>CM068368.1:702091748-704742853 GCA_034769895.1 Magicicada septendecula
AACAATTATGGGAGTTGATTAATAGAAATTATATAAGAATGAGGAGAATCTGAATAGTATGAAGAAAGAAACCAGTGAAAATTTTAAGAAACAGGAGGACAATTTTCAGAAGCAGAAAGAAGAATTGAGACAAACCATTAACCAAAATAACGAAACCCTCCAACAACAGCTGAAAAAAATCAATGAAATAACCAAGGAAGAGATGAAGCAGCAAGTAATCCAACAACTAAGGGAGTATCGAGAAGAAACCATACAACAGATCAACGAAACGAATGAGAAATTGGAGGAGACGTTGGAGAGACTGCAGAAAACCAACGAAAATGTTACAGAAGTCCGTGAGGAAGTACTCAACAAAATAAACAACCTCGAAGGAGAAAATAAAAGGAGAATTGAAGAATGTCACGTAGAAACAGCCAAAAGATGTGAACAGGTGAACCAGGACATGCATCAAGTCCGGGAAGAAAACCAGAAGGAGATAGCAGTTGTACGAATATACCTGGGAGAAAGAATGGAAGGGGTGTACAGCAATTTAAATAAAATAGACAGCAAGGTAGACAAAAATAAACAAAGGATTGACGAGATGCACAGACTAGAAGAATCATTACGGGAAGAAGTGGACGCCTGGCGTGACCGGCCATGTAACACTAACCATATCATTAACACTGACAATAGGGATACGATCAACTTCCGTAATTATAAAAGGAACCCTATTGAATTCCTGAAGAGGGTGGAAGAGTTGATAATAAAAAATCGAGAAACCCGATGGACAACGGTGAGAGAAATGCTGGACGAAATGTTCAAAGAAACATACGACAACTGGTGGACCGCCACAAGACCAGACATCCAGAGCATTCAAGAATTTAAGACCCAATTCAAGGCGAAATACTGGTCTGAATCGACCCAGAACATGGTCCGCAACAACCTAAGCAACGGGAGGTATGAGAGTCAAAATGGACAATCTCTCACATCCTACTTCCTGGGAAAGATCTGCATGGTGAGAAATTTGGAACCACGCATCTCGGAAGAGTGTCTTCTGATACAATTGTCTTACCATTACGACGACGCCATATAGAAAGCCCGGATGTACAGTCAGGTAAAGGCCATTCAAGACATGGCTAGTTTGTTAGAGAGCCATGAGCACGAATGGCAATACAGGAAAAATAGAGTCTCGAGCTTCAGAAGTAGTAGAATAAACGAAGGACCACCATCATCACCAAACCAACAGGGTGATAACAAGCCACCACAAAACAACCCTAATAATTATCAAGGGAACCAACACCCAGAAACAAGGGTTATTATTATCAAGGTAATAATACACCCAGAAACTTCAACCGAAATGGGAACAATAATAACAATTTCAGAAACAACTACAGGGGTAACTACCCACAGAATGGTCCTAATAACTATTATCGCCCTGGAAACGGTAATAATAACAACAACCAAGGGTACCGACCACAGGTAAATTACGTAAGAGGACAAACACAACGGAGTCCAGGAAGAAACTATTCCCAAGCTAATTACCGACGAGTGTACTTTAACCAGGTACCCTACACAAGAAGCCGCACATTCGAGGAAAATACCAGGAACGACGTAGATAACAGGAATAATCGACAGGAGACGATCACTAACCAACCATTAAACACTAATGAAGTTAGGGACAATGAGGCCAGTCCTCATTTAAACGCCTAAGGTCAGTGAAAACTGTGTACAGCCCATCACTGGACCAATCTCTTGGGGAATGTAAGACGACAGAAAATATAATCACTATAATACATACAAATTATCTAAAAAATATAAGAGACGAGTTGATTGAAGAAAGTAATCAACCAATGCCTAGCCGAAACAGTGAGATAGTGTACGTAAGTGCCCAAATAAATGGAATCATGTCAACATTAATGATCGATAATATATCTTTTGATCGACCAAGTAGAGTTAAGCAGACTGCAGCAGGAAAGTAGTATACCTATACCAACTCTACCAATAAACAATGTGACCATCATCGGTGCTACAGGCAGACAAAACAAAACTGTCAGGAAACAAGTGTCCCTGGAACTTAATAGTAAAGTGCAACAATTCTAAAAAAGAGGGTATGATGATACCCATAATATCAAGTCAAAAATTAGAAAGAGTATTCCTTGATATTTGTGGTCCATTTCCTCGTAGTGGAGGAAGACACCGATTTAGATTCATTATAATCATATTCGATCACTTCACCAAGTATACTAAATTGGACTCCATTAACCGTGCTACTACCAAGAAAATTATTGAGATAATATTAAACAACTTTATACCAGAAGTAGGGAAACCTATGGCCATCATAACCGATCATGGGACTCAGTTTAAAGGAACTCTATGGAAAAGCAAACTCTGGGAACATGGAATTAAAACCTATAAAACATCCTACATATTGTGAAAGTTTATATATATAACAATATTTATAAAGTGAACGAAGAGGATAAATCAACAAGATAATTACAAAACATCCGTTTATCACCCCAGCAGTAACCCAGCTGAGAGAGTACTTAGAGAAGTGGGTCGAATTCTAAGGACCTACTGCCATAATAAACAAAAGGAATGGCACAATTACCTAAAATCCACTGAAGAATTTATAAACCTGGCTTACCACAACTTCACTGAAGCCACACCATACTCAATGATGTTTGAGCGACCACCACCTAGAGAGATAAACTATCTGATTCAATTTCCCACAAACACCGAATACCAATTCAAAAAAAGAAGAGTTTATAACAGAATCACAGAGAAGGTAGAGCAACAAAAGAATAAATACTCTTAGAACCATCAAAATACTATCATATACCAGATAGGAGAAAGTGTGCTGATAAAAAACAGAGAATTACCCAGCTCAATAGAAGGCATTACAAAAAAGTTACTATTATTATACGTAGGACCATACACTATCACAAGAGACAAGGGCAATAACACTTATGAAATCACTAACCCCATCACTAAGAAAATAAAGGGGGTATACAATCAGGCATCAATTAAAAAATATTATGACAGCCAAACATGAATGAAAAAACTTAAAATTGAAAAACCAACCAAAATTACTTGGAATAAAAAGAGGTAACAAGACAAACGAATAAGTTCGCTAGTAAATAATAAAGAAAAGTATAAGATGAATTTCAAAATTCAAAAAAAAGTTATGTAAGGACAACTTACGCAAATATTTCGATAATATTTTAGACCAATTATAAAATGGAGAACTAAAGTTACAAAGAATCCATATAAAGTAAGGACCACAAACTTACTATAATATTTAAATAAAAAATAATAATAAAGGAATGAAGTTACAGAAAATTCCTACAAAATAAGATTAAGTTACAATAATCTTTAGCCAACATATGAGGCATAAAAAGCAATACATACTATAAGGGAATAAGCTACAAAAAAATCCTAACTAGTAAGAAGTACTAACTTACTATGATATTTAAAAAATTATGAAAAAAAATATCAATCAAAATGATCAACTTCCACAACTATTTAGAAAAAAGATAGGAAGTAAAATTAAACAAACCAATGATCAAAAAACGAAATAAATAAAATAAACATTCTAAGAGTTATAATATGAAATGAGATGAAACAAAGAGTAATTAAAAAATAAATAAAAAATGTGAATGGTATCAATAAAAACCAACACTTCAAGTATCATCAAATAGTATCACTAAAGAAAGATGAAAAATATATGACTCGAACTGAGCAATAATGAAATACAAAAGTAAAAGATTCCCAACAAATATTATGATTATTCTGAGTCACGAGTTGACTGTATTGAAGATTCATTAATTGAGATTGACTGTTGAATAAGTCCAGCAATCATTTAACTGAGCAGGGATGATGTTCCCCTGATCTCAGAAAAAGAGTAGTTTTGAACGACGGAGTTAGGTAAGCCAATAGAGCCCATCCGAATCGATTTCAGCTACAAAGTAGGGATAGTTAGGGAAAATAAGATTTATAGGGAATAATTTATAATAAAAAATCAATAAGCCAGTTCGTACTATGAGAAAATAATGAAGAAAAGACTCAGAAGAAAGGAAATAAAAGATACAGAATTAAACATAAAAATGAACGAGAAGCAGGAGAATTTAAGAAGAAAATGATACAATACAATTGATAATTTCATCAAACTTAGAAACACGTTTTTAATAAAATGATCAATTTTGGTGGAAGGGCATTATATAACATCGCCAAAATCAGATCATATTTGATGACTATAAGTATGTATAAAAAATGCTAAAAAATAATATATTTTAATAAATTAATAATGAAGAGAATAAAAATATAAAATGTAATTAAGAAAGAAGGAGAAAGAGTTATAAACTAAAAGTGATTAATAAAGAAACTCACCGACTAGACTGACAGACAAACGACATTGACCCAACCCCAGAGATTGGCCAGCTAAGAACCAATATGAAAGTAAACAAGATGAGAAGTGAAGGAGAAGAAAAATGAGAACCAAGAGGGAACAAACCAACGATGAAGAAAATAAAATGAAACTTGTCAAGAAAACACAGACAAGGCATAGAGAATAGAGAAGGGAGAAATACTGTAATCAAATATAATAAAGGAAATGAAACCGGTAAAGAACCAAAATAAATAATGAATGTTAGTATTGATTGAGTGACAATTGTAATTAGTCATTAATAAAAAACGATAGCTAAAAATATACTAGCCAAAGAATTAGAAGTACATGTAAGTTGTTAATAGAGAAAGACATGATATTAATAAGTATATATAATATGTGTAGAGAAAGAGAAAGATATTGAAATAGTGAGAAGTAAACGGAAGTTAACATAGTGAAAGTGAAATTACCCTAAAGTGAAATGATAGAAATAGAAACACTAAGTAAATTATAATAAACACAAAATAATTTAAAAGTGCAAGTGATGAATAAATAAAATATTGTCAATGATAGTAATAGGGAAAATAGGGAAAGCTAAGATAAACACTTAGTAAAAGTAACAAACACTTAAGGTTTGATAGTGAACAATAACCTTTCAGAAAGTAATATTTAAAATAAACCATTGATTCAGTAATAATGAACACTGAAGAGTTATATTAACTGTAGTGATTATAAATGAATATTATTGTAGAGCTTAAAAGTGTATTGTAGAATTTAAAGGTGAGAACCACATGACAAAGTAATAAGATAGTGTTAACATGGAAAAGAAAGCAAAGAGTTTTTATAAAATAAGTAGTTTAAAACGATAAGTAAACACCCATGTTAAAAGGGAAGATTAATGAAACAAGTTCAATAGAGGTGAGGTTGTTTATCACCCGAACAATAAATCAAAGGTAATGAATTGTATACCAATATCAGATAATAAGTGTTAAATAATTGTCTAAACAAACTTATGAATAGGATATGGATTGGGTAATTATCCCAAACATAGACCTAAATGTTATAGGTTATATGATGAAAAAATAGTAATTAATAGCCATATTGTTGATATTGGCAGAGTAAACAAATAAGAAAAGAAAGCAATGTCTGAGTTAGAAAAGAGAAAACCAGTTAGTAAATAATTAGCAATAAATAATGAATAGAACAGTAGTAACACACAAAAATCACACAAAGACTGAACCAAAACACATCCATAGATAATAAACATAATTATAAGAACAAAATAAAGCTCTAGGACAAAATGAGAAATAATGTATATGAAATAATCAAAAATCAGTAATGGCTACTTAGACTTGAGACAGGCCTAATGGTCAAACACCAACAAATACGAATTGTATAAAAATAGCCAAGTAATTAACAAATCCAAGGTGACTAATTAACCAAGGATAAATGGTAAATTTTATTAAAAACAAAATATTAAAATAAGGAGTTATATAAACAGAGAAATGTAATTAGTAAAAATTAAATTAATTGTAAACTTAGAAAACATGAAATAACCCAACATTGTGGGATACCAAAATAATCTTTGTAAGAAAATACAAATGACAGTGCTAATAATTAATACATAAGAAGGAAGATAAGGGAAGGAAGAAAGTCAGAAGATATATGAAGATTTGAAAAGAATTCAAATTTTGATAACAATGGATTTATATCAAGCTAGTCCAATCAGAATTCTTTGGTAACCATAGAAACGGGACTGGTAGCGAAAATTACCGTTAAATATCGTTACTCGAAAAGTGACGCTCATGAAAAACGGAAGCCAAAATTTTGAACAACCAATTTTCTTATTTAAAATGTTTAAAAAGTTAAACAAATTGTCAAAATTGAACGAGAAAGAGGCTGACTATCACTGAACTCAATTAACTGATGGAGAAGACTGTTTAATTCAAGACGAAGTGAATAAATTAATCCAAGTACTTTGAAAAAGATGCCAGAAGCCCGAATAATTGAAAACTGAATTCTATTGCGGCTCCAGTCCTTTGTTCCAGACCAACAGATTAATCACATGCTACGAAGCTGTTAAGTATCCTATAAATTATCTAAACTTCCGAAATAACGCACTTTGAATATTTCTCACTATATTCTGATATATCACTGAACCAATTTTATTCTCTTTCAAAGATTAAATAAAAAATTAAGACAGTAAAAATTTGTCAAATTATAAAGTTAACCTAGTATTAGTTTACGAACCTTTAAAACACTTTTAATACACTCCAACAAACCACTTATAGCTACACGTTATAAGATTTAAGTAGAAACATTGTAAGGTTGTGTATTTTTTATTATTGTAATTGCATCTGAGCCTTTCATCGTGATCAAAAGAATCCATACGACTGAACGAAATTATTTGTTGACTACTTTGGTAGAACGCCATACTGTATGTTTGTTACGTTCAAAATCGATTTATTAAACCCAGAGAGAGCTTGTCTCATAAATAAATACCGGTGTAAAATTATATAAGAAATCAAATATAGCTTGTGTCAATGAAAACAGTTATAACCAATCGTTAATAAATCAATACTGTGTATATCAAATGTGTTTTATTTTCAGTAGGGAGGTGTATTCTTAATATTATAAATTATAGCGGACGTCTATGAAGTGGTGACTAGCGCTCAAGCAGCGAACTGCTGGCTTGATCATACAAATCGATAAGCGGCGGGACAAATTGAATTCTCCATACCGCCTGAGCGGAACCGCTGATAATAATACATTTTTAATTGTTTAAATAAACAATTTGGCGCCACCCGGGAATCATACACTCCTAGTGAACCTCAGGTCAGGACTACGATACCTGGTTATCCGTATGTTTGCGACGGACTCAAGCATCGTAAGTTACGTTACCGAGCGAGGACGAAATGGTAAGACACACATACACAAGTTACACTCTGACACTTCTACATTTTACAGAGATAATAACGACGACACACAGGTGGTATTACAAATTGGCTTCCATCGCGGGGCTTGAACGAGACGGACGTCTCGTATTGTAATAAACTGGCGACCAACTGGTGGGACTAGAAGAAAGGAAGATACGAAATTCTAGTGGCGGTCACGAAAGGAGATCAAGATGCATACTAGAGGAGTGAAGAAAAAGTTGGCGAAGGACAAAGAGCTGGAAGAAAATAGAGGGAAGAAGAGGAAGGAACATCGATCGAAGAAGTGGAGACAACAATAACAACAACAGAACCAAACAAAGACAAAGAAAGGGAACCACAGGCGGGTGACAGGGAAGAAGCCAGAGGAGGCATGGATTTACAACAATTATGGGAGTTGATTAATAGAAATTATATAAGAATGAGGAGAATCTGAATAGTATGAAGAAAGAAACCAGTGAAAATTTTAAGAAACAGGAGGACAATTTTCAGAAGCAGAAAGAAGAATTGAGACAAACCATTAACCAAAATAACGAAACCCTCCAACAACAGCTGAAAAAAATCAATGAAATAACCAAGGAAGAGATGAAGCAGCAAGTAATCCAACAACTAAGGGAGTATCGAGAAGAAACCATACAACAGATCAACGAAACGAATGAGAAATTGGAGGAGACGTTGGAGAGACTGCAGAAAACCAACGAAAATGTTACAGAAGTCCGTGAGGAAGTACTCAACAAAATAAACAACCTCGAAGGAGAAAATAAAAGGAGAATTGAAGAATGTCACGTAGAAACAGCCAAAAGATGTGAACAGGTGAACCAGGACATGCATCAAGTCCGGGAAGAAAACCAGAAGGAGATAGCAGTTGTACGAATATACCTGGGAGAAAGAATGGAAGGGGTGTACAGCAATTTAAATAAAATAGACAGCAAGGTAGACAAAAATAAACAAAGGATTGACGAGATGCACAGACTAGAAGAATCATTACGGGAAGAAGTGGACGCCTGGCGTGACCGGCCATGTAACACTAACCATATCATTAACACTGACAATAGGGATACGATCAACTTCCGTAATTATAAAAGGAACCCTATTGAATTCCTGAAGAGGGTGGAAGAGTTGATAATAAAAAATCGAGAAACCCGATGGACAACGGTGAGAGAAATGCTGGACGAAATGTTCAAAGAAACATACGACAACTGGTGGACCGCCACAAGACCAGACATCCAGAGCATTCAAGAATTTAAGACCCAATTCAAGGCGAAATACTGGTCTGAATCGACCCAGAACATGGTCCGCAACAACCTAAGCAACGGGAGGTATGAGAGTCAAAATGGACAATCTCTCACATCCTACTTCCTGGGAAAGATCTGCATGGTGAGAAATTTGGAACCACGCATCCCGGAAGAGTGTCTTCTGATACAATTGTCTTACCATTACGACGACGCCATATAGAAAGCCCGGATGTACAGTCAGGTAAAGACCATTCAAGACATGGCTAGTTTGTTAGAGAGCCATGAGCACGAATGGCAATACAGGAAAAATAGAGTCTCGAGCTTCAGAAGTAGTAGAATAAACGAAGGACCACCATCATCACCAAACCAACAGGGTGATAACAAGCCACCACAAAACAACCCTAATAATTATCAAGGGAACCAACACCCAGAAACAAGGGTTATTATTATCAAGGTAATAATACACCCAGAAACTTCAACCGAAATGGGAACAATAATAACAATTTCAGAAACAACTACAGGGGTAACTACCCACAGAATGGTCCTAATAACTATTATCGCCCTGGAAACGGTAATAATAACAACAACCAAGGGTACCGACCACAGGTAAATTACGTAAGAGGACAAACACAACGGAGTCCAGGAAGAAACTATTCCCAAGCTAATTACCGACGAGTGTACTTTAACCAGGTACCCTACACAAGAAGCCGCACATTCGAGGAAAATACCAGGAACGACGTAGATAACAGGAATAATCGACAGGAGACGATCACTAACCAACCATTAAACACTAATGAAGTTAGGGACAATGAGGCCAGTCCTCATTTAAACGCCTAAGGTCAGTGAAAACTGTGTACAGCCCATCACTGGACCAATCTCTTGGGAATGTAAGACGACAGAAAATATAATCACTATAATACATACAAATTATCTAAAAAATATAAGAGACGAGTTGATTGAAGAAAGTAATCAACCAATGCCTAGCCGAAACAGTGAGATAGTGTACGTAAGTGCCCAAATAAATGGAATCATGTCAACATTAATGATCGATAATATATCTTTGATCGACCAAGTAGAGTTAAGCAGACTGCAGCAGGAAAGTAGTATACCTATACCAACTCTACCAATAAACAATGTGACCATCATCGGTGCTACAGGCAGACAAAACAAAACTGTCAGGAAACAAGTGTCCCTGGAACTTAATAGTAAAGTGCAACAATTCTAAAAAAGAGGGTATGATGATACCCATAATATCAAGTCAAAAATTAGAAAGAGTATTCCTTGATATTTGTGGTCCATTTCCTCGTAGTGGAGGAAGACACCGATTTAGATTCATTATAATCATATTCGATCACTTCACCAAGTATACTAAATTGGACTCCATTAACCGTGCTACTACCAAGAAAATTATTGAGATAATATTAAACAACTTTATACCAGAAGTAGGGAAACCTATGGCCATCATAACCGATCATGGGACTCAGTTTAAAGGAACTCTATGGAAAAGCAAACTCTGGGAACATGGAATTAAAACCTATAAAACATCCTACATATTGTGAAAGTTTATATATATAACAATATTTATAAAGTGAACGAAGAGGATAAATCAACAAGATAATTACAAAACATCCGTTTATCACCCCAGCAGTAACCCAGCTGAGAGAGTACTTAGAGAAGTGGGTCGAATTCTAAGGACCTACTGCCATAATAAACAAAAGGAATGGCACAATTACCTAAAATCCACTGAAGAATTTATAAACCTGGCTTACCACAACTTCACTGAAGCCACACCATACTCAATGATGTTTGAGCGACCACCACCTAGAGAGATAAACTATCTGATTCAATTTCCCACAAACACCGAATACCAATTCAAAAAAAGAAGAGTTTATAACAGAATCACAGAGAAGGTAGAGCAACAAAAGAATAAATACTCTTAGAACCATCAAAATACTATCATATACCAGATAGGAGAAAGTGTGCTGATAAAAAACAGAGAATTACCCAGCTCAATAGAAGGCATTACAAAAAAGTTACTATTATTATACGTAGGACCATACACTATCACAAGAGACAAGGGCAATAACACTTATGAAATCACTAACCCCATCACTAAGAAAATAAAGGGGGTATACAATCAGGCATCAATTAAAAAATATTATGACAGCCAAACATGAATGAAAAAACTTAAAATTGAAAAACCAACCAAAATTACTTGGAATAAAAAGAGGTAACAAGACAAACGAATAAGTTCGCTAGTAAATAATAAAGAAAAGTATAAGATGAATTTCAAAATTCAAAAAAAGTTATGTAAGGACAACTTACGCAAATATTTCGATAATATTTTAGACCAATTATAAAATGGAGAACTAAAGTTACAAAGAATCCATATAAAGTAAGGACCACAAACTTACTATAATATTTAAATAAAAAATAATAATAAAGGAATGAAGTTACAGAAAATTCCTACAAAATAAGATTAAGTTACAATAATCTTTAGCCAACATATGAGGCATAAAAAGCAATACATACTATAAGGGAATAAGCTACAAAAAAATCCTAACTAGTAAGAAGTACTAACTTACTATGATATTTAAAAAATTATGAAAAAAAATATCAATCAAAATGATCAACTTCCACAACTATTTAGAAAAAAGATAGGAAGTAAAATTAAACAAACCAATGATCAAAAAACGAAATAAATAAAATAAACATTCTAAGAGTTATAATATGAAATGAGATGAAACAAAGAGTAATTAAAAAATAAATAAAAAATGTGAATGGTATCAATAAAAACCAACACTTCAAGTATCATCAAATAGTATCACTAAAGAAAGATGAAAAATATATGACTCGAACTGAGCAATAATGAAATACAAAAGTAAAAGATTCCCAACAAATATTATGATTATTCTGAGTCACGAGTTGACTGATTCATTAATTGAGATTGACTGTTGAATAAGTCCAGCAATCATTTAACTGAGCAGGGATGATGTTCCCCTGATCTCAGAAAAAGAGTAGTTTTGAACGACGGAGTTAGGTAAGCCAATAGAGCCCATCCGAATCGATTTCAGCTACAAAGTAGGGATAGTTAGGGAAAATAAGATTTATAGGGAATAATTTATAATAAAAAATCAATAAGCCAGTTCGTACTATGAGAAAATAATGAAGAAAAGACTCAGAAGAAAGGAAATAAAAGATACAGAATTAAACATAAAAATGAACGAGAAGCAGGAGAATTTAAGAAGAAAATGATACAATACAATTGATAATTTCATCAAACTTAGAAACACGTTTTTAATAAAATGATCAATTTTGGTGGAAGGGCATTATATAACATCGCCAAAATCAGATCATATTTGATGACTATAAGTATGTATAAAAAATGCTAAAAAATAATATATTTTAATAAATTAATAATGAAGAGAATAAAAATATAAAATGTAATTAAGAAAGAAGGAGAAAGAGTTATAAACTAAAAGTGATTAATAAAGAAACTCACCGACTAGACTGACAGACAAACGACATTGACCCAACCCCAGAGATTGGCCAGCTAAGAACCAATATGAAAGTAAACAAGATGAGAAGTGAAGGAGAAGAAAAATGAGAACCAAGAGGGAACAAACCAACGATGAAGAAAATAAAATGAAACTTGTCAAGAAAACACAGACAAGGCATAGAGAATAGAGAAGGGAGAAATACTGTAATCAAATATAATAAAGGAAATGAAACCGGTAAAGAACCAAAATAAATAATGAATGTTAGTATTGATTGAGTGACAATTGTAATTAGTCATTAATAAAAAACGATAGCTAAAAATATACTAGCCAAAGAATTAGAAGTACATGTAAGTTGTTAATAGAGAAAGACATGATATTAATAAGTATATATAATATGTGTAGAGAAAGAGAAAGATATTGAAATAGTGAGAAGTAAACGGAAGTTAACATAGTGAAAGTGAAATTACCCTAAAGTGAAATGATAGAAAAAGAAACACTAAGTAAATTATAATAAACACAAAATAATTTAAAAGTGCAAGTGATGAATAAATAAAAATATTGTCAATGATAGTAATAGGGAAAATAGGGAAAGCTAAGATAAACACTTAGTAAAAGTAACAAACACTTAAGGTTTGATAGTGAACAATAACCTTTCAGAAAGTTGTTAAGAATAATATTTAAAATAAACCATTGATTCAGTAATAATGAACACTGAAGAGTTATATTAACTGTAGTGATTATAAAAGAATATTATTGTAGAGCTTAAAAGTGTATTGTAGAATTTAAAGGTGAGAACCACATGACAAAGTAATAAGATAGTGTTAACATGGAAAAGAAAGCAAAGAGTTTTTATAAAATAAGTAGTTTAAAACGATAAGTAAACACCCATGTTAAAAGGGAAGATTAATGAAACAAGTTCAATAGAGGTGAGGTTGTTTATCACCCGAACAATAAATCAAAGGTAATGAATTGTATACCAATATCAGATAATAAGTGTTAAATAATTGTCTAAACAAACTTATGAATAGGATATGGATTGGGTAATTATCCCAAACATAGACCTAAATGTTATAGGTTATATGATGAAAAAATAGTAATTAATAGCCATATTGTTGATATTGGCAGAGTAAACAAATAATAAAAGAAAGCAATGTCTGAGTTAGAAAAGAGAAAACCAGTTAGTAAATAATTAGCAATAAATAATGAATAGAACAGTAGTAACACACAAAAATCACACAAAGACTGAACCAAAACACATCCATAGATAATAAACATAATTATAAGAACAAAATAAAGCTCTAGGACAAAATGAGAAATAATGTATATGAAATAATCAAAAATCAGTAATGGCTACTTAGACTTGAGACAGGCCTAATGGTCAAACACCAACAAATACGAATTGTATAAAAATAGCCAAGTAATTAACAAATCCAAGGTGACTAATTAACCAAGGATAAATGGTAAATTTTATTAAAAACAAAATATTAAAATAAGGAGTTATATAAACAGAGAAATGTAATTAGTAAAAATTAAATTAATTGTAAACTTAGAAAACATGAAATAACCCAACATTGTGGGATACCAAAATAATCTTTGTAAGAAAATACAAATGACAGTGCTAATAATTAATACATAAGAAGGAAGATAAGGGAAGGAAGAAAGTCAGAAGATATATGAAGATTTGAAAAGAATTCAAATTTTGATAACAATGGATTTATATCAAGCTAGTCCAATCAGAATTCTTTGGTAACCATAGAAACGGGACTGGTAGCGAAAATTACCGTTAAATATCGTTACTCGAAAAGTGACGCTCATGAAAAACGGAAGCCAAAATTTTGAACAACCAATTTTCTTATTTAAAATGTTTAAAAAGTTAAACAAATTGTCAAAATTGAACGAGAAAGAGGCTGACTATCACTGAACTCAATTAACTGATGGAGAAGACTGTTTAATTCAAGACGAAGTGAATAAATTAATCCAAGTACTTTGAAAAAGATGCCAGAAGCCCGAATAATTGAAAACTGAATTCTATTGCGGCTCCAGTCCTTTGTTCCAGACCAACAGATTAATCACATGCTACGAAGCTGTTAAGTATCCTATAAATTATCTAAACTTCCGAAATAACGCACTTTGAATATTTCTCACTATATTCTGATATATCACTGAACCAATTTTATTCTCTTTCAAAGATTAAATAAAAATATTAAGACAGTAAAAATTTGTCAAATTATAAAGTTAACCTAGTATTAGTTTACGAACCTTTAAAACACTTTTAATACACTCCAACAAACCACTTATAGCTACACGTTATAAGATTTAAGTAGAAACATTGTAAGGTTGTGTATTTTTTATTATTGTAATTACATCTGAGCCTTTCATCGTGATCAAAAAATCCATACGACTGAACGAAATTATTTGTTGACTACTCTGGTAGAACGCCATACTGTATGTTTGTTACGTTCAAAATCGATTTATTAAACCCAGAGAGAGCTTGTCTCATAAATAAATACCGGTGTAAAATTATATAAGAAATCAAATATAGCTTGTGTCAATGAAAACAGTTATAACCAATCGTTAATAAATCAATACTGTGTATATCAAATGTGTTTTATTTTCAGTAGGGAGGTGTATTCTTAATATTATAAATTATAGCGGACGTCTATGAAGTGGTGACTAGCGCTCAAGCAGCGAATACAGCGAACTGCTGGCTTGATCATACAAATCGATAAGCGGCGGGACAAATTGAATTCTCCATACCGCCTGAGCGGAACCGCTGATAATAATACATTATTAATTGTTTTAAATAAACAATTTGGCGCCACCCGGGAATCATACACTCCTAGTGAACCTCAGGTCAGGACTACGATACCTGGTTATCCGTACGTTCACGACGGACTCAAGCATCGTAAGTTACGTTACCAAGCGAGGACGAATTGGTAAGACACACATACACAAGTTACACTCTGACACTTCTACATTTTACAGAGATAATAACGACGACACACAGGTGGTTTTACAAATTGGCTTCCATCGTGGGGCTTGAACGAGACGGCCGTCTCGTATTGTAATAAATTGGCGACCAACTGGTGGGACTAGAAGAAAGGAAGATACGAAATTCTAGTGGCGGTCACGAAAGGAGATCAAGATGCATACTAGAGGAGTGAAGAAAAAGTTGGCGAAGGACAAAGAGATGGAAGAAAATAGAGGGGAAGAAGAGGAAGGAACATCGATCGAAGAAGTGGAGACAACAATAACAACAACAGAACCAAACAAAGACAAAGAAAGGGAACCACAGGCGGGTGACAGGGAAGAAGCCAGAGGAGGCATGGATTTACAACAATTATGGGAGTTGATTAATAGAAAATTATATAAGAATGAGGAGAATCTGAATAGTATGAAGAAAGAAACCAGTGAAAATTTTAAGAAACAGGAGGACAATTTTCAGAAGCAGAAAGAAGAATTGAGACAAACCATTAACCAAAATAACGAAACCCTCCAACAACAGCTGAAAGAAATCAACGAAATAACCAAGGAAGAGATGAAGCAGCAAGTAATCCAACAACTAAGGGAGTATCGAGAAGAAACCATACAACAGATCACCGAAACGAATGAGAAATTGGAGGAGACGTTGGAGAGACTGCAGAAAACCAACAAAAATGTTTCAGAAGTCCGTGAGGAAGTACTCAACAAAATAAACAACCTCGAAGGAGAAAATAAAAGGAGAATTGAGGAATGTCACGAAGAAACAGCCAAAAGATGTGAACAGGTGAACCAGGACATGCATCAAGTCCGGGAAGAAAACCAGAAGGAGATAGCAGCTGTACGAACAGACATGGGAGAAAGAATGGAAGGGGTGTACAGCAATTTAAATAAAATAGACAGCAAGGTAGACAAAAACAAACAAAGGATTGACGAGATGCACAGACTAGAAGAATCATTACGGGAAGAAGTGGACGCCTGGTGTGACCGGCCATGTAACACTTACCATATCATTAACACTGACAATAGGGATACGATCAACTTCCGTAATTATAAAAGGAACCCTATTGAATTCCTGAAGAGGGTGGAAGAGTTGATAATAAAAAATCGAGAAACCCGATGGACAACGGTGAGAGGAATGCTGGACGAAATGTTCAAAGAAACATACGACAACTGGTGGACCGCCACAAGACCAGACATCCAGAGCATTCAAGAATTTAAGACCCAATTCAAGGCGAAATACTGGTCTGAATCGACCCAGAACATGGTCCGCAACAACCTAAGCAACGGGAGGTATGAGAGTCAAAATGGACAATCTCTCACATCCTACTTCCTGGGAAAGATCTGCATGGTGAGAAATTTGGAACCATGCATACCGGAAGAGTGTCTTCTGATACAATTGTCTTACCATTACGATGACACCATACAGAAAGCCCGGATGTACAGTCAGGTAAAGACCATTCAAGACATGGCTAGTTTGTTAGAGAGCCATGAGCACGAATGGCAATACAGGAAAAATAGAGTCTCGAGCTTCAGAAGTAGTAGAATAAACGAAGGACCACCATCATCACCAAACCAACAGGGTGATAACAAGCCACCACAAAACAACCCTAATAATTATCAAGGGAACCAACACCCAGAAACAAGGGTTATTATTATCAAGGTAATAATACACCCAGAAACTTCAACCGAAATGGGAACAATAATAACAATTTCAGAAACAACTACAGGGGTAACTACCCACAGAATGGTCCTAATAACTATTATCGCCCTGGAAACGGTAATAATAACAACAACCAAGGGTACCGACCACAGGTAAATTACGTAAGAGGACAAACACAACGGAGTCCAGGAAGAAACTATTCCCAAGCTAATTACCGACGAGCGTACTTTAACCAGGTACCCGACACAAGAAGCCGCACATTCGAGGAAAATACCAGGAACGACGTAGATAACAGGAATAATCGACAGGAGACGATCACTAACCAACCATTAAACACTAATGAAGTTAGGGACAATGAGGCCAGTCCTCATTTAAACGCCTAAGGTCAGTGAAAACTGTGTAGAGCCCATCACTGGACCAATCTCTTGGGGAATGTAAGACGACAGAAAATATAATCACTATAATACATACAAATTATCTAAAAAATATAAGAGACGAGTTGATTGAAGAAAGTAATCAACCAATGCCTAGCCGAAACAGTGAGATAGTGTACGTAAGTGCCCAAATAAATGGAATCATGTCAACATTAATGATCGATAATATATCTTTGATCGACCAAGTAGAGTTAAGCAGACTGCAGCAGGAAAGTAGTATACCTATACCAACTCTACCAATAAACAATGTGACCATCATCGGTGCTACAGGCAGACAAAACAAAACTGTCAGGAAACAAGTGTCCCTGGAACTTAATAGTAAAGTGCAACAATTCTAAAAAAGAGGGTATGATGATACCCATAATATCAAGTCAAAAATTAGAAAGAGTATTCCTTGATATTTGTGGTCCATTTCCTCGTAGTGGAGGAAGACACCGATTTAGATTCATTATAATCATATTCGATCACTTCACCAAGTATACTAAATTGGACTCCATTAACCGTGCTACTACCAAGAAAATTATTGAGATAATATTAAACAACTTTATACCAGAAGTAGGGAAACCTATGGCCATCATAACCGATCATGGGACTCAGTTTAAAGGAACTCTATGGAAAAGCAAACTCTGGGAACATGGAATTAAAACCTATAAAACATCCTACATATTGTGAAAGTTTATATATATAACAATATTTATAAAGTGAACGAAGAGGATAAATCAACAAGATAATTACAAAACATCCGTTTATCACCCCAGCAGTAACCCAGCTGAGAGAGTACTTAGAGAAGTGGGTCGAATTCTAAGGACCTACTGCCATAATAAACAAAAGGAATGGCACAATTACCTAAAATCCACTGAAGAATTTATAAACCTGGCTTACCACAACTTCACTGAAGCCACACCATACTCAATGATGTTTGAGCGACCACCACCTAGAGAGATAAACTATCTGATTCAATTTCCCACAAACACCGAATACCAATTCGAAAAAAGAAGAGTTTATAACAGAATCACAGAGAAGGTAGAGCAACAAAAGAATAAATACTCTTAGAACCATCAAAATACTATCATATACCAGATAGGAGAAAGTGTGCTGATAAAAAACAGAGAATTACCCAGCTCAATAGAAGGCATTACAAAAAAGTTACTATTATTATACGTAGGACCATACACTATCACAAGAGACAAGGGCAATAACACTTATGAAATCACTAACCCCATCACTAAGAAAATAAAGGGGGTATACAATCAGGCATCAATTAAAAAATATTATGACAGCCAAACATGACTGAAAAAACTTAAAATTGAAAAACCAACCAAAATTACTTGGAATAAAAAGAGGTAACAAGACAAAGGAATAAGTTCGCTAGTAAATAATAAAGAAAAGTATAAGATGAATTTCAAAATTCAAAAAAAAGTTATGTAAGGACAACTTACGCAAATATTTCGATAATATTTTAGACCAATTATAAAATGGAGAACTAAAGTTACAAAGAATCCATATAAAGTAAGGACCACAAACTTACTATAATATTTAAATAAAAAATAATAATAAAGGAATGAAGTTACAGAAAATTCCTACAAAATAAGATTAAGTTACAATAATCTTTAGCCAACATATGAGGCATAAAAAGCAATACATACTATAAGGGAATAAGCTACAAAAAAATCCTAACTAGTAAGAAGTACTAACTTACTATGATATTTAAAAAATTATGAAAAAAAATATCAATCAAAATGATCAACTTCCACAACTATTTAGAAAAAAGATAGGAAGTAAAATTAAACAAACCAATGATCAAAAAACGAAATAAATAAAATAAACATTCTAAGAGTTATAATATGAAATGAGATGAAACAAAGAGTAATTAAAAAATGAATAAAAAATGTGAATGGTATCAATAAAAACCAACACTTCAAGTATCATCAAATAGTATCACTAAAGAAAGATGAAAAATATATGACTCGAACTGAGCAATAATGAAATACAAAAGTAAAAGATTCCCAACAAATATTATGATTATTCTGAGTCACGAGTTGACTGTATTGAAGATTCATTAATTGAGATTGACTGTTGAATAAGTCCAGCAATCATTTAACTGAGCAGGGATGATGTTCCCCTGATCTCAGAAAAAGAGTAGTTTTGAACGACGGAGTTAGGTAAGCCAATAGAGCCCATCCGAATCGATTTCAGCTACAAAGTAGGGATAGTTAGGGAAAATAAGATTTATAGGGAATAATTTATAATAAAAAATCAATAAGCCAGTTCGTACTATGAGAAAATAATGAAGAAAAGACTCAGAAGAAAGGAAATAAAAGATACAGAATTAAACATAAAAATGAACGAGAAGCAGGAGAATTTAAGAAGAAAATGATACAATACAATTGATAATTTCATCAAACTTAGAAACACGTTTTTAATAAAATGATCAATTTTGGTGGAAGGGCATTATATAACATCGCCAAAATCAGATCATATTTGATGACTATAAGTATGTATAAAAAATGCTAAAAAATAATATATTTTAATAAATTAATAATGAAGAGAATAAAAATATAAAATGTAATTAAGAAAGAAGGAGAAAGAGTTATAAACTAAAAGTGATTAATAAAGAAACTCACCGACTAGACTGACAGACAAACGACATTGACCCAACCCCAGAGATTGGCCAGCTAAGAACCAATATGAAAGTAAACAAGATGAGAAGTGAAGGAGAAGAAAAATGAGAACCAAGAGGGAACAAACCAACGATGAAGAAAATAAAATGAAACTTGTCAAGAAAACACAGACAAGGCATAGAGAATAGAGAAGGGAGAAATACTGTAATCAAATATAATAAAGGAAATGAAACCGGTAAAGAACCAAAATAAATAATGAATGTTAGTATTGATTGAGTGACAATTGTAATTAGTCATTAATAAAAAACGATAGCTAAAAATATACTAGCCAAAGAATTAGAAGTACATGTAAGTTGTTAATAGAGAAAGACATGATATTAATAAGTATATATAATATGTGTAGAGAAAGAGAAAGATATTGAAATAGTGAGAAGTAAACGGAAGTTAACATAGTGAAAGTGAAATTACCCTAAAGTGAAATGATAGAAAAAGAAACACTAAGTAAATTATAATAAACACAAAATAATTTAAAAGTGCAAGTGATGAATAAATAAAAATATTGTCAATGATAGTAATAGGGAAAATAGGGAAAGCTAAGATAAACACTTAGTAAAAGTAACAAACACTTAAGGTTTGATAGTGAACAATAACCTTTCAGAAAGTTGTTAAGAATAATATTTAAAATAAACCATTGATTCAGTAATAATGAACACTGAAGAGTTATATTAACTGTAGTGATTATAAAAGAATATTATTGTAGAGCTTAAAAGTGTATTGTAGAATTTAAAGGTGAGAACCACATGACAAAGTAATAAGATAGTGTTAACATGGAAAAGAAAGCAAAGAGTTTTTATAAAATAAGTAGTTTAAAACGATAAGTAAACACCCATGTTAAAAGGGAAGATTAATGAAACAAGTTCAATAGAGGTGAGGTTGTTTATCACCCGAACAATAAATCAAAGGTAATGAATTGTATACCAATATCAGATAATAAGTGTTAAATAATTGTCTAAACAAACTTATGAATAGGATATGGATTGGGTAATTATCCCAAACATAGACCTAAATGTTATAGGTTATATGATGAAAAAATAGTAATTAATAGCCATATTGTTGATATTGGCAGAGTAAACAAATAATAAAAGAAAGCAATGTCTGAGTTAGAAAAGAGAAAACCAGTTAGTAAATAATTAGCAATAAATAATGAATAGAACAGTAGTAACACACAAAAATCACACAAAGACTGAACCAAAACACATCCATAGATAATAAACATAATTATAAGAACAAAATAAAGCTCTAGGACAAAATGAGAAATAATGTATATGAAATAATCAAAAATCAGTAATGGCTACTTAGACTTGAGACAGGCCTAATGGTCAAACACCAACAAATACGAATTGTATAAAAATAGCCAAGTAATTAACAAATCCAAGGTGACTAATTAACCAAGGATAAATGGTAAATTTTATTAAAAACAAAATATTAAAATAAGGAGTTATATAAACAGAGAAATGTAATTAGTAAAAATTAAATTAATTGTAAACTTAGAAAACATGAAATAACCCAACATTGTGGGATACCAAAATAATCTTTGTAAGAAAATACAAATGACAGTGCTAATAATTAATACATAAGAAGGAAGATAAGGGAAGGAAGAAAGTCAGAAGATATATGAAGATTTGAAAAGAATTCAAATTTTGATAACAATGGATTTATATCAAGCTAGTCCAATCAGAATTCTTTGGTAACCATAGAAACGGGACTGGTAGCGAAAATTACCGTTAAATATCGTTACTCGAAAAGTGACGCTCATGAAAAACGGAAGCCAAAATTTTGAACAACCAATTTTCTTATTTAAAATGTTTAAAAAGTTAAACAAATTGTCAAAATTGAACGAGAAAGAGGCTGACTATCACTGAACTCAATTAACTGATGGAGAAGACTGTTTAATTCAAGACGAAGTGAATAAATTAATCCAAGTACTTTGAAAAAGATGCCAGAAGCCCGAATAATTGAAAACTGAATTCTATTGCGGCTCCAGTCCTTTGTTCCAGACCAACAGATTAATCACATGCTACGAAGCTGTTAAGTATCCTATAAATTATCTAAACTTCCGAAATAACGCACTTTGAATATTTCTCACTATATTCTGATATATCACTGAACCAATTTTATTCTCTTTCAAAGATTAAATAAAAATATTAAGACAGTAAAAATTTGTCAAATTATAAAGTTAACCTAGTATTAGTTTACGAACCTTTAAAACACTTTTAATACACTCCAACAAACCACTTATAGCTACACGTTATAAGATTTAAGTAGAAACATTGTAAGGTTGTATATTTTTTATTATTGTAATTACATCTGAGCCTTTCATCGTGATCAAAAAATCCATACGACTGAACGAAATTATTTGTTGACTACTCTGGTAGAACGCCATACTGTATGTTTGTTACGTTCAAAATCGATTTATTAAACCCAGAGAGAGCTTGTCTCATAAATAAATACCGGTGTAAAATTATATAAGAAATCAAATATAGCTTGTGTCAATGAAAACAGTTATAACCAATCGTTAATAAATCAATACTGTGTATATCAAATGTGTTTTATTTTCAGTAGGGAGGTGTATTCTTAATATTATAAATTATAGCGGACGTCTATGAAGTGGTGACTAGCGCTCAAGCAGCGAATACAGCGAACTGCTGGCTTGATCATACAAATCGATAAGCGGCGGGACAAATTGAATTCTCCATACCGCCTGAGCGGAACCGCTGATAATAATACATTATTAATTGTTTTAAATAAACAATTTGGCGCCACCCGGGAATCATACACTCCTAGTGAACCTCAGGTCAGGACTACGATACCTGGTTATCCGTACGTTTGCGACGGACTCAAGCATCGTAAGTTACGTTACCGAGCGAGGACGAATTGGTAAGACACACATACACAAGTTACACTCTGACACTTCTACATTTTACAGAGATAATAACGACGACACACAGGTGGTATTACAAATTGGCTTCCATCGCGGGGCTTGAACGAGACGGACGTCTCGTATTGTAATAAACTGGCGACCAACTGGTGGGACTAGAAGAAAGGAAGATACGAAATTCTAGTGGCGGTCACGAAAGGAGATCAAGATGCATACTAGAGGAGTGAAGAAAAAGTTGGCGAAGGACAAAGAGATGGAAGAAAATAGAGGGGAAGAAGAGGAAGGAACATCGATCGAAGAAGTGGAGACAACAATAACAACAACAGAACCAAACAAAGACAAAGAAAGGGAACCACAGGCGGGTGACAGGGAAGAAGCCAGAGGAGGCATGGATTTACAACAATTATGGGAGTTGATTAATAGAAATTATATAAGAATGAGGAGAATCTGAATAGTATGAAGAAAGAAACCAGTGAAAATTTTAAGAAACAGGAGGACAATTTTCAGAAGCAGAAAGAAGAATTGAGACAAACCATTAACCAAAATAACGAAACCCTCCAACAACAGCTGAAAAAAATCAATGAAATAACCAAGGAAGAGATGAAGCAGCAAGTAATCCAACAACTAAGGGAGTATCGAGAAGAAACCATACAACAGATCAACGAAACGAATGAGAAATTGGAGGAGACATTGGAGAGACTGCAGAAAACCAACGAAAATGTTACAGAAGTCCGTGAGGAAGTACTCAACAAAATAAACAACCTCGAAGGAGAAAATAAAAGGAGAATTGAAGAATGTCACGTAGAAACAGCCAAAAGATGTGAACAGGTGAACCAGGACATGCATCAAGTCCGGGAAGAAAACCAGAAGGAGATAGCAGTTGTACGAATATACCTGGGAGAAAGAATGGAAGGGGTGTACAGCAATTTAAATAAAATAGACAGCAAGGTAGACAAAAATAAACAAAGGATTGACGAGATGCACAGACTAGAAGAATCATTACGGGAAGAAGTGGACGCCTGGCGTGACCGGCCATGTAACACTAACCATATCATTAACACTGACAATAGGGATACGATCAACTTCCGTAATTATAAAAGGAACCCTATTGAATTCCTGAAGAGGGTGGAAGAGTTGATAATAAAAAATCGAGAAACCCGATGGACAACGGTGAGAGAAATGCTGGACGAAATGTTCAAAGAAACATACGACAACTGGTGGACCGCCACAAGACCAGACATCCAGAGCATTCAAGAATTTAAGACCCAATTCAAGGCGAAATACTGGTCTGAATCGACCCAGAACATGGTCCGCAACAACCTAAGCAACGGGAGGTATGAGAGTCAAAATGGACAATCTCTCACATCCTACTTCCTGGGAAAGATCTGCATGGTGAGAAATTTGGAACCACGCATCCCGGAAGAGTGTCTTCTGATACAATTGTCTTACCATTACGACGACGCCATATAGAAAGCCCGGATGTACAGTCAGGTAAAGACCATTCAAGACATGGCGAGTTTGTTAGAGAGCCATGAGCACGAATGGCAATACAGGAAAAATAGAGTCTCGAGCTTCAGAAGTAGTAGAATAAACGAAGGACCACCATCATCACCAAACCAACAGGGTGATAACAAGCCACCACAAAACAACCCTAATAATTATCAAGGGAACCAACACCCAGAAACAAGGGTTATTATTATCAAGGTAATAATACACCCAGAAACTTCAACCGAAATGGGAACAATAATAACAATTTCAGAAACAACTACAGGGGTAACTACCCACAGAATGGTCCTAATAACTATTATCGCCCTGGAAACGGTAATAATAACAACAACCAAGGGTACCGACCACAGGTAAATTACGTAAGAGGACAAACACAACGGAGTCCAGGAAGAAACTATTCCCAAGCTAATTACCGACGAGCGTACTTTAACCAGGTACCCGACACAAGAAGCCGCACATTCGAGGAAAATACCAGGAACGACGTAGATAACAGGAATAATCGACAGGAGACGATCACTAACCAACCATTAAACACTAATGAAGTTAGGGACAATGAGGCCAGTCCTCATTTAAACGCCTAAGGTCAGTGAAAACTGTGTAGAGCCCATCACTGGACCAATCTCTTGGGGAATGTAAGACGACAGAAAATATAATCACTATAATACATACAAATTATCTAAAAAATATAAGAGACGAGTTGATTGAAGAAAGTAATCAACCAATGCCTAGCCGAAACAGTGAGATAGTGTACGTAAGTGCCCAAATAAATGGAATCATGTCAACATTAATGATCGATAATATATCTTTGATCGACCAAGTAGAGTTAAGCAGACTGCAGCAGGAAAGTAGTATACCTATACCAACTCTACCAATAAACAATGTGACCATCATCGGTGCTACAGGCAGACAAAACAAAACTGTCAGGAAACAAGTGTCCCTGGAACTTAATAGTAAAGTGCAACAATTCTAAAAAAGAGGGTATGATGATACCCATAATATCAAGTCAAAAATTAGAAAGAGTATTCCTTGATATTTGTGGTCCATTTCCTCGTAGTGGAGGAAGACACTGATTTAGATTCATTATAATCATATTCGATCACTTCACCAAGTATACTAAATTGTACTCCATTAACCGTGCTACTACCAAGAAAATTATTGAGATAATATTAAACAACTTTATACCAGAAGTAGGGAAACCTATGGCCATTATAACCGATCATGGGACTCAGTTTAAAGGAACTCTATGGAAAAGCAAACTCTGGGAACATGAAATTAAAACCTACAAAACATCGTACATATTGTGAAAGTTTATATATATAACAATATTTATAAAGTGAACGAAGAGGATAAATCAACAAGATAATTACAAAACATCCGTTTATCACCCCAGCAGTAACCCAGCTGAGAGAGTACTTAGAGAAGTGGGTTGAATTCTAAGGACCTACTGCCATAATAAACAAAAGGAATGGCACAATTACCTAAAATCCACTGAAGAATTTATAAACCTGGCTTACCACAACTTCACTGAAGCCACACCATACTCAATGATGTTTGAGCGACCACCACCTAGAGAGATAAACGATCTGATTCAATTTCCCACAAACACCGAATACCAATTCGAAAAAAGAAGAGTTTATAACAGAATCGCAGAGAAGTTAGAGCAACAAAAGTATAAATACTCTAAGAACCATCAAAATACTATCATATACCAGATAGGAGAAAGTGTGCTGATAAAAAACAGAGAATTACCCAGCTCAATAGAACGCATTACAAAAAAGTTACTATTATTATACGTAGGACCATACACTATCACAAGAGACAAGGGCAATAACACTTATGAAATCACTAACCCCATCACTAAGAAAATAAAGGGGGTATACAATCAGGCATCAATTAAAAAATATTATGACAGCCAAACATGACTGAAAAAACTTAAAATTGAAAAACCAACCAAAATTACTTGGAATAAAAAGAGGTAACAAGACAAACGAATAAGTTCACTAGTAAATAATAAAGAAAAGTATAAGATGAATTTCAAAATTCAAAAAAAAGTTATGTAAGGACAACTTACGCAAATATTTCGATAATATTTTAGACCAATTATAAAATGGAGAACTAAAGTTACAAAGAATCCATATAAAGTAAGGACCACAAACTTACTATAATATTTAAATAAAAAATAATAATAAAGGAATGAAGTTACAGAAAATTCCTACAAAATAAGATTAAGTTACAATAATCTTTAGCCAACATATGAGGCGTAAAAAGCAATACATACTATAAAGGAATAAGCTACAAAAAATTCCTAACTAGTAAGAAGTACTAACTTACTATGATATTTAAAAAATTATGAAAAAAATATCAATCAAAATGATCAACTTCCACAACTATTTAGAAAAAAGATGGGAAGTAAAATTAAACAAACCAATGATCAAAAAACGAAATAAATAAAATAAACATTCTAAGAGTTATAATATGAAATGAGATGAAACAAAGAGTAATTACAAAATGAATAAAAAATGTGAATGGTATCAATAAAAACCAACGCTTCAAGTATCATCAAATAGTATCACTAAAGAAAGATGAAAAATATATGACTCGAACTGAGAAATAATGAAATACAAAAGTAAAAGATTCCCAACAAATATTATGATTATTCTGAGTCACGAGTTGACTGTATTGAAGATTCATTAATTGAGATTGACTGTTGAATAAGTCCAGCAATCATTTAACTGAGCAGGGATGATGTTCCCCTGATCTCAGAAAAAGAGTAGTTTTGAACGACGGAGTTAGGTAAGCCAATAGAGCCCATCCGAATCGATTTCAGCTACAAAGTAGGGATAGTTAGGGAAAATAAGATTTATAGGGAATAATTTATAATAAAAAATCAATAAGCCAGTTCGTACTATGAGAAAATAATGAAGAAAAGACTCAGAAGAAAGGAAATAAAAGATACAGAATTAAACATAAAAATGAACGAGAAGCAGGAGAATTTAAGAAGAAAATGATACAATACAATTGATAATTTCATCAAACTTAGAAACACGTTTTATAAAATGATCAATTTTGGTGGAAGGGCATTATATAACATCGCCAAAATCAGATCATATTTGATGACTATAAGTATGTATAAAAAATGCTAAAAAATAATATATTTTAATAAATAAATAATGAAGAGAATAAAAATATAAAATGTAATTAAGAAAGAAGGAGAAAGAGTTATAAACTAAAAGTGATTAATACAGAAACTCACCGACTAGACTGACAGACAAACGACATTGACCCAACCCCAGAGATTGGCCAGCTAAGAACCAATATGAAAGTAAACAAGATGAGAAGTGAAGGAGAAGAAAAATGAGAACCAAGAGGGAACAAACCAACGATGAAGAAAATAAAATGAAACTTGTCAAGAAAACTCAGACAAGGCATAGAGAATAGAGAAGGGAGAAATAATGTAATCAAATATAATAAAGAAAATGAAACCAGTAAAGAACCAAAATAAATAATGAATGTTAGTATTGATTGAGTGACAATTGTAATTAGTCACTAATAAAAAACGATAGCTAAAAATACACTAGCCAAAGAATTAGAAGTACATGTAAGTTGTTAATAGAGAAAGACATGATATTAATAAGTATATATAATATGTGTAGAGAAAGAGAAAGATATTGAAATAGTGAGAAGTAAACGGAAGTTAACATAGTGAAAGTGAAATTACCCTAAAGTGAAATGATAGAAAAAGAAACACTAAGTAAATTATAATAAACACAAAATAATTTAAAAGTGCAAGTGATGAATAAATAAAAATATTGTCAATGATAGTAATAGGGAAAATAGGGAAAGCTAAGATAAACACTTAGTAAAAGTAACAAACACTTAAGGTTTGATAGTGAACAATAACCTTTCAGAAAGTTGTTAAGAATAATATTTAAAATAAACCATTGATTCAGTAATAATGAACACTGAAGAGTTATATTAACTGTAGTGATTATAAAAGAATATTATTGTAGAGCTTAAAAGTGTATTGTAGAATTTAAAGGTGAGAACCACATGACAAAGTAATAAGATAGTGTTAACATGGAAAAGAAAGCAAAGAGTTTTTATAAAATAAGTAGTTTAAAACGATAAGTAAACACCCATGTTAAAAGGGAAGATTAATGAAACAAGTTCAATAGAGGTGAGGTTGTTTATCACCCGAACAATAAATCAAAGGTAATGAATTGTATACCAATATCAGATAATAAGTGTTAAATAATTGTCTAAACGAACTTATGAATAGGATATGGATTGGGTAATTATCCCAAACATAGACCTAAATGTTATAGGTTATATGATGAAAAAATAGTAATTAATAGCCATATTGTTGACATTGGCAGAGTAAACAAATAAGAAAAGAAAGCAATGTCTGAGTTAGAAAAGAGAAAACCAGTTAGTAAATAATTAGCAATAAATAATGAATAGAACCAAACACATCCATAGATAATAAACATAATTATAAGAACAAAATAAAGCTCTAGGACAAAATGAGAAATAATGTAAATGAAATAATCAAAAATCAGTAATGGCTACTTAGACTTGAGACAGGCCTAACGGTCACACACCAACAAATACTAATTGTATGAAAATAGCCAAGTAATTAACAAATCCAAGGTGACTAATTAACCAAGGATAAATGGTAAATTTTATTAAAAACAAAATATTAAAATAAGGAGTTATATAAACTGAAAAATGTAATTAGTAAAAATTAAATTAATTGTAAACTTAGAAAACATGAAATAACCCAATATTGTGGGATACCAAAATAATCTTTGTAAGAAAATACAAATGACAGTGCTAATAATTAATACATAAGAAGGAAGATAATGGAAGGAAGAAAGTCAGAAGATATATGAAGATTTGAAAAGAATTCAAATTTTGATAACAATGAATTTATATCAAGCTAGTCCAATCAGAATTCTTTGGTAACCATAGAAACGGGACTGGTAGCGAAAATTACCGTTGAATATCGTTACTCGAAAAGTGATGCTCATGAAAAACGTAAGCCAAAATTTTGAACAACCAATTTTCTTATATCAAATGTTATAAAAGTTAAACAAATTGTCAAAATTGAACGAGAAAGAGGCTGACTATCACTGAACTCAATTAACTGATGGAGAAGACTGTTTAATTCAAGACGAAGTGAATAAATTAATCCAAGTACTTTGAAAAAGATGCCAGAAGCCCGAATAATTGAAAACTGAATTCTATTGCGGCTCCAGTCCTTTGTTTCAGACCAACAGATTAATCACATGCTACGAAGCTGTTAAGTATCCTATAAATTATCTAAACTTCCGAAACAACGCACTTTGAATATTTCTCACTATATTCTGAAATATCACTGAACCAATTTTATTCTCTTTCAAAGATTAAATAAAAATATTAAGACAGTAAAAATTTGTCAAATTATAAAGTTAACCTAGTATTAGTTTACGAACCTTTAAAACACTTTTAATACACTCCAACAAACCACTTATAGCTACACGTTATAAGATTTAAGTAGAAACATTGTAAGGTTGTGTATTTTTTATTATTGTAATTGCATCTGAGCCTTTCATCGTGATCAAAAGAATCCATACGATTGAACGAAATTATTTGTTGACTACTTTGGTAGAATGCCATACTGTATGTTTGTTACGTTCAAAATCGATTTATTAAACCAAGAGAGAGCTTGTCTCATAAATAAATAACCGGTGCAAAATTATATAAGAAATCAAATATAGCTTGTGTCAATGAAAACAGTAATAACCAAACGTTAATAAATCAATACTGTGTATATCAAATGTGTTTTATTTTCAGTAGGGAGGTGTATTCTTAATATTATAAATTATAGCGGACGTCTATGAAGTGGTGACTAGTGCTCAAGCAGCGAACTGCTGGCTTGATCATACAAATCGATAAGCGGCGGGACAAATTGAATTCTCCACACCGCCTGAGCGGAACCGCTGATAATAATACATTTTTAATTGTTTTAAATAAACAATTTGGCGCCACCCGGGAATCATACACTCCTAGTGAACCTCAGGTCAGGACTACGATACCTGGTTATCCGTACATTCGCGACGGACTCAAGCATCGTAAGTTACGTTACCGAGCGAGGACGAATTGGTAAGACACACATACACAAGTTACACTCTGACACTTCTACATTTTACAGAGATAATAACGACGACACACAGGTGGTATTACAATATGAAAGTTTATCAAACTGTATTCAATTTACTTTAATTATCAGTTAAATGATATAATTCTAAAAATGTGTGTGTGTTTGTTTTGAATCACAGTAAAAGCTAACAGCCAGTGTACATCAACTGACAATAAGACTATGAATAAACCAGCTGGTTACCAAAATATTTTATTTTTTTATTCTCTTTGTAAACTATAAAATATCACATATGCTTTAAACCAGTTGCTTCAAATGTATTTTGAAAAACTGTTTCTACTTCACTTTTTCCTACACAAAGCAAACAATTTAAAAACCAGAGATTCATTTAAATTATAAAATCTTACTTTAATAAAGACAGTAATAAAACCATTAGTTTAATGGTTACATGTAGCGTGAAGTGTGTAATGTATGAGGGTTATTCAGAAAATAAGTTCTGTTTTTAAATAGAACATATCGATGCCGTCACGCTGTTGTGCATGCACAGCCAGTTTATCAGTTAGTTGGAAAGCCAACAACACCATTTGTAAACAAGTGTGCACTGAGTAAGCTTCGTTGGACGTGTTTAATGTCAAATAAATTTGAGACGCTCGCCATGTGTGAAAGTAGGTACTGTATGTGATTTGGTTCTTGAATGTGAAAGACATTAAAACAATTGAAATTCACCATCAGATTTTCGATATTTATGGAGAAGAAGCAGTGAGCGATTCAATGATACCAAGATGGATACAACTTTTTTTGGTTAGTCCGATCGGAGTAAGTGAGTAGGATGCTTACCCGGGACACTGTGATGAATCGTGGCACTGCACTCATGCTGCTGCTGCAATGCAACATCTCGTCACAATGTTTGGCTGACAACAATTCAATCGTCTGCCTGACAACCCAGACCTCACACCAAGCAAATGTCACCTTTTTAAGCATGAGAAATCTTTCGTTGGTGACCAATGATGTCAAACAAGCTGTTCTACATGGTTCAAATCACAGGCAGGAAATTTTTATGATGAAGGTATACAACGCCTGGTGCCTCACTATGAGAAGTGTTTAAAAAATGATAGAAACTATATAGAAAAGTAGTTTATGGTGTGTTCGTCAACTAGCAATAAAAATTGTCTTGTTAGTACATCCTCTTCATTCACTTTTTTAAATATTATATATATATACACAACTTTCACAAGTGAACACTTACTTTTGGTTTTATGTCCCAAACGTTTTGACATGGTGTCCATCTTCCTCAGTGGGATTTGAAATACAGAATGTCTGTACAAAGTAACCGTTATGGGTTGTAGGTGTGTGTGGTGGGGGTTGCTGGTGGGAGGGAATTGGCGCTGGGATTCAAAGTGTGTGTTTGAACAAGTGTATCAAAAAGGTATATGTGATCTATAGTGTAATTGGTCATTTAATATGTTGTTTGGTTGTAGTGTGTGATGTCTGTATATTTCATATTGTTCTGCTGTGTTTAGTTTTTCCTTTAGGTAAGTAGTGTAGTATTTCCATGTTGTGTTCTATGTTTGTGTACCCGTGGTTTTCATTTTGTAAATGTGTGGCGAATGTGGAGTGTATGTAGTTTGTGGTGAGGGCTTTTAAATGTTCAGAGTATCTTGAGAAAAAAGATCTTCCCGTCTGGCCGATGAAGAATTGGTTACAATCACTGCAATTTAATTTGTAAACCCCTGTTTTGCTGTAAGTGTCTGTGTCTTTGTTAGTATTATTTATGTGTTTCCTGATGGTGTTGTTAGTCCTGTATGCTACTTTATAATTGTGTTTCCTGAATGTGTTAGCAATTTTGTGTGTGTTGGAATTGTAGTATGTGAGTGTGATGTATTTATTGGGTTGTATACTGTTGGTTTTATGTGTTTTACTTTTTGTGTTTAGGATGCGTTTGTGTAGTTTGTTTATTAAATCGGGATTGTAACCATTTTTGACTGCTATGTACAGTAGAACCTCGTTAACCCGGACCTCTTTAACCCGGACGTCCGTATAACCCGGACCAGTTTTGGAAAAAAAAATTACATGTATGTTGTTCAGCGTAGTAAATGAAGACTTGTTTTACAGACAATAAATCGGTATTCTCAGTAGGTACATTACTTGAATTCACTTGCCAGCGGGCGAGTTCATTGCACTCACCGCACCTGCTGTTGCTACGCAGCAAACTGGTGACTCAACCCTCTCCTTCCCCTCCCCGCGCCTCGCACTTGACATTGACCTAGAAACAACATTCCTCAGTTGCGCTGCAATCTCGGTAGTGTTCGCGTGTTGTCCTAGTGTCACTGTCGAGGTACAGTATCGTTGTGCTGTTTCGTTAGCGTGTTGTTCGCGATGGCGACGAAACGTAAAAACATTGTTGTGACTATGAAAAAAAGGATGGAAGCATTGACAAGAATTGATAAGGGAGAATCGTTAAAGAACATTGCTGCTGAGTTTGGAGTAGGAACATCGACCGTATCTGATTGGAAAAAGAACAGAAAACGCATTGAAGACTTTTGTTTCAAAATGATTTCTAAGGACAGTTTGGATAATCGGTGTAAAGCAAAAACTGCTAAACTAGAAACTCTGGATGAAGCATTGTTTGTCTGGTTTTGTGCTGAAAGAGAACGTGGTTTGCCGATTTCTGGACCCATCATCCAACAGAAAGCATTGAGTTTGAATAAACAGTTGCCCCATGGAGACCCGAGTTTTACAGCTAGCCAGGGGTGGTTGGACAGATGGAAAAAACGGCATGGAGTGCGTCAACTTACAATCACTGGAGAAAGCTTGTCAGGTGATGTTGAAGCGGCAGAAAAATTTAAAAAAGAGTTTGAAGACTTTATTAAAAAGGAAGAACTGACTGCAGATCAAGTTTACAATGCCGATGAATCCGGTTTATTTTACCGGATGTTGCCGAGTAAAACGCTAGCCTTAAAATTAGGAGATTCAGCGAAAGGGTATAAAAAAGGGAAAGACCGCCTCACCATAATGGCTTGCAGTAATGCATCAGGAAAGCACAAAATTCCTCTCCTTATAATAGGGAAGTCTAAAAACCCCCGTGCATTGAAAAATGTGAAACGAGGCTCATTGCCTGTCGTTTACAGCTCACAAAAAAGTGCTTGGATGGTTAGTGACATTTTCAAACAATGGTTTTTCGAGAATTTTGTGCCGTCAGTAAAAAAATATTTGAAGAACTGTGGCCTTCCCAACAAGGCGGTTTTGCTGATTGACAATGCGCCTTCGCATCCGTCTGTCAATGAACTAGTCAAAGATGACATTTCAGTGAAGTTTTTACCACCTAATGTAACTTCTCTCGTTCAACCGATGGACCAAGGAGTTCTAGAAAAAATAAAAAAAGTGTACAAAAGGCAAATGCTAAGTCAACTGGTAGAGGACGAAGGAGAGCATGGTGTGGTAGAGGTGCTGAAATCTTTTAACGTAAAGACTGTTATTTATATGATTGCGGAAGCTTGGGACCAGGTTGGAAGAGAAACTTTGATAAAGTCATGGAAAAAGTTGTGGCCTGGTGTGTGTGACTTGCCAGAAAACAATACAATTGAAGAAGAAGAAAAAATAAGTGTGGAAGAAGATTTTATAGACATTTTTAAAAATATTGATGGCTGTTCCGATGTTGATGAAGAAGACATTGACAACTGGTTGCAAATTGACAATGACGGAGGTTATAAAGCGATCACAGAGGAAGAAATTATTGCATCATGCAGTGTTACAGAAAATGAAAATGAAGAGGATTCAGACAGTGTTGATGAACCAGCTGTGGTTATGACCCATGCAGAAGCAGTAGCAAACATAGATAAATTGATGGTTTATTTCGAGAGTCAAGCCGAAACATCGCCAAACGAACTTCTAATGCTAAAGCAGATGCGAGATCGCGCTGCTCGTAAGCGATACACAAAACTGAGGCAGCAAAAGCTCACTGCCTTTTTTACTACCGACTAGTTTGTACCTATATTGTGTACAGTGTAAATACATATTATGTGTTTTTAGGTGAAAGTGTGCAGATAATAATTTTTAAACTCCATTAAAAATATTTTTGGTAAGTACATGTTCTTTTTTATCGTTTTTCCCTCATTCTCTGGATAACCCGGATTTTCGTTAACTCGGATCGGCCCCGGCCCCAGTTGATCCGGGTTAACGAGGTTCTACTGTATTTGATTGTGTTGAGTTCTTCTTGGTAGTCATGTGTGTTTTGGGGTATTGAAGTGAGCCTATGGAGCATGTAGTTGAAAGCTGCATGTTTGTGTTGAGTTGGGTGGTTGGATGAGTTATGTATGATCATGTCTGTTGTGGTGGGTTTTCTGTATATTTTGTATGTGTGTGTGTTGTTTGTTTTGGTTATTGTAAGGTCCAGGAAGTTTATGTTATTGTTTTGTTCTAAATCTAGTGTGTTTTAATTTTTGGTGTATAGTGTTAATGTATTTGTGGAAACTTTCAATTTGTCTTTTGTTGCCGTTGTATAGGAGTAAAATGTCGTCAACATATCTGTGCCAATGTATGATTTTGTTGGTGTATTTGTTATTGTAATATGTGTTCTTGTTCTATGGTATGTACGAATATTTCGGCTAGGATTCCTGATCTAGGGGAGCCCATGGGTAGTCCATCTGTTTGTGTGTAAATCATGTTATTGTATGAGAAATAATTTTGTTCGGTGATAATTTTGGTGAGATGGATGATCTCTTTTATGTGTGTTTCTGGTGTGTTATTTAGTTTTAGTAAGTGTTCTAATGTTGTTATAGTTTCTTTTATGGGTACATTGGTGTATAGGTTTGTTATGTTGAAAGAAGCAAGTGTTGAATTGTGTGGAATGTGGACATGTTGAGTTTTATTCACCAGATCTAAATTATTTTTGACGGTGGTGTTGTTTGTTAAATTTATGTTGTTTCTGATTAATTTATCTAAGTGTCTAGCTATTTTGTGTGTGGGTGCTTGTGTGTTGTTTATAAGTGGTCTGATGGGGATATTAGGTTTGTGTAATTTTGGTAGTGCATTCAGTGTAGGGGGGTTTGGTTTAATTTGTTTCAGATATTTGATGTTGTCAGGTGTGATTTTGTGTTTTGTGTTATTTATGATTTTATTTATTTGTTTGTGATATTTTGTGGTGGGGTCTTTATTTAATTTGGTTATGTTGTTTTCAGTAAAAAGTGTTTCGATTTTGTTATTTAGATCCTATTTTTCTACTATGACATTTATGTTACCTTTATCTGCTTTGAGTATGGTTAGGTTGTGTTCTTGTAATTTACGTTTTATATTTTTTAGTGTTTGGATTTCGTTATTATAGTGTTTTTGTTCATGTTGTTGTGTGTGTTGTAATTTGCATTTTATATCGTGTCGTATAGTGTCTTGGTCATTGTTATGCGTGTGTTGTATGGCAGTTTCAGCATCTATGACTACGTCACGTATATACCTTTTATTATTGTTGTTATTAGTTGTATTGTTTCTTAAATTGTGTTTTAGGCCGTTATCTAATAGGGTTATTTCTGCTTTAGTGAAATTGGTCTTTGTTATATTTACTGTACGTGTGTGAAATTTATGTGTCGGTGTAGGGACTGTTTCGTTTCTGCATGTTAAGATGTTATTGATTTTCCTGTTTTGTCTTTCTTGTATTTTTGATTGGAGTTTCTCTATGTTGCTCCGTGTATGTTGTATTATGTTTTCGAGTTCTATGTGGTGTAATATTTGTGTAAGTTTTACGTGTAGGTTGTATGCTGTTTTGTTTAGTGTATCTTTTTTGTAGTATAAGTCGTTGATTATGTTGTCCAGGTGTATTTTTTCGGCTTTAAGTTTGGTTTGTAGTGCGGCGTGTGTGTTTTTTTTATTGTGATTTGTGCATGTGTGGGTATAATGTTGTGTTTGCGGCATGTTTTGTTATATGCGATGTTCAAGGAAGTTTTTGTTACCTGTACTCTAACATTTCTGTATTTATGGATGTAGTACGCTGTGTTGGCGGTGTTATAATTGTCTTGTTGGTACTTCCTCTTCATTCACTTTTTTAAATACCTATATATACACAACTTTCACAAGTGAACACTTACTTTTGGTTTTATGTCCTAAACGTTTCGACGTGGTGTCCGTCTTCCTCAGTGGGATTTGAAATACAGAATGTCTGTACAAAGTAACCGTTATGGGTTGTAGGTGTGTATGGTGGGGGTTGCTGGTGGGAGGGAATTGGCGCTGGGATTCAAAGTATGTGTTTGAACAAGTGTATCAAAAAGTATATGTGATCTATAGTGTAATTGGTCATTTAATATGTTGTTTGGTTGTAGTGTGTGATGTCTGTATATTTCATATTGTTCTGCTGTGTTTAGTTTTCTACTTTTAGGTAAGTAGTGTAGTATTTTCATGTTGTGTTCTATGTTTGTGTACCTGTGGTTTTCATTTTGTAAATGTGTGGCGAATGTGGAGTGTATGTAGTTTGTAGTGAGGGCTTTTAAATGTTCAGAGTATCTTGAGAAAAAATCTGGCCGATGTAGAACAAAAGTACATACTAGATTTAGAATAAAACAATAGCATAAACTTCCTGGACCTTACAATTACCAAAACAAACAACACACACACACACACACACACACACATACAAATTATACAGAAAACCCACCACAACAGACATGGTCATACATAACTCATCCAACTACCCAACTTAACACAAACATGCAGCTTTCAACTACATGCTCCATAGGGTCACTTCAATACCCCAAAACACACATGACTACCAAGAAGAACTCAACACAATCAAATACATAGCAGTCAAAAATGGTTACAATCCCGATTTAATAAACAAACTACACAAACGTATCCTAAACACAAAAAGTAAAACACATAAAACCAACAGTACACAACCCAATAAATACATCACACTCACATACTACAATTCTAACACACACAAAATTGCTAACACATTCAGGAAACACAATTATAAAGTAGCATACAGGACTAACAACACCATCAGGAAACACATAAATAATACTAACAAAGACACAGACACATACAGCAAATCAGGGGTTTACAAATTAAACTGCAGTGATTGTAACCAGTTCTACATCGGCCAGACGGGAAGATCTTTTTTCTCAAGATACTCTGAACATTTAAAAGCCCTCACTACAAACTACGTACACTCCACATTCACCACACATTTACAAAATGAAAACCACGGGTACACAAACGTAGAACACAACATGGAAATACTACACTACTTACCTAAAAGTAGAAAACTAAACACAGCAAAACAATATGAAATATACAGACATCACACACTACAACCAAACAACATATTAAATGACCAATTACACTATAGATCACATATACTTTTTGATACACTTGTTCAAACACACACTTTGAATCCCAGCGCCAATTCCCTCCCACCAGCAACCCCCACCACACACACCTACAACCCATAATGGTTACTTTGTACAGACATTCTGTATTTCAAATCCCACTGAGGAAGATGGACACCACGTCGAAACGTTTGGCACATAAAACCAAAAGTAAGTGTTCACTTGTGAAAGTTGTGTGTGTGTATATATATATATATATATAAAAATGTTTTATAAATATATTCTTAGTTTCCTTTAATACCCTATTGGAACTTACTTTCTGAATAGCCCTCATACATAACAATGTACAGTGTAATAATATGCTCCAAACCTACTTTTATCTACTGAATTTTCCACTTATTGTAAATTCAGTCATAATCATTGTCATAATTCCACAAGCATTAGTTCTACGACCTGTTGAACTACCTTTGTGACAGTACAAAATGGGTATAATTAGTTTCATATTGTGCAATAATACAATCTATGTAAAACTGAATAAAGTATGACTTTCGAAATTTGAATGGTATGAATCAGCCAGTGTGACGTAGGCATTACCATCACAAAAATAAATAAACCTAACCATATATGGGCACGAATTTTTATCAATCCGACTGACGTCAGAAGAATATCACAAAATGAACACGTGTTTATAATACTGAAAGGAAATCCGAGCTTCTACGATGTTCTAGACGTTTTGATATGGCCTGGTCAACGAAGAAGGGGTACCACGTGACCAGCTCCTATAATATACGCTGACCGATTGCCATTCTGCCCAGTTCGAATAACATTTGAAAGCAGTACAGTCGCAGAGAAATAGTGTTGGGAGACCTACGCGTGTAAGTACGCTAGGTCCGCCCCAAAGTGAGTTTGAAATAAAGAATCATGAAGTTTTAAACATTTTAAAAGCACTTCGATCAACATCTCCAAACCGTACAGGTTGTGTTAACCCAAGTCCGTGGACAAAGTCGAGTTAGGCCTTCAAAAGTGAAAAAAATGTGTTTAAAACACATATAAGTAAATCTCTGCAACTATCAATGTAATTAAAAAGGTTAAATAACAGTTTCAAACAGTTTTCATGAGTGTTGGAGCAAACAGTTTTGAACGAGCAATGGTGCAACATGTGGAATAACTGCTACAGCTAAGTACTTACAACTAGATCGGCTGACCGACAATTAATAACCATTTACATATTATTCAATTATTCTATTCAGAGAAATGAGATCTCAAATATAAAAGGGGGGTTTGAAATGAATGAGAGATAGAGAGTGAAAGCGAGGTACTGGTTAGCCTTCCTTAAAGTTAAGTAAATTTAAGTTGATATAATAATGATTATGTATGTTCATTGTGGTGTGATTAATAATCATCAAGTAAGTAATCACCCTTTGAATTTCAAAAGAAAATAAATAATAATTTCAATTTCACCATGACCACGTGTCTAATGTAAGGTACAGAGTGAAATGGTTTGCATATGTTAACTGCAAATATGCTGGCGACCTTAGAATCTATTGATGAAATGTAAGGTAGGTGCGAAGAAGAGATTGCCAAGGTAGGTACTATTTTGGGCGGGTATATTTGAAAAAGAAAAGTGCCTTTACACCTTGTTACACTACACTACTGAATTGAGTTTGCTACTGAACTCAGTACACTATTTAAATAGGAAACTACTGAAGTAAAGATTAATCTATACATATAATTAATTTATGGCTTTAAGAACTGTAGCACAATGTGAGTTGTATGACTACGGGAATATCAGGCTAACCACTGTACTTGAAACTGTTTCAAATGTAAACTTGCGTATTGCACTCTGTAATCGAAAGATTTACTTACAAATAAAGAGATTACCAAAATGTAAATTTTATGTATATTAAAAAATACATATAATGAAAAGAAATTTAATTATTAACAACTGTAAATGTAATATCATGAGTCAAATATGTCAGATATTTTTAGTATTTAATATTATTACCATATTACAAGAACTGTTTTTACTGTTTTTCATGCTTTATGTTTGTAATTAACATTTAATTTTAACTTTTTTTGTAAACTGTTTAAAAATATTCATTTCAGTGCTTGCAGTTTATCAGTCCATTCAACAATATTTCTAAAGACATCACCAAAATACTCTCGAAAAATATGCAATGATCGGATCATGCTACAAATTATTCTTGAATTTAGAAAGCATTACATGTATATGGTGAGGAAAACCAAAACCTGAACTTGTCTGTTAAAAAAAATTAACATTAACAATCAATAATATATTTTAATTGAATTATTTAGAAGGATTAAAAAAAAAAAAATAGAAGGAAACGTCTGGACTGATATTATATTTTATATCTTCTGTGTGTGTGTGTGTGTGTGTGTGTGTGTGTGTGTGTGTGTGTGTGTGTGTGTGTGTGTGTGTTGGCGACTGTCCATTGTAAGTTACAAACACGTACCAATTTCCCATTTCCATGCAGCTGGTGTCACACAGTAACTGCAAACCGAGTGGTTGGTGACTATTATCACTGCCACCTTATTTTCTTTATGAAGGATCAGTGGATGTCAATTAAATTACAATAATCCTGCAATACTTCATATGTGTACTTGCTTATTCAAGAGTCTTATGTATATCCAAAGTACAAGGCGAAGCATACAGTTATTGAAATTAACAAACTTACACAATTAGTTAGAAACAACATCAATGAATCAGAAAGTTCAATAAAAACAGAAAACTGTAATAAAATAATATTATTAATTTAAGCATATTAGTCAAGAAAAATAAGAAAACTGACGTGTGAACAGAAGATCACACAATTTATATGCACAATTATTTGTTCATTAATTTTATCAGTAATCAGTACATTATATCTGCATTAAGCAGGTCATGTACAATCTACTGTCTACACCTAGAGTTTACTTGAACAATTCACTCTAGATATGTATGTCAGTGTGAATTTTTGTATATACGTTAAAGGCTAAAATCCATTGTGTAAACAAATTAGTACCCTCTAAGTACTAACTTAAGAAAGAAGTTTAAAGTCAAGAAAAAAAGAAATATATACCCTAACTATTCAGAAAAAATATATTTTCAAAATGAGGTCAGAATATTTATTACACATGTTACATGTAATATTTATTATTACCTTTGATGAGAAGCTGCTAATGACCGCCGCAGCAAATCTTCAGCAAAAATATGGACAGTTCTTGAAATGACTAACTGAGCTGCTCCTGAATGAATTGATCTCCCTTCAAGTACTTTCTGTTTTATTTTATGGTCTATCTGTTTAATGGTCTTATTTATCAATGTGTGAAACCCTCTTCCGAATTCAGAGTTGTCTATTATATCTCCGTATTCTACAATTTCTTCTTTACTATCACATGTCGCTGGAACATTTAAATAATTAACTGAGTAAAAAGAAACTCCTTAAAATAAACTATTAATTTGCATGTGTGCTGATATGACAAATGGAGGACAATATTTTAACATTTAAAATAAAATTATCATCAGTTCACCAGACATAAGTACAAACATCTTATAGCTAAGTACTATTTTAGTTATAGTTATTAAATTCACCTCAAACACATCCACATGTCTGTGAGAAACTGCAGAAACTCACAACCACCCATTTTGCTTAATTAATAAGAGATGAAGCACATAAGTTATAAGAAATAATTATAAGTTACTTGCACCTTGAAAATACCTCTTAACATAGCAATACACTGGCTGCCAAACCAACCAATTACTCTATTACAGTCAATTACAGTTCTGTACTGCAAACCTAAAAAAATAATATAGGCCTAGCACTTTTTAGTTTTTTTTTTCAGTTGACCAGTTCAGTAAGAATCGATAAGATGGGCGTCACAACAAAAATTTTACAATTCAAACTGGAAATTAAAAAAAAATTTATTATTTTGTTGTTAGACAGGATCAATCTTGGGTTAGACAGAATTTATTTATTTCAGAGAGAATTTATTACTTCATTATTAATATTATGTCGCTGAAGCTAATGCTGGAATGCTGGAATTTAAAATGTGAAAATATAAAATTATATGATAAACTTGCTGCAGTGATTAAACAAACGAAACAAGAGAATATTAAGATGAATCCTCCTCAGTTATATACAGTGGTATACTCAAGAGAAAACCTGTAGTGGAAAAGATTGAAAAAAAGGCAAAGTTGGAGCTACACCAGAAACTAAGAAAGCTGCTGACAAAACTGTTCCCTGTGAAGTTGATGGAGGCCCCTGTTGATCCACCTTAGACCTTGGTGAGCCAGACAGGGAAGAAGATGAGACTGCTGGTGAGTAGCAAATGGCCAAATCTATCAATAGAAATAAAAGATTTAGACAAGAAAAATAACAAAAAACCAATAAGAAGGCAACTGTAGGGAGTGCAATGAGTAGTTTGCACTTGATGGTCAAGACAAGAAAGCATGCCTTATTGGTGACAAGATGTGATCCACCAGTGCAAGCGAAAGAAGTTGAAATGTTGGTGAATGATTCAACTAATATAGCTAACATGAAGTGCACAAAACTAGTCATTAGACATGAAGGATACAGTCCATTTTATGCGCCTGTACCTCAAGATGAATATGAATGAGTTCCCCCCCCCCCCAAAATACTGCCCAAGGATGCTCCTGTATTACCACATTGTGGGAGCTTGAAGCCTGAACAGGTTGGTAAGGAAAATCATGAAACTGTTAACCATAAGGAAGGTTCACATGGGTCAAAAAGCAATGAACAGCAAACAGATCAGCATATTGTACCAAAATGTTAAGAGCTTTGCATACTAAGGCTGATGAATTTTTTGCATCAGTTCTGGTTTTTAATATATTTTTACGACGGTCTAGTTGATCATCGTAAGTACAGTGGAAAACAAAATACAAGACACCAATTAAGTTACTAATCACCAGCTTTAATTTTCACAGTTAAACAGTTCGTAATTAACAACACAGTCTCTTACAACAAATCAAATAAAAATTGTTCACACACAATAAAATGTCAACTAATATAAAACACAATTGTATTACAATTATACCGCCCGATTATAAAACACAATAACTACTTGAATGCACACAGTAATATCACCCGATAATAACTCGAACCGCACATAATATATTGCAACTATAACTGAAACTAAGGCCACTGCCACCTTGTATATATACCCCCGCTCAAGACCAGAACATTCCAAACTACACATTATCTCTACCTACGACATAATTATTTGCGGCCTTGACACAGTCCGCATGGCTTCTGGCACAGTCTAGCTAATGCGTCGAGAATCACATACGCCACACAGATTCCGCTGGATTCATCTGGAACATTCAATAAACACGTAGATTGTTCTGTGATGTCAGAACACTGCAAGACAGATTTTTCTACTTCAACTATTTTATTTGGCATGGATTCTTCTACATCAGATATTCTGGTAATCTGATTATTAAGCTCACCTCATAATTCACTTACTTCACTTACGTCACCACGTAGGAGACCCAATTCTGCGGTAGTATTGTGACGATTTAAATTCTAACTGTAATCGTAAATAAAAAAAATTAAGTTTGCGAGCGATTAAGTAATTTTAAATCTCACTATAATACCTAAAACCCCTGTATTTACTCAGTATGAGAATGAGAAGTAATTAAGAGATCCAAAGAAACACTAATAAAAAGGGCGAATTGTAAAAAAGTTAGTATTATCATAATTAACCCTTTGCTTGTCATCATGCGGTGACCTGTTAATTCCGGACTCAACGTGTTTATCGAGTCGTCTGTAATTTAGGAAGAGATAAGAAATCATAATGTTTATAATTAGAAATCTGAAGACACAAATAGTCGTTAAAATAACTCACTTAAATTATATATGTATAATTAAGGTATAGTTTTTGGTAATAAGAATGTTAACTTAAATAAAAATAGGGACTATATTGTCGCGGAGTAGTTGCCCCTCTCCTTTGTTAAGTACCAGTTGAAGCGAGCAGAAACTATCTCGCTATGTTGCCTTCACGCAGTACAGACGTACGAGCGAAAGCTCTACCAAAATGTTTTTAATTTGTTTGTTTTATTTAAATGTAGTATATTAACTACCACTGCTAAAAGTGGAAAGCGTGTGTCGTGTATCAATAACATAAATATGTGGTAAGAAGAAGAAAGAAAATGTAACACAAAAACGGAACTAGTGGTAAGCAAGATGACGACTCCCTTCAAGAAGTAACTCCATTTACAACATCACTCCTGAAGAGGTGATCTGCAGAAACTTCATAAAGACATGTATACCATGCTTAAGACGTTGCGTAGGACATCCGAGAATCTACATATACTTACACCAAAGAAGCTTCAATCTCCTCTGTGAACATCCGACCTATTCTTGCTGAAGACACGACCCAGATGATGACGCCGACTACAAGGATTCCCAAGACGGACACCCCAGGACGAGGTTTCTACGTTCAATTGTAAAGGTGACTCGATAGCCTTGCTATCGAGAGTTAATCATATTTGTTACAATACTCACTTCTAAAAGAGACTTTTCAAAGACGATTAATTTTATGTAAACATTATAATGAGAAAATCTAAGAGTTTACTGTAAAAATTCAATTATCATACGTTGTAACGCTTTAAATGTTAATGTAACTTATTATCGTTCCAAGTACTAGTACCATTCTACAAATGGTTAAAGAAGTCTTGCAAGCTTCTAAAATGAACTGAAAATAATTAGAAGTCTTTACTATAAATATACAGAAAGTAAACTCGGATCCGAGGTATAAGAATATATAATCAATCTGATCCCATAGTTTTATAAAAAGCATTTAAATATTTTAGTTTAAATAATGATGTCATGGGATCTGTCAGTAACTGTTGTTAAATAAAGAGAAGTCGTCTTGTTACACATGAAAATGAGTGCATAAATCAGTAAAATACCTTCCCTTGTTTCCTTACACTGATAGTGAGTAATTTGTTCAATTAATTTGATTTTAATACAGTTCGTTACAACGTAGGCAGCCCATGTAATTGGCAGAGGTCAGTTAAGATGGGTTCCCTGGATTTGTAACGCGGCAATACGTAACAAAATTGCGCCACTCTGCTTTTATCTAATAATTATATATGTATTGTGTTGTTGCTGTCTTGTAAGAGTAATTGTGTACAGAGAGTTACAAAATTGCGCCACTCTGCTTAAGTTAGAATAGTTGCGAGCATCGGGACGCAACAAAATTGCGCCACTCTGCTCACTTAATTTATTAGTAAATTAAATAAGTCACGGCATTCAGTTATTGATCTATGCAGTCAGAGAATGTAATTAATGTAACTCTAATTTTCAAAAAAAAAATGAATTTGTTTTGACATACGTAAAAGATAGTCTGTATAAATTGAAATATCATTGTAGGAAGATATATACATGTATCTACTTGCATACATGAATTGTAATGTTTGGTCAACTGATCAGTCTTTAACAGGTTTGTATTATGACACTCCAAGACCTGTTGTTTCTTGAATAATCCTGCATTATAATTATTCAATCTGCATAGTATATGTTAATGTATGTCTGTTGTCACGGTAAAGAAAAACATTGTTAATAATAATGCTCCTGTGTAAAGTAGACCTAGTTAATTACGTGGAAAGAATTTCGTAACTTGAAATTGTGACCAAAATAAATAATTAATTTAAATTGGGGAAAGTACATGAATGAATAAAGTCAAACTGTTATAAAGCGTAATACTAGTGTAAATTGAAGAGGTGTGCATTGTTGAATAAGATTCACCCTATGCGTGCCAGCGGTCTCCTCCAGTTATGACCTGTTAAGGAAGTTAATGGGTGGCATTGTGTAGAGAACAATACGTGAGCGTCAAAACCCCCCCCATTCTCACGGACACACTGACCCTACCTTTGTTTACTAAATAAAGAGGGTGACCTACATTCCAGAAAACAGCTGATCGGCTATTTAATTTTGAAAAATATGTGTGTGGAATTTCTGTCTCTCCCTTAGAAGAGAAATTGTTCTTTTCTGAATTATGCAAATTATTTACTCAAGAATTTATCTTATATATGTGTAATATATGTGTAGTGTTGTAGAATTCATGTTAAGTACGTTTTAATGTGTTAGATCTAAGATAAAAATGGCCCAATTCAATCCGGATTTGTTATTAAAAGACGAGCTGTCTTACGAAGCTCTTTTGCGTGGACTACCCCATGCGAATGTAACAGTCGCAGAATTATGTAGGTCAATTCGCGAATGTGGATTTGATACACCCGTGCAATTAAACAACCTAAGCGAACTCGATTATGAGAGCGAGAGAGAAATTTGTAATGCCAAGTATAGTGAGCTTACCTTATTGTCTCAAACCCTCCAAGACGAGAAATCTCCGGCGATAATTTTGCGGACTACCCAGAGAATAGAGCATTTAACCTGGCGAATGAAAAATTTGTTGATCTGGCCTAATCTCACAGAAATACCTCTTGAAGTACAAAACCTAGCTGACGAAGCTCTACGCAGCTTACCCACAATTATTAATGACTTAAGAAGAAGATCCGACTCATTCAGGATGGACGAAATAGAGAAGTCCTTAAAGAAATTACACATCTCCCCAGTACAATCACCTACTACTGATCTACCTCCGCCTAACACTGATCGGAACTCACCCGCCGTATCGCAAATGCAAGCGAACCAAGAGCAAAATACTGATAGAGATTTAAATGCCCCTCCTCCCAAGCGTTTACGGTTTCGTCCCGGAAATCATGAATTGACCACCCCGAATGAATCATATCGTTCTCCTAAAGGAATGCCAACCATGAACCATAACGCGGACCTATACGGTAAAATGACTCATCCTGTGGAGAAAATCTTAACTGAAATCCCTTACACAGATGGTTTAAATGTCTCCAAACTACTAACTTTCATTAGCTATCTCCTGCAGATAAAAGATCTACAGCAGCTGAATGACTGGCAAATTTTGCAAGTTCTGCTACCGAAATGTAAACCCCCGTTAAAGAATCGTGTCATAGAAGCTCTAACCTCTACATTTCCAGTAGAAGAGCTACATAGCTCGATAATAAAGTACTTTATCCCAACCGGTATTTACGAAGAAATTAAAAGAAAGACTGTACTCCGAGTACAAGGAAATCAGGAGAGATTAGCTCATTACATCTCTGACATCAGGGAGTCATCTCGACTACTACGTGTAGACTGGAATGAGACACAAATGGTCGACACCATTTTAATAGGACTGTCACCTGAAGAAAGATCTCGTTTATCGTTGATAAATAGACCCAACACAATTGCTGATCTAGAACAGTGCAGTATCCATTCGTCAAATGTATGGTACTCCGATCAAAATAGACAAGCAATGAAAACCGCTGGAACTAATAGAAATGAATTGCGAGCACTAGTGCCTGATGGAACAACCTCGCATGAAAGGCAAGTTTTCAGTAGACCTCACAATGTGCACAAATCTGGTAAGTTAAGTGTAACACCATATAAAGCGGAAACAAAGGACCCACCTCGCAATAAACCCATCTGTTAGAATTGCGGCAAATATGGGCACATAAGAAAAGACTGCAAGAGTAAGCCATTGGAACGGAATCACCCAACTCCAAAAAAACATGTAAGGCAGGTAGACCCGAAATCCTGTGTCTTCCGCAGCTACTCGAAATCTGGTGAACGCAAAGAAACTTATAATAAAAAAAAAATAATAATAAAATATTTTGTAACCAACGTGGAAGGAAAAGAAGTTCGAAAGAAATAGATCCCTATGTGAGAGAATTTCGTGAAAAATGTAATGCGATTAATAAATGTAACTGGACTAAAAATCTATTACCATTAATACGAGTTGACTTAGGCGTTACCTCCACCATCGCCTTAATTGATTCGGGATCTAGTAGAACTTTAATCAGCCAAGAATTAGCGGACAAATTAGCGAAACACCATCTAGTAAAACGGAGTCAACCGGTGAATATAAAGTGTGCTACCGCCGATAAACGTAATATAATCATAAACCTGAGCATTACCGTTAAGGTTAAAATCAAGAACCTAACCTGGATGTTAGTATGTAAGGAGTTAGGACCCGATTTAATATTAGGAGCAGACTTTATTAGTAAAACGGGAATGATTCTTGACATCTATGAGCAAAAATATTATTTCCGATTCGACCATACACGGAAATATAGATTTGATAGTAATAATGAGAAAAAGAAAAAAAAATTGTTCATCTACTGCACATGTAATACACCAAGAGTCAGATTTATCTCATCTAGAAAGTAGAGATAGAGTGAGAATACTGAAATTAATAAAAGAATTTTCCTCAGTTCTTACACCTAAACTAGGACTCACTAAACTAATAGAATATAAAATTAATCTGAGCGATCAGAAAGTAATACGCCTACCTCCGTACAAGTTGTCGCCTCCCAAGATGGAAGTGATGAGAAACCATATCAACAAGTTGTTGGAGCAAGGAGTCATTGAACCCTCTACTTCCCCATATTCTTCACCCTCCTTTTTAGTACCTAAAGGTCACGATAAACACAGACTAGTTGTGGACTACAGGCAATTAAACAAAAGAATAGAAATTGAATCTATCCCTCTTCCAGACATCCATAGTGCTTTCCATTACTTCACTAAAGCTATGGTTTTTACGGTTATGGATCTGAATCAAGCTTTTCACCAAATACTTCTTCTGAAGAATCAAAACGTCTAACCGCGTTTGCAGTTCCGTTTAACTTGTACCAATTTACTAGAGTACCCTTTGGAATATCTCAAGGAAGTTCCGTATGTAGTAGACTATTAGAAAGGATATTTCACGATATTAAATTTAAATATGTGTATCACTATTTGGACGACATCGTTATATACAGCGAATCTATGGAACTACATCTTAAACACCTACGCGAAGTGTTATCTCGGTTACTAAGAGCAGGATTAACTGTTAACCCAAAGAAGGTAAGTTTTGCCGTCCCACAGTTTTCATTCTTAGGTCACATCGTGAAAGCGAATGGAAAGGTAAGCATTGACCCCGAACGAACCCGCGCTATTAGAGAATTTTTACCCCCACGAGATGTAAAAGGTATAGCCCGATTTTTGGGAATGGTAAATTATTTCCACAAATATATTCCCCATCTTGCCGAAATAGCAGCACCCCTAAATTCCTTACGAAAGAAGGGAACGAAGTTTGAATGGAGCTCACTACATCAAAACGCGTTTGAGCAACTTAAAGAAAGTATTATATCTCCCCCAGTTTTGCAACTAGCGGATTTCACGAAACCTTTTGTAGTGCAGACCGACAGTTCCAGTGTAGCGTTAGGTGCAGTGATATATCAAGAGATAGAAAACTGTAGACTACCTATTAGTTATGCATCGCGAACACTGAGCGACCAAGAAAGAAAGTATTCCGCATATGAATTGGAATGTTTAGCAATTGTTTTTGCATTCGAGAAGTTTAAACCCTTCCTAGAACATAAAGAATTCCTTTTGGAAACTGACAATCAAGCGTTATCTTGGTTATTGAATCACCCTAAACAGTTAGGACATATTGGAAGATGGATATTGAAGTTAAACTGCTACAAATTCAGAGTGCAGCATATAAAAGGTACCCAAAACGTAGTCGCTGATACCCTGTCCCGTATGTTCCAGTCGCCCACTAAAACTCCCGAAAGCAAGGAGAATCCGGAAATAGCACTTGCTAACGCCGTAATTACTGAGTTCCCCCTTGCCTTTACAAACATTGCTCTGTATCAACAACAAGACCCCTTACTGAAGCCTATTATAGAACAACTTACGCAAGGTATTAAATCCGAGAAATACGTATTGAGTAAAAATGTACTATGTCACAAGATAAGAAGCAGAAAGGAACTAAGAATAATAGCCCCTGATGTAATTAAGCCCATGCTGATGGAATACTTCCATTCATCTACCCTAGGAGCCCATATGGGAATCAATAAGACAATACATCGTGTTCGAAAGGAATATCATTGGAACAATATGAACAGCGAAATAGCCAGTTTCGTGAAGAAATGTACATTATGTGCCCTCAGTAAACCAGCCAGAAATACTCAAGTAAGCCAACTGATTTCAGAAATCCCTAAGACCCCTTTTTCTAAACTTTATCTAGACTTTTCAGGTCCATATCCACGATCCAAATCAGGTAATACAATGTTACTCATCTGTGTAGATTCTTTCACCAAATTTGTTTGGATGTATCCCATGCGACGAGCATTAGCGTCGACGACTGTAAAAATATTACAGGAAAGATTATTTAAAGACTACGGTACACCTGTACGTATAGTATCAGATAATGGACCACAGTTTAAAGCGAAAGAATTTAGGAATATGTGTTTCAAGTTAGGAATAGACCATATAACCACTACAAGTATCGACCGCAAGGTAATATTGCTGAAAGGTATCTACGAAACCTCAAATCTGCGTTAATCGCCTATCATGCGAACGATCACACGTTGTGGGACCAAAACCTATCCTGGATTCAATACGCTTTTAATTCAGCTTATCACGAAGGTCACAAGTCGACCCCGTTTGAGTTACTGTACAAATACCGACCAAACCACCCTTTGTCCACAAGATGGAATATACACGATCTGCTGCCTCCGCAAATAACGGATAAGCAGATAAAGCAAATATGGAATAAAGCCCGCTCTAATTTAAGAGCAAACTTAGAGAAATCCAGAAAATACCACGAGAAAGGTATTCATAACAATTCAATTAGGTACCAAGTAGGTGACTTAGTAATGTATAAGACTCACCCCACTAGTAGTGCAATTGATAAGACCACCTCTAAACTATCATACCGATGGTGTGGCCCTTACCAAATCCAGAAGTACCTAACTCCAGTTACAGTAGCCCTGTACGAACCTGCGACTCGAAAATATGTGCGGAGAATGCATATTTCGCAGCTAAAATTGTATAAGAAGAAGAGACGGAATAGTATAACCCAAAATAGAAAAGGGAATACTAGGTAGTGAAGTATATTATACTTCTGAAACCGTGGAAAATGTTAAACGTAGAGTTTGGAAATGAGGCCTGATCAACCTGAGATCCAGTTCTGCGAAGAATACGTTAATGAGTACTCATTTACTAGATGAAAACTAGTACTAGATGAAAATTAGACTGAATTCTAAATAGCAAAGATTTAGAAAATTACTCTACAGAGAAAGAGTAAGACAACCAAAAAGAAAAAACCGGTAGTAGATTTAAGTGATAGAGATAAGAAATAGTGTTGTGTTTTATTTTGTAAATATTAAGTGTGATAGTATGTAAAAAAAAAGTAGTTAATAAGAAAGTATGAAAGTATATTGTGTTATGGAGAAGAAGCAAGAGATATAACTCTAACCAATAACTATGTGAAAGAAATTACACACACTGACCCCATTCATACTCCAAGTCCCCAGTTGTGCGTTAAAAAAAAAAAAAAAAAAAACCGTAACGTGAAACTTAAGCGGTGGAGTATGTGACGATTTAAATTCTAACTGTAATCGTAAATAAAAAAAAATTAAGTTTGCGAGCGATTAAGTAATTTTAAATCTCACTATAATACCTAAAACCCCTGTATTTACTCAGTATGAGAATGAGAAGTAATTAAGCGATCCAAAGAAACACTAATAAAAAGGGTGAATTGTAAAAAAGTTAGTATTATCATAATTAACCCTTTGCTTGTCATCATGCGGTGACCTGTTAATTCCGGACTCAACGTGTTTATCGAGTCGTCTGTAATTTAGGAAGAGATAAGAAATCATAATGTTTATAATTAGAAATCTGAAGACACAAATAGTCGTTAAAATAACTCACTTAAATTATATATGTATAATTAAGGTATAGTTTTTGGTAATAAGAATGTTAACTTAAATAAAAATAGGGACTATATTGTCGCGGAGTAGTTGCCCCTCTCCTTTGTTAAGTACCAGTTGAAGCGAGCAGAAACTCTCTCGCTATGTTGCCTTCACGCAGTACAGACGTACGAGCGAAAGCTCTACCAAAATGTTTTTAATTTGTTTGTTTTATTTAAATGTAGTATATTAACTACCACTGCTAAAAGTGGAAAGCGTGTGTCGTGTATCAATAACATAAATATGTGTTAAGAAGAAGAAAGAAAATGTAACACAAAAACAGAACTAGTGGTAAGCAAGATGACGACTCCCTTCAAGAAGTAACTCCATTTACAACATCACTCCTGAAGAGGTGATCTGCAGAAACTTCATAAAGACATGTATACCATGCTTAAGACGTTGCGTAGGACATCCGAGAATCTACATATACTTACACCAAAGAAGCTTCAATCTCCTCTGTGAACATCCGACCTATTCTTGCTGAAGACACGACCCAGATGATGACGCCGACTACAAGGATTCCCAAGACGGACACCCCAGGACGAGGTTTCTACGTTCAATTGTAAAGGTGACTCGATAGCCTTGCTATCGAGAGTTAATCATATTTGTTACACTACTCACTTCTAAAAGAGACTTTTCAAAGACGATTAATTTCATGTAAACATTATAATGAGAAAATCTAAGAGTTTTTTACTTAAAAATTCAATTATCATACGTTGTAACGCTTTAAATGTTAATGTAACTTATTATCGTTCCAAGTAATAGTACCATTCTTCAAATGGTTAAAGAAGTCTTGCAAGCTTCTAAAATGAACTGAAAATAATTAGAAGTCTTTACTATAAATATACAGAAAGTAAACTCGGATCCGAGGTATAAGAATATATAATCAATTTGATCCCATAGTTTTATGAAAAGCATTTAAATATTTTAGTTTAAATAATGATGTCATGGGATCTGTCAGTAACTGTTGTTAAATAAAGAGAAGTCGTCTTGTTACACATGAAAATGAGTGCATAAATCAGTAAAATACCTTCCCTTGTTTCCTTACACTGATAGTGAGTAATTTGTTCAATTAATTTGATTTTAATACAGTTCGTTACAACGTAGGCAGCCCATGTAATTGGCAGAGGTCAGTTAAGATGGGTTCCCTGGATTTGTAACGCGGCAATACGTTACAGTATGTTCTTGCAACTGTTTCTGCATAGCTTCAAAAAGAGCTTCCGTTTTATCTGCTTCCTGCTTACGTTTTTGATCCTGTTGTTTTCTGCTTCTTCTCTTTCTTGTCTTCGTTTCTCATCCTGTAATTTTTCTGCTTCTTCCGCCTCTTGTCTGCATTTCTCATCCTGTCCTTTTTCTGCTTCTTCCTGTGTCTGCCACAGCAGCGTTTGGAAAGCTTCCATCATCTGACTGGCATCCATGTTTACAGATTAATTACGAATTTACACTAGCCTTATACAAAGTTTCCACTGTTTCAACTGTTAATGGTTCTATCCCACTTCTGACACTACTGTTACAACGGTATACTTGATAGTTGTACGTACAGTGGAAAACAAAATAAGGAAAATCATGAAACTGTTAACATAAGGAAGGTTCACATGGGTCAAAAAGCAATGAACAGCAAACAGATCAGCATATTGTACCAAAATGTTAAGAGCTTTGCATACTAAGGCTGATGAATTTTTTGCATCAGTTTCTGGTTTTTAACATATTGTTACGAAGGTCTACTTGATCGTCGTAAGTACAGTGGAAAACAAAATACAAGACACCAATTAAGTCACTAATCACCAGCTGTAATTTTCACAGTTAAACAGTTCATAATTAACAACACAGTCTCTTGCAACAAATCAAATAAAAATTGTTCACACACAAAAAAATGTCAACTAATATAAAACACACCTGTATTACAATTATACCGCCTGATTATAAAACTCAACACCTCACTAATAACCACTTGAATGCACACAGTAATATAGCCCAATAATAACTCGAACCGCACGTAATATATCGCAACTATAACTGAAACTAAGGCCACTGCCGCCTTGTATTTATACCCCTGCTCAAGACCAGAACATTCCAAACTACGCGTTATCTCTATCTACGACGTAATTATTTGCAGCCTTGACACAGTCCGTGTGGCTTCTGGCACAGTCTATCTAATGCGTTGAGAATCATGTACGCCACACAGATTCCGCTGGATTCATCTGGGACATTCGATAAACACGTAGATTGTTGTTCTGTGATGTTGTAACACTATTATTTCTGTGGCAGAGACATACTTTCATGAAAAATCTCTAATATTAGAGTATTTCCTCAATAATTGGACAGTGTACAGAGCTGACAGAATTACAGCTGATGCCAGTAAGAAAACCAGTGGTGGTTCTTTAATTGCAGTCAGCACATGGCTACAGAGCCATAGAAGGGAGGTTTAGAAATTGTGAAGGAGTGTGTATGGATTGAAGTCAGGATGGAAGATGGTGTCAATCTGCTGGTGGGGAATCATTACTTCAATTCAGATATCAAACCTGAATAGATGGCAGTATATTTTAATGGGACTGGAAATATGTTAGAGATCAATTGCTACTGACTCCTTTTGATTGGTACACTTTTACTCACAGAAGTAAGCTGAGGCACTTTCACTTGCACGGATGATCTTAACTCGACCCAATATTACTGTATCTCTGAAGATGGGGATATCTATTTTGGACTTGGTTTTATTAAATTTTGAAGTAGAGGTCAAAAGAGAAACTGACTGCCTTGTTCTCCACTGGTATTTTTCATGATCGCCTTTTGTTTTGCGGGTTACTGTGGATGCACTAATGACTTCTATCAAGGAGAGGCAGTTTTTCTGGAATAAAGTCTACACAGCTTGTGATGTAAGACACAGCAGCTTACTATTTAAACAAGACATTGTCTGTCATTGTTACCATGCATGTGCCAGTAAGAAAATTAAAGTACAAGAAGTATCCAGCTTGGTTTTCTTTAGAGCTAATGAATGCCTACAGCAAAAGAGTACAGAGCATAAAAAGTTTAAGAAAACGGATATGGTTCAGCATTACAAAAACTTTTTGGTATTCAGAAAGTGCAAAGATGATCCTTCGAAGAAACTAGTTAAGAAGAGCAGCGTATGTGGAGAAAGAGCTGCTTCAAAAGCCCACAGACCTCTTTAACTACATTAACGCTTTATTGACAATTTTTAATGGTATGTGTCCACTAAGAGGCAATAACAAAGTAGTGTCGGATACAGAAAATCTTTGTGAAGAGTTTGGAAAATACTTTCAATCTGTATATCAACTGAATATTATCAGCAGAAATAATTTAAATACTAATGAAGATTGCACTACTGACAATATAGGCATCCCTGTAATAACTGAAGGAGAGACATTAAGACTGTGCATAACTTACTGCTCCAGTTCTAACGTGGCTATATAATTTGAGCCTAAAATCTGCAGTTTTTCCAGAGTGTTGGAAGGTTGCTTTGGTGTCACGAATTCCGAAGAAGTGTGATCTGCATGGCATTAAGAATTAGAGACCTGTGTCAATGCTTAATACAATTGCAAAGATTTTTGAAAAAATTATTCATGATTAACTTTATAAGACACTGAACACAATCACTGATTCACTTCAACATGTTTTAATGATCAGAAAATCCACAGTCACAAACCTAAACGACATGATGTCCTTTGTGGTTCCTGAGGTGGAGAAGCAGGTGGATATCATATATTTTGATTTTAGGAAAGGTTCTGATATGATGCCTCATGATATTCTGCTAAGAAAACTCACTTGCTATGGTATTACAGGATCCATATTGTAACATGACCTACGGTAGCACAAGGTTTACAAGTTTCAATGAGTGAAGAAAAGCTGTATAATAAAAAAATTAATAAATAGAAATGATAGAACAACACCACTAACTGAGTTTGACGTAGACAAAGACAGTGATGATGACAAGACCCAATAGATTGGAAAAGGTGATCCAGAAAATATAATTAACATCATGATAAAAATACCCCATTGTCAACAAGAATTATTAAATATAAAAGTACAAAGTTAAGTAGGGAAATCAATAGTATGTAAACAGTAGAAAACGCAAAAGTAAAATTAAATATAAGAACAAGTATAATGATAATATAAAGAAATAGTGTTAATAAATAAACTATCTAAAGACAATTTTATAAACTAAACTAAAAGAGTGATAATAAGTAATGAACCTTGATAGGACCCTCAGATAATAAATATAAGAGATACAAAATACAATGTTAGAAAGTGAACTAAAAGAGTGATAATTAAGTAGGAAAGTTGATAATAACTAATGAACCATGATAGGACCCAGTGTTAATCGATAAACTACATAAACACACTATGTAATAAAGTGAAGTACAATCGGGAATAAAGAAAGAACATGTGATAATAGCCAATAAGTAATAACAGGACCCAAATATAATGAATAAACTATATAAATTATAAGTGATAGTTATGTGTAGACATTGGCATAGTTTTATAAAATAAGAAAATGTTTAGATATAATATTCTGCAGCATGAAATACCGGATATATCAATTAATCAGCATACTATGTTTCTAACACCAACAAATGAGTCAGAAGTTTACCAAACTATTCGTGAACTCAAAAATAAACCTGGTGGGTGTGATGAAATTCATGCCTATACAGTTAAGCTAGCTGCTCCGTTCATAACTCCTGCTTTGACTCACATTATTAATACTGCTATGATACAAGGTACATGTCCATATCAATTTAAGAAAGCTGTAATTTGTCCTATATATAAGGAAGGTGTAAAACGTTTGGTTAACAATTATCGACCGATCGCACTGATATCAAATTTAGCTAAGATTTTTGAAAAAATTATTTTTACCAGATTATTTAAATTTGTAAAGAAACATAACCTGTTAAGTGCTAAACAATTTGGCTTTCTCAAGAAGAAAGGTACAGATGATGCTATAGCCCTACTTAGCAAATTTATTTATGAAAATCTAAGTATTAGCATACCAACTGTTGTAACTTTTTTGGACTACTCCAAAGCTTTTGACACTGTCGATCATGGCATACTTATATCCAAATTACAGAATATGGGAATAAGAGGTGTAAGCTTATCCCTGATAGCCAGTTATTTACATGACAGAACACAAGTTGTAAAGGTGAATGGGACTAGAAGTCAGCCTATTAAAACAAATGTTGGAGTGCCCCAGGGCTCTATATTAGGACCTTTATTGTTTATTTTATATATCAATGACTTACTAGTGTTACAAGATGTATTAATACCATATGCTGATGATACAGCAGTACCAATGAAAGCAAAGACATGGCCTGAACTTGCAACAGATATGTCAACTAAATTAGATATTATATACTCTTGGCTCTATCACAATAATCTAGTACTCAACATAAGCAAGTCTGTTTTTATCACCTTTGGAAATTATAGAGACTCTGTTCCGCATGACTTTGAAATTAAGATAAATGGTCAAAAATTGAAAAGAGTTAAAACTAGTAAATATCTAGGAATAACATATGACTTTAACATGAAGTGGGATGTACATGTGGCTAACATTGTAAAAAAAACCAAATACTTAGTCTACGTTTTTTACAGACTTAAACAAATTTTATCAAAAAAGCAACTACTACAAATATACTATGGACTATTCCATAGTGTGGCAGGGTATGCTATCATAGGCTGGGGGGGTCTATATAAATCATCTCTAGACGCATTGGATCGGCTGCAAAAGTGTATTCTTAAAATTATAGGAGTCAATGAACAAAATTCGAATAAACCATTAAATATTAAACAGGTGTTTGTAGTGAATTCTATAGTTTATCAATACAATGATATAAAAAGTGAGTTTTTACAAAATCGAATCAACACACGGTATAAAAATATTATATTGCCGCGACACCTATTAAGTATTGGGCAAAGAAGCTATGTGTATTATGCCATAAAATATTTTAATGAATTACCTAATGAACCGAAAAATCTAAGTGTAAATATAAAAGTGCTTAAAAAAAAAATCAAAGAAAAAATTAGGAACATTGTTATTGAATAATCAAAAAAACAGTCTATTATGATATGGACCTTTTTTCTCTTTTTTTTTTCATTTATTTATTGAATTGTATTATAGTACAAACTAAAATTTTGTTAAAATTTAAAAATAATTTATTTTTAATATATTACTATGATCGGTGAGGTAAAACTCACAATTAGTATTAAGTATATAAATATTAATTCTAAGGACCAACCTATGTACGGGCATTTATGCCCCCTATAGGTCCTTTATTGTATAATTTTTATTATATGTAAAGGAAAATTGGTAATAAATATTATTATTATTATATAACAGTGTTTGTTACAAGTAAATTACTGATAACTGTTTTTCAGTATTTTAAAGAAGTATTCTATTATATTATAAGGACGGTAAGGAGTCCATTGTTTTATTTTAATGAGTTATGTTTATAAATTTATACTAACAACTATTACAAATAATAGTAAAAGCCTAATCTGTTATGCTGAAAATAGGCAAAGGGAGTTAGACGCTGTATTCTATAAGTGAAATTATTAGGGAATACTGGTACACACCTACTGTTCATTTTATTATATTTTGTTTTGGTTTTAATTAACCCAAATGTTAGTATGTTTAGAATTACATTTAACAGAACCAGTTAAAATACATGTAAAACATTAGATACTGGCATTGGCCTAAAAGGTTTGTTAAGGAATTATGTTATGTTATATGATGATTATAGGTACTCAAATGTTGTAATTTAGTTTAGGGTATTACGAGGGGGTACCCAAAAATAACAGGAATTTTTTTTTTAAAGCTATGTATTTAATTTTTTTTTTACAAAACAACCTTATCACCTTCAAAGTACCCTCCATTACACTTAATACATTTGTCCAATCTGCGATCCCATTCCTGGAAACATTTTTCAAACTCGTCTGTTGTGATGGCCGACAGCTTCTGCCTCGTTTTTTCTTTACCGCTTCCACGTCATCAAAACATTGTCCTTTCATGTCCCTCTTCAATCGCGGAAACAAGAAGAAATCGCACGGAGCGAGGTCAGGTGAGTAAGGGGCGTGGGGCAAGGGAGTCATGTTGTTTTTTGCTAAAAACTGGCGCACTGAAATGGCTGCGTGAGCAGGTGCATTATCATGGTGGAAAAACCAGTCCCTCGTCTGCCACAAATCGGGCCTTTTTTGTCGCACATTGTTACGCAATCTTTTTAAAACCTCCAAATAGAAAGCCTGATTAACAGTCTGACCTGGTGGGACAAATTCAGAATGCACTACCCCTCTCACATCGAAAAAACAAATGAGCATCGTCTTGATGTTTGATTTCACTTGACGAGCTTTTTTTGGGCGAGGCGACAATGAAGTTTTCCACTGGCTTGACTGCTGTTTAGTTTCGGGGTCATAACCATAACACCATGACTCGTCACCAGTAATGACCTTGGAAAAAATCTGGGTCGGTTCGGAGCTGGTCGTTCAATGCATGGCATGTTTCAACTCGATTCTCTTTTTGCTGTTCAGTCAGGACCCGAGGCACAAATTTTGTAGTGACCCTTCTCATCCCCAAATCTTCTGACAAAATTCGCTGAACCGAGCTCCAAGTTATTCCAGATAACTTACTAATCTCTTCAATGGTCCGTCGTCGGTCTTCAAGCATGATTGAATGAACTTTTTCAACATTTTCGTCAATTCTGGAAGTTAACAGACGTCCAGAACGAGGTTTGTCATCAATTGACATTTCACCTTCTTTGAAATGAGAAAACCATTGGTACACTTGAGTTTTTCCCATAGCACTAACCTTGTAAGTTGTTTTCAACATCACAACAGTTTCTGCGGCGTTTTTCCCAAGCAGGAAGCAAAAATTTCATAGCAGCGCACTGTTCACTTAAATCCGCCATGACAAAAAACGAGGAGCAAGCAAAACTGCTTTTACAAAACGAATTACTGTGACCGGACAAAACCTTCCCAGGCAACAACAATGATGGCACTGAACTCGAAACGAGTTGCGCTACGCTTGCCTAGCGGGAGAAATGCGTACTACATAAGCTCCGCCAATCGCAGGGCTATTCCGGTTATTTTTGGGTACCCCCTCATATAGTAATTATGATTAGAAGCACTTAAAATTTACAAAATTTACATGAACAGTTGTAATGAGATAGGTGAGGTGAATTATGAACTCTAGGCAGTTAGGTCTACAACTGGTAACCAGAAATTTGTAAAATTTAAGACAAAACCATAACAATTGTTGAAATAAGGTATATAATCCTGTTAGGTTTAATAATAATAGTGTAGGAAACAAAACTGGATAGAAAATAATTAGTTTAAAGTTAATTTACAAAAGAAAACCAAATGGTAAATGTATGAATCTATTATGATTTGAAAAAAAGGTAGTCTTATGAGATATCAAATTAATGTGTAACCAAAAAGCAAACTAATGGTGTTATTATATTTAGTATTACAGCTAGTATAAAGGAGTTATAATAATTTAAAGATTTTTAATAATTTTGTATAGAAAAATATTAGCCATATATAACAATGTTGTAAATTATCACCCAATGGGTATCAGTGTTTGGAACCTAGCAACCATAGTAACTAGTAAATAAATTTGATTATTCCATTATTGGCTCTTGATGAGTGCAGACGTAAAAAACAGCAATGTTTAAAGAAAAGAATTAAATATTTAATATATAAAAAATAATGATGAAAATAATAAACTAAATTATAGAACTTGTTCTAACACTCACATGAACTAAAAATCACAAGAAGAAATTAAATAATCCATGGTGAATTGCTGAGGAATCCCAATTGACTAACGACGAACTATTGGAAGGAAAACACCTAAAACCTACAAATGAGTGACGGAATCTTCAACACTAATGATGAACGATAAATACCTAAATTAAATGCCTAAGAAAACACAAGAACGGAATTAACGAAAAAAGGAAAACCAGCAGTACCTGTAAGGAATACTATCCGGAGAGAAGAGACAGAGGACTGCTAAGTATATTTTAAAAAACAACCTTAACAGAAACACAAAAGAAAACAAAAACAATAAGTGAAAATACAGCTTAAACACAATTTATCACTTTTTTAACAGACACTTGAACTTTCATTGATAAAATGAACACCTAAAATTGAAGAATAATCTCAATCTAACATTGATTTCTTAAGTGAATATATTTTAACCGTAAAAATTTGGTAAATTCAGTTAACTTCCAAATGCTAATTCCAGTAGCTATAGGTTACAACTTTAATTATAAGTGTATCACAATTTATATGTTATTTATATGGTATTTGTAAAATTTTGCACTTTTATTAGTCCATTTGACAATATTTGCTGTAGTCCCAAGAACTTCGACCTGAGATTAAAATTAAATGAAAAAATCCACATCAGCACACGAGTCTTTCTATGCAGAGGCTGGACAGAATAGCCAACCGCTAATAATTAAACATGTCGGCACAAAATTGAACTATATAATTTGGAAGAAATTGTAATAAGATAAACTACTTAATAACTGTTAATACATTGAACTGTATGTTTGATTTTATTTAATCTTTCTTTAAAAATTGAGTATTCATTTATCATTCAATAAACCTTGCACTTTTGGTTTACCAAGAAGAGTTGGCAAATCCTAGTTTGAGGGAGAAAATATGAATTCGAACGTCTGGACGGGTGAGTAGACATTATAGGTATAATTATAATAACGAGGCAGATAGTCACAGTATAGAATTGATGCAACCAACGTGTGGCTTTCCAACCATACAGATAGTCACGGTATAATATTAGCATGGACCCAGTCTTACCTCACCAATAGGCCCTTTCATGTTAAGGTGGCTGGGGAGATTTCTAAACAGTTTAAATCTACCTCAAGTGGATCACCAAAGGGCTCACCAAAGGTAAATCTTCGAAAGGGCTCAAAATTTGGACCACTATTGTTTACCTTGTTTATTAATGATATTGGAAAAGGCATTCATTAAAAGATCTTAATGTTTGCTGATGATCTGAAACTGTGTGCTAATGTGAACAATTATGGGGTCTTTATTAACCTTAAAAAATGATGCTGAAAAAATCTGTAAGTGGCCAGTTGCAAATTGCATTTCGCTGGACAAGACAGTGGTCATGACTTTTACCTGGAAGGCAATATTAGTAAAATATTATTACCATATTGCTGGTAGTAGTATACACCGTATAAATTTTGTTTGTGATTTGGGTGTACACTTCGACATCAAACTACTTTCCACTAATCATGTAGATATAATTAATTCTAAAGCAAGGAGAAAGTTAGGATTGCTTCTGTGGATGATTTGTCATTTCCAGACAGCTAATGCCATCCTGCGGCTATACAAAATCATTATTCGATCAATCATGGTGTACTGTTCAATGATTTGGGGATATACCAGGGAACACACTGATCAGAAGATTGAGTCAATTCAAAAGCAAGGTTTTTCTTATCTACAATATCATGGAATCAGTCATCATGCTCCATCATATGAGGCCAAGTGTAAACATTGGGGCATAACTACCCTTCAGAACAGAAGAGCACTACAAGATGTGTTATTTATGTATAAAAATACTCAGCCTTATTCAAGTACTTGTAGCAGAATTTGTTGGCTCCATTGGTGCGATCCATCAAAATGACAAATAGAGTTTGTGGCAGTGAAGGCGTTGACTGTTTCAATCACAATATTAATGCCTTTAGGAAGAATGTTATGAAGATACTGAAGTGAGACTTTCCCTAGGACATCTAATCATTTCAGAAATGTGTGTTGTGTATAAATTCATGTTACTTGTTGTTTGTTTTATAGTATATTCTCTTTCTTCTATGGTATATCAAAGTTTCCACTGAAATACGTCCCAGTTAGGTAGACAGAACACACCAAGACATTCATACTGTTGTATGCAATCTCTTCACATCAGAATACAGAAATACAGAATTCTGCTGTTAGACTGATATCTTCAAGAAAGTTGGGAAGGCTACAAGAGAAGGGCATCACTAAACAAAAAAAACCATTAAACCATTAAAAGACAGGTTATGCAAATAGTTTCAGCTTACCAAGGGGAATAGGGGACAAAACTTTCAACTCATGTATTATTATAAACACCTGAAAGATATGAATATAACATTTTGTGCATGTGTGTTAAAGTACTCTCAGTATTCATATTTTATTATTTACTTATCAATTACCAACAAAAAAATAAATTTCACTGGCCAGTACACAAATTTTCAACATGTATACAATTAAGTTTTCTGAGTTCAACACACACACACACACACACACACACACACACACACACACACACACACACACACACACACACACACACACACACACACACACACACACACACACACACACACACACACACACACACACACACACACACACACAATTATTCAGCAGACCTAATTTTTATATTCTGAAGGCTGAAGTTATTAAGCATATGCTTCGAACATTGGTTTTAGCTATTATCAAACTTAAAATTTTCTACAGAACACGGAGACAAAAAGGACTCTCAAAGTCAACCACACTAAACAATTTTATAATTAACACATTCTATAGTAAAACATACCTGTTTGCTGAGTAGAATTGCTGAAACCAACCACATCAATTTCCGTTGTGTCTGACTCAGCCCAATTTAGTGCTTCTGTTGCAGGTGTAAACTCTGTTAGTTTATCAATAAATATGTTACCTTTGCCACCGCTTTCACTTAAACATCCTTAAACATTAATAAATCTATTTTTAAAAATTCATTACACTATATACGTGTACACAGTTTATAAGCCAAGACATAGAATTCACAATAATTACATATTCTATAAAAATATTTAAGTTTAGTTACATACCGAAAAATGTCTATCACATCAAATAAATCATTATGTGATAAGTCAGCTACCACTACCACCACCACCACCACTACCACTCCACAACTACTACCACTACCAATACTACTACTACTACTACTACCACCACTACTACTATTATTATTATATAAATATGTTAGAGATCATTATTTAATAAATATCAATTACGATACAAGTAATCTCTCAGGATCTAACCATTTAACAAAAAAATAAGCCAAATGTGTATGACAGAAACCTGACGATAGAAATTGAACAATGGCTTAGAGATGCGCAGTGTACAAACACCTCGTTGCGAGGCTAACAAAATTTTCAGTCATTTCGCACATGCACATAACAGTCTTGTACAGTGTTTCATAGTGTAAACATAGGCTGCAACAAGACTGGGGAGAACAATGGAGGCATGTGTGTGACAGAGACAGAGGTAGTACATGAGTGAGACGGTGTACTGTTATTGCGTTGTCTCCTCCTTCTCCTTTCTAGACAACTTAGCTATACTTGTTAGTGGGGGTAATTCATGCATTGGATCGGCGCAGATGACTGTTCAGGAAACACTGTCGGGCCTATAAGCATTAACTTATTATCAATGGGGAACAGTAAGAACCTTGTTTGTTGCAGAATTTAATATTTTCTTGTTAGAAATACACTAATTATTTCAACATTGTAACGGGGCAGATTAGGCAACCCGTTTTAACCACTCAATGTACAACTTTTGGGGAATGGCCTGTAGCGGTACTAGGTACATGCTGGTACCAGCATGTAAATTCGCAGAAAAATACACCTTGGAAATTCGAAGAATCGACCACGTGGCAAATTAAAAGAAATTCCTTAGTCGAGCTTCGGGAACATTCAATTGAAAACAGCCAATCAGAGAAGGCGTTATAAAATCGATATACGTTGGTGGACAGCGTGATCAACGCCCAACGCCGTGCATTGTAGGCCACCACGCGAGCGACGCTCACCCAGTTCAGCAACACACTTCAAATAGTACAGTCCGCAGTTCGGTACAATACATCAGTGGTAACAAACCGTATAATTATTATAGGCTCAGAATTTTGGTAGGTCAGAGCGAATATAGTACCTGAGACCTACCGAAACGCATTGTAATGTAAAAGAAGAATATGTAAAAGTAAAGCAATGGAACCGTGTTAGTGGTGACGAGAGTGAAATTGAGCTGCAAGTGGCGAAGGAATAAATTGGATAACAATGGTGGTTAAGTACAATGTTGAATAAATATATTGACCAAAATGTTTTTAAAGTGAACGATTAGAACTAAAGAGCTCAGTAAATAAATGGGAGGTTTTCAGAAATAAAGAAATCGCGCGCACGCGCGCGCACACGCGCGTGTGTGTGTGTGTGTGTGTGAGCAAATAAAAACAAGTACTGGTTTGTAGAAAGAAATTAGTATAAGAAAATTTTATATAAGGGAGATAAGATGAAATAACATTTTATAATGAAAAGAGAAGTTCATTTTTGAGTAGAAATAAATCAGATGATTATTATTAACTTAAATATGTGTTAGAGTAATTATTTCGCCGTGAACCATTTCCTATACTCTGTGCTGAAAAAACTCGTCTAACGAATCGGGGATTTTCTGAATTAAGGGAGGTCAGATATCAAAATTATCCAAGTGTTTTTATAAGGGGAAGAGTAAAGTTTACATACGCGTATTTATCTACAAAATATGTTGGCGACCTGGGCAGTTTAGAGTCTTCTGAAGGTAAGTGATTTAAGGCAGAGCGCATAAGGTAGGTAAGATTCTGGCAGTAATTATATATTTATTTAAATTTGTTTGTTTCGTTACAATTGGCGACCCTGCCAGGATATTCATATAAATATTATATGAATTAGACCTGTTTTAAGCACAGAAAGTAGGATTTGGTACGGCTTTAAAGTTGAATAATTGATATAAGTTACGTGTAAGTACGTGATGAAAGGTTATGTTTAATTGATGGGTAAAATAATCTTGAGTTAAGTTTGAGATTTTTTATGGTATATGCAATTTATACAATCATTTGATTAGAAATAATTAAATTAAAAAATGGAGAACAAAGAGAATGAAATCAGTCTAACCGACTCGATTGTTACGAGTGAGTTCGAAGGTCATACCACTCCAATTTCAACCGAATCAATGGTTTTGGGAATTCAGACAACTCCAATCATAACAAATGAAAGTAATTTGACAGAGTCTGTAATAATTAGTAACGTGGGAGCAAAATCTACTCCTGTGACAACCAAAATAAAAGAAAAAGAGTGGTTATGGACTGATATGATGAATTTTATGAGTAGACGTTTTGATAGTAGTGATGAAAAATTTGCAAAATTAGATGTAAAGTTTAATGAACAAAACGAAAAAAGTGAAAGTAATTTTAATGAATTAAGGGGTGATATTAACGAATTAAAGGGGGAAGTAAAACAACACAAAGAACAAAATGCGAAATTTGAGAATAGTATTAATGTAAAGTTCGATGAATTCGCCGAGTCACAAAAACAAAGCATTGAGAAAATGAAAGTGTGGAAAACAGACACAGGTAAGTGTAATGAGAATATAAATAATGAAGTGAGAGATGACAAGACAAGTGATAATTACAATGGGGAGGTAATTACGAAGAATAACAAGGTTATAGTTGACGAGGTAAATGAAAGTAATAACGGAAATATAAGTGACAATCATAATGGTGTTAGTTTAAGCGCAAATCAGGTGACAGTAGACAAGGTAAGTAATAGTGTTAATTATAATGATGTTAACAATGGTGAAATAATATGGAATAATAATAAAGAGGCAGTTGAAATTGGGGTATCTAAGAGTGATACGGTGAGTAATAGTAGAAATGATGATGAGAGTAGAAAGTTAGTTGAGTTTAGAGAAGTGTTAGTGAGTGGTATTGAGTTAGAAAGAGAATACGAAGAGAGTTTTAATGGATATCGGGGGCAGAGGGTAAATTTTCCCGTTACTGAGTGTGAAGGAAAGGCTTCACAAGTGTTGTGGGAGGATGAAGGTTCCTCAATGGAAAACAAATGGTCTTCAAAATGTCCCTTGGATTTTTGTGTATCTGGTAGGGCCAGATGGTGGGTAAATAATGTAGTGTTGCCCTCTGCATGGAATGATAGAGAGAAAATGAAATGGGGTTGTGAAAGAGATGTTGATAGAGAGAGAGAGACAGAGAGACAGAGATGTTCAAGTTAAATAGAGGTTATGGAGAGTTAATAGAGAGAATACATATTGAGAGAATTGTTGATAAGGACTTACCTGGTGTAGTAATGAGTACAGTTGCAAATGATGATTATCTTGTTGAGAAAAAATACTTGCCTGGTGATAGAATTAGTGTACTAGTAACAGCTGATTACTATGATGATGAAATTATAAACTATTTAACGGTGACAAAAAATATTAAGGGAGACAGGATCAAAAATACTAAAGTAGACATGGCATATGATAAAATAATAATGGGGGATAATCCTGTGAATTATTATTACAGGGTAATGGATAGAAGGAATTTAAATGGTTATTATATTAATGGTGATAATATAATAAATGTAAATAAAAATGAATTGTGTTATTTTAAAATAAGATTAATTTTTGATGATAGTGGTTAGACATTTATTACTAATGAACATTTAATTATATGAAAGTAGTGAGTTTAAATACTGGACTGAATAAGGTAATGATTTTTTTGGTTATCAATGACATTTGAAACGTAAATTGTATATAATTTTGCATTGGTGTTAAATGTAGTAAAAATTTTTTGGTTATGTTGTCATGATAGAGTATCTAAGTAAACAATATGTTGAGTGTCTACCATGTGTTGGATAGTAATGTCTCTAACCTAGAGGGAGTATTTGATAATAATGATAATTGACTGCTAATAATTGACATTGGTGTAATTATAAAGGTTATAATGTAATTAAGATTTATTTGAGATGATTTAATTAATTTAAAATGTTTTAAATAATGTAATTAAATTAATTTGAGGTAATTAATTTAATTGAAAAGATGGATTTTGGTAATAAATTTAAATTTTTTGGAGAATTGAATTGTATAATAAATAATTAAAGGTTGATGATTAAAATGTTTAATAGAAAATCAAAGTTGAAGGCGATGATGCAAGATCTATCTATATATTAATACGTGAAGAGAAAACTTTGTACCCCTTTTTAAGCATATTGCGCGCACGGAGGAGTGTGAGATTTGGCATAGTTAAAGTTTATATGGAGAAGAAGTGCAGAAAGCTAAAATTTATATATAATATGTGTTACAAATACATTAAATAAAATAAAACATTCATTTGCACTTGAAAATTCATTTAAACTTTTTCAAACAATGGTAATTGTTAAAAATAAAATAATTTTGTTGCCAGGCAATAAAATTATAATTTTTTCATTTTAGTGTACGTTCATACTGCCAATGTCAAACACATAATAGTCTGTTATTTGTTTACGTTCATACTGCCAATGTCAAACACATAATAGTCTGTGGTCAAACAGTCGCACAGAGTAGGGATTGTCGCCAAAGAATTTTAAAATGTTGCCAACAAATAATTACTGACAGATTGACTGAATGAGCTGTGAATTTTGTGCGATTTCAAATGTTCCTTTTTCAATAGTCTGTGGAGTGTGTGTCAAGGCAAAAAAGCGTTTATTTTATATTTTGTATATTAGATATCTGTGTTTTATACATTAATGTGCAGTTGAAAGTGAAATACAGCTTGCTTAATATACACCTGTTGCAAAAGGAAAATTTTGTAGCAGCAATTTGAATTGACTTACTCTCGCCTAATTATTATTGGTGGTTTCAAAAAAGTGAGTACATTTTATTATTTTTAAATTAAACCCTGTCTAATTTTAGTTTCAGTAATTTCATTACATGTTTTTTTTTACATTCAGATATTCGCACCTACTTCCATTATGCCTCGACATAGAACATTGACGGGTCAGAGTGAGAGACAAAGAAGAAGGAATATATATTCGCGTGAAAGTCAAAATGATAATAGACCAAATGCAAATTTAAATAGTGTAAATAGTATAACATTGACGGGTCGGAGTGAGAGACAAAGAAGAAGGAATATATATTCGTGTGAAAGTAAAAATGATAATAGACCAAATGCAAATTTAAATAGTGTAAATAGTATACAAAATGATGAAATTATTTTGAGGGATACATTTAAATGCGCACTGAATGTCATTCCAAGAAATTTTAATACTTTTGATTGTGGATTAATGCATTTACAATGCAGGTTTTGCAATGCAAAACATTTCGAATCTGAGGTCACTTTAGGTGAAAGGACTGCATTCACTTCATGTTGTCATAAGGGTAAAGCAATATTACCAGCCTTAAGTCAAAATGAATACTTTAAATCATTGTATGATGGACTTACTTCAAATGAACCTTCAATAAAAAGAAAGTCAACAAATTATTTTGAAAACATTCGTAAATACACTTCATCATTTGCTATGGTTAGCTCAGAAGCTAAAATTTCGGATACAGTTACGCGTGGAGTGTATCATTTTAAAATACATGATGTTTTTTATGACAGATCAGGTCCAATGACTGCTGGATATGGTCGCTCACCATGTTATGCGCAATTATATTTTTATGATGTTGACACTGCTGTCAATTATAGATTACGTGAACACTATAATCAAACATGCAATAACAATATAATGCGCGAAATCTGTCTTGAATTGGAACGCATTAATTTTTTCGTTCGGTCATTCATTGCAATGAAAGATCATTGTCAGAGAGTTGAAAATCAAAATAAAGAAATTTGTATGCTCATTAAAGTAAATCGTGATTTAGATCTACGCCGTTATAATGATGCAGTTCAAACTGATGGAGCAGTAATATTTAGTACAGTTGATGGTGAGCCACCCTTTGAACGAAATATGGTTTTGTTTTCAAAAGTTAATGGTACCATTAAAAAATATCTCTGTTTTGGATTCATCATTGGACCCTTTAGTGTATCCATTACTTTTTCCAATTGGTGATACTAGGTGGCATATCAATATTTCTCATAATGTACCAACTACATCTAATTCAAGAGCGCCCAGAAATAAATTAACCATGCTTCAGTATGCAGCCTATCGACTTGCAATTAGAGAAGATTTTAGCAGTTGCACCATTCACAAAAATTATTTCTGCAGTGGATAGTTGATATGTATGTGAGAATAGAGGGCACAAGGTTACATTTCATTCGACAAAATCAAACAAGTCTTAGGTCTGAAGTTTACAACAATTTAACAGATTATTTAGAATTGAACCCCAATGCCAATAATGTTGGCCGTAGAGTAATTTTACCATCTTCATTCAATGGATCTCCAAGAAATATGTATCAGAATTATTTAGATGCAATGTCAATTGTACAACATTTCGGAAAGCTTTCTTTGTTTATTACAATGACTTGCAATCCAAGTTGGCCTGAAATAGTTAGCAATATTGGTGTAGGTGAGTCAGCTAATTTTTGACCTGATATTGTTGTGCGTGTATTCAAGTCCAAACTGAAAGCATTAATTGAGGGCCTTACACTAAAAAATCTTCGGTAAAGTTGAAGCACTCATTTATACAATTGAGTTTCAAAAGAGAGGATTGCCTCATGCTCACATTTTACTCTCTTTAAATGAGCAAGATAAAATTGTTAACGCTACCGATATTGATAAAGTTGTATCTGCGGAGATTCCTAACATTCAAACACATCCTACATTACATGAATATGTTGTAAAACACATGATGCATGGTCCATGCGGTGTACTTAATCCAAATTCTGTATGTATGAAAGATGGAAAATGCACAAAAGATTATCCAAAACGATTTAATGAATTTACATGTGAATCATCAAATGGATATCCATTATACAGAAGGCGTGATAATGGTATTAATGCTGAAGTTCGCGGTACTTGCCTCGACAATCGTTATGTTGTACCATACAATCCGTATTTACTTGCCAAATTTAATTGCCATATAAATGTTGAAGTATGCACTACAGTTAAAAGTGTTAAATACATTTATAAATACGTGTATAAAAGCTATGACAGTGCATCTGTTGAATTAGGTTCAGAGAGAAATGAACCAGGTCAAGAAATACAAATTGATGAAGTTAAACATTTTTTAAATGGCCGTTATGTCGTATCAACTGAAGCTGTATGGCGCATCTATGAATTACCAATGCATTTTCAATCACATGTCATCGTTAGACTTGACATTCATTTACCGCGTAGACAGAATGTTTACTTTCGAGAAGGGCAAGAACATCAAGCAATTGAAAATGCAAGACAAACAAAATTATTAGCATTTTTTGAATTGAATTGATCAGATCCATCAGCGCATGAATATAAGTATATTGAAATTCCTTTGCATTATGTGTGGGAAGATTCCCGAAAAAAATGGAAGAAGAGAAGGCGTGGAGGTGATAAAATCATTACACGCATATATGTAGTATCACCAAAAGACATCGAACTTTTCCATTTACGATTGCTTTTATTACATGTCTGTGGTCCAAAATCATTTGAGGATGTTAGAACATACAATGGAATTATACACACTTCTTTTGTTGAAGCGTGCCATGCTCGCGGCATTGCTTCAAATGATAATGAATGGCGCGAATGTTTAAATGAAGCAAAAGAATTACATTCACCAAAACAAATGCGAAATTTATTTGGTTACACTTGTGCATTAAATGTGCCAGCCAATGCATTGGCGTTATGGAGTGAATTTAAAGTATATCTTAGTGAAGATTTTTTGAGAGATTACAACGAAGAAGTATCCTTTAACACAGCTCTATTAGAAATTGAAGATATTTTGAATGTTCATAATTTGTCATGTCAAGAACGTGGTTTACCAGTTCCCACGTATTCACAGAGACCAGACGAAGCAAATGCTATTGATCCAATAGAACAAGAGTTTCTGTTTTGTTAGCATTATGAAACTGCAAATATTGAACAGCGCAATCTAATTGATCGTGTGATTCGTGAAGTTTTGCACCATGATACTGGATCTAATGTTTTTTGTTTAACCGCTCATGCAGGTTGTGGAAAAACATTCACACAAACAGCAATCATTCACAAATTAAATTCGCTTAATCTTAGTTGCATTGCAACAGCATTCAGTGGCATAGCTTCAACTCTATTACTTGGAGGTAGAACTTTACACAATGTGTTTAAATTGCCTATACCCATTTTGGAAAATTCTGTAGCGAATATTACCACAAATAGTAGCTATGGACGTTACATAAATTCATCATCATTGATAATTATTGATGAAATTTCTATGTGCCCACTGCAAGTGTTGAAAATCATAGATAGATTATTGCAGGATCTATGCGATGAAAATGATAAACATAAACCATTTGGAGTGAAAACGATACTTCTGTGTGGTGATTTTCGGCAAATCTTACCAGTTGTCCCACATGGATCACGTGCAACTTTAATTGAAAATTGTGTCACGAGTTGGCATAAATTTGTTTATTTTCATAAAGTAACGTTTACTCAAAATATGAGAGCCTTACCAAGTGAAATAGAATTTGTCGAATTCTTGAAAAAAATTGGTAATGATGAAGCCCCACAATTCCCTCAGTTTGGTGAAAATATTATTTAAATACCTCAGCAATTAATAGGAGATGAAAATAATATTATTAATGAGGTGTATGGAAATATTTCCGAAAACATACTCTCAGATAACATATTGAAGTCAGTTATTTTAGCACCTAAAAATGATTATTGTACTTTTATTAATACTGATATACTTAATCGAATACCAGGTGAACAGAAAACATATCATAGCTACGATAAAATAATTTGTGATGATGACAATGAAATCAATAACTATCCAGTAGAGTTTTTGAATTCTTTGACTATTAGTGGTTTGCCACCACATAAGTTAGTATTGAAAGTTAATTGCATCGTTTTACTGATCAGAAACTTAAATACAAAGGAAGCATTAGTCAATGGAACAAGAATGCGCATCAAGTGTATGCATCGTAATGCTATTGATTGCGAAGTTTTAACTGGAACCGCACCCAATAAGAGAATTTTGATTCCACGTATAAATTTAACATATTCCGGTACTGTTTTACCATTTAACTTTCAAAGAACTCAATTTCCAATTATACCTGCATTTGCGATGACAATAAATAAGTCTCAAGGACAAACATTCGAAAAAATTGGAATTTTATTGAGGCAGCCAGTTTTTACACATGGTCAATTGTACGTCGCAGCAAGTAGAGTTCGATCATTCGATGGTTTGAGATTTTATATTTCTGAATATAATGGCCAAGGGCATTTAGCAAATGATGAAAGAGTTTTTACAAAAAACATCGTTTACACAGAAGTTCTGAATCATTAAATTCACTTTCAAACTATTTTCAGTTCAATGGACATCATTTATTTTTTTAACCGCCCGGTTTTTTTGATTTAATGAAAAATATATGAAAAAATACGAGGCACGTATTTTTTATTTCATTTTTTATTTTGTATTAATTTTTTATTTAAATTTTATATAATTCGAAAAAGATAGGCAAAATAACTGTGTAGCCTTGGCGAAACCTGGTCAGTATGGCAATAAAAAAAACCAAGGAAATGTCAAAAAACGCGTTATTGCTTTTTAAATATGACTTAGCCAAGCTAAACCTCATTTTTCCTATCTTTCATATTTTTCAAATAACTCGAAAATTAATGCATAGAAAAAAAAATTAAAAAATTATATAAGCTTTGTAGCAGATAATCTTCAAACTGTTTTCGAATTTTGTACCTTACCAAAAATGAAATGTAATCCACTGGAATTGAAAACAATGTATCTTATACTTCTATGAATGTCAAGTCTCATTTTTATTAGCGTTTATTTGATTCAATAATAACATGAAAAAATTAAAATTGACAATGAATTATATCAAAAAATAAATACGAATACAAGCTGTAATTGTGTTTTTTTTCAACTGTTACTAACATTAAATTTCATAGGTATTGCAGGGAATTAAGGCAAACAACACACGCTAATGATGTATTTGTACACGCTCGCAGCTGACGTAATACAGCAAAATTAAAAAAAAATTATATGCAATGATTATAAGAACTCTTTGACAAAAGAACCTCAATAACGTTCAAACTTAAAAATTTAATGAATTACGGTCGAATTTCGACCACTGGGCGACCACTAGTAAACAGTTAAAAGGTTTAATCAATAGAAATTGAAATTAAAAGTTGTGTAATGTTAGTAAATTTTATTCAAATTCAGAGATGAAATGTTTTATGTTAACCTGAGGTTAGTAATGTTTATTCTGAGTCGAAGTTTTTGTGAAATATAAAAGTTTATTTGAGTAGGATGTAATTATGTAGAGACATAAGACATACATAGTGTATTTTAAATGTGATTCCCCATTTTCGGGTGGTCACAGCTTCACCGAACCCTGACCGTGGATTTGGCTTATTTGGTGACAAGCTGTGGGCAGACTTATTGTACCCTGACCATAGTTTGTTATTTTATAAATTGGTGAACTTAGAAATTTAACTGGGTATGAACCAGGGGAATCTACCATAACTTTGGAACAACGGCTATACACCTATTGGAAGGGTGTTAGACCGCTTAAGGGTGTATAAATATTTATTTTAGTAGGATTACTGGTATTCTGGATACCAGTAATGCCGAATTTTGTGTAACGCCGAAGCAAGGATGGGGGTGAAATAAAAGAAAAAAATGTTCACCCCTTCCGCTTCAGTCCTTGTGGAAGCAACTGGGCGAGACAGTCCAGTGGGGGGCAATAGAGTGTGTGGAAGGGGAGTTTAAATGGTTAATAAATAAATTCTTATTGAATGAGAAAGATGTTAATGGTGCTGATAGTAATGGAGTAGTGGAGTAGATTTTTTTGATTATCTGTGTACTTGTATAGAATAGTTTGTTGTTTTATATAATCATACCATGTATTGTGTATAGATGGGAATAGTAATCTACATTGTTCATTGAAATCAAAATGGAATTTTTAATTGGAATTGGTAGTTGAATTTGAGTTATTTTTGGAATTTGAATTTCTAAATTTTTTTGGTTTCTAACATAACTTGTCAATGTGTGTTATGTATGTTACAGAGATAAAGATATCAAATGTAATATGTTTATGTTAAGGATATATATCTTAAATAATGTAGATGTGTATTAACAGTTAAGTAGAAAAACCAGTACTTTGCTAAAGGCAAAGCAGTACAACTAAGAGGCAACCAAATCAGTTGAGGATATGGTATTGTGAAAGGCCATCTATTGATGTTTTATTAATTGTTACAGAGTCTGGTGATATTGTGGTGGCATACCTGTGCTGTCCGGTGCATCAGGGCAGGGGCATCACGTGCCTGTGTGGTTTTATGGTGTTGGGATCCTGAGAAGGAAGTCCAATAAAGTCATGCAGGTGCGACCGCAGTCATCGGACTAGGGGGGTAAGTTACCCATGAGTATAATAAGAAATTAAGGAGGGTCGTGGTGCCATATCCTCGCTGGTCCCCTTAGGTTTTGTCAATGAGAGTTTTTATGCTTCGGCATAAAACCTCTCATTGGGGGGGGGGTATTGTAACGGGGCAGATTATACAACCCGTTTTAACCACTCAATGTAAAACTTTTGGGGAACGGCCTGTAGCGGTACTAGGTACATGCTGGTACCAGCATGTAAATTCGCAGAAAAATACACCTTGGAAATTCGAAGAATCGACCACGTGGCAAATTAAAAGAAATTCCTTTGTCGAGCTTCGGGAACATTCAATTAAAAACAGCCAATCAGAAAAGGCGTTATACAACGATATACGTTGGCGGGCAGCGTGATCAACGCCCAATGCCGTGCATCGTAGGCCACCACGCGAGCGACGCTCACCCAGTTCAGCAACACACTTCAAATAGTACAGTCCGCAGTTCGGTACAATACATCAGTGGTAACAAACCGTATAATTATACCCTCAGAATTTCGGTAGGTCAGAGCGAATATAGTAGCCGAGACCTACCAAAACGCATTGTAATGTAAAAGAAGAATATGTACAAGTAAAGCAATGGAACCGTGTTAGTGGCGATAAGGGTGAAAGTGAGCTGCAAGTGGTGAAGGAGTAAACTGGATAACAATGGTGGTTAAGTACAATGTTGAATAAATATATTGACCAAAATGTTTTTAAAGTGAACGATTAGAACTAAAGAGCTCAGTAAATAAATGGGGGGTTTCAGAAATAAAGAAATAGAAAGAGAGAGAGAGAGAGAGAGAGAGAGAGAGAGAGAGAGAGAGAGAGAGAGAGAGAGAGAGTGTGTGTGTGTGTGTGAGCAAATAAAAACAAGTACTGGTTTGTAGAAAGAAATTAGTATAAGAAAATTTTATATAAGGGAGATAAGATGAAATAACATTTTATAATGAAAAGAGAAGTTCATTTTTGAGTAGAAATAAATCAGATGATTATTATTAACTTAAATATATGTTAGAGTAATTATTTCGCTGTGAACCATTTCCTATACTCTGTGCTGAAAAAACTCATCCAATGAATCGGGGATTTTCTGAATTAAGGGAGGTCAGATAGCAAAATTATCCAAGTGTTTTTATAAGGGGAAGAGTATTAAAGTTTACATATTTATCTACAAAATATGTTGGCAACCTGGGCAGTTTAGAGTCTTCTGAAGGTAAGTGATTTAAGGCAGAGCACATAAGGTAGGTAAGATTCTGGCAGTTTATTTAAATTTGTTTGTTTTGTTACAACATGAAGCATTACACAACACAATTTATTCCAAAAACCATTTTGGATTTTATCAGTTTTTGTAATACTATTCTTTCTTATACACACAATGTCCATGATGCAAAATGTTTGATAAGTTGTTCAAAGTATTATTAACTAAATATTAACAAACATTAACTTAATTCTTTATGGTATTTTAAAAGGCCTCTATCCAACCTGATTACAAGCCAACTCAATTTGAATATCACTTTAAAAAGTTTAAAAAGACTCAAGATGAAGCAATTTATACGAAGATATCGCTACCATTCAGTAGTTACACATTACCGAATGACACAAAGACATTACATTTTGAACATCGTCTCTTTTTCTTCTTCTATGGTTTCATCATTGCCCATGTTCTTCCATTGTGTTCAAGTTTTTCATGGTTTGTTCATTCAGTTCTTTTCATGTTTTATTGCATGATCAACCAAGAACACCTCAAGTCCAATACTGAGCCTTAACCTTTTCTAACCTTACCTTGTTCCTTCTCAGCATTTCTCAGTCAAGATATTGACTGGCTCCTGTCGAACATCATCCTGCTAACAAATCCTTGTTTTTCCCTCTGCCTGTTATCAAACAACTGCACCTTCATCAGATTCTTGTTATCCAGGTTTTACTCATTTGTCTTGCTACTTACTACAGCCTTTGTAGCAGGGCCTTGAGAGACTACAAGTGCAGTTTTAATAGCTTTAAATCACGTCACATTATTTTATGATCTTAGCACTAGTGAGTTATGTAGTATGCACTTCCTACCTGAGCATCATAAATCTATTTGAGACAATAAATTAGCTGGCTTCTTTTGATATTCTGTTTCTTATCTCCTGTGACAAGGCAGTGCTATTTTATCTTATTCACTTTACTATCTAGGTGTGAAATCTCAATGTTCTTATCTATTATATTTAAATTCTGATCTTGTCTCCTTTATATTCTTATAAAGATCACTATAGATTCCACACAACACTTTCTGCCCTCTGGTACACCTCTCCATACTTCTCCTTCATCCAATTACTATCTCTCTCTTTACAAATATTTCAGATTTAGAGGATATCAAAACAGATATTTTTTGTGACCAACACAAGTACAAGATTATTATACTTCCCTTGCTGGTAGAGGTCAGAAAGTAATAATTCTGTTACTGTGAATAAATTATTATCAGGCTACACATTCTGTGTACATTTTGGAAGTTACACTGTTTCTACATGCATGCAAATTATATGGATCTTCAATTTTTACCTTAACAGTTCTTCACTACATTACAAGGTATTTTACAATACAAGTTAATAAACCATGTTTTTTTACAACCTCAATAGTACATAAATATACTATCTAGTTTTAGAAATAATTAAGTCATTTTGCATGTTATGACAGAATCAAATTTGAAATTTATTGTTTTTATATTATTATTCTTAGTTTTAATAATGTAACATTAGAATATATTAGTTATTAATCATTCTAGTAAGTAAAATTTTGAACTGATTATATACAAAATTTAATTTCTTGGAATTCGTTGTCCGTGACGAACACCAAACAGTTACAGTTTAGTTAGTTGGTTGATTAACTACATATAATTAATCACTACCGACTCGGAACACAAAGTTTTTTATGGGTAAAAACGTAAAAGTTTCACATTATAGCCCGAAACAGTTTTCGCTTATTATAAGCTTCATCAGAGGCTGCCACTGGGAGCGCTTTCCGTCTTGTTCTTGGCGATGGTTGAAGGATCGATGTTGTGTGTGTGCGGTGTGATATGTTCGAATAATGGGTGTGATTTGAATTATGTCTGTTCGTTTAGGATGTCGTTTTTATGGGTTTGTATATTTCCAATTATTCAAGAGTGTCTAGTTTTCGGCCTTTGTGTGTAGAATATCCATGTTATTGTCAATGTTTTTGTATGTGTGGTCTGCTTCAATGAGGTGGTTTTCAAAGGTGGATTCGGTAGTGGAGTGTAGTGCCTTTGTATCTTTGTTTGAAGCTACATCCTGTCTGGCCTATATAGAATTTGTTGCAATCTGAGCAATTTAGTTTGTAAACACCATGTAGATCGAATTTGTTTTGTGCTGTGTGTGTGTTCTGTTTTGTATGCGATTCTGTATCCCGCTTTTTTGAATTTGTGGGCTATTTTTACAATGTGGTTATTGATGTATGTTAGTGTTATGAATTTGTCGTTTTCTGTATTTGTCTGTTGTTTGTTTTGTGTAGGAGTTTATTGACTATTGTTCTGTTTAGAGACTTTCAGCCCATCATTATATATAGAAACATACGAAAAATGTATGTTTGAATCTGATGGTGAGCTGAAAAGCTCAAAAATGTTAGTTGGGAATTGCCTATATAGTGGTGTGGAACACTTTATTTTCTGTTTGTATATATAAAATGTCTAGTGACCATAAAAGACCTATAAGATAAGGTTGCTTTGCCTTCTGAATTTTCAGTAAACAAAATATCGAAATGTGAAGCGTACTAACCTATCATGTCTAATTAAATACTTGTTCCATTCACTACTTCTTAGCTATGATTCATTAATAATACCTTACAGGCACGACTTTAGTTACCTGTTACTGTCTATTCAAACTAAAGTAGTCATTTCAGATTTAGTAGTGTCACAACAATTAGTGTGGTATCAATTGTTGCTCAACATCTATATCTCTCTAACAACAATAAAATAACATTTATTATCTCATTCTGAAAAACAAAGTAATAACCATAAAGAAGACATTGTGGTTTTTACCTTCGAGTTCAGATCGTAATTTATATGATGGGGAGTAACCATGATGCCTTGACCAATACATAATTTGTTTGGTACTCCATACATTCTCCATGTCTTTACTCTTAAGTATCCTTTGCACAGTCTTTGCTCTAAGCCACTGGAAAATAAGTACACAGTTGAAAGTATTTAAATATAATTTAAAAATTATTTCTAAATTTGCAACTTCTGATTATAGCAATTAATTAATAAGCTAAAATGGATGTTTTAGTGTGTAAAAGTTTTAATGTATGCACCAAGCTAATTAATGATGCGGCTATTTCACATAATGGAAACCTTGGATAACAGAAATCTATACCTACAACTTTATCCACATAGTCCAGTCAAATCAGGAAAAATAGGGGAAATAATTTATAAAGTTTTGATACTTTGTCATAGTACTTGTTGGGGGTCTAGTAGTTGGAAACAAAACAGTTCTCTCCCCTAAGGGGTGCGCATCCCCCTCCACACAAGTCAATGGGCACCCTATTAGTGTATCTTGGCCCACAAGAATTCTTACACATAGCCATGCAGCGTAAGTCTGCTTTAACACACTTGCACTTTCTTCCACAGCCCTGAGTGCAGCTACATGAAATCAGAGTTAGGATTCTTCCTGGATCAGGTGCTTGTATCATATACACTGGAGAGAGCAATGAATTCCGTTGCTTCCATCTCCAGGTCCTCGGGTCCAAGGAATTCCCCAACCACATCTGAATTTGCAGATATACACGGATGTGAGTGGAGGCATGCTGCATCAGCGGTGACTGGCAAGCATGAAAGAATCACAGCGTTATTCGCCTGACCTACTAGCTGAAACACTGAAATCTGCGATCATTCAAATTGTCTGAACCAGCTGTTTGCCAAATTTTGGTGTACACTGCGTGAATGAATTTTTCGCTGGCTTGTTCAATGACCTCACGTGTCGATGTTGGATCATTGAACACAGTGGGGATATTGTGGGGATGTTGAGATCGGTTGAACAGTTGAATTATTTGCAGTTTTCCTTTTCCAAAGAAGGCTGACATAGCATCACAGCCACTCATTGCGTGAAGAATTGTTTTCATACACTCGTGAATGGGAGAACATTGTAAATCTTTCGAGCTGTAAAATCTTGTTTTGACATTCCCTCTACTTTCTTTCATCATACAGATATCCTTTCCTTCTGGGGCAAGGCCTATGAGGAGAGCAATGAGATCAACAATGACAACTTGTCCATTTCCTTGTGAGGCATCTACTGCTTTGGGGACGATGTAGACGTCTGCATCGTCTTCAGCAATAATTGATTCTCTGAATGTTCCTTCTAGGTAGACATTTCGAAGAGCAACTCCTTCAATACCAACTCTATTTTGCCTTTGGAACGTTTGCATTTCAATTTTCTGGGCATTTGCAGTTTCTTGTGAGGTAAGCATGGCAGATAGCTTGGTTACTTGTTAATCTTCCAATGCATGACCAGGAGTTATATATCTGATTCCACTCATTGCATGGAATGTGCCTTTGCCCGTCATCATTGCAATGTTGAAGTCCGCATTATCAAAAAAGAACTGTGAAAATGATTCCTTCAAAACCGCTGGCTTCCAGGATTGTGCAGCTGAAGATTCAAATAAAGCGACACTGCTATAACTAGAAGAGAAACCCATATTTGAGACAATATCGACAATGTTTCTGCATCTCACTTTCCGTAACAAGTATATTCCAAGACTGAGTTGCAAGGGCAAAATAAATAAGAGAGGCCTTGTAGCTGACACGATTGTGTGAGAAATAGCTGTATATTTTTTCATTGCAGATCGTTGATAAGATTTCTTTTTTCAGAAATCACACCCTGTAAAAACACCTGTAGAGTTTCAGGAACCACAGATTCAACATTTTCAGTGAAGTTGGTGATGTCTGGATACTCAGTCATATTGTAAGGAGTCATTCGAATATCCTAGCGGATAATGGTTGCAGTTGATTTCACTATTCTCATATGCTCGTCTTTTTCATTGCCAGATCATTCCTTGTACCACTGGTTCACGAAGCAAGCTACCATGGTTTTCAGAACGCTACCATGAAAGCAAGCAACTGAAGGGCTTTTCCTCACATTAGCGAAGAGGACTCCATCACCACATTGATCTTTTAATCTATTTTTGAGAGTTTTCATTGTTATTGAGACACTTTCTGGTAGACACACATCAATTTTCAGTATCAAATCTTTCAAAAGAAAATTGACATTCGTCTGATGTATCAATGAAAGTGCACAGTTCTTGGAAAGCAGCATCGAAGTTGCTGTCATGAGGGCAGGCTCTTTTTCGAACAAATCTGAGAAACCAAACAGATTGCCTTTTCCAGTATGAATATATATGGAAAAATTATATATATATATATTGCAACGATACAGCCATATGCTATATTGGGCATTAACATAAATAAATATAAAATTTGTAGAATTATTATAAGTTAAGGGTAAATGGACAGGTCTGAGATTGTAAAAATATTTCATTGTTATATTAGGGGAGAAATTAACCTGTTTTGACAGGCAAAGAACACCTGCTCGATTGTATGTGTGTTACGAGTGTATCTTGTGTGTGTTAGTAATGCATGTACAGACAGGAATCTCAGCTACTCTCCCCAAGTAATTAATAAAATAATTATTTTAATTCACTGTGTGAAAACTAATTAGTGTATAAACAAACCAAAGGCACCAAAGTGTGTGTAAAATCTATAGTTATCCTCAGTGAGAAAATGACGTTAATAGGACACATTACGCGGAGACAGTGAGAAATAAATGTGCCAAAAATATGCAAATTACCCTAAGACGCTCAAATTAATATAGTGAGTGCTTAATCAAATTAGCTATGATTTGTGCTATCTCGATTCCGTACAAAACATTGCTATTTGCTAAAAATTGCAAATATATGAAAAGGTTCTGGAGTGGGGGCTAGCATGTGATCTGCAGGTCTCGACAAGATGATTTCGGAGCCAACAGGTGCGATTCTCGAGAGGGTATAAATTAAGGGTTCAACTGAAAACCCTTCTCTTCATTTCAAGACACAGTTGCAGTCGGACATGCTGTCCGTCGGCAGAACAGTTTTTATTTTATTATAAGTCTCATTGACGAACGAATAAGACGTTCAACAATTATGTTGACAATATTTCGGGAAGCGTAAAGTACCGGGATTGTTTAAGTCTACAATGAGTATCTACAGAGAAGCTACAAGAGCGACGAGGGATGCTGGAGATGTTTTTGACGCCTAACCGACGATTGAGATCCACCTTGCAGCAGATAGCAATTCTCTGAGACGGACCACACACTGCTGGAGAACGACGTTGGACTCTGGACATATCCAGGACCACGCCAAGCCAGGAGTAATGGAAACCCAACTCTGGACAACGCTGGACCTCGTCAATAAGCCGTCAGATCATCAAAACTCGAGGTAACATGCATAATGCATTTATAAATGATTTTTTAAAAAGAGCTCATAAAGACTATATAAAAAGACAATAAATTAAAACAAAGAAAAAAGTTTATAATTAGAAATAATATATTAGAATCTTAGATAAATGTTTAGTCGTAAGAATGAGCGATCACATATAAAGAAATAAGAAAAAAAAAGAGTTTAAATTTGAGATAGTATATTTTTGTTTATCAAAGTAAATAATTAAATTGATTTGATATTTGCATTGTAGAAAAGAATAATTTAAATTTTGAATATAAAACAAATGCCAGTCTAAAAGTAATTAATATAATTTTAAATTTAATTTTAAACATTGGTATAGACTGAGCAAGCTGAGGTCAGAGCTGAATTAAAAGAATTCAATTCAAATTATATTTTAATTTTATTTGTTTTAGTAAATCAAATTGAATAAATGTCTAGATTAAGATTATTAACATGTCTAGATGTAAGAGTGTTTTAAATGTGTGTAACACCGTATAGTTTAAGAGATAAACACTTAATAAGGAGTGATATCTTGACCGAAGATTATTAACGATGTTTTATTACTTATAAGGTTTGAGAAAACAATAAATATGAATTTTTAAATACTCATAAATGTAATACTCTTATTATAGTTACACCTGGTATTGTTATAATTACTTACAACCTGCATATATAATTGTGTTGTTATATAATTTTGTTGCCCGTTAACTTGGGGCTCGACACGCTTACATTTAACAATATGTATCATTGTATAATAATAGTGCTCCAAGATCGTGGGGCTCCTCAAACACAAATAAATTTATATTTGCAAATAGTTGTACCGTTATATAAAAAATGTCGCCCATGAACGTGGAGCACGAAACGCCTACATTTAATAATTAATGTATGCTCTATGATTACCAGTGTTTGATGATTTATATGTTATAACTAATATTATATTTTAATTACAGTAGAGTCCCGGTTATCCGCCATAAACGGGCTGGCGGAAGGGCGGATAAGCTGGAATGGCGGATAATAGGGAGAGTTAAATAAAACGCAAATTTATCATAAAATTACGTTGTAATTTTGTAAATGTAATTAATAAACATCAGTTTTACAACAAATCAACAGAGAAAACAACACAGTACTATACAATTATATTACAAAATTACAGTAAAACATTTTAGAGAACAAGCAACAATATTAAAGTTATACACTTACAAAAAAAGAGAAAACAATTACGCCTACTTTAGTACTTCACGCTTCAAGTTTAAGAATTCAGTAAATTTTAACAAGAAAAATTTACTAAAAATAAATATAGAATCAGACTAATGTGTATGTAATAAAATTGACTTACACTGTCAGAAATGTTGGAAGTGAGAGTTCAGTTCATGATGAGTGAAAAAAATTAGTGATCTTCGACTGCCTCCTTAATGATTCCCGCTTCTTTGCTGCCAAGTCTCGCCATCTTTGGAGCATCATTATGTTGACAACTCTGGCTTCCTCTTGCTGCTCAACGTACTGAATGGCTGCTTCAAGAGCTTTAAACCTTCTTTGTGTGTGATCTTTTGGGGCTCAACAGTTTCAGAGTCTTGATCTTCAACAACATCATCGCTATTAACAAGTGTTAGAATTTCTTCGTCAGTTATTTCATATTGGTTGTCTCCTGAAAGCCAATTCCTTATTTCATCCAACGATGCATCCTCACATCCAGGGATACGTTGCACCAAGGGCAAAATACTTTCATGAAGTTCATCCAGCATGCTTTCAGCCATATTTTTGTCCTCGCCCAACAGCTTATGCCACGACTTCGCAATTGTTTGTGCCCCGACGTCGGCCCAGGCCCTTGCGACCCAATAAGCGACATCCTTCAAATTTATACTTTTCAACTTCTTAATCAAGTTTTGCCCATCTTCAATTTCTTGTATGACTGTTGACAGAAGCTTTCTTCGATAGTTTCGTTTAAGTGTTTCCAAAACACCCTGGTCCATAGGCTGACAAATGGCAGTCACATTTGGTGGCAAAAACATAGCCTTTATGTCCCCATCTCTAAGTTCGTCTGGATCAGGGTGAGTTGGGGCATTGTCTAGCAGTAAAACTGCTTTTCTGGGTAGGTTGTTGTCTTTTAAAAACTTCTCTGTAGAAGGAACAAACTCTTTAAAAAACCATTCCTTAAAAATTTCACTAGTCATCCATGCACTTTTTTGATTGAAATATTTTACTGGAAGAGCATGTTTTGAAATGGTTTTTGGACTTTCCAATCATTGCCAGGTCCATTTTATGGTTTGCTGTGGCATTACTGCATGCTAAAATAGTCACTCTCTCTTTACTACGTTTATAGCCAGGAGCTGCAGCTTCAGTTCTAGCTGCAAGGCTCTTACTCGGTAACATTTTGAAATTAAGGCCTGTTTCATCACAATTAAATACTTGATCTCCTGTTAAGCTTTCAGTTTCAACAAAGTCTTGAAATTTTTTCTTAAACTGCTCCATTTCTTGAAGGTTTGATGACAGTTTCTCGCCACAAATATACAACTGACGAATTCCATAACGCTTCTTCCATCTATCAAGCCAGCCACTGCTTGCTGTAAAATCTGCATCACCTTCGTTAAATTCTTTTTGAAACTGCAATGCCTTTTCTTTTAAGATAGGTCCCGAAATAAGCACCCCTTTCTCCCTGAACTGTGTAAACCAAATGTACAACGCTTCGCTAACTTTTTCATAATCACTATTTTTCATAGTTTTTCTATCTTTAGAAGCAGTCTCAGTAACTCGTGAGGAACACCATTTTTCTAATTCTAATCGTCTCTTCTTCCAATCTCCAACTGTGCGATGACCGACGCTGTAGTGGTCAGCCACCTTCTGCAGCGTTTCCCCTTTATCCAGTCTTTTTAATGCCTCAAGCTTGACTTTTCTTCCTTTTTGTAGCCATAATCGCAACACTATTAACAAGACTACACTACGACACTTTCACGAAAACTGCACTAGTCACTCACGGACACACCATGTAAAAATAGCCTCACTGCTCACTACAGCACACAACAAGAAACTGCAGTCTACTAAGCGATGAGCATGTGAGCGATAGCGTTGGATGTTGGGGGTGGGGTGGGGTGAATGACACATGAGTCACAGCTAGGCTATAATAGGCGATGGGCAGTAGGCCAAATTCCTGCGGTACAGTCAGGAGCAATCACAAAGAGAGCACGTACACTCACGCCCGCAAACTATTGGCACACTATTTTCGTTGCAGTAATTAAAGAAAATATTTTTTACATTTACATTTTTTTACGCCGCTTGGGCGGCGGATAACACGGAATGGCGGATAACCGAGACTCTAGTGTATTATATTTTAATAACGCAACTGGCGCCCACCCAATAAACAGGTGTAATTGTAACATGAGTAAATAAAAATGAATAAATAATAATAATTAAACAATAAATAAATAAAAGCTCGCATACGGTTCACTAATAATAAATTATAAATAAATATTTAATAATATTTCGACATGGCAGCACCAGGAAACTTAGATATGGAGGCATTTCAGACAATGATGCGTGCTTGGGTAGATGAGATAAGCACAAAACAAACAGAAAATATAAATGCTAAACTTAAAGAACAAACAGAAAGTTTAGAAAATAAATTAGAACAACAGTCTGAAAATTTTAATATTAAATTAGAACAACAGTCTGAAAATTTTAAACAGGACACCATAAAAATACGAAAAGGTGAAAGAATTAACAGAAAAGGTTGGGGATACCAACTCACATATTGACAATATCACAGAAAATGTATGTGAAATAATTGTTAAACAAATGGAACAAATATGTGAAACAATGATTTGGGAAGAAAATATAATAATTGGAAGTACGAAAGAAAATACGTTCATAATTAATAACGATAATCATAAAGAAATAATTAACATTAAGGAAGAGAGCAAAATAAAAATTCAGCAGGCATACTTTATTGATCGAAATATCCAAAGTAGTGGTTACACACACGCACTAGTAGAACAATTAGAGAAGATAACACATGTGAAACACTTAAAACACGATAAATATCACTGTAGGCCTAACAAGAAACGTAGTAATAAATTATCTCTACGAAACACTACGCAAACTGTGATAAGTATGATGTTAAGTATACACACGAGAAGTATAAAGCAAACAATAATTGTAATTATAATTATAAAAACTACAAAGATTATTATAGGCGACGCACGAGAGCACAACGCATACAAACTACTAAGGAATGCGTTCGACAAGAGGGGCGCAGCAGTGAGAATGAGAGAGAAGAATGTAGAAAGAGAGAGAGAGAGAGAGAGAAAGAGAGAGAGAGAGAGAGAGAGAGAGAGAGAGAGAGAGAGAGAGAGAGAGAGAGAGAGAGAGAGAGAGAGAGATTATTTGTGGCTGTCAACCAGAGAAAAATTCTCGCCCTATAGACAGGTAGGTCACGCGGCGAATATGCGCAATAACGAGGAAGGAATAAGAGGCGGAAATAACTGTACACATTGGCTAATATATGACAACGGCGACTACACGTCGAGGTACAATAGATTTCCTGTTGACGGACCAAATGCATTGTTAGCTTTAACGAAGGAGGGTGTAAATTGAACCACACTCAATGCCCGAAAATAAATAATTATTTAAGAAAAATACTACTGTTAATTGTTAATAAGATAAAGAATTAATTAAGAAGGAATATTAATGTTAAGGAAGTAATTAATATTGGAATATTATAATTGATAACAAAATGTTAAAGAATTAATTAAAAAAAAGGAGTGTTATGATAAATAAAAGGAATATTATTTTAAAAGAAAGGTAAGAAAATATTATTGGTAAAGAATGTTATGTTTGTAAGAATGGCAAGGAATGTAATGTGTTAAAAGTATGTTAAGAAATGATTGTAAGGAAAGTTATTATCAATGTTGTTATTAATATGAAGAAAGGATTAGAGATGAGAAATAAATGTTATAATTGTCAGAATGGCTGATCAAGCGAAATCTTCATACCTTAGTGGAAATGCAAAGACACAGAAGAAAGCGATAGTGAAAGTCAAGGGCAGAGATTACATAGAGCTCAAATACTACGATTAAAACATCGAGTGGAGTTAAGCACATAAAAGTCTGGATATAGACATGTTTCTAAGGTAGTCATCTGTAGCTGATAATGCGACTCACTACGAAGCTAAAAAAAGGTGTATTTCAGCACACGGTAAGAATGAAGAAAATTATGAGCGATCAGAAAGGTAATGTTAAAGAAATGTAATAAAGGGTAATGATAGTTAATGTATTATATAAGTAATGTAAGAAATGGTAAGTAATGTTCATTTTAAGAAAAGAGTTAAGGAACGAAGGTAAGAATGTATGAGTAAGGAAATGTAAAATTACAGAGTGAAAGATGGCATAAATACGTGGAAATGCAGAGCATCCAGAAAGAAAATAAGGGAAAGCTAATTGCAGTGGATTTTTTTTGGACCACTTCCAAGATCAAGTCAGGGAGTGAAACACATACTTGTTTGTATTGATGTATTTTCTAAAGCCGTCCATCTGTATACAATTAGGCGATCCACAACTAAAGTTGTTGCAGAAATACAATCCTGCATATGGTAAAATGAAGAAGGTCAACGCACCGATCAGCTGTAGAATGGGGAGTGAAAAATATGCATTCCACCAACAGTGAGAGTTATACTGACCTACTAATTATTATGTGTTGTTTAACTGATGTAAACTAAAGTTAAGCGAATATGATATTATTTTTATTTGTCTAGAACAAATAGACAAAAATGTAATAAATAAATATTTTTGCAAGCAGAGGAATAATGCAACGATACAGCCATATGCTGTATTGGGCATTAATTTAAATAAAATATAAAATTTGTAGAATTATTATAAGTTAGGGGTAAATGGACAGGTCTGAGATTGTAAAAATATTTCATTGTTATATTAGGGGAGAAATTAACGTGTTTCGACAGGCAAAGAACACCTGCTCGATTGTATGTGTGTTACGAGTGTATCTTGTGTGTGTTAGTGATGCATGTACAGACAGGAATCTCAGCTACCCTCCCCAAGTAATTAAAAAAATAATTATTTTAATTCACTGTGTGAAAACTAATTAGTGTATAAACAAACCAAAACCAACAAAGTGTGTGTACAATTTATAATTATCTCCAGTGAGAAAATGACGTTAATAGGACACATTACGCGGAGACAGTGCGAAATAAATGTGCCAAAAATATGCAAATAACCCTAAGACGCTCAAATTAATACAGTGAGTGCTTAATCAAATTAGCTATGATTTGTGCTATCTCGATTCCGTACAAAACATTGCTATTTGCTAAAAATTGCAAATATATGAAAAGGTTCTGGAGTGGGGGCTAGCATGTGATCTGCAGGTCTTGACAAGATGATTTCGGAGCCAACAGGTGCGATTTTCGAGAGGGTATAAATTAAGGGTTCGACTGAAAACCCTTCTCTTCATTTCAACACACAGTTGCAGTCGGACATGTTGTTCGTCGGCAGAACAGTTTTTATTTTATTATAAGTCTCATTGACGAACGAATAAGATGTTCAACAATTATGTTGACAATATTTCGGGAAGCGTAAAGTACCGGGATTGTTTAAGTCTACAAAGAGTATCTACAGAGAAGCTACAAGAGCGACGAGGGATGCTGGAGATGTTTTTGACGCCTAACCGACGATTGAGATCCACCTTGCAGCAGATAGCAATTCTCTGAGACGGACCACACACTGCTGGAGAACGACGTTGGACTCTGGACATATCCAGGAGCACGCCAAGCCAGGAGTAATGGAAACCCAACTCTGGACAACGCTGGACCTCGTCAATAAGCCGTCAAATCATCAAAACTCGAGGTGACATGCATAATGCATTTATAAATGATTTTTTAAAAAGAGCTCATAAAGACTATATAAAAAGACAATAAATTAAAACAAAGAAAAAAGTTTATAATTAGAAATAATATATTAGAATCTTAGATAAATGTTTAGTCGTAAGAATTAGCGATCACATATAAAGAAATAAGAAAAAAAAGAGTTTAAATTTGAGATAGTATATTTTTGTTTATCAAAGTAAATAATTAAATTCATTTGATATTTGCATTGTAGAAAAGAATAATTTAAATTTTGAATATAAAACAAATGCCAGTCTAAAAGTAATTAATATAATTTTAAATTTAATTTTAAACATTGGTATAGACTGAGCAAGCTGAGGTCAGAGCTGAATTAAAAGAATTCAATTCAAATTACATTTTAATTTTAATTGTTTTAGTAAATCAAATTGAATAAATGTCTAGATTAAGATTATTAACATGTCTAGATGTAAGAGTGTTTTAAATGTGTGTAACACCGTATAGTTTAAGAGATAAACACTTAATAAGGAGTGATATCTTGACCGAAGATTATTAACGATGTTTTATTACTTATAAGGTTTGAGAAAACAATAAATATGAATTTTTAAATACTCATAAATGTAATACTCTTATTATAGTTACACCTGGTATTGTTATAATTACTTACAACCTGCATATATAATTGTGTTGTTATATAATTTTGTTGCCCGTTAACTTGGGACTCGACACGCTTACATTTAACAATATGTATCATTGTATAATAATAGTGCTCCAAGATCGTGGGGCTCCTCAAACACAAATAAATTTATATTTGCAAATAGTTGTACCGTTATATAAAAAATGTCGCCCATGAACGTGGAGCACGAAACGCCTACATTTAATAATTAATGTATGCTCTATGATTACCAGTGTTTGATGATTTATATGTTATAACTAATATTATATTTTAATTACAGTAGAGTCCCGGTTATCCGCCATAAACGGGCTGGCGGAAGGGCGGATAAGCTGGAATGGCAGATAATAGGGAGAGTTAAATAAAACGCAAATTTATCATAAAATTACGCTGTAATTTTGTAAATGTAATTAATAAACATCAGTTTTACAACAAATCAACAGAGAAAACAACACAGTACTGTACAATTATATTACAAAATTACAGTAAAACATTTTAGAGAACAAGCAACAATATTAAAGTTATACACTTACAAAAAAAGAGAAAACAATTACGCCTACTTTAGTACTTCACGCTTCAAGTTTAAGAATTCAGTAAATTTTAACAAGAAAAATTTACTAAAAATAAATATAGAATCAGATGTCAGAAATGTTGGAAGTGAGAGTTCAGTTCATGATGAGTGAAAAAAATTAGTGATCTTCGACTGCCTCCCTGATGATTCCCGCTTCTTTGCTGCCAAGTCTCGCCATCTTTGGAGCATCATTATGTTGACAACTCTGGCTTCCTCTTGCTGCTCAACGTACTGAATGGCTGCTTCAAGAGCTTTAAACCTTCTTTGTGTGTGATCTTTTGGGGCTCAACAGTTTCAGAGTCTTGATCTTCAACAACATCATCGCTATTAACAAGTGTTAGAATTTCTTCGTCAGTTATTTCATATTGGTTGTCTCCTGAAAGCCAATTCCTTATTTCATCCAACGATGCATCCTCACATCCAGGGATACGTTGCACCAAGGGCAAAATACTTTCATGAAGTTCATCCAGCATGCTTTCAGCCATATTTTTGTCCTCGCCCAACAGCTTATGCCACGACTTCGCAATTGTTTGTGCCCCGACGTCGGCCCAGGCCCTTGCGACCCAATAAGCGACATCCTTCAAATTTATACTTTTCAACTTCTTAATCAAGTTTTGCCCATCTTCAATTTCTTGTATGACTGTTGACAGAAGCTTTCTTCGATAGTTTCGTTTAAGTGTTTCCAAAACACCCTGGTCCATAGGCTGACAAATGGCAGTCACATTTGGTGGCAAAAACATAGCCTTTATGTCCCCATCTCTAAGTTCGTCTGGATCAGGGTGAGTTGGGGCATTGTCTAGCAGTAAAACTGCTTTTCTGGGTAGGTTGTTGTCTTTTAAAAACTTCTCTGTAGAAGGAACAAACTCTTTAAAAAACCATTCCTTAAAAATTTCACTAGTCATCCATGCACTTTTTTGATTGAAATATTTTACTGGAAGAGCATGTTTTGAAATGGTTTTTGGACTTTCCAATCATTGCCAGGTCCATTTTATGGTTTGCTGTGGCATTACTGCATGCTAAAATAGTCACTCTCTCTTTACTACGTTTATAGCCAGGGGCTGCAGCTTCAGTTCTAGCTGCAAGGCTCTTACTCTGTAACATTTTGAAATTAAGGCCTGTTTCATCACAATTAAATACTTGATCTCCTGTTAAGCTTTCAGTTTCAACAAAGTCTTGAAATTTTTTCTTAAACTGCTCCATTTCTTGAAGGTTTGATGACAGTTTCTCACCACAAATATACAACTGACGAATTCCATAACGCTTCTTCCATCTATCAAGCCAGCCACTGCTTGCTGTAAAATCTGCATCACCTTCGTTAAATTCTTTTTGAAACTGCAATGCCTTTTCTTTTAAGCCCGAAATAAGCACCCCTTTCTCCCTGAACTGTGTAAACCAAATGTACAACGCTTCGCTAACTTTTTCATAATCACTATTTTTCATAGTTTTTCTATCTTTAGAAGCAGTCTCAGTAACTCGTGAGGAACACCATTTTTCTAATTCTAATCGTCTCTTCTTCCAATCTCCAACTGTGCGATGACCGACGCTGTAGTGGTCAGCCACCTTCTGCAGTGTTTCCCCTTTATCCAGTCTTTTTAATGCCTCAAGCTTGACTTTTCTTCCTTTTTGTAGCCATAATCGCAACACTATTAACAAGACTACACTACGACACTTTCACGAAAACTGCACTAGTCACTCACGGACACACCATGTAAAAATAGCCTCACTGCTCACTACAGCACACAACAAGAAACTGCAGTCTACTAAGCGATGAGCATGTGAGCGATAGCGTTGGATGTTGGGGGTGGGGTGGGGTGAATGACACATGAGTCACAGCTAGGCTATAATAGGCGATGGGCAGTAGGCCAAATTCCTGCGGTACAGTCAGGAGCAATCACAAAGAGAGCACGTACACTCACGCCCGCAAACTATTGGCACACTATTTTCGTTGCAGTAATTAAAGAAAATATTTTTTACGTTTACGTTTTTTTACGCCGCTTGGGCGGCGGATAACACGGAATGGCAGATAACCGAGACTCTAGTGTATTATATTTTAATAACACAACTGGCGCCCACCCAATAAACAGGTGTAATTGTAACATGAGTAAATAAAAATAAATAAATAATAATAATTAAACAATAAATAAATAAAAGCTCGCATACGGTTCACTAATAATAAATTATAAATAAATATTTAATAATATTTCGACATGGCAGCACCAGGAAACTTAGATATGGAGGCATTTCAGACAATGATGCGTGCTTGGGTAGATGAGATAAGCACAAAACAAACAGAAAATATAAATGCTAAACTTAAAGAACAAACAGAAAGTTTAGAAAATAAATTAGAACAACAGTCTGAAAATTTTAATATTAAATTAGAACAACAGTCTGAAAATTTTAAACAGGACACCATAAAAATACGAAAAGGTGAAAGAATTAACAGAAAAGGTTGGGGATACCAACTCACATATTGACAATATCACAGAAAATGTATGTGAAATAATTGTTAAACAAATGGAACAAATATGTGAAACAATGATTTGGGAAGAAAATATAATAATTGGAAGTACGAAAGAAAATACGTTCATAATTAATAACGATAATCATAAAGAAATAATTAACATTAAGGAAGAGAGCAAAATAAAAATTCAGCAGGCATACTTTATTGATCGAAATATCCAAAGTAGTGGTTACACACATAACACGGAATGGCAGATAACCGAGACTCTAGTGTATTATATTTTAATAACACAACTGGCGCCCACCCAATAAACAGGTGTAATTGTAACATGAGTAAATAAAAATAAATAAATAATAATAATTAAACAATAAATAAATAAAAGCTCGCATACGGTTCACTAATATTAAATTAGTTATTATCAATGTTGTTGTGCTGTACTGGGTTCGGCATCGTAGGCTAAGTGTTTTTAAAACGAGCGGCTTTGACGTCACGCACGGCCACGGCATCTCGTCGCCGTACGGCTATGCACACTGTTGTTGTGTAGCTACGAAATTCAGTTGGCGCGCCCAGCTGTTTTTGTACAGTCCTGCATTAGTGATGTTTTCTTGGGTAGACAGACACATTGAATCTGTCTCATTTCTATTCGAACCCTCAACCTGGTCATCTGCTCTCGACTGGCGGCACTCTTCAGTTCAGGACTTCGTCGACTTTCTCTATTGTTGGCTGAATAAAGTTCCGCTCCAGGTGCTCAAACAAGGGCGAGATGGGTGTCGGGTGTGACGACCAACTGTCCACCCTCCAGGCAGAGACGATCCTTTAGCCACGATTGCCGTCAGTTGAGATCTACCGTTCAGACACACTTCTAACGCTACGCTGCCCCAGGACTTCGTAGTACAACCGAGACACTACTGATCAGCCACAGTATTGCTTAAGTGCACCGGACAATCCAGGTGGGAACATTCTAATTATCTAATTCTATCTCAACGACATTGTGAATGCACGGAAGCTCCCAGAAGCTCACTCATGAAGTTTTAACCGTTAAACTTTGGCACAAACTCTCATGTTCAGTTCTGTGACTGCATGTGTGAACATTACACAATTAGACCTAATGAAATCTATTATATCTGCTTATAATGTGTAAGAAAATTACACACACACACACATATGCATATCCGCAGTCCGCTGTAAGTTCTTTTTTTAATCCAATTAAAGCCATTAGGGAGTTAGTTATTTTGTGCTTTCATGTCATACGGTCATGGCAGAGTTTTAATCACGTAATGGGGGGCTGTCTGATGTGTTTTAGTTGAGAAACTATTTTCCTGGTCACATATACTTATTGCTTTTATGATTAAAATGAGGGTTGATTAGTATGTTGAGTCTCTGGTTTAGTTGGGGGGCGGTCACTTACATTCTCTGGTGCTAATTACCAAGGCATATTAATGCTTCGTAGCTGTGAATTATCGGATTACCTTGTTAATTATATTTATACATATATATATATATATATATATAGTTGTGCATTCATTTACTCTAGTTGAAATGGGTTTATGAGGGATTTAGTACTGAAATGAGGGATGTTGTGTCATTTATGTTGGGTATGTGCTTGTGTGTGTAATCTTAATATATTTTGCTGGGGGAATATGTTATAAATTAAAAGATCATAAATGTGCTTAACAAGTTATTAAAAGGCTAGCCTATTTGAAGTCCATGCAACACTTATGGATTAGTGATTTTCTATTTTGTGAATGAGATTATTGCTATCATTAACTTATACATAATGAGGCAGGATTTTTGCAGTTTATGTTAATATTCAATTCACTCACATTTTATGCCATTAAGAATATTAATTTATATATATATATATATAAATATATATATATATATATATAATCCTGCAGTTAATTTTGTGCTTGTTCAATCTACCACTTGTCATCTCATGTAAGAGTTAGCATGCTTAATAAAGTATACGCTTGTTGGTTAACAGACTTTTCATTTGCAAGTCCTGTCATTCACCATGTCTGTAATTGTAATTGGGCCTTGCACACTTTTGCTTCCTCTAGGTTCACCACCTAGTTCTAAATATGATGTCTCTCCCCTTTACAAAAAAAAAAAAACTTAATAAAAATAAAATAAAATAAAAATTCAAAAAAAAATTTACAAAAAAAAACTGATAAAATAAAAGGGGGGTTTCAGATGGTGGATCAGAGCGCGGTTATGATTCTAGGTAGGTAGTAGATATTATTTCTGCTTTATTTTCTGAACTTTGGAAGTTTTAGAATCTGGGGACTTGCATTTATTTTCTTAAATGAAACTTGGTGTGGCTACAGGCATGTCAGCTGGTGTTGGGACTTGCAAATTATTTCAAATTAGTTTTAATTGGAATCCAAGTGTTGCAAGAAAAGTTAATGGTAGTGTAACGATTTAATAGAATGAATAATCATAAAAATAACATATTTTATAAAATGAATAAGGGGTTGATGAAGTTTAAAATGATTTAATATGTGTTAGTGTTTAAGTAATTATTTTGTGATGTTGAGTGTAAGATAGGTTTTGGAAAGGGGTTATAAGCACGTGATTGATAGTTTTTAAAATGAATGAGAGCTGATCGATTTCACTTGGGCATACCCTGGAGCTCAGACAGATTTTGGACGTGATGAGGGCCGTCAGTACTTGTTGATTTTGATTGTAATTTGTCTCATGGATTAGACAACGTGTTTTATAGCATCCCCGTTATATAGTACTTGTTCATTGAGGGCGTTGCGTTGCGGTATCGTGTATTCTGAATGCGGTCATGGTCCGACCAGATGTCATCAACTTGATAGTTATATATTTTCGATTATATTGAATTTTATGTGTACTTTGTGGATTGTATATAGTGAGTCAGTTTTGTTGTTTTGTGTCGTGTTCTCTTCTGGGCATTTTGCATGGCTGTTTCTCTGCCTTTATGACACCCATCTCGTGCATCGCTAGAGTACTCTGGAGCGGCTCAAAGGAAGAAGAGTACTTGAGTTTTTTCCGGATTCTTTGTCATTGTGTTTTGTAGGTTAAGTTTGTGTTAGGTGTTGCATTGGGATTTACGTTTTATTGTTGTGTTTGAGTATTGTGCAACTCTGGTGACGGTATGTTACCAGGAATTGCCCCACCCCATTTCAGGGATTCTCCAGAAACTTTCGGTGTTGGATGGAGTAGATGAGGACAGGTTGTTGGACTTCTTGGACCTGGTCCTGCAGTTGGCAGATTTCCCAGGTGTGTCCGATGAGGAGGTCTTGTCCCTTATATACCCGTATTGCCGGGGTTCATTGGCTGGTCTGGTCACCAACACTCTGCGTCGGGGCTGCAGTGTTGACACCTTCCATGGGGAAGTGTTGGATTTCTTCATACCCCATCCACGACGTTTCCAGCTTAAGTTAGATTTATTCTATCGCCTACAGGCCAACGGAGAGGCATTGGGGGACTTCGTGCATGATATACGGAAAGCTGCCCGCATATTAAGGTTGGGGTTGCCCGAGACGGAAGTCATACAGGTAATACGAGAAGGTTAGAGAGTTGGAGAGTGACCTTAGATTGTCGAGATCGTCAGTTTTCCTGTTCTAAAAGTAAGATGGCGAAGTTACGTCCTGTTGTTTCCTTGGTCATAGTGGTTGATTTTGATTTTGGTTAGTGTAGGGTCGGTCCATGCCGCATTCCTCGTTTGATTTCTCTGGTGTGTCAGTTTTGGATTAAGTTGGTTTGTTTAGACGGTGGAAAAGTAAACCCCACCTGCTAGTTAAGCTGCTTTTGAAAAAGTAAGAAATAGGATTGATGTTCGCGTGCCCTCTGCGCGGTCTTCTCTGCCTTGTGAATCGGGTCCGCCCACCCTAGTGTGGGGAGGTGGGCCAGTCATGTGTCAAGGATGGAGGATGCCTTGTTTGCTTCACATGGCTGGTCGGTCCACGAGGTGGACGGTTCTCGAAGGGTACTCGCATATCAAGGTTTGTAGCACCTTGTTAGCCTTCGGGCGTGAATATGTGAGTACCAGGAGAGTTAGGTGGTGGTCACCAGAGAGGGTGACGTGTTGGGGCGGTCCCGAGAGTTGGCATGGAGGAGAGGACTCGCGTGGGGGATGGTCGCAGTGTGGTAGAGATTTTCAGTCCTGGGAAGGGAGGAATAGTGTTAATGGTCCTGGGTCTCAGTTATTAGATTTGGGAGGCCTTGGTGGTCGGTACTCAGAGCTGGCGCAGCAATTCTTGTCTTTCTCCTGTTCTATTCTGTTCCTTATATCTGCATGCGGACCAGGGCCCGGCGAGCATGCAGGACGCACACTTACATCTTCTCTGTCAGACACACATTCACAGACTCACACCTCTTCCTTCTGCCTCTTTCATTTTCATGTGTTACTGAACTCACCAAGGGCGATTTAGAATCTGAGATTTTTCCAGGATTCCCGCAGCCGTCGTGCTTGAGTACTGGTTGGTTTTGGGTCAACCATGTTGCCCTTTTGGGGTGAGGGTGTGCCGTACTGGGTTCGGCATCGTAGGCTAAGTGTTTTTAAAACGAGCGGCTTTGACGTCACGCACGGCCACGGCATCTCGTCGCCGTATGGCTATGCACACTGTTGTTGTGTAGCTACGAAATTCAGTTGGCGCGCCCAGCTGTTTTTGTACAGTCCTGCATTAGTGATGTTTTCTTGGGTAGACAGACACATTGAATCTGTCTCATTTCTATTCGAACCCTCAACCTGGTCATCTGCTCTCGACTGGCGGCACTCTTCAGTTCAGGACTTCGTCGACTTTCTCTATTGTTGGCTGAATAAAGTTCCGCTCCAGGTGCTCAAACAGGGGCGAGATGGGTGTCGGGTGTGACGACCAACTGTCCACCCTCCTGGCAGAGACGATCCTTTAGCCACGATTGCCGTCAGTTGAGATCTACCGTTCAGACACACTTCTAATGTTACGCTGCCCCAGGACTTCGTAGTACAACCGAGACACTACTGATCAGCCACAGTATTGCTTAAGTGCACCGGACAATCCAGGTGGGAACATTCTAATTATCTAATTCTATCTCAACGACATTGTGAATGCACGGAAGCTCCCAGAAGCTCACTCATGAAGTTTTAACCGTTAAACTTTGGCACAAACTCTCATGTTCAGTTCTGTGACTGCATGTGTGAACATTACACAATTAGACCTAATGAAATCTATTATATCTGCTTATAATGTGTAAGAAAATTACACACACACACACACACACATATGCATATCCGCAGTCCGCTGTAAGTTCTTTTTTTAATCCAATTAAAGCTATTAGGGAGTTAGTTATTTTGTGCTTTCATGTCATACGGTCATGGCAGAGTTTTAATCACGTAATGGGGGGCTGTCTGATGTGTTTTAGTTAAGAAACTATTTTCCTGGTCACATATACTTATTGCTTTTATGATTAAAATGAGGGTTGATTAGTATGTTGAGTCTCTGGTTTAGTTGGGGGGCGGTCACTTACATTCTCTGGTGCTAATTACCAAGGCATATCAATGCCTCGTAGCTGTGATTTATCGGATTACCTTGTTAATTATATTTATACTTGTTTTAACGCAACAGAAATGCTAGCATTCATGTTACATAAAAGACGGTTCACAGAATAATAAACAAATTGATATTTAAACCCATAATAGAACAGAGATCCAATAATTACAATTATAATCATAGACAAAATTAAATAAGGATGCAAGGTAGTGTTGACTAGAATAAACGAACCTGTAAGATAAATAATAGCTAATGATATATGTTTAATGAAAAGCAAAACAAAAAAATGAAACAATGACTTAATTTATGGTAATAACAAATAAGAATTTTGTGTTAAGAAGTATTATTTTATGACAAAAATGTTATGATAAAGTTTATGTGATGTTATATCAAATATGTGTTGAGTTAATGAAAAATAATGAAACAAGTTGTATTATTCAATGACTGTCGTAGAATGAAGTGTGAGGCAGTTAATCAATGTTCATAAATTCGAATTTTGTTGTATGTGATCAAGAGATCAAGATAAAATTGTTATTAGATATAGAAAAATAATTGTTTATATAAGTGCTAATAATTAAGATTTCATTGTATGTATGAATTTATATAAAAGGGACTATAGATGCCTAACAGACATAACCACAGGTAGATCAGTTTACAATAAAAGGCCTAACAGGCAAAACTACTATATAAACACTCATAACATAAAGATTAGGTGCATCAATTAATAATAATTAATAAATACGCTATGAAGAGCTAGAAAAAAAAAACATTAAATTAATAATAATATTTAATAAAATTTATACAAATTATAATAATACCATAATGCCATAATATCGATTGGTAAATTATAATATCGAAGGTGGATTAAATATAATAAAAAAGAAAAAAAACGGACTTATATCAAAAAACCGGTAGAATATGTGTATAAAGTAATAAACCAACTATCGGTAAAGTTACATTCCGATAGGACAGCAAATTGATAAAGAATAGATAAAAAATATATGAAAGAAACACTATATATTCAAAACATGTGGAAGGCAGAAATTATTATATGTTGCTAGGGACGACAAATAAGAAAAAGAAGTTGTTGATTTTAGACAAGACAAGAATTGCTTTGAATGAACTAAAAGTGATGAGATTAAAAACCCAAGAATAATCTATTTAATTGTAATATTCGAAATTACCAGATACGATTATAAAAATACAAAATTCTAATGACAATATTTACGTCTACTACCAATACAGATAAACAAAAATAACACTACAATATGAAATGATAATAGAGAGTAAATAATTGAAGTCTACAAGAAAGAACTTGAACTATCCCATATCCGAAGGGAATTGATGAGATATTAATCAAATAGAAAGAATTAACAATAACACAATTAATAATATTCACTACACCAGAAATTATAACCTTGCAAATACACGGAACAACACTAATTGCTTCAACCGAAGGAAGAACTTATTTGGATCCTGGCGGTGCAGAAGAAACATCAATCGGGCTGTAAATCAATCCAGAAGCTGTATTCTGAAGTGGACAGGACAAGAATTACTCTTATTAAACCGAAGAAAGAAAAACCGTACTGCATAATCATCCAAACATTAAATTTAGCGATCAACCGCCTACACGATTTGCTTCGTTCGAGTCTGGTAAATTATATTATATTAATCATACTAAATACACAACACATAAATATTGTAAATCTTGCATTCTTATCTATGTATTTTTAGTCTTCCCCACAGTTACAAGAACCTTCACACCCTGAAATAAATTAAATACAAATCAAAACATAATATATAACCAAATATAAATAAAGGATTAAAATAATCAACAATCGATACCTGAAGTCTATAGTCCAAGCATATGTTAATTAGAACATATCTTATTTAATGTGAATTAAGTAAACAAATAAAGAACCTTTATGTATTTGTCAAATCTTGTTATTTGGAGTATGGTTTAGTGAACTGGGAACAAAAAGTAACTGAATAAGTATAGAATAAATGGTTAATATAAACATCGAAATAACCTATAAGTTTCATTGAGCCGATACTGCAGCACTTATAGCGGAATTATCTGACACCAAAGAGGGAGCGTAAAATTACGAAATTAGACAGATCTCTCTTCAAGGTATAATAGGGTTGGATGAAATTGTAGAATAACGATTAAGTTGTTTAAGTTCTAGGCACACTAACACTGATAATTATTAAAGAGTTAAGTTAATATTAATTAATTGCATCCATATATTCCACAACTCCAAATATCTCCGAGATTTATATAATTAAAGTAATACAAAACAAATTGACAAATACAACAGTGGGGTTTTAAGGAGAGGAAACCCGTTTAAGTACGAATTGGCTTCCATCGCGGGGCTTGAACAATAGCGGTCCCACCAGGGATACGGGATAAGTACAAATTGGCGCTCAACTTGTGTAGGGCTTAAGTTAAGTAACTATAATTATAATAACATTACTTAACCAGAGCAGGCAACTGTGGGAGAGTAAACATGCATACCAGAGGTAGATCAAGGATTAGGGCAGGAGAAACGGAGAAGGAAATAGATGAACAAGAACAGGAAATAGAACTAATAACAGACAGTGAAATGGAACAACAGACAGACGAAATAACGGAAACTGAAATAATTATGGACAAGGAAAAGGAAGTAATGGAAGAAGAAGCCCAAGGGGACCAAATAGATAAAGCGGGAGCCAGAGAAGGACTAAATTGGGAAAAATTAATGGAGTTAATGAGTAGTATTAAGGAAGATAACAGACTCACTAATGAGAATTTTAGAAAACAGGAGGAAAACTCCAGGAAAACAAATGAGGAAATTAAAGAAACCTCAAAACAAATGAACGAAAGATTAAACCAAATTCACGAAAGATTAGATAGGAATAATGAGGGTTTAAAACAAATGAAGGAAGGAATCCTACAAATGAACAAAGAAAACTTAAGGCGAATGGATGAAAGAATTGAAAAAATGAACGAAGCAGGTTTAAAGCAGATTGAGGACAAGAAGGAGCAGTTCAATAATGAGATAATGGAAACTTTCGAAGGGAAGTTTGAAAACGATAACACGCTTAGCCCAGAAGTGGATAAATACGAGGGGGAGACAAATAAAGAAATGGAGCTGTGCTTAAGGAATATGTCTAAAACACTAGACAGCACTTCCGAAGGTATTATAATAAATCTGACCATAGAAGAGAATATCCAGAAGATAAGGAAAATATGGAGAAAGAAAATAGTCAATACCAAAGAAGAAATGGAGATGAGGAAAGGTGGATTAATTAGTGCGTTTAACATCCCAATTAATGAACGAAGGGAGTTGTGTAAGGGTAGGAATTATAGAGGAAACTTCATGAAAATGACCAAAATAAACCACCATGGGATAATTACAAAAACCTTAAATAAATTTAAATGTCATTTAAATAAATCAACAATCAAAAAGTATATGACCACATCAATTATATCGTTAATACGGAAAATACCCGTAAAACATTTGGTAAATAGTACCGATATCCAAGGAAATGGAAAGATAGGGTATACAAATGATTATGCTACAATAGAGGAGATACGATACTTGATAATTCAAAAGGAGCTAAATATAACTGAATACCCTGACTTAAATGAAGATTTTACATCAGCCAAGTTGCGGTACCAGATACACGAAAGATATTTATCAAGTATAAAAATTGGTATGAACACTGCAGTAATCCGGACAACGGGTGCAGTCAAATTAATGGACCATGGTTAGAAAAAGAAGCAGTCAACCAGAAAAATGGGACTGATTTGATGAAAACTTACCAGGCAACCAATTGACAAGATACGGAAATATTATAAAATGAATAAATTCTAAAAATAATAAGAACAACTTTTTACCAGTCTTGAAGAAAATTACTTGGAATTTAAAAAGAATTTGAGTTGAATACTACCACTAAATTCTAAAAATAATAAGAACAACTTATTAAAGATTACAGAAAAAGGTGAGAATTATTATTAAATGTTTATAAAGAAATAGTGTGAATAATGAATAACAAACCCAAGATTACAGAAAAAGGCGAGAATTATTATTAAATGTTTATAAAGAAATAGTGTGAATAACAAACCCCAAGATTACCGAAGAAAGCGATAATTATTATTAATGTTTATAAAGAAATAGTGTGAATAATGAATAACAAACCCAAGATTACAGAAAAAGGCGAGAATTATTATTAAATGTTTATAAAGAAATAGTGTGAATAACAAACCCCAAGATTACCGAAGAAAGCGATAATTATTATTAATGTTTATAAAGAAATAGTGTGAATAATGAATAACAAACCCAAGATTACAGAAAAAGGCGAGAATTATTATTAAATGTTTATAAAGAAATATTGTGAATAATGAAGAATGGAACCCCAAGATAAAAGTTATTACCTCAAATCTACATATGCAAAATAAAGAAAGAAAAAAAAACCATATGACCTAAAATATATACTACATTGCCACATGATGGAACAATTTCAGTAAACGATTGAATGTAACCAATATAATGTTAAAGAAGACAAGAAAGAAAGAGTATTTATGAACATAATTCATTGAAAAATAAACAGCCAAAATAGTGAAATACGATAAGAAGAAGAATAGTTGGGGCTAAGGAATGTATTTAGTCAAAAATACAATTATAATGATCATTACACAACAACTATTTAGAAAATATTGTGATCAGAGAAAACAAAAAAAAAACAAACGAAGAAGATACTTAACATTACAATCTCAACAAAAATGAAAACAAAAATGACTACAAATGATAACTGTCAAAGTCAATATCAACAAATGTTTAAGGAATTAAAATGGAATTACGAAATATGAAGAATAGTAATGAAGAAATATAAATGCAACAAAGAAAAAATCTTTTCCCAAATATTTATTATTAAATGATTAAAGAGATTATTAGGAGATTATTATTATATTTTATAGCTGACTGTAGATGAATTCCAGCAGTACTATATTAAAATGTGGTGTGGGCAGCAGAGTATGAAGCCAAACAGTGCCTCTCTGAACTGTACCAACGCATGTGTTAGGGATTGTTAGGGAAATTAAATATTTAAGGAATATTAGAATAGTTGCAAGAATAAATTCAGTTTCCAAAGGAATGTGACGAAGAAAACAGAAAGAAGTGAGTTGACAGAAGAATAATTGAAAAATACAGTAATTATAAATAGAAGAGATGTAAAACTAATGTATCAGTGAATAGTGTAGCCAACTACCAACAAATAATGTTTACAGAAATAAAAATGATCAAGAATGTTAATTAAAATGATGAAATGTTATTAAATAAAAAAAAGTATTAATACTAGTCTAATGAAGTTACATTGAGAATCTCATCGTCAACCATTAACAATGAAATGAAGAAAGGCATGTGAAAAAGACAAGTTTATTTGACCTAAACTTCATTCAGGTAAACTAAACTTTTTTAGGAGGGGAAGCATATGTAACGCAACAGAAATGCTAGCATTCATGTTACATAAAAGACGGTTCACAGAATAATAAACAAATTGATATTTAAACCCATAATAGAACAGAGATCCAATAATTACAATTATAATCATAGACAAAATTAAATAAGGATGCAAGGTAGTGTTGACTAGAATAAACGAACCTGTAAGATAAATAATAGCTAATGATATATGTTTACTGAAAAGCAAAACAAAAAAATGAAACAATGACTTAATTTATGGTAATAACAAATAAGAATTTTGTGTTAAGAAGTATTATTTTATGACAAAAATGTTATGATAAAGTTTATGTGATGTTATATCAAATATGTGTTGAGTTAATGAAAAATAATGAAACAAGTTGTATTATTCAATGACTGTCGTAGAATGAAGTGTGAGGCAGTTAATCAATGTTCATAAATTCGAATTTTGTTGTATGTGATCAAGAGATCAAGATAAAATTGTTATTAGATATAGAAAAATAATTGTTTATATAAGTGCTAATAATTAAGATTTCATTGTATGTATGAATTTATATAAAAGGGACTATAGATGCCTAACAGACATAACCACAGGTAGATCAGTTTACAATAAAAGGCCTAACAGGCAAAACTACTATATAAACACTCATAACATAAAGATTAGGTGCATCAATTAATAATAATTAATAAATACGCTATGAAGAGCTAGAAAAAAAAACATTAAATTAATAATAATATTTAATAAAATTTATACAAATTATAATAATACCATAATATCGATTGGTAAATTATAATATCGAAGGTGGATTAAATATAATAAAAAAGAAAAAAAACGGACTTATATCAAAAAACCGGTAGAATATGTGTATAAAATAATAAACCAACTATCAGTAAAGTTACATTCCGATAGGACAGCAAATTGATAAAGAATAGATAAAAATTATATGAAAGAAACACTATATATTCAAAACATGTGGAAGGCAGAAATTATTATATGTTGCTAGGGACGACAAATAAGAAAAAGAAGTTGTTGATTTTAGACAAGACAAGAATTGCTTTGAATGAACTAAAAGTGATGAGATTAAAAACCCAAGAATAATCTATTTAATTGTAATATTCGAAATTACCAGATACGATTATAAAAATACAAAATTCTAATGACAATATTTACGTCTACTACCAATACAGATAAACAAAAATAACACTACAATATGAAATGATAATAGAGAGTAAATAATTAAAGTCTACAAGAAAGAACTTGAACTATCCCATATCCGAAGGGAATTGATGAGATATTAATCAAATAGAAAGAATTAACAATAACACAATTAATAATATTCACTACACCAGAAATTATAACCTTGCAAATACACGGAACAACACTAATTGCTTCAACCGAAGGAAGAACTTATTTGGATCCTGGCGGTGCAGAAGAAACATCAATCGGGCTGTAAATCAATCCAGAAGCTGTATTCTGAAGTGGACAGGACAAGAATTACTCTTATTAAACCGAAGAAAGAAAAACCGTACTGCATAATCATCCAAACATTAAATTTAGCGATCAACCGCCTACACGATTTGCTTCGTTCGAGTCTGGTAAATTATATTATATTAATCATACTAAATACACAACACATAAATATTGTAAATCTTGCATTCTTATCTATGTATTTTTAGTCTTCCCCACAGTTACAAGAACCTTCACACCCTGAAATAAATTAAATACAAATCAAAACATAATATATAACCAAATATAAATAAAGGATTAAAATAATCAACAATCGATACCTGAAGTCTATAGTCCAAGCATATGCTAATTAGAACATATCTTATTTAATGTGAATTAAGTAAACAAATAAAGAACCTTTATGTATTTGTCAAATCTTGTTATTTGGAGTATGGTTTAGTGAACTGGGAACAAAAAGTAACTGAATAAGTATAGAATAAATGGTTAATATAAACATCGAAATAACCTATAAGTTTCATTGAGCCGATACTGCAGCGCTTATAGCGGAATTATCTGACACCAAAGAGGGAGCGTAAAATTACGAAATTAGACAGATCTCTCTTCAAGGTATAATAGGGTTGGATGAAATTGTAGAATAACGATTAAGTTGTTTAAGTTCTAGGCACACTAACACTGATAATTATTAAAGAGTTAAGTTAATATTAATTAATTGCATCCATATATTCCACAACTCCAAATATCTCCGAGATTTATATAATTAAAGTAATACAAAACAAATTGACAAATACAACAGTGGGGTTTTAAGGAGAGGAAACCCGTTTAAGTACAAATTGGCTTCCATCGCGGGGCTTGAACAATAGCGGTCCCACCAGGGATACGGGATAAGTACAAATTGGCGCTCAACTTGTGTAGGGCTTAAGTTAAGTAACTATAATTATAATAACATTACTTAACCAGAGCAGGCAACTGTGGGAGAGTAAACATGCATACCAGAGGTAGATCAAGGATTAGGGCAGGAGAAACGGAGAAGGAAATAGATGAACAAGAACAGGAAATAGAACTAATAACAGACAGTGAAATGGAACAACAGACAGACGAAATAACGGAAACTGAAATAATTATGGACAAGGAAAAGGAAGTAATGGAAGAAGAAGCCCAAGGGGACCAAATAGATAAAGCGGGAGCCAGAGAAGGACTAAATTGGGAAAAATTAATGGAGTTAATGAGTAGTATTAAGGAAGATAACAGACTCACTAATGAGAATTTTAGAAAACAGGAGGAAAACTCCAGGAAAACAAATGAGGAAATTAAAGAAACCTCAAAACAAATGAACGAAAGATTAAACCAAATTCACGAAAGATTAGATAGGAATAATGAGGGTTTAAAACAAATGAAGGAAGGAATCCTACAAATGAACAAAGAAAACTTAAGGCGAATGGATGAAAGAATTGAAAAAATGAACGAAGCAGGTTTAAAGCAGATTGAGGACAAGAAGGAGCAGTTCAATAATGAGATAATGGAAACTTTCGAAGGGAAGTTTGAAAACGATAACACGCTTAGCCCAGAAGTGGATAAATACGAGGGGGAGACAAATAAAGAAATGGAGCTGTGCTTAAGGAATATGTCTAAAACACTAGACAGCACTTCCGAAGGTATTATAATAAATCTGACCATAGAAGAGAATATCCAGAAGATAAGGAAAATATGGAGAAAGAAAATAGTCAATACCAAAGAAGAAATGGAGATGAGGAAAGGTGGATTCATTAGTGCGTTTAACATCCCAATTAATGAACGAAGGGAGTTGTGTAAGGGTAGGAATTATAGAGGAAACTTCATGAAAATGACCAAAATAAACCACCATGGGATAATTACAAAAACCTTAAATAAATTTAAATGTCATTTAAATAAATCAACAATCAAAAAGTATATGACCACATCAATTATATCGTTAATACGGAAAATACCCGTAAAACATTTGGTAAATAGTACCGATATCCAAGGGAATGGAAAGATAGGGTATACAAATGATTAAGCTACAATAGAGGAGATACGATACTTGATAATTCAAAAGGAGCTAAATATAACTGAATACCCTGACTTAAATGAAGATTTTACATCAGCCAAGTTGCGGTACCAGATACACGAAAGATATTTATCAAGTATAAAAATTGGTATGAACACTGCAGTAATCCGGACAACGGGTGCAGTCAAATTAATGGACCATGGTTAGAAAAAGAAGCAGTCAACCAGAAAAATGGGACTGATTTGATGAAAACTTACCAGGCAACCAATTGACAAGATACGGAAATATTATAAAATGAATAAATTCTAAAAATAATAAGAACAACTTTTTACCAGTCTTGAAGAAAATTACTTGGAATTTAAAAAGAATTTGAGTTGAATACTACCACTAAATTCTAAAAATAATAAGAACAACTTATTAAAGATTACAGAAAAAGGTGAGAATTATTATTAAATGTTTATAAAGAAATAGTGTGAATAATGAATAACAAACCCAAGATTACAGAAAAAGGCGAGAATTATTATTAAATGTTTATAAAGAAATAGTGTGAATAACAAACCCCAAGATTACCGAAGAAAGCGATAATTATTATTAATGTTTATAAAGAAATAGTGTGAATAATGAATAACAAACCCAAGATTACAGAAAAAGGCGAGAATTATTATTAAATGTTTATAAAGAAATAGTGTGAATAACAAACCCCAAGATTACCGAAGAAAGCGATAATTATTATTAATGTTTATAAAGAAATAGTGTGAATAATGAATAACAAACCCAAGATTACAGAAAAAGGCGAGAATTATTATTAAATGTTTATAAAGAAATATTGTGAATAATGAAGAATGGAACCCCAAGATAAAAGTTATTACCTCAAATCTACATATGCAAAATAAAGAAAGAAAAAAAAACCATATGACCTAAAATATATACTACATTGCCACATGATGGAACAATTTCAGTAAACGATTGAATGTAACCAATATAATGTTAAAGAAGACAAGAAAGAAAGAGTATTTATGAACATAATTCATTGAAAAATAAACAGCCAAAATAGTGAAATACGATAAGAAGAAGAATAGTTGGGGCTAAGGAATGTATTTAGTCAAAAATACAATTATAATGATCATTACACAACAACTATTTAGAAAATATTGTGATCAGAGAAAACAAAAAAAAAAAACAAACGAAGAAGATACTTAACATTACAATCTCAACAAAAATGAAAACAAAAATGACTACAAATGATAACTGTCAAAGTCAATATCAACAAATGTTTAAGGAATTAAAATGGAATTACGAAATATGAAGAATAGTAATGAAGAAATATAAATGCAACAAAGAAAAAATCTTTTCCCAAATATTTATTATTAAATGATTAAAGAGATTATTAGGAGATTATTATTATATTTTATAGCTGACTGTAGATGAATTCCAGCAGTACTATATTAAAATGTGGTGTGGGCAGCAGAGTATGAAGCCAAACAGTGCCTCTCTGAACTGTACCAACGCATGTGTTAGGGATTGTTAGGGAAATTAAATATTTAAGGAATATTAGAATAGTTGCAAGAATAAATTCAGTTTCCAAAGGAATGTGACGAAGAAAACAGAAAGAAGTGAGTTGACAGAAGAATAATTGAAAAATACAGTAATTATAAATAGAAGAGATGTAAAACTAATGTATCAGTGAATAGTGTAGCCAACTACCAACAAATAATGTTTACAGAAATAAAAATGATCAAGAATGTTAATTAAAATGATGAAATGTTATTAAATAAAAAAAAGTATTAATACTAGTCTAATGAAGTTACATTGAGAATCTCATCGTCAACCATTAACAATGAAATGAAGAAAGGCATGTGAAAAAGACAAGTTTATTTGACCTAAACTTCATTCAGGTAAACTAAACTTTTTTAGGAGGGGAAGCATATGTAACGCAACAGAAATGCTAGCATTCATGTTACATAAAAGACGGTTCACAGAATAATAAACAAATTGATATTTAAACCCATAATAGAACAGAGATCCAATAATTACAATTATAATCATAGACAAAATTAAATAAGGATGCAAGGTAGTGTTGACTAGAATAAACGAACCTGTAAGATAAATAATAGCTAATGATATATGTTTAATGAAAAGCAAAACAAAAAAATGAAACAATGACTTAATTTATGGTAATAACAAATAAGAATTTTGTGTTAAGAAGTATTATTTTATGACAAAAATGTTATGATAAAGTTTATGTGATGTTATATCAAATATGTGTTGAGTTAATGAAAAATAATGAAACAAGTTGTATTATTCAATGACTGTCGTAGAATGAAGTGTGAGGCAGTTAATCAATGTTCATAAATTCGAATTTTGTTGTATGTGATCAAGAGATCAAGATAAAATTGTTATTAGATATAGAAAAATAATTGTTTATATAAGTGCTAATAATTAAGATTTCATTGTATGTATGAATTTATATAAAAGGGACTATAGATGCCTAACAGACATAACCACAGGTAGATCAGTTTACAATAAAAGGCCTAACAGGCAAAACTACTATATAAACACTCATAACATAAAGATTAGGTGCATCAATTAATAATAATTAATAAATACGCTATGAAGAGCTAGAAAAAAAAACATTAAATTAATAATAATATTTAATAAAATTTATACAAATTATAATAATACCATAATGCCATAATATCGATTGGTAAATTATAATATCGAAGGTGGATTAAATATAATAAAAAAGAAAAAAAACGGACTTATATCAAAAAACCGGTAGAATATGTGTATAAAATAATAAACCAACTATCAGTAAAGTTACATTCCGATAGGACAGCAAATTGATAAAGAATAGTTAAAAAATATATGAAAGAAACACTATATATTCAAAACATGTGGAAGGCAGAAATTATTATATGTTGCTAGGGACGACAAATAAGAAAAAGAAGTTGTTGATTTTAGACAAGACAAGAATTGCTTTGAATGAACTAAAAGTGATGAGATTAAAAACCCAAGAATAATCTATTTAATTGTAATATTCGAAATTACCAGATACGATTATAAAAATACAAAATTCTAATGACAATATTTACGTCTACTACCAATACAGATAAACAAAAATAACACTACAATATGAAATGATAATAGAGAGTAAATAATTAAAGTCTACAAGAAAGAACTTGAACTATCCCATATCCGAAGGGAATTGATGAGATATTAATCAAATAGAAAGAATTAACAATAACACAATTAATAATATTCACTACACCAGAAATTATAACCTTGCAAATACACGGAACAACACTAATTGCTTCAACCGAAGGAAGAACTTATTTGGATCCTGGCGGTGCAGAAGAAACATCAATCGGGCTGTAAATCAATCCAGAAGCTGTATTCTGAAGTGGACAGGACAAGAATTACTCTTATTAAACCGAAGAAAGAAAAACCGTACTGCATAATCATCCAAACATTAAATTTAGCGATCAACCGCCTACACGATTTGCTTCGTTCGAGTCTGGTAAATTATATTATATTAATCATACTAAATACACAACACATAAATATTGTAAATCTTGCATTCTTATCTATGTATTTTTAGTCTTCCCCACAGTTACAAGAACCTTCACACCCTGAAATAAATTAAATACAAATCAAAACATAATATATAACCAAATATAAATAAAGGATTAAAATAATCAACAATCGATACCTGAAGTCTATAGTCCAAGCATATGCTAATTAGAACATATCTTATTTAATGTGAATTAAGTAAACAAATAAAGAACCTTTATGTATTTGTCAAATCTTGTTATTTGGAGTATGGTTTAGTGAACTGGGAACAAAAAGTAACTGAATAAGTATAGAATAAATGGTTAATATAAACATCGAAATAACCTATAAGTTTCATTGAGCCGATACTGCAGCGCTTATAGCGGAATTATCTGACACCAAAGAGGGAGCGTAAAATTACGAAATTAGACAGATCTCTCTTCAAGGTATAATAGGGTTGGATGAAATTGTAGAATAACGATTAAGTTGTTTAAGTTCTAGGCACACTAACACTGATAATTATTAAAGAGTTAAGTTAATATTAATTAATTGCATCCATATATTCCACAACTCCAAATATCTCCGAGATTTATATAATTAAAGTAATACAAAACAAACTGACAAATACAACAGTGGGGTTTTAAGGAGAGGAAACCCGTTTAAGTACAAATTGGCTTCCATCGCGGGGCTTGAACAATAGCGGTCCCACCAGGGATACGGGATAAGTACAAATTGGCGCTCAACTTGTGTAGGGCTTAAGTTAAGTAACTATAATTATAATAACATTACTTAACCAGAGCAGGCAACTGTGGGAGAGTAAACATGCATACCAGAGGTAGATCAAGGATTAGGGCAGGAGAAACGGAGAAGGAAATAGATGAACAAGAACAGGAAATAGAACTAATAACAGACAGTGAAATGGAACAACAGACAGACGAAATAACGGAAACTGAAATAATTATGGACAAGGAAAAGGAAGTAATGGAAGAAGAAGCCCAAGGGGACCAAATAGATAAAGCGGGAGCCAGAGAAGGACTAAATTGGGAAAAATTAATGGAGTTAATGAGTAGTATTAAGGAAGATAACAGACTCACTAATGAGAATTTTAGAAAACAGGAGGAAAACTCCAGGAAAACAAATGAGGAAATTAAAGAAACCTCAAAACAAATGAACGAAAGATTAAACCAAATTCACGAAAGATTAGATAGGAATAATGAGGGTTTAAAACAAATGAAGGAAGGAATCCTACAAATGAACAAAGAAAACTTAAGGCGAATGGATGAAAGAATTGAAAAAATGAACGAAGCAGGTTTAAAGCAGATTGAGGACAAGAAGGAGCAGTTCAATAATGAGATAATGGAAACTTTCGAAGGGAAGTTTGAAAACGATAACACGCTTAGCCCAGAAGTGGATAAATACGAGGGGGAGACAAATAAAGAAATGGAGCTGTGCTTAAGGAATATGTCTAAAACACTAGACAGCACTTCCGAAGGTATTATAATAAATCTGACCATAGAAGAGAATATCCAGAAGATAAGGAAAATATGGAGAAAGAAAATAGTCAATACCAAAGAAGAAATGGAGATGAGGAAAGGTGGATTAATTAGTGCGTTTAACATCCCAATTAATGAACGAAGGGAGTTGTGTAAGGGTAGGAATTATAGAGGAAACTTCATGAAAATGACCAAAATAAACCACCATGGGATAATTACAAAAACCTTAAATAAATTTAAATGTCATTTAAATAAATCAACAATCAAAAAGTATATGACCACATCAATTATATCGTTAATACGGAAAATACCCGTAAAACATTTGGTAAATAGTACCGATATCCAAGGAAATGGAAAGATAGGGTATACAAATGATTATGCTACAATAGAGGAGATACGATACTTGATAATTCAAAAGGAGCTAAATATAACTGAATACCCTGACTTAAATGAAGATTTTACATCAGCCAAGTTGCGGTACCAGATACACGAAAGATATTTATCAAGTATAAAAATTGGTATGAACACTGCAGTAATCCGGACAACGGGTGCAGTCAAATTAATGGACCATGGTTAGAAAAGGAAGCAGTCAACCAGAAAAATGGGACTGATTTGATGAAAACTGACCAGGCAAGCAATTGACAAGATACGGAAATATTATAAAATGAATAAATTCTAAAAATAATAAGAACAACTTATTACCAGTCTTGAAGAAAATTACTTGGAATTTAAAAAGAATTTGAGTTGAATACTACCACTAAATTCTAAAAATAATAAGAACAACTTATTAAAGATTACAGAAAAAGGTGAGAATTATTATTAAATGTTTATAAAGAAATAGTGTGAATAATGAATAACAAACCCAAGATTACAGAAAAAGGCGAGAATTATTATTAAATGTTTATAAAGAAATAGTGTGAATAACAAACCCCAAGATTACCGAAGAAAGCGATAATTATTATTAATGTTTATAAAGAAATAGTGTGAATAATGAATAACAAACCCAAGATTACAGAAAAAGGCGAGAATTATTATTAAATGTTTATAAAGAAATAGTGTGAATAACAAACCCCAAGATTACCGAAGAAAGCGATAATTATTATTAATGTTTATAAAGAAATAGTGTGAATAATGAATAACAAACCCAAGATTACAGAAAAAGGCGAGAATTATTATTAAATGTTTATAAAGAAATAGTGTGAATAACAAACCCCAAGATTACCGAAGAAAGCGATAATTATTATTAATGTTTATAAAGAAATAGTGTGAATAATGAATAACAAACCCAAGATTACAGAAAAAGGCGAGAATTATTATTAAATGTTTATAAAGAAATAGTGTGAATAACAAACCCCAAGATTACCGAAGAAAGCGATAATTATTATTAATGTTTATAAAGAAATAGTGTGAATAATGAATAACAAACCCAAGATTACAGAAAAAGGCGAGAATTATTATTAAATGTTTATAAAGAAATATTGTGAATAATGAAGAATGGAACCCCAAGATAAAAGTTATTACCTCAAATCTACATATGCAAAATAAAGAAAGAAAAAAAAACCATATGACCTAAAATATCAACTCTATGTTTACTCGGTAAAGTCGAGATAATGTTTTTTTTTCAGATAAGATTAATTGTGATACCTATATCTTGGTGGCAGGAGACAAAAGTCAATAATAAATAAAGAAATATTATTGAAAATTAATCTTGAATAATAAAGTGTTATAATTTATTGTAGTGGGTAGTTATAAAAAATTTCAGCACAACAAACAGAAGAAATCGTCTCAACTGAGTGGAAATAATGATACTTACTCTCTCTTCTGCATAAGGCTGAACAACTTCCCTCCTTGACCACAAATCACACACTCTCGATTTCTCTTTAGATTGAGTAAAACAAAATAAACAAAATCCTTTATTTATACTTTTGAAAACATCAGTTATATTATAATTCAGAAGTGACGCATACTGCTTGAGGCATATAATATAACTCTACTATCTCACACAACAGAATGTTACAAATTGGCGAACCCAACATTTGGGGCTTGACTAAAGGTGTATGTTTCGCTGAGACCTAATTAAAACAGAACGTTACAAATTGGCGTACAACTGTGGGGCTGAATTAACGAAACCCGTAATTGCAATACACTCATAAGTGGTGAACACCTCATCAAAGCGGTACGTTACAAATTGGCGCTCAACGTACAAGGGCGGTAATTAGAAAAGAATTTTGATATTTAATAAAAAATATATACCAAAAAATCTAATTATCGTTGGCAGTTATGAGAAAACAAGAAATGCCTAATACCCGAGGAAAATCGAAGAAGAGGGCAGAAGAAAAGGAGATTGAAGAAGGTGGACAGGAACAAGAAATAGAATTAGTCATGGACAGTGAAATGGACCAACAGACAGGTGATACAGAAGAAACCGAAGTAGTTATGGACACGGAAACGGAAATAATTGAAGAGGATGCCCAAGGGGACCAACCAGAAAAAGCGGAAGCCAGAAGAGAACCAGATTGGCAAGAAATGATGAGGATGATGATGGAAAAAATTGATAGCATTAAGGAAAGCAATAAACAAACCATAGATGAGAACTCAAGGAAACAAAATGAAACCTTGAGCGAGAAATTTGATAAAATAGATGAGAATTTTAAGAAACAGGAGGAAAACTTGAAACAAACCAATGAGGAAAATAAGGAGAATTTTAAGAAACAGGAGGAAAACTTAAAACAAACCATGAATGAACAATACCATGAACTGAAGGAAGCGGTTGAAGGGCAAAGAGAAGAGATGAATGCAAAATTTGAAGAGAATAAAGAAAGTTGAAAACAATTTGAGTGTAAAATGGAGAATTTCAATAAGGAGATATGGAAAACTTTCGGAGAGAAGTTTGAAAATGTTAATACGCGTGTCCAAAAAGCAGATACATACAAAGAGGAGATAAATAAACAAATGGACCATAGTTTCAATAATTTGGATGAAACATTGGACAGCACTTTAGAAGGTATTAAAGTAAGTCCGAATACAGAAGAGAGTAGGAAGGAAATAGAAATTACAGAATACCAAGGTGTAATGCCATCTGAAAATAAAAATAGCCACAACAAAAAGGATGTTCAAACCGTGGAAAGGAAGACCAAGAAAATAATAAAAACATGTAGAAAGAGAATAATAAATACCAAGGAAGAATGGGAGATGATTACAGGTGGATTAATTAATGTATTTAACCTTCCAATTAATGAACAGAGGGAATTAATTAAGTTTAGACCTCAATTAAATATGTCAACGATTGAAGTGTATCAGACAATATCAGTAATGTCTTCAAGACGGAATATAACATTCAAATATTTGATAAATAATCCAGAGGTAAAAGGGAATTAAATGAGATTAAATATGAGCAACTATGTTATGTTAGAGGAGGTACAATACTTGTTAGGTAAAAAGGAACGAATTATGACGGAAGACCGGTACTTAGGTGAAAATTTCATAGCAACAAAGTGGGAGAGCCGGATGGTAAGAAGATTATCAAGGAGAGAATTAATTCTGAACACCCCAGTAATCCGAGTAAAGGGAGTACCTGAAATAATGGACCACGGTTAAACAGACTCCAAACAAACCAGAAAAAAGGGACGGATTTTATGGATACAGGACCAAGCAACCCGTTGTAAGAATAAAAACCCCAAAATTCTAAAAGTATGTAAGAACATCTTACTCAAGTTATTTTGAAACCATATAATTTAAAATGAAGAAACTAAAACCCCAAAATTCTAAAAGTATGTAAGGACATCTTACTCAAGTTATTTTGAAACCATATAATTTAAAGTGAAGAGAATAAAAACCCCAAAATTCAAAAAGCATGTAAGGACATCTTACTCAAGGTATTTTGAAACCATATAATTTAACAAACAACAAACCACCAAGGAAAAGAGAACAGATGATTAAATAATTTAATTATAAATAACTGATTTAAAATGGACTAATAGGAAAAATACTATTTTGATGGTAACAAAAGAAGAATAAATAAATAAACAATTAATGGTAATGTGCTCAGATAAGAAGGTACAATAAGAAGAATAACGAATAATTTAATGACTCCAATGAAACTGAAGGAGGATGATAATTAATACAATAATTAGAATTTCTCGGAATTGAAGATTATATAAGAAGAAATGATACGGAGAAATATGTCACAAGAAGTAAAGTCAAAAGAATTTTAACATAAGGCCTATCAATGATGTTATATGCTATTAATTAATGATAAAGAAGAAGGAATCAAGAAGAAGAAGAAATATATAAATAAATACAAACAGCTACAGTATGAAGAATCCCAAAAGTGTTTGGTACTAGTCGGACTACTACTTATAAGTTTTTTATTTTTATGTATTGACCGTAGAAATGTTCCGGCAATAATTTTTATGAGCAGGGATGATGTTCCCCTGGTCTCAGAAGGTGTAAGGATGGACAGCGGTGTATGGACCCAGAGTGGCCACCCGACTGGAACCACCGCACAAGATAGGGAAAAATGTTAGGGAAATTGAATATTTAAGGGATAATAATTATAAAATAGCTGAAAAGAGTGATATTAGATTCCAGAAGTATAAATGAAGAAAATAGAAGGAAGATAGCAGACCGAAGATTAATTGATAAAGATAATTTATAGAAGTAAATAGAAATGAGTGTTAAAACAAGTTTAATATAATTAGTGTGACCAGTCCTTATCAAATAAAATGTGGAAGTACCACTAACCCCAAGAAATAATTGATGAATTTGCCTCCAAGAGAGAGAGAGAGTAAAGTAAGAAAATAACAATTACCACCAGTCGGAATTACCAGAGAGTATAATCAGTCGGAAATGAAACACTATTATGAAGACAAAGTCAAGACCGTTAGGAGACTTGAACCAATCAACAATTTATTTCTATCAACAAGCTGAACTAAAATAAATTTGTTCTAGTGGGGGGGGGCTTTATGTAACGTTACATAACCCGGTCCCAATAAAGTAACTTATGATAATAAAAGTCAGAAATGGGTAAACTAAAGCTCGCTCAAAATTTAATTATATCACTCAACATGATAAACAATTCGAGTGGTATACAGTGGAAAGTGAGTTCTAGTGTACCCATTGAGGTGAAAAAACAAAAGTGAAAGTAATGTATTACCAAACTGTGCTGTATGTTTTGGAAAGGATAAAACTATGGAAGTAGGATGTAATAATACTGATTGATTTTTGTAATCTTATTTATTTATTGTAATTTATAGTGTATGGACCACCACTTGTTATACATAAGTTAATGTTATGTTTTTTAAAAAATATTTGTGTTGTAATATAGGATAACCCAGGGTTAGTTTTAAAAGACATAAAAATTTAATTACCAAAAGATAATAAAAATTAAAATAATCCTATGAAGGAAATGGCAACAGGAAGTAGTGCCGGGTATGAATACTATTCGAGATTAAATAAATAATATATAAATTTATTTAAGGATAATAAAATGATAAAATACTTATATACAATGTCATAAAAAAATTAACCAAAACTTATTATGTAAATTAAATTAGTAAAGAAACCGGAATGGAAAGGAATTATTTTTCCATAAATAAAATATAAATTTATAATAATTACAAACTGCCTGCATAATAAAAATACTATGTGTTACTAAGAGTGATGAAAAATAACAAGTATTGTTAAGAAGATATAAAAAATTTTGGAACAAAACCAGAGAGTTGAAGAAACGATGCGACAAAAATTATAAAAAATAACCTTTTTTGGACGTTGGAGGAGTTGAAATTAACGCAAGATTAATAAACAGAGTGACCACTATCTAATTATACCTGATTAATCCAAATTAAATGGTAAAATACATTAATAAACAGTGGATGAAGACCTTCTGCGGATACAATATGGTTCGGCCTAGTTCTCGTTGACAATTGGAAAATACTTCAGACGAAAGGTAAATTATAACGCAAGATGGACCTCATCACAGAAAAGCTGTAATCCAGTAAGAACCATACGGAGCGAGGTAATATAAACATTTTTTCGTAATAATTCCAGAAGAAAACTCGTTTTGAATGGTGAAATAGAACAAAAAATAATCATTTGATCATATGTTTTTTCAAAGTAAACAAATATACGCTGCTCTCTTACGGCAATTCCGGGAACTACGTACTACATGAAAAATAAACAAAATTATTTTTTAATTTTTCGGTATTTGTAAAGCGTAGTAATTATCCATTTCTGACACTCTCATAACACAAAGAACTCACCCTGAACCCTGGGGAATTATTAAGAATTATGTAATAATTGATGTTTTTTATTATAGCGTAATATTGGGTAAATAACAACATATATGTTTTGCTCCTTAGACAACTCTATGTTTACTCGGTAAAGTCGAGATGATGTTTTTTTTTTCAGATAAGATTAATTGTGATACCTATATCTTGGTGGCAGGAGACAAAAGTCAATAATAAATAAAGCAATATTATTGAAAATTAATCTTGAATAATAAAGTGTTATAATTTATTGTAGTGGGTAGTTATAAAAAATTTCAGCACAACAAACAGAAGAAATCGTCTCAACTGAGTGGAAATAATGATACTTACTCTCTCTTCTGCATAAGGCTGAACAACTTCCCTCCTTGACCACAAATCACACACTCTCGATTTCTCTTTAGATTGAGTAAAACAAAATAAACAAAATCCTTTATTTATACTTTTGAAAACATCAGTTATATTATAATTCAGAAGTGACACATACTGCTTGAGGCATATAATATAACTCTACTATCTCACACAACAGAACGTTACAAATTGGCGAACCCAACATTTGGGGCTTGACTAAAGGTGTACGTTTCGCTGAGACCTAATTAAAACAGAACGTTACAAATTGGCGTACAACTGTGGGGCTGAATTAACGAAACCCGTAATTGCAATACACTCATAAGTGGTGAACACCTCATCAAAGCAGAACGTTACAATATTCAATTCACTCACATTTTATGCCATTAAGAATATTAATTGATATATATATATATATATATAATCCTGCAGTTAATTTTGTGCTTGTTCAATCTACCACTTGTCATCTCATGTAAGAGTTAGCATGCTTAATAAAGTATACGCTTGTTGGTTAACAGACTTTTCATTTGCAAGTCCTGTCATTCACCTGGGGGGACATGTCTGTAATTGTAATTGGGCCTTGCACACTTTTGCTTCCTCTAGGTTCACCACCTAGTTCTAAATATGATGTCTCTCCCCTTTACAAAAAAAAAAAAACTTAATAAAAATAACATAAAATAAAAATTCAAAAAAAAATTTACAAAAAAAAACTGATAAAATAAAAGGGGGTTTCATTGTTATTAATATGAAGAAAGGATTAGAGATGAGAAATAAATGTTATAATTGTCAGAATGGCTGATCAAGCGAAATCTTCATACCTTAGTGGAAATGCAAAGACACAGAAGAAAGCGATAGTGAAAGTCAAGGGCAGAGATTACATAGAGCTCAAATACTATGATTAAAACATCGAGTGGAGTTAAGCACATAAAAGTCTGGATATAGACATGTTTCTAAGGTAGTCATCTGTAGCTGATAATGCAACTCACTACGAAGCTAAAAAAAGGTGTATTTCAGCACACGGTAAGAATGAAGAAAATTATGAGCGATCAGAAAGGTAATGTTAAAGAAATGTAATAAAGGGTAATGATAGTTAATGTATTATATAAGTAATGTAAGAAATGGTAAGTAATGTTCATTTTAAGAAAAGAGTTAAGGAACGAAGGTAAGAATGTATGAGTAAGGAAATGTAAAATTACAGAGTGAAAGATGGCATAAATACGTGGAAATGCAGAGTATCCAGAAAGAAAATAAGGGAAAGCTAATTGCAGTGGATTTTTTTTTGGACCACTTCCAAGATCAAGTCAGGGAGTGAAACACATACTTGTTTGTATTGATGTATTTTCTAAAGCCGTCCATCTGTATACAATTAGGCGATCCACAACTAAAGTTGTTGCAGAAATACAATCCTGCATATGGTAAAATGAAGAAGGTCAACGCACCAATCAGCTGTAGAATGGGGAGTGAAAAATATGCATTCCACCAACAGTGAGAGTTATACTGACCTACTAATTATTATGTGTTGTTTAACTGATGTAAACTAAAGTTAAGCGAATATAATATTATTTTTATTTGTCTAGAACAAATAGACAAAAATGTAATAAATAAATATTTTTGCAAGCAGAGGAATAATGCAACGATACAGCCATATGCTGTATTGGGCATTAATTTAAATAAAATATAAAATTTGTAGAATTATTATAAGTTAGGGGTAAATGGACAGGTCTGAGATTGTAAAAATATTTCATTGTTATATTAGGGGAGAAATTAACGTGTTTCGACAGGCAAAGAACACCTGCTCGATTGTATGTGTGTTACGAGTGTATCTTGTGTGTGTTAGTGATGCATGTACAGACAGGAATCTCAGCTACCCTCCCCAAGTAATTAATAAAATAATTATTTTAATTCACTGTGTGAAAACTAATTAGTGTATAAACAAACCAAAAGCACCAAAGTGTGTGTACAATTTATAGTTATCTCCAGTGAGAAAATGACGTTAATAGGACACATTACGCGGAGACAGTGCGAAATAAATGTGCCAAAAATATGCAAATTACCCTAAGACGCTCAAATTAATACAGTGAGTGCTTAATCAAATTAGCTATGATTTGTGCTATCTCGATTCCGTACAAAACATTGCTATTTGCTAAAAATTGCAAATATATGAAAAGGTTCTGGAGTGGGGGCTAGCATGTGATCTGCAGGTCTTGACAAGATGATTTCGGAGCCAACAGGTGCGATTTTCGAGAGGGTATAAATTAAGGGTTCGACTGAAAACCCTTCTCTTCATTTCAACACACAGTTGCAGTCGGACATGTTGTCCGTCGGCAGAACAGTTTTTATTTTATTATAAGTCTCATTGACGAACGAATAAGATGTTCAACAATTATGTTGACAATATTTCGGGAAGCGTAAAGTACCGGGATTGTTTAAGTCTACAAAGAGTATCTACAGAGAAGCTACAAGAGTGACGAGGGATGCTGGAGATGTTTTTGACGCCTAACCGACGATTGAGATCCACCTTGCAGCAGATAGCAATTCTCTGAGACGGACCACACACTGCTGGAGAACGACGTTGGACTCTGGACATATCCAGGACCACGCCAAGCCAGGAGTAATGGAAACCCAACTCTGGACCTCGTCAATAAGCCATCAGATCATCAAAACTCGAGGTGACATGTATAATGCATTTATAAATGATTTTTTAAAAAGAGCTCATAAAGACTATATAAAAAGATAATAAATTAAAACAAAGAAAAAAGTTTATAATTAGAAATAATATATTAGAATCTTAGATAAATGTTTAGTCGTAAGAATGAGCGATCACATATAAAGAAATAAGAAAAAAAAAGAGTTTAAATTTGAGATAGTATATTTTTGTTTATCAAAGTAAATAATTAAATTGATTTGATATTTGCATTGTAGAAAAGAATAATTTAAATTTTGAATATAAAACAAATGCCAGTCTAAAAGTAATTAATATAATTTTAAATTTAATTTTTAAACATTGGTATAGACTGAGCAAGCTGAGGTCAGATCTGAATTAAAAGAATTCAATTCAAATTACATTTTAATTTTATTTGTTTTAGTAAATCAAATTGAATAAATGTCTAGATTAAGATTATTAACATGTCTAGATGTAAGAGTGTTTTAAATGTGTGTAACACCGTATAGTTTAAGAGATAAACACTTAATAAGGAGTGATATCTTGACCGAAGATTATTAACGATGTTTTATTATTTATAAGGTTTGAGAAAACAATAAATATGAATTTTTAAATACTCATAAATCTAATACTCTTATTATAGTTACACCTGGTATTGTTATAATTACTTACAACCTGCATATATAATTGTGTTGTTATATAATTTTGTTGCCCATTAACTTGGGGCTCGACACATTTACATTTAATAATATGTATCGTTATATAATAATGGTGCTCCAAGATCATGGGGCTCCTCAAACACAAATAAATTTATATTTGCAACGTTGTAACTTTGTAATATATATATATATATATATTGTAACGGTACATAACCCGGTCCCAATAAATTAACTCATGATAACATAAAGGTCAGAAATGGGTAACCTATGGCTCGCTCAAAATTAAAGTATATCACTAAACATGATAAACAATTCGAGTGATATATGGTGCAAAGTGAGTTATAGTGTACCCATTGAGGTAAAAAAAATAAAAGTGAAGGTAACTTATTACAGAACTGTGCTGTAGGTTTGGAAATTATAAAACTATGAGAGTAGGCTATAATACTACTAACTGATTTTGTATATTATTTGTTTATTGTAATATTTATATTGTATGAACAACCAATTGTTATACATAAGTTAATGTTATATTTTTTAAAATATTTGTGTTATAATATAGGATAACCCAGGGTTAGTTTAAAAAAAACATAAAAATTTAAATATAAAAGGATAATAAAAAATTAAAATAATACTATGAGGGAGATGGTAGCAGGAAGTAGTGCAGTGTAGGAATACTATGAGAGACTAATAAAAAATATATATAAATTTATTTAAAGATAATAAAATTATCAAATATTTATATACGAGGTCATAAGAAAAGGAACAAAAACTTATTATGTAAACCAAATTGGTAAAGAAACCGGAATGGAAAAGAATTATTTTTCGGTAAATAAAATATAAATTTATAATAATTACAAACTGCCTGTATAATAAAAATACTATGGGTTACTAAGAGTGACGGAAATAACAAGTATTGTTAATAATAAAATTTTGGAAATAAAACCATAGATTTGAAGAAATGATGCTACTACAATTATAATAAAAATAACCTTTTTGGAACTTTGGAGGAGTGCAAATTAATACTAAATTAACAAGCAACATGACCACTGTATAATCATCCATGATTTATCAAAATTAAATGGTTATACTCCTTACTAAACAGTGAAAGAAAACCTTCTGATGATTCAACCTGGTTTCGCCATAGTTCTAGTTGACGATCGAAAAATGCGCCAGACGGTAAGGAAATTATAACGCAAGACGGACCTCACCAGCGAAAAAGCTTCATTCCATTAAGAACCATACGGAGCGAGGTAATATAAACATTTCGTTTAATAGTTCAAGAAGAAAACGCATTCCGAACGTTGAAATATAACACAAAATAGTCATTTAATCACATGTTTTTTTAAGTAAACAAAGGCACGCTGCTCTCTTACGGACATTCCAGGAACTACATACTACATGAAAAAATAAACAAATTTATTTAATATTTTTTCGGTATTCGTAAAGCTTAGTAATTATCCATTTACACTGTACACTCACGTACATGTACATGTACATGTAGATGTCAGTGTACATGTACACTCTCGTAACAAAAAGAACTTACCCTGAACCCTGGGGAATTATTAAGAATTATATATTAATTGATGTTTTTTTTAAAATAGTGTAAAATTTGGTAAACAAAACCATATAGGTTTTTCTCTTTAGACAATTCCATGTTGACTCTGTGAAGTCGAGATTATGTTTTATTTAAGGAAAGATCAATTGTGATACTTGTATTTTGGTGGCAGGAAACAAAAACCAATAATATAAATAAATAATATTATTGAAAAATAATCTTGAATAATAAAGTGTGTTATAATTTTTGTAGTGGGTAGTTGTAATAAATTTCAGCACAAAAACAGAAGAAATCAACATCGGATAAAATTTTGCTACAGAGTATGCTGGTTGAACTAAGCGTAGAAACTTATCTCACCATCAGCTGATTTAAATCACAGCGAACAATTTGAAAAAATCCGAAATTGTCTAAACCGCGTGTAAATAATTGGTACTTACTCTCTCTTCTTCATAAGGCTGAACAACTTCCCTCCTGGACCCCAAATCACACACTCTCGATTTCTGTTTAGATTGAGTAACATTAAATAAAATACTTTATTTATTTTTTTTTTAAAACATCAGTTATTATAATTCATAAGTGGCGACTGCGGAGAGGCGGAAACTTTAATAATAACAAAAGCCGTACGTTTCAGAATTGACGCTAACAAAGTGGTGCATATAAAATAACTCTACTCCGCCTCTCACAGAAAAAGCAGGACGTTACAGAATTGGCGCTCAACATAAAAGGGCGGTAATTAGAAAAGAATTTTGATATTTAATAAAAATATATACCAAAAAATCTAATTATCGTTGGCAGTTATGAGAAAACAAGAAATGCATAATACCCGAGGCAAATCGAAGAAGAGGGCAGAAGAAAAGGAGATTGAAGAAGGAGGACAGGAACAAGAAATAGAATTAGTCACGGACAGTGAAATGGACCAACAGACAGGTGATAAAGAAGAAACAGAAGTAGTTATGGACACGGAAACGGAAATAGCGGAAGAGGATGCCCAAGGGGACCAACCAGACAAAGCGGTAGCCAGAGAAGAACCTAATTGGCAAGACCTGATGAAATTTATGGCAGAACAATTTAAGGAACAGAATAAACAAACTAATGAACAATTTAAGGAACAGAATAAACAAACTAATGAACAATTTAAGGAACAGAATAAACAAACTAATGAACAATTTAGAAAACAGGAGGAAAACTTGAGACAGACTAATGAGGAAAATAAGGAGAATTTTAAGAAACAGGAGGAACAAAATAGACAGACCAATGAGAAAATAGATAGCATTCAGGAAAGTTTAGTCAAACAACTAAATGAAAAAATAGAAACCATTCATGGAAATATCAAACAAACCATGAATGAACAATACCATGAACTGAAGGAAACGGTTGAAGGGCAAAGAGAAGAGATGAATGCAAAATTTGAAGAGAATAATGAGAATTTAAAACAAATTGAGGGTAAGATGGAGAATTTCAACAAGAAAATTTAGAAGGTAAAATTGAACTGGTCAATAATACGTTAAGACAAAGAGTAGATGAATATAAGGAAGAGGCAGAGAAGAAATTAATGGAAACTAACCAAAGATTAGATAAAACTGAAGAGAAAATGGAACTAATTAAAACAGAAGTCGAGGCACGAATGGAAAAAGAAGAACAAGATAATCTAGTTCGTGTAATGGCCATACGACAAGAAAACAATGACCAGTTAGATAGTATCAAAAGCAGTCTAAACTGTAAATTTTCAGAGTTTCATAAAACAGTAGAGAATGTAAAAAATCAGTGTGATAGCCAAGCAGAGAAATTAGATAGTTTACAACAAATACAAACCAATTTTCAATGTGATGTAGATAGAATAAGTGCTAGATCCGCATGCAGCAGTCATCAGGTTTATCCAGATAGTAAGGAAAGTGTAAACTTTCGGGATTATCGCAGAAACCCACTTGAATTTTTAGGGAGAGTAGACGAAATTTTGAACAGATCAAAGGAGAATCGATGGAATATGATAAAAGGTCTATTAGACGAATCGTTCAAAAATATCAATGATAATTGGTGGACAGCAATTAGGAACGAGGTGTGTGATTATGGGGGTTTCAAAACTATGTTCAAACGTAAGTACTGGTCAGAATCAGTACAAAACATTATTAGGGACGATATCTGTCATGGTAGGTATGACCGTACAGTGGGACAAACACCTACTGCTTACTTTTTAGGGAAGGTGTGTATCACAAAGTATTTAGACCCTAAGATACCTGAAGAGTGTCTAGTGACCAAAATGGCGTATCATTTCGAAGAGAAGATCATTAGTGCACGCTTAAGTGGACAAATAAAAACTATTGGAGGCATGGAAACGCTGCTAGAAAATTATGAACAGGAATCTTATTATAGGAGAAGTAGATGGAGATCAGGGAATACCGAGGAGCGTAGGAATGAACCACCAAGAGAGAATCGGCCCAGAGTTAATTATGTGCATGCTAATAACAATTATTTCAATAATAGATATCAAGGAAGATGGCCTAATAATAATCGACATAATTACAGACATGATTCTTATCATCGAGACAAAGGTCCACAAAGGAGTATGAACGTCGAGCAACCTAGATTCAGAGAGAGTGATGAAGAAAGGATACCGATAAACAATATTCAACATCATGAAAATGTTGAATCAAACAATAATAATGATGGAAATAGGGGAAACGGGTACCAGCAGTGAGAAGATGTGATTGCCCGTCACTGCTAGAAACAAGAGGGCACAGAATTTACCATACACCCAATTATAATACTGATTTGAATCAACCAATAACCATTATCAGAAATAATTTTCTAAAAAATATACAGTCCGAGTTAATGGAAGAAAGAGCAATTAAAGAGTCATCACCAAACAATGACATAGTCTATATACAAATAAAATTAAATGGAGTGTCAGCAGAGGCCATGATTGATACAGGAGCCAATATTTCAATTATTGATCAATTAGAATTAGATCGTATTACTGAATTAACTACTGAGAGAATACCTACTTTACCAATTAACAATTTAACAATTGTTGGTGCTACCGGGAAACAAAATAAAACAATAAAAAAACAAGTGTCTTTGAATGTTACCACTAATGGAATAGGAATACCTATGGGATTTTTAGTAGCGAAAGGGCTACCGTTTAGGGTGTTAATAGGGTGTGATATGCTACGGCGACACACTGCAATTATAAATCTGGCCAGGGGTATAGTAACCTTGAGCACAGAAAATGGTGAGTTAACGGCTGAGATAATTGGTAGCCAAAGTGCCCCTCAGTGTCCGAGCTCATTTTTTGTTACGGAGGATAATAGATTAACCCTAGGTAACAATATAGAAGTAACAGAATCAAAGATTTGGAAAGAGAAGATAGAAGAAATAATGGAGTTTCAGAATAGGCAGGCACCGGAAATAATTAGTGTAGAACAGAAACAACAACTTATAAAAATTTATAATAAATATAAATCAGTATTCTCAGAATCACCAGGAAAAGCAAAAAACTTCTTGTGTGAACTAAAGTTCAAGGAAAATGTAAATTTTAATAAACGATCGTAACCTATTGCTCAAGCTTTGAAAGAGGCAGCAAGGAAAGAAATTCAAAGAATGATATTAGAAGACATAATTGAAAGAAGTAGTTCTCCATATACCAGCCCATTGGTAGCTATACCGAAGAAAGATGGTCAAGTCAGACTATGTCTCGATGCTCGGGAGTTGAATAAAATGCTCATTAACGATCGCACGTCTCCAGGTGAGATTGAAGAGATAATGAAAAAATTCTATGGATGCAAGTACATGAGTACTTGGGATGCAGTCTGTGGATACTGGCAAATAGAGTTGCACCCTAACAGCAGACAATATGTTGCTTTCATACTCGAAGGGCGAAATTATCATTTTAAGCGTTTGCCTTTTGGATTGGTAAATTCTGTGGCCGTGTTCATCCAGTGCATGGACCAAATTTTAGGTAAGGAAGTTTTAGATTTTACTACCATATATGTGGATGACATATTAATTACATCTTGTACTTGGGAGGAGCATTGTAACCGAGTGGAAACAGTGTTAAATAAACTTTTGCAACACAATATAACTTTAAAACTGGATAAATCTAAATTTATCACACATGAACTACCATTTTTAGGGTTCATTTTATCTGCTACTGGAATTAAACCATCTCCTGAAAAAGTAAAGGCTATTCAAGATTTTCCTAAACCAAGAAACTTGAAACAATTACAATCCTTTTTGGGGATATGCAACTATTATAGAAAATTTCAACAGAATTATTCAGAAGTAACAGCTAAATTTCAATGTTTACTTTCAAAGAAAAACAAGTGGAAATGGGAAGAAAGTGAAGATCATAATTTCCAGATAGTAAAAAATAAATTTCTTGACAGCATCATGTTACATCACCCAAATTTTAATAAACGTTTTTTCATAAATTGTGATGCTAGTAACATTAGCCTTGGAAGTGAGCTATATCAGGAAGATGAAGAAGGAAATCATGGAGTTATCAGTTTTGCAAGCAGAGTACTGAGTAGTTGTGAGAGAAATTATACAGTAACTGAAAAAGAACTGCTGAGTGTTGTGTTCTCATGTATAAAATTTCGAAAATTTATTTTGGGATACCCAGTGACCATCAGAACTGATCACAGATCAATTTCGTTTTTAAAAAATTGTAAACTTAACCATGGCAGACTTACTAGATGGGCATTAATACTTCAAGAATATAATTTAGACTGGGAATATATTCCGGGTAAGAAGAATGTAATAGCAGACCGATTATCCCGGATTAACCTCGAAAAAGGAACTTGTGAAATAGAACCAGAAAGTATTGGAAAAATATATTACATCATTAAGATGGCAAAGGAGTTACAAGATATAATTAATAAAATAAAAGCCGATCAACAAGGGGACACTAAATTAACAAAAATTAAGGAACGAATATTACAACATGACCCTATAATAATGAAATTTTTTTGTGTTTATGAAGAGGTCCTTTTTATTCGCCCTACCATTAAGGATCATGTCTGGAAGATGTATGTGCCAGCAGCAACAGAAGTAGCATTGATTCAGGATTATCATGAAAGGTATGGCCATATGGGATCACTCAAAGTTATTAAAGCTTTATCTGAACATTGTTACGTGAAAGCTATAAATAAAAGAGTAAGGGAGATAGTGAAAACCTGTAACATATGTCAGCTAGTAAAAGTAAATAATGAGAAGAGAACGGGCAACATGATTACAATAAAATCTAATAATAAACTTGAAAAGACTTTCTTGGATATCTGTGGACCTTTTCCCAGAAGTGGAGGAAGACATAAATATACTTTATTTATTTATTTTTTAAAACGTCAGTTATTATAATTCATAAGTGGCGACTGCGGAGAGGCGGAAACTTTAATAATAACAAAAGCCGTACGTTTCAGAATTGATGCTAACAAAGTGGTGCATATAAAATAACTCTACTCCGCCTCTCACAGAAAAAGCAGGACGTTACAATATATATATATATATATATATATATATATATATATATATATATATATACAATCACTTTCTGCTACAGTTCATTTCTTGATATATATAATGTATTTAAAATTTATAATAATTTTACCTCAAGATGTTCTTTTCCTTATTTGGAACATGTTTCGAGAGTTCCTGTTCTCTCATCTTCAGCCTTCGCCATCTTGTTTCTGGTTAAGTATTTGTGTGTTGGCTGTTGGATGTTATTAAGGTAGTTTGTTGGTCTTTGGTCTTTTAAAGTTGTATTATTGTGTGCGGTTGTGGTATATGTTTTTTATTTTGTGTATTTTCGATATTGAGTGCTTTGAATATTGTGTCATGTTTTGTATTGATTTGTATTTGTTCTGGTATTAGTTTGTTTTGTGTTTTATGTTTGTATATTTGTAAATTTTCCCAAATGTTCATTATGGTGCCTTTGTGTGGTATATGTTTTATTAGTGATACATTGGTTATGTTTGAAATTCGTGTCCTGTGTTTATTACATGTATTGGACATGTAATATTGCCAAGATTGCAATAAATGTTACAAAGGACAAACAAAAAAACAGCTGAAAAAACGTTATTTTGAACACCTAAACACATACAAAAAACCAGAAATATATAAATCCAATTTAGTCACACATGCAATAACACAGGACACGAATTCCCAAACATAACCAATGTATCACTAATAAAACATATACCACACAAAGGCACCATAATGAACATTTGGGAAAATTTACAAATATACAAACACAAAACACAAAACAAACTAATACCAGAACAAATACAAATCAATACAAAACATGACACAATATTCAAAGCACTCAATATCGAAAGTACACAAAATACAAAAACGTATACCACAACCACACACAATAATACAACTTTAAAAGACCAAAGACCAACAAACTACCTTAATAACATCCAGCAGCCAACACACAAATACTTAACCAGAAACAAGATGGCGAAGGCTGAAGATGAGAGAACAGGAACTCTCGAAACATGTTCCAAATAAGGAAAAGAACATCTTGAGGTAATATAATTATAAATTTTAAATACTATATATATATATATATATATATATATATATATATATATATTGTAACGAAGAGTTCTGGTCGAATCTGTAAAATGTGTACACCTGTTTTTTATGTGTATACAGTGTTAGTGTGGTGTGTCCGTCTCACACCAGTCGTTACATTAATGATCGTTACTACTGAAGTCTGTAGCGTGGTCTCAATTATCAGTACATCCTACCTGTTTATTCATAGGGGTTGCGAATCCCGGGTGGCGCCAAATTGTTCATTTTAAAACAATTAAATTTGTGAATTTACTAGTTATATTGGTGTTGTCAGCGTTGACAGCTGGAGCGTTCAAATGATTCCCGCCTCTGTACAGCTTGTTGTATTGCACACTTGGCAAGAGCGCTAGTTGTTTACTCAGTGGAATTGCTAACACACACATATATTATACAACTTCCTACGAAATAAAACAATGTTAATGCTCTGTACTGTAATTTTAATTATTGTTTGGTCATTAATCAATTTGACAAAAATATTATAAATTAGTTTTCAATAAAATTGCTCCGGCTTAGAACATGAAATATAAATCTCTAGGTTGACGAAATTGATTTTGAAATGAGTTATACTACTGCCGACATGGCATCTTTTTATACACAATATATTAATCTGTTCAAAATCTGGGGTTCTTTGGATTATAAAGCAAACATAAAAGATGGTTACATTAAAAAAAGTACACTACCGTACCTTATCCGTACTTAAATGGTATAAAGTGTGTTTACCAATTGTTCGGTAGTGTCATAATTGATGTTACAAAATTCGCACACTAGTGCTAGGTTATTTCTAAGTTAACAATTGTTTTTACGTAGTTTATTATCATTAAATCCTTGAAAGAAAATTAATTTTACTTGATAGTGAGAATTTTTTATTGATTTGAGAAATATTTAAAGTGAGTTGGTTTCTGGGATTATTGAATTTAGTTGATACTTATCAGTTCAGAAGGTTACGATGTGTCGTCATTCTGGGGTAATGGAAATTCATCAATTTTGGGGTGACTTAGGCTGCTGGCATCTTCTTCTATTTTATCTTGGGAATTTCTGCTATTTAATTTTGTTTATTTGGTTCCTGGACATCTGTTAATATTTGAAGCTCTTCATCTCCTCGTCATTGGTTCTTGCTGTTGCCTTCTAAACGTTTTTCGAACTTTTTAAAGTAAAATTTTGGTCATCTCAATCTTGCGTACCTCTTACCCAAGCGTCATTTTTTCAAGTCTAATGAATTTAACGGTAAATTAGTATCCAAAGTCTGTTTCTATGGTAACAGTAATCCTTTGATTGGTTAAGGCCTCGATTAAAAGCATTGTTAAGATATTTGAAATTTTTATTCAAATTTATTATATTTTTTCTGAATGATTTTATTCTTCTGTCATCCCTTTTGGGTATTAAATATTATCACTATTGTATTTCTTTCCTTTCAAAGATTAAAACAATATCTCATAAGGTCATGTTCTAATGTATATTAATTTTTGTCTAATTATGTTGAAATTTGATAATTACATAACCGCAACTAGCGGCTGGTGGCGCGTAGTACTAGCCATACACCGTCACACTAACACAAAAGCCGCGCGGTATGCCTTGGTCCTTAACGGACTGTGGAGCGGAGGTTTATTTATTTTATTTGATAATTACATATCTCTTTTAAATTAAACTTTTATAGTAACATTTCTCTTTTAAAATGTTTTATACATAATTACTGGCTAGTTACTTGCCTTAGATTTGCACTTTCCTTGTTAATTTGTATTTGTGTGTTTCTGGCAGTTAGGCATTTTCATAGGCATAAGTAGCCATTATGGTATTTTACTTATTTCATTTAATTACATTTCATTTCAGCCTGATGGGCTTTATTTTGTTATTATAATTGTCTGTGTTCTGATTATATGTCAATATTATTTTCTATATCTTAATATTTAAAACATAACAATTAGGCCTATGGACTGCAAGTTTCTTTCAGCCATATCCTGTTCATAACATTAAAACGAACAATTCTTTATAAGTTATTAGTTACTGTTGGTTTAACATTCATTTTATTCCTTTGACTATTATTTTGAGTGAGAAACATCATCACTTTTTTCAAACTTATTATATTCATTTTCCCTTCTAACATTGGGTGTTTTTTAATTATATACTTAAATTCTTATTTTATTACTACTTCTTTTCTCCATTCCATGTTAACACAAACTGTTTTTACATGGGCTTTCTCCCTGAATAACATTACATCCTTTACTCTTATCTCTACTTTAAATACTATTTCTAACTATCCTTAATTATATAATTTTCCATAAGCTCACTTAAATCATTTATTGGTTCATCAATGATTTACTAAGTGTTTTCTTATCTATTACTACTTTTTTTATTTTTTATAATATCTTTTTCCACTTATCACTTTCACCTTTAATTAATTGGTGTTTATCACTGATACACTCACTATTTTGGGGTATTTACACATTCACTATTGCACTTTTTTCACTGTTTATATTAAGTGTTACTTAGTGGGTAATCCCTATAATTATTTCTCTTTCTATTTCTCACTTTCTTTCATTATAAAATTATACATAATATTAATGATATTTTGTTATATATTTCACTATATCTAACCTTAATATTTGGGTTAGTGTACTTTTCTTTACTAAGTTACCTTTTACTGGTTTTTGTTTAAAACAGGTATATTAATTATCTCATTTACAATAATATTTATTTCCATTATTGGCTAATTATTGGTTTTATTTACAATATTCTATATTTGAGTATCCCATTTCTCCCTTTTATATGTGGTGTTTATTATTTCTTGGTTTCACTTCGTTTCCTCTTCATTCTTCCTCTTCTTCTTCTTCTTCTTCTTTATCTTCATCTTCTTCATTTTCAATTGTCTTTATTTTAATTCGGTTCTCCTCTTCTCGTCTGGTTTGATTTCATTTAGTTATAGGAATTCGTTCACTTCCTTTAATTGTCTTTATTCTTCTTTGGTTCTGGTTTCTTCCCTTCTTTTGTTAGTTCCTGTTTGTTTGGTCAATCACTTTTTTCTTGTTTATTTTTTGTGGTTCCCTTCTTCTTTTGTTTTTGTTGTTGGGTCAATCACTTGGGTTGGGTAATGTCGTCGTTTGTCGTGTCACCGTTTTTATATTTTATTTATATTTAATCATTTTATTGGATATGAAGTACATTTACATTTAGAATTATCTTTTTTATATCCCTGGTACTGGGGTGGCTTATTTGTGTTGTAACATAATGCCTCTCCTTCAAAATTGATCATTTTAATAAAACACTAACATAGTTTTTTATAAAATTATCAGTTATATATAATCTTTTTCCTTTTCTCTCTTGTTTGTTTCTTCATTCTTTATTTCTCTTCTTACTCGATTCATTCCGTTTTATTTGGATCTGTTTTTATTTATTTCTGTTGGTGCATTCTCCCTTATACACAATTTTTTCCCTAACTTTTTAGTAGCTGGTTTCTCCCATTACTACTCATTTTTACTGAGACCAGAGGAACATCATCTCTGCTCAGTTTATTTGGATTGCTGGACTTTTCAACACTCAATCTTAAATACCTTTTTTGTCAACTTGTGACTTAAATTAATAATAATAACATATTTTGGGATTGTCCACCTTGTGGTTTGTTTTTTAGATCACTTTGGCCTTTTACTCATTCTTCCTTCCGCTGTACCTTAGCTATATACTGTCATCTACTCATACAGTTGATCGTTTTTTATTCATTTGTTAATTTCATCGTATCTAACTTTTCATTATTTTGTTTTCTATTATTCTTGTGATCATTTTAATTATCTTAGACATCTTTATTCTTTTCTTGGTTATTTAGCAATATTCTGCTTTAGCCATAGTTTGTATATTTGTTTTATACATAACTTCTCCTTTTTCCTCGTACCAGTTCTGATTTTTTTTTTCTTTGAATACATTAAACTCATTATTATTTCAGGTATTTATCATAGTAGTTTTTGCTTGATTTTATTTTTTGTTTATTTTAATTTGTATTAAATATCGTTTTTGATAATTTTTTGTAAGTTAATTTTTCTTACTTTATAGGAATTTTTGTAGCTTATTCCTTTTTTAGGTATTTTTTGTTTAATTATTATTGTAAGTTTGTGATTCTTACTTTTTTATAGGAATTTGTGTAACTTATTCCCTTATTGTACTTTTTTATTTTATACTTCATATATCAACTTTAATAGACTGTAAGTTGATTTTAATTGGTAGGAATTTGTGTAACTTATTCCTTTGTTTTTTAAATTTTTTTATTCATTTATTTTAATTTCTTCCATTCCTCATATATCATCTAAATAATGTAGTAAGTTGCTCTTACAAACTTTTTGAATTTTGAAATTTGTTTATTTCATTTCTAGTTATTTATTCTTCTTCATAAAACTTTTTTATTGAAGTTTGGTTGTAAACTCCCTTTATTTTTCTTGTGTTTATATTACTTATTTGGTAAGTATTATTACCATTATCTTTTGTGATGATATATGGCCATACATTGGGTTATACATATTACTCTATATCGGGCCTTGTTATTTATACTTTTTTGGTAAGTTGATCATCTCTTTTTCTTTCCTTGTTATTACCTTCTCTTGTATATTTCACTCTTTGTTGGCTTTCTCCTCTATTCCTTCAAATGTTAGATGGTTGAACATTTATTCTGGATAATGTTTTTAAATCTATTTGTTATGGTTTATTAAGCATTCCATCGATCGGCCGTTTCTTCTTCTTCATCAATGACTTGCTTTCCTCCCTGAGGTGTGTTTGATTGATTTCCATTACTTCTTGATGGAATCCAAAGTTCTGGTGGGTTTCGCTTGTTATATGCTATGCGAAAATTCTCCTCTGGATCATTACTGAAAGGTATCCAGTCATAGTTTTCTTCTTCTGGCTGGTTACTTCCGGATGGCGCGTCCCTTCTCTGGTTACCACTTCCGGATCTCACTCCTACAACACTGTTTACCTGTCGTATTTTTTCTGCATTCTCTTCCCTTGGTATTCGGACCGCTCTTGTGTGTATTACTGTCTCCGTCCTTATGAAATATTTCTCTGCTACTTGGTACAGCACTTCTTCTAATACCATGTGTTCCCTTGTATCCATGCCTACATTGTTCACTTTATGATGTGGTTTATTAATTAAAGGAGTTATTGGTAATCCCCTCGTTAATGTCATCATTAATTTTTTATTTTGCATTTCCAATGCTGGTGGATTCCTGTGTTTCAGAGACCTTCGTAATTTGTGACACACTATTTTGTTGTAGGTCCTTTCTATTTCTTGTATCTTCCATTTACGTATCGATTTGCTGAAGTTTCCCTCCTCTAGTTTGTTGTGAATTCCCTCTATAATTGCTTTTGAGGTCCTCCTACAATCTTTATATTTCATGTATTTGCTTTGGTCAGTAAGGGGTAAATTAAACACATCAATCAATCCGTTCTTCATCATCTCTACTTCTTCTCATGTTTGTATCAATTTCTTTTTATATATTCTTCCTATTTCCTCTGTTTTCTTATTCTTCTTAATTATTCGACTCTTCTTTCTTCCTCTTCTACTGTTGGTTTTGATGCACTTGATTTTCTCGGTATTATTGTTATCTTTAATTTCAGAAAACAATACACTTGTTTCTTCTACAATTTCCATCTCCTTACTATCTTCAGAAGTGGTGTCTAGTGTTTCCTTCAATTGTGTGAAACTATTATTTATTGTTTCATCAAGTTGATCTACTGGGTAGCTTGTTTCTTCCCATCTCTTGTTCATCCCCGTTTTCGTCTGCTCGATTTCTTCACGAAACCCTATTAGTATGAACCTTAATTCTTCTCTGTTTTTTTCAATTTCTTCCTTCAATTTTCGTTGTAGCGTATCATTACTATCATCAATCTTCTTGTTCACTATCTCCAGATCCTTCTTGATCTGTTTCTTCAGCTCTTCACTCTTCTTTTCTAGCGTCTCTTGGCTTCTCTTCAGTGCCTCCTGGTTGCTTTCCAATTTATTATTCAGAAGTTCTATGCTCTCCTTCAAGAATTCCCTGTCTTCCTTCCTTCCCTCTTGCAATATTTTATTCAGTTCTTCCTTGTCTTGTCTTCTTTCTACTTGCAATAATTCTAATTTTTTATTTGTTCTCTTGTTGTCTTCCTGGATATGGTCTATTTTTTCATTCGTTTTCTTTGAAGTTTCATTCATACTATTCATTAACTCCATCAATTTTAGTATGTTGGGGTCTCCTCTATCTTCTTCCATTTCTTCTTGGTTTGATGCTTCCTTAGTTTTGAGTCTGGTAACCATACTATGTCTGTTCATAACCGCCGCTAGTCGTCCTTTTCTAGCCTCACTATGTTGGTCGCCAATCTGTAACGAAGAGTTCTGGTCGAATCTGTAAAATGTGTACACCTGTTTTTTATGTGTATACAGTGTTAGTGTGGTGTGTCCGTCTCACACCAGTCATTACATTAATGGTCGTTACTACTGAAGTCTGTAGCGTGGTCTCAATTATCAGTACAACCTACCTGTTTATTCATAGGGGTTGCGAATCCCGGGTGGCGCCAAATTGTTTATTTTAAAACAATTAAATTTGTGAATTTACTAGTTATATTGGTGTTGTCAGCGTTGACAGCTGGAGCGTTCAAATGATTCCCGCCTCTGTACAGCTTGTTGTATTGCTCACTTGGCAAGAGCACTAGTTGTTTACTCAGTGGAATTGCTAACACACACACATATATTATACAACTTCCTACGAAATAAAACAATGGTAATGCTCTGTACTGTAATTTTAATTATTGTTTAGTCATTAATCAATTTGACAAAAATATTACAAATTAGTTTTCAATAAAATTGCTCCGGCTTAGAACATGAACATAAATCTCTAGGTTGACGAAATTGATTTTGAAATGAGTTATACTACTGCCGACATGGCATCTTTTTATACACAATATATTATTGTGTTCAAAATCTGGGGTTCTTTGGATTATAAAGCAAACATAAAAGATGGTTACATTAAAAAAAGTACACTACCGTACCTTATCCGTGTAATGGGGCAAATTAAAAGGTTTTCTTTATTTTATTAATTTTGGTTTTGATTTTATTAATATTTCAAATTCATTTCATATATGTGGCCAGTCCCCAGTTTGAATCTAACTCGCAGTCTAAACAATGCAAAGGTACGCTGTAACTGTGTTGAAATATTTGAAAAGAATGTGTTGTCAACTGTAGCACACTTCCTAGAACTTTGCGGTTGTGACATCTACGCCAACGCGCAACCACCAGCATGGGCGCAGACCCACGCCAAGAAGCATAAAACGGACTTGGCGCAAAGACTCTATTTTTCGCCTCATGGTCTTAAGACGCAGGAAACATAGTTGTAAGCCACACCCATTTATGTGACGAGAGTAAAGGCAGTGAAATATCGTCGACGGCCAACACTCAAAAAATCCTGTGTGTCATAGGTACAGCCACTAAGACACTGACAATGAAGGCTGTGTGCGGCGACGAAATTTGTTCGCCGGCAAGGCAGTGATGCCCGCCCGGATGTAACATCGTCAAATAGTTTTCTTCCCAGTCGACTAATTACCATGGCCGCAGCTGGATAAATACAACCGGCTAGCGGGCCGGAAATTTCACCCGACTATAACACTATGTATAAATAAAAAGCATAAATCAGTGTAAAATAGTATGAACCAGTGACTAAGTGCAACTTCAAAAACCAATGGAATAATAACATTTTTATCAAAAAAAAGAATAGTGTGTGTGACGCGCCATGCGGTCGATGGAGATGCCACGGTAAATTGTAACTGTATCCAACTCAAAATTATTATGAAAATATATAAAAGGGGGTTTAAAGTAAATATATGCAAGGGGGTTTTCGTATGAGTGAGTGGATGTGCAATCTGGGTCGCTTTGATAGATTCATAAATATATTAGAATAAGTTAAGATGTTAAAATAAATGTTTATGTAATATCTGTTTTAAAGAAAGGAAAGTAGCAGTAATATGTGAACTGAGTTAGAAGGATGAGTAAGGTGTGTATTTGAAAGAAAGTAGAGAATGAAATTAAATGAAATTTGTTTCAAATGAAAAGCGAGTTGAGTACATTATTCAGATAACCTGAAGGTCATACTTGTATGTCGCAGTTTCGTGCAACAGACTTTGGGAATAAGAGGTAAGGCATAAAATGAATAAAATTTTAATAATTAAAGGTAATAATAAGTGATTACACATCCGTACTTAAATGGTATAAAGTGTGTTTACCAATTGTTCGGTAGTGTCGTAATTGATGTTACAAAATTCGCACACTAGTGCTAGGTTATTTCTAAGTTAACAATTGTTTTTACGTAAGTTTATTATCATTCAATCCTTGAAAGAAAATTAATTTTACTTGATAGTGAGAATTTTTGATTGATTTGAGAAATATTTAAAGTGATTTGGTTTCTGGGATTATTGAATTTAGTTGATACTTATCAGTTCAGAAGGTTACAATGTGTCGTCGTTCTGGGGTAATGGAAATTCATCAATTTTGGGGTGACTTAGGCTGCTGGCATCTTCTTCTATTTTATCTTGGGAATTTCTGCTATTTAATTTTGTTTATTTGGTTCCTGGACATCTGTTAATATTTGAAGCTCTTCATCTCCTCGTCATTGGTTCTTGCTGTTGACTTCTAAACGTTTTTCGAACTTTTTAAAGTAAAATTTTGGTCATCTCAATCTTGCGTACCTCTTACCCAAGCGTCATTTTTTCAAGTCTAATGAATTTAACGGAAAATTAGTATCCAACAGCCCGTTTCTATGGTAACAGTAATCCTTTGATTGGTTAAGGCCTCGATTAAAAGCATTGTTAAGATATTTGAAATTTTTATTCAAATTTATTATATTTTTTCTGAATGATTTTATTCTTCTGTCATCCCTTTTGGGTATCAAATATTATCACTATTGTATTTCTTTCCTTTCAAAGATTAAAACAATACCTCATAAGGTCATGTTCTATTGTATATTAATTTTTGTCTAATTATGTTGACATTTGATAATTACATATCTCTTTTAAATTAAACTTTTATAGTAACATTTCTATTTTAAAATGTTTTATACATAATTACTGGCTAGTTACTTGCCTTAGATTTGTACATTTCCTTGTTAATTTGTTATAATTTGTATTTGTGTGTTTCTGGCAGTTAGGCATTTTCATAGGCATAAGTAGCCATTATGGTATTTTACTTATTTCATTTAATTACATTTCATTTCAGCCTGATGGGCTTTATTTTGTTATTATAATTGTCTGTGTTCTGATTATATGTCAATATTATTTTCTATATCTTAATATTTAAAACATAACAATTAGGCCTATGGACTGCAAGTTTCTTTCAGCCATATCCTGTTCATAACATTAAAACGAACAATTCTTTATAAGTTATTAGTTACTGTTGGTTTAACATTCATTTTATTCCTTTGACTATTATTTTGAGTGAGAAACATCATCACTTTTTTCAAACTTATTATATTCATTTTCCCTTCTAACATTGGGTGTTTTTTAATTATATACTTAAATTCTTATTTTATTACTACTTCTTTTCTCCATTCCATGTTAACACAAACTGTTTTTACATGGGCTTTCTCCCTGAATAACATTACATCCTTTACTCTTATCTCTACTTTAAATACTATTTCTAACTATCCTTAATTATATAATTTTCCATAAGCTCACTTAAATCATTTATTGGTTCATCAATGATTTACTAAGTGTTTTCTTATCTATTACTACTTTTTTTATTTTTTATAATATCTTTTTCCACTTATCACTTTCACCTTTAATTAATTGGTGTTTATCACTGATACACTCACTATTTTGGGGTATTTACACATTCACTATTGCACTTTTTTCACTGTTTATATTAAGTGTTACTTAGTGGGTAATCCCTATAATTATTTCTCTTTCTATTTCTCACTTTCTTTCATTATAAAATTATACATAATATTAATGATATTTTGTTATATATTTCACTATATCTAACCTTAATATTTGGGTTAGTGTACTTTTCTTTACTAAGTTACCTTTTACTGGTTTTTGTTTAAAACAGGTATATTAATTATCTCATTTACAATAATATTTATTTCCATTATTGGCTAATTATTGGTTTTATTTACAATATTCTATATTTGAGTATCCCATTTCTCCCTTTTATATGTGGTGTTTATTATTTCTTGGTTTCACTTTGTTTCCTCTTCATTCTTCCTCTTCTTCTTCTTCTTCTTTATCTTCATCTTCTTCATTTTCAATTGTCTTCATTTTAATTCGGTTCTCCTCTTCTCGTCTGGTTTGATTTCATTTAGTTATAGGAATTCGTTCACTTCCTTTAATTGTCTTTATTCTTCTTTGGTTCTGGTTTCTTCCCTTCTTTTGTTAGTTCCTGTTTGTTTGGTCAATCACTTTTTTTTCTTGTTTATTTTTCGTGGTTCCCTTCTTCTTTTGTTTCTGTTGTTGGGTCAATCACTTGGGTTGGGTAATGTCGTCATTTGTCGTGTCACCGTTTTTATATTTTATTTATATTTAATCATTTTATTGGATATGAAGTACATTTACATTTAGAATTATCTTTTTTACATCCCTGGTACTGGGGTGGCTTATTTGTGTTGTAACAATATATATATATATATATATATATTTTAAATATACATAGTATGGATATATTTACATAGGCTCTTTTTATTTAGCTGAAAACCCCAGAAAACGTGACAAAATGAGATGCTTATGTATTTTCGTCCTTTTTCCAGAGTCTGTTACACAAAAAGGGTACTTCGTACACAAAACATGCATAGTATCTTTTTAATGTAGAATTTTATGAGGAACATATTTTGTAATAAAGGTTGTTGAAAATCAAGTGGTTCTGGGTAAAACTGAAAAACCCCGCTAAAAAGTGCTTTTTGAGGGGTGGAGGGGGGACGCGCATCCCCTAGGGGAGGGAGGGAACTTTTTTGTTTCCAACTACTAGACCCCCAATGAGTATTATAGCAAAGTATCAAAACTTTATAATTATTTCCTTTATTTGCCCTTTTTTGGTCTAATTTGACTGGACTAACAGTTGAATACACGTTAATACTTAGCATTAACAGGAGAATACAAAAGCACTGTCATGTTATTTTCTAACACTACACTCTTAAAAGTTTAGTAGTATAAGACTGTTGAATAGAGTATTAACTTCTGGTTTCATATACATCTATTGTAAGATTTTAAAAATATTTTCAGTTTAAAGCAAAAGTATATAATAGGACAAATCAAGGTATAATTGAGACACTTCTTTGAGGTACTCTATGTTAAGTATGACAGTTATCAAATTTATAAATTCTGAGAAGACATGAACAAACATCATATAATAAGAGATATATTATATACCTATATACTTGTTTGAGTCAGCAGCAATAATGATAATCACAGCTACATAAAATCTTCACTACTGTCGGATTTTTTATTATGGATACTCGAGTTTAAGCGTTAATTACAAGTGAATCTGTAGGTCTACTTAAAAACTAGTTACATCAAATTTTTGCGCGTTTAATTTTGCGTTGATCTGAGTAAGAAACATATTTTTTGAAGGTTGATTTAAATTTTTTTTCGCAGTTAGAGTAAAAAAATCCATGTTTTTTTGTGTTTTTCAAGAAACCGCTCTCTTTAAAATTATATAAATTAAAAACCCCAGGTCCGATCATAACTAAAGTTTTACACAGTATGGGCACAAGTGTTTTCAATACACTACTTAAGTTACAAAACTGTTTTGTGATCCAAAAAAAGTTCTTATCAGTTTTGTGAAACAACTTTTTCTCGGTACAAGATAGTCGTACAAAGGCAGACTTGGTCTTGTTTTGAAGCTCTTGATCTTGGTTATCAAAATCCACAACTGCTGCAAACAAACATTGAGATGCCGATTTTATACAGAGTGATATTCATGCAAAGGTGTGTGTGTGCGCTGGACCGTGTGTAAGTGGGCTTTCCGGCGGCGAAAGCGGGTGCCGTGTTGCCAAGTTCAATCACCTACGAGTAGGCAGCTTATTGCAGGGGTTTTGTTTGTTGTTTTTCTATGATGACCAGTTTATTATAAAAAAATGAAATAATTTTATGTGCTAGCAAATATTTATTTAGCACGACTATGTTCTAGTCAGTGTGTTTGGAATAACTTGACTGTGCAGTTTAAGCTTGAGTCCAATCACAAAGAAAAACATTACTGTCGGATTTTTTATTATGGATACTCGAGTTTAAGCGTTAATTACAAGTGAACCTGTTAGGTCTACTTAAAAACTAGTTACATCAAATTTTTGCGCGTTTAATTTTGCGTTGATCTGTGTAAGAAACGTATTTTTTGAAGGTTGATTTAAATTTTTTTTCGCAGTTAGAGTAAAAAAAGTCCATGTTTTTTGTGTTTTTCAAGAAACCGCTCTCTTTGAAATTATATAAATTAAAAACCCCAGGTCCGATCATAACTAAAGTTTTATACAGTATGGGCACAAGTGTTTTCAATACACTACTTAAGTTACAAAACTGTTTTGTGATCCAAAAAAAAGTTATCAGTTTTGCGAAACAACTTTTTCTCGGTACAGGATAGTCGTACAAAGGCAGACTTGGTTTTGTTTTGAAGCTCTTGATCGTGGTTATCAAAATCCACAACTGCTGCAAACATACATTGAGATGCCGATTTTATACAAAGTGATATTCATGCAAGGGTTTGTGTGCGCTGGACCGTGTGTAAGCGGGCCTTCCGGCGGCGAAAGCGGGTGCCGTGTTGCCAAGTTCTATCACCTACGAGTACGCAGCTTATTGCAGGGGTTTTGTTTGTTGTTTTTCTATGATGACCAGTTTGTTATAAAAAAATGAAATAATTTTATGTGCTAGCAAATATTTATTTAGCACGACTATGTTCTAGTCAGTGTGTTTGGAATAACTTGACTGTGCAGTTTAAGCTTGAGTCCAATCACAAAGAAAAACATTAGTGTTTACCGTACTCTTTGCTGGTTTCTTTAAGCAACACAGATACACCCGAAATGTTTTTTTGTAAACTACAAGAGGTAGTAGGTGTGCGTTGTTTAACTTTTAAAACAGGGAACCCGTTACTGTTAATTTTTGTTCATTGTTCATATCCGATAAAATTTTTTAAATCATACAGAAAAATAAGAGTTTATTGTCAGTTGAATATTCGCATTTGAAAAAATTGTCTAAACGATTCCATTTACGGTAGAAAAGAAATCGTTTCTATATGACCGCATGACTCAAAGAAAGCCACGCTATAGTACCTACCTAAACACGGCGTCCATCAGTGAATGTGAAGTTGTATTTCTTTTTCTCAGGAGACGATTTTCTTTCTACTACTGTACTGGTTTTTAATTCCGTTACTCCGTCGAGTCACGGGCTTGCTTTATTTCCTTTTATTCCCTTTATTTTCTTTTCATTTCCTTTTATTTACGCTGTTTGTTGCCGCCACTACGTTATCGATTTTCAGTTGAATTTTGAAAATATTTGAAATTATATGGACGTATCTATAGCTATTTCATAAATTCTTTAGTTATTCTATTTTCTTCGTTTAGTTGTTACAGTTAGTCTTTGCTGGAAGTATTAATCATGAATCAGTACAGAACGAAAAAAGCGTTAAGTTTATCGTCAGAAAAATATGAGGCCCTAGCTGAATGTACCAGACGTTAAAGACTGCATAAATCAAGGATAAAGACTGGTTTTCTCAAAGCAGTATTATCGCTAAAACAAAAGGGAGAGAGAACAATTTTTAAACTATTGTAATATCAATGACTTTATGCATACGCTATTTGGCAAGTCTTTGAATAGCGAAAAAAACAAGTTAAGTCGTTTTCGAAAACAGAGCAGTCTTGATGAGCATTCTGGAACTCAGAGACCGTAATCTTCCGTAACCGGTTCATCCGAAATTCTAAATTAAGTATACGGCTTCTTCCGTTTCTGTTAGTGAAGTAATCAAACCAACTACTTTAATAGTCTCATATGCCATAATTTCTAATTAGTGTCTATGATCCTCTAAAGTCCTGCTGACGTTCTCCCCTCTCTTCACGTATGTTTGTCTGCAGATTCGATAAATACTCGTAACGGTAAATCCAGAGATTCGTCTCAATATCTCTGCATGTACATGTGTTATGTACTCCACACCTCACGAATGAGACATCTTAATGATGGATCTGAGCAGTTAAGAAAGAAAGTTAATCAAGACAACTATAAGAAAGAAAGTATTTACTGGTCGTAATAAGACTCGCTTGTTTCCCAACGCCTTTCTAAAATATAGTGCTCGGATAAAAACTAATGTTTTTCTTTGTGATTGGACTCAAGGCATTTTGAAAATATTATCCTTCTCCCTGATGACGCGTCTACGTACGGAGGTTTTGATTTCGATTTCTATTTCGACACTACTAAACAGTACATATGGACGTTTTGTAAGACGAAACAAGCAATAGATACAACAGAGGTACCATACAAAGATTTCACGAGTTAGAAAATGTTTAACATGTAGTAGGCCTACTGCAATTATTTTTTAAACAGTGATTTGGCATATTGTGTCTATTGCAGTATTTCTCCAGATCTTCTAGTCGAGCCTAGACATTAACAAACATTGCATATATTTAAGAACATAATAGTTTGTGTACATGTTACGATTCAGGAAAAAACGTAGTAATATCGGTAAAAATGGGCCTCTGACGAATACTAGTTCGTTGAATAAGTAACATGAATAACAGGCTCGAATGTGAAATGACTGTGTGTGTTTTAAAAAAACAACAAATGTAAATTGTCCATAAAGAACAGGAGAGACAATATTAATGAAAAAATTATACCAAAATATAGCATTTAATTACTTACAACCAATTACAAATATTTAGCTCAATTCTTCCATCCCATGTGACGATTTCATTAATAAAAAGATGTTAATTAATTAAGTTGATAATATATAATCGGAGAAATTTTAAATTCTTAATAAAATCTCACATTGTAAACTAATTCTTATGGCAATCATTTAATAATAATAATATTTAATATAAGTCTAATAATAATAAAATTAAAAGGGAATGGAATTGTACAGAAAGGGTAAAGCTTATTAATTTATCCTGTATAAACAAGAACTGACCAGAAGTAACTTGTTTTCTGACCCCTAAATAAACTAAGTATTATTGTAAATTTGTTATTATTTAAATAATGAATTAAGACCATTGTTACGTACTTTGATAACTTCTGCAACTAAGAATATCACGATTTAATTATTTAATCAACCGTAGTCCTTTAATTAAAATTAGAAAAACGGAACTACTTTTATGTTGCCTAGTAATTGTCTTGAGATTACTACGCTCCCCTTTAACTATTTTCTTTGACTTGTAATGGAGCGCTCACGCCGTAAGCAGCCGTAAAGCCTTGTTTCGCTACGTATATATATAAAAATGTGAAAGGGTTGATACCATGACTATTTAAATAAGTAATTTGTGTGGTGATGACATCTCTCTATATTATAAAATAACGGACTATGTAATTTATACAGTATTACAACCTAGAAGGTGATAGTCAACTAATCTATCATCATGTGAAGTGTATAACAGTGAAACAAACTTTCTATCAATGTATTTTAACTACAAGAATTACTAAGAATAACTACAGTCGCCTGAGATGAATGTACCACACCAGGAATGATTTCACATACTTCTAGAATTTCACCATCACAGTATGATAAGGTAACGACTGAACTTCAAGAAACATCAGGAGGACCGAAGAACTAATTCTGCAGCAACTTCAGGAAACACACAGGTGACATGGAGGCTTGTCTTCCATGGTTAAGAGTTACAAAATTATAAACCCAAAAAGACAATTTAAATTATCATATTAAAGACTTTAAAACTTATGTTTAAATGTAATAACATTAAAGACTTTAGAAACCTGACATTTTAGGTAACATGTAGTATAAAATCTAATAACGCTAGTTATAGCAAAAAGGTAAAGTTTAAACTAAAAGTTTTGTTGTTTTAGAAGAGTAGTAAAAAAAAACCATTCTTCAAATGATTAGAGTTTCAATATTGTACATGGCAAGGTGACCATAATTCATTTAATATATTTAATCCCGGATCCGTGGAATTAATCAATAATATGTACATCATATTTTGAAGCCCCTTTGTAAAGTAGTAATTTATATATTTAATCATATAGTAAACTATATTGTTTGAGAACTTTCAATAGAGAACTTAATCACCAAATGTAATAAAGAGATGTCATCTAAGTACCAAGTAAAATGAGTGCATATATCAACAGTCTCCCCTTCCAAATATCCTGCTATATAAATTGTTTATTTGTTGTGATTATTTTCAGTGCTTCACAACGAAGGCAGCCGGTATAATTGGCACATCCAATTATTACTGGTTCCCTACGTTATAACTCAAGAGAAGAGGTTATAATTTGCGCCACTCTGCTTTGCTGCTAATTTTGGTATTCTGCTGCTATTTTGCGAATTTGCTAATTTTGCGTAAGAGAAAAGAAAGAAGTAATTGCGTCCCGATATCCCACGCACAAAAGCTGTTGATCTATACACTCATGTATTTCAATATGTGTCAGAGTTTGAAATAAGATAAAAATAATAATTAATATCATAGTAATATAGTATAAATGACTTTATTAGTAAATATAATATGTGTAACGTAATATTAGCATATAATCCCATGTAAACAAACCATGTCGGTACTTGTTAAGAGTCCCATTCATAAACGTGTCACATTCTCGACAATCTCGGACGGGTAGTTTCCTGCTGCCGTTTGTTTAAAATTGTCATTGTTTAGTTGAGTTGAAAATAAGTCACCCTCCTTGTGTGGTCTATTGTTATAAGAAGCGTGTCTGTTCATGTGTTAGTAACCGAAGGGGGAATCTTTTGTCGTACGCATATTCATGCATGTGTGAAATTTCTCTCTCTCTCTCAATGTAAAACGATAAAGGTTGTCATAACATTTTATGTGTTTATTTGTAAAAAAAAAAGAAAAAGGAGTAAGAACACGATTGGTTTATAGTTTTATATTTTTGTGTAAAAAAAAGAGATAGCATTGTATCGTAACTAATGCAAATGTTTAATAATAACTGTTAATAAATGTTTACCATGTACTAAAGTGTATAGGCGATAATTGTGTATAGGATAGTAGAGCAAATAATATTATGACTTAAAGTTCAAATGAATAAATTACTTAGTTAACCCTCCCTTGTTAGATAAAGTATTAAACCCCAGGTCCAAAAACAGTAAACTTGTAAACTGAGCCAAATAAATTAATAATAATAAATAAAGTGTGCTAAATAATTATGGTAAGTCGATAGGAAATAATTCTAGGTAAGTTTTTTTAAACCCCCCAAAGTAATAGTAAGTGAATAATAAAGGCTGAATAAATCTTAAGTTAAACTAAATTTGTGTAACGTGTAGCAGTAAATAAGAGAAAGGTAAATAATAATAAAAGTATAGTTGAATAGTCAACAACCAGTTGTGGCCAGTAAGAGAACAATAAAGCGTGTTAAGAAATTGTAGTAAGCAGCCACACACTCTCCCTATTGTGATAAACCGTTGCCTCCCTAAACAATGAATACCACCGCGCGTGAAATACAATGAATTGTGTAAAGTCTCTCCCCTTCCGCAAAGTTGTCTAGTTATGGTTAAAGAGATAATAAGAATTACCATCGTGAGATTCCGCTTCTCTCAAGTAACTATAATCTAGAGTGGAGTATGGGATCTTCTTTAGATTATTTTAGAAGTAAGTCTATGGTATATAATCAAGATAGAATTATATACATGTAAAGTAACTAGTCACAACGGCGCCGGCTGAAAAGGATAATGATGAGGCAAAAAGGTGCCAAGAGTTCATTTATGAATGCTGAAAGCTAACGTGTAGAGTTAGAGTAAGCTGATGTCAGTCGGGCCACGATATTGTGAGTTACTGTAATTAGGGAAATTAGTATTATAAGTTAGTACTGTAAGAAGTGAGATAAAGGGAATTTCACGAAGGCGAACATTTAAATGAGAACTAGATCATTTAAAAAAGAATTAAAAAAAACAAACCGTGTACTACTAATAATAAATAATAATAATAGAGAAATTACACACGGAAATCCCTAAACATACTCTCGGTATATTCAAAAAAAATTATACCGGCGTCTGTGGCTTAAGCGGCGGAGTATGTGACGATTTCATTAATAAAAAGATGTTAATTAATTAAGTTGATAATATATAATCGGAGAAATTTTAAATTCTTAATAAAATCTCACATTGTAAACTAATTCTTATGGCAATCATTTAATAATAATAATATTTAATATAAGTCTAATAATAATAAAATTAAAAGGGAATGGAATTGTACAGAAAGGGTAAAGCTTATTAATTTATCCTGTATAAACAAGAACTGACCAGAAGTAACTTGTTTTCTGACCCCTAAATAAACTAAGTATTATTGTAAATTTGTTATTATTTAAATAATGAATTAAGACCATTGTTACGTACTTTGATAACTTCTGCAACTAAGAATATCACGATTTAATTATTTAATCAACCGTAGTCCTTTAATTAAAATTAGAAAAACGGAACTACTTTTATGTTGCCTAGTAATTGTCTTGAGATTACTACGCTCCCCTTTAACTATTTTCTTTGACTTGTAATGGAGCGCTCACGCCGTAAGCAGCGTAAAGCCTTGTTTCGCTACGTATATATATAAAAATGTGAAAGGGTTGATACCATGACTATTTAAATAAGTAATTTGTGTGGTGATGACATCTCTCTATATTATAAAATAACGGACTATGTAATTTATACAGTATTACAACCTAGAAGGTGATAGTCAACTAATCTATCATCATGTGAAGTGTATAACAGTGAAACAAACTTTCTATCAATGTATTCTAACTACAAGAATTACTAAGAATAACTACAGTCGCCTGAGATGAATGTACCACACCAGGAATGATTTCACATACTTCTAGAACTTCACCATCACAGTATGATAAGGTAACGACTGAACTTCAAGAAACATCAGGAGGACCGAAGAACTAATTCTGCAGCAACTTCAGGAAACACACAGGTGACATGGAGGCTTGTCTTCCATGGTTAAGAGTTACAAAATTATAAACCCAAAAAGACAATTTAAATTATCATATTAAAGACTTTAAAACTTATGTTTAAATGTAATAACATTAAAGACTTTAGAAACCTGACATTTTAGGTAACATGTAGTATAAAATCTAATAACGCTAGTTATAGCAAAAAGGTAAAGTTTAAACTAAAAGTTTTGTTGTTTTAGAAGATTAGTAAAAAAAAACCATTCTTCAAATGGTTAGAGTTTCAATATTGTACATGGCAAGGTGACCATAATTCATTTAATATATTTAATCCCGGATCCGTGGAATTAATCAATAATATGTACATCATATTTTGAAGCCCCTTTGTAAAGTAGTAATTTATATATTTAATCATATAGTAAACTATATTGTTTGAGAACTTTCAATAGAGAACTTAATCACCAAATGTAATAAAGAGATGTCATCTAAGTACCAAGTAAAATGAGTGCATATATCAACAGTCTCCCCTTCCAAATATCCTGCTATATAAATTGTTTATTTGTTGTGATTATTTTCAGTGCTTCACAACGAAGGCAGCCGGTATAATTGGCACATCAAATTATTACTGGTTCCCTACGTTATAACTCAAGAGAAGAGGTTATACCCACTAATGTTTCCTTCGCTGTTATTATAACATAAATCGTCTTCATTGCTGCTATCCCGTTATTTATTAATTTCGAAACGAACTTTCACATTATACACTCTTTGGTCTGATCTCACGTAATCTTTTCAATTTTCATGACATGGTCACATCTTGATGTGCAATCTATGAAAGAAATACACTCAAATTCTTTTTTTTGCTAGGTTTCTAACACTGTCTATGGAAAGTGCATGTTTTTTTAGCACGCTTCTTCACGATTGCCTAAATCAGTTCCAGGATTAAGATCAGGAAGTCAGGATGATAGAGAGGAAGTCGTAAAATGTAATGTCCATGGTTTGCCAAAACAGTGGTTATTATAAGAGTTCTGTATGTTGGTTTACTTTGTTTACTTAGTGAATAGAACTCAGGTAAAGATAAATGGACTAAACAAATCCCATTATTCACTAACCAGTTAATCGTGTTTGTTGTTAATGATGTTGCAGGTGGATTTATTTATTCATTTAAATTTTCAGCCACATTTGTCGATGAAAACGTGCCAAAAGCAATAGGAAACTTTTAATAGAATAACACAATAGAAAGTTAAGTGAAAATATATAAGAAAATTACGGGAATTCAGAGAAGAACGGCGTCTATCCACGTTTATTTTAACTGACGTTGAATTCAGTTTCGTCTATGTAAACTATAGGCCGCCGTTCTCTGAATTGCCGTAATTTTCTTATATATTTTGTCTTAACTTTCTAATGAGTTATTCTATTGAAAATTACCTATTGCTTTTGGCACGTTTTCATAAAAATCTCATTTGACGAATAATGTGGCTCAGACTAGATGCACTACCATTATAATTAATGTATATTTTAAAAATTGTTTAAATTACTTTGAGTGTTGGTGTTTCCCCTCCTATGAATTCGTATTCGTAAATAATTAATCGAATAGTACACTTGTCAAAATCGTCAACATCAGTTTTTATTGCCTTTGTTGAGCATTTTTTATGGGAAGTACTGAAAGATTTTATGTCGCCCATATACGCGGATGCTTCTTTCATAATTCTAAAAAAACTACTTAGAGACACCGCACGCCTGTGCTACCCTTTCCTGCAACTTTCTTTCTCATATTCCTTTATCTTCTGATTTAATAAACTTGTACACGTTATACATTATTTTCCGACTCTAACTATGCATGACTTTCCTTTGCACTGAAATTGACAGGCCACCCAGATTGATCTAGTTCACTCTCCAAAACCGGAAAATATAGCAATAAACTAAATGCTACGTTTTTGATGAAAACTGGTGTTTTTGAAAAGAACAATTTATTCACTTCTGGTAAACTTACCTATGCTGCATTTTAGTTTATCATTTAGTAATAGTAAAAAGATTACTTTGTAAGAATATAGTAATTAACATATAAATAAGATACTGTAATTATTATATTCTTACTGTTTGTACATACGTTGAGTACAACATTTTTTCCAGACTTTCGGGGGGGGGGGGTTCTAACCCCCAAACCCCCCCTTGGTTGCGCCACTGGTTTATAAACTACCACAAGTTTGTCTCAACAGCAAACGTATGGACATTTTACATGATTATTGAACTGGCCTCTGTAATAACAATTTATCTCTTTCAAAGTAGAGCCTTTTGAAGCTTACAGTGTGGTTTTGATAGACCGGAATGATCATAGCAATACTAGAAGTCATTTTCAGTAAGTGTGCTTAGCTCACTTCTTACTACTTATGTAAAACACACACACACACACACACACACACACACACACACACACACACACACACACACACACACACACACACACACACAGTTACATGATGATAGCACTTTTACTTTAAGTTTAACTTAGTGAAGAGGTAAAAATTGCATGCAGCTAGATCTGATCTGTAGGGAGGATGAGAAAGTGTGGGGAATAGTTTACTTTACCTCAAGCACTTACTTCAACCATCATCTTTACTTACAATAGAACACAGAAATGCCCTGCTACTGTGTTTTTCACTATGGTCATCAGCTTCCTATGATTTTCCATTTTTCTCTATTTTCTCATTTTACTGAGCCTCCAGGTGGTCTAGTGGCTAACGCAGGCGATTGATGCGCTCGTGGTCCCGGGTTCAATTCCCGGCGGAGGTTCCGTACGGCGTGCACTCAGCGTCGTGAGGCAAACTGAGTAGGCGCTGAGATACAGCGCCGCCTCCTGGCTGTGAATACCGCAACTAGCGGCTGGTGGCGCGTAGTACTAGCCATACACCGTCACACTAACACAAAAGCCGCGCGGTACGCCTTGGTCCTTAACGGACTGTTGAGCGGAGGTTTATTTTATTTATTCTCATTTTACTACCAATACTGTGGCATTATAGCGTAAAGCTAGACCCTGGCCTCCACTCATCTCTGTCCACTGGTGCTTTCTTCCATTCCTTATTCCTACTTTTTGTTAATTCTCTGGAACTTCCTCCTCCCATGTTTTATAGATTGCCTACAGTTTTCCCCATCCACTTTCCCTGCAGTACCTTCTTCAGGTTTCTTCTTCCATCCATCCAGACTAAATGACAGGCCCATATCAATCTTTTGTAGTTTTAGTAATCTAATACACGCAATTCTTTACACTCATCACATAATAAAATTTGATTCTCCAGAGTCGATTATAGTTTACCTATCCTAATATTCTTCTATGGATTTTCCTTTCAGAGGTGTTTTGTTTATATTTTCCTTAGATTTTTATTTAACCATCTATAAGCTTGAGAGGCATAACAAAGCAATGGCTTTATAATACTTTTATATATCTTTAGATTGGTTTTCTAGCGCACATATTTGGATTAAAAATTTCTATCAGAGCAAAGTAAGATTTGTTTGCCAGAGAAATTCTTCTTATTTCTGGTTCCTCTAATACAATGGCTCTCAATGTGTGTGCTGCAGCCTACTACTGTACTGTTAGATTCATTAGGCATGTTGCAAAACTCATGAGACTTTGTGATATTGCTGGTAAAAGTAAGTAAAATAATTTTACTCGATATTTATTTTGAAAAAGGAAGAAGAGAAAAATGTTCAAGAGCCTAAACATATTTATTTTACCTGGGATTTAAGGCAAACACACATATATTTCCTGTTCAACTGAGAGAAGTCACTCGTGTTTCTTGTTTTTTATGCCTATTAGTCCTGAAAAGCCCAGATGATGCATATAGATGGTAGAAAAATGTAACAGGGCATTACTGCTTACACTGCTGTTATTAATAACTGTGTCTTTGCTAACATACGAAACGTTAGAAGTGGTAGTTCACCATATTTCACCAGAAGTGTTTGGTTTGACTGAAGTTCAGCAAGTTGCTTCCCTTTCTACAAAGGGAGATCAGTGGTGAATACCGGGGCGGACTGAGTCATACTGGGCGACAGTGGTGATGGGAAAATATTGTTCCATGTTACTCTCAAGAGCTGGGAGATAATTTAAAATCAGTTCAGATGTCATGTCTCCATGAGGATCTACTTTTAAATTCAGAGGAAACATCTGAAGATTTTTATTTTCCACTTGTAAATTTCATATTTCAAGTTTTCTTTAAGACCCAGTGAGTTCATTGCTTGAAGTCAGCACACTTTCTTGTTTTCCTTGGATACACTCATTTAGGTAATTTAAATGGCAGAAAATATCAGCCAAGTACCACTAACTTTAAATACCACTCCTTGTCGTTTAACTGACCAGCAATGTCTGGATTTTTAGCACTAAACATACTTAATAACTCTTTTCTCAGTAGTATGAAGAAGCAAAGTGTCATGACAAGATCCTGCTCCGTGGCGCGTTTGTTAGGGAGGGTTATCTTAAGAGGCCTTGACTTAATGAATTTTACAATCATACTGACTGAGTCTAAAATGCTTTCAAGTTCTGTTTGAATAGCCTTCTCCATCAGAGCCTCACGATGTATTAAGTAGTATGTTGAACTTACACTCAGGAAATGTTGTTTCAGTTTTGAAACAAATCTTTCTCATCATTCAGTCATTGCAGATGCACAATCTGTACAAACAGAAAGACAATTTTTCCAGTACAGCCTACTTTATTCCAAGGTGCTGGATATGGAATTATACACATTGGATCTGGCTGAAATTGAAGGCAGTTCAGTACATGACATGAAGGGAATTGTTCAATAATAAAATCCTGACAAATAAATCTGATATAACTCTCTAATTACAATTTCCGATTAAAATCAGTTGACTCATCGAGCTGATGTGAAAATACTTGACTGTCACTTAGCTTTTCATGTACTGTCACAGGACAAAAGGCTTGTCACGTGACAAATGGCACCAATTGTACAAGTCTTTGTTTTTTAGTGACCCTAATAAAAAGGGCCGTGTGGTGAAAACGCTGTGATGTTTGTTCCGCCTGAGCCGCACTGAGATGTTCGGCGGCTGCGCTCGCTGCTCGTGGCATATTGCAGTCCTCCTCTTCTTTAGGCATCGGTGGCCAGCCTACTGCTATTCTCCGGATCTTGTAGCGGTGTTGGTTGGGCGCCACGTTGGTTTGTGTGGCGGCTGGTAGCTCACTGGCGTGGTCGTATCGCTGTCCCACATTGGGCGGCACTTGTCACAGGACAAAAGGCTTGTCACATGACAAATGGCGCTAATCGTACAACTCTTTGTTTTTTGGTGACCCTAAAAAGGGCCGTGTGGTGAAAACGCTGTGATGTTTGTTTCGCCCGAGCCGTGCTGAGATGTTCGGAGGCTGCGCCCGCTCTTTGTGGCGTACTGCAGTCCTCCTCTTCTTTCGGCATCGGTTTGTAGAGTCCGCTGCCGGCCCAGCGACGTCCATCGCTGTTGCGTTACAGGGCGAAGAATGCAAAGAATGTTCGTTCTACTCTTCTTCCTGTTCCGGTAGCATGTAGCATATAGCACTGTAGTAGCTAGTCTTTGCACCCGGTGCATGATTGCAGCATCTGTGTCGAGCCCAATGGCTAACTGTCGATAAACATAGTTCTGGTTCAGTAGATGGGTACCTAAATCTGGAAAGGACAACCGCCAACCAGTTAACTGAGAAGGCAGGGGAGAAAAATTTCTTCATTTATTTTTACTTTAGCTAACCGTTGGGCACTTGCCCTTGAACGGGTTCAGGTGACAGATGTCACCCGTCCCCAGTCCAGGGTGCAGATGCCATGAGGCGTCGGTCGCTCCCCGCGAGGCAGAGAGCCTCCATGCCAGTGATAGCGCGTAGCAGCGACAAACAGTGCGGTTGGCGTACAAGGATGGGAGGAAGGAGACAGCTTAGCAGGTAAACTCTGGGGCAGGGTCAGATGTTAAATTTAATGTGTTTTACATTTATGGCGAGTCATCGAGAATCGCCCGAGGGTGTTTAACCCGGACAGGGGGAGGCGGTTGCGTGGTGCTGATGGTACGTAGGTAAGGGAAGGGAGAGATATCAGCTGCAGCAAAGAGAGTTGCAGTTAATGACCAGACAAAGGCAGAGAGAGTAGGAACTCGAAGACCTCCTCGAATAACACTATTCCTTACAAACCAAGGAGATCCCGACAAGGAATGGAGGGTTCTGGACTGGAAACTTTCTAGCCTACGCCTGTTGGTGGTGGATATAAGTGACTACCAAGCAGGTGCCGCATAGGTCAATACAGACCTAAGGAGCAAAAGATAGATGGTGACTTTGGTGCGGAGCGCCAGGAGGCTGCAGCACGAGAAAAATGGGTAAAGTTTGGCTCGGACGCCGCAAGCCTTGGCGAGGGTATCGGTCACGTGGGCGTTGAAACAAAGGCGCCGATCGAGCCGAACGCCTAGATACTTCACAGACTTTTTGTAGGCAATAGGCCTCCCTTCCAGGGAGAGGGGCTGGCATCGCGAGACGGACTTATGGGTGAAACATATCGCTTCGGATTTCTCCATATTGATCGTCACCCGCCATTTCCGTAGCCAGTCCGGAAGCTGGTCCAACTGACGCTGCAGCTTTGTACCCGTAAAACGCGGGGACAGGGAGCTGCAGTGATACATAGCATCGTCAGTGAACAAATGTACACAAGGTCAGAACGGGGCCGAGAACTGATCCCTGGGGTACGCCGGCGGCGACGGGACAAACTGCAGAGCAGGTTCCGTCGACGCTCACCCTGAAGGTGCGGTCGCTAAAATACGACCGGATGAAGAACACAATGGACGGTGGAAGGGGAGAATGGGCAAGTTTGTGGACAAGACCTTCGTGCCAGATTTTGTCGAAGGCCTTGCTCACGTCCCAGAGAACGGCGGCCGTAGCCGCTCACCTGTTGGTGGCGTCAGACAATTGCGTAATAACGCGGCCGAGTTGAAGAGTGGTCGAGTGCTCTCTGCGAAACCAGAACTGTTCATTGCTGATAAAATTATCCAATAACGGCGAGATCCAGGTAACCAGGAGACGCTCGAACACCTTCGAGATAACTAGCAAGAGAGAGATCGGCCGCTAGCTTTCAGGAAGCATGCGCGGCTTACGTGGTTTTGGAATCATCACGATATTGGCAGTTTTCTACAGGCGGGGAAAGTACTGTAGCCGGAGACAGGAGTTGAATAGCTCAAGTACGAGGTCAATGCCTGAGGTCGGGAGATATTAGAGTACAGCGGCCCCGATCCGGTCAGGACAGGGGGCGCGACGGCAGTTTAGTCGGCAGATAGACGTCTCTGTCGAACGGGAGGTCTGGGTCAGCGGGAGGGCGAGAGAAATATCCAGATAGGAAGTCCCGGACCTCTGCCGAGTGGAGAGGGTCCAAGACGCCTTGTGAAAGGTAAATTGCGACTCCACGCGAAGACCTCAGCCTTGCCTTCTGCCGGAGACACAACCCCGTTTCGTCGGAGTTTCCAGCGGATTGCAAGTTCTCTTCTCGCGGGTCAGTCTACTCGCCGCTCTCCAGACGGAGGCGTGGTCGACTTCAAGGGACTCAAGATACGAGTCCCATCGATTGCAGTTTACGTCCCGCAGACGCTGCTGGACGTAAAGGGATTGTTGTTGAAAGCGTCGCTTAACGACAGGATCATGGGTCCTTTGCCATCTGCGGCGGAGCTTGCGCCGAAGCCAGACGGGGTGGAGTACTTCCGGAGGAAGGGCCGATTTACGATGATTCACCTCGAATGCGTAGGTGTGTCGATCCATGACACCTTGGAACAACTCCTGGAGATTAGTGGCGCGGAGATCCAAACCGTCACAAGTGACGATCGGGTCCGCAGGGAGAGATGGTAACCGTCGAGAGAGCTTGTCATGGTAGGAGCGCCAGTTGACTCTCCTAACAATCTGAGCGGGAGGTCGGGGTGAAGCCGACAGCTCTTGGACAGTTACAAGGGGATTGTGATCGGACGAGGGATCTGACACAGACGAGATCTCGATATGACGGGCCACGTTCTTGACAACTACTATGTCAAGGACGTCCTGCCGGTGGCCGGTAAAGGGGTAGTAAGTAGGGTCTTCAGGGCCGATGACGTTAAGTGCCGGGTCGTCAAGAGACGAACCGGTACAGAGAATTTCCTTAGGCGTTGACAACGCGGTTGTTCCATGATGGGTGTTTGACGTTTAAATCGCCGGTTACAATGGTTGAGAGGGCGTTCCACTCCTCGGGCGGGGGCGGAGTCCGCCGGCCAGGCCAGAGATACGCAGAAACAACGCGCAACTCTGATCCGCCGGCATCCACCGCCACCGATCAGCCTTCAATAATAGACGTATCTAAAGGAGGCAAAGGCCTATGGGATATCCGCCTGTGGACTAAGACAACTGTACCCCCCGAAGGGGGACAGCAAAGCCGTAGAGGACGATCCTGACGATAACAGACGTAGGCAGGAAGGGAAAACAAGTGGTAACGAGCCAGATGAGTCTCGGAAAGAAGTGTGACATCAGCGTCATACTCCGTCACGAAAGTCATTAGTTCAGATAGTTTGGGGAGCAGCTCATGGGCGTTCCACACAAGGATCCTCAGCCTATTAGCCATTCAGGGGGAAAGGGTAGCAAGGGATTGGAAGACCAAGGCAAGCACCGTAGTCCTGTCGCGCGCAGTCCTAATGGAGGCAACAAGATTGTCTGCCCAGGCAGTCAGGGAAGCACCCGGCGCCCGAGAAGAATCCCGGGAATCTGGAGGACAAGCCTGACTAGCCTCAACAGGGGTTACAGATGGCGCTGGGCTGGCGGACTGAGTTGTAGGTTGCTCGCTGGGAGGTTGAGGTCGATGGCTGGGGACGGGTCGAGCCCGCGGAGTAGGTACAGGCAGAACCTGTGAAGTAGATCGGCCGGTAGAGTTCCGGCGGCGACGAGAGCGCTTGTATTTGCTCTTTCGAGGAGGAGGTTGGGCAGGTTTAGCGGCCATAGCCACGTAGAACGGGCCGGGCGCTCCGGCAGGTGCCGGGAGTAAGGCCGCTGCAAGCGGGACCGAAAGCAACCGGAGTTGCTGCCGGGACCTTTGCAGATGAACTGGTGAGAGGTGGGAATGCCTCACGCCGGTTAGAGCCAGGGCGTGCAGGAGACCACGGCGGCGATAAAGATGCGGCAGCCTCGGTAATTAACCGGGTGGGCTCCATCGCAGTTGCACCACTTAGCAGTGAACCCCGTCTTTGGGTTATCACAGCCGCGTCAAGGTTCTGTACAATGCACACAACGTGGTGGCTGGTGACAGAATAAGTAGTGTCCGAACCTCTGCCAGTTAAAACACTGCGAGGGGCCAGGCCTTGGGTCAAATGTTCTGACTTGCTGCAGTTGGAGGTGCAGTGGATACTGTAAATCTCCTCAAAAGGGCCTACTTTCAAGAGTTTAACAAGAAAGCTGTTGACAGGTTTGCAGTCATCGCCTTTGCCAATATGCAGGATGCTTACCGCAGTCGGCGCAACAAGTTCCTGCCTGATGGCATCAGGCTCAGTAAAGAAGGGGATTCCTGAAAGAACGACTTTGATTTCCCGTTCTGACGAGAGGGCAAAAGTATGAAATGAGATGTTACACTCAGACAGGAAGGCCTGTACTGAGTGGAAGTCGAGAACTGTATTGGTCGCCAGTTTCAGCGAGGCGCCTTGCCTCAACCTTGACCGAAGGAAGAGCAGTGGATAAAGAACGAAGAAGCTGAGAATAATTCCTACTGTCAGGAATTAAAATGGGCAGTATTCTGGGTGAAGGCACAGATTTTGGAGCAACAGATGTGCACTGAGTGCCGCTGTTATCTTAATCTAAACACTGCTGTGTAGGAGAGGTGGGCGGCGGGGTAGAGGTCAGTTTTCGATTGCGCTTGGCAGATTTGCCTTGCACTAGTGAGAACTGTCCGTCTCCCGACCCCACACTGCACACTGACACAGCACTTTCATCACTGTCACTATCACTTGTCACTACACTTTCGCGAGGAAGAGGTGTGGAGCGGAAACCGGAGGAGCATATATCCATTAAGGAGGCAAGCGGCTCCGGTAGAGGGTTCAGGGGCGTATTTGACGCAATTTCGGACAAGCCGAAATGAACGTCTAAGCTGGGTCTAGGAAAGAATAACCACCAGACACTAAATTATCGACAGGCAACAATAGCACACAACACAGACCGCACAGCATACGGAAACAAAAACACCCCTGCATAGAATAAATAATACTGTTTGGCACTGCACTGGTGTTGAATCTGATGATGTTGATCACGATGATAAAGTTGAAGATACAGTAATTCCGCACAAAATGATGCAATTTTGTATAGCGAAAACAGACCTTTCCTTCCGGCTGGCTCCATGTCGATGTCATCCGATAGAGGAAAGGCGATGAAGTGCACCAACAAATTCTAGCGGCGCTCTTTTTATGCCCTGACCGGGATCCCTGATTGTCTCGCTGCGAATTCGTCAGGTGTCACGCGCCACCAGGTGTTCGCGGCGCTGGTACCGGAGAGCAGATGTTTGCCTCGCTGCTGTCACAGTACATAGCATTGGATATCTGAATACACATCATACATCTGCTGGGAAGTAGTATTGTTTGACAATAGAACCAAGGATATTTCCTTTTGAGTGCCGTAACCTAATATCGATTTCACTATGTCCCTGCAGATGGATTAATTGCATTCTCAACAGCAGTATAGGGCTGCATTTTATCACTATAATGTGGCAACTTTATAACTGGCCACTTGTGCATTTTCAGAAAGAGTTGCTCTCCATACCACAGGTTTTGATTGCTTTGCTTTCTACAACAATCGTCAAGTAACTATGTTTCATGTTCAAATGTCTTTTCAACTTCCTAGGGAGCGTAGATTAGTTGGTAAGTTTTGCTCCACACATGACACATTCTGGTACAGGGTGTTTTTCAGGTCCACTGAACATTAACTTTACTTTTATGTTACTTATCAAAAGTTAATCACTTATGAAACAGCCCTCCAGGTGTTTCCAGAGTTTAAATGTGGCCCCCAGGGACTTCTAAGTTGGAACCACTGGTATAAAAGCATATAGTGTGGAAGTATCACTATTGTTAAAAATCAATATTGTGCCACTGGCCTCTCAGTAGCAGAGCCAAAATTATATTTAAATTGGATTAGAAAAGGCTGATTTGAGACAAGGAATATCAAAAGAAATTTGTAAATGACTGGTGCAAGATAAGCTATCATCATCTTTTAATTAGACTATAAATAATCAGGTCCCTAGGCTTATTTCAGGCTTTCCACTTTCTTATTCTCACAGAAAAGATGAGAGGAAAGTGGATGTGATATCAATTTTAACAGCACCAAACAGAAAATATATTTTTTCATTTTATTTCCTTCTAGGTTATATTTTCAGATGAGTAACTCATCAGAGAAGAGTTTTTAATATATATGCTGAATAAAAGTTGAGGAGTTTCAACCTCAGTTTATTGCACAGGCAGTGAAGTGACCAACTTCAATCATTGTTTAGAACTGCGTGTCTTCAAAAGAAACCAGAAGACTCTATATTACAAAAGGGATTGTGTACCAGGACTAGTATTGGAAGGTCACTGAAATCCAACTTTTTTAGTAACTTATTAGACTTATTCCCTGATGGGAGACTTTTTTGTTGTCATGCAGGTATGGGACACCATGCTACAAAATCAGACCAGTCATAAATTTTCTAGCAGGAAATAATATTAATGTTGTTCCCTGGTCAACAGCTGAAATAAAAATCCTATAGGTCATCTTTGGGCATTTATTAACAAAAATTAAGAATAAGATGATCATCAACACGACTAACCTCTTACAGATATGGCAAGGGATAAAGATGTCAAGAGAAACAGCAAACAGCATCAAACTGATTTAAAGAACAATGGATATCATGCTATTCAGTAATACGGTAAAACCCTGTGTATCCAAACTCGGCTTATCCAAAATCTAGGTTAACTGAAACAATGTCAGAAGAAAAAGTATGTAACGGGGCAAAATTTGGGTAACAAAATTATGTAACAAGTCATTGTTTTATTGTAATGATGCGGGTATGGTCAGGATTGTAGAGGTGGGGGCAGGCGATGTCCATATAAGGTAAAAGAATGTAACAAGTGATTCTATTGCTAACCAATGAATCATACAAACGGCACGTGTTTCCAACGACACAGCGAGTCTCCTGTTGAAAAGGTGTCTCTATATAAAACGGAATATGATGTGACTAGGACGAGACGATGTGACAGTACGAAAATCTTGATGTCAGAATTATGGTATGAGTGGTAACAAATTATCGTATTTTATTGTATTACACACACACATACATGGAGAGAACGATTTCCCTTTGTAAAGAGAAAACGACGCAAATTTTAACCGATCAAAACGATTCCAAGGTCAGGAGCAGACGTGCGGAGACGAGCATAAAAAATGGCCATCCAAGTGGAAACAGATTGTAAATAGCCACTCTCATTGGTCCAGAAGACGGGACGTCATTAAAATCAGTGATGACTTAACAAACAATGACATGACCACAGGGCGTGAGCCGATATGAAACAAAAGACAATGATGCGCTAAGACATATGCAAAATATGTGCTTTGCATCCGCCCCAGTCAACTACAAGTCGTCATGCAGTGAATACGTATTAGAGTGTACTGGTCCCAAATAGGCCAGTAATAGTGTGTTGTCAGTAGTTTAAAATGGCAAAGTAAACAAAATATAACTCTACTAATTAACTATGTAACAATGTAAAATCAGTGTCAACAAGTTAAGACGACTAGAACCAAAATACGCAGAACACCGGGCGAGACATGGCCAGCATCTGAACCACACGGAACCTCAACATTTCAGGAAAGTGCACATTTAAATACTACCTTTTCATTCTTTACCAGTAATCTAGCTCGAAATAATGTGAACAGAAAATTTAATAAATCAAAATTGTCAAAGATGTGAGAGAGAGAGAGAGAGAGAGAGAGTGAATGAAATTGGGAGAAAACAGGCCGGCCGTGTTAATTAACATAGGCGTTGGTTTGTGTTCAATTACACCTTTCAATGATAATATTAGAGAAAAATTAACTACTGCAGTATAAAATATTCTTGTTTGATGTAACAAAAGTAAGGAGAAAAAATTATGGTAAATGTAAGTTATTACTAAGGAGCGGAATTTAACTGGCCGCCATGTTGCAAGTACGATATAAACAGCCATTTGTATTGTGAAAATTAATTATGCAAAATGAAGAAGCAATTAAAACAGAGTTTATTACACCTGGCAATGGTAATCAGTTTTGTTATTTCGTACAACCTTAACGTTTCTACACTTTCACTTAACGAATCTTGGACCTTAGGTATAAAACAGATATGTGTGGTAGCGTTAGTCTACGAAAGTGTTATCAACATGCGGTAAGTACAATAAGTACATATTGTTTACTTTTACATATTTATGTATATATTATGTGTGTAAAAGTACGTAACGGTACAACGAGGTGCGGAAATCCGCCTGGAAACGGTTTTAAAGGCGTCACCCAACGGAATTATAGGACTGAGATGCTATTGAATCGCCCAAGTAACGAGTCAGTCTGGGACTCACGGCTGAATCGTATGGTCGCATTGTAATAATGTAGGTAAGCCTACGCGGGCAGTTACGGTAGGCCTACCAAAAAATTGTGTTTAGAAAATGTAATGGTGCAGCAATAAACTTCTGAATTAACGAACGAACAAAAGTGATCACGGTATAAAAGGTGGAAACATCTATTTTAGTGTTTTAGTGAAAAAGAAACTTTCAACATAACAGACAACAACTGGGACCATGTGCCAGATAAGTAACGAAATAATTGGCCAAAATCAAGTAAAATTCGATATCAATTTATCATTTATTTTTGGAACAAAAAATGTATTAAATTAAAAATGAGATCTCAATAAGGGTGGGAGGAGGGGGAGAGAGTGAGAGGGGGGAGAAAGAGAAAAGTACTGATTTGTATTTGGTGATTTTCGTTTAATTTGGTTTATTGTGAATTATATCTTGTTCTAAATTATAACCAAAAGCATTCTATTAATGCGTTTTAATAAAATAAAGTCAGATTTGCTTGGGCTATAATCATGTGTTAGACTAATTATTACGCCACAATACCCATAACCTATTCTCTGTATCAATAAGTTCGCTTAAACTGCCCTGGAATTTTTCTATAAGGGAGTTTAATTATTTGTCAAAATTATTTCTTTGGGGAAAGTGTAAATGGTTTCCAAATTTACTCCTGAAAATATGGTGGCGACCCGGTGAGGACTTTGGGAATCTTCTGTATAAAGGTGAGTTGGTAAGTCATATAAATATCGTAATACTCTGGGTGTAGTTTCTTCTCTTATTTTCTTGTTTATTTGTATAGTTACAATCGGCGACCCTGCCAGGATGCTTGTGTAAATTTTTTTATACAAGTTAGGCCTACTTGAGATATGGAGATGGGTTTGGGTTAAATGGAGTTTTTTGTATTATTTGTATAAGTTACGAAGTGTGTATGATAATAGGTTATGGGGTATAATTTATAATATAACACATTGTGTTTAAAATTTTTTATGAAATTTTGTTTATGTAATTCATAAAAAAGATGGCAGATGACGAGAATGAAGTTAGTCTAACTGACTCTGCTATAATGAGCAATTCTGGAATACACTCTAATCCGGTGTCTACCGGTAGTAGTAGACCAAATAATGAAATAATGAATTTTTTGAGTAACACGATGAACAATATTAATGAAAATTCACAAAAACATTTTAATGAACTAAGGGGTGACATTAATAATATTGACGAAAAGTTTGATAAGCGTTTGAGTGATTCACAAAAACATTTTAATGAACTAAGGGGTGATATTAATGAAATGAAACAACAAAATGTTAATCTAAGAGATGAAATGAAAGAAGTGAAACAAACAAAATACTAGTTTTAGGGGCGAGATGAAAGAACAGTTGGATAAATGTTTTAATGATATTAAAAAATGAACTGAGAAGTGGAAACGAGATACAGGTAAATGTAACGAGAACAAAGATGACCAGGTAATAGATGATAAGGTAAGTGATGACGTTAGTATAAGTGATAACTATAATAACGATATGACGAATAATAATGGTGACATAGTTGAAAATGTGGTATTAGAGAGTAGAATATCGAATGATGATAGTAATGATGAGATTTTAATGGGAGTAGAAGTTAATGGTGAGTTAGTAGTTGATGAGATTGAGAAAGAGTGTGAAGTGAGGTTAGGTGAGTATGAGGTGCAGAGGGCAAATTTTCCCTGTGGTTTAAGTGGAGTAAAGACTCCACATGTGGTTTATGAGGACAAAGGTTTCTCCAGAGGTTATGTGGGAGACATGGTGTCTCAAAGTGGTTCCCTATACTTTGTGGGGATATACCTGGTAAAGCCAGGAGGTGTTTTAGTAATTTTGTGGTGCCCTTTGCATGGAGTGAGGTAGTTCAGGGGGGTTGTGATAAGCATTGTGATGAGAGATGGAGAAAGAGATTGTTGCTGCTAATAGAGATTATAAAGAGTTGGTGGAGATTTTAGATATTGAGAGAGTTGAGAAAATTGCAAACTTACCTAGTAATGAGACTGGGGTAACTGGTACAGTAGATGATGATGATGATATTGAGGACTTACCTTATAAGGACACTGGTGCAGATGATATTGTGACTTACCTGACTGTGACAAATAATCTCAAGGGCGACTTGACTGTACACGATGTTAATGAGGTATATGATGTAATACTATGGAGTAATTCTGTTGGTTATTATAGTATAGTGGACAAAATAAATTTAAATAGTCATTATATTGAAAGAGATGATATAATGGAGTTAAACAAAAATGAAATGTGCATGTACAGTATAAGACTAATTTATAATGATGGGGGTTAAACATATGTCGTTGATGAACATTTAATTATTTGAGTTTAATGGTGTTAATACTTGGCTTGATAATATAATGATTTTTGGAGAAAAATGACATTTTATGTGAAGCATACTGTATATAAATTTGTAGGCCTATTGGGGTTAAATGTATTATGTAATAGGTTATGTTGTTGTTATGGTAGGGTATCTGAGGATACATGGTGTTGTGTGTATATTGTATTTTGTGTACTAAATGTTTATAATAATTGACATTACTGAATTTTTATTGTGTAATTAAATTGATATGAAATGGTTTAAAAAATGAATTTTGGTAATAAATTCGAAAAAACAAAATTTTTAGATTTGAGAATTTTATAATGAATTATAAATAACTGAAATTTGACAATTGAAGTATTTAATAGAAAATCAGAGCTGAAGTTATAATGTGATATTCAAATATACAATGGTTATTTTAATATGATGTATTTGTGAGTAGTTATAAAACAGATGTTATATGGTTTATAATGGGATATTGAAATTTTGTATGGGGGTTCAAATGGACTTTGAATTTAAGTATTGATGAATTGTGAACAATTGATGGCCCCAGTTAGGGAATGTAAATGTAAACTGTAATTGATAGAAAATTGAATTGGTAATTGAATTTGAGTATTTTTGTTTTTGATATGATTTACTATTGTACTTTGATATATGGTCATATACGTATGTACATTGGCATGTTATTTGAGTTAAATAATATGTGTTATGTTAGCATAAGGATACCTCTTGTTCAAGGGTAATATGTTATTTGTGTATTAAGATACTACAAATCAGTACTTTGGTCAATGCAAATTAGTACTTCTAGGAGGAACCCAAATCAGTTCAAGGATATGGATTAGTGAAAGACCATTTGCTAATGTGTTTGATTTGTTGTTGCAGAATCTGTGTGGAACTGTGGCGGCGAACCTGTACTGGCCAGCGTGTAAGGGCAGGGTCGCCAAGTGCCTGTCTGGCTTTACGGTGTTGGGATCCTGATAAAGGAAGTCCAGTAAGGTCATCCAGGTGCGGCCGCAGCCACTGGATTAAGGAGGTACCCAAATTTTAACCAGGAAGTAAGGGGGGTCATGGCACCATATCCTCACTGGTCCTCCTAGGTTTAGGCAATGAAAGTTTTTATGTTTTTTGAAATAAAACCTCTCATTGGGGGGGGGTCTTGTAATGGGGCAAAATTTGGGTAACAAAATTATGTAACAAGTCATTGTTTTATTGTAATGACGCGGGTCTGGTCAGGATTGTAGAGGTGGGGGCAAGCAATGTCCATATAAGGTAAAAGAATGTAACAAGTGATTCTATTGCTAACCAATGAATCATACAAACGGCACGTGTTTCCAACGACACAGCGAGTCTCCTGTTGAAAAGGTGTCTCTATGTAAAATGGAATATGATGTGACTAGGACGAGACGAGGTGCGGAAATCCGCCTGGAACCGGTTTTAAAGGCGTCACCCAATGGAATTATAGGACTGAGACGCTATTGAATCGCCCATGTAAAGAGTCAGTCTGGGACTCACGGCTGAATCGTATGGTCACATTGTAATAATGTAGGTAGGCCTACGCGGGCAGTTACGGTAGGCCTACTAAACAATTGTGTTTAGAAAATGTAATGGTGCAGCAATAAACTTCTGAATTAACGAACGAACAAAAGTGATCATGGTATAAAAGTATGGAAACATCTATTTTAGTGTTTTAGTGAAAAAGAAACTTTCAACATAACAGACAGCAACTGGGACCATGTGCCAGATAAGTAACGAAATAATTGGCCAAAATCAAGTAAAATTCGATATCAATTTATCATTTATTTTTGGAACAAAAAATGTATTAAATTAAAAATGAGGTCTCAATAAGGGGGAGAGGGGGGAGCGTGTGAGAGAAAGAGAAAAGTACTGATTTGTATTTGGTGATTTTCGTTTAATTTGGTTTATTGTGAATTATATCTTGTTCTAAATATTAACCAAAAGCATTCTATTAATGCGTTTTAATAAAATAAAGCCAGTTTTGCTTTGGCTTTAATCATGTGTTTGTAATAGGACAAAATGGGGAGGTTTCTTTTATTCATTTCTGTATTAACATTGACACAGCGAATTCCCATGACAGTTTGAACAAAGAACTACAGCAGATTGTTTGTATTAGTGGGAGTTGAGAGACATAAAAGTTATGTAGATATAACGCAAAGAGTAAGAGAGAATGTCATGTTAAAGAAAATAAAGTAATATTTTATTTTAACTTGATAAATACGCATTTTGCTATTTGTATTTGCCTATTGTTCTCTGCCAAGTACACTGAACGATATCCTAGTTAACCTTGCAATACGTAAAGTCAATTATTAAGTAATAAATACGATACTATTTCAGTTGAAGTCCGAACTAAGGACAAATTTAAATATTTAATTACTGAACATACTTCAGTCGATGCCCGAACAGGGACGAATTTAATTATTATTTAAACCATTAATATGTCATGTTAGACTAATTATTACGCCACAATACCCATAACCTATTCTCTGTGTCGATAAGTTCGCTTAAACGGCCCTGGAGTTTTTCTATAAGGGAGTTTAATTATTTGTCAAAATTATTTCTTTGGGGAGAGTGTAAATGGTTTCCATATTTACTCCTGAAAATATGGTGGCGACCCGGTGAGGACTTTGGGAATCTTCTGTATAAAGGTGAATTGGTAAGTCATATAAATATCGTAATAATCTGGGTGGAGTTTCTTCTCTTATTTTCTTGTTTATTTGTATAGTTATAATTCAACAAATGACAAAAATAATTGTCAGAAGATAGATACACATAACAACAAAGACCAGAATGTTGGTCGCGTGTCAATGATCCCATGTGGACATTTCAGGTAAACAACACTTGTAAACTAAACAAGTGAGTCACCCTCCGTCCACACACAGTTATGGGTCTTAAATAAGTTGACCTTTAGTAATACACAATGACTTGTCACAGTGCAGTGATTGTAGTGTGTTTTGTAATTCTGTAATGAAGATAATTGTTGAGGTTTTTTTATCGAGTTAGTTTTAATTTCTACATGTCAACTAAGTGAAAACGTGTTGTGATGACACCTCAAGACAACTTGAAGCTTAATAAGACAAGTGGAGAACGGTGTGTTGCAAAACATAGCCGCTAATTATAGTGTTGGGATATCAACGGTGTCAGAGTGGGTAAAATCGAAATCAAAACTTTTGGAATACTATTCTACTAAAGTGCTGAACCAAAAAACAATGAAATAAGCGGATTATGAAAATGTCAATGAAGCCCTTTTTCTCTGGTTCACACAGCAAAGAGACAAAGGAATGCCTTTGTCAGGCCCTATTTTACAAGAAAAGGCCAAATTACTAGCCAATATGATGGGGGAAACTAATTTCACTGCATGTTCATGCTGATTAGACAGGTTTAAAAACAGGTTTGACATAAGAAAGTTAAATCTGTACGGGGAAAAATTATCTGCATATGCCAATGCTGTTGATGTTTTTAAGGCTGAATTTTTTAATTTTTCAGATGAACTGAGAAAAGAACATATTTACAATGCAGACGAAGCAGGGCTAAACTATAAAATGTTGCCTAAAAAGTTGTTAACATCGATACAAGAAAAATCGACACCTGGGCATACAATGAAGAAACAGAGAATCATGATTTTAGCATGTGGAAATGCATCTGTATCTTACAGACTTCCTCTGATGTGCATCGGAAAATCTAAATTACCCAGAGCTCTGAAGAACTTCCAGTTACTTATTGTGCTCAAAAAAGTGCTCGGATGTCCTCAGATCTTTTAAAGAGTGGTTTTATAACAACTCTGTTCCAAGTGTAGAAAAACATATTGAATCAAAGAAACTTACCAGGTGAGCTATTCTCATCATAGACAATGTACCTACATATCCAAGTTAATTAAAAAGTGGTGATATTGTTGTAAAGTTTTTCCCAGGAAATGTCACAAGTTTAATTCAATCTATGGATCAGGGTGTGCTGGAATCTTTTAAGCACCATTATCAAGGATTTCTTTTAAGATACATTTTGGAAGAGTCTAATACTCACAACAAAAACATATCAGACTCATTGAAATCAATCACCATGAAACCTGTAATTTATTGGTGTGCACTGAGTTAGGAAACGATTACAGATTCCACTTTAAATAAGGCATGGAACAAATTGTGTGACGGAGTAGAGTATGAAGAAGAAGAAAAGGAAAATTACAAAAAGTTGGTAGAAATGGATAAAGGAATTCTAGGGTGTGAAGAAATAGAGGAAATTAACAAATGGCTAGAGGCAGATGATGCAGAACTGGAATTGACTGACCAAGAAATTATGGAAGCTGTGATGAGACCAGATCCTGAAGCAGACAATGGATTTAAAGCCTTGGAGGTAAGAATATTTTATTATTTTTATTAATCAGTTACTTTTACTGTCTTATTAATGTATGACAGACTCAACATAGTAGCTTTACTTTTACAGGCAAGACGATCAGACATCTTACTTTTAAAGAGTAACTTTAACATTGCAGCATGCAAACTCTGTGAAGAAACTGTTCAGAAAAAATTGTGAACTTTTTTACAGCAAAATTTCGTAAGTGTGTTTTGGATATTTATAATTTGAACTTTTACAATTAAATTTGTTTTTGCAGATAATTTTGTGTTTTTTCTTTACCCCTTCATAAACGGAAATAGACTCCATGGATTATCAAAAAAAAAAAATGTGTTATCCGAAATGGCTCTGCCCCCCCCTTTAGTTCAGTTAAAAAGGATTATACTGTAGCTGTAAAACTTATGCCAATGAAAGTTTTACTGAAGAAATGTGGGTTACTTTATACATTCCATGTCTGAGTTTAATAATTTGAACTCCTCTGTAGCTGAGTACATAAGATCATATAGACTGTACACCAGTCAGTTCAAGATGTACCACAACTCATTGCGACATACTAGAGTACCCTGCATAGAAGTAGTCCCGTCAAGGTCACTCACTTTCACTGCTTCTCCCTGTCACATCCACGCCCCTCGCTGTTGCCGGATACTACACTATGTAGCGTTTTAGCAGTGATACGTAAGCAAATTTCATACATCCACCTTATATGGCTCGTTTCAAATTTATTTATGCGTATCGTGTAAATGGATTTTTATTATCAGGAATAATTAGTTGTGGGTAACATAATTCAGTTAAATGCTGGGCGCCTATATTTGAGCTATAAAAATTTCTATGAGTCGGGAGCACATTTTTTGTTGTCGCGTAAATATCTACAGAATTTTTTTTTTTCGTTTCTCCTCTTTCTTTGGCATCTTTTGTTACGATTTGCACTTCTCTGAAACTACAATTTATACTGCGCTGGTTTTTCTTATGTTAGAATCTAAAGTTTTTAGCAGCAGACACCCTAACTTTACTAAATACCATTATGTCAGTTACTTTATGTTTTCTGTACAGTGAACTTACTTATTTAAAGTTTTACTATTTTATTCATGGAGGTTATCCTACAGACTGACAGTTGTCTGAGAATGCTGACCTTGCCTGCTGTTGACGCTTTAATTTTTCATACTCACGGTATTTTCCCTTTTGTAAATTAACCTGTTTTAGTTCTCTGCACGGTCGTCCTTAAGCCATATGGTTCGGAAGTTCCGTTAGGTATATGTACACTTTTGGTATGCAAATCGTGTATACCCTGTCGGCATGTCTTTTCGGTAAATATTGCTGTCTGACAGTTTTATGAATGCCTTTGTCATTTTTACACTCCCCTCAAAACTGTGTATGTTTACTTGCCACGCTACTACCTTTCTTCCGTTGCACAAAGATAAATAGGACTGAGCAATTTCTGTAAACAAAATTGTCGCTGTTGTGCGAAAAGCTGCGTTTATGCATACTATTATTTTTATGCTACTTGTGCATGTAACGTCTTATACTATACTGCTGATTTTTTTACTTAATTATTAATGACAGCAGCGCAGGAAATAAAAATAGAATATTTTTCGGAGTCACGAATAGTGCGGTGTTTGTTCAATAATTAAACGGGGCAAGGTTAAGACACATGATGCGTACGAAAATTCGTTCAAACAAACTATAGCTGACGCGTCGTATTGCATGTTATGTATAAGTTATGGCAATTCATTGTTAATTAATTATTAACAATGTATTAATTGTGATGATAAAATTATCATTAACAATTATTAACAATGTATTCTAATGTATGTATTAGAAACTTTCTCACTGTAAAATGTTACGTAAACAAAATACAGTAAAACGCAAGTTAATCCGTGAAAATATGATTATCTTACATTACAATATCTTACAAAATCAGAACAACTGTGTGATACTCGTAAGGTTTTAACATGTTTTTTTACTTTAAATAACATTGACTTTTATTTATAAAATGTCTGCTGTAAGCATCTATGAACCTTCAAAATGTGTCGTTGTTTTTTCAGTCTTCTATTGTCATTGATTTTAGAATTTTCAACAGTTTGGAGTACAAAAAAATTATTTTAATTGTGATTTTAATGGACGCCACACTGACAACAACAAAGTAAATATTTAATTTAAAAATCACTTTGTTATATTCTTTACATTAAGTAGGCCTACTTACTAGTGTAGCATTTTTCAGAAGAAAGGGAAACTGTTGCTTAGTGGCAACGCTGTAAGCGGTGTGACCTTGACGGTACTACTTCCATGCGGTTAACTATAGTATTACAGTACATTAAACTCGAATGATAGTCTTTCGTTAACTCAATCCAACTGATAAATAGAAATTCAACCTTCAGAATCATTACGTATTGCTTTTGTTCATGACTATATGATCAGAATGGAAAAATGTAGTTTGTATGTATCATATATGTAAACTATATATGTATATGTATTCAAATTCCATAGTATAGCGAACTGTCCTATACAAGGATGTGTGCATAGATTCATACAATTGTTTATAAACTAAAACTTTTTACAACTATGCTTTGTCCACCATTAGTCAGATTTGACTTGCAAACAAGATAAATTCATCTTGTCAGTTCTTTTTGGGCAGTGACTGAAGTCGATTATGTGAATACGTAAGCAAAGCATTCAAAATAAAAAATTATTTGTTCAGATGAAGCACAGAAAAATTAAAACATGTGGTTATCATAAACATTGGGTTCTGCCTTTTATATCACATGGGAGTCAACTGAAAGTTTTGTCAAATATCAGTAAAAATTATAAGTTTTTTTTAGTACTAACACTGTCAGAAACATCAAACCATTGGGTGTACATCAAACACTGGCAAAACAAAATAAAGTAATACTATAAAATTTGATACGCTACAATGCGGCTGCTGAGTGTCACTCCACATACAGATAACACTGTTTTTCTCAATCTCTTGGTTGTCCCATCGTCCTGTTTGACTGCATGATTCAAGCATAGTACATTTCTCCAGTGCCACCACACAATGCAGCAGCATTGATTTAAAAAAATACCTTTCATCAACATGTGAATCCAAACCACTGGTTGCACTGCAGCAGTGAACACATGTAGTGTAACAGTCGCTTTACAGAAACATTCAAGTGTTGCGTTAGCCACTGTAGTGTTAGAACACATATTTATTTGATAAAAATTTGCTCTGTTTATGTTTACTAACTGGAAAGTGTAAAGAATTCTGTGTTATACATGTAGTATTCAGTGCGAAACTAAAATTCTTGTAAAAAAAAATCATAAAACTTGCTGTTAACAGGTTACAACAATCCATATTCTGTTAAAGCAAGCATAACAATATTAACACTTAAAGCATAGTGAGTGGAAGAGAAAGTGAGATCATTCTGGGCGCACGGTATAGTCATGAATAGGGCTAGCGGTGACCACGTTAAACTTCGGTGCTGCGATCGCAGGTTGTTGTAGTTGAGACGGTAAGCCTATTAGCCACGTGCAAAAAAGAGCTGTGTTTCATGTGTTGTAAAAAGTGTGTTTGTGCATCTTATTACTTATAAAACAAGTTAATTACCTTCTGTCATGTTTATTTGAATCCAATTGTGGGATTACTCGAGTTTCGATCACAACTGTGTCATCATCAGATCTTATATACAAATATGGTTAAAACTCCATTTTTCGATGTTTGTACATCACGTCAGATAATAAAAACAACACGTACACGGTATAAAACATTAAATAAAATAACACAATAAATATAAATATAAAACAAAACGTAATAACACACAAAACATGCAGCCGTCACGAACCTGTACAGGAACGCCTCCACGGTAAAACTAATCGATACCGGCTTGACCTTCGTTCAATTTTATCGATCTGATATAGCCGATTTCTTGTTCTATATGATTGATTCTATTAAACAAAATCTATTTCATTCAAAGAAACATGACAGAAGGTAATTAACCTGTTTTATAGTCTCAACTGTTTCTGGAGGCAAATAAAATGTTTAAATTATTACTTATATCGTGTTCAGTTGCAATTAATTATAGGTTTGAGTGATTTACAAACATTCTGAGTAATAAACGTGTGATAATATATAGTAAAAATGCTTAGAATGTATGAATGGTTACAGTAATGATTTTTGTGTGTTATTTTTCATATACGGGTAGTTTTTAGTTTCAGTTAGCAGTGCATGTGAAAAATTTATGTAGTAGTGCAGTTAATTGTGTGTTAAAATATATAATAGAAATGCCATCCTGTTTTGTACCTGGATGTAGGAATGGTTATGGTAAAAATTCCTACAAAGGAAATCATTTCTTTAGACCTCCCAGGCACGAAGACCAGTTTGCAAAGTGGGTGAGGGCAATTCCCAGGAAGGACAAATGTCTTACCCATAAATCTTATATCTGTCAAGTACATTTTTCTGATGATTTGATTTTGAAAGTAGATTCATTTGTTGTAAACAATAAAAAGGTCGAAATTCCAAGACTGAGATGGAACTTAAAGCCTGGCGCGGTACCTCATATCTTTCCGAATTTGCCTACATATTTGAACTAAAACTACGAATTTGCCTCTAAAACTCCGAAAGTCACCCGCAAAAAAGCAAATACAGCAAGTACAAACAGGCCAAGAAAAATGCAATTCGACAAACTGTTCTGTGACAGAAACAGTGATTTCAGACTACCCCCAGACTAGAACACACCAAGACGATCAGATCAACTGGATGAACAAAACCAAATCATGTCGCTGAAACAGAAAATAAAAAATGTAAAGTACCGTTTACCAAATGGTAAAAGCTTAAGAGCATGATAATGTCTTTCAGCCGCCAGCTAAACGCAACATTATTATGGTTACTGACTGACTGATTGGTTACATACCTATCTACAGCTATGCAGTGTTGTTTGCTTGTTAGGTCTTTAATCTGCGACGGACGTTAGCACGTTAGCGGTCGCGGTTTTAGTTAACGATTCCCGGCTGGTAAATGATGACGTCATGCAGCGTGATGCGTTACAGAAATTTTCAAATGACCCCCAGCCATAAGACATTATCATGTCAAAATGTAAAGTACCGTTTACCAAATGGTAAAAGCTTAAGAGCATGATAATGTCTTTCAGCCGCCAGCTAAACGCAACATTATTATGGTTACTGACTGACTGATTGGTTACATACCTATCTACAGCTATGCAGTGTTGTTTGCTTGTTAGGTCTTTAATCTGCGACGGACGTTAGCACGTTAGCGGTCGCGGTTTTAGTTAACGATTCCCGGCTGGTAAATGATGACGTCATGCAGCGTGATGCGTTACAGAAATTTTCAAATGACCCCCAGCCATAAGACATTATCATGTCAAAATCTAACTCGTACTTTGATATGAACTAAAAATAAACTGCGTTGTGAGAAAGCAAAAATTGTTTTACTAGAAAAGAAATTTTCCAGGAAGGAATGTGACTCATATGAAAGAGGGATGAAGAATTTAAGTAAAAAGCAGAACATGATTGTAGATGCTATGGTTAAAAAGTCTAATTTGTCAAATTCCGAAGGAATGAGGTACTGTAATGAGCTAATACTGGAAAGTTTGCTGCTTAAAATCAAATCCCCAAAGGGATACAGACATTGCTTGCACATGATTTATTGCCACTTCTGTCTGAAAGCCACCTGAAAAGACTCTGTAAAGGTTTAAAATGCCCATACGGGGTAAACACTAATGCTGTAAATGCCATATCAGACTTTCTGCAAGGAGAAACTGATGAAAATAGACATCTCGGAGTAGTAATATTCGACGAAGTGAAGCTAAGGGAGGAAATTCAGTTTAATGCAACCTCTTTAAAAGTTAATGGCTTTGTTGACTTTGGTGATTATACACCTACGGACATGAAAAATTCTCTGGTATTCATGTTTGTGCCTCTGTTATTCAACTGGGTACAGTCTGTAGCAGTGTAGATAAGCAGGAATGCAACCCCGGGTGATATTCTGGCAACAATTTTGATACAGGTTATCTTGCAGTTAGAGCAGCGAGGTGTAAGAATAATTATATTTATATCAGATGGTAGTCAATCTAATAAAAAGGCGTGGGCGACCTTAGGAATCTATTTGAAAAGAGGCATGATTAAATGTAGTATTCCGAATCCAGCGGACGAAGACAGGATGATTTGGGCATTCTCAGATGCTGTCCATATAATAAAATGTGTGAGAGACTTTTTCCATGACAAAGTGTCAGTATTGTACAACAATGACATTGTCAGCTATGAATTCTTTAGACTAGTTTACAAACTGGACACTACTGCTGAAAACACAGGACTTAGGACAAGCCCTGTAGTGACAGCAGCCCATCTTGATCCTACATCATTCCAATGTATGAATGCAAGGTTGGCATTCCAGTTATTTAGTAACAGCACAGCCAACACAATTAAATTTTATCTTGACACGAACTGTGAAGGCTTTGTAGGTAGTGAGAAAACAGAAAGCTTCAGCAGACATGAATGACCTTGTCGATGCAGTAAATTCATCAATTCCTACTAAGGAACTTTACAATGGATCAGCGTCCCATCATATATAATGTGATTCAGTTGCAGGTTACAATTTTAAGTTGGCAATACTGTTTTCTTGTGAAAGATAAACAGCTGATATTTAAAATTAGTCATTGTTAAGTATTGACATTTGTTGTTATGGAGCGGTATGCGACTCAAGAATGTATGTATTTTAATTGTTAAAACCTATTTTTCAAGTGGAGAAAATTTAACTAACACGATTCGCGCACTGCGAAATGATTTCGGTAAACATAACCGTCCATCTTGTGCCGCGGTTAAAAAATTCAATAGAACCGGGTCAGTGTTGGATGTGCAAAGACCAGTATGTCCTCGTAGTGGCCGGTCACTCACAAATATCGCCGCAGTGAGTGCCAGTGTCCATGACAATCTGTCGACCTCCATTCGCTATCGTCCCCAGCAGGTGGACCTTTCCTACAGCACCAAGCAGCGCATTTTAACTAAAGATCTGCATATGCATGCCTACAAGATCCAATTGACCCAGGAATTGAAGCCAACAGATCTTAGACAGAGTCGTAACTTCGCTGATTGGTTGTTAAAGAACCACCAAGTAGATGGCGATTTTGTGAAGAAAATCATATTCAGCGATGAAGCTCATTTTCAACTGACTGGGTATGTAAACAAGCAAAATTGCCACATTTGGGGACTTGAAAATCCACGAGCCATTCTCGACAACCAATACATTCACAAAAAGTCACTGTTTGGTGCGGATTTTGGGTCAGCGGCGTGATTGGGCCGTACTTTTTTGAAAATGGCCGTGGTGATGCAGTAACAGTCAATGGTGAACGTTATCAGGAGATGATAACAAATTATTTTTGGCAACAACTGGATGATATTGATGTCGAAGACATGTGGTTCCAACAAGACGGTGCCACTTGCCACACAGCGCTAGAAACAATACAGTTGATGCACACAAAGTTCCCCGGCTGCGTCATCTCTCATTTTGGCGATCAACATTGGCCACCAAGATTGTGTGATCTGACGCCATTGGATTATTTTCTTTGGGATTATTTGAAGCAGAAGGTGTATGCTAATGACAACAAAATGATTCCGGAGCCAAAGGATGAGATTCGCCATGTTATTCATGAACTGCCGCAGGAGACATTGTACACAAGCTAATTTTCAAATATATCCAGTGCCGATTCTTTTTCTGTATGAAGGAAATACATAGAGAAATGACCAGTACAAAATCGGCTAAATCCTCTCAGAAAATTAAAAAGGTTTCGAACTGCTGACATGCTAGGGTAAGTACATTGTTTAAATCTTATATCCTTTTGTATTTGTACGCATTGCAGTGTATCGTAAATATAATTTTAATTGTTACATGTAAAAACATTTCACAACAGTTTAAAATAAGTATTATTTAATACAGAAGTGTGTTTGTATTAAAACTTATTTGCGTGCTTCACGCTGGCATACACAACAACAGGTGAACCACAGTAACTAGTTGTGATCTCACTTTCTCTTCTATTCGCTATGCTTAAAGTAATGCACTTATTCAGTATAACTCTGGAAATACTGTATAAAGTGCAGACAGTCCCAAAAGTCATGTCCCTCTCAATAATGGTAATTATAATTCAGGTTTATTTTAATAATAACATTAAAAAAACTACTTCACAGGAATCTATAACCACCACCATTATTTTGTTTGTATTTTCTGCCTTATAAATTCAGAATGCATTTTCAATGGTAAAATCTTGTAACACAAAATAAAAGCAGAAACAAGAGTTGCTCTACTCAGGTTTCTGTATTGTGCACTGTGCATAGGTATGCATGTTTTGTCCTTTCAATGAGAGTATGCTGCCCATTTACATGATAACTGGGTTATGTAATTGTTTATTGTTTTGTAACTATGTGACTATCACAACTGCAACTTATTAGTGTATATATAAATTGTATTTTTATGTTTTAGAAATATTTTTGTGAAGATGGTTACCGATTTTTAGTTTAACCAGCAAAAGTAAAGCATTTTAAAGTAATCATTAAAACAAAATCTCACTGTGCAGTTACTCAACCTGCACTCAATATGTGCAATTACTCAATATTTTTCTTACAGCCACATTCCTTTGTTTATTTTAATACACAAGGAGTTTATAAAAACTGGACAAGAGCTTTCATAACTTTAAGGCAACATTCCAAACCGCTAGGCAACATAACATTTCTATGGAACTAATAAGCTAATTTTATACCTGGAAACTAGACAATGAATTACCTTAAACATGGTCCTTGCAATGCTTTACCTTGTACACACGTTTTTTCCCTAGCCTCTTGAAGAAATGTAATTGGCATTTAGGTTAACTGATGATCACTCTATATTAAAAGCTGAGCTCTGCTCTGAATCCAGTGTCAATGTGTTACAAAGGAAGCAGACATCAACTTTCACAAACCCTTCAACTTCTAACACTGGTTGTACACCATTATTGTATTTTCCATCCTGTCTTGAACTTTTCTATCTACCTAGCCAGGTGTACATTGTATTGGCAGAAGATTGATAGTGCCTATGAGGTTCTTAAACCAACTTGTCATCCAGCATTCTGAAGTATGCAATAGTGCTGTGTAAGTTCAGCCATCTCTCTGTACAATCTGTTTTGTATCTCCTTGCAGGACGCAGTAAGAGATATCAGTAAGGGTTCCAAAACAAAATTTCTCATGTTAAGTATTGACTGGAAATATATTATACACCCTTAATTTTGTTACAGGTTAGTTAAATGTCAATTGTACTATTCATTTCCCTGTTTAAAATTTCAGATTACTTTTTCAGTACAGTTTTGGTAAGTCAGCATTCATTTAACAGTCCACTTAAAGTTTGTATATGCAGCGCCGGCCTTAGCAATCCGGGCGCCCCGGGCAAGATATTCTTCAGCGCCCTTTATTTCTAATTATTAACTAGCATTTTGCCCGCAACTCGTGGGCAAAATCAGTGTTCTCGGCCAAGAAAAGGGCGCCTATCGTATCAGGGTCGTAAAATTATCATACATTAGTTAAAATTATCGTATCTTTTAAAATTAATTGTAAATGTAAATTGTTCCGTGTATTATTGAATTATAATTATAAATAATTAGAAAATTGAACTTTGAATTTATATAAAATAGTTATTTGATAAAAAATAATGAAAATAATCACAAGTTTATTAATTAATTTTATTATTTAAATATGTTATGAATGTTTACATATCATCTAATTATTTTATAAAATGATTTAAAAATAACAGGAAGTTACATACAAGTAATTTTGTTTTTTTAATTATAAAAATTATGAAAACTAAAATATCAGAATTATTTACTATTAAAATTTTTATTGAATTTAAAAATAAATGCTTTCATGTTTTATATATATATATATATATATATATATATTTCGAATGAAATGAAACCAAATCAAATTATTAATTGTCAAATCAACAAAATTTAACTTTTCTAGCTTTTCTGTCGGCAAATTCTTTAATTAGATTAGAGAAATCAAGATTTTCTGCAACTTCATTTTCAATGGACAGCGTGGCTAGACTCATTAATCTTATTTGGGACATTGTTGATCGCAAGTAGGTCTTTATTAATTTTAGTTTTGAAAAACTGCGTTCCCCACTTGCAACAGTCACTGGTACTGTTAACAGAATACACAGCGTTATCCATGTGTTAGGGAACAACTCTTGAAGATTGTGCTTTTTGATAAAATCCAAAGCTTCAATAGGCGTTGCCTGGCTGTCCTTGAGGTAATGTAGCAGACACAAGATTTCGTCGCACAACAAATATCCATCAATATCTGATTTACAGTTGACTGTTAACTTTTTTTGCAATGCAGAACAATGCTTCATCAGTTCTTCTTTATTTTGATATTTTGTATGTTAAACAAGAAACTCCACATGACAGAAAAATCTTACAGCTGTCGAAATCTTTCTCTCATAGACATAAGCACTGTGTCCAAAAGAGCATTAAAAAATTGCACTTCAAACATTTTTTTGGGTCATTTATTGGTTCATCAACAGCCTCTTTACCTGGTTGGCGCTTAACGCGTTTTAGTCGCGTTTGGGGTTTGAAAATTGGCTGCACATTTAGTTCTGACGCTATTTCAGTTGCTGTTACAATAGCTTGTTCGAAACCTGTTTGTCTGTAATTTTCCAAGTATGAGCAACATTTTTTAAGCATTTCTGTAAATTGGACAAAGTCGATTTTGGGTGACTGACTTGCTTTGCTCACAACATTGATTTGAAAAATAACATCGCACCATGTTATAAGAGAAACAATGAAGTTAAAATCTTTCAGTTGTTCTCCAAGTGTGGTTGCTTCGTGTGACGTCACAGCATCACTTTGTTTGGTCTCATCAGCCAAAGAAACTAAAGCATCATGGGCTTCACAAAATTGATATCTAACCGCTTTAACGCTTTCGATTCGGGCTTCCCAGACACTATCGCTTAATTTTTTCAGGGTGTAAGTTTTCAGATGTTTGTTTAAAATTTTCCATTTATTTACTGATGCCGCAAATAAAGTAAATAATTTTTGTGAGATTCCGAACAGGGACACCGATGTTACTGATGATTTTGCGGCATCACACAGGACTAAATTATAACTGTGACATCCACATGGCACAAAAAAATCGAGCGGATTTAGGTCAGAAATTCTCTTCTGTACGCCATTGTTTTTCCCCTTCATGTTGGCGCCATTATCATAACCCTGTACTCTGCAATCGCTAATATTGAGGCTGTGATCACTCAATGTTTTTAAAATAGTTTCTGTGAGACCTGCACCAGTTGTGTCGTCGATTTCCAAAAATGTAATAAAATATTCTTTGACGCTTACTGCGTCCTCGGTTATGTTGATGCACCTTAATGTTAGGGAAAGTTGCTCTTTGTGACTTATATCAGGAGTACAGTCAGCTATGATTGCATAATACTTAGAATCCTTTATGCGGGATAATATTGTGGATTTAATTTTTGATGCCATTAAATTAAATTAAATTAAAAAATTAAACCTCTGCTCACAGTCCGTTAAGGACCAAGGCGTACCGCACGGCTTTTGTGTTAGTGTGACGGTGTATGGCTAGTACTACGCGCCACCAGCCGCTAGTTGCGGTATTCACAGCCAGGAGGCGGTGCTGTTATCCCAGCGGCGCTGTTATCTCAGTTTGCCTCACGGCGCTGAGTGCACGCCGTACGGAACCTCCGCCGGGAATTGAACCCGGGACCACGAGCGCATCAATCGCCCGCGTTAGCCACTAGACCACCTGGAGGCTCACTTTTGATGCCATCAGTTCTATTAATTCATTTTGTATATTTTTGCCGCAATAATGGTCAGCCAAGTCACCTTTCACTGCCAATTTGACGTGCTCTTCCATGATAGGGTCAAACTTTGCCAATAATTGTACAAGTCCTAAAAATTGTCCATTGTTCGGGGTGAATAATTTATCAGAAGATCCTCTGAAAGCCATGTTACTTTCAGCCAAATATAAAGTTATGTGCATCAATCTTTGAAGCACATTGTTCCATCGTAAACTTTCTTTAGAAATAACCTTTTGTTCTTCCTTGTCAATTGTTAATCAAGTTTTTAATCTAATTTCAGCTTCAGTCCATTGGGTGAGTGCTTTTTTGTGCGCAGGACTGTTTTCGTGCATTTTCAAAGCATCACTCAAATGTCTCCATTTTTTTGAAGCCTTCAGCGGCGGCCAAATTAGAAGCTGACTTGGAGTCAAATAATCGACAACAAAAGCAAAAGACACTATTGTTTGATACCGAATAAACTAACCACCGACGTCGGATAGTTTTTTCATTTGAAAGTTTTCTTGAGTTGATGAGAAATGGCGTCCTTTTTCATCTTTGGGAAATTCACTTAGATGAACTTGTGAAGGTCCAGACATTATAATGTGATCTATAATGCTCATATTAAGTACTTTTGGCCACGTAGCTAAGTCAGACACGTTGTAATTTTAGGTTAGATTTATAGTGATAGTTTCATCAGTGAGATAGTTTCATCAAATAACTGTATGTTGATTTCTGACCCGAAGAAAACTCAGACGATTCAGGCAAGGATATGATGGACTGGTCATCTTGAATAGATTGTTGTGTCTCGTTAGTGTCTAATTGTTTAGAATCTAAAGAAATATTGACCGATACTTGGCTTTCGGATTCAGATGTAAAAGTGCTGATTTCTGATTCAATAACTGAAGTACTCTGATGAGACTTTTCTATAAAGTACTTGTTAATATTCATAAATTTTTTAGTCTGTTCAAAAAGTTTGTCTTTTTCAGCTTTTCTTTTACGATTTTCAGAACCAGAGAGCTTTTTCTTAATGGTTTCTTTCTTGTCTGCCATGTCGATGTCGTAAATATTGTGTATTCTATTCTACATCTACAACAAAGAAAAAATCTGACTGTAATTTGACTCAAGTGAAAAACCTGAACTGAATGAAAAAAAGTTGTTATTCGAACTTACCAAAAATTCGAAAATAATATCACATCACTCGCCACACAAACTTTCTCTTTGATAAATAAAACACAATCAGCCAGTCAGTATTAACAACAATTTAGTCCAAGTACAAATAACGTATTGAACTTAACACAGTACCATAGCAATCATTTAGATAACACTCTATTGAACAATTCCACAAAATAACTGATCTAAAACAAAGGCTCATTCACTCCACAGGGACTTCCCCGCCAATCTACTTGATGTAAAAGTCAGCACCATACGACAGAAAGAGTTGGCAGATGTGCGGCGTGGCAACAGTGTTGCCATTAAAAATGCAAAAAATCTACGGCCTACACTGAGAAAAAAAATAACTTTTTACGAACAATTATTTTATTGTTTTTATCTTATTGAATTTCTTAGTGCAATATAATATTCTTGACACAACGAATTATAAGATTGACACTATTTTTAAAATGTTTTTCTCAAACAAATATTTATACTAATTTAAACTTGTTTTTGTTTATATTAGAATTTAAATTGTTGTAGCGGGTCAATTTTTGGGTGTTTTTATTTTAACCGTTTGGGGCATTTATATATTTTTACTTATTTCATTTTTGGGCGGACTTGTATAATAAATTTGTAAAACAGTATTATTGTGCAACGTATTTGTCAGAGTAATAGACCAGAGTTGAGAAACAGCGTTTGGAACAAAGGCGATGCGCAATTTCAGTGGTGTAACACGGCAGAGGAATTTGCATCTCCACAAAATTCGTAGAAATCTGTACTGGTGTGGCAGTGCACACACGTCACTACTCACGCATGAGCGCATACCCAAGCGATGTTGGAAAACCAAGATGGCTAGAGAGAATAATATTCATCGCCTTCTAAAAACTTTTGCGGAAGCACTGTTTTAAGTCCGGCCCACTTAAATGACGTCAGCCACTGCCTATAGAAGATCATGTGCGACTTTGACTCAAAAAACAACATGCATAGCATGGGCCGAGGCTTCGGCAACGAAGCCCAAGGCTGTGATTTCCATCAAAAAGTATGAGATCACGTTAGCTACACCTGCGACGTTTTCCTGCCCAGTTAGTCGTTGATCGTGTCGGCCGACACAGCGCCGAGTGCGCCCTGCTAACTCTTATCAGTTTTTTTTGTTGAAGCAACAGTGAAATAACAGTGACAAATTAGGTGACTGCGGTCAATTAAAGGTGTAGAACATATTCAGATATTTTTCGGACACTAAAAACAAGAAATCTAAAAGAACAATGGGTGCGCGCGAAAACCACGTTGCCGGCGGGTTTCATTATAACAAGAGTGTAAGGTCTGGGGGTTATTAAAATGGTCTGGGGCTTTTAAAATATTAAATTCTAGGTATGTGAGAGTGTGCGAAATTGCAGGCTGGGCTCTGTCTATATATTCATATTAAATTGTGATCACTAAGGTAAGCTGTTAGAATAAGTAGTATGTAGCAGAGGCTAACCGAACAAAGAAAACTGTAACTTAATCTGTAAAACAATGATCAAAAGTTTTGAACAAAATTTAAATATGATTCTGATTAATTAAAAAATCGTAATTTCTCTTCAAAATGTGTCGAGTTAGTTATTTCGATAACCTTTAACACAGGTTTGCATCTGACGTACATGTGATCGAATTCTGGACCCGAATATAAGAAACTTGGCAGGTAGGTGGAAACTGTATTTTTGTATTTTATATATTTAAAATGTAAATGAATATAACATTGGCGCCCGTGACAGGAACGAATTTAATAAATTAATTAAATTCAACATCTACAAAGATGCAAATGTGTGTTGTTAGGTTAGCGGAATAAAATAAAAAGTGCGTCATTCGCACAAAATTGGCTATATAGTAGATTACATATTGATTATAGTATATATACGCACAAGTATTATAAAAAAGTAAAAATGGCAGATAATAATGATATTAGTTTATCTGATAGTCAGATAGCAAGTCAGTTAAGTAGCGATTCGGGAGTTCAAACGAATGATAGTAATGTAGAGAGTCAGTTTACCGAATCGAAAATAATGGAAGGTGTGACGAGTCAGTCAACGCCGGCCTTAATTAAGAGAGAAAGTAATAGTGAAATGATGAGTATGATGCAGTTATTGTTGAATAAATTTGACATGAACACTAGTGATTTCAATAACAAATTAGATGAACAAAAAAACGAAATGCTCAATAAATTTGATGTAAAGTTAGATGAACAGAAAAACGAGATGCAAGAATTTAAAAGTAGTATAAATAAGAAATTAGATATACAAAAGAATAGTTTTGAGGAGCTAAAAAATCAGAATAATGAGTTGAAATATGAAATACAAGAAATTAATAGACATTGTGAAAATACCAAAGTAGAATTTACCAATAGAGTCAGCCAAGTAGAAACCAAGTTAGATAATTCAATACAAAAGACAGATGTCAAATTTAATGAAATAGACAGTCAGATAGATAGAGTTGAGAAGCAGATAAATGAAAACAATGAAATATGAATAAATTCAATGAATGAGTATAACAATGATATAGAATCTAAAATTATTAAATGTAATATTGAAACTGAATGTAAGTTGAGTAGTGTAGTAATGACAGTTGAAAAATTTAGTCAGAATATTGATGAACGACAAAATAAGATAGACTCTAAAATATATGAAATTGAAAGTAATTATAAGACAGAAATACAAGCAGTAAATGAATCTATCGATGTAATATCAAAAAATAATGTACAGTCTGAATATAGTAATGACAAAAAATTATATTCTCTTGAACAAAATATTAGTAGTATGAGAGATGAATTAAGCTTAGTGAAAAATCAAAATGTAAACAATGTTACTGAGCGCATATTTATGACACGAGATACAAATAATGAAATAGAATTAGAAACTTTCAATTGTGACAATCGTAGAGTACACCCAATGCAATTTTTAAATAGGGTTAGGGAGTTTAATCGGTTTAATAGTAGTAGCTGGGAGGTTAAGTTGATGAAGATTATCAAATGTTTTAAAGGTAGTGCCGAGATATGGTCGGAAGTACACCATACCGAATGGGATAGTTTTGAGGGTTTTGAGATAGCTTTTCGAAACAAATATTGGTCAGAAGAAGACCAAGAAATATTAAGAAGTAAAATAATGGGTAACGGGAATTTTGGTAGGATTAATAACCACCTAACCATATATGTGATGACCATATACAACGAAGCTAAATATCTAGAACCGCCGTTGCCTTTCCGATCATTTGTAAGACATATTAGCAAACACCTGCCCAGAGAAGTGCAAATTACGCTAATGACTAGAGAGATTACAAATGTAAGTGAGTTAGAAAACATGTTAGATGTACTACAGAATATAGGGGAACGCGACATAGGGAGACGTTCAACCACACCAGTAGTACCACACCATAATAATAATAATAATTTCCATCATAACAGGGGTACACAGAATTTTCATAGAGGAGCGCGGGGAGGAAGTTTTGATAATAGGGGCGAGAGTTGGAGGTGTGGAACATGTGAAACCGACAATTATGCTAATAGAACAAATTGTTTCAGATGTCATCGGAACAGGGAGTGCGCCAGGAACGAGCGCGCAAGCCCAGCACCCAATCAACAGTCGAGAGGAGGAGAATTTCACAGAGGAGCGCCGAGAGGAGGACAATATAACAGAGGGAGAGGGGGAAATCATCCAGCTGTGGCGGGTCCCTCCACGGAAAACTAGGGAGGACAATGGAGAAGCGGGCCGAACCATTGTCTACGGAAAACAGGAGGGTCCAAATAATCAACAGATACCATAATAACGTTATCAAGATGGACATGGCGAAGGAACTGTTAGAAGAAGAGGAGAACAAGGTGATGGAACGCAGAGCAGGATTAACTGAGGTGACGATTAACCTTGAAGGTAAGAATTATAAAACTTTAATTGATACCAGTAGCGAGATCTCAGTAATTTCTGAAAATGTCATGGGTGAATTAAAAGAGTTAAACAAGAATATACCGTCATTACCAGTTGCAGGAGTTACTGTAGTGGGGGTAACTGGGGTGAGAAGTAAGAGAATAACCAGACAAGTACAATTAAATATTCTAATAAATGAAGTCGAATTTGAAAACACTTTCCTAGTAGTTAAAGGGTTGAGTTTAGATGTAATATTGGGAAATGATTTTTTGGAAAGAAACGGAGCAGTAATAGATTTCAATAAACAAATAGTAAAATTTGAGAAGGGGAATAAACCAGTCAGGATAGAGTTTAAGAAAGTAGTAAATGAAAATAAAGTCACGGGAATAAAAATGTTACATAAACAGATAAGTGATAGAGAGATAGAAACTAAAATAAATATATGTCTTGAGAGTGATAGCATAGAAAATGAGGAGAGAGAGATGCATGAGCGTAATGAGAGTGTGTGGGCAAATAGAGCCGATAAATTTTTCAATGAAAATACAGTTGTAGGAAATACTCAACAACAGGAGTTGTGGGCAGTTGTCGAGCAGTACAGAGAGGTGTTTGATGAATCACCAGGGAAAGCGAAGGACTACATCTGCGAGCTGAAAGTTCGGGACCACGCACCATACATGCAGAGAAGCTACCCAGTGCCGTTTTCGAAGAGGAGGGCTGTACAGGAGGAATTAGACCGGATGATGCAAGGAGGCATAATTGAATGCTCAGTATCACCTTATTCAAATCCTTTGGTGGTAGTGATAAAGAAGGATGGCAAGGTAAGGTTATGTTTAGATGCTAGGAAAATTAATCAAATTATTATACCTGACAGGGAATCTCCAGAACCCATAAATGAGATTTTACAAAAGTTTAGCAGAGTCAAATACATGACGTCCTTAGACCTGACCGCTGGATACTGGCAGGTGCCATTAGCAACAGAGAGCAGGAAATACACAGCTTTTCTTTTTAACGGTAAGAATTACCAGTTTAAACGCTTACCTTTTGGATTAAACACCAGTGTTGCCAGTTTTATCAAATGTTTAGATAATATTTTACAACCTAAGGATTTAGATTTTTTAACTGTATATGTCGATGATATCTTGATAGCCTCTAGAACGTTCACTGAACATTTAGAACACATAGAATATGTATTAGATAAGCTACAAAGAGGGGGTTTAACAGTGAATTGGGACAAGTCTAAGTTTCTGCAGACAGAAATACACTTTTTAGGATTTATTATTACACAGGAGGGGATATTAGCCAACCCTGACAAAGTCGAAGCCATAATGCGATTCCCTGAACCTAAAAACATTAAGCAACTACAGAGTTTTTTAGGCCTATGCAATTTTTACAGGAAATTTCAGGAGAACTACGCACAAACTACATCCAAACTGAGTGTTGTCCTGCAGAAGAATAAACAGTGGAGATGGGGCGATGCGGAACGAGCTGCGTTTAATGAAATTAAGAGAAAGTTTAGTCACATGATAATGATGAATCATCCCGATTTTAATAAGACTTTTTATTTACAGACCGACGCCAGCAATGTAGCGCTAGGTGCCGAGTTATACCAGGAGAGCTGCGACAAGGAACACCTAACGATCGCCTTCGCCAGTAGATCGTTGTTATCGGCGGAAAATAATTACATGACAACTGAGAAGGAACTACTAAGTATTGTGTTCGCCATGGGTAAATTCCGCACGTACATCCTAGGGAATACCACGATCATCCGGACGGACCACAAGGCACTGTCATTTCTGAATTCATGTAAGCTAACACACAGCCGATTAACCAGGTGGGTATTAGCCTTACAAGAATATAACTTTTCATGGGAGTACATAAAGGGGTCAGATAATAAGGTACCAGATACACTTTCTAGAATAGATGTTATAGACAATAAAACTGGTAGGGACCTTAAAGAAATAGAAATTTTCAGACTAACTAGGGAAGATAGAATTTTTGGTGAGGAATTAAGTGACATTAAAAACTTGCAAAGATCTGATAGCAAACTGGGTAAAATAATTGTTAGTTTAGAAACAGATGTAGAGGGATCTGAATATAATGAGCGATTTCAAATATATCAGGGTATTTTGTTTAAAAAAGTAGATGGTGGGGAGCGTGATTGGAGGTTAATTATACCTGATGGGTTAATAGATAAAATTGTTTGGGATTGTCATATAAGGTATGGTCATTTTGGGGCGAGAAAGTGTGCTAATGTTTTGAAAGAGTCATGTATATTTAAGAATATGGAGAGGAGAGTGAGAAAAGTGTTGAGAGTGTGTGATTTATGTCAAAAATCGAAAGTAGTGAATTATAGAGTGGAAGGAGAGATGAATTACATAAAAGTAGATAAACCTTTCGATCTAGTTGCGGTTGATTTATATGGACCATTACCCAGAGGTAGAGGAGGTGTGTTATATGTATTTGTAGTTTTAGATACTTTTTCAAAATTTGTAAAGTTATATAGCATTAAGAGAGCGACGAGTAAAGTACTTAGCGAGAAGATAGTCAAAGATTATATGCTTAAGGTGGGAAAGCCGAAAATTATATTATCCGACCATGGTCCACAGTTTATAAGCGGTAAGTGGCGGCAGACGCTTGGATGGGAAGGCATCATACCCAAGCATACGGCAGTGTACCATCCTCAGTCGAATCAAGCAGAACGGGTGATGAGAGAGATTGGCAGGATATTCCGGGCGTACTGTCACGCCAAACACACAGAATGGCCATCCTACGTGAAAAAAGTAGAGGAGTGGCTGAATTGTACCACCCATGAGTCCACGGGATTTACGCCGCATGAGTTGATCAGGGGAACAAGGCCGCCCAGGATATTAGAACAACTTTTCACATACCCACCCGAAGGTCAAATTTTGGACAGAAACATGAAAATTAGATTGGCGAACGAGAATTTACTTACTAGAGGAGAGCGACGAAAACAGAAACATGATGCTAAGGGTAAATGGACCAAATATGAGGTAGGTCAGTTAGTGTTAGTAAAAAGACACGATTTGTCCAGTGCTCAAGATAGGGAAATAAAGAAGTTTTTCTTGTTATATGAAGGACCTTATGAAATTGTTGAAATAAAAATGCAGAATGCGTATGTGCTGAGGAACCCAGCGACACGGGAAATAGTAGGTACTCAAAATGCGACGAATTTAAAGTTATATAGGTCACTTTAATTGTTATGTTTATAAATAAGTTTTCCAAACATTATTGTATGTTTTCAGAAGGGATCCTCCCCCATTTTCGGGCGGCCACGATCTTACCAGTCCTGGGCGTGGAATTCGGAAATCGGAGGCGGGCCATGGTTGTCAGGATCTTCCTTCGGGCAGTGAAAACAACGATGGTCCGACTTCACAAAATTGGTATCAATTAGAAATTTAACTACATTATTGAACGGGGAGGGGGACCCCTAAGGTATGTGGAAACAAATTTTACACACTCAAGATGCATAAATAAGCACAACACCACGTACCAACATTGCCTAAGGGAGAATATGAAAAAAAATAAATAAATAAAAAATAAAGTGAGGCAATGTTTCAAGTATTATTTCACCACTGTCATTTGCAAAATAAAAATTTAGCAAATGATAGAAGTTCCAGTATATTAAGAAAAATGGATTTTGTGGAGATGGGTTTGGGGGCGGATAGACAGCAGGCCTGGATGAATGAGAGGGAGAGTAGATTTGTATAAATTGTAATTAAGGTAGTTGAAAAAAAAAAAAAAAAAAAAAAAGCAAGGTAATGTGATTTAATGGTAGATGAGGGGAACGTGAATTCACGTATGGTGTCTGACCGTCCCCTACTCCATCTCGACAAAACCCCCGTTTCAGGCGGGGATACTGACCACTTAGTTATAAATTATAAGTAATAAATTTAAAATGTAAATAAATTTTAGAATTAAGTGACCAACTATAGTTGTCAAGTTTTAGTATCAGTGAATATGGGAACGTTTTGAAACGATGTGTAACAAAATATAAACTTGTTGTCAATACAAGAAGTGGGGATGACAATGGGGGGTAGTTTGGTGCTCAATGAAGTGATAATAACAATGGAGTGTTGAACGGCATTGGTAGAAAGATTAATTTCATGTATTAAGTAATTAGTTAGTTATTAAGTGGCTATCGTGGGGGTGGCCTGTGCTCTCACAAGTAGCGAAATGGGTTGGGGGTAGCAGTGAGTGTTACCCCCATCGGAGGCCAAACTGGCGATGAATGTGCGGCACACCTTATCCGTGTAAATAAAAAATTTTTACACACAATACTAAATAACGTGTCGCACATAATAATATTGATGTGAAACAGGCAGTGAAATAAAAGTTTAGATTTCCTCGACTTTTCGGGCAGTTACTGCCTTACCAGCACTAACCGTGGTTTTGGCTAGCGGCCAGCTATGGTCATACCAAGTCCCTTGACCATAGCTGACTTGAAATTGGTATATATTTGAAATTTAATGGGGGGATATTAGAGGAAATCTCCGGTACTATGGAACAGCGGCTGCCACTCTGTTCGAGGAGGAACAGCAAGACCGGTGGCAGATCCGTTTTAAGGGTGTATGAGTATATAACAAGAACATGATGATGTTCACTAACTTTAAAACTTAATAGCGGAAGCAGAGACACGGAGAGGTAAAAACCTGCTCCAAAATATACCGTCTCTGTGGAAGCGAATGGGCGCCACAGTCCAACATAATCTGAAATAGTGTGTGTGGCTGGGAGGTGACGCAAAGGAGTCACGAATTTAAAGTTTAGGACATAAAAGTTTTTGCTTATTCAAAGTTTAATTCAAATAAAACTGCTTGTGCTCTGTTCAGGTAATTAGCTGCTCAGATATTTAAAAATAAGGTGTTCATTATGCGTTTTTAAATGTAGTGTTTACTTGTTGTATGTTAGATATAGGTATTGTAAAAAATAGTTAATTTCATGATGTGTGTATGTTTTTTTCCTAAGCCAATAATTAAATCGTCTGGCAGGCTAACATAAATAACCAGAATCAGAGAAATGGAAACAGTGAGGTGAGAAGGGAGAATAAATAAAAATAAACATGTATATTCCATGTAATTTGTTCAATTTTAAGATGTATTTTCATTGTGTTAGGAGGATCAGCTGATCAGCAATAACGTCACTGGTATATTGGTTTGTAAATGTTACAAGTAATTAATGTTTAATGTACTACAGATATTTTGAAGTAAAGATAAAAAGAATATGAGAAATAAAATAACAATAATTTATGCAAATTAATAAAAGATAATTCATGGGTGATAAATGTTTTATGGGACACGTAGACCTGTCCAAGTTGAATTAAAAGTTGAATGTGAAATGATGGAGATGAATATAATGTAATGTTGTTTTTGAGTTAATGTAATATAACAGAAGTTTGTGAAATATAGATGTTGACACAGTGGTAATGGAGAATTTATGTAGAGTTTTGAATGATATATATTTATGTTTATAATTAATGAGGTTATTTTGTGTATTTGTAGTAATGTAATGAGATTGAGATTTTTGGGGTTGGCAATTTTGTATTAGAGGGTAGTGTAATGGAGGAGTCCGCAACAAGGGTTGGGACGGGATAGGGATAGATTTTAGTGGGGAAGGGGCCGCCTTAGGTAGAATCCGGGCCGCCAAATAAGGGAATTGAGTTTTTTGGGTAGGGGAAACATGTATCCTATATACAAGGGGTTAGAGAGTATTTTATATAGAGAGAAGGTAGCGATTTGTGTTAAATGGTAAGTTGGGTTTGGAGTATTGGGATAGAGGTTTTGGTAGAGATGGGTGTCATGGTAATTGAAGTTGATTAATATTAGAGTCAGAGGTAAAGTTTATATATGCATACAGATCTGGTAATACAGAAAAACGAGAATAAATAATTTACATCACCTTCAGTAGATTAAAGTAGGATTGGTAAGCAAAAAGAGAGATTCATAATAAAGAATATACAATTGTTTAATTTTTTTCAACCAGTGACAGAATTTTGATAAAATTTGAAAATAATGTAAAGTCAAGAAGTGTTTGTTTTAAATAATTTACAGTAATGAGAATAAATGAGTTACAACACCCACAGTATATTAAAGTAAGATTGTTGAAAAGAAAGAGAGAAATTTATGATAAAAGATATAAAAGCTTTTATTTTAAACCAGTGACAGAAATTTTAATAGAATTGAAAATAATGTAAAGTCAAGAAGTGTTTATTTTAAATAATTTAAATGTCAAGTTGATGATTAATTATATTAATATTTGTTCGTTTTAAATATTTTGTTTTATTATGTTTTGTATTTCAAGGTAGGATATTGCAGATGTTCAAAGTGTTTTCAGAAATCATACATAACATATGTAGGTCAAGGGTTTTGGACTTGACCTAGTTACGATCAGCTGATGGGGTCATACACCTAATAAGCTTGTATAGTAGGAATCCAATTTTAATTTGTTTGTTTGATTAATTCAAACCAATATTTGAATAATTTTAATAAATGTTATTTAATAAATAAATGCAATAAAATTTTTTTAATGAATAAATTTAAATTTTTTTTTGAATTTTAAAATTAAAAAATTTTTTTTTTAAATTTTTTGAAAAAAAAAAACTTGATTTTTCGCCTGCCAGCGAATGAATATTTTAGATGATGATTCTTTTATTATGTGTGTATTAACCATGTTTCTTTTATTGTATTGCATTATATTGGTAGACTATAAGTGGTTCTCATGTTAGAGTAAGGATGTGTTTATATTATTAGAAATGTCTAGGTTAAGTCATTTGAAACAAAAAATTAGAACAAATAAGGAAGAGAATTTTTTTTGATAAAATATTTTTTTTTGAATTTTGAATTTCTAAATTTTTGATAAATTTTAAAAGCAATTTTTCTACTTTTAATGTGTTATGGTAATATGTAATGTTAGTGTGTGAGCCCAGTATTTGCTAAAGGCAGCCCAGCTTGCAAAAAGGGGAAACATCGGCGGAGGAGCTGGGATAATTTTAGCCAGGGATTGAGGATTTTTGGGGGTAGCATGTTAAAAGGCGAGGTGCACCGTGGTGCGAGTCTGTTCGATTTCTCGGTGTTGGGATCTCTAACGGAGAAGTCCAGTGATCTCGTTCAGATGAGTCCATGGTCGCTGAGCCAGGGGGGGTCGTGTACCCATGAGATTAAGAACCAGGGGGTTGTTGGCACCAGTTCCTCACCGGTCCTTTTCGGGGTTATCGATGAGATTTCTTCTGTCGTGGACAGCAGAATTCTCATCGAGGGGGTATTGTAGCGGGTCAATTTTTGGGTGTTTTTATTTTAACCGTTTGGGGCATTTATATATTTTTACTTATTTCATTTTTGGGCGGACTTGTATAATAAATTTGTAAAACGGTATTATTGTGCAACGTATTTGTCAGAGTAATAGACCAGAGTTGAGAAACAGCGTTTGGAACAAAGGCGATGCGCAATTTCAGTGGTGTAACACGGCAGAGGAATTTGCATCTCCACAAAATTTGTAGAAATCTGTACTGGTGTGGCAGTGCACACACGTCACTACTCGCGCATGAGCGCATACCCAAGCGATGTTGGAAAACCAAGATGGCTAGAGAGAATAATATTCATCGCCTTCTACAAACTTTTGCGGAAGCACTGTTTTAAGTCCGGCCCACTTAAATGACGTCAGCCACTGCCTATAGAAGATCATGTGCGACTTTGACTCAAAAAACAACATGCATAGCATGGGCCGAGGCTTCGGCAACGAAGCCCAAGGCTGTGATTTCCATCAAAAAGTATGAGATCACGTTAGCTACACCTGCGACGTTTTCCTGCCCAGTTAGTCGTTGATCGTGTCGGCCGACACAGCGCCGAGTGCGCCCTGCTAACTCTTATCAGTTTTTTTTGTTGAAGCAACAGTGAAATAACAGTGACAAATTAGGTGACTGCGGTCAATTAAAGGTGTAGAACATATTCAGATATTTTTCGGACACTAAAAACAAGAAATCTAAAAGAACAATGGGTGCGCGCGAAAACCACGTTGCCGGCGGGTTTCATTATAACAAGAGTGTAAGGTCTGGGGGTTATTAAAATGGTCTGGGGCTTTTAAAATATTAAATTCTAGGTATGTGAGAGTGTGCGAAATTGCAGGCTGGGCTCTGTCTATATATTCGTATTAAATTGTGATCACTAAGGTAAGCTGTTAGAATAAGTAGTATGTAGCAGAGGCTAACCGAACAAAGAAAACTGTAACTTAATCTGTAAAACAATGATCAAAAGTTTTGAACAAAATTTAAATATGATTCTGATTAATTAAAAAATCGTAATTTCTCTTCAAAATGTGTCGAGTTAGTTATTTCGATAACCTTTAACACAGGTTTGCATCTGACGTACATGTGATCGAATTCTGGACCCGAATATAAGAAACTTGGCAGGTAGGTGGAAACTGTATTTTTGTATTTTATATATTTAAAATGTAAATGAATATAACATTGTTTCAATTATAATATTTAATGCTAATAAATGATTTTCTTCAATGAAGAAAATATTTATTCCACTACAACTTTTAATTTTTTTTAATAAGAAATTTATAATAGTTCGAATTTATAAATTGAATATTTTTTAATTAATACCATCATTTATTTAAAAAATAAATTAGTATTTTAATTTGATGAAATTAAATTTGAGTAAAGAAAATACTTTATTGAAAATTTCCAATCTAATATTTTCTTGACTTAAGAAATTTTTTTTTCATAAAATTTATTTTTTTTTCAGTGTATGGCAGCAACCTAACTGCCGTAGCAGAATCTATGGCAATTTGCTTGCAACTCCAGAAATTAAAAGTGTGCTCGCTCAGATAGGCGAAAATGGTCTATGACGTAGCCAAGCCAGAAACAAAAACAATGAAAACATTCGATGAACATGCATCATACGTGTATCGGAACGTTTTGTCGCTCCAAGCAAAAAATTCACCTTTGCAAGGCGATGAAAGAGATGAGTAGTTATTATCAGCTACACACTTTGAGTCAGTGATTCTCCAATTTTTTTAATTTATCTCTTGTTTTGTGGTGGCGTTAATCTTTCTTAACTGATTGATTCGCGGGTCAAGGCATCGCGCTAGCGTGCGGCGCCCCCTTGGCCCTGGGCGACCGCCTGGGTTGCCTCCCCCCCCCTTAAAGCTGGCACTGTGTATATGTATATACAGGCACAAAAGTCTACAAATATGATAATATGATGTAAACACATGTTTTTAATATGTTATAACTGAGTGTCAGGTGTGACAACCTAACATATTCCCATCAGAATTACTTTAAAATTATATTTTTAAGTAATACACATTACTTATAAAACTGAATTTATTAACAGCTATCAACAAAACAATTTTTAGCTGTTAAATGACACTGGCAAAAAAATGAACCACTTATTTAATGCTGATAGAGTAGTCCCATATTACTAAGTATATAAGAATACTATAAATTACTTATGTGACAAAACTTTGGGCAATAATTGCAATAAAAAATGTTGAATACTTTATTTAGTGTGGAGTAATGCCGATACTATTCAATAATTTTTAATCCTAAAATAAAGAAAAGAACTTAATACTTGTATTTCAAAATATGACAAAGCTTTAAGCATCTAAGCAAACAAAGCATCTGCCTGAAATATTATTATACAAGCAGCACACAGTCTGAATGTCAAAATCTGTATACAACCAATATGCAAGCAAATAACACTTAAGAAAATAAAACTTTTGACTAAATAAGAAAGTTCAAACTAACTGTATACATTTCAGAGATCACACACACATACAAAATAGAGATACACACATTAACAAAATGTTGAGGAACATGCTTGTTGTATAAAGCTTGTCGAAGGTAACATATTATCATGTCTACTCTGCAACTGAAGTGATGATACTTCATATTTTATATACAAATGTTTTATCAAAATTTTTACATAAGCAAATCAGAACATCAGTTATTTCCTAAAGGATCTGCAATAAGTAAACTGACATTATTTTAGCGTCTTTTTAAATTTAGGTTTAACTAAATTTTACTAACTATAAACCAAAACAAGAAACACTCACACTTCCATATAAAATTATTGCTAAAAGAAAACTGACCTCAGCAGCATGCTGTTTAGGTCTGGGCCACGAAATGAATGTTTCAGTGTCAGGAGCACAGTAGGGATGTAAGGCTTTGAATGGTAGAAAACATGCATCCTTATGGACAAAGGTAAACCACGGACCAACCACCTCACTGCAGCTTCAATGTCAGCAAACTTACAATTGTTCACCAAATCGCTGCAAAACACAAAACAGCTTTCTAATGATACAGCTATGCTTCAGTGTATACTATTACTCTAGCATGTACATTCTCCTTTACTTAGTTGTTAAATAACTATGAATACTATGAATCCTTAAACCTACAACTTTTACTGATAGCACGAGTGTAAATATAATAAACAATCTGCTCATCTAGCTATAACAACATTAATATATGAAGTATAATTTGACACAATTTTTTATAAATGAACACACTACTCAACAAATCTAATCACCATCTACTGCATCTTACTGCATTCTTCTACAGCCTCCATGAAATTACAATTTAGAGGTTCAGCAGTTGTTTAATACACACATAAAACACTCAAATATACACAGTAAACTATTAAAAAGCTGTTTTGTATTTTGCCTTTGATTTTATTTTCTGAATGCCAGCATTAATTATTTTGATGACTGTCATTGATGAAAGATGACTTCCATGCAACTTAAACATGTAATCGTCACACATACTATTGTGTTTATGAAACTGTACGTTTGTAGAGTTCTGACATGAAACGGACAGTACAATGTTCTATAATAGTAAGAAATAAATCTGATATGGCAATAATAGTATTTACAAATTAAAAACATTTTTCAAGAATCATCTCTAACTGGGGTCTCACTGAAGAATGGGTAAATTTCCAGAACAACTTCTTAACATTGTGACTCATGTAAATTAACTTTACAACACAAGTTACATTAATAATAATTCTCATATCTTGGTCATTCACCATGGTTTCAATTTTAATTGATGTTCGGCCTTCGTTATCTTTGGTCATTTCCAGTAATTTATGTCTGTAAAACTTGAAGCCCAATGGCTCAATGGACAATTACCGTGGGTCATGATTTCTGATAAGCTGAGGTTCTTTTAGGTTTTATTTCTGCTCATGGCCTTAGAATTTAATGCCCAAAACATGGAGTAATATTAAAACAATAATGGTGGATGTACAAGACATAGAGTTATCACAAAACTGGAGTTTATGAAAGTTGAAAGTGAATACATTCACAAATTGTGAGTGACTGTATAAGTTACAACATACAGTTTGTATAACGATGAATGTCCAACCCAATCGTTTTTTCGGTCACATCAGACATCATTTTTCTAACTTTACATGATTACTATCACACACACACATGTGCACGCACACAACTCATGCCAACTCAAATACTGAAGTAATCACTCTGGTCACTTTCGAAATAAAAGGAATTCCATTCCTTCTATTTTCTATAATATATATTATTGTGAAAAAAGAGACTTGGATTATTATTTAGGTGTAGGTAGAGTACTTCAAATAACACAGTATTATGTAAAGTAACATATATTTTCTACTGTAGGTTAAATCACAGGTAGCAACATAATATAAATGTAACAAAATATATATAAAAAATAAAAAATCTGAATACAAGTTTACTGTAAACTTCACTTACTGTCAATTGTAATATTCATAGTATTTAAAGCATAGTATTCAAATTGTCAAAAACAATAATTGACCATTTTTACTTGCGTTATTGTTTTCAAAAAGACTAAAAATATCTGTAATATTATTTATACTATAATTAGAAAGTTACAATAGTCCCTATTATAACAAAGGCAACTGTTGGTACATTATGTTCTTCCGTTAACTGACTGCAATTTTTACTAAATAACATTTATGGATATGCACAAACACTATTCATACTCCGATTCCCTCTATAATTAAGTGATAAATCATTATGCAAACACTTGTATTTATATCAGAAACTATTTTACAATTTTCAGAATTTCACTATTCTTTCCTGATAATTTCTCTTTTTGATTTGTGTGTGTGTGCATGTGGGTGTGGATTCACACATATGCAACATGAAAAACATATTTTCATACTTTTAATCATAAATATGAGTAAACTTTCAAGCAATTAACTTGTTTAAACCAAAATAACTCATAGGCTTTTAAAATGAGAATTTTGAGTTTAAAATAGAAAGATACGATTTTTTTAAACAGCAACCTATGTAAAAAAAATCAGAACAATTAATTTTAATTAATATTATAAACACACACACACACACACAAAATTTAATACAGGGAGTGGTACAAATTAATGTAGAAAATACATATAATATATAAATTCGTTTTAAATAAGAGCTTGGACTAAATAAAAATTACAAGAGATTGTTACTTACTCTCTGCATTTATATAGTTGTGCAATTCTTGTTTCTGTAATTATTTCCTTGCTCATGTTTCTATTCATCACTGTTTTATGTCTAAACCCTGTTTTTTCAGAGCTACCAGATACGTTGAGCTGATGGTATTGAGCAACAGTTTGTGCGTTATGCTGACAGCTTTCAGCAGATGTATTTGGTTGCTGTTTGGTCTTCAACACACTCACACCAGATGGTTTCATAACTATTAGTCTCCCATCTTTTGTATTACCTACACTACTACTTACTAATATATGTTTTGTACTTGAACCACTAACTGTCGAGTGCAATACTGGAGATTTCTGTATAATTAAAGGTTTGTTCACTTTACTAGTGTCAGATGCTGTTACTAACACGTACCTACTATTCTGTGGGTTAACTGAAACTGGCCTCTTCTGAGGCTGCACTTTGTTCTTGTTAACAAATATAAAGTTATTTGATTTTGTAACTGGAATTGTATTATTATTATTATTATTACCATTCGAGTGTAATGTGTTCCGTTGTAATATACTTGGACCAACCACACTACAAATGGTACTTATATTATTTTTTAATTCAAATTTTTCTCCATTTAGTAGGAGACTATTAGATCTGCTCTGAGGAAGTACTTGTGAAACATCTGACATTTCACTGGTGGTCAACAAAATACTGTTACTACCAACTCGTGATGAATCTACATCAGAACAGAGAACCATGTTTTTGTCTAGTGGTTTTTTACTTGGAACAAATATTACACGTTTACTACCTAAACTATTAGCACCAATACTAGGATCTGCAAGAAAACTAACTGGATTATGTTTACTATCCAAATGTGTACTTTTAAACTTAGTTCTTTTATTTTTTATAAATATTCTTGACCCTCCTTTGAAAATGGATCGTTTTAAAGTAACATCATTATCTGAGAATGAGTTTCTGCTACTCACTGCCAATGAATCTTTATTTTGTTTCACGTGTTCAAGTTCTATGAAATTACTTTTCACTATTCCATCATTGAATCTGTGTCCTGTATTATTTAAACACTGATAACTGTTTGAAGTACTACCATTGTTAATATTTAGAAAACTGATTACAGTATTATTTTTACTTCTGTCCTCACTGCCACTGCTATCAGTTATATGTTTTTGATCAGCAGAATCAATATTCATTACTTCATTTTTATTGTACGGTTCTACAACAGTGTTCATCTTTTTGCCCAAAAATATATCACTGATTGTATTAATGTCTTCTGTAGCATTTATTTCATTACCTGTTTCACAATATTCCAAGACTTTTCCATGACTATTGAACATTAAATTATCATATTCACAGATGTTCATATTTTCATTATGTATTGGTTTTTCTAACTGCTTGCAATGTTGCACACTTAAATAATTATCATTTAGTATAAATTCATCATTTTCTCTTAAAACTGAACTGTCCAGAACATCATCATTAGAACACTGATTATGCGTCTTATCACCATTTCCTGAATCAATTACAATTTCTTCTACCCAGTTATTAAAAACATCATCAAATATTTCATACTGGCCATCAAATATCACTCCATTACTGCCATCACCACTTGCACTTCCTACATCTTTATTTTCACTTTTAATATTATTAGTTGTACATGAACTGCTTGTGTTCAGTAAATCCATATTTTCTTGGATAGAGTCATTACAAAATATTTCTTCGCTTTCATTTTTAATATTAAAATTCTCCAACTTACTATCTAGTTCAATACTATTCAAACTTTTCAAAGAATTTCCAATTTCTAATTCAGCTTTAATTAACTTGTCATCTCCTACTTTATTATCACTCTGTAACAACCTTACATCCATATTCTTCTCATTTTCAGTGAAGATGTTTTTCTTTTCAAAATGCTCTAATTCTTGAACATCTTGTGGTGAAATTTCAATTTTCTCATGATTAAATTTGAACAACTTATCATTAGAGTATGAATATGTGTTTAATTCATTATCCAGTCTAACAGGGGCTGCCTGTTCTTTATTCTTGTACTCTGTGTTCTCTGTTGTTAGAAAAGACAAAGGAAACTCTGCATTTAAGAGTGTATTTACAAGCAAATTATTTTTGTCTTCTGAAGTATGTGTACTGAAAATGTTTTCACTCTCCGCTTCAACTCCATTATCTATCAAAAAAGACTTGTGTAAGTCACTATCACCATAATCTAAATCAAAGTTTATAATATTATCTAAATCATTTTCTAATTTTAAATCCTGTATATCATCATTCTCACTTATATCACTTGAATGTACTGCTGTGTTACCTATATTATCTATATGGTGAAAAGATATGTTGCTGCAAAAACCATCTATTCTTTCCAGATAATTCATAGCACCATTGTTTCTATACTGAAAACTGTTATCTTTATAATGAACATGTTCTTCAGGCAAATACTTATTTAATTCATTACTACATGTTTCACTGTCACTTCCTAGACCACTTTCATTCTCGGATTTATAATTCTCAAAATTTGAATCATCCAATTTACACGCCATACACTTTTCATCTAAACTGGTGGTGTGTTGACAATTTGAATTACATAACGTAATATCTGTTTTTACATTCTCTGTAATAAGCTTGTCAGTTCTTTCATGTAACCTTTCTAGCTGGTCTTCCTCTTCTTTTTTGACATGATCTGAATGTAACCACAAATCCACAATAGTTTCTGAACCTAAAAATAAATAAATAATGAAGCTGACACACAGATAATTTAATAAATATAAGGTGTGTACTGAAAGTAATGCCTCTTAACTCATAATTTGTTTATTAACAGAAGTTGAGAGATGAAATAATACATATATGTACATTAAACCTTTGCACACAAAAAAGTCACCATTCAAAATAACCTTTGTTGAACTCAACACATTTGCACCATTTTTGAATCCACCTCTGGAAAGCACTTCGAAAACGTCTATGGAGCACCCTCTGACCCATGCCCTAATGACATCTTACAGCGCACAAAAGAGGTGAAAGTGATGTGCACAATCAGGGCCCTTAGGAAGGATAGGGCACCACTGACCACCCCATTTGTGTAAGGCATTGGTTTGTGGGTAGTGATGTGTGAGGCCCAGCATTATCATGATGCACTTTAATGTCATAAAGCTTTTTCTCAGGTCTTTTTTTCTGATGGCTTCTCATGAGATTTTTCCACATCACAATGTAATGTTCACTGTTCACTGCTGAGCCCTGTACAAGAAAATGCAGCAAAACTGACCCTCTCTCATCCCAGAACATAAGAACCATCATGTTGGCTGACGACTTCCAACTTCTTAACATCTTAGGTTTAGTCTGAATGAGATTACTTTCGGGGGAGGGGGTGAGACTAGCCTGAATGTTGGACTCACCACTTTCCTCAGGACACATGAGGTATTCAGGATACTTCCCATATAATATTTATATAGTTACTTATAAGCCTTATTTTAACACATGCAACTGTCTTAAAAACAGACCTACATAAAGTGATTATGGAATTTCACTGAAAATTTTAATAGCTCTGGGGGGGGGGAATTGATCCTCTAATCCCCTCCTGTAGATACATCACTGGTACTGTGACACCACTCCATCGACTACCTTTTTGTCTTGTGGTCAAGCCTCAACTTCAGTCATAAAATTTGAAAAAATTTCTTTTCATTACCTTTAAACAGACACACACACTTCCCTGTAGTCTAGGTCTTCTGTAATCATTGGTCATCGTGCTCACAAATCGGGTTTAAAACAATTTCGCATACTGTGATGTACAAATCAGCACAAATCATGTTATCAACTTATTGACAGCGCCACTAGTCAGTACAATCGCTGACCTTCCATGACTGGTTGCTGGTTTGTTGTTTATGGATGTTTCCCCTACTTTAAACTTACTGACCCTTCTTAGAACATTGCTCTTGTCCAATACTGCTTGTCTGTATACATTTCTGAGATGACCATGGATGTTTGTAGCTGTACATCCCTCTTTACTCAAGAATCCCAATAACTGCCTATGAATCACATCCATTGTTCAATCAATGTGAACACAAAGAAAATTTGTCAGTCACGACCAAGATATGCTCTCTCAGTGGTATGAATTTCAGGTACACATCAGTATTACAGATTTGATCAACAAACAGGCATTACTTTCATTACAACCCTTGCACTTACAATTAAAATTTAATTTTAAATATTTACTAATCAAACTAACTAATGAACACAATCTTGTTAGACAAATTTTATATGTAAACATTTAGTTTACTAGTTTTTAGTTTGCTAAAATATTCCTACTTAGGTATGAAGATTGTGGAACACACGTGCGTGCACGCGTGCGCACACACACACACAAGCATCAAGAAAATGTTTAATGTGAAATGACATGAAACAGTTATTTGTTTTCTACTAAATGACCTGAAGATGGCTTGCCTGCCGAAAGCGCTCGTGAATACCAAAGACAACATAGTGGTTTGTACAAAACTACTAGTAGAAATATTTGAGACCACTAACACTCCAATACAACAATAAAAAAAGTTATTTGTTTATACTGTAAATAGACAAAACCTAAAAACAAAATGAAAGAGTGAAAACATATTTTTTACATTTGCTGCACAATAACAATGTGACAAAGAATCTTTGGTAGTACTCAGATATAAACAAATAGTTTCCAACTTTGAAATGCCTAAGAAAAACAATAAATTTACAAACCTAGCAGTGGATTGTATTATAATTGATCAAATAACATGAAAATAAAAAGAGTAGTATTCAACTGTACATAAATAAATAGGGAAATTTTCATATTTTATATATTTTACTACAGAGCTTTTAAAGATACATTCTTTATTATGTTGAAATACATTTATCACATCAATACAATTTAAAAACACAGTCAACTCAAGGGAACAACAAAAGTGATGATTACAAATCAAAGTCTAAATATCAAGACAGTCGAGTCTACGTTGTCTTGTTGAGGGACAGAAGGAAATACTCTGAGCCATTTAATATGATGAAAATAAAAGAGGACTACAGCAATTAAGAGAATGAGAACTACTTTACGTTTATTATTAAACATTACATTTGGCTAAACATTCTCCCACAACATCAACCTTTATGTACGTTTATTATTAAACATTACATTCGGCTAAACATTCTCCCACAACATCAACCTTTATGTACGTTTATTATTAAACATTACATTCGGCTAAACATTCTCCCACAACATCAACCTTTATGTATGTTTATTATTAAACATTACATTTGGCTAAACATTCTCCCACAATACCAACCTTTATGTACGTTTATTATTAAACATTACATTCGGCTAAACATTCTCCCACAACACCAACCTTTATGTACATTTATTATTAAACATTACATTCGGCTAAACATTCTCCCACAATACCAACCTTTACGCACGTTTATTATTAAACATTACATTCGGCTAAACATTCTCCCACAACACCAACCTTTATGTACGTTTATTATTAAACATTAAATTCGGCTAAACATTCTCCACAACACCAACCTTTATGTACGTTTATTATTAAACATTACATTCGGCTAATCATTCTCCCACAATACCAACCATTATGCACGTTTATTATTAAACATTACATTCGGCTAAACATTCTCCCACAACACCAACCTTTATGTACGTTTATTATTAAACATTACATTCGGCTAAACATTCTCCCACAATACCAACCTTTATGTAAGTTTATTATTAAACACTTCATTCGGCTAAACATTCTCCCACAACACCAACCTTTATGTACGTTTATTATTAAACATTACATTCGGCTAAACATTCTCCCACAACACCAACCTTTACGTACGTTTATTATTAAACATTACATTCGGCTAAACATTCTCTCACAATACCAACCTCAACTAAAAACATAATAATACGACACTTAATGAGGTACAGAAAATGTACTGTGGCTTGTTGGAAATCACTGATGTAAACTGATTTTTATAAAATATGCCAAATTGATATCTCATCTGGTTTATTTGGTTAATTTTACTTAAAATTTAAAATGTGCATACTAGTTTCCTTAAGTTAGTCTTACAGTACAGTAATTTATTAAAGTTTTGTAACTGAGATTTTGACTGTTTAATTTTTTTGTAAACAGCCTTCCTTTGTTTTAGATAATTTTTACATCATTTTATTGTCAATCAAACAATTATAATTTTCAAAATGGACAAATGCTTCATACTCCAACTTGCCATCTAAATACTGATGAATGTATACTTGGCAATTGTATGCAATTCAGAAAAAGCACACAGGCAGCAACTGTATAAAATAGGTGCAGTTTGTAATAATTTCCATATTAAGTCCACTAGCATTTCATTACATTTGTAGGTAAAGTTACACTTGCATCATTTCCTTGCTGCTGTTACCCGGTATGGTAGTAACAGCACAGTCATTAAGATAAGTTGTATTTAATACAGCTGACTCACAATTAAATATGTCACAATGTGTACAATGAACTTCATTTTCATAGGTCTGTTTAATTTCTGAACTCAAAATGAATCTACAGTTCGTAAAAGAATATTGAATTGTTGTAGACACTAAAACATTCTACACGATTTGTAAAACATTAAAATAAACAAGTACATTTATAAATCACTACAGCTGGCAAGAGTCACTTTGATGGAAAGGAGTTTCTATAGGAAATTTTCAATTCTGAAACTATTTGGATGACAAGTTCAGTAATTGTATTATGTGGTAGACGGCTCTATCATAAAAATGTTGTATAATTCAGTACAATATTTGTCACTAGTGATTTTTAACTTGAAGTGTTTTATGTGTGAAGTACTGAATACAAAACCAAAATATGGACAGCTTACATATTACCACATGCACACATTATCTGACTACACCAGTGTTAGTCACTTCTTACTAAATTTTCTTTGACTATTTGCAATGTTTTATTTCAGTATTTATTTCACAGTTATTCTGCACGTAAATAAATTACCTAAGCACATCAGAAATGAAGTTTTTTAAAAGGCCACCAGTTTGCTTCTATGTAACAAAAAATATTTCGACAACAAATTTTTAAACCTTCATTAGACAGTCTGCAAAAAAACTTCAATGTAACCTCTTGGAAATAAAATGATTACACACAAAAAAAGCATACATCTTTGTGGACACGTTGTACACTGAAGTCCCAGACAATATGGACACAAGCCTAAGAACACTACATTAGACAAAATAATCTTACACTAGCAGAATAAATTCATTATTTCTTGATCAAAACACATTTCCATACAAATCAATAAAAACAAAAATATGTATATGCATAAAGAACTTACTCTTGAAGAAAGTACCCCAATTAGGTCCATGGAGTTGTAGGTTGTGTATAATATCAACATTCTTGTTCAACGAATTAGAAAAACACAGACGTATTCGGACAGGAAATTCACCCCAGCCTCGTCTATGAAGAACAAAGGGTGGACTCCTAAAGCAATATGAGTAACATTAAGTCAAAGCTTTACAGTAAAAACAAAAACTTTCACAAAATTTGGAGAAAATCATATATATGTTATCCACAATTGGGTAATTTGGATAATTGTTACCCATAATGAATTTTATGCATTACAGGCCTATAATGTACTTTGAGCTTTAGTGAAATTAAATACTATGTTTTTAAGTACCTAAATCAATAGACAAAACAATTACATACTTCTAAAAAGTTAGTTATCTCATTCCTACTACATTTTTATTGTATAATATTATGTTTAATAGAAGTTATATTCAGCTTATAAAGAAAAAACAAAATTTTTTAAATTCTATACAGTGAGAAGGTGGTTAAAACAAAATAATAATCATTTAAATTTTATATTTGAAATTTAACGTGATTTGAAAATTGCTTCATCAAACAGCTCAACTTTAAATTTTTTAATATGATCTCTCTTTTAGATGAAAATGATCAAGATATTCAGGTGCTTCAGATACCAAGACCAAGATCAAGATACCAAAAAAGTGTACTTACTTTTTTCCACTTGCAGCATGAGTGAAAAGTATTCTGTTCAGCTGTTATAATGATGGCAAACAAACGTATTCATATATCCCACCGAAACATTTTATGAAGTTTGTCATGTTAGATTGTACAGAAGAGTTATGAAGTTAATTTAGTTAACACAGAAGTAAGTTATTCAAAATAACAAACAACCTTAATAAATTTTACTATTAGTTACATTTATAAATTGTACTGCTCAAGCACCTTTTAGATGTGACAAAGTGTTTTAGAAGTGATACCAAACATGTTTCAAACTAAATTTTATACTCGAATGTTTTTAACTTACAAATTGTACTTAAACTTCATTTTTTTATAACAAATGTTCAAATACCCAAAAATTTGTTAAATACTTGTTATGCATGATTAACATATGATTATTACTTCAAAAATATTCATTGTTTTTCTTTTAGTTGAAATTTTACTCTGCATTCATATTTTGTGTATAATTGTATTCTTGTTCAACGAATTAGAAAAACACAGACGTATTCGGACAGGAAATTCACCCCAGCCTCGTCTATGAAGAACAAAGGGTGGACTCCTAAAGCAATATGAGTAACATTAAGTCAAAGCTTTACAGTAAAAACAAAAACTTTCAAAAAATTCACCCCAGCCTCATCTATGAAGAACAAAGGGTGGACTCCTAAAGCAATATGAGTAACATTAAGTCAAAGCTTTACAGTAAAAACAAAAACTTTCACTTTTCACAAAATTTTGAGAAAATCATAAGAGAACTGTGGCAGAGAACCAACTGTGAAGGCAGCCACCAAGCATCACACTGCAGCCCAAGTGGAATACTCGCTGCAGTTGCAACTAGCGTCCTCACCCAACAGCCCTTTTAAAGGTCATAACTGTGACATTTGGTGGTGTCATTTGTCTTGCGAGAATCATACAAAATCTGAGCAGTCACCGTTCCTTCTTCATTTTTTTTAAGTTGATTTATTAAAAAATCGATATGGAGAACCATACATGACTTCCACATGTCCTAAAAATTTATATTTAAAATCATTTAAATATTATCTAAGGCGAGTTCTGAAGAAATAACGTATCAGCTAAAATGATACCCCAATGTCAGGTGGGTGAAGACTATCCTCAACCTTCGTGAGGAAGGACTGTACTTTTGAATAAAATGTTGTAGCCCGAACGAAGAGCTGGCCAAAGGGAGCTGCGATCTGATTCCTGTAATGAACTTAGGCTCTCACTGCGAGTTATTGGCCGAGGGTGAATGATGACTATAGTGTTATCAAAGTCTTTCCTGTTAATACAAACTAGTCATTTTTCTTTTTTAAAATCGAGTCTTTCTTTCTTTCTATTTGTCTTCTGAATTCCAGAACGATGATTCTGTTTACCCATATAATTATACATTTCTCAGCAAAACATTTCTTCCTTAATACGTTTGTGTCTTCTGTTTAACACCCACCATTCTGATCCATGTCATAACGCTATATTCCACACAGGCTAGTAAATAACTATCATCAGTGAAGTCAAAATATTTTCCAGGAGGGGCAAACAATTTTCCAGAGGACAATACACACACACACATGCACATATTAGTTTGTAATTCTTATATTATAACAGAAATAAGTACACAGATTGTATTAATTTAATAAAACATTTATTGCTTCAAAATATGCATAAAATTAATGGCTTGTAAAAGTTAATGTTTGATCTCCATTAAGTAGTGTTCAAGATTCCAAAGGTTTAATATTATTATGTCCGTAATCAAAACATCAGAGCAGGTTTTAGTGTGTATGAGGGTACACCGTGGAAAAAAAATTCAACATTCCTTATGGAGCGTTGCTCAAGGGTAAAGCTGCGAATCTACAGTGTACGTTTCACAGAACAAACACGCGGAAAAGAAGGATCGCTCCGAAGTCTCTCATGGACCGTGAGCATCTTGCAGAGGGTTCACACCCTAAAGACGAAAAGTCTGTCTATGAACCGTTCCTCTGTAAACACATGCAGTTACACTGGTGAGCGATCCACAGGAAGCAAATCGCTGTCCATGCTGGACACCTTTTCGGCTTGCACACGTTGTGCTGATGTGGGTTTCGGCACTTTCCATTTAAAAAGCGTGCAAACGTAAGAAAATAAAAATGAGTGAGGGCAGAAATAACGCGAATTGTGTGTGTGTGTGTGTGTGTCCTGCCTGCCTTTTTATTGCAGTAATCACAATAATAAAACTTTGAGAACGTAAACATTACATAATTGATATATGCTTGCCTGCCAGGAACAATATGTTTACACTCATATAAGATTTAAATTAAAATGAAAAAAATATAATTTTGTTAAAGTGAAATGAAATGTTTCCATAGAAACTACTTCTTTGTTGTCATTAACGTATTACACATATAAAATTATAAAATTTACTTCCTCCATCATCAAATAACCATTTTAATTTATAAATATCGGTATGGAGAACCATACATGACTTCCATATTCTAAGATTTATATTTAAAAACATTTTCGAAATGAAATAACACCATAGAAACTACTTCTTTCTACTTACTGCTTCAGCCTTAACCACAGTACTGTGGTCACTAACGTATACCACCTTACGTTATCGCACTCTATTTTTCACTGATGATGGAAGTCGATGGCATCGCCGAAACGTCTGGTTTTGTAGAAAACATTGGACTACGGCCAAATATCCCGGGAAGGAATTTTAACAAAAACTACTTCTTTGTTGCCGATAACATTGTACACATATATATAAAAAATATGCATCAAATTAATGGCTTGTATAGTTAATGATTGATCTCCATTAAGTAGTGCTCAAGTTTCCAAAGTTTTAATATTATGATGTCAGTAATTAAAACATCAGAGCAGGTTTAGTGTGTATGAGGGTACACCGTGGACAAAAATTTTCAACATTTCCTATTGAGCGTTGCTTAGAGTAAAGCTGCGAATCTACAGTGTACGTTTCACAGAACAAACACACGGAAAAGAAGGAGCGCTCCGAAGTCACTCATGGACCCTCAGCATCTTGCAGAGGGTTCATTCCCTAAAGACGAAAAGTCTGTCTATGAATCGTTCCTCTGTAAACGCGTGCAGTTACACTGCCCAGCGATCCACAGGAAGCAAATCGCTATCCACGCTGGACACTTTTTCGGCTTGCACGCGTTATGATGGTATGGATTTCGGCACTTTCCATTTAAAAAGCGTGCAAATGTAAGAAAATAAACATGAATGAGGCCAGAAATAACGCGAATTTTGTGTGTGTGTGTGTGTGTGTCTTCCCTGCCTTTTTATTGTGGTAGTCATAATAATGAAATGGAAACGTAAACATTACATAACTGAGATATGCTTGTCTGCCACGAACAATATATTTTCTCTCATACGTGATTTACATTAAAATGAAAAAATTATAATTTTATTACCTGGCAACAAAATTATTTTATTTTGAACAATTACCATTGTTTGAAAAAGTTTAAATGAATTTTCAAGTACTTTACTGTTGTTAAAACGTAAAAGGTTGCAGGTAAACTACCCCTTCCCCTTAACCAATCTTCACCAAAATCAAAAGGCCTTGAGTTCTCTACCATTCAGGGATGTATGCAAAAAATTATTTGATTCTGTTTGAATATGCGGCAGTTATCGTTCGTCATAGAAAAAATTACCCTTGTTAAAACATAAAACGTTGCAGGTAAACTACCCCTTTCCCTTAACCGATCTTCAACAAAAACAATAGGTCTTGAGAACTCTACAAATCAGAGCTATATGCAAAAAATTATTTGATTCTGTTTGAATTTGCGGCTGTTATCGTTTGCCATAGAAAATACCCTGGTTAAAACATAAAACGTTGCAGGTAAACTACCCCTTTCCCTTAACCGATCTTCACCAAAAACAATAGGTCTTGAGAACTTCAGGGCTGTATGCAAAACATTATTTGATTCTGTTTGAATTTGCGGCTGTTATCGTTTGCAAAAAAAAAAAAAAAAAAAAAAAAATTACCCATGATTAAAAAAAACCGTTGCAGGTAAACTACCCCTTTCCCTCAACCGATCTTCACCAAAAACAATAGGTCGTGAGTACTCTACAAATCAGGGCTGTATGCAAAAAATTATTTGATTCTGTTTGAATTTGTGGCTGTTATCGTTTGCCATAGAAAAAAAATCTAAGACAGACAGACACACAGACACTTTTCGAAAAACGACTTTTTTTTCATGTTTTGAGTGTAGTACAATCAGAATCTGCAATAATCTCGAACACGATTTTTTTTTGCCATCACGATACTTCCATTTCCTTAAGAAATATGGAAGTAAAAATATCGGTATGGAGAACCATACATGACTTCCATATTCTAAGATTTATATTTAAAATCATTTTCGAAATGAAATGTTACCACAGAAACTACTTCTTTCTACTTACTGCTTCAGCCTTAACCACAGTACTGTGGTCACTAACGTATACCACCTCACGTTATCGCACTCGATTTTCACTGATGATGAAGTCGATGGCATTGCCGAAACGTCTGGTTTTGTAGAAAACATTGGACTACGGCCAAATATCCTGGGAAGGAATTTTAACAAAAACTACTTCTTTGTTGCCAATAACGTTGTACACATATATAAAAAATATGCATAAAATTAATGGCTTGTATAAGTTAATGATTGATCTCCATTAAGTAGTGCTCAAGTTTCCAAAGTTTAAATATAATGATGTCCATAATTAAAACAGCAGAGCAGGTTTAGTGTGTATGAGGGTACACCGTGGACAAAAATTTTCAACATTTCCTATTGAGCGTTGCTTAGAGTAAAGCTGCGAATCTACAGTGTACGTTTCTCAGAACAAACACGCGGAAAAGAAGGAGCGCTCCGAAGTCATTCATGGACCCTCAGCATCTTGCAGAGGGTTAATTCCCTAAAGACGAAAATTCTGTCTATGAATCGTTCCTCTGTAAACACGTGCAGTTACACTGCCCAGCGATCCGCAGGAAGCAAATCGCTATCCACGCTGGACACTTTTTCGGCTTGCACGCGTTATGTTGGTATGGGTTTCAGCACTTTCCATTTAAAAAAGCTTGCAAATGTAAGAAAATAAACATGAATGAGGCCAGAAATAACGCGAATTTTGTGTGTGTGTGTGTGTGTGTGTGTGTGTGTCTTCCCTGCCTTTTTATTGCGGTAGTCATAATAATAAAATGGAAACGTAAACATTACATAACTGAGATATGCTTGCCTGCCACGGACGATATTGATGTTTGTAACAAAATTTTCTGATCGTACATTTTGAGTGTAAATTAATCCATTATACTATTAACTCATACATGATTTACATTAAAATGAAAAATTATAATTTTATTGCCTGGCAACAAAATTATTTTACTTTTAACAATTACCATTGTTTCAAAAAGTTTAAATGATTTTTCAAGTACTTTACTGTTGTTAAAACGTAAAAGGTTGCAGGTAAACTACCCCTTCCCCTTAACCGATCTTCACCAAAATCGAAAGTCCTTGAGATCTCTACAATTCAGGGACGTATGCAAAAAATTATTTGATTCTGTTTGAATTTGCGGCTGTTATCGTTTGCAATAGAAAATTACCCTTGATAAAAAAACGTTGCAGGTAAACTGCCCCTTCCCCTCAACCGATCTTCACCAAAAACAATAGGTCTTGAGTACTCTACAAATCAGGGCTGTATGAAAAAAATTATTTGATTCTGTTTGAATATGCGGCTGTTATTGTTTGCCATAGAAAATACCCTTGTTAAAAAAATGTTGCAGGTAAACTACCCCTTTCCCTTAACCGATCTTTACCAAAAACAATAGGTCTTGAGAACTCTACAATTTAGGGCTGTATGCAAATAATCTTCTGATTCTGTTTGAATTTGCGGCTGTTATCGTTTGCCATAGAAAATACCCTTGTTAAAACATAAAACGTTGCAGGTAAACTACCCCTTTCCCTTAACCGATCTTCACCAAAAACAATACGTCTTGAGAACTCTACAATTCAGGGCTGTATGCACAACATTATTTGATTCTGTTTGAAATTGCGGCTGTTATCGTTTGAAAAAAAAAAAAAAATTTACCCTTGATAAAAAAAAAACAGTTGCAGGTAAACTACCCCTTTCCCTCAACCGATCTTCACCAAAAACAATAGGTCGTGAGTACTCTACAAATCAGGGCTGTACGCAAAAAATTATTTGATTCTGTTTGAATTTGCGGCAGTTATCGTTTGCCATAGAAAAAAAATCTACACACAGACAGACAGACAGACACACAGACACTTTTCGAAAAACGACTTTTTTTTCATGTTTTGAGTGTAGTACAATCAGAATCTGCAATAATCTCGAACACGATTTTTTTTGCCATCACCATACTTCCATTTCCTTAAGGAATATGGAAGTAAAAAATTACCCCCTCCCCCCTTCAACAACCCTTTTCATTTATAGATATTTCATCTACCTTTCTACAGTGGATTATTATGACCTTATTTTCAGGATACTTTATTTATCAGAATTGAGCAATTTACTCTTGTTAAAACGTAAAACGTTGCAGGTAAACTGCCCCTTTCCATTAACCAATCTTCACCAAAAACAATAGGCCTTGAGTCCTCTACAATTCAGGGCTGTATGCAAAAAATTATTTGATTCCATTTGAATTTGCAGCTGTTATCATTTGCCATAAAAAAAAATCTACACAGACACTTTTCGAAAAATGACTTTTTTCATGTTTTGAGGGGAGTACAATCAGAATCTGCAATTATCTCGAACACAATTTTTTTTGCCATCACCATACTTCCATTTCCTTATGGAACATGGAAGTAATACAACCAATTTTCCTACAAGAGTACATAATATACTCTACACCCTTCTAACTAAGGCAATTGGGAGATGTGCTATAATACCTTGACCTTTTGTTAAAGCAAAGGAATTTACATGTGTAAAAAATCAAAGGAACTTGTATGCATAAAGTGTAGTTGAAATCAGGCAATTTGATACAGGCTTTGTATGCTTTGCACATGACTTACTAAGATGTACACCAACTCAGGGGCTCTCAACTCATGGTGCACAGATGAGAATCATTGTGACGGTACAAATACTACCATCCAGAGACATATTGGGAATATCAATATTTCATTTGTAAATTGTATTGGGGAAAAAGCAGTATACGAGTTAGCGTCAAGGTCGTCGATCTAGCAGCGGAAGGCAGTTATTTTTAGCAAAATGAACTTTGAACTATATGCATTTTGAGTCAGGCCACACGCCGTCACGAGCCCATCCCAAGATGATGTAATGATGGAATGTGTGTCGGACTCGACAACGCCTTATAATCTGGCTATGGAAATCAAAAAAGGAACGAGACCACGTGATCGCCCCTCCAGCTAAGATGTTTGACCAGTTTCAATCTTCCCAGAAAAATTACACTGTTGTGCCATACGGTCACAAAAAGTCTGCGGAAAAAATTTTGGGGGTGCCCAAACAAACAAACAAAATGTAAAAGTGTGAAAGAAATCAGTTATTTAAATAGTACAAAATTAATTAACAGTTTTGATGTAAAAGTATCTCATATCAGTAAAGTGCAGGAAACCAAGAAAATATAAGAAATAGTCGAAAGTGTGCAGTAAGATGGACTCACCAGTTGTAAACAGATAAGTAACAGAACGAGGCATAATATAATTTTTCAACAAGGCATAAATAAATCCAAAGGCAATTCTAATTTTTCATGGAAAGAAATGTTTTTACTATAAAATAAACTCAAAGGGGGGAATATAAAATATGTACCGCATGAAAGTGTGTGTGTTTGTGTGAATGTACAGAATCTATATTTAAGAAGTGCTGGGTTGCGATTTATTATGTATAATGTAAATTGATGATTTTATTGTGAATTCTATTTTGTTGATGAGTAAAATGTTGGTGGTAGTAATTACTGTTAACTTGATTTTCACGAATTGCACCGCATGGCCGAATAGATAATGTTATTTTCATTTTTTCGAAGAAGGGTTTAATGTGCAATTGTTATGAGTAAGAATAAAGGATAATGGTATTTGTAAACCAAAAAGCGATTCGTTTCCTGAAAACACCCCAATTCTGTCTTCCAAGCACGCCTAACGAGGACCTTGACCTTTAGGTAAGTACGCAATGTTGGTAAGCTGGGAGGGGCAAGAAAATGGCGTCCAACAACTGGACAGGAGAAACATGCAAGTAAAATGTAAAAGTAAATAAAAAAATAATAATAATATTACATCACGTTGTTTGTATTCCAGTCATATTAATGTGGTTGTAACTATTTCTATTATTTACAGACTTTCCAATACATAATAATATAAGTGAAGTAACAAACTCTTTCAACACACAAGTGTAAGCAAGAGAGGTTTAGTTGTATACACATGCTTATAAAAAATATATTTTTTTTAAGGCCATAAACAAGGTCAACCTCTCTTCAAAATATTTTTTGATGTTCACATAACATAAAGAATAATAATAAAAAAAAACAACAATGTCATCAAAAAGTTAACAAACTTCACAATTACAAAAACTACAATGATATGAATACAGTAAGAAGAAAAAGGTTTTTGTCTTCCACACAGTAACTAATATATGGTTACGCCATTACAGAATGTTCTACATGTTTCTCGGCTATCCCAGCAGAATCAGCTGTAATGTTGTGTGCGTATGTGACTCTTAAAATGTGTCAACCTGACCGAGGCTGTTCCAGACTTCACCAGTACGCGCACACTGTGTTCAACGCTGCAAGCAATTATGGTGTGACAGTACGAAAATCCTGATGTTGGATTTATGGTATGAGCGGTAGCAAATTATTGTATTTTATTGTTTTACACACACATACATGGGTAGGACTATTTCCCTTTGTAAAAAGACAACGACGCAGATTTCAGCAGAGCGAAACGATTCCAAGGTCAGGAGCAGACGTGTGAAGCTGAACATATACAATGGCGGTATAAGTGAAGACAGACTCTCAATATTCATTTTCATTGGTCCATAAGGTGGGACGTCATTAAAAATAAAAAGATGACATAACAACAATGACATGACAACAGGGCGTGAGCCAAATTGAAACAAAAGACAATGACATGGATGCGCTAACACATACGCAAAAAATGTGCTTTGCATCCCCCCCGTCAGCATCAGACCATCAAGGCGTCAACACGCTGTGAAAATCGCCGGCAGCTTTTGCCAGCGAAAGTGTTTTTCTTTGTCAAATTATCAATGTGTTAACATGAAATAGTAACCATTAGACAGAAATAATTACATAACTATTCAAACTGTAAGCTAAAGTCAGTATAACCAAGAAGACACATGGGACGTTCGGCCGAACACCTGCCTGACCATGATCGACATCTGAGGACAGCTTAAACTCTACAATGCATATCCAGGAAAGTTAAATTATATATTCCAGTCTTTCTTATCTAAATTGAGCTCAAAAAACCCAAAATTCAAATGTATGAGTAAATCGCTATTGGCGAAATGAGAGTGTGTGAGTGTGTGTCAGACCGTACCAGTACATTTAAGTAATATTTTATGAGACGTTGGTTTATGTCATTTTAGATGTAAGAAATTATCAATCTGAAAATAATAATTGCAATTTCTTTCAAAGTTACATTTATTATAAATTTCATAATGAAGTTAACACATGAATAATGGAAAATAACATAATAGTAATATAGCGGAACTTGTGGCCGCCATTTTGTTAATTTGGGTATAAGTATTCCATTTTGTTTTGTTGATTTTGATGTCGATCTTGATTTTCCATGTCATTAAAAAGCAACTATATATATAATACGCTGTTTGATTTAATTATTCCGAACAATCGTCCTGTCTCTGATGATCGCTTAATCGAATCCTGGGACGCTTACGTAAAATTATCGAATCATGAGGTTGGTACTACGAGATGGTCGCCGAGTTAGTATGACATATACTATAAATATGGTACCAAAAGGTAAGATATCAATACAAACAAAAATACAGAATTATTATTATTATAAAAAACAAGAGAGTGAAAGTTAACAACGCTCTAGTGTTTTCTAGTAGTGTTGACGCGTATTATGGATTATTCTGGAATCTCAGCAGGGTACAAATATATGCATTCAGAATCGCTCAGTTTCAGTTTAAGTGGCGATTTATTCAAGTGAGGTTCGAGTTATTGTCGGGCAATTTACACAGTGCGTTTCAAGTGGAGAATTAGTAAAAAGTGATCATAGTGCAGAAGTGGTGAATTAGTAAAAAGTGATCACAGTGCAGAAATCTTTAGTGACATTATTATTTGTGTGGACAGATTAACTTGAAATGTTGTATGAGAATAATCTTGTAAAAGGTGTTACAAACTGTTAATTGTAATCATTAAAGCTGGTTTTCAGTGACTTTATTGGTGTCTTGTATTTTGTTTTCCACTGTACCATACGACGATCAGTTAGACCATCGTAACAGTGGTGTCAGAAGTGGGATAGAACCATTAACAGTGGAAACAGTGGACACTTTGTACAATACTAGACTAATCTGTAATTAATCGGTACACAATGGATGCCAGAGAGTGTGACAGTACAAAATGGGTATAATTATTTTATGCTGTGAAATAATACGATCTAGGTGAATCTGAACAAAAAATGACTTTCGAAATGGGAATCGTATGAGTCAGCCAGGGTGGCGTTGTGACGATTTAATAAGCCTAAATCCCACATAAATAAAAAAAAAATTTATTATACTAATATTGGCTTTAATAAGGTACGAATGAACCCTTCTCCATGCCCCAAACCGGTAGTAACCTGCCGATTTGCCAAAGTAGCAGTTAATAAAATTAGATTTGAGAAACTAAATAAATCCGTAACTACCCCTCGTCACATAAAAGAGTAATAAAAGTAAAGAGCGATGTCATTAAGTTGTAAGCGAATTAAAGCAATATAATTAATAATAAATGAGAACTACTTTTCGCGCTGATAAACTATCTGCGCGCGGACAGCCTCTTCACCCCTATAGTAAATTAGTTCAGTTGTATCTCAGACTCCGCTGCTGATACAGCGTACAAAAGTATGTAGTCAATATAAAACCTGTAAACGAGGAGAAGCTTGTGTGAGATAGCCGGATGATGTAAAAATGTCGTAAGTGACGTGAGCATATGACAATGACATCTCTGTAACGAACTATCATCATCATCATCCTCAGCGCTACAGCCCAGTCCGGGCCCTGGCCTCCAAAAGAAATCTTCCCCACTGGTCTCTACTCCCGGCCAATGTCCACCAGTTTGCTGCACCCAGCATCACTGCCTCCTTACCAACCTGGTCCAGCCATCTTGTACGCGGTCTTCCCTTCCTTCTCCTTCCCATCGGCAAATAATTCATCACTCTTTTTGGGATTCTATCCTCTGCCATTCTCTGCACATGACCAGCCCAACGCAATCTGTTAATTTGTATGAGTTGCACAATCGGAAGACCTTTAAACCTTTCGTACAACTCTCGATTATGCAGTCGCTTCCAAATGTCGTTTTCCCTCACAGGGCCATAGATTCTCCTCAGTACCCTCCTCTCAAAAACGGATAGTTTCTGCTCATCTAGTTTTTTTAACACCCAGCATTCCGAGCCATACATCAGGACTGGTCTAATCAAGGTCTTGTATAGGGTGGCTTTTGTATCTTTACTTATTAACTTTGACTTAAAATGTTTCACCAGTCCGTAGTAACATGAACTAACATCACCTAAATGTGATGTTAAACTTTTAACATGTAACTGTTAACCATAAGTAATATGTGCGGTACAACAATGTGAACACCAGTGAAAGTTACAACCCAAAACCTACCACAAGAATCTACAGACCCGACAGACGACTCATCTTTAGGAATTACAGCAGATTTTACCAAAACACGATAGCCAGAAGATCTCCAAGACACCCTGCACAACCGATAGAAGCGCCGATTCGCCGACGATGTTACACTCAGGTGACATGGAAGTTCAACTTCCGTGGTTCAGAACTTAACTTAAAATAATACATGATAGACACTTAATTAACAAATGAAAGTAAAGTAAAACACGAAAGACTGACTTAATTACCATAAAATTGTAATTTCATGCTTAGTAATAATATGTGTCAAGTTTAAGGCTTTTATGAATATAACACGTTAAAGTTAAATAAGCCCATTCTTCAGATGGCACAAAATAAAGATTATAATTTTAACATCATATACTGAAACAAAATACTCGGATCCGAGGGCAGTAAAAGCTATGTTAACTCATGAATTAATCTAATTCTATTTGTACAAGAGGTGCAAATGTTTTTACTTTTAATATACTCATTGCTAAATTTCTTCGGAGATGTTAAAACATTATGTAATAAAGAGATGTCATGGTCCAAAAAGGTAAGTGAATAAATCTACAAACCCCTATCAATATCCCTCAATTCACGGGATCCTATTTAACATTTGTTTACATTCCAGTTAATTATGAGTTTGTTAAGATTATGGCAGCCTGTTTAATTGACCTGAGCCAATTAACCACGTTCCCGATATTATAATGATGAGATGTTATAACGTAGACGTTACCGTCACAGAATATATAAACCTAACCATATATGGGCACGAATTTTTAGCGATTCGATTGACGTCAGAAGAATATCACAAGATGAACACGTGTTTTAATACGGAAACAAAATCCTAGCTTCGATGATGTTCTAGAACATTTCGATATGATGTTGCCGGCAAGGAAAGGGACCACGTGACCAGCCCGTAATATATACAATGACCGATCGCCATTCTGCCCAGTCCGAACAACAGCTGAAAGCAGAACAGTCGTAAAGAAATAGTGTTGGGAGGACTACATGTGTAAGTACGCTAGGTCCACCCCAAAGTGAGTTTAAATCAAGAATCATGAAATTAAACACATTTTAAATGCTGTTTGAATTAAATATTCAACCCGTACGGGTGTGTTAACCCAGTGTACGAACTGCAGCCAAACGCCGTGGACAAAATCAATTTAGGCCTTTAAACAAGTGAAAATGCATATAAAACAGTGCTTAATAAGTTTCTCCGAGTATACAAGTTAATCACATTTTAACAGTTCAGTGAGTGTTGCAACAAAAGTGAACTACAAGAGATGATTCCACATGTGGATTAACGTATCCAGATAAGTACTTAAATCGACCAGACAGCAATCAACTAATATATATCCCAGCATTAAAACATTAAATTCAGATAGTAATGAGAGCTCAAATCTAAAGGGAGGTTTTCAAAGAATGCGTGCGAGTGTGAAAGTGAAGTGCTGGTTTGTCTTGATAGGTTAAGTAATGTTATGTAAAAAGTGATTATACATATGCTCAATGTTGGGTGATTTACCAATCACCATATATATAGAGGGGCAATGCCCGTTTGAAATTTAAAACGAAATGAAACTGTTTGAAATTTAAAACGAAATTAAAATAAAAACAGATTTCTATATCACAAAGGCAACGTGTTGAATGTAATTATTTGTGCTGAAACCTAGTCTGTTTGCGAAATCCAATTCTCGCCTAACGAATTCTAGAGTCTTCTGAGTCCAGGGAATAAAGTGTTTAAATCATACAGATATTGTTTAATGGAAAGTGTGGAATAGTTGCATATTACCTACAAATATGCTGGCGGCCCTATGACGTACTGTTAAATTATAAGGTAGGTGAGACGAGATCACCAAGGTAGGTGATATTTTGGGCGGGTATATTTGACAAAGAAAAATTCAATTACAATTAGCTACGTTGCCAGGATTTTTATGTAAATTTTACGTAGAATAGGCCTGAAATTTGACAACCGGAAGTAGGCTGGGGAGCAGCAACAAATTTTGAAATTTTTAGGTTAAGACGTTCAAAATAACATGTGGTCTGGAAAAAGTTTTGTTGAACAAAAATAAACACTCATTTATTTATCTCAATAGTAAATTGTACACAGTGTTTAACAAAAATAAGTAAAATATGGAGAATAATGAAGAGGAAGTCAGCTTGTCTGACTCAACCGTCGTTACTGAACCAGAATGTCAGTCAAATACTGTATTAAATCAAGAGAACAGTCTAACCGAGTCAATTATAATAAGTACAGTGGAAGCAAAATCTACTCCCGTGGCAACCAAAATAAAAGAAAAAGAATGGTCAATGACCGATATAATGAATTTTATGAGTAGACGTTTTGATAATAGCGAGGAAAAGTTTCATGAACAGAATGTAAAACTGGATGAATTAAAGAGTCGTTTTGATATAAACGATAGTAAGTTCGATGAACAATACATTAAAAGTGAGAGTAATTTTCATGACATGAAACGTCTAAACAAAATTGATGAACATTGTAGTACCATCGTTAAACAAATGCAAGATGATGTTTGTGAAATTAGAAAGAGAATGGGTACCGAAGCTCAATGGTCGAACGGTTATTACGTAAACATAAAAAGAAGAACGTCATCAGTACACGCAACAAAAATACTAAATTTAAGTTTATTTCAACTGAGTACACCAATAATATACTTATGATTTTAAAAAACGAATTTCGGAAACATAACATCCTAGTATCATTCCGCACCACAAATAATGTTCAAAAATTATTACGGCCTAAAGCACAACAGTTTAAGAAAAAAGAACGGGTGTTTACAAAATGGTTTGTAATGACTGTGATATGGTTTATATAGGTCAGACCGGAAGAGCATTTAGACAGAGGTTTAAAGAACATCTACCTAAAAATAACATAAATGCCTGTAAATCAAAATATGCCGAACACTTAATGCATAACCATAATTATACCGACTTTGACACCAACTGCAAGCCATTGCATTTCTGCAATAAGGGACGGTACATGAACGCAGCCGAGGAATTTGAAATATACCGGGCGTTTAAGTGCAGTCCTAATAACATGTTAAATGCCCAGCTGAATTTTAAATCGCATCAGCTATACGATATGGTTATTGACAAATTCATAATACACAGGAATGTACAGCAATCGGTTGTAGGGCGTTGTGATGAGACCGTGGACGGGTTGCAGGCAGTGTGTCGCGAGCCAGCAAAGGGTGTGCACCCAGACATCGGTTCATGTGTGTAGTGTGGTTTACTTTAATGTGTAATAGTTTAATTTTAATGTGATAACGACGTCCACACGGGACTGAAATCTGAAGATGAGGCCTTGTGCTTCGCAATGCGTAATTTAAATAAAAAACAATAAGAAGTCACACGACGGATAAAAAGGTAATATATTTTAATCTGTATTGAAACGTGACTTGGATACCAGAGAACGCTTACTACTACCCCCCTTCAATAACCTCTACTAACTTTATACTCTTTTTTTTAACTCATGTTCTCTGGTATCCAAGTCACGTTTCAATACAGATTAAAATATATTACCTTTTTATCCGTCGTGTGACTTCTTATTGTTTTTTATTTAAATTACGCATTGCGAAGCACAAGGCCTCATCTTCAGATTTCAGTCCCGTGTGGACGTCGTTATCACATTAAAATTAAACTATTACACATTAAAGTAAACCACACTACACACATGAACCGATGTCTGGGTGCACACCCTTTGCTGGCTCGCGACACACTGCCTGCAACCCGTCCACGGTCTCATCACAACGCCCTACAACCGATTGCTGTACATTCCTGTGTATTATGAATTTGTCAATAACCATATCGTATAGCTGATGCGATTTAAAATTCAGCTGGGCATTTAACATGTTATTAGGACTGCACTTAAACGCCCGGTCTATTTCAAATTCCTCGGCTGCGTTCATGTACCGTCCCTTATTGCAGAAATGCAATGGCTTGCAGTTGGTGTCAAAGTCGGTATAATTATGGTTATGCATTAAGTGTTCGGCATATTTTGATTTACAGGCATTTATGTTATTTTTAGGTAGATGTTCTTTAAACCTCTGTCTAAATGCTCTTCCGGTCTGACCTATATAAACCATATCACAGTCATTACAAACCATTTTGTAAACACCCGTTCTTTTTTCTTAAACTGTTGTGCTTTAGGCCGTAATAATTTTTGAACATTATTTGTGGTGCGGAATGATACTAGGATGTTATGTTTCCGAAATTCGTTTTTTAAAATCATAAGTATATTATTGGTGTACTCAGTTGAAATAAACTTAAATTTAGTATTTTTGTTGCGTGTACTGATGACGTTCTTCTTTTTATGTTTACGTAATAACCGTTCGACCATTGAGCTTCGGTACCCATTCTCTTTCTAATTTCACAAACATCATCTTGCATTTGTTTAACGATGGTACTACAATGTTCATCAATTTTGTTTAGACGTTTCATGTCATGAAAATTACTCTCACTTTTAATGTATTGTTCATCGAACTTACTATCGTTTATATCAAAACGACTCTTTAATTCATCCAGTTTTACATTCTGTTCATGAAACTTTTCCTCGCTATTATCAAAACGTCTACTCATAAAATTCATTATATCGGTCATTGACCATTCTTTTTCTTTTATTTTGGTTGCCACGGGAGTAGATTTTGCTTCCACTGTACTTATTATAATTGACTCGGTTAGACTGTTCTCTTGATTTAATACAGTATTTGACTGACATTCTGGTTCAGTAACGACGGTTGAGTCAGACAAGCTGACTTCCTCTTCATTATTCTCCATATTTTACTTATTTTTGTTAAACACTGTGTACAATTTACTATTGAGATAAATAAATGAGTGTTTATTTTTGTTCAACAAAACTTTTTCCAGACCACATGTTATTTTGAACGTCTTAACCTAAAAATTTCAAAATTTGTTGCTGCTCCCCAGCCTACTTCCGGTCGTCAAATTTCAGGCCTATTCTATGTAAAATTTACATAAAAATCCTGGCAACGTAGCTAATTGTAATTGAATTTTTCTTTGTCAAATATACCCGCCCAAAATATCACCTACCTTGGCGATCTCGTCTCACCTACCTTATAATTTAACAGTATGTCATAGGGCCGCCAGCATATTTGTAGGTAATATGCAACTATTCCACACTTTCCATTAAACAATATCTGTATGATTTAAACACTTTATTCCCTGGACTCAGAAGACTCTAGAATTCGTTAGGCAAGAATTGGATTTCGCAAACAGACTAGGTTTCAGCACAAATAATTACATTCAACACGTTGCCTTTGTGATATAGAAATCTGTTTTTATTTTAATTTCGTTTTAAATTTCAAACAGTTTCATTTCGTTTTAAATTTCAAACGGGCATTGCCCCTCTATATATATGGTGATTGGTAAATCACCCAACATTGAGCATATGTATAATCACTTTTTACATAACATTACTTAACCTATCAAGACAAACCAGCACTTCACTTTCACACTCGCACGCATTCTTTGAAAACCTCCCTTTAGATTTGAGCTCTCATTACTATCTGAATTTAATGTTTTAATGCTGGGATATATATTAGTTGATTGCTGTCTGGTCGATTTAAGTACTTATCTGGATACGTTAATCCACATGTGGAATCATCTCTTGTAGTTCACTTTTGTTGCAACACTCACTGAACTGTTAAAATGTGATTAACTTGTATACTCGGAGAAACTTATTAAGCACTGTTTTATATGCATTTTCACTTGTTTAAAGGCCTAAATTGATTTTGTCCACGGCGTTTGGCTGCAGTTCGTACACTGGGTTAACACACCCGTACGGGTTGAATATTTAATTCAAACAGCATTTAAAATGTGTTTAATTTCATGATTCTTGATTTAAACTCACTTTGGGGTGGACCTAGCGTACTTACACATGTAGTCCTCCCAACACTATTTCTTTACGACTGTTCTGCTTTCAGCTGTTGTTCGGACTGGGCAGAATGGCGATCGGTCATTGTATATATTACGGGCTGGTCACGTGGTCCCTTTCCTTGCCGGCAACATCATATCGAAATGTTCTAGAACATCATCGAAGCTAGGATTTTGTTTCCGTATTAAAACACGTGTTCATCTTGTGATATTCTTCTGACGTCAATCGAATCGCTAAAAATTCGTGCCCATATATGGTTAGGTTTATATATTCTGTGACGGTAACGTCTACGTTATAACATCTCATCATTATAATATCGGGAACGTGGTTAATTGGCTCAGGTCAATTAAACAGGCTGCCATAATCTTAACAAACTCATAATTAACTGGAATGTAAACAAATGTTAAATAGGATCCCGTGAATTGAGGGATATTGATAGGGGTTTGTAGATTTATTCACTTACCTTTTTGGACCATGACATCTCTTTATTACATAATGTTTTAACATCTCCGAAGAAATTTAGCAATGAGTATATTAAAAGTAAAAACATTTGCACCTCTTGTACAAATAGAATTAGATTAATTCATGAGTTAACATAGCTTTTACTGCCCTCGGATCCGAGTATTTTGTTTCAGTATATGATGTTAAAATTATAATCTTTATTTTGTGCCATCTGAAGAATGGGCTTATTTAACTTTAACGTGTTATATTCATAAAAGCCTTAAACTTGACACATATTATTACTAAGCATGAAATTACAATTTTATGGTAATTAAGTCAGTCTTTCGTGTTTTACTTTACTTTCATTTGTTAATTAAGTGTCTATCATGTATTATTTTAAGTTAAGTTCTGAACCACGGAAGTTGAACTTCCATGTCACCTGAGTGTAACATCGTCGGCGAATCGGCGCTTCTATCGGTTGTGCAGGGTGTCTTGGAGATCTTCTGGCTATCGTGTTTTGGTAAAATCTGCTGTAATTCCTAAAGATGAGTCGTCTGTCGGGTCTGTAGATTCTTGTGGTAGGTTTTGGGTTGTAACTTTCACTGGTGTTCACATTGTTGTACCGCACATATTACTTATGGTTAACAGTTACATGTTAAAAGTTTAACATCACATTTAGGTGATGTTAGTTCATGTTACTACGGACTGGTGAAACATTTTAAGTCAAAGTTAATAAGTAAAGATACAAAAGCCACCCTATACAAGACCTTGATTAGACCAGTCCTGATGTATGGCTCGGAATGCTGGGTGTTAAAAAAACTAGATGAGCAGAAACTATCCGTTTTTGAGAGGAGGGTACTGAGGAGAATCTATGGCCCTGTGAGGGAAAATGACTGCATAATCGAGAGTTGTACGAAAGGTTTAAAGGTCTTCCGATTGTGCAACTCATACAAATTAACAGATTGCGTTGGGCTGGTCATGTGCAGAGAATGGCAGAGGATAGAATCCCAAAAAGAGTGATGAATTATTTGCCGATGGGAAGGAGAAGGAAGGGAAGACCGCGTACAAGATGGCTGGACCAGGTTGGTAAGGAGGCAGTGATGCTGGGTGCAGCAAACTGGTGGACATTGGCCGGGAGTAGAGACCAGTGGGGAAGATTTCTTTTGGAGGCCAGGGCCCGGACTGGGCTGTAGCGCTGAGGATGATGATGATGATAGTTCGTTACAGAGATGTCATTGTCATACGCTCACGTCACTTACGACATTTTTACATCATCCGGCTATCTCACACAAGCTTCTCCTCGTTTACAGGTTTTATATTGACTACATACTTTTGTACGCTGTATCAGCAGCGGAGTCTGAGATACAACTGAACTAATTTACTATAGGGGTGAAGAGGCTGTCCGCGCGCAGATAGTTTATCAGCGCGAAAAGTAGTTCTCATTTATTATTAATTATATTGCTTTAATTCGCTTACAACTTAATGACATCGCTCTTTACTTTTATTACTCTTTTATGTGACGAGGGGTAGTTACGGATTTATTTAGTTTCTCAAATCTAATTTTATTAACTGCTACTTTGGCAAATCGGCAGGTTACTACCGGTTTGGGGCATGGAGAAGGGTTCATTCGTACCTTATTAAAGCCAATATTAGTATAATAAATTTTTTGTTTATTTATGTGGGATTTAGGCTTATTAAATCGTCACAACGCCACCCTGGCTGACTCATACGATTCCCATTTCGAAAGTCATTTTTTGTTCAGATTCACCTAGATCGTATTATTTCACAGCATAAAATAATTATACCCATTTTGTACTGTCACACTCTCTGGCATCCATTGTGTACCGATTAATTACAGATTAGTCTAGTATTGTACAAAGTGTCCACTGTTTCCACTGTTAATGGTTCTATCCCACTTCTGACACCACTGTTACGATGGTCTAACTGATCGTCGTATGGTACAGTGGAAAACAAAATACAAGACACCAATAAAGTCACTGAAAACCAGCTTTAATGATTACAATTAACAGTTTGTAACACCTTTTACAAGATTATTCTCATACAACATTTCAAGTTAATCTGTCCACACAAATAATAATGTCACTAAAGATTTCTGCACTGTGATCACTTTTTACTAATTCACCACTTCTGCACTATGATCACTTTTTACTAATTCTCCACTTGAAACGCACTGTGTAAATTGCCCGACAATAACTCGAACCTCACTTGAATAAATCGCCACTTAAACTGAAACTGAGCGATTCTGAATGCATATATTTGTACCCTGCTGAGATTCCAGAATAATCCATAATACGCGTCAACACTACTAGAAAACACTAGAGCGTTGTTAACTTTCACTCTCTTGTTTTTTATAATAATAATAATTCTGTATTTTTGTTTGTATTGATATCTTACCTTTTGGTACCATATTTATAGTATATGTCATACTAACTCGGCGACCATCTCGTAGTACCAACCTCATGATTCGATAATTTTACGTAAGCGTCCCAGGATTCGATTAAGCGATCATCAGAGACAGGACGATTGTTCGGAATAATTAAATCAAACAGCGTATTATATATATAGTTGCTTTTTAATGACATGGAAAATCAAGATCGACATCAAAATCAACAAAACAAAATGGAATACTTATACCCAAATTAACAAAATGGCGGCCACAAGTTCCGCTATATTACTATTATGTTATTTTCCATTATTCATGTGTTAACTTCATTATGAAATTTATAATAAATGTAACTTTGAAAGAAATTGCAATTATTATTTTCAGATTGATAATTTCTTACATCTAAAATGACATAAACCAACGTCTCATAAAATATTACTTAAATGTACTGGTACGGTCTGACACACACTCACACACTCTCATTTCGCCAATAGCGATTTACTCATACATTTGAATTTTGGGTTTTTTGAGCTCAATTTAGATAAGAAAGACTGGAATATATAATTTAACTTTCCTGGATATGCATTGTAGAGTTTAAGCTGTCCTCAGATGTCGATCATGGTCAGGCAGGTGTTCGGCCGAACGTCCCATGTGTCTTCTTGGTTATACTGACTTTAGCTTACAGTTTGAATAGTTATGTAATTATTTCTGTCTAATGGTTACTATTTCATGTTAACACATTGATAATTTGACAAAGAAAAACACTTTCGCTGGCAAAAGCTGCCGGCGATTTTCACAGCGTGTTGACGCCTTGATGGTCTGATGCTGACGGGGGGGATGCAAAGCACATTTTTTGCGTATGTGTTAGCGCATCCATGTCATTGTCTTTTGTTTCAATTTGGCTCACGCCCTGTTGTCATGTCATTGTTGTTATGTCATCTTTTTATTTTTAATGACGTCCCACCTTATGGACCAATGAAAATGAATATTGAGAGTCTGTCTTCACTTATACCGCCATTGTATATGTTCAGCTTCACACGTCTGCTCCTGACCTTGGAATCGTTTCGCTCTGCTGAAATCTGCGTCGTTGTCTTTTTACAAAGGGAAATAGTCCTACCCATGTATGTGTGTGTAAAACAATAAAATACAATAATTTGCTACCGCTCATACCATAAATCCAACATCAGGATTTTCGTACTGTCACACCATAATTGCTTGCAGCGTTGAACACAGTGTGCGCGTACTGGTGAAGTCTGGAACAGCCTCGGTCAGGTTGACACATTTTAAGAGTCACATACGCACACAACATTACAGCTGATTCTGCTGGGATAGCCGAGAAACATGTAGAACATTCTGTAATGGCGTAACCATATATTAGTTACTGTGTGGAAGACAAAAACCTTTTTCTTCTTACTGTATTCATATCATTGTAGTTTTTGTAATTGTGAAGTTTGTTAACTTTTTGATGACATTGTTGTTTTTTTTTTATTATTATTCTTTATGTTATGTGAACATCAAAAAATATTTTGAAGAGAGGTTGACCTTGTTTATGGCCTTAAAAAAAATATATTTTTTATAAGCATGTGTATACAACTAAACCTCTCTTGCTTACACTTGTGTGTTGAAAGAGTTTGTTACTTCACTTATATTATTATGTATTGGAAAGTCTGTAAATAATATAAATAGTTACAACCACATTAATATGACTGGAATACAAACAACGTGATGTAATATTATTATTATTTTTTTATTTACTTTTACATTTTACTTGCATGTTTCTCCTGTCCAGTTGTTGGACGCCATTTTCTTGCCCCTCCCAGCTTACCAACATTGCGTACTTACCTAAAGGTCAAGGTCCTCGTTAGGCGTGCTTGGAAGACAGAATTGGGGTGTTTTCAGGAAACGAATCGCTTTTCGGTTTACAAATACCATTATCCTTTATTCTTACTCATAACAATTGCACATTAAACCCTTCTTCGAAAAAATGAAAATAACATTATCTATTCGGCCATGCGGTGCAATTCGTGAAAATCAAGTTAACAGTAATTACTACCACCAACATTTTACTCATCAACAAAATAGAATTCACAATAAAATCATCAATTTACATTATACATAATAAATCGCAACCCAGCACTTCTTAAATATAGATTCTGTACATTCACACAAACACACACACTTTCATGCGGTACATATTTTATATTCCCCCCTTTGAGTTTATTTTATAGTAAAAACATTTCTTTCCATGAAAAATTAGAATTGCCTTTGGATTTATTTATGCCTTGTTGAAAAATTATATTATGCCTCGTTCTGTTACTTATCTGTTTACAACTGGTGAGTCCATCTTACTGCACACTTTCGACTATTTCTTATATTTTCTTGGTTTCCTGCACTTTACTGATATGAGATACTTTTACATCAAAACTGTTAATTAATTTTGTACTATTTAAATAACTGATTTCTTTCACACTTTTACATTTTGTTTGTTTGTTTGGGCACGCCCAAAATTTTTTCCGCAGACTTTTTGTGACCGTATGGCACAACAGTGTAATTTTTCTGGGAAGATTGAAACTGGTCAAACATCTTAGCTGGAGGGGCGATCACGTGGTCTCGTTCCTTTTTTGATTTCCATAGCCAGATTATAAGGCGTTGTCGAGTCTGACACACATTCCATCATTACATCATCTTGGGATGGGCTCGTGACGGCGTGTGGCCTGACTCAAAATGCATATAGTTCAAAGTTCATTTTGCTAAAAATAACTGCCTTCCGCTGCTAGATCGACGACCTTGACGCTAACTCGTATACTGCTTTTTCCCCAATACAATTTACAAATGAAATATTGATATTCCCAATATGTCTCTGGATGGTAGTATTTGTACCGTCACAATGATTCTCATCTGTGCACCATGAGTTGAGAGCCCCTGAGTTGGTGTACATCTTAGTAAGTCATGTGCAAAGCATACAAAGCCTGTATCAAATTGCCTGATTTCAACTACACTTTATGCATACAAGTTCCTTTGATTTTTTACACATGTAAATTCCTTTGCTTTAACAAAAGGTCAAGGTATTATAGCACATCTCCCAATTGCCTTAGTTAGAAGGGTGTAGAGTATATTATGTACTCTTGTAGGAAAATTGGTTGTATTACTTCCATGTTCCATAAGGAAATGGAAGTATGGTGATGGCAAAAAAAATTGTGTTCGAGATAATTGCAGATTCTGATTGTACTCCCCTCAAAACATGAAAAAAGTCATTTTTCGAAAAGTGTCTGTGTAGATTTTTTTTTATGGCAAATGATAACAGCTGCAAATTCAAATGGAATCAAATAATTTTTTGCATACAGCCCTGAATTGTAGAGGACTCAAGGCCTATTGTTTTTGGTGAAGATTGGTTAATGGAAAGGGGCAGTTTACCTGCAACGTTTTACGTTTTAACAAGAGTAAATTGCTCAATTCTGATAAATAAAGTATCCTGAAAATAAGGTCATAATAATCCACTGTAGAAAGGTAGATGAAATATCTATAAATGAAAAGGGTTGTTGAAGGGGGGAGGGGGTAATTTTTTACTTCCATATTCCTTAAGGAAATGGAAGTATGGTGATGGCAAAAAAAATCGTGTTCGAGATTATTGCAGATTCTGATTGTACTACACTCAAAACATGAAAAAAAAGTCGTTTTTCGAAAAGTGTCTGTGTGTCTGTCTGTCTGTCTGTGTGTAGATTTTTTTTCTATGGCAAACGATAACTGCCGCAAATTCAAACAGAATCAAATAATTTTTTGCGTACAGCCCTGATTTGTAGAGTACTCACGACCTATTGTTTTTGGTGAAGATCGGTTGAGGGAAAGGGGTAGTTTACCTGCAACTGTTTTTTTTTTATCAAGGGTAAATTTTTTTTTTTTTTTTCAAACGATAACAGCCGCAATTTCAAACAGAATCAAATAATGTTGTGCATACAGCCCTGAATTGTAGAGTTCTCAAGACGTATTGTTTTTGGTGAAGATCGGTTAAGGGAAAGGGGTAGTTTACCTGCAACGTTTTATGTTTTAACAAGGGTATTTTCTATGGCAAACGATAACAGCCGCAAATTCAAACAGAATCAGAAGATTATTTGCATACAGCCCTAAATTGTAGAGTTCTCAAGACCTATTGTTTTTGGTAAAGATCGGTTAAGGGAAAGGGGTAGTTTACCTGCAACGTTTTTTTAACAAGGGTATTTTCTATGGCAAACAATAACAGCCGCATATTCAAACAGAATCAAATAATTTTTTGCATACAGCCCTGATTTGTAGAGTACTCAAGACCTATTGTTTTTGGTGAAGATCGGTTGAGGGGAAGGGGCAGTTTACCTGCAACGTTTTTTTATCAAGGGTAATTTTCTATTGCAAACGATAACAGCCGCAAATTCAAACAGAATCAAATAATTTTTTGCATACGTCCCTGAATTGTAGAGATCTCAAGGACTTTCGATTTTGGTGAAGATCGGTTAAGGGGAAGGGGTAGTTTACCTGCAACCTTTTACGTTTTAACAACAGTAAAGTACTTGAAAAATCATTTAAACTTTTTGAAACAATGGTAATTGTTAAAAGTAAAATAATTTTGTTGCCAGGCAATAAAATTATAATTTTTCATTTTAATGTAAATCATGTATGAGTTAATAGTATAATGGATTAATTTACACTCAAAATGTACGATCAGAAAATTTTGTTACAAACATCAATATCGTCCGTGGCAGGCAAGCATATCTCAGTTATGTAATGTTTACGTTTCCATTTTATTATTATGACTACCGCAATAAAAAGGCAGGGAAGACACACACACACACACACACACACACACACACACACACACACACACACACACACAAAATTCGCGTTATTTCTGGCCTCATTCATGTTTATTTTCTTACATTTGCAAGCTTTTTTAAATGGAAAGTGCTGAAACCCATACCAACATAACGCGTGCAAGCCGAAAAAGTGTCCAGCGTGGATAGCGATTTGCTTCCTGCGGATCGCTGGGCAGTGTAACTGCACGTGTTTACAGAGGAACGATTCATAGACAGAATTTTCGTCTTTAGGGAATTAACCCTCTGCAAGATGCTGAGGGTCCATGAATGACTTCGGAGCGCTCCTTCTTTTCCGTGTGTTTGTTCTGAGAAACGTACACTGTAGATTCGCAGCTTTACTCTAAGCAACGCTCAATAGGAAATGTTGAAAATTTTTGTCCACGGTGTACCCTCATACACACTAAACCTGCTCTGCTGTTTTAATTACGGACATCATTATATTTAAACTTTGGAAACTTGAGCACTACTTAATGGAGATCAATCATTAACTTATACAAGCCATTAATTTTATGCATATTTTTTATATATGTGTACAACATTATTGGCAACAAAGAAGTAGTTTTTGTTAAAATTCCTTCCCGGGATATTTGGCCGTAGTCCAATGTTTTCTACAAAACCAGACGTTTCGGCAATGCCATCGACTTCATCATCAGTGAAAATCGAGTGCGATAACGTGAGGTGGTATACGTTAGTGACCACAGTACTGTGGTTAAGGCTGAAGCAGTAAGTAGAAAGAAGTAGTTTCTGTGGTAACATTTCATTTCGAAAATGATTTTAAATATAAATCTTAGAATATGGAAGTCATGTATGGTTCTCCATACCGATATTTTTACTTCCATATTTCTTAAGGAAATGGAAGTATCGTGATGGCAAAAAAAAATCGTGTTCGAGATTATTGCAGATTCTGATTGTACTACACTCAAAACATGAAAAAAAAGTCGTTTTTCGAAAAGTGTCTGTGTGTCTGTCTGTCTTAGATTTTTTTTCTATGGCAAACGATAACAGCCACAAATTCAAACAGAATCAAATAATTTTTTGCATACAGCCCTGATTTGTAGAGTACTCACGACCTATTGTTTTTGGTGAAGATCGGTTGAGGGAAAGGGGTAGTTTACCAGCAATGGTTTTTTTTAATCATGGGTAGTTTTTTTTTTTTTTTTTTTGCAAACGATAACAGCCGCAAATTCAAACAGAATCAAATAATGTTTTGCATACAGCCCTGAAGTTCTCAAGACCTATTGTTTTTGGTGAAGATCGGTTAAGGGAAAGGGGTAGTTTACCTGCAACGTTTTATGTTTTAACCAGGGTATTTTCTATGGCAAACGATAACAGCCGCAAATTCAAACAGAATCAAATAATTTTTTGCATATAGCTCTGATTTGTAGAGTTCTCAAGACCTATTGTTTTTGTTGAAGATCGGTTAAGGGAAAGGGGTAGTTTACCTGCAACGTTTTATGTTTTAACAAGGGTAATTTTTTCTATGACGAACGATAACTGCCGTTACGATCAGATAAAGAAGTCGGTATGCTAAAACGTACAGAATCTTGCCTCTTGTTACTAATGTCGCGCAATTTATTTAGTCCCTTAGACTTAATCGTTATTATCTCACCACTTGCACTCATCGTTTCCTGACAAATTACGCAGTTTGTATTGGCAGGCTCCGACTTGGCAATTTTTTTGCTGGAATAGGTTAAGTAAGCAAAAGTAAGTGTACAGTTAAAATTTTTACAAAATCCTACTTGTGCGTCACGAGATAAGTGCATTTTTGGTGCATCGTATAAGTGTATCGGCCATAACTTCGGTTCTATTGAACGTATTGAGACAAAAAAAATTCAACATACTTGTTATGAATTAACAAATCAAGCTGGGTTAGTAGTGCTACCTAAAAAGGTCAACGTAACCTCAAAAAAAATTAAACTTCATTATAATGCAATTTTCCTTTAAAATTCGATTTCTCTTGACTCAAAAAAGATAAAATCAATTTCTTTGGACCAAAATATTTGTTTTTAATTGTAGAAAAATAAAAAAAAATTTGAAAAAATTTTAACTTTTCTGGCTAAAATCTCAAAATTTTAAAAAAATTTGTTTTGCTCGCCATTTTATGAGAGATGATCCTAGTAAGGTTTTTTGTTTTTCAAATTATCGATTTTTTTATGTACTTAATTGCTATTATCATTAAAAAAATTTAATTTTTTTTTACCTATTTTATGGCAATTTATATATATTAACGTACTGGTTTTCAAGGTTATTTCTGTATGTTACAATGTAACTGGGTTATATTTACTTTATAAAGGGATACCGTTTGTAATCAATTTTATACACATAATAGCAGAACAGGTATGCACGCACGCCCGTATCAACACACACACTATGCTTGCGCGCTCATACACAGAAACACACAGAGTACTCAAACGTAAGAGTCTTTGTATAAAGAATATCCTGATATTTCCTATGTTTACTTCTAACATGTGTTTACATAAAACTCGAAGCTTTGTTGTCAGCAGCAACGCCATCTAAAGGCAAGGCCACAAACTTATGTGGCTATTAATTTTGTAAAAAACGATTTATCTTCAATTGAATATTGAATACCTTAAGTGTTTGTTATTCATCATTATTACACCGATAATTCTACGCAATCATGTAAGTTAAATATGAATAAAATATTAATATTAAGTTTTGTCGCCACAGCACGTATAATTCTGCATAACATAATATGCATCCACAAACAAATGTGCACATATGTATAAAACTGTTAGAGCAATTATTCCTGTTTTTGTTACTTCACGTCCTTTTGCTATTATGGGGGCTCCGAAATGACAGGCCGTACCTAGAATGAGCGCCCTATGTAATAATTGATTTTAAATAATTAATTTTATTTTAAAATGCAAACTTAGTATATTTAAAAACGTTTATGTCAGTAATAACTTTAAATTATGAATCTTAGAAAACTCAAAACTATATTTTCAACGAAGAATGCCTTTTTAACTACGCTCCTTTTACAGTTTGATGTCCTAAACTTGATTGAAATATGTCTAACTTTCTTATACGAGTAATTGTACGGGAAATTCCACTCTTATTAATAAAAACCAAATGGAAAAAAATTTATGGCACACCTTTCTAGCGTGGTTTTTCTTGTTCTTTAGACTGTTCTGATTGTCCTCATTTTCCTGAGGATATAGATGCTTTAAAGATTTAGAAACCATTACTTAGACAATGTACATGTATTGTATTATATATATGTAAAAAAATAAAAATAAAATTTGAAAAAAATGATAGCCTACCAGGGAAAACGTCCGATATGCATGTAATCAACATTTTGGAAAGATTCAAGGCAAAAGTGGGCAGGCATAGTCTACTGTTCAACTAAATTACAATTTAAATAATAAACCTTCCCCTATGTTAAAAAGAGAAATAATTTTTTAGCAATTTTAATAATTTTAGAAAACACTACATTTAAATGCTACAATATCCAGAGCATCGAAAAAATCGGAAAAATTCCGTAAGTTGTATCTTATCAATACAAACACTTTCTTGTCCAAAAAGTAATAGCGTTGTTTAACAAAATGTTAGAAATTTACAAAATTTTTAAGAAATAAATTGCCTATTCCAAAAATACAGAGGAGGATATTTCTCGTAGAATTGCACATATACCTCAATAATAGAGTCGATTAGGTGGTAATTTTTTTTTATTATCATTCTAAATCTTGTAAGTGACTTCTTTTTAGTTTTTTAAGAAAAGTTATGTGCCCAAGTTATTATGAAATTACGTGCCTGCACGTATGACCTGCCATATGATGCCCATGTTAAAGACTTTGATTTTGTTAATTATTTTCTTGTTAAAAAGGTCAATAACGCCCCTATGTCTTTACCTTATTTTACGGCAAAATACAAGTAATTTATGATGTAAACATTTTAACAATATGGAGCCCCTTTAAACGGAGCCCCCTTTAAATTTTAATTTTGACTTATTTTTTTTCTCTCAGTGAAGAAAACTCTAAACATGTTCACAATATAAATGAAAACGTATAACTAAGAAAACTATTAGATTAAATAACATCATTTATTATTTTAATCAAAAATATAATTTTTATAATTAATAAATAATTTTCTATGTAACAGACGTTGATTTTCATGTAAATTGTATTTCAGTCAACTAATTGTTATTTTCAGAATAATCAAAATACAATATGTCATCAATCAATCCTTCGAATACTGATCCTGCCAACCACTTTATAAACTGTGATCCTGCCAAGTCGGAGCCTGCCAATACAAACTGCGTAATTTGTCAGGAAACGATGAGTGCAAGTGGTGAGATAATAACGATTAAGTCTAAGGGACTAAATAAATTGCGCGACATTAGTAACAAGAGGCAAGATTCTGTACGTTTTAGCATACCGACTTCTTTATCTGATCGTATTTTCCATAAAAAGTGCTACTATTCGTACATATCGCCAAACAGTATAAAGGCTGCAATAAAAAATATTTCTTTGAACACTTCTTCACCGGCGAAGACTTTGAGATCGGTACCAACTTTCAAATTTAGAGATTTGTGTATTTATTGCGAAAAAGATGCTTCTGATAAATTTATTCAGGCTCAACAAAAATTTGGTGATAGGAAAACGGTGGTTCGTAAGATTACAGAGCCAAATTTTAAAGGTAAAGTAATTAAATGCGCTCAAATAAACGCTAAAGAAATAGGTCAACAAGTAATTGACCGTCTAGCGGGAATCGAAGCACTGCATGAATTAGATGCAAGATATCATAAAAAATGTTACGATCACTTCCGATTGTATTTAAGTTCTAAAATAAGAAAAAATGAACTATCGGAAGTAACGAAATTTATAATATCTTATTTAGATAATAACGCTCAGGAAGGTTTATTCAACCTCCCTCAATTTATATTAAATTATGAAAGCAATAATCCAGAAGATCATAATAAACCATCTTTGAAATATATAAAATCTCAACTACTTAAATCATCTGATGATATTTTCATATGTAGTAATCAAAAAAATGAATCTATTATTTTTCGACAAGCTAGCCTTAAATCGATTATCAAAAAGCATTTTAGAGAAAAGAATGAAGAAGAAAGTCGTAAAAATATTATTAAACAATCGGCTCGCTTTATAATTGAAGATACACAGTCTACTTCTTACAACAAAAACGAATATCCTCCAGTCGATAAATTTTTTTCTTCGCTTGATGATTACGTCCCCACTTCTTTGCAAAATTTTGCAACAGAAATTATAATGTTTAAAAAATGAAGTAATGAGAAAAAATTGAAGGTCAAAGTTATGGCATTGTGCCACTCAATTATTATGGCAGTGAGTTCCAGAAATGTTGTATCACCTTTGCTGTTAGGTCTTGGAATATCTTTGTATCATCGCTTCAGATCGAGAGACCTAATAGATGTGTTATATAGTCTTGGATTCTCTGTTTCGTACAGTGAAATAATGTGTTTTCAGAATTCTGTTATAAGAGCTAAAGATAGTTTTAAATATAGAGAACAATTATTTTTAACATATTCTTCTGATAATGCAAACCATAATTCTAATACCTTAACTGGACATCGTACTTTTCACAGTATGGGCTTAATAGAAATCATGTCTCCTCATTCTAAGATCGAGCATGTACCGTTTGAAAGGATTTGTCATTCGCCAGGAAGTTTGTACTTTATCGAGAAAGGAACATGTTATTAAAAAATTTTGTAAGAGTCCAGTTAAAAAAATGAGGGGCACAATTTTAAAACAATATCCGGATTTCAACATTGACGAAAAAGAATATATTTCTAATATAAAGCTCTCGACTTATGATTTTTCATGGCTGTATGAAAAGTATGTTAATAAGAGCCCTTCTGTTGGCTGGAATAATTACATGGAAAAAATAACAGAAGTTTTTCATTATGAAAAAAGCCGCGTAGTTTGCATGCCTTTTATTCTTGCCATACCAAGCAATTACGATACATTATACACTACTTTATTACAAGCAACTGCAAGAACGGAAAGTATTGGTCAAAAGTATACATATATAACTTTTGACCAACCGTTTTATATCAAAGCGAGAGACATTCTCCAATCTACTGAAGATAGTCAGTTAAAAAATGTTATTTTACGATTAGGCGGATTTCACATACTGATGTCATACCTAGGTGCTATTGGTCATATCATGGACGGCAGTGGCCTTAAAGAAGTGCTATCAACAATATTTGCAGAGCATTCTACGAAGCACATATTAAGTGGCCATGTTTACTCAAGAGCAGTAAGAGGACACATTTTAATTCACGCAGCCCTAGCACGACTTATATTTTCAATTATCAAATACAGCCAACAAGAAATAAGCGTTTTAGAAAAAGTTCGACAAAGTATTGGAGAAAACTCATATTTTAACTATGTGAAAGATCCAGTATATTTAGGAACTGTAAGAAAATTTAATTAAAAATTAAAAGCGTTTTATACAGATGAACGACCAACGTCAAAATTGTGGATAATTTATTTTCAAAAGATTACTCTATTAAAAAATTGTATCGAGGACGATCGCTGTGGAGATTGGAAGTTACACTTAGAAACATTAAAACATATGCTTCCTATTTTTCATGGTGGGGGTCGAAATTTGTATGCTAAATGTTGTCACGTTTATGTGCAAGACATGGAAAAACTTAAAGAGAACGAGCACCCAGAACTTATAACAAAAGGCTTTTTTACAGTAAGACGTACTGATAAGTTTTGGTGTGGTATACCGCCCGACCAGACGATAGAATGTGGTTTAATGAAATTGTTCAAAGGTCCTTTGAAAGGGCCTTACACATGGTAGAGGTACTGGAGATGTAGAAGTTGCAAAATGGATTTTGTCTTTACCAATTTTCATAGATATCCTCGAAGGTTTTGAAGACTATTGCTCATTTTCTTTTGAAACAAATGAACAACATAAAGCTCCAATTCATCAGGATGGCACCAGCACACGAATCAAACAAGATTATGAAGATTTTATGAAAATTATACAATGGTTTGAACAATATCCGCCTTTTGCTGATACTAATAAAATAATGTCAATAAGTACAGGAGTGATAGGAGACCAGCGAGTGAATTGCTATCAAGCATTTAACAAAGGGCTCCAAGGAATAAAATCCATAACGAACGTTGAATTAGGCAAGGTCAAAATTAGTAGAAAAACTACTGTCGTCCCGTTAAGTATAATGACTTCAAAAGTGAATATTACTTATAAAGATATCCCTGTCGATCCAACATTGCTCTTTCAGAGAATATCATTGACTGATAAAAGCGAACATATTTTAGGTTTGCAACATGATATTTTGACTCTTTGCAACATATTTTAGGTTTTGAACTGGCACCTTACCCAATGAGTTTGTTCGATGACAATGGAATGAGGAAAAACAAAAAGTCAGTCCTTTACGACTTCTTCCAACCAGTAACAGACAATCCTGTCTTTGTGAATCCAACATACATTACTGATGGAGGTTACCTTCTACATAAATTTAGGTGGGGAGCCAATTTAAATTACGAACAGATATCTCGAGGTTATGTTGAATATATAATGAAGAACTATTCAGATAAATGTAAAATTATATTTGATGGGTATTCTGACAAATTAAGTACAAAAATACAGAAAGAATTCGACATTTACAGAAAAATATTTGCACAGAATTTTCCGTAGAAAAACATTTAAAACCACAAGTTACACAGGAAAAATTTTTAGCTAACAGTAAAAATAAGGAATCACTTATTTTTCTCCTCTGTGAGGAGTTAGAGAAGCGAAAAATAGAATATAAAGTATGTACAGATGATGCTGATACAGATATTGTTCGTGCAGCTGTTGGTGCCAAAAATAGTGATAATGAAGTTGTTATTATAGGAGAAGATATAGATTTATTAGTTATTCTAACAGAATTAGGTAAAACTGTACCAGGCAGTATTTACTTACAAAAAAGTACGAAAGATAATTCAACTGTATATTATACTCAGTATAGTTTTAAATATCCCGATTTTAGAGATTGTATATTATTTATTCATGCATTTTCTGGCTGTGACACCACGTCTGCATTTTATTATCATGGTAAAAAAAATGTTATTGATACGATTCAGAAACATCCAGCATTATTAAAGGATATACACTATTTTTATGAGAAAGATGGTAGTATAATTTGCCTATATGCAGCAAGCGAAGCCTTTGTTAAGGTTATGTATAGATATGAGCCATCTGACAAATCTGGTTTAAATATTATTAGATATTTGTGTTTTAAGAAAAGGGTTCTGTCTGATATGGATATTGCTTGCAAATTATCTGGTTTACCACCTACAGCAGAAGCTTTACAATACCATTCGCTTCGAGTATATTTACAAATACAAAAATGGCTTGGTAATTCGGATAAAAGTCCTTTAGAATATGGGTGGGAACTGATAGAAGAACAAGGTCTTTTGTCCATTACAATGAAAAATGATCCGTTACCAGACTATTTAGTTCGGAACATGAAATGTGCCTGCAAGAAAGGGTGCAAGACAGGAAACTGTTCTTGTAGAGCCAAAGGCAAATTTTGCAGTTCAATGTGTCATTTCTGTCGGGGTACTAATTGTACTAATAATGAACAACCAGGTGACCTTGAAACTGTAGAAGAAAATGAAGAAAATAAGGAAGACAGTGAGCAAGGCGACATAAGCATTCTGGAAAGCGAAAGCGAAAGCAGCCTTCAATTTATTGAACATTTTTATAGGGATCAATACGATCACGAATAAGAAGAAGAAGAAGATGCAATTTTTTCCGATGGCACGACCGATGCCTCAGTTGATGATGAAGTGGGGCCTCCAGATAAGAAAAGAATAAGGAGAAATTGATTAAATGTAAAAAATAATAATCTGTTTTACTATATGTACTGTTATGTATAAAAATTGATTATTTAAAATAAAGAACTTTTTTAAGCCATACAAATATATTTCATTGAATATAATTATTATTTAGCATGTTATAACAATGGAAACATAAAATAACTTGTAAATTGGGTAAAAAATAAGCATTGTAATGTAACAGAGTTGAGGTTCCCGACGTTACATAAAAGAATAAGGAGAAATTGATTAAATGTAAAAAATAATAATCTGTTTTACTATATGTACTGTTATGTATAAAAATTGATTATTTAAAATAAAGAACTTTTTTAAGCCATACAAATATATTTCATTGAATATAATTATTATTTAGCATGTTATAACAATGGAAACATAAAATAACTTGTAAATTGGGTAAAAAATAAGCATTGTAATGTAACAGAGTTGAGGTTCCCGACGTTACATAAAAAACTTTGTAAACATGACTTAAAACAATGCCCAAAGTATGTTATAATTAAATACAAGAGGGCCAATCTCACCTAAAAAAATGCATTGAAGGTACCTAGTAAGGTTACTAAGTAATAAAACATCAAAGGTGTACCTAAATATAAAATATGTAATGAGTAGTATGAGATGTACAATATAAACACTGTGTCTAGTGGGATGAGTTTAATGTGTAGGAGTTGAGTATAATATACTGTTCAATTAATATTTAATGTGTTATAAAATGTACTTGGTGTTGTACTGTATCATGATATAGTGTTTACAGGATATTTATTTTATGTTTTGAGTGTAGTAAGTGTGGAGCTGTTGCATTAAGGAAGTACTAAGTCATAGGTACTCATTTTATTCATGTTAAAATTGTATTTAAATAATTAAGTACAAGTACATTTATTAGGTATGATATTATGTTAAATGTATTTACTTTAATTGATTAATGAAGATGTTTAAAATAATATTTGTAAACTTGGCCAGGAAGGCAATAAGTGTTAATAAGTTGGCAAGTAGTTCTTATAATTAAGTTAAAAACCAATGTTATTCATTGAACCAATGATGAACTAAATAATATAATGAATTGAAACCAGGAAATTAAAATTGATATAAGTGGCCATAAGCCAGTGACTATTTGTACAGTAGGTCAGGTAAAGAACAATTAAATTAAAAACAAAACAAAATTATAACATGTGTAATAAAACCAATAGACCTAAATTTAATATTTGTAAAAGGAAATTAATACCTTTTTAATAAGTCCAGTCAGATGAAAATGTAGTAAAATGTATATGGTTTAATAAGGCAGATTAAGTGAGAGTCTTATGTGATTTGGTGTAATTCCAAGCATGGAGTATTTTATTAAATAAGAGTAGTAATATTTTCTAATTCTGGCTCTAGGATATCAAATATTATCCAATGACAGAAAAGTAATGGTTGTTAGGGTAACAGAATTGCAAGAAATTTTGTTGATTTCAACATTCGATTGTTATATGCTAATGGGTTAAGCTGAATTAATACGAATCCAGAAAAGAATTTATAAAAAACCTTAACGTTCGATTGTTATATGCTAATGGGTTAAGTTGAATTAATACGAATCCAGAAAAGAATTTATAAAAAACCTTAACGTTCGATTGTTATATGCTATTGGGAACAGTTCAGTAGACAAATTTAAAAATAAACTAACATAAAAATGAATAAACTTTAATAAATCCAATGTCTTAAAGCCAATCCATTAAAAAAGAACTGAATAATAATTACTGAACTAGATTTCGGGAAATATAATTCTACACATCCTCAAAGTTGCGGAATTAATAAATCCTTCTTCAAACTAATTCCATTAAAGGAATGATGATGAACCCAAGTTACAATTAAACCAAGATTCTTCTTGAATGGACAAGAAGTCAAAATTAATGCAAATCTAAACCAAACATACACAAAGAACCTTTGTTATTGAAGTACTAAACCTCACTTTCAAGAGATTGAAGAAGTTGTAATACTACACCAATTCCACTGGGACCGGCAACCACTAGGATCGCGAAGAAGAACGAAGAACAGAACCGAACTCCTGTTACACTCCGGGACATCACCTTTCAACTTTTATTGATAATCTGGACGCATTTTGTGGTCAAGAGTAACCTCATCAGTACATCTTCAGTCGGTTATAAACAGACATGGCTACCTTGAGTATCGCATTGTACGGTAACAAACCAGCTTATATTTAATTTTATACATTAAGAATTAATAACCATTTGTTATACTTAGTAACCTTAATTTTGCATTACCTGGCCTTACTAATCGTTAAAAGAATCACATGTACCCTGGGATAAGAGATAAACCGAAAATTATATTTAAATTGTATTATACATCACTACTCCACTAACAAATCGATTCTGCATTGTACGATCGATATTACGATCCAATAATCTATGAAGACGACTGTTGAAATTTAAAAAATAATATAAATAAAGAATCCTTCTTGTATGTGATGATGTTCTGTGTTATTGTAGAATAGTTATTGTATTTTGATTGTGGAGTAATTTGAAGAGAAAGAAAGTGATAAAACCGTCAAGTGAAGCAAACTAACCTATAAGAACGAGTCAATTACTAATAACAGCGCTCGTTGCAGACAGCTGGTGAATACAGGAGAGCGCAGAACTAACATATTTTCTTCGCCAAACTTGGGTCAATTTAAATGATACAGACCGAATAGGGTTGGAGAGAATTACCGAATTATTAACTATAATACCCGTAATATAGCGTTATTCTATGGTAAAACACATGGTAATTAATTAACACAGGTTTATGTTCAACATACGAGTCGTAGCAACTATATAATAAATAATTGTTTTTTTTTTTAATAAATTAATATTGATTTGCAGGAGATCTCATCTGCAATAACATATTACAAAAGAAACGTAATCTTTTAGCTGGTTACATATTGGCGCTCAACGAGTAGGCTTTAGTTAAGTAAAAAATTCGATCATATCGATATTACTTAACTGGAGCAGGCAACTATTAGAGCCGCAGGAATGCATACAAGAGGTGTTTCTAAAAGGATTGCGAAGGACCAGGAAACGGAAGAAGATAGACGGGAAGAAGAAGCAGAGGTAGTTACAGACACCGAAATGGAACAACAGGCGGGCGATAAAGAGGAAGCCAGAGGAGACCTAGATTTACAAAAATTATGGGAATTAATTAAAGAAAATTCCAAGAAACAGGAGGAAAAAATAACCGAAAGATTGGTTAGGAATAAAGATGAAACTAATGAGAGTTTAAGACAAATGAATGAAGAAAATAATGAGAACTTTAGAAAACAAAACGAAAAGTTTGAACGAAATGAAGAAAGTTTAAGACAAATGAATGAAGAAATGGACAGCATTAAAGAGGGTACTAAGGAAGATTTTAAGCAAATTAATAAAAAAATTGAGAACTCTAACAAGGAGTTAAGGGAAACTCTCAATGAGAAGATAGAAGACGTCAGTAAGACACTTAGCCAGAGGATGGACAAGTGTATGGAGGAAGTTGGACAGCAGATAGCTGATACAAAGGACAGGCTGGAGAAAACTGAAGAAACAGTTGTACAATCCAGAATAGAAGTAGATGCCAGAATAGATCAGGTAGAAAATAATAACAAAGTTGGTATAATGGAGGTACGAGCAGAAACACAAAAGAAGCTAGATGAAATAAAGGAAACAATAGGTGGTCAAATTGAAACCATTAAGGGTGATGCAGGACAAGTAAAAGGGCAGGTAGACCAAATCCAGGAAGAACTGGTAATTCTACAAAATAGACCGATAAATTACACACACCTACCAACACGAGAAAACCGAGAGGCAATCAACTTCAGAGATTACCGCAGAAACCCATTGGAATTCCTCGAGAGGTTAGAAGAGCTATTTGCTCGCAACAAAGAAAACCGATGGCACATGATAAAAAACCTGCTTGACGAGAGTTTCAAGAACATAACAGACAATTGGTGGACGGCAATGAGGAACGAAATACAAAATTATACAGATTTCAAACAGATATTTAAGACCAAATATTGGTCCGAGAGTATCCAAAACATCATTAGGGACGATTTATGTAATGGACGGTATGAATCCACAAGAGGTCAATCCCCAACAGCGTACTTCTTGGGTAAGGTCTGCATCGTTAGAATCTCGAACCACAGATCCCAGAAGAATGTCTGGTCACTAAAATTTCTTACCATTTCGAGGAAGGCATAACACGAGCCAGACAGTGCGGTCAGGTGAAGACGATTGGAGCGATGGAAGCCCTCCTGGAAAGTTATGAAAGGGAGGACTACTACAGGAGAAGTCGCAGGAGACTGGAACCCCAGAACGATCGGCAGAACAAGCCACACCGGGAAAACAGGCCACGAATAAATCATGTCAGGTCGAGCAACCGTCATGACAATAGTCGAAACCAACATGATAACAGATTCCAAGGTCGTCGACAAAGTTTTAATAATGGCCAGACGTACCACAATTGGTACCGAAGAGAGGACGAAAATCAGCACCCACAGAGGGGTCACAGTGCGGAAGGTTGAAGAGCTAGAAGCTGGGAAGGAAGGCGAGATGAACCTTCGGGAAACCAGCATAGAGATGAACAGGAGCGACCAACCATTTCAGACAGAAGTAGGGGAAACGGGAACCCGCAGTGAGAAACCAGGATAGCCCGTCACTGCTAGCTAACCCCGGGCTAACAGAACAGATGAAACAACTGGACAAATCTGTAATAATTATTAGAAACCATTACCTCAGAAACATCCAATCAGAATTACTAGAAGAAAGAACCGTGGAAGAGGTACGATACGGTAACGAGATAGTCTACGTCAAGGTGGAGCTACAAGGTGTACCGACGGAGATGATGATTGACACAGGTGCAAACATTTCATTAATTGATAAAACCGAATTGAATAGGATACAAGAAATAGTCACGGAGAGAATACCCACACCATTACTACCCATTCACAACATTACTATCATAGGAGCAACAGGGAAGCAAAATAAAACTATCAAGCAACAAGTTATCCTCCAAGTTGCAAGCAAGGGAATAGGGATGCCTATGGTGTTTCTAGTAGCCCAAGGGCTACCATTTAAATTGTTATTAGGGTGTGACATGCTATGGCGCCACTCTGCAATTATCAACCTGAACAGTGGAAAATTAACACTGCGTTCAGATGAGTATGATTGGTCCACTGAGATAATAGGAAGTCAGTGTGCCCCTCAGTCTGGACACTCATACCATGTTAGGGAAGAAGCTAGGTTACCCATAGGAAAAAATGAACTTGTGACTGAGGAATCAACATTATGGAAGGAAAAGTTGCAGGAAATCCTGTCGTTTCAGGTAAAGGGCTCCACAGAGGCAGTCAGTGTTGAACAGAAAGAAAAATTAGTTGGTATATATAATAAATACTGGAAGGTATTTTCTGACTCACCAGGTAAAGCCAAGGACTTCATATGTGAGCTAAAATTCCGGGACACAGTAAAGTTTAACAGGAGATCATATCCGATAGCACAATCATCAAAGGAAGCTGTGAGGCAAGAAATCCAGCAAATGATAAAAGAAGATATAATAGAAAGAAGTAGTTCTCCGTACACCAGTCCAATTGTAGCAATTCTCAAGAAGGACAGACAAGTACGACTGTGCCTCGATGCCAGGGAGATCAACAAGATGATAATAAATGATAGGACCTCACCCGGTGAGATTGACGAAATTATGAAGAAATTTCATGGATGCAAATTGATGAGTACATGGGACGCAGTCTGCGGGTACTGGCAGATTGAGCTTCACCCAAACAGCCGACAGTACGTCGCCTTCCTCTTCGAAGGAAGAAATTATCAATTTAAAAGGTTGCCATTCGGCCTAGTAAACTCCGTTGCTATCTTCGTTCAGTGCATGGACAAAATATTAGGCAAGGAAGCATTGGATTTTGCTACAGTGTATGTGGATGACATACTTATTACTTCCACAACCTGGGATGAGCATTGTAGTCGAATTGATTTGGTGTTGAGTAAACTACAGCAAAACAACATAACGCTCAAAATTGACAAATCGAAATTCATAACATAAAGATTACCCTTTTTAGGATATATATTGTCAGAAACGGGAATCACACCATCACCTGAGAAGGTAGAAGCAATTCAGAATTTCCCCAAGCCCCGAAACATTAGGCAATTGCAATCATTCCTTGGTATCTGCAATTACTATCGAAAATTTCAACAAAATTATTCACAACTGACAGCCAAATTTCAACATATACTATCCTCAAAGAACAGGTGGAAATGGGGCAAGACTGAAGACGATAATTTCCAATTAATCAAAACCAAATTTTTAAAGAGCGTTATACTTCACCACCCCGATTTTCAGAAGAGATTTTATTTAAATTGTGATGCCAGCGACACCAGCCTTGGCGCTGAACTATATCAAGAAGACGAGGAGGGTAATCATCTCGTCATTAGTTTCGCGAGCAGAGTATTGAGCAGCTGCGAGCGGAATTACACAGTAACAGAAAAGGCATTGCTCAGTGTAGTATTCGCCTGCCTAAAATTTAGAACCCATATTTTAGGATACCCCCTAACCATCAGATCGGATCACAAATCTATTTCATTTCTAAAAAAATGCAAATTAAATCACGGACAACTAACACGATGGATTCTCATCCTGCAAGAATATAACATCCATTGGGAATACGTGCCAGGAAAGCAGAACATCGTGGCTGACGGACTATCTAGAGTGAACATCAAACAGGGTACTTATGAGTTTGAACAGGAGGACATAGGCAAGGTATTCCATATTCTACAATCCCGAGAAGACTTGGAGAAAATTTTAGAACAGGTAAAGGAGCAACAAATCAATGATCCGAAACTGAATTTAATCAAAGAACGTTTATCACACAATGATCCCACCATAATACATTATTATTGCATTCTCAACAACCTCTTATTTAATCAAACAATCTCAACAAATCATTCTTGGAAATTATATATCCCACCGACAGCAGAATCGTCAATCATCCTAGAATACCATATCCGTTATGGACATATGGGACCTCTCAAGGTGGTGAAAGCAATAAAGGAGCACATGTACATCAAAGGTATCAACAAGAAGGTACGTCAAACAGTACGAAGTTGCAAAATCTGTCAAATGGTAAAAATTAATAATGAGAGAAAGGAAGGTGCCAGGATCACCATCACTTCAAACCGTAACCTTGAGAAGATTTTTATTGACCTTTGTGGGCCATTCCCCAGGAGCAGACGAAGAAGTCGCTACAAATATATAGTGATTATCTTTGACCATTTCTCGAAATTCACTAAGTTGTACCTGATAAGTAAGGCTATAACACAGAAGGTGCTCAATATAATTTTAAATAATTACATACCAGAGGTCGGGAAGCCTGAAACCATCATCACCGACCATGGTACCCAATTTAAAGGGAAAAAATGGAGAATAACTTTACTGACTGAGGGTATCAAGACATATAAGACTTCAGTATATCACCCCAGCAGTAACCCTGCAGAAAGAGTCCTCCAAGAAGTTGGGAGAATCTTACGGACGTATTGTCATGCAGAACACCGAAATTGGAGTAGGTACGTGGAAGCAACAGAAACTTTCCACAATCTGGCTTATCACGAGACAATAGGAGCCAGTCCTTATCAGGTGATGTTCAACCGACCACCACCCAGAGAAATAACGTCAATAATAGAATTCCCACCAATGGAGCCAGAAGAATCAACCCACACTGAAGTTCACAATAGGGTGCTTCATAAGGCAGAACTGCAACAGAAGAAAGAAGAGAAGAAGAAATTGAAGATTATACACTACAACATTGGAGACAAAGTATTAATCAAAAATAGACAGTTGCCAAGTACAGTAGAAGGAATTACCAAGAAGTTATTGCTGTTATATCATGGACCGTTTGTAGTAGCTTGGGACAAAGGAAATAACACCTACGAACTGACCACCCCAGGAACAAATAAAATAAAAGGCACATATAACCAAACTGAGATAAAGAGGTTTTATGAAAAATGAAGACAATGAAAATAAGGCAAACACGTCAAAGGAAATAATGGACCACGGTTAAATAGATTCCAAACAGAATATAGAGAAAAGGGACGGATTTTGTGGATAATAAATAACCAAAAAATTCAAAAATAAGTAAGAACACCTTACTATATAATTCAGAAGAAATTATTTTAAACTAATAAACATGAAAGAAGAGAAAGAAGGGTTAGAAATGAGTTAAATGAAGGAAGAATATGCCATACAATTTATGATAAGGAGGAGATTCAGTGTTTAATTGCAGAAGTAAATGGGAGTGAATTAAAAATAGTAAAATACGTATGCTAAAGAATAATTAATTGACAGCATGGAACTAAGAAGAATTTAAAATGAATATTGAACAGCTTTAACTAATATACTGGTGAATAATATGATAAATGGAACTACAGAACAACGAGATAAATAATTTAAGAAAAGTATTAGGATACCTCAGAAATAATAGTAATCATCCCTTGAATATAAGTTTGTAGCGAAGGAGCTACCTTATAGATAATAATTATGTGTATTGTGTTGTGATAGTGCAACTTTTATATTTTTTTTCTGGACAGAGATGAAGTTCCTCTGATTTCAGAAGATATAGTTAGGGAAACGGCAGAGTAATGGAAGCCAATAGTGCCCCTCTGATTCCGAACCAGCTATGATATTAGGGAAAAATGTTAGGGAAATATAGTATTTTAGGGATTATACACCAAGAGAGGTAATTAAATATAAAAATGATAATAAGAAACGACAGCGTAAAAAGCTAGAAGAAGTTATGAGTTGAGGGAGGTACCAGTAGAGAATTAATGACCAGATACACAATGAGTATCAACACAGTTTTCCGGTGCAATTAAAAGTTTGAAGAATAGAAAGAGAAGATAACCTTATCATAGACGAACGATAAGTTTATTTTAACTAAACTTTATTCAGCCAAAATAAACTTCTTTTGAAGGGGCAGTATTATGTAACGTAACAGAGTTGAGGTTCCCGACGTTACATAAAAAACTTTGTAAACATGACTTAAAACAATGCCCAAAGTATGTTATAATTAAATACAAGAGGGCCAATCTCACCTAAAAAAATGCATTGAAGGTACCTAGTAAGGTTACTAAGTAATAAAACATCAAAGGTGTACCTAAATATAAAATATGTAATGAGTAGTATGAGATGTACTATATAAACACTGTGTCTAGTGGAATGAGTTTAATGTGTAGGAGTTGAGTATAATATACTGTTCAATTAATATTTAATGTGTTATAAAATGTACTTGGTGTTGTACTGTATCATGATATAGTGTTTACAGGATATTTATTTTATGTTTTGAGTGTAGTAAGTGTGGAGCTGTTGCATTAAGGAAGTACTAAGTCATAGGTACTCATTTTATTCATGTTAAAATTGTATTTAAATAATTAAGTACAAGTACATTTATTAGGTATGATATTATGTTAAATGTATTTACTTTAATTGATTAATGAAGATGTTTAAAATAATATTTGTAAACTTGGCCAGGAAGGCAATAAGTGTTAATAAGTTGGCAAGTAGTTCTTATAATTATGTTAAAAACCAATGTTATTCATTGAACCAATGATGAACTAAATAATATAATGAATTGAAACCAGGAAATTAAAATTGATATAAGTGGCCATAAGCCAGTGACTATTTGTACAGTAGGTCAGGTAAAGAAAAATTAAATTAAAAACAAAACAAAATTATAACATGTGTAATAAAACCAATAGACCTAAATTTAATATTTGTAATAGCAAATTAATACCTTTTTAATAAGTCCAGTCAGATGAAAATGTAGTAAAATGTATATGGTTTAATAAGGCAGATTAAGTGAGAGTTTTATGTGATTTGGTGTAATTCCAAGCATGGAGTATTTTATTAAATAAGAGTAGTAATATTTTCTAATTCTGGCTCTAGGATATCAAATATTATCCAATGACAGGAAAAGTAATGGTTGTTAGGGTAACAGAAATGCAAGAAATTTTGTTGACTTCAACATTCGATTGTTATATGTTAATGGGTTAAGTTGAATTAATACGAATCCAGAAAAGAATTTATAAAAAACCTTAACGTTCGATTGTTATATGCTAATGGGAACAGTTCAGTAGACAAATTTAAAAATAAACTAACATAAAAATGAATAAACTTTAATAAATCCAATGTCTTAAAGCCAATCCACTAAAAAAGAACTGAATAATAATTACTGAACTAGATTTCGGGAAATATAATTCTACACATCCTCAAAGTTGCGGAATTAATAAATCCTTCTTCAAACTAATTCCATTAAAGGAATGATGATGAACCCGAGTTACAATTAAACCAAGATTCTTCTTGAATGGACAAGAAGTCAAAATTAATGCAAATCTAAACCAAACATACACAAAGAACCTTTGTTATTGAAGTACTAAACCTCACTTTCAAGAGATTGAAGAAGTTGTAATACTACACCAATTCCACTGGGACCGGCAACCACTAGGATCGCGAAGAAGAACGAAGAACAGAACCGAACTCCTGTTACACTCTGGGACATCACCTTTCAACTTTTGTTGATAATCTGGACGAATTTTGTGGTCAAGAGTAACCTCATCAGTACATCTTCAGTCGGTTATAAACAGACATGGCTACCTTGAGTATCGCATTGTACGGTAACAAACCAGCTTATATTTAATTTTATACATTAAGAATTAATAACCATTTGTAACACTTAGTAACCTTAATTTTGCATTACCTGGCCTTACTAATCGTTAAAAGAATCACATGTACCCTGGGATAAGAGATAAACCAAAAATTATATTTAAATTGTATTATACATCACTAGTCCACTAACAAATCGATTCAGCATTGTACGATCGATATTACGATCCAATAATCTATGAAGACGACTGTTGAAATTTAAAAAATAATATAAATAAAGAATCCTTCTTGTATGTGATGATGTTCTGTGTTATTGTAGAAAAGTTATTGTATTTTGATTGTGGAGTAATTTGAAGAGAAAGAAAGTGATAAAACCGTCAAGTGAAGCAAACTAACCTATAAGAACGAGTCAATTACTAATAACAGCGCTTGTTGCAGACAGCTGGTGAATACGGGAGAGCGCAGAACTAACATATTCTCTTCGCCAAACTTGGGTCAATTTAAATGATACAGACCGAATAGGGTTGGAGAGAATTACCGAATTATTAACTATAATACCCGTAATATAGCGTTATTCTATGGTAAAACACATGGTAATTAATTAACACAGGTTTATGTTCAACATACGAGTCGTAGCAACTATATAATAAATAATTGTTTTTTTTTTTTGTATTAATTAATATTGATTTGCAGGAGATCTCATCTGCAATAACATATTACAAAAGAAATGTAATATTTTAGCTGGTTACAGTATATATGTCATTTTTTAAGAATTAAAGGCTTAAAAAAATTTTTAAGTTATGTATGTACTAATATATGTATACAATTGATATACATTACAAAAGGTATCATAAATACATGAATATAAAGTAATATAACCCGGTTACATTGTAACATACAGAAATAACCTTGGAAACCGGTACGTATATATATATATATTATTTTAATATTTATAACTAAATTTACCTCAAGATATACTTTTTTCCCTATTAGGAACATGTTTCGAGAGTTCCTGTTCTCTCATCTTCAGCCTTCGCCATCTTGTTTCTGGTGAAGTATTTGTGTGTTGGCTGCTGGATGTTATTAAGGTTGTTTGTTGGTCTTTGGTCTTTTAAAGTTGTATTATTGTGTGTGGTTGTGGTAATGTTTTTGTATTTTTGTGTATTTTCGATGTTGAGTGCTTTGAATATTGTGTCATGTTTTGTATTGATTTGTATTTGTTCTGGTATTAGTTTGTTTTGTGTTTTATGTTTGTATATCTGTAAATTTTCCCAAATGTTCATTATGGTGCCTTTGTGTGGTATATGTTTTATTAGTGATACATTGGTTATGTTTGGGAATTCGTGTCCTGTGTTTATTGCATGTGTGGCTAAATTGGATTTATATATTTCTGGTTTTTTGTATGCGTTTAGGTGTTCAAAATAACGTTTTTTCAGCTGTTTTTTTGTTTGTCCTATGTAACATTTATTGCAATCTTGGCATTCAATTTTGTATATACCATTAGTTGTTGTATTATCTTTGTTGTGTGAGCTATTTAGAATTTGTAATTTATTTTTATTAGTTTTGTATGCTATTTTTATATCTGTGTTTTTAAATAGTTTTGTCATTTTATTATTTATGTATGTGAATGTGGCCATACATAAATAATAAAATGACAAAACTAACAAAACTATTTAAAAACAAAGATATAAAAATAGCATACAAAACTAATAAAAATAAATTACAAATTCTAAATAGCTCACACAACAAAGATAATACAACAACTAATGGTATATACAAAATTGAATGCCAAGATTGCAATAAATGTTACATAGGACAAACAAAAAAACAGCTGAAAAAACGTTATTTTGAACACCTAAACGCATAAAAAAAAACCAGAAATATATAAATCCAATTTAGCCACACATGCAATAAACACAGGACACGAATTCCCAAACATAACCAATGTATCACTAATAAAACATATACCACACAAAGGCACCATAATGAACATTTGGGAAAATTTACAGATATACAAACATAAAACACAAAACAAACTAATACCAGAACAAATACAAATCAATACAAAACATGACACAATATTCAAAGCACTCAACATCGAAAATACACAAAATACAAAAACATATACCACAACCACACACAATAATACAACTTTAAAAGACCAAAGACCAACAAACAACCTTAATAACATCCAGCAGCCAACACACAAATACTTCACCAGAAACAAGATGGCGAAGGCTGAAGATGAGAGAACAGGAACTCTCGAAACATGTTCCTAATAGGGAAAAAAGTATATCTTGAGGTAAATTTAGTTATAAATATTAAAGTATTATATACATCAAGAAACGGACTGTAGCAGAAAGTGATTGAAATATATATATATATATATATATATATATATATATTTAGTCACAACTATATATATAAATTGCCATAAAATAGGTAAAAAAGAAAATTAAAATTTTTTTAATGATAATAGCAATTAAGTACATAAAAAAATCGACAATTTGAAAAAATATATAAAAAACCTTACTAGGATCATCTCTCATAAAATGGCGAGCAAATCAAAAATTTTTTAAATTTTGAGATTGTAGCCAGAAGAATTTTTTTTTTCAAAATTTTTTTTATGTTTCTACAATGAAAAACAAATATTTGGTCTAAAGAAATTGATTTTATCTTTTTTAATTCAAGAGAAATCGAATTTTAAAGGAAAATTGCATTATAATGAAGTTTAATTTTTTTTTTGAGGTTACGTTGACCTTTTTAGGTAGCACTACTAACCCAGCTTGATTTGTTAATTCATAACGAGTATGTTGAATTTTTTTGGTCTCCATACGTCCAATAGAACCGAAGTTATGGCCGATACACTTATACGATGCACCAAAAATGCACTAAAATGCACTTATCTCGTGACGCACACGCAGGATTTTGTAAAAATTTTAACTGTACACTTACTTTTGCTTACTTAACCTATTCCAGCCAAAAAATTGGATGGAGGAGAAACATCCTTTTTGAATGCTATTTTGCCTCTACTATTATGTAATGAGGTGTGGTAAACAATAACATGACGTAGATTGTAAATAAATTTGTATTGACGTTAAATGTATTGTATTAGGTTATGTGGTTATTATGAAATGGTATCTGAAAATACACAGTGTGTGTATATTGTATGATGTGTACTCAATGTTAATAACGAGGGTTAATTGTTAGTATTAACTGACATGCATGTAGTTATGAATTTTTATAATAGAATTAAACTAATTTGAGATGGTTTAATTAATGTAAAACATGGAAATGGTGGTAATAAATTTGAGTTATTTTTTTGAGAGTTGAATTGTATAATAAATGATAAATAAATAAAGTTTGATGTATGAAATGTTTAATAGAAATCCAGAGTTGAAGTAATAATGAGATAATGGGAGTATTTAATAGGAATTCAAATTAAAGTTATAATGGTTGTAATTTTTATTCAATTACAAGGATGAAATGTTTGTTTTAATATAACACTGATGATGTTTAGTTTGAGCTGAAATATTTGTGAAACATAAAGTGTTTATTTGAGTACGATGTAATTGTGTATAGAAGGGGGGATAGTAGAGAATGATGTGGAGAAGTTTAAAATAAATGATAAAATAGAGGGAAATGATGATTAAATCATGGTGATGATTAATAATGCAGTGTTAAAATACACATTGGGTTGACTGTACTAGTTGTATTGTATAACTTTTTTTTTTGTGTTCATCATGTATTGAATACAAATAGCAGGAGTAATCTGCATAAATGAGTAGTAAATCACTTAAATTGAGAGATAAAATGAGATGTTTAAGTGAAAAAAGTAATATGAAGTATTTTTCTTGAAATTCCGACTGGAATTAATAAATCATTTTGAATTTGGAATGATAAATTACAAGAGAATGTTGATGTTAGATGTTTAGGAGAAAGTGTATTCTGTTATGTTAAGGATATTTCTGTTCAACAATGTTGTGTGTACATTTAGAAGTTAAGAAAGCCAGTACTTCAAAAAAGGCAAACCAGTACGGCTAAAAGGAAAACAAATCAGTTCAGGATCTGGAAAATGAAAGGCCATTTAGTAATGTCTTATTGATTGTTTCAGAATCTGGTGACACTGTGGTGGCGACCCTGTGCTGACCAGCGTGTCAGGGTAGGGGCGTCTAGTGCCTGTCTGACTTTATGATGTTGGGATTCTACAAAAGGAAGTCCGGTAAAGTCATGCAGGTGTGGCCACAATCACTGGAGCAGGGGGTAAGTTACCCATGATTTTAATAAAATTTAAGGGGGGTCATGGCGCCATATCCGAGCTGATCCTTTTAGGTTTTGTCAATGGGAGTTTTTATGCTTTGGCATAAAACCTCTCATTGAGGGGGTATTGTGACAGTACAAAATGGGTATAATTATTTTATGTTGTGAAATAATACGATCTAGGTGAATCTGAACAAAATATGACTTTCGAAATGGGAATCGTATGAGTCAGCCAGGGTGACGTAGACGTTACCGTCACAGAATATATAAACCTAACCATATATGGGCACAAATTTTTAGCGATTCGATTGACGTCAGAAGAATATCACAAGATGAACACGTGTTTTAATACGGAAACAAAATCCTAGCTTCGATGATGTTCTAGCACATTTCGATAGGACGTCGCCGGCAAGGAAGGGGACCACGTGACCAGCCCGTAATATATACAATGACCAATCGCCATTATGCCCAGTCCAAACCACATCTGAAACAGTACAGTCATAAAGAAATAGTGTTGGGAGGACTACACGTGTAAGTACGCTAGATCTGCCCCAAAGTGAGTTTAAATCAAGAATCATGAAGTTAAACACACTTTAAATGCTGTTTGAACCAAATATTCAACCCGTACGGGTGTGTTAACCCAGTCTACGAACCGCAGCCAATTAAACAAGTGAAAATGCATATAAAACAGTGCTTAATAAGTTTCTCCGAGTATACGAGTTAATCACATTTTAACAGTTCAGTGAGTGTTGCAACAAAAGTGAACTACAAGAGATGACTCCACATGTGGATTAACGTATCCAGATAAGTACTTAAATCGACCAGACAGCAATCAACTAATATATATCCAGTATTAAAACATTAAATTCAGATAGTAATGAGAGCTCAAATCTAAAGAGAGGTTTTCAAAGAATGCGTGTGAGTGTGAAAGCGAAGTGCTGGTTTATCTTGATAGGTTAAGTAAAGTAATGTTATGCAAAAAGTGATTATACATATGTTCAATGTTGGGTGATTTACCAATCACCATATATATATATATATATATATATATATTGTAACATACCGCTTTTTCGTGAGGTGTTATTATATGCCTCACGCAGTATGCGTCACTTCTGAATTATAATAACTGACGTTGTTTTTCAAAAGGTAAAATAAAGGATTTTGTTTATTTTGTTTTACTCAATCTGAAGAGAAATCGAGAGTGTGTGATTTGTGGTCAAGGAGGGAAGTTGTTCAGCCTTATGCAGAAGAGAGAGTAAGTATCATTATTTCCACTCAGTTGAGACGATTTCTTCTGTTTGTTGTGCTGAAATTTTTTATAACTACCTACTACAATAAATTATAACACTTTATTATTCAATATTAATTTTCAATAATATTGCTTTATTTATTATTGACTTTTGTCTCCTGCCATCAAAATATAGGTATCACAATTAATCGTATTAAAACAAAAACATCATCTCGACTTTACCGAGTAAACATAGATCTGTCTAAGGAGCAAAACATATATGTTGTTATTTACCCAATATTACGCTATAATAAAAAACATCAATTATTACATAATTCTTAGTAATTCCCCAGGGTTCAGGGTGAGTTCTTTGTGTTATGAGAGTGTCAGAAATGGATAATTACTACGCTTTACAAATACCGAAAAATTAATAAATAATTTTGTTTATTTTTTCATGTAGTACGTAGTTCCCGGAATTGCCGTAAGAGAGCAGTGTATATTTGTTTACATTGAAAAAACATATGATCAAATGATTATTTTTTGTTCTATTTCTGTTCAAAACGAGTTTTCTTCTGGAATTATTACAAAAAAATGTTTATATTACCTCGCTCCGAATGGTTCTTACTGGATTACAGCTTTTCTGTGATGAGGTCCGTCTTGCGTTATTATTTCCTTTTCGTTTGGAGTATTTTCCAATTGTCTACGGGAACTAGGCCGAACTATGTTGGATCCTCAGAAGGTTTTCATCCACTGTTTTTTAATGTATATCACCATTTAATTTGGATACTCAGGTATAATTAGATAGTAGTCACTCTATTTATTAATCTTGCGTTAATTTCACCTCCTCCAACGTCCAAAAAAGGTTATTTTTTTTAATAATTTTTGTCGCATCGTTTCTTCAACTCTCCGGTTTAGTTCAAAATTTTATATCTTATTAACAATACTTGTTATTTTCCATCACTCTTAGTAACACATAGTATTTTTATTATGCAGGCAGTTTGTAATTATTATAAATTTATATTTTATTTATGTAAAAATAATTCCTTTCCATTCCGGTTTCTTTACTAATTTAATTTACATAATATGTTTTGGTTAATTTTTTTTATGACATTGTATATAATTATTTTATCATTTTATTATCCTTAAATAAATTTATATATTATTTATTTAGTCTCGAATAGTATTCATACCCGGCACTACTTCCTGTTGCCATTTCCTTCATAGGATTATTTTAATTTTTATTATCTTTTGGTAATTAAATTTTTAAGTCTTTTAAAACTAACCCTGGGTTATTCTATATTACAACACAAATATTTTTAAAAAACATAACATTAACTTCTGTATAACAAGTGGTGGTCCATACACTATAAATTACAATAAATAAATAAAATTACAAAAATCAATCAGTATTATTACATCCTACTTCCATAGTTTTATCCTTTCCAAAACATACAACACAGTTTGGTAATACATTACTTTCACTTTTGTTTTTTCACCTCAATGGGTACACTAGAACTCACTTTGCACTGTATACCACTCGAATTGTTTATTATGTTGAGTGATATAATTAAATTTTGAGCGAGCTTTAGTTTACCCATTTCTGACTTTTATTCTCATGAGTTACTTTATTGGGACCGGGTTATGTACCGTTACAATATATATATATTACATTTAATATTTATAAATAAATTTACTTCAAGATATACCTTTTTTCCCCTTATTAGGAACATGTTTCGGGTACTATCTTATACCCATCCTCAGCCTTCCAGTTTTTTTGTCTGGTGAAGTACATATGTGTTGTTGGTTGACTATTATTATTGTGGCTTCCTGTTGGCTTCTGGTATTTCAAATTGGTTTTATTGTGTGTGATTGTGGTGTATGTGTTAGTTTTTTGTGTATTTTCAATGTTGAGTGCTTTGAAAATTGTGTCATGTTTTGTATTGATTTGTATTTGTTCAGGTATTAGTTTGTTTTCTGTTTGTATATTTGTAAATTTTCCCAAATGTTCATTATGGTGCCTTTGTGTGGTATATGTTTTATTAGTGTTACATTGGTTATGTCTGGGAATTCATGTCCTGTGTTTATTGCATGTGTGGCTAAATTGGATTTATATATTTCTGGTTTTTTTGTATGCATTTAGGTGTTCAAAATAACGTTTTTTCAGCTGTTTTTTTGTTTGTCCTATGTAACATTTATTGCAATCTTGGCATTCAATTTTGTATATGCCGGTAGTTGTTGTTTATCTTTGTTGTGTGAGCTATTTAGATTTTGTAATTTATTTTTATTAGTTTTGTATGCTATTTTTATATCTGTGTTTTTAAATAGTTTTGTTAGTTTTGTCATTTTATTATTTATATATGTGAATGTGGCCCATTTTTCGTTCATTCATGTCCTGTGCAATAAACACAGGACATGAATTCCCAGACATAACCAATGTAACACTAATAAAACATATACCACACAAAGGCACCATAATGAACATTTGGGAAAATTTACAAATATACAAACATAAAACAAACTAATACCTGAACAAATACAAATCAATACAAAACATGACACAATTTTCAAAGCACTCAACATTGAAAATACACAAAAAACTAACACATACACCACAATCACACACAATAAAACCAATTTGAAATACCAGAAGCCAACAGGAAGCCACAATAATAATAGTCAACCAACAACACATATGTACATCACCAGACAAAAAAACCGGAAGGCTGAGGATGGGTACAAGATAGTACCCGAAACATGTTCCTAATAAGGGAAAAAAAGGTATATCTTGAAGTAAATTTATTTATAAATATTAAATGTATTATATACATCAAGAAACGGACTGTAGCAGAAAGTGATTGAATATATATATATTGTAACATAACAAAGTGTTACATAAGCTAGATGTGTACCAAAAGAATCAATAGGTACACGAAAATAATATAAGTGAATAATTAATGATGAAAGTAGCAAAGAAGAGAAGGACCAACGAAGAAGAAAGAAGAAGAAGGACCACAAGAAGCAGTAAGGAATACACTGCATGACACTACAACAAATACTATGACTGACTCTAACTAATGGACAAGCCAAGTTCACTATAAGCTGTCAAACAAGCCAGTCAATGACATAAATGTAAAATCACATGTTTATAAAAGTAATTAAAGAATGACAAGAATAATATAATATCAGCAACAGCATTTGGCTAAAAATAAATGAACCATGACCAGTAAATAACAATGCCTATGACTAAGACTAGCTATGGCCACAATGTAAAATTAAAACTTACATTACAATCCCAAATGTAATATTAAGAAGTAAGAATACTTGTAAGAGGAAACCTTATATGAATAAGTAACTTCCTCATTATACCAAATGTAACTAATGACCATTATTAAGGCATAAACCGATGCTAAAGGTATGCCTAGGCTAAGCCTAAACAAACGATTGTCAGTGAATTAATAAGTAGAAAGGACTACTAGTGTACATAAAATCTACTGAGCAATCAATATAAATAAATGTACAGTGAATATCACCACTCAATTATTAATGAGTAACATTAAGTTGAGTAGGATAAACAAAATGTAATTAGAAAGTAAGGATTATTCATAGTAATGTACCACTATAGTTAAGCTAAGATTTAATAATTGTATTCAATAAATAGATATTAAGTATAACGACGAATGTGTTAGTGTTCCGACAAAGACGTTTAAAAGAAAATGCGATGGGAAACACTAAATATAAATATAGGTAAGAATCGTATTTGGCGTCACTAGCAGATGACAGTGCGAAACCATGTTTCTGAACATTGTTTATTAGCAATGTCAGAGAAAGTGCGATTAAAACCAGTGTTAAGTCATATCAAATTAAAGCTCGTAAACTATTCTTTAATTTGATAGTAATAAACTCGCGATCGCAACTGTAATAAGTGCGTAGCGTGCGTTAGCATCATTTGTAATTATAAAGTGAAAAATTGGTTGGGTAATAATAACAACACACCCAACTGTCAATCAAGTTCGCCAAATGACGGTTAGAAAACAATGCGTCATTTTGGTAACGTCTGGCGGAGCCAATCAAAAAATAGCTTATTAAACGAATTCATCACCTAAGCCCCATGAAGCAAGGGGGTATATAATCCAAAACCAAGCGAAACCGTTACACTTTACAGTCATCATCGCGAGCGAGAGGTTGTCGCTCGTCACCTCAAAATTTTAATAACTTAGAGTATAATGTAAACAGTGAATCCATTTCACCGTTTCGTCAAGACAAATAACTACACTACAATTTATCAACAGGAAGTGCATCGATGTGAAGTAATTATTTTTATTTTTGTGCGCGATAATTAGAACAAGAGAAAGATTACTAACCAGTATTTAACTTAGTCCGAATTTTGTTATAAGAGGACGATTATTCTCTGTTCTTAGTTCGTGTGCAGTGTAATGAACCAGGGTCACTATAATCCGACCGCTGGAGTGTTTAAAATAAATTTTAATCTATAAGATTAAAATAAAAAAGGTAACATTGTGACAATTCATTTTATTAATCTGTGTGCACTTGTATTTCTTCAACACTAAATTGTACTGACGCAAAAACATCAAAACTTTCTATCTGTTACACTGTGATCAAATTTATTTAGCGGATTTGTTAATCCCACGTAAGATTTGTATTAGTCTTAAGTGATAAAAAATATTTGTTAATAATTAAGTCAGCGTGACCAACGCATAACCTAGAAATAGGTACGAATTTTAAAAAAGAGGCCGAATTAGTAAATATTGTCATTAACTTCTGTATAGGCATAAAGTAGTTCTTTCTTGTATTTAAAAGAGCTTACGCCCAAGATATAAAATAATATTTAAATTAAAAGTTAATCTGGTAATAACCAGAAGAGTTGTTTGTTCTATCTGAGCTAGTTTGTAGGGTAAAAGGTACGAAGTAATTGCAATTTTATGTTAATGTATCTATTATACTTGTAATTGTTTGAATTTACTCTCAAGGGTAAGAATAAAACCCGTTTGTTATCAGCATAAACTTTGACTCTATTTATTTCAAAGAGTGAATTAATAATTAATTTTGAAATACAAAAATAACTCTGAATAGAGGTCGTATGTTGTTAGATTTGAATTGCCGTAAGTGCAATAAGCATAAACACCAGTTTTTAAAGAAAATTATCAAAGATTAAATCTCATTAATTGGTTTTTCACGGGATTTTCCTGAAATAAACCTGTGTGGCGCCCTTATTAAACAAAGAGTGATCTAACCTTGTCAGTAAAGCAAGCTGGTATTAAATCCATCTTGGCAGCTTATTAATTACTATAAGTGAACTTCAGAACTTCTAGAATCACGATCAGGTACGTGAAAGTATATTATTATAAATTTTTGTTGTCCAGATGAGACTTGACATTACGTACTTTGACGACAGTTAACCTAGAAGAGGAGTTTCGCTGCCAGATCGACGCTACGGCTACCTTCATCAGTCGACCAGCGATTAACGCTTTATTCACTAAATTGATCAACCATTACTATTCAAACAGTATTACTGCAATTGTTTTTTAAAAGAGTTCTTTTAAAATAATTATAACTTTTATTCATCATAATCGAATACTAATCGACTTTAAATTGTAACTTAACTTTAATTTTCAATACTAAATACAAACATTTAAACTTTCTGACACACGTAATCTAGTTCTATTACAAATTGGCGACCAGCAACGTGAGGCTGTAAAAATATTAAATAAAAATATTTTTAATATTTATATTAAGCCCGGCAAATACAAGAGGATGAAGACGGGAACCATCTGGTTGTAAGTTTCGCTAGCCGAACCCTAAATAAATGCGAGAGGAATTACAACGTAACAGAGAAGGAGCTTTTAAGTGTGGTATTCGCATGCGGAAAATTCCGAACCTATATACTAGGATATTCCATTACAGTTCGGACGGATCACAAATCCATATCTTTCTTAAAAAACTGTAAGCTAAGTCACGGCCGTTTAGCGAGATGGACCTTGGTCTTGCAGGAATACAACATCAGCTGGGAATATGTCCCAGGGAAAAAGAACATAGCAGCCGATATTCTATCACGTATTAATATTACTAACCAGACCTATGAAGGAGAGAAAGAGACAATTGCGAAGGTCTACAACATCTTAAAGAGTCGGACAGAATTGGAAGATATAGTCAAGGAAGTGGAACCACACCAAAAACAAGATAATAAGTTGATGCAAATTTTCCGAAGACTAAATGATCAAGACGATAGAATAACCCCGTATTATTGTGTACATAATAATGTATTGTTTGTCAAAACCAAATACCACCATAACTCCTGGAAACTAGTCATACCCAGGACACTAGAGAAAGACATCATAATGGACTACCATATTCGTTATGGACACATGGGGGCAGTTAAGGTAATAAAAGCACTGGAGGAGCACATGTATATCAAAGACATCAACAGAAGGGTGCGAAATTATATTAAAGGTTGTCAAATATGCCAAATGGTGAAGTGCACCAACGAAAGAAAGGAGGGGCAAATGATCCCCATAACCTCATCAGACAAATTAGAGAAAGTTTTTGTGGACATCTGCGGTCCATTCCCCAGAAGTGGAGGTCGACGACAATATAAGTATTTACTAATAATGTTCGATCATTATACCAAGTTCATAAAGTTGTATTCGATAAATCGTGCAACTACTAACAAGATACTTAACATAATCACACTAAATTATATACCTGAAGTGGGCTGTCCGAAGACAATAATAACGGACCATGGTACCCAGTTCAAAGGACGAAGATGGAGAGACATACTGCTGGAACATGGGGTAAAAACCTATAAAACCTCAGTGTACCATCCCAGCAGTAATCCATCCGAAAGAGTGTTGAGGGAAGTTGGAAGGATTCTCAGAACCTATTGTTCCAGTCAACAAAGGAAGTGGAGTGAATACATCTCAGCTGCTGAAGACTTTATTAATTTAGCATACCACCAATCAATTGAAACAACCCCTTATAACGCCATGTTCGAGAAACCTCCACCTCGAGAAATTAGTGATATAATTCAATTTCCCCAAGGTCAAGAATACCAGTTTGACAGAATCCACTACCATAACAAAATTATGGAAAAGTTAGAACAGAGAAAAAGAAAATATCAACAACAAGTGCCAACAAAAATCATACAATACAATGTAGGAGATCAGGTACTACTGAAAAATAGAGAGTTACCCAGTACCATGGAGGGTATCACCAAAAAACTACTAGTACTGTATGTAGGCCCTTATACCATAACAAAGGACCATAAAAATAACACTTATGAAATTACAGATACCATAAGTAAAAAGCTCAAGGGTACCTATAACCAAGCATCTTTAAAGAAGTATTATGTGTAAGGAATTCTATTATAAAATGTATTGTAAGATGTTAAATATCATAAAATATGTCGTACTATAAACAGCTATAAAAAATGGATCTGTGAAAACGTAATTGACCCATAATGAACCCAATAGAATGGTGAAGCCCAAGAGAACCCCAATATATAGACTATTAATGGACTTATTATTATAGAAGAATGAACTATGTTATCATACGGTGATTCTAACAAGAGTGTTTAGTGTATCAAATATCATAAAAGTGTCGACCATGAAAAAGTTAAATTAATGATCAAGAAAATCATTTATTATAGTCAATGTATTGAAAATATCTAATTGCCTATAACTAGCCTGTGTACCATATTGTATCATAAAGAAGAATGTGTATTATGGGTATATGTACCAAAAATATCTATTATGTATTAAATAAGAACCATGTTTGTCATATTAAATGATAGGGAAAAATGTTCATTATAAACCGAATGATTTTATGATAAGAAAAATGTTTATCATATCAAATGATAAAGAAAAAATGTCTATTGTATTGTATAAAACAAAAATATATTGTATAACGAAAATGTATGTAAAATATTGATATGATGTTACTCTGACTCTTCAAGTGATTAATTTTAAAACAATGGAATTATAAAATCGTCCAGAATAAGTGTTAAAGATTCCAACACTTGAAGGAGTAGAGGAGAAGAACATCACAGTGAGTAATTAGAGAGATGGCTATTATAAAAGAAGAGAAAGAAAAATGTTATTTAATTGTCAAATATTGTATACCCCTCACAAAACCAAGAAATATATTAAAATCATCCAGAATAAATGATTTAACCAACTATCATTTGAAGGAGTAGAGAAGAAGAACATCAAAGTGTCGACTAATAAAGGAGAAGGCTTGAATAAGGAATGGGAATAATTAATTAAGTGATAAATAAACATACTTATCATATTATAAGAAAGAAAAATGTGTATTGTTGTTATCCTCTATAATAAATTAAAATTTATTAATTACCAAATACAATATAATTTCCACCTACCTGCCAAGACTGTTATGGGCCAGGATCCGATCACATGAACGTTTGATACAAACATGTGTTAAGGTTATCGAAATAACTGATTTGACACATTGTTAGGAAGAGAAATTACTATTTTTTAATTAATCAGAATTATTTAAAAATTTTGTTCAAAACTTTGCTCAGTGTTTTACAGATTAAGTTACATTTTTCTTTGTTCTGTTGGCGTCTTCTACATACTAGCTTACTCTAATCTCTTACCTTACTGATCACTATATAAACAGACATACAGACAGAGCCCAGCCTGCAATTTTTTCACACTCACTCAAACACACTAAATTATAAACCCCTTAACATTTTATAATAAGCCCCCAGCCCTTACACTTAAACCGCCGGCAACGTGGTTCGCGCGTGCACTCATCTTCTGTTAATTTCTTGTTGTTTAATGTCCGAAAAATTATACAGTTAATTTCTTTACTCTTTTTACTCGACCGCGGTCACATAAATTTTCCTCCTATTACACTTTTGACTGTTAAAAAATCAAGTTTTGTGATGAGCCTACTTGGCTCGTTCCGGCGCCGGAGCGGTCAGTTAACCAACTGGGGTGCGTCCTGTGCTGAGCGGGAGGAACTGTGTATTCACGGCCAACAGATTTTCGTCGCCGTTCAAGCTGAATTGCTGTGGTTTATTCACTCTATGCATGGCACATAATGTGTTTTTTGTGAGGTAACCGTGGACGATTTTTGTCGCTGCTATACTGATGTCACTATCAGTGGGCGGGGCTTAACGATATTTCCTGTAGTTCGTCTTGCCGATATCACAAACTGTTCGTTCATGCGCCATTTTTTTCAGTGCCGTTGGAGTTTCACGGCGTCACTACAGCGCCCCTGCTTGAGATGTTAAGTGTGTGCATTGTCACACTTATACAGAGTTCTGCGAATTCGAGGGTGGTACGAATTCCTGGCCGCATTACATCACAGAAACTGCGTCTTGCCTTTGTTTCAAACTGTTTTACTTGCCACGTGTTCTGTTCCAATAGAGTTAATGTTTGCACAATAATTTTACAAAACCCCAAAATAAAATAAATAAAAATACAAATGCCCCATACCCGCAATAAATGAAATTACCCAATTTAGACACGTTACAATACCCCCTCAATGAGAAGTCTGCTGTCCAGAACAGAAGAAATCTCATTGACAAACCCCGAAGAGGACCGGTGAGGAACTGGTGCCAACAACCCCCTTGTTCTTACTCTTCATGGGTACACGACCCCCCTGGCTTGGCAACTATGGACGCATCTGAACGAGATCACTGGACTTCTCCGTAAGAGATCCCAACACCGAAAAATCGAACAGACAAGTACCACAGCATACCTCACCTTCTAACATGCTACCCCCCAAAATCCTCAATCCCTGGCTTAGATTATGCCAGATCCTCCACCGATATGTTTCCCCTTTTATGCAAGCTGGGCTGCCTTTAGCAGATACTGGGCTCACACACACTCACATTACATATTATACATTGAAAAATTCTAAAAATTCAGAATTCAAAATAAAATATTGTATCAAAAAATTTTCTCTTCCTTGTTTTCTGTTTTTACTTAAAATAAATGAATTTAAACATTTCTTATAGTTAAACATATCCTTAACCTAACATGTGAATACTTAGAGTCTAACAATACAATGCAATACAAAATAAATCAATAAAATAAGCATGGTTAATACACAAACAATAAAATAATCAATACTCAAAATATTCATTAACTGGCAGGCGAAAAATCAAGATTTTTTTTTTTTTTTTCAAAAATAATCTTCCAAACATTTTTAAATTCAAAAAAAAATTTAAATTTATTAACATGTTTCCTTTATATTTAGACATTAATTAAAACTTGGTTAAATTGATTAAAAAACACAAGTTGAATTGACTTCCATATGAAACAAGCTTAGTTGGTATATGACCTCACTGTCAGCTGATCGAAACTAGGTCAAGTCCCAGACCCTTGACCTACATATGTTATGTACAATTTCTATGTGAAAATACATTCAGCATCTGTAACATCCTAACTCGAAACTCAACACATAATAAAATAAAATATTTAAAATAACAAAATATTATTATAAATAATAAGCAAATTGATATTTAAATTATTCAATATAAACAACTCTTAATTTTACCTTATTTCCAAATTCTATCAAAATTCTGTCACTGGTTTCAAAATAAAATTTTATATCTTTATTATAACTCTCTTGCTTTGCTTAATAATCTTATTCTCCATTACTGTGGGCGATTTACACATTTATCTCATTTAATTTACTACTTGATCTGTATACATATATCATCTTTCCCCCTCTGACTCTAACCTCTAACAACTGTAACTACCATGACACCCCTCTCTATTAACATATCTATCAAAACACTCTCTAACCACAACTCATCATTAAACCCAATTCGCCACTTTCTCTCAATATATAAAAAAAAATACTCTCTAACCCTTTGTACATAGGATACGTGTTCCCCCCCCAAAAACTCATTCCCTTATCTGGCCCCTGGATTCTACCTAAGGCGGCCCCGTCCCCATTAAATCGATCCCAATCCCGTCCCAACCTATCATTATGTTGCGGACTACTACATTACACTACCCCCTACTACAAAATTGCCATCACCAAAATCTCAATCTCATTACCTTACTACACTACAACAAAATAACATCATTAATTATAAACATCAACATATCACTCAAAACTCTATATATATTCTCCACATAACTACTGTGTCAACATCAATACTTCTCAAAACTCTATAACATACATTACTTCAAAACAACATTACATTATCTTCATCTCTACTATTTCTTTAACTTTGACTTCAACTTGGACAGATCTACATGTCCCATAAAATATTCATCACCCAAAAACTATCTCTTATTAGCTTTCACAAATTATTACTTTATTTCTCATTTTATCAAGTTATTTTTATCATTACTTTAAAACATCTGTAATACTTGGATTTCGTTGTCCATGTTTAAAGAATCAATTAAACAACTATATAAGAAAAAAGACGCTCTTAACCGCAAAGCATTAACACTACACCTACATATCGCCAACACATACGGACACAATTACATGATTGAACTAATACATCACACAAATGAATGGACAAAAAAACAAATACATATCATACAGACAAAACACGACAGAAAAATAAAAAACCTGACACCAATCAAAACAGATATAATTCCCTCGCACAAATTCTACCCACGTACAGTAAACCTCACGAACGTCACACTCACAAAAAACGAACAAACACTCCTTGATAAAGGCCTAAAACATAACATACATTACAAACATAACAACCAAACACTAACAAAGCTCATAATTGACACAGAAACAAATATACAAAACACAGCACCAGAACATCAAGACACATTAAGACATAATATAAACAACACAATAGGAGTACATAAGACACCAGACAACAACAACCACAACTCAGAAATACACACAGCCATCAAACTGAGGGAAAAGGCACACAAACACAACATCACATTTGTAAAAGCTGACAAAGGCAACACGACTGTAATTATCCCCACAGACAACCTACACAAAAAAGTACAAGACTTCATAGAACAGAACAACATCACAGAACTAAAACACGACCCCACCGACAGATACCAAAACTCAGTAAAACAAATAGTCAACAAAGCCAAACACATTATGACACATAAACAAAAGCCCTACATGAAACAAATCCGACCATCAGCACCTACACTCCAAGCGCTTCCCAAAATCCATAAAGAAGACATTCCGATCTGCCCCATTATCAACTACCGTAATGCCCCTGCACACAAACTGGCAAAATATCTAAACAAAATTATTAGACAACACACACAAATAGACAACAACATTGCAGTAAAAAACAACACTGACCTAGTAACAAAAATAAAAGACATACACATCCCCCATAACGCCACATTAGCCTCCTTTGACATTAAAAACTTGTACACAAACATCCCCATCTCTGAAACAATCACCATCCTACAAAACAAACTCAAACAGAACAACACACCAGACGAACTTATCAATGAAATAACAGAAACTCTGAACATCATCACAAAACAAAACTACTTTACTTATAATAATAAATACTACACACAGAACGACGGCCTACCCATGGGCTCCCCCATATCCAGCATTCTAGCAGAAGTCTTCCTCCAACACTTAGAAAAAACAAAAATACTCACAAACAATGACAGACACTCACATAAAATACTATATTGGCACAGATACGTTGATGACATTCTAATACTATACAGGGGAAACAAAAGACAATGTGAACAGTTACTAACGCACATAAACAAAATACATAAAAACATAACCTTCACTGCTGAATACGAACACAACAATACCATAAACTTCTTAGACCTCTCCATCACAAAACTAGAACACAGGCACAAATTCAGTATATACAGAAAACCAACTACAACTGACACACTAATACACAACACCTCCAATCACCCAATACAACACAAACTAGCTGCTTTTAGAACCATGATACATAGACTTAACAACATCCCCTTAGATGAAATAGACTACAAAGACGAACTAAACACGATAAAATATCTAGCAGAATCTAACGGTTATGACAGAACAATAGTCAGTAAACTCCTACACAAAACACAAAACAAACAACAGACAAAGACAGAAAACAACAAATTCATAACACTAACATACATCAACAAACAAACAGAAAAAATTGCCCACAAATTCAAAAAAGCAGGATACAGAATCGCTTACAAAACTACTAACAAAACAGAACATACACTATCAAAACGCATGCCCAAAGCACAAAACAAATTCGATCTACCCGGTGTATATAAACTAAATTGTTCAAATTGCAGTAAATTCTACATAGGCCAGACAGGACGTAGCTTCAAACAGAGATACATTGAACACACAAAAGCACTCCACACCACTACAGAATCTACCTTCGCAAACCACCTCATTGAAGCAAACCACACATATAAAAACATCGACAATAACATGAACATACTACACGTACACACAAAAGGCCGAAAACTAGACACTCTAGAACAATTAGAAATATACAAACACACAAAAACAAATAAAAACGACATCCTAAACGAACAGACACAATTCAAATCGCACGCATTATTCGAACACATCTCACCACACACACACAGCTTCAATCTTTCGAAACACTTTCTCGTCGCCAACAACAAGACGAGCAGCGCTACTAACGACAGCCTCTGATGAAGCCTTCTATAGGTGAAAGCCAGTTTAGGCTGTAAGGTAAAACTTTACGTTTTTACTTATAAAAAACTTTGTGTTCTGAGTCGTCAATATTATAGTGATATTTAATCTGTAATACCTTAAAACATTACATTGAACATTAATTACTTGGAACATTTATAACCATTTTACCAGTGACATCTTATTGCTGATCAGCTGATCTCCTAACACAATGAAAACACATCTCAAAATTGAACAGATTACATGAAATATATATATATTTGTGTTGATACACAAATTACTTCTCACCTCCTTGTTTCCCCTCTTTCTGATTCTGATACTTTGTGTTACCCGCCTGCCAGACAGTTTAATTATTGGCTTAGTTTAAAATATACACATATAATGAAAACACATATTTTTATCAATACCTACATCTAACGTACAACAATAAAATAATACATTTAAAATTATGGAATGAGCAGCTTATATTGAATGTCTGAGCAGCTAGTTATTTAAGCAGAGCACAAGCATTTTTTATTGGATCAAAATTTGAATGAGCAAACTTTTTTATGTTGTAAAATTTTAACTTCGTGACTCATCTGAGACACCTCCCAGCCACACACTCTATTGCAAATTATGGAGGACTGTATCACCCTTTCGCTTCTGCAAAGACGGCATATTTTGGAGTAGTTTGACCTCTCCGTGTCTTTGCTTCGGCTGTTACATTTAAACGTCTGAATATCAACATATTCTTGTTATATAGTTACACGCCCTTAATGCGGGTCTACCACCCGGCTTTACTGTCCCCAAGCGGGCAGAGTGGTAGCCGCTGTTCCATAGTACCTGGATTTCCCCTAATGTTCACCCCCATTGAATTTCTACTATATACCAATTTCAAGTCAGCTATGGTCAAGGGACTTGGTATGACCATAGCTGGCCGCTAGCCAAATCCACGATTAGTGCTGGTAAGGCAGTAATCACCCGAAAAGTCGGGGAAATCTAACTTGCATTTCAATGCCTGTTACACTCATCATTGATATGTGCGACACGATCGTCTATCAGTGTGCAAATTTAATTTGCACGAAAAAGGTGTGTCGCACATTTTTGCCATTTTCGCCTCCGATGGAGGTAACACTCTCTGTTACCCCCAACCCATTTCGCTATCTACGAGGGCACAGGCCACCCCCGAAATAGCAACTTAATAACTCACTAATTAAATTTTTATATACATTCTAATATAATATTTTCATCAATCATCATTTAACTCATTCATAACTTTCTACCATTGGACTTTCCTAAAATATTCAAAATTTATTATTAATAATTAGTATATATCATTTTCAGTTATTATTAAAACTTTGAATTATCCTTTTTAATTTAACACAATTATTTAAACATTTTTATTATACACGATTCATACTGTAAAAGTTCTATACTTACAGTCCATTTAACATGATATACACACAAAACATATTCACCATACCACATTACTTTCACCTCACCTCTGAAACATTTAACACAAATTATTCCTTAGGCTTTCACGGCCGGTGTCACTTGAATTGTGAAAAATATCCGGGCTGTTTGGCCGTGGTCCATGGTTAAAAACAAAACCAAACGTTTCGGCAGCACCACTGGCTGCCATCATCAGTGGAATAAGATTTCTGCACTTAAGATGTCAACGTGCAGGCCCACAGTACTGTGGTATAGACTAAAGCTGTCCTGCCATGCTACCTGTACATATAAATTCGGCAAAGTCCCACGTACAGGTAAAAATGACACCATCAACCAATCACAACAGAGAAAATGACACCATCAACCAATCACAACAGAGAAATTACTATTTTTTAATTAATCAGAATTATTTAAAAATTTTGTTCAAAACTTTGCTCAGTGTTTTACAGATTAAGTTACATTTTTCTTTGTTCTGTTGGCGTCTTCTACATACTAAGCTTACTCTAATCTCTTACCTTACTGATCACTATATAAACAGACATACAGACAGAGCCCAGCCTGCAATTTTTTCACACTCACTCAAACACACTAAATTATAAACCCCTTAACATTTTATAATAAGCCCCCAGCCCTTACACTTAAACCGCCGGCAACGTGGTTCGCGCGCGCACTCATCTTCTGTTAATTTCTTGTTGTTTAATGTCCGAAAAATTATACAGTTAATTTCTTTACTCTTTTTACTCGACCGCGGTCACATAAATTTTCCTCCTATTACACTTTTGACTGTTAAAAAATGAAGTTTTGTGACGAGCCTATTTGGCTCGTTCCGGCGCCGGAGCGGTCAGTTAACCAACTGGGGTGCGTCCTGTGCTGAGCGGGAGGAACTGTGTATTCACGGCCAACAGATTTTCGTCGCCGTTCAAGCTGAATTGCTGTGGTTTATTCACTCTATGCATGGCACATAATGTGTTTTTTGTGAGGTAACCGTGGACGATTTTTGTCGCTGCTATACTGATGTCACTAGCAGTGGGCGGGGCTTAACGATATTTCCTGTAGTTCGTCTTGCCGATATCACAAACTGTTCGTTCATGCGCCATTTTTTTCAGCGCCGTTGGAGTTTCACGGCGTCACTACAGCGCCCCTGCTTGAGATGTTAAGTGTGTGCATCGTCACACTTATACAGAGTTCTGCGAATTCGAGGGTGGTACGAATTCCTGGCCGCGTTACACCATAGAAACTGCGTCTTGCCTTTGTTTCAAACTGTTTTACTTGCCATGTGTTCTGTTCCAATAGAGTTAATGTTTGCACAATAATTTTACAAAACCCCAAAATAAAATAAATAAAAATACAAATGCCCCATACCCGCAATAAATGAAATAAATGAAATTACCCAATTTAGACACGTTACATTGTATCATATACCAAGACGGTTTAGCATGTTAAGTAAACGATTAACGAGAATGATTATTATATGTCATAAAAAAAAGAAAAATGTCTATGTATAAATAACAAAAATGATTATCAAAATACTACTGTTATTGAGGAACAAGAATGTTAATTAAACGATGAAGAAAATATCTAATTGTATATACCAACAATATATGTCAAATGATATCTAACAAAAATGTTTATTATATGAATATTGTAAACCCTGATAATCCAGGAAGATAAAGAACTAAATGTTAAAAAACCATATATACAAGCGATGATGAGAGTAAAGCTTGTGAACTATTAATAAGAGTGAAGTATTGTAAACTCTGTAATGGTACAATCATGGTACATTTTATAATTACCTTAAATATGGTAAATAAAACCATAACTATTGTATTTTCTTAGTTTGGTCATAATCAAACCAACCTTAAATAACCAGTATGAATATATAGTGAGTGGAGTGTATAATAATATTTGCCAGGATTTGGACCGATTCATAGCAAAAAACTGTGAAACATCACAAAAACAGTATGTAATTTGTTGCGATAACAGTGACGCTCCTTAATTACGTCAGCGGCCGAGAATGTGTTTACATCAACAACACGATGCTGTCAACAGCTTAACAAAGAACGTGTGACGTAGGTTCACCCCACCTCGGCAACATATAACAAAGACTCTTCATCATTCCATCTGCAACAGTGAGCAGAGCCGGCCGGCCACCCGTTCACTCATACGTGAATTTTAATATTTAAACCACTGTAAGTGGTTAATAAACTATTTAACTACAGTGTTTCAACGTCAAAGATGTGACCGGTAAAAAGTCGACGAACTCGCGGTACGCGAAGTTCGCAAAACAACAGACATCAAACTATTTGGTGAGAACGCACAACAGCTACGACTTTGGTGAGAACGTTCCATCACACACAAGATTATTTTATTTTCACATCAAATTCCATTAAAATGACCACGTAACATATAAATTCAATTATTCAAAATGTCACTTTTAAAAAACAAATGAGCTCATAACATAACAAATTGTACCACGAGAGAGAGAGAGAGAGAGAGAGAGAGAGAGAGAGAGAGAGAGAGAGAGAGAGAGAGAGAGAGAGAGAGAGAGAGATTGCGTGTGCATGAGTAATTACTAAGTGCTGGGTTGTGCACACATAAATATATTACGATATGTAAGGATATAGTCACGTAAGTACATAATATTATATAATAACACATTTACCTGTATTATGATTTTGGAGGGTTTACAGTTTGTTTAACACTTGCAAGATTATTATATAAGATGTCTATAAAATAAAAAGGGTATTTCATTGGTAACGATTTTAAACAGATATCTTATTATTTCAAGCAACTTCCGTTCTTCACAACTTCGCGTAACGAATTCCTGCCCTATAATGTATGACAACATATGTAATAAAGATGGCGCCCGAATTTTGTAAACATGACTATAAGTTTAACATGTAATCTATCGTATAATTTTGCGCCCGAACAGGGACTCTATGTAATATTATTTATATAGAGTACGCCTAGAAAGAGAGCGGAAAAAGTTGTTTGAGGTAATAAATACTAAAATTGTAATACATAAACATAACCTAATAGTTAGGTTATACAATTGTATGAATGTGTGTATTTTAAAATTGCCAACATGAGTACAAATGATAATATTACAAAAGAAATCAGTACAACTGAGGTAAATTTGACTGGCGAGATGGATGTACAACCAAATCAAGCTAGTCAGACTGACGAGGCAAATACGCCTGTATCTGTAGAGACAACGAAAACCGATACATCCATATCAGCTATGTCAGATAGTAATAAGGATGAAACTAGTGCAATGATGCAATTACTATTAAAATTAGACAAAAAACTAGATGAGCAGAAAAGCGATTCTAATATTAAATTCACAAATTTGAATGACAAATTTGATAAACAATTTAATGAACTCAAGAATGAAATAAAATTAGGTCACGATAAACTGATTAAAAAATGTGACAAAGTAATAACAAAACTAGATGAGAATTTAAGTCAATTAGTAAGTCAGAAAGTAAATAGTAGTACCCAGCAAAATGCAGTACTGAATAATAACGAATTTAAAAAAGATAACTCAAATAATGAATGTACTGATAGTAAGAATATTACAAGTAGTAAGAATGTGGTGTTGGAAAATGATAATGAAAGTATTATGAATGATAATGAAATGTTTGAGTGTATTAAGTCAGAAAGAAAGTTTGGAGAAAGTATTTTTGTACAAGGAGTGCAGGGGGTAGAATTTTCTTTTGATGTTGTATTAGGGGGTGAAGAAAAGTCTTCACGAATTTTTTATAAGGATAAGAGTTCCTTCAATTTATATTTGGGAGACGAAAGGTCTACAAATAAAGTTTCTTGGTATTTTTGTGTACCTAATAAATGGTGCAACAATTTTATGTTAGGGACCCCTGCATATTTGGAGAGAGAAAGTGTAATTTGGTGTTATGGAGAGAAATGTATTAAGAGAGAAAGTATAGAGAGATATTGTGAGAGTAAGAGAATAATAGGACTATTTAAAGTAAACAGAAATTACAGACAATCGTTAGAAAGGTTAGGGTTAGATGAGGTGGATGAAAATAATAAATACTTACCTTATAATAACAATGAATTTGAAATAACAATAAATGAGAATAAAGGTATTAAGTACTTACCTGTGGTGGAAAATTATGAGGATAATTATAGAATACATAACAAATTAATGACATATGATACTGAGATAAACGGAACCCTACTCGATCGTGACTTGAAATATTTGCTTGATAACATTTGTATAAATGAATATGAATATAATGTTACTAATAATAAAATTTATTTATTAAGTAATAAATTAAATAGACTTAAGATTCGTTTGTTGTTCAACGATGGTGGATAGACTGTTTCAATTGTGTAATGAACATTAAAGATATATGTGAAAAGTGATATTGAATTGGACTGCTATGAACTGAGTTTGGTAAATAACAAAATAATGAGTTGGAGTGTATATTTTTCATTGTTTTATATGTATTTATCTATCAATGTATTTTTGATGTGTATTATGTATTATGTATTACAGGTACACCAGTATGTATTATTATGTATTTTAATAACATGTTTAATAATAATATTTTTTTTTCAATTGAATAACAATTAAAGAGTAATCATTCTTTATTAAATTGTGGTACAAAAGAAAGTTGTACTAACTTTGTAACTTTATAAATTATTAATTGTCATAGAAAGTTTTTAATGAAGTTCAATCATTATTTAATTATGTTGAAGGTAATTACTAATGGATAATAATATTTAAATAAGAATATATATATATTTGAAAAGTGAGAAGTACTGTTATGAGTAGGTGAGAGATGTATTTTATAAGACAAATGTCAATGATTGCAGCAAGGTAGAATGTTTAAACAGGAATAGAGCCTGGGTATAGATAAATGCAGGTGAGTTATTTAATTAATGAAAAGGGAGTTAGATAGTTAAGAATTGTGAAGTAAATAATACAAAGAGAATTATTAGATATTTAGGGACACAGTAGTTAGTGATTATTTGTAAAGGTGTTTAAGTAAAGGTATAAACATATAATTGTTGTTGATGAATTCTGTAGTGGGGGTGAGGTGATAAGGAGTAGCCAACCAATAGTGTTGTGGCAGGTAATAGCATAATTTTAAGGGAGTGTTTGCCGAATTATTTGGAAGGGCAAAATATTATGAATGTATATAGCCAGTTAGGGAACACCCAACTCATTGCAAAGACGAGCGGTGCCATAAGATTTAAATGAAATTAGTTAAGGTGTTTATAATTGAGATATTGGTGTCATGATAGGTAAATTTGGTGGTCAGTTAGAAGAAGGTGAGTAAAAATATAAAAGTATAGAGAATATAGGAGTTACCCAGACTAAACAGTGATAGAAGGTGAAAGGTTAGGTAGTTAGGTAGGTAGAAAATTCAGAGTATAGAGGTAATGAAAAATGAATAATATGAATATTAATAATAAATTTAAAATGAATTTTATAATTATAATAAATAATGATTGATGTTTAATGAAGTAATTAATTGAAATGCAATTTTTTTTTTGATGCAACTTCAAATAAATTATGCAAATGATTATTGCATATCTTATAGTGCAAATCTTAATCAATGAATAAATTATTTCAATGTATTAAATGTATCAATGTGTATTATTATGTAAAATGTATTATGTATTTATGTTATAAAATTTTTAACATGCTTTTATAATATGGAAATAATGTGTACGAAGAGATAAAAAAATAATTGGCGCTGTTAATACCAGATTATTACCTGTTAATATAATAATAATAATAATAATAATAATAATGTTTTTTTTTTATTTGAACCATTCAATAAGATTTATAAATAAATAAATATACAGATTTATTAATTCTTTTATATCAATTTAATTTGTTTTTCTCCAGGTTTGGGAGATATATAGTGTGATTTTCATATTTTCAAATGGAGTTTAATTCTTTTTATATCAAGGTGTTTATGTTATAATTACAGTAATTATAAAAGAGAATGAGATAAATATTATCGATAGTAATCGAAACCATTCATTAATTCAGGATTTGTTAATATGGAGAAAGGAAATTCTTTCTAATTCTTGAGAATTATTTTTAGTAGTATAACTTTTATAACTATATTAAGCCAACGCAGTGCTTATTAGCACAAACCAGCACTTAGCTAAGGGGAACCAGATCAGTTGAGGATGGAGTGATTTACCAAGCCACTATTTTAATATTCATCATGTATTGTTTCAGTGTTTGGTGATATGACAGCGGTCCTGAGCTGGCCAACGCATCAGAGCAGGGGCGTTTTCAGGAGCCTAAGTGGCCTTATGGTGTTGGGATCTCGCAGGAGAAGTCCAGTAAGGTCATGTAGGTACGGTCATCATCATCAGACCAAGGGTGAGTTGTTATTTTCTTTTATATAAAATTGTAAGGGGGTTGTGGCGACTTATCCTGGCTGATCCCTTTAGGAAGTATGAAAGGGTCAATGAAAGTTTTTGTGCTTGGACACACAATCTTTCATTGAGGGGGTTTTGTAATGGTACAATCATGGTACATTTTATAATTACCTTAAATATGGTAAATAAAACCATAACTATTGTATTTTCTTAGTTTGGTCATAATCAAACCAACCTTAAATAACCAGTATGAATATATAGTGAGTGGAGTGTATAATAATATTTGCCAGGATTTGGACCGATTCATAGCAAAAAACTGTGAAACATCACAAAAACAGTATGTAATTTGTTGCGATAACAGTGACGCTCCTTAATTACGTCAGCGGCCGAGAATGTGTTTACATCAACAACACGATGCTGTCAACAGCTTAACAAAGAACGTGTGACGTAGGTTCACCCCACCTCGGCAACATATAACAAAGACTCTTCATCATTCCATCTGCAACAGTGAGCAGAGCCGGCCGGCCACCCGTTCACTCATACGTGAATTTTAATATTTAAACCACTGTAAGTGGTTAATAAACTATTTAACTACAGTGTTTTAACGTCAAAGATGTGACCGGTAAAAAGTCGACGAACTCGCGGTACGCGAAGTTCGCAAAACAATAGACATCCAACTATTTGGTGAGAACGCACAACAGCAACGACTTTGGTGAGAACGTTCCATCACACACAAGATTATTTTATTTTCACATCAAATTCCATTAAAATGACCACGTAACATATAAATTCAATTATTCAAAATGTCACTTTTAAAAAACAAATGAGCTCATAACATAACAAATTGTACCATGAGAGAGAGAGAGAGAGAGAGAGAGAGAGAGAGAGAGAGAGAGAGAGAGAGAGAGAGAGAGAGAGAGAGAGAGAGAGATTGCGTGTGCGTGAGTAATTACTAAGTGCTGGGTTGTGCACACATAAATATATTACGATATGTAAGGATATAGTCACGTAAGTACATAATATTATATAATAACACATTTACCTGTATTATGATTTTGGAGGGTTTAGAGTTTGTTTAACACTTGCAAGATTATTATGTAAGATGTCTATAAAATAAAAAGGGTATTTCATTGGTAACAATTTTAAACAGATATCTTATTATTTCAAGCAACTTCCGTTCTTCACAACTTCGCGTAACGAATTCCTGCCCTATAATGTATGACAACATATGTAATAAAGATGGCGCCCGAATTTTGTAAACATGACTATAAGTTTAACATGTAATCTATCGTATAATTTTGCGCCCGAACAGGGACTCGACTATCTGTAACTATATAATATTAAGGTTACAGATGGTCGCCTGCGAACAGGGACTCTATGTAATATTATTTATATAGAGTACGCCTAGAAAGAGAGCGGAAAAAGTTGTTTGAGGTAATAAATACTAAAATTGTAATACATAAACATAACCTAATAGTTAGGTTATACAATTGTATGAATGTGTGTATTTTAAAATTGCCAACATGAGTACAAATGATAATATTACAAAAGAAATCAGTACAACTGAGGTAAATTTGACTGGCGAGATGGATGTACAACCAAATCAAGCTAGTCAGACTGACGAGGCAAATACGCCTGTATCTGTAGAGACAACGAAAACCGATACATCCATATCAGCTATGTCAGATAGTAATAAGGATGAAACTAGTGCAATGATGCAATTACTATTAAAATTAGACAAAAAACTAGATGAGCAGAAAAGCGATTCTAATATTAAATTCACAAATTTGAATGACAAATTTGATAAACAATTTAATGAACTCAAGAATGAAATAAAATTAGGTCACGATAAACTGATTAAAAAATGTGACAAAGTAATAACAAAACTAGATGAGAATTTAAGTCAATTAGTAAGTCAGAAAGTAAATAGTAGTACCCAGCAAAATGCAGTACTGAATAATAACGAATTTAAAAAAGATAACTCAAATAATGAATGTACTGATAGTAAGAATATTACAAGTAGTAAGAATGTGGTGTTGGAAAATGATAATGAAAGTATTATGAATGATAATGAAATGTTTGAGTGTATTAAGTCAGAAAGAAAGTTTGGAGAAAGTATTTTTGTACAAGGAGTGCAGGGGGTAGAATTTTCTTTTGATGTGGTATTAGGGGGTGAAGAAAAGTCTTCACGAATTTTTTATAAGGATAAGAGTTCCTTCAATTTATATTTGGGAGACGAAAGGTCTACAAATAAAGTTTCTTGGTATTTTTGTGTACCTAATAAATGGTGCAACAATTTTATGTTAGGGACCCCTGCATATTTGGAGAGAGAAAGTGTAATTTGGTGTTATGGAGAGAAATGTATTAAGAGAGAAAGTATAGAGAGATATTGTGAGAGTAAGAGAATAATAGAACTATTTAAAGTAAACAGAAATTACAGACAATCGTTAGAAAGGTTAGGGTTAGATGAGGTGGATGAAAATAATAAATACTTACCTTATAATAACAATGAATTTGAAATAACAATAAATGAGAATAAAGGTATTAAGTACTTACCTGTGGTGGAAAATTATGAGGATAATTATAGAATACATAACAAATTAATGACATATGATACTGAGATAAACGGAACCCTACTCGATCGTGACTTGAAATATTTGCTTGATAACATTTGTATAAATGAATATGAATATAATGTTACTAATAATAAAATTTATTTATTAAGTAATAAATTAAATAGACTTAAGATTCGTTTGTTGTTCAACGATGGTGGATAGACTGTTTCAATTGTGTAATGAACATTAAAGATATATGTGAAAAGTGATATTGAATTGGACTGCTATGAACTGAGTTTGGTAAATAAAAAAATAATGAGTTGGAGTGTATATTTTTCATTGTTTTATATGTATTTATCTATCAATGTATTTTTGATGTGTATTATGTATTATGTATTACAGGTACACCAGTATGTATTATTACGTATTTTAATAACATGTTTAATAATAATATTTTTTTTTTCAATTGAATAACAATTAAAGAGTAATCATTCTTTATTAAATTGTGGTACAAAAGAAAGTTGTACTAACTTTGTAACTTTATAAATTATTAATTGTCATAGAAAGTTTTTAATGAAGTTCAATCATTATTTAATTATGTTGAAGGTAATTACTAATGGATAATAATATTTAAATAAGAATATATATATATATATTTGAAAAGTGAGAAGTACTGTTATGAGTAGGTGAGAGATGTATTTTATAAGACAAATGTCAATGATTGCAGCAAGGTAGAATGTTTAAACAGGAATAGAGCCTGGGTATAGATAAATGCAGGTGAGTTATTTAATTAATGAAAAGGGAGTTAGATAGTTAAGAATAGTGAAGTAAATAATACAAAGAGAATTATTAGATATTTAGGGACACAGTAGTTAGTGATTATTTGTAAAGGTGTTTAAGTAAAGGTATAAACATATAATTGTTGTTGATGAATTCTGTAGTGGGGGTGAGGTGATAAGGAGTAGCCAACCAATAGTGTTGTGGCAGGTAATAGCATAATTTTAAGGGAGTGTTTGCCGAATTATTTGGAAGGGCAAAATATTATGAATGTATATAGCCAGTTAGGGAACACCCAACTCATTGCAAAGACGAGCGGTGCCATAAGATTTAAATGAAATTAGTTAAGGTGTTTATAATTGAGATATTGGTGTCATGATAGGTAAATTTGGTGGTCAGTTAGAAGAAGGTGAGTAAAAATATAAAAGTATAGTGAATATAGGAGTTACCCAGACTAAACAGTGATAGAAGGTGAAAGGTTAGGTAGTTAGGTAGGTAGAAAATTCAGAGTATAGAGGTACTGAAAAATGAATAATATGAATATTAATAATAAATTTAAAATGAATTTTATAATTATAATAAATAATGATTGATGTTTAATGAAATAATTAATTGAAATGCAATTAATTTTTTTGATGCAACTTCAAATAAATTATGCAAATGATTATTGCATATCTTATAGTGCAAATCTTAATCAATGAATAAATTATTTCAATGTATTAAATGTATCAATGTGTATTATTATGTAAAATGTATTATGTATTTATGTTATAAAATTTTTAACATGCTTTTATAATATGGAAATAATGTGTACGAAGAGATAAAAAAATAATTGGCGCTGTTAATACCAGATTATTACCTGTTAATAGTAATAATAATAATAATAATAATAATGTTTTTTTTTTATTTGAACCATTCAATAAGATTTATAAATAAATAAATATACAGATTTATTAATTCTTTTATATCAATTTAATTTGTTTTTCTCCAGGTTTGGGAGATATATAGTGTGATTTTCATATTTTCAAATGGAGTTTAATTCTTTTTATATCAAGGTGTTTATGTTATAATTACAGTAATTATAAAAGAGAATGAGATAAATATTATCGATAGTAATCGAAACCATTCATTAATTCAGGATTTGTTAATATGGAGAAAGGAAATTCTTTCTAATTCTTGAGAATTATTTTTAGTAGTATAACTTTTATAACTATATTAAGCCAACCCAGTGCTTATTAGCACAAACCAGCACTTAGCTAAGGGGAACCAGATCAGTTGAGGATGGAGTGATTTACCAAGCCACTATTTTAATATTCATCATGTATTGTTTCAGTGTTTGGTGATATGACAGCGGTCCTGAGCTGGCCAACACGTCAGAGCAGGGGCGTTTTTAGGAGCCTAAGTGGCCTTATGGTGTTGGGATCTCGCAGGAGAAGTCCAGTAAGGTCATGTAGGTACGGTCATCATCATCAGACCAAGGGTGAGTTGTTATTTTCTTTTATATAAAATTGTAAGGGGGTTGTGGCGACTTATCCTGGCTGATCCCTTTAAAAGTATGAAAGGGTCAATGAAAGTTTTTGTGCTTCGACACACAATCTTTCATTGAGGGGGTTTTGTAATGGTACAATCATGGTACATTTTATAATTACCTTAAATATGGTAAATAAAACCATAACTATTGTATTTTCTTAGTTTGGTCATAATCAAACCAACCTTAAATAACCAGTATGAATATATAGTGAGTGGAGTGTATAATAATATTTGCCAGGATTTGGACCGATTCATAGCAAAAAACTGTGAAACATCACAAAAACAGTATGTAATTTGTTGCGATAACAGTGACGCTCCTTAATTACGTCAGCGGCCGAGAATGTGTTTACATCAACAACACGATGCTGTCAACAGCTTAACAAAGAACGTGTGACGTAGGTTCACCCCACCTCGGCAACATATAACAAAGACTCTTCATCATTCCATCTGCAACAGTGAGCAGAGCCGGCCGGCCACCCGTTCATTCATACGTGAATTTTAATATTTAAACCACTGTAAGTGGTTAATAAACTATTTAACTACAGTGTTTTAACGTCAAAGATGTGACCGGTAAAAAGTCGACGAACTCGCGGTACGCGAAGTTCGCAAAACAATAGACATCCAACTATTTGGTGAGAACGCACAACAGCTACGACTTTGGTGAGAACGTTCCATCACACACAAGATTATTTTATTTTCACATCAAATTCCATTAAAATGACCACGTAACATATAAATTCAATTATTCAAAATGTCACTTTTAAAAAACAAATGAGCTCATAACATAACAAATTGTACCATGAGAGAGAGAGAGAGAGAGAGAGAGAGAGAGAGAGAGAGAGAGAGAGAGAGAGAGAGAGAGAGAGAGAGAGAGAGAGAGAGAGATTGCGTGTGCGTGAGTAATTACTAAGTGCTGGGTTGTGCACACATAAATATATTACGATATGTAAGGATATAGTCACGTAAGTACATAATATTATATAATAACACATTTACCTGTATTATGATTTTGGAGGGTTTAGAGTTTGTTTAACACTTGCAAGATTATTATGTAAGATGTCTATAAAATAAAAAGGGTATTTCATTGGTAACAATTTTAAACAGATATCTTATTATTTCAAGCAACTTCCGTTCTTCACAACTTCGCGTAACGAATTCCTGCCCTATAATGTATGACAACATATGTAATAAAGATGGCGCCCGAATTTTGTAAACATGACTATAAGTTTAACATGTAATCTATCGTATAATTTTGCGCCCGAACAGGGACTCGACTATCTGTAACTATATAATATTAAGGTTACAGATGGTCGCCTGCGAACAGGGACTCTATGTAATATTATTTATATAGAGTACGCCTAGAAAGAGAGCGGAAAAAGTTGTTTGAGGTAATAAATACTAAAATTGTAATACATAAACATAACCTAATAGTTAGGTTATACAATTGTATGAATGTGTGTATTTTAAAATTGCCAACATGAGTACAAATGATAATATTACAAAAGAAATCAGTACAACTGAGGTAAATTTGACTGGCGAGATGGATGTACAACCAAATCAAGCTAGTCAGACTGACGAGGCAAATACGCCTGTATCTGTAGAGACAACGAAAACCGATACATCCATATCAGCTATGTCAGATAGTAATAAGGATGAAACTAGTGCAATGATGCAATTACTATTAAAATTAGACAAAAAACTAGATGAGCAGAAAAGCGATTCTAATATTAAATTCACAAATTTGAATGACAAATTTGATAAACAATTTAATGAACTCAAGAATGAAATAAAATTAGGTCACGATAAACTGATTAAAAAATGTGACAAAGTAATAACAAAACTAGATGAGAATTTAAGTCAATTAGTAAGTCAGAAAGTAAATAGTAGTACCCAGCAAAATGCAGTACTGAATAATAACGAATTTAAAAAAGATAACTCAAATAATGAATGTACTGATAGTAAGAATATTACAAGTAGTAAGAATGTGGTGTTGGAAAATGATAATGAAAGTATTATGAATGATAATGAAATGTTTGAGTGTATTAAGTCAGAAAGAAAGTTTGGAGAAAGTGTGACGACTTCATTAATAAAAATATGTTAATTAATTAAGTTGATAATATATAATCGGAGAAATTTTAAATTCTTAATAAAATCTCACATTGTAAACTAAATCTTATGGCAATCATTTAATAATAATAATATTTAATAGAAGTCTAATAATAATAAAATTAAAAGGGAATGGAATTGTACAGAAAGGGTAAAGCTTATTAATTTATCCTGTATAAACAAGAACTGACCAGAAGTAACTTGTTTTCTGACCCCTAAATAAACTAAGTATTATTGTAAATTTGTTATTATTTAAATAATTAATTAAGACCATTGTTACGTACTTTGATAACTTCTGCAACTAAGAATATCACGATTTAATTATTTAATCAACCGTAGTCCTTTAATTAAAATTAGAAAAACGGAACTACTTTTATGTTGCCTAGTAATTGTCTTGAGATTACTACGCTCCCCTTAACTATTTTCGGCGACTTGTAATGGAGCGCTCACGCCGTAAGCAGCGTAAAGCGTTGTTTCGCTACGTATATATATAAAAATGTGAAAGGGTTGATACCATGACTATTTAAATAAGTAATTTGTGTGGTGATGACATCTCTCTATATTATAAAATAACGGAGTATGTAATTTATACAGTATTACAACCTAGAAGGTGATAGTCAACTAATCTATCATCATGTGAAGTGTATAACAGTGAAACAAACTTTCTATCTATGTATTCTAACTACAAGAATTACTATGAATAACTACAGTCGCCGGAGATGAATGTACCACACCAGGAATGATTTCACATACTTCTAGAACTTCACCATCACAGTATGATAAGGTAACGACTGAACTTCAAGAAACATCAGGAGGACCGAAGAACTAATTCTGCAGCAACTTCAGGAAACACACAGGTGACATGGAGGCTTGTCTTCCATGGTTAAGAGTTACAAAATTATAAACCCAAAAAGACAATTTAAATTATCATATTAAAGACTTTAAAACTTATGTTTAAATGTAATAACATTAAAGACTTTAGAAACCTGACATTTTAGGTAACATGTAGTATAAAATCTAATAACGCTAGTTATAGCAAAAAGGTAAAGTTTAAACTAAAAGTTTTGTTGTTTTAGAAGATTAGTAAAAACCCATTCTTCAAATGGTTAGAGTTTCAATATTGTACATGGCAAGGTGACCATAATTCATTTAATATATTTAATCCCGGATCCGTGGAATTCATCAATAAGATGTACATCATATTTTGAAGCCCCTTTGTAAAGTAGTAATTTATATATTTAATCATATAGTAAACTATATTGTTTGAGAACTTTCAATAGAGAACTTAATCACCAAATGTAATAAAGAGATGTCATCTAAGTACCAAGTAAAATGAGTGCATATATCAACAGTCTCCCCTTCCAAATATCCTGCTATATAAATTGTTTATTTGTTGTGATTATTTTCAGTGCTTCACAACGAAGGCAGCCGGTATAATTGGCACATCCAATTATTACTGGTTCCCTACGTTATAACTCAAGAGAAGAGGTTATAATTTGCGCCACTCTGCTTTGCTGCTTTACTGCTGTTTTTGCTAATCTGCTGCTATTTTGTGAATTTGCTAATTTTGCGTAAGAGAAAAGAAAGAAGTAATTGCGTCCCGATATCCCACGCACAAAAGCTGTTGATCTATACACTCATGTATTTCAATATGTGTCAGAGTTTGAAATAAGATAAAAATAATAATTAATATTATAGTAATATAGTATAAATGACTTTATTAGTAAATATAATATGTGTAACGTAATATTAGCATATAATCCCATGTAAACAAACCATGTCGGTACTTGTTAAGAGTCCCATTCATAAACGTGCCACATTCTCGACAATCTCGGACGGGTAGTTTCCTGCTGCCGTTTGTTTAAAATTGTCATTGTTTAGTTGAGTTGAAAATAAGTCACCCTCCTTGTGTGGTCTATTGTTATAAGAAGCGTGTCTGTTCATGTGTTAGTAACCGAAGGGGGAATCTTTTGTCGTACGCATATTCATGCATGTGTGAAATTTTTCTCTCTCTCTCAAAGTAAAACGATAAAGGTTGTCATAACATTTTATGTGTTTATGTGTAAAAAAAAAAAAAAGAAAAAGGAGTAAGAACACGATTGGTTTATAGTTTTATATTTTTGTGTAAAAGAAAGAGATAGCGTTGTATCGTAACTAATGCAAATGTTTAATAATAACTGTTAATAAATGTTTACCATGTACTAAAGTGTATAGGCGATAATTGTGTATAGGATAGTAGAGCAAATAATATTATGACTTAAAGTTCAAATGAATAAATGACTTAGTTAACCCTCCCTTGTTAGATAAAGTATTAAACCCCAGGTCCAAAAACAGTAAACTTGTAAACTGAGCCAAATAAATTAATAATAATAAATAAAGTGTGCTAAATAATTATGGTAAGTCGATAGGAAATAATTCTAGGTAATTTTTTTTAAAACCCCCCAAAGTAATAGTAAGTGAATAATAAAGGCTGAATAAATCTTAAGTTAAACTAAATTTGTGTAACGTGTAGCAGTAAATAAGAGAAAGGTAAATAATAATAAAAGTATAGTTGAATAGTCAACAACCAGTTGTGGCCAGTAAGAGAACAATAAAGCGTGTTAAGAAATTGTAGTAAGCAGCCACACACTCTCCCTATTGTGATAAACCGTTGCCTCCCTAAACAATGAATACCACCGCGCGTGAAATACAATGAATTGTGTAAAGTCTCTCCCCTTCCGCAAAGTTGTCTAGTTATGGTTAAAGAGATAATAAGAATTACCATCGTGAGATTCCGCTTCTCTCAAGTAACTATAATCTAGAGTGGAGTATGGGATCTTCTTTAGATTATTTTAGAAGTAAGTCTATGGTATATAATCAAGATAGAATTATATACATGTAAAGTAACTAGTCACAACGGCGCCGGCTGAAAAGGATAATGATGAGGCAAAAAGGTGCCAAGAGTTCATTTATGAATGCTGAAAGCTAACGTGTAGAGTTAGAGTAAGCTGATGTCAGTCGGGCCACGATATTGTGAGTTACTGTAATTAGGGAAATTAGAATTATAAGTTAGTACTGTAAGAAGTGAGATAAAGTGAATTTCACGAAGGCGAACATTTAAATGAGAACTAGATCATTTAAAAAAGAATTAGAAAAAACAAACCGTGTACTACTAATAATAAATAATAATAATAGAGAAATTACACACGGAAATCCCTAAACATACTCTCGGTATATTCAAAAAAAATTATACCGGCGTCTGTGGCTAAAGCGGCGGAGTATGTGACGATTTCATTAATAAAAATATGTTAATTAATTAAGTTGATAATATATAATCGGAGAAATTTTAAATTCTTAATAAAATCTCACATTGTAAACTAAATCTTATGGCAATCATTTAATAATAATAATATTTAATATAAGTCTAATAATAATAAAATTAAAAGGGAATGGAATTGTACAGAAAGGGTAAAGCTTATTAATTTATCCTGTATAAACAAGAACTGACCAGAAGTAACTTGTTTTCTGACCCCTAAATAAACTAAGTATTATTGTAAATTTGTTATTATTTAAATAATTAATTAAGACCATTGTTACGTACTTTGATAACTTCTGCAACTAAGAATATCACGATTTAATTATTTAATCAACCGTAGTCCTTTAATTAAAATTAGAAAAACGGAACTACTTTTATGTTGCCTAGTAATTGTCTTGAGATTACTACGCTCCCCTTAACTATTTTCGGCGACTTGTAATGGAGCGCTCACGCCGTAAGCAGCGTAAAGCGTTGTTTCGCTACGTATATATATAAAAATGTGAAAGGGTTGATACCATGACTATTTAAATAAGTAATTTGTGTGGTGATGACATCTCTCTATATTATAAAATAACGGAGTATGTAATTTATACAGTATTACAACCTAGAAGGTGATAGTCAACTAATCTATCATCATGTGAAGTGTATAACAGTGAAACAAACTTTCTATCTATGTATTCTAACTACAAGAATTACTATGAATAACTACAGTCGCCGGAGATGAATGTACCACACCAGGAATGATTTCACATACTTCTAGAACTTCACCATCACAGTATGATAAGGTAACGACTGAACTTCAAGAAACATCAGGAGGACCGAAGAACTAATTCTGCAGCAACTTCAGGAAACACACAGGTGACATGGAGGCTTGTCTTCCATGGTTAAGAGTTACAAAATTATAAACCCAAAAAGACAATTTAAATTATCATATTAAAGACTTTAAAACTTATGTTTAAATGTAATAACATTAAAGACTTTAGAAACCTGACATTTTAGGTAACATGTAGTATAAAATCTAATAACGCTAGTTATAGCAAAAAGGTAAAGTTTAAACTAAAAGTTTTGTTGTTTTAGAAGATTAGTAAAAACTCATTCTTCAAATGGTTAGAGTTTCAATATTGTACATGGCAAGGTGACCATAATTCATTTAATATATTTAATCCCGGATCCGTGGAATTAATCAATAAGATGTACATCATATTTTGAAGCCCCTTTGTAAAGTAGTAATTTATATATTTAATCATATAGTAAACTATATTGTTTGAGAACTTTCAATAGAGAACTTAATCACCAAATGTAATAAAGAGATGTCATCTAAGTACCAAGTAAAATGAGTGCATATATCAACAGTCTCCCCTTCCAAATATCCTGCTATATAAATTGTTTATTTGTTGTGATTATTTTCAGTGCTTCACAACGAAGGCAGCCGGTATAATTGGCACATCCAATTATTACTGGTTCCCTACGTTATAACTCAAGAGAAGAGGTTATAATTTGCGCCACTCTGCTTTGCTGCTTTACTGCTGTTTTTGCTAATCTGCTGCTATTTTGTGAATTTGCTAATTTTGCGTAAGAGAAAAGAAAGAAGTAATTGCGTCCCGATATCCCACGCACAAAAGCTGTTGATCTATACACTCATGTATTTCAATATGTGTCAGAGTTTGAAATAAGATAAAAATAATAATTAATATTATAGTAATATAGTATAAATGACTTTATTAGTAAATATAATATGTGTAACGTAATATTAGCATATAATCCCATGTAAACAAACCATGTCGGTACTTGTTAAGAGTCCCATTCATAAACGTGCCACATTCTCGACAATCTCGGACGGGTAGTTTCCTGCTGCCGTTTGTTTAAAATTGTCATTGTTTAGTTGAGTTGAAAATAAGTCACCCTCCTTGTGTGGTCTATTGTTATAAGAAGCGTGTCTGTTCATGTGTTAGTAACCGAAGGGGGAATCTTTTGTCGTACGCATATTCATGCATGTGTGAAATTTTTCTCTCTCTCTCAAAGTAAAACGATAAAGGTTGTCATAACATTTTATGTGTTTATGTGTAAAAAAAAAAAAAAGAAAAAGGAGTAAGAACACGATTGGTTTATAGTTTTATATTTTTGTGTAAAAGAAAGAGATAGCGTTGTATCGTAACTAATGCAAATGTTTAATAATAACTGTTAATAAATGTTTACCATGTACTAAAGTGTATAGGCGATAATTGTGTATAGGATAGTAGAGCAAATAATATTATGACTTAAAGTTCAAATGAATAAATGACTTAGTTAACCCTCCCTTGTTAGATAAAGTATTAAACCCCAGGTCCAAAAACAGTAAACTTGTAAACTGAGCCAAATAAATTAATAATAATAAATAAAGTGTGCTAAATAATTATGGTAAGTCGATAGGAAATAATTCTAGGTAATTTTTTTTAAAACCCCCCAAAGTAATAGTAAGTGAATAATAAAGGCTGAATAAATCTTAAGTTAAACTAAATTTGTGTAACGTGTAGCAGTAAATAAGAGAAAGGTAAATAATAATAAAAGTATAGTTGAATAGTCAACAACCAGTTGTGGCCAGTAAGAGAACAATAAAGCGTGTTAAGAAATTGTAGTAAGCAGCCACACACTCTCCCTATTGTGATAAACCGTTGCCTCCCTAAACAATGAATACCACCGCGCGTGAAATACAATGAATTGTGTAAAGTCTCTCCCCTTCCGCAAAGTTGTCTAGTTATGGTTAAAGAGATAATAAGAATTACCATCGTGAGATTCCGCTTCTCTCAAGTAACTATAATCTAGAGTGGAGTATGGGATCTTCTTTAGATTATTTTAGAAGTAAGTCTATGGTATATAATCAAGATAGAATTATATACATGTAAAGTAACTAGTCACAACGGCGCCGGCTGAAAAGGATAATGATGAGGCAAAAAGGTGCCAAGAGTTCATTTATGAATGCTGAAAGCTAACGTGTAGAGTTAGAGTAAGCTGATGTCAGTCGGGCCACGATATTGTGAGTTACTGTAATTAGGGAAATTAGAATTATAAGTTAGTACTGTAAGAAGTGAGATAAAGTGAATTTCACGAAGGCGAACATTTAAATGAGAACTAGATCATTTAAAAAAGAATTAGAAAAAACAAACCGTGTACTACTAATAATAAATAATAATAATAGAGAAATTACACACGGAAATCCCTAAACATACTCTCGGTATATTCAAAAAAAATTATACCGGCGTCTGTGGCTAAAGCGGCGGAGTATGTGACGATTTCATTAATAAAAATATGTTAATTAATTAAGTTGATAATATATAATCGGAGAAATTTTAAATTCTTAATAAAATCTCACATTGTAAACTAAATCTTATGGCAATCATTTAATAATAATAATATTTAATATAAGTCTAATAATAATAAAATTAAAAGGGAATGGAATTGTACAGAAAGGGTAAAGCTTATTAATTTATCCTGTATAAACAAGAACTGACCAGAAGTAACTTGTTTTCTGACCCCTAAATAAACTAAGTATTATTGTAAATTTGTTATTATTTAAATAATTAATTAAGACCATTGTTACGTACTTTGATAACTTCTGCAACTAAGAATATCACGATTTAATTATTTAATCAACCGTAGTCCTTTAATTAAAATTAGAAAAACGGAACTACTTTTATGTTGCCTAGTAATTGTCTTGAGATTACTACGCTCCCCTTAACTATTTTCGGCGACTTGTAATGGAGCGCTCACGCCGTAAGCAGCGTAAAGCGTTGTTTCGCTACGTATATATATAAAAATGTGAAAGGGTTGATACCATGACTATTTAAATAAGTAATTTGTGTGGTGATGACATCTCTCTATATTATAAAATAACGGAGTATGTAATTTATACAGTATTACAACCTAGAAGGTGATAGTCAACTAATCTATCATCATGTGAAGTGTATAACAGTGAAACAAACTTTCTATCTATGTATTCTAACTACAAGAATTACTATGAATAACTACAGTCGCCGGAGATGAATGTACCACACCAGGAATGATTTCACATACTTCTAGAACTTCACCATCACAGTATGATAAGGTAACGACTGAACTTCAAGAAACATCAGGAGGACCGAAGAACTAATTCTGCAGCAACTTCAGGAAACACACAGGTGACATGGAGGCTTGTCTTCCATGGTTAAGAGTTACAAAATTATAAACCCAAAAAGACAATTTAAATTATCATATTAAAGACTTTAAAACTTATGTTTAAATGTAATAACATTAAAGACTTTAGAAACCTGACATTTTAGGTAACATGTAGTATAAAATCTAATAACGCTAGTTATAGCAAAAAGGTAAAGTTTAAACTAAAAGTTTTGTTGTTTTAGAAGATTAGTAAGAACCCATTCTTCAAATGGTTAGAGTTTCAATATTGTACATGGCAAGGTGACCATAATTCATTTAATATATTTAATCCCGGATCCGTGGAATTAATCAATAAGATGTACATCATATTTTGAAGCCCCTTTGTAAAGTAGTAATTTATATATTTAATCATATAGTAAACTATATTGTTTGAGAACTTTCAATAGAGAACTTAATCACCAAATGTAATAAAGAGATGTCATCTAAGTACCAAGTAAAATGAGTGCATATATCAACAGTCTCCCCTTCCAAATATCCTGCTATATAAATTGTTTATTTGTTGTGATTATTTTCAGTGCTTCACAACGAAGGCAGCCGGTATAATTGGCACATCCAATTATTACTGGTTCCCTACGTTATAACTCAAGAGAAGAGGTTATAATTTGCGCCACTCTGCTTTGCTGCTTTACTGCTGTTTTTGCTAAACTGCTGCTATTTTGTGAATTTGCTAATTTTGCGTAAGAGAAAAGAAAGAAGTAATTGCGTCCCGATATCCCACGCACAAAAGCTGTTGATCTATACACTCATGTATTTCAATATGTGTCAGAGTTTGAAATAAGATAAAAATAATAATTAATATTATAGTAATATAGTATAAATGACTTTATTAGTAAATATAATATGTGTAACGTAATATTAGCATATAATCCCATGTAAACAAACCATGTCGGTACTTGTTAAGAGTCCCATTCATAAACGTGCCACATTCTCGACAATCTCGGACGGGTAGTTTCCTGCTGCCGTTTGTTTAAAATTGTCATTGTTTAGTTGAGTTGAAAATAAGTCACCCTCCTTGTGTGGTCTATTGTTATAAGAAGCGTGTCTGTTCATGTGTTAGTAACCGAAGGGGGAATCTTTTGTCGTACGCATATTCATGCATGTGTGAAATTTTTCTCTCTCTCTCAAAGTAAAACGATAAAGGTTGTCATAACATTTTATGTGTTTATGTGTAAAAAAAAAAAAAAGAAAAAGGAGTAAGAACACGATTGGTTTATAGTTTTATATTTTTGTGTAAAAGAAAGAGATAGCGTTGTATCGTAACTAATGCAAATGTTTAATAATAACTGTTAATAAATGTTTACCATGTACTAAAGTGTATAGGCGATAATTGTGTATAGGATAGTAGAGCAAATAATATTATGACTTAAAGTTCAAATGAATAAATGACTTAGTTAACCCTCCCTTGTTAGATAAAGTATTAAACCCCAGGTCCAAAAACAGTAAACTTGTAAACTGAGCCAAATAAATTAATAATAATAAATAAAGTGTGCTAAATAATTATGGTAAGTCGATAGGAAATAATTCTAGGTAATTTTTTTTAAAACCCCCCAAAGTAATAGTAAGTGAATAATAAAGGCTGAATAAATCTTAAGTTAAACTAAATTTGTGTAACGTGTAGCAGTAAATAAGAGAAAGGTAAATAATAATAAAAGTATAGTTGAATAGTCAACAACCAGTTGTGGCCAGTAAGAGAACAATAAAGCGTGTTAAGAAATTGTAGTAAGCAGCCACACACTCTCCCTATTGTGATAAACCGTTGCCTCCCTAAACAATGAATACCACCGCGCGTGAAATACAATGAATTGTGTAAAGTCTCTCCCCTTCCGCAAAGTTGTCTAGTTATGGTTAAAGAGATAATAAGAATTACCATCGTGAGATTCCGCTTCTCTCAAGTAACTATAATCTAGAGTGGAGTATGGGATCTTCTTTAGATTATTTTAGAAGTAAGTCTATGGTATATAATCAAGATAGAATTATATACATGTAAAGTAACTAGTCACAACGGCGCCGGCTGAAAAGGATAATGATGAGGCAAAAAGGTGCCAAGAGTTCATTTATGAATGCTGAAAGCTAACGTGTAGAGTTAGAGTAAGCTGATGTCAGTCGGGCCACGATATTGTGAGTTACTGTAATTAGGGAAATTAGAATTATAAGTTAGTACTGTAAGAAGTGAGATAAAGGGAATTTCACGAAGGCGAACATTTAAATGAGAACTAGATCATTTAAAAAAGAATTAGAAAAAACAAACCGTGTACTACTAATAATAAATAATAATAATAGAGAAATTACACACGGAAATCCCTAAACATACTCTCGGTATATTCAAAAAAAATTATACCGGCGTCTGTGGCTAAAGCGGCGGAGTATGTGACGATTTCATTAATAAAAATATGTTAATTAATTAAGTTGATAATATATAATCGGAGAAATTTTAAATTCTTAATAAAATCTCACATTGTAAACTAAATCTTATGGCAATCATTTAATAATAATAATATTTAATATAAGTCTAATAATAATAAAATTAAAAGGGAATGGAATTGTACAGAAAGGGTAAAGCTTATTAATTTATCCTGTATAAACAAGAACTGACCAGAAGTAACTTGTTTTCTGACCCCTAAATAAACTAAGTATTATTGTAAATTTGTTATTATTTAAATAATTAATTAAGACCATTGTTACGTACTTTGATAACTTCTGCAACTAAGAATATCACGATTTAATTATTTAATCAACCGTAGTCCTTTAATTAAAATTAGAAAAACGGAACTACTTTTATGTTGCCTAGTAATTGTCTTGAGATTACTACGCTCCCCTTAACTATTTTCGGCGACTTGTAATGGAGCGCTCACGCCGTAAGCAGCGTAAAGCGTTGTTTCGCTACGTATATATATAAAAATGTGAAAGGGTTGATACCATGACTATTTAAATAAGTAATTTGTGTGGTGATGACATCTCTCTATATTATAAAATAACGGAGTATGTAATTTATACAGTATTACAACCTAGAAGGTGATAGTCAACTAATCTATCATCATGTGAAGTGTATAACAGTGAAACAAACTTTCTATCTATGTATTCTAACTACAAGAATTACTATGAATAACTACAGTCGCCGGAGATGAATGTACCACACCAGGAATGATTTCACATACTTCTAGAACTTCACCATCACAGTATGATAAGGTAACGACTGAACTTCAAGAAACATCAGGAGGACCGAAGAACTAATTCTGCAGCAACTTCAGGAAACACACAGGTGACATGGAGGCTTGTCTTCCATGGTTAAGAGTTACAAAATTATAAACCCAAAAAGACAATTTAAATTATCATATTAAAGACTTTAAAACTTATGTTTAAATGTAATAACATTAAAGACTTTAGAAACCTGACATTTTAGGTAACATGTAGTATAAAATCTAATAACGCTAGTTATAGCAAAAAGGTAAAGTTTAAACTAAAAGTTTTGTTGTTTTAGAAGATTAGTAAAAACCCATTCTTCAAATGGTTAGAGTTTCAATATTGTACATGGCAAGGTGACCATAATTCATTTAATATATTTAATCCCGGATCCGTGGAATTAATCAATAAGATGTACATCATATTTTGAAGCCCCTTTGTAAAGTAGTAATTTATATATTTAATCATATAGTAAACTATATTGTTTGAGAACTTTCAATAGAGAACTTAATCACCAAATGTAATAAAGAGATGTCATCTAAGTACCAAGTAAAATGAGCGCATATATCAACAGTCTCCCCTTCAAAAATATCCTGCTATATAAATTGTTTATTTGTTGTGATTATTTTCAGTGCTTCACAACGAAGGCAGCCGGTATAATTGGCACATCCAATTATTACTGGTTCCCTACGTTATAACTCAAGAGAAGAGGTTATAATTTGCGCCACTCTGCTTTGCTGCTTTACTGCTGTTTTTGCTAATCTGCTGCTATTTTGTGAATTTGCTAATTTTGCGTAAGAGAAAAGAAAGAAGTAATTGCGTCCCGATATCCCACGCACAAAAGCTGTTGATCTATACACTCATGTATTTCAATATGTGTCAGAGTTTGAAATAAGATAAAAATAATAATTAATATTATAGTAATATAGTATAAATGACTTTATTAGTAAATATAATATGTGTAACGTAATATTAGCATATAATCCCATGTAAACAAACCATGTCGGTACTTGTTAAGAGTCCCATTCATAAACGTGCCACATTCTCGACAATCTCGGACGGGTAGTTTCCTGCTGCCGTTTGTTTAAAATTGTCATTGTTTAGTTGAGTTGAAAATAAGTTACCCTCCTTGTGTGGTCTATTGTTATAAGAAGCGTGTCTGTTCATGTGTTAGTAACCGAAGGGGGAATCTTTTGTCGTACGCATATTCATGCATGTGTGAAATTTTTCTCTCTCTCTCAAAGTAAAACGATAAAGGTTGTCATAACATTTTATGTGTTTATGTGTAAAAAAAAAAAAAAGAAAAAGGAGTAAGAACACGATTGGTTTATAGTTTTATATTTTTGTGTAAAAGAAAGAGATAGCGTTGTATCGTAACTAATGCAAATGTTTAATAATAACTGTTAATAAATGTTTACCATGTACTAAAGTGTATAGGCGATAATTGTGTATAGGATAGTAGAGCAAATAATATTATGACTTAAAGTTCAAATGAATAAATGACTTAGTTAACCCTCCCTTGTTAGATAAAGTATTAAACCCCAGGTCCAAAAACAGTAAACTTGTAAACTGAGCCAAATAAATTAATAATAATAAATAAAGTGTGCTAAATAATTATGGTAAGTCGATAGGAAATAATTCTAGGTAATTTTTTTTAAAACCCCCCAAAGTAATAGTAAGTGAATAATAAAGGCTGAATAAATCTTAAGTTAAACTAAATTTGTGTAACGTGTAGCAGTAAATAAGAGAAAGGTAAATAATAATAAAAGTATAGTTGAATAGTCAACAACCAGTTGTGGCCAGTAAGAGAACAATAAAGCGTGTTAAGAAATTGTAGTAAGCAGCCACACACTCTCCCTATTGTGATAAACCGTTGCCTCCCTAAACAATGAATACCACCGCGCGTGAAATACAATGAATTGTGTAAAGTCTCTCCCCTTCCGCAAAGTTGTCTAGTTATGGTTAAAGAGATAATAAGAATTACCATCGTGAGATTCCGCTTCTCTCAAGTAACTATAATCTAGAGTGGAGTATGGGATCTTCTTTAGATTATTTTAGAAGTAAGTCTATGGTATATAATCAAGATAGAATTATATACATGTAAAGTAACTAGTCACAACGGCGCCGGCTGAAAAGGATAATGATGAGGCAAAAAGGTGCCAAGAGTTCATTTATGAATGCTGAAAGCTAACGTGTAGAGTTAGAGTAAGCTGATGTCAGTCGGGCCACGATATTGTGAGTTACTGTAATTAGGGAAATTAGAATTATAAGTTAGTACTGTAAGAAGTGAGATAAAGGGAATTTCACGAAGGCGAACATTTAAATGAGAACTAGATCATTTAAAAAAGAATTAGAAAAAACAAACCGTGTACTACTAATAATAAATAATAATAATAGAGAAATTACACACGGAAATCCCTAAACATACTCTCGGTATATTCAAAAAAAATTATACCGGCGTCTGTGGCTAAAGCGGCGGAGTATGTGACGATTTCATTAATAAAAATATGTTAATTAATTAAGTTGATAATATATAATCGGAGAAATTTTAAATTCTTAATAAAATCTCACATTGTAAACTAAATCTTATGGCAATCATTTAATAATAATAATATTTAATATAAGTCTAATAATAATAAAATTAAAAGGGAATGGAATTGTACAGAAAGGGTAAAGCTTATTAATTTATCCTGTATAAACAAGAACTGACCAGAAGTAACTTGTTTTCTGACCCCTAAATAAACTAAGTATTATTGTAAATTTGTTATTATTTAAATAATTAATTAAGACCATTGTTACGTACTTTGATAACTTCTGCAACTAAGAATATCACGATTTAATTATTTAATCAACCGTAGTCCTTTAATTAAAATTAGAAAAACGGAACTACTTTTATGTTGCCTAGTAATTGTCTTGAGATTACTACGCTCCCCTTAACTATTTTCGGCGACTTGTAATGGAGCGCTCACGCCGTAAGCAGCGTAAAGCGTTGTTTCGCTACGTATATATATAAAAATGTGAAAGGGTTGATACCATGACTATTTAAATAAGTAATTTGTGTGGTGATGACATCTCTCTATATTATAAAATAACGGAGTATGTAATTTATACAGTATTACAACCTAGAAGGTGATAGTCAACTAATCTATCATCATGTGAAGTGTATAACAGTGAAACAAACTTTCTATCTATGTATTCTAACTACAAGAATTACTATGAATAACTACAGTCGCCGGAGATGAATGTACCACACCAGGAATGATTTCACATACTTCTAGAACTTCACCATCACAGTATGATAAGGTAACGACTGAACTTCAAGAAACATCAGGAGGACCGAAGAACTAATTCTGCAGCAACTTCAGGAAACACACAGGTGACATGGAGGCTTGTCTTCCATGGTTAAGAGTTACAAAATTATAAACCCAAAAAGACAATTTAAATTATCATATTAAAGACTTTAAAACTTATGTTTAAATGTAATAACATTAAAGACTTTAGAAACCTGACATTTTAGGTAACATGTAGTATAAAATCTAATAACGCTAGTTATAGCAAAAAGGTAAAGTTTAAACTAAAAGTTTTGTTGTTTTAGAAGATTAGTAAAAACCCATTCTTCAAATGGTTAGAGTTTCAATATTGTACATGGCAAGGTGACCATAATTCATTTAATATATTTAATCCCGGATCCGTGGAATTAATCAATAAGATGTACATCATATTTTGAAGCCCCTTTGTAAAGTAGTAATTTATATATTTAATCATATAGTAAACTATATTGTTTGAGAACTTTCAATAGAGAACTTAATCACCAAATGTAATAAAGAGATGTCATCTAAGTACCAAGTAAAATGAGCGCATATATCAACAGTCTCCCCTTCAAAAATATCCTGCTATATAAATTGTTTATTTGTTGTGATTATTTTCAGTGCTTCACAACGAAGGCAGCCGGTATAATTGGCACATCCAATTATTACTGGTTCCCTACGTTATAACTCAAGAGAAGAGGTTATAATTTGCGCCACTCTGCTTTGCTGCTTTACTGCTGTTTTTGCTAATCTGCTGCTATTTTGTGAATTTGCTAATTTTGCGTAAGAGAAAAGAAAGAAGTAATTGCGTCCCGATATCCCACGCACAAAAGCTGTTGATCTATACACTCATGTATTTCAATATGTGTCAGAGTTTGAAATAAGATAAAAATAATAATTAATATTATAGTAATATAGTATAAATGACTTTATTAGTAAATATAATATGTGTAACGTAATATTAGCATATAATCCCATGTAAACAAACCATGTCGGTACTTGTTAAGAGTCCCATTCATAAACGTGCCACATTCTCGACAATCTCGGACGGGTAGTTTCCTGCTGCCGTTTGTTTAAAATTGTCATTGTTTAGTTGAGTTGAAAATAAGTTACCCTCCTTGTGTGGTCTATTGTTATAAGAAGCGTGTCTGTTCATGTGTTAGTAACCGAAGGGGGAATCTTTTGTCGTACGCATATTCATGCATGTGTGAAATTTTTCTCTCTCTCTCAAAGTAAAACGATAAAGGTTGTCATAACATTTTATGTGTTTATGTGTAAAAAAAAAAAAAAGAAAAAGGAGTAAGAACACGATTGGTTTATAGTTTTATATTTTTGTGTAAAAGAAAGAGATAGCGTTGTATCGTAACTAATGCAAATGTTTAATAATAACTGTTAATAAATGTTTACCATGTACTAAAGTGTATAGGCGATAATTGTGTATAGGATAGTAGAGCAAATAATATTATGACTTAAAGTTCAAATGAATAAATGACTTAGTTAACCCTCCCTTGTTAGATAAAGTATTAAACCCCAGGTCCAAAAACAGTAAACTTGTAAACTGAGCCAAATAAATTAATAATAATAAATAAAGTGTGCTAAATAATTATGGTAAGTCGATAGGAAATAATTCTAGGTAATTTTTTTTAAAACCCCCCAAAGTAATAGTAAGTGAATAATAAAGGCTGAATAAATCTTAAGTTAAACTAAATTTGTGTAACGTGTAGCAGTAAATAAGAGAAAGGTAAATAATAATAAAAGTATAGTTGAATAGTCAACAACCAGTTGTGGCCAGTAAGAGAACAATAAAGCGTGTTAAGAAATTGTAGTAAGCAGCCACACACTCTCCCTATTGTGATAAACCGTTGCCTCCCTAAACAATGAATACCACCGCGCGTGAAATACAATGAATTGTGTAAAGTCTCTCCCCTTCCGCAAAGTTGTCTAGTTATGGTTAAAGAGATAATAAGAATTACCATCGTGAGATTCCGCTTCTCTCAAGTAACTATAATCTAGAGTGGAGTATGGGATCTTCTTTAGATTATTTTAGAAGTAAGTCTATGGTATATAATCAAGATAGAATTATATACATGTAAAGTAACTAGTCACAACGGCGCCGGCTGAAAAGGATAATGATGAGGCAAAAAGGTGCCAAGAGTTCATTTATGAATGCTGAAAGCTAACGTGTAGAGTTAGAGTAAGCTGATGTCAGTCGGGCCACGATATTGTGAGTTACTGTAATTAGGGAAATTAGAATTATAAGTTAGTACTGTAAGAAGTGAGATAAAGGGAATTTCACGAAGGCGAACATTTAAATGAGAACTAGATCATTTAAAAAAGAATTAGAAAAAACAAACCGTGTACTACTAATAATAAATAATAATAATAGAGAAATTACACACGGAAATCCCTAAACATACTCTCGGTATATTCAAAAAAAATTATACCGGCGTCTGTGGCTAAAGCGGCGGAGTATGTGACGATTTCATTAATAAAAATATGTTAATTAATTAAGTTGATAATATATAATCGGAGAAATTTTAAATTCTTAATAAAATCTCACATTGTAAACTAAATCTTATGGCAATCATTTAATAATAATAATATTTAATATAAGTCTAATAATAATAAAATTAAAAGGGAATGGAATTGTACAGAAAGGGTAAAGCTTATTAATTTATCCTGTATAAACAAGAACTGACCAGAAGTAACTTGTTTTCTGACCCCTAAATAAACTAAGTATTATTGTAAATTTGTTATTATTTAAATAATTAATTAAGACCATTGTTACGTACTTTGATAACTTCTGCAACTAAGAATATCACGATTTAATTATTTAATCAACCGTAGTCCTTTAATTAAAATTAGAAAAACGGAACTACTTTTATGTTGCCTAGTAATTGTCTTGAGATTACTACGCTCCCCTTAACTATTTTCGGCGACTTGTAATGGAGCGCTCACGCCGTAAGCAGCGTAAAGCGTTGTTTCGCTACGTATATATATAAAAATGTGAAAGGGTTGATACCATGACTATTTAAATAAGTAATTTGTGTGGTGATGACATCTCTCTATATTATAAAATAACGGAGTATGTAATTTATACAGTATTACAACCTAGAAGGTGATAGTCAACTAATCTATCATCATGTGAAGTGTATAACAGTGAAACAAACTTTCTATCTATGTATTCTAACTACAAGAATTACTATGAATAACTACAGTCGCCGGAGATGAATGTACCACACCAGGAATGATTTCACATACTTCTAGAACTTCACCATCACAGTATGATAAGGTAACGACTGAACTTCAAGAAACATCAGGAGGACCGAAGAACTAATTCTGCAGCAACTTCAGGAAACACACAGGTGACATGGAGGCTTGTCTTCCATGGTTAAGAGTTACAAAATTATAAACCCAAAAAGACAATTTAAATTATCATATTAAAGACTTTAAAACTTATGTTTAAATGTAATAACATTAAAGACTTTAGAAACCTGACATTTTAGGTAAAATGTAGTATAAAATCTAATAACGCTAGTTATAGCAAAAAGGTAAAGTTTAAACTAAAAGTTTTGTTGTTTTAGAAGATTAGTAAAAACCCATTCTTCAAATGGTTAGAGTTTCAATATTGTACATGGCAAGGTGACCATAATTCATTTAATATATTTAATCCCGGATCCGTGGAATTAATCAATAAGATGTACATCATATTTTGAAGCCCCTTTGTAAAGTAGTAATTTATATATTTAATCATATAGTAAACTATATTGTTTGAGAACTTTCAATAGAGAACTTAATCACCAAATGTAATAAAGAGATGTCATCTAAGTACCAAGTAAAATGAGTGCATATATCAACAGTCTCCCCTTCCAAATATCCTGCTATATAAATTGTTTATTTGTTGTGATTATTTTCAGTGCTTCACAACGAAGGCAGCCGGTATAATTGGCACATCCAATTATTACTGGTTCCCTACGTTATAACTCAAGAGAAGAGGTTATAATTTGCGCCACTCTGCTTTGCTGCTTTACTGCTGTTTTTGCTAATCTGCTGCTATTTTGTGAATTTGCTAATTTTGCGTAAGAGAAAAGAAAGAAGTAATTGCGTCCCGATATCCCACGCACAAAAGCTGTTGATCTATACACTCATGTATTTCAATATGTGTCAGAGTTTGAAATAAGATAAAAATAATAATTAATATTATAGTAATATAGTATAAATGACTTTATTAGTAAATATAATATGTGTAACGTAATATTAGCATATAATCCCATGTAAACAAACCATGTCGGTACTTGTTAAGAGTCCCATTCATAAACGTGCCACATTCTCGACAATCTCGGACGGGTAGTTTCCTGCTGCCGTTTGTTTAAAATTGTCATTGTTTAGTTGAGTTGAAAATAAGTCACCCTCCTTGTGTGGTCTATTGTTATAAGAAGCGTGTCTGTTCATGTGTTAGTAACTGAAGGGGGAATCTTTTGTCGTACGCATATTCATGCATGTGTGAAATTTTTCTCTCTCTCTCAAAGTAAAACGATAAAGGTTGTCATAACATTTTATGTGTTTATGTGTAAAAAAAAAAAAAAGAAAAAGGAGTAAGAACACGATTGGTTTATAGTTTTATATTTTTGTGTAAAAGAAAGAGATAGCGTTGTATCGTAACTAATGCAAATGTTTAATAATAACTGTTAATAAATGTTTACCATGTACTAAAGTGTATAGGCGATAATTGTGTATAGGATAGTAGAGCAAATAATATTATGACTTAAAGTTCAAATGAATAAATGACTTAGTTAACCCTCCCTTGTTAGATAAAGTATTAAACCCCAGGTCCAAAAACAGTAAACTTGTAAACTGAGCCAAATAAATTAATAATAATAAATAAAGTGTGCTAAATAATTATGGTAAGTCGATAGGAAATAATTCTAGGTAATTTTTTTTAAAACCCCCCAAAGTAATAGTAAGTGAATAATAAAGGCTGAATAAATCTTAAGTTAAACTAAATTTGTGTAACGTGTAGCAGTAAATAAGAGAAAGGTAAATAATAATAAAAGTATAGTTGAATAGTCAACAACCAGTTGTGGCCAGTAAGAGAACAATAAAGCGTGTTAAGAAATTGTAGTAAGCAGCCACACACTCTCCCTATTGTGATAAACCGTTGCCTCCCTAAACAATGAATACCACCGCGCGTGAAATACAATGAATTGTGTAAAGTCTCTCCCCTTCCGCAAAGTTGTCTAGTTATGGTTAAAGAGATAATAAGAATTACCATCGTGAGATTCCGCTTCTCTCAAGTAACTATAATCTAGAGTGGAGTATGGGATCTTCTTTAGATTATTTTAGAAGTAAGTCTATGGTATATAATCAAGATAGAATTATATACATGTAAAGTAACTAGTCACAACGGCGCCGGCTGAAAAGGATAATGATGAGGCAAAAAGGTGCCAAGAGTTCATTTATGAATGCTGAAAGCTAACGTGTAGAGTTAGAGTAAGCTGATGTCAGTCGGGCCACGATATTGTGAGTTACTGTAATTAGGGAAATTAGAATTATAAGTTAGTACTGTAAGAAGTGAGATAAAGGGAATTTCACGAAGGCGAACATTTAAATGAGAACTAGATCATTTAAAAAAGAATTAGAAAAAACAAACCGTGTACTACTAATAATAAATAATAATAATAGAGAAATTACACACGGAAATCCCTAAACATACTCTCGGTATATTCAAAAAAAATTATACCGGCGTCTGTGGCTAAAGCGGCGGAGTATGTGACGATTTCATTAATAAAAATATGTTAATTAATTAAGTTGATAATATATAATCGGAGAAATTTTAAATTCTTAATAAAATCTCACATTGTAAACTAAATCTTATGGCAATCATTTAATAATAATAATATTTAATATAAGTCTAATAATAATAAAATTAAAAGGGAATGGAATTGTACAGAAAGGGTAAAGCTTATTAATTTATCCTGTATAAACAAGAACTGACCAGAAGTAACTTGTTTTCTGACCCCTAAATAAACTAAGTATTATTGTAAATTTGTTATTATTTAAATAATTAATTAAGACCATTGTTACGTACTTTGATAACTTCTGCAACTAAGAATATCACGATTTAATTATTTAATCAACCGTAGTCCTTTAATTAAAATTAGAAAAACGGAACTACTTTTATGTTGCCTAGTAATTGTCTTGAGATTACTACGCTCCCCTTAACTATTTTCGGCGACTTGTAATGGAGCGCTCACGCCGTAAGCAGCGTAAAGCGTTGTTTCGCTACGTATATATATAAAAATGTGAAAGGGTTGATACCATGACTATTTAAATAAGTAATTTGTGTGGTGATGACATCTCTCTATATTATAAAATAACGGAGTATGTAATTTATACAGTATTACAACCTAGAAGGTGATAGTCAACTAATCTATCATCATGTGAAGTGTATAACAGTGAAACAAACTTTCTATCTATGTATTCTAACTACAAGAATTACTATGAATAACTACAGTCGCCGGAGATGAATGTACCACACCAGGAATGATTTCACATACTTCTAGAACTTCACCATCACAGTATGATAAGGTAACGACTGAACTTCAAGAAACATCAGGAGGACCGAAGAACTAATTCTGCAGCAACTTCAGGAAACACACAGGTGACATGGAGGCTTGTCTTCCATGGTTAAGAGTTACAAAATTATAAACCCAAAAAGACAATTTAAATTATCATATTAAAGACTTTAAAACTTATGTTTAAATGTAATAACATTAAAGACTTTAGAAACCTGACATTTTAGGTAACATGTAGTATAAAATCTAATAACGCTAGTTATAGCAAAAAGGTAAAGTTTAAACTAAAAGTTTTGTTGTTTTAGAAGATTAGTAAAAACCCATTCTTCAAATGGTTAGAGTTTCAATATTGTACATGGCAAGGTGACCATAATTCATTTAATATATTTAATCCCGGATCCGTGGAATTAATCAATAAGATGTACATCATATTTTGAAGCCCCTTTGTAAAGTAGTAATTTATATATTTAATCATATAGTAAACTATATTGTTTGAGAACTTTCAATAGAGAACTTAATCACCAAATGTAATAAAGAGATGTCATCTAAGTACCAAGTAAAATGAGTGCATATATCAACAGTCTCCCCTTCCAAATATCCTGCTATATAAATTGTTTATTTGTTGTGATTATTTTCAGTGCTTCACAACGAAGGCAGCCGGTATAATTGGCACATCCAATTATTACTGGTTCCCTACGTTATAACTCAAGAGAAGAGGTTATAATTTGCGCCACTCTGCTTTGCTGCTTTACTGCTGTTTTTGCTAATCTGCTGCTATTTTGTGAATTTGCTAATTTTGCGTAAGAGAAAAGAAAGAAGTAATTGCGTCCCGATATCCCACGCACAAAAGCTGTTGATCTATACACTCATGTATTTCAATATGTGTCAGAGTTTGAAATAAGATAAAAATAATAATTAATATTATAGTAATATAGTATAAATGACTTTATTAGTAAATATAATATGTGTAACGTAATATTAGCATATAATCCCATGTAAACAAACCATGTCGGTACTTGTTAAGAGTCCCATTCATAAACGTGCCACATTCTCGACAATCTCGGACGGGTAGTTTCCTGCTGCCGTTTGTTTAAAATTGTCATTGTTTAGTTGAGTTGAAAATAAGTCACCCTCCTTGTGTGGTCTATTGTTATAAGAAGCGTGTCTGTTCATGTGTTAGTAACCGAAGGGGGAATCTTTTGTCGTACGCATATTCATGCATGTGTGAAATTTTTCTCTCTCTCTCAAAGTAAAACGATAAAGGTTGTCATAACATTTTATGTGTTTATGTGTAAAAAAAAAAAAAAGAAAAAGGAGTAAGAACACAATTGGTTTATAGTTTTATATTTTTGTGTAAAAGAAAGAGATAGCGTTGTATCGTAACTAATGCAAATGTTTAATAATAACTGTTAATAAATGTTTACCATGTACTAAAGTGTATAGGCGATAATTGTGTATAGGATAGTAGAGCAAATAATATTATGACTTAAAGTTCAAATGAATAAATGACTTAGTTAACCCTCCCTTGTTAGATAAAGTATTAAACCCCAGGTCCAAAAACAGTAAACTTGTAAACTGAGCCAAATAAATTAATAATAATAAATAAAGTGTGCTAAATAATTATGGTAAGTCGATAGGAAATAATTCTAGGTAATTTTTTTTAAAACCCCCCAAAGTAATAGTAAGTGAATAATAAAGGCTGAATAAATCTTAAGTTAAACTAAATTTGTGTAACGTGTAGCAGTAAATAAGAGAAAGGTAAATAATAATAAAAGTATAGTTGAATAGTCAACAACCAGTTGTGGCCAGTAAGAGAACAATAAAGCGTGTTAAGAAATTGTAGTAAGCAGCCACACACTCTCCCTATTGTGATAAACCGTTGCCTCCCTAAACAATGAATACCACCGCGCGTGAAATACAATGAATTGTGTAAAGTCTCTCCCCTTCCGCAAAGTTGTCTAGTTATGGTTAAAGAGATAATAAGAATTACCATCGTGAGATTCCGCTTCTCTCAAGTAACTATAATCTAGAGTGGAGTATGGGATCTTCTTTAGATTATTTTAGAAGTAAGTCTATGGTATATAATCAAGATAGAATTATATACATGTAAAGTAACTAGTCACAACGGCGCCGGCTGAAAAGGATAATGATGAGGCAAAAAGGTGCCAAGAGTTCATTTATGAATGCTGAAAGCTAACGTGTAGAGTTAGAGTAAGCTGATGTCAGTCGGGCCACGATATTGTGAGTTACTGTAATTAGGGAAATTAGAATTATAAGTTAGTACTGTAAGAAGTGAGATAAAGGGAATTTCACGAAGGCGAACATTTAAATGAGAACTAGATCATTTAAAAAAGAATTAGAAAAAACAAACCGTGTACTACTAATAATAAATAATAATAATAGAGAAATTACACACGGAAATCCCTAAACATACTCTCGGTATATTCAAAAAAAATTATACCGGCGTCTGTGGCTAAAGCGGCGGAGTATGTGACGATTTCATTAATAAAAATATGTTAATTAATTAAGTTGATAATATATAATCGGAGAAATTTTAAATTCTTAATAAAATCTCACATTGTAAACTAAATCTTATGGCAATCATTTAATAATAATAATATTTAATATAAGTCTAATAATAATAAAATTAAAAGGGAATGGAATTGTACAGAAAGGGTAAAGCTTATTAATTTATCCTGTATAAACAAGAACTGACCAGAAGTAACTTGTTTTCTGACCCCTAAATAAACTAAGTATTATTGTAAATTTGTTATTATTTAAATAATTAATTAAGACCATTGTTACGTACTTTGATAACTTCTGCAACTAAGAATATCACGATTTAATTATTTAATCAACCGTAGTCCTTTAATTAAAATTAGAAAAACGGAACTACTTTTATGTTGCCTAGTAATTGTCTTGAGATTACTACGCTCCCCTTAACTATTTTCGGCGACTTGTAATGGAGCGCTCACGCCGTAAGCAGCGTAAAGCGTTGTTTCGCTACGTATATATATAAAAATGTGAAAGGGTTGATACCATGACTATTTAAATAAGTAATTTGTGTGGTGATGACATCTCTCTATATTATAAAATAACGGAGTATGTAATTTATACAGTATTACAACCTAGAAGGTGATAGTCAACTAATCTATCATCATGTGAAGTGTATAACAGTGAAACAAACTTTCTATCTATGTATTCTAACTACAAGAATTACTATGAACAACTACAGTCGCCGGAGATGAATGTACCACACCAGGAATGATTTCACATACTTCTAGAACTTCACCATCACAGTATGATAAGGTAACGACTGAACTTCAAGAAACATCAGGAGGACCGAAGAACTAATTCTGCAGCAACTTCAGGAAACACACAGGTGACATGGAGGCTTGTCTTCCATGGTTAAGAGTTACAAAATTATAAACCCAAAAAGACAATTTAAATTATCATATTAAAGACTTTAAAACTTATGTTTAAATGTAATAACATTAAAGACTTTAGAAACCTGACATTTTAGGTAACATGTAGTATAAAATCTAATAACGCTAGTTATAGCAAAAAGGTAAAGTTTAAACTAAAAGTTTTGTTGTTTTAGAAGATTAGTAAAAACCCATTCTTCAAATGGTTAGAGTTTCAATATTGTACATGGCAAGGTGACCATAATTCATTTAATATATTTAATCCCGGATCCGTGGAATTAATCAATAAGATGTACATCATATTTTGAAGCCCCTTTGTAAAGTAGTAATTTATATATTTAATCATATAGTAAACTATATTGTTTGAGAACTTTCAATAGAGAACTTAATCACCAAATGTAATAAAGAGATGTCATCTAAGTACCAAGTAAAATGAGTGCATATATCAACAGTCTCCCCTTCCAAATATCCTGCTATATAAATTGTTTATTTGTTGTGATTATTTTCAGTGCTTCACAACGAAGGCAGCCGGTATAATTGGCACATCCAATTATTACTGGTTCCCTACGTTATAACTCAAGAGAAGAGGTTATAATTTGCGCCACTCTGCTTTGCTGCTTTACTGCTGTTTTTGCTAATCTGCTGCTATTTTGTGAATTTGCTAATTTTGCGTAAGAGAAAAGAAAGAAGTAATTGCGTCCCGATATCCCACGCACAAAAGCTGTTGATCTATACACTCATGTATTTCAATATGTGTCAGAGTTTGAAATAAGATAAAAATAATAATTAATATTATAGTAATATAGTATAAATGACTTTATTAGTAAATATAATATGTGTAACGTAATATTAGCATATAATCCCATGTAAACAAACCATGTCGGTACTTGTTAAGAGTCCCATTCATAAACGTGCCACATTCTCGACAATCTCGGACGGGTAGTTTCCTGCTGCCGTTTGTTTAAAATTGTCATTGTTTAGTTGAGTTGAAAATAAGTCACCCTCCTTGTGTGGTCTATTGTTATAAGAAGCGTGTCTGTTCATGTGTTAGTAACCGAAGGGGGAATCTTTTGTCGTACGCATATTCATGCATGTGTGAAATTTTTCTCTCTCTCTCAAAGTAAAACGATAAAGGTTGTCATAACATTTTATGTGTTTATGTGTAAAAAAAAAAAAAAGAAAAAGGAGTAAGAACACGATTGGTTTATAGTTTTATATTTTTGTGTAAAAGAAAGAGATAGCGTTGTATCGTAACTAATGCAAATGTTTAATAATAACTGTTAATAAATGTTTACCATGTACTAAAGTGTATAGGCGATAATTGTGTATAGGATAGTAGAGCAAATAATATTATGACTTAAAGTTCAAATGAATAAATGACTTAGTTAACCCTCCCTTGTTAGATAAAGTATTAAACCCCAGGTCCAAAAACAGTAAACTTGTAAACTGAGCCAAATAAATTAATAATAATAAATAAAGTGTGCTAAATAATTATGGTAAGTCGATAGGAAATAATTCTAGGTAATTTTTTTTAAAACCCCCCAAAGTAATAGTAAGTGAATAATAAAGGCTGAATAAATCTTAAGTTAAACTAAATTTGTGTAACGTGTAGCAGTAAATAAGAGAAAGGTAAATAATAATAAAAGTATAGTTGAATAGTCAACAACCAGTTGTGGCCAGTAAGAGAACAATAAAGCGTGTTAAGAAATTGTAGTAAGCAGCCACACACTCTCCCTATTGTGATAAACCGTTGCCTCCCTAAACAATGAATACCACCGCGCGTGAAATACAATGAATTGTGTAAAGTCTCTCCCCTTCCGCAAAGTTGTCTAGTTATGGTTAAAGAGATAATAAGAATTACCATCGTGAGATTCCGCTTCTCTCAAGTAACTATAATCTAGAGTGGAGTATGGGATCTTCTTTAGATTATTTTAGAAGTAAGTCTATGGTATATAATCAAGATAGAATTATATACATGTAAAGTAACTAGTCACAACGGCGCCGGCTGAAAAGGATAATGATGAGGCAAAAAGGTGCCAAGAGTTCATTTATGAATGCTGAAAGCTAACGTGTAGAGTTAGAGTAAGCTGATGTCAGTCGGGCCACGATATTGTGAGTTACTGTAATTAGGGAAATTAGAATTATAAGTTAGTACTGTAAGAAGTGAGATAAAGGGAATTTCACGAAGGCGAACATTTAAATGAGAACTAGATCATTTAAAAAAGAATTAGAAAAAACAAACCGTGTACTACTAATAATAAATAATAATAATAGAGAAATTACACACGGAAATCCCTAAACATACTCTCGGTATATTCAAAAAAAATTATACCGGCGTCTGTGGCTAAAGCGGCGGAGTATGTGACGATTTCATTAATAAAAATATGTTAATTAATTAAGTTGATAATATATAATCGGAGAAATTTTAAATTCTTAATAAAATCTCACATTGTAAACTAAATCTTATGGCAATCATTTAATAATAATAATATTTAATATAAGTCTAATAATAATAAAATTAAAAGGGAATGGAATTGTACAGAAAGGGTAAAGCTTATTAATTTATCCTGTATAAACAAGAACTGACCAGAAGTAACTTGTTTTCTGACCCCTAAATAAACTAAGTATTATTGTAAATTTGTTATTATTTAAATAATTAATTAAGACCATTGTTACGTACTTTGATAACTTCTGCAACTAAGAATATCACGATTTAATTATTTAATCAACCGTAGTCCTTTAATTAAAATTAGAAAAACGGAACTACTTTTATGTTGCCTAGTAATTGTCTTGAGATTACTACGCTCCCCTTAACTATTTTCGGCGACTTGTAATGGAGCGCTCACGCCGTAAGCAGCGTAAAGCGTTGTTTCGCTACGTATATATATAAAAATGTGAAAGGGTTGATACCATGACTATTTAAATAAGTAATTTGTGTGGTGATGACATCTCTCTATATTATAAAATAACGGAGTATGTAATTTATACAGTATTACAACCTAGAAGGTGATAGTCAACTAATCTATCATCATGTGAAGTGTATAACAGTGAAACAAACTTTCTATCTATGTATTCTAACTACAAGAATTACTATGAATAACTACAGTCGCCGGAGATGAATGTACCACACCAGGAATGATTTCACATACTTCTAGAACTTCACCATCACAGTATGATAAGGTAACGACTGAACTTCAAGAAACATCAGGAGGACCGAAGAACTAATTCTGCAGCAACTTCAGGAAACACACAGGTGACATGGAGGCTTGTCTTCCATGGTTAAGAGTTAGAAAATTATAAACCCAAAAAGACAATTTAAATTATCATATTAAAGACTTTAAAACTTATGTTTAAATGTAATAACATTAAAGACTTTAGAAACCTGACATTTTAGGTAACATGTAGTATAAAATCTAATAACGCTAGTTATAGCAAAAAGGTAAAGTTTAAACTAAAAGTTTTGTTGTTTTAGAAGATTAGTAAAAACCCATTCTTCAAATGGTTAGAGTTTCAATATTGTACATGGCAAGGTGACCATAATTCATTTAATATATTTAATCCCGGATCCGTGGAATTAATCAATAAGATGTACATCATATTTTGAAGCCCCTTTGTAAAGTAGTAATTTATATATTTAATCATATAGTAAACTATATTGTTTGAGAACTTTCAATAGAGAACTTAATCACCAAATGTAATAAAGAGATGTCATCTAAGTACCAAGTAAAATGAGTGCATATATCAACAGTCTCCCCTTCCAAATATCCTGCTATATAAATTGTTTATTTGTTGTGATTATTTTCAGTGCTTCACAACGAAGGCAGCCGGTATAATTGGCACATCCAATTATTACTGGTTCCCTACGTTATAACTCAAGAGAAGAGGTTATAATTTGCGCCACTCTGCTTTGCTGCTTTACTGCTGTTTTTGCTAATCTGCTGCTATTTTGTGAATTTGCTAATTTTGCGTAAGAGAAAAGAAAGAAGTAATTGCGTCCCGATATCCCACGCACAAAAGCTGTTGATCTATACACTCATGTATTTCAATATGTGTCAGAGTTTGAAATAAGATAAAAATAATAATTAATATTATAGTAATATAGTATAAATGACTTTATTAGTAAATATAATATGTGTAACGTAATATTAGCATATAATCCCATGTAAACAAACCATGTCGGTACTTGTTAAGAGTCCCATTCATAAACGTGCCACATTCTCGACAATCTCGGACGGGTAGTTTCCTGCTGCCGTTTGTTTAAAATTGTCATTGTTTAGTTGAGTTGAAAATAAGTCACCCTCCTTGTGTGGTCTATTGTTATAAGAAGCGTGTCTGTTCATGTGTTAGTAACCGAAGGGGGAATCTTTTGTCGTACGCATATTCATGCATGTGTGAAATTTTTCTCTCTCTCTCAAAGTAAAACGATAAAGGTTGTCATAACATTTTATGTGTTTATGTGTAAAAAAAAAAAAAAGAAAAAGGAGTAAGAACACGATTGGTTTATAGTTTTATATTTTTGTGTAAAAGAAAGAGATAGCGTTGTATCGTAACTAATGCAAATGTTTAATAATAACTGTTAATAAATGTTTACCATGTACTAAAGTGTATAGGCGATAATTGTGTATAGGATAGTAGAGCAAATAATATTATGACTTAAAGTTCAAATGAATAAATGACTTAGTTAACCCTCCCTTGTTAGATAAAGTATTAAACCCCAGGTCCAAAAACAGTAAACTTGTAAACTGAGCCAAATAAATTAATAATAATAAATAAAGTGTGCTAAATAATTATGGTAAGTCGATAGGAAATAATTCTAGGTAATTTTTTTTAAAACCCCCCAAAGTAATAGTAAGTGAATAATAAAGGCTGAATAAATCTTAAGTTAAACTAAATTTGTGTAACGTGTAGCAGTAAATAAGAGAAAGGTAAATAATAATAAAAGTATAGTTGAATAGTCAACAACCAGTTGTGGCCAGTAAGAGAACAATAAAGCGTGTTAAGAAATTGTAGTAAGCAGCCACACACTCTCCCTATTGTGATAAACCGTTGCCTCCCTAAACAATGAATACCACCGCGCGTGAAATACAATGAATTGTGTAAAGTCTCTCCCCTTCCGCAAAGTTGTCTAGTTATGGTTAAAGAGATAATAAGAATTACCATCGTGAGATTCCGCTTCTCTCAAGTAACTATAATCTAGAGTGGAGTATGGGATCTTCTTTAGATTATTTTAGAAGTAAGTCTATGGTATATAATCAAGATAGAATTATATACATGTAAAGTAACTAGTCACAACGGCGCCGGCTGAAAAGGATAATGATGAGGCAAAAAGGTGCCAAGAGTTCATTTATGAATGCTGAAAGCTAACGTGTAGAGTTAGAGTAAGCTGATGTCAGTCGGGCCACGATATTGTGAGTTACTGTAATTAGGGAAATTAGAATTATAAGTTAGTACTGTAAGAAGTGAGATAAAGGGAATTTCACGAAGGCGAACATTTAAATGAGAACTAGATCATTTAAAAAAGAATTAGAAAAAACAAACCGTGTACTACTAATAATAAATAATAATAATAGAGAAATTACACACGGAAATCCCTAAACATACTCTCGGTATATTCAAAAAAAATTATACCGGCGTCTGTGGCTAAAGCGGCGGAGTATGTGACGATTTCATTAATAAAAATATGTTAATTAATTAAGTTGATAATATATAATCGGAGAAATTTTAAATTCTTAATAAAATCTCACATTGTAAACTAAATCTTATGGCAATCATTTAATAATAATAATATTTAATATAAGTCTAATAATAATAAAATTAAAAGGGAATGGAATTGTACAGAAAGGGTAAAGCTTATTAATTTATCCTGTATAAACAAGAACTGACCAGAAGTAACTTGTTTTCTGACCCCTAAATAAACTAAGTATTATTGTAAATTTGTTATTATTTAAATAATTAATTAAGACCATTGTTACGTACTTTGATAACTTCTGCAACTAAGAATATCACGATTTAATTATTTAATCAACCGTAGTCCTTTAATTAAAATTAGAAAAACGGAACTACTTTTATGTTGCCTAGTAATTGTCTTGAGATTACTACGCTCCCCTTAACTATTTTCGGCGACTTGTAATGGAGCGCTCACGCCGTAAGCAGCGTAAAGCGTTGTTTCGCTACGTATATATATAAAAATGTGAAAGGGTTGATACCATGACTATTTAAATAAGTAATTTGTGTGGTGATGACATCTCTCTATATTATAAAATAACGGAGTATGTAATTTATACAGTATTACAACCTAGAAGGTGATAGTCAACTAATCTATCATCATGTGAAGTGTATAACAGTGAAACAAACTTTCTATCTATGTATTCTAACTACAAGAATTACTATGAATAACTACAGTCGCCGGAGATGAATGTACCACACCAGGAATGATTTCACATACTTCTAGAACTTCACCATCACAGTATGATAAGGTAACGACTGAACTTCAAGAAACATCAGGAGGACCGAAGAACTAATTCTGCAGCAACTTCAGGAAACACACAGGTGACATGGAGGCTTGTCTTCCATGGTTAAGAGTTAGAAAATTATAAACCCAAAAAGACAATTTAAATTATCATATTAAAGACTTTAAAACTTATGTTTAAATGTAATAACATTAAAGACTTTAGAAACCTGACATTTTAGGTAACATGTAGTATAAAATCTAATAACGCTAGTTATAGCAAAAAGGTAAAGTTTAAACTAAAAGTTTTGTTGTTTTAGAAGATTAGTAAAAACCCATTCTTCAAATGGTTAGAGTTTCAATATTGTACATGGCAAGGTGACCATAATTCATTTAATATATTTAATCCCGGATCCGTGGAATTAATCAATAAGATGTACATCATATTTTGAAGCCCCTTTGTAAAGTAGTAATTTATATATTTAATCATATAGTAAACTATATTGTTTGAGAACTTTCAATAGAGAACTTAATCACCAAATGTAATAAAGAGATGTCATCTAAGTACCAAGTAAAATGAGTGCATATATCAACAGTCTCCCCTTCCAAATATCCTGCTATATAAATTGTTTATTTGTTGTGATTATTTTCAGTGCTTCACAACGAAGGCAGCCGGTATAATTGGCACATCCAATTATTACTGGTTCCCTACGTTATAACTCAAGAGAAGAGGTTATAATTTGCGCCACTCTGCTTTGCTGCTTTACTGCTGTTTTTGCTAATCTGCTGCTATTTTGTGAATTTGCTAATTTTGCGTAAGAGAAAAGAAAGAAGTAATTGCGTCCCGATATCCCACGCACAAAAGCTGTTGATCTATACACTCATGTATTTCAATATGTGTCAGAGTTTGAAATAAGATAAAAATAATAATTAATATTATAGTAATATAGTATAAATGACTTTATTAGTAAATATAATATGTGTAACGTAATATTAGCATATAATCCCATGTAAACAAACCATGTCGGTACTTGTTAAGAGTCACATTCATAAACGTGCCACATTCTCGACAATCTCGGACGGGTAGTTTCCTGCTGCCGTTTGTTTAAAATTGTCATTGTTTAGTTGAGTTGAAAATAAGTCACCCTCCTTGTGTGGTCTATTGTTATAAGAAGCGTGTCTGTTCATGTGTTAGTAACCGAAGGGGGAATCTTTTGTCGTACGCATATTCATGCATGTGTGAAATTTTTCTCTCTCTCTCAAAGTAAAACGATAAAGGTTGTCATAACATTTTATGTGTTTATGTGTAAAAAAAAAAAAAAGAAAAAGGAGTAAGAACACGATTGGTTTATAGTTTTATATTTTTGTGTAAAAGAAAGAGATAGCGTTGTATCGTAACTAATGCAAATGTTTAATAATAACTGTTAATAAATGTTTACCATGTACTAAAGTGTATAGGCGATAATTGTGTATAGGATAGTAGAGCAAATAATATTATGACTTAAAGTTCAAATGAATAAATGACTTAGTTAACCCTCCCTTGTTAGATAAAGTATTAAACCCCAGGTCCAAAAACAGTAAACTTGTAAACTGAGCCAAATAAATTAATAATAATAAATAAAGTGTGCTAAATAATTATGGTAAGTCGATAGGAAATAATTCTAGGTAATTTTTTTTAAAACCCCCCAAAGTAATAGTAAGTGAATAATAAAGGCTGAATAAATCTTAAGTTAAACTAAATTTGTGTAACGTGTAGCAGTAAATAAGAGAAAGGTAAATAATAATAAAAGTATAGTTGAATAGTCAACAACCAGTTGTGGCCAGTAAGAGAACAATAAAGCGTGTTAAGAAATTGTAGTAAGCAGCCACACACTCTCCCTATTGTGATAAACCGTTGCCTCCCTAAACAATGAATACCACCGCGCGTGAAATACAATGAATTGTGTAAAGTCTCTCCCCTTCCGCAAAGTTGTCTAGTTATGGTTAAAGAGATAATAAGAATTACCATCGTGAGATTCCGCTTCTCTCAAGTAACTATAATCTAGAGTGGAGTATGGGATCTTCTTTAGATTATTTTAGAAGTAAGTCTATGGTATATAATCAAGATAGAATTATATACATGTAAAGTAACTAGTCACAACGGCGCCGGCTGAAAAGGATAATGATGAGGCAAAAAGGTGCCAAGAGTTCATTTATGAATGCTGAAAGCTAACGTGTAGAGTTAGAGTAAGCTGATGTCAGTCGGGCCACGATATTGTGAGTTACTGTAATTAGGGAAATTAGAATTATAAGTTAGTACTGTAAGAAGTGAGATAAAGGGAATTTCACGAAGGCGAACATTTAAATGAGAACTAGATCATTTAAAAAAGAATTAGAAAAAACAAACCGTGTACTACTAATAATAAATAATAATAATAGAGAAATTACACACGGAAATCCCTAAACATACTCTCGGTATATTCAAAAAAAATTATACCGGCGTCTGTGGCTAAAGCGGCGGAGTATGTGACGATTTCATTAATAAAAATATGTTAATTAATTAAGTTGATAATATATAATCGGAGAAATTTTAAATTCTTAATAAAATCTCACATTGTAAACTAAATCTTATGGCAATCATTTAATAATAATAATATTTAATATAAGTCTAATAATAATAAAATTAAAAGGGAATGGAATTGTACAGAAAGGGTAAAGCTTATTAATTTATCCTGTATAAACAAGAACTGACCAGAAGTAACTTGTTTTCTGACCCCTAAATAAACTAAGTATTATTGTAAATTTGTTATTATTTAAATAATTAATTAAGACCATTGTTACGTACTTTGATAACTTCTGCAACTAAGAATATCACGATTTAATTATTTAATCAACCGTAGTCCTTTAATTAAAATTAGAAAAACGGAACTACTTTTATGTTGCCTAGTAATTGTCTTGAGATTACTACGCTCCCCTTAACTATTTTCGGCGACTTGTAATGGAGCGCTCACGCCGTAAGCAGCGTAAAGCGTTGTTTCGCTACGTATATATATAAAAATGTGAAAGGGTTGATACCATGACTATTTAAATAAGTAATTTGTGTGGTGATGACATCTCTCTATATTATAAAATAACGGAGTATGTAATTTATACAGTATTACAACCTAGAAGGTGATAGTCAACTAATCTATCATCATGTGAAGTGTATAACAGTGAAACAAACTTTCTATCTATGTATTCTAACTACAAGAATTACTATGAATAACTACAGTCGCCGGAGATGAATGTACCACACCAGGAATGATTTCACATACTTCTAGAACTTCACCATCACAGTATGATAAGGTAACGACTGAACTTCAAGAAACATCAGGAGGACCGAAGAACTAATTCTGCAGCAACTTCAGGAAACACACAGGTGACATGGAGGCTTGTCTTCCATGGTTAAGAGTTACAAAATTATAAACCCAAAAAGACAATTTAAATTATCATATTAAAGACTTTAAAACTTATTTTTAAATGTAATAACATTAAAGACTTTAGAAACCTGACATTTTAGGTAACATGTAGTATAAAATCTAATAACGGTAGTTATAGCAAAAAGGTAAAGTTTAAACTAAAAGTTTTGTTGTTTTAGAAGATTAGTAAAAACCCATTCTTCAAATGGTTAGAGTTTCAATATTGTACATGGCAAGGTGACCATAATTCATTTAATATATTTAATCCCGGATCCGTGGAATTAATCAATAAGATGTACATCATATTTTGAAGCCCCTTTGTAAAGTAGTAATTTATATATTTAATCATATAGTAAACTATATTGTTTGAGAACTTTCAATAGAGAACTTAATCACCAAATGTAATAAAGAGATGTCATCTAAGTACCAAGTAAAATGAGTGCATATATCAACAGTCTCCCCTTCCAAATATCCTGCTATATAAATTGTTTATTTGTTGTGATTATTTTCAGTGCTTCACAACGAAGGCAGCCGGTATAATTGGCACATCCAATTATTACTGGTTCCCTACGTTATAACTCAAGAGAAGAGGTTATAATTTGCGCCACTCTGCTTTGCTGCTTTACTGCTGTTTTTGCTAATCTGCTGCTATTTTGTGAATTTGCTAATTTTGCGTAAGAGAAAAGAAAGAAGTAATTGCGTCCCGATATCCCACGCACAAAAGCTGTTGATCTATACACTCATGTATTTCAATATGTGTCAGAGTTTGAAATAAGATAAAAATAATAATTAATATTATAGTAATATAGTATAAATGACTTTATTAGTAAATATAATATGTGTAACGTAATATTAGCATATAATCCCATGTAAACAAACCATGTCGGTACTTGTTAAGAGTCCCATTCATAAACGTGCCACATTCTCGACAATCTCGGACGGGTAGTTTCCTGCTGCCGTTTGTTTAAAATTGTCATTGTTTAGTTGAGTTGAAAATAAGTCACCCTCCTTGTGTGGTCTATTGTTATAAGAAGCGTGTCTGTTCATGTGTTAGTAACCGAAGGGGGAATCTTTTGTCGTACGCATATTCATGCATGTGTGAAATTTCTCTCTCTCTCAAAGTAAAACGATAAAGGTTGTCATAACATTTTATGTGTTTATGTGTAAAAAAAAAAAAAGAAAAAGGAGTAAGAACACGATTGGTTTATAGTTTTATATTTTTGTGTAAAAGAAAGAGATAGCGTTGTATCGTAACTAATGCAAATGTTTAATAATAACTGTTAATAAATGTTTACCATGTACTAAAGTGTATAGGCGATAATTGTGTATAGGATAGTAGAGCAAATAATATTATGACTTAAAGTTCAAATGAATAAATGACTTAGTTAACCCTCCCTTGTTAGATAAAGTATTAAACCCCAGGTCCAAAAACAGTAAACTTGTAAACTGAGCCAAATAAATTAATAATAATAAATAAAGTGTGCTAAATAATTATGGTAAGTCGATAGGAAATAATTCTAGGTAATTTTTTTTAAAACCCCCCAAAGTAATAGTAAGTGAATAATAAAGGCTGAATAAATCTTAAGTTAAACTAAATTTGTGTAACGTGTAGCAGTAAATAAGAGAAAGGTAAATAATAATAAAAGTATAGTTGAATAGTCAACAACCAGTTGTGGCCAGTAAGAGAACAATAAAGCGTGTTAAGAAATTGTAGTAAGCAGCCACACACTCTCCCTATTGTGATAAACCGTTGCCTCCCTAAACAATGAATACCACCGCGCGTGAAATACAATGAATTGTGTAAAGTCTCTCCCCTTCCGCAAAGTTGTCTAGTTATGGTTAAAGAGATAATAAGAATTACCATCGTGAGATTCCGCTTCTCTCAAGTAACTATAATCTAGAGTGGAGTATGGGATCTTCTTTAGATTATTTTAGAAGTAAGTCTATGGTATATAATCAAGATAGAATTATATACATGTAAAGTAACTAGTCACAACGGCGCCGGCTGAAAAGGATAATGATGAGGCAAAAAGGTGCCAAGAGTTCATTTATGAATGCTGAAAGCTAACGTGTAGAGTTAGAGTAAGCTGATGTCAGTCGGGCCACGATATTGTGAGTTACTGTAATTAGGGAAATTAGAATTATAAGTTAGTACTGTAAGAAGTGAGATAAAGGGAATTTCACGAAGGCGAACATTTAAATGAGAACTAGATCATTTAAAAAAGAATTAGAAAAAACAAACCGTGTACTACTAATAATAAATAATAATAATAGAGAAATTACACACGGAAATCCCTAAACATACTCTCGGTATATTCAAAAAAAATTATACCGGCGTCTGTGGCTAAAGGGGCGGAGTATGTGACGATTTCATTAATAAAAATATGTTAATTAATTAAGTTGATAATATATAATCGGAGAAATTTTAAATTCTTAATAAAATCTCACATTGTAAACTAAATCTTATGGCAATCATTTAATAATAATAATATTTAATATAAGTCTAATAATAATAAAATTAAAAGGGAATGGAATTGTACAGAAAGGGTAAAGCTTATTAATTTATCCTGTATAAACAAGAACTGACCAGAAGTAACTTGTTTTCTGACCCCTAAATAAACTAAGTATTATTGTAAATTTGTTATTATTTAAATAATTAATTAAGACCATTGTTACGTACTTTGATAACTTCTGCAACTAAGAATATCACGATTTAATTATTTAATCAACCGTAGTCCTTTAATTAAAATTAGAAAAACGGAACTACTTTTATGTTGCCTAGTAATTGTCTTGAGATTACTACGCTCCCCTTAACTATTTTCGGCGACTTGTAATGGAGCGCTCACGCCGTAAGCAGCGTAAAGCGTTGTTTCGCTACGTATATATATAAAAATGTGAAAGGGTTGATACCATGACTATTTAAATAAGTAATTTGTGTGGTGATGACATCTCTCTATATTATAAAATAACGGAGTATGTAATTTATACAGTATTACAACCTAGAAGGTGATAGTCAACTAATCTATCATCATGTGAAGTGTATAACAGTGAAACAAACTTTCTATCTATGTATTCTAACTACAAGAATTACTATGAATAACTACAGTCGCCGGAGATGAATGTACCACACCAGGAATGATTTCACATACTTCTAGAACTTCACCATCACAGTATGATAAGGTAACGACTGAACTTCAAGAAACATCAGGAGGACCGAAGAACTAATTCTGCAGCAACTTCAGGAAACACACAGGTGACATGGAGGCTTGTCTTCCATGGTTAAGAGTTACAAAATTATAAACCCAAAAAGACAATTTAAATTATCATATTAAAGACTTTAAAACTTATTTTTAAATGTAATATCATTAAAGACTTTAGAAACCTGACATTTTAGGTAACATGTAGTATAAAATCTAATAACGGTAGTTATAGCAAAAAGGTAAAGTTTAAACTAAAAGTTTTGTTGTTTTAGAAGATTAGTAAAAACCCATTCTTCAAATGGTTAGAGTTTCAATATTGTACATGGCAAGGTGACCATAATTCATTTAATATATTTAATCCCGGATCCGTGGAATTAATCAATAAGATGTACATCATATTTTGAAGCCCCTTTGTAAAGTAGTAATTTATATATTTAATCATATAGTAAACTATATTGTTTGAGAACTTTCAATAGAGAACTTAATCACCAAATGTAATAAAGAGATGTCATCTAAGTACCAAGTAAAATGAGTGCATATATCAACAGTCTCCCCTTCCAAATATCCTGCTATATAAATTGTTTATTTGTTGTGATTATTTTCAGTGCTTCACAACGAAGGCAGCCGGTATAATTGGCACATCCAATTATTACTGGTTCCCTACGTTATAACTCAAGAGAAGAGGTTATAATTTGCGCCACTCTGCTTTGCTGCTTTACTGCTGTTTTTGCTAATCTGCTGCTATTTTGTGAATTTGCTAATTTTGCGTAAGAGAAAAGAAAGAAGTAATTGCGTCCCGATATCCCACGCACAAAAGCTGTTGATCTATACACTCATGTATTTCAATATGTGTCAGAGTTTGAAATAAGATAAAAATAATAATTAATATTATAGTAATATAGTATAAATGACTTTATTAGTAAATATAATATGTGTAACGTAATATTAGCATATAATCCCATGTAAACAAACCATGTCGGTACTTGTTAAGAGTCCCATTCATAAACGTGCCACATTCTCGACAATCTCGGACGGGTAGTTTCCTGCTGCCGTTTGTTTAAAATTGTCATTGTTTAGTTGAGTTGAAAATAAGTCACCCTCCTTGTGTGGTCTATTGTTATAAGAAGCGTGTCTGTTCATGTGTTAGTAACCGAAGGGGGAATCTTTTGTCGTACGCATATTCATGCATGTGTGAAATTTTTCTCTCTCTCTCAAAGTAAAACGATAAAGGTTGTCATAACATTTTATGTGTTTATGTGTAAAAAAAAAAAAAGAAAAAGGAGTAAGAACACGATTGGTTTATAGTTTTATATTTTTGTGTAAAAGAAAGAGATAGCGTTGTATCGTAACTAATGCAAATGTTTAATAATAACTGTTAATAAATGTTTACCATGTACTAAAGTGTATAGGCGATAATTGTGTATAGGATAGTAGAGCAAATAATATTATGACTTAAAGTTCAAATGAATAAATGACTTAGTTAACCCTCCCTTGTTAGATAAAGTATTAAACCCCAGGTCCAAAAACAGTAAACTTGTAAACTGAGCCAAATAAATTAATAATAATAAATAAAGTGTGCTAAATAATTATGGTAAGTCGATAGGAAATAATTCTAGGTAATTTTTTTTAAAACCCCCCAAAGTAATAGTAAGTGAATAATAAAGGCTGAATAAATCTTAAGTTAAACTAAATTTGTGTAACGTGTAGCAGTAAATAAGAGAAAGGTAAATAATAATAAAAGTATAGTTGAATAGTCAACAACCAGTTGTGGCCAGTAAGAGAACAATAAAGCGTGTTAAGAAATTGTAGTAAGCAGCCACACACTCTCCCTATTGTGATAAACCGTTGCCTCCCTAAACAATGAATACCACCGCGCGTGAAATACAATGAATTGTGTAAAGTCTCTCCCCTTCCGCAAAGTTGTCTAGTTATGGTTAAAGAGATAATAAGAATTATCATCGTGAGATTCCGCTTCTCTCAAGTAACTATAATCTAGAGTGGAGTATGGGATCTTCTTTAGATTATTTTAGAAGTAAGTCTATGGTATATAATCAAGATAGAATTATATACATGTAAAGTAACTAGTCACAACGGCGCCGGCTGAAAAGGATAATGATGAGGCAAAAAGGTGCCAAGAGTTCATTTATGAATGCTGAAAGCTAACGTGTAGAGTTAGAGTAAGCTGATGTCAGTCGGGCCACGATATTGTGAGTTACTGTAATTAGGGAAATTAGAATTATAAGTTAGTACTGTAAGAAGTGAGATAAAGGGAATTTCACGAAGGCGAACATTTAAATGAGAACTAGATCATTTAAAAAAGAATTAGAAAAAACAAACCGTGTACTACTAATAATAAATAATAATAATAGAGAAATTACACACGGAAATCCCTAAACATACTCTCGGTATATTCAAAAAAAATTATACCGGCGTCTGTGGCTAAAGCGGCGGAGTATGTGACGATTTCATTAATAAAAATATGTTAATTAATTAAGTTGATAATATATAATCGGAGAAATTTTAAATTCTTAATAAAATCTCACATTGTAAACTAAATCTTATGGCAATCATTTAATAATAATAATATTTAATATAAGTCTAATAATAATAAAATTAAAAGGGAATGGAATTGTACAGAAAGGGTAAAGCTTATTAATTTATCCTGTATAAACAAGAACTGACCAGAAGTAACTTGTTTTCTGACCCCTAAATAAACTAAGTATTATTGTAAATTTGTTATTATTTAAATAATTAATTAAGACCATTGTTACGTACTTTGATAACTTCTGCAACTAAGAATATCACGATTTAATTATTTAATCAACCGTAGTCCTTTAATTAAAATTAGAAAAACGGAACTACTTTTATGTTGCCTAGTAATTGTCTTGAGATTACTACGCTCCCCTTAACTATTTTCGGCGACTTGTAATGGAGCGCTCACGCCGTAAGCAGCGTAAAGCGTTGTTTCGCTACGTATATATATAAAAATGTGAAAGGGTTGATACCATGACTATTTAAATAAGTAATTTGTGTGGTGATGACATCTCTCTATATTATAAAATAACGGAGTATGTAATTTATACAGTATTACAACCTAGAAGGTGATAGTCAACTAATCTATCATCATGTGAAGTGTATAACAGTGAAACAAACTTTCTATCTATGTATTCTAACTACAAGAATTACTATGAATAACTACAGTCGCCGGAGATGAATGTACCACACCAGGAATGATTTCACATACTTCTAGAACTTCACCATCACAGTATGATAAGGTAACGACTGAACTTCAAGAAACATCAGGAGGACCGAAGAACTAATTCTGCAGCAACTTCAGGAAACACACAGGTGACATGGAGGCTTGTCTTCCATGGTTAAGAGTTACAAAATTATAAACCCAAAAAGACAATTTAAATTATCATATTAAAGACTTTAAAACTTATGTTTAAATGTAATAACATTAAAGACTTTAGAAACCTGACATTTTAGGTAACATGTAGTATAAAATCTAATAACGCTAGTTATAGCAAAAAGGTAAAGTTTAAACTAAAAGTTTTGTTGTTTTAGAAGATTAGTAAAAACCCATTCTTCAAATGGTTAGAGTTTCAATATTGTACATGGCAAGGTGACCATAATTCATTTAATATATTTAATCCCGGATCCGTGGAATTAATCAATAAGATGTACATCATATTTTGAAGCCCCTTTGTAAAGTAGTAATTTATATATTTAATCATATAGTAAACTATATTGTTTGAGAACTTTCAATAGAGAACTTAATCACCAAATGTAATAAAGAGATGTCATCTAAGTACCAAGTAAAATGAGTGCATATATCAACAGTCTCCCCTTCCAAATATCCTGCTATATAAATTGTTTATTTGTTGTGATTATTTTCAGTGCTTCACAACGAAGGCAGCCGGTATAATTGGCACATCCAATTATTACTGGTTCCCTACGTTATAACTCAAGAGAAGAGGTTATAATTTGCGCCACTCTGCTTTGCTGCTTTACTGCTGTTTTTGCTAATCTGCTGCTATTTTGTGAATTTGCTAATTTTGCGTAAGAGAAAAGAAAGAAGTAATTGCGTCCCGATATCCCACGCACAAAAGCTGTTGATCTATACACTCATGTATTTCAATATGTGTCAGAGTTTGAAATAAGATAAAAATAATAATTAATATTATAGTAATATAGTATAAATGACTTTATTAGTAAATATAATATGTGTAACGTAATATTAGCATATAATCCCATGTAAACAAACCATGTCGGTACTTGTTAAGAGTCACATTCATAAACGTGCCACATTCTCGACAATCTCGGACGGGTAGTTTCCTGCTGCCGTTTGTTTAAAATTGTCATTGTTTAGTTGAGTTGAAAATAAGTCACCCTCCTTGTGTGGTCTATTGTTATAAGAAGCGTGTCTGTTCATGTGTTAGTAACCGAAGGGGGAATCTTTTGTCGTACGCATATTCATGCATGTGTGAAATTTTTCTCTCTCTCTCAAAGTAAAACGATAAAGGTTGTCATAACATTTTATGTGTTTATGTGTAAAAAAAAAAAAAGAAAAAGGAGTAAGAACACGATTGGTTTATAGTTTTATATTTTTGTGTAAAAGAAAGAGATAGCGTTGTATCGTAACTAATGCAAATGTTTAATAATAACTGTTAATAAATGTTTACCATGTACTAAAGTGTATAGGCGATAATTGTGTATAGGATAGTAGAGCAAATAATATTATGACTTAAAGTTCAAATGAATAAATGACTTAGTTAACCCTCCCTTGTTAGATAAAGTATTAAACCCCAGGTCCAAAAACAGTAAACTTGTAAACTGAGCCAAATAAATTAATAATAATAAATAAAGTGTGCTAAATAATTATGGTAAGTCGATAGGAAATAATTCTAGGTAATTTTTTTTAAAACCCCCCAAAGTAATAGTAAGTGAATAATAAAGGCTGAATAAATCTTAAGTTAAACTAAATTTGTGTAACGTGTAGCAGTAAATAAGAGAAAGGTAAATAATAATAAAAGTATAGTTGAATAGTCAACAACCAGTTGTGGCCAGTAAGAGAACAATAAAGCGTGTTAAGAAATTGTAGTAAGCAGCCACACACTCTCCCTATTGTGATAAACCGTTGCCTCCCTAAACAATGAATACCACCGCGCGTGAAATACAATGAATTGTGTAAAGTCTCTCCCCTTCCGCAAAGTTGTCTAGTTATGGTTAAAGAGATAATAAGAATTACCATCGTGAGATTCCGCTTCTCTCAAGTAACTATAATCTAGAGTGGAGTATGGGATCTTCTTTAGATTATTTTAGAAGTAAGTCTATGGTATATAATCAAGATAGAATTATATACATGTAAAGTAACTAGTCACAACGGCGCCGGCTGAAAAGGATAATGATGAGGCAAAAAGGTGCCAAGAGTTCATTTATGAATGCTGAAAGCTAACGTGTAGAGTTAGAGTAAGCTGATGTCAGTCGGGCCACGATATTGTGAGTTACTGTAATTAGGGAAATTAGAATTATAAGTTAGTACTGTAAGAAGTGAGATAAAGGGAATTTCACGAAGGCGAACATTTAAATGAGAACTAGATCATTTAAAAAAGAATTAGAAAAAACAAACCGTGTACTACTAATAATAAATAATAATAATAGAGAAATTACACACGGAAATCCCTAAACATACTCTCGGTATATTCAAAAAAAATTATACCGGCGTCTGTGGCTAAAGGGGCGGAGTATGTGACGATTTCATTAATAAAAATATGTTAATTAATTAAGTTGATAATATATAATCGGAGAAATTTTAAATTCTTAATAAAATCTCACATTGTAAACTAAATCTTATGGCAATCATTTAATAATAATAATATTTAATATAAGTCTAATAATAATAAAATTAAAAGGGAATGGAATTGTACAGAAAGGGTAAAGCTTATTAATTTATCCTGTATAAACAAGAACTGACCAGAAGTAACTTGTTTTCTGACCCCTAAATAAACTAAGTATTATTGTAAATTTGTTATTATTTAAATAATTAATTAAGACCATTGTTACGTACTTTGATAACTTCTGCAACTAAGAATATCACGATTTAATTATTTAATCAACCGTAGTCCTTTAATTAAAATTAGAAAAACGGAACTACTTTTATGTTGCCTAGTAATTGTCTTGAGATTACTACGCTCCCCTTAACTATTTTCGGCGACTTGTAATGGAGCGCTCACGCCGTAAGCAGCGTAAAGCGTTGTTTCGCTACGTATATATATAAAAATGTGAAAGGGTTGATACCATGACTATTTAAATAAGTAATTTGTGTGGTGATGACATCTCTCTATATTATAAAATAACGGAGTATGTAATTTATACAGTATTACAACCTAGAAGGTGATAGTCAACTAATCTATCATCATGTGAAGTGTATAACAGTGAAACAAACTTTCTATCTATGTATTCTAACTACAAGAATTACTATGAATAACTACAGTCGCCGGAGATGAATGTACCACACCAGGAATGATTTCACATACTTCTAGAACTTCACCATCACAGTATGATAAGGTAACGACTGAACTTCAAGAAACATCAGGAGGACCGAAGAACTAATTCTGCAGCAACTTCAGGAAACACACAGGTGACATGGAGGCTTGTCTTCCATGGTTAAGAGTTACAAAATTATAAACCCAAAAAGACAATTTAAATTATCATATTAAAGACTTTAAAACTTATGTTTAAATGTAATAACATTAAAGACTTTAGAAACCTGACATTTTAGGTAACATGTAGTATAAAATCTAATAACGCTAGTTATAGCAAAAAGGTAAAGTTTAAACTAAAAGTTTTGTTGTTTTAGAAGATTAGTAAAAACCCATTCTTCAAATGGTTAGAGTTTCAATATTGTACATGGCAAGGTGACCATAATTCATTTAATATATTTAATCCCGGATCCGTGGAATTAATCAATAAGATGTACATCATATTTTGAAGCCCCTTTGTAAAGTAGTAATTTATATATTTAATCATATAGTAAACTATATTGTTTGAGAACTTTCAATAGAGAACTTAATCACCAAATGTAATAAAGAGATGTCATCTAAGTACCAAGTAAAATGAGTGCATATATCAACAGTCTCCCCTTCCAAATATCCTGCTATATAAATTGTTTATTTGTTGTGATTATTTTCAGTGCTTCACAACGAAGGCAGCCGGTATAATTGGCACATCCAATTATTACTGGTTCCCTACGTTATAACTCAAGAGAAGAGGTTATAATTTGCGCCACTCTGCTTTGCTGCTTTACTGCTGTTTTTGCTAATCTGCTGCTATTTTGTGAATTTGCTAATTTTGCGTAAGAGAAAAGAAAGAAGTAATTGCGTCCCGATATCCCACGCACAAAAGCTGTTGATCTATACACTCATGTATTTCAATATGTGTCAGAGTTTGAAATAAGATAAAAATAATAATTAATATTATAGTAATATAGTATAAATGACTTTATTAGTAAATATAATATGTGTAACGTAATATTAGCATATAATCCCATGTAAACAAACCATGTCGGTACTTGTTAAGAGTCCCATTCATAAACGTGCCACATTCTCGACAATCTCGGACGGGTAGTTTCCTGCTGCCGTTTGTTTAAAATTGTCATTGTTTAGTTGAGTTGAAAATAAGTCACCCTCCTTGTGTGGTCTATTGTTATAAGAAGCGTGTCTGTTCATGTGTTAGTAACCGAAGGGGGAATCTTTTGTCGTACGCATATTCATGCATGTGTGAAATTTTTCTCTCTCTCTCAAAGTAAAACGATAAAGGTTGTCATAACATTTTATGTGTTTATGTGTAAAAAAAAAAAAAAGAAAAAGGAGTAAGAACACGATTGGTTTATAGTTTTATATTTTTGTGTAAAAGAAAGAGATAGCGTTGTATCGTAACTAATGCAAATGTTTAATAATAACTGTTAATAAATGTTTACCATGTACTAAAGTGTATAGGCGATAATTGTGTATAGGATAGTAGAGCAAATAATATTATGACTTAAAGTTCAAATGAATAAATGACTTAGTTAACCCTCCCTTGTTAGATAAAGTATTAAACCCCAGGTCCAAAAACAGTAAACTTGTAAACTGAGCCAAATAAATTAATAATAATAAATAAAGTGTGCTAAATAATTATGGTAAGTCGATAGGAAATAATTCTAGGTAATTTTTTTTAAAACCCCCCAAAGTAATAGTAAGTGAATAATAAAGGCTGAATAAATCTTAAGTTAAACTAAATTTGTGTAACGTGTAGCAGTAAATAAGAGAAAGGTAAATAATAATAAAAGTATAGTTGAATAGTCAACAACCAGTTGTGGCCAGTAAGAGAACAATAAAGCGTGTTAAGAAATTGTAGTAAGCAGCCACACACTCTCCCTATTGTGATAAACCGTTGCCTCCCTAAACAATGAATACCACCGCGCGTGAAATACAATGAATTGTGTAAAGTCTCTCCCCTTCCGCAAAGTTGTCTAGTTATGGTTAAAGAGATAATAAGAATTACCATCGTGAGATTCCGCTTCTCTCAAGTAACTATAATCTAGAGTGGAGTATGGGATCTTCTTTAGATTATTTTAGAAGTAAGTCTATGGTATATAATCAAGATAGAATTATATACATGTAAAGTAACTAGTCACAACGGCGCCGGCTGAAAAGGATAATGATGAGGCAAAAAGGTGCCAAGAGTTCATTTATGAATGCTGAAAGCTAACGTGTAGAGTTAGAGTAAGCTGATGTCAGTCGGGCCACGATATTGTGAGTTACTGTAATTAGGGAAATTAGAATTATAAGTTAGTACTGTAAGAAGTGAGATAAAGGGAATTTCACGAAGGCGAACATTTAAATGAGAACTAGATCATTTAAAAAAGAATTAGAAAAAACAAACCGTGTACTACTAATAATAAATAATAATAATAGAGAAATTACACACGGAAATCCCTAAACATACTCTCGGTATATTCAAAAAAAATTATACCGGCGTCTGTGGCTAAAGCGGCGGAGTATGTGACGATTTCATTAATAAAAATATGTTAATTAATTAAGTTGATAATATATAATCGGAGAAATTTTAAATTCTTAATAAAATCTCACATTGTAAACTAAATCTTATGGCAATCATTTAATAATAATAATATTTAATATAAGTCTAATAATAATAAAATTAAAAGGGAATGGAATTGTACAGAAAGGGTAAAGCTTATTAATTTATCCTGTATAAACAAGAACTGACCAGAAGTAACTTGTTTTCTGACCCCTAAATAAACTAAGTATTATTGTAAATTTGTTATTATTTAAATAATTAATTAAGACCATTGTTACGTACTTTGATAACTTCTGCAACTAAGAATATCACGATTTAATTATTTAATCAACCGTAGTCCTTTAATTAAAATTAGAAAAACGGAACTACTTTTATGTTGCCTAGTAATTGTCTTGAGATTACTACGCTCCCCTTAACTATTTTCGGCGACTTGTAATGGAGCGCTCACGCCGTAAGCAGCGTAAAGCGTTGTTTCGCTACGTATATATATAAAAATGTGAAAGGGTTGATACCATGACTATTTAAATAAGTAATTTGTGTGGTGATGACATCTCTCTATATTATAAAATAACGGAGTATGTAATTTATACAGTATTACAACCTAGAAGGTGATAGTCAACTAATCTATCATCATGTGAAGTGTATAACAGTGAAACAAACTTTCTATCTATGTATTCTAACTACAAGAATTACTATGAACAACTACAGTCGCCGGAGATGAATGTACCACACCAGGAATGATTTCACATACTTCTAGAACTTCACCATCACAGTATGATAAGGTAACGACTGAACTTCAAGAAACATCAGGAGGACCGAAGAACTAATTCTGCAGCAACTTCAGGAAACACACAGGTGACATGGAGGCTTGTCTTCCATGGTTAAGAGTTACAAAATTATAAACCCAAAAAGACAATTTAAATTATCATATTAAAGACTTTAAAACTTATGTTTAAATGTAATAACATTAAAGACTTTAGAAACCTGACATTTTAGGTAACATGTAGTATAAAATCTAATAACGCTAGTTATAGCAAAAAGGTAAAGTTTAAACTAAAAGTTTTGTTGTTTTAGAAGATTAGTAAAAACCCATTCTTCAAATGGTTAGAGTTTCAATATTGTACATGGCAAGGTGACCATAATTCATTTAATATATTTAATCCCGGATCCGTGGAATTAATCAATAAGATGTACATCATATTTTGAAGCCCCTTTGTAAAGTAGTAATTTATATATTTAATCATATAGTAAACTATATTGTTTGAGAACTTTCAATAGAGAACTTAATCACCAAATGTAATAAAGAGATGTCATCTAAGTACCAAGTAAAATGAGTGCATATATCAACAGTCTCCCCTTCCAAATATCCTGCTATATAAATTGTTTATTTGTTGTGATTATTTTCAGTGCTTCACAACGAAGGCAGCCGGTATAATTGGCACATCCAATTATTACTGGTTCCCTACGTTATAACTCAAGAGAAGAGGTTATAATTTGCGCCACTCTGCTTTGCTGCTTTACTGCTGTTTTTGCTAATCTGCTGCTATTTTGTGAATTTGCTAATTTTGCGTAAGAGAAAAGAAAGAAGTAATTGCGTCCCGATATCCCACGCACAAAAGCTGTTGATCTATACACTCATGTATTTCAATATGTGTCAGAGTTTGAAATAAGATAAAAATAATAATTAATATTATAGTAATATAGTATAAATGACTTTATTAGTAAATATAATATGTGTAACGTAATATTAGCATATAATCCCATGTAAACAAACCATGTCGGTACTTGTTAAGAGTCCCATTCATAAACGTGCCACATTCTCGACAATCTCGGACGGGTAGTTTCCTGCTGCCGTTTGTTTAAAATTGTCATTGTTTAGTTGAGTTGAAAATAAGTCACCCTCCTTGTGTGGTCTATTGTTATAAGAAGCGTGTCTGTTCATGTGTTAGTAACCGAAGGGGGAATCTTTTGTCGTACGCATATTCATGCATGTGTGAAATTTTTCTCTCTCTCTCAAAGTAAAACGATAAAGGTTGTCATAACATTTTATGTGTTTATGTGTAAAAAAAAAAAAAGAAAAAGGAGTAAGAACACGATTGGTTTATAGTTTTATATTTTTGTGTAAAAGAAAGAGATAGCGTTGTATCGTAACTAATGCAAATGTTTAATAATAACTGTTAATAAATGTTTACCATGTACTAAAGTGTATAGGCGATAATTGTGTATAGGATAGTAGAGCAAATAATATTATGACTTAAAGTTCAAATGAATAAATGACTTAGTTAACCCTCCCTTGTTAGATAAAGTATTAAACCCCAGGTCCAAAAACAGTGTAAACTTGTAAACTGAGCCAAATAAATTAATAATAATAAATAAAGTGTGCTAAATAATTATGGTAAGTCGATAGGAAATAATTCTAGGTAATTTTTTTTAAAACCCCCCAAAGTAATAGTAAGTGAATAATAAAGGCTGAATAAATCTTAAGTTAAACTAAATTTGTGTAACGTGTAGCAGTAAATAAGAGAAAGGTAAATAATAATAAAAGTATAGTTGAATAGTCAACAACCAGTTGTGGCCAGTAAGAGAACAATAAAGCGTGTTAAGAAATTGTAGTAAGCAGCCACACACTCTCCCTATTGTGATAAACCGTTGCCTCCCTAAACAATGAATACCACCGCGCGTGAAATACAATGAATTGTGTAAAGTCTCTCCCCTTCCGCAAAGTTGTCTAGTTATGGTTAAAGACATAATAAGAATTACCATCGTGAGATTCTGCTTCTCTCAAGTAACTACAATCTAGAGTGGAGTATGGGATCTTCTTTAGATTATTTTAGAAGTAAGTCTATGGTATATAATCAAGATAGAATTATATACATGTAAAGTAACTAGTCACAACGGCGCCGGCTGAAAAGGATAATGATGAGGCAAAAAGGTGCCAAGAGTTCATTTATGAATGCTGAAAGCTAACGTGTAGAGTTAGAGTAAGCTGATGTCAGTCGGGCCACGATATTGTGAGTTACTGTAATTAGGGAAATTAGAATTATAAGTTAGTACTGTAAGAAGTGAGATAAAGGGAATTTCACGAAGGCGAACATTTAAATGAGAACTAGATCATTTAAAAAAGAATTAGAAAAAACAAACCGTGTACTACTAATAATAAATAATAATAATAGAGAAATTACACACGGAAATCCCTAAACATACTCTCGGTATATTCAAAAAAAATTATACCGGCGTCTGTGGCTAAAGCGGCGGAGTATGTGACGATTTCATTAATAAAAATATGTTAATTAATTAAGTTGATAATATATAATCGGAGAAATTTTAAATTCTTAATAAAATCTCACATTGTAAACTAAATCTTATGGCAATCATTTAATAATAATAATATTTAATATAAGTCTAATAATAATAAAATTAAAAGGGAATGGAATTGTACAGAAAGGGTAAAGCTTATTAATTTATCCTGTATAAACAAGAACTGACCAGAAGTAACTTGTTTTCTGACCCCTAAATAAACTAAGTATTATTGTAAATTTGTTATTATTTAAATAATTAATTAAGACCATTGTTATGTACTTTGATAACTTCTGCAACTAAGAATATCACGATTTAATTATTTAATCAACCGTAGTCCTTTAATTAAAATTAGAAAAACGGAACTACTTTTATGTTGCCTAGTAATTGTCTTGAGATTACTACGCTCCCCTTAACTATTTTCGGCGACTTGTAATGGAGCGCTCACGCCGTAAGCAGCGTAAAGCGTTGTTTCGCTACGTATATATATAAAAATGTGAAAGGGTTGATACCATGACTATTTAAATAAGTAATTTGTGTGGTGATGACATCTCTCTATATTATAAAATAACGGAGTATGTAATTTATACAGTATTACAACCTAGAAGGTGATAGTCAACTAATCTATCATCATGTGAAGTGTATAACAGTGAAACAAACTTTCTATCTATGTATTCTAACTACAAGAATTACTATGAATAACTACAGTCGCCGGAGATGAATGTACCACACCAGGAATGATTTCACATACTTCTAGAACTTCACCATCACAGTATGATAAGGTAACGACTGAACTTCAAGAAACATCAGGAGGACCGAAGAACTAATTCTGCAGCAACTTCAGGAAACACACAGGTGACATGGAGGCTTGTCTTCCATGGTTAAGAGTTACAAAATTATAAACCCAAAAAGACAATTTAAATTATCATATTAAAGACTTTAAAACTTATGTTTAAATGTAATAACATTAAAGACTTTAGAAACCTGACATTTTAGGTAACATGTAGTATAAAATCTAATAACGCTAGTTATAGCAAAAAGGTAAAGTTTAAACTAAAAGTTTTGTTGTTTTAGAAGATTAGTAAAAACCCATTCTTCAAATGGTTAGAGTTTCAATATTGTACATGGCAAGGTGACCATAATTCATTTAATATATTTAATCCCGGATCCGTGGAATTAATCAATAAGATGTACATCATATTTTGAAGCCCCTTTGTAAAGTAGTAATTTATATATTTAATCATATAGTAAACTATATTGTTTGAGAACTTTCAATAGAGAACTTAATCACCAAATGTAATAAAGAGATGTCATCTAAGTACCAAGTAAAATGAGTGCATATATCAACAGTCTCCCCTTCCAAATATCCTGCTATATAAATTGTTTATTTGTTGTGATTATTTTCAGTGCCACAACGAAGGCAGCCGGTATAATTGGCACATCCAATTATTACTGGTTCCCTACGTTATAACTCAAGAGAAGAGGTTATAATTTGCGCCACTCTGCTTTGCTGCTTTACTGCTGTTTTTGCTAATCTGCTGCTATTTTGTGAATTTGCTAATTTTGCGTAAGAGAAAAGAAAGAAGTAATTGCGTCCCGATATCCCACGCACAAAAGCTGTTGATCTATACACTCATGTATTTCAATATGTGTCAGAGTTTGAAATAAGATAAAAATAATAATTAATATTATAGTAATATAGTATAAATGACTTTATTAGTAAATATAATATGTGTAACGTAATATTAGCATATAATCCCATGTAAACAAACCATGTCGGTACTTGTTAAGAGTCCCATTCATAAACGTGCCACATTCTCGACAATCTCGGACGGGTAGTTTCCTGCTGCCGTTTGTTTAAAATTGTCATTGTTTAGTTGAGTTGAAAATAAGTCACCCTCCTTGTGTGGTCTATTGTTATAAGAAGCGTGTCTGTTCATGTGTTAGTAACCGAAGGGGGAATCTTTTGTCGTACGCATATTCATGCATGTGTGAAATTTTTCTCTCTCTCTCAAAGTAAAACGATAAAGGTTGTCATAACATTTTATGTGTTTATGTGTAAAAAAAAAAAAAGAAAAAGGAGTAAGAACACGATTGGTTTATAGTTTTATATTTTTGTGTAAAAGAAAGAGATAGCGTTGTATCGTAACTAATGCAAATGTTTAATAATAACTGTTAATAAATGTTTACCATGTACTAAAGTGTATAGGCGATAATTGTGTATAGGATAGTAGAGCAAATAATATTATGACTTAAAGTTCAAATGAATAAATGACTTAGTTAACCCTCCCTTGTTAGATAAAGTATTAAACCCCAGGTCCAAAAACAGTAAACTTGTAAACTGAGCCAAATAAATTAATAATAATAAATAAAGTGTGCTAAATAATTATGGTAAGTCGATAGGAAATAATTCTAGGTAATTTTTTTTAAAACCCCCCAAAGTAATAGTAAGTGAATAATAAAGGCTGAATAAATCTTAAGTTAAACTAAATTTGTGTAACGTGTAGCAGTAAATAAGAGAAAGGTAAATAATAATAAAAGTATAGTTGAATAGTCAACAACCAGTTGTGGCCAGTAAGAGAACAATAAAGCGTGTTAAGAAATTGTAGTAAGCAGCCACACACTCTCCCTATTGTGATAAACCGTTGCCTCCCTAAACAATGAATACCACCGCGCGTGAAATACAATGAATTGTGTAAAGTCTCTCCCCTTCCGCAAAGTTGTCTAGTTATGGTTAAAGAGATAATAAGAATTACCATCGTGAGATTCCGCTTCTCTCAAGTAACTATAATCTAGAGTGGAGTATGGGATCTTCTTTAGATTATTTTAGAAGTAAGTCTATGGTATATAATCAAGATAGAATTATATACATGTAAAGTAACTAGTCACAACGGCGCCGGCTGAAAAGGATAATGATGAGGCAAAAAGGTGCCAAGAGTTCATTTATGAATGCTGAAAGCTAACGTGTAGAGTTAGAGTAAGCTGATGTCAGTCGGGCCACGATATTGTGAGTTACTGTAATTAGGGAAATTAGAATTATAAGTTAGTACTGTAAGAAGTGAGATAAAGGGAATTTCACGAAGGCGAACATTTAAATGAGAACTAGATCATTTAAAAAAGAATTAGAAAAAACAAACCGTGTACTACTAATAATAAATAATAATAATAGAGAAATTACACACGGAAATCCCTAAACATACTCTCGGTATATTCAAAAAAAATTATACCGGCGTCTGTGGCTAAAGCGGCGGAGTATGTGACGATTTCATTAATAAAAATATGTTAATTAATTAAGTTGATAATATATAATCGGAGAAATTTTAAATTCTTAATAAAATCTCACATTGTAAACTAAATCTTATGGCAATCATTTAATAATAATAATATTTAATATAAGTCTAATAATAATAAAATTAAAAGGGAATGGAATTGTACAGAAAGGGTAAAGCTTATTAATTTATCCTGTATAAACAAGAACTGACCAGAAGTAACTTGTTTTCTGACCCCTAAATAAACTAAGTATTATTGTAAATTTGTTATTATTTAAATAATTAATTAAGACCATTGTTACGTACTTTGATAACTTCTGCAACTAAGAATATCACGATTTAATTATTTAATCAACCGTAGTCCTTTAATTAAAATTAGAAAAACGGAACTACTTTTATGTTGCCTAGTAATTGTCTTGAGATTACTACGCTCCCCTTAACTATTTTCGGCGACTTGTAATGGAGCGCTCACGCCGTAAGCAGCGTAAAGCGTTGTTTCGCTACGTATATATATAAAAATGTGAAAGGGTTGATACCATGACTATTTAAATAAGTAATCTGTGTGGTGATGACATCTCTCTATATTATAAAATAACGGAGTATGTAATTTATACAGTATTACAACCTAGAAGGTGATAGTCAACTAATCTATCATCATGTGAAGTGTATAACAGTGAAACAAACTTTCTATCTATGTATTCTAACTACAAGAATTACTATGAATAACTACAGTCGCCGGAGATGAATGTACCACACCAGGAATGATTTCACATACTTCTAGAACTTCACCATCACAGTATGATAAGGTAACGACTGAACTTCAAGAAACATCAGGAGGACCGAAGAACTAATTCTGCAGCAACTTCAGGAAACACACAGGTGACATGGAGGCTTGTCTTCCATTGTTAAGAGTTACAAAATTATAAACCCAAAAAGACAATTTAAATTATCATATTAAAGACTTTAAAACTTATGTTTAAATGTAATAACATTAAAGACTTTAGAAACCTGACATTTTAGGTAACATGTAGTATAAAATCTAATAACGCTAGTTATAGCAAAAAGGTAAAGTTTAAACTAAAAGTTTTGTTGTTTTAGAAGATTAGTAAAAAAAAACCATTCTTCAAATGGTTAGAGTTTCAATATTGTACATGGCAAGGTGACCATAATTCATTTAATATATTTAATCCCGGATCCGTGGAATTAATCAATAAGATGTACATTATATTTTGAAGCCCCTTTGTAAAGTAGTAATTTATATATTTAATCATATAGTAAACTATATTGTTTGAGAACTTTCAATAGAGAACTTAATCACCAAATGTAATAAAGAGATGTCATCTAAGTACCAAGTAAAATGAGTGCATATATCAACAGTCTCCCCTTCCAAATATCCTGCTATATAAATTGTTTATTTGTTGTGATTATTTTCAGTGCTTCACAACGAAGGCAGCCGGTATAATTGGCACATCCAATTATTACTGGTTCCCTACGTTATAACTCAAGAGAAGAGGTTATAAAAGTATTTTTGTACAAGGAGTGCAGGGGGTAGAATTTTCTTTTGATGTTGTATTAGGGGGTGAAGAAAAGTCTTCACGAATTTTTTATAAGGATAAGAGTTCCTTCAATTTATATTTGGGAGACGAAAGGTCTACAAATAAAGTTTCTTGGTATTTTTGTGTACCTAATAAATGGTGCAACAATTTTATGTTAGGGACCCCTGCATATTTGGAGAGAGAAAGTGTAATTTGGTGTTATGGAGAGAAATGTATTAAGAGAGAAAGTATAGAGAGATATTGTGAGAGTAAGAGAATAATAGAACTATTTAAAGTAAACAGAAATTACAGACAATCGTTAGAAAGGTTAGGGTTAGATGAGGTGGATGAAAATAATAAATACTTACCTTATAATAACAATGAATTTGAAATAACAATAAATGAGAATAAAGGTATTAAGTACTTACCTGTGGTGGAAAATTATGAGGATAATTATAGAATACATAACAAATTAATGACATATGATACTGAGATAAACGGAACCCTACTCGATCGTGACTTGAAATATTTGCTTGATAACATTTGTATAAATGAATATGAATATAATGTTACTAATAATAAAATTTATTTATTAAGTAATAAATTAAATAGACTTAAGATTCGTTTGTTGTTCAACGATGGTGGATAGACTGTTTCAATTGTGTAATGAACATTAAAGATATATGTGAAAAGTGATATTGAATTGGACTGCTATGAACTGAGTTTGGTAAATAACAAAATAATGAGTTGGAGTGTATATTTTTCATTGTTTTATATGTATTTATCTATCAATGTATTTTTGATGTGTATTATGTATTATGTATTACAGGTACACCAGTATGTATTATTACGTATTTTAATAACATGTTTAATAATAATATTTTTTTTTCAATTGAATAACAATTAAAGAGTAATCATTCTTTATTAAATTGTGGTACAAAAGAAAGTTGTACTAACTTTGTAACTTTATAAATTATTAATTGTCATAGAAAGTTTTTAATGAAGTTCAATCATTATTTAATTATGTTGAAGGTAATTACTAATGGATAATAATATTTAAATAAGAATATATATATATATATATATATTTGAAAAGTGAGAAGTACTGTTATGAGTAGGTGAGAGATGTATTTTATAAGACAAATGTCAATGATTGCAGCAAGGTAGAATGTTTAAACAGGAATAGAGCCTGGGTATAGATAAATGCAGGTGAGTTATTTAATTAATGAAAAGGGAGTTAGATAGTTAAGAATAGTGAAGTAAATAATACAAAGAGAATTATTAGATATTTAGGGACACAGTAGTTAGTGATTATTTGTAAAGGTGTTTAAGTAAAGGTATAAACATATAATTGTTGTTGATGAATTCTGTAGTGGGGGTGAGGTGATAAGGAGTAGCCAACCAATAGTGTTGTGGCAGGTAATAGCATAATTTTAAGGGAGTGTTTGCCGAATTATTTGGAAGGGCAAAATATTATGAATGTATATAGCCAGTTAGGGAACACCCAACTCATTGCAAAGACGAGCGGTGCCATAAGATTTAAATGAAATTAGTTAAGGTGTTTATAATTGAGATATTGGTGTCATGATAGGTAAATTTGGTGGTCAGTTAGAAGAAGGTGAGTAAAAATATAAAAGTATAGTGAATATAGGAGTTACCCAGACTAAACAGTGATAGAAGGTGAAAGGTTAGGTAGTTAGGTAGGTAGAAAATTCAGAGTATAGAGGTAATGAAAAATGAATAATATGAATATTAATAATAAATTTAAAATGAATTTTATAATTATAATAAATAATGATTGATGTTTAATGAAGTAATTAATTGAAATGCAATTAATTTTTTTGATGCAACTTCAAATAAATTATGCAAATGATTATTGCATATCTTATAGTGCAATTCTTAATCAATGAATAAATTATTTCAATGTATTAAATGTATCAATGTGTATTATTATGTAAAATGTATTATGTATTTATGTTATAAAATTTTTAACATGCTTTTATAATATGGAAATAATGTGTACGAAGAGATAAAAAAATAATTGGCGCTGTTAATACCAGATTATTACCTGTTAATAGTAATAATAATAATAATAATAATAATAATAATGTTTTTTTTTTATTTGAACCATTCAATAAGATTTATAAATAAATAAATATACAGATTTATTAATTCTTTTATATCAATTTAATTTGTTTTTCTCCAGGTTTGGGAGATATATAGTGTGATTTTCATATTTTCAAATGGAGTTTAATTCTTTTTATATCAAGGTGTTTATGTTATAATTACAGTAATTATAAAAGAGAATGAGATAAATATTATCGATAGTAATCGAAACCATTCATTAATTCAGGATTTGTTAATATGGAGAAAGGAAATTCTTTCTAATTCTTGAGAATTATTTTTAGTAGTATAACTTTTATAACTATATTAAGCCAACCCAGTGCTTATTAGCACAAACCAGCACTTAGCTAAGGGGAACCAGATCAGTTGAGGATGGAGTGATTTACCAAGCCACTATTTTAATATTCATCATGTATTGTTTCAGTGTTTGGTGATATGACAGCGGTCCTGAGCTGGCCAACACGTCAGAGCAGGGGCGTTTTTAGGAGCCTAAGTGGCCTTATGGTGTTGGGATCTCGCAGGAGAAGTCCAGTAAGGTCATGTAGGTACGGTCATCATCATCAGACCAAGGGTGAGTTGTTATTTTCTTTTATATAAAATTGTAAGGGGGTTGTGGCGACTTATCCTGGCTGATCCCTTTAGGAAGTATGAAAGGGTCAATGAAAGTTTTTGTGCTTCGACACACAATCTTTCATTGAGGGGGTTTTGTAATGGTACAATCATGGTACATTTTATAATTACCTTAAATATGGTAAATAAAACCATAACTATTGTATTTTCTTAGTTTGGTCATAATCAAACCAACCTTAAATAACCAGTATGAATATATAGTGAGTGGAGTGTATAATAATATTTGCCAGGATTTGGACCGATTCATAGCAAAAAACTGTGAAACATCACAAAAACAGTATGTAATTTGTTGCGATAACAGTGACGCTCCTTAATTACGTCAGCGGCCGAGAATGTGTTTACATCAACAACACGATGCTGTCAACAGCTTAACAAAGAACGTGTGACGTAGGTTCACCCCACCTCGGCAACATATAACAAAGACTCTTCATCATTCCATCTGCAACAGTGAGCAGAGCCGGCCGGCCACCCGTTCATTCATACGTGAATTTTAATATTTAAACCACTGTAAGTGGTTAATAAACTATTTAACTACAGTGTTTTAACGTCAAAGATGTGACCGGTAAAAAGTCGACGAACTCGCGGTACGCGAAGTTCGCAAAACAATAGACATCCAACTATTTGGTGAGAACGCACAACAGCTACGACTTTGGTGAGAACGTTCCATCACACACAAGATTATTTTATTTTCACATCAAATTCCATTAAAATGACCACGTAACATATAAATTCAATTATTCAAAATGTCACTTTTAAAAAACAAATGAGCTCATAACATAACAAATTGTACCATGAGAGAGAGAGAGAGAGAGAGAGAGAGAGAGAGAGAGAGAGAGAGAGAGAGAGAGAGAGAGAGAGAGAGAGAGAGAGAGAGAGATTGCGTGTGCGTGAGTAATTACTAAGTGCTGGGTTGTGCACACATAAATATATTACGATATGTAAGGATATAGTCACGTAAGTACATAATATTATATAATAACACATTTACCTGTATTATGATTTTGGAGGGTTTAGAGTTTGTTTAACACTTGCAAGATTATTATGTAAGATGTCTATAAAATAAAAAGGGTATTTCATTGGTAACAATTTTAAACAGATATCTTATTATTTCAAGCAACTTCCGTTCTTCACAACTTCGTGTAACGAATTCCTGCCCTATAATGTATGAAAACATATGTAATAAAGATGGCGCCCGAATTTTGTAAACATGACTATAAGTTTAACATGTAATCTATCGTATAATTTTGCGCCCGAACAGGGACTCGACTATCTGTAACTATATAATATTAAGGTTACAGATGGTCGCCTGCGAACAGGGACTCTATGTAATATTATTTATATAGAGTACGCCTAGAAAGAGAGCGGAAAAAGTTGTTTGAGGTAATAAATACTAAAATTGTAATACATAAACATAACGTAATAGTTAGGTTATACAATTGTATGAATGTGTGTATTTTAAAATTGCCAACATGAGTACAAATGATAATATTACAAAAGAAATCAGTACAACTGAGGTAAATTTGACTGGCGAGATGGATGTACAACCAAATCAAGCTAGTCAGACTGACGAGGCAAATACGCCTGTATCTGTAGAGACAACGAAAACCGATACATCCATATCAGCTATGTCAGATAGTAATAAGGATGAAACTAGTGCAATGATGCAATTACTATTAAAATTAGACAAAAAACTAGATGAGCAGAAAAGCGATTCTAATATTAAATTCACAAATTTGAATGACAAATTTGATAAACAATTTAATGAACTCAAGAATGAAATAAAATTAGGTCACGATAAACTGATTAAAAAATGTGACAAAGTAATAACAAAACTAGATGAGAATTTAAGTCAATTAGTAAGTCAGAAAGTAAATAGTAGTACCCAGCAAAATGCAGTACTGAATAATAACGAATTTAAAAAAGATAACTCAAATAATGAATGTACTGATAGTAAGAATATTACAAGTAGTAAGAATGTGGTGTTGGAAAATGATAATGAAAGTATTATGAATGATAATGAAATGTTTGAGTGTATTAAGTCAGAAAGAAAGTTTGGAGAAAGTGTGACGACTTCATTAATAAAAATATGTTAATTAATTAAGTTGATAATATATAATCGGAGAAATTTTAAATTCTTAATAAAATCTCACATTGTAAACTAAATCTTATGGCAATCATTTAATAATAATAATATTTAATATAAGTCTAATAATAATAAAATTAAAAGGGAATGGAATTGTACAGAAAGGGTAAAGCTTATTAATTTATCCTGTATAAACAAGAACTGACCAGAAGTAACTTGTTTTCTGACCCCTAAATAAACTAAGTATTATTGTAAATTTGTTATTATTTAAATAATTAATTAAGACCATTGTTACGTACTTTGATAACTTCTGCAACTAAGAATATCACGATTTAATTATTTAATCAACCGTAGTCCTTTAATTAAAATTAGAAAAACGGAACTACTTTTATGTTGCCTAGTAATTGTCTTGAGATTACTACGCTCCCCTTAACTATTTTCGGCGACTTGTAATGGAGCGCTCACGCCGTAAGCAGCGTAAAGCGTTGTTTCGCTACGTATATATATAAAAATGTGAAAGGGTTGATACCATGACTATTTAAATAAGTAATTTGTGTGGTGATGACATCTCTCTATATTATAAAATAACGGAGTATGTAATTTATACAGTATTACAACCTAGAAGGTGATAGTCAACTAATCTATCATCATGTGAAGTGTATAACAGTGAAACAAACTTTCTATCTATGTATTCTAACTACAAGAATTACTATGAATAACTACAGTCGCCGGAGATGAATGTACCACACCAGGAATGATTTCACATACTTCTAGAACTTCACCATCACAGTATGATAAGGTAACGACTGAACTTCAAGAAACATCAGGAGGACCGAAGAACTAATTCTGCAGCAACTTCAGGAAACACACAGGTGACATGGAGGCTTGTCTTCCATGGTTAAGAGTTACAAAATTATAAACCCAAAAAGACAATTTAAATTATCATATTAAAGACTTTAAAACTTATGTTTAAATGTAATAACATTAAAGACTTTAGAAACCTGACATTTTAGGTAACATGTAGTATAAAATCTAATAACGCTAGTTATAGCAAAAAGGTAAAGTTTAAACTAAAAGTTTTGTTGTTTTAGAAGATTAGTAAAAACCCATTCTTCAAATGGTTAGAGTTTCAATATTGTACATGGCAAGGTGACCATAATTCATTTAATATATTTAATCCCGGATCCGTGGAATTAATCAATAAGATGTACATCATATTTTGAAGCCCCTTTGTAAAGTAGTAATTTATATATTTAATCATATAGTAAACTATATTGTTTGAGAACTTTCAATAGAGAACTTAATCACCAAATGTAATAAAGAGATGTCATCTAAGTACCAAGTAAAATGAGTGCATATATCAACAGTCTCCCCTTCCAAATATCCTGCTATATAAATTGTTTATTTGTTGTGATTATTTTCAGTGCTTCACAACGAAGGCAGCCGGTATAATTGGCACATCCAATTATTACTGGTTCCCTACGTTATAACTCAAGAGAAGAGGTTATAATTTGCGCCACTCTGCTTTGCTGCTTTACTGCTGTTTTTGCTAATCTGCTGCTATTTTGTGAATTTGCTAATTTTGCGTAAGAGAAAAGAAAGAAGTAATTGCGTCCCGATATCCCACGCACAAAAGCTGTTGATCTATACACTCATGTATTTCAATATGTGTCAGAGTTTGAAATAAGATAAAAATAATAATTAATATTATAGTAATATAGTATAAATGACTTTATTAGTAAATATAATATGTGTAACGTAATATTAGCATATAATCCCATGTAAACAAACCATGTCGGTACTTGTTAAGAGTCCCATTCATAAACGTGCCACATTCTCGACAATCTCGGACGGGTAGTTTCCTGCTGCCGTTTGTTTAAAATTGTCATTGTTTAGTTGAGTTGAAAATAAGTCACCCTCCTTGTGTGGTCTATTGTTATAAGAAGCGTGTCTGTTCATGTGTTAGTAACCGAAGGGGGAATCTTTTGTCGTACGCATATTCATGCATGTGTGAAATTTTTCTCTCTCTCTCAAAGTAAAACGATAAAGGTTGTCATAACATTTTATGTGTTTATGTGTAAAAAAAAAAAAAGAAAAAGGAGTAAGAACACGATTGGTTTATAGTTTTATATTTTTGTGTAAAAGAAAGAGATAGCGTTGTATCGTAACTAATGCAAATGTTTAATAATAACTGTTAATAAATGTTTACCATGTACTAAAGTGTATAGGCGATAATTGTGTATAGGATAGTAGAGCAAATAATATTATGACTTAAAGTTCAAATGAATAAATGACTTAGTTAACCCTCCCTTGTTAGATAAAGTATTAAACCCCAGGTCCAAAAACAGTAAACTTGTAAACTGAGCCAAATAAATTAATAATAATAAATAAAGTGTGCTAAATAATTATGGTAAGTCGATAGGAAATAATTCTAGGTAATTTTTTTTAAAACCCCCCAAAGTAATAGTAAGTGAATAATAAAGGCTGAATAAATCTTAAGTTAAACTAAATTTGTGTAACGTGTAGCAGTAAATAAGAGAAAGGTAAATAATAATAAAAGTATAGTTGAATAGTCAACAACCAGTTGTGGCCAGTAAGAGAACAATAAAGCGTGTTAAGAAATTGTAGTAAGCAGCCACACACTCTCCCTATTGTGATAAACCGTTGCCTCCCTAAACAATGAATACCACCGCGCGTGAAATACAATGAATTGTGTAAAGTCTCTCCCCTTCCGCAAAGTTGTCTAGTTATGGTTAAAGAGATAATAAGAATTACCATCGTGAGATTCTGCTTCTCTCAAGTAACTACAATCTAGAGTGGAGTATGGGATCTTCTTTAGATTATTTTAGAAGTAAGTCTATGGTATATAATCAAGATAGAATTATATACATGTAAAGTAACTAGTCACAACGGCGCCGGCTGAAAAGGATAATGATGAGGCAAAAAGGTGCCAAGAGTTCATTTATGAATGCTGAAAGCTAACGTGTAGAGTTAGAGTAAGCTGATGTCAGTCGGGCCACGATATTGTGAGTTACTGTAATTAGGGAAATTAGAATTATAAGTTAGTACTGTAAGAAGTGAGATAAAGGGAATTTCACGAAGGCGAACATTTAAATGAGAACTAGATCATTTAAAAAAGAATTAGAAAAAACAAACCGTGTACTACTAATAATAAATAATAATAATAGAGAAATTACACACGGAAATCCCTAAACATACTCTCGGTATATTCAAAAATAATTATACCGGCGTCTGTGGCTAAAGCGGCGGAGTATGTGACGATTTCATTAATAAAAATATGTTAATTAATTAAGTTGATAATATATAATCGGAGAAATTTTAAATTCTTAATAAAATCTCACATTGTAAACTAAATCTTATGGCAATCATTTAATAATAATAATATTTAATATAAGTCTAATAATAATAAAATTAAAAGGGAATGGAATTGTACAGAAAGGGTAAAGCTTATTAATTTATCCTGTATAAACAAGAACTGACCAGAAGTAACTTGTTTTCTGACCCCTAAATAAACTAAGTATTATTGTAAATTTGTTATTATTTAAATAATTAATTAAGACCATTGTTATGTACTTTGATAACTTCTGCAACTAAGAATATCACGATTTAATTATTTAATCAACCGTAGTCCTTTAATTAAAATTAGAAAAACGGAACTACTTTTATGTTGCCTAGTAATTGTCTTGAGATTACTACGCTCCCCTTAACTATTTTCGGCGACTTGTAATGGAGCGCTCACGCCGTAAGCAGCGTAAAGCGTTGTTTCGCTACGTATATATATAAAAATGTGAAAGGGTTGATACCATGACTATTTAAATAAGTAATTTGTGTGGTGATGACATCTCTCTATATTATAAAATAACGGAGTATGTAATTTATACAGTATTACAACCTAGAAGGTGATAGTCAACTAATCTATCATCATGTGAAGTGTATAACAGTGAAACAAACTTTCTATCTATGTATTCTAACTACAAGAATTACTATGAATAACTACAGTCGCCGGAGATGAATGTACCACACCAGGAATGATTTCACATACTTCTAGAACTTCACCATCACAGTATGATAAGGTAACGACTGAACTTCAAGAAACATCAGGAGGACCGAAGAACTAATTCTGCAGCAACTTCAGGAAACACACAGGTGACATGGAGGCTTGTCTTCCATGGTTAAGAGTTACAAAATTATAAACCCAAAAAGACAATTTAAATTATCATATTAAAGACTTTAAAACTTATGTTTAAATGTAATAACATTAAAGACTTTAGAAACCTGACATTTTAGGTAACATGTAGTATAAAATCTAATAACGCTAGTTATAGCAAAAAGGTAAAGTTTAAACTAAAAGTTTTGTTGTTTTAGAAGATTAGTAAAAACCCATTCTTCAAATGGTTAGAGTTTCAATATTGTACATGGCAAGGTGACCATAATTCATTTAATATATTTAATCCCGGATCCGTGGAATTAATCAATAAGATGTACATCATATTTTGAAGCCCCTTTGTAAAGTAGTAATTTATATATTTAATCATATAGTAAACTATATTGTTTGAGAACTTTCAATAGAGAACTTAATCACCAAATGTAATAAAGAGATGTCATCTAAGTACCAAGTAAAATGAGTGCATATATCAACAGTCTCCCCTTCCAAATATCCTGCTATATAAATTGTTTATTTGTTGTGATTATTTTCAGTGCCACAACGAAGGCAGCCGGTATAATTGGCACATCCAATTATTACTGGTTCCCTACGTTATAACTCAAGAGAAGAGGTTATAATTTGCGCCACTCTGCTTTGCTGCTTTACTGCTGTTTTTGCTAATCTGCTGCTATTTTGTGAATTTGCTAATTTTGCGTAAGAGAAAAGAAAGAAGTAATTGCGTCCCGATATCCCACGCACAAAAGCTGTTGATCTATACACTCATGTATTTCAATATGTGTCAGAGTTTGAAATAAGATAAAAATAATAATTAATATTATAGTAATATAGTATAAATGACTTTATTAGTAAATATAATATGTGTAACGTAATATTAGCATATAATCCCATGTAAACAAACCATGTCGGTACTTGTTAAGAGTCCCATTCATAAACGTGCCACATTCTCGACAATCTCGGACGGGTAGTTTCCTGCTGCCGTTTGTTTAAAATTGTCATTGTTTAGTTGAGTTGAAAATAAGTCACCCTCCTTGTGTGGTCTATTGTTATAAGAAGCGTGTCTGTTCATGTGTTAGTAACCGAAGGGGGAATCTTTTGTCGTACGCATATTCATGCATGTGTGAAATTTTTCTCTCTCTCTCAAAGTAAAACGATAAAGGTTGTCATAACATTTTATGTGTTTATGTGTAAAAAAAAAAAAGAAAAAGGAGTAAGAACACGATTGGTTTATAGTTTTATATTTTTGTGTAAAAGAAAGAGATAGCGTTGTATCGTAACTAATGCAAATGTTTAATAATAACTGTTAATAAATGTTTACCATGTACTAAAGTGTATAGGCGATAATTGTGTATAGGATAGTAGAGCAAATAATATTATGACTTAAAGTTCAAATGAATAAATGACTTAGTTAACCCTCCCTTGTTAGATAAAGTATTAAACCCCAGGTCCAAAAACAGTAAACTTGTAAACTGAGCCAAATAAATTAATAATAATAAATAAAGTGTGCTAAATAATTATGGTAAGTCGATAGGAAATAATTCTAGGTAATTTTTTTTAAAACCCCCCAAAGTAATAGTAAGTGAATAATAAAGGCTGAATAAATCTTAAGTTAAACTAAATTTGTGTAACGTGTAGCAGTAAATAAGAGAAAGGTAAATAATAATAAAAGTATAGTTGAATAGTCAACAACCAGTTGTGGCCAGTAAGAGAACAATAAAGCGTGTTAAGAAATTGTAGTAAGCAGCCACACACTCTCCCTATTGTGATAAACCGTTGCCTCCCTAAACAATGAATACCACCGCGCGTGAAATACAATGAATTGTGTAAAGTCTCTCCCCTTCCGCAAAGTTGTCTAGTTATGGTTAAAGAGATAATAAGAATTACCATCGTGAGATTCTGCTTCTCTCAAGTAACTACAATCTAGAGTGGAGTATGGGATCTTCTTTAGATTATTTTAGAAGTAAGTCTATGGTATATAATCAAGATAGAATTATATACATGTAAAGTAACTAGTCACAACGGCGCCGGCTGAAAAGGATAATGATGAGGCAAAAAGGTGCCAAGAGTTCATTTATGAATGCTGAAAGCTAACGTGTAGAGTTAGAGTAAGCTGATGTCAGTCGGGCCACGATATTGTGAGTTACTGTAATTAGGGAAATTAGAATTATAAGTTAGTACTGTAAGAAGTGAGATAAAGGGAATTTCACGAAGGCGAACATTTAAATGAGAACTAGATCATTTAAAAAAGAATTAGAAAAAACAAACCGTGTACTACTAATAATAAATAATAATAATAGAGAAATTACACACGGAAATCCCTAAACATACTCTCGGTATATTCAAAAAAAATTATACCGGCGTCTGTGGCTAAAGCGGCGGAGTATGTGACGATTTCATTAATAAAAATATGTTAATTAATTAAGTTGATAATATATAATCGGAGAAATTTTAAATTCTTAATAAAATCTCACATTGTAAACTAAATCTTATGGCAATCATTTAATAATAATAATATTTAATATAAGTCTAATAATAATAAAATTAAAAGGGAATGGAATTGTACAGAAAGGGTAAAGCTTATTAATTTATCCTGTATAAACAAGAACTGACCAGAAGTAACTTGTTTTCTGACCCCTAAATAAACTAAGTATTATTGTAAATTTGTTATTATTTAAATAATTAATTAAGACCATTGTTATGTACTTTGATAACTTCTGCAACTAAGAATATCACGATTTAATTATTTAATCAACCGTAGTCCTTTAATTAAAATTAGAAAAACGGAACTACTTTTATGTTGCCTAGTAATTGTCTTGAGATTACTACGCTCCCCTTAACTATTTTCGGCGACTTGTAATGGAGCGCTCACGCCGTAAGCAGCGTAAAGCGTTGTTTCGCTACGTATATATATAAAAATGTGAAAGGGTTGATACCATGACTATTTAAATAAGTAATTTGTGTGGTGATGACATCTCTCTATATTATAAAATAACGGAGTATGTAATTTATACAGTATTACAACCTAGAAGGTGATAGTCAACTAATCTATCATCATGTGAAGTGTATAACAGTGAAACAAACTTTCTATCTATGTATTCTAACTACAAGAATTACTATGAATAACTACAGTCGCCGGAGATGAATGTACCACACCAGGAATGATTTCACATACTTCTAGAACTTCACCATCACAGTATGATAAGGTAACGACTGAACTTCAAGAAACATCAGGAGGACCGAAGAACTAATTCTGCAGCAACTTCAGGAAACACACAGGTGACATGGAGGCTTGTCTTCCATGGTTAAGAGTTACAAAATTATAAACCCAAAAAGACAATTTAAATTATCATATTAAAGACTTTAAAACTTATGTTTAAATGTAATAACATTAAAGACTTTAGAAACCTGACATTTTAGGTAACATGTAGTATAAAATCTAATAACGCTAGTTATAGCAAAAAGGTAAAGTTTAAACTAAAAGTTTTGTTGTTTTAGAAGATTAGTAAAAACCCATTCTTCAAATGGTTAGAGTTTCAATATTGTACATGGCAAGGTGACCATAATTCATTTAATATATTTAATCCCGGATCCGTGGAATTAATCAATAAGATGTACATCATATTTTGAAGCCCCTTTGTAAAGTAGTAATTTATATATTTAATCATATAGTAAACTATATTGTTTGAGAACTTTCAATAGAGAACTTAATCACCAAATGTAATAAAGAGATGTCATCTAAGTACCAAGTAAAATGAGTGCATATATCAACAGTCTCCCCTTCCAAATATCCTGCTATATAAATTGTTTATTTGTTGTGATTATTTTCAGTGCCACAACGAAGGCAGCCGGTATAATTGGCACATCCAATTATTACTGGTTCCCTACGTTATAACTCAAGAGAAGAGGTTATAATTTGCGCCACTCTGCTTTGCTGCTTTACTGCTGTTTTTGCTAATCTGCTGCTATTTTGTGAATTTGCTAATTTTGCGTAAGAGAAAAGAAAGAAGTAATTGCGTCCCGATATCCCACGCACAAAAGCTGTTGATCTATACACTCATGTATTTCAATATGTGTCAGAGTTTGAAATAAGATAAAAATAATAATTAATATTATAGTAATATAGTATAAATGACTTTATTAGTAAATATAATATGTGTAACGTAATATTAGCATATAATCCCATGTAAACAAACCATGTCGGTACTTGTTAAGAGTCCCATTCATAAACGTGCCACATTCTCGACAATCTCGGACGGGTAGTTTCCTGCTGCCGTTTGTTTAAAATTGTCATTGTTTAGTTGAGTTGAAAATAAGTCACCCTCCTTGTGTGGTCTATTGTTATAAGAAGCGTGTCTGTTCATGTGTTAGTAACCGAAGGGGGAATCTTTTGTCGTACGCATATTCATGCATGTGTGAAATTTTTCTCTCTCTCTCAAAGTAAAACGATAAAGGTTGTCATAACATTTTATGTGTTTATGTGTAAAAAAAAAAAAAGAAAAAGGAGTAAGAACACGATTGGTTTATAGTTTTATATTTTTGTGTAAAAGAAAGAGATAGCGTTGTATCGTAACTAATGCAAATGTTTAATAATAACTGTTAATAAATGTTTACCATGTACTAAAGTGTATAGGCGATAATTGTGTATAGGATAGTAGAGCAAATAATATTATGACTTAAAGTTCAAATGAATAAATGACTTAGTTAACCCTCCCTTGTTAGATAAAGTATTAAACCCCAGGTCCAAAAACAGTAAACTTGTAAACTGAGCCAAATAAATTAATAATAATAAATAAAGTGTGCTAAATAATTATGGTAAGTCGATAGGAAATAATTCTAGGTAATTTTTTTTAAAACCCCCCAAAGTAATAGTAAGTGAATAATAAAGGCTGAATAAATCTTAAGTTAAACTAAATTTGTGTAACGTGTAGCAGTAAATAAGAGAAAGGTAAATAATAATAAAAGTATAGTTGAATAGTCAACAACCAGTTGTGGCCAGTAAGAGAACAATAAAGCGTGTTAAGAAATTGTAGTAAGCAGCCACACACTCTCCCTATTGTGATAAACCGTTGCCTCCCTAAACAATGAATACCACCGCGCGTGAAATACAATGAATTGTGTAAAGTCTCTCCCCTTCCGCAAAGTTGTCTAGTTATGGTTAAAGAGATAATAAGAATTACCATCGTGAGATTCCGCTTCTCTCAAGTAACTATAATCTAGAGTGGAGTATGGGATCTTCTTTAGATTATTTTAGAAGTAAGTCTATGGTATATAATCAAGATAGAATTATATACATGTAAAGTAACTAGTCACAACGGCGCCGGCTGAAAAGGATAATGATGAGGCAAAAAGGTGCCAAGAGTTCATTTATGAATGCTGAAAGCTAACGTGTAGAGTTAGAGTAAGCTGATGTCAGTCGGGCCACGATATTGTGAGTTACTGTAATTAGGGAAATTAGAATTATAAGTTAGTACTGTAAGAAGTGAGATAAAGGGAATTTCACGAAGGCGAACATTTAAATGAGAACTAGATCATTTAAAAAAGAATTAGAAAAAACAAACCGTGTACTACTAATAATAAATAATAATAATAGAGAAATTACACACGGAAATCCCTAAACATACTCTCGGTATATTCAAAAAAAATTATACCGGCGTCTGTGGCTAAAGCGGCGGAGTATGTGACGATTTCATTAATAAAAATATGTTAATTAATTAAGTTGATAATATATAATCGGAGAAATTTTAAATTCTTAATAAAATCTCACATTGTAAACTAAATCTTATGGCAATCATTTAATAATAATAATATTTAATATAAGTCTAATAATAATAAAATTAAAAGGGAATGGAATTGTACAGAAAGGGTAAAGCTTATTAATTTATCCTGTATAAACAAGAACTGACCAGAAGTAACTTGTTTTCTGACCCCTAAATAAACTAAGTATTATTGTAAATTTGTTATTATTTAAATAATTAATTAAGACCATTGTTACGTACTTTGATAACTTCTGCAACTAAGAATATCACGATTTAATTATTTAATCAACCGTAGTCCTTTAATTAAAATTAGAAAAACGGAACTACTTTTATGTTGCCTAGTAATTGTCTTGAGATTACTACGCTCCCCTTAACTATTTTCGGCGACTTGTAATGGAGCGCTCACGCCGTAAGCAGCGTAAAGCGTTGTTTCGCTACGTATATATATAAAAATGTGAAAGGGTTGATACCATGACTATTTAAATAAGTAATCTGTGTGGTGATGACATCTCTCTATATTATAAAATAACGGAGTATGTAATTTATACAGTATTACAACCTAGAAGGTGATAGTCAACTAATCTATCATCATGTGAAGTGTATAACAGTGAAACAAACTTTCTATCTATGTATTCTAACTACAAGAATTACTATGAATAACTACAGTCGCCGGAGATGAATGTACCACACCAGGAATGATTTCACATACTTCTAGAACTTCACCATCACAGTATGATAAGGTAACGACTGAACTTCAAGAAACATCAGGAGGACCGAAGAACTAATTCTGCAGCAACTTCAGGAAACACACAGGTGACATGGAGGCTTGTCTTCCATTGTTAAGAGTTACAAAATTATAAACCCAAAAAGACAATTTAAATTATCATATTAAAGACTTTAAAACTTATGTTTAAATGTAATAACATTAAAGACTTTAGAAACCTGACATTTTAGGTAACATGTAGTATAAAATCTAATAACGCTAGTTATAGCAAAAAGGTAAAGTTTAAACTAAAAGTTTTGTTGTTTTAGAAGATTAGTAAAAAAAAACCATTCTTCAAATGGTTAGAGTTTCAATATTGTACATGGCAAGGTGACCATAATTCATTTAATATATTTAATCCCGGATCCGTGGAATTAATCAATAAGATGTACATTATATTTTGAAGCCCCTTTGTAAAGTAGTAATTTATATATTTAATCATATAGTAAACTATATTGTTTGAGAACTTTCAATAGAGAACTTAATCACCAAATGTAATAAAGAGATGTCATCTAAGTACCAAGTAAAATGAGTGCATATATCAACAGTCTCCCCTTCCAAATATCCTGCTATATAAATTGTTTATTTGTTGTGATTATTTTCAGTGCTTCACAACGAAGGCAGCCGGTATAATTGGCACATCCAATTATTACTGGTTCCCTACGTTATAACTCAAGAGAAGAGGTTATAAAAGTATTTTTGTACAAGGAGTGCAGGGGGTAGAATTTTCTTTTGATGTTGTATTAGGGGGTGAAGAAAAGTCTTCACGAATTTTTTATAAGGATAAGAGTTCCTTCAATTTATATTTGGGAGACGAAAGGTCTACAAATAAAGTTTCTTGGTATTTTTGTGTACCTAATAAATGGTGCAACAATTTTATGTTAGGGACCCCTGCATATTTGGAGAGAGAAAGTGTAATTTGGTGTTATGGAGAGAATGTATTAAGAGAGAAAGTATAGAGAGATATTGTGAGAGTAAGAGAATAATAGAACTATTTAAAGTAAACAGAAATTACAGACAATCGTTAGAAAGGTTAGGGTTAGATGAGGTGGATGAAAATAATAAATACTTACCTTATAATAACAATGAATTTGAAATAACAATAAATGAGAATAAAGGTATTAAGTACTTACCTGTGGTGGAAAATTATGAGGATAATTATAGAATACATAACAAATTAATGACATATGATACTGAGATAAACGGAACCCTACTCGATCGTGACTTGAAATATTTGCTTGATAACATTTGTATAAATGAATATGAATATAATGTTACTAATAATAAAATTTATTTATTAAGTAATAAATTAAATAGACTTAAGATTCGTTTGTTGTTCAACGATGGTGGATAGACTGTTTCAATTGTGTAATGAACATTAAAGATATATGTGAAAAGTGATATTGAATTGGACTGCTATGAACTGAGTTTGGTAAATAACAAAATAATGAGTTGGAGTGTATATTTTTCATTGTTTTATATGTATTTATCTATCAATGTATTTTTGATGTGTATTATGCATTATGTATTACAGGTACACCAGTATGTATTATTATGTATTTTAATAACATGTTTAATAATAATATTTTTTTTTCAATTGAATAACAATTAAAGAGTAATCATTCTTTATTAAATTGTGGTACAAAAGAAAGTTGTACTAACTTTGTAACTTTATAAATTATTAATTGTCATAGAAAGTTTTTAATGAAGTTCAATCATTATTTAATTATGTTGAAGGTAATTACTAATGGATAATAATATTTAAATAAGAATATATATATATTTGAAAAGTGAGAAGTACTGTTATGAGTAGGTGAGAGATGTATTTTATAAGACAAATGTCAATGATTGCAGCAAGGTAGAATGTTTAAACAGGAATAGAGCCTGGGTATAGATAAATGCAGGTGAGTTATTTAATTAATGAAAAGGGAGTTAGATAGTTAAGAATTGTGAAGTAAATAATACAAAGAGAATTATTAGATATTTAGGGACACAGTAGTTAGTGATTATTTGTAAAGGTGTTTAATTAAAGGTATAAACATATAATTGTTGTTGATGAATTCTGTAGTGGGGGTGAGGTGATAAGGAGTAGCCAACCAATAGTGTTGTGGCAGGTAATAGCATAATTTTAAGGGAGTGTTTGCCGAATTATTTGGAAGGGCAAAATATTATGAATGTATATAGCCAGTTAGGGAACACCCAACTCATTGCAAAGACGAGCGGTGCCATAAGATTTAAATGAAATTAGTTAAGGTGTTTATAATTGAGATATTGGTGTCATGATAGGTAAATTTGGTGGTCAGTTAGAAGAAGGTGAGTAAAAATATAAAAGTATAGTGAATATAGGAGTTACCCAGACTAAACAGTGATAGAAGGTGAAAGGTTAGGTAGTTAGGTAGGTAGAAAATTCAGAGTATAGAGGTAATGAAAAATGAATAATATGAATATTAATAATAAATTTAAAATGAATTTTATAATTATAATAAATAATGATTGATGTTTAATGAAGTAATTAATTGAAATGCAATTAATTTTTTTGATGCAACTTCAAATAAATTATGCAAATGATTATTGCATATCTTATAGTGCAAATCTTAATCAATGAATAAATTATTTCAATGTATTAAATGTATCAATGTGTATTATTATGTAAAATGTATTATGTATTTATGTTATACAATTTTTAACATGCTTTTATAATATGGAAATAATGTGTACGAAGGGATAAAAAAATAATTGGCGCTGTTAATACCAGATTATTACCTGTTAATAGTAATAATAATAATAATAATAATAATGTTTTTTTTTTTTATTTGAACCATTCAATAAGATTTATAAATAAATAAATATACAGATTTATTAATTCTTTTATATCAATTTAATTTGTTTTTCTCCAGGTTTGGGAGATATATAGTGTGATTTTCATATTTTCAAATGGAGTTTAATTCTTTTTATATCAAGGTGTTTATGTTATAATTACAGTAATTATAAAAGAGAATGAGATAAATATTATCGATAGTAATCGAAACCATTCATTAATTCAGGATTTGTTAATATGGAGAAAGGAAATTCTTTCTAATTCTTGAGAATTATTTTTAGTAGTATAACTTTTATAACTATATTAAGCCAACCCAGTGCTTATTAGCACAAACCAGCACTTAGCTAAGGGGAACCAGATCAGTTGAGGATGGAGTGATTTACCAAGCCACTATTTTAATATTCATCATGTATTGTTTCAGTGTTTGGTGATATGACAGCGGTCCTGAGCTGGCCAACGCGTCAGAGCAGGGGCGTTAGGAGCCTAAGTGGCCTTATGGTGTTGGGATCTCGCAGGAGAAGTCCAGTAAGGTCATGTAGGTGCGGTCATCATCATCAGACCAAGGGTGAGTTGTTATTTTCTTTTATATAAAATTGTAAGGGGGTTGTGGCGACTTATCCTGGCTGATCCCTTTAGGAAGTATGAAAGGGTCAATGAAAGTTTTTGTGCTTCGACACACAATCTTTCATTGAGGGGGTTTTGTAATGGTACAATCATGGTACATTTTATAATTACCTTAAATATGGTAAATAAAACCATAACTATTGTATTTTCTTAGTTTGGTCATAATCAAACCAACCTTAAATAACCAGTATGAATATATAGTGAGTGGAGTGTATAATAATATTTGCCAGGATTTGGACCGATTCATAGCAAAAAACTGTGAAACATCACAAAAACAGTATGTAATTTGTTGTGATAACAGTGACGCTCCTTAATTACGTCAGCGGCCGAGAATGTGTTTACATCAACAACACGATGCTGTCAACAGCTTAACAAAGAACGTGTGACGTAGGTTCACCCCACCTCGGCAACATATAACAAAGACTCTTCATCATTCCATCTGCAACAGTGAGCAGAGCCGGCCGGCCACCCGTTCACTCATACGTGAATTTTAATATTTAAACCACTGTAAGTGGTTAATAAACTATTTAACTACAGTGTTTTAACGTCAAAGATGTGACCGGTAAAAAGTCGACGAACTCGCGGTACGCGAAGTTCGCAAAACAATAGACATCCAACTATTTGGTGAGAACGCACAACAGCTACGACTTTGGTGAGAACGTTCCATCACACACAAGATTATTTTATTTTCACATCAAATTCCATTAAAATGACCACGTAACATATAAATTCAATTATTCAAAATGTCACTTTTAAAAAACAAATGAGCTCATAACATAACAAATTGTACCATGAGAGAGAGAGAGAGAGAGAGAGAGAGAGAGAGAGAGAGAGAGAGAGAGAGATTGCGTGTGCGTGAGTAATTACTAAGTGCTGGGTTGTGCACACATAAATATATTACGATATGTAAGGATATAGTCACGTAAGTACATAATATTATATAATAACACATTTACCTGTATTATGATTTTGGAGGGTTTAGAGTTTGTTTAACACTTGCAAGATTATTATATAAGATGTCTATAAAATAAAAAGGGTATTTCATTGGTAACAATTTTAAACAGATATCTTATTATTTCAAGCAACTTCCGTTCTTCACAACTTCGCGTAACGAATTCCTGCCCTATAATGTATGACAACATATGTAATAAAGATGGCGCCCGAATTTTGTAAACATGACTATAAATTTAACATGTAATCTATCGTATAATTTTGCGCCCGAACAGGGACTCGACTATCTGTAACTATATAATATTAAGGTTACAGATGGTCGCCTGCGAACAGGGACTCTATGTAATATTATTTATATAGAGTACGCCTAGAAAGAGAGCGGAAAAAGTTGTTTGAGGTAATAAATACTAAAATTGTAATACATAAACATAACGTAATAGTTAGGTTATACAATTGTATGAATGTGTGTATTTTAAAATTGCCAACATGAGTACAAATGATAATATTACAAAAGAAATCAGTACAACTGAGGTAAATTTGACTGGCGAGATGGATGTACAACCAAATCAAGCTAGTCAGACTGACGAGGCAAATACGCCTGTATCTGTAGAGACAACGAAAACCGATACATCCATATCAGCTATGTCAGATAGTAATAAGGATGAAACTAGTGCAATGATGCAATTACTATTAAAATTAGACAAAAAACTAGATGAGCAGAAAAGCGATTCTAATATTAAATTCACAAATTTGAATGACAAATTTGATAAACAATTTAATGAACTCAAGAATGAAATAAAATTAGGTCACGATAAACTGATTAAAAAATGTGACAAAGTAATAACAAAACTAGATGAGAATTTAAGTCAATTAGTAAGTCAGAAAGTAAATAGTAGTACCCAGCAAAATGCAGTACTGAATAATAACGAATTTAAAAAAGATAACTCAAATAATGAATGTACTGATAGTAAGAATATTACAAGTAGTAAGAATGTGGTGTTGGAAAATGATAATGAAAGTATTATGAATGATAATGAAATGTTTGAGTGTATTAAGTCAGAAAGAAAGTTTGGAGAAAGTATTTTTGTACAAGGAGTGCAGGGGGTAGAATTTTCTTTTGATGTTGTATTAGGGGGTGAAGAAAAGTCTTCACGAATTTTTTATAAGGATAAGAGTTCCTTCAATTTATATTTGGGAGACGAAAGGTCTACAAATAAAGTTTCTTGGTATTTTTGTGTACCTAATAAATGGTGCAACAATTTTATGTTAGGGACCCCTGCATATTTGGAGAGAGAAAGTGTAATTTGGTGTTATGGAGAGAAATGTATTAAGAGAGAAAGTATAGAGAGATATTGTGAGAGTAAGAGAATAATAGAACTATTTAAAGTAAACAGAAATTACAGACAATCGTTAGAAAGGTTAGGGTTAGATGAGGTGGATGAAAATAATAAATACTTACCTTATAATAACAATGAATTTGAAATAACAATAAATGAGAATAAAGGTATTAAGTACTTACCTGTGGTGGAAAATTATGAGGATAATTATAGAATACATAACAAATTAATGACATATGATACTGAGATAAACGGAACCCTACTCGATCGTGACTTGAAATATTTGCTTGATAACATTTGTATAAATGAATATGAATATAATGTTACTAATAATAAAATTTATTTATTAAGTAATAAATTAAATAGACTTAAGATTCGTTTGTTGTTCAACGATGGTGGATAGACTGTTTCAATTGTGTAATGAACATTAAAGATATATGTGAAAAGTGATACTGAATTGGACTGCTATGAACTGAGTTTGGTAAATAACAAAATAATGAGTTGGAGTGTATATTTTTCATTGTTTTATATGTATTTATCTATCAATGTATTTTTGATGTGTATTATGTATTATGTATTACAGGTACACCAGTATGTATTATTATGTATTTTAATAACATGTTTAATAATAATATTTTTTTTTCAATTGAATAACAATTAAAGAGTAATCATTCTTTATTAAATTGTGGTACAAAAGAAAGTTGTACTAACTTTGTAACTTTATAAATTATTAATTGTCATAGAAAGTTTTTAATGAAGTTCAATCATTATTTAATTATGTTGAAGGTAATTACTAATGGATAATAATATTTAAATAAGAATATATATATATTTGAAAAGTGAGAAGTACTGTTATGAGTAGGTGAGAGATGTATTTTATAAGACAAATGTCAATGATTGCAGCAAGGTAGAATGTTTAAACAGGAATAGAGCCTGGGTATAGATAAATGCAGGTGAGTTATTTAATTAATGAAAAGGGAGTTAGATAGTTAAGAATTGTGAAGTAAATAATACAAAGAGAATTATTAGATATTTAGGGACACAGTAGTTAGTGATTATTTGTAAAGGTGTTTAAGTAAAGGTATACACATATAATTGTTGTTGATGAATTCTGTAGTGGGGGTGAGGTGATAAGGAGTAGCCAACCAATAGTGTTGTGGCAGGTAATAGCATAATTTTAATGGAGTGTTTGCCGAATTATTTGGAAGGGCAAAATATTATGAATGTATATAGCCAGTTAGGGAACACCCAACTCATTGCAAAGACAAGCGGTGCCATAAGATTTAAATGAAATTAGTTAAGGTGTTTATAATTGAGATATTGGTGTCATGATAGGTAAATTTGGTGGTCAGTTAGAAGAAGGTGAGTAAAAATATAAAAGTATAGTGAATATAGGAGTTACCCAGACTAAACAGTGATAGAAGGTGAAAGGTTAGGTAGTTAGGTAGGTAGAAAATTCAGAGTATAGAGGTAATGAAAAATGAATAATATGAATATTAATAATAAATTTAAAATGAATTTTATAATTATAATAAATAATGATTGATGTTTAATGAAGTAATTAATTGAAATGCAATTAATTTTTTTGATGCAACTTCAAATAAATTATGCAAATGATTATTGCATATCTTATAGTGCAAATCTTAATCAATGAATAAATTATTTCAATGTATTAAATGTATCAATGTGTATTATTATGTAAAATGTATTATGTATTTATGTTATAAAATTTTTAACATGCTTTTATAATATGGAAATAATGTGTACGAAGAGATAAAAAAATAATTGGCGCTGTTAATACCAGATTATTACCTGTTAATAGTAATAATAATAATAATAATAATGTTTTTTTTTTTATTTGAACCATTCAATAAGATTTATAAATAAATAAATATACAGATTTATTAATTCTTTTATATCAATTTAATTTGTTTTTCTCCAGGTTTGGGAGATATATAGTGTGATTTTCATATTTTCAAATGGAGTTTAATTCTTTTTATATCAAGGTGTTTATGTTATAATTACAGTAATTATAAAAGAGAATGAGATAAATATTATCGATAGTAATCGAAACCATTCATTAATTCAGGATTTGTTAATATGGAGAAAGGAAATTCTTTCTAATTCTTGAGAATTATTTTTAGTAGTATAACTTTTATAACTATATTAAGCCAACCCAGTGCTTATTAGCACAAACCAGCACTTAGCTAAGGAGAACCAGATCAGTTGAGGATGGAGTGATTTACCAAGCCACTATTTTAATATTCATCATGTATTGTTTCAGTGTTTGGTGATATGACAGCGGTCCTGAGCTGGCCAACGCGTCAGAGCAGGGGCGTTAGGAGCCTAAGTGGCCTTATGGTGTTGGGATCTCGCAGGAGAAGTCCAGTAAGGTCATGTAGGTACGGTCATCATCATCAGACCAAGGGTGAGTTGTTATTTTCTTTTATATAAAATTGAAAGGGGGTTGTGGCGACTTATCCTGGCTGATCCCTTTAGGAAGTATGAAAGGGTCAATGAAAGTTTTTGTGCTTCGACACACAATCTTTCATTGAGGGGGTTTTGTAATGGTACAATCATGGTACATTTTATAATTACCTTAAATATGGTAAATAAAACCATAACTATTGTATTTTCTTAGTTTGGTCATAATCAAACCAACCTTAAATAACCAGTATGAATATATAGTGAGTGGAGTGTATAATAATATTTGCCAGGATTTGGACCGATTCATAGCAAAAAACTGTGAAACATCACAAAAACAGTATGTAATTTGTTGTGATAACAGTGACGCTCCTTAATTACGTCAGCGGCCGAGAATGTGTTTACATCAACAACACGATGCTGTCAACAGCTTAACAAAGAATGTGTGACGTAGGTTCACCCCACCTCGGCAACATATAACAAAGACTCTTCATCATTCCATCTGCAACAGTGAGCAGAGCCGGCCGGCCACCCGTTCACTCATACGTGAATTTTAATATTTAAACCACTGTAAGTGGTTAATAAACTATTTAACTACAGTGTTTTAACGTCAAAGATGTGACCGGTAAAAAGTCGACGAACTCGCGGTACGCGAAGTTCGCAAAACAATAGACATCCAACTATTTGGTGAGAACGCACAACAGCTACGACTTTGGTGAGAACGTTCCATCACACACAAGATTATTTTATTTTCACATCAAATTCCATTAAAATGACCACGTAACATATAAATTCAATTATTCAAAATGTCACTTTTAAAAAACAAATGAGCTCATAACATAACAAATTGTACCATATGAGAGAGAGAGAGAGAGAGAGAGAGAGAGAGAGAGAGAGAGAGAGAGAGAGAGAGAGAGAGAGAGAGAGATTGCGTGTGCGTGAGTAATTACTAAGTGCTGGGTTGTGCACACATAAATATATTACGATATGTAAGGATATAGTCACGTAAGTACATAATATTATATAATAACACATTTACCTGTATTATGATTTTGGAGGGTTTAGAGTTTGTTTAACACTTGCAAGATTATTATGTAAGATGTCTATAAAATAAAAAGGGTATTTCATTGGTAACAATTTTAAACAGATATCTTATTATTTCAAGCAACTTCCGTTCTTCACAACTTCGCGTAACGAATTCCTGCCCTATAATGTATGACAACATATGTAATAAAGATGGCGCCCGAATTTTGTAAACATGACTATAAGTTTAACATGTAATCTATCGTATAAATTTGCGCCCGAACAGGGACTCGACTATCTGTAACTATATAATATTAAGGTTACAGATGGTCGCCTGCGAACAGGGACTCTATGTAATATTATTTATATAGAGTACGCCTAGAAAGAGAGCGGAAAGAGTTGTTTGAGGTAATAAATACTAAAATTGTAATACATAAACATAACGTAATAGTTAGGTTATACAATTGTATGAATGTGTGTATTTTAAAATTGCCAACATGAGTACAAATGATAATATTACAAAAGAAATCAGTACAACTGAGGTAAATTTGACTGGCGAGATGGATGTACAACCAAATCAAGCTAGTCAGACTGACGAGGCAAATACGCCTGTATCTGTAGAGACAACGAAAACCGATACATCCATATCAGCTATGTCAGATAGTAATAAGGATGAAACTAGTGCAATGATGCAATTACTATTAAAATTAGACAAAAAACTAGATGAGCAGAAAAGCGATTCTAATATTAAATTCACAAATTTGAATGACAAATTTGATAAACAATTTAATGAACTCAAGAATGAAATAAAATTAGGTCACGATAAACTGATTAAAAAATGTGACAAAGTAATAACAAAACTAGATGAGAATTTAAGTCAATTAGTAAGTCAGAAAGTAAATAGTAGTACCCAGCAAAATGCAGTACTGAATAATAACGAATTTAAAAAAGATAACTCAAATAATGAATGTACTGATAGTAAGAATATTACAAGTAGTAAGAATGTGGTGTTGGAAAATGATAATGAAAGTATTATGAATGATAATGAAATGTTTGAGTGTATTAAGTCAGAAAGAAAGTTTGGAGAAAGTATTTTTGTACAAGGAGTGCAGGGGGTAGAATTTTCTTTTGATGTTGTATTAGGGGGTGAAGAAAAGTCTTCACGAATTTTTTATAAGGATAAGAGTTCCTTCAATTTATATTTGGGAGACGAAAGGTCTACAAATAAAGTTTCTTGGTATTTTTGTGTACCTAATAAATGGTGCAACAATTTTATGTTAGGGACCCCTGCATATTTGGAGAGAGAAAGTGTAATTTGGTGTTATGGAGAGAAATGTATTAAGAGAGAAAGTATAGAGAGATATTGTGAGAGTAAGAGAATAATAGAACTATTTAAAGTAAACAGAAATTACAGACAATCGTTAGAAAGGTTAGGGTTAGATGAGGTGGATGAAAATAATAAATACTTACCTTATAATAACAATGAATTTGAAATAACAATAAATGAGAATAAAGGTATTAAGTACTTACCTGTGGTGGAAAATTATGAGGATAATTATAGAATACATAACAAATTAATGACATATGATACTGAGATAAACGGAACCCTACTCGATCGTGACTTGAAATATTTGCTTGATAACATTTGTATAAATGAATATGAATATAATGTTACTAATAATAAAATTTATTTATTAAGTAATAAATTAAATAGACTTAAGATTCGTTTGTTGTTCAACGATGGTGGATAGACTGTTTCAATTGTGTAATGAACATTAAAGATATATGTGAAAAGTGATACTGAATTGGACTGCTATGAACTGAGTTTGGTAAATAACAAAATAATGAGTTGGAGTGTATATTTTTCATTGTTTTATATGTATTTATCTATCAATGTATTTTTGATGTGTATTATGTATTATGTATTACAGGTACACCAGTATGTATTATTATGTATTTTAATAACATGTTTAATAATAATATTTTTTTTTCAATTGAATAACAATTAAAGAGTAATCATTCTTTATTAAATTGTGGTACAAAAGAAAGTTGTACTAACTTTGTAACTTTATAAATTATTAATTGTCATAGAAAGTTTTTAATGAAGTTCAATCATTATTTAATTATGTTGAAGGTAATTACTAATGGATAATAATATTTAAATAAGAATATATATATATTTGAAAAGTGAGAAGTACTGTTATGAGTAGGTGAGAGATGTATTTTATAAGACAAATGTCAATGATTGCAGCAAGGTAGAATGTTTAAACAGGAATAGAGCCTGGGTATAGATAAATGCAGGTGAGTTATTTAATTAATGAAAAGGGAGTTAGATAGTTAAGAATTGTGAAGTAAATAATACAAAGAGAATTATTAGATATTTAGGGACACAGTAGTTAGTGATTATTTGTAAAGGTGTTTAAGTAAAGGTATAAACATATAATTGTTGTTGATGAATTCTGTAGTGGGGGTGAGGTGATAAGGAGTAGCCAACCAATAGTGTTGTGGCAGGTAATAGCATAATTTTAATGGAGTGTTTGCCGAATTATTTGGAAGGGCAAAATATTATGAATGTATATAGCCAGTTAGGGAACACCCAACTCATTGCAAAGACGAGCGGTGCCATAAGATTTAAATGAAATTAGTTAAGGTGTTTATAATTGAGATATTGGTGTCATGATAGGTAAATTTGGTGGTCAGTTAGAAGAAGGTGAGTAAAAATATAAAAGTATAGTGAATATAGGAGTTACCCAGACTAAACAGTGATAGAAGGTGAAAGGTTAGGTAGTTAGGTAGTTAGGTAGGTAGAAAATTCAGAGTATAGAGGTAATGAAAAATGAATAATATGAATATTAATAATAAATTTAAAATGAATTTTATAATTATAATAAATAATGATTGATGTTTAATGAAGTAATTAATTGAAATGCAATTAATTTTTTTGATGCAACTTCAAATAAATTATGCAAATGATTATTGCATATCTTATAGTGCAAATCTTAATCAATGAATAAATTATTTCAATGTATTAAATGTATCAATGTGTATTATTATGTAAAATGTATTATGTATTTATGTTATAAAATTTTTAACATGCTTTTATAATATGGAAATAATGTGTACGAAGAGATAAAAAAATAATTGGCGCTGTTAATACCAGATTATTACCTGTTAATAGTAATAATAATAATAATAATAATGTTTTTTTTTTATTTGAACCATTCAATAAGATTTATAAATAAATAAATATACAGATTTATTAATTCTTTTATATCAATTTAATTTGTTTTTCTCCAGGTTTGGGAGATATATAGTGTGATTTTCATATTTTCAAATGGAGTTTAATTCTTTTTATATCAAGGTGTTTATGTTATAATTACAGTAATTATAAAAGAGAATGAGATAAATATTATCGATAGTAATCGAAACCATTCATTAATTCAGGATTTGTTAATATGGAGAAAGGAAATTCTTTCTAATTCTTGAGAATTATTTTTAGTAGTATAACTTTTATAACTATATTAAGCCAACCCAGTGCTTATTAGCACAAACCAGCACTTAGCTAAGGGGAACCAGATCAGTTGAGGATGGAGTGATTTACCAAGCCACTATTTTAATATTCATCATGTATTGTTTCAGTGTTTGGTGATATGACAGCGGTCCTGAGCTGGCCAACGCGTCAGAGCAGGGGCGTTAGGAGCCTAAGTGGCCTTATGGTGTTGGGATCTCGCAGGAGAAGTCCAGTAAGGTCATGTAGGTACGGTCATCATCATCAGACCAAGGGTGAGTTGTTATTTTCTTTTATATAAAATTGTAAGGGGGTTGTGGCGACTTATCCTGGCTGATCCCTTTAGGAAGTATGAAAGGGTCAATGAAAGTTTTTGTGCTTCGACACACAATCTTTCATTGAGGGGGTTTTGTAATGGTACAATCATGGTACATTTTATAATTACCTTAAATATGGTAAATAAAACCATAACTATTGTATTTTCTTAGTTTGGTCATAATCAAACCAACCTTAAATAACCAGTATGAATATATAGTGAGTGGAGTGTATAATAATATTTGCCAGGATTTGGACCGATTCATAGCAAAAAACTGTGAAACATCACAAAAACAGTATGTAATTTGTTGTGATAACAGTGACGCTCCTTAATTACGTCAGCGGCCGAGAATGTGTTTACATCAACAACACGATGCTGTCAACAGCTTAACAAAGAACGTGTGACGTAGGTTCACCCCACCTCGGCAACATATAACAAAGACTCTTCATCATTCCATCTGCAACAGTGAGCAGAGCCGGCCGGCCACCCGTTCACTCATACGTGAATTTTAATATTTAAACCACTGTAAGTGGTTAATAAACTATTTAACTACAGTGTTTTAACGTCAAAGATGTGACCGGTAAAAAGTCGACGAACTCGCGGTACGCGAAGTTCGCAAAACAATAGACATCCAACTATTTGGTGAGAACGCACAACAGCTACGACTTTGGTGAGAACGTTCCATCACACACAAGATTATTTTATTTTCACATCAAATTCCATTAAAATGACCACGTAACATATAAATTCAATTATTCAAAATGTCACTTTTAAAAAACAAATGAGCTCATAACATAACAAATTGTACCATGAGAGAGAGAGAGAGAGAGAGAGAGAGAGAGAGAGAGAGAGAGAGAGAGAGAGAGAGATTGCGTGTGCGTGAGTAATTACTAAGTGCTGGGTTGTGCACACATAAATATATTACGATATGTAAGGATATAGTCACGTAAGTACATAATATTATATAATAACACATTTACCTGTATTATGATTTTGGAGGGTTTAGAGTTTGTTTAACACTTGCAAGATTATTATGTAAGATGTCTATAAAATAAAAAGGGTATTTCATTGGTAACAATTTTAAACAGATATCTTATTATTTCAAGCAACTTCCGTTCTTCACAACTTCGCGTAATGAATTCCTGCCCTATAATGTATGACAACATATGTAATAAAGATGGCGCCCGAATTTTGTAAACATGACTATAAATTTAACATGTAATCTATCGTATAATTTTGCGCCCGAACAGGGACTCGACTATCTGTAACTATATAATATTAAGGTTACAGATGGTCGCCTGCGAACAGGGACTCTATGTAATATTATTTATATAGAGTACGCCTAGAAAGAGAGCGGAAAAAGTTGTTTGAGGTAATAAATACTAAAATTGTAATACATAAACATAACGTAATAGTTAGGTTATACAATTGTATGAATGTGTGTATTTTAAAATTGCCAACATGAGTACAAATGATAATATTACAAAAGAAATCAGTACAACTGAGGTAAATTTGACTGGCGAGATGGATGTACAACCAAATCAAGCTAGTCAGACTGACGAGGCAAATACGCCTGTATCTGTAGAGACAACGAAAACCGATACATCCATATCAGCTATGTCAGATAGTAATAAGGATGAAACTAGTGCAATGATGCAATTACTATTAAAATTAGACAAAAAACTAGATGAGCAGAAAAGTGATTCTAATATTAAATTCACAAATTTGAATGACAAATTTGATAAACAATTTAATGAACTCAAGAATGAAATAAAATTAGGTCACGATAAACTGATTAAAAAATGTGACAAAGTAATAACAAAACTAGATGAGAATTTAAGTCAATTAGTAAGTCAGAAAGTAAATAGTAGTACCCAGCAAAATGCAGTACTGAATAATAACGAATTTAAAAAAGATAACTCAAATAATGAATGTACTGATAGTAAGAATATTACAAGTAGTAAGAATGTGGTGTTGGAAAATGATAATGAAAGTATTATGAATGATAATGAAATGTTTGAGTGTATTAAGTCAGAAAGAAAGTTTGGAGAAAGTATTTTTGTACAAGGAGTGCAGGGGGTAGAATTTTCTTTTGATGTTGTATTAGGGGGTGAAGAAAAGTCTTCACGAATTTTTTATAAGGATAAGAGTTCCTTCAATTTATATTTGGGAGACGAAAGGTCTACAAATAAAGTTTCTTGGTATTTTTGTGTACCTAATAAATGGTGCAACAATTTTATGTTAGGGACCCCTGCATATTTGGAGAGAGAAAGTGTAATTTGGTGTTATGGAGAGAAATGTATTAAGAGAGAAAGTATAGAGAGATATTGTGAGAGTAAGAGAATAATAGAACTATTTAAAGTAAACAGAAATTACAGACAATCGTTAGAAAGGTTAGGGTTAGATGAGGTGGATGAAAATAATAAATACTTACCTTATAATAACAATGAATTTGAAATAACAATAAATGAGAATAAAGGTATTAAGTACTTACCTGTGGTGGAAAATTATGAGGATAATTATAGAATACATAACAAATTAATGACATATGATACTGAGATAAACGGAACCCTACTCGATCGTGACTTGAAATATTTGCTTGATAACATTTGTATAAATGAATATGAATATAATGTTACTAATAATAAAATTTATTTATTAAGTAATAAATTAAATAGACTTAAGATTCGTTTGTTGTTCAACGATGGTGGATAGACTGTTTCAATTGTGTAATGAACATTAAAGATATATGTGAAAAGTGATACTGAATTGGACTGCTATGAACTGAGTTTGGTAAATAACAAAATAATGAGTTGGAGTGTATATTTTTCATTGTTTTATATGTATTTATCTATCAATGTATTTTTGATGTGTATTATGTATTATGTATTACAGGTACACCAGTATGTATTATTATGTATTTTAATAACATGTTTAATAATAATATTTTTTTTTCAATTGAATAACAATTAAAGAGTAATCATTCTTTATTAAATTGTGGTACAAAAGAAAGTTGTACTAACTTTGTAACTTTATAAATTATTAATTGTCATAGAAAGTTTTTAATGAAGTTCAATCATTATTTAATTATGTTGAAGGTAATTACTAATGGATAATAATATTTAAATAAGAATATATATATATTTGAAAAGTGAGAAGTACTGTTATGAGTAGGTGAGAGATGTATTTTATAAGACAAATGTCAATGATTGCAGCAAGGTAGAATGTTTAAACAGGAATAGAGCCTGGGTATAGATAAATGCAGGTGAGTTATTTAATTAATGAAAAGGGAGTTAGATAGTTAAGAATTGTGAAGTAAATAATACAAAGAGAATTATTAGATATTTAGGGACACAGTAGTTAGTGATTATTTGTAAAGGTGTTTAAGTAAAGGTATACACATATAATTGTTGTTGATGAATTCTGTAGTGGGGGTGAGGTGATAAGGAGTAGCCAACCAATAGTGTTGTGGCAGGTAATAGCATAATTTTAATGGAGTGTTTGCCGAATTATTTGGAAGGGCAAAATATTATGAATGTATATAGCCAGTTAGGGAACACCCAACTCATTGCAAAGACGAGCGGTGCCATAAGATTTAAATGAAATTAGTTAAGGTGTTTATAATTGAGATATTGGTGTCATGATAGGTAAATTTGGTGGTCAGTTAGAAGAAGGTGAGTAAAAATATAAAAGTATAGTGAATATAGGAGTTACCCAGACTAAACAGTGATAGAAGGTGAAAGGTTAGGTAGTTAGGTAGTTAGGTAGGTAGAAAATTCAGAGTATAGAGGTAATGAAAAATGAATAATATGAATATTAATAATAAATTTAAAATGAATTTTATAATTATAATAAATAATGATTGATGTTTAATGAAGTAATTAATTGAAATGCAATTAATTTTTTTGATGCAACTTCAAATAAATTATGCAAATGATTATTGCATATCTTATAGTGCAAATCTTAATCAATGAATAAATTATTTCAATGTATTAAATGTATCAATGTGTATTATTATGTAAAATGTATTATGTATTTATGTTATAAAATTTTTAACATGCTTTTATAATATGGAAATAATGTGTACGAAGAGATAAAAAAATAATTGGCGCTGTTAATACCAGATTATTACCTGTTAATAGTAATAATAATAATAATAATAACGTTTTTTTTTTTATTTGAACCATTCAATAAGATTTATAAATAAATAAATATACAGATTTATTAATTCTTTTATATCAATTTAATTTGTTTTTCTCCAGGTTTGGGAGATATATAGTGTGATTTTCATATTTTCAAATGGAGTTTAATTCTTTTTATATCAAGGTGTTTATGTTATAATTACAGTAATTATAAAAGAGAATGAGATAAATATTATCGATAGTAATCGAAACCATTCATTAATTCAGGATTTGTTAATATGGAGAAAGGAAATTCTTTCTAATTCTTGAGAATTATTTTTAGTAGTATAACTTTTATAACTATATTAAGCCAACCCAGTGCTTATTAGCACAAACCAGCACTTAGCTAAGGGGAACCAGATCAGTTGAGGATGGAGTGATTTACCAAGCCACTATTTTAATATTCATCATGTATTGTTTCAGTGTTTGGTGATATGACAGCGGTCCTGAGCTGGCCAACGCGTCAGAGCAGGGGCGTTAGGAGCCTAAGTGGCCTTATGGTGTTGGGATCTCGCAGGAGAAGTCCAGTAAGGTCATGTAGGTGCGGTCATCATCATCAGACCAAGGGTGAGTTGTTATTTTCTTTTATATAAAATTGTAAGGGGGTTGTGGCGACTTATCCTGGCTGATCCCTTTAGGAAGTATGAAAGGGTCAATGAAAGTTTTTGTGCTTCGACACACAATCTTTCATTGAGGGGGTTTTGTAATGGTACAATCATGGTACATTTTATAATTACCTTAAATATGGTAAATAAAACCATAACTATTGTATTTTCTTAGTTTGGTCATAATCAAACCAACCTTAAATAACCAGTATGAATATATAGTGAGTGGAGTGTATAATAATATTTGCCAGGATTTGGACCGATTCATAGCAAAAAACTGTGAAACATCACAAAAACAGTATGTAATTTGTTGTGATAACAGTGACGCTCCTTAATTACGTCAGCGGCCGAGAATGTGTTTACATCAACAACACGATGCTGTCAACAGCTTAACAAAGAACGTGTGACGTAGGTTCACCCCACCTCGGCAACATATAACAAAGACTCTTCATCATTCCATCTGCAACAGTGAGCAGAGCCGGCCGGCCACCCGTTCACTCATACGTGAATTTTAATATTTAAACCACTGTAAGTGGTTAATAAACTATTTAACTACAGTGTTTTAACGTCAAAGATGTGACCGGTAAAAAGTCGACGAACTCGCGGTACGCGAAGTTCGCAAAACAATAGACATCCAACTATTTGGTGAGAACGCACAACAGCTACGACTTTGGTGAGAACGTTCCATCACACACAAGATTATTTTATTTTCACATCAAATTCCATTAAAATGACCACGTAACATATAAATTCAATTATTCAAAATGTCACTTTTAAAAAACAAATGAGCTCATAACATAACAAATTGTACCATGAGAGAGAGAGAGAGAGAGAGAGAGAGAGAGAGAGAGAGAGAGAGAGAGAGAGAGAGATTGCGCGTGCGTGAGTAATTACTAAGTGCTGGGTTGTGCACACATAAATATATTACGATATGTAAGGATATAGTCACGTAAGTACATAATATTATATAATAACACATTTACCTGTATTATGATTTTGGAGGGTTTAGAGTTTGTTTAACACTTGCAAGATTATTATGTAAGATGTCTATAAAATAAAAAGGGTATTTCATTGGTAACAATTTTAAACAGATATCTTATTATTTCAAGCAACTTCCGTTCTTCACAACTTCGCGTAACGAATTCCTGCCCTATAATGTATGACAACATATGTAATAAAGATGGCGCCCGAATTTTGTAAACATGACTATAAATTTAACATGTAATCTATCGTATAATTTTGCGCCCGAACAGGGACTCGACTATCTGTAACTATATAATATTAAGGTTACAGATGGTCGCCTGCGAACAGGGACTCTATGTAATATTATTTATATAGAGTACGCCTAGAAAGAGAGCGGAAAAAGTTGTTTGAGGTAATAAATACTAAAATTGTAATACATAAACATAACGTAATAGTTAGGTTATACAATTGTATGAATGTGTGTATTTTAAAATTGCCAACATGAGTACAAATGATAATATTACAAAAGAAATCAGTACAACTGAGGTAAATTTGACTGGCGAGATGGATGTACAACCAAATCAAGCTAGTCAGACTGACGAGGCAAATACGCCTGTATCTGTAGAGACAACGAAAACCGATACATCCATATCAGCTATGTCAGATAGTAATAAGGATGAAACTAGTGCAATGATGCAATTACTATTAAAATTAGACAAAAAACTAGATGAGCAGAAAAGCGATTCTAATATTAAATTCACAAATTTGAATGACAAATTTGATAAACAATTTAATGAACTCAAGAATGAAATAAAATTAGGTCACGATAAACTGATTAAAAAATGTGACAAAGTAATAACAAAACTAGATGAGAATTTAAGTCAATTAGTAAGTCAGAAAGTAAATAGTAGTACCCAGCAAAATGCAGTACTGAATAATAACGAATTTAAAAAAGATAACTCAAATAATGAATGTACTGATAGTAAGAATATTACAAGTAGTAAGAATGTGGTGTTGGAAAATGATAATGAAAGTATTATGAATGATAATGAAATGTTTGAGTGTATTAAGTCAGAAAGAAAGTTTGGAGAAAGTATTTTTGTACAAGGAGTGCAGGGGGTAGAATTTTCTTTTGATGTTGTATTAGGGGGTGAAGAAAAGTCTTCACGAATTTTTTATAAGGATAAGAGTTCCTTCAATTTATATTTGGGAGACGAAAGGTCTACAAATAAAGTTTCTTGGTATTTTTGTGTACCTAATAAATGGTGCAACAATTTTATGTTAGGGACCCCTGCATATTTGGAGAGAGAAAGTGTAATTTGGTGTTATGGAGAGAAATGTATTAAGAGAGAAAGTATAGAGAGATATTGTGAGAGTAAGAGAATAATAGAACTATTTAAAGTAAACAGAAATTACAGACAATCGTTAGAAAGGTTAGGGTTAGATGAGGTGGATGAAAATAATAAATACTTACCTTATAATAACAATGAATTTGAAATAACAATAAATGAGAATAAAGGTATTAAGTACTTACCTGTGGTGGAAAATTATGAGGATAATTATAGAATACATAACAAATTAATGACATATGATACTGAGATAAACGGAACCCTACTCGATCGTGACTTGAAATATTTGCTTGATAACATTTGTATAAATGAATATGAATATAATGTTACTAATAATAAAATTTATTTATTAAGTAATAAATTAAATAGACTTAAGATTCGTTTGTTGTTCAACGATGGTGGATAGACTGTTTCAATTGTGTAATGAACATTAAAGATATATGTGAAAAGTGATACTGAATTGGACTGCTATGAACTGAGTTTGGTAAATAACAAAATAATGAGTTGGAGTGTATATTTTTCATTGTTTTATATGTATTTATCTATCAATGTATTTTTGATGTGTATTATGTATTATGTATTACAGGTACACCAGTATGTATTATTATGTATTTTAATAACATGTTTAATAATAATATTTTTTTTTCAATTGAATAACAATTAAAGAGTAATCATTCTTTATTAAATTGTGGTACAAAAGAAAGTTGTACTAACTTTGTAACTTTATAAATTATTAATTGTCATAGAAAGTTTTTAATGAAGTTCAATCATTATTTAATTATGTTGAAGGTAATTACTAATGGATAATAATATTTAAATAAGAATATATATATATTTGAAAAGTGAGAAGTACTGTTATGAGTAGGTGAGAGATGTATTTTATAAGACAAATGTCAATGATTGCAGCAAGGTAGAATGTTTAAACAGGAATAGAGCCTGGGTATAGATAAATGCAGGTGAGTTATTTAATTAATGAAAAGGGAGTTAGATAGTTAAGAATTGTGAAGTAAATAATACAAAGAGAATTATTAGATATTTAGGGACACAGTAGTTAGTGATTATTTGTAAAGGTGTTTAAGTAAAGGTATACACATATAATTGTTGTTGATGAATTCTGTAGTGGGGGTGAGGTGATAAGGAGTAGCCAACCAATAGTGTTGTGGCAGGTAATAGCATAATTTTAATGGAGTGTTTGCCGAATTATTTGGAAGGGCAAAATATTATGAATGTATATAGCCAGTTAGGGAACACCCAACTCATTGCAAAGACAAGCGGTGCCATAAGATTTAAATGAAATTAGTTAAGGTGTTTATAATTGAGATATTGGTGTCATGATAGGTAAATTTGGTGGTCAGTTAGAAGAAGGTGAGTAAAAATATAAAAGTATAGTGAATATAGGAGTTACCCAGACTAAACAGTGATAGAAGGTGAAAGGTTAGGTAGTTAGGTAGTTAGGTAGGTAGAAAATTCAGAGTATAGAGGTAATGAAAAATGAATAATATGAATATTAATAATAAATTTAAAATGAATTTTATAATTATAATAAATAATGATTGATGTTTAATGAAGTAATTAATTGAAATGCAATTAATTTTTTTGATGCAACTTCAAATAAATTATGCAAATGATTATTGCATATCTTATAGTGCAAATCTTAATCAATGAATAAATTATTTCAATGTATTAAATGTATCAATGTGTATTATTATGTAAAATGTATTATGTATTTATGTTATACAATTTTTAACATGCTTTTATAATATGGAAATAATGTGTACGAAGAGATAAAAAAATAATTGGCGCTGTTAATACCAGATTATTACCTGTTAATAGTAATAATAATAATAATAATAATGTTTTTTTTTTTATTTGAACCATTCAATAAGATTTATAAATAAATAAATATACAGATTTATTAATTCTTTTATATCAATTTAATTTGTTTTTCTCCAGGTTTGGGAGATATATAGTGTGATTTTCATATTTTCAAATGGAGTTTAATTCTTTTTATATCAAGGTGTTTATGTTATAATTACAGTAATTATAAAAGAGAATGAGATAAATATTATCGATAGTAATCGAAACCATTCATTAATTCAGGATTTGTTAATATGGAGAAAGGAAATTCTTTCTAATTCTTGAGAATTATTTTTAGTAGTATAACTTTTATAACTATATTAAGCCAACCCAGTGCTTATTAGCACAAACCAGCACTTAGCTAAGGAGAACCAGATCAGTTGAGGATGGAGTGATTTACCAAGCCACTATTTTAATATTCATCATGTATTGTTTCAGTGTTTGGTGATATGACAGCGGTCCTGAGCTGGCCAACGCGTCACAGCAGGGGCGTTAGGAGCCTAAGTGGCCTTATGGTGTTGGGATCTCGCAGGAGAAGTCCAGTAAGGTCATGTAGGTACGGTCATCATCATCAGACCAAGGGTGAGTTGTTATTTTCTTTTATATAAAATTGAAAGGGGGTTGTGGCGACTTATCCTGGCTGATCCCTTTAGGAAGTATGAAAGGGTCAATGAAAGTTTTTGTGCTTCGACACACAATCTTTCATTGAGGGGGTTTTGTAATGGTACAATCATGGTACATTTTATAATTACCTTAAATATGGTAAATAAAACCATAACTATTGTATTTTCTTAGTTTGGTCATAATCAAACCAACCTTAAATAACCAGTATGAATATATAGTGAGTGGAGTGTATAATAATATTTGCCAGGATTTGGACCGATTCATAGCAAAAAACTGTGAAACATCACAAAAACAGTATGTAATTTGTTGTGATAACAGTGACGCTCCTTAATTACGTCAGCGGCCGAGAATGTGTTTACATCAACAACACGATGCTGTCAACAGCTTAACAAAGAACGTGTGACGTAGGTTCACCCCACCTCGGCAACATATAACAAAGACTCTTCATCATTCCATCTGCAACAGTGAGCAGAGCCGGCCGGCCACCCGTTCACTCATACGTGAATTTTAATATTTAAACCACTGTAAGTGGTTAATAAACTATTTAACTACAGTGTTTTAACGTCAAAGATGTGACCGGTAAAAAGTCGACGAACTCGCGGTACGCGAAGTTCGCAAAACAATAGACATCCAACTATTTGGTGAGAACGCACAACAGCTACGACTTTGGTGAGAACGTTCCATCACACACAAGATTATTTTATTTTCACATCAAATTCCATTAAAATGACCACGTAACATATAAATTCAATTATTCAAAATGTCACTTTTAAAAAACAAATGAGCTCATAACATAACAAATTGTACCATATGAGAGAGAGAGAGAGAGAGAGAGAGAGAGAGAGAGAGAGAGAGAGAGAGAGAGAGAGAGAGAGAGAGAGATTGCGTGTGCGTGAGTAATTACTAAGTGCTGGGTTGTGCACACATAAATATATTACGATATGTAAGGATATAGTCACGTAAGTACATAATATTATATAATAACACATTTACCTGTATTATGATTTTGGAGGGTTTAGAGTTTGTTTAACACTTGCAAGATTATTATGTAAGATGTCTATAAAATAAAAAGGGTATTTCATTGGTAACAATTTTAAACAGATATCTTATTATTTCAAGCAACTTCCGTTCTTCACAACTTCGCGTAACGAATTCCTGCCCTATAATGTATGACAACATATGTAATAAAGATGGCGCCCGAATTTTGTAAACATGACTATAAGTTTAACATGTAATCTATCGTATAATTTTGCGCCCGAACAGGGACTCGACTATCTGTAACTATATAATATTAAGGTTACAGATGGTCGCCTGCGAACAGGGACTCTATATAATATTATTTATATAGAGTACGCCTAGAAAGAGAGCGGAAAGAGTTGTTTGAGGTAATAAATACTAAAATTGTAATACATAAACATAACGTAATAGTTAGGTTATACAATTGTATGAATGTGTGTATTTTAAAATTGCCAACATGAGTACAAATGATAATATTACAAAAGAAATCAGTACAACTGAGGTAAATTTGACTGGCGAGATGGATGTACAACCAAATCAAGCTAGTCAGACTGACGAGGCAAATACGCCTGTATCTGTAGAGACAACGAAAACCGATACATCCATATCAGCTATGTCAGATAGTAATAAGGATGAAACTAGTGCAATGATGCAATTACTATTAAAATTAGACAAAAAACTAGATGAGCAGAAAAGCGATTCTAATATTAAATTCACAAATTTGAATGACAAATTTGATAAACAATTTAATGAACTCAAGAATGAAATAAAATTAGGTCACGATAAACTGATTAAAAAATGTGACAAAGTAATAACAAAACTAGATGAGAATTTAAGTCAATTAGTAAGTCAGAAAGTAAATAGTAGTACCCAGCAAAATGCAGTACTGAATAATAACGAATTTAAAAAAGATAACTCAAATAATGAATGTACTGATAGTAAGAATATTACAAGTAGTAAGAATGTGGTGTTGGAAAATGATAATGAAAGTATTATGAATGATAATGAAATGTTTGAGTGTATTAAGTCAGAAAGAAAGTTTGGAGAAAGTATTTTTGTACAAGGAGTGCAGGGGGTAGAATTTTCTTTTGATGTTGTATTAGGGGGTGAAGAAAAGTCTTCACGAATTTTTTATAAGGATAAGAGTTCCTTCAATTTATATTTGGGAGACGAAAGGTCTACAAATAAAGTTTCTTGGTATTTTTGTGTACCTAATAAATGGTGCAACAATTTTATGTTAGGGACCCCTGCATATTTGGAGAGAGAAAGTGTAATTTGGTGTTATGGAGAGAAATGTATTAAGAGAGAAAGTATAGAGAGATATTGTGAGAGTAAGAGAATAATAGAACTATTTAAAGTAAACAGAAATTACAGACAATCGTTAGAAAGGTTAGGGTTAGATGAGGTGGATGAAAATAATAAATACTTACCTTATAATAACAATGAATTTGAAATAACAATAAATGAGAATAAAGGTATTAAGTACTTACCTGTGGTGGAAAATTATGAGGATAATTATAGAATACATAACAAATTAATGACATATGATACTGAGATAAACGGAACCCTACTCGATCGTGACTTGAAATATTTGCTTGATAACATTTGTATAAATGAATATGAATATAATGTTACTAATAATAAAATTTATTTATTAAGTAATAAATTAAATAGACTTAAGATTCGTTTGTTGTTCAACGATGGTGGATAGACTGTTTCAATTGTGTAATGAACATTAAAGATATATGTGAAAAGTGATACTGAATTGGACTGCTATGAACTGAGTTTGGTAAATAACAAAATAATGAGTTGGAGTGTATATTTTTCATTGTTTTATATGTATTTATCTATCAATGTATTTTTGATGTGTATTATGTATTATGTATTACAGGTACACCAGTATGTATTATTATGTATTTTAATAACATGTTTAATAATAATATTTTTTTTTCAATTGAATAACAATTAAAGAGTAATCATTCTTTATTAAATTGTGGTACAAAAGAAAGTTGTACTAACTTTGTAACTTTATAAATTATTAATTGTCATAGAAAGTTTTTAATGAAGTTCAATCATTATTTAATTATGTTGAAGGTAATTACTAATGGATAATAATATTTAAATAAGAATATATATATATTTGAAAAGTGAGAAGTACTGTTATGAGTAGGTGAGAGATGTATTTTATAAGACAAATGTCAATGATTGCAGCAAGGTAGAATGTTTAAACAGGAATAGAGCCTGGGTATAGATAAATGCAGGTGAGTTATTTAATTAATGAAAAGGGAGTTAGATAGTTAAGAATTGTGAAGTAAATAATACAAAGAGAATTATTAGATATTTAGGGACACAGTAGTTAGTGATTATTTGTAAAGGTGTTTAAGTAAAGGTATAAACATATAATTGTTGTTGATGAATTCTGTAGTGGGGGTGAGGTGATAAGGAGTAGCCAACCAATAGTGTTGTGGCAGGTAATAGCATAATTTTAATGGAGTGTTTGCCGAATTATTTGGAAGGGCAAAATATTATGAATGTATATAGCCAGTTAGGGAACACCCAACTCATTGCAAAGACGAGCGGTGCCATAAGATTTAAATGAAATTAGTTAAGGTGTTTATAATTGAGATATTGGTGTCATGATAGGTAAATTTGGTGGTCAGTTAGAAGAAGGTGAGTAAAAATATAAAAGTATAGTGAATATAGGAGTTACCCAGACTAAACAGTGATAGAAGGTGAAAGGTTAGGTAGTTAGGTAGGTAGAAAATTCAGAGTATAGAGGTAATGAAAAATGAATAATATGAATATTAATAATAAATTTAAAATGAATTTTATAATTATAATAAATAATGATTGATGTTTAATGAAGTAATTAATTGAAATGCAATTAATTTTTTTGATGCAACTTCAAATAAATTATGCAAATGATTATTGCATATCTTATAGTGCAAATCTTAATCAATGAATAAATTATTTCAATGTATTAAATGTATCAATGTGTATTATTATGTAAAATGTATTATGTATTTATGTTATAAAATTTTTAACATGCTTTTATAATATGGAAATAATGTGTACGAAGAGATAAAAAAATAATTGGCGCTGTTAATACCAGATTATTACCTGTTAATAGTAATAATAATAATAATAATAATGTTTTTTTTTTTATTTGAACCATTCAATAAGATTTATAAATAAATAAATATACAGATTTATTAATTCTTTTATATCAATTTAATTTGTTTTTCTCCAGGTTTGGGAGATATATAGTGTGATTTTCATATTTTCAAATGGAGTTTAATTCTTTTTATATCAAGGTGTTTATGTTATAATTACAGTAATTATAAAAGAGAATGAGATAAATATTATCGATAGTAATCGAAACCATTCATTAATTCAGGATTTGTTAATATGGAGAAAGGAAATTCTTTCTAATTCTTGAGAATTATTTTTAGTAGTATAACTTTTATAACTATATTAAGCCAACCCAGTGCTTATTAGCACAAACCAGCACTTAGCTAAGGAGAACCAGATCAGTTGAGGATGGAGTGATTTACCAAGCCACTATTTTAATATTCATCATGTATTGTTTCAGTGTTTGGTGATATGACAGCGGTCCTGAGCTGGCCAACGCGTCAGAGCAGGGGCGTTAGGAGCCTAAGTGGCCTTATGGTGTTGGGATCTCGCAGGAGAAGTCCAGTAAGGTCATGTAGGTACGGTCATCATCATCAGACCAAGGGTGAGTTGTTATTTTCTTTTATATAAAATTGAAAGGGGGTTGTGGCGACTTATCCTGGCTGATCCCTTTAGGAAGTATGAAAGGGTCAATGAAAGTTTTTGTGCTTCGACACACAATCTTTCATTGAGGGGGTTTTGTAATGGTACAATCATGGTACATTTTATAATTACCTTAAATATGGTAAATAAAACCATAACTATTGTATTTTCTTAGTTTGGTCATAATCAAACCAACCTTAAATAACCAGTATGAATATATAGTGAGTGGAGTGTATAATAATATTTGCCAGGATTTGGACCGATTCATAGCAAAAAACTGTGAAACATCACAAAAACAGTATGTAATTTGTTGTGATAACAGTGACGCTCCTTAATTACGTCAGCGGCCGAGAATGTGTTTACATCAACAACACGATGCTGTCAACAGCTTAACAAAGAACGTGTGACGTAGGTTCACCCCACCTCGGCAACATATAACAAAGACTCTTCATCATTCCATCTGCAACAGTGAGCAGAGCCGGCCGGCCACCCGTTCACTCATACGTGAATTTTAATATTTAAACCACTGTAAGTGGTTAATAAACTATTTAACTACAGTGTTTTAACGTCAAAGATGTGACCGGTAAAAAGTCGACGAACTCGCGGTACGCGAAGTTCGCAAAACAATAGACATCCAACTATTTGGTGAGAACGCACAACAGCTACGACTTTGGTGAGAACGTTCCATCACACACAAGATTATTTTATTTTCACATCAAATTCCATTAAAATGACCACGTAACATATAAATTCAATTATTCAAAATGTCACTTTTAAAAAACAAATGAGCTCATAACATAACAAATTGTACCATATGAGAGAGAGAGAGAGAGAGAGAGAGAGAGAGAGAGAGAGAGAGAGAGAGAGAGAGAGATTGCGTGTGCGTGAGTAATTACTAAGTGCTGGGTTGTGCACACATAAATATATTACGATATGTAAGGATATAGTCACGTAAGTACATAATATTATATAATAACACATTTACCTGTATTATGATTTTGGAGGGTTTAGAGTTTGTTTAACACTTGCAAGATTATTATGTAAGATGTCTATAAAATAAAAAGGGTATTTCATTGGTAACAATTTTAAACAGATATCTTATTATTTCAAGCAACTTCCGTTCTTCACAACTTCGCGTAACGAATTCCTGCCCTATAATGTATGACAACATATGTAATAAAGATGGCGCCCGAATTTTGTAAACATGACTATAAGTTTAACATGTAATCTATCGTATAATTTTGCGCCCGAACAGGGACTCGACTATCTGTAACTATATAATATTAAGGTTACAGATGGTCGCCTGCGAACAGGGACTCTATGTAATATTATTTATATAGAGTACGCCTAGAAAGAGAGCGGAAAGAGTTGTTTGAGGTAATAAATACTAAAATTGTAATACATAAACATAACGTAATAGTTAGGTTATACAATTGTATGAATGTGTGTATTTTAAAATTGCCAACATGAGTACAAATGATAATATTACAAAAGAAATCAGTACAACTGAGGTAAATTTGACTGGCGAGATGGATGTACAACCAAATCAAGCTAGTCAGACTGACGAGGCAAATACGCCTGTATCTGTAGAGACAACGAAAACCGATACATCCATATCAGCTATGTCAGATAGTAATAAGGATGAAACTAGTGCAATGATGCAATTACTATTAAAATTAGACAAAAAACTAGATGAGCAGAAAAGCGATTCTAATATTAAATTCACAAATTTGAATGACAAATTTGATAAACAATTTAATGAACTCAAGAATGAAATAAAATTAGGTCACGATAAACTGATTAAAAAATGTGACAAAGTAATAACAAAACTAGATGAGAATTTAAGTCAATTAGTAAGTCAGAAAGTAAATAGTAGTACCCAGCAAAATGCAGTACTGAATAATAACGAATTTAAAAAAGATAACTCAAATAATGAATGTACTGATAGTAAGAATATTACAAGTAGTAAGAATGTGGTGTTGGAAAATGATAATGAAAGTATTATGAATGATAATGAAATGTTTGAGTGTATTAAGTCAGAAAGAAAGTTTGGAGAAAGTATTTTTGTACAAGGAGTGCAGGGGGTAGAATTTTCTTTTGATGTTGTATTAGGGGGTGAAGAAAAGTCTTCACGAATTTTTTATAAGGATAAGAGTTCCTTCAATTTATATTTGGGAGACGAAAGGTCTACAAATAAAGTTTCTTGGTATTTTTGTGTACCTAATAAATGGTGCAACAATTTTATGTTAGGGACCCCTGCATATTTGGAGAGAGAAAGTGTAATTTGGTGTTATGGAGAGAAATGTATTAAGAGAGAAAGTATAGAGAGATATTGTGAGAGTAAGAGAATAATAGAACTATTTAAAGTAAACAGAAATTACAGACAATCGTTAGAAAGGTTAGGGTTAGATGAGGTGGATGAAAATAATAAATACTTACCTTATAATAACAATGAATTTGAAATAACAATAAATGAGAATAAAGGTATTAAGTACTTACCTGTGGTGGAAAATTATGAGGATAATTATAGAATACATAACAAATTAATGACATATGATACTGAGATAAACGGAACCCTACTCGATCGTGACTTGAAATATTTGCTTGATAACATTTGTATAAATGAATATGAATATAATGTTACTAATAATAAAATTTATTTATTAAGTAATAAATTAAATAGACTTAAGATTCGTTTGTTGTTCAACGATGGTGGATAGACTGTTTCAATTGTGTAATGAACATTAAAGATATATGTGAAAAGTGATACTGAATTGGACTGCTATGAACTGAGTTTGGTAAATAACAAAATAATGAGTTGGAGTGTATATTTTTCATTGTTTTATATGTATTTATCTATCAATGTACTTTTGATGTGTATTATGTATTATGTATTACAGGTACACCAGTATGTATTATTATGTATTTTAATAACATGTTTAATAATAATATTTTTTTTTCAATTGAATAACAATTAAAGAGTAATCATTCTTTATTAAATTGTGGTACAAAAGAAAGTTGTACTAACTTTGTAACTTTATAAATTATTAATTGTCATAGAAAGTTTTTAATGAAGTTCAATCATTATTTAATTATGTTGAAGGTAATTACTAATGGATAATAATATTTAAATAAGAATATATATATATTTGAAAAGTGAGAAGTACTGTTATGAGTAGGTGAGAGATGTATTTTATAAGACAAATGTCAATGATTGCAGCAAGGTAGAATGTTTAAACAGGAATAGAGCCTGGGTATAGATAAATGCAGGTGAGTTATTTAATTAATGAAAAGGGAGTTAGATAGTTAAGAATTGTGAAGTAAATAATACAAAGAGAATTATTAGATATTTAGGGACACAGTAGTTAGTGATTATTTGTAAAGGTGTTTAAGTAAAGGTATAAACATATAATTGTTGTTGATGAATTCTGTAGTGGGGGTGAGGTGATAAGGAGTAGCCAACCAATAGTGTTGTGGCAGGTAATAGCATAATTTTAATGGAGTGTTTGCCGAATTATTTGGAAGGGCAAAATATTATGAATGTATATAGCCAGTTAGGGAACACCCAACTCATTGCAAAGACGAGCGGTGCCATAAGATTTAAATGAAATTAGTTAAGGTGTTTATAATTGAGATATTGGTGTCATGATAGGTAAATTTGGTGGTCAGTTAGAAGAAGGTGAGTAAAAATATAAAAGTATAGTGAATATAGGAGTTACCCAGACTAAACAGTGATAGAAGGTGAAAGGTTAGGTAGTTAGGTAGGTAGAAAATTCAGAGTATAGAGGTAATGAAAAATGAATAATATGAATATTAATAATAAATTTAAAATGAATTTTATAATTATAATAAATAATGATTGATGTTTAATGAAGTAATTAATTGAAATGCAATTAATTTTTTTGATGCAACTTCAAATAAATTATGCAAATGATTATTGCATATCTTATAGTGCAAATCTTAATCAATGAATAAATTATTTCAATGTATTAAATGTATCAATGTGTATTATTATGTAAAATGTATTATGTATTTATGTTATAAAATTTTTAACATGCTTTTATAATATGGAAATAATGTGTACGAAGAGATAAAAAAATAATTGGCGCTGTTAATACCAGATTATTACCTGTTAATAGTAATAATAATAATAATAATAATGTTTTTTTTTTTATTTGAACCATTCAATAAGATTTATAAATAAATAAATATACAGATTTATTAATTCTTTTATATCAATTTAATTTGTTTTTCTCCAGGTTTGGGAGATATATAGTGTGATTTTCATATTTTCAAATGGAGTTTAATTCTTTTTATATCAAGGTGTTTATGTTATAATTACAGTAATTATAAAAGAGAATGAGATAAATATTATCGATAGTAATCGAAACCATTCATTAATTCAGGATTTGTTAATATGGAGAAAGGAAATTCTTTCTAATTCTTGAGAATTATTTTTAGTAGTATAACTTTTATAACTATATTAAGCCAACCCAGTGCTTATTAGCACAAACCAGCACTTAGCTAAGGAGAACCAGATCAGTTGAGGATGGAGTGATTTACCAAGCCACTATTTTAATATTCATCATGTATTGTTTCAGTGTTTGGTGATATGACAGCGGTCCTGAGCTGGCCAACGCGTCAGAGCAGGGGCGTTAGGAGCCTAAGTGGCCTTATGGTGTTGGGATCTCGCAGGAGAAGTCCAGTAAGGTCATGTAGGTACGGTCATCATCATCAGACCAAGGGTGAGTTGTTATTTTCTTTTATATAAAATTGAAAGGGGGTTGTGGCGACTTATCCTGGCTGATCACTTTAGGAAGTATGAAAGGGTCAATGAAAGTTTTTGTGCTTCGACACACAATCTTTCATTGAGGGGGTTTTGTAATGGTACAATCATGGTACATTTTATAATTACCTTAAATATGGTAAATAAAACCATAACTATTGTATTTTCTTAGTTTGGTCATAATCAAACCAACCTTAAATAACCAGTATGAATATATAGTGAGTGGAGTGTATAATAATATTTGCCAGGATTTGGACCGATTCATAGCAAAAAACTGTGAAACATCACAAAAACAGTATGTAATTTGTTGTGATAACAGTGACGCTCCTTAATTACGTCAGCGGCCGAGAATGTGTTTACATCAACAACACGATGCTGTCAACAGCTTAACAAAGAACGTGTGACGTAGGTTCACCCCACCTCGGCAACATATAACAAAGACTCTTCATCATTCCATCTGCAACAGTGAGCAGAGCCGGCCGGCCACCCGTTCACTCATACGTGAATTTTAATATTTAAACCACTGTAAGTGGTTAATAAACTATTTAACTACAGTGTTTTAACGTCAAAGATGTGACCGGTAAAAAGTCGACGAACTCGCGGTACGCGAAGTTCGCAAAACAATAGACATCCAACTATTTGGTGAGAACGCACAACAGCTACGACTTTGGTGAGAACGTTCCATCACACACAAGATTATTTTATTTTCACATCAAATTCCATTAAAATGACCACGTAACATATAAATTCAATTATTCAAAATGTCACTTTTAAAAAACAAATGAGCTCATAACATAACAAATTGTACCATATGAGAGAGAGAGAGAGAGAGAGAGAGAGAGAGAGAGAGAGAGAGAGAAGAGAGAGAGAGAGAGAGAGAGAGAGATTGCGTGTGCGTGAGTAATTACTAAGTGCTGGGTTGTGCACACATAAATATATTACGATATGTAAGGATATAGTCACGTAAGTACATAATATTATATAATAACACATTTACCTGTATTATGATTTTGGAGGGTTTAGAGTTTGTTTAACACTTGCAAGATTATTATGTAAGATGTCTATAAAATAAAAAGGGTATTTTTCGCGTAACGAATTCCTGCCCTATAATGTATGACAACATATGTAATAAAGATGGCGCCCGAATTTTGTAAACATGACTATAAGTTTAACATGTAATCTATCGCATAATTTTGCGCCCGAACAGGGACTCGACTATCTGTAACTATATAATATTAAGGTTACAGATGGTCGCCTGCGAACAGGGACTCTATGTAATATTATTTATATAGAGTACGCCTAGAAAGAGAGCGGAAAAAGTTGTTTGAGGTAATAAATACTAAAATTGTAATACATAAACATAACCTAATAGTTAGGTTATACAATTGTATGAATGTGTGTATTTTAAAATTGCCAACATGAGTACAAATGATAATATTACAAAAGAAATCAGTACAACTGAGGTAAATTTGACTGGCGAGATGGATGTACAACCAAATCAAGCTAGTCAGACTGACGAGGCAAATACGCCTGTATCTGTAGAGACAACGAAAACCGATACATCCATATCAGCTATGTCAGATAGTAATAAGGATGAAACTAGTGCAATGATGCAATTACTATTAAAATTAGACAAAAAACTAGATGAGCAGAAAAGCGATTCTAATATTAAATTCACAAATTTGAATGACAAATTTGATAAACAATTTAATGAACTCAAGAATGAAATAAAATTAGGTCACGATAAACTGATTAAAAAATGTGACAAAGTAATAACAAAACTAGATGAGAATTTAAGTCAATTAGTAAGTCAGAAAGTAAATAGTAGTACCCAGCAAAATGCAGTACTGAATAATAACGAATTTAAAAAAGATAACTCAAATAATGAATGTACTGATAGTAAGAATATTACAAGTAGTAAGAATGTGGTGTTGGAAAATGATAATGAAAGTATTATGAATGATAATGAAATGTTTGAGTGTATTAAGTCAGAAAGAAAGTTTGAAGAAAGTATTTTTGTACAAGGAGTGCAGGGGGTAGAATTTTCTTTTGATGTTGTATTAGGGGGTGAAGAAAAGTCTTCACGAATTTTTTATAAGGATAAGAGTTCCTTCAATTTATATTTGGGAGACGAAAGGTCTACAAATAAAGTTTCTTGGTATTTTTGTGTACCTAATAAATGGTGCAACAATTTTATGTTAGGGACCCCTGCATATTTGGAGAGAGAAAGTGTAATTTGGTGTTATGGAGAGAAATGTATTAAGAGAGAAAGTATAGAGAGATATTGTGAGAGTAAGAGAATAATAGAACTATTTAAAGTAAACAGAAATTACAGACAATCGTTAGAAAGGTTAGGGTTAGATGAGGTGGATGAAAATAATAAATACTTACCTTATAATAACAATGAATTTGAAATAACAATAAATGAGAATAAAGGTATTAAGTACTTACCTGTGGTGGAAAATTATGAGGATAATTATAGAATACATAACAAATTAATGACATATGATACTGAGATAAACGGAACCCTACTCGATCGTGACTTGAAATATTTGCTTGATAACATTTGTATAAATGAATATGAATATAATGTTACTAATAATAAAATTTATTTATTAAGTAATAAATTAAATAGACTTAAGATTCGTTTGTTGTTCAACGATGGTGGATAGACTGTTTCAATTGTGTAATGAACATTAAAGATATATGTGAAAAGTGATATTGAACTGGACTGCTATGAACTGAGTTTGATAAATAACAAAATAATGAGTTGGAGTGTATATTTTTCATTGTTTTATATGTATTTATCTATCAATGTATTTTTGATGTGTATTATGTATTATGTATTACAGGTACACTAGTATGTATTATTATGTATTTTAATAACATGTTTAATAATAATATTTTTTTTTCAATTGAATAACAATTAAAGAGTAAGCATTCTTTATTAAATTGTGGTACAAAAGAAAGTTGTACTAACTTTGTAACTTTATAAATTATTAATTGTCATAGAAAGTTTTTAATGAAGTTCAATCATTATTTAATTATGTTGAAGGTAATTACTAATGGATAATAATATTTAAATAAGAATATATATATATTTGAAAAGTGAGAAGTACTGTTATGAGTAGGTGAGAGATGTATTTTATAAGACAAATGTCAATGATTGCAGCAAGGTAGAATGTTTAAACAGGAATAGAGCCTGGGTATAGATAAATGCAGGTGAGTTATTTAATTAATGAAAAGGGAGTTAGATAGTTAAGAATTGTGAAGTAAATAATACAAAGAGAATTATTAGATATTTAGGGACACAGTAGTTAGTGATTATTTGTAAAGGTGTTTAAGTAAAGGTATAAACATATAATTGTTGTTGATGAATTCTGTAGTGGGGGTGAGGTGATAAGGAGTAGCCAACCAATAGTGTTGTGGCAGGTAATAGCATAATTTTAAGGGAGTGTTTGCCGAATTATTTGGAAGGGCAAAATATTATGAATGTATATAGCCAGTTAGGGAACACCCAACTCATTGCAAAGACGAGCGGTGCCATAAGATTTAAATGAAATTAGTTAAGGTGTTTATAATTGAGATATTGGTGTCATGATAGGTAAATTTGGTGGTCAGTTAGAAGAAGGTGAGTAAAAATATAAAAGTATAGTGAATATAGGAGTTACCCAGACTAAACAGTGATAGAAGGTGAAAGGTTAGGTAGTTAGGTAGGTAGAAAATTCAGAGTATAGAGGTAATGAAAAATGAATAATATGAATATTAATAATAAATTTAAAATGAATTTTATAATTATAATAAATAATGATTGATGTTTAATGAAGTAATTAATTGAAATGCAATTAATTTTTTTGATGCAACTTCAAATAAATTATGCAAATGATTATTGCATATCTTATAGTGCAAATCTTAATCAATGAATAAATTATTTCAATGTATTAAATGTATCAATGTGTATTATTATGTAAAATGTATTATGTATTTATGTTATAAAATTTTTAACATGCTTTTATAATATGGAAATAATGTGTACGAAGAGATAAAAAAATAATTGGCGCTGTTAATACCAGATTATTACCTGTTAATAGTAATAATAATAATAATAATAATAATAATAATAATAATAATAATGTTTTTTTTTTATTTGAACCATTCAATAAGATTTATAAATAAATAAATATACAGATTTATTAATTCTTTTATATCAATTTAATTTGTTTTTCTCCAGGTTTGGGAGATATATAGTGTGATTTTCATATTTTCAAATGGAGTTTAATTCTTTTTATATCAAGGTGTTTATGTTATAATTACAGTAATTATAAAAGAGAATGAGATAAATATTATCGATAGTAATCGAAACCATTCATTAATTCAGGATTTGTTAATATGGAGAAAGGAAATTCTTTCTAATTCTTGAGAATTATTTTTAGTAGTATAACTTTTATAACTATATTAAGCCAACCCAGTGCTTATTAGCACAAACCAGCACTTAGCTAAGGGGAACCAGATCAGTTGAGGATGGAGTGATTTACCAAGCCACTATTTTAATATTCATCATGTATTGTTTCAGTGTTTGGTGATATGACAGCGGTCCTGAGCTGGCCAACGCGTCAGAGCAGGGGCGTTTTTTTAGGAGTCTAAGTGGCCTTATGGTGTTGGGATCTCGCAGGAGAAGTCCAGTAAGGTCATGTAGGTACGGTCATCATCATCAGACCAAGGGTGAGTTGTTATTTTCTTTTATATAAAATTGTAAGGGGGTTGTGGCGACTTATCCTGGCTGATCCCTTTAGGAAGTATGAAAGGGTCAATGAAAGTTTTTGTGCTTCGACACACAATCTTTCATTGAGGGGGTTTCGTAATGGTACAATCATGGAACATTTTATAATTACCTTAAATATGGTAAATAAAACCATAACTATTGTATTTTCTTAGTTTGGTCATAATCAAACCAACCTTAAATAACCAGTATGAATATATAGTGAGTGGAGTGTATAATAATATTTGCCAGGATTTGGACCGATTCATAGCAAAAAACTGTGAAACATCACAAAAACAGTATGTAATTTGTTGCGATAATAGTGACGCTCCTTAATTACGTCAGCGGCCGAGAATGTGTTTACATCAACAACACGATGCTGTCAACAGCTTAACAAAGAACGTGTGACATAGGTTCACCCCACCTCGGCAACATATAACAAAGACTCTTCATCATTCCATCTGCAACAGTGAGCAGAGCCGGCCGGCCACCCGTTCACTCATACGTGAATTTTAATATTTAAACCACTGTAAGTGGTTAATAAACTATTTAACTACAGTGTTTTAACGTCAAAGATGTGACCGGTAAAAAGTCGACGAACTCGCGGTACGCGAAGTTCGCAAAACAATAGACATCCAACTATTTGGTGAGAACGCACAACAGCTATGACTTTGGTGAGAACGTTCCATCACACACAAGATTATTTTATTTTCACATCAAATTCCATTAAAATGACCACGTAACATATAAATTCAATTATTCAAAATGTCACTTTTAAAAAACAAATGAGCTCATAACATAACAAATTGTACCATGAGAGAGAGAGAGAGAGAGAGAGAGAGAGAGAGAGAGAGAGAGAGAGAGAGAGAGAGAGAGAGAGAGAGAGAGAGAGAGAGATTGCGTGTGCGTGAGTAATTACTAAGTGCTGGGTTGTGCACACATAAATATATTACGATATGTAAGGATATAGTCACGCAAGTACATAATATTATATAATAACACATTTACCTGTATTATGATTTTGGAGGGTTTAGAGTTTGTTTAACACTTGCAAGATTATTATGTAAGATGTCTATAAAATAAAAAGGGTATTTCATTGGTAACAATTTTAAACAGATATCTTATTATTTCAAGCAACTTCCGTTCTTCACAACTTCGCGTAACGAATTCCTGCCCTATAATGTATGACAACATATGTAATAAAGATGGCGCCCGAATTTTGTAAACATGACTATAAGTTTAACATGTAATCTATCGTATAATTTTGCGCCCGAACAGGGACTCGACTATCTGTAACTATATAATATTAAGGTTACAGATGGTCGCCTGCGAACAGGGACTCTATGTAATATTATTTATATAGAGTACGCCTAGAAAGAGAGCGGAAAAAGTTGTTTGAGGTAATAAATACTAAAATTGTAATACATAAACATAACGTAATAGTTAGGTTATACAATTGTATGAATGTGTGTATTTTAAAATTGCCAACATGAGTACAAATGATAATATTACAAAAGAAATCAGTACAACTGAGGTAAATTTGACTGGCGAGATGGATGTACAACCAAATCAAGCTAGTCAGACTGACGAGGCAAATACGCCTGTATCTGTAGAGACAACGAAAACCGATACATCCATATCAGCTATGTCAGATAGTAATAAGGATGAAACTAGTGCAATGATGCAATTACTATTAAAATTAGACAAAAAACTAGATGAGCAGAAAGCGATTCTAATATTAAATTCACAAATTTGAATGACAAATTTGATAAACAATTTAATGAACTCAAGAATGAAATAAAATTAGGTCACGATAAACTGATTAAAAAATGTGACAAAGTAATAACAAAACTAGATGAGAATTTAAGTCAATTAGTAAGTCAGAAAGTAAATAGTAGTACCCAGCAAAATGCAGTACTGAATAATAACGAATTTAAAAAAGATAACTCAAATAATGAATGTACTGATAGTAAGAATATTACAAGTAGTAAGAATGTGGTGTTGGAAAATGATAATGAAAGTATTATGAATGATAATGAAATGTTTGAGTGTATTAAGTCAGAAAGAAAGTTTGGAGAAAGTATTTTTGTACAAGGAGTGCAGGGGGTAGAATTTTCTTTTGATGTTGTATTAGGGGGTGAAGAAAAGTCTTCACGAATTTTTTATAAGGATAAGAGTTCCTTCAATTTATATTTGGGAGACGAAAGGTCTACAAATAAAGTTTCTTGGTATTTTTGTGTACCTAATAAATGGTGCAACAATTTTATGTTAGGGACCCCTGCATATTTGGAGAGAGAAAGTGTAATTTGGTGTTATGGAGAGAAATGTATTAAGAGAGAAAGTATAGAGAGATATTGTGAGAGTAAGAGAATAATAGAACTATTTAAAGTAAACAGAAATTACAGACAATCGTTAGAAAGGTTAGGGTTAGATGAGGTGGATGAAAATAATAAATACTTACCTTATAATAACAATGAATTTGAAATAACAATAAATGAGAATAAAGGTATTAAGTACTTACCTGTGGTGGAAAATTATGAGGATAATTATAGAATACATAACAAATTAATGACATATGATACTGAGATAAACGGAACCCTACTCGATCGTGACTTGAAATATTTGCTTGATAACATTTGTATAAATGAATATGAATATAATGTTACTAATAATAAAATTTATTTATTAAGTAATAAATTAAATAGACTTAAGATTCGTTTGTTGTTCAACGATGGTGGATAGACTGTTTCAATTGTGTAATGAACATTAAAGATATATGTGAAAAGTGATATTGAACTGGACTGCTATGAACTGAGTTTGATAAATAACAAAATAATGAGTTGGAGTGTATATTTTTCATTGTTTTATATGTATTTATCTATCAATGTATTTTTGATGTGTATTATGTATTATGTATTACAGGTACACTAGTATGTATTATTATGTATTTTAATAACATGTTTAATAATAATATTTTTTTTTCAATTGAATAACAATTAAAGAGTAAGCATTCTTTATTAAATTGTGGTACAAAAGAAAGTTGTACTAACTTTGTAACTTTATAAATTATTAATTGTCATAGAAAGTTTTTAATGAAGTTCAATCATTATTTAATTATGTTGAAGGTAATTACTAATGGATAATAATATTTAAATAAGAATATATATATATTTGAAAAGTGAGAAGTACTGTTATGAGTAGGTGAGAGATGTATTTTATAAGACAAATGTCAATGATTGCAGCAAGGTAGAATGTTTAAACAGGAATAGAGCCTGGGTATAGATAAATGCAGGTGAGTTATTTAATTAATGAAAAGGGAGTTAGATAGTTAAGAATTGTGAAGTAAATAATACAAAGAGAATTATTAGATATTTAGGGACACAGTAGTTAGTGATTATTTGTAAAGGTGTTTAAGTAAAGGTATAAACATATAATTGTTGTTGATGAATTCTGTAGTGGGGGTGAGGTGATAAGGAGTAGCCAACCAATAGTGTTGTGGCAGGTAATAGCATAATTTTAAGGGAGTGTTTGCCGAATTATTTGGAAGGGCAAAATATTATGAATGTATATAGCCAGTTAGGGAACACCCAACTCATTGCAAAGACGAGCGGTGCCATAAGATTTAAATGAAATTAGTTAAGGTGTTTATAATTGAGATATTGGTGTCATGATAGGTAAATTTGGTGGTCAGTTAGAAGAAGGTGAGTAAAAATATAAAAGTATAGTGAATATAGGAGTTACCCAGACTAAACAGTGATAGAAGGTGAAAGGTTAGGTAGTTAGGTAGGTAGAAAATTCAGAGTATAGAGGTAATGAAAAATGAATAATATGAATATTAATAATAAATTTAAAATGAATTTTATAATTATAATAAATAATGATTGATGTTTAATGAAGTAATTAATTGAAATGCAATTAATTTTTTTGATGCAACTTCAAATAAATTATGCAAATGATTATTGCATATCTTATAGTGCAAATCTTAATCAATGAATAAATTATTTCAATGTATTAAATGTATCAATGTGTATTATTATGTAAAATGTATTATGTATTTATGTTATAAAATTTTTAACATGCTTTTATAATATGGAAATAATGTGTACGAAGAGATAAAAAAATAATTGGTGCTGTTAATACCAGATTATTACCTGTTAATAGTAATAATAATAATAATAATAATAATGTTTTTTTTTTATTTGAACCATTCAATAAGATTTATAAATAAATAAATATACAGATTTATTAATTCTTTTATATCAATTTAATTTGTTTTTCTCCAGGTTTGGGAGATATATAGTGTGATTTTCATATTTTCAAATGGAGTTTAATTCTTTTTATATCAAGGTGTTTATGTTATAATTACAGTAATTATAAAAGAGAATGAGATAAATATTATCGATAGTAATCGAAACCATTCATTAATTCAGGATTTGTTAATATGGAGAAAGGAAATTCTTTCTAATTCTTGAGAATTATTTTTAGTAGTATAACTTTTATAACTATATTAAGCCAACCCAGTGCTTATTAGCACAAACCAGCACTTAGCTAAGGGGAACCAGATCAGTTGAGGATGGAGTGATTTACCAAGCCACTATTTTAATATTCATCATGTATTGTTTCAGTGTTTGGTGATATGACAGCGGTCCTGAGCTGGCCAACGCGTCAGAGCAGGGGCGTTTTTTTAGGAGTCTAAGTGGCCTTATGGTGTTGGGATCTCGCAGGAGAAGTCCAGTAAGGTCATGTAGGTACGGTCATCATCATCAGACCAAGGGTGAGTTGTTATTTTCTTTTATATAAAATTGTAAGGGGGTTGTGGCGACTTATCCTGGCTGATCCCTTTAGGAAGTATGAAAGGGTCAATGAAAGTTTTTGTGCTTCGACACACAATCTTTCATTGAGGGGGTTTCGTAATGGTACAATCATGGTACATTTTATAATTACCTTAAATATGGTAAATAAAACCATAACTATTGTATTTTCTTAGTTTGGTCATAATCAAACCAACCTTAAATAACCAGTATGAATATATAGTGAGTGGAGTGTATAATAATATTTGCCAGGATTTGGACCGATTCATAGCAAAAAACTGTGAAACATCACAAAAACAGTATGTAATTTGTTGCGATAATAGTGACGCTCCTTAATTACGTCAGCGGCCGAGAATGTGTTTACATCAACAACACGATGCTGTCAACAGCTTAACAAAGAACGTGTGACATAGGTTCACCCCACCTCGGCAACATATAACAAAGACTCTTCATCATTCCATCTGCAACAGTGAGCAGAGCCGGCCGGCCACCCGTTCACTCATACGTGAATTTTAATATTTAAACCACTGTAAGTGGTTAATAAACTATTTAACTACAGTGTTTTAACGTCAAAGATGTGACCGGTAAAAAGTCGACGAACTCGCGGTACGCGAAGTTCGCAAAACAATAGACATCCAACTATTTGGTGAGAACGCACAACAGCTATGACTTTGGTGAGAACGTTCCATCACACACAAGATTATTTTATTTTCACATCAAATTCCATTAAAATGACCACGTAACATATAAATTCAATTATTCAAAATGTCACTTTTAAAAAACAAATGAGCTCATAACATAACAAATTGTACCATGAGAGAGAGAGAGAGAGAGAGAGAGAGAGAGAGAGAGAGAGAGAGAGAGAGATTGCGTGTGCGTGAGTAATTACTAAGTGCTGGGTTGTGCACACATAAATATATTACGATATGTAAGGATATAGTCACGCAAGTACATAATATTATATAATAACACATTTACCTGTATTATGATTTTGGAGGGTTTAGAGTTTGTTTAACACTTGCAAGATTATTATGTAAGATGTCTATAAAATAAAAAGGGTATTTCATTGGTAACAATTTTAAACAGATATCTTATTATTTCAAGCAACTTCCGTTCTTCACAACTTCGCGTAACGAATTCCTGCCCTATAATGTATGACAACATATGTAATAAAGATGGCGCCCGAATTTTGTAAACATGACTATAAGTTTAACATGTAATCTATCGTATAATTTTGCGCCCGAACAGGGACTCGACTATCTGTAACTATATAATATTAAGGTTACAGATGGTCGCCTGCGAACAGGGACTCTATGTAATATTATTTATATAGAGTACGCCTAGAAAGAGAGCGGAAAAAGTTGTTTGAGGTAATAAATACTAAAATTGTAATACATAAACATAACGTAATAGTTAGGTTATACAATTGTGTATGAATGTGTGTATTTTAAAATTGCCAACATGAGTACAAATGATAATATTACAAAAGAAATCAGTACAACTGAGGTAAATTTGACTGGCGAGATGGATGTACAACCAAATCAAGCTAGTCAGACTGACGAGGCAAATACGCCTGTATCTGTAGAGACAACGAAAACCGATACATCCATATCAGCTATGTCAGATAGTAATAAGGATGAAACTAGTGCAATGATGCAATTACTATTAAAATTAGACAAAAAACTAGATGAGCAGAAAAGCGATTCTAATATTAAATTCACAAATTTGAATGACAAATTTGATAAACAATTTAATGAACTCAAGAATGAAATAAAATTAGGTCACGATAAACTGATTAAAAAATGTGACAAAGTAATAACAAAACTAGATGAGAATTTAAGTCAATTAGTAAGTCAGAAAGTAAATAGTAGTACCCAGCAAAATGCAGTACTGAATAATAACGAATTTAAAAAAGATAACTCAAATAATGAATGTACTGATAGTAAGAATATTACAAGTAGTAAGAATGTGGTGTTGGAAAATGATAATGAAAGTATTATGAATGATAATGAAATGTTTGAGTGTATTAAGTCAGAAAGAAAGTTTGGAGAAAGTATTTTTGTACAAGGAGTGCAGGGGGTAGAATTTTCTTTTGATGTTGTATTAGGGGGTGAAGAAAGTCTTCACGAATTTTTTATAAGGATAAGAGTTCCTTCAATTTATATTTGGGAGACGAAAGGTCTACAAATAAAGTTTCTTGGTATTTTTGTGTACCTAATAAATGGTGCAACAATTTTATGTTAGGGACCCCTGCATATTTGGAGAGAGAAAGTGTAATTTGGTGTTATGGAGAGAAATGTATTAAGAGAGAAAGTATAGAGAGATATTGTGAGAGTAAGAGAATAATAGAACTATTTAAAGTAAACAGAAATTACAGACAATCGTTAGAAAGGTTAGGGTTAGATGAGGTGGATGAAAATAATAAATACTTACCTTATAATAACAATGAATTTGAAATAACAATAAATGAGAATAAAGGTATTAAGTACTTACCTGTGGTGGAAAATTATGAGGATAATTATAGAATAATAACAAATTAATGACATATGATACTGAGATAAACGGAACCCTACTCGATCGTGACTTGAAATATTTGCTTGATAACATTTGTATAAATGAATATGAATATAATGTTACTAATAATAAAATTTATTTATTAAGTAATAAATTAAATAGACTTAAGATTCGTTTGTTGTTCAACGATGGTGGATAGACTGTTTCAATTGTGTAATGAACATTAAAGATATATGTGAAAAGTGATATTGAATTGGACTGCTATGAACTGAGTTTGGTAAATAACAAAATAATGAGTTGGAGTGTATATTTTTCATTGTTTTATATGTATTTATCTATCAATGTATTTTTGATGTGTATTATGTATTACAGGTACACCAGTATGTATTATTATGTATTTTAATAACATGTTTAATAATAATATTTTTTTTTCAATTGAATAACAATTAAAGAGTAATCATTCTTTATTAAATTGTGGTACAAAAGAAAGTTGTACTAACTTTGTAACTTTATAAATTATTAATTGTCATAGAAAGTTTTTAATGAAGTTCAATCATTATTTAATTATGTTGAAGGTAATTACTAATGGATAATAATATTTAAATAAGAATATATATATATTTGAAAAGTGAGAAGTACTGTTATGAGTAGGTGAGAGATGTATTTTATAAGACAAATGTCAATGATTGCAGCAAGGTAGAATGTTTAAACAGGAATAGAGCCTGGGTATAGATAAATGCAGGTGAGTTATTTAATTAATGAAAAGGGAGTTAGATAGTTAAGAATTGTGAAGTAAATAATACAAAGAGAATTATTAGATATTTAGGGACACAGTAGTTAGTGATTATTTGTAAAGGTGTTTAAGTAAAGGTATAAACATATAATTGTTGTTGATGAATTCTGTAGTGGGGGTGAGGTGATAAGGAGTAGCCAACCAATAGTGTTGTGGCAGGTAATAGCATAATTTTAAGGGAGTGTTTGCCGAATTATTTGGAAGGGCAAAATATTATGAATGTATATAGCCAGTTAGGGAACACCCAACTCATTGCAAAGACGAGCGGTGCCATAAGATTTAAATGAAATTAGTTAAGGTGTTTATAATTGAGATATTGGTGTCATGATAGGTAAATTTGGTGGTCAGTTAGAAGAAGGTGAGTAAAAATATAAAAGTATAGTGAATATAGGAGTTACCCAGACTAAACAGTGATAGAAGGTGAAAGGTTAGGTAGTTAGGTAGGTAGAAAATTCAGAGTATAGAGGTAATGAAAAATGAATAATATGAATATTAATAATAAATTTAAAATGAATTTTATAATTATAATAAATAATGATTGATGTTTAATGAAGTAATTAATTGAAATGCAATTAATTTTTTGATGCAACTTCAAATAAATTATGCAAATGATTATTGCATATCTTATAGTGCAAATCTTAATCAATGAATAAATTATTTCAATGTATTAAATGTATCAATGTGTATTATTATGTAAAATGTATTATGTATTTATGTTATAAAATTTTTAACATGCTTTTATAATATGGAAATAATGTGTACGAAGAGATAAAAAAATAATTGGCGCTGTTAATACCAGATTATTACCTGTTAATAGTAATAATAATAATAATAATAATAATAATAATAATGTTTTTTTTTTATTTGAACAGTCAATAAGATTTATAAATAAATAAATATACAGATTTATTAATTCTTTTATATCAATTTAATTTGTTTTTCTCCAGGTTTGGGAGATATATAGTGTGATTTTCATATTTTCAAATGGAGTTTAATTCTTTTTATATCAAGGTGTTTATGTTATAATTACAGTAATTATAAAAGAGAATGAGATAAATATTATCGATAGTAATCGAAACCATTCATTAATTCAGGATTTGTTAATATGGAGAAAGGAAATTCTTTCTAATTCTTGAGAATTATTTTTAGTAGTATAACTTTTATAACTATATTAAGCCAACCCAGTGCTTATTAGCACAAACCAGCACTTAGCTAAGGGAACCAGATCAGTTGAGGATGGAGTGATTTACCAAGCCACTATTTTAATATTCATCATGTATTGTTTCAGTGTTTGGTGATATGACAGCGGTCCTGAGCTGGCCAACGCGTCAGAGCAGGGGCGTTTTTTTAGGAGTCTAAGTGGCCTTATGGTGTTGGGATCTCGCAGGAGAAGTCCAGTAAGGTCATGTAGGTACGGTCATCATCATCAGACCAAGGGTGAGTTGTTATTTTCTTTTATATAAAATTGTAAGGGGGTTGTGGCGACTTATCCTGGCTGATCCCTTTAGGAAGTATGAAAGGGTCAATGAAAGTTTTTGTGCTTCGACACACAATCTTTCATTGAGGGGGTTTCGTAATGGTACAATCATGGTACATTTTATAATTACCTTAAATATGGTAAATAAAACCATAACTATTGTATTTTCTTAGTTTGGTCATAATCAAACCAACCTTAAATAACCAGTATGAATATATAGTGAGTGGAGTGTATAATAATATTTGCCAGGATTTGGACCGATTCATAGCAAAAAACTGTGAAACATCACAAAAACAGTATGTAATTTGTTGCGATAATAGTGACGCTCCTTAATTACGTCAGCGGCCGAGAATGTGTTTACATCAACAACACGATGCTGTCAACAGCTTAACAAAGAACGTGTGACATAGGTTCACCCCACCTCGGCAACATATAACAAAGACTCTTCATCATTCCATCTGCAACAGTGAGCAGAGCCGGCCGGCCACCCGTTCACTCATACGTGAATTTTAATATTTAAACCACTGTAAGTGGTTAATAAACTATTTAACTACAGTGTTTTAACGTCAAAGATGTGACCGGTAAAAAGTCGACGAACTCGCGGTACGCGAAGTTCGCAAAACAATAGACATCCAACTATTTGGTGAGAACGCACAACAGCTATGACTTTGGTGAGAACGTTCCATCACACACAAGATTATTTTATTTTCACATCAAATTCCATTAAAATGACCACGTAACATATAAATTCAATTATTCAAAATGTCACTTTTAAAAAACAAATGAGCTCATAACATAACAAATTGTACCATGAGAGAGAGAGAGAGAGAGAGAGAGAGAGAGAGAGAGAGAGAGAGAGAGAGAGAGATTGCGTGTGCGTGAGTAATTACTAAGTGCTGGGTTGTGCACACATAAATATATTACGATATGTAAGGATATAGTCACGCAAGTACATAATATTATATAATAACACATTTACCTGTATTATGATTTTGGAGGGTTTAGAGTTTGTTTAACACTTGCAAGATTATTATGTAAGATGTCTATAAAATAAAAAGGGTATTTCATTGGTAACAATTTTAAACAGATATCTTATTATTTCAAGCAACTTCCGTTCTTCACAACTTCGCGTAACGAATTCCTGCCCTATAATGTATGACAACATATGTAATAAAGATGGCGCCCGAATTTTGTAAACATGACTATAAGTTTAACATGTAATCTATCGTATAATTTTGCGCCCGAACAGGGACTCGACTATCTGTAACTATATAATATTAAGGTTACAGATGGTCGCCTGCGAACAGGGACTCTATGTAATATTATTTATATAGAGTACGCCTAGAAAGAGAGCGGAAAAAGTTGTTTGAGGTAATAAATACTAAAATTGTAATACATAAACATAACGTAATAGTTAGGTTATACAATTGTATGAATGTGTGTATTTTAAAATTGCCAACATGAGTACAAATGATAATATTACAAAAGAAATCAGTACAACTGAGGTAAATTTGACTGGCGAGATGGATGTACAACCAAATCAAGCTAGTCAGACTGACGAGGCAAATACGCCTGTATCTGTAGAGACAACGAAAACCGATACATCCATATCAGCTATGTCAGATAGTAATAAGGATGAAACTAGTGCAATGATGCAATTACTATTAAAATTAGACAAAAAACTAGATGAGCAGAAAAGCGATTCTAATATTAAATTCACAAATTTGAATGACAAATTTGATAAACAATTTAATGAACTCAAGAATGAAATAAAATTAGGTCACGATAAACTGATTAAAAAATGTGACAAAGTAATAACAAAACTAGATGAGAATTTAAGTCAATTAGTAAGTCAGAAAGTAAATAGTAGTACCCAGCAAAATGCAGTACTGAATAATAACGAATTTAAAAAAGATAACTCAAATAATGAATGTACTGATAGTAAGAATATTACAAGTAGTAAGAATGTGGTGTTGGAAAATGATAATGAAAGTATTATGAATGATAATGAAATGTTTGAGTGTATTAAGTCAGAAAGAAAGTTTGGAGAAAGTATTTTTGTACAAGGAGTGCAGGGGGTAGAATTTTCTTTTGATGTTGTATTAGGGGGTGAAGAAAAGTCTTCACGAATTTTTTATAAGGATAAGAGTTCCTTCAATTTATATTTGGGAGACGAAAGGTCTACAAATAAAGTTTCTTGGTATTTTTGTGTACCTAATAAATGGTGCAACAATTTTATGTTAGGGACCCCTGCATATTTGGAGAGAGAAAGTGTAATTTGGTGTTATGGAGAGAAATGTATTAAGAGAGAAAGTATAGAGAGATATTGTGAGAGTAAGAGAATAATAGAACTATTTAAAGTAAACAGAAATTACAGACAATCGTTAGAAAGGTTAGGGTTAGATGAGGTGGATGAAAATAATAAATACTTACCTTATAATAACAATGAATTTGAAATAACAATAAATGAGAATAAAGGTATTAAGTACTTACCTGTGGTGGAAAATTATGAGGATAATTATAGAATACATAACAAATTAATGACATATGATACTGAGATAAACGGAACCCTACTCGATCGTGACTTGAAATATTTGCTTGATAACATTTGTATAAATGAATATGAATATAATTTTACTAATAATAAAATTTATTTATTAAGTAATAAATTAAATAGACTTAAGATTCGTTTGTTGTTCAACGATGGTGGATAGACTGTTTCAATTGTGTAATGAACATTAAAGATATATGTGAAAAGTGATATTGAATTGGACTGCTATGAACTGAGTTTGGTAAATAACAAAATAATGAGTTGGAGTGTATATTTTTCATTGTTTTATATGTATTTATCTATCAATGTATTTTTGATGTGCATTATGTATTATGTATTACAGGTACACCAGTATGTATTATTATGCATTTTAATAACATGTTTAATAATAATATTTTTTTTTCAATTGAATAACAATTAAAGAGTAATCATTCTTTATTAAATTGTGGTACAAAAGAAAGTTGTACTAACTTTGTAACTTTATAAATTATTAATTGTCATAGAAAGTTTTTAATGAAGTTCAATCATTATTTAATTATGTTGAAGGTAATTACTAATGGATAATAATATTTAAATAAGAATATCTATATATTTGAAAAGTGAGAAGTACTGTTATGAGTAGGTGAGAGATGTATTTTATAAGACAAATGTCAATGATTGCAGCAAGGTAGAATGTTTAAACAGGAATAGAGCCTGGGTATAGATAAATGCAGGTGAGTTATTTAATTAATGAAAAGGGAGTTAGATAGTTAAGAATTGTGAAGTAAATAATACAAAGAGAATTATTAGATATTTAGGGACACAGTAGTTAGTGATTATTTGTAAAGGTGTTTAAGTAAAGGTATAAACATATAATTGTTGTTGATGAATTCTGTAGTGGGGGTGAGGTGATAAGGAGTAGCCAACCAATAGTGTTGTGGCAGGTAATAGTATAATTCTAAGGGAGTGTTTGCCGAATTATTTGGAAGGGCAAAATATTATGAATGTATATAGCCAGTTAGGGAACACCCAACTCATTGCAAAGACGAGCGGTGCCATAAGATTTAAATGAAATTAGTTAAGGTGTTTATAATTGAGATATTGGTGTCATGATAGGTAAATTTGGTGGTCAGTTAGAAGAAGGTGAGTAAAAATATAAAAGTATAGTGAATATAGGAGTTACCCAGACTAAACAGTGATAGAAGGTGAAAGGTTAGGTAGTTAGGTAGGTAGAAAATTCAGAGTATAGAGGTAATGAAAAATGAATAATATGAATATTAATAATAAATTTAAAATGAATTTTATAATTATAATAAATAATGATTGATGTTTAATGAAGTAATTAATTGAAATGCAATTAATTTTTTTGATGCAACTTCAAATAAATTATGCAAATGATTATTGCATATCTTATAGTGCAAATCTTAATCAATGAATAAATTATTTCAATGTATTAAATGTATCAATGTGTATTATTATGTAAAATGTATTATGTATTTATGTTATAAAATTTTTAACATGCTTTTATAATATGGAAATAATGTGTACGAAGAGATAAAAAAATAATTGGCGCTGTTAATACCAGATTATTACCTGTTAATAGTAATAATAATAATAATAATAATAATGTTTTTTTTTTTATTTGAACCATTCAATAAGATTTATAAATAAATAAATATACAGATTTATTAATTCTTTTATATCAATTTAATTTGTTTTTCTCCAGGTTTGGGAGATATATAGTGTGATTTTCATATTTTCAAATGGAGTTTAATTCTTTTTATATCAAGGTGTTTATGTTATAATTACAGTAATTATGAAAGAGAATGAGATAAATATTATCGATAGTAATCAAAACCATTCATTAATTCAGGATTTGTTAATATGGAGAAAGGAAATTCTTTCTAATTCTTGAGAATTATTTTTAGTAGTATAACTTTTATAACTATATTAAGCCAACCCAGTGCTTATTAGCACAAACCAGCACTTAGCTAAGGGGAACCAGATCAGTTGAGGATGGAGTGATTTACCAAGCCACTATTTTAATATTCATCATGTATTGTTTCAGTGTTTGGTGATATGACAGCGGTCCTGAGCTGGCCAACGCGTCAGAGCAGGGGCGTTTTTTTAGGAGTCTAAGTGGCCTTATGGTGTTGGGATCTCGCAGGAGAAGTCCAGTAAGGTCATGTAGGTACGGTCATCATCATCAGACCAAGGGTGAGTTGTTATTTTCTTTTATATAAAATTGTAAGGGGGTTGTGGCGACTTATCCTGGCTGATCCCTTTAGGAAGTATGAAAGGGTCAATGAAAGTTTTTGTGCTTCGACACACAATCTTTCATTGAGGGGGTTTCGTAATGGTACAATCATGGTACATTTTATAATTACCTTAAATATGGTAAATAAAACCATAACTATTGTATTTTCTTAGTTTGGTCATAATCAAACCAACCTTAAATAACCAGTATGAATATATAGTGAGTGGAGTGTATAATAATATTTGCCAGGATTTGGACCGATTCATAGCAAAAAACTGTGAAACATCACAAAAACAGTATGTAATTTGTTGCGATAATAGTGACGCTCCTTAATTACGTCAGCGGCCGAGAATGTGTTTACATCAACAACACGATGCTGTCAACAGCTTAACAAAGAACGTGTGACATAGGTTCACCCCACCTCGGCAACATATAACAAAGACTCTTCATCATTCCATCTGCAACAGTGAGCAGAGCCGGCCGGCCACCCGTTCACTCATACGTGAATTTTAATATTTAAACCACTGTAAGTGGTTAATAAACTATTTAACTACAGTGTTTTAACGTCAAAGATGTGACCGGTAAAAAGTCGACGAACTCGCGGTACGCGAAGTTCGCAAAACAATAGACATCCAACTATTTGGTGAGAACGCACAACAGCTATGACTTTGGTGAGAACGTTCCATCACACACAAGATTATTTTATTTTCACATCAAATTCCATTAAAATGACCACGTAACATATAAATTCAATTATTCAAAATGTCACTTTTAAAAAACAAATGAGCTCATAACATAACAAATTGTACCATGAGAGAGAGAGAGAGAGAGAGAGAGAGAGAGAGAGAGAGAGAGAGAGAGAGAGAGAGAGAGATTGCGTGTGCGTGAGTAATTACTAAGTGCTGGGTTGTGCACACATAAATATATTACGATATGTAAGGATATAGTCACGCAAGTACATAATATTATATAATAACACATTTACCTGTATTATGATTTTGGAGGGTTTAGAGTTTGTTTAACACTTGCAAGATTATTATGTAAGATGTCTATAAAATAAAAAGGGTATTTCATTGGTAACAATTTTAAACAGATATCTTATTATTTCAAGCAACTTCCGTTCTTCACAACTTCGTGTAACGAATTCCTGCCCTATAATGTATGACAACATATGTAATAAAGATGGCGCCCGAATTTTGTAAACATGACTATAAGTTTAACATGTAATCTATCGTATAATTTTGCGCCCGAACAGGGACTCGACTATCTGTAACTATATAATATTAAGGTTACAGATGGTCGCCTGCGAACAGGGACTCTATGTAATATTATTTATATAGAGTACGCCTAGAAAGAGAGCGGAAAAAGTTGTTTGAGGTAATAAATACTAAAATTGTAATACATAAACATAACGTAATAGTTAGGTTATACAATTGTATGAATGTGTGTATTTTAAAATTGCCAACATGAGTACAAATGATAATATTACAAAAGAAATCAGTACAACTGAGGTAAATTTGACTGGCGAGATGGATGTACAACCAAATCAAGCTAGTCAGACTGACGAGGCAAATACGCCTGTATCTGTAGAGACAACGAAAACCGATACATCCATATCAGCTATGTCAGATAGTAATAAGGATGAAACTAGTGCAATGATGCAATTACTATTAAAATTAGACAAAAAACTAGATGAGCAGAAAAGCGATTCTAATATTAAATTCACAAATTTGAATGACAAATTTGATAAACAATTTAATGAACTCAAGAATGAAATAAAATTAGGTCACGATAAACTGATTAAAAAATGTGACAAAGTAATAACAAAACTAGATGAGAATTTAAGTCAATTAGTAAGTCAGAAAGTAAATAGTAGTACCCAGCAAAATGCAGTACTGAATAATAACGAATTTAAAAAAGATAACTCAAATAATGAATGTACTGATAGTAAGAATATTACAAGTAGTAAGAATGTGGTGTTGGAAAATGATAATGAAAGTATTATGAATGATAATGAAATGTTTGAGTGTATTAAGTCAGAAAGAAAGTTTGGAGAAAGTATTTTTGTACAAGGAGTGCAGGGGGTAGAATTTTCTTTTGATGTTGTATTAGGGGGTGAAGAAAAGTCTTCACGAATTTTTTATAAGGATAAGAGTTCCTTCAATTTATATTTGGGAGACGAAAGGTCTACAAATAAAGTTTCTTGGTATTTTTGTGTACCTAATAAATGGTGCAACAATTTTATGTTAGGGACCCCTGCATATTTGGAGAGAGAAAGTGTAATTTGGTGTTATGGAGAGAAATGTATTAAGAGAGAAAGTATAGAGAGATATTGTGAGAGTAAGAGAATAATAGAACTATTTAAAGTAAACAGAAATTACAGACAATCGTTAGAAAGGTTAGGGTTAGATGAGGTGGATGAAAATAATAAATACTTACCTTATAATAACAATGAATTTGAAATAACAATAAATGAGAATAAAGGTATTAAGTACTTACCTGTGGTGGAAAATTATGAGGATAATTATAGAATACATAACAAATTAATGACATATGATACTGAGATAAACGGAACCCTACTCGATCGTGACTTGAAATATTTGCTTGATAACATTTGTATAAATGAATATGAATATAATGTTACTAATAATAAAATTTATTTATTAAGTAATAAATTAAATAGACTTAAGATTCGTTTGTTGTTCAACGATGGTGGATAGACTGTTTCAATTGTGTAATGAACATTAAAGATATATGTGAAAAGTGATATTGAATTGGACTGCTATGAACTGAGTTTGGTAAATAACAAAATAATGAGTTGGAGTGTATATTTTTCATTGTTTTATATGTATTTATCTATCAATGTATTTTTGATGTGCATTATGTATTATGTATTACAGGTACACCAGTATGTATTATTATGCATTTTAATAACATGTTTAATAATAATATTTTTTTTTCAATTGAATAACAATTAAAGAGTAATCATTCTTTATTAAATTGTGGTACAAAAGAAAGTTGTACTAACTTTGTAACTTTATAAATTATTAATTGTCATAGAAAGTTTTTAATGAAGTTCAATCATTATTTAATTATGTTGAAGGTAATTACTAATGGATAATAATATTTAAATAAGAATATCTATATATTTGAAAAGTGAGAAGTACTGTTATGAGTAGGTGAGAGATGTATTTTATAAGACAAATGTCAATGATTGCAGCAAGGTAGAATGTTTAAACAGGAATAGAGCCTGGGTATAGATAAATGCAGGTGAGTTATTTAATTAATGAAAAGGGAGTTAGATAGTTAAGAATTGTGAAGTAAATAATACAAAGAGAATTATTAGATATTTAGGGACACAGTAGTTAGTGATTATTTGTAAAGGTGTTTAAGTAAAGGTATAAACATATAATTGTTGTTGATGAATTCTGTAGTGGGGGTGAGGTGATAAGGAGTAGCCAACCAATAGTGTTGTGGCAGGTAATAGTATAATTCTAAGGGAGTGTTTGCCGAATTATTTGGAAGGGCAAAATATTATGAATGTATATAGCCAGTTAGGGAACACCCAACTCATTGCAAAGACGAGCGGTGCCATAAGATTTAAATGAAATTAGTTAAGGTGTTTATAATTGAGATATTGGTGTCATGATAGGTAAATTTGGTGGTCAGTTAGAAGAAGGTGAGTAAAAATATAAAAGTATAGTGAATATAGGAGTTACCCAGACTAAACAGTGATAGAAGGTGAAAGGTTAGGTAGTTAGGTAGGTAGAAAATTCAGAGTATAGAGGTAATGAAAAATGAATAATATGAATATTAATAATAAATTTAAAATGAATTTTATAATTATAATAAATAATGATTGATGTTTAATGAAGTAATTAATTGAAATGCAATTAATTTTTTTGATGCAACTTCAAATAAATTATGCAAATGATTATTGCATATCTTATAGTGCAAATCTTAATCAATGAATAAATTATTTCAATGTATTAAATGTATCAATGTGTATTATTATGTAAAATGTATTATGTATTTATGTTATAAAATTTTTAACATGCTTTTATAATATGGAAATAATGTGTACGAAGAGATAAAAAAATAATTGGCGCTGTTAATACCAGATTATTACCTGTTAATAGTAATAATAATAATAATAATAATAATGTTTTTTTTTTTATTTGAACCATTCAATAAGATTTATAAATAAATAAATATACAGATTTATTAATTCTTTTATATCAATTTAATTTGTTTTTCTCCAGGTTTGGGAGATATATAGTGTGATTTTCATATTTTCAAATGGAGTTTAATTCTTTTTATATCAAGGTGTTTATGTTATAATTACAGTAATTATGAAAGAGAATGAGATAAATATTATCGATAGTAATCAAAACCATTCATTAATTCAGGATTTGTTAATATGGAGAAAGGAAATTCTTTCTAATTCTTGAGAATTATTTTTAGTAGTATAACTTTTATAACTATATTAAGCCAACCCAGTGCTTATTAGCACAAACCAGCACTTAGCTAAGGGGAACCAGATCAGTTGAGGATGGAGTGATTTACCAAGCCACTATTTTAATATTCATCATGTATTGTTTCAGTGTTTGGTGATATGACAGCGGTCCTGAGCTGGCCAACGCGTCAGAGCAGGGGCGTTTTTTTAGGAGTCTAAGTGGCCTTATGGTGTTGGGATCTCGCAGGAGAAGTCCAGTAAGGTCATGTAGGTACGGTCATCATCATCAGACCAAGGGTGAGTTGTTATTTTCTTTTATATAAAATTGTAAGGGGGTTGTGGCGACTTATCCTGGCTGATCCCTTTAGGAAGTATGAAAGGGTCAATGAAAGTTTTTGTGCTTCGACACACAATCTTTCATTGAGGGGGTTTCGTAATGGTACAATCATGGTACATTTTATAATTACCTTAAATATGGTAAATAAAACCATAACTATTGTATTTTCTTAGTTTGGTCATAATCAAACCAACCTTAAATAACCAGTATGAATATATAGTGAGTGGAGTGTATAATAATATTTGCCAGGATTTGGACCGATTCATAGCAAAAAACTGTGAAACATCACAAAAACAGTATGTAATTTGTTGCGATAATAGTGACGCTCCTTAATTACGTCAGCGGCCGAGAATGTGTTTACATCAACAACACGATGCTGTCAACAGCTTAACAAAGAACGTGTGACATAGGTTCACCCCACCTCGGCAACATATAACAAAGACTCTTCATCATTCCATCTGCAACAGTGAGCAGAGCCGGCCGGCCACCCGTTCACTCATACGTGAATTTTAATATTTAAACCACTGTAAGTGGTTAATAAACTATTTAACTACAGTGTATTAACGTCAAAGATGTGACCGGTAAAAAGTCGACGAACTCGCGGTACGCGAAGTTCGCAAAACAATAGACATCCAACTATTTGGTGAGAACGCACAACAGCTATGACTTTGGTGAGAACGTTCCATCACACACAAGATTATTTTATTTTCACATCAAATTCCATTAAAATGACCACGTAACATATAAATTCAATTATTCAAAATGTCACTTTTAAAAAACAAATGAGCTCATAACATAACAAATTGTACCATGAGAGAGAGAGAGAGAGAGAGAGAGAGAGAGAGAGAGAGAGAGATTGCGTGTGCGTGAGTAATTACTAAGTGCTGGGTTGTGCACACATAAATATATTACGATATGTAAGGATATAGTCACGCAAGTACATAATATTATATAATAACACATTTACCTGTATTATGATTTTGGAGGGTTTAGAGTTTGTTTAACACTTGCAAGATTATTATGTAAGATGTCTATAAAATAAAAAGGGTATTTCATTGGTAACAATTTTAAACAGATATCTTATTATTTCAAGCAACTTCCGTTCTTCACAACTTCGTGTAACGAATTCCTGCCCTATAATGTATGACAACATATGTAATAAAGATGGCGCCCGAATTTTGTAAACATGACTATAAGTTTAACATGTAATCTATCGTATAATTTTGCGCCCGAACAGGGACTCGACTATCTGTAACTATATAATATTAAGGTTACAGATGGTCGCCTGCGAACAGGGACTCTATGTAATATTATTTATATAGAGTACGCCTAGAAAGAGAGCGGAAAAAGTTGTTTGAGGTAATAAATACTAAAATTGTAATACATAAACATAACCTAATAGTTAGGTTATACAATTGTATGAATGTGTGTATTTTAAAATTGCCAACATGAGTACAAATGATAATATTACAAAAGAAATCAGTACAACTGAGGTAAATTTGACTGGCGAGATGGATGTACAACCAAATCAAGCTAGTCAGACTGACGAGGCAAATACGCCTGTATCTGTAGAGACAACGAAAACCGATACATCCATATCAGCTATGTCAGCTAGTAATAAGGATGAAACTAGTGCAATGATGCAATTACTATTAAAATTAGACAAAAAACTAGATGAGCAGAAAAGCGATTCTAATATTAAATTCACAAATTTGAATGACAAATTTGATAAACAATTTAATGAACTCAAGAATGAAATAAAATTAGGTCACGATAAACTGATTAAAAAATGTGACAAAGTAATAACAAAACTAGATGAGAATTTAAGTCAATTAGTAAGTCAGAAAGTAAATAGTAGTACCCAGCAAAATGCAGTACTGAATAATAACGAATTTAAAAAAGATAACTCAAATAATGAATGTACTGATAGTAAGAATATTACAAGTAGTAAGAATGTGGTGTTGGAAAATGATAATGAAAGTATTATGAATGATAATGAAATGTTTGAGTGTATTAAGTCAGAAAGAAAGTTTGGAGAAAGTATTTTTGTACAAGGAGTGCAGGGGGTAGAATTTTCTTTTGATGTTGTACTAGGGGGTGAAGAAAAGTCTTCACGAATTTTTTATAAGGATAAGAGTTCCTTCAATTTATATTTGGGAGACGAAAGGTCTACAAATAAAGTTTCTTGGTATTTTTGTGTACCTAATAAATGGTGCAACAATTTTATGTTAGGGACCCCTGCATATTTGGAGAGAGAAAGTGTAATTTGGTGTTATGGAGAGAAATGTATTAAGAGAGAAAGTATAGAGAGATATTGTGAGAGTAAGAGAATAATAGAACTATTTAAAGTAAACAGAAATTACAGACAATCGTTAGAAAGGTTAGGGTTAGATGAGGTGGATGAAAATAATAAATACTTACCTTATAATAACAATGAATTTGAAATAACAATAAATGAGAATAAAGGTATTAAGTACTTACCTGTGGTGGAAAATTATGAGGATAATTATAGAATACATAACAAATTAATGACATATGATACTGAGATAAACGGAACCCTACTCGATCGTGACTTGAAATATTTGCTTGATAACATTTGTATAAATGAATATGAATATAATGTTACTAATAATAAAATTTATTTATTAAGTAATAAATTAAATAGACTTAAGATTCGTTTGTTGTTCAACGATGGTGGATAGACTGTTTCAATTGTGTAATGAACATTAAAGATATATGTGAAAAGTGATATTGAATTGGACTGCTATGAACTGAGTTTGGTAAATAACAAAATAATGAGTTGGAGTGTATATTTTTCATTGTTTTATATGTATTTATCTATCAATGTATTTTTGATGTGTATTATGTATTACAGGTACACCAGTATGTATTATTATGTATTTTAATAACATGTTTAATAATAATATTTTTTTTTCAATTGAATAACAATTAAAGAGTAATCATTCTTTATTAAATTGTGGTACAAAAGAAAGTTGTACTAACTTTGTAACTTTATAAATTATTAATTGTCATAGAAAGTTTTTAATGAAGTTCAATCATTATTTAATTATGTTGAAGGTAATTACTAATGGATAATAATATTTAAATAAGAATATATATATATTTGAAAAGTGAGAAGTACTGTTATGAGTAGGTGAGAGATGTATTTTATAAGACAAATGTCAATGATTGCAGCAAGGTAGAATGTTTAAACAGGAATAGAGCCTGGGTATAGATAAATGCAGGTGAGTTATTTAATTAATGAAAAGGGAGTTAGATAGTTAAGAATTGTGAAGTAAATAATACAAAGAGAATTATTAGATATTTAGGGACACAGTAGTTAGTGATTATTTGTAAAGGTGTTTAAGTAAAGGTATAAACATATAATTGTTGTTGATGAATTCTGTAGTGGGGGTGAGGTGATAAGGAGTAGCCAACCAATAGTGTTGTGGCAGGTAATAGTATAATTTTAAGGGAGTGTTTGCCGAATTATTTGGAAGGGCAAAATATTATGAATGTATATAGCCAGTTAGGGAACACCCAACTCATTGCAAAGACGAGCGGTGCCATAAGATTTAAATGAAATTAGTTAAGGTGTTTATAATTGAGATATTGGTGTCATGATAGGTAAATTTGGTGGTCAGTTAGAAGAAGGTGAGTAAAAATATAAAAGTATAGTGAATATAGGAGTTACCCAGACTAAACAGTGATAGAAGGTGAAAGGTTAGGTAGTTAGGTAGGTAGAAAATTCAGAGTATAGAGGTAATGAAAAATGAATAATATGAATATTAATAATAAATTTAAAATGAATTTTATAATTATAATAAATAATGATTGATGTTTAATGAAGTAATTAATTGAAATGCAATTAATTTTTTTTGATGCAACTTCAAATAAATTATGCAAATGATTATTGCATATCTTATAGTGCAAATCTTAATCAATGAATAAATTATTTCAATGTATTAAATGTATCAATGTGTATTATTATGTAAAATGTATTATGTATTTATGTTATAAAATTTTTAACATGCTTTTATAATATGGAAATAATGTGTACGAAGAGATAAAAAAATAATTGGCGCTGTTAATACCAGATTATTACCTGTTAATAGTAATAATAATAATAATAATAATAATGTTTTTTTTTATTTGAACCATTCAATAAGATTTATAAATAAATAAATATACAGATTTATTAATTCTTTTATATCAATTTAATTTGTTTTTCTCCAGGTTTGGGAGATATATAGTGTGATTTTCATATTTTCAAATGGAGTTTAATTCTTTTTATATCAAGGTGTTTATGTTATAATTACAGTAATTATAAAAGAGAATGAGATAAATATTATCGATAGTAATCGAAACCATTCATTAATTCAGGATTTGTTAATATGGAGAAAGGAAATTCTTTCTAATTCTTGAGAATTATTTTTAGTAGTATAACTTTTATAACTATATTAAGCCAACCCAGTGCTTATTAGCACAAACCAGCACTTAGCTAAGGGGAACCAGATCAGTTGAGGATGGAGTGATTTACCAAGCCACTATTTTAATATTCATCATGTATTGTTTCAGTGTTTGGTGATATGACAGCGGTCCTGAGCTGGCCAACGCGTCAGAGCAGGGGCGTTTTTTTAGGAGTCTAAGTGGCCTTATGGTGTTGGGATCTCGCAGGAGAAGTCCAGTAAGGTCATGTAGGTACGGTCATCATCATCAGACCAAGGGTGAGTTGTTATTTTCTTTTATATAAAATTGTAAGGGGGTTGTGGCGACTTATCCTGGCTGATCCCTTTAGGAAGTATGAAAGGGTCAATGAAAGTTTTTGTGCTTCGACACACAATCTTTCATTGAGGGGGTTTCGTAATGGTACAATCATGGTACATTTTATAATTACCTTAAATATGGTAAATAAAACCATAACTATTGTATTTTCTTAGTTTGGTCATAATCAAACCAACCTTAAATAACCAGTATGAATATATAGTGAGTGGAGTGTATAATAATATTTGCCAGGATTTGGACCGATTCATAGCAAAAAACTGTGAAACATCACAAAAACAGTATGTAATTTGTTGCGATAATAGTGATGCTCCTTAATTACGTCAGCGGCCGAGAATGTGTTTACATCAACAACACGATGCTGTCAACAGCTTAACAAAGAACGTGTGACATAGGTTCACCCCACCTCGGCAACATATAACAAAGACTCTTCATCATTCCATCTGCAACAGTGAGCAGAGCCGGCCGGCCACCCGTTCACTCATACGTGAATTTTAATATTTAAACCACTGTAAGTGGTTAATAAACTATTTAACTACAGTGTTTTAACGTCAAAGATGTGACCGGTAAAAAGTCGACGAACTCGCGGTACGCGAAGTTCGCAAAACAATAGACATCCAACTATTTGGTGAGAACGCACAACAGCTATGACTTTGGTGAGAACGTTCCATCACACACAAGATTATTTTATTTTCACATCAAATTCCATTAAAATGACCACGTAACATATAAATTCAATTATTCAAAATGTCACTTTTAAAAAACAAATGAGCTCATAACATAACAAATTGTACCATGAGAGAGAGAGAGAGAGAGAGAGAGAGAGAGAGAGAGAGAGAGAGAGAGAGATTGCGTGTGCGTGAGTAATTACTAAGTGCTGGGTTGTGCACACATAAATATATTACGATATGTAAGGATATAGTCACGTAAGTACATAATATTATATAATAACACATTTACCTGTATTATGATTTTGGAGGGTTTAGAGTTTGTTTAACACTTGCAAGATTATTATGTAAGATGTCTATAAAATAAAAAGGGTATTTCATTGGTAACAATTTTAAACAGACATCTTATTATTTCAAGCAACTTCCGTTCTTCACAACTTCGCGTAACGAATTCCTGCCCTATAATGTATGACAACATATGTAATAAAGATGGCGCCCGAATTTTGTAAACATGACTATAAGTTTAACATGTAATCTATCGTATAATTTTGCGCCCGAACAGGGACTCGACTATCTGTAACTATATAATATTAAGGTTACAGATGGTCGCCTGCGAACAGGGACTCTATGTAATATTATTTATATAGAGTACGCCTAGAAAGAGAGCGGAAAAAGTTGTTTGAGGTAATAAATACTAAAATTGTAATACATAAACATAACCTAATAGTTAGGTTATACAATTGTATGAATGTGTGTATTTTAAAATTGCCAACATGAGTACAAATGATAATATTACAAAAGAAATCAGTACAACTGAGGTAAATTTGACTGGCGAGATGGATGTACAACCAAATCAAGCTAGTCAGACTGACGAGGCAAATACGCCTGTATCTGTAGAGACAACGAAAACCGATACATCCATATCAGCTATGTCAGATAGTAATAAGGATGAAACTAGTGCAATGATGCAATTACTATTAAAATTAGACAAAAAACTAGATGAGCAGAAAAGCGATTCTAATATTAAATTCACAAATTTGAATGACAAATTTGATAAACAATTTAATGAACTCAAGAATGAAATAAAATTAGGTCACGATAAACTGATTAAAAAATGTGACAAAGTAATAACAAAACTAGATGAGAATTTAAGTCAATTAGTAAGTCAGAAAGTAAATAGTAGTACCCAGCAAAATGCAGTACTGAATAATAACGAATTTAAAAAAGATAACTCAAATAATGAATGTACTGATAGTAAGAATATTACAAGTAGTAAGAATGTGGTGTTGGAAAATGATAATGAAAGTATTATGAATGATAATGAAATGTTTGAGTGTATTAAGTCAGAAAGAAAGTTTGGAGAAAGTATTTTTGTACAAGGAGTGCAGGGGGTAGAATTTTCTTTTGATGTTGTATTAGGGGGTGAAGAAAAGTCTTCACGAATTTTTTATAAGGATAAGAGTTCCTTCAATTTATATTTGGGAGACGAAAGGTCTACAAATAAAGTTTCTTGGTATTTTTGTGTACCTAATAAATGGTGCAACAATTTTATGTTAGGGACCCCTGCATATTTGGAGAGAGAAAGTGTAATTTGGTGTTATGGAGAGAAATGTATTAAGAGAGAAAGTATAGAGAGATATTGTGAGAGTAAGAGAATAATAGAACTATTTAAAGTAAACAGAAATTACAGACAATCGTTAGAAAGGTTAGGGTTAGATGAGGTGGATGAAAATAATAAATACTTACCTTATAATAACAATGAATTTGAAATAACAATAAATGAGAATAAAGGTATTAAGTACTTACCTGTGGTGGAAAATTATGAGGATAATTATAGAATACATAACAAATTAATGACATATGATACTGAGATAAACGGAACCCTACTCGATCGTGACTTGAAATATTTGCTTGATAACATTTGTATAAATGAATATGAATATAATGTTACTAATAATAAAATTTATTTATTAAGTAATAAATTAAATAGACTTAAGATTCGTTTGTTGTTCAACGATGGTGGATAGACTGTTTCAATTGTGTAATGAACATTAAAGATATATGTGAAAAGTGATATTGAATTGGACTGCTATGAACTGAGTTTGGTAAATAACAAAATAATGAGTTGGAGTGTATATTTTTCATTGTTTTATATGTATTTATCTATCAATGTATTTTTGATGTGTATTATGTATTACAGGTACACCAGTATGTATTATTATGTATTTTAATAACATGTTTAATAATAATATTTTTTTTTCAATTGAATAACAATTAAAGAGTAATCATTCTTTATTAAATTGTGGTACAAAAGAAAGTTGTACTAACTTTGTAACTTTATAAATTATTAATTGTCATAGAAAGTTTTTAATGAAGTTCAATCATTATTTAATTATGTTGAAGGTAATTACTAATGGATAATAATATTTAAATAAGAATATATATATATTTGAAAAGTGAGAAGTACTGTTATGAGTAGGTGAGAGATGTATTTTATAAGACAAATGTCAATGATTGCAGCAAGGTAGAATGTTTAAACAGGAATAGAGCCTGGGTATAGATAAATGCAGGTGAGTTATTTAATTAATGAAAAGGGAGTTAGATAGTTAAGAATTGTGAAGTAAATAATACAAAGAGAATTATTAGATATTTAGGGACACAGTAGTTAGTGATTATTTGTAAAGGTGTTTAAGTAAAGGTATAAACATATAATTGTTGTTGATGAATTCTGTAGTGGGGGTGAGGTGATAAGGAGTAGCCAACCAATAGTGTTGTGGCAGGTAATAGTATAATTTTAAGGGAGTGTTTGCCGAATTATTTGGAAGGGCAAAATATTATGAATGTATATAGCCAGTTAGGGAACACCCAACTCATTGCAAAGACGAGCGGTGCCATAAGATTTAAATGAAATTAGTTAAGGTGTTTATAATTGAGATATTGGTGTCATGATAGGTAAATTTGGTGGTCAGTTAGAAGAAGGTGAGTAAAAATATAAAAGTATAGTGAATATAGGAGTTACCCAGACTAAACAGTGATAGAAGGTGAAAGGTTAGGTAGTTAGGTAGGTAGAAAATTCAGAGTATAGAGGTAATGAAAAATGAATAATATGAATATTAATAATAAATTTAAAATGAATTTTATAATTATAATAAATAATGATTGATGTTTAATGAAGTAATTAATTGAAATGCAATTAATTTTTTTTGATGCAACTTCAAATAAATTATGCAAATGATTATTGCATATCTTATAGTGCAAATCTTAATCAATGAATAAATTATTTCAATGTATTAAATGTATCAATGTGTATTATTATGTAAAATGTATTATGTATTTATGTTATAAAATTTTTAACATGCTTTTATAATATGGAAATAATGTGTACGAAGAGATAAAAAAATAATTGGCGCTGTTAATACCAGATTATTACCTGTTAATAGTAATAATAATAATAATAATAATAATGTTTTTTTTTATTTGAACCATTCAATAAGATTTATAAATAAATAAATATACAGATTTATTAATTCTTTTATATCAATTTAATTTGTTTTTCTCCAGGTTTGGGAGATATATAGTGTGATTTTCATATTTTCAAATGGAGTTTAATTCTTTTTATATCAAGGTGTTTATGTTATAATTACAGTAATTATAAAAGAGAATGAGATAAATATTATCGATAGTAATCGAAACCATTCATTAATTCAGGATTTGTTAATATGGAGAAAGGAAATTCTTTCTAATTCTTGAGAATTATTTTTAGTAGTATAACTTTTATAACTATATTAAGCCAACCCAGTGCTTATTAGCACAAACCAGCACTTAGCTAAGGGGAACCAGATCAGTTGAGGATGGAGTGATTTACCAAGCCACTATTTTAATATTCATCATGTATTGTTTCAGTGTTTGGTGATATGACAGCGGTCCTGAGCTGGCCAACGCGTCAGAGCAGGGGCGTTTTTTTAGGAGTCTAAGTGGCCTTATGGTGTTGGGATCTCGCAGGAGAAGTCCAGTAAGGTCATGTAGGTACGGTCATCATCATCAGACCAAGGGTGAGTTGTTATTTTCTTTTATATAAAATTGTAAGGGGGTTGTGGCGACTTATCCTGGCTGATCCCTTTAGGAAGTATGAAAGGGTCAATGAAAGTTTTTGTGCTTCGACACACAATCTTTCATTGAGGGGGTTTCGTAATGGTACAATCATGGTACATTTTATAATTACCTTAAATATGGTAAATAAAACCATAACTATTGTATTTTCTTAGTTTGGTCATAATCAAACCAACCTTAAATAACCAGTATGAATATATAGTGAGTGGAGTGTATAATAATATTTGCCAGGATTTGGACCGATTCATAGCAAAAAACTGTGAAACATCACAAAAACAGTATGTAATTTGTTGCGATAATAGTGATGCTCCTTAATTACGTCAGCGGCCGAGAATGTGTTTACATCAACAACACGATGCTGTCAACAGCTTAACAAAGAACGTGTGACATAGGTTCACCCCACCTCGGCAACATATAACAAAGACTCTTCATCATTCCATCTGCAACAGTGAGCAGAGCCGGCCGGCCACCCGTTCACTCATACGTGAATTTTAATATTTAAACCACTGTAAGTGGTTAATAAACTATTTAACTACAGTGTTTTAACGTCAAAGATGTGACCGGTAAAAAGTCGACGAACTCGCGGTACGCGAAGTTCGCAAAACAATAGACATCCAACTATTTGGTGAGAACGCACAACAGCTATGACTTTGGTGAGAACGTTCCATCACACACAAGATTATTTTATTTTCACATCAAATTCCATTAAAATGACCACGTAACATATAAATTCAATTATTCAAAATGTCACTTTTAAAAAACAAATGAGCTCATAACATAACAAATTGTACCATGAGAGAGAGAGAGAGAGAGAGAGAGAGAGAGAGAGAGAGAGAGAGAGAGAGAGAGAGAGAGAGAGAGATTGCGTGTGCGTGAGTAATTACTAAGTGCTGGGTTGTGCACACATAAATATATTACGATATGTAAGGATATAGTCACGTAAGTACATAATATTATATAATAACACATTTACCTGTATTATGATTTTGGAGGGTTTAGAGTTTGTTTAACACTTGCAAGATTATTATGTAAGATGTCTATAAAATAAAAAGGGTATTTCATTGGTAACAATTTTAAACAGACATCTTATTATTTCAAGCAACTTCCGTTCTTCACAACTTCGCGTAACGAATTCCTGCCCTATAATGTATGACAACATATGTAATAAAGATGGCGCCCGAATTTTGTAAACATGACTATAAGTTTAACATGTAATCTATCGTATAATTTTGCGCCCGAACAGGGACTCGACTATCTGTAACTATATAATATTAAGGTTACAGATGGTCGCCTGCGAACAGGGACTCTATGTAATATTATTTATATAGAGTACGCCTAGAAAGAGAGCGGAAAAAGTTGTTTGAGGTAATAAATACTAAAATTGTAATACATAAACATAACCTAATAGTTAGGTTATACAATTGTATGAATGTGTGTATTTTAAAATTGCCAACATGAGTACAAATGATAATATTACAAAAGAAATCAGTACAACTGAGGTAAATTTGACTGGCGAGATGGATGTACAACCAAATCAAGCTAGTCAGACTGACGAGGCAAATACGCCTGTATCTGTAGAGACAACGAAAACCGATACATCCATATCAGCTATGTCAGATAGTAATAAGGATGAAACTAGTGCAATGATGCAATTACTATTAAAATTAGACAAAAAACTAGATGAGCAGAAAAGCGATTCTAATATTAAATTCACAAATTTGAATGACAAATTTGATAAACAATTTAATGAACTCAAGAATGAAATAAAATTAGGTCACGATAAACTGATTAAAAAATGTGACAAAGTAATAACAAAACTAGATGAGAATTTAAGTCAATTAGTAAGTCAGAAAGTAAATAGTAGTACCCAGCAAAATGCAGTACTGAATAATAACGAATTTAAAAAAGATAACTCAAATAATGAATGTACTGATAGTAAGAATATTACAAGTAGTAAGAATGTGGTGTTGGAAAATGATAATGAAAGTATTATGAATGATAATGAAATGTTTGAGTGTATTAAGTCAGAAAGAAAGTTTGGAGAAAGTATTTTTGTACAAGGAGTGCAGGGGGTAGAATTTTCTTTTGATGTTGTATTAGGGGGTGAAGAAAAGTCTTCACGAATTTTTTATAAGGATAAGAGTTCCTTCAATTTATATTTGGGAGACGAAAGGTCTACAAATAAAGTTTCTTGGTATTTTTGTGTACCTAATAAATGGTGCAACAATTTTATGTTAGGGACCCCTGCATATTTGGAGAGAGAAAGTGTAATTTGGTGTTATGGAGAGAAATGTATTAAGAGAGAAAGTATAGAGAGATATTGTGAGAGTAAGAGAATAATAGAACTATTTAAAGTAAACAGAAATTACAGACAATCGTTAGAAAGGTTAGGGTTAGATGAGGTGGATGAAAATAATAAATACTTACCTTATAATAACAATGAATTTTAAATAACAATAAATGAGAATAAAGGTATTAAGTACTTACCTGTGGTGGAAAATTATGAGGATAATTATAGAATACATAACAAATTAATGACATATGATACTGAGATAAACGGAACCCTACTCGATCGTGACTTGAAATATTTGCTTGATAACATTTGTATAAATGAATATGAATATAATGTTACTAATAATAAAATTTATTTATTAAGTAATAAATTAAATAGACTTAAGATTCGTTTGTTGTTCAACGATGGTGGATAGACTGTTTCAATTGTGTAATGAACATTAAAGATATATGTGAAAAGTGATATTGAATTGGACTGCTATGAACTGAGTTTGGTAAATAACAAAATAATGAGTTGGAGTGTATATTTTTCATTGTTTTATATGTATTTATCTATCAATGTATTTTTGATGTGTATTATGTATTACAGGTACACCAGTATGTATTATTATGTATTTTAATAACATGTTTAATAATAATATTTTTTTTTCAATTGAATAACAATTAAAGAGTAATCATTCTTTATTAAATTGTGGTACAAAAGAAAGTTGTACTAACTTTGTAACTTTATAAATTATTAATTGTCATAGAAAGTTTTTAATGAAGTTCAATCATTATTTAATTATGTTGAAGGTAATTACTAATGGATAATAATATTTAAATAAGAATATATATATATTTGAAAAGTGAGAAGTACTGTTATGAGTAGGTGAGAGATGTATTTTATAAGACAAATGTCAATGATTGCAGCAAGGTAGAATGTTTAAACAGGAATAGAGCCTGGGTATAGATAAATGCAGGTGAGTTATTTAATTAATGAAAAGGGAGTTAGATAGTTAAGAATTGTGAAGTAAATAATACAAAGAGAATTATTAGATATTTAGGGACACAGTAGTTAGTGATTATTTGTAAAGGTGTTTAAGTAAAGGTATAAACATATAATTGTTGTTGATGAATTCTGTAGTGGGGGTGAGGTGATAAGGAGTAGCCAACCAATAGTGTTGTGGCAGGTAATAGCATAATTTTAAGGGAGTGTTTGCCGAATTATTTGGAAGGGCAAAATATTATGAATGTATATAGCCAGTTAGGGAACACCCAACTCATTGCAAAGACGAGCGGTGCCATAAGATTTAAATGAAATTAGTTAAGGTGTTTATAATTGAGATATTGGTGTCATGATAGGTAAATTTGGTGGTCAGTTAGAAGAAGGTGAGTAAAAATATAAAAGTATAGTGAATATAGGAGTTACCCAGACTAAACAGTGATAGAAGGTGAAAGGTTAGGTAGTTAGGTAGGTAGAAAATTCAGAGTATAGAGGTAATGAAAAATGAATAATATGAATATTAATAATAAATTTAAAATGAATTTTATAATTATAATAAATAATGATTGATGTTTAATGAAGTAATTAATTGAAATGCAATTAATTTTTTTGATGCAACTTCAAATAAATTATGCAAATGATTATTGCATATCTTATAGTGCAAATCTTAATCAATGAATAAATTATTTCAATGTATTAAATGTATCAATGTGTATTATTATGTAAAATGTATTATGTATTTATGTTATAAAATTTTTAACATGCTTTTATAATATGGAAATAATGTGTACGAAGAGATAAAAAAATAATTGGCGCTGTTAATACCAGATTATTACCTGTTAATAGTAATAATAATAATAATAATAATAATAATAATAATGTTTTTTTTTTATTTGAACCATTCAATAAGATTTATAAATAAATAAATATACAGATTTATTAATTCTTTTATATCAATTTAATTTGTTTTTCTCCAGGTTTGGGAGATATATAGTGTGATTTTCATATTTTCAAATGGAGTTTAATTCTTTTTATATCAAGGTGTTTATGTTATAATTACAGTAATTATAAAAGAGAATGAGATAAATATTATCGATAGTAATCGAAACCATTCATTAATTCAGGATTTGTTAATATGGAGAAAGGAAATTCTTTCTAATTCTTGAGAATTATTTTTAGTAGTATAACTTTTATAACTATATTAAGCCAACCCAGTGCTTATTAGCACAAACCAGCACTTAGCTAAGGGGAACCAGATCAGTTGAGGATGGAGTGATTTACCAAGCCACTATTTTAATATTCATCATGTATTGTTTCAGTGTTTGGTGATATGACAGCGGTCCTGAGCTGGCCAACGCGTCAGAGCAGGGGCGTTTTTTTAGGAGTCTAAGTGGCCTTATGGTGTTGGGATCTCGCAGGAGAAGTCCAGTAAGGTCATGTAGGTACGGTCATCATCATCAGACCAAGGGTGAGTTGTTATTTTCTTTTATATAAAATTGTAAGGGGGTTGTGGCGACTTATCCTGGCTGATCCCTTTAGGAAGTATGAAAGGGTCAATGAAAGTTTTTGTGCTTCGACACACAATCTTTCATTGAGGGGGTTTCATAATGGTACAATCATGGTACATTTTATAATTACCTTAAATATGGTAAATAAAACCATAACTATTGTATTTTCTTAGTTTGGTCATAATCAAACCAACCTTAAATAACCAGTATGAATATATAGTGAGTGGAGTGTATAATAATATTTGCCAGGATTTGGACCGATTCATAGCAAAAAACTGTGAAACATCACAAAAACAGTATGTAATTTGTTGCGATAATAGTGACGCTCCTTAATTACGTCAGCGGCCGAGAATGTGTTTACATCAACAACACGATGCTGTCAACAGCTTAACAAAGAACGTGTGACATAGGTTCACCCCACCTCGGCAACATATAACAAAGACTCTTCATCATTCCATCTGCAACAGTGAGCAGAGCCGGCCGGCCACCCGTTCACTCATACGTGAATTTTAATATTTAAACCACTGTAAGTGGTTAATAAACTATTTAACTACAGTGTTTTAACGTCAAAGATGTGACCGGTAAAAAGTCGACGAACTCGCGGTACGCGAAGTTCGCAAAACAATAGACATCCAACTATTTGGTGAGAACGCACAACAGCTATGACTTTGGTGAGAACGTTCCATCACACACAAGATTATTTTATTTTCACATCAAATTCCATTAAAATGACCACGTAACATATAAATTCAATTATTCAAAATGTCACTTTTAAAAAACAAATGAGCTCATAACATAACAAATTGTACCATGAGAGAGAGAGAGAGAGAGAGAGATTGCGTGTGCGTGAGTAATTACTAAGTGCTGGGTTGTGCACACATAAATATATTACGATATGTAAGGATATAGTCACGTAAGTACATAATATTATATAATAACACATTTACCTGTATTATGATTTTGGAGGGTTTAGAGTTTGTTTAACACTTGCAAGATTATTATGTAAGATGTCTATAAAATAAAAAGGGTATTTCATTGGTAACAATTTTAAACAGATATCTTATTATTTCAAGCAACTTCCGTTCTTCACAACTTCGCGTAACGAATTCCTGCCCTATAATGTATGACAACATATGTAATAAAGATGGCGCCCGAATTTTGTAAACATGACTATAAGTTTAACATGTAATCTATCGTATAATTTTGCGCCCGAACAGGGACTCGACTATCTGTAACTATATAATATTAAGGTTACAGATGGTCGCCTGCGAACAGGGACTCTATGTAATATTATTTATATAGAGTACGCCTAGAAAGAGAGCGGAAAAAGTTGTTTGAGGTAATAAATACTAAAATTGTAATACATAAACATAACCTAATAGTTAGGTTATACAATTGTATGAATGTGTGTATTTTAAAATTGCCAACATGAGTACAAATGATAATATTACAAAAGAAATCAGTACAACTGAGGTAAATTTGACTGGCGAGATGGATGTACAACCAAATCAAGCTAGTCAGACTGACGAGGCAAATACGCCTGTATCTGTAGAGACAACGAAAACCGATACATCCATATCAGCTATGTCAGATAGTAATAAGGATGAAACTAGTGCAATGATGCAATTACTATTAAAATTAGACAAAAAACTAGATGAGCAGAAAAGCGATTCTAATATTAAATTCACAAATTTGAATGACAAATTTGATAAACAATTTAATGAACTCAAGAATGAAATAAAATTAGGTCACGATAAACTGATTAAAAAATGTGACAAAGTAATAACAAAACTAGATGAGAATTTAAGTCAATTAGTAAGTCAGAAAGTAAATAGTAGTACCCAGCAAAATGCAGTACTGAATAATAACGAATTTAAAAAAGATAACTCAAATAATGAATGTACTGATAGTAAGAATATTACAAGTAGTAAGAATGTGGTGTTGGAAAATGATAATGAAAGTATTATGAATGATAATGAAATGTTTGAGTGTATTAAGTCAGAAAGAAAGTTTGGAGAAAGTATTTTTGTACAAGGAGTGCAGGGGGTAGAATTTTCTTTTGATGTTGTATTAGGGGGTGAAGAAAAGTCTTCACGAATTTTTTATAAGGATAAGAGTTCCTTCAATTTATATTTGGGAGACGAAAGGTCTACAAATAAAGTTTCTTGGTATTTTTGTGTACCTAATAAATGGTGCAACAATTTTATGTTAGGGACCCCTGCATATTTGGAGAGAGAAAGTGTAATTTGGTGTTATGGAGAGAAATGTATTAAGAGAGAAAGTATAGAGAGATATTGTGAGAGTAAGAGAATAATAGAACTATTTAAAGTAAACAGAAATTACAGACAATCGTTAGAAAGGTTAGGGTTAGATGAGGTGGATGAAAATAATAAATACTTACCTTATAATAACAATGAATTTGAAATAACAATAAATGAGAATAAAGGTATTAAGTACTTACCTGTGGTGGAAAATTATGAGGATAATTATAGAATACATAACAAATTAATGACATATGATACTGAGATAAACGGAACCCTACTCGATCGTGACTTGAAATATTTGCTTGATAACATTTGTATAAATGAATATGAATATAATGTTACTAATAATAAAATTTATTTATTAAGTAATAAATTAAATAGACTTAAGATTCGTTTGTTGTTCAACGATGGTGGATAGACTGTTTCAATTGTGTAATGAACATTAAAGATATATGTGAAAAGTGATATTGAATTGGACTGCTATGAACTGAGTTTGGTAAATAACAAAATAATGAGTTGGAGTGTATATTTTTCATTGTTTTATATGTATTTATCTATCAATGTATTTTTGATGTGTATTATGTATTACAGGTACACCAGTATGTATTATTATGTATTTTAATAACATGTTTAATAATAATATTTTTTTTTCAATTGAATAACAATTAAAGAGTAATCATTCTTTATTAAATTGTGGTACAAAAGAAAGTTGTACTAACTTTGTAACTTTATAAATTATTAATTGTCATAGAAAGTTTTTAATGAAGTTCAATCATTATTTAATTATGTTGAAGGTAATTACTAATGGATAATAATATTTAAATAAGAATATATATATATTTGAAAAGTGAGAAGTACTGTTATGAGTAGGTGAGAGATGTATTTTATAAGACAAATGTCAATGATTGCAGCAAGGTAGAATGTTTAAACAGGAATAGAGCCTGGGTATAGATAAATGCAGGTGAGTTATTTAATTAATGAAAAGGGAGTTAGATAGTTAAGAATTGTGAAGTAAATAATACAAAGAGAATTATTAGATATTTAGGGACACAGTAGTTAGTGATTATTTGTAAAGGTGTTTAAGTAAAGGTATAAACATATAATTGTTGTTGATGAATTCTGTAGTGGGGGTGAGGTGATAAGGAGTAGCCAACCAATAGTGTTGTGGCAGGTAATAGCATAATTTTAAGGGAGTGTTTGCCGAATTATTTGGAAGGGCAAAATATTATGAATGTATATAGCCAGTTAGGGAACACCCAACTCATTGCAAAGACGAGCGGTGCCATAAGATTTAAATGAAATTAGTTAAGGTGTTTATAATTGAGATATTGGTGTCATGATAGGTAAATTTGGTGGTCAGTTAGAAGAAGGTGAGTAAAAATATAAAAGTATAGTGAATATAGGAGTTACCCAGACTAAACAGTGATAGAAGGTGAAAGGTTAGGTAGTTAGGTAGGTAGAAAATTCAGAGTATAGAGGTAATGAAAAATGAATAATATGAATATTAATAATAAATTTAAAATGAATTTTATAATTATAATAAATAATGATTGATGTTTAATGAAGTAATTAATTGAAATGCAATTAATTTTTTTGATGCAACTTCAAATAAATTATGCAAATGATTATTGCATATCTTATAGTGCAAATCTTAATCAATGAATAAATTATTTCAATGTATTAAATGTATCAATGTGTATTATTATGTAAAATGTATTATGTATTTATGTTATAAAATTTTTAACATGCTTTTATAATATGGAAATAATGTGTACGAAGAGATAAAAAAATAATTGGCGCTGTTAATACCAGATTATTACCTGTTAATAGTAATAATAATAATAATAATAATAATAATAATAATGTTTTTTTTTTATTTGAACCATTCAATAAGATTTATAAATAAATAAATATACAGATTTATTAATTCTTTTATATCAATTTAATTTGTTTTTCTCCAGGTTTGGGAGATATATAGTGTGATTTTCATATTTTCAAATGGAGTTTAATTCTTTTTATATCAAGGTGTTTATGTTATAATTACAGTAATTATAAAAGAGAATGAGATAAATATTATCGATAGTAATCGAAACCATTCATTAATTCAGGATTTGTTAATATGGAGAAAGGAAATTCTTTCTAATTCTTGAGAATTATTTTTAGTAGTATAACTTTTATAACTATATTAAGCCAACCCAGTGCTTATTAGCACAAACCAGCACTTAGCTAAGGGGAACCAGATCAGTTGAGGATGGAGTGATTTACCAAGCCACTATTTTAATATTCATCATGTATTGTTTCAGTGTTTGGTGATATGACAGCGGTCCTGAGCTGGCCAACGCGTCAGAGCAGGGGCGTTTTTTTAGGAGTCTAAGTGGCCTTATGGTGTTGGGATCTCGCAGGAGAAGTCCAGTAAGGTCATGTAGGTACGGTCATCATCATCAGACCAAGGGTGAGTTGTTATTTTCTTTTATATAAAATTGTAAGGGGGTTGTGGCGACTTATCCTGGCTGATCCCTTTAGGAAGTATGAAAGGGTCAATGAAAGTTTTTGTGCTTCGACACACAATCTTTCATTGAGGGGGTTTCATAATGGTACAATCATGGTACATTTTATAATTACCTTAAATATGGTAAATAAAACCATAACTATTGTATTTTCTTAGTTTGGTCATAATCAAACCAACCTTAAATAACCAGTATGAATATATAGTGAGTGGAGTGTATAATAATATTTGCCAGGATTTGGACCGATTCATAGCAAAAAACTGTGAAACATCACAAAAACAGTATGTAATTTGTTGCGATAATAGTGACGCTCCTTAATTACGTCAGCGGCCAAGAATGTGTTTACATCAACAACACGATGCTGTCAACAGCTTAACAAAGAACGTGTGACATAGGTTCACCCCACCTCGGCAACATATAACAAAGACTCTTCATCATTCCATCTGCAACAGTGAGCAGAGCCGGCCGGCCACCCGTTCACTCATACGTGAATTTTAATATTTAAACCACTGTAAGTGGTTAATAAACTATTTAACTACAGTGTTTTAACGTCAAAGATGTGACCGGTAAAAAGTCGACGAACTCGAGGTACGCGAAGTTCGCAAAACAATAGACATCCAACTATTTGGTGAGAACGCACAACAGCTATGACTTTGGTGAGAACGTTCCATCACACACAAGATTATTTTATTTTCACATCAAATTCCATTAAAATGACCACGTAACATATAAATTCAATTATTCAAAATGTCACTTTTAAAAAACAAATGAGCTCATAACATAACAAATTGTACCATGAGAGAGAGAGAGAGAGAGAGAGAGATTGCGTGTGCGTGAGTAATTACTAAGTGCTGGGTTGTGCACACATAAATATATTACGATATGTAAGGATATAGTCACGTAAGTACATAATATTATATAATAACACATTTACCTGTATTATGATTTTGGAGGGTTTAGAGTTTGTTTAACACTTGCAAGATTATTATGTAAGATGTCTATAAAATAAAAAGGGTATTTCATTGGTAACAATTTTAAACAGATATCTTATTATTTCAAGCAACTTCCGTTCTTCACAACTTCGCGTAACGAATTCCTGCCCTATAATGTATGACAACATATGTAATAAAGATGGCGCCCGAATTTTGTAAACATGACTATAAGTTTAACATGTAATCTATCGTATAATTTTGCGCCCGAACAGGGACTCGACTATCTGTAACTATATAATATTAAGGTTACAGATGGTCGCCTGCGAACAGGGACTCTATGTAATATTATTTATATAGAGTACGCCTAGAAAGAGAGCGGAAAAAGTTGTTTGAGGTAATAAATACTAAAATTGTAATACATAAACATAACCTAATAGTTAGGTTATACAATTGTATGAATGTGTGTATTTTAAAATTGCCAACATGAGTACAAATGATAATATTACAAAAGAAATCAGTACAACTGAGGTAAATTTGACTGGCGAGATGGATGTACAACCAAATCAAGCTAGTCAGACTGACGAGGCAAATACGCCTGTATCTGTAGAGACAACGAAAACCGATACATCCATATCAGCTATGTCAGATAGTAATAAGGATGAAACTAGTGCAATGATGCAATTACTATTAAAATTAGACAAAAAACTAGATGAGCAGAAAAGCGATTCTAATATTAAATTCACAAATTTGAATGACAAATTTGATAAACAATTTAATGAACTCAAGAATGAAATAAAATTAGGTCACGATAAACTGATTAAAAAATGTGACAAAGTAATAACAAAACTAGATGAGAATTTAAGTCAATTAGTAAGTCAGAAAGTAAATAGTAGTACCCAGCAAAATGCAGTACTGAATAATAACGAATTTAAAAAAGATAACTCAAATAATGAATGTACTGATAGTAAGAATATTACAAGTAGTAAGAATGTGGTGTTGGAAAATGATAATGAAAGTATTATGAATGATAATGAAATGTTTGAGTGTATTAAGTCAGAAAGAAAGTTTGGAGAAAGTATTTTTGTACAAGGAGTGCAGGGGGTAGAATTTTCTTTTGATGTTGTATTAGGGGGTGAAGAAAAGTCTTCACGAATTTTTTATAAGGATAAGAGTTCCTTCAATTTATATTTGGGAGACGAAAGGTCTACAAATAAAGTTTCTTGGTATTTTTGTGTACCTAATAAATGGTGCAACAATTTTATGTTAGGGACCCCTGCATATTTGGAGAGAGAAAGTGTAATTTGGTGTTATGGAGAGAAATGTATTAAGAGAGAAAGTATAGAGAGATATTGTGAGAGTAAGAGAATAATAGAACTATTTAAAGTAAACAGAAATTACAGACAATCGTTAGAAAGGTTAGGGTTAGATGAGGTGGATGAAAATAATAAATACTTACCTTATAATAACAATGAATTTGAAATAACAATAAATGAGAATAAAGGTATTAAGTACTTACCTGTGGTGGAAAATTATGAGGATAATTATAGAATACATAACAAATTAATGACATATGATACTGAGATAAACGGAACCCTACTCGATCGTGACTTGAAATATTTGCTTGATAACATTTGTATAAATGAATATGAATATAATGTTACTAATAATAAAATTTATTTATTAAGTAATAAATTAAATAGACTTAAGATTCGTTTGTTGTTCAACGATGGTGGATAGACTGTTTCAATTGTGTAATGAACATTAAAGATATATGTGAAAAGTGATATTGAATTGGACTGCTATGAACTGAGTTTGGTAAATAACAAAATAATGAGTTGGAGTGTATATTTTTCATTGTTTTATATGTATTTATCTATCAATGTATTTTTGATGTGTATTATGTATTACAGGTACACCAGTATGTATTATTATGTATTTTAATAACATGTTTAATAATAATATTTTTTTTTCAATTGAATAACAATTAAAGAGTAATCATTCTTTATTAAATTGTGGTACAAAAGAAAGTTGTACTAACTTTGTAACTTTATAAATTATTAATTGTCATAGAAAGTTTTTAATGAAGTTCAATCATTATTTAATTATGTTGAAGGTAATTACTAATGGATAATAATATTTAAATAAGAATATATATATATTTGAAAAGTGAGAAGTACTGTTATGAGTAGGTGAGAGATGTATTTTATAAGACAAATGTCAATGATTGCAGCAAGGTAGAATGTTTAAACAGGAATAGAGCCTGGGTATAGATAAATGCAGGTGAGTTATTTAATTAATGAAAAGGGAGTTAGATAGTTAAGAATTGTGAAGTAAATAATACAAAGAGAATTATTAGATATTTAGGGACACAGTAGTTAGTGATTATTTGTAAAGGTGTTTAAGTAAAGGTATAAACATATAATTGTTGTTGATGAATTCTGTAGTGGGGGTGAGGTGATAAGGAGTAGCCAACCAATAGTGTTGTGGCAGGTAATAGCATAATTTTAAGGGAGTGTTTGCCGAATTATTTGGAAGGGCAAAATATTATGAATGTATATAGCCAGTTAGGGAACACCCAACTCATTGCAAAGACGAGCGGTGCCATAAGATTTAAATGAAATTAGTTAAGGTGTTTATAATTGAGATATTGGTGTCATGATAGGTAAATTTGGTGGTCAGTTAGAAGAAGGTGAGTAAAAATATAAAAGTATAGTGAATATAGGAGTTACCCAGACTAAACAGTGATAGAAGGTGAAAGGTTAGGTAGTTAGGTAGGTAGAAAATTCAGAGTATAGAGGTAATGAAAAATGAATAATATGAATATTAATAATAAATTTAAAATGAATTTTATAATTATAATAAATAATGATTGATGTTTAATGAAGTAATTAATTGAAATGCAATTAATTTTTTTGATGCAACTTCAAATAAATTATGCAAATGATTATTGCATATCTTATAGTGCAAATCTTAATCAATGAATAAATTATTTCAATGTATTAAATGTATCAATGTGTATTATTATGTAAAATGTATTATGTATTTATGTTATAAAATTTTTAACATGCTTTTATAATATGGAAATAATGTGTACGAAGAGATAAAAAAATAATTGGTGCTGTTAATACCAGATTATTACCTGTTAATAGTAATAATAATAATAATAATAATAATGTTTTTTTTTTTATTTGAACCATTCAATAAGATTTATAAATAAATAAATATACAGATTTATTAATTCTTTTATATCAATTTAATTTGTTTTTCTCCAGGTTTGGGAGATATATAGTGTGATTTTCATATTTTCAAATGGAGTTTAATTCTTTTTATATCAAGGTGTTTATGTTATAATTACAGTAATTATAAAAGAGAATGAGATAAATATTATCGATAGTAATCGAAACCATTCATTAATTCAGGATTTGTTAATATGGAGAAAGGAAATTCTTTCTAATTCTTGAGAATTATTTTTAGTAGTATAACTTTTATAACTATATTAAGCCAACCCAGTGCTTATTAGCACAAACCAGCACTTAGCTAAGGGGAACCAGATCAGTTGAGGATGGAGTGATTTACCAAGCCACTATTTTAATATTCATCATGTATTGTTTCAGTGTTTGGTGATATGACAGCGGTCCTGAGCTGGCCAACGCGTCAGAGCAGGGGCGTTTTTTTAGGAGTCTAAGTGGCCTTATGGTGTTGGGATCTCGCAGGAGAAGTCCAGTAAGGTCATGTAGGTACGGTCATCATCATCAGACCAAGGGTGAGTTGTTATTTTCTTTTATATAAAATTGTAAGGGGGTTGTGGCGACTTATCCTGGCTGATCCCTTTAGGAAGTATGAAAGGGTCAATGAAAGTTTTTGTGCTTCGACACACAATCTTTCATTGAGGGGGTTTTGTAATGGTACAATCATGGTACATTTTATAATTACCTTAAATATGGTAAATAAAACCATAACTATTGTATTTTCTTAGTTTGGTCATAATCAAACCAACCTTAAATAACCAGTATGAATATATAGTGAGTGGAGTGTATAATAATATTTGCCAGGATTTGGACCGATTCATAGCAAAAAACTGTGAAACATCACAAAAACAGTATGTAATTTGTTGCGATAACAGTGACGCTCCTTAATTACGTCAGCGGCCGAGAATGTGTTTACATCAACAACACGATGCTGTCAACAGCTTAACAAAGAACGTGTGACATAGGTTCACCCCACCTCGGCAACATATAACAAAGACTCTTCATCATTCCATCTGCAACAGTGAGCAGAGCCGGCCGGCCACCCGTTCACTCATACGTGAATTTTAATATTTAAACCACTGTAAGTGGTTAATAAACTATTTAACTACAGTGTTTTAACGTCAAAGATGTGACCGGTAAAAAGTCGACGAACTCGCGGTACGCGAAGTTCGCAAAACAATAGACATCCAACTATTTGGTGAGAACGCACAACAGCTACGACTTTGGTGAGAACGTTCCATCACACACAAGATTATTTTATTTTCACATCAAATTCCATTAAAATGACCACGTAACATATAAATTCAATTATTCAAAATGTCACTTTTAAAAAACAAATGAGCTCATAACATAACAAATTGTACCATGAGAGAGAGAGAGAGAGAGAGAGAGAGAGAGAGAGATTGCGTGTGCGTGAGTAATTACTAAGTGCTGGGTTGTGCACACATAAATATATTACGATATGTAAGGATATAGTCACGTAAGTACATAATATTATATAATAACACATTTACCTGTATTATGATTTTGGAGGGTTTAGAGTTTGTTTAACACTTGCAAGATTATTATGTAAGATGTCTATAAAATAAAAAGGGTATTTCATTGGTAACAATTTTAAACAGATATCTTATTATTTCAAGCAACTTCCGTTCTTCACAACTTCGCGTAACGAATTCCTGCCCTATAATGTATGACAACATATGTAATAAAGATGGCGCCCGAATTTTGTAAACATGACTATAAGTTTAACATGTAATCTATCGTATAATTTTGCGCCCGAACAGGGACTCGACTATCTGTAACTATATAATATTAAGGTTACAGATGGTCGCCTGCGAACAGGGACTCTATGTAATATTATTTATATAGAGTACGCCTAGAAAGAGAGCGGAAAAAGTTGTTTGAGGTAATAAATACTAAAATTGTAATACATAAACATAACCTAATAGTTAGGTTATACAATTGTATGAATGTGTGTATTTTAAAATTGCCAACATGAGTACAAATGATAATATTACAAAAGAAATCAGTACAACTGAGGTAAATTTGACTGGCGAGGCAAATACGCCTGTATCTGTAGAGACAACGAAAACCGATACATCCATATCAGCTATGTCAGATAGTAATAAGGATGAAACTAGTGCAATGATGCAATTACTATTAAAATTAGACAAAAAACTAGATGAGCAGAAAAGCGATTCTAATATTAAATTCACAAATTTGAATGACAAATTTGATAAACAATTTAATGAACTCAAGAATGAAATAAAATTAGGCCACGATAAACTGATTAAAAAATGTGACAAAGTAATAACAAAACTAGATGAGAATTTAAGTCAATTAGTAAGTCAGAAAGTAAATAGTAGTACCCAGCAAAATGCAGTACTGAATAATAACGAATTTAAAAAAGATAACTCAAATAATGAATGTACTGATAGTAAGAATATTACAAGTAGTAAGAATGTGGTGTTGGAAAATGATAATGAAAGTATTATGAATGATAATGAAATGTTTGAGTGTATTAAGTCAGAAAGAAAGTTTGGAGAAAGTATTTTTGTACAAGGAGTGCAGGGGGTAGAATTTTCTTTTGATGTTGTATTAGGGGGTGAAGAAAAGTCTTCACGAATTTTTTATAAGGATAAGAGTTCCTTCAATTTATATTTGGGAGACGAAAGGTCTACAAATAAAGTTTCTTGGTATTTTTGTGTACCTAATAAATGGTGCAACAATTTTATGTTAGGGACCCCTGCATATTTGGAGAGAGAAAGTGTAATTTGGTGTTATGGAGAGAAATGTATTAAGAGAGAAAGTATAGAGAGATATTGTGAGAGTAAGAGAATAATAGCACTATTTAAAGTAAACAGAAATTACAGACAATCGTTAGAAAGGTTAGGGTTAGATGAGGTGGATGAAAATAATAAATACTTACCTTATAATAACAATGAATTTGAAATAACAATAAATGAGAATAAAGGTATTAAGTACTTACCTGTGGTGGAAAATTATGAGGATAATTATAGAATACATAACAAATTAATGACATATGATACTGAGATAAACGGAACCCTACTCGGTCGTGACTTGAAATATTTGCTTGATAACATTTGTATAAATGAATATGAATATAATGTTACTAATAATAAAATTTATTTATTAAGTAATAAATTAAATAGACTTAAGATTCGTTTGTTGTTCAACGATGGTGGATAGACTGTTTCAATTGTGTAATGAACATTAAAGATATATGTGAAAAGTGATATTGAATTGGACTGCTATGAACTGAGTTTGGTAAATAACAAAATAATGAGTTGGAGTGTATATTTTTCATTGTTTTATATGTATTTATCTATCAATGTATTTTTGATGTGCATTATGTATTATGTATTACAGGTACACCAGTATGTATTATTATGCATTTTAATAACATGTTTAATAATAATATTTTTTTTTCAATTGAATAACAATTAAAGAGTAATCATTCTTTATTAAATTGTGGTACAAAAGAAAGTTGTACTAACTTTGTAACTTTATAAATTATTAATTGTCATAGAAAGTTTTTAATGAAGTTCAATCATTATTTAATTATGTTGAAGGTAATTACTAATGGATAATAATATTTAAATAAGAATATCTATATATTTGAAAAGTGAGAAGTACTGTTATGAGTAGGTGAGAGATGTATTTTATAAGACAAATGTCAATGATTGCAGCAAGGTAGAATGTTTAAACAGGAATAGAGCCTGGGTATAGATAAATGCAGGTGAGTTATTTAATTAATGAAAAGGGAGTTAGATAGTTAAGAATTGTGAAGTAAATAATACAAAGAGAATTATTAGATATTTAGGGACACAGTAGTTAGTGACTATTTGTAAAGGTGTTTAAGTAAAGGTATAAACATATAATTGTTGTTGATGAATTCTGTAGTGGGGGTGAGGTGATAAGGAGTAGCCAACCAATAGTGTTGTGGCAGGTAATAGCATAATTTTAAGGGAGTGTTTGCCGAATTATTTGGAAGGGCAAAATATTATGAATGTATATAGCCAGTTAGGGAACACCCAACTCATTGCAAAGACGAGCGGTGCCATAAGATTTAAATGAAATTAGTTAAGGTGTTTATAATTGAGATATTGGTGTCATGATAGGTAAATTTGGTGGTCAGTTAGAAGAAGGTGAGTAAAAATATAAAAGTATAGTGAATATAGGAGTTACCCAGACTAAACAGTGATAGAAGGTGAAAGGTTAGGTAGTTAGGTAGGTAGAAAATTCAGAGTATAGAGGTAATGAAAAATGAATAATATGAATATTAATAATAAATTTAAAATGAATTTTATAATTATAATAAATAATGATTGATGTTTAATGAAGTAATTAATTGAAATGCAATTAATTTTTTTGATGCAACTTCAAATAAATTATGCAAATGATTATTGCATATCTTATAGTGCAAATCTTAATCAATGAATAAATTATTTCAATGTATTAAATGTATCAATGTGTATTATTATGTAAAATGTATTATGTATTTATGTTATAAAATTTTTAACATGCTTTTATAATATGGAAATAATGTGTACGAAGAGATAAAAAAATAATTGGCGCTGTTAATACCAGATTATTACCTGTTAATAGTAATAATAATAATAATAATAATGTTTTTTTTTTATTTGAACCATTCAATAAGATTTATAAATAAATAAATATACAGATTTATTAATTCTTTTATATCAATTTAATTTGTTTTTCTCCAGGTTTGGGAGATATATAGTGTGATTTTCATATTTTCAAATGGAGTTTAATTCTTTTTATATCAAGGTGTTTATGTTATAATTACAGTAATTATAAAAGAGAATGAGATAAATATTATCGATAGTAATCGAAACCATTCATTAATTCAGGATTTGTTAATATGGAGAAAGGAAATTCTTTCTAATTCTTGAGAATTATTTTTAGTAGTATAACTTTTATAACTATATTAAGCCAACCCAGTGCTTATTAGCACAAACCAGCACTTAGCTAAGGGGAACCAGATCAGTTGAGGATGGAGTGATTTACCAAGCCACTATTTTAATATTCATCATGTATTGTTTCAGTGTTTGGTGATATGACAGCGGTCCTGAGCTGGCCAACGCGTCAGAGCAGGGGCGTTTTTTTAGGAGTCTAAGTGGCCTTATGGTGTTGGGATCTCGCAGGAGAAGTCCAGTAAGGTCATGTAGGTACGGTCATCATCATCAGACCAAGGGTGAGTTGTTATTTTCTTTTATATAAAATTGTAAGGGGGTTGTGGCGACTTATCCTGGCTGATCCCTTTAGGAAGTATGAAAGGGTCAATGAAAGTTTTTGTGCTTCGACACACAATCTTTCATTGAGGGGGTTTTGTAATGGTACAATCATGGTACATTTTATAATTACCTTAAATATGGTAAATAAAACCATAACTATTGTATTTTCTTAGTTTGGTCATAATCAAACCAACCTTAAATAACCAGTATGAATATATAGTGAGTGGAGTGTATAATAATATTTGCCAGGATTTGGACCGATTCATAGCAAAAAACTGTGAAACATCACAAAAACAGTATGTAATTTGTTGCGATAACAGTGACGCTCCTTAATTACGTCAGCGGCCGAGAATGTGTTTACATCAACAACACGATGCTGTCAACAGCTTAACAAAGAACGTGTGACATAGGTTCACCCCACCTCGGCAACATATAACAAAGACTCTTCATCATTCCATCTGCAACAGTGAGCAGAGCCGGCCGGCCACCCGTTCACTCATACGTGAATTTTAATATTTAAACCACTGTAAGTGGTTAATAAACTATTTAACTACAGTGTTTTAACGTCAAAGATGTGACCGGTAAAAAGTCGACGAACTCGCGGTACGCGAAGTTCGCAAAACAATAGACATCCAACTATTTGGTGAGAACGCACAACAGCTACGACTTTGGTGAGAACGTTCCATCACACACAAGATTATTTTATTTTCACATCAAATTCCATTAAAATGACCACGTAACATATAAATTCAATTATTCAAAATGTCACTTTTAAAAAACAAATGAGCTCATAACATAACAAATTGTACCATGAGAGAGAGAGAGAGAGAGAGAGAGAGAGAGAGAGAGAGAGAGAGAGAGAGAGAGAGAGAGAGAGAGAGAGAGAGAGAGAGAGAGAGAGAGACTGCGTGTGCGTGAGTAATTACTAAGTGCTGGGTTGTGCACACATAAATATATTACGATATGTAAGGATATAGTCACGTAAGTACATAATATTATATAATAACACATTTACCTGTGTTATGATTTTGGAGGGTTTAGAGTTTGTTTAACACTTGCAAGATTATTATGTAAGATGTCTATAAAATAAAAAGGGTATTTCATTGGTAACAATTTTAAACAGATATCTTATTATTTCAAGCAACTTCCGTTCTTCACAACTTCGCGTAACGAATTCCTGCCCTATAATGTATGACAACATATGTAATAAAGATGGCGCCCGAATTTTGTAAACATGACTATAAGTTTAACATGTAATCTATCGTATAATTAAAATCAGCAGAATCGTAAGGTTACAACTCAATGTTTAAAGAACAACTGCATAATTGTAAAATGATAAATCTAAGTGTGTAATTTAAGAATATTAAGATAAATAAAACAACTTACAAACTAGTATAGAAAAATAACAACAAGGCTAATAAATAACATAGCCAATATGTCAAGTTAGAAATAAAATAATGACCTGTAAAGAGAAGTATGTTAGCTAAAGTATAAAAGCAAGAAAAATGATACCAATGAAACCTCTAATACCTTGAATGTTATATTATTGAAAAGTGAATGATATGTTATATTTTAAGTGTTGTGATAGTGCAACTGTTGCTACGTGCAATTTTTATTTTGTCCCAGACAGAGATGAGGATTCCTCTGATTCTGAGGACGTGTAATGAGGAACGGCGGAGAATGTATGCCACAGTGAGCCACTCTGATTCCAAACCCACTACAAATGTTAGGGAATTAAATGGTAATATATCAAGGATTATTAATAAAAAACTGTGAGGTAAAAAATGAAAGAACCATAGAGTTTATCACGAGAATAAAGATATGTTTAATGATAAAGAAAAATGTATTATTGTAAGACAGGAAATTGTTAATTTAAGAAATAAGACATATTATAACTAAATGACTTAGAATATAAGAAACTTGAAAGATACTAGTAAGCTAAAAAATATATCACTAGCCAAGAACTCAATCTAGTGCAACACACTAACAGAATATTAAAATCAATGAAAAAAAAAGCAGTAACAGTATATTAAAACCCAACTAAAATGATAATTTCTTCAAATGTAAAATTTCTCTCAAATTATCAATTTTGAGAGGGGAGTATATGTAACATAACAAAGTGTTACATAACCTAGATGTGTACCAAAAGAATCAATAGGTACACGAAAATAATATAAGTGAATAATTAATGATGAAAGTAGCAAAGAAGAGAAGGACCAACGAAGAAGAAAGAAGAAGAAGGACCACAAGAAGCAGTAAGTAATACACTGCATGACACTACAACAAATACTATGACTGACTCTAACTAATGGACAAGCCAAGTTCACTATAAGCTGTCAAACAAGCCAGTCAATGACATAAATGTAAAATCACATGTTTATAAAAGTAATTAAAGAATGACAAGAATAATATAATATCAGCAACAGCATTTGGCTGAAAATAAATGAACCATGACCAGTAAATAACAATGCCTATGACTAAGACTAGCTATGGCCACAATGTAAAATTAAAACTTACATTACAATCCCAAATGTAATATTAAGAAGTAAGAATACTTGTAAGAGGAAACCTTATATGAATAAGTAACTTCCTCATTATACCAAATGTAACTAATGACCATTATTAAGGCATAAACCGATGCTAAAGGTATGCCTAGGCTAAGCCTAAACAAACGATTGTCAGTGAATTAATAAGTAGAAAGGACTACTAGTGTACATAAAATCTACTGAGCAATCAATATAAATAAATGTAACAGTGAATATCACCACTCAATTATTAATGAGTAACATTAAGTTGAGTAGGATAAACAAAATGTAATTAGAAAGTAAGGATTATTCATAGTAATGTACCACTATAGTTAAGCTAAGATTTAATAATTGTATTCAATAAATAGATATTAAGTATAACGACGAATGTGTTAGTGTTCCGACAAAGACGTTTAAAAGAAAACGCGATGGGAAACACTAAATATAAATATAGGTAAGAATCGTATTTGGCGTCACTAGCAGACGACAGTGCGAAACCATGTTTCTGAACATTGTTTATTAGCAATGTCAGAGAAAGTGCGATTAAAACCAGTGTTAAGTCATATCAAATTAAAGCTCGTAAACTATTCTTTAATTTGATAGTAATAAACTCGCGATCGCAACTGTAATAAGTGCGTAGCGTGCGTTAGCATCATTTGTAATTATAAAGTGAAAAATTGGTTGGGTAATAATAACAACACACCCAACTGTCAATCAAGTTCGCCAAATGACGGTTAGAAAACAATGCGTCATTTTGGTAACGTCTGGCGGAGCCAATCAAAAAATAGCTTATTAAACGAATTCATCACCTAAGCCCCATGAAGCAAGGGGGTATATAATCCAAAACCAAGCGAAACCGTTACACTTTACAGTCATCATCGCGAGCGAGAGGTTGTCGCTCGTCACCTCAAAATTTTAATAACTTAGAGTATAATGTAAACAGTGAATCCATTTAACCGTTTCGTCAAGACAAATAACTACACTACAATTTATCAACAGGAAGTGCATCAATGTGAGGTAATTATTTTTATTTTTGTGCGCGATAATTAGAACACGAGAAAGATTACTAACCAGTATTTAACTTAGTCCGAATTTTGTTAGAAGAGGACGATTATTCTCTGTTCTTAGTTCGTGTGCAGTGTAATGAACCAGGGTCACTATAATCCGACCGCTGGAGTGTTTAAAATAAATTTTAATCTATAAGATTAAAATAAAAAAGGTAACATTGTGACAATTCATTTTATTAATCTGTGTGCACTTGTATTTCTTCAACACAAAATTGTACTGACGCAAAAACATCAAAACTTTCTATCTGTTACACTGTGATCAAATTTATTTAGCGGATTTGTTAATCCCACGTAAGATTTGTATTAGTCTTAAGTGATAAAAAATATTTGTTAATAATTAAGTCAGCGTGACCAACGCATAACCTAGAAATAGGTACGAATTTTAAAAAAGAGGCCGAATTAGTAAATATTGTCATTAACTTCTGTATAGGCATAAAGTAGTTCTTTCTTGTATTTAAAAGAGCTTACGCCCGAGATATAAAATAATATTTAAATTAAAAGTTAATCTGGTAATAACCAGAAGAGTTGTTTGTTCTATCTGAGCTAGTTTGTAGGGTAAAAGGTACGAAGTAATTGCAATTTTATGTTAATGTATCTATTATACTTGTAATTGTTTGAATTTACTCTCAAGGGTAAGAATAAAACCCGTTTGTTATCAGCATAAACTTTGACTCTATTTATTTCAAAGAGTGAATTAATAATTAATTTTTAAATACAAAAATAACTCTGAATAGAGGTCGTATGTTGTTAGATTTGAATTGCCGTTAAGTGCAATAAGCATAAACACCAGTTTTTAAAGAAAATTATCAAAGATAAAATCTCATTAATTGGTTTTTCATGGGATTTTCCTGAAATAAACCTGTGTGGCGCCCTTATTAAACAAGGAGTGATCTAACCTTGTCAGTAAAGCAAGCTGGTATTAAATCCATCTTGGCAGCTTATTAATTACTATAAGTGAACTTCAGAACTTCTAGAATCACGATCAGGTACGTGAAAGTATATTATTATAAATTTTTGTTGTCCAGATGAGACTTGACATTACGTACTTTGACGACAGTTAACCTAGAAGAGGAGTTTCGCTGCCAGATCGACGCTACGGCTACCTTCATCAGTCGACCAGCGATTAACGCTTTATTCACTAAATTGATCAACCATTACTATTCAAACAGTATTACTGCAATTGTTTTTTAAAAGAGTTCTTTTAAAATAATTATAACTTTTATTCATCATAATCGAATACTAATCGACTTTAAATTGTAACTTAACTTTAATTTTCAATACTAAATACAAACATTTAAACTTTCTGACACACGTAATCTAGTTCTATTACAATATATATATATATATATATATATATATATATATATATAGAGAGAGAGAGAGAGAGAGAGAGAGAGAGAGAGAGCGAGAGGGGGGGGGCAACGCCCATTTGAAATTTAAAACGAAATGAAAATAACACCGTTTCTATATCACAAAGGCAACGTGTTGAATGTAATTATTTGTGCTGAAACCTAGTCTGTTTGTGACATCCAATTCTCGCCTAACGAATTCTAGAGTCTTCTGAGTCCAGGGAATAAAGTGTTTAAATCATACAGATATTGTTTAATGGAAAGTGTGGAATAGTTGCATATTAGCTACAAATATGCTGGCGGCCCTATGACGTACTGTTAAATTATAAGGTAGGTGAGAAGAGATCACCAAGGTAGGTGATATATTGGGCGGGTATATTTGAAAAGTTATAGACAATTACAAGAGATGATGGAAAATTTCCAGGTGCTGCTGTTGTAGAAACAGGAACAACGAAGATAGGAGGCAGAAGCAGAGGAACTAATTTTGGAATCTGAAGAATGATAAGAAAGTAAAATGGAAGCTCTTTTTTAAGCTACGCAAAAACAATTTCAAGAACATACTACCACCGAGTTGGGTCTCCTATGTGATGACTGGGGGGGATTACGCTGTGCTCTGAATGGTAAGAGGTAAGATTGTCTACAGTCAAAAAATCTGTATCAAATATAGAACAAACAATGTCAGAAAAAATATCAGCAGTGGAAGACTTAATTACAAACATAAGAGAACAAATTAAAAATGAAGTTGAGCAGTTCATGAAGACACAACCAAAACAAATTTCTGAACAGACTGTACCAATGATAAAAACAGAAAAAGACACAGAAAATAAGACAACAGAGAAAGTCACTTTGCCTGCAGTAAGGACAGTTCATATCAAGGCTCCAACCTTTGATGGAAGCAGTCACTGGGCGACGTACCTTCGCAATTTCGAAGCTGCTGCATGCACAAATAATTGGACAGATAAAGAGAAGGCAGTTTCACTCATTCTTGCTTAAAAGGACCTGCCGCAGAGCTACAGAAAGTGCCACCTGACAGCCAGAATGTCTATGACGAATTGATTAAAGCTCTAGAATTACAGTATGGTGATAAACATTTGCAAGATGTGTACTATGGTCAGTTAAGAACAAGATGACAACATACCGGGGAGAGTCTTCAAGATTTTGAAGCAAGTATCGAAGACTGATTAGATTGGCCTATCCTGAAGCACCAGAAGATTTTTGAATAAGGTTTGCGGTACAGACATTTATTGATGGCATTGGAGATTGTGAGCTTCAACAAGAGTTACAAATGGCAAGACACCAAAATAGTTCAGAAGCTCCTGTTCAACCCCTCGAGTTTGAAGCTGCCAAGTCAGCGTCCCATTACATTAGTGGGGTTATGCCATCACACTGTAGTCAGAAGATCCCTGTATCACATTGCCGTACGATGGGTGCAGAAAAACAATGTTGTCGGACAAACAATTCAGAAGTTCAAGAGCGCCGCAACGATTTGAACGATGGGAAAAAGACAGAAGACCGAAGTGTTACAACTGTGGAGAAGGTGGTCATCTACAGGTAGACTGCTACATCTGCAGGTGATGGTGTAACCTCATGGAGATGGCAATAAAAGGATGAGTACATAATAATAAGACAAAACATTTCAGTTTTAAACAAATTCAACACAGAAAATAATATTGAAAATTTAAATAGAAAGCGCTTAATAATATAAAATGTATAACGAATGAATGAGAGTAGGGCAGCTGGGTTGTTTTCCTATTTTAAATAACATTAGTATGTAATTCTGTTAGCACGATAAGTAATTAAAGTTTTTCTATTTCATGTGTCTATGTAATAGCAACTGATAGTTTTAACAATGTTTCCTGATAAAAAGGAGAATGATGAATCAGTAAGGTAGAACAACATATTTAAAGAAATGTTAAATAAATTTTGAATTCGTTAATTGCAAATGCGAGTAGTTATTATTGTAACTAACCCTAAATCACTTATTTATAGCGAGTTCACGTGAAGACTCTGGACCCGTGCAAGGTAAGATATTATGTTTAATCAATGTTTTTTCAGTGGTGATCAATCAGTAAGTTAACAAATGGCCCCCGTAACAGGGACAGTCGGCGCAAATTCATAATTTGCGTAGACCACGTATACTGATAAATAAGTGGTTTAGTGGTACGTAAAAATTACAAAAAAATTAAGTTATATGTAAGTCAATTTGTATTAGTAAACGTATAAAAATGGCAGGTAATAATAACGAGAATGATATAAATGAAATTACCAATTTTGATGAATCAGCTATTATGAATAGTCTTGAAGTCCATTCGACTCCAAATGTGGGTCAGGACAATAAAATAGTCGAAATAAGTGTTACAGACGAAACAAATATTATAGAGGATTCGGGGATGCAATTAACCCCAACCTCAACAAAATGTAACAGTCAATTTAATAATGATGTAATGAATATGTTGTGCTAATATTTTATCCTTACAAATATAAATAAATAAATTTAGTTTTTACCTACCTTGTATATTGCCCAAGAACCCAGAATCCGACACACGAACGTTAGATGCAAGTATGTTTTACGGGTTATGAAAAAATAACTTACTAAACTCATTTTTGAAGAGAATTAAAATTTAATTCTTATTGGTTGAACTTTGGTAACTTTAAAAAGATTCTTTCTCCAAAATTAACATTTGAAATACATGCCTAATAAATTTCTGTGATCCACTCCCTGATCACAACAATATAATTATAAACTTATTCTAGCATCTTACCTTATACTCATACAGACAGCCCAGCCTGCCTTTTCACTCATTCACACTAATTTACAATACCTTTATTTTGAAAACCCCATTTTATTTTAATTTACATATATATCTCGATACACCGCCCGGACACGTGTTTCTTAGTTCGTCTGTTCACTGCGTATCAAATAACTTTGTTCGCTGATAACCTCACTTCACCTGTTATACTTTTGTACGTCCATTATTTCTTTGGATCCCGGTCGGTCTGAAAGCGGTATTCTACTTAGTTATTCATATTTTATAAAGTTCCGGCCGACCGGGCCCACGCAGCACTATATGCGTCCGTTAGCTGTTGTGGTTTCTCCTGGAGTGGCTTTTATGCATGATGCCGCACATTACTGCCTTGCCGACGAACAAATTTCGTCGCCGCGCACAGCCTGAGTTGTCAAAGTCTTGTGGCTGTATACATGACACATAGGAGTTTTTTGGTACGGGATGTCGACGATATTCCGTGAGCACTGTTCTACGTCACCGAAAGAGGTTGGGCTTAGTTTTATTTCCTCCAGCCCCGACCGCGTGGTGAACAGAGATTCTTCTCTAAGCCATTTTGCGTCCAACAATTCCGCGTCGGTCTGCGCACATGCTGGGGTGGTGCATTTGGGCGCGGACGTCACACAAATGTAAAGTTCTTAGAATCGGCGCTGGGCACATTCTTTTGTAAAGGTTTCACAACAGTTATTGTGTCACGTTTCTTTGTCCGCACAATGCTTTATTCAAACACGTGGCCGTAACCCAGTTGGAAAATGAATTTATGAATATTTTATAATAGGTCCCCAACTTCAATAAAATAAAAGCCCCAAAAATTAATAAAATAAAAAATCCTTTTATTTGACCCGTTACAATACCCCCCAATGAGATATCTTCTGCCGAAACAGAAGAAATCTCATTGCTAAAACCCCTAAGAGGATCGGTGAGGATATGGTGCCAACAACCCCTTTTTAGATCTTATACTTCATGGGTAAACAACCCCCCTGGCTCGGCGACTATGGCCGCATCTGAACGAGATTACTGGACTTCTCTGTACGAGATCCCAACACCATAAAATCGAACAGACACGCACCACAGCGCACCTCACCTTCTGACATGTCACCCCAAAATCCAAACCCCTGGTCTTATATCCTGCCAGATCCTCAACCGATATGTTCCCCCTTATCATGCACACTGCGCTGCCTTTAGCAGTTACTGGGCTCGTACACACACTTATTGCTACATCCTATCAAATCTTCTCAAATTTAGGAGTTTCCTTTAAATTGAAACCAAATCTTTATTACCATTAATCTCAAAAGTCAAAATACAAATCTTTTATCTAGATCAAATAATCTCTTCATTTTTAGTGATAATTAGAAAACACATAAATTGAACATTTATTAAAAACATGAACTTCCTTATCCTAACATGTGATTATACACATATCCTAAACAATACAATTCAATAAAAAACACTATTAATACACACAAACAATAATATGATCAATATTCAAAACATCAATTAGATGGCAGGCACAAAATCAAAAAAAATTTAAATTTATTAAAATATATTTTTTTTCTCAATATTCAAATTATCTAAATTTATTTAAATTAATTAAGAAACAAAACTGGCCTCACTTCACTGCCAAAACGGGTTTAGTATAGAACATTACCCATCAGCTGATCAAACTGGGTCAAGTCAAGAACCTTGACCTACATAAGTTATACATAAGTTACATCAGAAAATACATTGAACATCTTTAAAATTCTATCTTTAAACACAAAAACATAATAAAATAAAACATTTGAAATAACAAAGTATTATTATATTTAACAATAAAATTGATATTTAAATTACTCCAAATTATACCTTTTACAACTTTACATTTTCAAATTCTATTACAATTGTCACTTGTTTCAATCAAAATTTTATATTTTTACTATGACTCTCTTTATTTAACAATCGCATTCTCCATTAGTTTGGGTGATTTAATTATTTATAATAACTCGGTATACCACTTGATATGTACACACACATAATCTTTACCACTCTGACTCTAATACCACTAACAGCTTTAACTAACATGACACCCATCTCTATCAAACAATCTCTACACCCAACTTACTACTAAACTCAATCCGCATCATTCTCTCGTTATAAAAAAAAAAATACTCTCTAACCCTTTTTACTTAGGATGTGTGTTTCCCCCCCCCCCCAAAAAAGCTCATTCCCTTAATCTGGTTCCTGGATTCTACCTAAGGCAACCCCTTCCCGGCGCTAAACGGTCCCTACCCGTCCCAACCACTTTTGTTGCGGACTCCTACACTACATTATCCCCTCTTACAAAATTACCATCCCCAAATCACCATTCTCATTACCTCACTTCAATTACAACAAAATATCATCATTTACTTATTACCTCAATATATCAATCAATACTCTACATATATTCCCCATATCTACTGTGTCAGCATCAATACTTCTCAAATTCTATTACATTACATTTATTCATAACAACATTTTCATCTCTATTACCACTTCAAACTCAACATGGACTGATCTACATGTCCCAACAAAATATTAATCACCCAAAATCTATCTTTTACTATCTTTCACAAATCATTGAAATCTTAACTTTATCAAATTACTTTCCTCATCATTTAAAATAACATCTTTAACCACATTAACATCATATTGAACATTAATTACCTTGGAAATTAGTAAACAATTTATCAGTGACATTCTACTACTGATCAGCTGATTTGCTTAGCAAGGTGAATAACCTTACCACAAACACATTTCAAAATTATACAGATTACATGAAATACATATTTTTATCCATCCTTATCTCTAACACAATAAAATAATACATTTATAAACAGAATAAACACAGTATAATGAACATGTGAACACCTATTTACCAAAGCATAATACAAGCATTTAATTAGTGCAAAAATGAGTTATCATCTTTAAGTTATAAAATTTAAATTCATTGCTCACCTGAGCAACCCCCCAAACCACACACACTATTGTTTTGTTCTGTTGGACTGTAGCGCCTATTGGCCTCCACAAGGACGGCATAGTTGGAGGAATTTCACATCTCCTTGTCCTTGCTTCGGCGTTACATTTGAAAGATTTTTAGATATCAACATATCTTCGTTATATAGTTACACGCCCTTAAGACGGGTCTACCACCTGGCTATGCTGTCCCTACTCGGACAGAGTGGCAGCCGCTGTTCCATAGTTTCCGGGATTTCCCCTAGTTTCACCCCCCATCAATTTCTAATATAGACCAATTTCAAGCCAGCTATGGTCAAGGGACTTGATTATGGCCATAGCTGACCGCTAGCCAAAACCACGATTAGTGCTGGTAAGGCAGTAATCGCACGAAAAGTCGGAGAAATCAAACTCTACCTTCATGGATGTTACACTCATCATTAACTGCACGGCACGGCAGTCTATCATGGTACAACATGAAATTGTACAAAAAGGTGTGCCGTGCATTTTCGCCATTTTGGGCTCCGATGGAGGTAATACTCTCTATTACCCCCAACCCTTTCTGCTATCTGCTGTGGCACATGCCACCACAGCAATAGCACACTAATAGCTAAATTAAATCTTTATATACAACATTATAATGTGAAATTTTCATTAACTCTTTTATCCATCAGCATTTAAATCATTCATCACTTTCTACAATTAGATTCCTTAAAATTTTCAAATGTATTATTAACATTTATTTTATATTATCTTTCAGTTATTATTACCTGTTAAATTATTATCTCAAGTTATTTTCATTATTGAAGTTAAAATTCTTTCACACCTGTAAACATTTTATTATATCTGACTGTTATTATAAATTTTATACTTACAGTACATAATTCACCTACTGACATAAACACAAAATATATACACCATACACACCAATACCTCCACGTAACCTCTGAAACATTTAACAAAAATGTTATTTCATATTCAACAATTTAACATTTATTTATTAATTACTTATCAACTTCACATCTCGTAAAATAATTTAAATCCATTAAAAAATTCAATTATATAACCTTTGAATCAATCAAAATTATTTAAGCATTTCAAATTCTATTAATTAAACTAATTATTGAAAACAACATTTTTAATTACTTTCACCACGTACAATAACTACAATTCATTAGTTATCCTCTTCAAAATTAATTTTTGTTATTTATTTAGGCTGCAAAATATTAATATTATATTCTCACAAAAATTAACAATTTCTACTACATACCCACATTGTTTACCTAACATTTTACAATACACACAATTAAATTCACTAAACATTTATTTACAATTCTTCATCATTAATTATTCAGTTATATCACACTTCATTGTCCAAGGTTGCGAGGTCTGAACCATAAAACAAAATATTTAAAATTGTCCATTTATTGTTTTATTGTTTAACCTCCATCGTCAAAAATTAATCTTTGTTTCAAATAACAATTTTCAATTTTATTTACACACATATGGCTATCTTGTGTGTCATAACCATAAAATTTCAGTTTATTCATTTTATCATAACAATCATATACCAAGTCAACATAATGTATTTCTGTCCAGTCTCCATTAGTAATTATATTCAATATCAGGTCAGTTATTTTTTCATCATAAATTAAATTATTATTGTTCAAACACACTTCTAACATTTCTTTCAACTCATCATAATCTCTCTTTAATTTATATAATTCTATCTCTTCGTCAACACACAATTCTCTATCTAACTCTCTCTCATCATAACACCATCTCTCGCTTTCAACACCACTCCACACAGAGGGTACAAACTCATACAAAAAAGGGATATCTTCCATTAAATAGGGTCTCTTGCCCTCCAATAATAACACTTGTGAACACTCTGGTCCATCACAAATAAGGGGAAAATTTACGCTCTGCCCCCATTCTACCACTATACTATCTTTCCACTTTCTCTCTGACTCATAAATACACATTAACATTCCATTATTACATTCTACAACTTCATCAGTACTCTCACTATTTATTTTCAATGTATCACTCTCTGGTATTACATTCTTAATTATATTATCATTTTCAATATCATTACTACTGTCTACTGTATCACCCCTTGATACCACATTTGATTCACATTTATTGTCTGCTTTATTGTCTATCACATACACACACACACACACACTCTCTCTTGACTCATCTGTTTCTCTTTTTGTTTCACTACATATTTCATTTAATTTACTTTCAATACTATACAGTGAATTAGTTAATACGTCAAACTTAGCATCATTAGTGTCAAAACGTTTGTTTATATCGATACTCATTACATCGAAAAATTTGTCTCAAATTTTTTTCATTATTGTCTAAACGATTATTTAATTCGTTAAATTTGTTATTCTGTTCCTTAAATTGTTGTTGTAAAAAACTCATTATATCGTTATCGGACTTACTACATTTTGTTGAGGTCAGAGTTATCTGCACCCTGAATCCTCCGTAATATTTGTTTCATCTGAATTATTTTTTATTTTATTCTCCCGACTCACGTTTGGAGTCGAGTGGATTTCAAAATCGCTCATACTATTTGATTCATTACAATTTTCTATATTAGTCATTTCATTTATTTCACTTTCATTATTTCCTGCCATCTCTTATTCTTTATAATTGATATTTGTTAATTTACTTTAATTAATTTAATTTATCATAATACAATTTCGATCTTATGCCAATTGTGCGTAAATGACGCACTTCTACTTCATTACTCCAACCTTAAAAACATGCTTGCATCTTTTGTAGGTGTGGTTTTTACATTAAATTTTAATTTATAAAAACTGTCCCTGTTCGGGCGCCATTGTGCTAATATTTTATCCTTACAAATATGAATAAATAAATTTAGTTTTTACCTACCTTGTATATTGCCCAAGAACCCAGAATCCGACACACAAATGTTAGATGCAAGTATGTTTTACGGGTTATGAAAAAATAACTTACTAAACTCATTTTTGAAGAGAATTAAAATTTAATTCTTATTGGTTGAACTTTGGTAACTTTAAAAGATTCTTTCTCCAAAATTAACATTTGAAATACATGCCTAATAAATTTCTGTGATCCACTCCCTGATCACAATATAATTATAAACTTATTCTAGCATCTTACCTTATACTCATACAGACAGCCCAGCCTGCCTTTTCACTCATTCACACTAATTTACAATACCTTTATTTTGAAAACCCCATTTTATTTTAATTTACATATATATCTCGATACACCGCCCGGACACGTGTTTCTTAGTTCGTCTGTTCACTGCGTATCAAATAACTTTGTTCACTGATAACCTCACTTCACCCGTTATACTTTTGTACGTCCATTATTTCTTTGGATCCCGGTCGGTCTGAAAGCGGTATTATACTTAGTTATTCATATTTTATAAAGTTCCGGCCGACCGGGCCCACGCGGCACTATATGCGTCTGTTAGCTGTTGTGGTTTCTCGTGGACTGGCTTTTATGCATGATGCCGGACATTACTGCCTTGCCGACGAACAAATTTTGTCGCCGCGCACAGCCTGAGTTGTCAAAGTCTTGTGGCTGTATACATGACACATAGGAGTTTTTTGGTACGGGATGTCGACGATATTCCGTGAGCACTGTTCTACGTCACCAAAAGAGGTTGGGCTTAGTTTTATTTCCTCCAGCCCCGACCGCGTGGCGAACAGAGATTCTTCTCTAAGCCATTTTGCGTCCAACAATTCCGCATCGGTCTGCGCACATGCTGGGGTGGTGCGTTTGGGCACGGACGTCACACAAATGTAAAGTTCTTAGAATCGGCGCCGGGCACATTCTTTTGTAAAGGTTTCACAACAGTTATTGCGTCGCGTTTCTTTGTCCGCACAATGCTTTATTCAAACACATTCGTAATCCAGTTGGAAAATGAATTTATGAATATTTTATAATAGGTCCCCAACTTCAATAAAATAAAATCCCCAAAAATTAATAAAATAAAAAAATCCTTTTATTTGACCCGTTACAATGTTAATAACAATATCAAAGGATATGAATGAACAAAAGAATAAATTTGATAAATTGAGCAGAGATGTTAGCGAAGTCAAGAGTAGCTTTGATATACAGAATAGCAAATTTGATGTTATAAATAGTCGTTTTGACGAAATAAATACACAAAATGCTAAGTTTGAGGTTAATATGAATAAACGTCTAAATGAGATGGACGAATGTTTTAATAATATTAAAGAACATGTAATAAAATCTATAAATAATAATTGTGAGAAGATGGTTGACGAAATGAATAAAAATCTAGACAGAAAATTAAATCAGATAATAAACAAGAAGTTAGGTGACAATGTTACAGTTATGATCAATAATAATAATGATAAAATAGTGGAAGAGGTAGTGTTAGATAATAAAATATTGAATAGTGATGATAATGAGGTTAATTACAAGTCTGAGAATATAGTGGGGGTTAAGAACAGTGGAGAAACAGATAAATTAGACAAAAATAAAGACGATCAGATGACAGATAATGAGGTAGGTAGGGGTGAGAATTATGATGATATAATTAAGAAGGTGGTGTTAGAAAGTGAAATAGAATTTAATAACAAAGTGTTAGTGAGTGATGATGTAGAGATAGTTAGTGAGAGTGAGAGAGTAAGGGGTTGTACAGGGGTAGAAACAAATGTTTATCAGTTAGAGAGTATGAAGAGAGTATAGAGGTAGAAGGGTTGCAGAGGGTAAATTTTCCCCAGGTTTATTGTAAACTAAGGTGTTTACAGATGTTGTTGTGGAAGGGCAAGAGTCCCGTATTATTGGAAGACATGAGGTCTTTGAGTTGTTCCCTAAAAACTTATGAGTTAGTGCCCTCTGGATGGAGTGAGAGAGAAAATGCGATATGGTGTTATGGTGAGAGATATTTAGAGAGAGAGTTGTGTGTAGATGGGGAGATACAAGTATTTAAGTCAGATAGAGGTTATAAAGAGTTGATAGAGAGGTTAGGATGGGAGAAAATAAACTATATGAAATGCTTACCTTATGAAATGAAGATTGATGATTATTTTGATAATACTGTTGTAAATGATAAAAACTTACCTTATGTTGTGATTGATATAGTAAATGAATATGATTATACAGATGACATGGGAATAATAAATAATATTAAGGGAGACTGGACAAAAATAACTAATCTTGACAAGGTTTATGAAATAATAAAAAAGGACAATCCTATAAATTATAATGGTATAATGAATGACATAGAGTTAATGGGTTATAATAATAATAATAATAATAATAAATTGAGTGTAAGAATGAGAATTGTTATATAGAAATAAGACTATTACATGATGACGGTGGTTAAAATAAAAATAAGAGAATGGACATTTTAAATATTTCAGTTTATGGTAATGACCTGGCTAAATTAGGAAATAAGGTGTGGTAAACAGAAAAATAATGACAAAAATTTGTAAATAAATTTATAGTGAAATTGATTGTGTTTGTATTATAAAATGTTTTATGTAAACATTGTGTGTAGATAGTAGAAATTGATGTAATAATAATAATAATAATATTTTGGCAAACTAAATAAATAACAAGAATAATTATGAAGGTAATAAATGAATTGTAATTGTTTTGGAGTAAAGTAATTAAAATATGTTGTGTTTTTAATAATTGATGGAATTAAAATAATTTGAGATGTATTAATTGATTAATTTAAAATGTGGTATAAACAGATTTTGCTAATAAATTTAAATGATTTTACGAGATTTAAACTTGACAATAAATAATAAATAAATAAATGTAAAATGTGTTTAGTTTGTGGAACAACATGGTTGTTGAAATGTTTCAGAAGATAAATGGAGTTATGTACATTATTTGGTGTTTATATTTTGTATCTATGACAATATGTGAGTGATGTAATGTAAGTATGAATTTTATAATGCAATTCATATAAAGCAAAATGTTTAATGTTTAAATGTAAAGTATATATGAATCTAAGAGATGTTGAACATGAAAATCAAGTAAAAAATAACCAAACATATAAGAGTTTACCCTCTGTGAACTATAGTAGCAGTAGCAGTGTGAACCTTATATGTCTTTTGGTAGTTTCCCCAAATTTCGGGCGGTCACGGCTTCACCGAACCCTGACCATGGATTTATGTAAGTATATTCTAAATTGGTGAATGTAGAAATTGACTGGGGGGTAACAGGGGAAACTACGTAACTATGGAACAGCGGCTATCATCGAAAGGGGTGATAGTGATGTTTTAAGGGTGTGTGAATCATTTTAGTAGGATTACTGGTGTCCTCGGACATCAGTAATGCCGAATTTTATATAACGTTGAACCAAGAACGGTATAGGCAGCGTCTATACCATACATATGTAAACTTCAGTTCTTGGGGGTACAAATGGGCGCCACAGTCCAACACCAGGAAACAATAGAGTGTGTGGAAAGGGAGCTGGTCGTTACAAGCCAGGGGCATACACAATAAAGTGTTTATGCAACCAGGCAAACGCTCAATCCGGTTTATCCGGCGGGTGGTTACCTAATTGTAACTGGGTATAAAGGGGGGACTTTAAGTAATTGACGAAGTAGGAGGGTAGCTGAAAATTCAGTGAAAGGGTGACGACCTCTGTAAACAGCAGGTGGTCAATTTAATCTATAGAGAGAGTTGGGGGTTGACAACCCAGAGGGCTGTTCAGTAACTGTTGCTATAACTATGACTCAATGATTAGTGATGTATTTCACGCATGAGAGTAAAACGATTTTAAGTACTAGGTTAAATGATAAGGATTCTAAATCCACCAATATTTTATGATGATAGCTGTATAATTTTGTGTATTTGTATTAATTGTATGCAGTATGTTAGGGAAAAGGATTATATAAATGTGTACTTTATATAACTTTGTAACGGGGCAAATTAAAGGGATTTTGTATTTTATTAAAATTGGGGATTTATTATATAAAATTTCACAATTCAATTTCCATCTGTGTGGCCAGTACCCGGTTGAATCTAAAGCGTAGTTTTTAACAAAGGAACTGTGGTGAAACATTTGCAAAGGAATGTGCCAGTCGTCGATTCTTAGAACTTTGTGGTTGTGTGACATCTACACCCAAACGCACTACACTAGCATGTGCGCATACCCATGTGGACTAAAAGACGTTCAAGATGGCTGGGCGATGAATTTTGTCTTACACATGATCCTAGCTGACGGAAATAAAACTAAGTCTAGCCCACAATTGTGATGTCGGCCAGTGCACACCAAATATCATCCACGTCTACAACAAGAAAAAAACCATGTGTTGAATGTGTCAACGCTATGACTACCAAATAGAAGGCATTGCTTTCCGTCTTCTTCAACAAATAGATCGAGGAGTGGGGAGTTAAAGACGCTCTCGCAGTTCATCACCGACTTCAACCTGTGCAGGTTGCCCGGCAACCCGGGCTTGAAAAAGTAACTTTTCAATAAAATAATAGTGAGTGAAATTATTGGTCAAAATTTGATGGTGAGAACAAGTTCAAGGAAAAGATGAACTAATAAATTGTTTCGGGAAAAATAATCGAGAGTTATGAGTGATGCATCACAAAGTCAAGGAGACGCCTCGTGTCGGCAAGGGGTATCTAAGTAATTATTTCGAATAAAAGGGGGCATATAAAATAAATGAAAGGGGTTTGGTTTTGTTAAATTAGTGTGAATGTGTGTATGTTAGCAGGCTGGGCTGTCTGTCTATTAAAATAAGGTAAGAAGTCTTAAATAAGTTAATTGGTACCAGACTATGTTTCAACTATTTAAAGAAATTTGTATTCAATTTAAAATTTGATGAGAAGTACTAGATTGGTTTAAAAAATACAGAAATGAATAAAGATATAATTTGATATAGAAAAATTTAAATAAAAATAAAATTTAATTAATTTCTCTTCACAAAAGCGAGTTGTGTAAGTTATTCACATAACCTGTAAACCATGCTTGCATTCTAACGTTCGTGTGACGAGACCCTGATGGAGAAAACAGTCTATGAGGTAGGTGGGAAATAAATAATTTTATGTATTTATATTTGTATTAATAGATCAACATCACAATTGGTGCTTCCGAAAGGGACAGTTTTTGTAAATTAAAATTTAAATATAAAAACCACACCTACAAATAAAATGCAAGTATGGTTGGAGGGTTAAATACCGGTACGTAACAATTATGTACGGTACGTAAAACAAGAAATTAAAGTCAGACCAGATAGAAGATGTTGTAGATGTAAGTCCAAGAGCAGTATATGTAAATTAAGAAAATTAGTAAATTTACAATATAAAAATGGCAGATAATAACGAGAATGTCAGCTTAACTGACATTGAAAACGAAAGCCACATGAATATTGAATTGAGTGGGACTGAGTCAAAAATTATGGATGAAGGAATTCATTCAACGCCAGTCCAAAGCAAAAAATCTGATACAGATGAGATGTTAACACGTTTATATAGCATGATGTGTAGCATGAATAATAAGTTCGATGAACAACAAAGTGATTCCAATGTTAAATATAATAAAATGAATGACAAATTTGGCAGACAAAGTAGTGATTTTAATGAGAAATTAAATGAACAAAAGAATAGTTTCGACAGCAAATTAGATGTACAGAATAACAAATTTAACGAATTAAATAATCGTTTTGACAATAACGATATAAAATTGAATAAAATTAAAAGTGAATTTAATTGTAAATTTGATGTACTTAAATCTGATATTAATGAGGTAAAATGAAATGCGAAAGTAGTTGTAACGAAGCGAAAGTAGTTGTAACGAATTGAAACGAGATATTGAGAAAATAGTACAGTCAGTAGGAGAACAGATTAAAAGTAAGAGTAATAATGATAATAAAAAATTAACAAGTGATCGCAATAATGTCGAAAATGATAATATAATTAAAAATTTGGTATTAGAGAATAAGGTAACAAATGATAACAATGATATTGAAAATGGTAATGTAATTGTAAAGGGGGTATCAGAGAGTGATACGTTGAAAATAGATAGTGAAATAGTAAGTGAGAGAGAGAGAATAATAGGTTGTAATGGAGTAGTAATTAGTGTTGATGAATTAGAGAAAGAATGGAAAGAGAGAATAGATGAGTATGTAGGGCAGAGGGTAAATTTTCCCCATATTGGTGATGAACCAAGGTGTTCAAAAATGTTATTGTTGGAGGGCAAGAGACCCTTAGTAGTGGAAGATTTGAGTTGTTTCCCTTTTTTGTATAAGTTTGTACCCTCTGTGTGGAATGGTGTTGAAAGTGAGAGATGGTGTTATGATGAGAGAATTTTAGATGGAGAGTTGTGTGTGGGTAGAGAGATAGAATTATATAAATTAAAGAGAGATTATAATGAGTGGAAAGAGATGTTAGAAGTGTGTTTAAACAATAATAATTTACCTTATGAAAAAATAACTGACCCGATACTGAATATAATTACTAATTGAGACTGGACAGAAATAAATAATGTAGACTTGGTATATGATTATTATGGTAAAATGAATGAACTAAAATTTTATGGTTATTACGCACAAGATAGCCATATGAGGTATGTAAATAAAATTGAAAATTGTTATGTGAAACCAAGACTAATTTTTGACGATGGAGGCTGAACATAAACTTAATAGATGGACATTTTAAATATTTTGTTTTATGGTTCTGACCTGGCAGACTTGGACAATGAAGTGTGATAAATTGAATAATAATGATGAAGAATTGTAAATAAATGTTTAGTGAATTTAATTGTGTGTATTGTAAAATGTTAGGTAAACAAGGTGTATGTAGGTAATTGTTGTGATAATAATAATAGTATTTTGCAGTCTAAGTATAACAAAAATAATTTGGAAGAAGATAATAAATGAATTGTAGTTATTGTAACTGATGAAAGTAATTGAAAATGTTGTTTTCAATAATTAATTTAATTAAAATAATTTGAAATGTTTAAATATTTTTGATTGATTTAAATGTTATATAATTGAATTTTTCTAATAAGTTTAAACGATTTTAGGAGATGTGAATTGATAGTAAGAAATAAATAAATGTGAAATTGTTTGGTATGAAATAATACTGTTGTTAAATGTTTCAGAAGTTAAGTGGAGGTATTGGTGTGTATATTTTGTATTTATGTCAGTAGGTGAATAATGTACTGTAAGTATAAAATTTATAATACCAATTAGAGAGAATAAAATATGTACAGGTATGAAAAGATTTTGATTCAATAATGAAAATAATTTGAGATAATTGTGTGAAATAGAAACTATAGTTAAAAAGCAATAATAACTGAAAAGGATGTAAAATAAATGTTAATAATAAATTTGAAATTTTTTGAGGAATATAATTGTAGTGAGTGAGCAATATTGAAGCGATGTTATATGATTTAATTTAGTTATTAGTGTGCTATCGCTGTGGTGGCATGTGCCACAGTAGATAGCGGAAGGTGTGGGGGTAATATAGAATGTTACCTCCATCGGAGGCCGAAATGGCATAAAATGCACGGCACACCCTTTTATACAACTTTATATTGTATACTGATAGATTTTTTGTGCCGTGCAGATAAATAATGATGATAACATGCATGAAGGTAGAGTTGGTTTCGCCGACTTTTTGGGCGATTACTGCCTTACCAGCACTAATCGTGGTTTTGGCTAGCGGTCAGCTATGGCCATAAATTAAGTCCCTTGACCATAGCTGGCTTGAAATTGGTCTATATTAGAAATTAAAGGGGGGTGAAACTAGGGGAAATCCCGGAAACTATGGAACAGCGGCTGCCACTCTGTTCGAGGAGGAACAGCAAAGCCAGGTGGTAGACCCGCATTAAGGGCGCATAATTGTATAACAAAGATATGTTGATGTCTAAATCTTTTAAATGTAACGCTAAAGCAAGGACAAGGAGATGTGAAATTCCTCCAACTATGCCGTCCTTGTGGAGGCACATGGGCGCCACAGTCCAACAGAAAAAACAATAGTGTGTGTGGCTGGGGGGTTGCTCAGGTGGGCAACGAATTTAAATTTCATAACGTAAAAATAATAACTCACTTTTGCACTAATTAAATGCTTGTATTATGATTTGATAAATAGGTGTTCGTATGCTTATTATGCTGTGTTTATTCTGTCTCATAAATGTATTAGTTTATTGTGTTAGAGGTAAGGATTGATAAAAAGTGATTTATATAATTTTGAAACATGTTTGTCGTAAGGTCATTCACCTTGCTGAGAAAATCAGCTGATCAGCTGTAGAATATCACTTATGAATGATTTGCAAATTTTCAAGTTAGTTAAATCTTTGAATATGAGGAAAATGGAAGGTAATTAATGTTTAAATATAATGATTTTAATGTGTTAAAGATGTTATTTTAAATGATGGATTGAATTGATATATTTAAGAATTTTAAATGATTTGTGAAAGATAGTAAAAGGTAGATTTTGGGTGATTAATATTTTGTTGGGACATGTAGATCAGTCCATGTTGAGTTTAAAGGGGTCATAGAGAGAATAAAATTGTTGTGAATTAATGTAATGTAGACTTTGAGATGTAATAGTGACACAGTAGATATGGGGAATATATGTAGAGTAATGATTGATATATTGATGTAATAAGTAAATGATGATATTTTGTTGTAATTGAAGTGATGTAACGAGAATGGTAATTAGTTGATGGGAATTTTGTAAGAGGGGATGGGGTGGTAGGAGTCCGCAACAAAAGTGGTTGGGACGGGAAGTGACCGTTTAGCGCCAGAAAGGGTTGCCTTAGGTAGAATCCAGGGACCAACATAAGGGAATGAGCTTTTGGGGGGGGGAACACATCCTGAGTACAAAGGGTTAGAGAGTATATTTTTTTTATATAAGAGTAGAATGATGCGAATTGAGTTGAGTAGTAAGTTGGGTTTAGAGAGTGTTTGATAGATGTTATGATAAGAGATGGGTGTCATGTTAGTTAAAGCTGTTAGTGATATGTGAGTCAGAGGGGAGATTATATATATATAATTGCTAAGTTGATACAATCAAGTTATTAGGAATAATTAAATCACCCAAACTTATGGAGATTGATAATGGTAAAGAAAGAGAGTCATAGTAAAAATATAAAATTTTAATTGAGACAAGTGACAAACTTTAATAGAATTTGAGAATAAAGTAAAGTTGTAAAATGTGTAATTTTGAGTAATTTAAATATTAATTTTATTGTTAATTATAATAATATTTTGTTATTTTTAAATGTCTTATTTTATTATGTTTTATTATGTTTGAAGGTAAACTTTTAAAGAAGTTTAATGCATTTTCTGATGTAACTTATGTATAACTTATATAGGTCAAGGTTGTTGACTTGACCTAGTTTGATCAGCTGATGGGTGATGTTGTATACTAGACCAGTTTTGGCAATGAAGTGATGCCAATTTTGTTTCTTAATTAATTTAAATAAATTTAAATAATTTTAATATTGAGAAAAAATATTTTTAATAAATTTAAATTTTTTTGAAAAAAAAAACTTAAATTTTGATTTTTGATTTTGTGCCTGCCATCTAATTGATGTTTTGAATTTTGATTATGTTATTGTTTAGGTGTATTAATAGTGTTATTGAATTATATTGTTTAGGATATACGTCTAATCAAATGTTAGGATAAGGAAGTTCATGTTTTAATTAAATGTTCCATTTATTTGTTTTTCTAACTATTAACAGCAACAAAGAGAATTAATCAATTCAGATGAAAGATTTTGTTTTATTTTGATTTTGAAGAAAACAGCTGTTTGATTTTAACTTAAATAAATTTTTGAAGGTAAGAATGAAATTGTGGCTAGGATGTAGTTGTAAGTGTGTGTACGAGCCCAGTAACTGCTAAAGGCAGCCCAGTGTGCATGATAAGGGGGAACATATCGGTTGAGGATCTGGCATGATATAAGACCAGGCATTTGGATTTTGGGGTTGCATGTTAGAAGGTTAGGTGCGCTGTGGTGCGTGTCTGTTCGATTTTATGGTGTGGGGATCTCGTATAGAGAAGTCCAGTGATCTCGTTCAGATGCGGCCGTAGTCGCCGAGCCAGGGGGTAGTTTACCCATGATGTAGAAGAACAAATGGGGGTTGTTGGCACCATATCCTCACCGGTCCTCTTAGGGGTTTAGCAATGAGATTTCTTCTGTTTCGACAGAAGACCTCTCATTGGGGGGGTATTGTAACGGGGCAAATTAAAGGGATTTTGTATTTTATTAAAATTGGGGATTTATTATATAAAATTTCACAATTCAATTTCCATCTGTGTGGCCAGTACCCGGTTGAATCTAAAGCGTAGTTTTTAACAAAGGAACTGTGGTGAAACATTTGCAAAGGAATGTGCCAGTCGTCGATTCTTAGAACTTTGTGGTTGTGTGACATCTACGCCCAAATGCACTACACTAGCATGTGCGCATACCCACGCGGACTAAAAGACGTTCAAGATGGCTGGGAGATGAATTTTGTCTTACACATGATCCTAGCTGACGGAAATAAAACTAAGTCCAGCCCACAATTGTGACGTCGGCCAGTGCACACCAAATATCATCCATGTCTACAACAAGAAAAAACCATGTGTTGAATGTGTCAATGGTATGACTACCAAATAGAAGGCATTGCTTTCCGTCTTCTTCAACAAATAGATCGAGGAGTGGGGAGTTAAAGACGCTCTCGCAGTTCATCACCGACTTCAACCTGTGCAGGTTGCCCGGCAACCCGGGCTTGAAAAAGTAACTTTTCAATAAAATAATAGTGAGTGAAATTATTGGTCAAAATTTAATGGTGAGAATAAGTTCAAGGAAAAGATGAACTAATAAATTGTTTCGGGAAAAATAATCGAGAGTTACGAGTGATGCATCACAAAGTCAAGGAGACGCCTCGTGTCGGCAAGGGGTATCTAAGTAATTATTTCGAATAAAAGGGGGCATATAAAATAAATGAAAGGGGTTTGGTTTTGTTAAATTAGTGTGAATGTGTGTATGTTAGCAGGCTGGGCTGTCTGTCTATTAAAATAAGGTAAGAGGTCTTAAATAAGTTAATTGGTACCAGACTATCTTTCAACTATTTAAAGAAATTTGTATTCAATTTAAAATTTGACGAGAAGTACTAGATTGGTTTAAAAAATACAGAAATGAATAAATATATAATTTGATATAGAAAAATTTAAATAAAAATAAAATTTAATTAATTTCTCTTCACAAAAGCGAGTTGTGTAAGTTATTCACATAACCTGTAAACCATGCTTGCATTCTAACATTCGTGTGACAAGACCCTGATGGAGAAAACAGTCTATGAGGTAGGTGGGAAATAAATAATTTTATGTATTTATATTTGTATTAATAGATCAACATCACAACTTTGAAATGTATCTAGAGAAAGGTCATTCACATGACAGTGAGACATCAGCTGACTGCTGGGGTTATATATGTAATATGTCACTTATAAGTGATTTGCAGATTTTTCAATGTAATTAAATGTTTCAATAATAAACTTGTAATGTTTTAAATAAGTGATGAAATTGATCTGAGATAGTTTTGAATTTTCAATGATTAATGTAGTGTAAAATGTGGTAAATGTTAGAATTTGGGTGACAAGCACAAAGAAGGCATTTGAATTAATCCATCCAAGTTAAGTTTAAAGGGGTGTTAAACAGAATAAGAGTCTTGGGAGTAACAGTAATGTAGAATTGAGAATTAATAGTGACACAGTAGTGAATAGTGGGTATATGTAGAATATGAAAGGGAGGTAATGGGAGAGTAATTAGTTGATAGAGGAATTTTGTAAAGGGGGTGGTGTGATAAGGAGTCCTCAACAAAAAGCGTTGTGGCGGGAGGTGAATAGTTTTAAATGGGGTTCGGCGGGGTTGCCTAGGGGAAGTCCAGGGACCAACAACAGAATGAGCTTAGGGAGGGAACACACGTCCTAAGTACAAAAAGGGTAGAGAGTATTTTGTTATAAGGGTAGAATGATGTGAATGGAGTCAGAGAATTATAGGTAAATATTTTGAGAGAGTGGTGTCAGACTAAGGAAATCTGTTAAGTGAGTATTAGAGTCAGAAGGGGTTGAGGTTATATTTAATCACCCATTTATAAGTTGAATTGTTATGAATAAACGAGAGTCACCCAAACTAATTGAGAATGAAAATGTTAGAGAGAAAATCCGGGTTAAAATGTAATAATGAAAGAAACAAGTAAGAGACTTTAATAGAATTTGAAAAAACAAATTGAAGCTGTAAAATGTGTAAATATTGGCCAATCTAAATGTGAATTTTATTGTTTATTGTAAGATAATGATAACAATGTTATTTTTGAATGTTCTATGTTTATTATGTTGTATTATGTTTGGAGGTAAAAAATTATAACCATGTCTCATGTATTTTATGGTGTAGCTTTGTGTAGTGTATATGGGTCAAGGTCATTCACATGACCCAGAGAGATCAGCTGATGGTTGATGTTAGAGACACGACCAGTTTCTAGTAATTAATTCAGGCAATTGTGCTACTTACTTAAATTAAATAATTTTATTTTTTCTTGATACTGATAAAAGAAATATTTTGGGAAATTAAAAATTTTTTGAAAAAAAAAAAAAAAAAAAAAAAATGTATGCCTGCCATATACATGATATTTTGAGGTTCAGAGTATATTGGTGTTTATATGTATTACTAGTGTGTCTATTGAATTATATTGTTTAGTATATATGTGTAAGCAAATGTAATGATAAGTGAATTTATGATTTAATAGGATGTTCTGTTTAAGTGTTTTTATGATGGTTAGTAGTAGTGAAGAAGAATGGTAGATTCATATAAAAGATTTTGGTATTTTAATGAAATTAATGGGAATATAACATTTGGTTATTGGGGTTAGATTAATTTCTTTGAGTTAACAGAATTTAAATGATTTAAGTGGAGTTGCTTAATTTATTTTGAGTTGAAACTATGACGTCCAATCTTAAGATATTAAGAGAAGTAATTAAAGTTCAAGTATGACATTTTTATAAATTGTAAATCAACCAAGTAGCGTATAAATATTATATTAAATAATAATGAGTATGTGTACACACCCAGTACTTGCTAAAGGCAACCCAGTATGCATGTAAGGGGAAACATATCGGTTGAGGATCTGGTATGGTGTAAGGAAGTCCAGTAATCTCGTTCAGGTGTAGCCATAGTTGCTGAGCTAGGGGGGTAGTTTATCCATGATGTGTTAAGAATTAACAGGGGGTTGTTGGCGCCATATCCTCACCGATCCTCTTAGGGGTAGCAATGAGAGTTCTTCTGTTTCAACAGAAGACCTCTCATGGGGGGGGGTATTGTAACGGGGCAAAAGGGAGATTTTTATTTTATTTAAAGTCATGTAAATTTATTTTGTATCGGTTTAGCCAATCCCACATAACAAGGTTGTATTCAAACAAAGAACAGTGGAGTGAAATTTTGAACGGAGGTGCTGTAATGGAATGCGATGTATGTTTTGTAACTCAAGTGGTTCCAAGAATTTGTTACGCACAATGTACGCACACACACACCAGAGCGCGCGCAGATACGACGCACATCTGTCCGAAGTGACGCTACAAAAATGGTGAGACAGAACCACTGCCTCGACAATGTGCTTTTAAGATGCCGGATATTAATTTGAGGCTCCACCTACCATGGCCTCTATATCGTAGTCGCTTGATATCGTCAACACCTTGGGAACATTAACAACCCATGTTCCCTGTGCAGTGATGAACAATTTGTCACAAGAAGGCTGTGGTTTCCATCTGCCTCAGAGAGTGGTAGTGGAAAGCGGTGCGTTGTGTGCCAGCGTCAGTCGACGACAACTATAGGCCACACATGGTCAATACTAACATCGCTCGAGCAAATTTAAGGTCGGCCGGCCAATAAATCATGTGATTTCAAACTGAAACAACAGTGAATAGTGATCCAGCAGACGTAATTCATAAAACATAACAGTTGAACTTACTTTCGGAGTGTGTCAAAGAAATCAGAAGTTACCAGTGATGGTGTAACCTCATGGAGACAGCAATAAAAGGACGAGTACATAATAATAAGACAAAACATTTCAGTTTTAAACAAATTCAACACAGAAAATAATATTGAAAATTTAAATAGAAAGCGCTTAATAATATAAAATGTATAACGAATGAATGAGAGTAGGGCAAGCTGGGTTGTTTTCCTATTTTAAATAACATTAGTATGTAAGTCTGTTAGCACAATAAGTAATTAAAGTTTTTCTATTTCATGTGTCTGTGTAATAGCAACTGATAGTTAACAATGTTTCCTGATAAAAAGGAGAATGACGAATCAGTAAGGTAGAACAACATATTTAAAGAAATGTTAAATAAATTTTGAATTCGTTAATTGCAAATGCGAGTAGTTATTATTGTAACTAACCCTAAATCACTTATTTATAGCGAGTTCACGTGAAGACTCTGGACCCATGCAATGTAAGATATTATGTTTAATAAATGTTTTTTCAGTGGTGATCAATCAGTAAGTTAACAAAATATTTAGACCTACCTCAAAAGGTCTAAACAAGGTAATCTATAATAAACTGACATGATAATAGTTTTTACAGCTGATGGGTGGTACTGGAGGGGTTTCAACTCATCTTCCCCAAAATCCCTCGTCTCCTCAGCCTATACACATAATTTACATCTTATACAGTTAAAGACAAAGGAGTGATAGTGTTGAAAAATATACAAGTTTGATATATAAATTTCGATGAAATGGAATACATTGGCTATCAAAAATTTCTTGCAGTGTTTATGAAGCCTACAACAGAATGGCTACAAATAATCATAAAAATAGTTTTCTATCATTTCCATGTAGACAATTTGAATAAGGAACCATGTGTAAGGAAAACATTTATTAAAAAACTAAAGCATTAATACAAAGAAGCAGATGAATTAACAATTACTCTGTATATAGTATGAGACATGCAGAAAAAAAACTGAAAACCATTTATAAAATTATATACCCTTACAATTAGTGTTGGACAACAAATTTTTTAAATACAGTATTTTTATTCACACCCAGTAATATCACTGAGGTCTCTACTTTGTAGTCAAAATACTACACTGAGTAGTCAAATACTGGTTTTGAGTATATTATGGTTAACAGTAAAACTTGCTCAAAGTATGACTCTGAATAATGCAGAAACTTACGAGCCATTCCAATAAATTTTATAGTCCTCACAACATCACTGGTTTTTATATAACAGAAAAATAAGGGACCAACTTTGCATGTTTGAAGAACTAGCATTCACCTTCACAGCTTTTTAAAGTATTAAATGTGTTCAAGTGAATAAGCATTTTCATTTTAAAAAAGCCCACTGATGAAGGAAAAAGTTATTTGATATGTTTATATATTAATCAATGTCAACACCAGATAATGATTTTATCTCAATCTACTGTTTTTTCAGGTAGATTGAAAACATTTCAACAAATGGATTTGTAAAACATTCATGTTTTCAAATTTAGTGCTAATCATAAGGGAAAATGATTCCATAGATTTTTTTTCGTTTAAAAATACCCAGAAGAATGATTCATATTTATAAATAAGTATACTGTATATTAGGTTATAAAATCACATTTTTATAAGATTATATCCCATTTTATGTGGTCATTTTTAATGTGAAAATCACATTTTTTATTTTATAACCTACACCTAGAAAAACTTATGGTTGTACTTACGGTACAGTAACTACATCATGTGGCTTGTAGCTGGGATGTAAAAAGAAGCGGACTTTTGACACTTCTTGTTCAATATTCAATGATCCCACACTTGATCGCACGTACAGAACCCATTTATGGGTTGCCTTGTCATAAATGCTGTCTTCAACTTTCTTAGCCAAATTTCCTACATACACCCTAAACACATCAAATAATTTAAAATAATTATACTTGTAAAACCATTAAAACTCACTTGCTTCGCACATACACAAATTAAATTAATACATAAAATTATACTGCACTTCATACCTGTTCCTTGAGATAACTATCTATTTATATCATTTGTGTCTTTCAGGTTTTCCTTTAAATTGAATATTGTTTCATTAACGATATATTAATTATTCTTTAGAAAATGTACTTAATTATTCCATATAAATCACCTAAATGTCTCCCCTAATTTTTCTATTATTAGCATACTCAGAACAATATTCAAAGAGTCCTTACTGTTCTTACTACTCCTTCACTCACCAACTGACTAAATGTAGGTAGGAGTTATGTGGCCTTCATGGGTTGGAGGATTTGCTATTCTGTATGCCTTGAATTTCCTGATAGATTTATTTGCCTTTCTTTTATTTTTCTGTGCCATTTCTGCCCCCCCCCCTGCAGTATTGGATTATTTACTATCTACATTTCTTCTTTGCTTACAGGCCAGTTTGGTTTGGGCTTCTCATTTTTATCGATCTTTCAGATGCATTACTCCCCACTTACCCCAGGATTCTGTTACTGGTCTTGAGAGGGATTCCTATGGGTTTCACTTTGAAATGAATGTCATTTTTTACTACCTGCTAATACCTATACTTATAGAATATACTTACTTAAATTCTGTAATTATTTTACCTATGTTATGCAAATATTTTCTTGGGGAGGGGCATCCCTTATCAACTTAGTGATGATTAGCAAAATAAACCATTTGCCAATGGAGGTATGTGTTGGATATTTTGACATCCAAGGCACATTCTCAAACTCAGTCTTGCATATTTTTTCACTTGTTTAATAAAAATATCTGGTACTACGTATGTAATTCCAATCAGTATTACATTCGATTTATTATGCACTCCTCATAATAATGCTTATGTACTTTAACTTTTACTTTAACAATGCTGCAGTAACATCAATAGTTTATTTATGAATTATCAGGAAGCCTAGGTAAGGAATCTTGCTACTGTATCCTGACATTTTACGCTCTATTAGCTACAAATTTATTTCAATCTCGAACATATTTGTTAGACTTATTACTCCTACATTTGTGTGCATTAAAACATTTTATAAATTGTACTCCATAAAAAAAATATACAATTTTCTTACCTCATACGATACTTCTTTGTATTTCCAGTCCTTAATGAATCCTGAGAATTACATGTTTCAGGTAGTTTTGGGGGAACATACCGTGGTAATTTTTCCTTGTTCTCACAGACCTGTTTCTGTTTGCCATCATCTGTGGTTTTCTCACTTCCAGCTGTACAAGTTTCTTTTTCCTTTACAGCAGACAGCCTTGTGGTCCGTTTACTATCATACAATGCTGTCTCAGCCACACTATCCACATTTTCAACCTCTTCTGCATTTTGTTGTTTAGGCCTTTTTCCAATAAGCTTAGACACAGCAGGGTGAATTCTGTGTTGCTCTTTCCCTGTGTATTTCTGGAAATAGAAATGAAGAAATTTTAGCATCACCAAGAAAGTAAGCAAAAAAAAAATCAATATAATCATACACAACTTCCATACAGTGTACAATTAAAACAAAAATTACTGTATGAAATTATATCTTATTCTTTATATCCATCAAAATAAATATTTGAGACATACAGTGACAGGATAGGGAGTCCTTGAAGGTGAAGGGTTTTATCCAGCAGTTGATCCAACAAGAGTTATAACAAGACAGTCATCTGCAGAAATATGTGAGAGAAGAAAAACTCCTGACTAGAAATCAATCTCCCTCCCCCTATGTTTTTAGTTAAAACATTTCATAACTCCATATTTCCTGATAACATACTTTGCTGATACCCACACTCAGGACCGGCGCTACCATAAAGGCAGACTAGGCGACCGCCTAGAGCGCCGGAAGCTGAGGGGCGCCCAAAGCAAAAAGTTTTTTTTTTTAAGAATAAATTGTTAAAATTTTTATTTATCTGCACCGACATCTTATCTTTTCCAAGAACGTCAAAGTGTAGTTTTAATTGTAAAAGAAACATAAAAAGAGACCGGGCAGAACGTCACAAAAAAAAAAATTTTACGAAATGTTTTCTACTAATTTTTTGGCTTTATACTTCTGTAAACTCACGATAAACTTGATTGTTGAAGCCTGTCCTGTTTTAATTTAAATAAGGTCGTGGTGATATAATTTGTTAATGAAATAAATCGTAAAATCGAGTACCGTATGTTTTGACAAAAGCAAATTTTAAAAAATTGGCAATATTATTTTTGCATATAAATGGCATACAAAATAATAAAATTACGAGACAAGCATGATAATTACTAAACGAATCTATTTTTAAATTTGAATCCATGGTCTACTGCAAGGCAGTTTTGCACTTTGCGTTCTAGGCATCTCTAGCTGTCGAACAGTCATAGATGTGAGCGTGGCGCTGTCTGAAACCAACTCAGTCTGTTACCAACTCAGTAATAATCTCAATTCAGTTCGCACGTTACGGTCATTAGTTTGCACTTTTTATTAAAGTAAAGGGCAAATAATCAAGACCGTTGCAAAGAAAACTTGCTTACATATTAGAGTAATCGTATCCATACATCTACATAGGTAAGAAAATAAAAAGATTCTGTAAATGTGTAGACTACACAGTGTAGTGCTTCACCTAATCGAATTTGTTGAAAGTCAAAATATTTTAATTAAACTTTAATGTATATATATACTTATACTATGTTAAGTATATTTAATAGTATTATCTAGGCATTTTATGTAGTGACAAATGATTTTCAGACAATCTATCGTTTTACGGGATTCGTTAAGGGATCGTTTTAAGGGATAACCTAGAAATCATTTTCTCCGGGAGTATGTAAGTCGTGAATTTTTTATTAAAAAATTACAAGACTGCGTGAACGAAAACGTGATATTTTGTATTAATGTTTTATCGTTTACTTAATTTTCGAAATCAATAATCATTCGAAAACTTTTACAAAGTTGATAAATAGCGTATTAAAGCGTTTCAAAAAAATTACTCAATTCATATACTCATAGTAGCAGGGATAACCTAGAAATCATTTTTTCCGGGACATTTGTAAGAGTCGTGAATTTTTTATAGAAAAATTACAAAACTTTGCTTGAACAAAAACGTGATATTTTGTATTAATGCTTTATCGTCTTGTCACAGGACAAATGGCGCCAATCGTACACACTATCGTTTTTGTGGTCCTTAAAAGGACCGTTTGTCGAGAACGCTACATTATTTGTGTACGCCGCCCGAGCCGTGCTGTGATGTTCGGCGGCTGCATCCGCTGTTCCGGGCGTACTGCTGTCCTCTTCTTTCAGCAGCGGTATGTAGAGCCCGCTGCTGTCCCAGTCGATTTTGATCACTGGCTTTCCTGTGCTCTCCATTCTTCCTTCTTCCTCTTCTTCCTGCTGTCTTCAAGACGTCCGATGGAGTGCGCCAAAAATTCTAGCGGCGCTCTTTTTATGCCCTGACAGGTCGTGTGCCATGAACCTATCAGAGTGCCGCTGGTCCCTGGTTGGCTCGCCTCGAGCACGTTAGATGATCACGTCGAGGCCGCTGGTAACGGAGAGCAGATGTTCGCATACCGCTGCCGTCACAACTCCACCGGGTCTTGAATGCTCTCCGGTAGCCAGCCTACTGCTCTTCTCCAGATGTTGTGTAGGTGTCTGTTGGGCGCCATATTGATTGGTGTGCCGGCTGGTAGCTCGCTGGTGTGGCTGGATCTTGCATCCGCAAGTTGATCGCTGCCCCACGTTGGGCGCCACTTGTCACAGGACAAATGGCGCCAATCGTACACACTATCGTTTTTGTGGTCCTTTAAAGGACCATTTGTCAAGGACGCTACATTATTTGCGTACGCCGCCCGAGCCGCGCTGTGATGTTCGGCGGCTGCGTCCACTGTTCCGGGCGTACTGCTGTCCTCTTCTTTCAGCAGCGGTATGTAGAGCGAGCCCGCTGCTGTCCCAGTCTATTTCGATCACTGGCTCTCTTGTGCTCTCCATTCTTCCTTCTTCCTCTTCATCCTGCTGTCTTCAAGGCGTCCGATGGAGTGCGCCAAAAATTCTAGCGGCGCTCTTTTTATGCCCTGACAGGTCGTGTGCCATGAACCTATCAGAGTGCCGCTGGTCCCTGGTTGGCTCGCCTCGAGCACGTTAGATGGTCACGTTGAGGCCGCTGGTAACGGAGAGATGTTCGCATACCGCTGCCGTCACAGTCTACTTAATTTTCGAAATCGTAGATATAGTTACAAAAATGTGAGCTATTTGTTTTATAAAAGGAGAGGTCTATATTTTTCTTTTATGCTGTAATAGGATTACTGAGAAATTATAATATTCTTTCTTATAATTAAAAATATACTTAGAACAAATTGGCCGTTTCAAGATAATTGTACATATTAATAAAAATTATGCTTATACAATATAATGTATAATTTAGTCAATTAGTCAATAGTTAATTGTTTTTTAAAATAATGAATTTTAATTATGCCCCCCCCTTGTGGATCCCAAAATGGCTTTCAAAAGTAACTTTTATTTTTATGTTTTGGATCAAGCTATAACAAAGGCATGGCCGAGAGACAAAAAGCTTCAGGAGCCCAAAATCGCAAAAGAAAGGCTGAGGAGGAAAAATCATTGTCTAAGCTAAAGGGTTCATTTCTAAAGTATTTACACCACCCTGATAAAGACAAACGCCCTGAAGAATTTAAAACAGGAGACGAAACTGTTAACCTCGAGGAATCAAGTAAAATTCAAAACGTGACCATTGTTTCAGAAACAGTTCAAACTAGGCCAGCTTCAGCTAGTACCTCTCATGAAGTTATAGATGTAGACCTAAACTGCGAAGAGGAGGTGTTGGAAAGTTTCACTGTTAACCTCCCCAACCACGACGTTAACTATGGTGATCCTGCTACATGGAATATTCGTGATGATAAATTGCGTCAATTGCTCGTCGAACATGAACCCAACCAAGTTACAGACTTCAAATTTCCCTTACACCACAACAAAAGAAAGTTTTCAAAAGTTCACTACCAAAGGTGTCTAGTCAATGGTGAATATCTTCATTGTTTGTGGCTTCTGTACTCTCCCTCAAAGAATGCGGTGTTCTGCTTCTGCTGCACGCTGTTTTCAAAAGCGATTGGACGATCAGCACTACTATGTAGTACCGGTGTGAATGACTGGAAAAATATTTCTGCCATCTTAGCTAGCCATGAAAAAAACAGTGCTCATGTGACATGTTTTCAAGAATGGAAAGAGCTGGAAGTTAGATTAAAGAAGAACAAAACTATTGATGAAGAACATTTATGAGTTTTAACTAGGGAAGAAGAAAAATTCTGGCATCAAGTGCTAGAAAGACTAATTGCATTGGTAAGGGTGCTTGGAGCCCAAAACCTTGCATTCCGTGGAAGAGAGCAAAAGTTATTTACAAGTGGAAATGGAAATTTCCTTAAATTTGTAGAATATCTAGCTTTGTTTGATCCAGTCATGCATGAGCATCTAAGAAAAGTTCATGACAAGGAGACTCACATTCATTATTTGGGAAAAGATATCCAAAATGAATTGATCAAACTGTTGAGTGATGCTGTACAGAACAAGATTTTATTTGCTGTTCACAATGCTAAATACTATGCTATAGTGCTTGATTGCACACCCGATGTGAGTCACGCTGAGCAGATGACAATCATAGTTCGTTTTTTGGCAACAGAAAACGAAAAAGAGTATGAAATAAAAGAACACTTTTTGGGGTTTGTACCTGTTTCGGACACTACTGGTGCTGGTTTAACTTCAGCTGTTCTCGAGAAGTTTGAAGAAATGTCTCTTCCATTGGCTAACTTACGTGGCCAAGCGTACGACAATGGAAGCAATATGAAGGGGAAAAACGTTGGTCTTCAACGACGGATTTTAGATGTGAATCCACGAGCATTTTTTGTACCCCGTAGCTCACATTCCTTAAATCTCGTCTTAGATTTAGATATTTCGGCAAGGGAGGCAGAATACCTTGCACCGGCCCTGCCCACACTAACATAATAACATCAGACAATAAAGTTCATACTTCATTTCCCTAATATAAGAATACTTGTTATTAAATAAACATTCTGTAGTGTACACTTTCTAGATACTGAAAGACCTATGTAGTCACACATGAGGTGTGACAAAAAAAATGTGAGAATTTTTTTTAAATTTAACTCTCCATGACATAATATGTGTCAATTGATGAGAATATTAGACACTTTGTTTGTGTTTAACAGTGAATAGAATACTGATGACACATTTCAGCACACTCAGCAATTTTTGTATTTTCAAATTGACAGAACAAAGAATTTGCATTACGTTCTGTGTTAAAAATAATATTAACTGCAGTGAAGTAACACAATTTTGAAAAAGGCTTTTGGCAAGAATGCTATGTCTAAAATGTGATACAAACGATTACAAGATGGCCGTGAAAACATTCAAAATGACAAGAGAATTGGACGTCCTATCACATCATCCACCAAAGAAAAAGTGGAAAAAGTTAAGGCTATAGCACTCAGTAATTACCAAATCACTATAAGAGAAACTGCTGAGGAAGTTGTTATATCATATGGGTCATGCGAAGCAATTTTTACTACGTTTTGGGCATGAAACAAGGAGCTGCCAAATTTGTTACAACATTCCTAAATCAGTAAAAGTCATCACAAAAATATTACTGAGCAAATATTGGCTGAAGTTGTTGATGACCCACATTTACTCAAATGCATCATAACAGGTGATGAACTGTGGGTGTACAGCTATGCAGTGAAACAGAGCCTCAATCAACGTAAACTTCCTGAAGAGCCAAGACCAAAAAAAGCATGCCCTGTGTGAGATCGAATGTGAAGGTTGTCCTTACCATTTTCTTTTATTACAATGGCATAGTCTACTATGAATTCTTGCCATCAGGCCATCCTGTCAATAAAGAGTGTAACCTTGAAGTCTTATGTCAGTTTCGTGAGGTAATCTGAAAAAAATGACCAGAATTGAGAGCAAAACAATTCTTGGATTTTGCACCACGATAAAGCACTGGCTCAGACTTCACTATCAGCACATTTTTGGCAAAAAATAACACAGCCACCCTAATCACCAGATATTGTTCCCAAAAATAAAGAGCATAATGAAAGAATGTTTTACGAACATAAGGCAAGAGCACTGGTGAAGTGATGGCAATACCAAAACAAGAATTTCACATATATTTTATGGACTGGAAAGAACATTGGCATAAATGCAGTGTACCTGATAGTGACTACTTTGAAGGCAACAATATAAATTTTGAAGTATAAATTTATATTATTATGTACTGTATTACGAAAAAAAGGAAGTTCTCGTTATTTTTTAATCACATCATGTATGTAGTATCAAAATATTTACACTACAGTAAAAATTGCCAAATGACAATGACAATATCTATTTTCACATTCCAAATTGATAAAATTAAGTTGGGAATGCTTAATTTAACAATTCTTTAGTTATAAACAATCTTGGTTACATTATTGGTCACAAACAGTAATATCATCATGATGTCACTTTATCAAGTTTACTACAGGAAAACCAGACAGTTTAATCCATACTTATTAACACGCTTAAGTAAAATTTAATTTACAGATAGATTACTTATCAGTTTACATTTACATCTTTAACAAAAGGTTAGAGAAAAAGAGGGGGGGGAGTTATGTCTGTGTGTGCCCATGTATACCCCTGTATAATATAAATTGCCTTGTTTAATCCTAACAAATATTAGCACTTGTAATTAAAAAAAAAAAAAAAAAAAGATGTGTAAATGGTAAAACTACTTTTGCAACTCCACAGTAAAAAATAACAATGGCTTTTGTGCATTATACCCCCAAACAATCAAATCAATCATTGATACATTGAATGTTACATACTGATCTGACAATCTACACTTGGTCGGACTAATGAAGGTGTGAACTCTTTTTTTCTATGAAACTCGTTGCAATTAACATGTACGGTGAAGCACACGTATACCACTAGTATCAAATGATGCATAAATTACAAGAACCTAACCCCAATGTTACACAAGGATCTACTGTACATAAAATATTTTCTGGGAGAGAGGAAGTATCACTGATTACAGTTGGTAATAGAAGTCATGTTCCAGAATAACATATGAATATACATTTATGATGGGACATAAACATTTATGTGAAGTTGTCTGCAGTGTAGCAGATTAAGCTAATGTTCATACGTCTTGTGACATGAGGAAGGCATCCAAAACGTTGTTCTCAAGCAAGTCACTGAAAAGCAAAAGAAAGAATGTTTGTCAAGATTTTTTTTGAGAAACAAGACAACAAATTGGTACAAATCACTGTGTGTAATGAAACACAGTCTACCAGTCAAATAAAATGATAAAGTGCACAGTCAAGGACATACCACTTTTTTAGTTCAAACCAACCGTAATAAAATAATAGTAACTTTTTCTATATTAAAACATAGTTCCTTACAAATTTTTACCATCTTGACACACAGCTAACCATGCATACTATTTTGAAGTGCAATACACGGTACTTAAAGTTTGCATACTTGATAAAAATTACCCAAACTTTCTGCCCGCAGCTTTAACAGATCTTACATAATGACCACTGCCAGTTAATGTGGTGGGAGTTTAAGTGTGTTGTATATGTATATATATATATATATATATATATATATATTTTTTCTTTCTTAAGAGTAATTTTGTGACAATTACATTACATTTGTGGTGGCCATTACACGAAACTTTTCCAAAACTTCTTCTTTGAAGGATGGACTTGGTTTAGTTTATGGCTTTCCTTTAAAGGGACCACATACTGACTACAGTAGTCAAATACAGATCACAATGACATATTTGCACAGTTTATTATCAAACATTTTTATTTTTAACACCCTACTACGTAAAACTGAACATCTTATGCTAATAAAGATAATGGCTAGATACATATCAGAGAAAAACCCATGAATATAACTGGGATTTAAACTTTTAATTCCAATGCTCTTCCGAGTTAAAAGCTATTACACATACTAAAGCATGTATTAAAGAAATGTAACTGTCTAGTTCCAGGAATACAGTAAAACCAATTTTGATGGAACTGGTTTGGATACTTAGAAAATGGAATGATTAATTTTACAGAACAAATTATATTTGCAGTAAAGTAACCTACTTCATACTACTAATTTACGTGTCAATTATTATAAAACAGAACAAATGATAAAACAAAAGTGGTAACTATATTACAAGTTACAAACCAGCTACTTTACAAAATGTATGATACAAAACTATTTAGCTGACTCATGGAAATTAAAATGAAGTAAGGTACACTTTTTGCTGCTCACATTGATGGGTAACAAAATTAAAATATTTTTCTCACAAGTTATATTAAAATTTTAACAGAAACTCATTTTATATTACAGTTAAACACAATCATATTATCTAAGTGACACGTTTAAAAATGTCTAATCTATGGGAAAAATCTGTCATCTTTCTCTGCTTCATGCCAATTTATCAATCTCTGATCATTAATAAAGTATAATCTTTTATAGTGCTTGAAAATTATTTTATTATTAGTCTTCTATCTTTGTTTTATTATTCTAAATAAATCAACTAATGGAATGGTCTGTTAAAAGAACATCAGTTAGGCAAGAGCTCGTTGGACTTTCTCCATTAGCTCATCGCTTAACTTCAGTGGTCTCTTGGAAACAATTTATTTTATTTTGTTAAACACATACAGACATTAATAAATTAAATACCACTTTATATACATATTGAGGTAATCACTGAATACGAAGCCTGCCACAAACAAACAAAAATTTATAATTTTTTATTTCTTTTATGAATTTGCTAACTGCTATAATTTTTTATTGTTCGACTAAGCTTTTCGTCATTACTGACATCTTCAGGTCTTAAACAATCTTAAAGCGTTGTTTAAGACCTGAAGATGTCAGTAATGACGAAAAGCTTAGTCGAACAATAAAAAATTATAGCAGTTAGCAAATTCATAAAAGAAATAGTAAGGATGGCTGCTAATTTAAACAATACGAAGAAGGAAAAAAATTTATAACAATGACTTGCAATGAAATAAGAAAACTATGGACCTTAGTTTAATTTCCTTGGTTTTAATATACTTATTACATTTTTTTGGTATGTGACATATATCATGAACAAATGTTTTTAAAACTTTTGTAACAACTTTAATTTTGCAAGTTCACTTCTATCATTATAAAAAAATTAATATACAAATTTATATTATTAAATCTATTTCCTACAAACTGTAATGAACTAGCCTAAACATATACCTCAAGGTCTTGAAATAATAGGACAGACAATATAGGATGTCAATTTGTCTTCAGGAATGGACTCCCATTGATCTGTCTTCACAGGATGGGTAATGGAAAATATGACTTCTGAGAGATTCATGGTTTTGCTGAATATTACAAAATTATATTAAAACATGCACTTAAATATGTAAAGTATAAAAACTGTAAAGTAAAGTACTATGTAAAGTATATTACAAATAATATCCCCAGAATAACCTGCCGGATAAATGCAATGTTGTATCATTCTGAACTACCTGAGTAACTGTTGTATAATGAGCCATGGAAATTTTATTCCCATGCTATAATAACATGTACACATTCACATTCCTTTGACACCAACCAACTTAGTTTAGTTTTATTTTTTAATACAACTTTCTCTAATTTATGTTTGTGAAACCTTGTGAATTTATAACATTTTCTGAGATTTGTAATATCTAACAAAGTAAATTTTGTAATTTTAAATAAATAGAATAAAATTTTAAAAAAAAACACCCAATAGCATAACTAAAAAATACTGTATACACATTATAGAAGTATTAAAGTGCTGCAAGTGTATATGTTGCTGTGAAAGCTGGAAATGCGATGACTGTCAATCATCGACCATGTTTATTGATATTCTCTGCTTCGTAGTGGTGAGTGTTGGCAATACAATTTCATTCATCAGGTTTCACTGGTGCGTATCAGTAATTGAAAGATCCAGTGTGGTGAATGCCAATAATTGTGAGGATACACTAGTGTATGTTAGACATAAAACCTCTTATGGTATGCAGTGGACCATGTACCTATCTGCACAACAGTGACTGTGGTTAAGAGAGTGGGGACAGCATGCTGCTGTAGTTGTGTTTTGGATTGTGCCGTGCGATTCTGTGTTGTTCTATCTTATTGTATCGAAAATTAATTGTGACATTATCAAATAGTTTGAGAAGCTTTTTACAAAAAGCTTAATGAAATTATAACTGGGAAGTGTGGAAATAATAGGGGCTTTCTGATAAAAGAAAAATATTGCAAACTTGTGTGGGCATGGAGATAGAACCTAAATTTGAAAGAACTTCAGGCCCAGTATAAAAATATAACATATGAAGTTGTTTAGCCATATATTTCTCTTTGTAAACAATGTCAGGTCAAAACATGGTGCACCCAAAAAAGGAATGGTCATAAAGCGTATTACTGTGTCTGAGCTGAACTCGAGAGGGCAGTTTGACATGATCAATATGCAATCAAAAAAAAAAAATTGTGAATTTAAATTTATCATAGTCTATCAGGATCATCTGACAAAATTTGTACAGCTAAGACCATTAAAATCTGAGACAACAGAAGAAGTAGCATATAGTCCTACTTTTAGGAAGGAGATATTTTTAATACTTGGTCCCACTACAATTCTCTGGTCTGATAAATGACATGATTTAGCAAATAGTATAATTAAAGAGGTTTGTTCCATGTGGGATGGAGTTGAAACAGTACATAGTAAGCCTCATCATAATCAGTATCAAGGCTCTGTAGAAAGGCGAATCAGAACATCCAAAATCTTTTAACTGTCTGACATCTACGTAGTCAGACGGTTTAAAATTTGTCCAGTTTATGACAAACAACTTCATGAAGGTATACAGATGACTTCATACTAAGCGATATTGGCAACAAAGCTAAAAGGGGACTCACAACATCAGTTCTATCTTATCAAAAGATTCGTGTGCCCTTCAGTCTGAAGAGGATCTAATTAACAAGATCAGTGAGGAAGATGTGACAAACAAAATTGCATCATCAAAAACAGAAATTATTTCTAATAATGACAAAGAATAAAATGTTGAAATGAAAATGCCTTTTTATTGATGTACATTTGATAAGTATTGGAACATATGAAAAGTCTGAAGAATCCATAGTTTGTGGACAAGAAACTTCAAAAGCTCACTTTTGTTTCAAGTATACAAGATTAGTTCATTCTATATATGGCATATCTAAAGAAGAAGGTATGTGCAGTTATGAATTAAAAAGAAAAGGTAAACAACAAGATAAAAATAGTCAAAGTCAGTTTACATACACAAGCTAAAACAATGTGTGGTTCTCGGAAAAATTGTCCTCCTGCTTCAATTGGTGATACAGAAACAGTCCCTGTACCTGATGTTGATCGTGGTAGGATCCATGGAATATTCAGGCAGTTGTGGTTGCAGTCCACAACAATGGTTTTTATCAAATTGGTAATGCATATGGAACAATTAATAAGCTATATACTAGGAAACCGTTTGTAGTCTGCAAAGAGAAACCTCTTAACTCAGAAAATGTTTCTTCAAAGGACATTTCCTTCCGTGAAATGGTGTCTTTGGAATCGATTGGTGGAGGTCAGGGATACAGTCGCTGCTGCTGTACTTATAAGTGTTAAATCAAGACATGTAGTTGCAAAAACTGTGGTGACCTCTGTAATTCTATGTGTCACATAGGACGGAGTATGCCTTGTAACAAATGAACTAATTAACTATACACACTGTTATGATCCTAGATTAAAAAAAAAAAATTGTAAGGAATAGTTTTAAATAGATTTAACTATGTCAGCCTGATTTTGTTGTTATTTTTATTATTATAATTATATTTAAACTCATGAGTGTAATTTCATAACTTTCACTATTTTTAATTGTCACAGTAATAAGCCCTTTTTTCAGTAGATGAACTAATTTTTGAATAAAGCATAATAAATTGTAATAAATTTAAAAGAAACTGTTTTGTTAATACTATTCAATAACTTTAAAATGTATTCGTATTTTGTGTACTTGTAATGCTGTAACTACTTCTATATAATTCAAACACTTTTTACTACAGTCTATTTCTTGATGTATATAATATATTTAATATTTATAATGATTTTACCTCAAGATGTTTTCTCCTTATTTGGAACATGTTTCGGGACGCTTTGTGTTCCCATCCTCAGCCTTCTATATAATTATATATTTTTTCCTGTCCATTCAACATGTTTGAATCTAATCAAAGTATCATTCATTTTCATGCATGGTTTTGCAAACTTTCTAGTTAAAGTTAATCAAATGGTGTCTTGTACAAATTGAAAATTGAAAAATGAGATACTGGAATTGCATTTATTAATGAAAATACGCAGTATTTGTATTAGGGGAAATTTGTTTCATCTCATATTTTCAGCATTTTTCACAAGAAACTGTCTATATATATATATTAAGAAAACAGTTTGATTTGAAAAAAACAAACTAAATTTTCCCAAATTAACAAAATTTAGCTCGCAGAAATATACAGTAATATGTTTATTTTTCTCCCTAACAAAATATATAATATAAATGCCTTAAGGAAAAGGAATGATAGACTCAGTATCAATAACCCACTGTAAATAGGGTGAGAAGTGTTGTTGTTATAATTTCCAAAATCAACAGTAAGCAATAAAATATTTCTGGAAATCACTGGTGGTTGTTAGAAACTAATACTCATTCCCAATATTCACCATTACAAAGCAGTAAATATCGGTAATCACAGTTGGCAACTGTCCTACTTCCAGCTTTCACAGTGACAGCCACATAGCATATCACATTGTGTGTGTGTGTGTGTGTGTGTGTGTGTGTGTGTGTGTGTGTGTGTGTGTGTGTGTGTGTGTGTGTGTGTGTGTGTGTGTGTGACTTTATATAGTCAAAAACTGCTGTTTAAATATTTTGCCAATATCATCATTATCAAGTAATGTACGAGGACTATTCAGAAAGTAAGTTCCGATAGAGTATTAAAGGAAACTAAGAATATATTTAAAAAACATTTTTATTGCTATTTGAAGTACACACCTTAAACTACTTTCCTATATCGTTTTCCTCATTTTTGAAACACTTCTCATAGCGAGGCACCAGGCGTTCTATATATTCATCATAGAAATTTCCCACCTGGGATTTGAACCATGTATTAACAAACAGAATAATCACTGTTGCAACCACTATAGAAAGATTATTCTGATTAGGACTTTCAGGCCTCACAGCTCATCGTCGGATTGGAAATAATGATTAGAATAATAAATAGTTTATTCCGATCTGACGATGAGCTGTGAGGCTTGAAAGTGCTAATCAGAATAATTTTTCTATATTGGTGTGCAACAGTGATTATTCCATTGTGACGATAACCACTCACACAACTTTTTTAATTAAAATTCATATATTAACAGCTTGTTTGACATCGTTGGTCACCAACAAAAGATTTCTCATGCGTGAAAAGGTGATATTTGCTTGGTGTGAGGTCTGGGTTGTAAGGTGGACGACTGAGTTGTTGAGATGTTGTGTTGCAGTGGCAGTGTGTGTGTGTGCAGTACCATGATTCATCCCAATGTCCCGGGTAAGCATCAGATGTACTCTGATCGGATTAAGCAAAAAAGCTGTATAGGCCTACATCTTGGTACCATTGAATCACTCACTGCTTCTTCTCCATAAATATCAAAAATCTGACGGTGAATTCCAATTGATTTAATGTCTTTCACATTTTAGAACTGAATCACATACCTACTTTCACACGTAGCAGGTGTCTCAAATTTCTTCGACATTACAAACATGTCCAACGAAGCTTACTTGGTACACAGTTGTTTACAAATGGCATTGTTTGCTTGCCAATAAACAAACTGGGCGCGCATGCGCAACAGAGTGATGGCATCGATACGGTGGCAATATTTAAAAACAGAACTTACTTTCTCAATAACCCTCGTATTTGTATCTATGATTACTAAGTATTCAATCAACATGTTCATCAAAACATTTAACATACTTTACATTATACACAGGCAGAATGAGTAGGCCTGTACAAAAAACACACATGGAAACAAGCATTTCCATGCACGTTACACCACACTCACCATAATAAAGGCCGATTATTACAGTTTCCTATATGGCAAAATTATACTACTTGTAGAATACTATAATGAGATACAGGAATATTTTGAAGTTAACCAGTGGTACAGCAAGGGGGTTTGGGGTTTAAGTCCCCTCCCCCCAAGGAATAAAGAAAAAAGAAATTTCAAAAATTAAGAAAAGTGCCAGTAAAAAATAATAAGTTGAATTAAATACTTGCTAATTAGTTATGTGAGTTCAAACATTTTCAGTCACCTTGTGAGTATGAATCACTTCATGTGAACACTGTTAGCTGTCTGGTGACTGAGGAATGGTTCAAATTTTTAAATCAGTTTTTGAGGTTATCTCCTCTTACCAAGTAGGAAAAAAGGTATTTTCAATAGTTTATTTAGCCCACTATATATCCATTTCATGCACTATTTATGATATTTATAATGCAGTAATTTATTCCACAGCAACTTAAAAATGCTATATTAAACAGTTTTCTGCTTGCTATTCATATTTTATATGTACCCATTTGTGTACACAGTTTTTTGATGCACTTTTACTTTCTTCCTTTTTTTAATTCAATCTATATTACCATTTTGAAATCAACAGACAAACTCTGAAATCATGTCCATTATTCTGTATATATGTAAACCTAGGACCGAATTGGAATTTACAAGCATTCCATAACCTCTACCAGTGAATTGATTTGTTGATTTGCAAGACGACTTCACTAAAATGTGTGGCCAATATGTAATTGTGCAACCCATTGCATGATTTTTAACAATTTGTTTTTATGTACCTGTAGTGTCCATTGTGTAATATCATAATAAAAATCTTTGATTCACTCCTATGGCAAAAAGAGTAGAACAATTTAATTCTTTTTGCTGGAGAAAACTTGCGCCAGATTTCTGGTATTGTTTGTTTTATTCACACTGTGATATAAGATGTTATTTTTATTGTTTCATGGCTTTGTCATGGCCGGTAGCAGGCCACATCTACAAACCATGAGTCTTTTGGTACCCGCAGCATGAGCTCTACAAGAAGCTCGAGCTGCAGCAAAATAGTGGGCGATGAGCTTGCCCATAGTTTCACACAATCCCTCTCCTCCATGACTTTGTTAAATTTCAGATAGCTAATAATGTAACCCTTACTAAAAAAAATATATTTCCGAACTTCATCACATTCTTCATTACAACAAAATAAATACCGAATAATGAAAAATGTTCTTTTTAATTTTTTTAGCCTTATTCACAAAAATCTGTAAACCCCTCAAACCAGCAAGACCTCCCCACCCAACAGGAAATCCTGGCTGTGCCTCCAGAGTTAACAAACGAACATAATTATACAGGTTTGTTTTTACAGTTAAACTGTTTCCATATAAAAAAAATATTCAATATTTAAAATTAAAAATTTCAGCACAAATTTTTACATACTGTGCATTAAATTAAGGTAACCTATGCATGGACACATCAAATACATCTGCCCATTCCTGAGAAAGTTTTTTTTATTGTTTCCATTTTTTGTATACTTTTTAGCCCAGTTTGCGTACTAACTATTAGCTCTGTAATACCCACTCGTTTAGCATTTTGATTTAGATGAAGATGAATATAACATGAGTTACAATACTAACACATCACAAAAATATAGCACGAATCACAGTACTACTATCACTGCCAGTGGCTGAAGCCTCAACTATAAACTAAGTTACTTGGGAAACAGCATTTTCTGGAGACATGGTTCATGGTTCTTTCATGTGGACTGAGCACATCATTACGACATCTCCTATAGATGAAGGAGTTAGCAGTGGTCTTTTAACAGAGATGTCTGCTTCTTCACATAGTTTATGTTAATCCTTAAAATTAAATTTGGGGGAAAACAAGAGACATGGCCTTCTTAAAATTGTCAATTCATATCATTTAGTTTAGCTACTTACAACATTAATGCATTACAAACTCAAGCACATGCTATTAGTACCTTATATGAATTCTCATAATATTTTTTAACAGCTCCTTTACGTAATAAATGGAGATCATTGTGACACTGTGTAATGCGTTTTTCTATTGTCTCTAAACTGGTCATTCTCCCTTCAATTTCTCTATTAAATTCTCTTTCAAATATTTTCCATATGCGTTCATCAATTGACTGTTCTAAAACAAAACAGAAAAAATAATGATTTAGTAATACATTTATCTGACTAATATATAGTTGTACATGTTAACATGTGCTTTATAAACACATTTAAATACGATCACATAAACTGTGCTAATGGTTGAATGTTTTCTTAATTTCTTTTCATCTAATCAATATGATTTAACCTTTTGAGGAGCATGAACATTTGAGAACGTGCAGTAGCCAGTTTCTCCCTGACATACTTCTGCGGTAACCCTGCCAAGCAGCATGCACATTTTAAAACATTCTTTTACTTCCTATGTTGTCTGTAAGGTGCTGCAATCTGTTGGAATCTGAACCACTTGAAACATACTTGACAACTGGTTTTTATCATTTGCATGACTTTTTACTGATTATGTGTTTACAGTCATAGTAAGTTTGTAACATTTTTCTATGTTTCTTGTTTCAACTGTCATTATAAAGTTAAAAACGTGATACGTGATGTGAAATTAGTGATATATATTAAGTGTTAAAAATGAATTGATTATCATCTGAAGAAGAAATACTGGAAATAAGTGTTGGGGAGGACTGCTTTGCAGAGAGTGAAGACGATTTTAGTAGTGTGGAAACTGACAAATCTGTCTGTGTTATACTTTCAAATATTGGTAATGTACTAAATAGACCAAATCTATATAGTTTTACATGGTGTAATAATATTATTTATTTTCTGTCAGAGGTAAAATTATACAAGTCATTAGGTCTACACACTTGCAAAAAACCTTGCTCTCAGGGGTTAAACTAACCGTGCTCATCAAAGGGTTAATTGTAAATTACAATAACAACTGATTTACTACAGATCTGATAAGAAATAAACAGGTCCTAAAATTATCATCATTGATTAGTTATGCTGATCTTATCCTTAGTCTGATTGATCCCTTTCTCCCTTTGGGTTGCTAATTCTATGCTTGTTCAGTCATTCATTGCATGTATCCATACCAAATTAACAGATTATTTGTACTGTTATTTATAACTGAATATGCAATTCCCATAATTTCTCTTGCATGCTTTTTTACCTGTTAATCCTTACTCATCTGACCCTTCTTCTGGCTGCATGCTTTCACAAATCCACACTGATGCTCTTAATACTTGTCTACATTAAACAGCGATTTCAATTGCTATATTTCAGAACTAAAAGTTGTTACAATTTTTACAACTGCATTGTGAATTTGGCACTGTATTGAAATAAATATACCTGTGTAGTGGTCTGAATTGATCATCATACTGAGATGACCACAAGACGTCACTGGCTTATGACATCACAGATTAAAGACGATAAGGAGGTGGAGGAGCTGGTTTCCACTGTCGCCGTGTGTTTTGAAGCATTGTAAGACAACGGAACGTGTAGCGGACTTAAAAATATTAATTCCAATACATGTACAACAGGAAATGTCTGTTGTAACAAGGTAATATTTCAGTTACTATAAACAATTGCATAATTTATATATTAGCAAGACTAAACAGCTGGCTATATGTTTTGCTTGAAAATTTAGACAAGACAAATTCGTGACAAAGGTCACAGAGCCTTTCATAATCACCTAATCTGTTATGCACTGTGTTTCAAGCCACTGATTTTCATAACGTGTTCATTTGTAAATTAATAAATACAGATGAATAAAAACAGACTGTTGTCTGTTCTTTTGTTTAGTTATCACAGAGCATAGAGGTGTGTGTGTGTGTGTGTGTGTGTGTGTGTGCGCGCGCGCGCGTGCGAGAGAGAGAGAGAGAGAGACTAATGCACATAATCATTTCTATTGAAAATTGATTAACGATTTCAGCGAGCCACGCTAGCTGATGTTTCTGTGGTCAGTAGCTACAAATTCCAGAAGCTCATCTTTAAACACCGTGAGTTAAACGTTTGGTCATGTCATCGCTTACCTTTATTGTCACTTGGTTTGGTCTTATAGAATTGAATGACTAACAAAAAAATTATATGGATTTAACATAAATTCTCTTGAATGAAAAAATAACTTAGCATGTGTGTTACCATTATTCCATAAAGTCAATTATATGCAATCAGAAAGACAGGACTAAGTAATAGTAAAAACATTTTTGCAGTATGTAATGAATGTTATATTTCGGCTTGAACACAGTAGGGTATTTCGGGGTTCTCAGTACAAAATTAGTTTCAATCTGTTTCATGAAACTAACATTATGTAACTTTCTCAGTGGCCATAACAATTAAATTATTTTAAATTCTTTTTAAAGAATTGTTTAAAAATATATAAATGAATTAATTTTAACCAATAAAAACAAAATTATTAATTATTTATACTATAAAAAGGTGTCTTTAGTTTTCATTACACTTTATATAAGGTAAGTGATAAAGTAATAGGAGTATAGTAGCCTACATACTTTTCTGTAGACACAAAGGTACTGCTTAAACTACACCCATTCCATGAATTGAAATAACAACCACTTTTATTTGTAATGTATATTACAAATATACATGGGCCTTGGAATTTTACTTTTTAAAATTTACTGAAGCACCTGCTGTAAATAACTGCTAGTCCCACTTCTCTCCATTTTTGAGTTTATTTTTGTGTGCACAAAAATGTTTGTATTCAAAAGTGCTGCAGTTCCAAATATCTCACAGTCAGTTGCCCATCTGCCTTCTTTTTTCAGTAACGTCCTACCTTTAAGTAAATCATTGGCTCGGTTGTTGTTCAACTCATCGTCCATATAATTAACAACTAAGTTTCTAACATCCATGTGATAACCTTCACTGCCAGTAATTACGTAGGAAACTGCCCTAAACCAACAATTTCCGTCAGTCACAATTTTCTTCACACAGTGTGATCTTCAAAGTGCTAATTTATGATCGATTCTAATACGGTACACGTATATTGGCATTCACAGCACAGAACCAACACTTTACACATTTCCATTTGCCACTGTATGTCAACTGGATCATAAAAAATTTCACTTCACACCACTCACCAGAAACCTCCACATCAGCTTTATCATCATTTAAATCATTGAAAATTTTCAAGTTTTTTACATGTTCTTTCTTGTACCTCACTTTGCCGCTTTCATCTTGTAATATACAATATTCATTTCTTAAAACTTTGTTCACTGTAAATGGTCCACTCCTGGGAAGTTCAATAAATATTCATTTATTTTTGAATTTTCTCCCATTCTTTACCAAAACTCTACTCCCAGGTGAGTCTGAGTGTTACTCTGTGTCTTTCGTCAAATTGCCTTTTCTGATTAATCTGACCTCTTCTTATATTTTTAACGCTGCTTCATCAATTACTTTTTTACTTCTTATATTTTCTATAAATGTTTTCCATTTCTTTATTTTCTTCAACAATACCTTCATCTACTTCATCAACTACTTGTTCCATTATTATTTTTTTTTCAATTTATCTTTTATTGTTCTATTTTGCTACTCTACTAATCCATTAGCCTGTAGATGGTAGGGTGATGTTAATCTCTGTTTCATCCCCGTCAGTATGTGCAGTTCTTAGAAACTTGATTTATGAACTCATGACCATTATAGTTAATTTTGTATTATAGGGTAACCATGTCTACATATTATTTCATAAATAAATTTAGCCACTTCAATGCCTGTGTTATTTTTAAGGGCTTTAGACTCGGTCCACTTTGAAAAGTAATCTACTGCCACCACTATGTATTTTTTGCCCTGCACTTCTGGTAACTGCATGTCTACTCCAATCTGTTACATGACTTTCTTTGGAACAGAAATCAGCTTCATATCTGATACACAAGATACCCATGGAGTTGAACTTTCTGACACACTTCACAATTTTTTACAAAATCTGTTACCTTTAATTTTATATTTTTAAAATAGTACAGTTGTGAAAGTATGTCCACAGTGCTATTTAATCCTCGATGTGCAGACATACCAATCACTTGTTTGCTACCATCACCACCTTTGTGGGCTACTTCTATCAATTTTTGTATTTTCTTATCATTGTAAACAATTTCTATTAATTTTTCTATACCATTTAATCTGTCACATTTACGACAAGACAGTTCATTGTCATGAATAACATAAAGTTTACATTGCCTCTTAAAGTTTCTGCTTCTGTATGATTTTACACACTTTTCACAAATTTTTCAAGCATTTAAAAACGTTTGTACATCCAGGAGCATTATTCCTCCTTCAAAAATTTTCATTTTAATTATCCAGACTCAAATCTGAATATGCGCACAAAACACTAACAACTACCGAATGTTAAATGAGATATTTAAAACACACATTACAAAATTCTAATATCATTGATTTATAAACAAAATGACAATGTTTAAAGACACAATTTAGCCTAACATAATCAACCACACTTTAAAAAAGTCTCAGAGCAACTGATTGTTAATTGAATATGTAGATTATAATTTCAATTATATTTCAAAAAACGGAAATAAAAGATTGTAAAGAGTAGGGTTTCTTATAAAATGTGATTGGATTGTTTTCACTGAGCATGTCATACATAGGTCAGCTTATAGAAAACAGACTGAAGTTTATAACTGATCAGTACAGAACACTACAATCGTGTTGAGGTGATCATATGTCATATGCAATACGTCATGATGACGTCATGTGATCAACCAGCATGCATGGTGCTGGGCATCATGATATATTCAGACTGCTACATGCTACACGTTCCTTTGTATTATAATGCTTCAATACATGTGGCGACAGCGGAAACCAGTTGCCCCGCCTCCTTATCTGTGATGTCATAAGCCAGTGATGTCTTATGATCATCTCAGTACGATGATAAATTCAGACTTCTACAACCTGAATAATATTTTCAGACTTACAAAGAAGGTTACATTGGTACATTTACTCTTGACAATTTCACATTTAAGTACTTAATAATTAAAATACATTAACCAAATGATGATTCTGTATTATTTTAATGATACTGCTTTACATGTCATACTTTACTCATTTCATTAAATAAAGTCATCTGCTGTGCAGAAAACTATCAAATATTCTGTTGCCTTCCTAGAATTTATTTGAATATGTTTGACTCATGTTATCCCTTCTGTCGGACCATAGGTATGCGATACCCACAGTGTATGCATTCTCAGCACGGGGGGGGGGGGGCTGGTGTGGGTACTACGGGGCTGGCAGCTCTTGACAGCTTCAGTTGGGACCTGAAGGTCATGAAGAGTGGACCGGCGCCGCCTATCACAAACTTCTTATCACCGTAAGTAGAGATCTCCTAAAACCTACTGGGTATGATGTACCCATAGTCTGGTTAGTGTATATTTTTTGTTTATACCTACTGTTATTATCACTACCTGTTATGAGATTTTATTTTTGAAAAAATGTTTTTTACATATTACCTATCCACTTTGAAATGGAAATAAAAGCTTTTTTTACGCAATCTTGGTCATGCATTTATATTCACTAAAAAGTTCCTGTAAGGTAGTGGTTCTCAACCTTTTTTTGTTCACGGCACACTATCCTATGTAGTGAGTTTTACGCGGCACACTAACGTACGAGTTGGCAACAATGCGAGAGGGGACTGACTAACGCACGAGTTGGCAACAATGCGAGAGCCTCGGTCTAGCGCGCGCACAGCTTGCCTTCACCAGTCAGTTGTTTGTAGGCTTGCAGTCGTAACGCTATTTTGTCCGTGTTCTGGCATATTTTGAGCTTGATTTTTAGTTTCACGCATGTTATATGCGTTATTGTGTTAATTTTGATTTTTTTTAAATCTAACTTCAGTATGGATAAGTTTTTGATTAAAAGGAGAAAAGTTGAAGATGAGTCAGTGACAGAATCATTTAACAGTAACAAAAGTGAGAACGAACCGATTCCAAGTGTAAGTGTCATGAAAGCAGTACAGGGGGGCGTAGAACCATCAGTAGGTACTGGAACCTACTGATCCAGTAAGTACCAAGATAGTTATTTAAACTTTGGATTTACGTTCAGTGGACCTGAAAACCGTCCTGCACCAGAATGTGTCGTGTGTGGAGAAAAACTAAGCAACGAATCCATGGTCCCTAGTAAATTGAAAAGACATTTGAATACCAAACATAGTCACTTATCTGGGAAAGATAAGAACTATTGTAGCTGATTGTTGTCATCAGAAGAAAAGCAAGCAAAAGCTATGGTACGGAGAGCAACTATTTCTGAAAAAGTACAAGTGGCCAGTTATAAAGTTACCGAAATAGTAACGAAAAAAATGCAGCCCCACACTATCGCAGAGGACGTAATTTTACCTGCCTGCAAGGAAATAGTGAAATCGATGTTAGGTGATGGCGCCGAGAAGGAAATATCCTTGGTTCCATTGTCAAACGATACTATTTCTCGGCGGATTGATGATATGTCTTCAGATATCCAGTGCCATGTACATGAAAAGCTAAGCGATCAATTACTGAGTTACATCAGATTTGTTGATGAGGAATCGATTATTGAACAATTCCTTCATGTACTGAATTGCCCTCAACGTCAACCGGAGCAGATGTGTATAATTCCATATCCAGCACCTTGGAACAAAATGGGCTATCCTGGAAAAATTGTCTTTCTGTTTGCACAGACGGTGCACCAGCAATGACTGGAAGATTCAAAGGATTTGTTGCAAGAGTGAAAGAAGATTTCCCGAGTGTAGGTTCAACACATTGCTTCATACATCGTGAGGCTCTGATGGTGAAGACTATTCCAACAGAACTTAAAAGTGTTTTAGACTCAGTCGTTAACATTATAAATTTCGTTAAGTCTAGGGCTCTTAAGACAAGACTCCTCAAACAAATGTGCCATGAAGTGGGATCTCGACATGACGCTTTGGTTCTTCATACTGAGATCCGCTGGTTGTCAAAAGGTAAAGTCCTGGAGAGATTTTTTGAGCTGAAAAAAGAGCTATTAAGTATGTTTAGCGTCGAAAAGCCAGACTTTGCAGCTCAGTTAAACGACGAGGAGTGGTGTGCAAAGGTAGCCTACTTGGCTGATATTTTTCGCTATTTAAATTACCTAAATGAGAGTATGCAAGGAAAACAAGAAAATGTGCTGACGTCAAGCGATAAACTCACCGGGTTCTTAAAAAAACTTAGAATATGGAAATTACATGTGGAAAAGAAAAGTCTTAAGATGTTTCCTCTGACTTTCGAGGTAGATCCACATGGGGACATAACATCCGAACTCATTTTAAATCACCTCATGGCTCTTGAGAATAACATGGTACAATATTTTCCCTCCATCACTGTCGACAAGTATGACTGGGTGCGCAATCCTTATGCTGTGTCCCCAGAATCCACCACCGACCTTTCTCTGGAGAAAGAAGAGCAGCTTGCAGAACTTCAGACAGACCGAACACTTCAACTGAAATATGGTGAACTACCACTTCTCAAGTTTTGGATGTTAGCGAAGAAAGAGTACCCAGTAATAGCAGTGGAAGCAGTTAATACCCTGTTACATTTTTCAACCACCTACTTGTGCGAGCTGGGCTTTTCGACACTAACAAACATAAAAAACAAGAAGCACGAGAGACTTCTCTCAGTTGAACAGGAAATGAGTGTGTGTTAATAAATAAATGTAATAAATATAATAAATAAATAAATATAATTCCACCACGAATTGAACTTTTGTGTAAGAAGCGACAAGCTCAAGTTTCTCATTAATAACTCAAATCTTTTGCTGTAAGGCGTAAGCCAATAAATCCCCTGTAAAATAAGTTTAAGTTCTTGAATATTATTCTCTTGTTCTTTTTTTAAAAATAAATATTGAGTGAAATTATTTCAATTACTTTTTCCAGCAATATCACAAAGTCTCAGAAGTTTCGCGGCACACCTAGCTAATCTCGCGGCACACCCGTTGAGAACCACTGCTGTAAGGCATGGAAAATTAATGAATAAAATTGAAAAATGAATAATAATCAAAATAAAATGTATGAAGATATGAACCAAAACACCAGAATAACATAAGACAATAAATAAAGATAAAAGTAAATTGTCAAAAAAGTAGAAAAATTAGAGAAAATTCGGCAGTTTTCCTATGGCCCGCTTCGGATACCCATGGTCCGCTTAGGTGACAAAAAAAAGATGGTCCGACCGAAGGGTTATTCAACTTCCTACATTCTATGCTGAGGTTTGTATAGATGTCACTTAACCAGTTCTTAGCAATGACAAAACTTTGTCAACTAAGCTTTTTTATCACATTCGTATATAATCTTCAGCACACATTCTCTCCCCAACAGGATATTATCTGACCATCTCTTCATTCTAGAATCACTTTGAATCCCAACACAATAACATAGCCTTTGATTTCAAAAATTAAACTACTCACTACTTAAAAATAGTATAGGGTGAGGTGGGGTAATTCTGGGACAGCAAAAAAGTGGGGCAAAAGAGGGACAGGCAGTTTTACCCTATTATTTTTTAATTTATATTAATGCTGTTATACACTAGATATAGTTTAACATGTAATTAATAAGAAACCACTATGATCTGAACAATATCTAGTGTATTTGGTGTCTTTAAAAATTACCAATGAAAAATGTGCGTTTTTCTACTCGAAAACTTTGTTTTTTTTCCCCGAAAACTTTACCTGCTGACAAATTAGTTATGTTTAAATCCATGCAATATTTATATGGGAAGATAGGCAATATCTTTAGTGACAGATTGACATGTAGATACAAATTTTACTTGTACTATGAAAAGGGTTATAATCTACTAAACTGACGGGGTAATTCTGGGACAGTGTTTTGGGGCAATTTCGGGACAAGCAGGGGGAAATTCTGGTACGGGTTAATTTTTCATTTTTTTATATTATTATTTCTTTTGTGTCAGATTATGTTGTTGAAAAGTTGTAAATCAAGAGTACTGTTTTATTAAAGTGATTTTGAGTTGAAATTGGTGCGGAAAAATGGTGCGAAATTATAAAAAAAAAGAACCCAAATATGCTAGGGAAGTTTTAGATAAGGCTATAACAGAAGTGACAGTAGACAAACTTAGTATTAGGGTAGTTGCCTCAAAGTACAATATTAGTAAAAGTGTGCTTGCTAGGCTTGTGTTAGACAGAAGTGTAAAAAAAAAAGAGGAAAAAAACTGCTTTTACCCCTGATCAGAAAAAACAACTCGTGAAGTACATAAGTATCCTGTCAAAGTGGGGATTTGCACTTTCAAGAAAAGATGTCTTAGAAGTAATGAAAGATTTTGTTGAATCTAATGACATCAAAACCCCATTTAAACACCATAAACCAGGAAGTGACTGGTTCCGTGACTTCTGTAAAAGAAATGGTTTAAAGTTGAAGAATTTAGAAGCCTTAGAACAAGCTAGGTGTAAAAACACGTCCGATCCTTTTCTCATCTATGGATTTTATGACTTAGTTGAATCAAACATAAATGAATTAAAAATTAAAGACAAGCCTGCAAACATTTGGAATTTAGATGAGACTGGCTTTGCATTGGACCCAAAAGGAGTAAAAGGTGTGGCGTTGGAAAAACAGAAAGTACATCGTACAATAATGGGGTCAGGGAAGGAGAACATTTCAGTTATGGCTTGTTGTTCAGCAGCTGGTGCTATGTTGCCTCCCATGGTTATATATAAAGGTGAAAAGTTGTGGACAACATGGAGGGGGGAAAACGACTTGCCAGGGACTCTATATGCAGTATCTAAAAAAGGATACATCAACTCAGACATTTTTAATGACTATTTTGAACATTTCTGCACAAAAGTTAAGGAAAGCCCACTATTACTAATTTTCGATGGCCACACTAGCCACTTGGAACCCCAGACAATCGAAAGAGCCATAAAAGAGAAAGTAACAATCATTAAACTACCATACCACACAACGGATCTTCTACAACCACTCGATAAGTGTGTGTTTCGGCCTCTAAAAAGTGCCTGGAATCAGAAGCTGATTGAGTGGCAAAGAATGAACAAGAGAAAAATGACAAAACCAGAGTTTGTGGACACACTTTGTGCCTTCTGGAATCAGCAGAAAACATCAAGAAAGGCTTTGAAAGCACTGGAATCTATCCTATTAATAGAGAGAAATATCCTAAAGAGAGACTGGATGTGTTGAAGCTTGACAGATACACGAGGACAAAGCAATCAGATGAAACAAATGTGAATCAAGGATCTAATACAAACACCACTGACAATAATCACCAAACCAATGTACCAACCGAACTAGCGAACTCTGACAGTAAGATAGAACCTCAGCCATCTACTTCTAGTCAGCCCAAAGTACAACATACCTCACAATCTGGACCATCTACCCCAAATCGCTCATTTGAAGAACTGTTGTTGGATAAAATTGGAAAATCTACCAGTGTAGTAAAACCAAGAAAACAAGTAACCCCATCAGCTCAAGTTATTACAACAGAATGTTTCTTAGAAGCAATACAAAAAGCCAAAGAAGGAAAGAAAGTGAAAACTGCCATAAAAATTAAAAAGGAACCAAAAGATAAGCCTACCCTTAAAAAGAAACTGTTCAAAAAACCCTCAGGAAAACAGAAGAAATCTACTACAGAATCTAAAATTAAACCAAAAAGACAAAAGAAAAAAGCTATAGAATCATCAGACAGCGAAGAAAGTGAAGAGTGGAAAAGTAGCGGAAGTGATGATGAATGAATTTTAAGTAGGCCTACCACATCAGAAGAAGATACTGAAATGTGCATTGATCCATTACCTCCTTCATCAAGCGCTAAATCTGCACAGGAGAATGAATCCAATAACATTATTGTTAAAGCAGCTGACTTCATATTGGTGAAATTTCACAACTACAGTAAGAAAAGTCAAACTGACTACAGATATGTTGCTGTTGTCCAGGAAACCTATGAAGACAATGAGTCCACAATTATGTGCCTGAAGTCCATTGAAAACTCAAAAACATTATTTAAACCGGATGAAGAAGACATTAGCCTCATAAGTAACAAAGATATTGCTAAAAAACTAGAATCCCCTAAAGTTCTTCGCACTGGAGATAGATTGAAATATGAATTTTCGTCTCCAGTGGACATAAATGAAAAAAAGTAATTACATGATCCGGACAAAATGTGTAAATAAATTGTATATAGTATCTATTAGTTAAGTAAACAAAATTACAGAAGAAGGACATGTTTTTTGTTGTTGCTTTATATTTGTATGAATAACATTTAACTTAGGCTAAATACTAGTAACTACAGCTTCTTTTCGACATGTTATCTGTTAAGGTAAGCTTTTTTTATTTTTTTCTATTAAAAATTACTTTTTAATTTTTCTTAAGCCTATTTTTTGTATCAGCTATAAGTAACATAACTGTATAGGCTATGTTGTAATATAACTATACTTCAACTCATTACCTACACCTCAACCTATGTTTGATAAAACCAACAAAAATACAGTACTTTTCAAAATTGGCTATAAAAAAATAACCCTGTGTTCAATTTTTATGAATCTAACATATTTTCAAACCTTAAACACTAAAAAATTTGTTTAGTTGGTCCATTATGTATTAGTTTAATTATTTATAATGTTTCACTTAAGTTGAAAAAACTCAATTTTCCGATGGGTCAAACAACATATTTTTGACAAATTTTGCACACAACAAAATTTTAAGTGTCCCAAAATTTCCCAACGCCACCTATTCAATTAAAGCATGCTCTGTCCCAATATTTCCCTCTCTTCTGCCTATCTCATGTAATAGTGGAGATACATGACTGTCCTTGTATTGCCCCATACCCGTCCCATAATTACCCCAAACCCCGGGGTAAAAGTGGGACAGTGTTTTTATTTTTTTACGGGTAAAATATAAAAGATAACAGGATAAACATCCCAGAACCCTCTAGCTACTCCGGGCTAATACACAAATACATTTTTTGTTTTAGTTTTCAATGACTATAAGTACCAAAAAAATCGATTGTTTTGTTTTTTGTCCCAGAATTACCCCACCTCACCCCTATATCTGTATTAGATCCATGTCTATTTAAAATGTCCCGACCAATTAGGAGTAATAAAGTTTTTTGAGTTTCTTTTAAATTCCTGACAACACTTTTACTAAACCTATTTACTTACTGAAATCAGGTTTTATATACACATCATTCTAATGATCTTAATGTTGTAGACAAAAATAGCAACCAATTCAAAACTTGATTATAAGGATGTATGGAGAGGCTAATGTCCCCCCCCTCCCCCAGTAAGTATGAAGTTGTATAGAGCAAAGAATAAAAACCAATTCACAGTGTTGTATAGTTGTAACTATTTCTTAGTTGCTCCACTTCACTGTCATGCATATTCACTGAATATTATTGAAACTTATGCTTTTGAAACCATTACTTGTGCTGTGAAATACAGTATTTTCTTGAAGAAGGCCTTAACCACGAATAATTTTTAAAACATTAACAAGTCAGCTGGACACTGGAACTAGCATTTGCAATTCAAGATGAATCCCATATTTCCAGAACAATTTGGTCACCTTTCTTTAACCCTACTGGCCCTCTTTTTAGAGATCCTTACCCTTGGACACTGTTAATGATGATTTAAACCGTTTTTATAGCAGACCACATTTAGTAAAGTGTCCCTAATGATATCAATTAAATGTTGTCACGGAGCACTTGGAAGCATGTCACTAGAATTCTCCCGAACAAAACAAACATCAATAAATCAAAAAAATTTTGAACCCTTTAATCCTAGTCAACTATAATATGCCTTAATTCTTTTAAAATACTTTTAAAAATCATCCAACTTGACAACTTCATAAACAATTAAATGCTGAATTAATTTTAAGTATTCAGCATTTGATGCACATATGTCATTTTAGTCTTTTTACAATGTAGTAATATTTCTCCATACACCAAATCACATACAAACAGGTTTGTATGTGATCAAATTACAAACAGATTTCTAAACATACTTACTTGTTTCTAAACTATTACTGCTCTGAAGCTCACATCGCAATCTTTTTGAGCAGTGGGGTGCTGCAGTTTCAGAGAGGTCCATTTTAATTACCTCCTTCACACAACTTGATGATGGCTCCATTTGCACTATAGAAACGTAAATTATTTTTTAAATTAATCTAGGCTACACAATTACCATTCACTATAATTTTTATCATGCCTGTAATATGTAGTTGTAATAATAACTTCTTTGGTTCACTTTTGTAAGCAATAACATACTACTTTTTGATTCACCATCTTATGTTGCTGGGACAGAAATGTTTTGGATAATAATGTTTCTTACTAGTATTAATTGAAAAGATTAACAGAAAAATAAGGAAACATAAGTAAAAATATTTAAAAAAAAAAATGAACTTGAAAGATTCACTGAAAGAGTTTTAAAATGTGACTGACAGTATCAACACAAGTTTATGTAGTAAATAAAAGTATGAATAATGGAAGAAAACTTAATGTAGTGAAACAAAGAAATAAAATGAGAAGAAAGGACTAATAAGTATTTTTGAAAAAAAAAAACCTTGGAACTGTTAAAAAAACTACAGAAGTCTCCCAGGATTATAAAATACAAAGAAATAAGGAAAGGGAATTCTTAGACAATCAAAAATTAGACAGGCTGCTTTGGTGAATGGATATTTTGGTGATAATCTTGGTGGTAAGGTAGTGCATTTACTACAGCCCAGAAAGATTAGGAAAAGTGAAGAAAAATCCTCTGGGAAATATTACAGGGAAAAAGAATGGATGATAATAGAGGAAAACAGTGTTATGAACAAATGAAGAAACTTATTTAATTAATTTCTTGGGAATTAATGACAAAACTGAAATGCCACAGAATACTGAAAAAATAAGACCCAAGTAACACTGGGTGAAGAAGGAGACATTGAAAAGATAAGTTTAAAAGCAGTAAAGAGGCTTAAGGCTGGACAACACCTAGTATCAATAACATCAGACCAGAAATGATTAAGTACTTATGGAAGGCAGGGGGGCTTCTCTGTAGAATAATCCATGCATCATGGAAAAATGAAGCAATAGTGAATATTTGTGAAGGCAATAACAATAAATATACACAAAAAATGGGAGTTTTTTAACTGTAATGATTCCAGGGGACAATCACTATTATGTGCAGTGCATAAGATATACAAAAGGCCAATTGATAAAAAGTTAAGGATAAGAATATAAGTGATTATGGGAGAATAACATGCAGGATTTAGAGCTGGACTGGAGATCAATATGGGACTGGATATTTGTGATTTGCCATATACTGAAAACATACTGGGCACCAAACAAGCTTTTTGTCTGTACAACTGATATGTAGAAAGTTTTTGATAGCATACAAAGATAAGAAATATGAAGATGAATGGAGGAATGATGCATAAATTATAAAATGGCAAATACAGTACAAAATCTACGTTACAGAACACAAAATACAGTCAGAATAAGGGGGCTTTATAACAACTATCAACTGAGGGAGAGTTAGACAAGGATGTATCTTGAGTATATTATTTTGCACCATACAGGTTTTATTCTTAATGAAATTGTCTTAACATACACAATAATAGTCATTTCATTTTTTAACATAAATTAAACTGCTACATCCCACTATCTGGACAATTTCCGATCGGGAATACATTCATGACACAATTTAATTTCTGTTTGTGAATGTAACCATTAATACAAATTTATTACTTAAAAATTCCATTTTTAATTCTATTATTAATAGTTCCTTGTAAATTATTTTATCGCTATTAATTCTCCCTCTTTTTCATATTTTATTGGTTAATTAGTATATTAGTTGCAAATAAACAATTAGTTAATTGGTCACAATTTCTACATAATTAGTAATCTATTACTGAAACACGAAACAAATATTTTACTGAACAATTACATTCCGTATTTTATAAATGGTGTGTAGGTTAAATTCACATTCTTATTAGGGTAATGCGTAAAAATCCTAGTATCGAAATTAATGACAAAAATCAAATCTATAAAACCTCAACTTTATATTTTAAAATTTCCATATAAAGAAAATCAATACCAAAAGTTATTTAAACGAATTACCTAAATAGTCTATTAATGAAGTAAAGTTGAACATTAACAAAAATCAAGAATTACCTGTAGGCCTATTATAAATTAGGTTAATATCTGCATTAACTATTAGTCAGAAAATAATAGAAAACAAAGAAAAATGTTTAAGACTTAACACACAAATTGAAATTGTAACTGATATAGAAATTATTCAAATGCTTTCATAAATCACGTTAACTATGAGTGGAATTTTAATTAAACACAAGGATAACAGGAATAGGCCTCTTGACATAACGGGTTGTATTGACGTTAGTTACAACGTGGTCACATTACTGCAGAATGGTAAGAAGTAATGTCAAAATACAACTAAAATCTAAATAGTACTATTGGGCAACAGGTATTCTTATTAGTTATAATAAAATAATTTACGTACATATTTCCTTGTTCTTTTTTTTTCACAAAACAATATACTTTCTTGTACATAGGTTATGTCTGTCTACACTTTAAGTAGACATGTTTAGCAAGCGCTTACTAAATCGCCAAGGAATTTTACTCATGAAAGTGTTCTCACAATAGGAATAAAGAAAATATAAGTGCTATGATTTTCGTTAATTCACATTGAAAAAATATACTTTATCAGAACCAGTAATTTAAAATATTTTAATTCGAAGTAAAGTCTGCTCAATTAAGAACCACTTAAACTGGGGACCTTTATGAGAAAAATGCCTTTGACAATTAATATCAGTTACCTAAACTTAAAAACTAACGCTTATAGACCCTTTTATAAAATTTCAAACAATAATTATTCAGAAGTGTTAAACAAATGTGGTTCAAAGTCAGTGAGTTAAAAAAAGTTTTCTCTTCTCTAAACGTGATTATTTAGTTGTTAATTGTAACCATAAATAGTAAATGAGAGGTCAAAAATTAGCCTCAAGCTATTATGTAGACTGACCATTCAATAGACTATAGAGTAGGTCAATACATTAAGGAGTATGAAAAAACATTGACCTATGATAAGCATTAATCACTTATCAAATGTAGTACAAGTAATTAGTACCAGTAGTATTAGTAGTTTTAGCAACAGAGCATTAGTTTTTAATTAGCAGAGCATTTGAGTCATAAGATGAATTCGTTTTTTATTTTATTTGCAGTTATTTGCACTAAGGTAAGACCTTCATAAATACTGATAGATATAACTTGACACACACAAATTATGTCTACTAAGTGGTATACTTTTTATGTAGTATAAACAAAAATTTCCAACATTAAAAAAATTTTAATGTGGGTGTATTCTTTGCACACATTATATTCTAAGCTAGGTACTTATGAAATTCCAATGGTTTTCTGAAATTTTGTTTTTACCTCACTTGACTTGGCCAAAGTTTAATAAATGTTTTCTGTATATTATAGTACAAAATCGTAGGCCTCCACTGTAATGTATTGAAACACAGTATAATAGTATTACAGTAGTAGATTCACTCATACATTGTTAATCATACGTACAACGAAAATATTCTTTTACTTTGGTTCTTTTATAAAAAGTCAAATCTTAATACTAATTTTGGATCCTGAAAAACTAATATGTCTTTAAAAAAACAATGTTATTAGCTGTAGTTTTTGGGATACACATTTGGTGCTATGGGCGTGGGGAAGGGGTAGGGTGAGCCCTGCCTTCCTAAATTTTCCTGACATAGGGAAGTCAAATTGGGTAATTTAAATGGGGGGGGGGGGTTGTGAAATTTACAAAATATCCTTATCTTTGAATTCACTTTTCTTATTACAGTAAAAAAAAATCAGTTAAGAAAATAGTTAAATGTCTTTACTAATGTAACATTAAATTTCTTATTTTATAAATGGCCCAAGCTACAACACCTTTCCTTAGATCATTTCAGTGCTGACCTGAGTAGTTAGAAATTCAGTTACGTTTACCACTGTGTTTAAACAATTATTGTATCTCGCAATGTATTTGTCCTACAGAAATTAAAAACAACAATTTGTTAATAAGCCTTATTTAGTATGTCTTTGCTAAACTCAATATTTTTCTGGTTGTTTAGGGAAAATAGAAAATATTTCAATGAAGTCACTAAATTACCTAACATGCAAAGTCTAATTTTTTTTAAACTTATAATTAAAAAAAAAATCTTAAAAAATGTAAGTGTCGTGAAAATAATGTAAGTTAACATCATCTGTTGAGAATTTTTCTTAATTTTAATTTAGTAACAAATTACAGTAGAAAAATTTCCAATTTTCTGAAGTATGAAAAATGCACATGGTTGTTTGACCATAACTTTATTTTTCTAATATTATAAATATCGGTATGGAGATCCATACATGACTTCCATGTTCTAAGATTTATATTTAAAATCATATTCGAAATGAAATATTTCCATAGAAACTACTTCTTTCTATTACTTCAGCCTTAACCACAGTACTGTGATCACTAACGTATACCACCTCACGTTTTCGCACTCGATTTTCACTGATCATGGCAGTTGATGGCATTGCCAAAACGTCTAGTTTTGCAGAAAACATTGGACTACGGCTAAACAGCCCGGGAAGGAATTTTAACAAAAAACTACTTCTTTGTTGCCGATAACATAGTACACATATAAAAAATTCTCCCCTCCCTCTTCAACTATAATTTTCATTAATAGAAAATTACCGCCACCCTGTTCAACTAGCCTCTTCATTTATAGTTTCATCTACGTTTCTACAGTGGATTATTATGAGCTTCTTATCAGGATACTTTGTTTATCAAAATTAAGTACTTTACTCTTGTTAAAACATAAAATGTTGCAGGTAAACTATCCCTTTCTCTTAACCGATCTTCACAAAAATCAATAGACCTTCAGTCCTCTACAATGCAGGGATGCATGCAAAAAAATAATTGATTCTGTTTGAATTTGCGGCAGTTATCGTTCGTCAAAAAAAAAATACCCTTGTTAAAAACATAAAACGTTGCTGGTAAACTACCCCTTTCCCTTAACCGATCTTCAACAAAATCAACAAACCTTGAGTTCTTTATAATTCAAGGCGGTATGCAAAAACGTAGTTGATTCTGTTTGAATTTGCGGCAGTTATCGTTCGTCATAGAAAAAATTACCCTTGTTAAAAAAACGTTGCCGGTAAACTACCCCTTTCCCTTAACCGATCTTCACCAAAACCAACGGGTCTTGACAACTTTACAATTCAGGGATGTATCCAGAACATTATTTGATTCTGTTTGAATTTGTGGCTGTTATCGTTTGCCATAGGAAAAATTACCCTTGATAAAAAAACGTTGCCAGTAAACTACCCCTTCCCATTAACAGATCTTCACCAAAAACAATAGGTCTTTAGAACTCTACAATTCAGAGTTGCATGCAAAAAATTATTTGATTATGTTTGAATTTGCTGCTGTTATCCTTTGCCATAAAAAAGTACCCAAGTTAAAACATAAAATGTTGCTGGTAAACTACCCCTTTCCCTTAACCGATCTTCACCAAAAACTATAGGTCTTGAGAACACTACAATTCAGGGCGGTATACAAAAAATTATTTGATTCTGTTTGAATTTGGGGCTGTTATCGTTTGCCATAGAAAATACCCATGTTAAAACATAAAACGTTGCTAGTAAATACCCCTTTCCCTTAACCGATCTTCACCAAAACCAACAGGTCTTGACAACTTTACAATTCAGGGCTGTATCCAGAACATTATTTGATTCTGTTTGAATTTGCGGCTGTTATCATTTGCCATAGGAAAAATTACCCTTGATAAAAAACGTTGCCAATAAACTACCCCTTCCCCTTAATAGATCTTCACCAAAAACAATAGGTCCTGAGAACTCTACAATTCAGAGTTGCATGCAAAAAATTATTTGATTATGTTGAATTTGAGGCTATCGTTTGTCCTAAAAAGTACCCTAGTTAAAACATAAAACGTTGCTAGTAAACTACCCCTTTCCCTTAACAGATCTTCACCAAAACCAACAGATCTTGAGAACTCTCCAATTCAGGGCTGTATCCAAAACATTATTTGATTCTGTTTGAATTTGCGGCTGTTATCGTTTGCCATAGAAAAAAATTACCCTTGATAAGAAAAACGTTGCAGGTAAACTACCCCTTCCCGTTAACCGATCTTCACCAAAAACAATAGGTCTTGAGTACTATACAAATCAGGGCTGTGTGCAAACAATTATGATTTTGTTTGAATTTGCGGCTCTTATCGTTTGCCATAGAAAATACCCTTTAAAACATAAAATGTTGCTGGTAAACTACCCCTTTCCCTTAACCGATCTTCACCAAAAACAATAGGTCTTGAGTACTCTACAAAGCAGGGCTGTATGCAAAAAATTATTTGATTCTGTTTGAATTTGCGGCTCTTATCATTTGCTATAAAAAATACCCTTTTAAAACATAAAACGTTGCTGGTAAACTACCCCTTCCCCTTAACCGATCTTCACTAAAAACAATAAGTCTTGAGAACTCTATAATTCAGGGCTGTATGCGAAACATTATTTGATTCTGTTTGAATTTGCGGCTGTTATCGTTTGCCATAGAAAAATATCGGTATGGAGAACCATACATGACTTCCATATTCTAAGATTTATATTTAAAATCATTTTCGAAATTAAATATTACCATAGAAACTACTTCTTTCTACTTACTGCTTCAGCCTTAACAACAGTACTGTGGTCACTAACGTATACCACCTCACGTTATCGCACTCGATTTTCACTGATGATGGAAGTCGATGGCATTGCCAAAACGTCTGGATTTGTAGAAAACATTGGACTACGGCCAAATATCCCGGGAAAGAATTTTAACAAAAACTACTTCTTTGTTGCCGATAACGTTGTACACATATATATAAAAAATATGCATAAAATTAATGGCTTGTATAAGTTAATGATTGATCTCCATTAAGTAGTGCTCAAGTTTCCAAAGTTTTAATATTATGAAATCCGTAATTAAAACAGAACAGGTTTAGTGTGTATGAGGGTACACCGTGGACAAAAATTTTCAACATTTCCTATTGAGCGTTGCTTAGAGTAAAGCTGCGAATCTACAGTGTACGTTTCACAGAACAAACACACGGAAAAGAAGGAGCGCTCCGAAGTCACTCATGGACCCTCAGCATCTTGCAGAGGGTTCATTCCCTAAAGACGAAAAGTCTGTCTATGAATCGTTCCTCTGTAAACACGTGCAGTTACACTGCCCAGCGATCCGCAGGAAGCAAATCGCTATCCACGCTGGACACTTTTTCGGCTTGCACGCGTTATGTTGGTATGGGTTTCAGCACTTTCCATTTAAAAAAGCGTGCAAATGTAAGAAAATAAACATGAATGAGGCCAGAAATAATGCGAATTTTGTGTGTGTGTGTGTGTGTGTGTGTGTGTGTGTGTGTGTGTGTGTGTGTGTGTGTGTGTGTGTGTGTGTGTGTGTGTGTGTGTAACGGCTGTTATCGTTTGCCAAAAAAAAAATTACCCTTGATAAAAAAAACCGTTACAGGGAAACCACCCCTTTCCCTCAACCGATCTTCTCCAAAAACAATAGGTCTTGAGTACTCTACAAATCAGGGCTGTATGCAAAAAATTATTTGATTCTGTTTGAATTTGCGGCCGTTATCGTTTTCCATAGGAAAAAATCTACACACACACACACACACACACACACACACACACACACACACACACACACACACACACACACTTTTTGAAAAATGACTTTTTTTCATTTTTTGAGTGTAGTACAATCAGAATCTGCAATAATCTCGAACACGATTTTTTTTGCCTTCACCATACTTCCATTGGAAGTAAAAAATTCTCCCCTCCCCCATCAACTATAATTTTCATTAATAGAAAATTACCCCCACCTCGTTCTCCTAACCTCTGCATTTATAGATATTTCATCTATGTTTCTACAGTGGATTATTATGAGCTTCTTATCATGATACTTTATTTATCAAAATTATGTACTTTACTCTTGTTAAAACATAAAACGTTGCCGGTAAACTACCCCTTTCTCTAAACCGATCTTCACCAAAATCAATAGACCTTCAGTCCTCTACAATGCAGGGATGCATGCAAAAAATATTTGATTCTGTTTGAATGTGCGGCAGTTATCGTTCATTATGAAAACATTTCTCTTGTTACAACATAAAATGTTGCAGGTAAACTACCCCTTTCCCTTAACCGATCTTCAACAAAATCAACAGACCTAGAGTTCCGTACAATTCAAAATGGTATGCAAAAGAGTAGTTGATTCTGTTTTAATGTACGGGAGTTATCATTCGTCATAGAAAAAATTACCCTTGTTAAAACATAAAATGTTGCAGGTAAACTACCCTATTCCCTTATCCGATCTTCACCAAAACCAACAGGTCTTGAGAACTCTACAATTCAGGGCTGAATACAAAACATTATTTTATTCTGTTTGAATTTGCGGCTGTTTTTCGTTTACCATAGAAAAAATTACCCTTGATAAAAAACGTTGCCAGTAAACTACCCCTTTTTCCCTTAACCAATCTTCACCAAAAACAATAGGTCTTGAGTACTCTATAAATCAGGGCTATATGCAAAAACCTATTTGATTCTGTTTGAATTTGCGGCTGTTATCGTTTGCCATAGAAAATACCCTTGTTAAAACATAAAACGTTGCAGGTAAACTACCCCTTTCCCTTAACCGATCTTCACCAAAAACAATAGGTCTTGGGTACTCTACAAATCAGGACTGTATGCAAAAAATTATTGTTTGAATTTGCGGCTGTTATCGTTTGGAAAAAAAATCTATAGACACACAGATAGACAGATAGACACACAGACACTTTTCGAAAATTGACTTTTTTTCATGTTTTGAGTGTAGTACAATCAGAATCTGCAATAATCTCGAACACGATTTTTTTTGCCATCACCATACTTCTATTTTCGTAAGGAACATGGAAGTAAATAAACAGACTTCATTAAAAAGACAATGTAAACATCTTTAATCTAATTTGTGAGTACTAGTTTCATTAGATTTATGGTTTTCAAATAGTTCAAAGTCAAAAATTATTTTTGGGGGTTAAAAAATTAAAGTTCCATATTTAAATAGTCATATCTCGTTAAGTTTTAGTCTACTGCAATGAAAAGATAAGTAGATTGTCATAAAATAAGCTTTATTTTGTACCTATGTACCTTTATGTTTTTAATATTAAGTTAATTTAATTTTTTTTTGTTTAGAAATATGTCTTCCCATTTGATGAAATCACTAAACTGGTCTAAAATTTGAAGTTTCAAAACAGACAGCCTGAAAAATCATTAAAAATTTGATTACTGACAGTAATGTAAATTTATGATTTTCAGCAGGGGAAATAATTAATAAAATTTTTAATATTTTGACATATAAGCAAATTACAGCAGAAATATTTCCAAATGTTTCAGAAAAAATTAAAAATACAAACAGTTTTTTAACCATAACATTGTTACTTGTACTGATATTATGATCAGGCAAAATTGAATTAAAAGATCATTTTATGACCTTTATGGCATAGACACTTTTATTCGAAGCCCATGTTTCTGAGTTATTGACAGTCAAAATTGGTTTTGGGTGGAAAAATCGAAGCACTCTTTTTTGAACAATCGTACCTTCCAAAGCATTGAATCTACAGAAACAAGAAAATCTCAACTTGTTTCAAGTATAATGAACTTTATTTTGTTCCCCCATCACTTTTTTTTACTAGATTCAATATTTTGTGAGTTCTTTAACGAAGACATTCACAAGGTAATGATTTTATAGAGTGGGGGGGGATAACTATTTTCAACTACCAATAACTCGAAAACCAGTGCATAGCAGCTACTAGAACACTTTGCGGGTGTTCAATTCCCAGGAAACTGGTTATAAATTATTTTCATGACTTTTCGTGGTCTTAACGACCACCCGCTGTCTCCACCATATCTCAACTGCTTGATGGCACTGTAAGAAGACTAAATAAAATAAATAACAAACATGTTTCTTTTTATATAATGCCTTCACATATTAAATAATTTAAAAATTTTTAAATCCTTGGGAATAGCAGCAGGATGACCAGGCTGCTAAACCATGGGGGGGGGTACCACCAGTGGTGGAGGTCACATTACCATTTGAGAACATACATTTTGGGGAGCTGCAGCAAGATGTTCAGGCTGCTACAGTAATGGGGAAACATCTCTCCAGGATGCGGTTACGAACGGCCTGGAGTTTTTGGGGAAAGCAGCAAGATGTTCAGGCTGCAACAGTATACTTGGGTGTAGGGAACCCAAAGATATTTTAATTTAAATCTTCTACCACTAAATTAGATCTTGGCCTGCTGGTCGGCCTGGCAGGAATGGTGGAGCCAACTGCCTACGTCACCGTTGCGGATGTTGAATCCTAAGGCCCAACGGTAGGCCTCGGTCACACACCGGTACAACCAGCGGGCCCGTGTCAGATGGTCGACCCGATAACAGGTCCAGTTCGTAACCTCCAGCCGGAGGCCACAAGTCCGACCCCCCGAGAACCACTTAGCACAACCCTCATTCGAGGGTCTGAGCCTGCCGACCCGCTCAGCGGGTGGGTTCAGGAGACTTAGGGGGAGCTGTTACGGCTGATCCCCCATTCGGCAAGCCTTGGTCGTCTGCCGTGCAACCGGGACTGAGCGCCCAACCCGGCGACGTTGCCCAGCCCGCACCCCGTGGAGGTGACCATAGGCACATCCTGGCAGTCCCAGATATATGGAAGGACAAGTCCAACCAGGGACATACTCAGGTTTGCGGCGTCCTGGTAGCCTCAGGACGGGGGCATAAAACCACTTTGGATCGATCCCAGCACCCCCACATCTCACAGGGTTTGTTTCCACTTTCGCCTGTGAGTCTGCAGGGTAGGAGAGACCAGCCACCGCCTGCGGTAACAGTAAGGTGGCCCAGCGGTCCCACAAATTTTAGCCACAAGACGGGGAGCATGACCATCAGGGACAAGTCCCATCATTCAGCTCAAGGGGGCGAACTACCGCAAGAACCCCCCCCCCCAAAGAGCGGTGTCATAAATCTCATTAAAAAGCATGAGATTATATATTGCTCCTGCCAATATTTTATAGTCAACTGGCTTTAAGGGTTATTTATATTTTTATTTTCCATCTACTGAGAATGTGTGGAAGCAAACCCCCTGAGAGAGAGCACCCAAAACTTTTGTTTAACATGTATCTAGACAGTACTTGTAATACATTACAAAATTTAAATTCGTTTTATTGCAAAGAACTTCAAAGTAAAATGCTTCACTGACTCAAGTATAACATGATTCCATGTGTCCATTTGGTTTGTATTTCTTTTCTGATTGAAAAAATTCACATACCTTCAATATAAAATTAGATGTTTAGTATCTTTTATGTCTTTGATCAATATAGAAAAAGTACTGATTATATCAGACGTGTTACTAGTAACCAATAACAATTTTACCATTTATTGAACTTATATGCATGCATCCTGAAAAAGTACAAATTTTATTATATTTAAATTCATGAAGACAGTGAATTTTTATATTAAATTTTATGTCATACACTATATTAACTAATCCCTTATTTTTAAACAAACGAAAAATCTATTTCACCTTTAAACCTTTCTGTAATCTGCTTATTGCTTTTTTTAATTTGCACTAATTTCAGTATAGGAATAATATTGGCACTGGAAATAAGAAAAATATTCTGATGTAAAGAGATTTTATTTTAGAAAAATAGGATTTTATATTTCAAAACATTACTTGAAATGCAATTCTTAACTGCCTCAGTGCATTCTTAACTGGAATCTTCTTCTCCAGCACTACAGTGTATGAACCCTGGCTTCCAACACTAATCTTCTCCAAAGTCATTGCCATCTCTGTGTGTATCTCTCACATCCATTCTTCTGAGGTCTTCTAGCACATCATCCAACCATCTTATCTTAGGTTGGCTCCTCTTTCTGTTTTTATAGACCTGTGCTCTGAGAATTTTCTTTGGGATCTATCCGGTCTAGGTGACCTAACCATTGTATTCATTGAGCCTTTATGAATCTTACAATGTCTTTGTGATTCAATAGCTCATCTGTCTCCTGGTTATTCTCCATTCGACATCTTCTTTGACCAGGCCATAAGCACATCTTACAATCTTTCTTTCAAATCTTCTTAGTGTTACTTGTTCCTTTTTTGTCAGTGTCCATGTCTCACCTCCATAATTAACAATCTGTCTGATAAGTGCCTTATATGTTTATTTTTGTGTTATGACTAATGAGTTTGCTTCTAAATAGTCTGCTGTTGGCATAATATGCCATATTTCCTGTTTGTATCCTATCATGTATTGTCATGTTTATGAACCCATCATTGTCTGTCATGTTACCCAGGTATCTGAATGTATTAACAGGATCAAATGAATTATCCTCTATGCATAAATTAAATAAATTTCTTCTTCTTTCTGATGCAGAAATCAGCATTTATTTAGTATTGCTGATATTTACATTGAGTCATATTCCAGCGGATTTTTGATTCATCTCTTTGTATACCCCATTTAGCCGTTGTCTGGATATGGCTATTATCACAACATCATCAGCATAAGCACATATTTGGCTTGTCTTATTTAGTATTCTTCCTCGCTGATCTGTATCTTCAAGGGGATAATGTAGGACAATAATGAAGAGGATGGCTGATAAGCCATCACCTTCCTTATCTCCCTTATTAAGTGCAAATGATTCACTCAGCATTATTCTCATTTTAAAATAGGTTAGATACCTGATATTCCTTCATGCAACTTACTTTGGTCACTATGCACGACACGTTTCAGGATCAAGGTCCCATCTTCAGGTGCTCACTCGGGTTGAGCTCATCAGTTCATAAAAACACACACATAAAACATAAAAAACACTGAATTCAAACACTCATACTGCGCGAGAGGGTACGATGTACATCGTCCCCTCTCGCGCAGTAGACCAAAGTAAGTTGCATGAAGGAGTATCAGGTATCTAACCTATTTTAAAATTAACCATTGCAACTTGATGACCATACACACAATGAATTATGCTCATGCTTAATTTTGGCATTTGTGAATCTCATTGCCATCTTTATTAACTTTCAAAGGAATGCCCATATCCTCCATGCCTTCATAAAGTTTTACCCTTCGCACACTGTCAAATGCCTGTCTAGAGTCACTCTTAAATGGAATCACTGCTCTATTGTGGAGTTAACCAAATAATTTATACTCTCCAAATACATCATTAGATACTGGTAAAATAACAGTGAAAATATAAGTTAATTTGTTTTTGATGTTAAATACATATGGGGAAATTTGGTTTTACTCAAGGTAAATGGTTTATACCCATTCATAAAAAATTAAAGGAGATGTTTGCACAGCCCTCCCGTAGTCCACAGGCCCCCCATATTACAGGCCCTATGGACCCAGGAGTTACATCATTGTTTTCCATTAAGAACCTGTCCTCACTAGAATTCAAATCACTAGTACAAACAGTATGGATTTTCAAACAAAGTAAAACAGAAGCAAATAATAATTCTAAAAAAAAAAAGGCTTATAAAGTTTCCATAATTTTTTCACTTACCTCCTAAAAACCAATTGGCCCCACACAGAGAGGAATCACTGGCTATTATTGCAAGTCTGCTATATTAACTTTATACTATTGCGTATGTCAGTTTCAATATTGTGTGTTGTACAAAAAATTTATGAAAATACAAAAGCGAGTTACTTTGATTGATGGAAGCTACAGAACTTCTTAAGAAATTGAACTTATCCTTCTTATTCATTTGTGCTTAATTACACATATTTAGAAATATGTATCATTGTCTGATTATCTTCATATATACATAAATGCAATACAATCCATGCTATGAACTTAGTCCCATTGTTCTCAAATACTTCAGATCCAACTGGAATTTTCCAAAATTTTAAGTTTAATTAGACAAAACTCTAGGGACATTTCAATATAAATTCAGTCATTTTAATGGTACAAATTGTCTAATTTCAGAGAAACTTATATACATGCAGCTTTATTGATGCAATAATGTTAGCACCTCTGCAGCACGGATTCTTCAGATGCAGAAAGTAAAATCTTAAATGAATCTGATTTTCAGGCATGAAATGAAAATAATATAGTATTTATTAATGTATATAAACTTTCACGTATGAACTTACTATTCGTTGTCACTTCCTCAAACGTTTCGAGATGATGTTCCTCTTCCTCAGTGGGAGTAATACTGAATGTCGATTACAGAATAACCGTTACGGACTATAGGTGTGTGTGGTGGGGGTTGATGGTGGGAAGGGATTGGTGCTGAGGTTCAAATTGTGTGTTTGGATCAGTGTATCAAATAGTGTATGTGATTTATAATGTAATTGTTCATTTAATATGTTGTTTGGTTGTAGTGTGTGATATCTGTATATTTCAAATTGTTCAGCTGTGTTTAGTTTTCTACTTTTAGGTAAGTAGTGTAATATTTCCATGTTGTACCTAATATTTCCATGTAGTGTAATATTTACACTACTTACCTAAAAGTAGAAAACTAAACACAGCTGAACAATTTGAAATATACAGATATCACACACTACAACCAAACAACATATTAAATGAACAATTACATTATAAATCACATACACTATTTGATACACTGATCCAAACACAAAATTTGAACCTCAGCGCCAATCCCTTCCCACCATCAACCCCCACCACCACACCTATAGTCCGTAACGGTTATTCTGTAATCTACATTCAGTATTACTCCCACTGAGGAAGAGGAACATCACTTCGAAACGTTTGGGGAAGTGACAATGAATAGTAAGTTCATACGTGAAAGTTTATATATATTAATAAATTTAATAAAGTGAACGAAGAGGATGAATCAACAAGATAATTATAATATAGTAACGCAAAATTTATCTGTTCTTCTTTAGCTACTGGAAAAGTGAAACTTAGCATTAAGCAAATGTACAAGTTGGCACAAGTAGTCAGTACTATTCCTATATCAATCACATTCTGTAAGAGGTCATTTTTGGTCTTTAAAAAATCAAAAACCTATCTAAGGAGTACAGTGTGTAATGAACAGCTCAACAGGCTGTTTTGAAATTTGAAAGCACATGAGAGGCAATTGGCCCAAAACTTGATGTGACTAGTGTAGTAGACATTATACCACTACTAGCCATAATAAAAGAAACATTAACCTGTTTTAATAAAACTGATTCTATTGAACATTAATATAAATAGTATGTTTTTTAACGTGTTTTAATATTAAATATTTGTACTACGACATTTTCAGTTCTGACTTGCATAGTTTGAGGTGAAAGAAGACAAGACTAAAACATATAAGTGTATGGAAATAATACACATAATGGAGTAAATATACTGTGAGTAGTTACAGTGTGGATGCCACCCATTCTTGTTGCAAATACATGTGGTGTACCTTTCAATTCTATTTATGAACGCGTTTCCATGAAAACAAAATCTTACATCATGGCCCACCCAGATGTTAGTCTGGATCACCCTCATTTTGTTTGTTTCTTTTTTCAGATCAGTAGGTATTAATAGGAGAATGGTAAGAAATTAATAAACAATATTGGTACATGATCCTACTAAGATTACATACTACAGGAAATGGTAGATACAGTTGCTGCTGTTAGAAGAGGTTCTTAGTGTTTCTGCAGCTAAGTTTTCAGTGATGAGAGAGGAGCTCTACGAAAAAGAGTCCATTGAAATAGTAAATGTATATAAGTATGAGAAAGCTGGATGGCAGACAATTCTAAGTAATGATGAAGAGGCATTATCATCCTCTTATATAATTCAGGTTAGTGACTGAGGATTCCCTGTAACAGGTTTTGAGCTGTAGCTATTGGTGTGTGATTATTAAAAGAGTTATAAGGTGGTGAAAAGAGGCCATGATTTTTGCACACCTGGTGTTGATTGGATCCATAGTTTTATTAAAAGAAACAGCCACAAGATTAGTTCCAAACTTGTCTGTAACGTAAACCATATAGGCCTATATGAGATTAGGTTAGCCCAAAAGTTATAAATAATTATTTAGATAACATGGCAGGTATTGGAGGGTATAAGCCCTGAAAATATTATAAATTTTATGAGACTAGCCTGTTGGACAACTCAGATTGAGCAAAATGTCTGACAACACAGGGAGACTGTGTTGGTTGAATTTTGTAAAAAAATGCATTACATTGGTAAAGTGATAAAAGATTGCATTATTTGTAAAGGTAAAGAACTTGAAGTTGTAGTTACATTTTATTGGAATGATGTGGTTTTTTGTGCAGCCTAAAGAAAAAGAACGTCATTTGTAAATTTAAGTGAAATAATTGTGATTCTTCCCAATCCTGTTAAGCAAAGGTAGGGTAAACTGAGTTTCTATTTAAAATTTACTGGTTTAAACTTGAAATGAATTGTACACAAAGAACCTGCCTTTTTTAAGTGGCCCATATTAACCTATACATTAGTTATAAGCCATTATTTAATTAGGATTAGTTATTTCATGTTTGTTTTTTCTGAAATTGTACAATTTTTTATCTTAATAATATATATAATACTTTCACTATGAACTTACTGTTGTCACTTCCCAAACGTTTCGAGATGTTGTTTCTCTTCTTCAGTGGGTTTAATACTGATGCCGATTACAGTTTAAAATGATGACGACATTTTACTCCTTTACAACGCCAACAAAAGACAAATAGAAAATTTCCACAAATACATTAACACTATACACCATAAATTAAAATTCACACTAGAAATAGAATTAAATAACAGCATAAACTTTTTAGACCTTACAATCACCAAAACAAACAACACACACACATACAAAATATACAGAAAACCCACCACATCAGACATGGTCATACACAACACATCCAACCACCCAACTCAACACAAACATGCAGCTTTCAACTACATGCTCCATAGGCTCACGTCAATACCCCTAAACACATATGATTACCAAGATGAATTAAACACAATTAAATACATAGCAGTCAAAAACGGATACAACCCCGAATTAATAAATAAACTACACAAACGAATCCTCAACACAAAAAGTAAAACACACCTAACCAACAGCACACAACCCAGTAAATACATAACACTTACATACTACAATTCCAATACACATAAAATTGCAAACACATTTAGGAAACAAAATTATAAAGTAGCCTACAGAACCAACAACACCATTAGAAAACACATAAACAATACTAACAAAGACATTGACACATACAGCAAAACAGGGGTTTATAAATTAAATTGTAATGATTGCCAACAATTCTACATCGGCCAGACGGGAAGATCTTTTTCTTCCAGGTTTTCTGAACATTTAAAAGCCCTCACCACAAACTACATACATTCCACATTTGCCACACATTTACATAACGAAAACCACAGTTACACAAACATAGAACACAACATGGAAATATTACACTACTTACCTAAAAGTAGAAAACTAAACACAGCTGAACAATTTGAAATATACAGATATCACACACTACAACCAAACAACATATTAAATGAACAAATACATTACAAATCACATACACTATTTGACACACTGATCCACACACATAATTCGAACCTTAACGCCAATCCCTTCCCGCCATCAACCCCCACCACACACACCATTTTTCCGTAACGGTTATTCTGTAATCGACATCAGTATTAAACCCACTGAAGAAGAGAAACAACATCTCGAAACGTTTGGGAAGTGACAACAGTAAGTTCATAGTGAAAGTATTATATATATTATTAAATTAATAAAGTGAACGAAGAGGATGCAACAAGATAATTTTTTATCATAGACTTGAGGTAAATAAATATTTTATATGCCAAAAGTGATATGCTTGTTGGTTATAGACACCCCAAACAGTTATACCTCACTTTATAATAGTTTTTGAATGATTTTGCATTGTGACTATAGTAACCCCAATCCATGAGGTAACTATTTTCACTGCTTCTTAAAGGCTAAGTTTTATTATCTTCTCCTTAAAAAAATTTAGCAAACTACCAAAAAGTAGACAGTTGCATACTCTATAACACATTTATTAAAATATCTTGGAATTTAACCAAAATATTTGGCTAAAAACTGAAAAAATTGACCTTAGTAAACCCACTTGATGGAATAGTCCACAAAAATTATAATTATTAACTCATATGATTGGTCTTTTCCTCTTCACTTGCCTCTTGTGCTCCTATTCTGGGATGTCTCTTGTCATTATCCAACAGTACTTTGCCAGGGATCAACTTACCATTGTATCTTCACTCCACTACTAAATATATTGGTAAAATCACTCACGATGCTTTCACTCACTACACACAGATGTCAGGGAAAGCCCATATGCAAATGGAGAAAGTGAATTTTGAATGACATGGTACAGCCTAATTGATGCCACTTTTCCTGACAGGTTGTTCAGCATTTCAAAATAGTTTTCAATTTCTACCTATGAAAAATACCGGGAACAAGGTAGTTAGTTTCTCTTTTGAGATCTGTATCAACATTTGATAAAACGAACTCCAAAATAAACATCCCACCTGCAGGGATACAGTAATTGTATTGGCTCAAGTTAAGATTGTCCATGCAAGTGAAAAGTGTTGTCAGCTTTCATCCTTGAGTAAAAGTGTGCCTTAGAGTTCAGAGAGTGTTCATCCCAATCACATGCGTCATGGTATTGTTGATGCACTGTGGTATGTAAGGAACAATGATATCCATCAAGATCTGAAAATACCTATGGCTTGGGTGAGATCAAGTGGATTGCAGGTAAATACGAACAAAGTCTTCATAAACAACAAAATAATGATGTGCTACAACTCCTTGATAATATTGGACTTGTTCAGTGATTACAGAGACAGAAATAATTTGAACTGGTATAGGAAAATGAAGTGTTTAAAAGAAATATCTACACATGAATGAAGTGTAAACTATAGTGAGGAGTGCATCAATGGGAACAAATTCTACACACTGCTAACATAGTTGTTGGAATAAAATTGCTTAATAACTAGCTGTAACTAGTTGCAATATAAATAAATGAAAAAATCCCAATTCATGCCAGCAACATTGAAATCATCACTCAAGAGAACCCAACAACGATCAATCCCAAGCATATTTCCAATGTCATTAAGATATACTCCCATGTCTTCAGGTTTGGTGTCTGGATTGAGTAATGATTGCTCTTAAGTAGGATGACACCATCTTTCATCCTCAGTTCAACCCATATACACACTCCTTCACATATTCTAAATATATTCTTTTGTGGCTCTGTAGCCTTGTACTGACTGCTATTAAAGAACCAGTACCAGTTTCCTTACCAGCATCAGCTATAATTCTGACACCTTTATACACCATCCAGTTATTGGGGAAATACTCCTATTTTAGGGATTTTTCATGAAAGTATATCTCTATCACAGGAATAACGTCTTATTGAATTCCAGAATCTGATTAAAAAATTCATCAGATTTGGTATACAAAGTTTTAACATTTTGGTACAATATGCTGATCTGTTTGCTTCTTGTCCCATGTGAACCTTCCTCCTGGTTTACAGCTTCATGATTTTGCTTAAGGATCTGTTCAGGCTTTAAGCTCCCATAGTATGGTAGTACTAGAGCACTCTTGGGACATATTTGGGGGACAGCAATGCATTCGTATTAAATATGATGTACAGCCATATGAAATGAAGTGTGTTCCTCACATCTAGTGACTAGTTTCACACACTTAATACAGGTTATATTAGTTGTCTCTTTCAACTTCTTTGGCCGATATAATAATAATAATAAGTGCTTCATATCCATTTCCTCTGCAGATGTATGGTTAATGCAATGTTTTTGATCTTATAAGACTTAGGAAGATCTCTCTCTGTTGTTGGCATTACTACAAGGATTTTGAACTGTAGCTTCATCGACTATACATATTTAAAAATAAATACATGCCAGTATGAGGAAAAGTTACCTCAGTTTTTGTTTTATGTGTGACCCATTGAAAAAAATAAATTGTTCGCAAACTTAATAACAGGATAGTATGTTCCTTGTTGTTGAGGGGGGGGGTGAAAGTGTTTTGCTCCCCTCAATCAACACAACTGAATAACTTGATATTTACTTCTTAATTGTCCCTGAACTCAATTTTTGTAATGTCTTAATTAAATACATTACTGAAAATAACTTCAGTTTGCAAACCATTATGCTTGCTGCTGGTAACTTCATTATGTTTGCAGCATCTTCATCTGTTTTTGGTAATATAGGTATTGAAAATATGTAGTCAGCACATTTATCTTTGCTAGACATAATTTAATAAACTGATTTAAATTAAGTAGGGTAGACTGGTACTTAATCAAGGCTAACTTGTATTTGTAGTACACACTTAGATCATTTAACCTATGCAGAATATAGAAACAACTTCTACACACCATTGATCTTTAGAAATCTGATCTTTATTAAGTATCATAATATAAATTAGTATGCTCAGTTTTAACCAGTTTTATACTTTCTAGGCTTCCAGCATGCAGATAACCTCTTTACATAAGGTGTTTGTATATGGTACATTGAAAAAGGGTGAACCAAACCATTACTGGTTGACAGAAGACAGTAATGGATGTTCAAGATATATTGCTTCTGGAAAGACAAGTATAAAATATCCCCTAGTAATAGCTTCCAAATATAACATACCATTCCTGCTGGATCGCCCTGATCTGGGCTATGTAAGTCTTTGTTAATTTATGTTGTGTTTTATAAAAAAATATTTAAAAAATTTCATTATTAATTGCTCCCAAATTGTGTGTATGGATAATATGTAAATTGTGTGTGTGTTATGGAGGGGTAGAGATCTTTAAAGATGTGTTTCTTAAAATTTAATAAACACTTTTAATAAATGTTTTACTATAAAATGATTTCTTCTTATTTCTTTTAGAATGTTATTGGTGAGATATATGAAGTAGATCATATTATGCTAAAAAATTTGGATATCCTAGAAGAACATCCAAAATATTACAAAAGAAGAGAAGAAGAAATTATATGTACAGATGGAGGAAATCTGACTTGTTGGGTATATTTCTTAAATGGATTTAAACCATATCTGCTTGATCTTCCAATGTTAGAAAACTATAGCTCAAGTGGGGATCATGGACTGCAATATTGTGAAAGGTATCTTCGTGATCCAGGCTACAATTACAAATCTGAAATCTTGGAGAACAGTGATGTTTAATGTAATTTACTTGTAAATGATAACAATTTCTATGACAGTGTATTTTGAAGATATTTTGTAATATTTCATTTACAATAGGTACACTTTAATAGATCATGTCTATAAGGTTTTTAATTAAAATGTAACCTTAAATGTACCATTAATCAAAAATGAGTTTTTAACATTTTAACACATACCGTAATGATAATTAAAATGACAAAATAATATATAACCAAAGTTATATAAAAATATCGGTATGGAGAACCATACATGACTTCCATGTTCTAAGATTTATATTTAAAATCATATTCGAAATGAAATATTTCCATAGAAACTAATTCTTTCTGCTTATTGCTTCAGCCTTAACCACAGTACTGTGGTCACTAACGTATACCACCTCACGTTTTCGCATTCGATTTTCACTGATGATGGCAGTCGATGGCACTGCCGAAATGTCTGGTTTTTCAGAAAACATTGGACTAAAGCTAAACAGCCCAGGAAGAAATTTTAACAAAGAACTACTTCTTTGTTGCCGATAATGTAGTACACATATACAAAATTCTCCCCTCTCCCTTCAACTATAATTTTCATTTATAGAAAATTACCCCCACCCCGTTCACATAACCTCTTCATTTATAGATATTTCATCTACGTTTATACAGTGGATTATTTTGAGCTTCTTATCAGGATACTTTATTTATCAAAATTAAGTACTTTACTCTTGTTAAAACATAAAATGTTTCAGGTAAAGTACCCCTATCTCTTAACCGATCTTCACCAAAATCAATAGACCTTGAGTTCTCTACAATTCAGGAAAGTATGCAAAAAATTATTTGATTCTCTTTGCATTTACGGCAGTTATCTTTCGTCAAAAAAAAAAATACCCTTGTTAAAACATAAAACGTTGCTGGTAAACTACCCCTTTCCCTTAACCGATCTTCAACAAAATCAACAAACCTTGAGTTCTTTATAATTGAAGGTGGTATGCAAAAACGTAGTTGATTCTGTTAGAATTTGCGGCTGTTATCGTTTGCCATAGAAAATACCCTTGTTAAAACATAAAACGTTGCAGGTAAACTACCCCTTGCCCTTAACCAATGTTCACCAAAAACCGTAGGTCTTGAGATCTCTACAATTTAGGGCTGTATGCAAATAATCATTTGATTCTGTTTGAATTTGCGGCTGTTATGGTTTGCCATAGAAAATACCCTTTTAAAACATAAAACGTTGCTGGTAAACTACCCCTTTCCCTTAACCGATCTTCACCAAAAGCAATAGGTCTTGAGAACTCTACAATTCTGGGCTGTGTGCAAAAGAGTAGTTGATTCTGTGTGAATTTGTGGCTGTTATCGTTTGGCATAGAAAAAATATCGGTATGGAGAACCATACAGGACTTCCATATTCTAAGATTTATATTTAAAATCATTTTTGTAATGAAATATTACCATAGAAACTACTTCTTTCTATTTACTGCTTCAGCCTTAACCACAGTACTGTGGTCACTAACGTATACCACCTCACGTTATCGCACTCGGTTTTCACTGATGATGGAAGTCGATGGCATTGCCGAAACGTCTGGTTTTGTAGAAAACATTGGACTACGGCCAAATATCCCGGGAAGGAATTTTAACAAAAACTACTTCTTTGTTGCCGATAACGTTGTACACATATATATAAAAAATATGCATAAAATTAATGGCTTGTATAAGTTAATGATTGATCTCCATTAAGTAGTGCTCAAGTTTCCAAAGTTTTAATATTATGATGTCCGTAATTAAAACAGAGCAGGTTTAGTGTGTATGAGGGTACACCGTGGACAAAAATTTTCAACATTTCCTATTGAGCGTTGCTTAGAGTAAAGCTGCGAATCTACAGTGTACGTTTCACAGAACAAACACACGGAAAAGAAGGAGCGCTCCGAAGTCACTCATGGACCCTCAGCATCTTGCAGAGGGTTCATTCCCTAAAGACGAAAAGTCTGTCTATGAATCTCGTTCCTCTGTAAACACGTGCAGTTACACTGCCCAGCGATCCGCAGGAAGCAAATCGCTATCCATGCTGGACACTTTTTCGGCTTGCACGCGTTATGTTGGTATGGGTTTCGGCACTTTCCATTTAAAAAGCGTGCAAATGTAAGAAAATAAACATGAATGAGGCCAGAAATAACACGAATTTTGTGTGTGTGTGTGTGTGTGTGTGTGTGTGTGTGTGTGTGTGTGTGTGTGTGTGTGTGTGTGTGTGTGTCTTCCCTGCCTTTTTATTGCAGTAGTCATAATAATAAAATGGAAACGGAAACATTACATAACTGAGATATGCTTGCCTGCCACGAACGATATATTTTCTCTCATACATGATTTACATTAAAATGAAAAAATTATAATTTTATTGCCTGGCAACAAAATTATTTTATTTTTAACAATTACCATTGTTTGAAAAAGTTTAAATAAATTTTCAAGTACTTTACTGTTGTTAAAACGTAAAAGGTTGCAGGTAAACTACCCCTTCCCCTTAACCGATCTTCACCAAAATCAAAAGGCCTTAAGTTCTCTACAATTCAGTGATGTGTGCAAATAATTGTTTGATTCTGTTTGAATATGCGGCAGTTATCGTTCATCATAGAAAAAATTACCCTTGTTAAAACATAAAATGTTACAGGTAAACTACCCCTTTGTCTTAACCAATCTTCACCAAAAACAATAGATCTTGAAAACTCTACAATTCAGAGGTGCATGCAAAAAATTATTTGATTCTGTTGTAATTTGCGGCTGTTATCGTTTGCCATAAAAAATACCCTTGTTAAAACATAAAACGTTGCAGGTAAACTACCCCTTTCCCTTAACTGATCTTCACCAAAAACAATAGGTCTTGAGAACTCTACAATTTAAGGGTGTATGCAAAAAATTATTTGATTCTGTTTGAATTTGCGGCTGTTATCATTTGCCATAGAAAATACCCTTGTTAAAACATAAAACGTTGCAGGTAAACTACCCCTTTCCCTTAACCGATCTTCACCAAAAACAATAGGTCTTGAGAACTCCATAATTCAGGGCTGTATGCAAATAATCTTTTGATTCTGTTTGAATTTGCGGCTGTTATCGTTTGCCATAGGAAATACCCTTGTTAAAACATAAAACGTTACAGGTAAACTACCCCTTTCCCTTAACCGAGCTTCACCAAAAACAATAGGTTTTGAGAACTCTATAATTCAGGGCTGTATGCAAAAAATTATTTGATTCTGTTTGAATTTGCGGCTGTTATCGTTTGCCATAGAAAAAAAATCTACAGACACACAGGCAGACACACACACAGACACTTTTCGAAAAATGACTTTTTTTCATGTTTTGAGTGTAGTACAATCATAATCTGCAATAATCTCGAACAAGGTTTTTTTTTGCTATCACCATACTTCCATTTCCTTAAGGAACATAGAAGTAAAATACATGTTCAATACAGAAAATGTAGACATCATGTAACACTGAATTAGTGAGACAGAAGAAATAAAATGTATAAGAAAGCTATTCACTCTCTCTCTCGCTCACACACACACACACACACACACACACACACACACACACACACACACACACACACACACACACACACACACACACACACACATTTATGGATGTGTGTATATATGTTTGAAAGTGTGAATGGCTTTTTGTGCTGGTTGAGTAGAAAGTAAGCATTTCCATTTCTCTATTAAAAAAAAATAATATAAAACGAAACTACTCTCAGAATATTGTCGCAGAATCTCATTGCTATGTGCAGTTCTAAAATTTACAACAAGAATAACTCTGAAGAAGTTATAAACAGTCACTTGTAACTATATGAATAGCAATTTGGATTTAGAACAAACAGACCAGTTAAGGGTGGAATATTTAGACTTTGACAGATATGTGAATCAGCTTTTGCCTGTTTTGTAACCTTAGCAAAGGATTCAGTGTCACTTCTGATTGGATGGTTTGCTGATTATATTAAAAAAAAAACATGAAATGTTGGGCACTTATAAAGGTCATACAGTATATACTGTATGCACCCTCCAAGAATTTAGAGAGAGTAATGAATGTGCAGAAGAAAGGTATGGACACAAAGGTGTATGACAAGCAGATTCTCCAAGTCTTATGTTGTTTAATGTAGTGTAGATAAAATACAGACAAGGTATAGCCAATATCAGGATGTGAACTAGGTGCACATAAGGTAATACCACTGATATTACAGTGAAACCTGACCTAACAGCCACCTTTATTCAGGTGGTCGCCTTTATGAACGGCCACTTTTCTGAGGAACAGATTTATTTTCAGTAAGATCAATGTAAATTTCCCCTCCATTAGATGGTCATCTCCTCCCTTGGCCAGCAGTTAGCCTGTAATGGTTTCGTTCACTTGCTTCAACTGTTACCTATTAGATATTCAGTCATCTTGAATACAATACAGCAGACAAAATAGTTTGACAATGCAGATCTTTAAGAATACTCAAGTAGTGTTTATACCTGACCACTTGAAACGACGTAGCAACATGTACCTGTGTACTTTTAAATTTACAAAATGTTATTTGTAGACAATACTCTGTTGAAGTCTCCATAACGTTGAATATGCGAACGTTAAAATGGTTATAATGTTGAATTGGCATAAACGATCTGTGTGAGCATGACAAGTGTTCTCGTAATTTGTAGTGTAATTTAACAATGTGTCAAAAATGTGTGACGAAGGAAGATTGTGTATTAATATAGAAGCTAAGAGAAGTATTATTTTTGAAAGTGATAAGGGTATTTCGGCAATGAAATGTGCAGGGCCGTGCCGTGCTATGTACAGAGAGGCGGCACCGTAAGGGGGCAGCATAAGCAGCTAAATCAAAATCAAGCGCTTTCGGTACCCTTTTATTTCGGTTTCTGGTGGAGGTGCATCGTTGGCGAGCGCTCGCCGAAAGACTTTTGATCTGACAGCGCGAAGCTATTATTTTTGTTTGTAATATACCGTGCGGCCGCTCCTAAAAGCTTAGGCGGCAATTATCACAGAAGACAATTGCACGTGTTATGTGTTGATAGTTCTGCTTTGAGCTTACAATTATTGACAATATTTGATTTTAATGTTAGTTTGTCTCGAGAAGTGGCAAGTGGCTGTGCTGTGATTAAATCAGTAAATCAGATATATAATATATCTGTATCAGTATAATATTTTTGCATTTATACTAATTCAGTTTTTGTGTTTAAAAAGTAGATCAGGTAAGAGAATTATTGTTTTTTTTACAGCAATTGTAGTTACTTATTATCACTGAAAATGATTATGTTATGACAATGGGACTCGAATTAAAAAGTAGCATTTGCATGGACTGGGTATATCTCAGGTGCGGAACGTGTGCCTGTGTGTGATAGATAGAGAGTTATTTAGGTAATATTGGGCTACTTTTGCATTCTGTGTGTGATAGAGAGAGAGTTGCTTAGGAAATATTTGCATTTGCCTACTTTTGCGTTCGTTATTTATTGCTCTATTTTTACCAAATTCATATATGTTGAAGTGGAGACAATACAATAACAAGTTAAAGAAAGGCATATGTCAAAACGGCTGCTAGCTGTCAATTTGACAGATATTCGTTATTTATTTATTATGTTCTGTTACCTACAAATCTTACTAGCTTTGCAACTCATTTCTATCGTCATTTTATCTACCCTATTTTAATAGCATGATAAGCATCATCATATTTAATCATTTTCAATGACCCCCCCGGTTGCATCTTTGCGAAGGACTGTGAATTTTTATTACAGTAAGGAACAGAAAAGGAAAAAATTGTCTGGAAGTCGATATAAAAAGAAACGCTTAAAGAAAGAGGAGCAAGGAAGAAAGCTAAGCTATGTTATGAAGGAATTCTTAGTACAAAAGTCCTGTTTAGATGAGCCGTCCACATCCACATCAACAGCGACTGCTTTGGATTTGGCAAATAAAAACTCAGTGCCGCCCCAATCACTTCCAGAAGAAGTTGTTGAGGAGAGCCAAAAAATAACACCATCAGAAGTTCATCAAGAGCCGGGTAGCAGTAGCAGTGACAGCCAGCAGATATTAAACGAAATTCCTTCTGATCCTGCATTATGGAATGCTTTCTGCATGTCATCTGAAACTCGTCAAATACTGGTTGAGAGGGGTCCACATCAAATTAAAGAATTCGAGTTTCCTATTAATAAAGGAAGGCGTAGATTTTCGCCCTCGCATTATTTGAAAGTGTTGAACAATGGTGAAGTCGTTGAGAGAAGTTGGTTGATTTACTCTGTTACAAATGATGCCGTTTTTTGCTTTTGTTGTATATTATTTGATAATTCGTCTGCTATTAGTGACTGGCCCAAAAAAGGCTATTCTGACTGGGGAAATCTTATAAGAGCCCTCACAATGCACGAAAAGTCTGTAAATCACAGAAATGCTTTTAGAGCATGGAAAGAATTGGACATTCGATTAAAGCAGAAAAAAAACTATTGATGCTGAATATCAATGAATTATGGATATGGAAATTCAGCATTGGAGAGGAGTTCTAAAAAGAATTATGTCAATAATTAGACTATTGGCCGCACAATGCTTAGCTTTTCGTGGAACAACTGAACATTTGTTTCAGCCTAATAACGGAAACTTCCTAAAGTTGGTAGAATTGCTTTCTGAGTTTGATCCAGTTATGGAAGAACATATCAGGAGAGTTCAACGCGAGTCTGATAAATGGTCTGTGACTTATCTAAGCAATAATATACAAGATGAATTGATAAATTTGATGGGAAATGTAATTTTAAGCAAAATTGTCGAAATAACAAAAATCGCTATATATTTTTCGATAATCGCCGATTGTACCCCAGACGTAAGTCATATTGAACAGCTCTCATTAACAATAAGAGTTGTCGCTTTTAACTCCATTCAAAATAAATATGAAAGTGAAGAATTCTTTATTAGGTTTTTTGAAGCTAGTGATTCAACCAGAGAGGGTTTGACAGAACTTATTCTGACACATTTGGAAAAGTTAGGTTTTGAGTTAAAGTGGCTTAGAGGACAAGGCTATGACAACGGAGCTAATATGAAAGGAGTAAGAAAGGATGTATAAAATAGAATACTTGAAAAATATCCAAGGGCATTTTATGTGCCCTGCGCATGTCATTCTTTAAACCTAGTTGTGAATGATGCAGCGTCTTCTTATACAGAAACAACAACTTTTTTTCTATTGTACAAGAACTTTACACTTTTTTTCTGGTTCTACAAAGCGTTGGGAAGTGCTAAAAAAATATGTTTCACAATTAACTCTAAAACCATTGAGTGCTACTAGGTGGTCAAGCAGAGTAGATGCGTTAAAACCTTTACAATTTCAACTTTGCGAAATCTATGATCCATTATTCCAAATAATGGAAGACATCAACAGAGATGCAGAATCTAAAGTTAAAGCAAGAAGGTTAGCAAAACATATTAAAAATTACAAGTTTATATGCGGTGTAATTCTTTGGCATGATATTTTATTTGAAATAAATTCAGTCTCGAAGCTATTGCAATCTGTAACTATAAATTTGTCAGATTGTGTAAGGATGTTATCAGAAACCATTCAAAAAGTGAAAAGTTATAGACAATCTGGATATGATCAGAAGAAAATTGCTGCTAATGAGATTGCAGAAAATCTTGAATACAGTACAGAATTTCCTGCCGAAACTGAAGTTAGAGCCAGAAGGAAGAAGCGTCAATTTGACTATCAAGAAGCTGTCAATGAACCTTTAACAGAGGAGAATGAATTTAAAATAAACTTTTTCAATTATATTCTGGACATTACCCTTAATTCTCTGAATGAACGATTCATGCTTCTGGAAACCCATAGCAAAAGTTTCAGTTTTTATATGACATTTTAAAACTCAAGGGTATAGATGACAAAACGCTAGAAAATTATTGTACCAGTCTCCAGTCAATACTTTCGGTCGAAAATGAATCAGATATAAATGCAAATGATCTTCAAGAAGAATTACGTGATGTATCCTGAATGCTACCATATTCTATGAAACCTTTGGATGTTTTAATTTATTTGCGCCAAAATAACTTATTAGTTTGTATCCGAATACTGTTGTAGCTCTGAGAATTTTATTAACACTCCCTGTCTCTGTAGCTAGTGGGGAAAGAAGTTTTTCCAAATTAAAATTAATAAAACACTACTTAAGAAGTTCAATAAGTCAAACAAAACTTAGAAATCTGTCATTAATTTCTATTGAATCTACATTGGCTGCCACTCTAGACTACACATCCCTAATTAACGAATTTGCTAAAGTTAAAGTTAGAAGGGTAAAACTGTAGTAGATTGTTGTAGTTGATAGTTGATATCATTATTTTAAAGTAGTTTATATTTTCAAAATAAAAATAGTATTCGTACATTTTGTGCAGCTTTTTTTTTTTAAATCACAATCGAAGGTTATTTTAAAGAAAAAACATTTAAGGGGCAGCATTTCGAAGACTTGCATCATACTGAGAAAATCTACCGCATGGCCCTGGAAATGTGCAACAGTTTTTAAATGCGAAAGAACACAGATTAACAACATAATAAAAAATAAAGACACAATTTAATAAGAGTAGGAATCCAAAATGAAACAGGTAATAAAATGAAACTGCAAATCAAAATGTGGACAAGTAAATGAAATTATTTATGAGTAGTTTAAATGTGGTTGCACAAGAAAAAAACTCCCAGTTAGTGGAAGTATGGTTTTGGGGGAAGGCCCTTGAAACTGCTACTGAATTAAAATTGAAAATTTTGTAGCAGGTAATGAGTGGCTGGGGTGTTTTAGGAAGTACAACATACTGTTCAAAACAATTTGGGTGAATGTGTGGATGTATCTGTTAATGAAGTCAATAACTGAAAGAACAGACAGGGTACGTATAGAGTTTTAGTCTGGCTGAATACAAATTAAGTGACATTTACAATGTTGATGAGACTGGATTATATTTTAAGGTGTATCAAATAGATTATGAAAATGAACTACAAAATGAAGTGTGTAAAGGTGGGAAAATGGCTAAAGAAAGTCTTAACGATTATGTTATGTTGTAGTGCTGCTGGTGAAAAACAGCAACCATTAATTACAGGAAAATCCTTAAAACTGAGGAGGCAATCACTCAAGAATTTGGAGGCAACATTACTGGGCATGATTTGGTATGCTAACAAAAAAGGGTGGTTGACATCCAGCATTTTTTAAGACTAGTTCCAAGAATTTAATAAAAAATTCAAAACAATAATCACTGCCTAATTTTATTCTTGGATGATGCAACATGTCATCCAGTTTCATCACTGACCATTATCAGACTCTTATTTATTCCACTGAACATAGCATCTCATCTTTAGTCACTGGACCAAGGAATAATTCTGACATTTAAACTTTTTTATCAAAAAAGAGTTATTTGGTCTGTTGTGTCCTGTATGGATGACAGCAATTCAGCATTTGACATGGGGAAGAAAAGCACTGTCCTTGATGGGTTATTCTGGAACAAGGTTGCTGTTACCACCATTAAGAAGTGTTTTACAAAATGTGGCATTCAAATTAGTGACACTGATCTGTATATGCACCTATTACATGCAGTTTTGCAAGAACTTCAGACACTTGCCACAGTTGGTGGACTGCCATATGATGAAAACATGCAAATGGAGAGTCTACAATGCTGTGACAATCTCGAGGGCAATTGGAAGGATCGGCTTCAGGAAGATTATAAATGTAGGTCAGAAAAATTTTTGTATTTGCAATTAATACTTTTTTAAATGGATGATTAAAATCTCTACTATTCTGGGATATAGACTTTTACAATATAGCAATTTTTCTACATTTTGCAGACATACAGAATGAAGAAGAAATTAAAGAACCGCTGATGAGTTTATAAAAGAAGTGTTACAATCTTTTAGGAGGATCAATGATTTTGCATTACTCTCGATAACGAATGTGGGGAGAATGCTGTGGAACAGTGTAGTAAACTTGACCTTTCCTTACTCTTTGTGTACAGTGCTGTATGATGCCCAGAAATCAGCCCTCTCACATTCACTTGAAGATATTGCTATTGATTCAATAGCATATTTCAAGGTAGAAAGACTCTGTGGAAAAATTCTGGAATGCACATATTCTTGGAAGGTCCCAAGCCTTTCATGTAGTTTTAATTTTTAAGCAAGTTTTTTTATTTCATTTTCTCCATAGGTTTTTGGGACATTTTTTGAATGATAGTAGTTAAGATAAAGATTAGTGCTGGTAATTTACTTATTTTTTGCGTACCGTATCACTTATTATATGATATATAATTACCTTAGTATCCACTTTAGCGATACAAAGTTTCGTCAATGATGACGCGTTTCGGGACTAAGTCCCATCCTCAGATACGCTTAATTAATAAACTAAAACATTAAAATCGCGACCGTGATACTGGTCAAGTCAAAAAAAAAAAAAAAGTTACAAATCGCATGTAATAAGTTTTACTAACCACGGCCGGAGCTCCCGCATGCGTTCACCCACAACCGCGATCGTCACGCGACTCATAGTTTTAGTTTTAGTTTAAATTAAAATCGTCATGATTTTAATGTTTTAGTTTATTAATTAAGTGTATCTGAGGATGGGACTTAGTCCCGAAACGTGTCATCATTGACGAAACTTTGTATCGCTAAAATGGATATTAAGGTAATTATATATCATTAGTGCTGGTGTTTAATTTTGACAAATGTTTAGTTTTGTAGTGGGGCTGATGAGGGGCACAATTTAAAAAGTAGTAGTAATTTTTTGTAATAATTAGGTTTTTATTTTTATATATTTTTTTGGTAATTTATTTTTGGATCTAAGAGGTTTTGAAACGCCGTTCCGGCTCATTCCCCCTGAAATCAAGCCCTGATCAGTTGTAATATAAATATTTTCACTGCAGACATACTGTAAATAGGAATGCAACTGCAAGTACATAATAAAATGATATAGTTGATCAACCATATTTAATATACTGTATTGTTACTATCCCAACCAACCCCTTTATTAAATGGCCACCTCTCTGATCAGCCACATTTTATGGAATCCCAGGGTGGCTGTTAAAGACAGGTTTTACTGTATTATCTACACTAATAACCAGTAGTGAAAACGACCTTCAAAGATTACTTTTTCAAACGGTCAGACTGGAAGAGAATATACCTAATATACAATTATCTAAAAAATAAAACAAAGTGTTTCATAATTGCTAAAAATCCAAACTGGAAACAGGATGAAGTTACATAGACCAAGAAATATTATTTACCTGTATTGGAGCTGATATATGTAGTAAAAGAAACTAGAACTTGATTAAGAAAGTGCAAAGATGAACATTTAGGTTGCATGACAATCTGGCTACTTAATATTTTATAATTGTAATTCTATATATACACAGAGATATGTCTTATATAATAAAAACATTGTAACTCTAATCCCATTTTTACCTTTTTTATTAATAATATTTTTATTTGTACTTACCTTGTAACTCAAGACACACATCCGGTATGCACATGTGGCTTTGTGGCCACCATTACTTTTCTCACTAAGAGTCAGGATATGTTATTAAGCGAGCACAGAAACAGTGTGGGAGTTCGATATAATAAGTCCAACAACTTTTAGGTTCAACAAAACTTATGGTTTAATATTTCTGAATTTCAATCGTTAGAATTTACAAAAACCAAAATGGAGTCGTATACACAAAACAAAATGGCGGCTATGTACTTGCGCCCAACTAACTACACATCAATTTTAATTATTCATTTCTTGTATCTCCTGTATTTAATTTATAACAAGAGTATTTTTTATTAAACTGCAGGTATCATTGATTTTATTTACTATGTATCAGATTATATGACAACACAAACCAATGCCTCATTGTATAACTTGTAGATGCCGGCATTCTCTCGCACGCACACACACACTCTCTCTCCCCATACATTAATTAGTGGTACATATTTTAATTTAGAATTTTTTGAGCTCAGATTATAAAATTGATATGGTTATAAATTTTGAACTTTCCTGAATTAGACGTCGGAGTTTCTCCTCAGATGCTTTCCATTTCCAGCAGGTGGTCGGCGAACTTTACTGTTGAGTCTGTTCCTTCACTGCACTGAATTTACTTTACATTTTTGCTTTTCTGGTTAGTTAATGGTAATTGCTACCTTTCAATTACATTTTTGTACTGTTTGAAACACTTTGGCTGGCAATAATCGGCCAGCGAATTTTGTAGTGTGCTACTGCACTGAATGTAGGTTGAAGACTTGGGTGGATATTATGCTGTAAATTCGGCAGGTGAAAGGGATTACTCGTCATCAACCTTTTGTTCACGGCTGATGACGGCATTGTCTTACGTCTCAGTTGTTACGTTTGTCGTATTTATTATGACGTTTTCGTATGGTTCGATTCTTGCTTTGTCTGAACATGTGTCATATGTCACGTAGCCCAGCGACCTTGAAGTCGAGTTGCTCTGGCAAACTGCGTTGTATTGTATATATTGGGAAATTTTAGCCTCACCACTTTTAATACATTAAATCACAATAAATTAATTTTGCCTGTACCGACAAATTCCTACACGGACTTATGTACCGTTACAAAACCCCCTCAATGAGAGGATTTATGTCAAAACATAAAAACTCTCATTGACTCATTCATACTTTCTAAAGGGATCAGCCCGGATATGTAGCCACAACCCCCTGTACTGTTTATATAAAAGAAATACAAATCACTTACCCTTAGTATAATGATGATGACAGTACCTGCCTGACCTTACTGGACTTCTCTTGCGAGATCCCAACACCGCAAGGCCATCCAGGCACTTGACGTTCCTGCTCTGACGCACTGGCCAGCTCAGGACCGCTGACAGCATCACTAAACTCTGAAACATCGAATACAAAAATTTAAATAGTGGCCTTGTATAATCCTATATCCACAACTGATATGTCTCCCCTTAGCTGCATTGGTTTATGTTAAGAGGCATTGGTTTTCTTAATTCCTAAGTTTTCAAAAGCAACAAACAAGATTTATGACAGAATGTCTCTCTCTCCTTTTTGCATTCCTACATTTACCAACTTTCTGACTCCAGTCAATACTATTTTATTCTTTTCACCACAAGAAAAATATACTCTTATACTAAGATAATAACACGTAAAATAACTCCTTATGTTCTCAAAAAGCAGCAACAACTTATCTATATCTCTATCATATAGAATTCAAAGCACAACTTTATTATGGCAACAATCTAACTATTTAAACTTCATTGGTCAGTTTTCCAGATTTTAATACTTCTTTAAGCAGACTCATAATTATCTTTTATGTTCAACACCAGTATCAACATCATATATTTAATGCTTAATATTTGTTTACCGTTGCTACCCCTGTAGCAACCTCCTCGCCACACACTCTATGACCATATTTATGTTTAATCACTTACTATTCTTTAGATAATCTAAATCTCATAAAATCATTTAACTTCATCATCATAACATTAATTTTAATTATTTAATTATTCTTCAATCATTTAATTCAATTATGTAAAATTTCACCATTACTTTCATTACTTATTTAGTCTAAAAAATGTTGTAATTATTATTAAATCAATTAAACTATAACTTCCTATTACATACATGGTTTACATAAAAATACATATGATACATAACATAATGTAGTACACAAATACATTTAACATTGTCACATAAAAATATATACAATCCAACTTACTCTTTGTTATCATTGATCAAAAATCGTTACACAAGACAATCCACTTCAAGACCACACTGTTCACATAATTAAATGTTCATAACACAATAAAACACTTATCCACCATCATCAAACAACAGCCGACTCTTAGGTCTACATACGTTATTTATTATTGAATATATGATATTAGTACACTCAATATAATACTTAATTCATTTTGTATACCCTTCCACAACATCATTAGAATTATTCCTTATTATTTTGTCATATAACGTGTCATCATAGAGTATGGTCCTGTCGCCCTTAGTATAATTTGTCATAATCAGGTAAATTAATAATTCATTGTTATCAACATCATCTCCTACTACCTCAGTTTCAAGACAAGGTAAGTACTTGCTATTATTATCACTTCTCTCTCCACCTAACCTTTCTACAAATTCTTCATAATTTCTATTCACCTTAAATAATTTTATCTCTCTCTCTCTCATCACAATACCTCTCACAACCCCACTGACTTATTTCATACCATGCAAAAGGTAACACAACGTTATTATGATCCATCTGAATTTTTCCAATGAACTCATGATACACGAAAGGGGACACTACAACTTTATCATCGCACCACCTATCAGGTGCACAAATAATCCAGGGACGGCTATTTGTAGACCATGTGTCTTCCAAATACACGCGTGAAGCCTTTTCTTCACCCCCGACTACAACATTACGGGAAAATTTACTCCCTGCAACCCCTCTACCTGTATACTCTTTCTCCACTTTCTCTCTGACTCATTAACACACACTAACATTCCATCATTATATTCTACTCCCTCTAAAATTTCATCATCACTATCAATGTTCACACCATTATTTTCTAACACCATATTCTTAATTATATCATTGTTATCACTTGTGAACTCATTATTCAAATCATCATTATTACTCACCTTGTTATTAATTCTTTCTTCCTTATTTTTCGTCATATTGTCACTGCTACTTACCTTCTTATTCCTTATTTGACTTAATTTCTTGTCTAACCTTTTATTCATTTCGTCAAATTGTTTATTAAAATAAACATTTTGTTCATTAAAAAGCAATTTCATCATCTTTATCGTATCATTATCTTCAGCCTTTTTAGTCGTCACTGGCGTTGAATGAATTCCTTCACTCATGATTTGCGATTCAGTCACGCTTATTTAGCTTTCATTTACAGTGTCAGTGAGGCTGACATTCTCGTAATTGTTTGCCATTTTGAGAAAAGAAAATTTTGTTTCTTTCAAACTGTCACGCTATGTATATCTAACCTAACAACAACATAACCTAACAATCACTATAACCTCTTACTCACGTGTTATGTTATATATTAATTCGACACCCACTCAGCTTCTGTTTGCTGGCTTATTTTAATAAATAGAACTTTATATAAAGTCCTTAGTTTGGTTGCCATTGTAACTACAATTTTATATATAAGTCCCAGTTCTGGGCGGCATTGTAACTCTTAATTCCAATTTTTTTTACTTTTTATTAATAATATTTTTATTTGTACTTACCTTGTAACTCAAGATACACATCCGGTATGCACACGTGGCTTTGTGGCCACCATTACTTTTCTCACTAAGAGTCAGGATACGTTATTAAGCGAGCACAGAAACAGTGTGGGAGTTCGAAATAATAAGTCTAACAACATTTAGGTTCAACAAAACTTGTGGTTTAATATTTCTGAATTTCAATCGTTAGAATTTACAAAAACCAAAATGGAGTCATATACACAAAACAAAATGGTGGCTATGTACTTCCGCCCAACTAACTACTCATCAATTTTAAATATTCATTTCTGGTATCTCCTGTATTTAATTTATAACAAGAGTATTTTTTATTAAACTGCAGGTATCATTGATTTTATTTACTACGTATCAGATTATATGACAACACAAACTAATGCTTCATTGTATAACTTGTAGATGCCGGCATTCTCTCGCACGCACTCACACACTCTCTCTCCCCATACATTAATTAGTGGTACATATTTTGATTTAGAATTTTTTGAGCTCAGATTATAAAATTGATATGGTTATAAATTTTGAACTTTCCTGAATTGGACGTCACAGTTTCTCCTCAGACGCTCTCCATTTCCAGCAGGTGGTCGGCGAACTTTACTGTTGAGTCTGTTCCTTCACTGCACTGAATTTGCTTTACATTTTTGCTTTTCTGGTTAGTTAATGGTACTTGCTACCTTTCAATTACATTTTTGTACTGTTTGAAACACTTTGGCTGGCAATAATCAGACAGCGAATTTTGTAGCGTGCTACTGCACTGAATGTAGGTTGAAGACTGGGGTGGATATTATGTTGTAAATTCGGCAGGTGGAAGGGATTACTCGTCATCAACCTTTTGTTCATGGCTGATGACGGCATTGCCTTACGTCTCAGTTGTTACGTTTGTCGTGTTTATTATGACGTTTTCGTATGGTTCGATTCTTGCTTTGTCTGAACATGTGTCGTATGTCACGTAGCCCAGCGACCTTGAAGTCGTGTTGCTCTGGCAAACTGCGTTGTATTGTATATATTGGGAAATTTTAACCTCACCACTTTTAATACATTAAATCACAATAAATTAATTTTGCCTGTACCGACAAATTCCTACACGGACTTATGTACCGTTACAACATGGTGATGGAGAACAATATGAAAATAACAGATGTATAGTATGACCAATTGTAGCACACGCATCTGAGAGTAGGGCTGAAACATTCAAAACACAATCGCAATGGAAATGCCTACACTGAGAGTAATTACCAGCCATACACTGACTTGAATAGCTAATCAAGACATTAGAAGAGGTGGTGTACAATGTAAAAATGAATTCATCAGGGATATAAGATGGCAATGGAATCACCACATGGGAAGAATGCAAGAGGATAGATTACCAAGAATAGCATGTGACAAGGAACCTCAGGTAAAAGGGAACAGAGGAAGACTACCAATAATATGAACCAATTGTTGCCATCTTTGTCAACAGACACCTCCATAATAAGCAGGGGCGGCTTAACCATTAGGCTGACTAGGCTGTAGCCTGGGGCGTGGCACTTTGGGGGGCACAAAATTTTAGCTAAAAAATAATAAAATTTTACAGCTAAATGTAAAACTGGTAATAAATTACAAGGATAAAAATTTGAGTTCATTTTGAACACAGGCGCCTGTTTGCGAGAAATTATGGTATTACTGTACATAAATAATTGAAGTGCTTTCCAAACTTTTTCTCCGGTTATGAGTTATCGGTGGCCGGCACTCATAGAACTATGCCGCTGCCCGACTTTCGTGGAATTGCCGACCACAATATATATTCCAAAAACAAAGTGTCTCCTTTCCGGCACAACAACTCACTACAAAGTCACAAAAAATATTGGAGCAACAAGTGAAAAGACCACACATGAACACTGATAAAAACCCATACTGAATAAACGTCTACTCAATCACTCGCACACAAGATAACAAAATTCATTTAAAACAGCATCCACTGTTGAGAAACACCAAGATAAGAAACCGCATAGACCAACTAAGGCACAATGAACAAGGAGAATGAAATACTCTGTTGTACAGAGAGGGACAAAGAGCCTCTGTTACAGCGTAATTTGTTATCATAATGAACTTTAATTACGATTCTTGAGTATACTTAGACTAATACTGTTTATCACTTATGACAACAACCAAGGTGGCTGGTTATGCTTCTTTTATGAAAGAAATAATCATATCAAAGAAACAAGTTGTTTGTAGTTTTATAAACTGAAAACAATTTTTGCAAGTCTATGCTCACTTTGCCGCCCTCCTGACTATGCTGCCTGAGGCGGCTGCCCCCTTGCCCCCCTAGCTTCGCCTCCGAGTTTAGCCTACTTTTAATTTATTTTCATTAATGGTGAACGAACTAGTTCATAAACACTGACTGAGTGGATTATTGTGTGATGAAGTTTTGTTTAAAAGTGTTGTTTTCACAATGAGCAATCAAAGTGCTAACATTTTTAAGAAACCTAGTGGAGCGCAATACAGGAAATGCTAACAGGAAAAATCTGATAGGAATTAGTCTCTATTGAAAAAATTCCAAAATTAGACACATTCTTGAACCGCCCACCAGAAAGTTCGAACTGTAGTATAAGTGATAATAACTTGGCCTTGCCTCCCCCGACACTGACCTCCAGCACCGTGGACTTGGGCTCTGGCAGCAACAGCAACCTCGTGGAGACGCCACCGACACCACAGCTACCTGAATCACTCAGTACTGAGGACAGCCGCCCAGTCCTGAGGTCTAATGAAAAAGTTGATTTTAATGATCCTGCTAAGTGGGTTATTAATGATAATTTACGGGACTATATTGTTGAACACGGCATAAGCCAAAATGACAATTTAGATTTTTCAAAATCTACATGTCAATATGCCAATCAAAAAAGATTTTAATCCAAAAGTTTGTTTTATAAAAACCTTAAGAATGGCGAAACTATCAAACGTAGTTGGTTATCATTTTCCCCATCAACTGCGAACGTATTTTGTGTTCCATGCAAACTTTATGGCGGTACAACTTTGTTAGCAACTAGTGGATTTAATGATTGAAAGAACCCTAACATAATGTACAATCATGACAATAATAAAGAACATATGAATTGTTTTAAACAATATTTATCAAGAGGAACTTTATTAGGAAAAGTTGACAAAAGCCTGATGGCGCAATATCAAGAAGAAGTGGCTTATTGAAAAAAGGTTTTAGAACGCATAGTTGAAACAATCAAGTTTTTAGTGTCGAGGGGGCTACCATTCCGTGGTGAAAGTGAAACTATAGGATCGGTAAAAAATGGGAATTTCCTAGGCTGTATTGAGCTCATTGCTAAGTTTGACCCATTTATGGCTGACCACTTAGCCAGGTAAGGAAACAAAGGGCGAGGTGTTCCATTGTACTTGTCCTCAACGACTGTGGATGAGCTTGTGTTACAGGTAGAGGGACAAGTGAAAATGAAGATCAAAGAAGAGGTTGTGCAAGCTAAATACTTCTCGATAGTTGTGGATTCAATGCCCGATGTTTCAAACACCGATCAGTTAACCTTTATCGTTCGCTATGTTCTTCCAGATGGCACTCCTGTGGAGCGCTTTATCATGTTTTTACCAAATACTGGGCATAAAGGTGAATACCTAGTGGAAGCTGTAACTACACTTATTGAATCTTCAGGTCTTGATTTGAACAACTGTAGGGGGCAAAGTTACGACAATGCCAGTAACTTATCGGATTGCTACAAAAGCCTACAATAAAGAATTATTTAATTGAATCCTTTGGCAACCTATGTTCCTTGTGCAGGCCACTCTTTACAACTAGTAGGCTCTGCAGCAGCGTACAGCAGTGATTATTCAGTTGCTTTTTTTTCTCTTGAATAGCAGATTTACAATTTCTTTTCCTTTTCTACAAGCAGATGGGAGATATTGTAGTCTCACTTGAAAAAAGGACTCTCTTGTGCTAAAAACGCTGTCTAAAACTTGCTGGAGCGCACATGCAGATGCAAGTAAAGCCCTTTACAAATCATACAATGAAATTATTTCCACATTGGAAGATATTAGTATGGATAACAACCAGAGAAAGGATGTGCAGTATGAAGCAAGGAATTTGACAGAAAAACTAAAAAGCCTGGAGATAACAATCATGATTTGTTTGTGGCATCACCTTTTGGAAAAGTTTCTCGATGTCGGTGAGAAGCTTCAAGGATGGAGTGTAAACATGGATAGCGTGATTGGCTTATACAGCTACTGGCAATAATTTGTTTCCATGCTTCAGGATTAGAGAGAATTTGAAATATTGGAAAGCGAGGCAAAGGAGATGTGCAAATCAAATGTCTACAAAAAGATGTAACAAGAAAAAAATACGAAAAGCGCACTTTGATGAAACACCTGAAGACACTAGTGCTGCCACTTTAGATGGGAATGATGGGAGGCAGTCTTTCATTGTTGAAAACTACTACGTTGCCTTAGATTCGCTTCTGCGTAATTTGAACAGAAGAACATCAATTTACAGTGATATACATGACAAGTTTGGGTTCTTATGAAAATTACCTGAACTTTCTGAACTAAATAATGACATAATAAGAGAAAAAGCTAATCACCTTCTAGAAAATTATGCTGTTGACTTGGATCAGACATTTCCTGATGAGTGTGTGCATTTAGCTCAGTTTTTAAAAGACTATGGAACTGTCAACCCGGAACAAAAAGGAGAAGAAAAGAAGAAAATGCTATCTAAAGCAAAACCACTTTTGAATTTTTTGAAAACGCTTAACTTAGAATCAATGTTTCCTAATGTTGAGATAGCTTTGTGCATTTTCCTTACTATGCCCGTCACTAACCGCAGTGGCAAAAGATCTTTTTCAGCTTTGAAGAGGGTGAAGAATTATTTACGCTCAAATTTGCACCAGGATAAACTGACCTGTGTAGCCCTCTTGTTCAAAGTGGCTTTTTGCAAGGACTTGATTTCATTGAGATGATTAAAACATTTGCTCAATCTAAAGCGAGAAAAAAGAATCAAGCTTGAACATTACATAAGTCTTAACAAATCTACAAGATATTTAACTGATTGTCTTCTTTGTGTAAATGATGTTGAATGTACCCTTAATAAAACTGTTATAATTCTGTGATTAATTAGTTAATTTTTTCTTAATAAAAGCCATGCAAACTACAAATGGTTGAAGGTGTAACTCTAAAACAATCTCTGAAAAGTAGCCTCAGTTTTCAATTCTTGAGACTATTTCCAAAAACAGTAAGATATTTGAAATATTCCTAACTAAGAAATATATTGTAGGGTGTTTAAAGCTTCATTCAGCCCCTTGGAAATAAAAGTAAGAGTAGCCTATGGGAGGCGAGGGGGCACTAAAATATAATTAGCCTAGGGCGCCAAGATACCTTAATCCGGCCCCGATAATAAGGATCAGAACATGCTGATAAAAATGGAAAGAAGAAGGAGAAGTAACAGGGAGAAAGGTTAGAATATATATTAAAAACATTGGTGAGAGACACCAATACTTATATAATTTCAGAACGCCAACACTACAAGGTACAACTAAAGAAGAAGAAATAAGTATGTTGTTCCTTCTTCAGTACCTAACCTCAAAACAGTGTCTTAATGTTCTTATAGATAGGTAGAACAGTCTTCCATACAAGATTGTTTATATATACTATGTCCCTTCCACTATCATGTTCAATTTTGTACCACTATTTTGATATTAAAAAATAATTGTAACTTTTACACATTTTCTTCAAAGATGTGAAGCATGTAAAAGTAATGTCTTCGTCTTCGGTGAATAAGACTAGTTATATTCAAAACTAAAAGCAATAATCTATCACATCATTATGTACTTTTTTCAGAACACGTTTAATTAATTTTACATTTTCTAACTTCCATTAATTCTTCCATTTATACCTTGAATACGTAAGTACTGTACCTAAATTAAGAATTTCAGGTCTGGTTGTATATATGTGTTTTCAAGTCAACCACACACACACACACACACACACACAATCCTATAGAAAATTTCAGTTAAATATATACTTGTAATGGTACTACTAAATGAACTACAGTATTCACAAATATTTTTGTAAATTACATGTTGGTTCCAAAACTGTACAGATCATTTATATTTTTTTATTATTACTTGATACTAAAGTAATATACTTTACTATAGGAATATGTATAACACACTGTTATCAGCAACAGAATGTTTTGATTTTAAACTTAGCTTCAAAAATATTTAAGGCTTTACGTATTTGTGCTTAAAACATTGTAACATTTTTTTCCTTTTGTTACAGCAACAACGAGTCCACTCTAGATGATGTTATACAATAACAATACCAATTTAGACAATGTATATATGTGGTGACATCTAGACAATTTTAGGTAAAATTTATATTGTGCCGTGTGTATGTACACATATTTTATATACTGTAATTATAGTTCCAAACAATCACAATTATGCTAAAGAAAATGATGTAACTGGAAAAATTCATATTTTGAAATTTATTTAATTCTGACATTTTTTGACCATGAGGACATCAACAGAATAATCAAAATTGCTATACGTCGAACCTTCACTGAGACATAAAGTCAATATTTATTGTAGTTGATCTCAAACAAGCACATTGTGGGACTGCTTTCTTGGTTTCAGTTTTTTGCAGATACTAGTGATGCACTTTTCTGTATTAGGGCAGTAGAATAGATTTTATTAAATTTTTTTAAATTTATATTTTCAAATGTTTAAATCAATTTTATTACTCACATTAAAGCTACATTAGTAACAAGTAAAGTAATACAGTAATAAAATATGGAAATACATTTTGTGGTGTGTACAACACTGTAATACCTGTTAACACATGATTAACTGCAGTATGTATGTATAAGTAATGTTTATTGTAGTTTTGTTATTATTGTTATGTTATTACTGTATTGTGACAAAATACCATATGTTGTTATCTTGAATTTTGTTGTGTAAGGGCATATAATTATAATCACTTAGTAAATTGTTGTGAGTGACTGTCATTATTTCTGCAAAAATCTGTAATATTTCTCCAATGTATCACTTAGTATGTATTACTGCATATTTAAATATACAATATATAAATGAGAAATTAGCTTTCTAGCCATACGGATTATAATTACAATCATTCAGAAATCCTCCAAAGTATAAATTTGTAATTTTTAAATTACCAAGAAGGTAACTTGAGAAATGAATGCAAAATGGATTTTACTCACAAATAAAATCATTTTTAATTATAAACCTATTAGAATATTTTGACTAATGTGTTATCAGAAATTATGAAAAGTTGCATTAAGTGCATAATATGAAAACAAAATTTCATATTTTACATGAACTGTTCAGCCTAACAAAGATACAAAATATGTGACCATAACAGACAAGAAAGACAATTGATTTTAATTTGTTAGTGTCGTGGAGAGTGTCGTTCAAAATATCCAAAGTTTGGTTCACGGGTATATTCGTTTGGTTCACGGTACGAATATACCCGTGAACCAAACTTTGGATATTTGAACGACAATCTCTACGACACTAACAAACTGGACACACAACTCGTTGAAGAACTTATTACCATACTAAGACTCATCCTTCAACAAAACTATTTTACTTTCAACGGGAATTACTATATTCAAACAGATGGCCTGGCTATGGGTTCACCGTTATCTGGCCTGTTGGCTGATATATATCTTGATTTTTATGAAAACAACTACATCCTTAATAATAACATCTTTGCCAATAATATTATCTTTTACGGCCGATATGTTGATGACACTTTTCTGATTTTTAATGGTACCCTACACCAAATCAGTAATCTTAAAAACCATATGAATACTGTTACTCACGATATTCAGTTTACTATGGAAACTGAAACCAACAATGAACTCAACTTTCTCGATCTTACTGTCACTAGGCGGCTTAACAACTTAAATTTTAAAATTTACAGAAAGCCTGCCACCACAGACATGACCATACATGCAGACTCACACCACCCTTTCTCTCAAAAATTAGTGGCCTACAACAGTTTCATTCACAGGCTTTTGATGATCCCCCTAAATAATGATGATTTTGAGTGTGAACTCAACATAATTAAACACATAGCTATGGCCAACGGCTATGAGTGCCAAATGATTGACAACATCCTTAAAAAACACAAAGCCCGTCGTTCCAGACAGACACAAGATAATACACCTAATAACAAATTCATCTCATCAACATACACCGAGTTGATGCCTAAGATCCTAACATCCACCTTAAGTAAAATAGGTTATACCCTTACCTTTAAAACAAATAACCGTCTATGGAACTAGGTTCGTCCAGTCGTTCAGACCAACATTGAATCCAAAACCGGTGTTTATAAGCTTATATGCGACGATTGTGACCGTTTTTATATCGGCCAAACGGGTAGACCTTTTATCAAACGATTCCGTGAACACACACCACACAGCCACTTTAACAGGGGTGATTTTTCCCTAGATAATATTAAATCTAATTTTACACGGCATCTAATTTCAAGCAATCATTCATATACCAATTTCAACGCTAACCTTATACCTCTACATTATTGTAGTAAGGGCCGTTACATGGATGCACTCGAAGAATTCGAGATATATAGAGGTCATAATAACCCCGATATATGTGACGACATACTCAATGATAAACTTAACTTCAGGTCCAACCCACTGTATGATACCGCGCTGCGATCGCTTAAAGATAATACTAGATAACAGTGCCCATCGACACAGTCTTGACATGCTACACGCGGTGCACCGTGTCGGTTAATAGTACACTTATAATATGTTCATTCATTGTATTTTACATATTTGTTTATTATGTGTTTGTTTTAATATGGATTTTATTATATAACGAGCTCCTTTGGAGTGAAGGTCTGAAGATGGGTCATATGGCCTGAAACGCGTAACCGAGCACAAATTACGCTAGACGTCACTTGACGGAAATTATAAGGTAAATTATATAATTATCATACAGTGACTTGGACCGCATTAATTATGTTTAAAAAAGAAAAACAAAACTGCTAAATTATTATTTCTTAATCTTGTCTTATTTGTCAGTTTCATTGAAGCAGTCTCCACTGTTTTTTCTCAGAAGAGTTTGTGTATTCATTGTAGTGTTGATTGGAAACTACCTTTTAGTTTTAAACATTTTTGTTTGTTAACGGTCCAAGTCACGTCTTTTAATTTCTTATTTTCTTACCTTTGTTAGGTCCGTCTTGTGACTTTTATCTTTAGAATAAAATTACTGTGACGCGTTTCAGGTCATCTGACCCATCCTCAGACACTTGCTCGAAAAGAGGTCGTCATATATTAAAATTCAATTAAAAATAAAAACACACATATGTAAATTCATTGTCGATAATTAAATGTTCAAAAACATGAATAACACTGTTGTCGTGGTGCACCACGCGATTACCGATCGATACGCACCATGCGATTATCGATCGGTAATCGCGTGGTGCACCACGACAACAGTGTTATTCATGTTTTTGAACATTTAATTGTCGACAATGAATTTACATATGTGCGTTTTTATTTTTAATTGAATTTTAATATATGACGAACTCTTTTCGAGCAAGTGTCTGAGGATGGGTCAGATGACCTGAAACGCGTCACAGTAATTTTATTCTAAAGATAAAAGTCACAAGACGGACCTAACAAAGGTAAGAAAATAAGAAAATACCTTTTAGTGCCCAACATCACCCCAGGATTTAAATTTTTGTGTTTTAGAATACTCAAAAGTGAAGTCTTCAAACGTCATAACATTTACCACATCTTTATCATAACATTTACTATTATCTCAAGTCTAAACTTGTACCCAGATTGTCTTGGATGTAAAAAAAAGAAGTTGGAAAATAAATGTTGAACAAAACATAACACAGCTAAAACTTGCTTGTTCTTGTTCTTTTCAGTATAACATTATAATAGAAAGCTTTTCCTTGGCATTATAGCTCTTGTTAGTTTTTAAACAGCCCTAATCATTATTAGACCATGGCCTAACAGCCCGGAAAATAATGTTTCGAACTTTGTTGACACTGGCCGTGAAGGCATTAGGAACTCTTGTTAATTTAGTTCAAATGCTGATATAATATAGTATGTATTTCAGTATCAATGCATCTTACCCAATTATCTTATACACAAAACCATTCTACAATGTATTTCATAAATTTTTAGTTTAATTCTACTTGTTTTTGTGTTTCCTGTTTTACGTTTATGTACATGTCTTTTTCTATCCAGATGTGGTCTTCAAATTTGAAGAAGCTTACAGAAATACACTACTTTTATAAATGTTTCTGATCCTTATTTGAATATTGTACAACAATTTATTTTCAACAAACTGGTCAGAGCATATGCCAACAACAAACTTGTCTAGCAGCTGGTCAGTGCTTAGCATTGGGAATACACCATTCCCCTTCATTGCTTAGGGAGAAATTTACCATTGTGCATTCTTCTTCCCTGTACCTACTCTCTAGAAATTCTCCTTCTTCAATAAGCCCTCTTGTTTGCAAAGATTATTATCAAAATTGTGTATCAGAGTTTGATGCCACCAGATCTTCATATTCAGTTATAGATGGTTTTATATGTAGTGTCATATGATTTTGAGATAAGATCAACAATTTATTAAAATTGTTCTCTCAACATAAAAACTCAATTGTATAAAATTTTATTGTCTATAGAATGCCGAATTATGTCTTGTTTGTAGAGTTACCTATCTAAAGAGGAAATTACAGCCAATTACTATCATCATTTGTTATTTTAATGTCTAACAAAATTCAGAAATATAACATTTCATTATTCTGCTTTTAGTTCACACTGTTACATCTCATATATATGTACTATACATATCCCTATTAGTAACATACCTGTGTACTCATAGTTGACATCTGTAATAGGACAAGCATTAGTATTTGACCATTGTTAATGGTTAAGAAAGGGTTCACTATTACTAATTCTCTAGCATCATCTGTGCTGAGCAGGTTGGAATATTTGTAAATTATTTCTTTTTTATAATAAAACTCTAAAGATTTTGATTAATAATGTAGAAAATATTTATGACACTATCGGAACAATATTAAAACACTATTGTAAAACAAACAATAATTCTTATAATATTACTGTTATAAATTGCAAAATTTAATTTTCTAATAAAAAAGTGTTAATCACAGATGGCAGTTCCTAATTTTGTCAAACCTTAATTTTAAATGTTTATTCACATGGACTAAAGAATTGAATTTCGTTCAATTACAGCATATGTTTTTAAATTAATTTTTTTTTTCAATGGTTCAATTCTCTGCACCTTAATATTTTCACTTCTGTGAAGAACTTGAAGACTGACACTTATGTTTAAACAATAGTGCTTGATGAGGAAGTGTTCCAAGTATTAGACAAGGAGACGATTGGTAAGACATAAATTACAAAGAATTAGCACAACCTTGAAATGGTGAAATTGACAAGTTAAGTTTTGTAAAGTGGTTTTGTTAAACAAATTTCCTCCAGATAGTTATGTTAAATTTATAGACATGTTTCAAATTTTATAGTACTGATAATCTATTATTCTCTCTGTTTTAATTTTATTTGTTTTGGTCAATTGTAACGCAGGTAACGCTAAAGGCTCCTAACAATAATATTTCGGGTAGGGCGGATACTTTTGGGCTGTCTGCGCAACCTGAGTCAAACGGTTTAAACAATGCTAGCCTCACAATGATTCTATTAGAATAGGCTACCCAGACCAAGAGCAAGAGTATTGTAGTTGGTCTTGCCCAGACAGACAGTTCGCTTTGTGGAAGAATTAAACGGATACCTCCAATGTGCGAACTGAATCTAGTCTCCTGTAAGTTGTTAACAATAATAACAATGCAATTTGTAACAATTATAAATTAAGTAAAAAACTGCCCTATATAAAATTGAATCTCGTTTTTGAAAGAAGCACCAAGTACAAAGCGCTATCTTGGATTTCGTTGTCCATGACGTGTCCGTTTCTTAACTATATATAATTATTTCACACGGACTCGGAACACAAAACATTTTGTGGGTAAAAACGTAAAAAGCTTTACCTTACAACCTGAACCGGGTTTCATTAAAAGCTTTTTAAAAATGAAACCCGGTTCAGGTTGTAAGGTAAAGCTTTTACGTTTTTACCCACAAAATGTTTTGTGTTCCGAGTCGTAGTGAAATAATTCTATTTACAAAGCGCTATATTACTAACCTATAGCTTGAAATATTAAAAGCGATTAATTAGAAAGTATGCCAGAAAACATCCGAAACGGTAGAGCCAACGAGCAGTAAATACGTGTTACGTTGTATCTGTTATGTTAAATATAGTACCAATTACTGTCACTATTTACAAACTTCGGACTAAGTAAACCCGTAATTAAAAATTATGAAAATTAATGAACTCTGAACGAATATTTGTGTTTAATACACGAGGGTACCTGAATTACGTACGGTACGTGTTTTCGCACACACCGGTATATGAAAAAAAAAATCTAAAATAATGTTTACTAATAAATTCCTTTACAACTCTGTCGTTTTATAATCATCTTATGGCGTGGTAGCACATGCGTCTAAACAGACTGTAAACAAAGTGCGCGCATGTTTGAATGATTAAATATTAACAAAAGAAAGAAAGATGTTAAGATCTTCAGCCAATATAAATACAATTTTGTTGACATACGTAAATTTACTGCACTAAATTACTGAAGTTAGAGCACTTAATATAGAAAAAAAGACAACACGCTGACTAAATTTCCTTTTTATAATTTTTTTATTTCTAGATGAGTAAATTGGTGCGCGCGCGCGCACTTGCACCACACACACACACACACGCACGAGTAAATGTTTTTCATGGCAGTTTTTTCACATATTTATTGTATGTTATCATATAAATGCGTATCATCAGAAATAAAAACTAATGTACGAATAACTTTATAACACATGTTGTTCAGTGTAAGCTATGTACATTTGGGACAAGGTCCTGTTAGTGACCTTGATTAATCTGTGACAGGTGTTTATGCTTTATTCACTGTATAGCGTATATACCTACTTATTTAATTTTTACTTGCATACTTGTATCATAATTAAATCGGTTTGAATTGTGGTAAGCTGTGCCAGAAAAAATATTTTTCAAATAAGTTCATTCCATTGGTTAATTGTTGTTGACATTTGCTGTAATCAGTGAGTGTGGCTCTGACCTTCATCCAGTCTTGAGGAGTTGATTTGTGTGTATGTACTTCAGTGTAGTTTATTGTCTACCTTAGTGCTGTGTAGATACTGGCAGATAACAGATGGTTGTGAGTTATACAGGATACAATTAAGTGTGCACAGACTGTGTAGTGATTTGTGATTTTAAAAATGTGATATTGCACAGATGAGTGGGTGTGAATGTGTCAAAGTTGCACATTGAGAGATTATGCAGTTGAACTGTATATCTCCTTTATTTAGTATATTTGAATAAAATCAGACTGTACAAAATGATAACAAGATTAGACTTCATCTCATCTGGTAAACAAAGTGAGAAAGCTTCACCTGTATCATTTGTTAACTGTAATAAAAGGTGTTGTCGTATTGCTTCTTGTGAGAACATGTTAGTTTTGTTGTTGTGCATGAATATTACATGTGTTGTGTTATGTAGTGAATGCAGTGTTTCACCAAACATAAATGTGCACTGGTTGGTTGACTGCTCGTCTTTGAACTTGACCACAACTTTACCAAAACTACCATTAGTTGGACCTGTTATACTACTTAATCTTAGTGACAATGGGTTCACTTATTTGGGTGATTTCATGTTTCAAAACTGGACATCATTATTAGACTTGGACTTATCAAACAATAACATTAGTGTAATAGAAAGTGAGACATTTCATGGATTAGACAAATTGAATAGTTTAAATTTAACAAATAATTCCCTAACATATTTAACATCAAATATCACTAAAAATGTGCCAAGATTAAAAGTACTGAATTTATCATGTAATAAAATTAAAGCAATTGGGCCTGGAACTTTTCAGTCAGTTTCTGACTTAAAGAAGTTATACCTTCAGAATAATTTTGCTCTTGGTAGTAAATTAGATCAGTATGAAACTTTAAAAATTACTTTGTCTCAGGGGCTGAAAGTATTAGACTTATCAAATACAGGATTTGTAAAAATACCAGATGACTTCTTTTATGAAATGATTCATTTACGTTCATTGTCTTTAGCAGGTAACCCACTAACAGATGTGCCAGTAATTGCACAAACATTAATTTATTTTGATTTGTCTGATACAATGATTTCAGAAATAGTTGAAGGGGATTTTGGTCATAATCCATCACTGCAAACTTTAATTTTAAATAACCTACATAATTTAAAAGAACTACCTGATGGGGCCTTTAATGGCTTATCGAAGTTAAGTGTGTTGTCTGTTGAACACTGTTCACGTTTGACAGACGTATCTCCAAATGTTTTTGGTTCATCACAACCACAGTTAAAAAATATTACATTTTCAAGTTGTTCGTTATCAACATTATCAAAATTTTTGAAACCTACGTTTCAAAAAGCTGAGTACGTGAATCTCCAATCAAATCCATGGGAATGTGATAGAAGAATAGCTTGGTTTGCCGATTTAAATATAATTGAAGCACTTGTGGAGGATTTAAAGTAAGTATCATTGCAGAAACAACATTGTAATACTATCTGTTTTGCATGTTTTCAATATGTAAATGTCAAAATGTGTGTTTGGTCATTAATTAAACTGAACTAATAAAATTACTCTTATCAAATGAGAAGATTGTATTTATCCAATTATCTGTATGACTTGCGTGTTTTCAAAAATTTGATAAAATTTGATTAATGTTTTGTTTTGATTTGTTTTTACAACACGTATCTGAGATGATATGGCACTTAATGTGCTCTAAAGAGTAAAGTAAATGTTTAAATTATGAAGAGCTTTCTGTCTGGCAGGCTATTATACTTTTATCAGTTTGTTGGCCCCTCTGCCAGCCCCTTTCTTTTTGCTTTTTTATTATCTGTAATACACTGACATACTGTATTAATAACTTAAATTATTTTTATTATTTATTCTTTTTCATTATTCTATTTCATGTATTGTTGTTCCTTTGAAGTATTTATGACTATTATTACAGTTTGTCTTTCATAAAAATGTATTCCACTTCTACAAATTGTAATATTTTTTGAATAATGTTTTGTATGTTTTTATATTTTATATAAATATTATTAAAAATTACTACTTTAGATAATATATTATACGTGAAGTGTTTATTTATGTGTAATTAGATGTAAACCAGATGCTAATAATTTTATTAGAAGTGGGGAAAGTAAAACCAATATTGAGAGAGAGAGAGAGAGAGAGAGAGAGAGAGAGAGAGAGAGAGAGAGAGAGAGAATGTGTGCATTATTATTTATATTTATTTTATGTAGGCTATATACTGTATATCTTCACACTGACAAACACACTCACACACACATGCGCATAAATTTTTGTAACTCATTTTATCTTTTGTGTTGTTAGCTGTCCTGACTGTGTCCTTGTTCTCTTTTTTTATTCAAATTTATACATCTATAATTTTATATATTCTCTGATATCTTTCTCAAGATATCATGATTTTTTATTGTTTATGTGCTTGGCAAATCTATTGCTCACTAGACACCACTTCAACAGCCAACCAAATAAAAATATCAGGTCAGGCAAAAAGTGATACGTTTGGGGGCAGAAAGTGATCCTTGATTTAACAATAGGCCTGCTAATTGAAAAGTCTTGGGGAACAAGTTTTCAGCCTCTCCAGTATGTGCAAGTACAGTAGAATCTCCATTAACCAAAACACTTTTAGGTGAAAAACGACTGACCAAAAAAAAAATTATATACCCGATTTTTATAATGAAAATTAGTTTTCCAGATAAAACACAAAAACTAATGTAATAAACATTGTTTGTAAAATGTGATTTGTCATGGCAGTTCTGTTCAAAACAAACTGGTTTCCTTAGTCTGAGATAGAAAGCAAGTATAGAGTGATCCCGTCAGGTCAACCAACTCGAGATCCCTTTTAGACAAGGGGGTGGGTGAAAGGAAAAAGCAAAGGAAAATAGAAGATTTTTTCAAAATCTAGTGTTTAAATAGGACTTTGTGTAAATAGTTTGATTTTTATTAAAATCTTTTGATAATATTGTATAAGCCTATTGCTTTCAGTTATTTTATCTCAAACTTTAAAACAATGGGCATCTCACTGAATAGAATGGTTCTTGATTCACAAAAAATAACTTTAAACAATGTAAAAATTACTTTTGTGCATAACTCATATTCAGTATGTCATTATAATTTTAATATAATTTTAAGCATTGTGAAAGTCTTCTGGAAGGAAAAATTTTTTGAATTCGTTTTCTTGGTTACTTTTTAGTACCTGTAGATCAGAGGTTAGTATCAGGCAGAACAAATATTTGTATTGCAGTTTACCTACAATAAGATTTTAAATCAGTACATCAAAACAGAGTTTTCACTGGGAGACTCACAAAATTTTTTGTGTTCAGTGGGACTTCAAAAAATTGTGCAGCAGACCAACATATATATTTAATTAAAATTAAATTTTCATGAGAACTAATGTGAAAATGAAGAGTAGAATAAATTTTAAAACAATCCATTGCAAGAATTATACAAAACACGTTTATTATTTTATGCTGTTATGAAAAGTAATAACAATTATCATCACATTGTTATGTTATTACCAAAGGAAACCAACCACTAGCTTATTTCTTTCCGTATGACAGTTTCATGTAAGGGGTAATTAACAAACATGCTGTTATTTCTTTAGTACTAAAAGTAGTTTTGCTGCTTCATATAGTTAAAAATACTAAGAATGCCATCTCACACAAAGAAACTGCAAAACATGGTGACTCCATATCTACAGTTCTTCCTATAATTAATGGGATCTCTAGTCTTCTATCCAAAACTTCTCTCGTGAAACTACCCTACTTTCAGTTGTAAAGTGATGTAGTTCAATTGAAACACTATATTTACATTGTTTATCTTTCATCATGCTTCCCATTTACACAATTTTATTAATAATCATCAAGTTTACCTCTTGACATTAGGAGTACCTAGTTTACCCCCACTTTGCATATTAACATTACGAGACTGAAACATTCAGCCAAATAGCGAATTTTAATGTATGTTGCTTAATCATAAGGGCTCTTTCACATGGGTAAACCAGTCTGTGGCAGATGTCTGTAGCAGACATCTGTTGTAGTAGGCTCACGCGAGCTTGCTCTCGGCACACTGTGCCTGTGTGCCTCGCACCAAACGGTCCAGCCTCAATTTAGTCAGTGAAGAGTAAACACTCTTATTCAGCATATTTTTTTAAATTGTTTTTTTTATACAGTATTTCAAAATTATGAATGAACAGGAAGAAGTCATTACAATATTGGCTCTAGCACTACTTGAAAATAGAAAAAGAAGAAAAGAAGGAACAGGAAAATGTTGATTGACCCGCTAATAAATGACAGACTTACCACTAGCAGTTTTGCACTGTTGTATCACGAACTGAGAAATGACAATGAAAAGTTTTTAATTATTTTCGTATGTCGATTTCTCCTTTTGATAAATTGCATAGTTTGTTGGAGCATAACATTCAAAAACAGAACACCAACATGAGGAATTCCGTTGCAACAGTTGAAAAGTTAGTGGTTCCATTAAAAAATGTATACACTTTAAATTTACAGTACACATTGTTTTTTATTCAATTTGTATTTTTATTAATAACATTTTTAAGTACAATTAATAAGACAAAACTGCAGTGACTACTTATCTAATGCAATTTTGTTTTTTCTTGACATTTCTTCGTAATCTTCATAGGCAATTACAAATATTTCGTTCCAGGACTGTTGTTTTCTTATTTCATTACTAGTATATTTTCAAGAACAATCCCATATAGCTGGACAATTGCGAATTGCTTCAGTAAAGGATTCGACATTGAAAGTATAAATGACTTTTTCCATTCGGAAGAGGCAGACATCTGCCTCGTGTGAAAACGTTCTAAGGATTTGCACTTGTTAACTAGCAACTGGCCTGCCCGGCGAGTTGAATTCAACTGTCGGGGAGAGAACGAGCCGGCAGACGTCTGCTTCTCGTGGTTCACTCGGACCCTCATGTGAAAAGCTATGCATTGTATCAATGGGATTTCAGTCCCTAGCAGACATCTGCTGCAGTTGTCTGCCTCGTGTGTAAGGGCTCTAAGGATTGGATTATTTATCTTGTTTCTGTTTCTGTAGTATAGTGCTATACTGCAGACAAAAAATGTAAAATACAAATGTTTTAGCAACACTTATGCATATTTTGTCATGAACAGTCAAAGAGAAACAGGTTAAAATTAATTTACCTCTTTTTATCTGACGTGTGACTTCTTATTGCATTTATTTAAATAACGTGTTTCAAGGCTCAAGGCCTCATCTTCAGATTTCAGTCCCGTGTGGACGTCGTTAACACATTAAAATAAAACACACTACACAAGTTAACCGATGTCTGGGTGCACACCCTTTGCTGGCTCGCGACGCACTGCCTGCACCTCCTCTACGGTCTCGTCACAACGCCCCACCACCGATTGCTGTCTATTCCTGCTTAATATGAATTTGTCAACAACCATATCGTATAGCTGACGCGATTTAAATTTCAGCTGGTCATTTAACATGTTATTAGGACTGCACTTAAATGCCCGGTATATTTCAAATTCTTCTGCTGCGTTCATGTATCGTTCCTTATTGCAGAGATGCAATGGCTTGCAGTTGGTGTCAAAGTCGGTATAATTATGTTTATACACCATTAAGTGTTCGGCATATTTTGATTTACAGGCATTTAAGTTATTTTTAGGTAGATGTTCTTTAAACCTCTGTTTAAATGCCCTGCCGGTCTGACCGATATACACCATATCGCAATCATTACAAACCATTTTGTAAACACCCGTTCTTTTTTCTTTAAACTGTTGTGTTTTAGGCCGTAATAATTTATGAACATTATTTGTGGTGTGGAACGATACTAGGATGTTATGTTTCCGAAATTCGTTTTTTTAAATCATGGGTATATTATTGGTGTACTCAGTTGAAATAAACTTAACTTTATTATTTTTGTTACGTGTAGTGATGACGTTCTTCTTTTTATGTTTATGTAATAACCGTTCGACCATTGAGCTTCAGTACCCATTCACTTCCGCTATATATTTAATTGTATTTAATTCATCTATATAATCATCGTGCTCAAGAGGTATACTTGTCAACTGGTGTAAGAGGCTATTGAAAGCGGCCATTTTTTGAGTATACGGGTGATAAGATTTGGCATGTATAACGGAATCAGTTGCTGTAGGTTTTCTGTATATCTTGTAACGAAATCTATTGTTATGTTTTATTAAAGTTAAATCTAAGAAATTAATTTCATTATTTGTTTCTACTTCTGCTGTGAATTGTAGTTTTCATAAAAGACTTTAGATTATCTATTTATCTCATTGTCCCATTGAAAATAACAAATGTATCATCTACATATCGTTTATAAAAAATAATCTGGTTATTGAATTTATTGGTTACTGAAAGCAAATATGTATTTTCAAAACGATTAAGGTACAAGTCCAGATAAAGGTGAACCCATAGCGAGTCCCTCTTCTTGAATAAAACATCGATTATCAAATCAAAAATAATTCTGTTTTTAAAATGACACCAAGAATATATAGTAGTTCATTTATTTCTTGAGAACCTAAACTGCCAGATTTTTCTAAGTTGTTTTTCAGAATCTCAACCGTGGCTTGTACCGGTACATTTGTGTACGTATAGGTTATTCACATCAAAAGACACTAATTTATATTGAGTTTTGATATTAATATCTCTTGTTAGGTCCACTAACTCTGAACTATTTTTAATACTGTGATTATTTTCTAATGTTATATTGTTTTTTATTATCTCAGCTAATTTCTTGGCTGCTTTGTATCCTGGTGCTGTAGTGCAATTTATAAGAGATCTTATTGGTGTGTCTTCTTTATGGATTTCAGGTAGACCGGTAAAATGAGGTGCTTGTGCAGCCATTGATACCACACATTGGTACCTAAAACCAAATATTATGTAAACATAAAAAGAAGAACGTCATCAGTACACGTAACAAAAATAATAAAGTTAAGTTTATTTCAACTGAGTACACCAATAATATACCCATGATTTAAAAAAACGAATTTCGGAAACATAACATCCTAGTATCGTTCCGCACCACAAATAATGTTCAAAAATTATTACGGCCTAAAACACAACAGTTTAAAGAAAAAAGAACGGGTGTTTACAAAATGGTTTGTAATGATTGTGATATGGTGTATATCGGTCAGACCGGCAGGGTATTTAGACAGAGGTTTAAAGAACATCTACCTAAAAATAACTTAAATGCCTGTAAATCAAAATATGCCGAACACTTAATGGTGCATAACCATAATTATACCGACTTTGACACCAACTGCAAGCCATTGCATCTCTGCAATAAGGAACGATACATGAACGCAGCAGAAGAATTTGAAATATACCGGGCGTTTAAGTGCAGTCCTAATAACATGTTAAATGACCAGCTGAAATTTAAATCGCGTCAGCTATACGATATGGTTGTTGACAAATTCATATTAAGCAGGAATAGACAGCAATCGGTGGTGGGGCGTTGTGACGAGACCGTAGAGGAGGTGCAGGCAGTGCGTCGCGAGCCAGCAAAGGGTGTGCACCCAGACATCGGTTAACTTGTGTAGTGTGTTTTATTTTAATGTGTTAACGACGTCCACACGGGACTGAAATCTGAAGATGAGGCCTTGAGCCTCGAAACGCGTTATTTAAATAAATACAATAAGAAGTCACATGACGGATAAAAAAAGGTAAATTAATTTTAATTAATTATAATCTGTATTGAAACATGACTTGGATACCAGAGAACATGAGTTAAAAAAAAAAAAAAAAAAAAAAAAAAAAAAAAAAAAAAAAAAAAATTTAGATGAGTATTATCAGTAAACAAGACCTTGAAGTAAATCAGTTTACAGTGCAGTACGTTCACACTTAGTATAAAATGTATAAAACAGAGCATGGCTCCTGTGAAACTATGGAAAAATTAGTAAGTAAAGAATTATTATAACTTATACAATAAATTTATCACTTTATTTTTTTTAACTAATTTATATAGTTTAATAATTGGCAATTTGATTATGTATTAACTGTGCACTCATGATGACACATATGACATGATGTATATATGATGCAAGTCACTTTCATCTGAACAAATAGAACTACTTGCTCAGTTAATTAATGATTTAGTTATGGTAATTGCCTTATTGCTGAACATTCTTTTATACTGCTGATTACAGTAAGGAATTTATTTCATGAAATATTGACTAACAAGCAATAGGAGTATGTTTATCATTCATATTTATTGTACATTATCCATATGGGTACCCGATAAGCATTAAAATTCATTGTTTTTAAAAATTATGCAGCTGTTTTTATCAAAAGAGCGTTCAAATGAATTGTTTATAACAGTGGTGTAATAAAAAAGACATAAAGTATAGTATTTTATTTGCACATAATTTCTTTCACATGACTACTTTGGCACCAGATACCTTATCAGCAAGGTTTGTGTCAACCCTGGGTAATAAAACTTATCAGTTATATTTATGGTAGTACTTATTAAAAAAAAACTGCACACAGTGACGTTTTCTGTAATGTAGAAGAGGATAGTAAGAGTACAATACACTAATATAATACTTGCTGACTACAGTAATTGCTCAATCATTGCATTATACATACATAGCAAAATTATGAACTTCTACATTATCTGTTTTAGGTGTGCAGCCCCTGATGGTGTCCAGGGGATTAATTTACTGTCATTTTTCAAGCCACAAAATGATGTGCTTTCTTGGTCTAGCCTTATAAAAGCAGCTTTCTTCATTATTGTTATGGGTGTATTTGTTGTCTCTGTTATTGCAATGATAAAACATGTCAGTCAGGTAAGAGTAGAGACCTACCTTCAGCTACAAAATCTGGCAGACAGAAATCAAGCCCAAGAACAGCTACGAAGATCTGCAAGAAGTATACTTGTACCATAGTACACAGAAGAAAAAAACATTATTGCTATTTCCAATAGTACAATTTTGTTTTGTTTGTTACCTACATTTATAGTATTATTCATAACCGTAATTGTATATGTATGTAAATTTTACTTATCTATTCTTATATTATAGGCCTAGTTATATATTATATATTTTTACATACACACTTACCTGAAGAAGCAATAAAAGATTGCTATAAAAAACCACAAGAGGCATATAATTCCATACCACCAGTTATAATAGCACATGCTATAAATCCTTTAAATGCAGAAGTAATAACAATAAAAGTAAATTATATAAAGAAACTTGAAAGTTCTACAATTTTCTTTTATTGGTAGTATCATAAATATCATATAACTAACACAGTCAACTAAAGTTGTAGGGGATAGTGGTAATTCTTTTTATAAATATTATTGTAACAATAGTTGTCATTGTGTGTGTGTGTGTTTATGAGTCAAGTCAGCGTGACGTACTTAGATGTTTCATCTTTACTGTAACTATGTTAGCTAGCAGCATGTTACATTTAGTTTTGATTATTTATTTTTACGTACATGTATGCTCTTAATATGATATTTAGTGCCAAATTTCTTTGTAGACAGACATGATGGCCTCACTCTGTGCCTCATTAGCCTTTTAAATATTGAGAATAGTTTGTTAAGAGAATTAGGTTTTAATGATATAATTGATGACTTCATCCAAAACAAGTAGAAGAAAGTTTATTAAATGTATGTATTTTTTAATAACTATAGTGAATCTAAATGTTCCAATATGCTAAATAATAGTAATAATTATTATTATAATTATAATATAGTAATTCTGTTATTATTCTGAGTTGTGAAACTCTGCACGTTTTTTATAAATGTCATTTAAAATATGCGAAAAATTATTTTCCCACCTTCACTGAGAGCTGAAAGATATAAGGCTGAATCACACAAATTGCTGCCATTTTTGAAACTGGACACCAAAATTTATTTTGTTGAAGCTTAAGTGATAGAGAAAGCTAAGTTCCTAAGTATACTTGAATGTCAATCTTTTATGCAGGCCTGCTGTTTTACAGAAGTTATGAAACATAGAATTTGTACTAACAATCAGGCTAAACAGGGCATTACTTTTACATATAATCTTTCAAAATATCCACAGTTTTACTAGATTATATTATAACTCCGTTAAAAAATAAGGATAGAGAATATGCTTTAAATTAGTACAACACTTGAGTTTTTGAATCAAATGGTTTTATTTTTATAACTGCAAGTGCAGGCAGTTTATTTTTTAGATATTAAATATCAAGATTGTCCAAAATGTGACTGGATAGATTGTAACTGGATATTAAATATTTTTGAAGTACTGACTCTTTCATTGGCCTAGAACCATACTCCAAAGTATTCCTATATCTTGAATGTTTTACTGTTTGGATACAGTGTTGTATTTATGTATGCAGTATATACAGTAGAGAAATAGAATATAGATTAAAATTTTGCTTACTATTTAAGAAACTATTGTAAAGTAAAAAAATCAATTATAAGTTTTAAACTTTATAAATTTGTAGTAGGCACATATAAAACATACCACTATTAAAGTAACGAAGGTAATCTAAAAATAATTATTTTACTGGTACTGAACATTTTAGGTAGGCTCCTCACTTCATAAACAATGTAACGTTCTTTAAAGGAAGATGTTTTTAGGGCTACACAATTGTATACTAATATTTATTGCATATACTAATAAATACTATTAGTATTTTATTAATAGAAGACTATAATACACCCTGAAGGAATATGTGTTAGCTACTCCTTATGTTACATTATTTATATTTTTAATGTATTTTCAGTAAAAGTACAGAAAATTGTACTGAAGTCAGGTGAAATATGATTTGTTTCACAAGTGTAAAATGTTACACTGAAAGTTTAGTTGAGGCGTACTTCAAGTTTTATGTCAGTATACTGTAAAGTGACATAAATAACTTTATGTGTGTAATCAGTGCTTTCTTCCTTTTTGGGAAGAAAAGGTGGCGCAACTCATGGTTAGAATATGGAAGGAAGAGGGTTATTGTCTGCAGTGCATGAGTAATGCATTAGGACTTCCAAGCCAAGCAGAATTCATAAATTAAAAGAAAATTCATTCACACTATTAATTATCAATCTTTAATTATTATTAGTTTCCTAGTGCATATTATATTCTAAGTTGGATTAAAATAATTAGAATTTTTCAAAACAGGTTAAACTATGAACTTATTATTCGTATTGTTTAAATTAGCAGCCATCCTTACTATTTCTTTTATGAATTTGCTAACTGCTTTAATTTTTTATCTTAACCTAGGTTGTTTAAGACCTGAAGATGTCAGTAATGACGAAAAGCTTAGTCGAACAATAAAAAATTATAGCAGTTAGCAAATTCATAAAAGAAATATGAACTTATTAGCCTAACATACCATAAGGTCTTCCATAATGTAACATTTCTTTAGCGATCTTTTCTTCCTTATCATGCTCTTCACATCTGGTGTTGGTTGTGCTATGTAGTTGTCATGGTTAAAAATGATCAAAAGAGGCCTCTTAAAAAGAAGGTTCGTGATACTTTCAGTTAGCACGAATGATATCTGTGGTGTCATAAGTTCAGTTGTGAGAAACCTCTCCTGTTCACTTGAGAAAGTAACAACAGTGCTAAATATATGCTGTAGATGCCTGATTGTCTCAGGAAACTCATCTGCAGCCTGCAAGAAATCTCTAAATGCTTCATGGTTTCCCTTTCACTTAATCTGATCTTGTGAGATAAGAAGCGAAATTATTCCTCTCCAAACAGGAATAATTTCATGTTCTTATTCTTAGCTTCATTAAGCCATTTCTTATCATCCAATACTTTCAGCTTATCTTGACAAATCTGCATCTTCTCTCTAAAGAAGCGTTTCTCCACAGACTGCTTAAGGCTGCTGTAGAACGTATTTGGATATATCGGTGGGTCTTCTGCTTTGGCTGCCTCATGTTATGAAAAACTCCAAAATTTCAGGTTTGTATTACCTGTTGAGCCTGTTTATAAGCAGTACCAGGGATTTCTTTCCTTTTTTTTTAAATTTAATTATAATTTATATTTTTATGTTTCCTTTGTAGGCCTACATGTCAACGTTCCTTTCTTTTAGATCAACACCGAGTTTTGAAAGTTATTGCAGGGCATCAAGCCTAATTCCAAAACAAAATTTGTTGAAGTTTTTTTCATATCAAATCTTGCTACTGTGAACTGAGGAATCAAAACTTAATAATGTTTGTCAGGTAGTGAAAACCATGTTGTAGCTGTTGACACCTATCTAGTAGATAAAACTCTACAAGTCCTCAACAGCTGAGTTTCCAGAAAGGTAGCACACACACTGAAACATACAGTTTATCCAGGAAGACCTATTCACTGCCTCTACATCCCTGACTGCATCATTGACTGAGAGTTCTAGCCTATAGCTGGCACAGTGTTATATAATTGTGTCAGGAAATTTTTCTTTAAAGAGAGCAGCAACATCCCCTTGAGAGCCTAACATCACAGCAGTTCCGTCACAAGTTAAAGGTACCAGATACTATTTCAAAATTCTTCTGAGAAGCTCAGGTGCCCCAGGTGAGACATCAGACACCTACATATTCTACTGGCAGTGGATATGTCATAGTTCAGTGAAGTCCATAAAAATATTCAACGAGACTTCATTTCCCATTAGTTCAAGAAAAGTTCGGAAATATACTATTAACACAGACTTATTGTTGGTTGTTGTTGACTCATCAATAATTATTGATAATCTACTTTCTGATTCGATAATTTCCTCGATTAGCAATTTTATCATCATTTCCTCTCCTATATGGTTAACGTAAAGATGTTATTAAAAGCATTCGTTGAATGAAGAAACCTCCTTTAAACCATGAAGTTCTAGCAGGTTCATCTCATCTTCAAAATTATTGAACGGCTGATTTTTTTTTGCAACTTTATAAGCTGTGTTAAAGATTTTACAGGTAATTTCTTTTTCTTTAGCCACTCCTTCAAACTTTTCTTTTTTGACTTATCAGTTTTCACTGCAGCCTTATGGCCAGCATTGTTCTTATGATCACATTTTTTCTTAATGATGTGAGTTGCTGTTTAATTATTAATGAGTGCCGGTAATACTGCCAAATCGAATTCGGGCTGAGATGAAGCCGAAATCTCTGAATGGGGTTGCAGTTCACATGCCGCCTGCAATAAAGATGAAGTCACTTACCAAAGCAGGTTTTTTGCTTTTTCCTTAGTTGAGTAGTGAAGTATGATGATATTATTTTCATTGTACAGTTGTACATGTCATATAAAATACAAAAATAATTTGATGTAAGCCTACAAACTACACTGTAGTAAAACGTTAGTAAGTAATAAAATAACAGAATAGACATAAGATATATACTTAGCGGTCCTATTCCACTTTCGGGGAAAGAGAAATTCATTGAAAATTATAGAAGACGTCTTCATAAAAACACGTACATGAACACTCCATAAATTTTAGGGAATTTTCGGGAAAACAACCGTAAAATTGTCTTAGAACTACCTTACGCGATCACTTTATAAAGTGGTCTATTTCAGAGCACTCTTATAAACACGCTCTCTTTAACTAGCGTCTTTAGGAACCATCGAAATTTACGCGGGCTTCTAAAAAAATTACCTACATAAGTTTACGTAAGTTCCCTCCACAAATAGACTAAAAAAAAACTAGAAAAATCTTTTGCAAGCACTTCAAGTACCCTTTTGTGTATCCAAGTATTCTCAAGTGCACATTTGAGGACATCCAAGTTTGTTTAGGATACCACAGAAATTGATGTAAGTTTCTGAAGAAATTTGCTGTAAGTACGCACCACAAAAACTAAGTAAACACTCTTTCCAAATGATTTTTTTAGTGCTCTTTGAGAGATAGCTAAGCAATTACTCCATTACACTCGTATGCAAATACTTTTTGGGCGCTACCTAGACACGGACATAAAAAACTCTACTCCCTTTTCGGGGATAAGCGAAATTCAACAAAAATTATGGTATACACAACTATATACAACAAAAATGCTGTAACCGTTTGAGGGTATTAATGGAGAAACCAACATAATATAATAAAGTAAAAGTTTAAAAACAAAAATCTAATTGCATTGAAAATGCACTTTAATTTTGATGTACAGTAATTTTGATGTAGAATAATTTTAATATACAGTTTCGATGTATTTAGTCTTCACTGTAATTTTCTTGTGTGTAATTTCACTGTAATTTCATTTATGTAATCTTCACTGTAATTTCATTTAATAATCTTCACTGTACTTTTCTATACGTATTATAATTTCAATGTTCTCCTTTATCTGTCTTTTAATCTTCTTTAAATATGTTATTAGCCGTTTCTTGCACTACTTTTTCAAGTTGCATATAACTCAACTGTTGTTGCATTATTCCAGTTTCTTTCTTTAGTTTTTCGTTGTCGTCTAAAATTTTGCGTTTTCGTTTCTCTAAAATTTTGCGTTTTCGTTTCTCTAAGCCCTGTAAAGACAGAAAAACAATAGGTCAATAAGTGGTTACTACATCTTTAAAATAAAAAAAAGATTCACTGTTGATTAGTACACAACGTTCTGTTGTACGTTTCTGTCAGTGAACTATGCATTACAAAGTTTTAAAATGTTAATTATCTTGATAGCCGTATATAATATTTGATAAAATGTCTCTTGGTATTCCAGTGAGTTTGGTGCCTGGACACTAACACACTAACACTAGAAGTTCCAAGTTTTTTCCCAGACGACGCCATAATATAAAGGTACACTTATCGCACAGTCCTCGGTCCATTCTTTCCTCTAAAATTGACTGCTTGAAGTAAGACTGTGACAGTAAAGCAAGGCTGACAACAGTAAGTTCCCTCCAGTGTTTACCGTTAACGCCTTTTTTTTCTCCCAAACAAGAATTTTTTTTAAGGAATTCTATTGTGAACCATCAAGAAATTCATCAGTCATTTAAAACAAACAAATAAGGAAGAGTATCAATGAGAAGTGTGTCTGTAAAATTATTGTAGTTAGCACTAGAATTTCATGTGTATTTTTTACTGTTGTGTGAGAAAATAATTACCTCCACTCCCAATGCCTTTTCATGATACTCTCTGGTACAGCCGAAGCCATACACCCTGCAGGCGAACTGAAACGGTAACAAAATACATTTTAAAAAAAAGTAATTGAAATTAATCCAAGAAAGTAAGAAAACAACTAGAGAGAAAACTGGAAGTCTATTCTTCCTCAACTTTACTTTCATGGTTGACAACTGACGAAAAATGAAGTAAAGCAAGTTACAGTGTACAAATACGTTGAAGTTATTTGTGTACAATAAAACTGGAAAACTTCAAAGTGCTTACCGCCCCTGCTAGGGCCATTGCCGTAATAACATGTAGTAGTGACATCTCTCCCTGTAACAGGAATATTCAAATTTTACAATAATGTTCAGATAAAGACTAATGTATTATTTATATCTGTAATGTATATCGCAACAGAAATATTGAAACGAACCAAGCGTATCGTGTTTTAACAATACTGTGCGTTATTCTTGCAATTCTGTAATTAATTGTACATTAATTAATTAGGATGTGTGTAAATACATCAATTTTACAAATAAAATTAGCGAATAATTATATGTAGTCTTAAAATAAAAATACTTACGTTTTAGGAAGGTTTTATAAACCTACTTCAAGCAACAACTTCATAAAACCAAATTTTTAAGAAACTATAGAAAACACTTCATTTTGTCAATGACGTAAAACAATGTAACCAAGGTAAATTTGATTTCTATTATTTTTTAAATCATGTTAAAACTGTTTATAAAATATTGTAATCGCCCTCAAAATATATTGTTATGAATACATTTTACAAAATATTATTATTTATTTTATCATATATTGGAGTAATGTTTCGTTATTACCTATTAATAGTTCTCGGCAGCAAAATCCGGGTTGGTTGCGCTTCCATGTTATGTTACTACAGTTTAAACAAGGAGCGGGCACGAAAATATTGCTGTTTCAATTCTTAGGTTACGAAAAATTTGCATTTTAAATGTTGCAATAAATTATTAGTTAATGCAAAAAGTATCTTCCAATATACTGTATATTAAATTATTAAAATTCGACCTCTTTTTATAAAAACAAGTAAGTTCGATAATACTGTCCCTTTTGCTGGATTTACGTCTAGTATTTTCTTACAAAGCACAATAAAATATAGGTTTTGTTAGTGTGGTTTTTAATAAATTTTTGTTTAAAAATAAAATATGGATACAAAATACGCGAAAGGTTTGATGAGGATAATATGGTTATTTTTCTAAGATATTTTAGTTTTTTTTAAAATTAGAGTTATGTGAAAGGGAACGTATATGCAATAATTTATGTCACCAAATGTTATTGTTTTAAAAATAACACATTATTCGAAATAAGCAGAAAATTATTAAATTATACTCATACAAGTGTTTCCGTGTCACTGCTTTAAAGTAATGAAACAACAGTAAATTACACACTAACTTTTAAGTGCAAAATGTTCTACAGTTTTTGAATCTTTCATCATTATCTTTAATGTAGTGATAATACACGTAGACTGCACGCATTTAATTACTCAAGATTTCCATTTTCCAAAAGTTATTTCCTTTAAATAATTGTAACCTTAAGTGTTTGCAAATATATAATATGAACTTTTCTGGTCTGTAGAAGAAGAACCGTTGCGACACCCATAGAACTGCTGTATGTTCGTAGTCTGTAGATTCAATACGCAGTCTCAGCTCCGGTTTGGGTGTTGCTTGCAGGTTCGACGTTTACATTATTATACTTGATGTAAATTAGTAAGCCTAACTACTAGTGGCTTGATGTAGCCTACTCAGTTTACGCCCGTCTGTAAACTTGAATCATGTAATACCTTATGCTGATATCATTCTCTACAACGATGCATACTTTTAAGCTGGCAAAAATTTAAGCTTTTAAGCTTACCTCATGTAAGTGGTTGGGCCAATTCTGAGTCTGCTTCAGATTCCTCCCTGTCATTGTTGTCACTGGTTCTTTCACTGTTTTCTTCATCACTGACACCTCCTGTTTCAATTACAAAACTGTCAATAATGTCTGACGTAATGCCATATTTATCCCAGTAATAGTCCTCCATTCGTATTATAACGTGGTTTTCATATCGTGTCCATCAAAAGGTTTAACTGATTCAATTGCCATTTCAGTAATTTTCTTAAGAGCATCTAACGATAAATCTCCTGTTGTGTTATTATCCCGTATTATACGCTTCATTTTCGGCCTCGCTAATTCAACAGTGTTCAGATCGCACATGTACGGTGGTAATCGAAGAGGTGTGTGACCAAAAGCTTTCAAAATAGCGTCAATTTTAAATGTTTTTTCTTTTGGTCTATGTGCTTCTATAAGACAGTACAGTTCTTGTTTGTTCATCACAGTAGGTGTCGTTTCTAAGAAACCACGCTCTCATTTCTTCTTTTAGAGTGTATTTTGACGGGGCCTTGACAGTTTGGGTACAGTGATAGGTATCATTGTCCATTACAACGATTGATTTTGATGGTAAATTTGCTAAAAGCTTTTCAATAACCCATTTTTCAAAACTAACACTATTCATTTGTCAGTGAAGGTCTCCACTAGACCGACCGGCCTTGAATATAAGTTTTGCGTTACTTATGAATCAATTTCTGCTCCCTGCATGCAATATTATTAGTCTCTTCGATCCACTCTGATTAATGTGACTATTGCATTCGTCACTTTGCAATAGTGACCTTTCTGACGTCTATGAACACTATCTTACTATTCTCTTTTGGATAAAGCTTAAGCCGCGTAAGATAACGTTGCCGCCGCTTCACGATTTGTGGTCTTTCAATTAGTAGAGTTCTTTTGTATTAAATCTTTTTCACTTAAACCATATTTTCTTAACTATTTTTCGTAAAGAACTGTTACCCCACGGAAAATATATTTTTTCTTTCACCATGGGTAGAAGTTATGCCACTGTCGGCACTTTTTTCTGCACTGTGTAAAAATCATGAATGATTCTTCTGATTACACATCTGTCAAACTCGTCCACTCTTACAACAGTGTGATTCGGGCTGGGCTCTCTGCGTTTTACTGGGGTATTTAAACGCTGATCCGAGAAATTTTCTAGACGCGTACTATGTTCTTTCCGGCCTTTTTTATTTGTAAATTCTGAAAAGCAAGTGTAATATGCTGCTCTAACTGTAGCGTTTTTTAACCATGAAGAAATATGCCCTTTCCTTGATTCTTCATCACACTTTTCAATAACAGACGATATAATTTCACGTCCTTCGGAATTAATTGGATTGTTACCGTACTTTTTTTGCGAAGTAATTTTAATGTTATTTTTTAACGGAATTACTCACAAAAATATAATTAATAAGGTTAACTACGTTGTAATTGACAACGAATGATAAAATAATTAAACGATAGGCTAGTAGTAAATTTGTAGCCAAAAAGAAAACATACTTTAACAAAATATTCAAAAAATTACACTAACGAACGCTACAAAAAAAAAAATAATGTACGAACGCTCAATCTAATAAGCACACAAAATCACAACTAAATACGTCTTCTGATCAACTAAACAATGTTTACAGAACCAATCCCCACCAACACAAGCACGCACTATCATTCAATAGACCTCCCCCCACTCTTCAGGCGTCTCGGTAGCAAAGCTGGTGCGCGTACAGTATTTCATTTTGATCATCACAAACTATTCATTGTTAGAAAAGAAATGTTTTCACGTGTGCTTCCTGTAATGCGTTGCTGGTCAAGAAAATCATGTCTAGGAGTAGGGCCTACGCTAAAAAACTGCAAAGACTTAATGGAAAAGAACTGATAGATACGCAACCAGAGTAGGAACAATGACGTTTTTACAGAATCAAGAAAATGAAATGGCTGCATGATGTTTGAGTCGGCGAGAAGGGTAACTTGCTACAAGATGCCTTGATGACCTTGACTTTGGTACAGTTAAAACACTATCTGGTTACGTACTGGCAGTATAGACTCTGGATAAAATTTACTATTTAGAACAGATACAGAAGGATTACTGGGGATTACTCAACGTTGAGGAGTTGTGTAGATATATGTACTAGTTTTGTTATGTAGAAAAAAACATTTAATAATGACTTTCAAAGCAGTAATACATTATTATAAACATAAATTTTTATAAACCAATAAATGTTTGTGAGACTGAGGCTGTATAATTCATACTGCGTATGCATGGTATTACTATATGGATTCAGAGCCTTTGATAAGCGGCAAATATTTGAGTGGGTAAGTGTTTCGCAAACATTATAGAATAGGCTAAGTGTTTACAAAATGATTCTTTTTATTATTATCCTTTGCTAATATAATAAAATGGCATTGACTTCGCGAATGTCAAATACAGAATTGAAATCTGACAAAAGTGTATCTGAGTTATTAAGATTTCTCTGAATGAAAATTCTATTTTTTTCTTTTAAAATAATAACACACAGAAGTAGTGTATTATATGGCCAACGTGCTGTATAGAGTAGCACTAACAATGTTTCTGACGACCAGAAATGAACAGTGATTACTAAGCATCAGAAAACGGAATATACAGAACCTACGGAAAATAGAAAAAAGGAGTAAAATTAAATTGTAAATTCACACGCGCGCACACACACACGTTTTCAAATAATAAATACTTCAGTTTCTTAAATTATTATCGTTGTATTTTTATATTTTTACGTGACTCATGTTTCACAGAATAGATTTGTGTCATCAGAGATTTCCTTATGAATACTGTATAAAAATCCTGCAAGAAGCAGTCAAGAGTTACCCACAAAATTATATATATTACAACGTACCAAATCCCATAGATTTGGGGTTATATGTAGAAAGTTTCAAAAATCAAGTATAAAATAAATTTAAATCGATAGAACCATATCTCGCGCGGTAGCGAGCATTTGAAACAATTGTAAAACGCCCAGCGGATTGTTCCGTTGGCGTTATGTAATCGCACACGCACCGTTATAAATTAGGGACACGCCCTAACTTTAAAACATTAATATTTCGGAAACGAATAAATATAGGCAAAATCCAAAATAGCCAAAATGTTTGCCGAAATATCAATAATAGGGTGTGCAAATTTCAATAAATATAATTAAAGAGTTAATGAGATAATTCATTATATTTAAAAAAACTTCCATAGTAAGAGAGCTAGGGAGTTCAGATTTGGATATGTTATAATTGTAAAAATTACGAATCAACTGTATATGTTAGATTAAGCATAACTTGGCTTGCGGCCAAGATAAGCGCAATAAAAATTGCAAAAGGACGTCCGACCGACAATTGGTTCCGGTGTATTCCAGAATATTAAAAATAATAATAATTCTCGGACTGTGGGAATTATTTTTTGTTCTCACGGAATGAAGTGACTACATTTTAAGTAGAAGGGAGAATGTTTCAGCCAATCAGATCATTCGAAAAATTTTGAACAACCGTTGTTTCGAGCTGAACGCTCTTCACTCTTCTGTTAACATTCAACCAGTAAACACATACTCTTCTGCCAGGACTCAAACAGTGAACACACACACACACACACTTCTGTAAAGTTTCAACTTCTGAACGACACAGACACTCTTCTATAACGACTGGACTGTGACGGCGTTTACGTGCGATAGTCTTATTCATCAACAAATAAGCGTACTGCGCAATACACTCAAACTGTTGGCGTACGCATATAAGAGATCGACCATATACTACTAGAAGTCATGCCCAGACTACAACAGAACGAGGCCGTCTAAATCGTGGTACGAGCTGAAGAACTGACGACGCAGAGCTACACCCGAGACGAGGTACACACACACGAGAGCAGAGTATCCGGACCGAGGGCCTGAAGCAGTTGCAGCAGTTAGACCACGGACGTTAAATCCATCAACAGTTGCCGAAGGAACGGAGTTGCTGATCCCTGAACTCTTCGTTGGAAACCAGGACGCAGCGGAAATCATCGCCACTAGCTGATTGGACTAGGACATCGAGGGACCCCAGAGGACATCTCCGAGAACTTCAGTACCAGGAAAGTCAAAAATCATTTATACATTTTTATATAAAAAGATCATTTTTCTTTCTTTTGTTAAAATCAATTGTAAAGTTAACTTCATTCAGATGCCTATAAAAACAGAGACTCTAAGTTAATAAGAACTTCAATATTGTGATAATCTGTAGAACAAGTATAAGTTAAGTAAGAAGCAATAGATAAGAAATAGACATAGATAAAAGCGCTATACAAATCTTAAAATTGAATCACTTAAGAAACTTATACTGCAGTATACGTGAATCCAATCACAAGTAAATAAAAAGCACGTAGAACAAGATTCACGGCTAATTTATTTAAGAGAATTTTAAAAAGCATTCTGAAGTAGTAAAACCAATATTAAAGTCTTGAAAAATCATTAATTAAATTATTTAAAAAAATTAACTTTTGAAAGTAATAAGAAACAAGTTCGAATAGATTCATATTTCTAAGCTTTCCTTCTGAAAGCTAATATTCATTCTGAAAACATTGATCAAATTACTCATTACTCTTTAGTACGTAAGAATTACGTTAGATGTAAGTTTTTCATTTTATGTGCTATTAGAATAATAAACCCCAATTTTATACCCAACACTGTTTTGTTATTGCTGTACTCCAAAATCTACCAACATCACAAAACTATTCACAATTATTATAACGATACACTTTGTGCTTGTACTTTTGAATTAACCTACTTGCGAATTCAAATCACAAATTCCTACGGCCCTAGTCGGAAGAAGAAGACGCAAGAACGCACAGCAGGTAGGTCAGTTCACACACCATAATTTGTAAAGTTATAAATGTCGCCCTGAACTTGGGGCTTCCCGAAGTTAAGAAAGTTGTAAAGTTATATATGTCGCCCGGAACGTGGGGCCTGATTTAATTTTGATTAAATTTTAAATTGTAAAATTTAATTGTAGCAAATTAAATTGCAACAAATTTGCTGTTTTAATTAGTAAAACAGCTGGCGTCCAACTCGAACAATCCCTAAAGAAAGTTTTGTGAATTGGTAATAAGTACAGCAATAGAGTGTTAAGAATATTGTGTAATAATGGAGACCGACAAAATGTTAAAACAATTGTTGCAAGAGATGAAACAAAACGCGGCAGAAATGAATACGAAATTTGAGCAAACAAACGCGGAATCGAAACGCGAGTTAACAGATAGTATAAACGCGAAATTTGAACAAAGTGCAGTCAAAGCTGAACTAAATATCGCGGAATTAACGGCTAAAATAGACGCACAGAAAACTAGTTTAACTGAGACACTAGAACAGACTAACGCGGATATAAACGCGGAAATAAGACAGACCGATACTAAAATCGCTGCTAAAATCACCGAAGTCGGAGAAAAAATTCATACGGTCGAGACTAAAATAAATGAACGTTTTAAGGTTTTTGAGACCACAATGCATAAATCGTTTATTGAACAGATTTCGCGTATGGAGGGGCAATATAAAGAACACATCAGCAAGTGTGAAAAACAGACCGCGGATGTAGCTAAAAAAGTCGATAATCTTGAAGTACGGATACAAACTGACGTAAGCGAAACACAACGACAAGTTGCTAGGTTAGACGCGTCGATTGTAGAAGTTCGTTCCGATGTCGACGCAAATAGAGTAAATGTATTACAAACGCTTAGCGAGGAGATTTCCAAAGTGCGACAGGAAGTACGGAGGAAATCGGCACCAAATATTCTAGTACAAGGGCAAGTAGACGAAAAGAATCGAGTCTATTTCACCGGTGAAAATAATGAAAACCCGATCGAATTCTTGCTAACTTGCGAAAACGAAATGGCAAGGGTAGGTTCGCGATTAGAGGACCAAGACCGGATACAGTGGGTAGTTAACGCGATGCGTGATTCAGCCAGGAGATGGTATAACATTGTACGTGATAAAATTACCACATACACGGAATTTAGACAAATGTTTGAAAACCGATATTGGAATGCGCACACGCAAAGGCTCTTGCGCAATGAATTAGAATACGGACGTTACGACCGGAAGCAGGGTATAACGCCCGAAAACTATATCATACAACAGGTTGAACGTGCTAAACATTTAACACCAGCGTTTTCCGAGGTTGATATAGTCACGAAATTGGCGTACCATTTTAATCATAATATTCGTGTAGCGGCATTTACGCAAGGCATACGTACGGTTGACGAACTATTAATATTGATATCCCAAAGTGAGACCGTTTTCGATTTCGGCGGATAGAGGTATAGCCCGAACTATAATCCAAATAATGATAGCCAAAACAGACTTGGGCAATATCATACCCAAACTGATCCAAGGCCTAGTACTAGTTCGGCTCCACAACAAGCATCGCCGGAACCGCAAAATAAAACCTTTGAATATAAGGGGAAGACGAGTTTCAATAGGCAGAAACCGATAAGCAAAGGCAACGATGGAACTCCAATGAGAGCCATACAAACAGTCGCGGTATCAGATACCGGTACGAGCGCACAAACTAGCGAAATAGAAAATGTTAGAGACCCTATTGCAAAAGTGAAACAGTTTCCCCATACAAAAAACGTGCAACAGGGCACATCCAAAAAGGATGCGCAATAAACCATGCAAAAATGTTTAGAAATAAGGTTGGTAGAAATAAGAAAAATAGTAGGTGTAAGAAAGATGATTTTCCTCATGAAATTTGTGTGCCGGTTAATAAGGTGTTCCAACCGGACGTTAGAGAACCATTGTTAGAGTTAAATACAATACAACAATGCCCACCTAACACAGCATGTCCGGTAGTACAGGAACATGGAAACGGCGTTCCCACGGAGGTACATTTGGATGTCGCTAGTGTGGTATCCGGGAGTAGCGAAGGATTTTACGCGTGGATAGAAGAATATTGTCTGTCGAACCACTCATAAAGAGAGTTATCAAATATTAGTGGCACTGTAAATATAGATCATGTAAAGTTAGAAATAATTTGAATACTAATATTTAAATATCAATAATAATTGTTTAATATAAATTAGAGTATTAGATATAAATAATAATAATTGTGGGCAAGTTATAAATAAATAACATCAATTCGTAGCATTTGCTGAACAAACAAACGAGCCGAGGTGTGAGGACGGGTGACGGTTACAGGAAACGCGTTCACAAAGCAACGACGCGCACACGAGCCCGCACGCAGCTGGTTTTTAAACGCAGAGGCTAATTAACGGTGTTTACTACGCGATAACAGGGGTAGCGAAACGGAAGCACATTCCTAAGCGCACGCGCCACTATTGTCTGTTGTCATCTGTGTGAAATACCTTGTAAATTGTCTCGCTATTACATACTACCCATGCTACAAACATTGTCTCACAATACTTTTATACACAATATCTTAATTCTATTAGAAGTAAGTTATATTTATAAAGCTTGTATGTATAAGACAGTTATATCAGTATATGTTTTGTATGTAAATAGAACAATGCATACTTGTGAAACATGAAGAATGTACATGAAGAAAAAAAATAAAATAAAAAACTGTATAATCTACATTCATTTTTTTTTTTAACGAGTGGGGGTGTATATAACGTACCAAATCCCATATATTTGGGATTATATGTAGAAAGTTTCAGAAATCAAGTATAAAATAAATTTAAATCGATAGAACCATATCTCGCGCGGTAGCGAGCATTTGAAACAATTGTAAAACGCCCAGCGGATATGTTCCGTTGGCGTTATGTAATCGCACACGCACCATTATAAATTAGGGACACGCCCTAACTTTAAAACATTAATACTTCGGAAACGAATAAATATAAGCAAAATCCAAAATAGCCAAAATGTTTGCCGAAATATTAATAATAGGGTGTGCAAATTTCAATAAATATAATTAAAGAGTTAATGAGATAATTCATTATATTTAAAAAACTTCCATAGTAAGAGAGCTAGGGAGTTCAGATTTGGATATGTTATAATTGTAAAAATTACGAATCAACTGTATATGTTAGATTAAGCATAACTTGGCTTGCGGCCAAGATAAGCGCAATAAAATTTGCAAAAGGACGTCCGACCGACAATTGGTTCCGGTGTATTCCAGAATATTAAAAATAATAATAATTCTCGGACTGTGGGAATTATTTTTTGTTCTCACGGAATGAAGTGACTACATTTTAAGTAGAAGGGAGAATGTTTCAGCCAATCAGATCATTCGAAAAATTTTGAACAACCGTTGTTTCGAGCTGAACGCTCTTCACTCTTCTGTTAACATTCAACCAGTAAACACATACTCTTCTGCCAGGACTCAAACAGTGAACACACACACACACACACTTCTGTAAAGTTTCAACTTCTGAACGACACAGACACTCTTCTATAACGACTGGACTGTGACGGCGTTTACGTGCGATAGTCTTATTCATCAACAAATAAGCGTACTGCGCAATACACTCAAACTGTTGGCGTACGCATATAAGAGATCGACCATATACTACTAGAAGTCATGCCCAGACTACAACAGAACGAGGCCGTCTAAATCGTGGTACGAGCTGAAGAACTGACGACGCAGAGCTACACCCGAGACGAGGTACACACACACGAGAGCAGAGTATCCGGACCGAGGGCCTGAAGCAGTTGCAGCAGTTAGACCACGGACGTTAAATCCATCAACAGTTGCCGAAGGAACGGAGTTGCTGATCCCTGAACTCTTCGTTGGAAACCAGGACGCAGCGGAAATCATCGCCACTAGCTGATTGGACTAGGACATCGAGGGACCCCAGAGGACATCTCCGAGAACTTCAGTACCAGGAAAGTCAAAAATCATTTATACATTTTTATATAAAAAGATCATTTTTCTTTCTTTTGTTAAAATCAATTGTAAAGTTAACTTCATTCAGATGCCTATAAAAACAGAGACTCTAAGTTAATAAGAACTTCAATATTGTGATAATCTGTAGAACAAGTATAAGTTAAGTAAGAAGCAATAGATAAGAAATAGACATAGATAAAAGCGCTATACAAATCTTAAAATTGAATCACTTAAGAAACTTATACTGCAGTATACGTGAATCCAATCACAAGTAAATAAAAAGCACGTAGAACAAGATTCACGGCTAATTTATTTAAGAGAATTTTAAAAAGCATTCTGAAGTAGTAAAACCAATATTAAAGTCTTGAAAAATCATTAATTAAATTATTTAAAAAAATTAACTTTTGAAAGTAATAAGAAACAAGTTCGAATAGATTCATATTTCTAAGCTTTCCTTCTGAAAGCTAATATTCATTCTGAAAACATTGATCAAATTACTCATTACTCTTTAGTACGTAAGAATTACGTTAGATGTAAGTTTTTCATTTTATGTGCTATTAGAATAATAAACCCCAATTTTATACCCAACACTGTTTTGTTATTGCTGTACTCCAAAATCTACCAACATCACAAAACTATTCACAATTATTATAACGATACACTTTGTGCTTGTACTTTTGAATTAACCTACTTGCGAATTCAAATCACAAATTCCTACGGCCCTAGTCGGAAGAAGAAGACGCAAGAACGCACAGCAGGTAGGTCAGTTCACACCATAATTTGTAAAGTTATAAATGTCGCCCTGAACTTGGGGCTTCCCGAAGTTAAGAAAGTTGTAAAGTTATATATGTCGCCCGGAACGTGGGGCCTGATTTAATTTTGATTAAATTTTAAATTGTAAAATTTAATTGTAGCAAATTAAATTGCAACAAATTTGCTGTTTTAATTAGTAAAACAGCTGGCGTCCAACTCGAACAATCCCTAAAGAAAGTTTTGTGAATTGGTAATAAGTACAGCAATAGAGTGTTAAGAATATTGTGTAATAATGGAGACCGACAAAATGTTAAAACAATTGTTGCAAGAGATGAAACAAAACGCGGCAGAAATGAATACGAAATTTGAGCAAACAAACGCGGAATCGAAACGCGAGTTAACAGATAGTATAAACGCGAAATTTGAACAAAGTGCAGTCAAAGCTGAACTAAATATCGCGGAATTAACGGCTAAAATAGACGCACAGAAAACTAGTTTAACTGAGACACTAGAACAGACTAACGCGGATATAAACGCGGAAATAAGACAGACCGATACTAAAATCGCTGCTAAAATCACCGAAGTCGGAGAAAAAATTCATACGGTCGAGACTAAAATAAATGAACGTTTTAAGGTTTTTGAGACCACAATGCATAAATCGTTTATTGAACAGATTTCGCGTATGGAGGGGCAATTTAAAGAACACATCAGCAAGTGTGAAAAACAGACCGCGGATGTAGCTAAAAAAGTCGATAATCTTGAAGTACGGATACAAACTGACGTAAGCGAAACACAACGACAAGTTGCTAGGTTAGACGCGTCGATTGTAGAAGTTCGTTCCGATGTCGACGCAAATAGAGTAAATGTATTACAAACGCTTAGCGAGGAGATTTCCAAAGTGCGACAGGAAGTACGGAGGAAATCGGCACCAAATATTCTAGTACAAGGGCAAGTAGACGAAAACAATCGAGTCTATTTCACCGGTGAAAATAATGAAAACCCGATCGAATTCTTGCTAACTTGCGAAAACGAAATGGCAAGGGTAGGTTCGCGATTAGAGGACCAAGACCGGATACAGTGGGTAGTTAACGCGATGCGTGATTCAGCCAGGAGATGGTATAACATTGTACGTGATAAAATTACCACATACACGGAATTTAGACAAATGTTTGAAAACCGATATTGGAATGCGCACACGCAAAGGCTCTTGCGCAATGAATTAGAATACGGACGTTACGACCGGAAGCAGGGTATAACGCCCGAAAACTATATCATACAACAGGTTGAACGTGCTAAAAATTTAACACCAGCGTTTTCCGAGGTTGATATAGTCACGAAATTGGCGTACCATTTTAATCATAATATTCGTGTAGCGGCATTTACGCAAGGCATACGTACGGTTGACGAACTATTAATATTGATATCCCAAAGTGAGACCGTTTTCGATTTCGGCGGATAGAGGTATAGCCCGAACTATAATCCAAATAATGATAGCCAAAACAGACTTGGGCAATATCATACCCAAACTGATCCAAGGCCTAGTACTAGTTCGGCTCCACAACAAGCATCGCCGGAACCGCAAAATAAAACCTTCGAATATAAGGGGAAGACGAGTTTCAATAGGCAGAAACCGATAAGCAAAGGCAACGATGGAACTCCAATGAGAGCCATACAAACAGTCGCGGTATCAGATACCGGTACGAGCGCACAAACTAGCGAAATAGAAAATGTTAGAGACCCTATTGCAAAAGTGAAACAGTTTCCCCATACAAAAAACGTGCAACAGGGCACATCCAAAAAGGATGCGCAATAAACCATGCAAAAATGTTTAGAAATAAGGTTGGTAGAAATAAGAAAAATAGTAGGTGTAAGAAAGATGATTTTCCTCATGAAATTTGTGTGCCGGTTAATAAGGTGTTCCAACCGGACGTTAGAGAACCATTGTTAGAGTTAAATACAATACAACAATGCCCACCTAACACAGCATGTCCGGTAGTACAGGAACATGGAAACGGCGTTCCCACGGAGGTACATTTGGATGTCGCTAGTGTGGTATCCGGGAGTAGCGAAGGATTTTACGCGTGGATAGAAGAATATTGTCTGTCGAACCACTCATAAAGAGAGTTATCAAATATTAGTGGCACTGTAAATATAGATCATGTAAAGTTAGAAATAATTTGAATACTAATATTTAAATATCAATAATAATTGTTTAATATAAATTAGAGTATTAGATATAAATAATAATAATTGTGGGCAAGTTATAAATAAATAACATCAATTCGTAGCATTTGCTGAACAAACAAACGAGCCGAGGTGTGAGGACGGGTGACGGTTACAGGAAACGCGTTCACAAAGCAACGACGCGCACACGAGCCCGCACGCAGCTGGTTTTTAAACGCAGAGGCTAATTAACGGTGTTTACTACGCGATAACAGGGGTAGCGAAACGGAAGCACATTCCTAAGCGCACGCGCCACTATTGTCTGTTGTCATCTGTGTGAAATACCTTGTAAATTGTCTCGCTATTACATACTACCCATGCTACAAACATTGTCTCACAATACTTTTATACACAATATCTTAATTCTATTAGAAGTAAGTTATATTTATAAAGCTTGTATGTATAAGACAGTTATATCAGTATATGTTTTGTATGTAAATAGAACAATGCATACTTGTGAAACATGAAGAATGTACATGAAGAAAAAAAATAAAATAAAAAACTGTATAATCTACATTCATTTTTTTTTTTAACGAGTGGGGGTGTATATAACGTACCAAATCCCATATATTTGGGATTATATGTAGAAAGTTTCAGAAATCAAGTATAAAATAAATTTAAATCGATAGAACCATATCTCGCGCGGTAGCGAGCATTTGAAACAATTGTAAAACGCCCAGCGGATATGTTCCGTTGGCGTTATGTAATCGCACACGCACCATTATAAATTAGGGACACGCCCTAACTTTAAAACATTAATACTTCGGAAACGAATAAATATAAGCAAAATCCAAAATAGCCAAAATGTTTGCCGAAATATTAATAATAGGGTGTGCAAATTTCAATAAATATAATTAAAGAGTTAATGAGATAATTCATTATATTTAAAAAACTTCCATAGTAAGAGAGCTAGGGAGTTCAGATTTGGATATGTTATAACTGTAAAAATTACGAATATATGTTAGATTAAGCATAACTTGGCTTGCGGCCAAGATAATCGCAATACAAATTGCAACCGGACGTCCGACCGACAATTGGTTCCGGTGTATTCCAGAATATTAAAAATAATAATAATTCTCGGACTGTGGGAATTATTTTTTGTTCTCACGGAATGAGGTGACTACATTTTAAGTATAAGGGAGAATGTTTCAGCCAATCAGATCATTCTAAAAATTTTGAACAACCGTTGTTTCGAGCTGAACGCTCTTCACTCTTCTGTTAACATTCAACCAGTAAACACATACTCTTCTGCCAGGACTCAAACAGTGAACACACACACACACTTCTGTAAAGTTTCAACTTCTGAACGACACAGACACTCTTCTATAACGACTGGACTGTGACGGCGTTTACGTGCGATAGTCTTATTCATCAACAAATAAGCGTACTGCGCAATACACTCTAACTGTTGGCGTACGCATATAAGAGATCGACCATATACTACTAGAAGTCATGCCCAGACTACAACAGAACGAGGCCGTCTAAATCGTGGTACGAGCTGAAGAACTGACGACGCAGAGCTACACCCGAGACGAGGTACACACACACGAGAGCAGAGTATCCGGACCGAGGGCCTGAAGCAGTTGCAGCAGTTAGACCACGGACGTTAAATCCATCAACAGTTGCCGAAGGAACGGAGTTGCTGATCCCTGAACTCTTCGTTGGAATCCAGGACGCAGCGGAAATCATCGCCACTAGCTGATTGGACTAGGACATCGAGGGACCCCAGAGGACATCTCCGAGAACTTCAGTACCAGGAAAGTCAAAAATCATTTATACATTTTTATATAAAAAGATCATTTTTCTTTCTTTTGTTAAAATCAATTGTAAAGTTAACTTCATTCAGATGCCTATAAAAACAGAGACTCTAAGTTAATAAGAACTTCAATATTGTGATAATCTGTAGAACAAGTATAAGTTAAGTAAGAAGCAATAGATAAGAAATAGACATAGATAAAAGCGCTATACAAATCTTAATATTGAATCACTTAAGAAACTTATACTGCAGTATACGTGAATCCAATCACAAGTAAATAAAAAGCACGTAGAACAAGATTCACGGCTAATTTTTTAAGAGAATTTTAAAAAGCATTCTGAAGTAGTAAAACCAATATTAAAGTCTTGAAAAATCATTAATTAAATTATTTAAAAAAATTAACTTTTGAAAGTAATAAGAAACAAGTTCGAATAGATTCATATTTCTAAGCTTTCCTTCTGAAAGCTAATATTCATTCTGAAAACATTGATCAAATTACTCATTACTCTTTAGTACGTAAGAATTACGTTAGATGTAAGTTTTTCATTTTATGTGCTATTAGAATAATAAACCCCAATTTTATACCCAACACTGTTTTGTTATTGCTGTACTCCAAAATCTACCAACATCACAAAACTATTCACAATTATTATAACGATACACTTTGTGCTTGTACTTTTGAATTAACCTACTTGCGAATTCAAATCACAAATTCCTACGGCCCTAGTCGGAAGAAGAAGACGCAAGAACGCACAGCAGGTAGGTCAGTTCACACACCATAATTTGTAAAGTTATAAATGTCGCCCTGAACTTGGGGCTTCCCGAAGTTAACAAAGTTGTAAAGTTATATATGTCGCCCGCAACGTGGGGCCTGATTTAATTTTGTTTAAATTTTAAATTGTAAAATTTAATTGTAGCAAATTAAATTGCAACAAATTTGCTGTTTTAATTAGTAAAACAGCTGGCGTCCAACTCGAACAATCCCTAAAGAAAGTTTTGTGAATTGGTAATAAGTACAGCAATAGAGTGTTAAGAATATTGTGTAATAATGGAGACCGACAAAATGTTAAAACAATTGTTGCAAGAGATGAAACAAAACGCGGCAGAAATGAACACGAAATTTGAGCAAACAAACGCGGAATCGAAACGCGAGTTAACAGATAATATAAACGCGAAATTTGAACAAAGTGCAGTCAAAGCTGAACTAAATATCGCGGAATTAACGGCTAAAATAGACGCACAGAAAACTAGTTTAACTGAGACACTAGAACAGACTAACGCGGATATAAACGCGGAAATAAGACAGACCGATACTAAAATCGCTGCTAAAATCACCGAAGTCGGAGAAAAAATTCATACGGTCGAGACTAAAATAAATGAACGTTTTAAGGTTTTTGAGACCACAATGCATAAATCGTTTATTGAACAGATTTCGCGTATGGAGGGGCAATTTAAAGAACACATCAGCAATTGTGAAAAACAGACCGCGGATGTAGCTAAAAAAGTCGATAATCTTGAAGTACGGATACAAACTGACGTAAGCGAAACACAACGACAAGTTGCTAGGTTAGACGCGTCGATTGTAGAAGTTCGTTCCGATGTCGACGCAAATAGAGTAAATGTATTACAAACGCTTAGCGAGGAGATTTCCAAAGTGCGACAGGAAGTACGGAGGAAATCGGCACCAAATATTCTAGTACAAGGGCTGGTAGACGAAAAGAATCGAGTCTATTTCACCGGTGACAATAATGAAAACCCGATCGAATTCTTGCTAACTTGCGAAAACGAAATGGCAAGGGTAGGTTCGCGATTAGAGGACCAAGACCGGATACAGTGGGTAGTTAACGCTATGCGTGATTCAGCCAGGAGATGGTATAACATTGTACGTGATAAAATTACCACATACACGGAATTTAGACAAATGTTTGAAAACCGATATTGGAATGCGCACACGCAAAGGCTCTTGCGCAATGAATTAGAATACGGACGTTACGACCGGAAGCAGGGTATAACGCCCGAAAACTATATCATACAACAGGTTGAACGTGCTAAACATTTAACACCAGCGTTTTCCGAGGTTGATATAGTCACGAAATTGGCGTACCATTTTAATCATAATGTTCGTGTAGCGGCATTTACGCAAGGCATACGTACGGTTGACGAACTATTAATATTGATATCCCAAAGTGAGACCGTTTTCGATTTCGGCGGATAGAGGTATAGCCCGAACTATAATCCAAATAATGATAGCCAAAACAGACTTGGGCAATATCATACCCAAACTGATCCAAGGCCTAGTACTAGTTCGGCTCCACAACAAGCATCGCCGGAACCGCAAAATAAAACCTTTGAATATAAGGGGAAGACGAGTTTCAATAGGCAGAAACCGATACGCAAAGGCAACGATGGAACTCCAATGAGAGCCATACAAACAGTCGCGGTATCAGATACCGGTACGAGCGCACAAACTAGCGAAATAGAAAATGTTAGAGACCCTATTGCAAAAGTGAAACAGTTCCCCATACAAAAAACGTGCAACAGGGCACATCCAAAAAGGATGCGCAATAAACCATGCAAAAATGTTTAGAAATAAGGTTGGTAGAAATAAGAAAAATAGTAGGTGTAAGAAAGATGATTTTCCTCATGAAATTTGTGTGCCGGTTAATAAGGTGTTCCAACCGGACGTTAGAGAACCATTGTTAGAGTTAAATACAATACAACAATGCCCACCTAACACAGCATGTCCGGTAGTACAGGAACATGGAAACGGCGTTCCCACGGAGGTACATTTGGATGTCGCTAGTGTGGTATCCGGGAGTAGCGAAGGATTTTACGCGTGGATAGAAGAATATTGTCTGTCGAACCACTCATAAAGAGAGTTATCAAATATTAGTGGCACTGTAAATATAGATCATGTAAAGTTAGAAATAATTTGAATACTAATATTTAAATATCAATAATAATTGTTTAATATAAATTAGAGTATTAGATATAAATAATAATAATTGTGGGCAAGTTATAAATAAATAACATCAATTCGTAGCATTTGCTGAACAAACAAACGAGCCGAGGTGTGAGGACGGGTGACGGTTACAGGAAACGCGTTCACAAAGCAACGACGCGCACACGAGCCCGCACGCAGCTGGTTTTTAAACGCAGAGGCTAATTAACGGTGTTTACTACGCGATAACAGGGGTAGCGAAACGGAAGCACATTCCTAAGCGCACGCGCCACTATTGTCTGTTGTCATCTGTGTGAAATACCTTGTAAATTGTCTCGCTATTACATACTACCCATGCTACAAACATTGTCTCACAATACTTTTATACACAATATCTTAATTCTATTAGAAGTAAGTTATATTTATAAAGCTTGTATGTATAAGACAGTTATATCAGTATATGTTTTGTATGTAAATAGAACAATGCATACTTGTGAAACATGAAGAATGTACATGAAGAAAAAAAATAAAATAAAAAACTGTATAATCTACATTCATTTTTTTTTTTAACGAGTGGGGGTGTATATAACGTACCAAATCCCATATATTTGGGATTATATGTAGAAAGTTTCAGAAATCAAGTATAAAATAAATTTAAATCGATAGAACCATATCTCGCGCGGTAGCGAGCATTTGAAACAATTGTAAAACGCCCAGCGGATATGTTCCGTTGGCGTTATGTAATCGCACACGCACCATTATAAATTAGGGACACGCCCTAACTTTAAAACATTAATACTTCGGAAACGAATAAATATAAGCAAAATCCAAAATAGCCAAAATGTTTGCCGAAATATTAATAATAGGGTGTGCAAATTTCAATAAATATAATTAAAGAGTTAATGAGATAATTCATTATATTTCAAAAACTTCCATAGTAAGAGAGCTAGGGAGTTCAGATTTGGATATGTTATAACTGTAAAAATTACGAATATATGTTAGATTAAGCATAACTTGGCTTGCGGCCAAGATAATCGCAATACAAATTGCAACCGGACGTCCGACCGACAATTGGTTCCGGTGTATTCCAGAATATTAAAAATAATAATAATTCTCGGACTGTGGGAATTATTTTTTGTTCTCACGGAATGAGGTGACTACATTTTAAGTATAAGGGAGAATGTTTCAGCCAATCAGATCATTCTAAAAATTTTGAACAACCGTTGTTTCGAGCTGAACGCTCTTCACTCTTCTGTTAACATTCAACCAGTAAACACATACTCTTCTGCCAGGACTCAAACAGTGAACACACACACACACTTCTGTAAAGTTTCAACTTCTGAACGACACAGACACTCTTCTATAACGACTGGACTGTGACGGCGTTTACGTGCGATAGTCTTATTCATCAACAAATAAGCGTACTGCGCAATACACTCTAACTGTTGGCGTACGCATATAAGAGATCGACCATATACTACTAGAAGTCATGCCCAGACTACAACAGAACGAGGCCGTCTAAATCGTGGTACGAGCTGAAGAACTGACGACGCAGAGCTACACCCGAGACGAGGTACACACACACGAGAGCAGAGTATCCGGACCGAGGGCCTGAAGCAGTTGCAGCAGTTAGACCACGGACGTTAAATCCATCAACAGTTGCCGAAGGAACGGAGTTGCTGATCCCTGAACTCTTCGTTGGAATCCAGGACGCAGCGGAAATCATCGCCACTAGCTGATTGGACTAGGACATCGAGGGACCCCAGAGGACATCTCCGAGAACTTCAGTACCAGGAAAGTCAAAAATCATTTATACATTTTTATATAAAAAGATCATTTTTCTTTCTTTTGTTAAAATCAATTGTAAAGTTAACTTCATTCAGATGCCTATAAAAACAGAGACTCTAAGTTAATAAGAACTTCAATATTGTGATAATCTGTAGAACAAGTATAAGTTAAGTAAGAAGCAATAGATAAGAAATAGACATAGATAAAAGCGCTATACAAATCTTAATATTGAATCACTTAAGAAACTTATACTGCAGTATACGTGAATCCAATCACAAGTAAATAAAAAGCACGTAGAACAAGATTCACGGCTAATTTTTTAAGAGAATTTTAAAAAGCATTCTGAAGTAGTAAAACCAATATTAAAGTCTTGAAAAATCATTAATTAAATTATTTAAAAAAATTAACTTTTGAAAGTAATAAGAAACAAGTTCGAATAGATTCATATTTCTAAGCTTTCCTTCTGAAAGCTAATATTCATTCTGAAAACATTGATCAAATTACTCATTACTCTTTAGTACGTAAGAATTACGTTAGATGTAAGTTTTTCATTTTATGTGCTATTAGAATAATAAACCCCAATTTTATACCCAACACTGTTTTGTTATTGCTGTACTCCAAAATCTACCAACATCACAAAACTATTCACAATTATTATAACGATACACTTTGTGCTTGTACTTTTGAATTAACCTACTTGCGAATTCAAATCACAAATTCCTACGGCCCTAGTCGGAAGAAGAAGACGCAAGAACGCACAGCAGGTAGGTCAGTTCACACACCATAATTTGTAAAGTTATAAATGTCGCCCTGAACTTGGGGCTTCCCGAAGTTAACAAAGTTGTAAAGTTATATATGTCGCCCGCAACGTGGGGCCTGATTTAATTTTGTTTAAATTTTAAATTGTAAAATTTAATTGTAGCAAATTAAATTGCAACAAATTTGCTGTTTTAATTAGTAAAACAGCTGGCGTCCAACTCGAACAATCCCTAAAGAAAGTTTTGTGAATTGGTAATAAGTACAGCAATAGAGTGTTAAGAATATTGTGTAATAATGGAGACCGACAAAATGTTAAAACAATTGTTGCAAGAGATGAAACAAAACGCGGCAGAAATGAACACGAAATTTGAGCAAACAAACGCGGAATCGAAACGCGAGTTAACAGATAATATAAACGCGAAATTTGAACAAAGTGCAGTCAAAGCTGAACTAAATATCGCGGAATTAACGGCTAAAATAGACGCACAGAAAACTAGTTTAACTGAGACACTAGAACAGACTAACGCGGATATAAACGCGGAAATAAGACAGACCGATACTAAAATCGCTGCTAAAATCACCGAAGTCGGAGAAAAAATTCATACGGTCGAGACTAAAATAAATGAACGTTTTAAGGTTTTTGAGACCACAATGCATAAATCGTTTATTGAACAGATTTCGCGTATGGAGGGGCAATTTAAAGAACACATCAGCAATTGTGAAAAACAGACCGCGGATGTAGCTAAAAAAGTCGATAATCTTGAAGTACGGATACAAACTGACGTAAGCGAAACACAACGACAAGTTGCTAGGTTAGACGCGTCGATTGTAGAAGTTCGTTCCGATGTCGACGCAAATAGAGTAAATGTATTACAAACGCTTAGCGAGGAGATTTCCAAAGTGCGACAGGAAGTACGGAGGAAATCGGCACCAAATATTCTAGTACAAGGGCTGGTAGACGAAAAGAATCGAGTCTATTTCACCGGTGACAATAATGAAAACCCGATCGAATTCTTGCTAACTTGCGAAAACGAAATGGCAAGGGTAGGTTCGCGATTAGAGGACCAAGACCGGATACAGTGGGTAGTTAACGCTATGCGTGATTCAGCCAGGAGATGGTATAACATTGTACGTGATAAAATTACCACATACACGGAATTTAGACAAATGTTTGAAAACCGATATTGGAATGCGCACACGCAAAGGCTCTTGCGCAATGAATTAGAATACGGACGTTACGACCGGAAGCAGGGTATAACGCCCGAAAACTATATCATACAACAGGTTGAACGTGCTAAACATTTAACACCAGCGTTTTCCGAGGTTGATATAGTCACGAAATTGGCGTACCATTTTAATCATAATGTTCGTGTAGCGGCATTTACGCAAGGCATACGTACGGTTGACGAACTATTAATATTGATATCCCAAAGTGAGACCGTTTTCGATTTCGGCGGATAGAGGTATAGCCCGAACTATAATCCAAATAATGATAGCCAAAACAGACTTGGGCAATATCATACCCAAACTGATCCAAGGCCTAGTACTAGTTCGGCTCCACAACAAGCATCGCCGGAACCGCAAAATAAAACCTTTGAATATAAGGGGAAGACGAGTTTCAATAGGCAGAAACCGATACGCAAAGGCAACGATGGAACTCCAATGAGAGCCATACAAACAGTCGCGGTATCAGATACCGGTACGAGCGCACAAACTAGCGAAATAGAAAATGTTAGAGACCCTATTGCAAAAGTGAAACAGTTCCCCATACAAAAAACGTGCAACAGGGCACATCCAAAAAGGATGCGCAATAAACCATGCAAAAATGTTTAGAAATAAGGTTGGTAGAAATAAGAAAAATAGTAGGTGTAAGAAAGATGATTTTCCTCATGAAATTTGTGTGCCGGTTAATAAGGTGTTCCAACCGGACGTTAGAGAACCATTGTTAGAGTTAAATACAATACAACAATGCCCACCTAACACAGCATGTCCGGTAGTACAGGAACATGGAAACGGCGTTCCCACGGAGGTACATTTGGATGTCGCTAGTGTGGTATCCGGGAGTAGCGAAGGATTTTACGCGTGGATAGAAGAATATTGTCTGTCGAACCACTCATAAAGAGAGTTATCAAATATTAGTGGCACTGTAAATATAGATCATGTAAAGTTAGAAATAATTTGAATACTAATATTTAAATATCAATAATAATTGTTTAATATAAATTAGAGTATTAGATATAAATAATAATAATTGTGGGCAAGTTATAAATAAATAACATCAATTCGTAGCATTTGCTGAACAAACAAACGAGCCGAGGTGTGAGGACGGGTGACGGTTACAGGAAACGCGTTCACAAAGCAACGACGCGCACACGAGCCCGCACGCAGCTGGTTTTTAAACGCAGAGGCTAATTAACGGTGTTTACTACGCGATAACAGGGGTAGCGAAACGGAAGCACATTCCTAAGCGCACGCGCCACTATTGTCTGTTGTCATCTGTGTGAAATACCTTGTAAATTGTCTCGCTATTACATACTACCCATGCTACAAACATTGTCTCACAATACTTTTATACACAATATCTTAATTCTATTAGAAGTAAGTTATATTTATAAAGCTTGTATGTATAAGACAGTTATATCAGTATATGTTTTGTATGTAAATAGAACAATGCATACTTGTGAAACATGAAGAATGTACATGAAGAAAAAAAATAAAATAAAAAACTGTATAATCTACATTCATTTTTTTTTTTAACGAGTGGGGGTGTATATAACGTACCAAATCCCATATATTTGGGATTATATGTAGAAAGTTTCAGAAATCAAGTATAAAATAAATTTAAATCGATAGAACCATATCTCGCGCGGTAGCGAGCATTTGAAACAATTGTAAAACGCCCAGCGGATATGTTCCGTTGGCGTTATGTAATCGCACACGCACCATTATAAATTAGGGACACGCCCTAACTTTAAAACATTAATACTTCGGAAACGAATAAATATAAGCAAAATCCAAAATAGCCAAAATGTTTGCCGAAATATTAATAATAGGGTGTGCAAATTTCAATAAATATAATTAAAGAGTTAATGAGATAATTCATTATATTTAAAAAACTTCCATAGTAAGAGAGCTAGGGAGTTCAGATTTGGATATGTTATAATTGTAAAAATTACGAATCAACTGTATATGTTAGATTAAGCATAACTTGGCTTGCGGCCAAGATAAGCGCAATAAAAATTGCAAAAGGACGTCCGACCGACAATTGGTTCCGGTGTATTCCAGAATATTAAAAATAATAATAATTCTCGGACTGTGGGAATTATTTTTTGTTCTCACGGAATGAAGTGACTACATTTTAAGTAGAAGGGAGAATGTTTCAGCCAATCAGATCATTCGAAAAATTTTGAACAACCGTTGTTTCGAGCTGAACGCTCTTCACTCTTCTGTTAACATTCAACCAGTAAACACATACTCTTCTGCCAGGACTCAAACAGTGAACACACACACACACACACTTCTGTAAAGTTTCAACTTCTGAACGACACAGACACTCTTCTATAACGACTGGACTGTGACGGCGTTTACGTGCGATAGTCTTATTCATCAACAAATAAGCGTACTGCGCAATACACTCAAACTGTTGGCGTACGCATATAAGAGATCGACCATATACTACTAGAAGTCATGCCCAGACTACAACAGAACGAGGCCGTCTAAATCGTGGTACGAGCTGAAGAACTGACGACGCAGAGCTACACCCGAGACGAGGTACACACACACGAGAGCAGAGTATCCGGACCGAGGGCCTGAAGCAGTTGCAGCTGTTAGACCACGGACGTTAAATCCATCAACAGTTGCCGAAGGAACGGAGTTGCTGATCCCTGAACTCTTCGTTGGAAACCAGGACGCAGCGGAAATCATCGCCACTAGCTGATTGGACTAGGACATCGAGGGACCCCAGAGGACATCTCCGAGAACTTCAGTACCAGGAAAGTCAAAAATCATTTATACATTTTTATATAAAAAGATCATTTTTCTTTCTTTTGTTAAAATCAATTGTAAAGTTAACTTCATTCAGATGCCTATAAAAACAGAGACTCTAAGTTAATAAGAACTTCAATATTGTGATAATCTGTAGAACAAGTATAAGTTAAGTAAGAAGCAATAGATAAGAAATAGACATAGATAAAAGCGCTATACAAATCTTAAAATTGAATCACTTAAGAAACTTATACTGCAGTATACGTGAATCCAATCACAAGTAAATAAAAAGCACGTAGAACAAGATTCACGGCTAATTTATTTAAGAGAATTTTAAAAAGCATTCTGAAGTAGTAAAACCAATATTAAAGTCTTGAAAAATCATTAATTAAATTATTTAAAAAAATTAACTTTTGAAAGTAATAAGAAACAAGTTCGAATAGATTCATATTTCTAAGCTTTCCTTCTGAAAGCTAATATTCATTCTGAAAACATTGATCAAATTACTCATTACTCTTTAGTACGTAAGAATTACGTTAGATGTAAGTTTTTCATTTTATGTGCTATTAGAATAATAAACCCCAATTTTATACCCAACACTGTTTTGTTATTGCTGTACTCCAAAATCTACCAACATCACAAAACTATTCACAATTATTATAACGATACACTTTGTGCTTGTACTTTTGAATTAACCTACTTGCGAATTCAAATCACAAATTCCTACGGCCCTAGTCGGAAGAAGAAGACGCAAGAACGCACAGCAGGTAGGTCAGTTCACACCATAATTTGTAAAGTTATAAATGTCGCCCTGAACTTGGGGCTTCCCGAAGTTAAGAAAGTTGTAAAGTTATATATGTCGCCCGGAACGTGGGGCCTGATTTAATTTTGATTAAATTTTAAATTGTAAAATTTAATTGTAGCAAATTAAATTGCAACAAATTTGCTGTTTTAATTAGTAAAACAGCTGGCGTCCAACTCGAACAATCCCTAAAGAAAGTTTTGTGAATTGGTAATAAGTACAGCAATAGAGTGTTAAGAATATTGTGTAATAATGGAGACCGACAAAATGTTAAAACAATTGTTGCAAGAGATGAAACAAAACGCGGCAGAAATGAATACGAAATTTGAGCAAACAAACGCGGAATCGAAACGCGAGTTAACAGATAGTATAAACGCGAAATTTGAACAAAGTGCAGTCAAAGCTGAACTAAATATCGCGGAATTAACGGCTAAAATAGACGCACAGAAAACTAGTTTAACTGAGACACTAGAACAGACTAACGCGGATATAAACGCGGAAATAAGACAGACCGATACTAAAATCGCTGCTAAAATCACCGAAGTCGGAGAAATAATTCATACGGTCGAGACTAAAATAAATGAACGTTTTAAGGTTTTTGAGACCACAATGCATAAATCGTTTATTGAACAGATTTCGCGTATGGAGGGGCAATTTAAAGAACACATCAGCAAGTGTGAAAAACAGACCGCGGATGTAGCTAAAAAAGTCGATAATCTTGAAGTACGGATACAAACTGACGTAAGCGAAACACAACGACAAGTTGCTAGGTTAGACGCGTCGATTGTAGAAGTTCGTTCCGATGTCGACGCAAATAGAGTAAATGTATTACAAACGCTTAGCGAGGAGATTTCCAAAGTGCGACAGGAAGTACGGAGGAAATCGGCACCAAATATTCTAGTACAAGGGCAAGTAGACGAAAACAATCGAGTCTATTTCACCGGTGAAAATAATGAAAACCCGATCGAATTCTTGCTAACTTGCGAAAACGAAATGGCAAGGGTAGGTTCGCGATTAGAGGACCAAGACCGGATACAGTGGGTAGTTAACGCGATGCGTGATTCAGCCAGGAGATGGTATAACATTGTACGTGATAAAATTACCACATACACGGAATTTAGACAAATGTTTGAAAACCGATATTGGAATGCGCACACGCAAAGGCTCTTGCGCAATGAATTAGAATACGGACGTTACGACCGGAAGCAGGGTATAACGCCCGAAAACTATATCATACAACAGGTTGAACGTGCTAAAAATTTAACACCAGCGTTTTCCGAGGTTGATATAGTCACGAAATTGGCGTACCATTTTAATCATAATATTCGTGCAGCGGCATTTACGCAAGGCATACGTACGGTTGACGAACTATTAATATTGATATCCCAAAGTGAGACCGTTTTCGATTTCGGCGGATAGAGGTATAGCCCGAACTATAATCCAAATAATGATAGCCAAAACAGACTTGGGCAATATCATACCCAAACTGATCCAAGGCCTAGTACTAGTTCGGCTCCACAACAAGCATCGCCGGAACCGCAAAATAAAACCTTTGAATATAAGGGGAAGACGAGTTTCAATAGGCAGAAACCGATAAGCAAAGGCAACGATGGAACTCCAATGAGAGCCATACAAACAGTCGCGGTATCAGATACCGGTACGAGCGCACAAACTAGCGAAATAGAAAATGTTAGAGACCCTATTGCAAAAGTGAAACAGTTTCCCCATACAAAAAACGTGCAACAGGGCACATCCAAAAAGGATGCGCAATAAACCATGCAAAAATGTTTAGAAATAAGGTTGGTAGAAATAAGAAAAATAGTAGGTGTAAGAAAGATGATTTTCCTCATGAAATTTGTGTGCCGGTTAATAAGGTGTTCCAACCGGACGTTAGAGAACCATTGTTAGAGTTAAATACAATACAACAATGCCCACCTAACACAGCATGTCCGGTAGTACAGGAACATGGAAACGGCGTTCCCACGGAGGTACATTTGGATGTCGCTAGTGTGGTATCCGGGAGTAGCGAAGGATTTTACGCGTGGATAGAAGAATATTGTCTGTCGAACCACTCATAAAGAGAGTTATCAAATATTAGTGGCACTGTAAATATAGATCATGTAAAGTTAGAAATAATTTGAATACTAATATTTAAATATCAATAATAATTGTTTAATATAAATTAGAGTATTAGATATAAATAATAATAATTGTGGGCAAGTTATAAATAAATAACATCAATTCGTAGCATTTGCTGAACAAACAAACGAGCCGAGGTGTGAGGACGGGTGACGGTTACAGGAAACGCGTTCACAAAGCAACGACGCGCACACGAGCCCGCACGCAGCTGGTTTTTAAACGCAGAGGCTAATTAACGGTGTTTACTACGCGATAACAGGGGTAGCGAAACGGAAGCACATTCCTAAGCGCACGCGCCACTATTGTCTGTTGTCATCTGTGTGAAATACCTTGTAAATTGTCTCGCTATTACATACTACCCATGCTACAAACATTGTCTCACAATACTTTTATACACAATATCTTAATTCTATTAGAAGTAAGTTATATTTATAAAGCTTGTATGTATAAGACAGTTATATCAGTATATGTTTTGTATGTAAATAGAACAATGCATACTTGTGAAACATGAAGAATGTACATGAAGAAAAAAAATAAAATAAAAAACTGTATAATCTACATTCATTTTTTTTTTTAACGAGTGGGGGTGTATATAACGTACCAAATCCCATATATTTGGGATTATATGTAGAAAGTTTCAGAAATCAAGTATAAAATAAATTTAAATCGATAGAACCATATCTCGCGCGGTAGCGAGCATTTGAAACAATTGTAAAACGCCCAGCGGATATGTTCCGTTGGCGTTATGTAATCGCACACGCACCATTATAAATTAGGGACACGCCCTAACTTTAAAACATTAATACTTCGGAAACGAATAAATATAAGCAAAATCCAAAATAGCCAAAATGTTTGCCGAAATATTAATAATAGGGTGTGCAAATTTCAATAAATATAATTAAAGAGTTAATGAGATAATTCATTATATTTAAAAAACTTCCATAGTAAGAGAGCTAGGGAGTTCAGATTTGGATATGTTATAACTGTAAAAATTACGAATATATGTTAGATTAAGCATAACTTGGCTTGCGGCCAAGATAATCGCAATACAAATTGCAACCGGACGTCCGACCGACAATTGGTTCCGGTGTATTCCAGAATATTAAAAATAATAATAATTCTCGGACTGTGGGAATTATTTTTTGTTCTCACGGAATGAGGTGACTACATTTTAAGTAGAAGGGAGAATGTTTCAGCCAATCAGATCATTCTAAAAATTTTGAACAACCGTTGTTTCGAGCTGAACGCTCTTCACTCTTCTGTTAACATTCAACCAGTAAACACATACTCTTCTGCCAGGGCTCAAACAGTGAACACAACACACACACACACTTCTGTAAAGTTTCAACTTCTGAACGACACAGACACTCTTCTATAACGACTGGACTGTGACGGCGTTTACGTGCGATAGTCTTATTCATCAACAAATAAGCGTACTGCGCAATACACAATAACTGTTGGCGTACGCATATAAGAGATCGACCATATACTACTAGAAGTCATGCCCAGACTACAACAGAACGAGGCCGTCTAAATCGTGGTACGAGCTGAAGAACTGACGACGCAGAGCTACACCCGAGACGAGGTACACACACACGAGAGGAGAGTATCCGGACCGAGGGCCTGAAGCAGTTGCAGCTGTTAGACCACGGACGTTAAATCCATCAACAGTTGCCGAAGGAACGGAGTTGCTGATCCCTGAACTCTTCGTTGGAATCCAGGACGCAGCGGAAATCATCGCCACTAGCTGATTGGACTAGGACATCGAGGGACCCCAGAGGACATCTCCGAGAACTTCAGTACCAGGAAAGTCAAAAATCATTTATACATTTTTATATAAAAAGATCATTTTTCTTTCTTTTGTTAAAATCAATTGTAAAGTTAACTTCATTCAGATGCCTATAAAAACAGAGACTCTAAGTTAATAAGAACTTCAATATTGTGATAATCTGTAGAACAAGTATAAGTTAAGTAAGAAGCAATAGATAAGAAATAGACATAGATAAAAGCGCTATACAAATCTTAATATTGAATCACTTAAGAAACTTATACTGCAGTATACGTGAATCCAATCACAAGTAAATAAAAAGCACGTAGAACAAGATTCACGGCTAATTTTTTAAGAGAATTTTAAAAAGCATTCTGAAGTAGTAAAACCAATATTAAAGTCTTGAAAAATCATTAATTAAATTATTTAAAAAAATTAACTTTTGAAAGTAATAAGAAACAAGTTCGAATAGATTCATATTTCTAAGCTTTCCTTCTGAAAGCTAATATTCATTCTGAAAACATTGATCAAATTACTCATTACTCTTTAGTACGTAAGAATTACGTTAGATGTAAGTTTTTCATTTTATGTGCTATTAGAATAATAAACCCCAATTTTATACCCAACACTGTTTTGTTATTGCTGTACTCCAAAATCTACCAACATCACAAAACTATTCACAATTATTATAACGATACACTTTGTGCTTGTACTTTTGAATTAACCTACTTGCGAATTCAAATCACAAATTCCTACGGCCCTAGTCGGAAGAAGAAGACGCAAGAACGCACAGCAGGTAGGTCAGTTCACACACCATAATTTGTAAAGTTATAAATGTCGCCCTGAACTTGGGGCTTCCCGAAGTTAACAAAGTTGTAAAGTTATATATGTCGCCCGCAACGTGGGGCCTGATTTAATTTTGTTTAAATTTTAAATTGTAAAATTTAATTGTAGCAAATTAAATTGCAACAAATTTGCTGTTTTAATTAGTAAAACAGCTGGCGTCCAACTCGAACAATCCCTAAAGAAAGTTTTGTGAATTGGTAATAAGTACAGCAATAGAGTGTTAAGAATATTGTGTAATAATGGAGACCGACAAAATGTTAAAACAATTGTTGCAAGAGATGAAACAAAACGCGGCAGAAATGAACACGAAATTTGAGCAAACAAACGCGGAATCGAAACGCGAGTTAACAGATAATATAAACGCGAAATTTGAACAAAGTGCAGTCAAAGCTGAACTAAATATCGCGGAATTAACGGCTAAAATAGACGCACAGAAAACTAGTTTAACTGAGACACTAGAACAGACTAACGCGGATATAAACGCGGAAATAAGACAGACCGATACTAAAATCGCTGCTAAAATCACCGAAGTCGGAGAAAAAATTCATACGGTCGAGACTAAAATAAATGAACGTTTTAAGGTTTTTGAGACCACAATGCATAAATCGTTTATTGAACAGATTTCGCGTATGGAGGGGCAATTTAAAGAACACATCAGCAATTGTGAAAAACAGACCGCGGATGTAGCTAAAAAAGTCGATAATCTTGAAGTACGGATACAAACTGACGTAAGCGAAACACAACGACAAGTTGCTAGGTTAGACGCGTCGATTGTAGAAGTTCGTTCCGATGTCGACGCAAATAGAGTAAATGTATTACAAACGCTTAGCGAGGAGATTTCCAAAGTGCGACAGGAAGTACGGAGGAAATCGGCACCAAATATTCTAGTACAAGGGCTGGTAGACGAAAAGAATCGAGTCTATTTCACCGGTGACAATAATGAAAACCCGATCGAATTCTTGCTAACTTGCGAAAACGAAATGGCAAGGGTAGGTTCGCGATTAGAGGACCAAGACCGGATACAGTGGGTAGTTAACGCTATGCGTGATTCAGCCAGGAGATGGTATAACATTGTACGTGATAAAATTACCACATACACGGAATTTAGACAAATGTTTGAAAACCGATATTGGAATGCGCACACGCAAAGGCTCTTGCGCAATGAATTAGAATACGGACGTTACGACCGGAAGCAGGGTATAACGCCCGAAAACTATATCATACAACAGGTTGAACGTGCTAAACATTTAACACCAGCGTTTTCCGAGGTTGATATAGTCACGAAATTGGCGTACCATTTTAATCATAATGTTCGTGTAGCGGCATTTACGCAAGGTATACGTACGGTTGACGAACTATTAATATTGATATCCCAAAGTGAGACCGTTTTCGATTTCGGCGGATAGAGGTATAGCCCGAACTATAATCCAAATAATGATAGCCAAAACAGACTTGGGCAATATCATACCCAAACTGATCCAAGGCCTAGTACTAGTTCGGCTCCACAACAAGCATCGCCGGAACCGCAAAATAAAACCTTTGAATATAAGGGGAAGACGAGTTTCAATAGGCAGAAACCGATAAGCAAAGGCAACGATGGAACTCCAATGAGAGCCATACAAACAGCCGCGGTATCAGATACCGGTACGAGCGCACAAACTAGCGAAATAGAAAATGTTAGAGACCCTATTGCAAAAGTGAAACAGTTTCCCCATACAAAAAACGTGCAACAGGGCACATCCAAAAAGGATGCGCAATAAACCATGCAAAAATGTTTAGAAATAAGGTTGGTAGAAATAAGAAAAATAGTAGGTGTAAGAAAGATGATTTTCCTCATGAAATTTGTGTGCCGGTTAATAAGGTGTTCCAACCGGACGTTAGAGAACCATTGTTAGAGTTAAATACAATACAACAATGCCCACCTAACACAGCATGTCCGGTAGTACAGGAACATGGAAACGGCGTTCCCACGGAGGTACATTTGGATGTGGCTAGTGTGGTATCCGGGAGTAGCGAAGGATTTTACGCGTGGATAGAAGAATATTGTCTGTCGAACCACTCATAAAGAGAGTTACCAAATATTAGTGGCACTGTAAATATAGATCATGTAAAGTTAGAAATAATTTGAATACTAATATTTAAATATCAATAATAATTGTTTAATATAAATTAGAGTATTAGATATAAATAATAATAATTGTGGGCAAGTTATAAATAAATAACATCAATTCGTAGCATTTGCTGAACAAACAAACGAGCCGAGGTGTGAGGACGGGTGACGGTTACAGGAAACGCGTTCACAAAGCAACGACGCGCACACGAGCCCGCACGCAGCTGGTTTTTAAACGCAGAGGCTAATTAACGGTGTTTACTACGCGATAACAGGGGTAGCGAAACGGAAGCACATTCCTAAGCGCACGCGCCACTATTGTCTGTTGTCATCTGTGTGAAATACCTTGTAAATTGTCTCGCTATTACATACTACCCATGCTACAAACATTGTCTCACAATATTTTTATACACAATATCTTAATTCTATTAGAAGTAAGTTATATTTATAAAGCTTGTATGTATAAGACAGTTATATCAGTATATGTTTTGTATGTAAATAGAACAATGCATACTTGTGAAACATGAAGAATGTACATGAAGAAAAAAAATAAAATAAAAAACTGTATAATCTACATTCATTTTTTTTTTTAACGAGTGGGGGTGTATATAACGTACCAAATCCCATAGATTTGGGATTATATGTAGAAAGTTTCAGAAATCAAGTATAAAATAAATTTAAATCGATAGAACCATATCTCGCGCGGTAGCGAGCATTTGAAACAATTGTAAAACGCCCAGCGGATATGTTCCGTTGGCGTTATGTAATCGCACACGCACCGTTATAAATTAGGGACACGCCCTAACTTTAAAACATTAATACTTCGGAAACGAATAAATATAAGCAAAATCCAAAATAGCCAAAATGTTTGCCGAAATATTAATAATAGGGTGTGCAAATTTCAATAAATATAATTAAAGAGTTAATGAGATAATTCATTATATTTAAAAAACTTCCATAGTAAGAGAGCTAGGGAGTTCAGATTTGGATATGTTATAACTGTAAAAATTACGAATCAACTGTATATGTTAGATTAAGCATAACTTGGCTTGCGGCCAAGATAATCGCAATACAAATTGCAACCGGACGTCCGACCGACAATTGGTTCCGGTGTATTCCAGAATATTAAAAATAATAATAATTCTCGGACTGTGGGAATTATTTTTTGTTCTCACGGAATGAGGTGACTACATTTTAAGTAGAAGGGAGAATGTTTCAGCCAATCAGATCATTCTAAAAATTTTGAACAACCGTTGTTTCGAGCTGAACGCTCTTCACTCTTCTGTTAACATTCAACCAGTAAACACATACTCTTCTGCCAGGACTCAAACAGTGAACACACACACACACTTCTGTAAAGTTTCAACTTCTGAACGACACAGACACTCTTCTATAACGACTGGACTGTGACGGCGTTTTCGTGCGATAGTCTTATTCATCAACAAATAAGCGTACTGCGCAATACACAATAACTGTTGGCGTACGCATATAAGAGATCGACCATATGCTACTAGAAGTCATGCCCAGACTACAACAGAACGAGGCCGTCTAAATCGTGGTACGAGCTGAAGAACTGACGACGCAGAGCTACACCCGAGACGAGGTACACACACACGAGAGCAGAGTATCCGGACCGAGGGCCTGAAGCAGTTGCAGCAGTTAGACCACGGACGTTAAATCCATCAACAGTTGCCGAAGGAACGGAGTTGCTGATCCCTGAACTCTTCGTTGGAATCCAGGACGCAGCGGAAATCATCGCCACTAGCTGATTGGACTAGGACATCGAGGGACCCCAGAGGACATCTCCGAGAACTTCAGTACCAGGAAAGTCAAAAATCATTTATACATTTTTATATAAAAAGATCATTTTTCTTTCTTTTGTTAAAATCAATTGTAAAGTTAACTTCATTCAGATGCCTATAAAAACAGAGACTCTAAGTTAATAAGAACTTCAATATTGTGATAATCTGTAGAACAAGTATAAGTTAAGTAAGAAGCAATAGATAAGAAATAGACATAGATAAAAGCGCTATACAAATCTTAATATTGAATCACTTAAGAAACTTATACTGCAGTATACGTGAATCCAATCACAAGTAAATAAAAAGCACGTAGAACAAGATTCACGGCTAATTTTTTTAAGAGAATTTTAAAAAGCATTCTGAAGTAGTAAAACCAATATTAAAGTCTTGAAAAATCATTAATTAAATTATTTAAAAAAATTAACTTTTGAAAGTAATAAGAAACAAGTTCGAATAGATTCATATTTCTAAGCTTTCCTTCTGAAAGCTAATATTCATTCTGAAAACATTGATCAAATTAATCATTACTCTTTAGTACGTAAGAATTACGTTAGATGTAAGTTTTTCATTTTATGTGCTATTAGAATAATAAACCCCAATTTTATACCCAACACTGTTTTGTTATTGCTGTACTCCAAAATCTACCAACATCACAAAACTATTCAAAATTATTATAACGATACACTTTGTGTTTGTACTTTTGAATTAACCTACTTGCGAATTCAAATCACAAATTCCTACGGCCCTAGTCGGAAGAAGAAGACGCAAGAACGCACAGCAGGTAGGTCACTTCACACACCATAATTTGTAAAGTTATAAATGTCGCCCTGAACTTGGGGCTTCCCGAAGTTAACAAAGTTGTAAAGTTATATATGTCGCCCGCAACATGGGGCCTGAATTAATTTTGTTTAAATTTTAAATTGTAAAATTTAATTGTAGCAAATTAAATTGCAACAAATTTGCTGTTTTAATTAGTAAAACAGCTGGCGTCCAACTCGAACAATCCCTAAAGAAAGTTTTGTGAATTGGTAATAAGTACAGCAATAGAGTGTTAAGAATATTGTGTAATAATGGAGACCGACAAAATGTTAAAACAATTGTTGCAAGAGATGAAACAAAACGCGGCAGAAATGAACACGAAATTTGAGCAAACAAACGCGGAATCGAAACGCGAGTTAACAGATAATATAAACGCGAAATTTGAACAAAGTGCAGTCAAAGCTGAACTAAATATCGCGGAATTAACGGCTAAAATAGACGCACAGAAAACTAGTTTAACTGAGACACTAGAACAGACTAACGCGGATATAAACGCGGAAATAAGACAGACCGATACTAAAATCGCTGCTAAAATCACCGAAGTCGGAGAAATAATTCATACGGTCGAGACTAAAATAAATGAACGTTTTAAGGTTTTTGAGACCACAATGCATAAATCGTTTATTGAACAGATTTCGCGTATGGAGGGGCGATTTAAAGAACACATCAGCAAGTGTGAAAAACAGACCGCGGATGTAGCTAAAAAAGTCGATAATCTTGAAGTACGGATACAAACTGACGTAAGCGAAACACAACGACAAGTTGCTAAGTTAGACGCGTCAATTGTAGAAGTTCGTTCCGATGTCGACACAAATAGAGTAAATGTATTACAAACGCTTAGCGAGGAGATTTCCAAAGTGCGACAATAAGTACGGAGGAAATCGGCACCAAATATTCTAGTACAAGGGCAAGTAGACGAAAAGAATCGAGTCTATTTCACCGGTGATAATAATGAAAACCCGATCGAATTCTTGCTAACTTGCGAAAACGAAATGGCAAGGGTAGGTTCGCGATTAGAGGACCAAGACCGGATACAGTGGGTAGTTAACGCGATGCGTGATTCAGCCAGGAGATGGTATAACATTGTACGTGATAAAATTACCACATACACGGAATTTAGAAAAATATTTGAAAACCGATATTGGAATGCGCACACGCAAAGACTCTTGCGCAATGAATTAGAATACGGACGTTACGACCGGAAGCAGGGTATAACGCCCGAAAACTATATCATACAACAGGTTGAACGCGCTAAACATTTAACACCAGCGTTTTCCGAGGTTGATATAGTCACGAAATTGGCGTACCATTTTAATCATAATATTCGTGTAGCCGCATTTACGCAAGGCATACGTACGGTTGACGAACTATTAATATTGATATCCCAAAGTGAGACCGTTTTCGATTTCGGCGGATAGAGGTATAGCCCGAACTATAATCCAAATAATGATAGCCAAAACAGACTTGGGCAATATCATACCCAAACTGATCCAAGGCCTAGTACTAGTTCGGCTCCACAACAAGCATCGCCGGAACCGCAAAATAAAACCTTTGAATATAAGGGGAAGACGAGTTTCAATAGGCAGAAACCGATAAGCAAAGGCAACGATGGAACTCCAATGAGAGCCATACAAACAGCCGCGGTATCAGATACCGGTACGAGCGCACAAACTAGCGAAATAGAAAATGTTAGAGACCCTATTGCAAAAGTGAAACAGTTTCCCCATACAAAAAACGTGCAACAGGGCACATCCAAAAAGGATGCGCAATAAACCATGCAAAAATGTTTAGAAATAAGGTTGGTAGAAATAAGAAAAATAGTAGGTGTAAGAAAGATGATTTTCCTCATGAAATTTGTGTGCCGGTTAATAAGGTGTTCCAACCGGACGTTAGAGAACCATTGTTAGAGTTAAATACAATACAACAATGCCCACCTAACACAGCATGTCCGGTAGTACAGGAACATGGAAACGGCGTTCCCACGGAGGTACATTTGGATGTCGCTAGTGTGGTATCCGGGAGTAGCGAAGGATTTTACGCGTGGATAGAAGAATATTGTCTGTCGAACCACTCATAAAGAGAGTTATCAAATATTAGTGGCACTGTAAATATAGATCATGTAAAGTTAGAAATAATTTGAATACTAATATTTAAATATCAATAATAATTGTTTAATATAAATTAGAGTATTAGATATAAATAATAATAATTGTGGGCAAGTTATAAATAAATAACATCAATTCGTAGCATTTGCTGAACAAACAAACGAGCCGAGGTGTGAGGACGGGTGACGGTTACAGGAAACGCGTTCACAAAGCAACGACGCGCACACGAGCCCGCACGCAGCTGGTTTTTAAACGCAGAGGCTAATTAACGGTGTTTACTACGCGATAACAGGGGTAGCGAAACGGAAGCACATTCCTAAGCGCACGCGCCACTATTGTCTGTTGTCATCTGTGTGAAATACCTTGTAAATTGTCTCGCTATTACATACTACCCATGCTACAAACATTGTCTCACAATATTTTTATACACAATATCTTAATTCTATTAGAAGTAAGTTATATTTATAAAGCTTGTATGTATAAGACAGTTATATCAGTATATGTTTTGTATGTAAATAGAACAATGCATACTTGTGAAACATGAAGAATGTACATGAAGAAAAAAAATAAAATAAAAAACTGTATAATCTACATTCATTTTTTTTTTTAACGAGTGGGGGTGTATATAACGTACCAAATCCCATAGATTTGGGATTATATGTAGAAAGTTTCAGAAATCAAGTATAAAATAAATTTAAATCGATAGAACCATATCTCGCGCGGTAGCGAGCATTTGAAACAATTGTAAAACGCCCAGCGGATATGTTCCGTTGGCGTTATGTAATCGCACACGCACCGTTATAAATTAGGGACACGCCCTAACTTTAAAACATTAATACTTCGGAAACGAATAAATATAAGCAAAATCCAAAATAGCCAAAATGTTTGCCGAAATATTAATAATAGGGTGTGCAAATTTCAATAAATATAATTAAAGAGTTAATGAGATAATTCATTATATTTAAAAAACTTCCATAGTAAGAGAGCTAGGGAGTTCAGATTTGGATATGTTATAATTGTAAAAATTACGAATCAACTGTATATGTTACATTAAGCATAACTTGGCTTGCGGCCAAGATAATCGCAATACAAATTGCAACCGGACGTCCGACCGACAATTGGTTCCGGTGTATTCCAGAATATTAAAAATAATAATAATTCTCGGACTGTGGGAATTATTTTTTGTTCTCACGGAATGAGGTGACTACATTTTAAGTAGAAGGGAGAATGTTTCAGCCAATCAGATCATTCTAAAAATTTTGAACAACCGTTGTTTCGAGCTGAACGCTCTTCACTCTTCTGTTAACATTCAACCAGTAAACACATACTCTTCTGCCAGGACTCAAACAGTGAACACACACACACACTTCTGTAAAGTTTCAACTTCTGAACGACACAGACACTCTTCTATAACGACTGGACTGTGACGGCGTTTACGTGCGATAGTCTTATTCATCAACAAATAAGCGTACTGCGCAATACACAATAACTGTTGGCGTACGCATATAAGAGATCGACCATATACTACTAGAAGTCATGCCCAGACTACAACAGAACGAGGCCGTCTAAATCGTGGTACGAGCTGAAGAACTGACGACGCAGAGCTACACCCGAGACGAGGTACACACACACGAGAGCAGAGTATCCGGACCGAGGGCCTGAAGCAGTTGCAGCAGTTAGACCACGGACGTTAAATCCATCAACAGTTGCCGAAGGAACGGAGTTGCTGATCCCTGAACTCTTCGTTGGAATCCAGGACGCAGCGGAAATCATCGCCACTAGCTGATTGGACTAGGACATCGAGGGACCCCAGAGGACATCTCCGAGAACTTCAGTACCAGGAAAGTCAAAAATCATTTATACATTTTTATATAAAAAGATCATTTTTCTTTCTTTTGTTAAAATCAATTGTAAAGTTAACTTCATTCAGATGCCTATAAAAACAGAGACTCTAAGTTAATAAGAACTTCAATATTGTGATAATCTGTAGAACAAGTATAAGTTAAGTAAGAAGCAATAGATAAGAAATAGACATAAATAAAAGCGCTATACAAATCTTAATATTGAATCACTTAAGAAACTTATACTGCAGTATACGTGAATCCAATCACAAGTAAATAAAAAGCACGTAGAACAAGATTCACGGCTAATTTATTTAAGAGAATTTTAAAAAGCATTCTGAAGTAGTAAAACCAATATTAAAGTCTTGAAAAATCATTAATTAAATTATTTAAAAAAATTAACTTTTGAAAGTAATAAGAAACAAGTTCGAATAGATTCATATTTCTAAGCTTTCCTTCTGAAAGCTAATATTCATTCTGAAAACATTGATCAAATTAATCATTACTCTTTAGTACGTAAGAATTACGTTAGATGTAAGTTTTTCATTTTATGTGCTATTAGAATAATAAACCCCAATTTTATACCCAACACTGTTTTGTTATTGCTGTACTCCAAAATCTACCAACATCACAAAACTATTCAAAATTATTATAACGATACACTTTGTGCTTGTACTTTTGAATTAACCTACTTGCGAATTCAAATCACAAATTCCTACGGCCCTAGTCGGAAGAAGAAGACGCAAGAACGCACAGCAGGTAGGTCAGTTCACACACCATAATTTGTAAAGTTATAAATGTCGCCCTGAACTTGGGGCTTCCCGAAGTTAACAAAGTTGTAAAGTTATATATGTCGCCCGCAACATGGGGCCTGATTTAATTTTGTTTAAATTTTAAATTGTAAAATTTAATTGTAGCAAATTAAATTGCAACAAATTTGCTGTTTTAATTAGTAAAACAGCTGGCGTCCAACTCGAACAATCCCTAAAGAAAGTTTTGTGAATTGGTAATAAGTACAGCAATAGAGTGTTAAGAATATTGTGTAATAATGGAGACCGACAAAATGTTAAAACAATTGTTGCAAGAGATGAAACAAAACGCGGCAGAAATGAACACGAAATTTGAGCAAACAAACGCGGAATCGAAACGCGAGTTAACAGATAATATAAACGCGAAATTTGAACAAAGTGCAGTCAAAGCTGAACTAAATATCGCGGAATTAACGGCTAAAATAGACGCACAGAAAACTAGTTTAACTGAGACACTAGAACAGACTAACGCGGATATAAACGCGGAAATAAGACAGACCGATACTAAAATCGCTGCTAAAATCACCGAAGTCGGAGAAATAATTCATACGGTCGAGACTAAAATAAATGAACGTTTTAAGGTTTTTGAGACCACAATGCATAAATCGTTTATTGAACAGATTTCGCGTATGGAGGGGCGATTTAAAGAACACATCAGCAAGTGTGAAAAACAGACCGCGGATGTAGCTAAAAAAGTCGATAATCTTGAAGTACGGATACAAACTGACGTAAGCGAAACACAACGACAAGTTGCTAAGTTAGACGCGTCAATTGTAGAAGTTCGTTCCGATGTCGACACAAATAGAGTAAATGTATTACAAACGCTTAGCGAGGAGATTTCCAAAGTGCGACAATAAGTACGGAGGAAATCGGCACCAAATATTCTAGTACAAGGGCAAGTGGACGAAAAGAATCGAGTCTATTTCACCGGTGAAAATAATGAAAACCCGATCGAATTCTTGCTAACTTGCGAAAACGAAATGGCAAGGGTAGGTTCGCGATTAGAGGACCAAGACCGGATACAGTGGGTAGTTAACGCGATGCGTGATTCAGCCAGGAGATGGTATAACATTGTACGTGATAAAATTACCACATACACGGAATTTAGAAAAATATTTGAAAACCGATATTGGAATGCGCACACGCAAAGACTCTTGCGCAATGTATTAGAATACGGACGTTACGACCGGAAGCAGGGTATAACGCCCGAAAACTATATCATACAACAGGTTGAACGCGCTAAACATTTAACACCAGCGTTTTCCGAGGTTGATATAGTCACGAAATTGGTGTACCATTTTAATCATAATATTCGTGTAGCCGCATTTACGCAAGGCATACGTACGGTTGACGAACTATTAATATTGATATCCCAAAGTGAGACCGTTTTCGATTTCGGCGGATAGAGATATAGCCCGGACTATAATCCAAATAATGATAGCCAAAATAGACGTGGGCAATATCATACCCAAACTGATCCAAGGCCTAGTACTAGTTCGTCTCCACAACAAGCATCGCCGGAACCGCAAAATAAAACCTTTGAATATAAGGGGAAGACGAGTTTCAATAGGCAGAAACCGATAAGCAAAGGCAACGATGGAACTCCAATGAGAGCCATACAAAGAGTCGCGGTATCAGATACCGGTACGAGCGCACAAACTAGCGAAATAGAAAATGTTAGAGACCCTATTGCAAAAGTGAAACAGTTTCCCCATACAAAAAACGTGCAACAGGGCACATCCAAAAAGGATGCGCAATAAACCATGCAAAAATGTTTAGAAATAAGGTTGGTAGAAATAAGAAAAATAGTAGGTGTAAGAAAGATGACTTTCCTCATGAAATTTGTGTGCCGGTTAATAAGGTGTTCCAACCGGACGTTAGAGAACCATTGTTAGAGTTAAATACAATACAACAATGCCCACCTAACACAGCATGTCCGGTAGTACAGGAACATGGAAACGGCGTTCCCACGGAGGTACATTTGGATGTCGCTAGTGTGGTATGCGGGAGTAGCGAAGGATTTTACGCGTGGATAGAAGAATATTGTCTGTCGAACCACTCATAAAGAGAGTTACCAAATATTAGTGGCACTGTAAATATAGATCATGTAAAGTTAGAAATAATTTGAATACTAATATTTAAATATCAATAATAATTGTTTAATATAAATTAGAGTATTAGATATAAATAATAATAATTGTGGGCAAGTTATAAATAAATAACATCAATTCGTAGCATTTGCTGAACAAACAAACGAGCCGAGGTGTGAGGACGGGTGACGGTTACAGGAAACGCGTTCACAAAACAACGACGCGCACACGAGCCCGCACGCAGCTGGTTTTTAAACGCAGAGGCTAATTAACGGTGTTTACTACGCGATAACAGGGGTAGCGAAACGGAAGCACATTCCTAAGCGCACGCGCCACTAATGTCTGTTGTCATCTGTGTAAAATACCTTGTAAATTGTCTCGCTATTACATACTACCCATGTTACAAACATTGTCTCACAATATTTTTATACACAAAATCTTAATTCTATTAGAAGTAAGTTATATTTATAAAGCTTGTATGAATAAGACAGTTATATCAGTATATGTTTTGTATGTAAATAGAACAATGCATACTTGTGAAACATGAAGAATGTACATGAAGAAAAAAAATAAAATAAATAACTGTATAATCTACAATCATTTTTTTTTTAAACGGGTGGGGGTGTATATAACGTACCAAATCCCATAGATTTGGGGTTATATGTAGAAAGTTTCAGAAATCAAGTATAAAATAAATTTAAATCGATAGAACCATATCTCGCGCAGTAGCGAGCATTTGAAACAATTGTAAAACGCCCAGCGGATATGTTCCGTTGGCGTTATGTAATCGCACACGCACCGTTATAAATTAGGGACACGCCCTAACTTTAAAACATTAATACTTCGGAAACGAATAAATATAAGCAAAATCCAAAATAGGCAAAATGTTTGCCGAAATATTAATAATAGGGTGTGCAAATTTCAATAAATATAATTAAAGAGTTAATGAGATAATTCATTATATTTAAAAAACTTCCATAGTAAGAGAGCTAGGGAGTTCAGATTTGGATATGTTATAATTGTAAAAATTAAGAATCAACTGTATATGTTAGATTAAGCATAACTTGGCTTGCGGCCAAGATAATCACAATATAAAATTGCAACCGGACGTCCGACCGACAATTGGTTCCGGTGTATTCCAGAATATTAAAAATAATAATAATTCTCGGACTGTGGGAATTATTTTTTGTTCTCACGGAATGAGGTGACTACATTTTAAGTAGAAGGGAGAATGTTTCAGCCAATCAGATCATTCTAAAAATTTTGAACAACCGTTGTTTCGAGCTGAACGCCCTTCACCCTTCTGTTAACATTCAACCAGTAAACACATACTCTTCTGCCAGGACTCAAACAGTGAACACAACACACACACACACTTCTGTAAAGTTTCAACTTCTGAACGACACAGACACTCTTCTATAACGACTGGACTGTGACGGCGTTTACGTGCGATAGTCTTATTCATCAACAAATAAGCGTACTGCGCAATACACTCTAACTGTTGGCGTACGCATATAAGAGATCGACCATATACTACTAGAAGTCATGCCCAGACTACAACAGAACGAGGCCGTCTAAATCGTGGTACGAGCTGAAGAACTGACGACGCAGAGCTACACCCGAGACGAGGTACACACACACGAGAGCAGAGTATCCGGACCGAGGGCCTGAAGCAGTTGCAGCAGTTAGACCACGGACGTTAAATCCATCAACAGTTGCCGAAGGAACGGAGTTGCTGATCCCTGAACTCTTCGTTGGAATCCAGGACGCAGCGGAAATCATCGCCACTAGCTGATTGGACTAGGACATCGAGGGACCCCAGAGGACATCTTCGAGAACTTCAGTACCAGGAAAGTCAAAAATCATTTATACATTTTTATATAAAAAGATCATTTTTCTTTCTTTTGTTAAAATCAATTGTAAAGTTAACATCATTCAGATGCCTATAAAAACAGAGACTCTAAGTGAATAAGAACTTCAATATTGTGATAATCTGTAGAACAAGTATAAGTTAAGTAAGAAGCAATAGATAAGAAATAGACATAGATAAAAGCGCTATACAAATCTTAATATTGAATCACTTAAGAAACTTATACTGCAGTATACGTGAATCCAATCACAAGTAAATAAAAAGCACGTAGAACAAGATTCACGGCTAATTTATTTAAGAGAATTTTAAAAAGCATTCTGAAGTAGTAAAACCAATATTAAAGTCTTGAAAAATCATTAATTAAATTATTTAAAAAAATTAACTTTTGAAAGTAATAAGAAACAAGTTCGAATAGATTCATATTTCTAAGCTTTCCTTCTGAAAGCTAATATTCATTCTGAAAACATTGATAAAATTACTCATTACTCTTTAGTACGTAAGAATTACGTTAGATGTAAGTTTTTCATTTTATGTGCTATTAGAATAATAAACCCCAATTTTATACCCAACACTGTTTTGTTATTGCTGTACTCCAAAATCTACCAACATCACAAAACTATTCACAATTATTATAACGATACACTTTGTGCTTGTACTTTTGAATTAACCTACTTGCGAATTCAAATCACAAATTCCTACGGCCCTAGTCGGAAGAAGAAGACGCAAGAACGCACAGCAGGTAGGTCAGCTCACACACCATAATTTGTAAAGTTATAAATGTCGCCCTGAACTTGGGGCTTCCCGAAGTTAACAAAGTTGTAAAGTTATATATGTCGCCCGCAACGTGGGGCCTGATTTAATTTTGATTAAATTTTAAATTGTAAAATTTAATTGTAGCAAATTAAATTGCAACAAATTTGCTGTTTTAATTAGTAAAACAGCTGGCGTCCAACTCGAACAATCCCTAAAGAAAGTTTTGTGAATTGGTAATAAGTACAGCAATAGAGTGTTAAGACTATTGTGTAATAATAGAGACCGACAAAATGTTAAAACAATTATTGCAAGAGATGAAACAAAACGCGGCAGAAATGAACACGAAATTTGAGCAAACAAACGCGGAATCGAAACGCGAGTTAACAGATAGTATAAACGCGAAATTTGAACAAAGTGTAGTCAAAGCTGAACTAAATATCGCGGAATTAACGGCTAAAATAGACGCACAGAAAACTAGTTTAACTGAGACACTAGAACAGACTAACGCGGATATAAACGCGGAAATAAGACAGACCGATACTAAAATCGCTGCTAAAATCACCGAAGTCGGAGAAAAAATTCATACGGTCGAGACTAAAATAAATGAACGTTTTAAGGTTTTTGAGACCACAATGCATAAATCGTTTATAGAACAGATTTCGCGTATGGAGGGGCAATTTAAAGAACACATCAGCAATTGTGAAAAACAGACCGCGGATGTAGCTAAAAAAGTCGATAATCTTGAAGTACGGATACAAACTGACGTAAGCGAAACACAACGACAAGTTGCTAGGTTAGACGCGTCGATTGTAGAAGTTCGTTCCGATGTCGACGCAAATAGAGTAAATGTATTACAAACGCTTAGCGAGGAGATTTCCAAAGTGCGACAGGAAGTACGGAGGAAATCGGCACCAAATATTCTAGTACAAGGGCTGGTAGACGAAAAGAATCGAGTCTATTTCACCGGTGAAAATAATGAAAACCCGATCGAATTCTTGCTAACTTGCGAAAACGAAATGGCAAGGGTAGGTTCGCGATTAGAGGACCAAGACCGGATACAGTGGGTAGTTAACGCGATGCGTGATTCAGCCAGGAGATGGTATAACATTGTACGTGATAAAATTACCACATACACGGAATTTAGACAAATGTTTGAAAACCGATATTGGAATGCGCACACGCAAAGGCTCTTGCGCAATGAATTAGAATACGGACGTTACGACCGGAAGCAGGGTATAACGCCCGAAAACTATATCATACAACAGGTTGAACGTGCTAAACATTTAACACCAGCGTTTTCCGAGGTTGATATAGTCACGAAATTGGCGTACCATTTTAATCGTAATATTCGTGTAGCGGCATTTACGCAAGGCATACGTACGGTTGACGAACTATTAATATTGATATCCCAAAGTGAGACCGTTTTCGATTTCGGCGGATAGAGATATAGCCCGGACTATAATCCAAATAATGATAGCCAAAATAGACGTGGGCAATATCATACCCAAACTGATCCAAGGCCTAGTACTAGTTCGGCTCCACAACAAGCATCGCCGGAACCGCAAAATAAAACCTTTGAATATAAGGGGAAGACGAGTTTCAATAGGCAGAAACCGATAAGCAAAGGCAACGATGGAACTCCAATGAGAGCCATACAAAGAGTCGCGGTATCAGATACCGGTACGAGCGCACAAACTAGCGAAATAGAAAATGTTAGAGACCCTATTGCAAAAGTGAAACAGTTTCCCCATACAAAAAACGTGCAACAGGGCACATCCAAAAAGGATGCGCAATAAACCATGCAAAAATGTTTAGAAATAAGGTTGGTAGAAATAAGAAAAATAGTAGGTGTAACAAAGATGATTTTCCTCATGAAATTTGTGTGCCGGTTAATAAGGTGTTCCAACCGGACGTTAGAGAACCATTGTTAGAGTTAAATACAATACAACAATGCCCACCTAACACAGCATGTCCGGTAGTACAGGAACATGGAAACGGCGTTCCCACGGAGGTACATTTGGATGTCGCTAGTGTGGTATCCGGGAGTAGCGAAGGATTTTACGCGTGGATAGAAGAATATTGTCTGTCGAACCACTCATAAAGAGAGTTACCAAATATTAGTGGCACTGTAAATATAGATCATGTAAAGTTAGAAATAATTTGAATACTAATATTTAAATATCAATAATAATTGTTTAATATAACTTAGAGTATTAGATATAAATAATAATAATTGTGGGCAAGTTATAAATAAATAACATCAATTCGTAGCATTTGCTGAACAAACAAACGAGCCGAGGTGTGAGGACGGGTGACGGTTACAGGAAACGCGTTCACAAAGCAACGACGCGCACACGAGCCCGCACGCAGCTGGTTTTTAAACGCAGAGGCTAATTAACGGTGTTTACTACGCGATAACAGGGGTAGCGAAACGGAAGCACATTCCTAAGCGCACGCGCCACTATTGTCTGTTGTCATCTGTGTGAAATACATTGTAAATTGTCTCGCTATTACATACTACCCATGCTACAAACATTGTCTCACAATATTTTTATACACAATATCTTGATTCTATTAGAAGTAAGTTATATTTATAAAGCTTGTATGTATAAGACAGTTATATCAGTATATGTTTTGTATGTAAATAGAACAATGCATACTTGTGAAACATGAAGAATGTACATGAAGAAAAAAAATAAAATAAAAAACTGTATAATCTACATTCATTTTTTTTTTTAACGAGTGGGGGTGTATATAACGTACCAAATCCCATAGATTTGGTGTTATATGTAGAAAGTTTCAGAAATCAAGTATAAAATAAATTTAAATCGATAGAACCATATCTCGCGCGGTAGCGAGCATTTGAAACAATTGTAAAACGCCCAGCGGATATGTTCCGTTGGCGTTATGTAATCGCACACGCACCGTTATAAATTAGGGACACGCCCTAACTTTAAAACATTAATACTTCGGAAACGAATAAATATAAGCAAAATCCAAAATAGCCGAAATATTAATAATAGGGTGTGCAAATTTCAATAAATATAATTAAAGAGTTAATGAGATAATTCATTATATTTAAAAAACTTCCATAGTAAGAGAGCTAGGGAGTTCAGATTTGGATATGTTATAATTGTAAAAATTACGAATCAACTGTATATGTTAGATTAAGCATAACTTGGCTTGCGGCCAAGATAATCACAATACAAATTGCAACCGGACGTCCGACCGACAATTGGTTCCGGTGTATTCCAGAATATTAAAAATAATAATAATTCTCGGACTGTGGGAATTATTTTTTGTTCTCACGGAATGAGGTGACTACATTTTAAGTAGAAGGGAGAATGTTTCAGCCAATCAGATCATTCTAAAAATTTTGAACAACCGTTGTTTCGAGCTGAACGCTCTTCACTCTTCTGTTAACATTCAACCAGTAAACACATACTCTTCTGCCAGGACTCAAACAGTGAACACACACACACACTTCTGTAAAGTTTCAACTTTTGAACGACACAGACACTCTTCTATAACGACTGGACTGTGACGGCGTTTACGTGCGATAGTCTTATTCATCAACAAATAAGCGTACTGCGCAATACACTCAAACTGTTGGCGTACGCATATAAGAGATCGACCATATACTACTAGAAGTCATGCCCAGACTACAACAGAACGAGGCCGTCTAAATCGTGGTACGAGCTGAAGAACTGACGACGCAGAGCTACACCCGAGACGAGGTACACACACACGAGAGCAGAGTATCCGGACCGAGGGCCTGAAGCAGTTGCAGCAGTTAGACCACGGACGTTAAATCCATCAACAGTTGCCGAAGGAACGGAGTTGCTGATCCCTGAACTCTTCGTTGGAATCCAGGACGCAGCGGAAATCATCGCCACTAGCTGATTGGACTAGGACATCGAGGGACCCCAGAGGACATCTTCGAGAACTTCAGTACCAGGAAAGTCAAAAATCATTTATACATTTTTATATAAAAAGATCATTTTTCTTTCTTTTGTTAAAATCAATTGTGAAGTTAACTTCATTCAGATGCCTATAAAAACAGAGACTCTAAGTTAATAAGAACTTCAATATTGTGATAATCTGTAGAACAAGTATAAGTTAAGTAAGAAGCAATAGATGAGAAATAGACATAGATAAAAGCGCTATACAAATCTTAATATTGAATCACTTAAGAAACTTATACTGCAGTATACGTGAATCCAATCACAAGTAAATAAAAAGCACGTAGAACAAGATTCACGGCTAATTTATTTAAGAGAATTTTAAAAAGCATTCTGAAGTAGTAAAACCAATATTAAAGTCTTGAAAAATCATTAATTAATTTATTTAAAAAAATTAACTTTTGAAAGTAATAAGAAACAAGTTCGAATAGATTCATATTTCTAAGCTTTCCTTCTGAAAGCTAATATTCATTCTGAAAACATTGATCAAATTACTCATTACTCTTTAGTACGTAAGAATTACGTTAGATGTAAGTTTTTCATTTTATGTGCTATTAGAATAATAAACCCCAATTTTATACCCAACACTGTTTTGTTATTGCTGTACTCCAAAATCTACCAACATCACAAAACTATTCACAATTATTATAACGATACACTTTGTGCTTGTACTTTTGAATTAACCTACTTGCGAATTCAAATCACAAATTCCTACGGCCCTAGTCGGAAGAAGAAGACGCAAGAACGCACAGCAGGTAGGTCAGTTCACACACCATAATTTGTAAAGTTATAAATGTCGCCCTGAACTTGGGGCTTCCCGAAGTTAAGAAAGTTGTAAAGTTATATATGTCGCCCGGAACGTGGGGCCTGATTTAATTTTGATTAAATTTTAAATTGTAAAATTTAATTGTAGCAAATTAAATTGCAACAAATTTGCTGTTTTAATTAGTAAAACAGCTGGCGTCCAACTCGAACAATCCCTAAAGAAAGTTTTGTGAATTGGTAATAAGTACAGCAATAGAGTGTTAAGAATATTGTGTAATAATGGAGACCGACAAAATGTTAAAACAATTGTTGCAAGAGATGAAACAAAACGCGGCAGAAATGAACACGAAATTTGAGCAAACAAACGCGGAATCGAAACGCGAGTTAACAGATAGTATAAACGCGAAATTTGAACAAAGTGCAGTCAAAGCTGAACTAAATATCGCGGAATTAACGGCTAAAATAGACGCACAGAAAACTAGTTTAACTGAGACACTAGAACAGACTAACGCGGATATAAACGCGGAAATAAGACAGACCGATACTAAAATCGCTGCTAAAATCACCGAAGTCGGAGAAAAAATTCATACGGTCGAGACTAAAATAAATGAACGTTTTAAGGTTTTTGAGAACACAATGCATAAATCGTTTATTGAACAGATTTCGCGTATGGAGGGGCAATTTAAAGAACACATCAGCAAGTGTGAAAAACAGACCGCGGATGTAGCTAAAAAAGTCGATAATCTTGAAGTACGGATACAAACTGACGTAAGCGAAACACAACGACAAGTTGCTAGGTTAGACGCGTCGATTGTAGAAGTTCGTTCCGATGTCGACGCAAATAGAGTAAATGTATTACAAACGCTTAGCGAGGAGATTTCCAAAGTGCGACAGGAAGTACGGAGGAAATCGGCACCAAATATTCTAGTACAAGGGCAAGTAGACGAAAAGAATCGAGTCTATTTCACCGGTGAAAATAATGAAAACCCGATCGAATTCTTGCTAACTTGCGAAAACGAAATGGCAAGGGTAGGTTCGCGATTAGAGGACCAAGACCGGATACAGTGGGTAGTTAACGCGATGCGTGATTCAGCCAGGAGATGGTATAACATTGTACGTGATAAAATTACCACATACACGGAATTTAGACAAATGTTTGAAAACCGATATTGGAATGCGCACACGCAAAGGCTCTTGCGCAATGAATTAGAATACGGACGTTACGATCGGAAGCAGGGTATAACGCCCGAAAACTATATCATACAACAGGTTGAACGTGCTAAACATTTAACACCAGCGTTTTCCGAGGTTGATATAGTCACGAAATTGGCGTACCATTTTAATCATAATATTCGTGTAGCGGCATTTACGCAAGGCATACGTACGGTTGACGAACTATTAATATTGATATCCCAAAGTGAGACCGTTTTCGATTTCGGCGGATAGAGGTATAGCCCGAACTATAATCCAAATAATGATAGCCAAAACAGACTTGGGCAATATCATACCCAAACTGATCCAAGGCCTAGTACTAGTTCGGCTCCACAACAAGCATCGCCGGAACCGCAAAATAAAACCTTTGAATATAAGGGGAAGACGAGTTTCAATAGGCAGAAACCGATAAGCAAAGGCAACGATGGAACTCCAATGAGAGCCATACAAACAGTCGCGGTATCAGATACCGGTACGAGCGCACAAACTAGCGAAATAGAAAATGTTAGAGACCCTATTGCAAAAGTGAAACAGTTCCCCATACAAAAAACGTGCAACAAGGCACATCCAAAAAGGATGCGCAATAAACCATGCAAAAATGTTTAGAAATAAGGTTGGTAGAAATAAGAAAAATAGTAGGTGTAAGAAAGATGATTTTCCTCATGAAATTTGTGTGCCGGTTAATAAGGTGTTCCAACCGGACGTTAGAGAACCATTGTTAGAGTTAAATACAATACAACAATGCCCACCTAACACAGCATGTCCGGTAGTACAGGAACATGGAAACGGCGTTCCCACGGAGGTACATTTGGATGTCGCTAGTGTGGTATCCGGGAGTAGCGAAGGATTTTACGCGTGGATAGAAGAATATTGTCTGTCGAACCACTCATAAAGAGAGTTATCAAATATTAGTGGCACTGTAAATATAGATCATGTAAAGTTAGAAATAATTTGAATACTAATATTTAAATATCAATAATAATTTTTTAATATAAATTAGAGTATTAGATATAAATAATAATAATTGTGGGCAAGTTATAAATAAATAACATCAATTCGTAGCATTTGCTGAACAAACAAACGAGCCGAGGTGTGAGGACGGGTGACGGTTACAGGAAACGCGTTCACAAAGCAACGACGCGCACACGAGCCCGCACGCAGCTGGTTTTTAAACGCAGAGGCTAATTAACGGTGTTTACTACGCGATAACAGGGGTAGCGAAACGGAAGCACATTCCTAAGCGCACGCGCCACTATTGTCTGTTGTCATCTGTGTGAAATACCTTGTAAATTGTCTCGCTATTACATACTACCCATGCTACAAACATTGTCTCACAATATTTTTATACACAATATCTTAATTCTATTAGAAGTAAGTTATATTTATAAAGCTTGTATGAATAAGACAGTTATATCAGTATATGTTTTGTATGTAAATAGAACAATGCATACTTGTGAAACATGAAGAATGTACATGAAGAAAAAAAATAAAATAAAAAACTGTATAATCTACATTCATTTTTTTTTTTAACAAGTGGGGGTGTATATAACGTACCAAATCCCATAGATTTGGGATTATATGTAGAAAGTTTCAGAAATCAAGTATAAAATAAATTTAAATCGATAGAACCATATCTCGCGCGGTAGCGAGCATTTGAAACAATTGTAAAACGCCCAGCGGATATGTTCCGTTGGCGTTATGTAATCGCACACGCACCATTATAAATTAGGGACACGCCCTAACTTTAAAACATTAATACTTCGGAAACGAATAAATATAAGCAAAATCCAAAATAGCCAAAATGTTTGCCGAAATATTAATAATAGGGTGTGCAAATTTCAATAAATATAATTAAAGAGTTAATGAGATAATTCATTATATTTAAAAAACTTCCATAGTAAGAGAGCTAGGGAGTTCAGATTTGGATATGTTATAACTGTAAAAATTACGAATATATGTTAGATTAAGCATAACTTGGCTTGCGGCCAAGATAATCGCAATACAAATTGCAACCGGACGTCCGACCGACAATTGGTTCCGGTGTATTCCAGAATATTAAAAATAATAATAATTCTCGGACTGTGGGAATTATTTTTTGTTCTCACGGAATGAGGTGACTACATTTTAAGTAGAAGGGAGAATGTTTCAGCCAATCAGATCATTCTAAAAATTTTGAACAACCGTTGTTTCGAGCTGAACGCTCTTCACTCTTCTGTTAACATTCAACCAGTAAACACATACTCTTCTGCCAGGACTCAAACAGTGAACACACACACACACTTCTGTAAAGTTTCAACTTCTGAACGACACAGACACTCTTCTATAACGACTGGACTGTGACGGCGTTTACGTGCGATAGTCTTATTCATCAACAAATAAGCGTACTGCGCAATACACAATAACTGTTGGCGTACGCATATAAGAGATCGACCATATACTACTAGAAGTCATGCCCAGACTACAACAGAACGAGGCCGTCTAAATCGTGGTACGAGCTGAAGAACTGACGACGCAGAGCTACACCCGAGACGAGGTACACACACACGAGAGCAGAGTATCCGGACCGAGGGCCTGAAGCAGTTGCAGCAGTTAGACCACGGACGTTAAATCCATCAACAGTTGCCGAAGGAACGGAGTTGCTGATCCCTGAACTCTTCGTTGGAATCCAGGACGCAGCGGAAATCATCGCCACTAGCTGATTGGACTAGGACATCGAGGGACCCCAGAGGACATCTCCGAGAACTTCAGTACCAGGAAAGTCAAAAATCATTTATACATTTTTATATAAAAAGATCATTTTTCTTTCTTTTGTTAAAATCAATTGTAAAGTTAACTTCATTCAGATGCCTATAAAAACAGAGACTCTAAGTTAATAAGAACTTCAATATTGTGATAATCTGTAGAACAAGTATAAGTTAAGTAAGAAGCAATAGATAAGAAATAGACATAGATAAAAGCGCTATACAAATCTTAATATTGAATCACTTAAGAAACTTATACTGCAGTATACGTGAATCCAATCACAAGTAAATAAAAAGCACGTAGAACAAGATTCACGGCTAATTTTTTAAGAGAATTTTAAAAAGCATTCTGAAGTAGTAAAACCAATATTAAAGTCTTGAAAAATCATTAATTAAATTATTTAAAAAAATTAACTTTTGAAAGTAATAAGAAACAAGTTCGAATAGATTCATATTTCTAAGCTTTCCTTCTGAAAGCTAATATTCATTCTGAAAACATTGATCAAATTACTCATTACTCTTTAGTACGTAAGAATTACGTTAGATGTAAGTTTTTCATTTTATGTGCTATTAGAATAATAAACCCCAATTTTATACCCAACACTGTTTTGTTATTGCTGTACTCCAAAATCTACCAACATCACAAAACTATTCACAATTATTATAACGATACACTTTGTGCTTGTACTTTTGAATTAACCTACTTGCGAATTCAAATCACAAATTCCTACGGCCCTAGTCGGAAGAAGAAGACGCAAGAACGCACAGCAGGTAGGTCAGTTCACACACCATAATTTGTAAAGTTATAAATGTCGCCCTGAACTTGGGGCTTCCCGAAGTTAAGAAAGTTGTAAAGTTATATATGTCGCCCGGAACGTGGGGCCTGATTTAATTTTGATTAAATTTTAAATTGTAAAATTTAATTGTAGCAAATTAAATTGCAACAAATTTGCTGTTTTAATTAGTAAAACAGCTGGCGTCCAACTCGAACAATCCCTAAAGAAAGTTTTGTGAATTGGTAATAAGTACAGCAATAGAGTGTTAAGAATATTGTGTAATAATGGAGACCGACAAAATGTTAAAACAATTGTTGCAAGAGATGAAACAAAACGCGGCAGAAATGAACACGAAATTTGAGCAAACAAACGCGGAATCGAAACGCGAGTTAACAGATAGTATAAACGCGAAATTTGAACAAAGTGCAGTCAAAGATGAACTAAATATCGCGGAATTAACGGCTAAAATAGACGCACAGAAAACTAGTTTAACTGAGACACTAGAACAGACTAACGCGGATATAAACGCGGAAATAAGACAGACCGATACTAAAATCGCTGCTAAAATCACCGAAGTCGGAGAAAAAATTCATACGGTCGAGACTAAAATAAATGAACGTTTTAAGGTTTTTGAGACCACAATGCATAAATCGTTTATTGAACAGATTTCGCGTATGGAGGGGCAATTTAAAGAACACATCAGCAAGTGTGAAAAACAGACCGCGGATGTAGCTAAAAAAGTCGATAATCTTGAAGTACGGATACAAACTGACGTAAGCGAAACACAACGACAAGTTGCTAGGTTAGACGCGTCGATTGTAGAAGTTCGTTCCGATGTCGACGCAAATAGAGTAAATGTATTACAAACGCTTAGCAAGGAGATTTCCAAAGTGCGACAGGAAGTACGGAGGAAATCGGCACCAAATATTCTAGTACAAGGGCAAGTAGACGAAAAGAATCGAGTCTATTTCACCGGTGAAAATAATGAAAACCCGATCGAATTCTTGCTAACTTGCGAAAACGAAATGGCAAGGGTAGGTTCGCGATTAGAGGACCAAGACCGGATACAGTGGGTAGTTAACGCGATGCGTGATTCAGCCAGGAGATGGTATAACATTGTACGTGATAAAATTACCACATACACGGAATTTAGACAAATGTTTGAAAACCGATATTGGAATGCGCACACGCAAAGGCTCTTGCGCAATGAATTAGAATACGGACGTTACGATCGGAAGCAGGGTATAACGCCCGAAAACTATATCATACAACAGGTTGAACGTGCTAAACATTTAACACCAGCGTTTTCCGAGGTTGATATAGTCACGAAATTGGCGTACCATTTTAATCATAATATTCGTGTAGCGGCATTTACGCAAGGCATACATACGGTTGACGAACTATTAATATTGATATCCCAAAGTGAGACCGTTTTCGATTTCGGCGGATAGAGGTATAGCCCGAACTATAATCCAAATAATGATAGCCAAAACAGACTTGGGCAATATCATACCCAAACTGATCCAAGGCCTAGTACTAGTTCGGCTCCACAACAAGCATCGCCGGAACCGCAAAATAAAACCTTTGAATATAAGGGGAAGACGAGTTTCAATAGGCAGAAACCGATAAGCAAAGGCAACGATGGAACTCCAATGAGAGCCATACAAACAGTCGCGGTATCAGATACCGGTACGAGCGCACAAACTAGCGAAATAGAAAATGTTAGAGACCCTATTGCAAAAGTGAAACAGTTCCCCATACAAAAAACGTGCAACAAGGCACATCCAAAAAGGATGCGCAATAAACCATGCAAAAATGTTTAGAAATAAGGTTGGTAGAAATAAGAAAAATAGTAGGTGTAAGAAAGATGATTTTCCTCATGAAATTTGTGTGCCGGTTAATAAGGTGTTCCAACCGGACGTTAGAGAACCATTGTTAGAGTTAAATACAATACAACAATGCCCACCTAACACAGCATGTCCGGTAGTACAGGAACATGGAAACGGCGTTCCCACGGAGGTACATTTGGATGTCGCTAGTGTGGTATCCGGGAGTAGCGAAGGATTTTACGCGTGGATAGAAGAATATTGTCTGTCGAACCACTCATAAAGAGAGTTATCAAATATTAGTGGCACTGTAAATATAGATCATGTAAAGTTAGAAATAATTTGAATACTAATATTTAAATATCAATAATAATTTTTTAATATAAATTAGAGTATTAGATATAAATAATAATAATTGTGGGCAAGTTATAAATAAATAACATCAATTCGTAGCATTTGCTGAACAAACAAACGAGCCGAGGTGTGAGGACGGGTGACGGTTACAGGAAACGCGTTCACAAAGCAACGACGCGCACACGAGCCCGCACGCAGCTGGTTTTTAAACGCAGAGGCTAATTAACGGTGTTTACTACGCGATAACAGGGGTAGCGAAACGGAAGCACATTCCTAAGCGCACGCGCCACTATTGTCTGTTGTCATCTGTGTGAAATACCTTGTAAATTGTCTCGCTATTACATACTACCCATGCTACAAACATTGTCTCACAATATTTTTATACACAATATCTTAATTCTATTAGAAGTAAGTTATATTTATAAAGCTTGTATGAATAAGACAGTTATATCAGTATATGTTTTGTATGTAAATAGAACAATGCATACTTGTGAAACATGAAGAATGTACATGAAGAAAAAAAATAAAATAAAAAACTGTATAATCTACATTCATTTTTTTTTTTAACGAGTGGGGGTGTATATAACGTACCAAATCCCATAGATTTGGGATTATATGTAGAAAGTTTCAGAAATCAAGTATAAAATAAATTTAAATCGATAGAACCATATCTCGCGCGGTAGCGAGCATTTGAAACAATTGTAAAACGCCCAGCGGATATGTTCCGTTGGCGTTATGTAATCGCACACGCACCATTATAAATTAGGGACACGCCCTAACTTTAAAACATTAATACTTCGGAAACGAATAAATATAAGCAAAATCCAAAATAGCCAAAATGTTTGCCGAAATATTAATAATAGGGTGTGCAAATTTCAATAAATATAATTAAAGAGTTAATGAGATAATTCATTATATTTAAAAAAATTCCATAGTAAGAGAGCTAGGGAGTTCAGATTTGGATATGTTATAACTGTAAAAATTACGAATATATGTTAGATTAAGCATAACTTGGCTTGCGGCCAAGATAATCGCAATACAATTTGCAACCGGACGTCCGACCGACAATTGGTTCCGGTGTATTCCAGAATATTAAAAATAATAATAATTCTCGGACTGTGGGAATTATTTTTTGTTCTCACGGAATGAGGTGACTACATTTTAAGTAGAAGGGAGAATGTTTCAGCCAATCAGATCATTCTAAAAATTTTGAACAACCGTTGTTTCGAGCTGAACGCTCTTCACTCTTCTGTTAACATTCAACCAGTAAACACATACTCTTCTGCCAGGACTCAAACAGTGAACACACACACACACTTCTGTAAAGTTTCAACTTCTGAACGACACAGACACTCTTCTATAACGACTGGACTGTGACGGCGTTTACGTGCGATAGTCTTATTCATCAACAAATAAGCGTACTGCGCAATACACAATAACTGTTGGCGTACGCATATAAGAGATCGACCATATACTACTAGAAGTCATGCCCAGACTACAACAGAACGAGGCCGTCTAAATCGTGGTACGAGCTGAAGAATTGACGACGCAGAGCTACACCCGAGACGAGGTACACACACACGAGAGCAGAGTATCCGGACCGAGGGCCTGAAGCAGTTGCAGCAGTTAGACCACGGACGTTAAATCCATCAACAGTTGCCGAAGGAACGGAGTTGCTGATCCCTGAACTCTTCGTTGGAATCCAGGACGCAGCGGAAATCATCGCCACTAGCTGATTGGACTAGGACATCGAGGGACCCCAGAGGACATCTCCGAGAACTTCAGTACCAGGAAAGTCAAAATTCATTTATACATTTTTATATAAAAAGATCATTTTTCTTTCTTTTGTTAAAATCAATTGTAAAGTTAACTTCATTCAGATGCCTATAAAAACAGAGACTCTAAGTTAATAAGAACTTCAATATTGTGATAATCTGTAGAACAAGTATAAGTTAAGTAAGAAGCAATAGATAAGAAATAGACATAGATAAAAGCGCTATACAAATCTTAATATTGAATCACTTAAGAAACTTATACTGCAGTATACGTGAATCCAATCACAAGTAAATAAAAAGCACGTAGAACAAGATTCACGGCTAATTTTTTAAGAGAATTTTAAAAAGCATTCTGAAGTAGTAAAACCAATATTAAAGTCTTGAAAAATCATTAATTAAATTATTTAAAAAAATTAACTTTTGAAAGTAATAAGAAACAAGTTCGAATAGATTCATATTTCTAAGCTTTCCTTCTGAAAGCTAATATTCATTCTGAAAACATTGATCAAATTACTCATTACTCTTTAGTACGTAAGAATTACGTTAGATGTAAGTTTTTCATTTTATGTGCTATTAGAATAATAAACCCCAATTTTATACCCAACACTGTTTTGTTATTGCTGTACTCCAAAATCTACCAACATCACAAAACTATTCACAATTATTATAACGATACACTTTGTGCTTGTACTTTTGAATTAACCTACTTGCGAATTCAAATCACAAATTCCTACGGCCCTAGTCGGAAGAAGAAGACGCAAGAACGCACAGCAGGTAGGTCAGTTCACACACCATAATTTGTAAAGTTATAAATGTCGCCCTGAACTTGGGGCTTCCCGAAGTTAACAAAGTTGTAAAGTTATATATGTCGCCCGCAACGTGGGGCCTGATTTAATTTTGTTTAAATTTTAAATTGTAAAATTTAATTGTAGCAAATTAAATTGCAACAAATTTGCTGTTTTAATTAGTAAAACAGCTGGCGTCCAACTCGAACAATCCCTAAAGAAAGTTTTGTGAATTGGTAATAAGTACAGCAATAGAGTGTTAAGAATATTGTGTAATAATGGAGACCGACAAAATGTTAAAACAATTGTTGCAAGAGATGAAACAAAACGCGGCAGAAATGAACACGAAATTTGAGCAAACAAACGCGGAATCGAAACGCGAGTTAACAGATAATATAAACGCGAAATTTGAACAAAGTGCAGTCAAAGCTGAACTAAATATCGCGGAATTAACGGCTAAAATAGACGCACAGAAAACTAGTTTAACTGAGACACTAGAACAGACTAACGCGGATATAAACGCGGAAATAAGACAGACCGATACTAAAATCGCTGCTAAAATCACCGAAGTCGGAGAAAAAATTCATACGGTCGAGACTAAAATAAATGAACGTTTTAAGGTTTTTGAGACCACAATGCAAAAATCGTTTATTGAACAGATTTCGCGTATGGAGGGGCAATTTAAAGAACACATCAGCAATTGTGAAAAACAGACCGCGGATGTAGCTAAAAAAGTCGATAATCTTGAAGTACGGATACAAACTGACGTAAGCGAAACACAACGACAAGTTGCTAGGTTAGACGCGTCGATTGTAGAAGTTCGTTCCGATGTCGACGCAAATAGAGTAAATGTATTACAAACGCTTAGCGAGGAGATTTCCAAAGTGCGACAGGAAGTACGGAGGAAATCGGCACCAAATATTCTAGTACAAGGGCTGGTAGACGAAAAGAATCGAGTCTATTTCACCGGTGAAAATAATGAAAACCCGATCGAATTCTTGCTAACTTGCGAAAACGAAATGGCAAGGGTAGGTTCGCGATTAGAGGACCAAGACCGGATACAGTGGGTAGTTAACGCTATGCGTGATTCAGCCAGGAGATGGTATAACATTGTACGTGATAAAATTACCACATACACGGAATTTAGACAAATGTTTGAAAACCGATATTGGAATGCGCACACGCAAAGGCTCTTGCGCAATGAATTAGAATACGGACGTTACGACCGGAAGCAGGGTATAACGCCCGAAAACTATATCATACAACAGGTTGAACGTGCTAAACATTTAACACCAGCGTTTTCCGAGGTTGATATAGTCACGAAATTGGCGTACCATTTTAATCATAATGTTCGTGTAGCGGCATTTACGCAAGGCATACGTACGGTTGACGAACTATTAATATTGATATCCCAAAGTGAGACCGTTTTCGATTTCGGCGGATAGAGGTATAGCCCGAACTATAATCCAAATAATGATAGCCAAAACAGACTTGGGCAATATCATACCCAAACTGATCCAAGGCCTAGTACTAGTTCGGCTCCACAACAAGCATCGCCGGAACCGCAAAATAAAACCTTTGAATATAAGGGGAAGACGAGTTTCAATAGGCAGAAACCGATAAGCAAAGGCAACGATGGAACTCCAATGAGAGCCATACAAACAGTCGCGGTATCAGATACCGGTACGAGCGCACAAACTAGCGAAATAGAAAATGTTAGAGACCCTATTGCAAAAGTGAAACAGTTTCCCCATACATAAAACGTGCAACAGGGCACATCCAAAAAGGATGCGCAATAAACCATGCAAAAATGTTTAGAAATAAGGTTGGTAGAAATAAGAAAAATAGTAGGTGTAAGAAAGATGATTTTCCTCATGAAATTTGTGTGCCGGTTAATAAGGTGTTCCAACCGGACGTTAGAGAACCATTGTTAGAGTTAAATACAATACAACAATGCCCACCTAACACAGCATGTCCGGTAGTACAGGAACATGGAAACGGCGTTCCCACGGAGGTACATTTGGATGTGGCTAGTGTGGTATCCGGGAGTAGCGAAGGATTTTACGCGTGGATAGAAGAATATTGTCTGTCGAACCACTCATAAAGAGAGTTACCAAATATTAGTGGCACTGTAAATATAGATCATGTAAAGTTAGAAATAATTTGAATACTAATATTTAAATATCAATAATAATTGTTTAATATAAATTAGAGTATTAGATATAAATAATAATAATTGTGGGCAAGTTATAAATAAATAACATCAATTCGTAGCATTTGCTGAACAAACAAACGAGCCGAGGTGTGAGGACGGGTGACGGTTACAGGAAACGCGTTCACAAAGCAACGACGCGCACACGAGCCCGCACGCAGCTGGTTTTTAAACGCAGAGGCTAATTAACGGTGTTTACTACGCGATAACAGGGGTAGCGAAACGGAAGCACATTCCTAAGCGCACGCGCCACTATTGTCTGTTGTCATCTGTGTGAAATACCTTGTAAATTGTCTCGCTATTACATACTACCCATGCTACAAACATTGTCTCACAATATTTTTATACACAATATCTTAATTCTATTAGAAGTAAGTTATATTTATAAAGCTTGTATGTATAAGACAGTTATATCAGTATATGTTTTGTATGTAAATAGAACAATGCATACTTGTGAAACATGAAGAATGTACATGAAGAAAAAAAATAAAATAAAAAACTGTATAATCTACATTCATTTTTTTTTTTAACGAGTGGGGGTGTATATAACGTACCAAATCCCATAGATTTGGGATTATATGTAGAAAGTTTCAGAAATCAAGTATAAAATAAATTTAAATCGATAGAACCATATCTCGCGCGGTAGCGAGCATTTGAAACAATTGTAAAACGCCCAGCGGATATGTTCCGTTGGCGTTATGTAATCGCACACGCACCGTTATAAATTAGGGACACGCCCTAACTTTAAAACATTAATACTTCGGAAACGAATAAATATAAGCAAAATCCAAAATAGCCAAAATGTTTGCCGAAATATTAATAATAGGGTGTGCAAATTTCAATAAATATAATTAAAGAGTTAATGAGATAATTCATTATATTTAAAAAACTTCCATAGTAAGAGAGCTAGGGAGTTCAGATTTGGATATGTTATAACTGTAAAAATTACGAATATATGTTAGATTAAGCATAACTTGGCTTGCGGCCAAGATAATCGCAATACAAATTGCAACCGGACGTCCGACCGACAATTGGTTCCGGTGTATTCCAGAATATTAAAAATAATAATAATTCTCGGACTGTGGGAATTATTTTTTGTTCTCACGGAATGAGGTGACTACATTTTAAGTAGAAGGGAGAATGTTTCAGCCAATCAGATCATTCTAAAAATTTTGAACAACCGTTGTTTCGAGCTGAACGCTCTTCACTCTTCTGTTAACATTCAACCAGTAAACACATACTCTTCTGCCAGGACTCAAACAGTGAACACACACACACACTTCTGTAAAGTTTCAACTTCTGAACGACACAGACACTCTTCTATAACGACTGGACTGTGACGGCGTTTACGTGCGATAGTCTTATTCATCAACAAATAAGCGTACTGCGCAATACACAATAACTGTTGGCGTACGCATATAAGAGATCGACCATATACTACTAGAAGTCATGCCCAGACTACAACAGAACGAGGCCGTCTAAATCGTGGTACGAGCTGAAGAACTGACGACGCAGAGCTACACCCGAGACGAGGTACACACACACGAGAGCAGAGTATCCGGACCGAGGGCCTGAAGCAGTTGCAGCAGTTAGACCACGGACGTTAAATCCATCAACAGTTGCCGAAGGAACGGAGTTGCTGATCCCTGAACTCTTCGTTGGAATCCAGGACGCAGCGGAAATCATCGCCACTAGGTGATTGGACTAGGACATCGAGGGACCCCAGAGGACATCTCCGAGAACTTCAGTACCAGGAAAGTCAAAAATCATTTATACATTTTTATATAAAAAGATCATTTTTCTTTCTTTTGTTAAAATCAATTGTAAAGTTAACTTCATTCAGATGCCTATAAAAACAGAGACTCTAAGTTAATAAGAACTTCAATATTGTGATAATCTGTAGAACAAGTATAAGTTAAGTAAGAAGCAATAGATAAGAAATAGACATAGATAAAAGCGCTATACAAATCTTAATATTGAATCACTTAAGAAACTTATACTGCAGTATACGTGAATCCAATCACAAGTAAATAAAAAGCACGTAGAACAAGATTCACGGCTAATTTTTTAAGAGAATTTTAAAAAGCATTCTGAAGTAGTAAAACCAATATTAAAGTCTTGAAAAATCATTAATTAAATTATTTAAAAAAATTAACTTTTGAAAGTAATAAGAAACAAGTTCGAATAGATTCATATTTCTAAGCTTTCCTTCTGAAAGCTAATATTCATTCTGAAAACATTGATCAAATTAATCATTACTCTTTAGTACGTAAGAATTACGTTAGATGTAAGTTTTTCATTTTATGTGCTATTAGAATAATAAACCCCAATTTTATACCCAACACTGTTTTGTTATTGCTGTACTCCAAAATCTACCAACATCACAAAACTATTCAAAATTATTATAACGATACACTTTGTGCTTGTACTTTTGAATTAACCTACTTGCGAATTCAAATCACAAATTCCTACGGCCCTAGTCGGAAGAAGAAGACGCAAGAACGCACAGCAGGTAGGTCAGTTCACACACCATAATTTGTAAAGTTATAAATGTCGCCCTGAACTTGGGGCTTCCCGAAGTTAACAAAATTGTAAAGTTATATATGTCGCCCGCAACATGGGGCCTGATTTAATTTTGTTTAAATTTTAAATTGTAAAATTTAATTGTAGCAAATTAAATTGCAACAAATTTGCTGTTTTAATTAGTAAAACAGCTGGCGTCCAACTCGAACAATCCCTAAAGAAAGTTTTGTGAATTGGTAATAAGTACAGCAATAGAGTGTTAAGAATATTGTGTAATAATGGAGACCGACAAAATGTTAAAACAATTGTTGCAAGAGATGAAACAAAACGCGGCAGAAATGAACACGAAATTTGAGCAAACAAACGCGGAATCGAAACGCGAGTTAACAGATAATATAAACGCGAAATTTGAACAAAGTGCAGTCAAAGCTGAACTAAATATCGCGGAATTAACGGCTAAAATAGACGCACAGAAAACTAGTTTAACTGAGACACTAGAACAGACTAACGCGGATATAAACGCGGAAATAAGACAGACCGATACTAAAATCGCTGCTAAAATCACCGAAGTCGGAGAAAAAATTCATACGGTCGAGACTAAAATAAATGAACGTTTTAAGGTTTTTGAGACCACAATGCATAAATCGTTTATTGAACAGATTTCGCGTATGGAGGGGCGATTTAAAGAACACATCAGCAAGTGTGAAAAACAGACCGCGGATGTAGCTAAAAAAGTCGATAATCTTGAAGTACGGATACAAACTGACGTAAGCGAAACACAACGACAAGTTGCTAGGTTAGACGCGTCGATTGTAGAAGTTCGTTCCGATGTCGACACAAATAGAGTAAATGTATTACAAACGCTTAGCGAGGAGATTTCCAAAGTGCGACAGGAATTACGGAGGAAATCGGCACCAAATATTCTAGTACAAGGGCAAGTAGACGAAAAGAATCGAGTCTATTTCACCGGTGAAACTAATGAAAACCCGATCGAATTCTTGCTAACTTGCGAAAACGAAATGGCAAGGGTAGGTTCGCGATTAGAGGACCAAGACCGGATACAGTGGGTAGTTAACGCGATGCGTGATTCAGCCAGGAGATGGTATAACATTGTACGTGATAAAATTACCACATACACGGAATTTAGACAAATGTTTGAAAACCGATATTGGAATGCGCACACGCAAAGACTCTTGCGCAATGAATTAGAATACGGACGTTACGACCGGAAGCAGGGTATAACGCCCGAAAACTATATCATACAACAGGTTGAACGCGCTAAATATTTAACACCAGCGTTTTCCGAGGTTGATATAGTCACGAAATTGGCGTACCATTTTAATCATAATATTCGTGTAGCCGCATTTACGCAAGGCATACGTACGGTTGACGAACTTTTAATATTGATATCCCAAAGTGAGACCGTTTTCGATTTCGGCGGATAGAGATATAGCCCGGACTATAATCCAAATAATGATAGCCAAAATAGACGTGGGCAATATCATACCCAAACTGATCCAAGGCCTAGTACTAGTTCGGCTCCACAACAAGCATCGCCGGAACCGCAAAATAAAACCTTTGAATATAAGGGGAAGACGAGTTTCAATAGGCAGAAACCGATAAGCAAAGGCAACGATGGAACTCCAATGAGAGCCATACAATCAGTCGCGGTATCAGATACCGGTACGAGCGAACAAACTAGCGAAATAGAAAATGTTAGAGACCCTATTGCAAAAGTGAAACAGTTTCCCCATACAAAAAACGTGCAACAGGGCACATCCAAAAAGGATGCGCAATAAACCATGCAAAAATGTTTAGAAATAAGGTTGGTAGAAATAAGAAAAATAGTAGGTGTAAGAAAGATGACTTTCCTCATGAAATTTGTGAGCCGGTTAATAAGGTGTTCCAACCGGACGTTAGAGAACCATTGTTAGAGTTAAATACAATACAACAATGCCCACCTAACACAGCATGTCCGGTAGTACAGGAACATGGAAACGGCGTTCCCACGGAGGTACATTTGGATGTGGCTAGTGTGGTATCCGGGAGTAGCGAAGGATTTTACGCGTGGATAGAAGAATATTGTCTGTCGAACCACTCATAAAGAGAGTTACCAAATATTAGTGGCACTGTAAATATAGATCATGTAAAGTTAGAAATAATTTGAATACTAATATTTAAATATCAATAATAATTGTTTAATATAAATTAGAGTATTAGATATAAATAATAATAATTGTGGGCAAGTTATAAATAAATAACATCAATTCATAGCATTTGCTGAACAAACAAACGAGCCGAGGTGTGAGGACGGGTGACGGTTACAGGAAACGCGTTCACAAAGCAACGACGCGCACACGAGCCCGCACGCAGCTGGTTTTTAAACGCAGAGGCTAATTAACGGTGTTTACTACGCGATAACAGGGGTAGCGAAACGGAAGCACATTCCTAAGCGCACGCGCCACTATTGTCTGTTGTCATCTGTGTGAAATACCTTGTAAATTGTCTCGCTATTACATACTACCCATGCTACAAACATTGTCTCACAATATTTTTATACACAATATCTTAATTCTATTAGAAGTAAGTTATATTTATAAAGCTTGTATGTATAAGACATTTAAATCAGTATATGTTTTGTATGTAAATAGAACAATGCATACTTGTGAAACATGAAGAATGTACATGAAGAAAAAAAATAAAATAAAAAACTGTATAATCTACAATCATTTTTTTTTTTAACGAGTGGGGGTGTATATAACGTACCAAATCCCATAGATTTGGGATTATATGTAGAAAGTTTCAGAAATCAAGTATAAAATAAATTTAAATCGATAGAACCATATCTCGCGCGGTAGCGAGCATTTGAAACAATTGTAAAACGCCCAGCGGATATGTTCCGTTGGCGTTATGTAATCGCACACGCACCGTTATAAATTAGGGACACGCCCTAACTTTAAAACATTAATACTTCGGAAACGAATAAATATAAGCAAAATCCAAAATAGCCAAAATGTTTGCCGAAATATTAATAATAGGGTGTGCAAATTTCAATAAATATAATTAAAGAGTTAATGAGATAATTCATTATATTTAAAAAACTTCCATAGTAAGAGAGCTAGGGAGTTCAGATTTGGATATGTTATAACTGTAAAAATTACGAATCAACTGTATATGTTAGATTAAGCATAACTTGGCTTGCGGCCAAGATAATCACAATACAAATTGCAACCGGACGTCCGACCGACAATTGGTTCCGGTGTATTCCAGAATATTAAAAATAATAATAATTCTCGGACTGTGGGAATTATTTTTTGTTCTCACGGAATGAGGTGACTACATTTTAAGTAGAAGGGAGAATGTTTCAGCCAATCCATCATTCTAAAAATTTTGAACAACCGTTGTTTCGAGCTGAACGCTCTTCACTCTTCTGTTAACATTCAACCAGTAAACACATACTCTTCTGCCAGGACTCAAACAGTGAACACACACACACACTTCTGTAAAGTTTCAACTTCTGAACGACACAGACACTCTTCTATAACGACTGGACTGTGACGGCGTTTACGTGCGATAGTCTTATTCATCAACAAATAAGCGTACTGCGCAATACACAATAACTGTTGGCGTACGCATATAAGAGATCGACCATATACTACTAGAAGTCATGCCCAGACTACAACAGAACGAGGCCGTCTAAATCGTGGTACGAGCTGAAGAACTGACGACGCAGAGCTACACCCGAGACGAGGTACACACACACGAGAGCAGAGTATCCGGACCGAGGGCCTGAAGCAGTTGCAGCAGTTAGACCACGGACGTTAAATCCATCAACAGTTGCCGAAGGAACGGAGTTGCTGATCCCTGAACTCTTCGTTGGAATCCAGGACGCAGCGGAAATCATCGCCACTAGCTGATTGGACTAGGACATCGAGGGACCCCAGAGGACATCTCCGAGAACTTCAGTACCAGGAAAGTCAAAAATCATTTATACATTTTTATATAAAAAGATCATTTTTCTTTCTTTTGTTAAAATCAATTGTAAAGTTAACTTCATTCAGATGCCTATAAAAACAGAGACTCTAAGTTAATAAGAACTTCAATATTGTGATAATCTGTAGAACAAGTATAAGTTAAGTAAGAAGCAATAGATAAGAAATAGACATAAATAAAAGCGCTATACAAATCTTAATATTGAATCACTTAAGAAACTTATACTGCAGTATACGTGAATCCAATCACAAGTAAATAAAAAGCACGTAGAACAAGATTCACGGCTAATTTATTTAAGAGAATTTTAAAAAGCATTCTGAAGTAGTAAAACCAATATTAAAGTCTTGAAAAATCATTAATTAAATTATTTAAAAAAATTAACTTTTGAAAGTAATAAGAAACAAGTTCGAATAGATTCATATTTCTAAGCTTTCCTTCTGAAAGCTAATATTCATTCTGAAAACATTGATCAAATTAATCATTACTCTTTAGTACGTAAGAATTACGTTAGATGTAAGTTTTTCATTTTATGTGCTATTAGAATAATAAACCCCAATTTTATACCCAACACTGTTTTGTTATTGCTGTACTCCAAAATCTACCAACATCACAAAACTATTCAAAATTATTATAACGATACACTTTGTGCTTGTACTTTTGAATTAACCTACTTGCGAATTCAAATCACAAATTCCTACGGCCCTAGTCGGAAGAAGAAGACGCAAGAACGCACAGCAGGTAGGTCAGTTCACACACCATAATTTGTAAAGTTATAAATGTCGCCCTGAACTTGGGGTTCCCGAAGTTAACAAAGTTGTAAAGTTATATATGTCGCCCGCAACATGGGGCCTGATTTAATTTTGTTTAAATTTTAAATTGTAAAATTTAATTGTAGCAAATTAAATTGCAACAAATTTGCTGTTTTAATTAGTAAAACAGCTGGCGTCCAACTCGAACAATCCCTAAAGAAAGTTTTGTGAATTGGTAATAAGTACAGCAATAGAGTGTTAAGAATATTGTGTAATAATGGAGACCGACAAAATGTTAAAACAATTGTTGCAAGAGATGAAACAAAACGCGGCAGAAATGAACACGAAATTTGAGCAAACAAACGCGGAATCGAAACGCGAGTTAACAGATAATATAAACGCGAAATTTGAACAAAGTGCAGTCAAAGCTGAACTAAATATCGCGGAATTAACGGCTAAAATAGACGCACAGAAAACTAGTTTAACTGAGACACTAGAACAGACTAACGCGGATATAAACGCGGAAATAAGACAGACCGATACTAAAATCGCTGCTAAAATCACCGAAGTCGGAGAAATAATTCATACGGTCGAGACTAAAATAAATGAACGTTTTAAGGTTTTTGAGACCACAATGCATAAATCGTTTATTGAACAGATTTCGCGTATGGAGGGGCGATTTAAAGAACACATCAGCAAGTGTGAAAAACAGACCGCGGATGTAGCTAAAAAAGTCGATAATCTTGAAGTACGGATACAAACTGACGTAAGCGAAACACAACGACAAGTTGCTAAGTTAGACGCGTCAATTGTAGAAGTTCGTTCCGATGTCGACACAAATAGAGTAAATGTATTACAAACGCTTAGCGAGGAGATTTCCAAAGTGCGACAATAAGTACGGAGGAAATCGGCACCAAATATTCTAGTACAAGGGCAAGTAGACGAAAAGAATCGAGTCTATTTCACCGGTGAAAATAATGAAAACCCGATCGAATTCTTGCTAACTTGCGAAAACGAAATGGCAAGGGTAGGTTCGCGATTAGAGGACCAAGACCGGATACAGTGGGTAGTTAACGCGATGCGTGATTCAGCCAGGAGATGGTATAACATTGTACGTGATAAAATTACCACATACACGGAATTTAGAAAAATGTTTGAAAACCGATATTGGAATGCGCACACGCAAAGACTCTTGCGCAATGAATTAGAATACGGACGTTACGACCGGAAGCAGGGTATAACGCCCGAAAACTATATCATACAACAGGTTGAACGCGCTAAACATTTAACACCAGCGTTTTCCGAGGTTGATATAGTCACGAAATTGGCGTACCATTTTAATCATAATATTCGTGTAGCCGCATTTACGCAAGGCATACGTACGGTTGACGAACTATTAATATTGATATCCCAAAGTGAGACCGTTTTCGATTTCGGCGGATAGAGATATAGCCCGGACTATAATCCAAATAATGATAGCCAAAATAGACGTGGGCAATATCATACCCAAACTGATCCAAGGCCTAGTACTAGTTCGTCTCCACAACAAGCATCGCCGGAACCGCAAAATAAAACCTTTGAATATAAGGGGAAGACGAGTTTCAATAGGCAGAAACCGATAAGCAAAGGCAACGATGGAACTCCAATGAGAGCCATACAAAGAGTCGCGGTATCAGATACCGGTACGAGCGCACAAACTAGCGAAATAGAAAATGTTAGAGACCCTATTGCAAAAGTGAAACAGTTTCCCCATACAAAAAACGTGCAACAGGGCACATCCAAAAAGGATGCGCAATAAACCATGCAAAAATGTTTAGAAATAAGGTTGGTAGAAATAAGAAAAATAGTAGGTGTAAGAAAGATGACTTTCCTCATGAAATTTGTGTGCCGGTTAATAAGGTGTTCCAACCGGACGTTAGAGAACCATTGTTAGAGTTAAATACAATACAACAATGCCCACCTAACACAGCATGTCCGGTAGTACAGGAACATGGAAACGGCGTTCCCACGGAGGTAGATTTGGATGTCGCTAGTGTGGTATCCGGGAGTAGCGAAGGATTTTACGCGTGGATAGAAGAATATTGTCTGTCGAACCACTCATAAAGAGAGTTACCAAATATTAGTGGCACTGTAAATATAGATCATGTAAAGTTAGAAATAATTTGAATACTAATATTTAAATATCAATAATAATTGTTTAATATAAATTAGAGTATTAGATATAAATAATAATAATTGTGGGCAAGTTATAAATAAATAACATCAATTCGTAGCATTTGCTGAACAAACAAACGAGCCGAGGTGTGAGGACGGGTGACGGTTACAGGAAACGCGTTCACAAAGCAACGACGCGCACACGAGCCCGCACGCAGCTGGTTTTTAAACGCAGAGGCTAATTAACGGTGTTTACTACGCGATAACAGGGGTAGCGAAACGGAAGCACATTCCTAAGCGCACGCGCCACTAATGTCTGTTGTCATCTGTGTAAAATACCTTGTAAATTGTCTCGCTATTACATACTACCCATGCTACAAACATTGTCTCACAATATTTTTATACACAAAATCTTAATTCTATTAGAAGTAAGTTATATTTATAAAGCTTGTATGAATAAGGCAGTTATATCAGTATATGTTTTGTATGTAAATAGAACAATGCATACTTGTGAAACATGAAGAATGTACATGAAGAAAAAAAATAAAATAAATAACTGTATAATCTACAATCATTTTTTTTTTAAACGGGTGGGGGTGTATATAACGTACCAAATCCCATAGATTTGGGGTTATATGTAGAAAGTTTCAGAAATCAAGTATAAAATAAATTTAAATCGATAGAACCATATCTCGCGCAGTAGCGAGCATTTGAAACAATTGTAAAACGCCCAGCGGATATGTTCCGTTGGCGTTATGTAATCGCACACGCACCGTTATAAATTAGGGACACGCCCTAACTTTAAAACATTAATACTTCGGAAACGAATAAATATAAGCAAAATCCAAAATAGGCAAAATGTTTGCCGAAATATTAATAATAGGGTGTGCAAATTTCAATAAATATAATTAAAGAGTTAATGAGATAATTCATTATATTTAAAAAACTTCCATAGTAAGAGAGCTAGGGAGTTCAGATTTGGATATGTTATAATTGTAAAAATTAAGAATCAACTGTATATGTTAGATTAAGCATAACTTGGCTTGCGGCCAAGATAATCACAATATAAAATTGCAACCGGACGTCCGACCGACAATTGGTTCCGGTGTATTCCAGAATATTAAAAATAATAATAATTCTCGGACTGTGGGAATTATTTTTTGTTCTCACGGAATGAGGTGACTACATTTTAAGTAGAAGGGAGAATGTTTCAGCCAATCAGATCATTCTAAAAATTTTGAACAACCGTTGTTTCGAGCTGAACGCCCTTCACTCTTCTGTTAACATTCAACCAGTAAACACATACTCTTCTGCCAGGACTCAAACAGTGAACACAACACACACACACACTTCTGTAAAGTTTCAACTTCTGAACGACACAGACACTCTTCTATAACGACTGGACTGTGACGGCGTTTACGTGCGATAGTCTTATTCATCAACAAATAAGCGTACTGCGCAATACACTCTAACTGTTGGCGTACGCATATAAGAGATCGACCATATACTACTAGAAGTCATGCCCAGACTACAACAGAACGAGGCCGTCTAAATCGTGGTACGAGCTGAAGAACTGACGACGCAGAGCTACACCCGAGACGAGGTACACACACACGAGAGCAGAGTATCCGGACCGAGGGCCTGAAGCAGTTGCAGCAGTTAGACCACGGACGTTAAATCCATCAACAGTTGCCGAAGGAACGGAGTTGCTGATCCCTGAACTCTTCGTTGGAATCCAGGACGCAGCGGAAATCATCGCCACTAGCTGATTGGACTAGGACATCGAGGGACCCCAGAGGACATCTTCGAGAACTTCAGTACCAGGAAAGTCAAAAATCATTTATACATTTTTATATAAAAAGATCATTTTTCTTTCTTTTGTTAAAATCAATTGTAAAGTTAACTTCATTCAGATGCCTATAAAAACAGAGACTCTAAGTGAATAAGAACTTCAATATTGTGATAATCTGTAGAACAAGTATAAGTTAAGTAAGAAGCAATAGATAAGAAATAGACATAGATAAAAGCGCTATACAAATCTTAATATTGAATCACTTAAGAAACTTATACTGCAGTATACGTGAATCCAATCACAAGTAAATAAAAAGCACGTAGAACAAGATTCACGGCTAATTTATTTAAGAGAATTTTAAAAAGCATTCTGAAGTAGTAAAACCAATATTAAAGTCTTGAAAAATCATTAATTAAATTATTTAAAAAAATTAACTTTTGAAAGTAATAAGAAACAAGTTCGAATAGATTCATATTTCTAAGCTTTCCTTCTGAAAGCTAATATTCATTCTGAAAACATTGATCAAATTAATCATTACTCTTTAGTACGTAAGAATTACGTTAGATGTAAGTTTTTCATTTTATGTGCTATTAGAATAATAAACCCCAATTTTATACCCAACACTGTTTTGTTATTGCTGTACTCCAAAATCTACCAACATCACAAAACTATTCACAATTATTATAACGATACACTTTGTGCTTGTACTTTTGAATTAACCTACTTGCGAATTCAAATCACAAATTCCTACGGCCCTAGTCGGAAGAAGAAGACGCAAGAACGCACAGCAGGTAGGTCAGCTCACACACCATAATTTGTAAAGTTATAAATGTCGCCCTGAACTTGGGGCTTCCCGAAGTTAACAAAGTTGTAAAGTTATATATGTCGCCCGCAACGTGGGGCCTGATTTAATTTTGATTAAATTTTAAATTGTAAAATTTAATTGTAGCAAATTAAATTGCAACAAATTTGCTGTTTTAATTAGTAAAACAGCTGGCGTCCAACTCGAACAATCCCTAAAGAAAGTTTTGTGAATTGGTAATAAGTACAGCAATAGAGTGTTAAGACTATTGTGTAATAATAGAGACCGACAAAATGTTAAAACAATTGTTGCAAGAGATGAAACAAAACGCGGCAGAAATGAACACGAAATTTGAGCAAACAAACGCGGAATCGAAACGCGAGTTAACAGATAATATAAACGCGAAATTTGAACAAAGTGCAGTCAAAGCTGAACTAAATATCGCGGAATTAACGGCTAAAATAGACGCACAGAAAACTAGTTTAACTGAGACACTAGAACAGACTAACGCGGATATAAACGCGGAAATAAGACAGACCGATACTAAAATCGCTGCTAAAATCACCGAAGTCGGAGAAAAAATTCATACGGTCGAGACTAAAATAAATGAACGTTTTAAGGTTTTTGAGACCACAATGCATAAATCGTTTATTGAACAGATTTCGCGTATGGAGGGGCAATATAAAGAACACATCAGCAAGTGTGAAAAACAGACCGCGGATGTAGCTAAAAAAGTCGATAATCTTGAAGTACGGATACAAACTGACGTAAGCGAAACACAACGACAAGTTGCTAGGTTAGACGCGTCGATTGTAGAAGTTCGTTCCGATGTCGACGCAAATAGAGTAAATGTATTACAAACGCTTAGCGAGGAGATTTCCAAAGTGCGACAGGAAGTACGGAGGAAATCGGCACCAAATATTCTAGTACAAGGGCTGGTAGACGAAAAGAATCGAGTCTATTTCACCGGTGAAAATAATGAAAACCCGATCGAATTCTTGCTAACTTGCGAAAACGAAATGGCAAGGGTAGGTTCGCGATTAGAGGACCAAGACCGGATACAGTGGGTAGTTAACGCGATGCGTGATTCAGCCAGGAGATGGTATAACATTGTACGTGATAAAATTACCACATACACGGAATTTAGACAAATGTTTGAAAACCGATATTGGAATGCGCACACGCAAAGGCTCTTGCGCAATGAATTAGAATACGGACGTTACGACCGGAAGCAGGGTATAACGCCCGAAAACTATATCATACAACAGGTTGAACGTGCTAAACATTTAACACCAGCGTTTTCCGAGGTTGATATAGTCACGAAATTGGCGTACCATTTTAATCATAATATTCGTGTAGCGGCATTTACGCAAGGCATACGTACGGTTGACGAACTATTAATATTGATATCCCAAAGTGAGACCGTTTTCGATTTCGGCGGATAGAGATATAGCCCGGACTATAATCCAAATAATGATAGCCAAAATAGACGTGGGCAATATCATACCCAAACTGATCCAAGGCCTAGTACTAGTTCGGCTCCACAACAAGCATCGCCGGAACCGCAAAATAAAACCTTTGAATATAAGGGGAAGACGAGTTTCAATAGGCAGAAACCGATAAGCAAAGGCAACGATGGAACTCCAATGAGAGCCATACAAACAGTCGCGGTATCAGATACCGGTACGAGCGCACAAACTAGCGAAATAGAAAATGTTAGAGACCCTATTGCAAAAGTGAAACAGTTTCCCCATACAAAAAACGTGCAACAGGGCACATCCAAAAAGGATGCGCAATAAACCATGCAAAAATGTTTAGAAATAAGGTTGGTAGAAATAAGAAAAATAGTAGGTGTAACAAAGATGATTTTCCTCATGAAATTTGTGTGCCGGTTAATAAGGTGTTCCAACCGGACGTTAGAGAACCATTGTTAGAGTTAAATACAATACAACAATGCCCACCTAACACAGCATGTCCGGTAGTACAGGAACATGGAAACGGCGTTCCCACGGAGGTACATTTGGATGTCGCTAGTGTGGTATCCGGGAGTAGCGAAGGATTTTACGCGTGGATAGAAGATTATTGTCTGTCGAACCACTCATAAAGAGAGTTACCAAATATTAGTGGCACTGTAAATATAGATCATGTAAAGTTAGAAATAATTTGAATACTAATATTTAAATATCAATAATAATTGTTTAATATAACTTAGAGTATTAGATATAAATAATAATAATTGTGAGCAAGTTATAAATAAATAACATCAATTCGTAGCATTTGCTGAACAAACAAACGAGCCGAGGTGTGAGGACGGGTGACGGTTACAGGAAACGCGTTCACAAAGCAACGACGCGCACACGAGCCCGCACACAGCTGGTTTTTAAACGCAGAGGCTAATTAACGGTGTTTACTACGCGATAACAGGGGTAGCGAAACGGAAGCACATTCCTAAGCGCACGCGCCACTATTGTCTGTTGTCATCTGTGTGAAATACCTTGTAAATTGTCTCGCTATTACATACTACCCATGCTACAAACATTGTCTCACAATATTTTTATACACAATATCTTAATTCTATTAGAAGTAAGTTATATTTATAAAGCTTGTATGTATAAGACAGTTATATCAGTATATGTTTTGTATGTAAATAGAACAATGCATACTTGTGAAACATGAAGAATGTACATGAAGAAAAAAAATAAAATAAAAAACTGTATAATCTACATTCATTTTTTTTTTAACGAGTGGGGGTGTATATAACGTACCAAATCCCATATATTTGGGATTATATGTAGAAAGTTTCAGAAATCAAGTATAAAATAAATTTAAATCGATAGAACCATATCTCGCGCGGTAGCGAGCATTTGAAACAATTGTAAAACGCCCAGCGGATATGTTCCGTTGGCGTTATGTAATCGCACACGCACCATTATAAATTAGGGACACGCCCTAACTTTAAAACATTAATACTTCGGAAACGAATAAATATAAGCAAAATCCAAAATAGCCAAAATGTTTGCCGAAATATTAATAATAGGGTGTGCAAATTTCAATAAATATAATTAAAGAGTTAATGAGATAATTCATTATATTTAAAAAACTTCCATAGTAAGAGAGCTAGGGAGTTCAGATTTGGATATGTTATAATTGTAAAAATTACGAATCAACTGTATATGTTAGATTAAGCATAACTTGGCTTGCGGCCAAGATAATCACAATACAAATTGCAACCGGACGTCCGACCGACAATTGGTTCCGGTGTATTCCAGAATATTAAAAATAATAATAATTCTCGGACTGTGGGAATTATTTTTCGTTCTCACGGAATGAGGTGACTACATTTTAAGTAGAAGGGAGAATGTTTCAGCCAATCAGATCATTCTAAAAATTTTGAACAACCGTTGTTTCGAGCTGAACGCTCTTCACTCTTCTGTTAACATTCAACCAGTAAACACATACTCTTCTGCCAGGACTCAAACAGTGAACACACACACACACTTCTGTAAAGTTTCAACTTTTGAACGACACAGACACTCTTCTATAACGACTGGACTGTGACGGCGTTTACGTGCGATAGTCTTATTCATCAACAAATAAGCGTACTGCGCAATACACTCAAACTGTTGGCGTACGCATATAAGAGATCGACCATATACTACTAGAAGTCGTGCCCAGACTACAACAGAACGAGGCCGTCTAAATCGTGGTACGAGCTGAAGAACTGACGACGCAGAGCTACACCCGTGACGAGGTACACACACACGAGAGCAGAGTATCCGGACCGAGGGCCTGAAGCAGTTGCAGCAGTTAGACCACGGACGTTAAATCCATCAACAGTTGCCGAAGGAACGGAGTTGCTGATCCCTGAACTCTTCGTTGGATTCCAGGACGCAGCGGAAATCATCGCCACTAGCTGATTGGACTAGGACATCGAGGGACCCCAGAGGACATCTCCGAGAACTTCAGTACCAGGAAAGTCAAAAATCATTTATACATTTTTATATAAAAAGATCATTTTTCTTTCTTTTGTTAAAATCAATTGTAAAGTTAACTTCATTCAGATGCCTATAAAAACAGAGACTCTAAGTTAATAAGAACTTCAATATTGTGATAATCTGTAGAACAAGTATAAGTTAAGTAAGAAGCAATAGATAAGAAATAGACATAAATAAAAGCGCTATACAAATCTTAATATTGAATCACTTAAGAAACTTATACTGCAGTATACGTGAATCCAATCACAAGTAAATAAAAAGCACGTAGAACAAGATTCACGGCTAATTTATTTAAGAGAATTTTAAAAAGCATTCTGAAGTAGTAAAACCAATATTAAAGTCTTGAAAAATCATTAATTAAATTATTTAAAAAAATTAACTTTTGAAAGTAATAAGAAACAAGTTCGAATAGATTCATATTTCTAAGCTTTCCTTCTGAAAGCTAATATTCATTCTGAAAACATTGATCAAATTAATCATTACTCTTTAGTACGTAAGAATTACGTTAGATGTAAGTTTTTCATTTTATGTGCTATTAGAATAATAAACCCCAATTTTATACCCAACACTGTTTTGTTATTGCTGTACTCCAAAATCTACCAACATCACAAAACTATTCAAAATTATTATAACGATACACTTTGTGCTTGTACTTTTGAATTAACCTACTTGCGAATTCAAATCACAAATTCCTACGGCCCTAGTCGGAAGAAGAAGACGCAAGAACGCACAGCAGGTAGGTCAGTTCACACACCATAATTTGTAAAGTTATAAATGTCGCCCTGAACTTGGGGTTCCCGAAGTTAACAAAGTTGTAAAGTTATATATGTCGCCCGCAACATGGGGCCTGATTTAATTTTGTTTAAATTTTAAATTGTAAAATTTAATTGTAGCAAATTAAATTGCAACAAATTTGCTGTTTTAATTAGTAAAACAGCTGGCGTCCAACTCGAACAATCCCTAAAGAAAGTTTTGTGAATTGGTAATAAGTACAGCAATAGAGTGTTAAGAATATTGTGTAATAATGGAGACCGACAAAATGTTAAAACAATTGTTGCAAGAGATGAAACAAAACGCGGCAGAAATGAACACGAAATTTGAGCAAACAAACGCGGAATCGAAACGCGAGTTAACAGATAATATAAACGCGAAATTTGAACAAAGTGCAGTCAAAGCTGAACTAAATATCGCGGAATTAACGGCTAAAATAGACGCACAGAAAACTAGTTTAACTGAGACACTAGAACAGACTAACGCGGATATAAACGCGGAAATAAGACAGACCGATACTAAAATCGCTGCTAAAATCACCGAAGTCGGAGAAATAATTCATACGGTCGAGACTAAAATAAATGAACGTTTTAAGGTTTTTGAGACCACAATGCATAAATCGTTTATTGAACAGATTTCGCGTATGGAGGGGCGATTTAAAGAACACATCAGCAAGTGTGAAAAACAGACCGCGGATGTAGCTAAAAAAGTCGATAATCTTGAAGTACGGATACAAACTGACGTAAGCGAAACACAACGACAAGTTGCTAAGTTAGACGCGTCAATTGTAGAAGTTCGTTCCGATGTCGACACAAATAGAGTAAATGTATTACAAACGCTTAGCGAGGAGATTTCCAAAGTGCGACAATAAGTACGGAGGAAATCGGCACCAAATATTCTAGTACAAGGGCAAGTAGACGAAAAGAATCGAGTCTATTTCACCGGTGAAAATAATGAAAACCCGATCGAATTCTTGCTAACTTGCGAAAACGAAATGGCAAGGGTAGGTTCGCGATTAGAGGACCAAGACCGGATACAGTGGGTAGTTAACGCGATGCGTGATTCAGCCAGGAGATGGTATAACATTGTACGTGATAAAATTACCACATACACGGAATTTAGAAAAATGTTTGAAAACCGATATTGGAATGCGCACACGCAAAGACTCTTGCGCAATGAATTAGAATACGGACGTTACGACAGGAAGCAGGGTATAACGCCCGAAAACTATATCATACAACAGGTTGAACGCGCTAAACATTTAACACCAGCGTTTTCCGAGGTTGATATAGTCACGAAATTGGCGTACCATTTTAATCATAATATTCGTGTAGCCGCATTTACGCAAGGCATACGTACGGTTGACGAACTATTAATATTGATATCCCAAAGTGAGACCGTTTTCGATTTCGGCGGATAGAGATATAGCCCGGACTATAATCCAAATAATGATAGCCAAAATAGACGTGGGCAATATCATACCCAAACTGATCCAAGGCCTAGTACTAGTTCGTCTCCACAACAAGCATCGCCGGAACCGCAAAATAAAACCTTTGAATATAAGGGGAAGACGAGTTTCAATAGGCAGAAACCGATAAGCAAAGGCAACGATGGAACTCCAATGAGAGCCATACAAAGAGTCGCGGTATCAGATACCGGTACGAGCGCACAAACTAGCGAAATAGAAAATGTTAGAGACCCTATTGCAAAAGTGAAACAGTTTCCCCATACAAAAAACGTGCAACAGGGCACATCCAAAAAGGATGCGCAATAAACCATGCAAAAATGTTTAGAAATAAGGTTGGTAGAAATAAGAAAAATAGTAGGTGTAAGAAAGATGACTTTCCTCATGAAATTTGTGTGCCGGTTAATAAGGTGTTCCAACCGGACGTTAGAGAACCATTGTTAGAGTTAAATACAATACAACAATGCCCACCTAACACAGCATGTCCGGTAGTACAGGAACATGGAAACGGCGTTCCCACGGAGGTAGATTTGGATGTCGCTAGTGTGGTATCCGGGAGTAGCGAAGGATTTTACGCGTGGATAGAAGAATATTGTCTGTCGAACCACTCATAAAGAGAGTTACCAAATATTAGTGGCACTGTAAATATAGATCATGTAAAGTTAGAAATAATTTGAATACTAATATTTAAATATCAATAATAATTGTTTAATATAAATTAGAGTATTAGATATAAATAATAATAATTGTGGGCAAGTTATAAATAAATAACATCAATTCGTAGCATTTGCTGAACAAACAAACGAGCCGAGGTGTGAGGACGGGTGACGGTTACAGGAAACGCGTTCACAAAGCAACGACGCGCACACGAGCCCGCACGCAGCTGGTTTTTAAACGCAGAGGCTAATTAACGGTGTTTACTACGCGATAACAGGGGTAGCGAAACGGAAGCACATTCCTAAGCGCACGCGCCACTAATGTCTGTTGTCATCTGTGTAAAATACCTTGTAAATTGTCTCGCTATTACATACTACCCATGCTACAAACATTGTCTCACAATATTTTTATACACAAAATCTTAATTCTATTAGAAGTAAGTTATATTTATAAAGCTTGTATGAATAAGGCAGTTATATCAGTATATGTTTTGTATGTAAATAGAACAATGCATACTTGTGAAACATGAAGAATGTACATGAAGAAAAAAAATAAAATAAATAACTGTATAATCTACAATCATTTTTTTTTTAAACGGGTGGGGGTGTATATAACGTACCAAATCCCATAGATTTGGGGTTATATGTAGAAAGTTTCAGAAATCAAGTATAAAATAAATTTAAATCGATAGAACCATATCTCGCGCAGTAGCGAGCATTTGAAACAATTGTAAAACGCCCAGCGGATATGTTCCGTTGGCGTTATGTAATCGCACACGCACCGTTATAAATTAGGGACACGCCCTAACTTTAAAACATTAATACTTCGGAAACGAATAAATATAAGCAAAATCCAAAATAGGCAAAATGTTTGCCGAAATATTAATAATAGGGTGTGCAAATTTCAATAAATATAATTAAAGAGTTAATGAGATAATTCATTATATTTAAAAAACTTCCATAGTAAGAGAGCTAGGGAGTTCAGATTTGGATATGTTATAATTGTAAAAATTAAGAATCAACTGTATATGTTAGATTAAGCATAACTTGGCTTGCGGCCAAGATAATCACAATATAAAATTGCAACCGGACGTCCGACCGACAATTGGTTCCGGTGTATTCCAGAATATTAAAAATAATAATAATTCTCGGACTGTGGGAATTATTTTTTGTTCTCACGGAATGAGGTGACTACATTTTAAGTAGAAGGGAGAATGTTTCAGCCAATCAGATCATTCTAAAAATTTTGAACAACCGTTGTTTCGAGCTGAACGCCCTTCACTCTTCTGTTAACATTCAACCAGTAAACACATACTCTTCTGCCAGGACTCAAACAGTGAACACAACACACACACACACTTCTGTAAAGTTTCAACTTCTGAACGACACAGACACTCTTCTATAACGACTGGACTGTGACGGCGTTTACGTGCGATAGTCTTATTCATCAACAAATAAGCGTACTGCGCAATACACTCTAACTGTTGGCGTACGCATATAAGAGATCGACCATATACTACTAGAAGTCATGCCCAGACTACAACAGAACGAGGCCGTCTAAATCGTGGTACGAGCTGAAGAACTGACGACGCAGAGCTACACCCGAGACGAGGTACACACACACGAGAGCAGAGTATCCGGACCGAGGGCCTGAAGCAGTTGCAGCAGTTAGACCACGGACGTTAAATCCATCAACAGTTGCCGAAGGAACGGAGTTGCTGATCCCTGAACTCTTCGTTGGAATCCAGGACGCAGCGGAAATCATCGCCACTAGCTGATTGGACTAGGACATCGAGGGACCCCAGAGGACATCTTCGAGAACTTCAGTACCAGGAAAGTCAAAAATCATTTATACATTTTTATATAAAAAGATCATTTTTCTTTCTTTTGTTAAAATCAATTGTAAAGTTAACTTCATTCAGATGCCTATAAAAACAGAGACTCTAAGTGAATAAGAACTTCAATATTGTGATAATCTGTAGAACAAGTATAAGTTAAGTAAGAAGCAATAGATAAGAAATAGACATAGATAAAAGCGCTATACAAATCTTAATATTGAATCACTTAAGAAACTTATACTGCAGTATACGTGAATCCAATCACAAGTAAATAAAAAGCACGTAGAACAAGATTCACGGCTAATTTATTTAAGAGAATTTTAAAAAGCATTCTGAAGTAGTAAAACCAATATTAAAGTCTTGAAAAATCATTAATTAAATTATTTAAAAAAATTAACTTTTGAAAGTAATAAGAAACAAGTTCGAATAGATTCATATTTCTAAGCTTTCCTTCTGAAAGCTAATATTCATTCTGAAAACATTGATCAAATTAATCATTACTCTTTAGTACGTAAGAATTACGTTAGATGTAAGTTTTTCATTTTATGTGCTATTAGAATAATAAACCCCAATTTTATACCCAACACTGTTTTGTTATTGCTGTACTCCAAAATCTACCAACATCACAAAACTATTCACAATTATTATAACGATACACTTTGTGCTTGTACTTTTGAATTAACCTACTTGCGAATTCAAATCACAAATTCCTACGGCCCTAGTCGGAAGAAGAAGACGCAAGAACGCACAGCAGGTAGGTCAGCTCACACACCATAATTTGTAAAGTTATAAATGTCGCCCTGAACTTGGGGCTTCCCGAAGTTAACAAAGTTGTAAAGTTATATATGTCGCCCGCAACGTGGGGCCTGATTTAATTTTGATTAAATTTTAAATTGTAAAATTTAATTGTAGCAAATTAAATTGCAACAAATTTGCTGTTTTAATTAGTAAAACAGCTGGCGTCCAACTCGAACAATCCCTAAAGAAAGTTTTGTGAATTGGTAATAAGTACAGCAATAGAGTGTTAAGACTATTGTGTAATAATAGAGACCGACAAAATGTTAAAACAATTGTTGCAAGAGATGAAACAAAACGCGGCAGAAATGAACACGAAATTTGAGCAAACAAACGCGGAATCGAAACGCGAGTTAACAGATAATATAAACGCGAAATTTGAACAAAGTGCAGTCAAAGCTGAACTAAATATCGCGGAATTAACGGCTAAAATAGACGCACAGAAAACTAGTTTAACTGAGACACTAGAACAGACTAACGCGGATATAAACGCGGAAATAAGACAGACCGATACTAAAATCGCTGCTAAAATCACCGAAGTCGGAGAAAAAATTCATACGGTCGAGACTAAAATAAATGAACGTTTTAAGGTTTTTGAGACCACAATGCATAAATCGTTTATTGAACAGATTTCGCGTATGGAGGGGCAATATAAAGAACACATCAGCAAGTGTGAAAAACAGACCGCGGATGTAGCTAAAAAAGTCGATAATCTTGAAGTACGGATACAAACTGACGTAAGCGAAACACAACGACAAGTTGCTAGGTTAGACGCGTCGATTGTAGAAGTTCGTTCCGATGTCGACGCAAATAGAGTAAATGTATTACAAACGCTTAGCGAGGAGATTTCCAAAGTGCGACAGGAAGTACGGAGGAAATCGGCACCAAATATTCTAGTACAAGGGCTGGTAGACGAAAAGAATCGAGTCTATTTCACCGGTGAAAATAATGAAAACCCGATCGAATTCTTGCTAACTTGCGAAAACGAAATGGCAAGGGTAGGTTCGCGATTAGAGGACCAAGACCGGATACAGTGGGTAGTTAACGCGATGCGTGATTCAGCCAGGAGATGGTATAACATTGTACGTGATAAAATTACCACATACACGGAATTTAGACAAATGTTTGAAAACCGATATTGGAATGCGCACACGCAAAGGCTCTTGCGCAATGAATTAGAATACGGACGTTACGACCGGAAGCAGGGTATAACGCCCGAAAACTATATCATACAACAGGTTGAACGTGCTAAACATTTAACACCAGCGTTTTCCGAGGTTGATATAGTCACGAAATTGGCGTACCATTTTAATCATAATATTCGTGTAGCGGCATTTACGCAAGGCATACGTACGGTTGACGAACTATTAATATTGATATCCCAAAGTGAGACCGTTTTCGATTTCGGCGGATAGAGATATAGCCCGGACTATAATCCAAATAATGATAGCCAAAATAGACGTGGGCAATATCATACCCAAACTGATCCAAGGCCTAGTACTAGTTCGGCTCCACAACAAGCATCGCCGGAACCGCAAAATAAAACCTTTGAATATAAGGGGAAGACGAGTTTCAATAGGCAGAAACCGATAAGCAAAGGCAACGATGGAACTCCAATGAGAGCCATACAAACAGTCGCGGTATCAGATACCGGTACGAGCGCACAAACTAGCGAAATAGAAAATGTTAGAGACCCTATTGCAAAAGTGAAACAGTTTCCCCATACAAAAAACGTGCAACAGGGCACATCCAAAAAGGATGCGCAATAAACCATGCAAAAATGTTTAGAAATAAGGTTGGTAGAAATAAGAAAAATAGTAGGTGTAACAAAGATGATTTTCCTCATGAAATTTGTGTGCCGGTTAATAAGGTGTTCCAACCGGACGTTAGAGAACCATTGTTAGAGTTAAATACAATACAACAATGCCCACCTAACACAGCATGTCCGGTAGTACAGGAACATGGAAACGGCGTTCCCACGGAGGTACATTTGGATGTCGCTAGTGTGGTATCCGGGAGTAGCGAAGGATTTTACGCGTGGATAGAAGATTATTGTCTGTCGAACCACTCATAAAGAGAGTTACCAAATATTAGTGGCACTGTAAATATAGATCATGTAAAGTTAGAAATAATTTGAATACTAATATTTAAATATCAATAATAATTGTTTAATATAACTTAGAGTATTAGATATAAATAATAATAATTGTGAGCAAGTTATAAATAAATAACATCAATTCGTAGCATTTGCTGAACAAACAAACGAGCCGAGGTGTGAGGACGGGTGACGGTTACAGGAAACGCGTTCACAAAGCAACGACGCGCACACGAGCCCGCACACAGCTGGTTTTTAAACGCAGAGGCTAATTAACGGTGTTTACTACGCGATAACAGGGGTAGCGAAACGGAAGCACATTCCTAAGCGCACGCGCCACTATTGTCTGTTGTCATCTGTGTGAAATACCTTGTAAATTGTCTCGCTATTACATACTACCCATGCTACAAACATTGTCTCACAATATTTTTATACACAATATCTTAATTCTATTAGAAGTAAGTTATATTTATAAAGCTTGTATGTATAAGACAGTTATATCAGTATATGTTTTGTATGTAAATAGAACAATGCATACTTGTGAAACATGAAGAATGTACATGAAGAAAAAAAATAAAATAAAAAACTGTATAATCTACATTCATTTTTTTTTTAACGAGTGGGGGTGTATATAACGTACCAAATCCCATATATTTGGGATTATATGTAGAAAGTTTCAGAAATCAAGTATAAAATAAATTTAAATCGATAGAACCATATCTCGCGCGGTAGCGAGCATTTGAAACAATTGTAAAACGCCCAGCGGATATGTTCCGTTGGCGTTATGTAATCGCACACGCACCATTATAAATTAGGGACACGCCCTAACTTTAAAACATTAATACTTCGGAAACGAATAAATATAAGCAAAATCCAAAATAGCCAAAATGTTTGCCGAAATATTAATAATAGGGTGTGCAAATTTCAATAAATATAATTAAAGAGTTAATGAGATAATTCATTATATTTAAAAAACTTCCATAGTAAGAGAGCTAGGGAGTTCAGATTTGGATATGTTATAATTGTAAAAATTACGAATCAACTGTATATGTTAGATTAAGCATAACTTGGCTTGCGGCCAAGATAATCACAATACAAATTGCAACCGGACGTCCGACCGACAATTGGTTCCGGTGTATTCCAGAATATTAAAAATAATAATAATTCTCGGACTGTGGGAATTATTTTTCGTTCTCACGGAATGAGGTGACTACATTTTAAGTAGAAGGGAGAATGTTTCAGCCAATCAGATCATTCTAAAAATTTTGAACAACCGTTGTTTCGAGCTGAACGCTCTTCACTCTTCTGTTAACATTCAACCAGTAAACACATACTCTTCTGCCAGGACTCAAACAGTGAACACACACACACACTTCTGTAAAGTTTCAACTTTTGAACGACACAGACACTCTTCTATAACGACTGGACTGTGACGGCGTTTACGTGCGATAGTCTTATTCATCAACAAATAAGCGTACTGCGCAATACACTCAAACTGTTGGCGTACGCATATAAGAGATCGACCATATACTACTAGAAGTCGTGCCCAGACTACAACAGAACGAGGCCGTCTAAATCGTGGTACGAGCTGAAGAACTGACGACGCAGAGCTACACCCGTGACGAGGTACACACACACGAGAGCAGAGTATCCGGACCGAGGGCCTGAAGCAGTTGCAGCAGTTAGACCACGGACGTTAAATCCATCAACAGTTGCCGAAGGAACGGAGTTGCTGATCCCTGAACTCTTCGTTGGATTCCAGGACGCAGCGGAAATCATTGCCACTAGCTGATTGGACTAGGACAACGAGGGACCCCAGAGGACATCTTCGAGAACTTCAGTACCAGGAAAGTCAAAAATCATTTATACATTTTTATATAAAAAGAGCATTTTTCTTTCTTTTGTTAAAATCAATTGTGAAGTTAACTTCATTCAGATGCCTATAAAAACAGAGACTCTAAGTTAATAAGAACTTCAATATTGTGATAATCTGTAGAACAAGTATAAGTTAAGTAAGAAGCAATAGATGAGAAATAGACATAGATAAAAGCGCTATACAAATCTTAATATTGAATCACTTAAGAAACTTATACTGCAGTATACGTGAATCCAATCACAAGTAAATAAAAAGCACGTAGAACAAGATTCACGGCTAATTTATTTAAGAGAATTTTAAAAAGCATTCTGAAGTAGTAAAACCAATATTAAAGTCTTGAAAAATCATTAATTAAATTATTTAAAAAAATTAACTTTTGAAAGTAATAAGAAACAAGTTCGAATAGATTCATATTTCTAAGCTTTCCTTCTGAAAGCTAATATTCATTCTGAAAACATTGATCAAATTACTCATTACTCTGTAGTACGTAAGAATTACGTTAGATGTAAGTTTTTCATTTTATGTGCTATTAGAATAATAAACCCCAATTTTATACCCAACACTGTTTTGTTATTGCTGTACTCCAAAATCTACCAACATCACAAAACTATTCACAATTATTATAACGATACACTTTGTGCTTGTACTTTTGAATTAACCTACTTGCGAATTCAAATCACAAATTCCTACGGCCCTAGTCGGAAGAAGAAGACGCAAGAGCGCACAGCAGGTAGGTCAGTTCACACACCATAATTTGTAAAGTTATAAATGTCGCCCTGAACTTGGGGCTTCCCGAAGTTAACACAGTTGTAAAGTTATATATGTCGCCCGCAACGTGGGGCCTGATTTAATTTTGATTAAATTTTAAATTGTAAAATTTAATTGTAGCAAATTAAATTGCAACAAATTTGCTGTTTTAATTAGTAAAACAGCTGGCGTCCAACTCGAACAATCCCTAAAGAAAGTTTTGTGAATTGGTAATAAGTACAGCAATAGAGTGTTAAGAATATTGTGTAATAATGGAGACCGACAAAATGTTAAAACAATTGTTGCAAGAGATGAAACAAAACGCGGCAGAAATGAACACGAAATTTGAGCAAACAAACGCGGAATCGAAACGCGAGTTAACAGATAATATAAACGCGAAATTTGAACAAAGTGCAGTCAAAGCTGAACTAAATATCGCGGAATTAATGGCTAAAATAGACGCACACAAAACTAGTTTAACTGAGACACTAGAACAGACTAACGCGGATATAAACGCGGAAATAAGACAGACCGATACTAAAATCGCTGCTAAAATCACCGAAGTCGGAGAAAAAATTCATACGGTCGAGACTAAAATAAATGAACGTTTTAAGGCTTTTGAGACCACAATGCATAAATCGTTTATTGAACATATTTCGCTTATGGAGGGGCGATTTAAAGAACACATCAGCAAGTGTGAAAAACAGACCGCGGATGTAGCTAAAAAAGTCGATAATCTTGAAGTACGGATAAAAAACTGACGTAAGCGAAACACAACGACAAGTTGCTAAGTTAGACGCGTCGATTGTAGAAGTTCGTTCCGATGTCGACACAAATAGAGTAAATGTATTACAAACGCTTAGCGAGGAGATTTCCAAAGTGCGACAGGAAGTACGGAGGAAATCGGCACCAAATATTCTAGTACAAGGGCAAGTAGACGAAAAGAATCGAGACTATTTCACCGGTGGCAATAATGAAAACCCGATCGAATTCTTGCTAACTTGCGAAAACGAAATGGCAAGGGTAGGTTCGCGATTAGAGGACCAAGACCGGATACAGTGGGTAGTTAACGCGATGCGTGATTCAGCCAGGAGATGGTATAACATTGTACGTGATAAAATTACCACATACACGGAATTTAGACAAATGTTTGAAAACCGATATTGGAATGCGCACACGCAAAGACTCTTGCGCAATGAATTAGAATACGGACGTTACGACCGGAAGCAGGGTATAACGCCCGAAAACTATATCATACAACAGGTTGAACGCGCTAAATATTTAACACCAGCGTTTTCCGAGGTTGATATAGTCACGAAATTGGCGTACCATTTTAATCATAATATTCGTGTAGCCGCATTTACGCAAGGCATACGTACGGTTGACGAACTTTTAATATTGATATCCCAAAGTGAGACCGTTTTCGATTTCGGCGGATAGAGATATAGCCCGGACTATAATCCAAATAATGATAGCCAAAATAGACGTGGGCAATATCATACCCAAACTGATCCAAGGCCTAGTACTAGTTCGGCTCCACAACAAGCATCGCCGGAACCGCAAAATAAAACCTTTGAATATAAGGGGAAGACGAGTTTCAATAGGCAGAAACCGATAAGCAAAGGCAACGATGGAACTCCAATGAGAGCCATACAATCAGTCGCGGTATCAGATACCGGTACGAGCGAACAAACTAGCGAAATAGAAAATGTTAGAGACCCTATTGCAAAAGTGAAACAGTTTCCCCATACAAAAAACGTGCAACAGGGCACATCCAAAAAGGATGCGCAATAAACCATGCAAAAATGTTTAGAAATAAGGTTGGTAGAAATAAGAAAAATAGTAGGTGTAAGAAAGATGACTTTCCTCATGAAATTTGTGAGCCGGTTAATAAGGTGTTCCAACCGGACGTTAGAGAACCATTGTTAGAGTTAAATACAATACAACAATGCCCACCTAACACAGCATGTCCGGTAGTACAGGAACATGGAAACGGCGTTCCCACGGAGGTACATTTGGATGTGGCTAGTGTGGTATCCGGGAGTAGCGAAGGATTTTACGCGTGGATAGAAGAATATTGTCTGTCGAACCACTCATAAAGAGAGTTACCAAATATTAGTGGCACTGTAAATATAGATCATGTAAAGTTAGAAATAATTTGAATACTAATATTTAAATATCAATAATAATTGTTTAATATAAATTAGAGTATTAGATATAAATAATAATAATTGTGGGCAAGTTATAAATAAATAACATCAATTCGTAGCATTTGCTGAACAAACAAACGAGCCGAGGTGTGAGGACGGGTGACGGTTACAGGAAACGCGTTCACAAAGCAACGACGCGCACACGAGCCCGCACGCAGCTGGTTTTTAAACGCAGAAGCTAATTAACGGTGTTTACTACGCGATAACAGGGGTAGCGAAACGGAAGCACATTCCTAAGCGCACGCGCCACTATTGTCTGTTGTCATCTGTGTGAAATACCTTGTAAATTGTCTCGCTATTACATACTACCCATGCTACAAACATTGTCTCACAATATTTTTATACACAATATCTTAATTCTATTAGAAATAAGGTGTATTTATAAAGCTTGTATGAATAAGACAGTTATATCAGTACATGTTTTGTATGTAAATAGAACAATGCATACTTGTGAAACATGAAGAATGTACATGAAGAAAAAAATAAAATAAATAACTGTATAATCTACATTCATTTTTTTTTTTAACGGGTGGGGGTGTATATAACGTACCAAATCCCATAGATTTGGTGTTATATGTAGAAAGTTTCAGAAATCAAGTATAAAATAAATTTAAATCGATAGAACCATATCTCGCGCGGTAGCGAGCATTTGAAACAATTGTAAAACGCCCAGCGGATATGTTCCGTTGGCGTTATGTAATCGCACACGCACCGTTATAAATTAGGGACACGCCCTAACATTAAAACATTAATACTTCGGAAACGAATAAATATAAGCAAAATCCAAAATAGCCAAAATGTTTGCAGAAATATTAATAATAGGGTGTGCAAATTTCAATAAATATAATTAAAGAGTTAATGAGATAATTCATTATATTTAAAAAACTTCCATAGTAAGAGAGCTAGGGAGTTCAGATTTGGATATGTTATAATTGTAAAAATTACGAATCAACTGTATATGTTAGATTAAGCATAACTTGGCTTGCGGCCAAGATAATCACAATACAAATTGCAACCGGACGTCCGACCGACAATTGGTTCCGGTGTATTCCAGAATATTAAAAATAATAATAATTCTCGGACTGTGGGAATTATTTTTCGTTCTCACGGAATGAGGAGACTACATTTTAAGTAGAAGGGAGAATGTTTCAGCCAATCAGATCATTCTAAAAATTTTGAACAACCGTTGTTTCGAGCTGAACGCTCTTCACTCTTCTGTTAACATTCAACCAGTAAACACATACTCTTCTGCCAGGACTCAAACAGTGAACACAACACACACACACACTTCTGTAAAGTTTCAACTTCTGAACGACACAGACACTCTTCTATAACGACTGGACTGTGACGGCGTTTACGTGCGATAGTCTTATTCATCAACAAATAAGCGTACTGCGCAATACACTCAAACTGTTGGCGTACGCATATAAGAGATCGACCATATACTACTAGAAGTCATGCCCAGACTACAACAGAACGAGGCCGTCTAAATCGTGGTACGAGCTGAAGAACTGACGACGCAGAGCTACACCCGAGACGAGGTACACACACACGAGAGCAGAGTATCCGGACCGAGGGCCTGAAGCAGTTGCAGCAGTTAGACCACGGACGTTAAATCCATCAACAGTTGCCGAAGGAACGGAGTTGCTGATCCCTGAACTCTTCGTTGGAATCCAGGACGCAGCGGAAATCATCGCCACTAGCTGATTGGACTAGGACATCGAGGGACCCCAGAGGACATCTTCGAGAACTTCAGTACCAGGAAAGTCAAAAATCATTTATACATTTTTATATAAAAAGATCATTTTTCTTTCTTTTGTTAAAATCAATTGTAAAGTTAACTTCATTCAGATGCCTATAAAAACAGAGACTCTAAGTTAATAAGAACTTCAATATTGTGATAATCTGTAGAACAAGTATAAGTTAAGTAAGAAGCAATAGATAAGAAATAGACATAGATAAAAGCGCTATACAAATCTTAATATTGAATCACTTAAGAAACTTATACTGCAGTATACGTGAATCCAATCACAAGTAAATAAAAAGCACGTAGAACAAGATTCACGTCTAATTTATTTAAGAGAATTTTAAAAAGCATTCTGAAGTAGTAAAACCAATATTAAAGTCTTGAAAAATCATTAATTAAATTATTTAAAAAAATTAACTTTTGAAAGTAATAAGAAACAAGTTCGAATAGATTCATATTTCTAAGCTTTCCTTCTGAAAGCTAATATTCATTCTGAAAACATTGATCAAATTACTCATTACTCTTTAGTACGTAAGAATTACGTTAGATGTAAGTTTTTCATTTTATGTGCTATTAGAATAATAAACCCCAATTTTATACCCAACACTGTTTTGTTATTGCTGTACTCCAAAATCTACCAACATCACAAAACTATTCAAAATTATTATAACGATACACTTTGTGCTTGTACTTTTGAATTAACCTACTTGCGAATTCAAATCACAAATTCCTACGGCCCTAGTCGGAAGAAGAAGACGCAAGAACGCACAGCAGGTAGGTCAGTTCACACACCATAATTTGTAAAGTTATAAATGTCGCCCTGAACTTGAGGCTTCCCGAAGTTAACAAAGTTGTAAAGTTATATATGTCGCCCGGAACGTGGGGCCTGATTTAATTTTGATTAAATTTTAAATTGTAAAATTTAATTGTAGCAAATTAAATTGCAACAAATTTGCTGTTTTAATTAGAAAAACAGCTGGCGTCCAACTCGAACAATCCCTAAAGAAAGTTTTGTGAACTGATAATAAGTACAGCAATAGAGTGTTAAGAATATTGTGTAATAATAGAGACCGACAAAATGTTAAAACAATTGTTGCAAGAGATGAAACAAAACGCGGCAGAAATGAACACGAAATTTGAGCAAACAAACGCGGAATCGAAACGCGAGTTAACAGATAATATAACGCGCGTTAACTAAATATCGCGGAATTAACGGCTAAAATAGACGCACAGAAAACTAGTTTAACTGAGACACTAGAACAGACTAACGCGGATATAAACGCGGAAATAAGACAGACCGATACTAAAATCGCTGCTAAAATCACCGAAGTCGGAGAAAAAATTCATACGGTCGAGACTAAAATAAATGAACGTTTTAAGGTTTTTGAGACCACAATGCATAAATCGTTTATTGAACAGATTTCGCGTATGGAGGGGCGATTTAAAGAACACATCAGCAAGTGTGAAAAACAGACCGCGGATGTAGCTAAAAAAGTCGATAATCTTGAAGTACGGATACAAACTGACGTAAGCGAAACACAACGACAAGTTGCTAGGTTAGACGCGTCGATTGTAGAAGTTCGTTCCGATGTCGACACAAATAGAGTAAATGTATTACAAACGCTTAGCGAGGAGATTTCCAAAGTGCGACAGGAATTACGGAGGAAATCGGCACCAAATATTCTAGTACAAGGGCAAGTAGACGAAAAGAATCGAGTCTATTTCACCGGTGAAACTAATGAAAACCCGATCGAATTCTTGCTAAGTTGCGAAAACGAAATGGCAAGGGTAGGTTCGCGATTAGAGGACCAAGACCGGATACAGTGGGTAGTTAACGCGATGCGTGATTCAGCCAGGAGATGGTATAACATTGTACGTGATAAAATTACCACATACACGGAATTTAGACAAATGTTTGAAAACCGATATTGGAATGCGCACACGCAAAGACTCTTGCGCAATGAATTAGAATACGGACGTTACGACCGGAAGCAGGGTATAACGCCCGAAAACTATATCATACAACAGGTTGAACGCGCTAAATATTTAACACCAGCGTTTTCCGAGGTTGATATAGTCACGAAATTGGCGTACCATTTTAATCATAATATTCGTGTAGCCGCATTTACGCAAGGCATACGTACGGTTGACGAACTTTTAATATTGATATCCCAAAGTGAGACCGTTTTCGATTTCGGCGGATAGAGATATAGCCCGGACTATAATCCAAATAATGATAGCCAAAATAGACGTGGGCAATATCATACCCAAACTGATCCAAGGCCTAGTACTAGTTCGGCTCCACAACAAGCATCGCCGGAACCGCAAAATAAAACCTTTGAATATAAGGGGAAGACGAGTTTCAATAGGCAGAAACCGATAAGCAAAGGCAACGATGGAACTCCAATGAGAGCCATACAATCAGTCGCGGTATCAGATACCGGTACGAGCGAACAAACTAGCGAAATAGAAAATGTTAGAGACCCTATTGCAAAAGTGAAACAGTTTCCCCATACAAAAAACGTGCAACAGGGCACATCCAAAAAGGATGCGCAATAAACCATGCAAAAATGTTTAGAAATAAGGTTGGTAGAAATAAGAAAAATAGTAGGTGTAAGAAAGATGACTTTCCTCATGAAATTTGTGAGCCGGTTAATAAGGTGTTCCAACCGGACGTTAGAGAACCATTGTTAGAGTTAAATACAATACAACAATGCCCACCTAACACAGCATGTCCGGTAGTACAGGAACATGGAAACGGCGTTCCCACGGAGGTACATTTGGATGTGGCTAGTGTGGTATCCGGGAGTAGCGAAGGATTTTACGCGTGGATAGAAGAATATTGTCTGTCGAACCACTCATAAAGAGAGTTACCAAATATTAGTGGCACTGTAAATATAGATCATGTAAAGTTAGAAATAATTTGAATACTAATATTTAAATATCAATAATAATTGTTTAATATAAATTAGAGTATTAGATATAAATAATAATAATTGTGGGCAAGTTATAAATAAATAACATCAATTCATAGCATTTGCTGAACAAACAAACGAGCCGAGGTGTGAGGACGGGTGACGGTTACAGGAAACGCGTTCACAAAGCAACGACGCGCACACGAGCCCGCACGCAGCTGGTTTTTAAACGCAGAAGCTAATTAACGGTGTTTACTACGCGATAACAGGGGTAGCGAAACGGAAGCACATTCCTAAGCGCACGCGCCACTATTGTCTGTTGTCATCTGTGTGAAATACCTTGTAAATTGTCTCGCTATTACATACTACACATGCTACAAACATTGCCTCACAATATTTTTATACACAATATCTTAATTCTATTAGAAATAAGTTATATTTATAAAGCTTGTATGAATAAGACAGTTATATCAGTATATGTTTTGTATGTAAATAGAACAATGCATACTTGTGAAACATGAAGAATGTACATGAAGGAAAAAAATAAAATAAATAACTGTATAATCTACATTCATTTTTTTTTAACGGGTGGGGGTGTATATAACGTACCAAATCCCATAGATTTGGTGTTATATGTAGAAAGTTTCAGAAATCAAGTATAAAATAAATTTAAATCGATAGAACCATATCTCGCGCGGTAGCGAGCATTTGAAACAATTGTAAAACGCCCAGCGGATATGTTCCGTTGGCGTTATGTAATCGCACACGCACCGTTATAAATTAGGGACACGCCCTAACTTTAAAACAGTAATACTTCGGAAACGAATAAATATAAGCAAAATCCAAAATAGCCGAAATATTAATAATAGGGTGTGCAAATTTCAATAAATATAATTAAAGAGTTAATGAGATAATTCATTATATTTAAAAAACTTCCATAGTAAGAGAGCTAGGGAGTTCAGATTTGGATATGTTATAATTGTAAAAATTACGAATCAACTGTATATGTTAGATTAAGCATAACTTGGCTTGCGGCCAAGATAATCACAATACAAATTGCAACCGGACGTCCGACCGACAATTGGTTCCGGTATATTCCAGAATATTAAAAATAATAATAATTCTCGGACTGTGGGAATTATTTTTCGTTCTCACGGAATGAGGTGACTACATTTTAAGTAGAAGGGAGAATGTTTCAGCCAATCAGATCATTCTAAAAATTTTGAACAACCGTTGTTTCGAGCTGAACGCTCTTCACTCTTCTGTTAACATTCAACCAGTAAACACATACTCTTCTGCCAGGACTCAAACAGTGAACACAACACACACACACACTTCTGTAAAGTTTCAACTTCTGAACGACACAGACACTCTTCTATAACGACTGGACTGTGACGGCGTTTACGTGCGATAGTCTTATTCATCAACAAATAAGCGTACTGCGCAATACACTCAAACTGTTGGCGTACGCATATAAGAGATCGACCATATACTACTAGAAGTCATGCCCAGACTACAACAGAACGAGGCCGTCTAAATCGTGGTACGAGCTGAAGAACTGACGACGCAGAGCTACACCCGAGACGAGGTACACACACACGAGAGCAGAGTATCCGGACCGAGGGCCTGAAGCAGTTGCAGCAGTTAGACCACGGACGTTAAATCCATCAACAGTTGCCGAAGGAACGGAGTTGCTGATCCCTGAACTCTTCGTTGGAATCCAGGACGCAGCGGAAATCATCACCACTAGCTGATTGGACTAGGACATCGAGGGACCCCAGAGGACATCTTCGAGAACTTCAGTACCAGGAAAGTCAAAAATCATTTATACATTTTTATATAAAAAGATCATTTTTCTTTCTTTTGTTAAAATCAATTGTAAAGTTAACTTCATTCAGATGCCTATAAAAACAGAGACTCTAAGTTAATAAGAACTTCAATATTGTGATAATCTGTAGAACAAGTATAAGTTAAGTAAGAAGCAATAAATAAGAAATAGACATAGATAAAAGCGCTATACAAATCTTAATATTGAATCACTTAAGAAACTTATACTGCAGTATACGTGAATCCAATCACAAGTAAATAAAAAGCACGTAGAACAAGATTCACGTCTAATTTATTTAAGAGAATTTTAAAAAGCATTCTGAAGTAGTAAAACCAATATTAAAGTCTTGAAAAATCATTAATTAAATTATTTAAAAAAATTAACTTTTGAAAGTAATAAGAAACAAGTTCGAATAGATTCATATTTCTAAGCTTTCCTTCTGAAAGCTAATATTCATTCTGAAAACATTGATCAAATTACTCATTACTCTTTAGTACGTAAGAATTACGTTAGATGTAAGTTTTTCATTTTATGTGCTATTAGAATAATAAACCCCAATTTTATACCCAACACTGTTTTGTTATTGCTGTACTCCAAAATCTACCAACATCACAAAACTATTCAAAATTATTATAACGATACACTTTGTGCTTGTACTTTTGAATTAACCTACTTGCGAATTCAAATCACAAATTCCTACGGCCCTAGTCGGAAGAAGAAGACGCAAGAACGCACAGCAGGTAGGTCAGTTCACACACCATAATTTGTAAAGTTATAAATGTCGCCCTGAACTTGAGGCTTCCCGAAGTTAACAAAGTTGTAAAGTTATATATGTCGCCCGGAACGTGGGGCCTGATTTAATTTTGATTAAATTTTAAATTGTAAAATTTAATTGTAGCAAATTAAATTGCAACAAATTTGCTGTTTTAATTAGAAAAACAGCTGGCGTCCAACTCGAACAATCCCTAAAGAAAGTTTTGTGAACTGATAATAAGTACAGCAATAGAGTGTTAAGAATATTGTGTAATAATAGAGACCGACAAAATGTTAAAACAATTGTTGCAAGAGATGAAACAAAACGCGGCAGAAATGAACACGAAATTTGAGCAAACAAACGCGGAATCGAAACGCGAGTTAACAGATAATATAACGCGCGTTAACTAAATATCGCGGAATTAACGGCTAAAATAGACGCACAGAAAACTAGTTTAACTGAGACACTAGAACAGACTAACGCGGATATAAACGCGGAAATAAGACAGACCGATACTAAAATCGCTGCTAAAATCACCGAAGTCGGAGAAAAAATTCATACGGTCGAGACTAAAATAAATGAACGTTTTAAGGTTTTTGAGACCACAATGCATAAATCGTTTATTGAACAGATTTCGCGTATGGAGGGGCGATTTAAAGAACACATCAGCAAGTGTGAAAAACAGACCGCGGATGTAGCTAAAAAAGTCGATAATCTTGAAGTACGGATACAAACTGACGTAAGCGAAACACAACGACAAGTTGCTAGGTTAGACGCGTCGATTGTAGAAGTTCGTTCCGATGTCGACACAAATAGAGTAAATGTATTACAAACGCTTAGCGAGGAGATTTCCAAAGTGCGACAGGAATTACGGAGGAAATCGGCACCAAATATTCTAGTACAAGGGCAAGTAGACGAAAAGAATCGAGTCTATTTCACCGGTGAAACTAATGAAAACCCGATCGAATTCTTGCTAACTTGCGAAAACGAAATGGCAAGGGTAGGTTCGCGATTAGAGGACCAAGACCGGATACAGTGGGTAGTTAACGCGATGCGTGATTCAGCCAGGAGATGGTATAACATTGTACGTGATAAAATTACCACATACACGGAATTTAGACAAACGTTTGAAAACCGATATTGGAATGCGCACACGCAAAGACTCTTGCGCAATGAATTAGAATACGGACGTTACGACAAAAGCAGGGTATAACGCCCGAAAACTATATCATACAACAGGTTGAACGCGCTAAATATTTAACACCAGCGTTTTCCGAGGTTGATATAGTCACGAAATTGGCGTACCATTTTAATCATAATATTCGTGTAGCCGCATTTACGCAAGGCATACGTACGGTTGACGAACTTTTAATATTGATATCCCAAAGTGAGACCGTTTTCGATTTCGGCGGATAGAGATATAGCCCGGACTATAATCCAAATAATGATAGCCAAAATAGACGTGGGCAATAACATACCCAAACTGATCCAAGGCCTAGTACTAGTTCGGCTCCACAACAAGCATCGCCGGAACCGCAAAATAAAACCTTTGAATATAAGGGGAAGACGAGTTTCAATAGGCAGAAACCGATAAGCAAAGGCAACGATGGAACTCCAATGAGAGCCATACAATCAGTCGCGGTATCAGATACCGGTACGAGCGAACAAACTAGCGAAATAGAAAATGTTAGAGACCCTATTGCAAAAGTGAAACAGTTTCCCCATACAAAAAACGTGCAACAGGGCACATCCAAAAAGGATGCGCAATAAACCATGCAAAAATGTTTAGAAATAAGGTTGGTAGAAATAAGAAAAATAGTAGGTGTAAGAAAGATGACTTTCCTCATGAAATTTGTGAGCCGGTTAATAAGGTGTCCCAACCGGACGTTAGAGAACCATTGTTAGAGTTAAATACAATACAACAATGCCCACCTAACACAGCATGTCCGGTAGTACAGGAACATGGAAACGGCGTTCCCACGGAGGTACATTTGGATGTGGCTAGTGTGGTATCCGGGAGTAGCGAAGGATTTTACGCGTGGATAGAAGAATATTGTCTGTCGAACCACTCATAAAGAGAGTTACCAAATATTAGTGGCACTGTAAATATAGATCATGTAAAGTTAGAAATAATTTGAATACTAATATTTAAATATCAATAATAATTGTTTAATATAAATTAGAGTATTAGATATAAATAATAATAATTGTGGGCAAGTTATAAATAAATAACATCAATTCGTAGCATTTGCTGAACAAACAAACGAGCCGAGGTGTGAGGACGGGTGACGGTTACAGGAAACGCGTTCACAAAGCAACGACGCGCACACGAGCCCGCACGCAGCTGGTTTTTAAACGCAGAAGCTAATTAACGGTGTTTACTACGCGATAACAGGGGTAGCGAAACGGAAGCACATTCCTAAGCGCACGCGCCACTATTGTCTGTTGTCATCTGTGTGAAATACCTTGTAAATTGTCTCGCTATTACATACTACACATGCTACAAACATTGCCTCACAATATTTTTATACACAATATCTTAATTCTATTAGAAATAAGTTATATTTATAAAGCTTGTATGAATAAGACAGTTATATCAGTATATGTTTTGTATGTAAATAGAACAATGCATACTTGTGAAACATGAAGAATGTACATGAAGGAAAAAAATAAAATAAATAACTGTATAATCTACATTCTTTTTTTTTTTAACGGGTGGGGGGGTGTATATAACGTACCAAATCCCATAGATTTGGTGTTATATGTAGAAAGTTTCAGAAATCAAGTATAAAATAAATTTAAATCGATAGAACCATATCTCGCGCGGTAGCGAGCATTTGAAACAATTGTAAAACGCCCAGCGGATATGTTCCGTTGGCGTTATGTAATCGCACACGCACCGTTATAAATTAGGGACACGCCCTAACTTTAAAACAGTAATACTTCGGAAACGAATAAATATAAGCAAAATCCAAAATAGCCGAAATATTAATAATAGGGTGTGCAAATTTCAATAAATATAATTAAAGAGTTAATGAGATAATTCATTATATTTAAAAAACTTCCATAGTAAGAGAGCTAGGGAGTTCAGATTTGGATATGTTATAATTGTAAAAATTACGAATCAACTGTATATGTTAGATTAAGCATAACTTGGCTTGCGGCCAAGATAATCACAATACAAATTGCAACCGGACGTCCGACCGACAATTGGTTCCGGTGTATTCCAGAATATTAAAAATAATAATAATTCTCGGACTGTGGGAATTATTTTTCGTTCTCACGGAATGAGGTGACTACATTTTAAGTAGAAGGGAGAATGTTTCAGCCAATCAGATCATTCTAAAAATTTTGAACAACCGTTGTTTCGAGCTGAACGCTCTTCACTCTTCTGTTAACATTCAACCAGTAAACACATACTCTTCTACCAGGACTCAAACAGTGAACACAACACACACACACACACACACACACACACACACACTTCTGTAAAGTTTCAACTTCTGAACGACACAGACACTCTTCTATAACGACTGGACTGTGACGGCGTTTACGTGCGATAGTCTTATTCATCAACAAATAAGCGTACTGCGCAATACACTCAAACTGTTGGCGTACGCATATAAGAGATCGACCATATACTACTAGAAGTCATGCCCAGACTACAACAGAACGAGGCCGTCTAAATCGTGGTACGAGCTGAAGAACTGACGACGCAGAGCTACACCCGAGACGAGGTACACACACACGAGAGCAGAGTATCCGGACCGAGGGCCTGAAGCAGTTGCAGCAGTTAGACCACGGACGTTAAATCCATCAACAGTTGCCGAAGGAACGGAGTTGCTGATCCCTGAACTCTTCGTTGGAATCCAGGACGCAGCGGAAATCATCGCCACTAGCTGATTGGACTAGGACATCGAGGGACCCCAGAGGACATCTTCGAGAACTTCAGTACCAGGAAAGTCAAAAATCATTTATACATTTTTATATAAAAAGATCATTTTTCTTTCTTTTGTTAAAATCAATTGTAAAGTTAACTTCATTCAGATGCCTATAAAAACAGAGACTCTAAGTTAATAAGAACTTCAATATTGTGATAATCTGTAGAACAAGTATAAGTTAAGTAAGAAGCAATAGATAAGAAATAGACATAGATAAAAGCGCTTTACAAATCTTAATATTGAATCACTTAAGAAACTTATACTGCAGTATACGTGAATCCAATCACAAGTAAATAAAAAGCACGTAGAACAAGATTCACGTCTAATTTATTTAAGAGAATTTTAAAAAGCATTCTGAAGTAGTAAAACCAATATTAAAGTCTTGAAAAATCATTAATTAAATTATTTAAAAAAATTAACTTTTGAAAGTAATAAGAAACAAGTTCGAATAGATTCATATTTCTAAGCTTTCCTTCTGAAAGCTAATATTCATTCTGAAAACATTGATCAAATTACTCATTACTCTTTAGTACGTAAGAATTACGTTAGATGTAAGTTTTTCATTTTATGTGCTATTAGAATAATAAACCCCAATTTTATACCCAACACTGTTTTGTTATTGCTGTACTCCAAAATCTACCAACATCACAAAACTATTCAAAATTATTATAACGATACACTTTGTGCTTGTACTTTTGAATTAACCTACTTGCGAATTCAAATCACAAATTCCTACGGCCCTAGTCGGAAGAAGAAGACGCAAGAACGCACAGCAGGTAGGTCAGTTCACACACCATAATTTGTAAAGTTATAAATGTCGCCCTGAACTTGAGGCTTCCCGAAGTTAACAAAGTTGTAAAGTTATATATGTCGCCCGGAACGTGGGGCCTGATTTAATTTTGATTAAATTTTAAATTGTAAAATTTAATTGTAGCAAATTAAATTGCAACAAATTTGCTGTTTTAATTAGAAAAACAGCTGGCGTCCAACTCGAACAATCCCTAAAGAAAGTTTTGTGAACTGATAATAAGTACAGCAATAGAGTGTTAAGAATATTGTGTAATAATAGAGACCGACAAAATGTTAAAACAATTGTTGCAAGAGATGAAACAAAACGCGGCAGAAATGAACACGAAATTTGAGCAAACAAACGCGGAATCGAAACGCGAGTTAACAGATAATATAACGCGCGTTAACTAAATATCGCGGAATTAACGGCTAAAATAGACGCACAGAAAACTAGTTTAACTGAGACACTAGAACAGACTAACGCGGATATAAACGCGGAAATAAGACAGACCGATACTAAAATCGCTGCTAAAATCACCGAAGTCGGAGAAAAAATTCATACGGTCGAGACTAAAATAAATGAACGTTTTAAGGTTTTTGAGACCACAATGCATAAATCGTTTATTGAACAGATTTCGCGTATGGAGGGGCGATTTAAAGAACACATCAGCAAGTGTGAAAAACAGACCGCGGATGTAGCTAAAAAAGTCGATAATCTTGAAGTACGGATACAAACTGACGTAAGCGAAACACAACGACAAGTTGCTAGGTTAGACGCGTCGATTGTAGAAGTTCGTTCCGATGTCGACACAAATAGAGTAAATGTATTACAAACGCTTAGCGAGGAGATTTCCAAAGTGCGACAGGAATTACGGAGGAAATCGGCACCAAATATTCTAGTACAAGGGCAAGTAGACGAAAAGAATCGAGTCTATTTCACCGGTGAAACTAATGAAAACCCGATCGAATTCTTGCTAACTTGCGAAAACGAAATGGCAAGGGTAGGTTCGCGATTAGAGGACCAAGACCGGATACAGTGGGTAGTTAACGCGATGCGTGATTCAGCCAGGAGATGGTATAACATTGTACGTGATAAAATTACCACATACACGGAATTTAGACAAATGTTTGAAAACCGATATTGGAATGCGCACACGCAAAGACTCTTGCGCAATGAATTAGAATACGGACGTTACGACCGGAAGCAGGGTATAACGCCCGAAAACTATATCATACAACAGGTTGAACGCGCTAAATATTTAACACCAGCGTTTTCCGAGGTTGATATAGTCACGAAATTGGCGTACCATTTTAATCATAATATTCGTGTAGCCGCATTTACGCAAGGCATACGTACGGTTGACGAACTTTTAATATTGATATCCCAAAGTGAGACCGTTTTCGATTTCGGCGGATAGAGATATAGCCCGGACTATAATCCAAATAATGATAGCCAAAATAGACGTGGGCAATATCATACCCAAACTGATCCAAGGCCTAGTACTAGTTCGGCTCCACAACAAGCATCGCCGGAACCGCAAAATAAAACCTTTGAATATAAGGGGAAGACGAGTTTCAATAGGCAGAAACCGATAAGCAAAGGCAACGATGGAACTCCAATGAGAGCCATACAATCAGTCGCGGTATCAGATACCGGTACGAGCGAACAAACTAGCGAAATAGAAAATGTTAGAGACCCTATTGCAAAAGTGAAACAGTTTCCCCATACAAAAAACGTGCAACAGGGCACATCCAAAAAGGATGCGCAATAAACCATGCAAAAATGTTTAGAAATAAGGTTGGTAGAAATAAGAAAAATAGTAGGTGTAAGAAAGATGACTTTCCTCATGAAATTTGTGAGCCGGTTAATAAGGTGTTCCAACCGGACGTTAGAGACCCATTGTTAGAGTTAAATACAATACAACAATGCCCACCTAACACAGCATGTCCGGTAGTACAGGAACATGGAAACGGCGTTCCCACGGAGGTACATTTGGATGTGGCTAGTGTGGTATCCGGGAGTAGCGAAGGATTTTACGCGTGGATAGAAGAATATTGTCTGTCGAACCACTCATAAAGAGAGTTACCAAATATTAGTGGCACTGTAAATATAGATCATGTAAAGTTAGAAATAATTTGAATACTAATATTTAAATATCAATAATAATTGTTTAATATAAATTAGAGTATTAGATATAAATAATAATAATTGTGGGCAAGTTATAAATAAATAACATCAATTCATAGCATTTGCTGAACAAACAAACGAGCCGAGGTGTGAGGACGGGTGACGGTTACAGGAAACGCGTTCACAAAGCAACGACGCGCACACGAGCCCGCACGCAGCTGGTTTTTAAACGCAGAAGCTAATTAACGGTGTTTACTACGCGATAACAGGGGTAGCGAAACGGAAGCACATTCCTAAGCGCACGCGCCACTATTGTCTGTTGTCATCTGTGTGAAATACCTTGTAAATTGTCTCGCTATTACATACTACACATGCTACAAACATTGCCTCACAATATTTTTATACACAATATCTTAATTCTATTAGAAATAAGTTATATTTATAAAGCTTGTATGAATAAGACAGTTATATCAGTATATGTTTTGTATGTAAATAGAACAATGCATACTTGTGAAACATGAAGAATGTACATGAAGGAAAAAAATAAAATAAATAACTGTATAATCTACATTCATTTTTTTTTTAACGGGTGGGGGTGTATATAACGTACCAAATCCCATAGATTTGGTGTTATATGTAGAAAGTTTCAGAAATCAAGTATAAAATAAATTTAAATCGATAGAACCATATCTCGCGCGGTAGCGAGCATTTGAAACAATTGTAAAACGCCCAGCGGATATGTTCCGTTGGCGTTATGTAATCGCACACGCACCGTTATAAATTAGGGACACGCCCTAACTTTAAAACAGTAATACTTCGGAAACGAATAAATATAAGCAAAATCCAAAATAGCCGAAATATTAATAATAGGGTGTGCAAATTTCAATAAATATAATTAAAGAGTTAATGAGATAATTCATTATATTTAAAAAACTTCCATAGTAAGAGAGCTAGGGAGTTCAGATTTGGATATGTTATAATTGTAAAAATTACGAATCAACTGTATATGTTAGATTAAGCATAACTTGGCTTGCGGCCAAGATAATCACAATACAAATTGCAACCGGACGTCCGACCGACAATTGGTTCCGGTATATTCCAGAATATTAAAAATAATAATAATTCTCGGACTGTGGGAATTATTTTTCGTTCTCACGGAATGAGGTGACTACATTTTAAGTAGAAGGGAGAATGTTTCAGCCAATCAGATCATTCTAAAAATTTTGAACAACCGTTGTTTCGAGCTGAACGCTCTTCACTCTTCTGTTAACATTCAACCAGTAAACACATACTCTTCTGCCAGGACTCAAACAGTGAACACAACACACACACACACTTCTGTAAAGTTTCAACTTCTGAACGACACAGACACTCTTCTATAACGACTGGACTGTGACGGCGTTTACGTGCGATAGTCTTATTCATCAACAAATAAGCGTACTGCGCAATACACTCAAACTGTTGGCGTACGCATATAAGAGATCGACCATATACTACTAGAAGTCATGCCCAGACTACAACAGAACGAGGCCGTCTAAATCGTGGTACGAGCTGAAGAACTGACGACGCAGAGCTACACCCGAGACGAGGTACACACACACACACGAGAGCAGAGTATCCGGACCGAGGGCCTGAAGCAGTTGCAGCAGTTAGACCACGGACGTTAAATCCATCAACAGTTGCCGAAGGAACGGAGTTGCTGATCCCTGAACTCTTCGTTGGAATCCAGGACGCAGCGGAAATCATCGCCACTAGCTGATTGGACTAGGACATCGAGGGACCCCAGAGGACATCTTCGAGAACTTCAGTACCAGGAAAGTCAAAAATCATTTATACATTTTTATATAAAAAGATCATTTTTCTTTCTTTTGTTAAAATCAATTGTAAAGTTAACTTCATTCAGATGCCTATAAAAACAGAGACTCTAAGTTAATAAGAACTTCAATATTGTGATAATCTGTAGAACAAGTATAAGTTAAGTAAGAAGCAATAGATAAGAAATAGACATAGATAAAAGCGCTATACAAATCTTAATATTGAATCACTTAAGAAACTTATACTGCAGTATACGTGAATCCAATCACAAGTAAATAAAAAGCACGTAGAACAAGATTCACGTCTAATTTATTTAAGAGAATTTTAAAAAGCATTCTGAAGTAGTAAAACCAATATTAAAGTCTTGAAAAATCATTAATTAAATTATTTAAAAAAATTAACTTTTGAAAGTAATAAGAAACAAGTTCGAATAGATTCATATTTCTAAGCTTTCCTTCTGAAAGCTAATATTCATTCTGAAAACATTGATCAAATTACTCATTACTCTTTAGTACGTAAGAATTACGTTAGATGTAAGTTTTTCATTTTATGTGCTATTAGAATAATAAACCCCAATTTTATACCCAACACTGTTTTGTTATTGCTGTACTCCAAAATCTACCAACATCACAAAACTATTCAAAATTATTATAACGATACACTTTGTGCTTGTACTTTTGAATTAACCTACTTGCGAATTCAAATCACAAATTCCTACGGCCCTAGTCGGAAGAAGAAGACGCAAGAACGCACAGCAGGTAGGTCAGTTCACACACCATAATTTGTAAAGTTATAAATGTCGCCCTGAACTTGAGGCTTCCCGAAGTTAACAAAGTTGTAAAGTTATATATGTCGCCCGGAACGTGGGGCCTGATTTAATTTTGATTAAATTTTAAATTGTAAAATTTAATTGTAGCAAATTAAATTGCAACAAATTTGCTGTTTTAATTAGAAAAACAGCTGGCGTCCAACTCGAACAATCCCTAAAGAAAGTTTTGTGAACTGATAATAAGTACAGCAATAGAGTGTTAAGAATATTGTGTAATAATAGAGACCGACAAAATGTTAAAACAATTGTTGCAAGAGATGAAACAAAACGCGGCAGAAATGAACACGAAATTTGAGCAAACAAACGCGGAATCGAAACGCGAGTTAACAGATAATATAACGCGCGTTAACTAAATATCGCGGAATTAACGGCTAAAATAGACGCACAGAAAACTAGTTTAACTGAGACACTAGAACAGACTAACGCGGATATAAACGCGGAAATAAGACAGACCGATACTAAAATCGCTGCTAAAATCACCGAAGTCGGAGAAAAAATTCATACGGTCGAGACTAAAATAAATGAACGTTTTAAGGTTTTTGAGACCACAATGCATAAATCGTTTATTGAACAGATTTCGCGTATGGAGGGGCGATTTAAAGAACACATCAGCAAGTGTGAAAAACAGACCGCGGATGTAGCTAAAAAAGTCGATAATCTTGAAGTACGGATACAAACTGACGTAAGCGAAACACAACGACAAGTTGCTAGGTTAGACGCGTCGATTGTAGAAGTTCGTTCCGATGTCGACACAAATAGAGTAAATGTATTACAAACGCTTAGCGAGGAGATTTCCAAAGTGCGACAGGAATTACGGAGGAAATCGGCACCAAATATTCTAGTACAAGGGCAAGTAGACGAAAAGAATCGAGTCTATTTCACCGGTGAAACTAATGAAAACCCGATCGAATTCTTGCTAACTTGCGAAAACGAAATGGCAAGGGTAGGTTCGCGATTAGAGGACCAAGACCGGATACAGTGGGTAGTTAACGCGATGCGTGATTCAGCCAGGAGATGGTATAACATTGTACGTGATAAAATTACCACATACACGGAATTTAGACAAACGTTTGAAAACCGATATTGGAATGCGCACACGCAAAGACTCTTGCGCAATGAATTAGAATACGGACGTTACGACAAAAGCAGGGTATAACGCCCGAAAACTATATCATACAACAGGTTGAACGCGCTAAATATTTAACACCAGCGTTTTCCGAGGTTGATATAGTCACGAAATTGGCGTACCATTTTAATCATAATATTCGTGTAGCCGCATTTACGCAAGGCATACGTACGGTTGACGAACTTTTAATATTGATATCCCAAAGTGAGACCGTTTTCGATTTCGGCGGATAGAGATATAGCCCGGACTATAATCCAAATAATGATAGCCAAAATAGACGTGGGCAATAACATACCCAAACTGATCCAAGGCCTAGTACTAGTTCGGCTCCACAACAAGCATCGCCGGAACCGCAAAATAAAACCTTTGAATATAAGGGGAAGACGAGTTTCAATAGGCAGAAACCGATAAGCAAAGGCAACGATGGAACTCCAATGAGAGCCATACAATCAGTCGCGGTATCAGATACCGGTACGAGCGAACAAACTAGCGAAATAGAAAATGTTAGAGACCCTATTGCAAAAGTGAAACAGTTTCCCCATACAAAAAACGTGCAACAGGGCACATCCAAAAAGGATGCGCAATAAACCATGCAAAAATGTTTAGAAATAAGGTTGGTAGAAATAAGAAAAATAGTAGGTGTAAGAAAGATGACTTTCCTCATGAAATTTGTGAGCCGGTTAATAAGGTGTCCCAACCGGACGTTAGAGAACCATTGTTAGAGTTAAATACAATACAACAATGCCCACCTAACACAGCATGTCCGGTAGTACAGGAACATGGAAACGGCGTTCCCACGGAGGTACATTTGGATGTGGCTAGTGTGGTATCCGGGAGTAGCGAAGGATTTTACGCGTGGATAGAAGAATATTGTCTGTCGAACCACTCATAAAGAGAGTTACCAAATATTAGTGGCACTGTAAATATAGATCATGTAAAGTTAGAAATAATTTGAATACTAATATTTAAATATCAATAATAATTGTTTAATATAAATTAGAGTATTAGATATAAATAATAATAATTGTGGGCAAGTTATAAATAAATAACATCAATTCGTAGCATTTGCTGAACAAACAAACGAGCCGAGGTGTGAGGACGGGTGACGGTTACAGGAAACGCGTTCACAAAGCAACGACGCGCACACGAGCCCGCACGCAGCTGGTTTTTAAACGCAGAAGCTAATTAACGGTGTTTACTACGCGATAACAGGGGTAGCGAAACGGAAGCACATTCCTAAGCGCACGCGCCACTATTGTCTGTTGTCATCTGTGTGAAATACCTTGTAAATTGTCTCGCTATTACATACTACACATGCTACAAACATTGCCTCACAATATTTTTATACACAATATCTTAATTCTATTAGAAATAAGTTATATTTATAAAGCTTGTATGAATAAGACAGTTATATCAGTATATGTTTTGTATGTAAATAGAACAATGCATACTTGTGAAACATGAAGAATGTACATGAAGGAAAAAAATAAAATAAATAACTGTATAATCTACATTCTTTTTTTTTTAACGGGTGGGGGGGTGTATATAACGTACCAAATCCCATAGATTTGGTGTTATATGTAGAAAGTTTCAGAAATCAAGTATAAAATAAATTTAAATCGATAGAACCATATCTCGCGCGGTAGCGAGCATTTGAAACAATTGTAAAACGCCCAGCGGATATGTTCCGTTGGCGTTATGTAATCGCACACGCACCGTTATAAATTAGGGACACGCCCTAACTTTAAAACAGTAATACTTCGGAAACGAATAAATATAAGCAAAATCCAAAATAGCCGAAATATTAATAATAGGGTGTGCAAATTTCAATAAATATAATTAAAGAGTTAATGAGATAATTCATTATATTTAAAAAACTTCCATAGTAAGAGAGCTAGGGAGTTCAGATTTGGATATGTTATAATTGTAAAAATTACGAATCAACTGTATATGTTAGATTAAGCATAACTTGGCTTGCGGCCAAGATAATCACAATACAAATTGCAACCGGACGTCCGACCGACAATTGGTTCCGGTGTATTCCAGAATATTAAAAATAATAATAATTCTCGGACTGTGGGAATTATTTTTCGTTCTCACGGAATGAGGTGACTACATTTTAAGTAGAAGGGAGAATGTTTCAGCCAATCAGATCATTCTAAAAATTTTGAACAACCGTTGTTTCGAGCTGAACGCTCTTCACTCTTCTGTTAACATTCAACCAGTAAACACATACTCTTCTACCAGGACTCAAACAGTGAACACAACACACACACACACACACACACACACACACTTCTGTAAAGTTTCAACTTCTGAACGACACAGACACTCTTCTATAACGACTGGACTGTGACGGCGTTTACGTGCGATAGTCTTATTCATCAACAAATAAGCGTACTGCGCAATACACTCAAACTGTTGGCGTACGCATATAAGAGATCGACCATATACTACTAGAAGTCATGCCCAGACTACAACAGAACGAGGCCGTCTAAATCGTGGTACGAGCTGAAGAACTGACGACGCAGAGCTACACCCGAGACGAGGTACACACACACGAGAGCAGAGTATCCGGACCGAGGGCCTGAAGCAGTTGCAGCAGTTAGACCACGGACGTTAAATCCATCAACAGTTGCCGAAGGAACGGAGTTGCTGATCCCTGAACTCTTCGTTGGAATCCAGGACGCAGCGGAAATCATCGCCACTAGCTGATTGGACTAGGACATCGAGGGACCCCAGAGGACATCTCCGAGAACTTCAGTACCAGGAAAGTCAAAAATCATTTATACATTTTTATATAAAAAGATCATTTTTCTTTCTTTTGTTAAAATCAATTGTAAAGTTAACTTCATTCAGATGCCTATAAAAACAGAGACTCTAAGTTAATAAGAACTTCAATATTGTGATAATCTGTAGAACAAGTATAAGTTAAGTAAGAAGCAATAGATAAGAAATAGACATAGATAAAAGCGCTATACAAATCTTAATCTTGAATCACTTAAGAAACTTATACTGCAGTATACGTGAATCCAATCACAAGTAAATAAAAAGCACGTAGAACAAGATTCACGGCTAATTTATTTAAGAGAATTTTAAAAAGCTTTCTGAAGTAGTAAAACCAATATTAAAGTCTTGAAAAATCATTAATTAAATTATTTAAAAAAATTAACTTTTGAAAGTAATAAGAAACAAGTTCGAATAGATTCATATTTCTAAGCTTTCCTTCTGAAAGCTAATATTCATTCTGAAAACATTGATCAAATTACTCATTACTCTTTAGTACGTAAGAATTACGTTAGATGTAAGTTTTTCATTTTATGTGCTATTAGAATAATAAACCCCAATTTTATACCCAGCACTGTTTTGTTATTGCTGTACTCCAAAATCTACCAACATCACAAAACTATTCACAATTATTATAACGATACACTTTGTGCTTGTACTTTTGAATTAACGTACTTGCGAATTCAAATCACAAATTCCTACGGCCCTAGTCGGAAGAAGAAGACGCAAGAACGCACAGCAGGTAGGTCAGTTCACACACCATAATTTGTAAAGTTATTAATGTCGCCCTGAACTTGGGGCTTCCCGAAGTTAACAAAGTTGTAAAGTTATATATGTCGCCCGGAACGTGGGGCCTGATTTAATTTTGATTAAATTTTAAATTGTAAAATTTAATTGTAGCAAATTAAATTGCAACAAATTTGCTGTTTTAATTAGTAAAACAGCTGGCGTCCAACTCGAACAATCCCTAAAGAAAGTTTTGTGAACTGATATTAAGTACAGCAATAGAGTGTTAAGTATATTGTGTAATAATAGAGACCGACAAAATGTTAAAACAATTGTTGCAAGAGATGAAACAAAACGCGGCAGAAATGAACACGACATTTGAGCAAACAAACGCGGAATCGAAACGCGAGTTAACAGATAATATAACGCGCGTTAACTAAATATCGCGGAATTAACGGCTAAAATAGACGCACAGAAAACTAGTTTAACTGAGACACTAGAACAGACTAACGCGGATATAAACGCTGAAATAAGACAGACCGATACTAAAATCGCTGCTAAAATCACCGAAGTCGGAGAAAAAATTCATACGGTCGAGACTAAAATAAATGAACGTTTTAAGGTTTTTGAGACCACAATGCATAAATCGTTTATTGAACAGATTTCGCGTATGGAGGGGCGATTTAAAGAACACATCAGCAAGTGTGAAAAACAGACCGCGGATGTAGCTAAAAAAGTCGATAATCTTGAAGTACGGATACAAACTGACGTAAGCGAAACACAACGACAAGTTGCTAGGTTAGACGCGTCGATTGTAGAAGTTCGTTCCGATGTCGACACAAATAGAGTAAATGTATTACAAACGCTTAGCGAGGAGATTTCCAAAGTGCGACAGGAATTACGGAGGAAATCGGCACCAAATATTCTAGTACAAGGGCAAGTAGACAAAAAAAGAATCGAGTCTATTTCACCGGTGAAAATAATGAAAACCCGATCGAATTCTTGCTAACTTGCGAAAACGAAATGGTAAGGGTAGGTTCGCGATTAGAGGACCAAGACCGGATACAGTGGGTAGTTAACGCGATGCGTGATTCAGCCAGGAGATGGTATAACATTGTACGTGATAAAATTACCACATACACGGAATTTAGACAAATGTTTGAAAACCGATATTGGAATGCGCACACGCAAAGACCCTTGCGCAATGAATTAGAATACGGACGTTACGACCGGAAGCAGGGTATAACGCCCGAAAACTATATCATACAACAGGTTGAACGCGCTAAACATTTAACACCAGCGTTTTCCGAGGTTGATATAGTCACGAAATTGGCGTACCATTTTAATCATAATATTCGTGTAGCCGCATTTACGCAAGGCATACGTACGGTTGACGAACTTTTAATATTGATATCCCAAAGTGAGACCGTTTTCGATTTCGGCGGATAGAGATATAGCCCGGACTATAATCCAAATAATGATAGCCAAAATAGACGTGGGCAATATCATACCCAAACTGATCCAGGGCCTAGTACTAGTTCGGCTCCACAACAAGCATCGCCGGAACCGCAAAATAAAACCTTTGAATATAAGGGGAAGACGAGTTTCAATAGGCAGAAACCGATAAGCAAAGGCAACGATGGAACTCCAATGAGAGCCATACAATCAGTCGCGGTATCAGATACCGGTACGAGCGAACAAACTAGCGAAATAGAAAATGTTAGAGACCCTATTGCAAAAGTGAAACAGTTTCCCCATACAAAAAACGTGCAACAGGGCACATCCAAAAAGGATGCGCAATAAACCATGCAAAAATGTTTAGAAATAAGGTTGGTAGAAATAAGAAAAATAGTAGGTGTAAGAAAGATGACTTTCCTCATGAAATTTGTGAGCCGGTTAATAAGGTGTTCCAACCGGACGTTAGAGAACCATTGTTAGAGTTAAATACAATACAACAATGCCCACCTAACACAGCATGTCCGGTAGTACAGGAACATGGAAACGGCGTTCCCACGGAGGTACATTTGGATGTGGCTAGTGTGGTATCCGGGAGTAGCGAAGGATTTTACGCGTGGATAGAAGAATATTGTCTGTCGAACCACTCATAAAGAGAGTTACCAAATATTAGTGGCACTGTAAATATAGATCATGTAAAGTTAGAAATAATTTGAATACTAATATTTAAATATCAATAATAATTGTTTAATATAAATTAGAGTATTAGATATAAATAATAATAATTGTGGGCAAGTTATAAATAAATAACATCAATTCGTAGCATTTGCTGAACAAACAAACAAGCCGAGGTGTGAGGACGGGTGACGGTTACAGGAAACGCGTTCACAAAGCAACGACGCGCACACGAGCCCGCACGCAGCTGGTTTTTAAACGCAGAGGCTAATTAACGGTGTTTACTACGCGATAACAGGGGTAGCGAAACGGAAGCACATTCCTAAGCGCACGCGCCACTATTGTCTGTTGTCATCTGTGTGAAATACCTTGTAAATTGTCTCGCTATTACATACTACACATGCTACAAACATTGCCTCACAATATTTTTATACACAATATCTTAATTCTATTAGAAATAAGTTATATTTATAAAGCTTGTATGAATAAGACAGTTATTTCAGTATATGTTTTGTATGTAAATAGAACAATGCATACTTGTGAAACATGAAGAATGTACATGAAGGAAAAAAATAAAATAAATAACTGTATAATCTACATTCATTTTTTTTTTTAACGGGTGGGGGTGTATATAACGTACCAAATCCCATAGATTTGGTGTTATATGTAGAAAGTTTCAGAAATCAAGTATAAAATAAATTTAAATCGATAGAACCATATCTCGCGCGGTAGCGAGCATTTGAAACAATTGTAAAACGCCCAGCGGATATGTTCCGTTGGCGTTATGTAATCGCACACGCACCGTTATAAATTAGGGACACGCCCTAACTTTAAAACAGTAATACTTCGGAAACGAATAAATATAAGCAAAATCCAAAATAGCCGAAATATTAATAATAGGGTGTGCAAATTTCAATAAATATAATTAAAGAGTTAATGAGATAATTCATTATATTTAAAAAACTTCCATAGTAAGAGAGCTAGGGAGTTCAGATTTGGATATGTTATAATTGTAAAAATTACGAATCAACTGTATATGTTAGATTAAGCATAACTTGGCTTGCGGCCAAGATAATCACAATACAAATTGCAACCGGACGTCCGACCGACAATTGGTTCCGGTGTATTCCAGAATATTAAAAATAATAATAATTCTCGGACTGTGGGAATTATTTTTCGTTCTCACGGAATGAGGTGACTACATTTTAAGTAGAAGGGAGAATGTTTCAGCCAATCAGATCATTCTAAAAATTTTGAACAACCGTTGTTTCGAGCTGAACGCTCTTCACTCTTCTGTTAACATTCAACCAGTAAACACATACTCTTCTGCCAGGACTCAAACAGTGAACACAACACACACACACACTTCTGTAAAGTTTCAACTTCTGAACGACACAGACACTCTTCTATAACGACTGGACTGTGACGGCGTTTACGTGCGATAGTCTTATTCATCAACAAATAAGCGTACTGCGCAATACACTCAAACTGTTGGCGTACGCATATAAGAGATCGACCATATACTACTAGAAGTCATGCCCAGACTACAACAGAACGAGGCCGTCTAAATCGTGGTACGAGCTGAAGAACTGACGACGCAGAGCTACACCCGAGACGAGGTACACACACACACGAGAGCAGAGTATCCGGACCGAGGGCCTGAAGCAGTTGCAGCAGTTAGACCACGGACGTTAAATCCATCAACAGTTGCCGAAGGAACGGAGTTGCTGATCCCTGAACTCTTCGTTGGAATCCAGGACGCAGCGGAAATCATCGCCACTAGCTGATTGGACTAGGACATCGAGGGACCCCAGAGGACATCTTCGAGAACTTCAGTACCAGGAAAGTCAAAAATCATTTATACATTTTTATATAAAAAGATCAATTTTCTTTCTTTTGTTAAAATCAATTGTAAAGTTAACTTCATTCAGATGCCTATAAAAACAGAGACTCTAAGTTAATAAGAACTTCAATATTGTGATAATCTGTAGAACAAGTATAAGTTAAGTAAGAAGCAATAGATAAGAAATAGACATAGATAAAAGCGCTATACAAATCTTAATATTGAATCACTTAAGAAACTTATACTGCAGTATACGTGAATCCAATCACAAGTAAATAAAAAGCACGTAGAACAAGATTCACGGCTAATTTATTTAAGAGAATTTTAAAAAGCATTCTGAAGTAGTAAAACCAATATTAAAGTCTTGAAAAATCATTAATTAAATTATTTAAAAAAATTAACTTTTGAAAGTAATAAGAAACAAGTTCGAATAGATTCATATTTCTAAGCTTTCCTTCTGAAAGCTAATATTCATTCTGAAAACATTGATCAAATTACTCATTACTCTTTAGTACGTAAGAATTACGTTAGATGTAAGTTTTTCATTTTATGTGCTATTAGAATAATAAACCCCAATTTTATACCCAGCACTGTTTTGTTATTGCTGTACTCCAAAATCTACCAACATCACAAAACTATTCACAATTATTATAACGATACACTTTGTGCTTGTACTTTTGAATTAACCTACTTGCGAATTCAAATCACAAATTCCTACGGCCCTAGTCGGAAGAAGAAGACGCAAGAACGCACAGCAGGTAGGTCAGTTCACACACCATAATTTGTAAAGTTATTAATGTCGCCCTGAACTTGGGGCTTCCCGAAGTTAACAAAGTTGTAAAGTTATATATGTCGCCCGGAACGTGGGGCCTGATTTAATTTTGATTAAATTTTAAATTGTAAAATTTAATTGTAGCAAATTAAATTGCAACAAATTTGCTGTTTTAATTAGTAAAACAGCTGGCGTCCAACTCGAACAATCCCTAAAGAAAGTTTTGTGAACTGATAATAAGTACAGCAATAGAGTGTTAAGAATATTGTGTAATAATAGAGACCGACAAAATGTTAAAACAATTGTTGCAAGAGATGAAACAAAACGCGGCAGAAATGAACACGACATTTGAGCAAACAAACGCGGAATCGAAACGCGAGTTAACAGATATTATATAACGCGCGTTAAATAAATATCGCGGAATTAACGGCTAAAATAGACGCACAGAAAACTAGTTTAACTGAGACACTAGAACAGACTAACGCGGATATAAACGCGGAAATAAGACAGACCGATACTAAAATCGCTGCTAAAATCACCGAAGTCGGAGAAAAAATTCATACGGTCGAGACTAAAATAAATGAACGTTTTAAGGTTTTTGAGACCACAATGCATAAATCGTTTATTGAACAGATTTCGCGTATGGAGGGGCGATTTAAAGAACACATCAGCAAGTGTGAAAAACAGACCGCGGATGTAGCTAAAAAAGTCGATAATCTTGTAGTACGGATACAAACTGACGTAAGCGAAACACAACGACAAGTTGCTAGGTTAGACGCGTCGATTGTAGAAGTTCGTTCCGATGTCGACACAAATAGAGTAAATGTATTACAAACGCTTAGCGAGGAGATTTCCAAAGTGCGACAGGAAGTACGGAGGAAATCGGCACCAAATATTCTAGTACAAGGGCAAGTAGACAAAAAAAGAATCGAGTCTATTTCACCGGTGAAAATAATGAAAACCCGATCGAATTCTTGCTAACTTGCGAAAACGAAATGGCAAGGGTAGGTTCGCGATTAGAGGACCAAGACCGGATACAGTGGGTAGTTAACGCGATGCGTGATTCAGCCAGGAGATGGTATAACATTGTACGTGATAAAATTACCACATACACGGAATTTAGACAAATGTTTGAAAACCGATATTGGAATGCGCACACGCAAAGACCCTTGCGCAATGAATTAGAATACGGACGTTACGACCGGAAGCAGGGTATAACGCCCGAAAACTATATCATACAACAGGTTGAACGCGCTAAACATTTAACACCAGCGTTTTCCGAGGTTGATATAGTCACGAAATTGGCGTACCATTTTAATCATAATATTCGTGTAGCCGCATTTACGCAAGGCATAAGTACGGTTGACGAACTATTAATATTGATATCCCAAAGTGAGACCGTTTTCGATTTCGGCGGATAGAGGTATAGCCCGAACTATAATCCAAATAATGATAGCCAAAATAGACGTGGGCAATATCATACCCAAACTGATCCAAGGCCTAGTACTAGTTCGGCTCCACAACAAGCATCGCCGGAACCGCAAAATAAAACCTTTGAATATAAGGGGAAGACGAGTTTCAATAGGCAGAAACCGATAAGCAAAGGCAACGGAGGAACTCCAATGAGAGCCATACAAAGAGTCGCGGTATCAGATACCGGTACGAGCGCACAAACTAGCGAAATAGAAAATGTTAGAGACCCTATTGCAAAAGTGAAACAGTTTCCCCATACAAAAAACGTGCAACAGGGCACATCCAAAAAGGATGCGCAATAAACCATGCAAAAATGTTTAGAAATAAGGTTGGTAGAAATAAGAAAAATAGTAGGTGTAAGAAAGATGATTTTCCTCATGAAATTTGTGTGCCGGTTAATAAGGTGTTCCAACCGGACGTTAGAGAACCATTGTTAGAGTTAAATACAATACAACAATGCCCACCTAACACAGCATGTCCGGTAGTACAGGAACATGGAAACGGCGTTCCCACGGAGGTACATTTGCATGTGGCTAGTGTGGTATCCGGGAGTAGCGAAGGATTTTACGCGTGGATAGAGGAATATTGTCTGTCGAACCACTCATAAAGAGAGTTACCAAATATTAGTGGCACTGTAAATATAGATCATGTAAAGTTAGAAATAATTTGAATACTAATATTTAAATATCAATAATAATTGTTTAATATAAATTAGAGTATTAGATATAAATAATAATAATTGTGGGCAAGTTATAAATAAATAACATCAATTCGTAGCATTTGCTGAACAAACAAACGAGCCGAGGTGTGAGGACGGGTGACGGTTACAGGAAACGCGTTCACAAAGCAACGACGCGCACACGAGCCCGCACGCAGCTGGTTTTTAAACGCAGAGGCTAATTAACGGTGTTTACTACGCGATAACAGGGGTAGCGAAACGGAAGCACATTCCTAAGCGCACGCGCCACTATTGTCTGTTGTCATCTGTGTGAAATACCTTGTAAATTGTCTCGCTATTACATACTACCCATGCTACAAACATTGTCTCACAATATTTTTATACACAATATCTTAATTCTATTAGAAATAAGTTATATTTATAAAGCTTGTATGAATAAGACAGTTATATCAGTATATGTTTTGCATGTAAATAGAACAATGCATACTTGTGAAACATGAAGAATGTACATGAAGAAAAAGAATAAAATAAATAACTGTATAATCTACATTCATTTCTTTTTTAACGGGTGGGGGTGTATATAACGTACCAAATCCCATAGATTTGGTGTTATATGTAGAAAGTTTCAGAAATCAAGTATAAAATAAATTTAAATCGATAGAACCATATCTCGCGCGGTAGCGAGCATTTGAAACAATTGTAAAACGCCCAGCGGATATGTTCCGTTGGCGTTATGTAATCGCACACGCACCGTTATAAATTAGGGACACGCCCTAACTTTAAAACATTAATACTTCGGAAACGAATAAATATAAGCAAAATCCAAAATAGCCGAAATATTAATAATAGGGTGTGCAAATTTCAATAAATATAATTAAAGAGTTAATGAGATAATTCATTATATTTAAAAAACTTCCATAGTAAGAGAGCTAGGGAGTTCAGATTTGGATATGTTATAATTGTAAAAATTACGAATCAACTGTATATGTTAGATTAAGCATAACTTGTCTTGCGGCCAAGATAATCACAATACAAATTGCAACCGGACGTCCGACCGACAATTGGTTCCGGTGTATTCCAGAATATTAAAAATAATAATAATTCTCGGACTGTGGGAATTATTTTTCGTTCTCACGGAATGAGGTGACTACATTTTAAGTAGAAGGGAGAATGTTTCAGCCAATCAGATCATTCTAAAAATTTTGAACAACCGTTGTTTCGAGCTGAACGCTCTTCACTCTTCTGTTAACATTCAACCAGTAAACACATACTCTTCTGCCAGGTCTCAAACAGTGAACACAACACACACACACACTTCTGTAAAGTTTCAACTTCTGAACGACACAGACACTCTTCTATAACGACTGGACTGTGACGGCGTTTACGTGCGATAGTCTTATTCATCAACAAATAAGCGTACTGCGCAATACACTCAAACTGTTGGCGTACGCATATAAGAGATCGACCATATACTACTAGAAGTCATGCCCAGACTACAACAGAAGGAAGCCGTCTAAATCGTGGTACGAGCTGAAGAACTGACGACGCAGAGCTACACCCGAGACGAGGTACACACACACGAGAGCAGAGTATCCGGACCGAGGGCCTGAAGCAGTTGCAGCAGTTAGACCACGGACGTTAAATCCATCAACAGTTGCCGAAGGAACGGAGTTGCTGATCCCTGAACTCTTCGTTGGAATCCAGGACGCAGCGGAAATCATCGCCACTAGCTGATTGGACTAGGACATCGAGGGACCCCAGAGGACATCTTCGAGAACTTCAGTACCAGGAAAGTCAAAAATCATTTATACATTTTTATATAAAAAGGTCATTTTTCTTTCTTTTGTTAAAATCAATTGTAAAGTTAACTTCATTCAGATGCCTATAAAAACAGAGACTCTAAGTTAATAAGAACTTCAATATTGTGATAATCTGTAGAACAAGTATAAGTTAAGTAAGAAGCAACAGATAAGAATTAGACATAGATAAAAGCGCTATACAAATCTTAATATTGAATCACTTAAGAAACTTATACTGCAGTATACGTGAATTCAATCACAAGTAAATAAAAAGCACGTAGAACAAGATTCACGGCTAATTTATTTAAGAGAATTTTAAAAAGCATTCTGAAGTAGTAAAACCAATATTAAAGTCTTGAAAAATCATTAATTAAATTATTTAAAAAAATTAACTTTTGAAAGTAATAAGAAACAAGTTCGAATAGATTCATATTTCTAAGCTTTCCTTCTGAAAGCTAATATTCATTCTGAAAACATTGATCAAATTACTCATTACTCTTTAGTACGTAAGAATTACGTTAGATGTAAGTTTTTCATTTTATGTGCTATTAGAATAATAAACCCCAATTTTATACCCAACACTGTTTTGTTATTGCTGTACTCCAAAATCTACCAACATCACAAAACTATTCACAATTATTATAACGATACACTTTGTGCTTGTACTTTTGAATTAACCTACTTGCGAATTCAAATCACAAATTCCTACGGCCCTAGTCGGAAGAAGAAGACGCAAGAACGCACAGCAGGTAGGTCAGTTCACACACCATAATTTGTAAAGTTATTAATGTCGCCCTGAACTTGGGGCTTCCCGAAGTTAACAAAGTTGTAAAGTTATATATGTCGCCCGGAACGTGGGGCCTGATTTAATTTTGATTAAATTTTAAATTGTAAAATTTATTTGTAGCAAATTAAATTGCAACAAATTTGCTGTTTTAATTAGTAAAACAGCTGGCGTCCAACTCGAACAATCCCTAAAGAAAGTTTTGTGAACTGATAATAAGTACAGCAATAGAGTGTTAAGAATATTGTGTAATAATAGAGACCGACAAAATGTTAAAACAATTGTTGCAAGAGATGAAACAAAACGCGGCAGAAATGAACACGAAATTTGAGCAAACAAACGCGGAATCGAAACGCGAGTTAACAGATAATATAACGCGCGTTAACTAAATATCGCGGAATTAACGGCTAAAATAGACGCACAGAAAACTAGTTTAACTGAGACACTAGAACAGACTAACGCGGATATAAACGCGGAAATAAGACAGACCGATACTAAAATCGCTGCTAAAATCACCGAAGTCGGAGAAAAAATTCATACGGTCGAGAATAAAATAAATGAACGTTTTAAGGTTTTTGAGACCACAATGCATAAATCGTTTATTGAACAGATTTCGCGTATGGAGGGGCGATTTAAAGAACACATCAGCAAGTGTGAAAAACAGACCGCGGATGTAGCTAAAAAAGTCGATAATCTTGAAGTACGGATACAAACTGACGTAAGCGAAACACAACGACAAGTTGCTAGGTTAGACGCGTCGATTGTAGAAGTTCGTTCCGATGTCGACACAAATAGAGTAAATGTATTACAAACGCTTAGCGAGGAGATTTCCAAAGTGCGACAGGAATTACGGAGGAAATCGGCACCAAATATTCTAGTACAAGGGCAAGTAGACAAAAAAAGAATCGAGTCTATTTCACCGGTGAAAATAATGAAAACCCGATCGAATTCTTGCTAACTTGCGAAAACGAAATGGCAAGGGTAGGTTCGCGATTAGAGGACCAAGACCGGATACAGTGGGTAGTTAACGCGATGCGTGATTCAGCCAGGAGATGGTATAACATTGTACGTGATAAAATTACCACATACACGGAATTTAGACAAATGTTTGAAAACCGATATTGGAATGCGCACACGCAAAGACCCTTGCGCAATGAATTAGAATACGGACGTTACGACCGGAAGCAGGGTATAACGCCCGAAAACTATATCATACAACAGGTTGAACGCGCTAAACATTTAACACCAGCGTTTTCCGAGGTTGATATAGTCACGAAATTGGCGTACCATTTTAATCATAATATTCGTGTAGCCGCATTTACGCAAGGCATACGTACGGTTGACGAACTATTAATATTGATATCCCAAAGTGAGACCGTTTTCGATTTCGGCGGATAGAGGTATAGCCCGAACTATAATCCAAATAATGATAGCCAAAATAGACGTGGGCAATATCATACCCAAACTGATCCAAGGCCTAGTACTAGTTCGGCTCCACAACAAGCATCGCCGGAACCGCAAAATAAAACCTTTGAATATAAGGGGAAGACGAGTTTCAATAGGCAGAAACCGATAAGTAAAGGCAACGGAGGAACTCCAATGAGAGCCATACAAAGAGTCGCGGTATCAGATACCGGTACGAGCGCACAAACTAGCGAAATAGAAAATGTTAGAGACCCTATTGCAAAAGTGAAACAGTTTCCCCATACAAAAAACGTGCAACAGGGCACATCCAAAAAGGATGCGCAATAAACCATGCAAAAATGTTTAGAAATAAGGTTGGTAGAAATAAGAAAAATAGTAGGTGTAAGAAAGATGATTTTCCTCATGAAATTTGTGTGCCGGTTAATAAGGTGTTCCAACCGGACGTTAGAGAACCATTGTTAGAGTTAAATACAATACAACAATGCCCACCTAACACAGCATGTCCGGTAGTACAGGAACATGGAAACGGCGTTCCCACGGAGGTACATTTGGATGTGGCTAGTGTGGTATCCGGGAGTAGCGAAGGATTTTACGCGTGGATAGAAGAATATTGTCTGTCGAACCACTCATAAAGACAGTTACCAAATATTAGTGGCACTGTAAATATAGATCATGTAAAGTTAGAAATAATTTGAATACTAATATTTAAATATCAATAATAATTGTTTAATATAAATTAGAGTATTAGATATAAATAATAATAATTGTGGGCAAGTTATAAATAAATAACATCAATTCGTAGCATTTGCTGAACAAACAAACGAGCCGAGGTGTGAGGACGGGTGACGGTTACAGGAAACGCGTTCACAAAGCAACGACGCGCACACGAGCCCGCACGCAGCTGGTTTTTAAACGCAGAGGCTAATTAACGGTGTTTACTACGCGATAACAGGGGTAGCGAAACGGAAGCACATTCCTAAGCGCACACGCCACTATTGTCTGTTGTCATCTGTGTGAAATACCTTGTAAATTGTCTCGCTATTACATACTACCCATGCTACAAACATTGTCTCACAATATTTTTATACACAATATCTTAATTCTATTAGAAGTAAGTTATATTTATAAAGCTTGTATGAATAAGACAGTTATATCAGTATATGTTTTGTATGTAAATAGAACAATGCATACTTGTGAAACATGAAGAATGTACATGAAGAAAAAAAATAAAATAAATAACTGTATAATCTACATTCATTTTTTTTTTTAACGGGTGGGGGTGTATATAACGTACCAAATCCCATAGATTTGGTGTTATATGTAGAAAGTTTCAGAAATCAAGTATAAAATAAATTTAAATCGATAGAACCATATCTCGCGCGGTAGCGAGCATTTGAAACAATTGTAAAACGCCCAGCGGATATGTTCCGTTGGCGTTATGTAATCGCACACGCACCGTTATAAATTAGGGACACGCCCTAACTTTAAAACATTAATACTTCGGAAACGAATAAATATAAGCAAAATCCAAAATAGCCGAAATATTAATAATAGGGTGTGCAAATTTCAATAAATATAATTAAAGAGTTAATGAGATAATTCATTATATTTAAAAAACTTGCATAGTAAGAGAGCTAGGGAGTTCAGATTTGGATATGTTATAATTGTAAAAATTACGAATCAACTGTATATGTTAGATTAAGCATAACTTGGCTTGCGGCCAAGATAATCACAATACAAATTGCAACCGGACGTCCGACCGACAATTGGTTCCGGTGTATTCCAGAATATTAAAAATAATAATAATTCTCGGACTGTGGGAATTATTTTTCGTTCTCACGGAATGAGGTGACTACATTTTAAGTAGAAGGGAGAATGTTTCAGCCAATCAGATCATTCTAAAAATTTTGAACAACCGTTGTTTCGAGCTGAACGCTCTTCACTCTTCTGTTAACATTCAACCAGTAAACACATACTCTTCTGCCAGGACTCAAACAGTGAACACAACACACACACACACTTCTGTAAAGTTTCAACTTCTGAACGACACAGACACTCTTCTATAACGACTGGACTGTGACGGCGTTTACGTGCGATAGTCTTATTCATCAACAAATAAGCGTACTGCGCAATACACTCAAACTGTTGGCGTACGCATATAAGAGATCGACCATATACTACTAGAAGTCATGCCCAGACTACAACAGAACGAGGCCGTCTAAATCGTGGTACGAGCTGAAGAACTGACGACGCAGAGCTACACCCGAGACGAGGTACACACACACGAGAGCAGAGTATCCGGACCGAGGGCCTGAAGCAGTTGCAGCAGTTAGACCACGGACGTTAAATCCATCAACAGTTGCCGAAGGAAAGGAGTTGCTGATCCCAGAACTCTTCGTTGGAATCCAGGACGCAGCGGAAATCATCGCCACTAGCTGATTGGACTAGGACATCGAGGGACCCCAGAGGACATCTTCGAGAACTTCAGTACCAGGAAAGTCAAAAATCATTTATACATTTTTATATAAAAAGGTCATATTTCTTTCTTTTGTTAAAATCAATTGTAAAGTTAACTTCATTCAGATGCCTATAAAAACAGAGACTCTAAGAAGTCATGCCCAGCCTACAACAGAACGAAGCCGTCTAAATCGTGGTACGAGCTGAAGAACTGACGACGCAGAGCTACACCCGAGACGAGGTACACACACACGAGAGCAGAGTATCCGGACCGAGGGCCTGAAGCAGTTGCAGCAGTTAGACCACGGACGTTAAATCCATCAACAGTTGCCGAAGGAACGGAGTTGCTGATCCCTGAACTCTTCGTTGGAATCCAGGACGCAGCGGAAATCATCGCCACTAGCTGATTGGACTAGGACATCGAGGGACCCCAGAGGACATCTTCGAGAACTTCAGTACCAGGAAAGTCAAAAATCATTTATACATTTTTATATAAAAAGGTCATTTTTCTTTCTTTTGTTAAAATCAATTGTAAAGTTAACTTCATTCAGATGCCTATAAAAACAGAGACTCTAAGTTAATAAGAACTTCAATATTGTGATAATCTGTAGAACAAGTATAAGTTAAGTAAGAAGCAACAGATAAGAATTAGACATAGATAAAAGCGCTATACAAATCTTAATATTGAATCACTTAAGAAACTTATACTGCAGTATACATGAATCCAATCACAAGTAAATAAAAAGCACGTAGAACAAGATTCACGGCTAATTTATTTAAGAGAATTTTAAAAAGCATTCTGAAGTAGTAAAACCAATATTAAAGTCTTGAAAAATCATTAATTAAATTATTTAAAAAAATTAACTTTTGAAAGTAATAAGAAACAAGTTCGAATAGATTCATATTTCTAAGCTTTCCTTCTGAAAGCTAATATTCATTCTGAAAACATTGATCAAATTACTCATTACTCTTTAGTACGTAAGAATTACGTTAGATGTAAGTTTTTCATTTTATGTGCTATTAGAATAATAAACCCCAATTTTATACCCAACACTGTTTTGTTATTGCTGTACTCCAAAATCTACCAACATCACAAAACTATTCACAATTATTATAACGATACACTTTGTGCTTGTACTTTTGAATTAACCTACTTGCGAATTCAAATCACAAATTCCTACGGCCCTAGTCGGAAGAAGAAGACGCAAGAACGCACAGCAGGTAGGTCAGTTCACACACCATAATTTGTAAAGTTATTAATGTCGCCCTGAACTTGGGGCTTCCCGAAGTTAACAAAGTTGTAAAGTTATATATGTCGCCCGGAACGTGGGGCCTGATTTAATTTTGATTAAATTTTAAATTGTAAAATTTATTTGTAGCAAATTAAATTGCAACAAATTTGCTGTTTTAATTAGTAAAACAGCTGGCGTCCAACTCGAACAATCCCTAAAGAAAGTTTTGTGAACTGATAATAAGTACAGCAATAGAGTGTTAAGAATATTGTGTAATAATAGAGACCGACAAAATGTTAAAACAATTGTTGCAAGAGATGAAACAAAACGCGGCAGAAATGAACACGACATTTGAGCAAACAAACGCGGAATCGAAACGCGAGTTAACAGATAATATAACGCGCGTTAACTAAATATCGCGGAATTAACGGCTAAAATAGACGCACAGAAAACTAGTTTAACTGAGACACTAGAACAGACTAACGCGGATATAAACGCGGAAATAAGACAGACCGATACTAAAATCGCTGCTAAAATCACCGAAGTCGGAGAAAAAATTCATACGGTCGAGACTAAAATAAATGAACGTTTTAAGGTTTTTGAGACCACAATGCATAAATCGTTTATTGAACAGATTTCGCGTATGGAGGGGCGATTTAAAGAACACATCAGCAAGTGTGAAAAACAGACCGCGGATGTAGCTAAAAAAGTCGATAATCTTGAAGTACGGATACAAACTGACGTAAGCGAAACACAACGACAAGTTGCTAGGTTAGACGCGTCGATTGTAGAAGTTCGTTCCGATGTCGACACAAATAGAGTAAATGTATTACAAACGCTTAGCGAGGAGATTTCCAAAGTGCGACAGGAATTACGGAGGAAATCGGCACCAAATATTCTAGTACAAGGGCAAGTAGACGAAAAGAATCGAGTCTATTTCACCGGTGAAAATAATGAAAACCCGATCGAATTCTTGCTAACTTGCGAAAACGAAATGGCAAGGGTAGGTTCGCGATTAGAGGACCAAGACCGGATACAGTGGGTAGTTAACGCGATGCGTGATTCAGCCAGGAGATGGTATAACATTGTACGTGATAAAATTACCACATACACGGAATTTAGACAAATGTTTGAAAACCGATATTGGAATGCGCACACGCAAAGACTCTTGCGCAATGAATTAGAATACGGACGTTACGACCGGAAGCAGGGTATAACTCCCGAAAACTATATCATACAACAGGTTGAACGCGCTAAACATTTAACACCAGCGTTTTCCGAAGTGGATATAGTCACGAAATTGGCGTACCATTTTAATCATAATATTCGTGTAGCCGCATTTACGCAAGGCATACGTACGGTTGACGAACTTTTAATATTGATATCCCAAAGTGAGACCGTTTTCGATTTCGGCGGATAGAGATATAGCCCGGACTATAATCCAAATAATGATAGCCAAAATAGACGTGGGCAATATCATACCCAAACTGATCCAAGGCCTAGTACTAGTTCGGCTCCACAACAAGCATCGCCGGAACCGCAAAATAAAACCTTTGAATATAAGGGGAAGACGAGTTTCAATAGGCAGAAACCGATAAGCAATGGCAACGATGGAACTCCAATGAGAGCCATACAAACAGTCGCGGTATCAGATACCGGTACGAGCGCACAATCTAGCGAAATAGAAAATGTTAGAGACCCTATTGCAAAAGTGAAACAGTTTCCCCATACAAAAAACGTGCAACAGGGCACATCCAAAAAGGATGCGCAATAAACCATGCAAAAATGTTTAGAAATAAGGTTGGTAGAAATAAGAAAAATAGTAGGTGTAAGAAAGATGATTTTCCTCATGAAATTTGTGAGCCGGTTAATAAGGTGTTCCAACCGGACGTTAGAGAACCATTGTTAGAGTTAAATACAATACAACAATGCCCACCTAACACAGCATGTCCGGTAGTACAGGAACATGGAAACGGCGTTCCCACGGAGGTACATTTGGATGTGGCTAGTGTGGTATCCGGGAGTAGCGAAGGATTTTACGCGTGGATAGAAGAATATTGTCTGTCGAACCACTCATAAAGACAGTTACCAAATATTAGTGGCACTGTAAATATAGATCATGTAAAGTTAGAAATAATTTGAATACTAATATTTAAATATCAATAATAATTGTTTAATATAAATTAGAGTATTAGATATAAATAATAATAATTGTGGGCAAGTTATAAATAAATAACATCAATTCGTAGCATTTGCTGAACAAACAAACGAGCCGAGGTGTGAGGACGGGTGACGGTTACAGGAAACGCGTTCAAAAAGCAACGACGCGCACACGAGCCCGCACGCAGCTGGTTTTTAAACGCAGAGGCTAATTAACGGTGTTTACTACGCGATAACAGGGGTAGCGAAACGGAAGCACATTCCTAAGCGCACGCGCCACTATTGTCTGTTGTCATCTGTGTGAAATAACTTGTAAATTGTCTCGCTATTACATACTACACATGCTACAAACATTGCCTCACAATATTTTTATACACAATATCTTAATTCTATTAGAAATAAGTTATATTTATAAAGCTTGTATGAATAAGACAGTTATATCAGTATATGTTTTGTATGTAAATAGAACAATGCATACTTGTGAAACATGAAGAATGTACATGAAGAAAAAAAATAAAATAAATAACTGTATAATCTACATTCATTTTTTTTTTTTAACGGGTGGGGGTGTATATAACGTACCAAATCCCATAGATTTGGTGTTATATGTAGAAAGTTTCAGAAATCAAGTATAAAATAAATTTAAATCGATAGAACCATATCTCGCGCGGTAGCGAGCATTTGAAACAATTGTAAAACGCCCAGCGGATATGTTCCGTTGGCGTTATGTAATCGCACACGCACCGTTATAAATTAGGGACACGCCCTAACTTTAAAACATTAATACTTCGGAAACGAATAAATATAAGCAAAATCCAAAATAGCCGAAATATTAATAATAGGGTGTGCAAATTTCAATAAATATAATTAAAGAGTTAATGAGATAATTCATTATATTTAAAAAACTTGCATAGTAAGAGAGCTAGGGAGTTCAGATTTGGATATGTTATAATTGTAAAAATTACGAATCAACTGTATATGTTAGATTAAGCATAACTTGGCTTGCGGCCAAGATAATCACAATACAAATTGCAACCGGACGTCCGACCGACAATTGGTTCCGGTGTATTCCAGAATATTAAAAATAATAATAATTCTCGGACTGTGGGAATTATTTTTCGTTCTCACGGAATGAGGAGACTACATTTTAAGTAGAAGGGAGAATGTTTCAGCCAATCAGATCATTCTAAAAATTTTGAACAACCGTTGTTTCGAGCTGAACGCTCTTCACTCTTCTGTTAACATTCAACCAGTAAACACATACTCTTCTGCCAGGAGTCAAACAGTGAACACACACACACACTTCTGTAAAGCTTCAACTTCTGAACGACACAGACACTCTTCTATAACGACTGGACTGTGACGGCGTTTACGTGCGATAGTCTTATTCATCAACAAATAAGCGTACTGCGCAATACACTCAAACTCTTGGCGTACGCATACAAGAGATCGACCATATACTACTAGAAGTCATGCCCAGACTACAACAGAACGAAGCCGTCTAAATCGTGGTACGAGCTGAAGAACTGACGACGCAGAGCTACACCCGAGACGAGGTACACACACACGAGAGCAGAGTATCCGGACCGAGGGCCTGAAGCAGTTGCAGCAGTTAGACCACGGACGTTAAATCCATCAACAGTTGCCGAAGGAACGGAGTTGCTGATCCCTGAACTCTTCGTTGGAATCCAGGACGCAGCGGAAATCATCGCCACTAGCTGATTGGACTAGGACATCGAGGGACCCCAGAGGACATCTTCGAGAACTTCAGTACCAGGAAAGTCAAAAATCATTTATACATTTTTATATAAAAAGATCATTTTTCTTTCTTTTGTTAAAATCAATTGTAAAGTTAACTTCATTCAGATGCCTATAAAAACAGAGACTCTAAGTTAATAAGAACTTCAATATTGTGATAATCTGTAGAACAAGTATAAGTTAAGTAAGAAGCAATAGATAAGAAATAGACATAGATAAAAGCGCTATACAAATCTTAATATTGAATCACTTAAGAAACTTATACTGCAGTATACGTGAATCCAATCACAAGTAAATAAAAAGCACGTAGAACAAGATTCACGGCTAATTTATTTAAGAGAATTTTAAAAAGCATTCTGAAGTAGTAAAACCAATATTAAAGTCTTGAAAAATCATTAATTAAATTATTTAAAAAAATTAACTTTTGAAAGTAATAAGAAACAAGTTCGAATAGATTCATATTTCTAAGCTTTCCTTCTGAAAGCTAATATTCATTCTGAAAAAATTGATCAAATTTCTCATTACTCTTTAGTACGTAAGAATTACGTTAGATGTAAGTTTTTCATTTTATGTGCTATTAGAATAATAATCCCCAATTTTATACCCAACACTGTTTTGTTATTGCTGTACTCCAAAATCTACCAACATCACAAAACTATTCACAATTATTATAACGATACACTTTGTGCTTGTACTTTTGAATTAACCTACTTGCGAATTCAAATCACAAATTCCTACGGCCCTAGTCGGAAGAAGAAGACGCAAGAACGCACAGCAGGTAGGTCAGTTCACACACGATAATTTGTAAAGTTATTAATGTCGCCCTGAACTTGGGGCTTCCCGAAGTTAACAAAGTTGTAAAGTTATATATGTCGCCCGGAACGTGGGGCCTGATTTAATTTTGATTAAATTTTAAATTGTAAAATTTAATTGTAGCAAATTAAATTGCAACAAATTTGCTGTTTTAATTAGTAAAACAGCTGGCGTCCAACTCGAACAATCCCTAAAGAAAGTTTTGTGAATTGGTAATAAGTACAGCAATAGAGTGTTAAGAATATTGTGTAATAATGGAGACCGACAAAATGTTAAAACAATTGTTGCAAGAGATGAAACAAAACGCGGCAGAAATGAACACGAAATTTGAGCAAACAAACGCGGAATCGAAACGCGAGTTAACAGATAATATAACGCGCGTTAACTAAATATCGCGGAATTAACGGCTAAAATAGACGCACAGAAAACTAGTTTAACTGAGACACTAGAACAGACTAACGCGGATATAAACGCGGAAATAAGACAGACCGATACTAAAATCGCTGCTAAAATCACCGAAGTCGGAGAAAAAATTCATACGGTCGAGACTAAAATAAATGAACGTTTTAAGGTTTTTGAGACCACAATGCATAAATCGTTTATTGAACAGATTTCGCGTATGGAGGGGCGATTTAAAGATCACATCAGCAAGGGTGAAAAACAGACCGCGGATGTAGCTAAAAGAGTCGATAATCTTGAAGTACGGATACAAACTGACGTAAGCGAAACACAACGACAAGTTGCTAGGTTAGACGCGTCGATTGTAGAAGTTCGTTCCGATGTCGACACAAATAGAGTAAATGTATTACAAACGCTTAGCGAGGAGATTTCCAAAGTGCGACAGGAATTACGGAGGAAATCGGCACCAAATATTCTAGTACAAGGGCAAGTAGACAAAAAAAGAATCGAGTCTATTTCACCGGTGAAAATAATGAAAACCCGATTGAATTCTTGCTAACTTGCGAAAACGAAATGGCAAGGGTAGGTTCGCGATTAGAGGACCAAGACCGGATACAGTGGGTAGTTAACGCGATGCGTGATTCAGCCAGGAGATGGTATAACATTGTACGTGATAAAATTACCACATACACGGAATTTAGACAAATGTTTGAAAACCGATATTGGAATGCGCACACGCAAAGACCCTTGCGCAATGAATTAGAATACGGACGTTACGACCGGAAGCAGGGTATAACGCCCGAAAACTATATCATACAACAGGTTGAACGCGCTAAACATTTAACACCAGCGTTTTCCGAGGTTAATATAGTCACGAAATTGGCGTACCATTTTAATCATAATATTCGTGTAGCCGCATTTACGCAAGGCATAAGTACGGTTGACGAACTATTAATATTGATATCCCAAAGTGAGACCGTTTTCGATTTCGGCGGATAGAGGTATAGCCCGAACTATAATCCAAATAATGATAGCCAAAATAGACGTGGGCAATATCATACCCAAACTGATCCAAGGCCTAGTACTAGTTCGGCTCCACAACAAGCATCGCCGGAACCGCAAAATAAAACCTTTGAATATAAGGGGAAGACGAGTTTCAATAGGCAGAAACCGATAAGCAAAGGCAACGGAGGAACTCCAATGAGAGCCATACAAAGAGTCGCGGTATCAGATACCGGTACGAGCGCACAAACTAGCGAAATAGAAAATGTTAGAGACCCTATTGCAAAAGTGAAACAGTTTCCCCATACAAAAAACGTGCAACAGGGCACATCCAAAAAGGATGCGCAATAAACCATGCAAAAATGTTTAGAAATAAGGTTGGTAGAAATAAGAAAATAGTAGGTGTAAGAAAGATGATTTTCCTCATGAAATTTGTGTGCCGGTTAATAAGGTGTTCCAACCGGACGTTAGAGAACCATTGTTAGAGTTAAATACAATACAACAATGCCCACCTAACACAGCATGTCCGGTAGTACAGGAACATGGAAACGGCGTTCCCACGGAGGTACATTTGGATGTCGCTAGTGTGGTATCCGGGAGTAGCGAAGGATTTTACGCGTGGATAGAAGAATATTGTCTGTCGAACCACTCATAAAGAGAGTTACCAAATATTAGTGGCACTGTAAATATAGATCATGTAAAGTTAGAAATAATTTGAATACTAATATTTAAATATCAATAATAATTGTTTAATATAAATTAGAGTATTAGATATAAACAATAATTATTGTGGGCAAGTTATAAATAAATAACATCAATTCGTAGCATTTGCTGAACAAACAAACGAGCCGAGGTGTGAGGACGGGTGACGGTTACAGGAAACGCGTTCACAAAGCAACGACGCGCACACGAGCCCGCACGCAGCTGGTTATTAAACGCAGAGGCTAATTAACGGTGTTTACTACGCGATAACAGGGGTAGCGAAACGGAAGCACATTCCTAAGCGCACGCGCCACTATTGTCTGTTGTCATCTGTGTGAAATACCTTGTAAATTGTCTCGCTATTACATACTACCCATGCTACAAACATTGTCTCACAATATTTTTATACACAATATCTTAATTCTATTAGAAATAAGTTATATTTATAAAGCTTGTATGAATAAGACAGTTATATCAGTATATGTTTTGTATGTAAATAGAACAATGCATACTTGTGAAACATGAAGAATGTACATGAAGAAAAAAAATAAAATAAATAACTGTATAATCTACATTCATTTTTTTTTTTTAACGTGTGGGGGTTTATATAACGTACCAAATCCCATAGATTTGGTGTTATATGTAGAAAGTTTCAGAAATCAAGTATAAAATAAATTTAAATCGATAGAACCATATCTCGCGCGGTAGCGAGCATTTGAAACAATTGTAAAACGCCCAGCGGATATGTTCCGTTGGCGTTATGTAATCGCACACGCACCGTTATAAATTAGGGACACGCCCTAACTTTAAAACATTAATACTTCGGAAACGAATAAATATAAGCAAAATCCAAAATAGCCGAAATATTAATAATAGGGTGTGCAAATTTCAATAAATATAATTAAAGAGTTAATGAGATAATTCATTATATTTAAAAAACTTGCATAGTAAGAGAGCTAGGGAGTTCAGATTTGGATATGTTATAATTGTAAAAATTACGAATCAACTGTATATGTTAGATTAAGCATAACTTGTCTTGCGGCCAAGATAATCACAATACAAATTGCAACCGGACGTCCGACCGACAATTGGTTCCGGTGTATTCCAGAATATTAAAAATAATAATAATTCTCGGACTGTGGGAATTATTTTTCGTTCTCACGGAATGAGGTGACTACATTTTAAGTAGAAGGGAGAATGTTTCAGCCAATCAGATCATTCTAAAAATTTTGAACAACCGTTGTTTCGAGCTGAACGCTCTTCACTCTTCTGTTAACATTCAACCAGTAAACACATACTCTTCTGCCAGGACTCAAACAGTGAACACAACACACACACACACACACACACACTTCTGTAAAGTTTCAACTTCTGAACGACACAGACACTCTTCTATAACGACTGGACTGTGACGGCGTTTACGTGCGATAGTCTTATTCATCAACAAATAAGCGTACTGCGCAATACACTCAAACTGTTGGCGTACGCATATAAGAGATCGACCATATACTACTAGAAGTCATGCCCAGACTACAACAGAACGAGGCCGTCTAAATCGTGGTACGAGCTGAAGAACTGACGACGCAGAGCTACACCCGAGACGAGGTACACACACACGAGAGCAGAGTATCCGGACCGAGGGCCTGAAGCAGTTGCAGCAGTTAGACCACGGACGTTAAATCCATCAACAGTTGCCGAAGGAACGGAGTTGCTGATCCCTGAACTCTTCGTTGGAATCCAGGACGCAGCGGAAATCATCGCCACTAGCTGATTGGACTAGGACATCGAGGGACCCCAGAGGACATCTTCGAGAACTTCAGTACCAGGAAAGTCAAAAATCATTTATACATTTTTATATAAAAAGATCATTTTTCTTTCTTTTGTTAAAATCAATTGTAAAGTTAACTTCATTCAGATGCCTATAAAAACAGAGACTCTAAGTTAATAAGAACTTCAATATTGTGATAATCTGTAGAACAAGTATAAGTTAAGTAAGAAGCAATAGATAAGAAATAGACATAGATAAAAGCGCTATACAAATCTTAATATTGAATCACTTAAGAAACTTATACTGCAGTATACGTGAATCCAATCACAAGTAAATAAAAAGCACGTAGAACAAGATTCACGGCTAATTTATTTAAAAGAATTTTAGAAAGCATTCTGAAGTAGTAAAACCAATATTAAAGTCTTGAAAAATCATTAATTAAATTATTTAAAAAAAATAACTTTTGAAAGTAATAAGAAACAAGTTCGAATAGATTCATATTTCTAAGCTTTCCTTCTGAAAGCTAATATTCATTCTGAAAACATTGATCAAATTACTCATTACTCTTTAGTACGTAAGAATTACGTTAGATGTAAGTTTTTCATTTTATGTGCTATTAGAATAATAAACCCCAATTTTATACCCAACACTGTTTTGTTATTGCTGTACTCCAAAATCTACCAACATCACAAAACTATTCACAATTATTATAACGATACACTTTGTGCTTGTACTTTTGAATTAACCTACTTGCGAATTCAAATCACAAATTCCTACGGCCCTAGTCGGAAGAAGAAGACGCAAGAACGCACAGCAGGTAGGTCAGTTCACACACGATAATTTGTAAAGTTATAAATGTCGCCCTGAACTTGGGGCTTCCCGAAGTTAACAAAGTTGTAAAGTTATATATGTCGCCCGCAACGTGGGGCCTGATTTAATTTTGATTAAATTTTAAATTGTAAAATTTAATTGTAGCAAATTAAATTGCAACAAATTTGCTGTTTTAATTAGAAAAACAGCTGGCGTCCAACTCGAACAATCCCTAAAGAAAGTTTTGTGAATTGGTAATAAGTACAGCAATAGAGTGTTAAGAATATTGTGTAATAATGGAGACCGACAAAATGTTAAAACAATTGTTGCAAGAGATGAAACAAAACGCGGCAGAAATGAACACGAAATTTGAGCAAACAAACGCGGAATCGAAACGCGAGTTAACAGATAATATAAACGCGAAATTTGAACAAAGTGAAGTCAAAGCTGAACTAAATATCGCGGAATTAACGGCTAAAATAGACGCACAGAAAACTAGTTTAACTGAGACACTAGAACAGACTAACGCGGATATAAACGCGGAAATAAGACAGACCGATACTAAAATCGCTGCTAAAATCACCGAAGTCGGAGAAAAAATTCATACGGTCGAGACTAAAATAAATGAACGTTTTAAGGTTTTTGAGACCACAATGCATAAATCGTTTATTGAACAGATTTCGCGTATGGAGGGGCGATTTAAAGAACACATCAGCAAGTGTGAAAAACAGACCGCAGATATAGAAACTTATACTGCTGTTGCGGTTTGGAAGCTCTTGAAGAATCGCGAGTTATTCCAAAGACGCTAATAAGGAAGGCTGGATTGTTTGTTAGAAAGAAGTGGACTGTATTTGAGATATTGAACATGCGTTTATTGAATAATTTGGTTTGTTAGTTACGATCGGCACGTGCGGAAGCATTTGAGGCGATAATGCCCGAGATTAATTTTGAATGAAATCGTGGTCCATTGCAGATGGACGCAGGTAGACGATTAAAGTGAAATGTTATAAATGCATGCTGTATAATAGCCAAAAGCCGCGGCTGTAAGAGAAGTGTTTAACGAGAGTTGCGCTCGGAGTCGTGTTATAAACTAAACTAATACTGGCTTGCAGTCGGCTAGGCTGGCCGATTGCAAGGTTTGATAAAAGCGTGACGTTATCCGCGCGTGCCGTGCAATGTTAGTAGGCTGCTTACAACTGACAAAACAGTACAAAGTTTAAACATACTGCCCGCCAAAATCGGGACGATTTTGTACATTAACGGTTAAATTGAACAATATAATAATTAGACTTACATGTCGTAAGCGATACAATAATTGGCGCACTGGCCAGAGAGCAATGACATAATGGACATAATATAAATTCAATTAACAATCACCAAGCATACAATAAATTGATAACACCATAAAAATACAATAATTTCCCCATGATATTGACATAACAACCCCAATGAATTTCATAGTGTTTTGACCCTTAGAAAATACAATACATATATAGAATAATTGCCACTATAACTGACACTTGTGGTTCTCAGAATTTGAATCACACAAACATATTAACGATACACAACATTCATAATAATTGATAGTACATATGAGACACAGTCACTATTTCTGTAATAGCTAGCGACACTTAACAATGTTACAATGCTTATGATACAATTGACTTGTATGCTCGCCCCGGGGAATGTCCCGGGCGTGTTCCATGTAATGTGACACGCGCACACCCATGCATACACACACACACACACACACACACCGTAAGGCACGCAAACGACTAGCTTGTTGCCACCGGAAGGGGGCATAATTTGTGGATGGGTCGGCGTAAGATACCTAGCGCGGTGCGTACTTCTGCGACGCGTACTAAGGAATCTTGACCCGGAAAAACATTGGTAATTACCCCACGCTTCCATTCTAGAGGGGGGGAATTGTCATCCAAAATGAGGACAAGTTGTCCGACCTTCAAATTTTTAAATGGGGTGCGCCATTTGTTGCGCTGCTGCAGCTGGTGCAGATAATCCCTAGACACACCCACACACACACACACAGACACGCACACACACACATACACGCGCACACATGCATGTAAATAGAGCGATATATGCCTTGGTCGTGGACTTAGAGCGCTGCCCGCCATGGCGCAAAAACACCGGACCTGCGTAATCCACGGCCGACTGTGAGAATGGCCTTGACGGCGTGACCCTAGAAGAGGGTAATTGACCGAGTAATTGATTCGCGCCTTTAGCCCGGAAACGAAAACAAGTGACACACTTATGTATCACTGAGCGGATATAGGACTTATCGTGTATGATCCAATACTTACGCCTAAGCGAAGCTTGAGTTGATTGCACTCCAGCGTGCAACAAACGGATGTGTTCGTATTCAATTATTAATCTCGTGAGATGAGAGTGCGGGTGTAAAATTATTTGGTGTTTAGTCTCGTAGCTAAGTGGGGAGAATTGCAAGCGTCCACCCACTCTTAAAATGCCTGATTTATCCAGGAATGGGTTGAGAGCAAGAATTTTACTACTGCGTGGAAGGCACCGGTGTGCCTCAAGTTCCCTAACCTCTACGTCGAAATGCAACTTCTGAGATTGCCGGACAAAAACCAAGAGCGTGTCAGACAATTCTTGAGCCGACAAAAAGGACGTGTCTCTTTCAACCACCGCGAGCCTAGAATTGCGAAGAAATCGACGGCAGTATGCGAAGACGCGAATAAGCCTCGTAAGAGATGAATAGTTTTCAATGTAACTATGTGTTGAGGACGCGACAATTAGTGAGGTTTGAGCCTGCTTGTGACGCTCCTCTTCAATGTCGGGAAAGGTACAGGGAGTATTAATGTCGAACGCGCTGACCGGCCATGAGGCCGCATCACGAGCCAACCAGGAGGGACCATGCCACCATTGAGCATGACAGTGCAGACTACGAGGGAGGCAACCGCGCGATAGAACGTCGGCAGGGTTGTCATTCGATACTACATGACGCCAAATTCCCCTGCTGCTAACAAGACGCTGTATTTCTGCGACACGGTTAGCCACAAATACCTTCCAGCGGGAAGATTGCTGATGTATCCAGTACAACGCTATCATCGAATCCGAATAAAGATATAATCCGTCAAAATTGTAATCGACGGCATTTAAAACCTTGGACGTTAATTGAGCCAACAATAAACAAGCACAAAGTTCAAGTCTAGGAAGCGTTATCTGTTTCAGCGGAGCGACCCTAGATTTAGCACACAACAAGTTTGATGATATGGCGCCGTTCGAATAGACCGCCCGCACATAAATGCAACACGCGTAACCTTTAACCGAAGCGTCGGCGAATCCGTGCAGCTGCAATGAACTAACTGGGCAACTGTTCGAACTCTTAACCGACCTCGTAATCTCAAAATGAGTGTCGGAGACTAATTGGGTGTATAATTCCGACCATTGATTGGCTAGTGACCCGGACAAGGGTTCGTCCCAATCAGTGCCCGCCAACCACAACTGCTGCACGAAATGCTTGCAGCAAAATGTGATGGGAGCAATTAGACCTAGTGGATCATAGATCCCGGCAATGATTGACAACACGCTTCTCTTGTTGAGAACGGTTAGATTGTCATCACCCCTAACGGTGTACAAAAAGTTATTCCCCTCAACATTCCACTGTATGCCCAAGGTACGCACGTTTTGACCCTTGCTGAAGTCACGGGTTACTTGGGCGCGAAGAGGCATAATCTTATGGTGGTTAGAGAACCATTTGTGTAACGAAAAACCATACCTCCTCAACAACTTCTCGATCTCGCCTTTCATTTCAGCTAAGCTGTTCGGATCATCCGAACCCGTTATGAGATCGTCTACGTAAAAGTCATTTGCTACGGCCTTAGCAGCGGTAGGGTAGTCGGCTTTATTTTCATATGCTATTTGAGCCAGACAACGCGTAGCAAGGAAGGAGGCACTAGCAGTGCCATATGTAACCGTCCTTAACGCGTAATGTCGCAATTCCTTATGCGGTGCATCACGCCAAACAATGCGTTGCAAGTTTGAATCCTTAGGATTAACAATGATCTGGCGATACATCTTTTCAATGTCCGCAATAAGTACGTATCGGTGGGTGCGGAACCGAACCATTATCGAAAACAGATCCTGCTGGATCGTAGGACCGACCATTAAAGTGTCGTTAAGGGACAAATTATTGGTGGTTTTAGCGGATGCGTCAAATACCACGCGCAATTTAGTGGTTAAGCTAGAGTCTTTGAAGACTGCGTGATGGGGCAGATAAAAGATCTCTGACCTGTCAAGCGACAGATCGTATTCATTAAGCGGCGACATGTGGCCAAGTCTTAAGTAGTCATTCATGAACTCACTATAATCCTTATAAAGGGTAGGGTTCTGTTTGAATTTGAATTCTAACGATTGGAATCTTCGTATTGCTCCGCGGAGAGAATCTCCCAAATAAGATTTATCAGATCTGCGGGGCAGGGCTACCACGAATCTCCCGTCGCGATTGCGGCTAGTGTTTTTCACGAAATGCCTTTCACACGGTGAGTCCTCAGATCGGGTTTCGCGACTAGAGATTTCCTCCAACTTCCAAAATTCCTTTAGTTGCGAGGAAACCTGATTATCATCCTTACAGACCACAAATGAAGAAACCGTTCTAGTCATGTCGACGTTGAATGGTAAGTCACCGGCCAAAATAAATCCTAACTTGGTTTCCTGAATTATAGGAAAGTGTGGTCCGCGCGTATATTTCACAGGTTCAATTAATTGTAGAAAATATTGAGCGCCGATTAATATATCGACTTGCGATGAGCAATGTAGGTGAGGGTCCGCCAGGAATATGCGCTTGGGTAAATTTAAAGAGGTAAGATTGAATGACTCCGCCGGTAAATTATTAGTTATACTGGGTAGTACGGCACAATGTACGTTTAACGTGAAGGGTTTATAGCGTGAATGTAGCCTTACATTAGTGCTGAAGTCAGCCTGGGAAAGCGAGTTGTTTATACCCGTAATGGGCAATTGCGATTTAACTAATTGGAGGCCCAACCTGCGGGCGAAATCCATTGTGCAAAAGTTCGCTTGAGAACCGGAATCCAGTAATATCCTAACGGGAAATTTTTTGCCGACCTTATTGTATGTCATACAGACGGCGGTAGATAACAATACCGATTTATTGGTCTGTGATTTCAGTGAGCACTGGTTGTTAACAGAAGTTACGTCCCTGTTGGGGACATGAATCATGGTGTGGTGACGCCTAGAACATTTTTTACACGAAAATTTGGAGGGACATTTTGAACCCTCGTGTCCCGAACGGAGACAGTTTAAGCAAAGTTTGTTTTTTAGTAACGCATTTTTTCTATCAGGGATAGACAGCGATATAAATTGTGGGCAATCGCTAAGTCTATGTTCACCGTTACATAGCCTGCATAAATTATTTCTAATATGTGAGTGGAATGCGCCCTTTGGATTGCTTATCTGTTTAACTGCCTTGCGATAAGGAGACTTATCGCTTTTGTTCAACCTGCTCGTTGGGCTAGTCGCGTTATCGATATTTTGCAGTAGTTTCCTACGTGAATTTAAAAAATTTATAAAATTATTAAAATCAGGGAGTTTATGCTCCGATAAACTCTCTTTCCACAAACGTAAAGTGTAACTGTCAAGTTTTTTGGCTAGATAATTTACGACAATAATTTCAAACGTGTTGACTGGCAGTTTGAGATTATTTAAAGCGTTTATATTTGCAGAGATTTGATCAATAAATTGCGATATGCTACCTTGGGATTCCTGCTGAACTAATGGTACGTCTAGGACATTCCACACGTGGTGAGCGGAGACAATCAGCTTACTATCATATCTATTCCTCAACAGATCGATAGCCACCGCGTAATTTTCATGTGTTATGGGTAATGATTTTATTACGTTAAGCGCCTCGCCATGTAATGACGAGTGCAAATAATGAAGCTTCTGTATATCTGTCAGGTCTGTTCTGACATGAATTAGTTCCATAAAAATATGGTAATAATGTTGCCATTCCACAATACTACCCTCGAACCGTGGTAATTTTATTGGTTCCAATTGAATGGGGGTTGTTTTAGGCTGTTTACCATCAGTATTAATTAGTGGTTTTTGGTTCAAGTGCTCAGATTGCTCCAACAAGTGTTGCAATTTACATTCTATAGCACAGAGATCGTTCTCCGTTTGCACTCTATCACTTGTTGACGCAACGTCTGCTTCCTCAGCCTCGATTTGTGACTGTATCTCGTCATATTTGGTGGATAATTCCATCAAATGACGCAGTTTTATTTTGAGCGCATGAGGATCGCTGTTTAACAAATCAAAATTATCCGCGAAGGTATTTATTCGGGATATTGAGGCTTTAATTGTACCTCGTTTTTTTATCAGAGCCCTTACATCGGCCATTATTACAGTTTGAGATAAAAAATGGAAAGATATTTAGAAACAATTGAGCATCGAGCATGTGAACCACAAACTTAATTTTGAATGAGTTTAAATACGTTTGGTAGCTAGCGATCGTTGGTTTGAACATAAACTTACACTCTCTAACTAATCAAACTCGTTGGCAGTTAAATTATTGAAATTATAAATCTAAATGATTACAAAGTATAGCTTTATCTTTAAAGTTCTGACTGATAATGAGCTGCCAACCATCTATTAATTTATATTGTGTAATAAGTTAATTGTTTATATAAATATGTCAAAAATACACACTGGGTGAAATATTATTAAAAATAAATCAAATATAGGTAAAGTTTATAGTCACGTGGCCGTCGATCCATTCGTGATGAAGCTGGCTTCGATCCCGTTTGGAGCTGCTACACCTCCTGTCTCTGCCGGTTAGCCGTTGCCTCATGTTGTACCCTCCATCATTTAAAGCTGTGGAATCTCGAAAATGTTGTCCTGTTTCGTCCCGTCGTCTCTGGTCTACTGCTTGGCTGAATCTTGTCGAGATGACTGCGACGTGCTTCACGATAATGGTGTCGCTCAGGACGAAAATGATGCCCGTCTGTCGTGATTAACTTCAGATTGGTTTTTCCAGAAATGATGTATATAAATAAATGTTGTCGCCTGTGTACTCAGGTATGAGAAATCTGTGCCGTTGGGACCAAAAATGATGTAGTTAGTTTTGGCCTGAAAATATGAAATCCTGCCTGATTGGACCAAAAATGATGTCGTTTTTGGCCTGAAATGTGAAATCCGGTCCGGTGGGACCAAAAATGATGCGGTTTGGAAGCTCTTGAAGAATCGCGAGTTATTCCAAAGACGCTAATAAGGAAGGCTGGATTGTTTGTTAGAAAGAAGTGGACTGTATTTGAGATATTGAACATGCGTTTATTGAATAATTTGGTTTGTTAGTTACGATCGGCACGTGCGGAAGCATTTGAGGCGATAATGCCCGAGATTAATTTTGAATGAAATCGTGGTCCATTGCAGATGGACGCAGGTAGACGATTAAAGTGAAATGTTATAAATGCATGCTGTATAATAGCCAAAAGCCGCGGCTGTAAGAGAAGTGTTTAACGAGAGTTGCGCTCGGAGTCGTGTTATAAACTAAACTAATACTGGCTTGCAGTCGGCTAGGCTGGCCGATTGCAAGGTTTGATAAAAGCGTGACGTCATCCGCGCGTGCCGTGCAATGTTAGTAGGCTGCTTACAACTGACAAAACAGTACAAAGTTTAAACAACTGCAGTATACGCGAATCCAATCACAAGTAAATAAAAAGCACGTAGAACAAGATTCACGGCTAATTTATTTAAAAGAATTTTAAAAAGCATTCTGAAGCAGTAAAACCAATATTAAAGTCTTGAAAAATCATTAATTAAATTATTTAAAAAAAATAACTTTTGAAAGTAATAAGAAACAAGTTCGAATAGATTCATATTTCTAAGCTTTCCTTCTGAAAGCTAATATTCATTCTGAAAACATTGATCAAATTACTCATTACTCTTTAGTACGTAAGAATTACGTTAGATGTAAGTTTTTCATTTTATGTGCTATTAGAATAATAAACCCCAATTTTATACCCAACACTGTTTTGTTATTGCTGTACTCCAAAATCTACCAACATCACAAAACTATTCACAATTATTATAACGATACACTTTGTGCTTGTACTTTTCAATTAACCTACTTGCGAATTCAAATCACAAATTCCTACGGCCCTAGTCGGAAGAAGAAGACGCAAGAACGCACAGCAGGTAGGTCAGTTCACACACCATAATTTGTAAAGTTATTAATGTTGCCCTGAACTTGGGGCTTCCCGAAGTTAACAAAGTTGTAAAGTTATATATGTCGCCCGCAACGTGGGGCCTGATTTAATTTTGATTAAATTTTAATTTGTAAAATTTAATTGTAGCAAATTAAATTGCAACAAATTTGCTGTTTTAATTAGAAAAACAGCTGGCGTCCAACTCGAACAATCCCTAAAGAAAGTTTTGTGAATTGGTAATAAGTACAGCAATAGAGTGTTAAGAATATTGTGTAATAATGGAGACCGACAAAATGTTAAAACAATTGTTGCAAGAGATGAAACAAAACGCGGCAGAAATGAACACGAAATTTGAGCAATCAAACGCGGAATCGAAACGCGAGTTAACAGATAATATAAACGCGAAATTTGAACAAAGTGCAGTCAAAGCTGAACTAAATATCGCGGAATTAACGGCTAAAATAGACGCACAGAAAACTAGTTTAACTGAGACACTAGAACAGACTAACGCGGATATAAACGCGGAAATAAGACAGACCGATACTAAAATCGCTGCTAAAATCACCGAAGTCGGAGAAAAAATTCATACGGTCGAGACTAAAATAAATGAACGTTTTAAGGTTTTTGAGACCACAATGCATAAATCGTTTATTGAACAGATTTCGCGTATGGAGGGGCGATTTAAAGAACACATCAGCAAGTGTGAAAAACAGACCGCGGATATAGCTAAAAAAGTCGATAATCTTGAAGTACGGATACAAACTGACGTAAGCGAAACACAACGACAAGTTGCTAGGTTAGACGCGTCGATTGTAGAAGTTTGTTCCGATGTCGACACCAATAGAGTAAATGTATTACAAACGCTTAGCGAGGAGATTTCCAAAGTGCGACAGGAATTACGGAGGAAATCGGCACCAAATATTCTAGTACAAGGGCAAGTAGACGAAAAGCATCGAGTCTATTTCACCGGTGAAAATAATGAAAACCCGATCGAATTCTTGCTAACTTGCGAAAACGAAATGGCAAGGGTAGGTTCGCGATTAGAAGACCAAGACCGGATACAGTGGGTAGTTAACGCGATGCGTGATTCAGCCAGGAGATGGTATAACATTGTACGTGATAAAATTACCACATACACGGAATTTAGACAAATGTTTGAAAACCGATATTGGAATGCGCACACGCAAAGACTCTTGCGCAATGAATTAGAATACGGACGTTACGACCGGAAGCAGGGTATAACGCCCGAAAACTATATCATACAACAGGTTGAACGCGCTAAACATTTAACACCAGCGTTTTCCGAGGTTGATATAGTCACGAAATTGGCGTACCATTTTAATCATAATATTCGTGTAGCCGCATTTACGCAAGGCATACGTACGGTTGACGAACTTTTAATATTGATATCCCAAAGTGAGACCGTTTTCGATTTCGGCGGATAGAGATATAGCCCGGACTATAATCCAAATAATGATAGCCAAAATAGACGTGGGCAATATCATACCCAAACTGATCCAAGGCCTAGTACTAGTTCGGCTCCACAACAAGCATCGCCGGAACCGCAAAATAAAACCTTTGAATATAAGGGGAAGACGAGTTTCAATAGGCAGAAACCGATAAGCAAAGGCAACGATGGAACTCCAATGAGAGCCATACAAACAGTCGCGGTATCAGATACCGGTACGAGCGCACAAACTAGCGAAATAGAAAATGTTAGAGACCCTATTGCAAAAGTGAAACAGTTTCCCCATACAAAAAACGTGCAACAGGGCACATCCAAAAAGGATGCGCAATAAACCATGCAAAAATGTTTAGAAATAAGGTTGGTAGAAATAAGAAAAATAGTAGGTGTAAGAAAGATGACTTTCCTCATGAAATTTGTGAGCCGGTTAATAAGGTGTTCCAACCGGACGTTAGAGAACCATTGTTAGAGTTAAATACAATACAACAATGCCCACCTAACACAGCATGTCCGGAAGTACAGGAACATGGAAACGGCGTTCCCACGGAGGTACATTTGGATGTGGCTAGTGTGGTATCCGGGAGTAGCGAAGGATTTTACGCGTGGATAGAAGAATATTGTCTGTCGAACCACTCATAAAGAGAGTTATCAAATATTAGTGGCATTGTAAATATAGATCATGTAAAGTTAGAAATAATTTGAATACTAATATTTAAATATCAATAATAATTGTTTAATATAAATTAGAGTATTAGATATAAATAATAATAATTGTGGGCAAGTTATAAATAAATAACATCAATTCGTAGCATTTGCTGAACAAACAAACGAGCCGAGGTGTGAGGACGGGTGACGGTTACAGGAAACGCGTTCACAAAGCAACGACGCGCACACGAGCCCGCACGCAGCTGGTTTTTAAACGCAGAGGCTAATTAACGGTGTTTACTACGCGATAACAGGGGTAGCGAAACGGAAGCACATTCCTAAGCGCACGCGCCACTATTGTCTGTTGTCATCTGTGTGAAATACCTTGTAAATTGTCTCGCTATTACATACTACCCATGCTACAAACATTGTCTCACAATATTTTTATACACAATATCTTAATTCTATTAGAAGTAAGTTATATTTATAAAGCTTGTATGTATAAGACAGTTATATCAGTATATGTTTTGTATGTAAATAGAACAATGCATACTTGTGAAACATGAAGAATGTACATGAAGAAAAAAAATAAAATAAATAACTGTATAATCTACATTCATTTTTTTTTTTTAACGGGTGGGGGTGTATATAACGTACCAAATCCCATAGATTTGGTGTTATATGTAGAAAGTTTCAGAAATCAAGTAAAAAATAAATTTAAATCGATAGAACCATATCTCGCGCGGTAGCGAGCATTTGAAACAATTGTAAAACGCCCAGCGGATATGTTCCGTTGGCGTTATGTAATCGCACACGCACCGTTATAAATTAGGGACACGCCCTAACTTTAAAACATTAATACTTCGGAAACGAATAAATATAAGCAAAATCCAAAATAGCCGAAATATTAATAATAGGGTGTGCAAATTTCAATAAATATAATTAAAGAGTTAATGAGATAATTCATTATATTTAAAAAACTTGCATAGTAAGAGAGCTAGGGAGTTCAGATTTGGATATGTTATAATTGTAAAAATTACGAATCAACTGTATATGTTAGATTAAGCATAACTTGGCTTGCGGCCAAGATAATCACAATACAAATTGCAACCGGACGTCCGACCGACAATTGGTTCCGGTCTATTCCAGAATATTAAAAATAATAATAATTCTCGGACTGTGGGAATTATTTTTCGTTCTCACGGAATGAGGTGACTACATTTTAAGTAGAAGGGAGAATGTTTCAGCCAATCAGATCATTCTAAAAATTTTGAACAACCGTTGTTTCGAGCTGAACGCTCTTCACTCTTCTGTTAACATTCAACCAGTAAACACATACTCTTCTGCCAGGACTCAAACAGTGAACACAACACACACACACACACACACACACACTTCTGTAAAGTTTCAACTTCTGAACGACACAGACACTCTTCTATAACGACTGGACTGTGACGGCGTTTACGTGCGATAGTCTTATTCATCAACAAATAAGCGTACTGCGCAATACACTCAAACTGTTGGCGTACGCATATAAGAGATCGACCATATACTACTAGAAGTCATGCCCAGACTACAACAGAACGAGGCCGTCTAAATCGTGGTACGAGCTGAAGAACTGACGACGCAGAGCTACACCCGAGACGAGGTACACACACACGAGAGCAGAGTATCCGGACCGAGGGCCTGAAGCAGTTGCAGCAGTTAGACCACGGACGTTAAATCCATCAACAGTTGCCGAAGGAACGGAGTTGCTGATCCCTGAACTCTTCGTTGGAATCCAGGACGCAGCGGAAATCATCGCCACTAGCTGATTGGACTAGGACATCGAGGGACCCCAGAGGACATCTTCGAGAACTTCAGTACCAGGAAAGTCAAAAATCATTTATACATTTTTATATAAAAAGATCATTTTTCTTTCTTTTGTTAAAATCAATTGTAAAGTTAACTTCATTCAGATGCCTATAAAAACAGAGACTCTAAGTTAATAAGAACTTCAATATTGTGATAATCTGTAGAACAAGTATAAGTTAAGTAAGAAGCAATAGATGAGAAATAGACATAGATAAAAGCGCTATACAAATCTTAATATTGAATCACTTAAGAAACTTATACTGCAGTATACGTGAATCCAATCACAAGTAAATAAAAAGCACGTAGAACAAGATTCACGGCTAATTTATTTAAGAGAATTTTAAAAAGCATTCTGAAGTAGTAAAACCAATATTAAAGTCTTGAAAAATCATTAATTAAATTATTTAAAAAAATTAACTTTTGAAAGTAATAAGAAACAAGTTCGAATAGATTCATATTTCTAAGCTTTCCTTCTGAAAGCTAATATTCATTCTGAAAACATTTATCAAATTAATCATTACTCTTTAGTACGTAAGAATTACGTTAGATGTAAGTTTTTCATTTTATGTGCTATTAGAATAATAAACCCCAATTTTATACCCAACACTGTTTTGTTATTGCTGTACTCCAAAATCTACCAACATCACAAAACTATTCACAATTATTATAACGATACACTTTGTGCTTGTACTTTTGAATTAACCTACTTGCGAATTCAAATCACAAATTCCTACGGCCCTAGTCGGAAGAAGAAGACGCAAGAACGCACAGCAGGTAGGTCAGTTCACACACCATAATTTGTAAAGTTATAAATGTCGCCCTGAACTTGGGGCTTCCCGAAGTTAACAAAGTTGTAAAGTTATAATTCAATCACTTTCTGCTACAGTCCGTTTCTTGATGTATATAATACATTTAATATTTATAACTAAATTTACCTCAAGATGTTATTTTTCCTTATTTGGAACATGTTTCGAGAGCTCCCGTGCTCTCATCTTCAGCCTTCGCAATCTTGTGTCTGGTGAAGTATTTGTGTGTTGGCTGTTGGATGCTATTAAGGTTGTTTGTTGGTCTTTGGTATTTTAAAGTTGGTGTGATTGGTATATTGTAGCGTGACAGAAAATCCACTACATTGTAAATCATATGAAATGATAAAATTTAATTACATCAAAAAATGTTGTAATAATATTAAATGACATTTAAATAAATCAGAGGAATGAAACACAATAAGATAAAAATCCTCACTACATAATATATCAAAACCACTGTTAAAAGAAACCAAAGAAAGTATTGAAGCAACTCATCAACTCATAGTATAATACCAGTAAGTTACCCAGGAAGCTCAGAGCAGTAAACCAGTTACATAAGACAATATCCCGAAAAAAGAGACTCAATCAAAGAGTGGTGAATACCAAAATACTCTAAAAACAAATAGAAGAATAAAGTCAGTTCAGTGAAGAAATTCAATACTCCAAACTAAACCTCAGTCGTGATAACACCAAGTACCTTGGTTCCCAAGAATGAGGAAAGAAGAACAGAAGAGTGAAGACTAGACGAGGGACAAGAATGAAAACTAGAAGAGGGACAAGAATGAATACCAGAAGGAAGATATGAAGAAGGACAAGAAGGAAGACAGGAGGAGAGGAAGACATAGTATGAAAGAAACACCGTAGTAAAACCTATTATTATATAAACTACTATCAATCCCAAACCCACAAAAACTATGTCAAAGAAAGTATAACATCCCCAAAATCTTATAAAAATGTAATTATTGAGAAAACTAAAGTGTTGTATAGCGTTATAAGAAGTGCACCGGCTAAAGCTATTGTGTAATAAAGAAAATAAACTAGTCTTAACGGTCCATGATGACTAAAGGTCTGGTCTGAGATAATAAGACTCAGAATATCAGAACCAACAGTGAAAGTGAATTTGTATAAGTGTTTTTTAAAAAATGCAATAAACTTAAAGTTGGTGATACTATAACTTAGTAGTATGCTATATCACAACTTTATAGTCTAATAATAACCAGCATGATAAAATAATAAAATGGAAGGTTTCCAGTATTTTATTATTTTTATGTAAATCCTTATTTAAAAGACCTTTGTAAAAAAGGATGATAATAAATAAAGTATGGGAATTAATGTTTGCTGATGTGGGGAATCACAATAATAATGATTTAAACCAAAAAGGAATGGTACTAATATAGTATGAATAAGTGTAACATGTTTAAATAGACTATTATTTCACAGTCCTAAAATCAATGTATTAAATAAATGTATTTGTAAGGTTTATTAGAAAATAAGATTTATGTTATGTGTTTTAAAAAAGAATTATGTTTAATAAATAATAACCTACATACCAGTAATAAGTACTAAAAGGTATGCTATGTTAGATTAAAAATAGTCAAAAGAGATATTTTAAGCTGTATCTGCAATATGTTAAATTGTGCAGATTACTAAACAATGTTCATAATTAATTATTTTAATAACTGTAGTGTTAATTAACTACTACACAAAACAATAAGTTATAGATCATGTTGTTTTCATATAATTGTAATTATGTAAAGTCAGAGGAGGAATTAAGTTTAATTTATTGAGAAAGAAAGAATTATAAAATTCTAAAATCTAGGCCATTTGGTGAAATCAGAGAACCAATATAAAATAGTATAATTCACTAATAAATCCTGTAAACTACCCAGATTTATATAAGATAACACAATTAACTACTACTAGGAATGATCCTATGAATTAAAATGACAATAAGGAAATATACCTTAACATTTTGTAAATTGTCAAAATATATAAATTAATTAATTTTAGAGAGCAATATCAAATCTACAAATTAACACAAAAAACCAGTTCAAAGGTGTAATTTATATGTATTTAAGGAAAGGAAGAGAAATATGACTAATTAAAATTTATTATAATAGTATTAATAATATTTAAAATGGAAGGAATTTTATATAAAAACGGAAATCCAATTTTGAGCCTATATTTCCAAAGTGTGAACAAAATTTGTTAATTTCCACAAAATGTCTACAGATATGGACTATAATACATCAATTTAAAGGGAATAAGATGATTAAACTAATAATAAGATTAATAATTCATAAAAGTAAGGAATAAAATAGAAAAATTCCATATATAATGTAATATTTTCTAATGTGTATGAAATCGAAAAATGTTAACAATACTTTTTCAAGGATTAACTGGGCAAGATTTATGACCAAGTTAATTAGTCTTTTGTTGAATATCAAGCTGAATAGGTGTGTGACAAAATCGTTCTTTAAACCGAGTCGAACATGAAGCTAACGTTTTAGCCTTTGAAATCAGTGAACGAGAGTTAGACAAATTAAACACTTTTTGAAACCAATACTATAAAAACATTCACGACAATAGTGAAAACAAACCTCTAACTTCACTATACGAGTGACAGTAAACGGTAAAACATTATATTACAACTGATTTACTCTACAAACCTAACCGCAACTTGAAAACTTAACCGTAATAGTTGAACAAATCGAAAATAACCTAACTAACGCAAGTTTACACTGAACACTTCACCAGAATACACTAAATAGATTAACAGACTTATTACACCAGTGCGGGGACATTTTAGACCTTGATGAAGGTAATTTTATAGTAATTTTCTGACTCGACGCATATACAATAGCCGAGACCAACCCAAGGAGCGGCCATCTTGAAAACGAAACCTGCCTACTACATCGCAGAGACTGACGTCACATCAGTCTTCATTGGTTCGACAAAACATTTATTCTAATATCATAACTTGAATTATTTAAATACTATTGAATAGTAATTATTGTATTTATATGTGTTAACTGTTAATGTTATACTTTCTCGTCACCCTTCTCTGACTATTAATTCTTAATCGCTCAAAGAACCTGTCTTTAATATAATATAACATAAAATTTTGTTCTGTATGACAATCGATAATTCCTGAGACAGAGTCGATAATTGCTCTCCATCGATAAAATATCGATTATTTATCTAAAATTGTCAATAAATCTTTATATTTCTATTATTTTGTATCTGTATTTATTTCACAGGGTAATTTAAGGGTATTTATAAGGCTGAAGGTATTAAGTGAAAAGAATATACTCTATTTTGAACAAGATATTGGACCAGTAAGGAAAGTCACCAATCGATTATTACCTGGAGTTAATCTATTTAACTCCAGACTTGGTGCAAATCTTCAAGAAGTGCTCGACGGTCAATAAATACTTACCTGTTATTAAAATTTTCACAGAACCCTTTAAAAAACAGATTTATCTAGTATACATACTTCTATAAACATAAACAAAATTATTTTATTGTTTGGAAATTCTAATTATTGAAATTTCCATTTTATTTTTATTCTTTTGTAACGACCGACATACAGCGGTCTGGTGACCAAGTGGCTAGCCCAAACAGTGGGATTTGATCAGATTACAGTCATATATAAGGTCTTCTTACAAAGTGACGAACCCAACGCTGGGTAAGAAACAAGAAGACAGCCACCTAAAGGTCGTCCTCTTACAAAGTGGCTTCCATCGCGGGGCTTGAACGGTAGCGGCCACACCCCATAAGGGGTCTTGTTACAAAGTGGCGTCCAACTTAGAGGGCTTAACAATCTAAGCTTGGCAGCGATTGATTAATAGACAGCAGAAAGATGCAGAGACGAGCTACATCGAAAAAGAGGGCGGCAGAGGCCGAGAAAGAGATTGACATGGGGGATAAGGAGGCAACACCTGTGGAGGATACGGAAGTGTTACTTATCCAGGTGGAACATAAACAACCTGAACCACCAGAGGAACGACCCGAAGTACAAACGCAGACAGTGGAAGTCAATGTCCCCGAGAAGGAGAAACCTAAAACAATGGAAGAGAAGATGATGGAAATGTTCCTAAAAATGAGTGAAGACTTGAATAACAAACTGGATTCCACTAACCAGAAGATGGATTCTACCAAGGAAGACTTAGGCGGAATAAATAAAAGCATAGAAAATCCCAATAAGAAGATTGAAGAAACCAGTAAGAATCTGAGTAAAAATTTGAGTAAGAAAATGGACGAGATGGCGGAAAATTTAAGCAAGAAAATGGATGATATGGTCACAGAAAGTAGGAATGATAGTAAACTGTTTAGGAAAAAATTAAGAGAGGAGAAGACCAAAGAAATAAAAAATGATAGCCAACCAGAACCAGAAGAAGTACTAAATGACAAAACGCAAGAACAAATAATGGTAGTACCTGAAATTGAAACTAACCCAAACCAGGAAGATATTAAACCAAGGAAAAGGAGAATGCTTCCAAGGGAATGAATGAAAACCAAGGAAGAAATGGAAATGATGAACCATGGTTTAATGGATGTCAATAATATTCCAATAACCGACCATGAAGAAATCAGGAGTTCCAGAAATTACGGAAAGAGATTAAAAGTAATATTACAAAGAATATACCACCAAACAGTAGTTTACCAATGGGGAAGGACCAGAGGTAAACGGAATACTACATATGGACTAGATCAGTTCCAGTGCGGAACTAAACAGTGTATTTCAGAAAGATGGAAATATAACATCTTATCAGACTGTGACGATGGCACTGGTGAATCACCAGAGTGTGTTCCATTAGTGCGCCATCCAGAACTATTCCAGTGTACAATTACACAAAAATGTATACCTTCCGGATGGATATGTGATGATGAACCAGATTATGGGGATTCAGAGAAGCAAACAGTTGATAAACCAGATGAAGACCATCACAGATATTTTTCAGGTCATACAGCATATGGACCAGAGACATATTGGAATATGAGACAATATAATAATGGGAACAATACCAATTACAATGACAATAATAATACGGGTCTCAACCAACAAAACCCGAATCGACCCTCTAATGGTTATCAGGGTAACCACAATCCCTACCCTGATAACGTAAATAGTCAGAGAAGCCCCAATTATGGTAATAGTCCTTACCATAATAATGCTAATCGTGTGGGTCCCAATAATAGTAATTTTAGTAATAATAGGTTTCCTCGCCCAAGAGTGAACTTCATACGGGCCACAGATGGAAGACAGCGAGGTTTCAACCACCATAGAGGGGGCAGTTACCGAAGATACGAAGAAAGGCGGAGGAGCCTAGAACGGGACCAACCGAGGTACTATCCGGCGCGTAGGAGCAAAGGTTTGGATCTGATAAGGATCTATACGGATACATAATGAGGTGGTAAAAGGGATGGATGTCATGATAACCGACAACGGCAAAACCACCACAAGGAAGATGAAAATAATTACCACTGAGGAAAAATGAGAAGAAGAAGGGACAAAGAACCAAAATGGGAATTTAAGAAATAAATTAATTAAGAAACTACACCTTATAAAGGAACTATGAGCAACGATGCACTATAATAAAAAGCATCCACCTGGGTATAAAGAAATAATAATAATAAGAAATACGTTTGAATAAAGACAAGGAAAGAGTCATACAATATTTATGAAACTAATATGATATGTTTACCATATAATTATGAAAACTATTACAATCATTTATGGAAAGTCTTTATGACAAGAATATAAGAAGAATTAGAATTTAAAATCCTCTAAATTCTAAAAAGGTGTAAGTTCACCTTACATACCAAGAAAATGTGAAAAAACTTTATGGCTAGAATAGAAGAAAAGAAGTTTAAAAAACATAAAATCAACTAAATTAAAAAAAAAAAAAAAAAAAATAAGTAAGTTCACCTTACATACCAAGAAAATGTGAAAAAACTTTATGGCTAGAATAGAAGAAAAGAAGTTTTAAAAAACATAAAATCCTCTAAATTCTAAAAAATAAGTAAGTTCACCTTACATACCAAGAAAATGTGAAAAAACTTTATGGCTAGAATAGAAGAGAAGAAGTTTAAAAAACATAAAAACAACTAAATTCTAAAAAATAAGTAAGTTCACCTTACATACCAAGAAAATATGAAAAAACTTTACGGCTAGAATAGAAGAGAAGAAGTTTAAAAAAAAAAAATAAATACAACTAAATTCTAAAAAATAAGTAAGTTCACCTTACATACCAAGAAAATGTGAAAAAACTTTATGGCTAGAATAGAAGAGAAGAAGTTTAAAAACATAAAAACCCCAAAATTCTAAAAAGGTGTGAGCCAATCTTACATAAAAGATTATTTGAAAGAAATTATTTGAAAAGAAGAATAATGTAAGAAGAGTTTGAAATAAGTCAACAAAATTTTAAACATAAATGAGATCACCTTACATACCAATTATCTAAGAAAAACTTTATGGCTATAATATAATAATAAAGAAGGAGAGAATTTAGAAATAAAACCATCTAAGGTCAAAAAACAAATAATTCTAGACAGTTTAATCATGTCTAAGTTCAATATGAAGAGTAAAAACCTTTCCGTAAAATGTTGTTGAAGGAAATAAAAAAGAAAAAAATTATTTAATACGATTTAAGTGAGTGAATAAAATAAAGTACAAAAACTTCTTTGGAATTATGAGAGAATGAAACTTTAAGTGGTATGAGGAGAAAATATGACCTCATAATGAAATAAATAAAAAAAAAACCAGCACTTGCAAGTATAATCGCAATGACCGGAATAATGTGAAAATAATGTCAAAAATGTATGTAATTAAATGAATTAATATAAAATGATTTATAAATTAAATGACAATTATGATAATGACAGTTATAAAAAATTCTAGAAAATAGAACAAGTGGAATTTTTAAGAAACAAGAAACAATCTAAAAATGTCACAAAGATATGCTACTACAAATAATGCAGATTATAATGAAAAAACCAGAAGGTAATAAAGAATTTATAACCAAAAGATTTATATGATAATAAAAGTATAAAAAGGTAATAATAGAAGAGCTTCCTACCATAATATCAAATGAAAGAAACATCCAGATAATAAGTCAGATGAACAACTGAGATAGAAATATTAAAATCTCTGAGAAGTATAATAAGTAATAAGTGAAGTATCCCAAAGATATTTTTAAATAGTAACAAATGTGTACTATTCTGAATAATTTTTTTTTAATCTGTCTGATGATAATTCCAGCAGGATTAATATATTTTTTGAGCAGAGATGATTTGCCTCTGTACTCAAATATGTGTGAAGTATTGGACAGCAGAGGAAAGTAGCGTACAGTGCCTCTCTGAACTGAACCAGCTCACAAAGTAGGGAACGATAGGGAGAAAATATCCCAAGGAGAAAATACTAAGAAGAAATATAAAAATGAAATAATAAATATGAAACTCAGAAGACTATTACTATCAAGGAAGATCAAGTGAGAGTGATATAAACTCAGATATAAATAAGAGAATTTTAAAATGGAAGGAAGTCCAAAATAATAACAAACTTTGAATAATTATCATAAGCAATTGTTTCAGACAAAGCAAGTATAGTCTGAAAAAATTACTTCTGGAGAAGGGCATTCTGTAGCGTGACAGAAAATCCACTACATTGTAAATCATATGAAATGATAAAATTTAATTACATCAAAAAATGTTGTAATAATATTAAATGACATTTAAATAAATCAGAGGAATGAAACACAATAAGATAAAAATCCTCACTACATAATATATCAAAACCACTGTTAAAAGAAACCAAAGAAAGTATTGAAGCAACTCATCAACTCATAGTATAATACCAGTAAGTTACCCAGGAAGCTCAGAGCAGTAAACCAGTTACATAAGACAATATCCCGAAAAAAGAGACTCAATCAAAGAGTGGTGAATACCAAAATACTCTAAAAACAAATAGAAGAATAAAGTCAGTTCAGTGAAGAAATTCAATACTCCAAACTAAACCTCAGTCGTGATAACACCAAGTACCTTGGTTCCCAAGAATGAGGAAAGAAGAACAGAAGAGTGAAGACTAGACGAGGGACAAGAATGAAAACTAGAAGAGGGACAAGAATGAATACCAGAAGGAAGATATGAAGAAGGACAAGAAGGAAGACAGGAGGAGAGGAAGACATAGTATGAAAGAAACACCGTAGTAAAACCTATTATTATATAAACTACTATCAATCCCAAACCCACAAAAACTATGTCAAAGAAAGTATAACATCCCCAAAATCTTATAAAAATGTAATTATTGAGAAAACTAAAGTGTTGTATAGCGTTATAAGAAGTGCACCGGCTAAAGCTATTGTGTAATAAAGAAAATAAACTAGTCTTAACGGTCCATGATGACTAAAGGTCTGGTCTGAGATAATAAGACTCAGAATATCAGAACCAACAGTGAAAGTGAATTTGTATAAGTGTTTTTTAAAAAATGCAATAAACTTAAAGTTGGTGATACTATAACTTAGTAGTATGCTATATCACAACTTTATAGTCTAATAATAACCAGCATGATAAAATAATAAAATGGAAGGTTTCCAGTATTTTATTATTTTTATGTAAATCCTTATTTAAAAGACCTTTGTAAAAAAGGATGATAATAAATAAAGTATGGGAATTAATGTTTGCTGATGTGGGGAATCACAATAATAATGATTTAAACCAAAAAGGAATGGTACTAATATAGTATGAATAAGTGTAACATGTTTAAATAGACTATTATTTCACAGTCCTAAAATCAATGTATTAAATAAATGTATTTGTAAGGTTTATTAGAAAATAAGATTTATGTTATGTGTTTTAAAAAAGAATTATGTTTAATAAATAATAACCTACATACCAGTAATAAGTACTAAAAGGTATGCTATGTTAGATTAAAAATAGTCAAAAGAGATATTTTAAGCTGTATCTGCAATATGTTAAATTGTGCAGATTACTAAACAATGTTCATAATTAATTATTTTAATAACTGTAGTGTTAATTAACTACTACACAAAACAATAAGTTATAGATCATGTTGTTTTCATATAATTGTAATTATGTAAAGTCAGAGGAGGAATTAAGTTTAATTTATTGAGAAAGAAAGAATTATAAAATTCTAAAATCTAGGCCATTTGGTGAAATCAGAGAACCAATATAAAATAGTATAATTCACTAATAAATCCTGTAAACTACCCAGATTTATATAAGATAACACAATTAACTACTACTAGGAATGATCCTATGAATTAAAATGACAATAAGGAAATATACCTTAACATTTTGTAAATTGTCAAAATATATAAATTAATTAATTTTAGAGAGCAATATCAAATCTACAAATTAACACAAAAAACCAGTTCAAAGGTGTAATTTATATGTATTTAAGGAAAGGAAGAGAAATATGACTAATTAAAATTTATTATAATAGTATTAATAATATTTAAAATGGAAGGAATTTTATATAAAAACGGAAATCCAATTTTGAGCCTATATTTCCAAAGTGTGAACAAAATTTGTTAATTTCCACAAAATGTCTACAGATATGGACTATAATACATCAATTTAAAGGGAATAAGATGATTAAACTAATAATAAGATTAATAATTCATAAAAGTAAGGAATAAAATAGAAAAATTCCATATATAATGTAATATTTTCTAATGTGTATGAAATCGAAAAATGTTAACAATACTTTTTCAAGGATTAACTGGGCAAGATTTATGACCAAGTTAATTAGTCTTTTGTTGAATATCAAGCTGAATAGGTGTGTGACAAAATCGTTCTTTAAACCGAGTCGAACATGAAGCTAACGTTTTAGCCTTTGAAATCAGTGAACGAGAGTTAGACAAATTAAACACTTTTTGAAACCAATACTATAAAAACATTCACGACAATAGTGAAAACAAACCTCTAACTTCACTATACGAGTGACAGTAAACGGTAAAACATTATATTACAACTGATTTACTCTACAAACCTAACCGCAACTTGAAAACTTAACCGTAATAGTTGAACAAATCGAAAATAACCTAACTAACGCAAGTTTACACTGAACACTTCACCAGAATACACTAAATAGATTAACAGACTTATTACACCAGTGCGGGGACATTTTAGACCTTGATGAAGGTAATTTTATAGTAATTTTCTGACTCGACGCATATACAATAGCCGAGACCAACCCAAGGAGCGGCCATCTTGAAAACGAAACCTGCCTACTACATCGCAGAGACTGACGTCACATCAGTCTTCATTGGTTCGACAAAACATTTATTCTAATATCATAACTTGAATTATTTAAATACTATTGAATAGTAATTATTGTATTTATATGTGTTAACTGTTAATGTTATACTTTCTCGTCACCCTTCTCTGACTATTAATTCTTAATCGCTCAAAGAACCTGTCTTTAATATAATATAACATAAAATTTTGTTCTGTATGACAATCGATAATTCCTGAGACAGAGTCGATAATTGCTCTCCATCGATAAAATATCGATTATTTATCTAAAATTGTCAATAAATCTTTATATTTCTATTATTTTGTATCTGTATTTATTTCACAGGGTAATTTAAGGGTATTTATAAGGCTGAAGGTATTAAGTGAAAAGAATATACTCTATTTTGAACAAGATATTGGACCAGTAAGGAAAGTCACCAATCGATTATTACCTGGAGTTAATCTATTTAACTCCAGACTTGGTGCAAATCTTCAAGAAGTGCTCGACGGTCAATAAATACTTACCTGTTATTAAAATTTTCACAGAACCCTTTAAAAAACAGATTTATCTAGTATACATACTTCTATAAACATAAACAAAATTATTTTATTGTTTGGAAATTCTAATTATTGAAATTTCCATTTTATTTTTATTCTTTTGTAACGACCGACATACAGCGGTCTGGTGACCAAGTGGCTAGCCCAAACAGTGGGATTTGATCAGATTACAGTCATATATAAGGTCTTCTTACAAAGTGACGAACCCAACGCTGGGTAAGAAACAAGAAGACAGCCACCTAAAGGTCGTCCTGTTACAATATGTATTTGTATTTTGTGTATTTTCGATGTTGAGTCCTTTGAATATTGTGTCATGTTTTGTATTGATTTGTATTTGTTCTGGTATTAGTTTGTTTTGTGTTTTATGTTTATATAATTGTATAATTCTATGTTTTTAAATAGTTTTGTTAGTTTTGTCATTTTATTATTTATGTATGTGAACATAAATAATAACAACAACAAAAAATGGGCCACATTCGCATACATAAATAATAAAATGACAAAACTAATTAAAAACACAGATATAAAAATAGCAAACAAAACTAATAAAAATAATTTACAAAATCTAAATAGCTCACACAACAAAGATAATACAACAAATAACGGTATATACAAAATTGAATGCCAAGATTGCAATAAATGTTACATAGGACAAACAAAAAAACAGCTGAAAAAACTTTATTATGAACACCTAAACGCATACAAAAAAACAGAAATATATAAATCCAATTTAGCCACACATGCAATAAACACAGGACATGAATTCCCAGACATAACCAATGTGTCACTAATAAAACATATACCATACAAAGGCACCATAATAAACATTTGGGAAAATTTACAAATATATAAACATAAAACACAAAACAAACTAATACCAGAACAAATACAAATCAATACAAAGCATGACACAATATTCAAAGCACTCAACATCGAAAATACACAAAATACAAATACATATACCACAATCACACACAATAATACAACTTTAAAATACCAAAGACCAACAAGCAACTTTAATAGTATCCAGCAGCCAACACACAAATACTTCACCAGACACAAGATCGCGAAGGCTGAAGATGAGAGCACGGGATCTCTCAAAACATGTTCCAAATAAGGAAAAATAACATCTTGAGGTAAATTTAGTTATAAATATTGTAACGTTTTACTTGTTACAAAATAATAATAATATTAAAATTCGAAATAAAAAAATTTTATTTCAAATAAAAAATTTTGGTTTCTGAAAAAATATTTGTTTTCGTGTTTTTGGTAGTATGTATTTAATAAATAATTTTTGTAAATGTATTGTGTAAAAATTTTAGTTATTTTATGGTTGTTTATGCTGTTGTGTCACTTTCTCTGAATAACTCCTGCGTTAATATAGTTAACTCCGGTACTAGTCGATAGACGGTTCTTCTTCTTCTTCTTCAATATGCTCCTTATTCCTTTGTAAATACCGCCTTTCGGATAGTCCGTGATCTTGAATTAACTTATTTTTAATTATATTTAAATTAAATTTCAACCAATTTGCAGAATTATATTATTTATTAACAATTTATTAGAAAGATCGATGGTTAATCGATTGTTGACAACAGTATCGACTCGTTACTCAGGGCCGGTCGATAAAAAATTTACATGAATAATGTATATAATATTTTGTTCTTTTAACGGTTATTTTATAAATAGCCAGAGAAGGGTAGGGCCATGAAAGTATAACACTTACAATTAAAAGTCTTAAAACTAACAATTACAAGGTTATTAATCAATATTGAAAGTTTATATATTATAATATTCGAACCAGTGAAGACTCGATGTTCATTTGTGCCAATTCGCATAGAATGCTGGGAAGACAAAATGGCCGACGGAAAACTGCGTAGGTTAACGTCAGTCACCTCGACAAATATTTCTTGCAATAAAGATGCCTTTTCACCGTTTACTCGTCTCAGCAATTGTGGATATTCGTTCTGGAGTTAATTGAGTGTTCCTGGTGCAGTGTTTCTTAGTTCACTTTGTTTAAATGTGTGTGATTATGTCTACTTCACTTTGGTTAAATATGTCGTACTTAACCCTTTTTGTTTCGTCCGTAATAATTATTTGTGGTGGTGTTAGTTCAATAATTTAGGCGTATGTGGTTCTGTTTTATTGTAGTTTAATTGTTTTATTGTTTGTGCTCACTGCTTCTAAAGTTAAATGTCAAAATTAAAAAAGTTATAAATTTTCACTGAACTCGATTTATGTATCGCACGCCATTAATGCTTCTTACATAGGTTAAACGGAGCAAAACCTCATTCAAGTGTTCGCTTCAACGGATAATAATTAACTGTTCTCATTTCCTTCGTCTCCTGAAATTCTTAGCCAATTTAATATACATCATACATTGTTTCAAATTGCCTTGGCTTCCGATACATCTTTATTAAATACATTATATCACTGAAAATATTTTCGTTATTATTTAATTTTATGAAATACTAAATACATATTCGGTTTCTTTAATCTATTTTGCTTATTTTGATACTAATTAACATAGTTTTACAAAGTTTTTATTTTAAAAAGTTATATTTCTTTCATTTTGGAAAAGTAGACTTAAATTTTTGTTTCCTGTTCTTGTCCAAATATTAGCCATTTTATCTGATATAATTATTATTATACTGAATCTCAGATTGATATAATTGTTTATCTTTCCTTAATTTCTTGCAATTTTGTCCATTAATTATTGTTTTTTAAATATAATTCATTTATCTATGACTCCTCCTCTGAAATTTTAGTTAATAGATTTACATTTTTATTCATAATTTTACCTATCTTCTGACAATATCTTTTTAAAGTATAAATTACATTATATTACTATGTGATGGGTTTATCTTGCATAAATTTCATCAGTTTAGTTGGTTTATAGGACTAGATTTGTCAATTATAATGTAGTTTAGATTTACTATTTGGCCTAGGTTTTATCTGTTGTTACCTACAAAGTTTTTAATAATACAGTTAGTTTATACCCTTTTCTGACCTTCTATTCTAATATAATATTCATTAATAATTCCTTCTTTTACTACTATAACATTTAGTATTGACTTTAAACAATTAAAACATAACAATTATTTGACATTAAATATGGTATTTAAATTCATACCCTTTTTTGTACTGATTACTTACAGTAACTCCTAAAAAACATTTTATTATATAAGAATGATATCCACATTCAGACATTGCATTCCTAATTCAAACTATTAAACATAATAACATTTTATAAATATAAGAATTTATCTCTATTTACAAACCTTATGCATAGAGTTCATTTATGGTAATTGGAACCTAACATCTCTGTTCCATTAATTTTTAACACTTTCTTAAAACTATTTGGGTACAGTCTTATCTGTTCTTCTTTAACTTTAGGGATGTATCCCTTGTCACTTTATGTATTAACTCCCAGCTCTCTATTTATATTATTCACTCCATCGAATGTTATTACATAAATAGTGGCATTTTATTAGAAAGAGTAGTCATTGCTCTTTCACCATACTATTTTATTAAATAGCACTCATGATACTATATTAAAACACTTAAAGTTATTTAAAGGTACAGTATTTAATGTACTTTCTCAAAGTTTATTTATTATAATATAACAACTTGCACTGGTCCCCTGTTATTTCTTGATACTATCGCTAGTCATTTTCATAGTTTTATAATATAAAATTGTTTAATCATGGGGGAACTGTTAAGATTTGTCTTTATTAATTATACAATAACTTTCTTGGGTGCACTTCTACTTAGCACTTTTGTTTTTATTTATTTTACGTGAGTCTGGTTTTTTGGGGTGTTATACTGTCTATAGTGACATTTACTTTCCTTTGGGGTTTTTGTTTTCTCCCTATTGGGTTCCTTTTGGGTATTGGTCGTATTCTACTTCCTCTATTACATGTTATCTTCAAACTTGTCACTGTTCATTAGGTATATTGGTTTGTTCTGGATATCTTCCTTCTTCATTCTTGGTTTCTTCAGTACCATTTTGTTATTATTATTTTTCTTTGTTCTGGGTCTCTTCCTTTTTCGTTCTTGGTTTCTTCATTATTTTTATTCTTGTTCATTCTGGTTCGTTTATTTGGTCTGGGTATCTTCCTTACCTACTCCTATCCTACCTGGGTATTATTCTTATTTTAATTTTAGTTTTTTGGGGTTTTATTTTGTTGTACCTTTATTTTTGTTGCAGAGTTTTTTCTTTATATTTACTTTTTCTTGTTATGGTGGTAATTTATTGTGATTTTTATTTGGTTCTCATTTGGATTTTTCTGGATATTCCATATAATTGATTTTTACTAATGATCATATGGTAATCTATTTAAGTGGATTATCTGTCATGCTACAATATTAAATGTTATATATATATATATTGCAACAAATTTTTGTACATAAATGTAGGCATGTCGGCCCCACGTCCAGGGCGATAATTTATGTAACAATACTTACATAGTTGCGTGTATACAGGTTGCAAATACACATCTGTTTGTGTTTGAATAGCCCCACGATTTTGGAGCGACAATTTATGCAACAATACAACTGTACATAAGTTGTATAATTTATGTTGTATGTGTATAAATTTACATTTAATTTAATTTGTATAGCCCCATGTTCTTTGGGAGCCAATTTATGCAACAGTATTTCCTTGCATAAATACAATTTAATTTAGGTTTCAGGTGTATCTGTAATAAGAACTCGATGTAACTTGTAACGGTATTTCAAATTTATTTGGTACTAATAAAATTGTGCGGATGGCACTTGATTCGACTTAAAACATTCGTTATTACTTTGTTACTATGCCGTAAGGCTTACGCTATATACATCCTTACTGACTAAATATTCTATTTTACTAATTATTTTATTAAAAAATATCATTTCCTGACTACTCAGTCAATTAGTGTGCTTCAAAATATCAATGTTTAAATATCTTTTTAGATATTGTAATGGAAACTCAAAAATATTAATAGTTACTGAATTTATCTTTCTTTTATCAGTACTGATTTATACAACGCTAATTTTTATTTAAATGCTTTGCATTCTTTTCATTTCAATACTAATTTGAGCTCTTGTTTACGTTAATTTTACTTCAATAATATCTATGATTTTAACTCTATATTTACAATAAACATGGCTCTTAACTTTTAAATAGAACAAGAATGTCTTTAATTGTCTTTGAGTTAGTTGTTCGATTAAGAGATAAATAAGTTGTTTATCACCTTATTGTCGTCAATCATACTCAATCAATTGATCCATCTGTAATCGTCCTCGTCTCGAACTCCAGCATCACTTCCTCTTGTCCAGCGTCGCTCCTCTCCTCTTGTCCAGCGTCGTTTCCAGACTTCAGTAGTGTTCCTCTTGTCCAGCGTAGTCACCTCTAGAGTCCAGCATCGTCTCTCTCTTGTCCAGCATCATCTCGCTCTCTGGAACTAAGTCGTCAGCTCTCTCTTTCTCTGGAACTTCTCCTTGTGCTGTTTCGGATGTCAGTTGATCCTCTTATATGGATTTTCTTCTGTAATTCTGTTACTAATTAAAATTGCTTGTTTTTACAATCCAGTTACATAACTGTATGTAACTGGAAGGATGAAACTATTTACAAAAAAAATTTAAATACTCTGTGCAGACGGGCAGAAGCTCCCACTGCACTGTGGGTGATCGAAAAAAGAGAACAACTGTAGCGTGTGTCCTATTTATACCCACGTCTTGGTCAACACCTGCAGTTGTATGAAATCGACATGTCTGAAATTGTCTCTGGGTTCAGTCCCCCCACTCCTTGTCAATTTCGCTATTTCTTATATTTCTACGAATTGCAGAGTCCTGTAAGTATACTCTTATACTCATCTTACAACTATTTTCACTACACATGTTCACTGTATTTTTGGACATTGCAACTTAACCCTTTCGCTCTGTACACAGTTATTTCACCACTACACTCGTACGGTGTGTCCATTTCACGTGGTTTTCGTACACAGTATGTAGTTAATTTTATTACATTTTATTGTGTTTTTAGATTTTACTCCTTATTTATAGTGTATGAATAATTATGGAAAAACAGTAATTATGCAATTATTCATCTTGGGGTGGTAAACTCGCCTGCATAGACCTGCGTCACACACACTTGCACAATACTGGTGTACACACTTTCAGTTACATTTGTGTGTGTGTGCACGTCGATTCAGGTCGAAACACCTGTTCATATTTTTGTCTGAGCCAAGCTTGCAATCCCTGACATGCTTATTTCTAATACATTATTAATTATTTACAGTTTATTAGGTATATTAAAATTTTTATATTCAATGCTCAGTACATCACTTATTTGTACTGTCTTCTATATATATATATATATATATATATGTCTTATACATATATATATATATGTATATTATAAAAAAGAATATACGAAATCAGTGGCGGCTCGTGAGTACATCTACAGGGGGTTCACAATTAATAATTTGCAGTCTTTGAGATACACTGTGTCAAACACTTGTGTGTTGCTTGCAATATTCATATAATTTAGGAGCTGCTATACCTTGATGTAATGTATTAATTTTGAAACGAAATGTTATTATAGATATTACTGTAATTTAACTATTTCACAACTTAATAATAAAGGATTACTTTATTGATCATACTTGTTATAATATGCTAATTGTTCTTTTTTACTAAAACAATTATTTTCATTTAATTTTAAAGTAATAAAATAAACGCAAAACAGAAAGCTTGTTTTAAGTGTTAAATATTTAGATAGTTAGTCACAAGGCCTCATGCTCTCAATTATTAGATTAGATTATTAAACACACAGAAAAAGGAAAATAATCAAAGCTGCTGCATATGATGGTAAGGTCTAGTATTTACTTACACAAATTTACTTGGATGGTAGCTTAGACAAATATTTTCTTTAAGTACAGTTTTTGTAAACAAAGTCCATCCTTCTATCTTTTCTTGACACAAAAACATCAATAACTCTTTCATTGAAATTATGGATGTTAGAAATCATTTTCTTCTCGATTGCAAGCATGGCTAAAGCTGTAAGCCTCTCTTGACACATCGTAGACCGCAAAAATGTCTTTATCTGTTTTAGGGTTGAAAAACACCTTTCAGCTTCAGCAGTCGTCATTGGTATTGTTGCAATAATTAAAAACAGTTTATAACTTTCAGAAAATGATGACAATAAGTTGTTTTCAATAAAAAACTGTAAAAGACTAACAGCACCACACATGTTTCTGAAATCAGTTCTTTTGTAAATGATTTCAAGCTCTGTCTTGAGGCGATTTTTTTCAAGAAATGAATACACATTTATTGTATCTTCAAGCAATTTCTCGGGGAATTTCTGTTCAAACTCTTCAAACTTTTGTGATTCAAAAAGAGATACAGCTGAGCAAGATGTTGTGAATGAAAATCTTGTTTTTATTTGCGTTGTAATAATGTCACAGGTTTCCTTGGCAGCCACTGTTCTACTTAAGTAAAAATCTTCTTCACGCCTTGATCGTTTAGGTGCATTTTCTGGGTACTGATTAACCAGCTCTGTCACTTTGTCCATGTTAGCTCTTTCCTTATCAATGGCTTTCACGAAGTGGTCAACATTGGCTTTAGTTCTCACAGCATCAGTGTAAGTTATCTGTAATTGGTTGTACAAAATATCCACATGTGGCATTAATCTGTGAAAAATAGAAAGCCAAAATATAAACTTATTATCTCTAAGGAGACGAGCTAGAGCACCAGCTTTAATTATGGTGGTTGGTTGCTTAGAGGTTGATTGGATTTCCTCCATACATTCAATTAATTCCTCTCTGTACTCAAAAACAGTATTAACAGTTCTGCTCTTAAAATTCCACCTTGTAGCTGATGCCCGAGGTATTCGTTTGCCAACTATCTTGTCCAAAACAGCCACTCTCTGAGGGGAATTAGAAAAAAAAATTTGTTATATCACTTAAGTCCGAAAAAAAAATTCTGACATCTTGGTTTTGGCTTGTTGCTTGAGCTACAATCAAGTTCAACTGATGAGCGGAACAGTGAACGAAAAAAGCATGTTTATAGGTTTGTTGCACTATGGTCTGCACGCCAGCATGGTGCCCACTCATTACATTCGCACCGTCATAGCTTTGAGATACGAGTTTTTCTGGATTTTGCACAACATAATCTAAACTGGTACAAATACATTTGGCTATAGATTCTGCGTCGTGCCCTTCAGGGTTATCAAATTTCCAAAATCTTTCAACTGGTTGGCCATTAGCTAAAACATAGCGGAAAACTATAACTAACTGAAATACAGACGAGATGTCTGATGTTTCGTCCGCAATCAAAGAAACATACTGTGCAGTTTTTATTTCTTCTATTATGTTTTCTTGACATACAAAAAGCATACAATCTAACAATTCATTTTGAATTTCTTTCGAGGTACCTTTAAAGACAGTAGCAGTACTCAAGTGTTCTTTCAAAGATGAGTCAAGTTCTGCAGAAGAGTTCTGCAAGGTCTGCCCTTTAAATATGCCAGGATTTAAGGAATCGTCATCCTCACGATGACCTCGAAGGGCCAACTCAAATGCACCGCAAAATTTAATACAGTCTATAAGCTTAGAAAGGACATACCTATTTTTAGTCACTTGTTCATTGTGCTTTTTAATATTTTGTCGATAAGCACTGTCAAGCTGCTGACGAACGTCAACCTTTCCCAGCAAATTAAAATCCAATGTAGCACTTATGAGAACTTTCGTGTTTTTTAATTTTTTTATTCAAATGAGCTAAGTCACAAACGCCGTTTTTCACCCAAGCAGGATCGCCCTTTTCACGGGAAAATAACAAACAAGGAAAACAAAATATTTTGTTTGTATGTTCACAACCACAAAGCCAAGGAATTTTTTCGTATAGCTCTTCTTTAAATTCTCTTTTAAAAGTTCTAGATTTTGATGTCGATGTTTGACTTATATTAAGTCGGGGCGTTGGCCTACCACTCTCTTTTATTGCTATTTTAACTTCTATGGGTAAATTGGCAAACGCTACTTCGTTTAAATTACTAACTGAGTACTTACAGGTACTTTCCATTATTGTACAGTAAATAAAAACAACAGTTCACTAGCTACACTATAATAGATAAACTGTAATTTCAGCTAAAAATTTATCACTAAAAAATAATCGAAACTGCAAAACACAAATGTAACGCGCGCGCGCCAAGGTAAGGAGCATCCACCGTCAACTACAGCCGTGGAACCTGAGCTGAGCTGTGTCAGAGGCTTCTTCTTCTCTTCTTTCTATGGCACTACAGCCCTTGTTGGGCCCTGGCCTCCTTCAATTTTTCCCCCCATTCTCCTCTGTCAGCAGCCATCCTCCTCCAGGAACGCACTTTTAATATCTCTCTTGCATCCTCATCCACCGCATCCTCCCATCTTCTCCTTGGTCTTCCCACTGGTCTTTTTCCATGGATTCTGGTATACAATAGTTTTTGTGGTATCCTTTCTTCTCCCATCCTGGCTACATGACCAGCCCACCTTAGACGCTGTAGTTTTATGTACCGTGTTAACGGTGGTTCTTTATACATTTGATACAAGCTGTGTCAGAGGCAGCTCATCGGTATTCTCCGTTAAGCCGCTTGTAAACATGTTTCCCCCCCTACCGCGAGCAAATGGACTCGCCCGTCTGTCGTATATCCCGTGTGTACAGCATCGAGAGCGGCGCATTCAGTCCGCTCCCAGCCACTGGCGCGTCATTACACTTAACTTTACTTGGCGCGCTCTACGCTGTTTTTCATTGTCCGCTCTTTTAAACTCACTGAAGATAAGCCATTTTAGTACTGCGTCAATAAAGATGTATAATTTATATCGTATAATTATTTTTATAGGGGGTTCACGTGCTCTTATGGACAAGCCGCCACTGTAAAGATGTCAACAACACTATGAAGACCGGAATTAATTACCATAGTAACAAGTAACTTAAATAAACAAAACCTAGGTAGCAGTATCGGAACTGTACATTTATCCATTCCTGGAGTACATTTTCGATGTTTTAATAATATGCGATTGTATCGATATATTACGATCTGGAAAAGAAGAAGTGTACTAATTGTAAATTGTCCTATTACTTAATGCAAAGCGAAAATACGTGTCGTTTTCATTTGTGAGGTTAGGTGACAACGGTTTTTGGTTTTTACTTTACTGCTGAAATAAATGAAAGCCATGGTTGAGGAAAACATAACGTTTAATGTGTTATGCAATGCTTCTAAGACAGTAACACTTAAAATAAAGAATTTAGCGTTTCTGATTTAACAGGTACTTTATAAATATCTCCAAAGGCTTTATAAACGGGTACTTTTAAATCTCCAAAGGCGGTTGCACCAACATAATTTAGTACAAGTGTTGAAAACAGTTTTGGAGAGAATTTTATTAATGAGTACAAAATTGTTATAAGAGCTGACAGAACGCCATACAGATATAGACAATAATAATTATATTAAAATACTTATTAAAAGTCCAACATTTGCGTGCGAAACCGCGGGTAACAGCTAATAGTAAATAAATTTCAATAGAGTAAGTAAATAATAGTTTCACTTCTTCAAAACAATAGTAAATAATCTGTTTTCTTAAATAACTATTCATAGAACATGCATCCTTCTAAACATTTTATTTCGTTTGGAGTGTAGCCTATCTCCTTATGCTAAATACATTTCCTTTCAATTTTACAGCTAAACGATCAATCATACAGGCCTACAATCATAACGTAAAATCCTATTTTTTCATTTGCTGTCTACAAAAACAGCTAACCGCTCTTTTATTTTTCTTTATATTTCTATGTATTATACTGTAGTTAGGCTAGTTACTTAGCTGTTATCTGTCATTTTATTTTTCGTATCTGTCAGACTAACAATATTCATTTTCAGTTTATTAAGTGGTTGACTATTTCTGCTTCTTTTCAAGGCACGACTTCTCAGATATTTCATGTTATAATTCATAAATTAGGCCAACCTAGCCTACTATATCAATTAATGTCCGTTAGACTGTACCCGTTTGGTTTATCTCTGGAGACGTTTGGTAATAGATGACAGAGTTCCAGCCCGCTGCATATCCTTCTTCCTGACATGACGCATTCACTTTCGGATAATGAGTTCATTACAGTTAACTTAATAACAATTCACGATCATAACAACCAGGCAGGGCCCATCTGTCGTTTATTCATTGGCCTATACTGTCAAATTGATTGGTTGAACAACGCTGTATTCTTGGATTAGGTTTCTACACATAACAAGTCTTTAACTTGTTGAGACCAGTATAGTTGGAGTCGAGAAGCTAAAGGACACCTCTTGACTGAGATCTTGTGATTGCATTTCACTCCCGTAGACACCACGTACAAGGTATATGTCAAGAAAGTACATTCCGATAGGTTATTGAAACAAACCAAGAATATACTTACAAAACATTTTGATTGCTATTTGAAGTAAACACTTTCACACTTTTCTACATAGTTTTCTTCATTGTTGAAGTACTTTTCGTAGCGGACCACCAGGCGTTATATATAGAGGAGAAGTACCTAAACCGACATAGGTCTCATAAACCGACATACCTTTGTTTACTGGCTGGAGAGTGCTGCACTCTATTGACACCGACTCAAACATGATGAACACGGTCTACTCACGTGACTCAAGCCTCCGAAGAAAGCGTTTCCAAATGTGTTCGTTGTGAAATACACCACGCGACAGTTTGTGACGGTGTAAAGTTTTCGTACAGTGAGTTTCAAGTGCCTTTTGGACTAAATAAATAAAGGTGAGTATATTCAGCTATAATTTAGTGTTATTCTATAGGTTTTGTAGTTTTTAAATCTTTTCCAATTTTGTTGATATCGTTACCGATGTTTTCACAGTGAGGTTAGAAAAATCAGGATAGAGTGGTCTCTAAACCGACATAGTTTGGCGTTGAACGCGTCCCTAAACCGACATACCCGCGTCTATTCTTTAGTATGTCATATAATGAGGAAGAAATAAATCTATTTGGCTGACATACTCTTTATTTATGTTTTCCAGATGCCCCGAGAAAAAAAGAAAGTTGGGGTCTCCCACACACAATAAAGGAACAAAAATTCGGCTATGGGACCCCGAAAATATGACAAAAGCCATAACTGCCATTCGCAATCATGAAATGGGTTGGTTGAAAGCCTCTAAAACCTTTCAAGTACCACAGAAAACTCTTCGTCGGTTGGCTGATGATAAACATGGCACACCTGAAGAGGCTGCCAGATGCAAACATGGGAGACCTCCCGTGTTTAGTCCTGCATTAGAGGAAGAGCTTGTTCGTTACTGCCTTACAATGGAAGATCTATTTTTCGGTTTAACGCGAAAAGATTTGCGGAGAATGGCATTGCAATTGGCCCTTAAAAATAACATTAAGCATCCATTCAACAGTCTTATGGCTGGTAGGAGCTGGCTTCGGTTATTTTTAAGAAGGCATCCCGAATTGTCAGTCCGTAAACCGATGGGAACATCATTTTCAAGAAAAGAAGGGTTCAACAAAGCCAGTGTTGGCAAATTTTTTGACCTGATGGATGCTGCTTTCGGCGAGCATAATTATCCACCAGATAGGATATTCAACGTGGACGAAACGGGTTTGACAATTGTGCAATCCAAGAAACCTCAAGTGGTTGGGAAAAGGGGCAAGCGTCAGATCGGTGTGTTAACATCTGCAGAAAGAGGATCACTTACAACACTAATCTGCTGCATGAGTGCTGGAGGAACATTTGTTCCACCCATGGTTATATTCCCTCGCAAAAATATGACACAAGTGTTAATGAAAGGTGCTCCACCTGGTTCACTTGGTGTTGCACACCCATCAGGGTGGGTACAAACCAACTTGTTTACACAATGGTTTGAACATTTCATTGCAAAGACGAAACCTACAGAAAAAGACCCAATCTTGCTGTTACTGGACGGACATTACACTCACACGCACAATCTTGATTTGATAGATCTGGCTAAGGCTAATTATGTAAAAATAATATCAGTACCACCGCATTCTACACACAGATTACAGCCTCTCGACAAAACTTTCATGTCAGCGCTGAAGGCTTATTACTCAGAAGAAATTAGGTTGTGGATGCGTTCAACAGGAAAACCGGTTACTCAGTACGATATCATGGAATTACTTGGCCGTGCGTACATTAAATGTCAGACTGCAGAAATTGCCATGAACGGCTTCAGGGTTACAGGGTTATATCCACTGAATCGCGCAGTTTTTTCAGACGCTGACTTTCTCGAAGAATCTCAAGAAGCACAAAATCAAGGCACTACTGGTGTATCAGATTCCCCTCTTTGTCAAGTAACTAGCAGACCTACTGGTTCACAGGTTGAAGCACAACCTTCCACGACATTCAGCACCAGCCCATTCGACATTTCTCCGGTTCCTCTGAAGAGAAAGAAATTTTCAACTATAGGTCGTAAAGCCGCCGAGGCAAAAGTTATTACAGCTTCTCCGTATAAGGCAGAATTAAGCGCGTCGATGGAAAGCAAAAAAGAAAGAATCTGGAACGAACAGAGGTCAACAAAGGGGACGAGGTTCAGGTCAACACGCACGCAGTGCAATCAAAACCAAAAGTTTAACTAAAAGTAAGACTGTTAAGAGAAAAAATTTTGAAAGGAATGTAGAAGAAAAACACATATCTGACGAAGAATCGGTATCTGATGACGAATTAAGTGTGCTAGAGGTTCCTGAAAATAATGACGCTGTTTGCATGTTCTGTGAGCGACTTTACTCTCAGGATACAAATAGAGAAGAGTGGATCCAGTGTCTTTCCTGTGAATGTTGGGCACACAGCGAGTGCACCAGTTCTGAGAAGGACATATATATTTGTGATTACTGCCAGTAATTCTACTGTCAATTAAATTTATTTTTGAAAAATTAAAATTAGTCCACTACATTTCTATTTAAAAACGAATTTGATTTTCATGGCATTTTTTTTAGATTATTTTGTATGTTTTAGTTAGCTGTAGGGATCTAAAAATGTAAACGTTAGACAAATTAAATGATTCTGTATTGATAAACTTGTTTTCTGTGTGGTTTAAGTTTATATTACAATTTTTTCCCATGCTTTTTGAGGGTATGTCGGTTTTGGGGATCAGTTTCTCATAGGCCAAATTTGGTATGCTAAAGAAAAAGTAATTTCACTAAAAAGTATGAAACCGAATGTTGAAAACTGAGGTATCACCAGATGGGAATTATCATAAAGTTCATATTAATAATCACAAACTTTAATAATAACTCTTAGGCTCGTAACTAGGACCGTAAAACAAAATGGTATGTCAGTTTTGGTACCTCACGTACAAATTTCCCGCCTATGATTTGAACCATGTAGCTATTAACGGCTTGTTTGATATTGTCGTTATGGAACCGCTGGCCACCAAGGAAGGATTTATATTTGTTGAAAAGGCGGTATTGGTTTGGCGCGAGGTCTGGTGGATGATCAAATTGTTCCCAGTCGAAGATTGTGAGGGGATGTTGCGTGTAGTAACAGTGCTGAGCGGAAATCAACACAACGCTGGAGTACGCATCCCATGTCGCTTATTCTGAAACGCACGACGCAGATTTCGTAAGCGTCTTTCAATTGACACCCGAGTCGATTGTCGAGCCTCCAGCGAAGAAGTCCATAAACAAACCCCGTTCTGTCCCTAAAGACTGGGCACATGACTTTCCGAGAGAAAACCGTTGACTTGAATTCTTTCTTTGCGGGCGATGAAGCTTGGCTCCACGCCATGTATAATTGTTTTGATTCAGAGATTACGTGTGATACGCACGTCTCGTCTCCGGTGACTAGCCCAGGAAGTCATCCGCTTTCTGCCTAAATCGTATCTAAAAAAGCCAATGCACTGTCGCACCGTTTCATTTTATGGTGTTCCGTAACCGTTTCCCGAAACCAGAGTGCACACAATTTCCGGTAGTTCAGTTTTTCAGACACAATTTCATGAAGAACTGAACGTGAAACTTCTGGAAAATGCAGGGAGAGCGACGTCATAGTGAATCGTATATTTTCTGTAATCTTCTCTTCAACAGCCCGTATCATGTCGTCTTTGGTTAAAGACGGCCACCCGCTCTATCCATCATCATGAAAATTTTTGCGTCTTTTGTTAAAAAAAGATACCCCTCTCCCTACCAACGAATCACTCATTGCTTCTTCTCCATAAAAATCGCAAACTTAGCGGTGACCTTGAGTTGGTTTAAGGGGTTTCGCATTCAAGAAACGAATCGTACACCTGCTTTCACACGCGGCGAGTGTCTATAGTTTCTTCGACATTATAAACACGTCCAACGAAGCTTAGTGCACAGTTGTTTACAAATTGCGTTTTGCCTTGCCAACGAATCAACAAACTTGCCGCGCATGCGCAACAGCATTACGGCTTCAATACCGCGGTAATATTTACAAACGGGACATAGACTACGGTACTTTGTGGATATCCCTCGTATATTGTAAATTTTTTCTTGAGGAATTAAAATTTATTTATTGAAAATAGTACAAATAAGATGCGCAACATTATCATTAATAAGTGAACCTGTTAAGTAGTGTTGCCACAGCAACACGTCTGTTGCTTCCTAACATTATGATCATTACAACTAAATTGAGCATTAAATAGTAGGCCTACCTAATAAATTCATAATCAATCAATGACAACCAGCATATAAAATTAGGTAGCCTATATAATTATTATAACTAATTTTTATTTATTATTAATTGGTTACCGTTGCTTTGTTTATTATAGTGTAGCAATAACCAATCCTAGCTTGGAATGCAGGCCTGTTAGTATAGGCTAGTTAATTTTACTATTAACTAAATTTTACATTTTTACCAATACCGGTATAAAACTTTGTGTTCCGAGTTGGTAGTGTAATAATTAATTAGATAATATGACTAGTCCACTACATTAGACTAACAATAAACGAGACAGTTATCGAAGAATGAAATGTCCCAACCAACCAGTGATCTGGTAAACGTCCGGTACTTTGCTGATTCGACAGGGATATCACCTTCGTGTCGTTAACAGAACTTTAACAAACAATTTACGTATTAGGTCTACAGCGATATGCGGACAGCATAGGCATATATGCTATCGATTAGCGTTATCTTGTATAATAGCCTTGCCACAGTTCTAGTTACTAAAACATAAAACAACACAGCGGTTACTTTGGCATAGTGGCCACTGAAATAAGTTAGGTTATGGTAAGTGCGTAAGCTATAGATATAACACAGATGTCTAAGTAGACATCTTTATGGTTGACGTTTATCAATGCCTACTAAATCACTGTATGAAATTCCTGCTAAAGAATATTGCACATCGTGTTATATACACAAGAATGAAGTTATGTTATATATTATGAAACACAATAATAAATATATGTTAGTACCTTGGTTAGTACATTTGTACAAAACGGAGTTTAGTGACAGAATTCCTGGCAATGATTTTTCTCGAAAGAATTTTATTCGTTATGTTTCTTAAAGTTGGTGAGCTTTATCTATTTATGTTCATAATTTTTACTTTTTTCTGAGTGCCCCTTCTTAAAATTATAATTTGTTGATTTTAAGGTTCAAGGCTCAATTTACTGATTGTTAAGGGATAAATAAATGGGGTTTTATTTCTATAATAAATCATTGTCTATAGGCCTAGATAAATGGTCTACAGTTAACATAAGTTCCTTTTTACAATGTATGGTTAAATTTCTTTTTAAAAGATACAAAAATATAAAAATTAAGAAATTTAATAAAAATATTGTTAAATAAATCAGCAGATATAAAGCGTATAGGACTAGTTACTAAAGAGGCCTATGGTTTTGATTCATATAAGAGGCCAAATTACAAACAAAATTAAAGCTCCTGTAAACTATAGTTTTACTGGAATGAATGTGCAATAAGTGCATGTTATTATTAATCTTTTTATTGGCACTTTTTGGTTTGGACGTTATCACTTTACTGTTGAACATAATAATGTGGAAGTCAATTGAGAAGGGGGGAGGGGCTATTGACTTCAAAAATGCAACATATTTCTATGTATTTTAGTAGGTTACCTTACATTTTTATTTATTGGGATGTAGAAAAGGGTATTCTAGTTTCCTACACCAGGTTAGGTAAACTTTTTGTTTTATTAATACTTCCCAAGAAACACTGAATTCCCAGTAATATTGAAGTCAAAGGCTACTGTTTGCATTTACTACCATTCTACTGGATTGGCATTGGTTGACTTTAATGGAATCAGTCTAGAATTACCGGTATAATAAAGTAAAAACAATAATACCTAATATGGAAGGATGACAGTGTTTACTTCTCATTATTGGGTCTGTGAGAAATATAGGTATATAGCCTATATTCACCATGAATAAAACCCACACAACATATTGGGGTCTGTGGAACAAATTTTGTAGAAAATCTTTCCAGTTCATACAAGGCCACAAATTTAACAAGTAGGTATTCTCCATAATGCCAGTTTCAGTTTCTGTTAGATTTTATGAGTCCCTCAGTTTTGATAACTCCACACAGCACTTAATCTAATAAGAAGACATTAGAGAACATACCCCAAAATATTTTGTATTATTGGTAATATGCAACAATATAGACCTGTAGCCTATCTCAACATCATCATTGTATTATAGCCTAGTAGTATTTACTATTATTGTAGGGTATTGTTAGTATTCTCACGTACACCATTTACAGTCACATAATCTGGGGTACCATACCAATTGTAACATGGGTATAACATTATCTTAAATAACATATTCGACACGGTCCATACTGGAAGAAGACTTCAAGTACAGATAGGTTATTGCTTATTCATAGAAGAGGATATATAAACAAAACCATCATACCAAGAGGGAGCAACCAAGTAGGCCTACGATCTGAATATTTAGCTACACAGATGTGCACCCAAAGTAATGTAATCCCAGAATTTTCAAAAAAAGTAGTGATGGTATGCAACCAACTACATGAAGATATTTTTTTCCCCAATATATAGGCCTACTGCTGTTGATGAGTGTTGTCCTTTTTTGACCTTCTTCCAAGATACATCAAGATACATGTTACTACTATTTAATTTGAAGCCAATAAATGTATCTCCTTCTTAATTATTAAAATCACTTAAGCATCTGAATGTGTACATTACATACAGCATGTATCTTATAATAATATCCTATATGAATACAACACAACTGAAGTATAACAAAGTATGTGTTTTGTAGATTAACATTCTAAACTGAAATATTGAGCATGTATATCCTTGATGTTGTAAGATACCAAAAGTGTAAACAAATTACTCAGCAAACTCAAAATTTGAATAAATTAATACCTTTTCTGACATGGAACACTAATGTTTTAGATAATGATGAAAAAAACAAAATTTTACCTTTGTATAAACCAGCTTATTGTTGGAGGTAGCGCCACTGTTTGAATTGGTCAACAGACGTGTGTGTGTGTGTGTGTGTGTGTGTGTGCGTGCATGATATGTTCAGGCTGTAGTGCGTGAAGAAATATGTAAAAAAAAAAGGGGAAACTTAGCCAACACATCTCTTAACAAACTGTAAGTGGTAAGATGTGTTCCTTACCAGATTTTAGTGCTGCTAAAATAAGAACTGTGATTAAAATGTAAAATGTGAACAACCGACTCCAGAAGAAGAAAACACAAACAACAACCGTATGAACTTCTAGTAGCAAAATCCAATCGTCTAGAACGAGACTACCTTTCGGAAACAATCAACCTAATGGAGCATCAAGAGGAACCGCGTATCACACCCTAGAAGACGACTGAAGATGAGCATCACGGACCCCACAGCAAACTCATGTTATATTCAGGTGATATAAACTCATAACATTTGTAAAATTTTGTTTCAACAAGAGAAGTAACAAAAGAACAGTAAAGAGCTTTTGACAATTTAAAGATTAATATATATATATATATATTTGTAATCTCTGTAATGAAGTAGTAATAACATTACGATGTTTAGATGTAAGGTAATTCTAAAATTTACACCCAAAATTATTCTTCAAATAATTTGGTTAAAGTTGTGATAAATTAAAACATAACAAAGTTGAGACCCGGATCCGTGGTACTTAAAACAATATCTAGCTGAATGCTTTTGAGATAAAAAGAATAAGAAGAAAAAATTTTCAAAATATTAAATGCAGAATTTATTAGAGTACTTCTTTAAGAGTAAAGTAAACTATGAGATATAAATATAATAATAAAGAGATGTTTTTGCTAACACCCAGCGAGTGAATAAATTTATGCAATCCTTGACTAATTCCTAAATAATAATAATGTGTTATAATTTGTTAGTAAGTAAGGTTTACTAACAACGGCAGCTAGTTTAATTAACAGGTAACAAATTGAACTGGTTCCCGACTTTTGTAATGTCTTAACAAGGGAGACGTTACAAAATTGCGCCACTCTGCTCTTTTGTGTAAAAATTGTGTACATTGTTATAATTCATTAACAGTAACTTTGTCGAATATAAATTTATTCACTCTGAAATCGGGACCAAATAAATGAGTAAAGTTTTAATTAAGATATAATAATATTAGTATTGGGACATTGCCGTAATAAACAAGTCATCGCTGGTAAATATTCCATTTTAAACCTGTCGGTATTGACAAGCTGTTTCATGTTAAATGCGTGTCAAGAAATGTAAACTCTACTCTGTGTACGTGTAGAGCATCCCATACAAAACTCCCCTCGCTCACATAACTGACAATTCAGAACAGGAAAGAATCGTGTTTAGGAGTGTCTGAATCACCCTACTTTGTTAAACCACCCTATGCAAACAGTAAGACTCCCCAAAACAGCTGACCCTTTGTGCTATTGTTAAAGCAATGAACTCTTCGTATGTGAAATTTCTCTCCACTATAAAATGATATTAGCATTTTGTTTTGACTGATTATATATGACAGTACAGAAAATTGAATTGTTGTGAGATAAGTTTAATTTGATTAATTAGTATAAGATTCTATGTGTAATAAGAGATATATGTGTGTGTTTAAATGAATTCAAGCTTTATAAGTGTTTAAAATAGATGACATAAGATTTGTCGTACGTAATACTTCGTTTATTTAAAGGTCATTATTGTTACTTAACTTGTACGTGTGGTTTAAGCCACACTGTTGAGTTTGTCAATTTACTATATTTCTCTCGTATGTATCTCTCTTTGATTATGTTAATATTTTTTAATTTCTTATATATCTGGGTTTGCTAGATATAATAATATCTTTAATTATAATTATTTTGTCTCGCTATTTAAGATGCAAGAGTTATTGTGAATGTAACTTAAGTATGTAGTGTGTTATTCTAAAATTCCGCTCAGCCCTAGTCTACCGTTCAGAGAATTATTGAAATTTCGTGTTTAATCCTATTCTCTTTGGTGTCGGAGAATTCCGCAATCAGCGCTGCAGTTCCGGAACAAACAAAATTTATAGGTTAACCCTCTCTTATTCCCAATTCCGTAAATAATACCCAAATAATAAGATCCTGAAATTATACAAGGTTTCTTTATTAATTCAACTTGTTAACATTCAATGAGATTGGTTTTAACTGACATACGAAAGGCTATATGTTGCGTTAATCGATTATTGTTCAGTCCAATATTTTATTTTAGGTTCAGTTATATATTTTGTTTTTTTATAATTTTATAATTAATTTAATTCAGGGTGTGAAGGTTCTTTTAACTGCGGGGAAGATTAAAAATACATAGATAAGAATGCAAGATATTACAAATTTAAAGTGTTGTGTTGTTTAATATTATTTATACAATTATAAATTACCAGACTTAGAACGAAGCAGCTCTGGAAGGCAGTTGGTTTTAACCTCGTGTGGATGCCTCGTGTCGATCAGAATGGAGATGATTTTCTTTATTCTTTTCTTTAAATTCAATAAAGTGGAATCCTTAGTCCTGGTTAACTCGGAAATACTGCTCCCTTGGTTTATTGGTGGCCAAACTTGTGATTGTGTTCTTCAGTAAACTCTGGATCCAAATACGTTTTTTCTATCGTATGAAGCAAATTGTGATGTCCAATGTGATTTAATGGTTATAAATTTCCGTTGGTTTGTAGTATAAACTCTTTACACAGTTAATTCTTTATACGTCATTAGGATTTTATTAACTTTTCATTAATTCTTCTGATATTGGACAATCCAAGTCATTCCTTGTGGAATTCAATTACTTATTATTATGAGACGATACCATTATACAATTTGGTTAAATTTTGCTGGCATAATTAAGACAAATAATTATTCATATATTGTGATTTGTAACTGTATTGAAATAATTTAGGATATGTGAATTATATTAACCATTTCTGTGGGTTTTAATCTCATCACGTTCAGATAAATTGCAATAATCAAACTCAACAAATTATATTAATTTTTGTTGTCCCTAGCAACAAATTTATTTTTATTCTTTTTAAATGTTTTTTATATAGTGATAATTTCATATATTATTCTTCCATTCCTTATTAAACTTCCATTATATCTGAATATAACTTTATTTATAGTTTGTTTACTAATTTCTACATATATTCTGCTGGTTTTTCAATCTTAGTCTGTTTCTTTTCATAATTATTATTTTTCCGATATCCAACGTTATCAATCGATATCATTGCACTATGGCATTATCATAATTTGTTTATATTGAGTTGGTTTATTATATATTATTAATTATCAAATGTTTTTTTCTAACTCCTTGAACTATATTCATTAATTATTATTAACTTCTTTATCAAACCTTTATGTTTTGAGTTGTTATATAGTGTTATTGGCTGTTAGGCCTTTTATTATATATGGACCTACCTTTGATTATAACTGGTTAACAACTATAGCCTTTTTACATAAGTTTATAAACATAATCAAACCTTAACTATGTACATTTACATAAATAATTATTCTTTTTATAACTAATAACAACTTTATCTTGATCTATGGATCACATATAAGAAAATTGAGATCAATTAATATTAATTAACTGCTTTCCTCCACCTTTCTACAACAGTAATCAAATAATACATTTGCTTCATTACTTGTTATTGCATCAACAAGTAAGTTGCATAAGCTAACACAAACTTTAACATAACATTCATGGTAACAAAATAACATCATTCAATTCAGAATCATTACTTTAGATTAATTAGTAATGTATATTATTGACTCATTTTTATCTAATTTCACTGTCATTTACTTTAACATTTTCGATATTGGTTTCTTTTTTACAATTCTTATCAGTATATTTGATTTATTTACTTTTTCACTGACCATTGATTTCTTACTATTGTCTATTTTACAGGTTTGTTTTTTATTGTTATCACTACCTTGCATCCTTATTCATTTTTACACAATTATAAATGTATTTATTTGACCTTGGTATTATTATGGGAGTTAAATATTTATTTACTTATTATATTTCTAATATTTCTATTTATGTAACGTTGAGGACCGCGTTTCTGTTGCGTTACATTATTAACAAAAATGGCTCAATTTAACCCCGACTTGTTGTTGAAGGACGAATTAAGCTATGAAGCCTTGTTGCGTGGTCTTCCATACTCAAATGTAACTGTCGCGGAACTTCGCAAAACGTTACGTGAAAATAAACCGGGCAAACCCTCATTGTTAAATCGTTTAAGTGTCTTAGATTTTGAAAGTGAAAAGGAAACATGCTATCATAAATATACGGAACTTACTTCGATCGCACAAACGCTGCGTGATGAAAAATCCCCCGCAGTAATTTTACGCACCACCTAAAGAATCGAACATCTGACCCGTCGTATCACCAATTTGTTGAATTGGCCCGGTGATAAAGTTACCCCACCGGATGCGCAAAAATTCGCGGAGGAAGCATTACAACAATTACCCGAGATAATGCGCGAATTACGTCGAAGGTCCGAATCGTTTAGATTAGAAGAGATTGAAGAAGCAATGACGAAACTAAATATTTCCCCTACCCAATCTCCTACTCAAGAACAGCAAACCAGTACTGTAAAATTTCAGTTTCTGCAGGAATCCAATATAGATCCATTTAAAGAACGGTTAACTGATAGACAAGTAAATATCCAACCCGTAAACGTTACGTTACTTCCTAATGAACTAGAGAACATGACTCGTACCAACGATTTACCTCCTCACTTGCTGACGAATCAATCTGCGGAAAAACCTAGAATGACGACTCAATTAAATCTTACTACCGAGCCTTATGGAAAAATAACCCACCCTGTAGAACGTATTTTGTCTGACATACCAACCACTGATGGGCTGAATATTACAAAGCTCCTAGATTTTCTCAAGCATCTTTTACAATTAAAGGATCTGCGACAACTAAGAGAAGACCAGATTTTACAAGTAATTTTACCTAAATGTAGATCTCCTTTAAAAGATCGTGTGTTAGAATCCCTAAGGTATAATCACCCTGTAGAAGAACTTCATACCACCCTAATAAGACATTTCATTCCCACCGGTATCTACGAAGAATTGAAGCGAAACCTAGTACTTCGTGTACAAGGAGCATACGAAAGATTAGCTCATTATATATCTGAAATAAGGGAATCTGCTTTATTGCTACAAGTTAAATGGAGTGAACAACAGTTAGTAGACACTATCTTAGTAGGACTATCTCCCGAGGAGCGATCTCGCCTAGCACTCATGAAGCGACCAACCACTTTCACCGAACTAGAACTATGTTGTATACATTCGTCCAACGTCTGGTATTCTGACCAGAACAGACGCGTTTCTATGTCCCAGACTCAATGCAGAGATTCATTCCAACCTCTACCAATTGGAACTGATACCCGAACCTACCGCGATAAGCGATTCGTAAGTACATCTAAAACCCAAAGCTACCCCCATATTTCATACTCTAGATCAAAACCTCGGCAACAAGCGAGCGAAGTCAATGAGGAAAGAAGATGTTATAATTGTGGAAAGGCCGGACACATTAGCAAGAATTGTAAACAAAAGCGCTACCAACAGAAAACCGACCAGTCAAAAAACATGTGAAGCTAGAAGAACAAAAATCCTACGTCTTCCGCAGCACCAGAAGGAAAGATAAAAACAATAATAATCATAGAGTAAAAATAAATAGAACTAAACGCATAGACCCTTACTTAACATGATTTATTGAGAAGTGCAACTCTATTGGTGCATGCAAAACAAGTATCTGCCAACTACCATACGTACAGATAGACCTTGGAGTAACGAATATCCTTGGTTTAATTGATTCCAGATCTACCCGTAGTATAATTAGTCAACAGTTAGCCACCGTATTAGCTAATCATAACCTGATTAAACGTAGCCAAAACGTGAACATAAAGTGTGCCACCGCAAATAAACATAACCTAAATATATCGCGCAGTATTACGGTGAAATTAAAAATAAAGAATTTTACTTGGTATGTTCCTCTACTAGTAGCTGAAGTGTTAGGACAAAACTTAATACTAGGCGCTGATTTCATAAGTAAAACTGGCTTAATCCTTGATATATATGCAAAACAATATTTCTTCAGATTTGATCGTACTCGAAAATATCAGTTCGACTCCGAGTTAAGAAACGACGCTAAATGTGAAACCTCAACTATTAAATCAGAGCATCGAGAATCTAGTCTGAGTCATTTAAAAGGAAATGAGCGACAAAGAATTCAAAACTTAATAAGGGAATTTTCTACTGTACTCACTCCCAAGTTAGGATTAACCCACTTAATCGAATATAAAATAAATCTTAGTGACAACAAGGTAATACGCCTTCACCCATACAAATTATCGCCGCCCAAGATGGAAATAATGAGAAACCACATTAACAAACTCATTGAGCAACACGTCATAGAACCGTCAACTTCTCCATACTCATCACCTGCATTCCTAGTACCAAAAGGAACTGAAACATAGACTAGTCGTGGATTATAGACAGCTAAATAAGAGTATAGAATTTGAATCGATACCCCTGCCCGATATTCACAGCGCGTTTCACTATTTTACAAAAGCGAAAATCTTCACCATAATAGATCTCAACCAAGCATTCCACCAAATCCCACTAGCTGAGGAATCAAAACATCTAACTGCTTTTGCTGTCCCATTTAATCTACATCAATTTACTAGAGTACCATTCGGTATATCACAAGGAAGTTCAGTATGTAGCAGACTGTTAGACAAAATTTTTCATGACGTTAAATTTAAATTTGAATATCATTATCTTGACGATATAGTAGTATATAGTGAGTCAATGGATCAACATATTGATCACTTGCGTGAAGTATTATCCAGGTTAAAGAAAGCTGGACTAACGGTAAACCCGAGTAAAGTTAACTTCGCAGTAAAACAATTCTCCTTCTTAGGTCACATAGTATCTGCCGAAGGTAAGGTTAGCATCGATCCCGAACATACACGCGCAATCCGAGAATTCTTACCGCCGAGAGACGCCAAAAGTATAGCTCGATTTTTAGGTATGATTAATTATTTTCACAAATACATACCCCACCTAACGGATGTAGCAGCCCCATTGAATGCATTAAGAAAGAAAGGAACGAAATTCGAGTGGACTACTCGACACCAAGACACGTTTGAAACACTTAAAGAAAGCATAATATCCCCACCGGTATTGCAGTTAGCAGGTTTCAGTAAACCATTTGTTGTACAGACAGACAGTTCGAGTCTGTGTTTCACCCCCGTTACTGTAGCACTGTATGAACCCAATACAGAAAATTACGTTCGCAGAAGCCATCTGTCTCAAATAAAAAAATTATTTTCGTGTCAAAATAAAGAAGCACGACTACGAGAAAGATAATAGCCGTAATATACCAGGAAATCAATAATACTAGACTCCCGATCAGCTATGCTTCCCGTACATTGACCGAGCAAGAAAGGAAGTTCTCAGCCTACGAACTTGAATGTTTAGCCGTAGTATTCGCGTTTGATAAATTCAAACCATTTTTGGAACACAAGGAATTTCTACTAGAAACCGACAATCAAGCTTTGTCGTGGTTATTGAACCACCCAAAACAGTTAGGTCGTATCGGAAGATGGGTGTTAAGATTAAATTGCTACAAGTTCAAAGTACAACATATTCGTGGTACTCAAAATGTAGTAGCCGATACTCTATCCCGCATGTTCCAACTACCCAATACTAGATCTGGCGAAGACAATGTTGAAACCACTACCGTTAATACGCTAATTACTAACTTTCCCCTTGCATTTAAGGATATAGCATATCTCCAACAACAAGATCCGAAATTGTGCAAAATAATAGAACAAATAGAGAAAGGAAATTATTCTGACAAATATACCTTGAGTAAACGAGTACTTTGTTTAAAAAAGGCTAACGGAAAATTACTGAGAATAATCGCCCCGGAAATTATCAAACCTATGCTAATGGAATACTACCATTCATCGACCATTGGAGCTCATATGGGAATTAGGAAAACTATACATCGTATTCGCAAGGAATACCATTGGGAAAACATGAAATAACAAAGTTCGTGAAAGAATGCGAAATCTGTGCCCTGAGCAAGCCAGCAAGAATCAGTCAAGTCGGAAAATTAATCTCGGAAATACCCACAACTCCCTTTTCGAAGATATACATAGACTATTCTGGACCTTATCCCCGTTCTAAATCCGGAAATACTATGCTATTAATTTGTGTGGACTCCTTCACTAAATTCGTATGGATGTATCCTATGAGACGTGCCTTAGCATCTATGACAATAAAAATTCTACAAGAATGACTATTTAAAGATTATGGTACACCCTTACACCTAATATATGACAATGGACCTCAGTTTAAATCGAAAGAATTTAATGACATGTGTTTTAAATTAGGGATAAATCATATTACAGTGACCGAGTACAGACCGCAAGGAAACCTAGCAGAAAGATACTTGCGTAACTTAAAATCAGCCTTAATATCTTATCACGCTAAAGACCAGACAACCTGGGATCAAAATGTATCATGGATACAATTTGCTTTCAGCTCAGCGTATCATGAAGGACATAAATCAACACCATTTGATTTACTGTACAAATATAAACCCAACCATCCTTTAACCACGAAGTGGAAAATCCATGAGTTATTGCCCCGCGACATAAATGCGAATAACGTAAGAAAAATATGGAACGAAGCTCGTGCAAATTTGAGAACGAATTTACAAAAATCGCGGAAATATCATGAGCAGAATAATAGGCAAATAGAGTATAAAGTAGGTGATTTAGTTATGTATAAAACTCATCCTATGAGTAAAGCCGTTGATAGGACCACTTCCAAACTATCATACCGATGGTGTGGCCCCTACAAAATTCATAAGTTCATCACCCCCATTACTGTAGCACTGTATGAACCCAATACCGAAAATTACGTTCGCAGAAGCCATCTGTCTCAAATAAAAAAAATATCGGTATGGAGAACCATACATGACTTCCATATTCTAAGATTTATATTTAAATCTTAATATCGCCTGCCAAGCGCGATATATTTTCTCTTATACATGATTTACATTAAAATGAAAAAATTATAATTTTATTGCCTGGCAACAAAATTATTTTATTTTCAACAATTACCATTGTTTCAAAACGTTTAAATAAATTTTCAAGTACTTTACTCTTGTTAAAACGTAAAAGGTTACTGGTAAACTACCCCTTCCCCTTAACCGATCTTCACCAAAATCGAAAGTCCTTGAGACCTCTACAATTCAGGGAAGTATGCAACAAATTATTTGATTCTGTTTGAATTTGCGGCTGTTATCGTTTGCCATAGAAAATACGCTTGATAAAAAAACGTTGCAGGTAAACTACCCCTTCCCCTTAACCGATCTTCACCAAAAACAATAGGTCTTGAGTACTCTACAAATCAGGGCTGTATGCAAATAATCTTTTGATTCTGTTTGAATTTGCGGCTGTTATCGTTTGCCATAGGAAACAAGTACTTTACTCTTGTTAAAATGTAAAAGGTTGCAGGTAAACTACCCCTTCCCCTTAACTGATCTTCACCAAAATCTAAAGGCCTTGAGTCCTCTACAGTTCACTGACGTATGCAAAAAATTATTTGATTCTTTTTGAATTTGCGGCAGTTATCGTTTGCCATAGAAAATACGCTTGATAAAAAACGTTGCTGGTAAACTACCCCTTCCCCTCAACCGATCTTCACCAAAAACAATAGATCTTGAATACTCTACAAATCAGGGCTGTATGCAGAAAATTATTTGATTCTGTTTGAATTTGCGGCTGTTATCGTTTGCCATAGAAAATACCCTTGTTAAAAAAACGTTGTAGGTAAACTACCCCTTTCCCTTAACCGATCTTCACCAAAAACAATAGGCCTTGAGAACTCTACAATTTAGGGCGGTATGCAAATAATCTTTTAATTCTGTTTGAATTTGCGGCTGTTATCGTTTGCCATAGGAAATACCCTTGTTAAGACATAAAACGTTACAGGTAAACTACCCCTTTCCCTTAACCGATCTTCACCAAAATCAACAGATCTTGAGATCTCTACAATTCAGGGCTGTATGCGAAACATTATTTGATTCTGTTTGAATTTGCGGCTGTTATCGTTTGCCAAACAAACAAAATTACCCTTGCTAAAAAAAAACCGTTGCCGGTAAACTACCCCTTTCCCTCAACCGATCTTCACCAAAAACAATAGGTCGCGAGTACTCTGCAAATCCGAGCTGCATGCAAAAAATTATTTGATTCTGTTTGAATTTGCGGCAGTTATCGTTTGCCATAGAAAAAAATCTACAGATAGACAGACAGACAGACAGACAGACAGACAGACAGACAGACACACACACAGACACTTTTCGGAAAACGACTTTTTTTCATGTTTTGAGTGTAGTAGAATCAGAATCTGCAATAATCTCGAACACGATTTTTTTTGCCATCACCATACTTCCATTCCTTAAGGAATATGGAAGTAATTATTTTCGTGTCAAAATAAAGAAGCACAACTATGAGAAAGATAATAAACTGAGAATCCTACTAATAGTATTGAGAATAAAATATGTTGTATATACTTATACAGGAATACGATAAGATTTTGCAACATCCTATATCGTGAGTATAAACTCAAACCCCTCGTACGAATACTAGCGAGGCCTGATCAACCTTAGCTAATGTCCTGCGAGAATGATATAAAGAATGAGAAGTCAGCTGACGAGAAAGAAAAAACTAATCCCTAGTGCAGTAAACTAAAAGTAATTCGATTGTTATTACAATACGTGATTATTATTAGTAACATACTCATGAGTATAACTCCGTAAAACGAGTGATGAAATCAAGCAAAAACCGGTAGTAGATGTAAGACTTAAAAATAAGGTAGATTTATGTTTTTGTGTATTTTATGTGTAGTAGATGTATTAGAATTTAAATATTTTGTAAAGATGTAAGATAATCAATTGATGGATAGAAATAATCTGAGAGAGAGAAATTTCAGTATGAAGTTCTGTGCCCAAATGTAATTGTGTTTATTAGATTTTCTGTTATTACCCCACCACCCCGTCTTCATCATTAGGTGCAGGAGGATGTGACGATTTAAAAAAATGTTTAAATAGCACAAATGAAATTTTTGCTTTTATAACAAGTAAGAGTATTATCCATCCCTTACCTGTACCTAGATTCCTGCATCAACTTGCAAATTGTCCCGTACCAACACGCAAAGCACGGTGTAATTTAGCTAAAAATAATAATTCCTTTAATTAAATAAAAGACGTACTAAATAAATAAAGAAATTCCTAATTCATAACCAAAAGGTAACATAAAGTATTACGAATTAATTAATGAATAATTAATACTACTTAAAAGAACGAACTATTTTCTCAGTGCGTAAAACCGCGCCAGCTTACAGACCCCTCGCCGCTAAACAATGCTCACATTCGCCGGAGAAACTTCGACATGTAAGGATGTCGCTACTGTGTTGTCAATATACACGTAGGTGTATACCGTTAAAAACTATTCAATCAAGTTTGTAGTGATTTCGATTTGACCAATGTAGCGTGGAAATAATAATAATAATAATAATAATAAAAAATATAATGTAGTGCGTGAAGAAATATGTAAAAAAAAAAGGGGAAACTTAGCCAACACATCTCTTAACAAACTGTAAGTGGTAAGATGTGTTCCTTACCAGATTTTAGTGCTGCTAAAATAAGAACTGTGATTAAAATGTAAAATGTGAACAACCGACTCCAGAAGAAGAAAACACAAACAACAACCGTATGAACTTCTAGTAGCAAAATCCAATCGTCTAGAACGAGACTACCTTTCGGAAACAATCAACCTAATGGAGCATCAAGAGGAACCGCGTATCACACCCTAGAAGACGACTGAAGATGAGCATCACGGACCCCACAGCAAACTCATGTTATATTCAGGTGATATAAACTCATAACATTTGTAAAATTTTGTTTCAACAAGAGAAGTAACAAAAGAACAGTAAAGAGCTTTTGACAATTTAAAGATTAATATATATATATATTTGTAATCTCTGTAATGAAGTAGTAATAACATTACGATGTTTAGATGTAAGGTAATTCTAAAATTTACACCCAAAATTATTCTTCAAATAATTTGGTTAAAGTTGTGATAAATTAAAACATAACAAAGTTGAGACCCGGATCCGTGGTACTTAAAACAATATCTAGCTGAATGCTTTTGAGATAAAAAGAATAAGAAGAAAAAATTTTCAAAATATTAAATGCAGAATTTATTAGAGTACTTCTTTAAGAGTAAAGTAAACTATGAGATATAAATATAATAATAAAGAGATGTTTTTGCTAACACCCAGCGAGTGAATAAATTTATGCAATCCTTGACTAATTCCTAAATAATAATAATGTGTTATAATTTGTTAGTAAGTAAGGTTTACTAACAACGGCAGCTAGTTTAATTAACAGGTAACAAATTGAACTGGTTCCCGACTTTTGTAATGTCTTAACAAGGGAGACGTTACAAAAATATGATTTGACTCTCTGTTCATTTAGAATGTAGTTTCCACATATTTTTGTGTGTTTGTTATTTCTGGTTGTTGTTGTATACTAGAGAACCGCCAACTCACATTCAATGAAAAATTACACAGGCCAACAACAAAATTGGTTGTGAAAACTTTTTAAACAAATACAGCTGGTTATTATGTATTTTTGGGTGCTGAAACCGTATCTGGCATCAGTTTTTTTGTATCACCCACAGTTCTCTCACAATATGGCCACAATTATATTAAAAAAGGGAGCAAATATATAAAAAAAATAAAGAAACTTAACTGATACTTTTGTTTAATTACAGATTGTATAACTTTACTTAACTTAACACACCATATACAACTTAAATACATATATTTGAAGTGTTTATTTTTTGTATTTCCTTTCTCTCTTCTCTTTGAAGCTTCTTATGTAGCTTTTTCTCCAATGTGATGTATTTTGTCGTTCTCGGTGAAGTGACCAGCAGTAATCATCCATCATATTGACATTCCACCGTCCCTGGTAACGTTTCTCCATCACTTTGATGTCCTGGTGAAACCGCTCCCCCTGCTCTTCACTCACATCACCCAAGTTGTCAGGGAAAAAATCAAGATGGCTGTGTAAGAAGTGGACTTTTAGGCTCATCAAACATCCCAGCTTTTTGAATTTGTCTATCATATTAGGTACGATAAGCTTACAGTTTGGGTCTTTTACATTGCCCAAAAACTTGGTCACAACTTGCTTAAATGAGGTCCAAACCTTCTTCTCCTTTGTAGTCATTTTATTTTCAAAGTTGGAATCGAACATCATTTTACGAATGTCAGGCCCAACGAAAACCCCTTCTTTCAGTTTGGCTTCTGATAAATGAGGAAACTTTTCGCATAAATACTTAAAACATTCACCATCTTTAGGCAAGGCTTTTACAAACTGTTTCATCAAACCTAATTTGATGTGAAGAGGTGGTAGAAGAATTTTTTTTTGGATCTATTAAACTGTTACGCAAAATGTTCTTCTCTCCAGGTCTTAAGGTTTTTCTTGCAGGCCAATTTTTTCTGGACCAGTGTTGATCCCTTGCTCTACTGTCCCACTCACATTTGCCACCACTGCCAACCTAATTTCATTTGGATTTACTGTATGTTGTACTATATCAAATGCACAAATATTAGATAAAAAAATGCATTTCTTATGTTTTGACTATTCAATTGTGAAAAAATGGTAGGTGATACGACTTTTTTATTATTATTTTCGGACTCAGCACACCCAAAAACATAAGAATCAGGCAAAATCATTAAAAAATGTTTTTATCGTTGGCCTGTGTATTGTTGTGTATTGATATCATTATAACTATATTTGTCATAATACATAGGTTGTGTTACTCACATGTTTATATTATCCACAATTGAAGATAACGTACGCATGCTGATAGATACTATTTATAAAATTCACTAGAATGTTCTGTATCAATTGTACATACATTTATAGGTAGCACAGTTTGTTCTACTAGATTCTAGGATAAGCACCTGGAATGACCTTGACTATACTGTTAAGTAAATGACGCATGCTGGTGAATGATATCATTACCAACTATATATAAAACTATAAAAGACTGAGAGAGTTTAATTTGAGAGAGACTTTATTGAGAGTTTGGTTAAGTGAGTTAAGTAGCAGAGTTTGTGTGTGTGTGTGTGTGTGTGTACATGTACATTGTAATGTTACATAAGATCACGACCACCAGGGTCCCAAACAACCAATAATCCAACAATAACAAAGCATAAAGAATGCTAAATACAACTTTAATGTTAATAAACTAGACAAGTAGAAGGTGATTTGGATAAATAAAGAATACATCTTTAACACACTGATGAAGATGATCAAGGAAATAATGACAATGACTTAGACGAAATGTAATTAAATGACAACTAACCCAATAGATTAGGTGAAAATGTGAAAACCAATGACAGAGAGAAGAAACTATAAATGGAGTAAAGAAGAACACTACAAAGCCCAACTAGATACCAAAACAGAATGAAGAATAAGATATGCCCTACTCAAAACCAAAGAAGAGTTAAGATAAGATGAATGGATCATGACAAGAAAACCCAGAGTAAAGGACAGAGTAATAATGATGCCTGATGAACTAATGTAAATAACTATGCCGACAAAGAAAGCTTATATAGTAATTAAATGAGACAATGAACAAAGGTCAGGAGAGTGAAATAAAATTAGTAAAGGTATAAATTAACTGTGTACCTGGAAGAATAACAGACATGAATCATATAGACCAGCCTTGTAACTAGAGAAAAGTAGGGATATTACTTATCGAATGATGTATATAAATACTGTTTAAAATGGGTAATAGAGACAAAAGGGTGTATAATAAACCTAAAATCATAAATAACATTAGTAATCATATAATAATGTGAAATGAAAAGACATTGAAATCATTATAAAACAAACACATTGTTGCCAAACCATGATCGGACCCTTAACCTCACTATATGTGAATTATGCACCTAAAACAGGAGAGTTAAGTAACTAAATGCCTAATAATCTAATTTCTGTTGGAGGGTAATGAACCTAAATGTTAAAAGGGTGGTACCAACACAGAATTAATGTATGGAACCAGTAGTATTGTATTGTAATTAGCATAAGTACAAACAATAAGTTAGACATTTTGATGTTACCTAACAAATCTTACTAAAACTGTAACAATATGAGATAAAGTAGAGGAGAAATTAGTGTCAATAGGTTCAGCAAGGTTCTATTTCACTTATATAAGGTAGACCAATTATAAATAGATTAAATTTATCACAAGATAATAGAAAATAGACATACTGGTATCTTGACACCAGATGCAAGATGTTTTATTGTATTAACAAAGCAAGGTGACATACTATTACCAATCAAATGATGGTAACACCTCCATAATTACTATCACTATCTTGTAAAGGAGAATGATTACTCAATTTAAAAAATAAATAAGAGTTAAGAGAACAATTGTAAAACCATATAGTGTTTTAACTATAGGTGTACCAAAGGAATATAATTCAGAGAATAATCATGTCAAAACCACCCAAGGTAACAACTAAAGGTTGTTACAGTTAATCTACGTAAACCAATAGCAACATTCAAATGTAATCAAACAGAAATGAACAGACCACTGTTAAAACCAACTTGTGTGGCAATAGGCCTAAAGGAGCTTAGAGTCTGATACTAAATGTTAAGTTATACAGGGTATCAGACTAAACCAATAATAATAAAATAATAAATTAGACAAAGACACCAACAAATGACTGAAGTGTAACCAGTTTTAAACAATGTATTGTATGATTAGAACAGTATAAAATTTAAGGCCTAGGTGCCAAACACTGAATATGTCAGTAACCAAATATTACAAGAAGGGGTATTGATTAAGCCTGCCCATGATAACCAGAAGTTGGAGGGGACCTTTAAGAACAGAAGTGAAGTGTAACTGATTCTTAAAATACCTTCAATAAATAATATAAGGTAAATCCAAACCATAATGCTACCTGTACAGCAAGGTTTATGCTCGATTTGAGAGTTGTTATCACAGATAACTGGTTTATAATATGATTAAAGGACATAAAGAGACTGAATAATCATCAATAAACCTAATTGTGAAATTGAATTGTTAATAATAGAAAGTAAGATAGTTTTAATGGAAAAAAGTAATAGGCCTAAGTGGTGAAATTAAAAAAGTGTCAAACATTATCAGAATTATGGCTTGTGGGGTATCTAATTGATCTAGAGAACAATTAAAAACGATTGAGATTAGTCAATTAGAACTCCCAAGTACCATAAGAAAGTTAAATGCCTTTTTAAATATTTGTGTAAATTAATGGAAATATTTTCATACTCTCCGACCCAAAAACCTACGCGACAGGAAATTGTCAGTGAGGTGTCATCGAAATTAGAACCAATCAAATTACCTGTAGCGAGGCTTGACGAGCAAGGGGACGCCAAGTTAAGCGCCACTCTTATTGTACGATGAATGGAGGAAACTCGACGAGAGTTCTCGACGAAATAAAAGTAAAATTTCACCTAACCTGTGCGGAAAGTAAACATATGATTCAGTACTATTACGAATCAAATGTCTAAAAGACATTTATAAAGTGAATTAAGTGAAATACGAAAGAAAAAGTGTAGTGCGTACACGATTGTCAGTGTATAATCCCAGGCAATCGCGGTATTATATAAATAAAAGGGAGTATGGTGATAATATCATTTTTGTAGACTAAGAAGTGAACATAACTTGACACTAAGTAGAATTAAGAATAAATAAAGGAACTTTCAAGAGGCGTTGAACCTCATAAAGTTAAATAAACATTAATGAAATTTATCGTACCTAATTATAAATGAATTTTTATTAATAGTGTGAAGACAGCAGGTTCTACCGAACCAAAATAGGTTAAGTCGATGTACCACCATTTGATAAACCGTGGACATGCCTGTATTTAATAAGTAATTTACCTGATAAAGGATATCCATGTTATTATCCCAATGATAGTTGGATCTACTGAAGAGATCATAACTTTAGTAAACTGGATTTATTTGTCAATTGACCACTCAAATGTTTAACGAATGTAACTGGCATTATATTAGACACGCCAGATCTAACCTATAAGTTGACGCATGACGTCTGTTTACATTTTTATGAAAGTAATGAATTGAGATTACAGTGATCCGAGGTGACCACTCTCCTATTAAATAATAATAATTGTTTTGTTGTATTAACGTTTTCGTATATTGTATGCTCCAAGAACCCTGTATTGATTGTTTTAATAGTAAATAAACATTGTAAAGTATGGAATACATGTACGCAGAATAACCACCCTGAGGCATTTTAAAAAGAGTCTAATAACTAATGAAAGGTAATTGTAAAGATTTCATCTTATATTGTTAAAGGTTAATGAGATAAATGATCAAACACCCATAATAAATAAATTATGTTCAAAAGAATAATTAGAGTTGGCCCGATTATTTCAAATAGATAGGTATTTACAGGCTTGGCAGACAACGTGCGACAGTTGGCAATGCAAACAGTGCCACGAACTATTTGAATTGATGTTGTTTCTTTTAGGGAAGCTGACACACTGTACCTGCTCCTGAGAACATCACACCAAGTAAGTACCTTGATAAAAAAATGTCTTAATTACAGTCGGTACCAACGCCACCGAAAATATCTATGAGAGAAGAGGAAAGCAACTCTGTCCGATACTCAAAATTCAACGAACGATGAGCCGGCTAAACCAGAAAAATTAATCGTGAATGCTTTAAAACAACGACCTTTAATAATAACTAAAAAAACACAACAAAAATTTAAATCAATATATAAATTAATTTAAATAAACCAAAATTTAAAACACGTACGACTCTAGGTTTCTTACAAAATGTACATGTTGTAACGCAACAGAAATGCAGTCATCCATGTTACATAAATAGTATATTAATAAAATAATAAGTAAATCAATATATAACTCCCATGATAAAACAAAGGTCTAATAAATACATTTATAATTATATATGAAAATGAATAAGGATGCAAGGTAGAAATAACAATAATAAACAAACCTGTAAATTAGACAATAGTTCGAGATCCATGTTCAGTGAAAAGTAAATAAATATTATACTGATGAGAATTGTAAGAAAGAAACTAGTACAGAAAATGTCAAAGTAAATGACAATGAAATTAAACAAAAACGAGACAATAATTTACCTTATAGCAATAGTAAGTAAGGATTATGAATTAAATGATATTATTTTGTAACGATGAATGTTATGTTAAAGTTTATGTTATGTTATGCAAACTACTTATTGAATTAATGGAAAGTAATGAAGCAAAATGTATTATTCAATTACTGTTATAGAAGGATGTGGGAAGCAGTTAGTTAGTGTTAATGTATCTCAATTTTCTAATATGTGATCCATAGATCAAGATAAAATTGTTATTAGTTATGAAAAGAATAATTGTTTATGTAAATGTTAATAGTTAAGATTTGATTATATGTATGAACTTATGTAAAAGGGCTATAGTTGTTCACCAGTAATAAACAAAGGTAGGTCCATATACAATAAAAGGCCTAACAGCCAATAACACTATATAACCACTCATAACATAAAGGTTAGGTAAGGAAGTTAATAATAATTAATGAATACGGTTCAAATAGCTAGGAAAAAACATTTGATAAGTAATGATATATAATAAACCACCTCAATTTAAACAAATTATGATAATGCCACAACGCCATGATATCGATTGATAACGTTTGATATCGAAAAAGTAATAAATATAAAAGAAACAGACTAAGATAAAAAAACCAGCAGAATATATATAGAAAATAGTAAACAAACTATAGGTGAAGTTATATTCTGATATGATAGGAAATTAATAAGGAATGGACGAAAAATATATGAAATAAACACTATATACAAAACATTGAGAAGGAAGAAAAATAATGTGTTGCTAAGGACAACAGGAATGAAGAAGTTGTTGATTTTCAATTATTGCCTTTGATGATCTGTACGTGATGAGATTAAAAAAACCCAAGAAATGTTTAATGTAATTGGAATATTCTAAATTATATTGATACAATTATACTACACAAAATTCTAATGATAATCTTCTTGACTTATGCCAGCAAAGTTTAACCAAATGAGATCATAGTACAGTATCACAATAAAAAAGAAATAACTGGGTTCTACAAGGAAGGACTTGAATTGTCCTATACCAGAAAAGAATTAACGATATATTAAGACCAATACAAAGAGTTAACTGTATCACAACAAATAATATACACCACACTGGAACTCATAACCTTTTAAATACACGGAACATCACTAATTACTTCAAACGATAGAAGAACGTATTTGGATCCAGAATTTGCAGAAGGACCACCAGCCTGGCCGTAAATAAATCCAGGGAGCTGTATTTCCGAGGTGAACAGGACAAGAATTCCACTTTATTAAACCGAAGAAAGGAATTTCTAACGACATATCCATTCTGAGCATCGAGATTATCAACCAACTGCCTACTTGAGTTACTTCGTTCTAGTCTGGTAAATTATTATTGTATTAATCATATTAACAACACAACACTTCAAATTTGTAAATCTTGCATTCTTATCTATGTATTTTTAATCTTCCCCACAGTTACAAGAACCTTCACACCCTGAATTAAATTAATTATAAACAAAAACAAATCATATGACCGAATATAAAATAAAGTATTGGACCGAACAATAATCGATTCACGCAATCTACAGCCTTTGTGTATGCCAATTGGAACATATCTTATTTAATGTTGAAGGAGTGAATAAATAAAGAAACCTTGTATAGTTGCAAAATCTTATCATTTGGGGTATTATTTAATGAGTTGGGAATAAAAAGTAACTGACTAAGTACATAATATTTGACTACCGTAAACAGTGAATTAACCTATAAGTTTCGTTGCCCCGGAACTGCAGCGCTTATTGCGGAATTCTCCGACACCAAAGAGAAGAGCGTTAAAATACAAAATTTACATAATTCTCTTCGAGGTATACTAGGGTTGAACGAAATTATAGAATAACACATTAATTATTTAAGTTTCAAGCACACTAACACTGATATTTTTCTTAGAGAGATAAGCTAATATTAGTTAATGAAGTTACTATATTCCCCAATTCCAAATATCTCAGAAATTAAATCAAATTAACACGACCGAAGAGAGGAGAGACAGAGAAGCATACCCGTTCCCAGTAACAAATAGGTTTACATTGTGTGATACAAAAGGGACGCACGTACCCGTCGTATAACAAATTGACACCGGCAACGTTGGGGCTGAAAGAACGAGAACACCGCAACCGTAAGAGCCGAGGGTTTATAACAATGTACATGTGTACCACATTTGTGGATCAATATTATATTTGGGTGTTATCTTTTTGTTTTTATAAATTATGGTTGTGTTAATAGATGATATCACAGTTGTGGATCAAAATATTTTGTGTTATATTTTTATTTGTAAAAAATACCAGTAAGCAAACAAGATGTTGACAGTGATATGTGTGTTTTATTTCAATCACTGACCTAGAAGACGACAAAATTGGTGACCATGACAGGACTAATTCCGTTAATGTTATAAATTAGTGACCAAATTACATTATTATTTAGTAATTGCGAAGTTTGAGTGAAAAGATGGAAAGAGTATATTTGAAGACATGACAACCAGCTGAAGAAGTAATTAGAAGATAAAGGGCTTTTCACAATGGTAACTAAGGCTGACCTAGAGATGTGTTTAGAACAAACTATATGAGAGACAGGTGGGAACCCAGAAGAATTTTTCATAACTGTTGAAGAAAAGTATGAAATGTCACAAGGAAATATAGGTAAGCAACATGTTTAACAAAATAATGGCAGAAATTCAGGCCCAGTCAGAACAAATTCAGGTCCAGTCAGAACAAAGTCAGGCACAGTCAGAACGAATGTAGTCACAATTACATGTTATTTTGAATGTTCATCCTCTTCTTTCACAGCACTTAATAAATATTAATTACTACACTTTCACATGTGAAACTTACTTTGTTTATTTTCTTCGTACAACGTTTCAGCGTGATGTTCACCTTCCTCTCCGCATCGCCTTTATTGAGGAAGGCGAACATCATGCTGAAACGTTGTACGAGGAAAGTAAACAAAGTAAGTTTCACATGTGAAAATGTAGTAATTAATATTCACAATTACAGGCTGAGCTGTAACAGTTGTCACATATTCAGAGCCAGATACAAGCTCTCTCAGACAGTTATTTGCACAGGAGAATTACTAAAGGGCATAGATGCCAAATGTGAAAATATAGTATAGAATTTTCAGGAACAAGTGAACTTCCTAAAATCAGAGTTCAACACCACAATAAACAGACTGAACACAGAACGAAGTCAACTGGGCACAGGACTATGTGCCACCAACCAGAATGTCAACAGAGTAGAAAAACAGTGTAGGACAAAACTTACCTCTTCTCCAAACAGGCTCAACTGATAGTAACTATAACTTTCCTCATCAGGTTTCAGTAGAGAGAGAGAGAGTTTATCAGAATTCCAAGGTATGTTGGAGGAATGTCCATCATCATTCATTAGGAGCTGTGTGTCACTATTGAATCAAACAAACCTATCCCTGGAAATGTATACTCCGATTTTATCTCATAAGTTAAAAGTTTTAGCAGTCACTTGGTCCAGAACATTAAAAGTTTAAGCATTAGTTGAATTGAATTTCAGAAACAATTAATATTGAGTTTTGACACTGATGCAGTCAGATCAGCAATACACAAAAATTCCTAACTGAGTCAGCCAACAGTTCACACACACACACACGCGCGCGCGCGCGCGTGCACGCGCCCACAACGATCTTTTGAACAATGGCACCATAACCAAAAGCAGGATGGATAGCACTACTATCAGCAGCCTCTGACGAAGCTCTAATGGAGCAAAAACTAGTTTAAGCTGTCAGGCAAAAATTTATAATTTTTATCAATAACAAAAAATTGCCCGTGAAAGTAGTGTTATATATATATATATATAATTAAATATTTTAAGGGTAGGATAAACAGTTGAAATTTGCATGGTGTGACAGCAACATTAAAAAGGAAACAACTACAACTACCTCAGTTTTGGATGATCTCCAAATAGAGTCCTTGTACAATAAAGAGGATATGAAGCTTAGAGAATTACTGCATATTTATCCAGAATTTATTAGAGATAAGATAGGCTATACAACAGTTAAGCATAGAATTAACTGTAAGGATGATACACTCATAAAACAAAGACGTTATCCTATAAACCTAGATAAAAGAAAGTTTGTTCTGGATAAAATAAAAGAAATGTCTAAGTCTAAATAACCATGGTTAAGTCATAATAGAACCGTGAACATCTAGCTGGGCATCACCCATTATGTTACCAAAAAAGAAGAATGGAACATGTCGACTGTGTGTAGATATCAGGAAGTTAAACAGTTAAACCACATCAGACGGTTAGTGATACGGTTTGAAGGATTTGAAGGATCTGCTGAAACAAGTGAGTGGTTTGAAGGTCTTTTCAGTACACTGGTTCTCAACTTTGGGTATTGGCAGGTTGAAGTTGAAGAAAGGTTCTGGCCAATGACAGCTTTCATTATACAACAAAGACTGTATCAGTTCAAGGTTATGCCATTTGTCCTGAAGAATTCACCAGTTCCTTCCTTGCCTGATGGATGAAGTGTTGTCTGGTTATACTGGAGAATTCTGCCAAGTCTATCTGGATACATTATGATGCACAGTATGAATTGACAGTAACACTTTAAACACCTCAGTCAAGTTTTGGAAAGACTCAAGATTCGTGGTCTAACCTGCAAACTGATGAAATGTCATTTATTGTCACCAAAGGTGGAATATTTAAGACTTATCTTAATATCTGAAGGACTGGAAAGACAGCCAGAGAAGAACAAGGCTATTGAAGATATGGAGAGACCCTGTAGTAAACATCAAATTCGTCAATTCCTAGGACTATGTGGGTGGTATAGCAGCTTTGGAAACAGAAGCAGCTCCACTAACAGACCTGTTGAATAAGAAACATCCTTACAAATGTACTGACAAGGAGGAAGAAGCCTTCCATAAGATCAAGGAAGCTATCTGCATTGCTTCTCGACTTGCATATGTGGATGCCAAGCAGAAGATCTGTCTGCAAACTGATGCCAGTGATATGGGATTATTAGGAGCAGTATTATTCCAAGAAAAGAATGATAGAGGAAGAAACATAGTCGGGCTACCTGGAAGGTAAGAAATTCCAGTTAAATGCTGACAACTCATGTCTTCAGTGGCTTCATAGTCTGTCTGGTACAAAATCAAAATTGATATGCTTGGTCTTGCTATTGGCAGACTTCGATTTGTATATATGTGGTGTTCCTGGGGCAAGGAATCAAGCAGCAGATAGCCATTCAAGACACCCTGTGGGGGACCTGAGCCAGAGAAAACAGTTGTTGAAAAGAGAAATAAATTCTAAATCAAATACCAGATAGGCCAGGAGGACCCATTATTAAAAACTGTATAGACACTGAAGTGGTCAAGAAGTGGCAGGAAAATGACTGAGCCTGTAGGAAGATGAAGAAAGAGATTATGAAATGAACAATGAATTGTCAAGGCATATTAAAGTAGTTCAAGATGTGCTATAAGGGTTTCCATGTGGTGAATATACTTCTTATGTATTCATTGCATTTGACTAAATCACACCTTGTTCTAGTTGTTCCCAGGTCATGCACCCAGATCCTGGGAATGTTCCATGAAAACACTGAGGCCAGGCATCCAGGAGAGATAGAAACATACGAGTCCTTACATCAATGGTTCTTCTGGGTTTTCCATTAGGTGGGATATTGCCAGCTACATCCGGACATGTTCCATATGTGCCTATACTAAGCTAAGCAACAAGAAGGCTGACACTAGTATGCGAAGGAGACGGCCATACCAGCCTTGGGAAGTCATTGCACTTGACTTGATGGACCCATACCCAAGAACATCATGAGGAAAGACAAGAATCCTAGTGATCATGTACCTATTCAGCTGATGTATGGGAGCTGTCCTGATTCCAGAAGCCATGACTGGACAGATCCTGACAATATTATGATCCAAAGTCTTCTGTCGCTACAGAAGACTGACAATGGCTGTCAATTCACTTCCTATCAATGGCAGCAAGCACTAGCAACATGGAGGATTGCACATTGGACAACTTCCATCCACAACCTAAGGGCAAACGTAGCCAAGTGAAATCAAGAGCTGAAGAGAATGTTGAGAATTTACCTAGTAAACGAGGAGCATAAAACCTGGGACCAACATCGACCCCAGTCACTTGTACAGAAAGTCAGTAGAATCACAGTCTACTCACAGTTTATGGACCAATTGTACAGAATCATTGATTGGGGGATCAGCCAACCTACAGAAAAAGATCTTGCAAATCCGGAAGCATGGCTGTAAAGACATTCAGTTCAGTTCGTAGTCCTTCAGTCTTTCGACTGGTTAGTACCCTCCCCGCATATACCCATGGTGCGTGTGTGACTGAGTCTCTCACAGGTATATGGGACCTACAGTTTAACGCCGGATCCGAACGGCATTTTTTTTTTTTTTTTTTTTTTGTGGGGGAGGGTTTCTACTAGGCAGGATACCACTTGCTGGGTTGCCATTACCATTGCCATTGCTTTACATATGAATGTAAAGACATTAACCACAGATTAATAAGAAACAGAATGAGGCAAAGCTAAGGACCCTCAAGGAAGCCAAGAAGCAGGGCGTTGAGGAGAAGAAGATATTAAATCCAAGGGCTTAGTGTTACACAAGGAAATCACACTCAGCAGGGATAGCCCAGAAGTGGGTGGGACCTTTTGATGTAGATCAGTGGCCAGGAAATGGTGTATTCCCTAAAGAGATCTCCACCAGTGAAAGTCCATGCAGCAGAGTTGAAGGTGGTAAAGCAACCTCTATGACCTGACTACACGAGGGCCACCAGCAGACAGAAAGAAGAGAACAAATCCATTTTTAAAATGAAAGACTGACTTAAACATTGAGTTTGGCTTATATGTTATTGGTGTAAACCTGCTCAAGCATTTCATGTGTCCGGATATCACTTATTAAGAGAGTGAAGTGCTGTTAAGGTTTATTAATATTAAAACAAAACTTGACTGAATTTTCATGTCCGTTTTGGAATCACAGTGCAGCACAAATACAATGTTCACAAATTAACCATTGTTACAATGCACACAGCAATCATGCTAGAAAACTATCTGGAGTAGTGACCCGTAGTGGTTGTAGAATGTATCTGTCACTGACAAAGCATAACTGGTACAGTCCAGTTTTCTTTTTCATAGCATCTCTTATTTCTTATACAATTTAAGAATAACATAACATGTTTTGAACCACACTGTGTACGAAAGTGTTTACTCTGTATATACTGTTCACCATGTGTATGTGTATATACTCTTTATTTTGGAATGACACTGTAATTTACTGTATTCAGTTTCTGCAAGCGGTATGTATACGAGTATGTAATTTTTTAGGCTTCCAACATGCAGATGGCTTCCTATCATAGAGTATTTGTATATGGAACATTAAAAAAAGGCGAACCAAATCATTATTGGTTGACTGATGAAAAAAATGGCAAAGCAGTATATGTTGGTTCAGGAAAAACAAGTACAAAATATCCTCTAGTAATAGCATCTAGGTATAATATTCCATTTCTTCTGGATCAACCAGGACTGGGTTGTGTAAGTTTTCTACTTTGATTTTAAGATCGGTATTTAAATTTTTGTTAGAAAATATATAAAACATTTATCTGTTTAAAAATTAATAAGAAAATTATTTAAATAAGTAAGTTATTGTTTCAGTATGAAAGTGTAGAAAATAAAAGCATCATTATAAATTTCATTGTGTGTGTGTGTGTGTGTGTGTGTGTGTGTGTGTGTGTATGTGTGTGTGTGTGTGTGTGTGTGTGTACAAATAATTTCCTCTTAAAGTATTGGGCATCAGATTGTCAAAATCTAAAAAAAATTCATCCTTCAATTCAATACAAACAGTGAATACTTTTTGTTTTCTTCAGTCCCTGGTAATTAACTTGTAGCTGCATTAACAGTACATGTTTCACTAGACTAGGATTCACAAAGTAATTTAAAAAAAATCACTTGTGTAAAGCATCCAGCACAATAGAAATTATATGGATATTACTAGCAAAATATTTTACAATTTCTAACATGAAGTGTGTTGTTATAAATAAACAAATACTATTTTTTCTTATATTAATTTAATGTAACATTCCTTTATAGTTAACTCCAGTTTTATAGTTTCTTGTAGTAATATTAAATTAATATATACTGAACAATTATTTGACTTTCTTGCACATGTGTAAATACTTTATTTTATTATAATATTATTTTCCTATACTATCATAAATTTTGTTTGTTTCTATATTTGTTTAGTTTCAATGTTAATTTGATAAGCTGTTTGTATATGTTGGTTTAAATATGTAATGCTAAATTATAATACCCATGTATATTATATAAAATGTTTAATCTTAAATATTTAGTGCTGATTTTTCAATGTTCATCCTAAAATTTCAAAAATATTATCATGTTTTGCATTTACTTGGGATTGTTCACTTATTAATAAATTATTATTTTTATACTTAAAAAAAATACCTATATATCTTTCTTTGACCTACATAATATTTGGTACAATCAGGATACTGAATTTTACAACACAGTATTAATAAGGTAGTATCCTAATATATTATATTTAGGTTTATTTTTATTGAAAATTATATCAACAGTGGTATATGATTTTTTTTACTGAATAATTTTAACTTAATGTGATATTTTTGTTATTAAGTATTCTTGAGAAATTTATTTTTGGAGTGAAAATATGTTTATTATTTCCAGTTTATTAATGGTTTTTATATTGTATCCATTCATACATAATTTTATGAATAATTATTCTTTCTCTATTTCTTTCATGTACATTCATTCATTGGAATTGTAATATATTAGGGACTAAAATGTTGCCATATTTTGTTGAGGAGGATGGTCTGAATGATATGGGATAATTAGATCTGTTTATGAGGATTTTCTACTAATTTTTAAAATAAAATAGTGTTTTATTGTTAAAAACAGTTAAACCTAGAAAAATGTGTAGTATTACTTCTTCTACTATAGTTATATTAGTTTTTAATTACAGTGAAACTTCGATTAACCGTCAGGGTCGGGACCGGGACCGTGATGGTTAATCGAATAGATGGATAACAGAAAACCCTTAAACAACAACCCACCCCCATCCATTGCATATGAACGAATGATAAAAAATGCACATTTATGAACTGGAAATACACTGTACATACATGTATTTTATTTTACAGAAACAAACAATTTACATTAAGTACAGTATATGTAGTACAACATAATGTACTGTACATATTGTTACATGAACTTATGCTCTAGACGTATATACATATTCAAATTTTAAAATAGTCTGTCATTTTCTTTTGTTTCTTCGAGGCTCATGCTTTCTGAGCGGCAATGTTCCGTACTTTACGTAGGAGAAGTATCTGCATTGCGTTTGCCTTTTCTTGCCCCTCAAACCACTCAATGCAGTTTGATAACATTGTTTCTGCTTCTGTATGGCTTAACATAGTTTTTTCATTCAAAATAGCCTATAACACTCCTCTTCGTCAATTTCTTCTTCGTTGTCAATCACACTGGAAACAATTTCATCGTCGTTCAAAATATCAAAGCCTCCGTCCAATTTGTCACATCCCAACCACTCTGTTACTTCTGCTAGCGTTATGTCTTCAGCATTCGGTACATTATTGCACAATTGCACAATTTTTTCAACAGTAACATTCCCAGTTTCCTTAGGTTCGCTATCATTAGCTTCAGGCCAGAGTTTATTCCACCCATTTTTAAGATTTGACATTTGAAGATCATCCCATGCAGCAGCAACATTGCAAATTGCATCTTTTATGTTGTACGTTTTCCAAAACTCTTTTACAGACATTTAATCATCAGATGAAATCAAACTTCCAATAAAAGCTTTCTTATAACTACGTTTCATGTTTTTGATTGACGGTTAACAGGTAATCGAAGTTTCACTGTATTGTAATTTTTATTATTTATTAGTAATATTATGTTAATTATATATATAATATTATAATTCTATAATACCTATAACTAATTTACCTCAAGATTTTTTTTTTTTTTTTTTTTAATATATCTTGAGGTAAATTAGTTGTAGGTATTATAGTATTATATACATCAAGAAACGGACTGTAGCAGAAAGTGATTGAAATATTATAATTATATAGTAATAATATTATATCTCTAATATTAGCTGGCAAGACCATTTGGGCCATTTAATTTTATAATATTTATGATTTCATTACCAGCTTTTGCAAAAAACAGTTATAAATAACCGCAAATGTTGGTGCATCCACTGAAAGTCATTTGCATGTTGGGCAATACTATTATTATATTGAAAGTAATTTTGGTTTATTATAATTTTTGAAATGTCTGTTTAATAAGTCATTAATTTCTTATTATTTTTAAGTTTATTTGTAATTACACTAATTGTTTTATTTATAGGTATGTCTGTGTATATATTAGAAATATCAAATTAATATAATTTATGATTTTCATTAACTTTAATGTTATTTAGATTGTATATTAAATTAGTGGCATGTGGTAACGGCAAGTCCTTATTCTTCTTCTTCTTTGCAAGTATAAGGCTTAAAGCCTATTACGTCATCCTATTATGTCGTTAAAACTGATGTCTCCACTGGCTTTCACAGACTTATTCTACCTTTAAGCACATATTTTGCATTTACATGTGGTATTCCTTTTTAGACGATTGAAAATGCTTTAGGGGCAAGGAAGCCAAAAATCGAATTTTGGGCTAATTTTTGTTTTTATGTCATCTTTGAATTATCCCTTTCCAATTATGTATTTATCAATTTTATCTGTTTAAAAATAATGTTTTAATAAATTTATAAAAATATGTTTGCATTTCTGCCTTACTCTAATGAACAGTAATTTTACTTAAGTAAACCTCAACAAGCGGTGTTAGGTATATACCTTATAATATACCTTGGCGATAGTGATAGCAAGGGATTTCTGAATGTATGCAAATTAAAATCTTATGGAGACACCGTCAAAAGTAAAAATTTTGGAATGCGTTTCACATGTGCAAAAACAAATGGGAACATAGTTGAGAAAACTGATAACCAACTATAAAGGTAAAATGCTAGATGATGGTAAAAAAAGAGGTGGTACGGGGTGACTAACAAATGCAGATATTGACAACTTGCAGGCATATATGGCATGGATATTAGAGGAATTGTAAATAATTTAGAAAACATAAGAAAGGATGTACTAGCAATCAGTTTCTGTAAAATATCAACTGATAGTAGCCCACAACATGATTTATGTCCCAAAGGTAGTCAATTTGTTAGTCACTGCATTAGTTAATCTCTTAGTGACATATGGTATAAGTACAATAAGAGTTTACTTACTGGGGAGCCTACTTACAATCACAAACACAGCTTACAGAATCAGTTGCAACAGAAATTAAACCAATTTTTAGAGATTTGCTTAACACAGACCTAGTGAATAAAGGCCTGCACAGACAAACACAAAACCCGAATGAGTCAGTTAATAGTGTCATTTAGTGAAAATACCAAAATCTGGATGTACTTGGGCTGAAAATATTTGTATTTGGTGTACATGATCCCATCATTTAGTTCAGTATAGGTAATACAGGTAAACTGAAGGTACTGATATAATTAGATTTAGAACATGGAAGAAATACTGTAAACCAACCAAAATAAAGAAAGTTTATCACAGAGTCATAATACTGAAAATATTTTAAAGAAAATTTCAAGAACAGACAGTGGAAACATAAAATAACTGTAGATGAAGAGAATGAAGAAATAAATCGAAGTTTTATTTTATCAGCTGGAATTATATTAATCGGCTGGAATGTTGTAAAAATAAGGTAATCATAACAGTAGAACTTTGCATGAGATTTCCTGAAAGTGTTGATTTTTTATACATTTGACCCATTATTTCAGAAACTAATAAAGTAAGTAAATGAAATTTTGATAGCAAATTTCACTAATATATCTACACGGATGAATTTCTTCAAGATTCAGGTGGCTGTCAATTGCTTGTAATTTAATATTTTCTTTATTTTAGTTAATAATTAGCAGGTAATTTGATATAAAAGTTTAAATACTTGTTGTTGTCATGTACTTATGCAAAAATGAATCTCAAAAATAAATGTTTTCTAAGGTAAAAAAAGAATCATTTAATTTCATATTTTCTTTATTTTAGTTAATAATTAGCAGGTAATTTGATATAAAAGTTTAAATATTTGTTGTTGTCATGTACTTATGCAAAAATGAATCTCAAAAATAAATGTTTTCTAAGATAAAAAAAAGAATCCTTGGATATATATCCAAATAGAATTATTAGCAAAATAACATTGCAGAAATACGGCTTACCTTATCCCCTTAAGTCTCCCTGAATGGGCTACCAACCCGATTGGGTTGTTCCATTGGAAATCATCCAACGCTGATTGCGTGACCATTTTAGAAAAATTTTATTTTGTAATAATTAAATACAACTATTATATTCACGACTCAGAACACAAAGTTTTTTATAAGTAAAAACATAAAGTTTTACCTTACAACCTGAACCGGTTTTCACCTTTAAAAGGCTTCTTCAGAGGTGAAAAAGCCTCTGAAGAAGCCTTTTAAAGGTGAAAACCAGTTCAGGTTGTAAGGTAAAACTTTAGGTTTTTACTTATAAAAAACTTTGTGTTACGAGTCGTGAATATAATAGTTGTATTTAGTTAAGTAATGGACACGTCATGGACAACGAAATCCAAGAATTGTAATAATTATTCCTACATATAAATCATTAAAAAATCGAGAATAAAAAAGTTTTTTGACATCCCGTTTATCTATGCCAACCATTTTTCTGAAATGGTCGGTGGTCAAATCCTGAAATATATGTGTTTATGGAAAATTCAATAACTCATGAGCTAAAAAAGAAGAGATGTAAATAAAAACCCATATTGTAGCTACTGAATTGGGGGTTTTCTTATGTAACTCACTCACATTAAGCTAATTTTGATTAAAAATGCTTAAATTAAATCATAGAATTTAGACGCAAATTAGTCAAAAACGCCGTTTTAACCATTTTTAGTTAACAATAAGAGAATAATTTGTAAGAGCTCAAATTTATACCACATGTTACCCTTCCCCAAGAGAGTTTACACAGTAAAAATCATCCCCCAGAGATTTACCCATTCTCTTCTTACTTAAAAATGAGTACCATAAATTTATGAGAATAACTAAAGTTCAAATAGTATGAAAATTTCAGGAAACAAAGTTCATTTGGTAACTTAACAACTGTATTAATTTGAATTACTAGATTTTTAATATGTATCTGCTACAAATTTTGTAAAAATGTTTAAAAAATGTGTTAGTGCTGTGCATTAATATTTGTATTCAAATAGATAAATATCGGTATGGAGAACCATACATGACTTCCATATTCTAAGATTTATATTTAAAATCATTTTCGAAATGAAATATTACCATAGAAACTACTTCTTTCTACTTACTGCTTCAGCCTTAACCACAGTACTGTGGTCACTAACGTATACCACCTCACGTTATCGCACTCGATTTTCACTGATGATGGAAGTCGATGGCATTGCCGAAATGTCTGGTTTTGTAGAAAACATTGGACTACGGCCAAATATCCCGGGAAGGAATTTTAACAAAAACTACTTCTTTGTTGCCGATAACGTTGTACACATATATATCAGTGGCGAAGTTACATGGAGGCAATTGAGGCAATGCCTACCCTAACAAATTCTGTAGAATAAAAATTATAAATACGTATGAACTACATAACGTAAAGATTATACATTGTTACTGTGACTGTCAAATTTATTAAACCGAAACGTGCTTTATTGAGCGACCACTAGATGGTGACAGGTGAGATTCGGCATAGTTCGTTTAAAGCGAATGAGGCAACCTGAACTTGCCTCAGCGTTTTTTGTATACATCGTATGTAAGCAATGTAGTGGTGTGATAGGGAAGTGTAGGGAGGGGGGATTGTCCCGCGCTGTACACATAGAGCGTTGAGGCATGCCTCACTTCTGTGGTCCAAACAGTTAAGTTAAAGCGCCTGTGTTGTTTCTAAGTGTTTATTTTATGCGGTTATTAAAAGTGTCACTGTTATTCCGCTGAACTAACAGATGATCAAGATTGTTATTTGAATTATTTGTAACATTAAACATATATATAGAAACTAACCAAGTTTAAAAATTTGAAGTTTAATCAGTTGTATTATTGTGTATGACTAATACAAGGATTGTTCAATAGACACACGTATAGAGCTGTAAAGCATTTTTTATTCAACGATTTTAAAAGAAGTCTCCAATAACATTAAGACATGAGTTCCACTGTTGCGCTAACCTGTAGATTCCCTGCTAGTAAAATTCTTACGGCTGTTTGTGGAACCTTTCGGTTACAGCAAACTCTACCTCAGCGTCCGATTTGACCCACCGTCCTTTTAGTGATTCCTTAAAAAAAATTTAAGATAAGATTTTTGCCTACCCATTCATTAACTACTAGCTTCGCCAGTAAGCAAATTGATGTCCATTTTTTCGGCTTGCACGCGTTATGTTGGTGTGGGTTTCGGCACTTTCCATTTAAAAAGCGTGCAAACGTAAGAAAATAAACATGAGTGAGGCCAGAAATAACGTGAATTGTGTGTTTGTGTCTTACCTGCCTTTTTATTGCCGTATTAAATGAAAAATATTATATTACATTAAAATTAAAAAATTTTAATTTTATTGCCTGGCAACAAAATTATTTTATTTTTAACAATTACCATTGTTTCAAAAAGTTTAAATAAATTTGCAAGTACTTTACTCTTGTTAAAACGTAAAAGGTTGCAGGTAAACTACCCCTTCCCCTTAACCGATCTTCACCAAAATCGAACGTCCTTGAGACCTCTACAATTCAGGGATGTATGCAAAAAATTATTTGATTCTGTTCGAATTTGCGGCTGTTATCGTTTGCCATAGAAAATACGCTTCATAAAAAAACGGTGCAGGTAAACTACCCCTTCCCCTTAACCGATCTTCACCAAAAACAATAGGTCTTGAGTACTCTACAAATCAGGGCTGTATGCAAAACATTATTTGATTCTGTTTGAATTTGCGGCTGTTATCGTTTGCCATAGAAAATACCCTTGTTAAAAAAACGTTGCAAGTAAACTACCCCTTTCCCTCAACCGATCTTCACCAAAAACAATAGGCCTTGAGAACTCTACAATTTAGGGCTGTATGCAAATAATCGTTTGATTCTGTTTGAATTTACGGCTGTTATCGTTTGCCATAGGAAATACCCTTGTTAAAACATAAAACGTTACAGGTAAACTACCCCTTTCCCTTAACCGATCTTCACCAAAAACAATAAGTCTTGAAAACTCTACAATTCAGGGCTGTATACGAAACATTATTTAAGTCTGTTTGAATTTGCGGCTGTTATCGTTTGCCAAAAAAAAAAAATTTTCCTTGATAAAAAAAACCGTGCCGGTAAACTACCCCTTCCCCTCAACCGATCTTCACCAAAAACAATAGGTCGCGAGTACTCTACAAATCAGGGCTGTATGCAAAAAATTATTTGATTCTGTTTGAATTTGCGGCAGTTATCGTTTGCCATAGAAAATACGCTTGATAAAAAACGTTGCAGGTAAACTACCCCTTCCCCTCAACTGATCTTCACCAAAAACAATAGGTCTTGAGTACTCTACAAATCAGGGCTGTATGCAGAAAATTATTTGATTCTGTTTGAATTTGCGGCTGTTATCGTTTGCCATAGAAAATACCCTTGTTAAAAAAACGTTGTAGGTAAACTACCCCTTTCCCTTAACCGATCTTCACCAAAAACAATAGGTCTTGAGAACTCTACAATTTAGGGCTGTATGCAAATAATCTTTTGATTCTGTTTGAATTTGCGGCTGTTATCGTTTGCCATAGGAAATACCCTTGTTAAAACATAAAACGTTACAAGTAAACTACCCCTTTCCCTTAACCGATCTTCACCAAAAACAAAAGGTCTTGAGAACTCTACAATTCAGGGCTGTATACGAAACATTATTTGATTCTGTTTGAATTTGCGGCTGTTATCGTTTGCCAAAAAAAAAAAAATTTCCCTTGATAAAAAAAAACCGTTGCAGGTAAACTACCCCTTTCCCTCAACCGATCTTCACCAAAAACAATAGGTCGCGAGTCCTCTACAAATCAGGGCTGTATGCAAAAAATTATTTGATTCTGTTTGAATTTGCGGCAGTTATCGTTTGCCAAAAAAAAAAAATCTACAGACACACACACAGACACACAGACAGACACACAGACACACACACACAGACACTTTTCGGAAAACGACTTTTTTTCATGTTTTGAGTGTAGTAGAATCAGAATCTGCAATAATCTCGAACACGATTTTTTTTGCCATCACCATACTTCCATTCCTTAAGGAAATATGGAAGTAAAAATAATATTTTTATTGTAATCTGGTAATTTATTATGATAAAAGTTATGATTATAATTTTTAGAATGTAAATTATGTTTAAGAATATAATCTCAACTATGTTATGAAATTTAGTGTACTCACAGTAATGAATTTTAAAACAACAAAATTGTAGGCCTCTATCTGTAAAGAGATATTATGACGTGTCGGCTACGTCATAATCCAGGGAACCTGTGATAATTGACGCTAGCCAATTATACAGGCTACCTACGTTGTAACAAACTGAAACTCAAAACACAAGATTAACAAAATTACAATTATTCTAATTATAGGAAACAAGGGGAGGGATTTAACTGATTTATGCACTCACTTTAGTATGTAACAAAGATGACATCCCTTTTATTCACATAGTATACGTAACACATTACAAATAAAGATATTATTTACTCTGAGATTGTAAGGGGGTTTTCTATCTAAAATAAAATGATCATTTAGTTAATGAGTTTACCTCGGATCCGAGTCTTTCTTTTTCTTGTTAAGAATTTTCAAATTTACCATACTTGATTATATGATTACATTATTCCTTAAGTACCATTTGAAGAATGGTTTTATTTAGTTGAGCAACTTTTGAAGTTACATAACGAAAGTTAAGTTACAACGTATGATTACAAGAATTGGTGGTTACACCAGTTTAAATCTTAGAGCTTATTGATTGTCTTTTGAAAGTCTTTTCATCTTTAATTACTTATATTTTAAAATATGTATAACTCACGGAAGACGAGCTCCCGCGTCACCTCTTATATTATGGTTAACTGTCCGTGTCTTGGCGAGTGATTCTTCCGTACTCTCGTAGTCGAGGATTGTCCTAGGGGTAGTGTGTCCAGTAACGATGAAATGGATGTGATGGTGCCAGCTAACGTGAAGTCGTCAGGATTCTCGGCGATAGAGTAAAGGCAGTATAGTTCGAAGTCGTCACTTTTCACTGTTATTCACATCACCTGTTTAATTGCACCATCGTGTTGGAGTTTACGTATTGTTTGTTCATTATGTTGGAATTTCTTTTAACTTGAACAATATTTGACTGGATATTTAAATTACAGGAGATGTCACCTCTTATACACGTTTTTCCTTTTTCTTACTGTTTGTTTCACAAAAATTTACTCACTACATTTTCGTTACTTATGTCTAGCTGTCCACACTTTTAGTGGAAGTTAACACTTAAATTAAAATACACACAAAGTAACATTTTGTGTAGAGCCCCAGTGTGGAGCTGTTTACAGTTAGAAAGCCGCATCGTTAATCCCTAGTTGTTACAACAGGAAAGTTGCAAAGACGCGGAGCGAATACTTCGCCATAATATAGTTCCATTTAATACTACAGTCTTACAGTTAGACAAAATAAACAATCTAGATTTTCCTCGTATACTGAAATTATTACACCTATTGCTAGTGACTTTAAATTATTAATTCTTTATATTATGGTTTACACGTATTTCTTATTTAATGCCGGCTCGGTATACAAGTTGAATCCAGAATTCACAGGTCATAGCATGATAAGTTTAATAAAGGGTTAACAGTTTTATTCTTTAACTTTTGCTTCCACAATTTTAATTAATTAATACTAGTTAAATTTTCTTATTTAAGTCTCATCACTACCATAAGTTAGTCCAGGGGTAATTGGTTTAATAGTGCAATTTAATGTTTTTTAACTAACTTCCCATTCTTTGATTTCTATTATTAAATTTTTTATTTTGTTTTTTATTTAAATCGTCACAATATTGTCAATATGTATTCACATATGAGCTAAGAAAGGAGAGACTTAGAATAAAATAAAGCTAAGATAAGATAAGGACAAGAAGTGCCAAATGTCAACCTGAGTGATGACTCACTGAAACATAGCAGCTTATTTTCGTAAGCCTTCCTCTTTCCGTTGTAGTTTCTTTCCTACTCTGATTTAGTGAGGTTGTATTGTGTTGTGATTGAGCAAATTTGTTATTTAAAAATTATTGTTTATTTCAGAGTTTTTATTCTTTATCAGTTATTTTCTCTTATGTTAGCAGTCTTCATAAAAAACTTTGTCAAATTTTGTTGCTTCCCTGCTATATACACTTTTTCCTTGAACGAGGCCTTTCGGTTTCGCAACCATTATCAAGTTCTTCCTGCAACATTGTAGGAAGAACTTGATAATGGTTGCGAAACCGAAAGGCCTCGTTCAAGGAAAAAGTGTATATAGCAGGGAAGCAACACATTGTAGGAAGAACTTGATAATGGTTGCGAAACCGAAAGGCCTCGTTCAAGGAAAAAGTGTATATAGCAGGGAAGCAACAAAAGTTGACAAAGTTTTTATTCTTTAGTTAGTAATTTAACTATCCATAATTATTGATTTTATTACTGTATTTAAACTGCTAATGTATTTGCAAAGTATAGAGTGCAGCATAGGCTCCCTTATTCAAGAAGAATGTCATAAAGAAAGTTATGGTAACATTAGCAGAAAATTAATTACTTTTAATGAATTAAGTTTAAATAACCAAACATTGCTTGAGCTAATGTTAAACAAAAATAAAATGGAAATTTTACAATTTGGTAATTTCAAAAGAGAAATTTTGAAATTTTACCTTCTCCACTCTGTCCTGAGGTAGTGATCGGCAGTGAAAACTGCTATCCCAACTTCCTTAGCCGAAGAGGCAAATTGAAGCCAAAACAGAGACAAGCAAAAACACCTAGAGCGTAATGGTCAAAGAATAAGTGGGTGTTTGCCAAGCAATTTTTGTTTGCTTGTCTCTGTTTTAGCTTCAATTCGCCTCTTCAGCTAAGGAAGTTGTGATAGCAGTTTTCATTGCCGACCACTACCTTAGGACAGAGTGGAGAAGGTAAAATTTCTCTTTTGAGAATTACCAAATTGTAATTTTGATACAAAACTCCTCAGTGCCAAACTTTGCTTGTACTTTGTCTTTCGACTTTGACTCACGTACTTTGTTCAACATGAAAATTTTGTGTGAGAAAGTTATTTTTATCGGAAAAAGTTTTTGATAAAATTGAAACATTTATTTGGACAATGTTGTTGTGATCCTTATAAGTACCATACTAATCTTAAAAAATAAAAAAATCAGAAAATAAATCTTGTACCAGGGAAATCATTATCTCACCACTTGTTACAAAAAAGTTTTTACAAATGGAAGTAACACTGTTGCACACCACTACAGAAAATTTTTTTCCGATTAGTGCTTTCAAGCTTCAGCTCATCATTAGATCCAAATATATATGTGACATATTTACGACCTGACAATGAGCTGTGAAGCTTGAAAGTGCTAATTGGAAAAGATTTAAGAAAAGTTTTCTGTGAAGTTGATCAGCCTTCCTTCCTGTCACATGACCACAAAAATGAAGTGACTTATACTGATTTGTTTATCCCTCCTGAAGAGTAGGGATTCCTAATATTTGAGACTGGCGAATGCTGACACCATACTGAACACAAATAACACACAAAAGGCACTTTTAATGCATGTGTTTCACACCACTTCCCACTGTACAACAGCATGCCCTTGTATGCCAAACTGGTGTGGCATACAGAGCATTTGAAGCCTACCAGAATGGGAGAGGGAGATCAGAGTATCAGGCATTATTTTTATTTTGTGTAGGGGAAATATTATATTGTTAACATCTAATTTGATGAATTTTAAATCAGGCTAATTTTAAACTCTACAAGTTCGTGCTATGCTAGGGATGTTTATATGTGAATATTGGACATAAGTCCTGCAGTACACGTATTCATGTATATAAAAATATTTCATTGGACAGATTAAATCTATAATGTCTAGTTTTAACAGTCATTATCATTGTATGAAATGAGTAGCTGTATGAAATGAGTAAGCTCATAATAAGTAAAAGCTGGTTCTTTTTGGGTTTTGAAGGGGGGGAGATAAAAGAACAACTATCTAGAATTCAGGAGTGCCCAGGCTGTATAGTTGCCATGAGTATAAAAAAATGTGCAGACATTTATCTAAATAGCATAATTTAATATGGTTTAATAATTAATTATGTTCACTTATACTGTTCTCAGAATGTCAGTGGTGAAATATATAAAATAGATGATACTATGCTCACGAAGTTAGATGTTTTAGAAGACCACCCAAACTTTTACAGAAGAAGGAAGGAAGACATTATATCTACAGTTACTGGTAATACGATTTGTTGGACTTACTTCTTGGGTGGATTCCAGCCACATTTACTGAGTCTTCCACAAATAGAAAACTATAGCTCAAGTGGAGCTCATGGATTGGTGTATTGTGAAAAACAGCTTCGTGATCCCAATTATGACCTCAAATCTGAAATTTTAGTGAATCGTGATATTTAAAGTAAATTATTCTAAGCAATAATCAATGTTTATTGCAGTTACATTATATATGCTTTTTAATAATTCACTTGGAATATGTATATGTATATTCTAATCTCATTGTGATCTACTTGTGTCAATATTATGCTATATTTCTTATTCTAAAAATTATTCTATTTGTATGCAGTATTGAAATAAAATATTATATTTTTGTTAGCAACCCCACATCTTTTGCCTATCCTAAGCCATATTTTGTGTAGATGCATGTGTGTGTGTGTGTGTGGGACATTCTGTACAAGTAAATACAGATATTTTTCTTGGATTTCGTTGTCCATGATGTGTCCATTAATTTAACTAATGTTAACAACATCCAACTAGATGAAAAATACTACAAAGACGAACTAAACACGATAAAATATCTAGCAGAATCCAATGGATACAACAGAACAATAGTCAATAAACGCCTACACAAAACACAAAACAAACAACAGACAAAGACAGAAAACAACAAATTCTTAACACTAACATCCATCAATAACCACACTGAAAAAATAGCCCACAAATTAAAAAAGCAGGATACAGAATCGCATACAAAACTACAAACAAAACAGAACACACACTAACAAAAAGCACGCGCGTGCACACACACACACACACACACACACACACACACACACAGAGCACAAAACAAATTCGATCTACCTGGTGTTACAAACTAAACTGCTCAGATTGCAACAAATTCTACATAGGCCAGACAGGACGTAGCTTCAAACAAACATACATTGAACACACAAAGGCACTACACTCCATTAGCGAATCCACCTTTGCAAACCACCTCATTGAAGCAAACCACACATACAAAAACATCGACAACAACATGGATATTCTACACGTACACATAAAAGGTCGTAAACTAGACACTCTTGAACAAGTGGAAATATACAAACACATGAAAACACATAAAAACAACATCCTAAACGAACATCCTCTGAAGAAGCTTTTTAAAAGTGGAAACTGGTTCAGGCTATAAGGTAAAACTTTTTTTATATTTTTAGCCATAAAAAACTTTGTGTTCCGAGTTGGTAGTGATTTAATTATATTTAGTACAGATATTTTTATATAAATACATGGATAAATATATAAATATATCTTTTTATATAAGTAGGTAGAAATAATTTGTAGTAATGGAGAGAGAGAGAGAGAGAGAGAGAGAGAGAGAGAGAGAGAGAGAGAGAGAGAGAGAGAGAGAGAGAGAGAGAGAGCGTTTGATTTAATACTTAAACACATGTACATCATCAGATTATAAATTATATTATCAGTTTTTGAAAATGCAGGAGGTGACATAAAATCCTCCAGAGCAACGTTTCTCAGTTCAAATGACTTCATAGTCATAACAAAATTATGACTAGATTTATTGCACACAAATTATTTTGGTAAGTGTAACGATGAGAGTAAAATAATTGACAGTTCAATATTGATGTCTGCTGAAAACAGAAAATATAGTAATTGATGGTTATTTCCTTAATGACACGTTAGTTATTGTAGTTCAATAGTGGTTCAATTCTGGCTGATTTGGCCAGGTTGTATGGAATATGGTACAGTACTTACATATCAGAATAGCCATAAGTCATTGAATATTGTATCAGATCCCACTGTGAATGATCTGAATGATCTTGTCAAAGCAATGGAAAAGCAGAAAGCTGTATTACTGCATAGTAAAGCCTCTATACCTAACCCTTATGGATTTCAAAGGTATTGGCACAGACAGATAATTTATAGTTGAACTTAAGAAGGATCCCTTAAATATAACAGCTAGATATTTAGTAAGGAGGACATTTATCCTGTTTCAATAAATATATGTGGTACACATTTTCTCTGATGCTACATGCAAAATTCAGTTGCAAGACAAGGCAAGTATTCAGAACGCTAACCACTACACCAAGCCTCAGTTACCAATCTGGGACTTTCTATTAAGTAGGCCTGTACGTATACGTTCTGGGCTACTGAGTGTACCACACTTGATTTTCTTTAAATATGGAAACAAACACACTGGATGATCGGGAGCTGTAAAGAGACTGTCAGCATAAATAATGATTTAATTATGCCAGTGGTAAATATAAATATCGGTATGGAGAACCATACATGACTTCCATATTCTAAGATTTATATTTAGGCCTAAAATCATTTTCGAAATGAAATATTACCATAGAAACTACTTCTTTCTACTTACTGCTTCAGCCTTAACCACAGTACTGTGGTCACTAACGTATACCACCTCACGTTATCGCACTCGATTTTCACTGATGATGGAAGTCGATGGCATTGCCGAAACATCTGGTTTTGTAGAAAACATTGGACTACGGCCAAATATCCCGGGAAGGAATTTTAACAAAAACTACTTCTTTGTTGCCGATAACGTTGTACACATTGTAATAAATTACAAATAAAGTAGATTGGTGATGAGACTCTGATGTAATCAAGCCCCACTGTTTGGGCTAGCCAATTTGTAATAAAATAAAAAGATTGATATTGAGTCTGTATGTTCTTAATTGGTGTGGCTCTCGACGTCTTACTGGCCTGAAACACTTCCTAAAGTTTCCCAGCTGGTCGAGTCCCAATGGTAGCAAGACCGGTCAAGTAGCGTAATGTTGATGAAGAAATATATGTTCAGCTCCACCAAAAGTTTCAAAACAAAAATTGTTGTTTTGAAGAAAATAAAAAAAATGTGTTTAAAAAAAATTATATTTAAAAAAAAAATTATAATTTAATTAATTAATTAATTATAATCAATTAATTAATAGAGTGCTGTGAAGTTTTAAAAAGTGTAACACTCTTCTGAAAAATTTTATTGAAGTTCTGGTATATTTTAAATAAACTACCACCACTCATAAGATTGTCTCCAGGACAGTCGATACTTGTTTACCTTTTTGTTTTTTAGGTTATCTTCACTTATAGGTGGTAAAGTCCTTGTAGATTGTTAATTACAATTATATTAGTGGTAATTAGTAATATTTATGAAATAAAGAACTATTTAGTGTTGAAAAGTATTAATGTTTTATTAGTTAATGGCAATATTGACTCTTATCGATTATAATATCGATTCTCAGGATATCGAAAAAGTTACAAAGTATATTATATAAAATTCATACAGGGTTCTTTAAACAGCCAATTATTATCAAAGTCAGAGAAATCGGGCTAATATTTAAAAAGTATAACGTTACAACAAATTAATAATTATTACTAAATACAAACGTTGAATAATAAATTTGAAAATCATATAATTGTTTTCACCAACAGCTGACGTTGATCACGGAGAAGGCATTGAGATTGTCAAAGAAAGATGGCTGCCGTCAAGCTGGTCCAATGTTACTCGTTTCTGCTACGTTCTGAATAATATATTTTCCGGCAGTATTCCTGTTCTGGTGTCTGCAAATCTCTTGTTAAATGTTGTGTAGTGCCTGGTGTAATGTTTCTGGGTTGTATTTTGTGTCTCTGTGTAATTATAAGTTCAAACACTCTTCCCGATTCCGACACTTATATGGTTATTGTATTATACAGTTTTCTGGTGTTTTGTGGTGTTTTTCGGAGTAGATATGTATTGTTCAGTGTTATTTATTGTTTCTTGATTGTTTCTGTCATAATGTGAGTGTTCTAGAAGTATTTTATAAGTCATTCGCGATTTCACAAAAAACGTACTATTCACTCGCTTGACATTACCGTTGTAAGTTAGGTTAGATTCGACACAAAACGCTTGTCATGTTAACCGTTCAAATACCAATAATCAACTATCTTATTTCCTTCAGTTTCAATTAAACTCTTAGCCAATATAATATTATTCTTAACATTGTTCAAATATATTTTCATATCCTGTGCATATATAATAATTCACTATATGATTGCCTAAACTTTGGTTATTTATCAATTTTATTTACTAGATGTTATTTAAATTAATCTTTCAGTTCATTCTGGTTATTTTAAGAATAAATAATGCCGTTTTATAGTGTTTTCTGTTCAAAATTAGTAATTTTACTTTCATTTTGGTATTCTCTGAAAAGTCAAAACATCTCCAAAATTTACTTCCTGTTATTATGTAAATTCAGCCATTTTATTAGTTATATTTAATATTAATAATCTTATATTGTATTAAAAAGGTTTATATTCCCTTATTTTCTTGTAATTAACTGAATTAGTTGTATTCTGAAACATTATTCTGGAATATATGACTCCCATGTCTAAATTTCTGAGTTTAGTCATTTTCATTTTTATTTATAATTCTGAATATAATTGATTAAAATCTTTCTAAATGGTATGTGCAATTATATGGCTTGATCTCAAGTTTATTTTGTCTAAATCCCTTTTGTTTATTTGCATTTAAATGAGTAATTTCTCTGTTTTAATGAAGTTTGGTTTTCTTTCTCTTGCCTATGATTTTTTAACAATTTTTTCTTACAAAATATTTTACAAACAATATATGATGTGTGATACCCTCTCTGACTTTTAAATATAGTCTTATAAACTAAACATTTTTCCAAATTACACAATAACAATGAGTATTGGTTACAATACCAATAACAGTTAAACAAATAAAGAATATTTTTTAAATAAATGGTTGTCTTCAACCTTCAGACATTTTACAACAAAATCCTTATTTCTAACATGGAAATACGGTTCACAAAAAAGGTTTTTTTTTACTAACTCAAGTCTTAATTACTTCCTACTATTTACAAGTAGTAATTATTTTTATAGTTCTGATGTTAGTTGTATCAGACCCAAACAAATGGCCTTATATCTAACACATTTTTAAACATTCTTATACTATATACATAAAAACCTTATATCTATTCTTGTTGCTAACTATTATTATAAGTGGGATTCTACAGTTTTTATACCGTCTTTTACACATTGTCTTTGGGGAATTGTACCCTGTCATAAATAAATAAATAGCATAAATTGTTCAAAAAGTATTATGAAATCTGTTTTTCTTTTTGCATATAAAACAAAATGTTATTTTAAACAGATTTATGTCTTATAAGTAACATATTCTCACAGTACACATTTCAAGTCATTGAAAATTGCATATTTCATGGTATTCAATGTTTGTGATTGCCAAGAATGAAACACAAGGTTTATTTTCTATAATACCCAAAACTATCACTGGTTCACTTTGCACTTTTATATTATGTTATCGCTAAATGGTCGTATAGTCTTATTAACATAATAAATTGGTTAGTGTTTTACAATGGAGATTTGTTCCATGGGTACTATATTATTGTTTCATCTTAGTTCACAGGCAACTTTTACTTTATACACTTCTCTCTCTTAAATTTATATACATGTGGTTTTCATTTCGTTATACTTTTATTGGTTAATGATTTATTTTGGGGGTATGGGGATTTGGGTGTCTGTTATAAGAGCATGACATCTTCTTCAGGATGCTGCCTTCTTCTTCTTTCATCAGTCTTCTTTTCTCCTGCCTTCTGGGACTGGTATTTTCTCCATCTTCTTCTTGATGCCATCAGGTTTCTTGGGATCTTCTCCATCTTCTTCTTGATTTTAGAAATACACCACCTGTATTGGTTGATCTTGGCTTATTTTAGGGTTTCTATTCTATTTATTCTTCCTCGTTGTGGGTTTGGTCATATTCTGTACTGCTTGGTTATTCACTTTCTTACCTTCCTGGGTTATACCTTGAAAACCTTTGGTTATGAGACTGGTTTTGGATGACTCATCACTAGTAACTCCTTTTATTTGAACTTGTATTTTTTAAATAATAATGATTTCTTTCCACAGTTGCTATGAATTAATCTATTTATATTAAACTTAATGCTTTCTTCCAAATTTAAATATTATAACTTTATTATTCTAATGATCAATTGCCATTCAATATTATGCATACATCTGTCACGTTACAGATTGCTCTCCTCCAGAAGTAATTATTTCAGACATGTTTATGGATGAAATAATTTCTTATGATAATTTCATCATTACTTATAATTCATTTTCTTCTCCATTTTTATATCGACTTTTTTATATTAGAGTTTAATTAATTTTATATATATGGTTACTTGTTTTACTACTGATCCTTTTCGGATAGTTAGTGTCTTCTGAGATATATTATTATTGTAATACATTTTCTTTCTTTATCAACTTCGTGTTGTATCCTTGGGATATTAATTCCCTAACATTCCCTATCACGTGGGCTGGGGCAGGTCAGAGGGGCACTGTACGCTACTTCTCTTCTGGCCATACACCACTTCTATAAATTGAGTACAGAGGCATATCTATCCCTGCTCAAAAAAAACATAATGCTGCTGGAATTATCTTCAGTCAGTCATCGAATAAATAAATAAAAAGTAGTCTCATTTTCGACTAATAAAAATATCTTTGGATTCTTCACTTCGTAGTCTCTCAGATTATCTCACATCTTAATAAATCTTCATAATTATTATTATACTCATTATATATATATTTTTTCAAAACTCTTAACTTGTCTGATATATTTAATTTAATTATGGTTGAAAACCTTTCTTTTAATAATTCTGGTTACTGTTTACAGTGTAACTCTCTTTTTTCTCCATCTGAATTCTCTTTATACTTTCTTCTGGTTACTCATAGTATTAGTATGGTCTTTATATATAGTCTTTCTTATTCATTATTTGAATGGTCTTAATATATTATATTTAATTTTTTAACATTGTATCTTTACTTTAGATATACAGGTTGTTATATTGATCATTTTATTTAAACATTTTTGTTCTTTCCTTTCTCTTAGAAAGTTATTAATCCGCCTTCGCATTCATTAAAATTAATTCATTTATATTATATTTCATGTGGTATTTCTTCTCTTTGCATTTCATATAGGTCTTATTATTATCATTTGTTCAAAATCATCTTCTCCATCTGTTTGGTATGAGTTGTTCTTCTTTGCTCTTAATTAACTGTTTTCATTATCGTTTCATAAGTAATTAGTCTCTTTGCTTCCAAATTTTTTCTTTTCTTGCATATTACACTCCTTTTTTGTTATTCTTCTCTACTCCTTCAAATGCTATTGTGAATATCTAGCATTTAATCTGGATTAACGTTAATTCTCTTTTCTGAATTAATCACTTTATTTTCTTCTCAATTCAATTATAATTGACACATAATTATTTTTTGGAACTTGGTTAGTTTTAATGTAAAATTCAAACTATTCTTTTTATTTAATTGAAAAATATTTCTCATAAATCCTTGTAATATGTTGATCTTATCTTGTTTCAAAGTTCTGACGTTCTATCAACATTCAAATTCTGTTTAATTCATTTATTCCCAGAATTGTTTCATTCAGAATTGTTTATAGTACTGTGATCTTACTATTATTTCTGAATGTTTTGGTATTTTTCCAAATTCAAATTCTTCTTAATTATTTACCATAAAGTTTTCTCATAAACTTAGTTATAGTAAGTTGGTCTTACTTCATTTTTAAATTTTTCGTATTTTAAATTCAAAATTCCTTTCTTCTTAATTCTTCCAAAATGTTTTTCTCATAATTCAGTGGTAGTAAGCTGTGCTTGCTTAATTTTAAATTTTTTAAAATTAAGTTCAAAATTCTCTCTTTTTCTCTTTCTTCCATAAAGTTTTGTTCTAAATTATCAGGTTGTAGTAAGATGTACTTACTCAATTTTAAATTTTTATAATTATATTCCAATTCAAAAGTCTTTCTTTTTCTTTCTTCCATAAAGTTCGTTCCAAAATTATTAGGTTGTAAGTTGTTCTTACATATTTTAGATTTTTTTAAATTAAAATAATTTCAATTCAAAATTGAATTCTCAATTGAATGGAGTTCTCAATTCAAGACTCCCAACTCATTCTTCATAATATTTCTTCATAGAAGCTTGATTGTACACTCCTTTGATTTTTCCTGAAACGATTTCCTTCAACTCATATGTATTGTTATTTTTATCATTTACCACAACATATGGTCCAGTGTAAAGTAATAATAATTTTTTGGTTATGCCTTCTAAGGTGCTAGGCAGCTCTCTATTTTTTAGGAAGACTTTTTCACCCTCTTTATATGTCACAATACGCCCTATTGCCTTCTGGTATTTAGCTTGCCTTTTTTCCTGATCTTCTGCTATCTTGTTGTAAAACTTCAACTGGTTGAATTTCCTATTATGGTTTGTTGGAAATTCAATGATCTGTTCAATGTCTCGGGGAGTCGGCTTCTCATACATGGCTGAGTATGGTGGAATTCCTATAGCTGGATGGTGGGCGTAATTTAGGAATGTTTCTGTCGCTGCTAGGTACTCTTGCCACTTTTTCTGTTGGTTGTGACAGTACGTGCGCAATATCCTACCCACTTCTCTCAGTACTCTCTCAGCCGGATTGCTACTTGGGTGGTAGACTGACGTCTTATAAGTTTTGATCCCAAGTGCTAATAAAGTGTCTCGCCATCTCCTCCCCTTAAATTGTGTACCATGGTCGGTAATAATGGAAGATGGTCTACCGATCTCTGGGATATACAAATCGATAATCACCGCCAAAACCTTTGCTGTTGTTGCCCGATTAACCGGATATAGCTTTATATACTTGGTGTAGTGATCCATTATGATTACCAAGTATTTATGTCTGTGTCGACCACCGCTACGGGGAAATGGCCCGCAGATATCCAAAAACACTTTTTCCAGTTTTGCGTTGGAAGTTATCGGTATCATGATACCCTCTGTCTTTTCATTGTTTATTTTTGCACATTGGCAGTTTTTACAGGACTTGATGTACGTTCTCACCTTGCGGTTGATATTCTTGATCTTACAGTTTTCTTCTAGAGCCTGTATCACTTTTAACGCTCCCATGTGACCATACCTGACATGGTAATCGATGATGACCTCCTTTTCGATTTGGTGTGGGATTATCACCTTCCATGTCTCATCGTCTAAAACGGTTTTTATGAATAAAATTCCCTTGTTAAGGTGGTAATATTTAAAAATGGTTTCATCATTGGCTTCCAAACGACTCACAATGTTTTTCAGCTTAGGATCAGACTGCTGATGGATTCGAATATTTATTAGCAAAGCTTGTAGAGCGGCTCTGGTCGTGAATATGTTATAAATTTTTACCAAGCTCTCCTTCTCCCCCTCGAAAGTCTGATCTTCCAGATTTATACGTGACAACACATCCGCTACCACGTTCTTCTTTCCTGGAATGTATTCCCATTTCAGGTCATATTCTTGTAGGGCGAGTACCCACCTAGCCAGTCGGCCGTGACTCAACTTGCACCTACGAAGGAACGAGATGGATTTATGATCAGTTCGTACCGTGACTTGATATCCGAGAATGTACGTCCGGAACTTGCTGCATGCGAACACCACGCTCAACAATTCCTTTTCTGTCACACTGTAGTTCTTTTCGCACTGGTTCAGTGTGCGACTAGCGAAGCTTATTACCAGATGTTGTCCCTCCTCATCTTCCTGGTATAATGTCGTTCCTAAGCTTAGGTCGCTAGCGTCACAGTTTAGAAAGAACGGTTTCTTAAAATCTGGGTGACGAAGTATAACACTCTCCAGAAACTTCTCTTTTATCAAGCGGAAAGTAATATCTTGATCTTCACCCCAAGTCCATTTGTTCTTAGCAGATAACTGTGGTTGAAACTTGGCCGTCAACTCGGAATATCGGCTCTGAAACTTCCTGTAATAGTTACAGAGTCCGAGGAAAGATTGTAATTGTTTCCTGTTTCTTGGTTGCGGGAACCTCTGAATTGCCTCCACTTTCTCTGCTGATGGGGTAATACCTCTGTCGTCTAGGTTGAAACCCAAGAATTGTACTTCGCGCGCTATGAACTTGGATTTCTCCAACTTCAGTGTTATGTTGTTCTGCGCTAGTTTGTTTAGTACAAATTCCACTCTGTAACAGTGCTCCTCCCAGGTTCCGGATGTGATGAGTAAATCGTCAACATAGACGGTGGTAAATTGGAGCGCTTCTTGTCCAAGAATCTGGTCCATGCATGCCACAAATATGGCGACAGAATTGACAAGTCCGAAGGGCAGTCTCTTGAACTGGTAATTGCGCCCTTCGAAAATGAACGCTACATACTGGCGGCTTTGTGGATGCAGCTCTACCTGCCAATAACCACAGACCGTATCCCAGGTGCTAATAAATTTAGTACCATGAAAACGTTTTAAGATCTCTTCTATTTCACCGGGAGAGGTTCTGTCATTCACAATTGTCTTGTTCAACTCACGCGCATCTAAACAGAGCCGGACTTGTCCGTCTTACTTCGGAACAGCAATAATTGGACTAGTGTAAGGTGATTGACTAATCTCAATTATGTCATTTTCTATCATCTTGTTTATCTCTGTTCTCACGGCTTCTTTGAGCGACTGTGCGATTGGATATGACCTCCGGTTAAACTCTACGTTCTCTTTAAATCGAAGTTGGCACTGGTAGTTTTTTACCTTCCCTGGTTCATCAGAAAACACCGCCTTGTATTTCTCATATATAGCGATTAGACGATCAGCCAGATGTGTTGGTATTTTCTTGTTATCGCTTCCGCACTGGAAATTCCGTATTTCTTGGATCTTAACTGACCATAAATCCTCTCCACCATGGTTGTATATTATGGGTTTAGAAAGAGGGCTGTTTCTAATAACATTTATTTTACGAAGTTGTTGATGTATAGGGCTGGGAAGTATAGTTGTGCTTCCTACCAGATCTGCGGTCCATGTTACTCCGTCTGGGAAAAGTGATACTTTATTTAAATTAAGATCGATTACCGCCGAATATCTACGAAGAATATCACAACCGACTAAGATGTCAAATGGTAATCCGGTGGCGATTAAAAATTCCATGTCTAAAGCTATATCACGGCTAACGACACTTAATGAAACTTGCTTCCTAATGGTTTTATTCTGGCGGCCAGTTGCACCTACCAACACAATGTTGTTGACTGGTAACATTGGCAAAGTTTTTCCACATGTACTCTGTATTCTCTCCAACTCATTGGAGTTTATTATTGAAATATTAGCTCCTGTGTCTATCATTATTTTAGCGGGAACTCCTTCCACCTCCGCTGTTATATAAATTATCTCATTATTACTGTTGCTGAGACTCTTCTCGTTCTCTTCCAAAAGTTCAGTTCGTATGTCTTTCAGATAGTGGTTACTTATAATAGTGATGTTTTTATGCTGGTTTGCTTGTCGCAATACATCCTTTTCTAACCCAGGAATTATAAGCAGTAACGGGTCATTGTTGTTGATTACTGCCTCCTCTCGTTTAAAGTATTTTGGTCATTGTTCGTGTTATTATTGACCGAGGCATCGTTCGGGAAATTCTGGTTTGTTTCCTGACGTTCTGTACCCTGGGTGAGGTTTAACGCCCTGTTCTGTTGTCTGCCAAGATCCTCCAGGCTTGTACTTCTTCTTCCCTGTTCGTATCTTGGGCCGTCTCGTTCCGTACTCCTCCATCTTCGGTCGGCGCCGTGGAAGCTGCTCCTCCTCGGTTGATAATATCTCCTGGATCCGCGATCTTCTGCTCTTATAAAATTTACCCTAGGACGCGACACTCGGTTATTATTATTGCTATTATTGTTATTACTAAAATTATTATGATAGTAATTTCGGTTAGGTGGGTAAGGTCTGTCACCATTATTGTTGGGATATGGATTTCTCTGACTGTATGGGACATTATTATGTTGGTAAAAATTGTTTCTATTATTTGGATAAGGGTTGTTATTCCTCACGCCGTTAAAATTACCGTTAAACTGGTTATTACGCGACGGGTTGTTAGGGCCGTCGTAATTACTGGGCTGGTTCCGGTTACTTGTATGGTTATTGCCGTTATTGGGGTAGGTAGTCGGCCTTACTTCTGGTCTCTCATTTCTCTTCCTGCTCTGCCGATAATACTCCTCGTTTTCGTATCCCTCTAATAACTCGGTCATCGCCTGGATCGTCTTGATCTGGCTGCCTCTCCGGGCCCTGATAATGTCCTCATCATAATGATACGATATCTTGTTCACTAAACATTCTTCTGGGATTGCCGGCTCGAGGTGTTTTGCCATGCACACCTTCCCCAAGAAATATGCCGTCATACTGCTACCTAATTGTGCCCTGTATCTTCCATTACAAATATTGTCACGGATCAAGTTCTGGGTGGTCTCAGACCAGTATTTTGTCTTAAACATTTTCCTGAACTGTTGGTAGTCAGGAATTTCACTCCGGTTGGCCATCCACCAATTATCTGTTATATCTCGGAAAGACTCATCGAATATCTCCCTGCTATGGCTCCATTGAGTAATTTTATGCTTGGCGAGATATTCTTCTACCCTAGCCAGGAACTCCATCGGCTTGCGTTTGTATTGCCGGAAGTTGAGCCACTCTCGGCTTTCGTTAATGGGTAATCCGGTGAAATGAGTCGGTCTATTTCTTATTGCTTCCATCTCCTCTCGGCTTTGTCGCACCTGCCCGGTGATATTGGCCATGGTCTCTTGTATATCATTACACCGTTCTGTAACTTGGTTGCGTACTTTTCCGAATTCTTCTTGATTTTCCTTCCTCTGTTCTTCTACCTTCCTACGACTATGTTCTTCAATATTTGTGAACTTGATGTTCACCACTTCTTTAAACTCATGCACCTCCTTTTCGGTCTGGTTGCACTTTCCATCAATCTCTCGAATCTGTCGATTGACCATTATATTTTCTTCTTCCATCTTCTTATTCATCGCTTTTTTGTTAACATTGATTTCCTTATTCAGTTCTTCTCGCAACAATTCCATCCTTTCGTCCAGTTTGTCCAAATTCTCCTGATTGGCCTCTCTTAATTCTTCTCTTAAAATTTGATTGTCCTCTCTCAATTCTTCCAGCTTCTCCCCCATCTTCTCTTCCAACTTCTTGTTATCTTCTTTCAACTCTTCCTTCAATTGTCGGTTGTTCTTCTCTATCTTCTTCCTGGTTTCATCGATTTTCTGATTGGTATTTTCAATTTTATTAATCAATTCTTCTTTAGTCGACTTGAATTCTTCCTTGAACGATTGGTTGTCTTCCTTCAATTCTTCTAACTTCTTCCCCATCTCTTCTTCCATCTTCTTGCTGTTTTCTTCCATCTTCTTCGTCAGGGACTGGTTGTCTTCCTTCAATTCTTCTAACTTCTTATTTGTTTCTTCCTTGCCGGATTTGATATCTTCTTTCAAAGACTGGCTATCTTCTTTCCTTTCTTTATTACTTTCGTCTATCTTCTTGTCCATTTTCTTGTTCATTCCTTCCATTTGTGATTCCATGTTTTTATTTATTTCTTTACTCATTTCCATCATCATTCTCCTCAATGTTTCCTGGAACATCACATCTCCGGTTGTCGCAGTGTTCTCGGTTAGTGGGGGTTCCCCTGGTTGTTCTAACCGTTCTTTCCGGACATTGATTTCCCCTGTCTGAGTAGGCATCTCCGGTTGTTCCCCTGGTTGTTCAGGTTGTTTGGACAACACTGGTGGCAATGAACTTTCCACCTCTACTGGTGTCGCCTCTTTATTCTCCATGTCCATTTCTACTGTTTTTTCGGCCTCCGCCGCCCGTTTCTTAGAAGTTGCACGTCGTTGCATTTTCCCTTCAAATTCTCTGGCTTTGTAGCTGTTGCCTAGCTCCAACTAGTGATTGGGCAGATTGTATTGGCCTTCCAATCGCTAATTAAAGCCCCTAAAGTTGTGCGCCAATTTGTAATAAAATAAAAGTATTAGATTGGCGATGTATGAGACTCTGATGTAATCAAGCCCCACTGTTTGGGCTAGCCAATTTGTAATAAAATAAAAAGATTGATATTGAGTCTGTATGTTCTTAATTGGTGTGGCTCTCGACGTCTTACTGGCCTGAAACACTTCCTTAAGTTTCCCAGCTGGTCGAGTCCCAATGGTAGCAAGACCGGTCAAGTAGCGTAATGTTGGTGAAGAAATATATGTTCAGCTCCACCAAAAGTTTCAAAACAAAAATTGTTGTTTTGAAGAAAATAAAAAAAATGTGTTTAAAAAAAATTATATTAAAAAAAAAAATTATAATTTAATTAATTAATTAATTATAATCAATTAATTAATAGAGTGCTGTGAAGTTTTAAAAAGTGTAACACTCTTCTGAAAAATTTTATTGAAGTTCTGGTATATTTTAAATAAACTACCACCACTCATAAGATTGTCTCCAGGACAGTCGATACTTGTTTACCTTTTTGTTTTTTAGGTTATCTTCACTTATAGGTGGTAAAGTCCTTGTAGATTGTTAATTACAATTATATTAGTGGTAATTAGTAATATTTATGAAATAAAGAACTATTTAGTGTTGAAAAGTATTAATGTTTTATTAGTTAATGGCAATATTGACTCTTATCGATTATAATATCGATTCTCAGGATATCGAAAAAGTTACAAAGTATATTATATAAAATTCATACAGGGTTCTTTAAACAGCCAATTATTATCAAAGTCAGAGAAATCGGGCTAATATTTAAAAAGTATAACGTTACAACAAATTAATAATTATTACTAAATACAAACGTTGAATAATAAATTTGAAAATCATATAATTGTTTTCACCAACAGCTGACGTTGATCACGGAGAAGGCATTGAGATTGTCAAAGAAAGATGGCTGCCGTCAAGCTGGTCCAAATGTTACTCGTTTCTGCTACGTTCTGAATAATATATTTTCCGGCAGTATTCCTGTTCTGGTGTCTGCAAATCTCTTGTTAAATGTTGTGTAGTGCCTGGTGTAATGTTTCTGGGTTGTATTTTGTGTCTCTGTGTAATTATAAGTTCAAACACTCTTCCCGATTCCGACACTAATATGGTTATTGTATTATACAGTTTTCTGGTGTTTTGTGGTGTTTTTCGGAGTAGATATGTATTGTTCAGTGTTATTTATTGTTTCTTGATTGTTTCTGTCATAATGTGAGTGTTCTAGAAGTATTTTATAAGTCACTCGCGATTTCACAAAAAACGTACTATTCACTCGCTTGACATTACCGTTGTAAGTTAGGTTAGATTCGACACAAAACGCTTGTCATGTTAACCGTTCAAATACCAATAATCAACTATCTTATTTCCTTCAGTTTCAATTAAACTCTTAGCCAATATAATATTATTCTTAACATTGTTCAAATATATTTTCATATCCTGTGCATATATAATAATTCACTATATGATTGCCTAAACTTTGGTTATTTATCAATTTTATTTACTAGATGTTATTTAAATTAATCTTTCAGTTCAGTCTGGTTATTTTAAGAATAAATAATGCCGTTTTATAGTGTTTTCTGTCCAAAATTAGTAATTTTACTTTCATTTTGGTATTCTCTGAAAAGTCAAAACATCTCCAAAATTTACTTCCTGTTATTATGTAAATTCAGCCATTTTATTAGTTATATTTAATATTGACAATCTTATATTGTATTAAAAAGGTTTATATTCCCTTATTTTCTTGTAATTAACTGAATTAGTTGTATTCTGAAACATTATTCTGGAATATATGACTCCCATGTCTAAATTTCTGAGTTTAGTCATTTTCATTTTTATTTATAATTCTGAATATAATTGATTAAAATCTTTCTAAATGGTTTGTGCAATTATATGGCTTGATCTCAAGTTTATTTTGTCTAAATCCCTTTCGTTTATTTGCATTTAAATGAGTAATTTCTCTGTTTTAATGAAGTTTGGTTTTCTTTCTCTTGCCTATGATTTTTTAACAATTTTTTCTTACAAAATATTTTACAAACAATATATGATGTGTGATACCCTCTCTGACTTTTAAATATAGTCTTATAAACTAAACATTTTTCCAAATTACACAATAACAATGAGTATTGGTTACAATACCAATAACAGTTAAACAAATAAAGAATATTTTTTAAATAAATGGTTGTCTTCAACCTTCAGACATTTTACAACAAAATCCTTATTTCTAACATGGAAATACGGTTCACAAAAAAGGTTTTTTTTTACTAACTCAAGTCTTAATTACTTCCTACTATTTACAAGTAGTAATTATTTTTATAGTTCTGATGTTAGTTGTATCAGACCCAAACAAATGGCCTTATATCTAACACATTTTTAAACATTCTTATACTATATACATAAAAACCTTATATCTATTCTTGTTGCTAACTATTATTATAAGTGGGATTCTACAGTTTTTATACCGTCTTTTACACATTGTCTTTGGGGAATTGTACCCTGTCATAAATAAATAAATAGCATAAATTGTTCAAAAAGTATTATGAAATCTGTTTTTCTTTTTGCATATAAAACAAAATGTTATTTTAAACAGATTTATGTCTTATAAGTAACATATTCTCACAGTACACATTTCAAGTCATTGAAAATTGCATATTTCATGGTATTCAATGTTTGTGATTGCCAAGAATGAAACACAAGGTTTATTTTCTATAATACCCAAAACTATCACTGGTTCACTTTGCACTTTTATATTATGTTATCGCTAAATGGTCGTATAGTCTTATTAACATAATAAATTGGTTAGTGTTTTACAATGGAGATTTGTTCCATGGGTACTATATTATTGTTTCATCTTAGTTCACAGGCAACTTTTACTTTATACACTTCTCTCTCTTAAATTTATATACATGTGGTTTTCATTTCGTTATACTTTTATTGGTTAATGATTTATTTTGGGGGTATGGGGATTTGGGTGTCTGTTATAAGAGCATGACATCTTCTTCAGGATGCTGCCTTCTTCTTCTTTCATCAGTCTTCTTTTCTCCTGCCTTCTGGGACTGGTATTTTCTCCATCTTCTTCTTGATTTTAGAAATACACCACCTGTATTGGTTGATCTTGGCTTATTTTAGGGTTCCTATTCTATTTATTCTTCCTCGTTGTGGGTTTGGTCATATTCTGTACTGCTTGGTTATTCACTTTCTTACCTTCCTGGGTTATACCTTGAAAACCTTTGGTTATGAGACTGGTTTTGGATGACTCATCACTAGTAACTCCTTTTATTTGAACTTGTATTTTTTAAATAATAATGATTTCTTTCCACAGTTGCAATGAATTAATCTATTTATATTAAACTTAATGCTTTCTTCCAAATTTAAATATTATAACTTTATTATTCTAATGATCAATTGCCATTCAATATTATGCATACATCTGTCACGTTACAACATATATATAAAAAATATGCATAAAATTAATGCCTTGTATAAGTTAATGATTGATCTCCATTAAGTAGTGCTCAAGTTTCCAAAGTTTTAATATTATGATGTCCATAATTAAAACAGAGCAGGTTTAGTGTGTATGAGGGTACACCGTGGACAAAAATTTTCAACATTTCCTATTGAGCGTTGCTTAGAGTAAAGCTGCAAATCTACAGTGTATGTTTCACAGAACAAACACGCGAAAAAGAACGAGCGCTCCGAAGTCACTCATGGACCCTCAGCATCTTGCAGAGGGTTCATTCCCTAAAGACGAAAAGTCTGTCTATGAATCGTTCCTCTGTAAACACGTGCAGTTACACTGCCCAGCGATCCACAGGAAGCAAATCGCTATCCACGCTGGACACTTTTTCGGCTTGCACGCGTTATGTTGGTATGGGTTTCGGCACTTACCATTTAAAAAGCGTGCAAATGTAAGAAAATAAACATGAGTGAGGCCAGAAATAACGCGAAGTTTGTGTGTGTGTGTATGTGTGTCTTCCCTGCCTTTTTATTGCTGTATTCATAATAATAAAATGGAAACGTAAACATTACATAACTGAGATACGCTTACCTGCCACGAACGATATATTTATTTTATACATGTATATTAACTCATACATAATTTACATTAAAATGAAAATTATTGCCTGGCAACAAAATTATTTTATTTTTAACAATTACCATTGTTTGAAAAAGTTTAAATGAATTTTCAAGTACTTTACTGTTGTTAAAACGTAAAAGGTTGCAGGTAAACTACCCCTTCCCCTTAACCGATCTTCACCAAAATCGAAAGTCCTTGAGTACTCTACAAATCATGGCTGTATGCAAAAAATTATTTTATTATGTTTGAATTTACGGCTGTTACCGTTTGCCATAGAAAATACCCTTGTTAAAAAAACGTCGCTGGTAAACTACCCCTTTCCCTTAACCGATCTTCACCAAAAACAATAGGTCTTGAGAACTTTACAATTCAGGGCTGTATGCGAAACATTATTTGATTCTGTTTGAATTTGCGGCTGTTATCGTTTGCCAAAAAAAAAATTTCCCTTGATAAAAAACCGTTGCCGGTAAACTACCCCTTTCCCTCAACCGATCTTCACCAAAAACAATAGGTCGTGAGTACTCTACAAATCAGGGCTGTACGCAAAAAATTATTTGATTCTGTTTGAATTTGCGACAGTTATCGTTTGCCATAGAAAAAAAATCTACACACAGACAGACAGACAGACAGACAGACAGACAGACAGACAGACAGACAGACAGACAGACAGACAGACAGACAGACAGACAGACAGACAGACGCACAGACACACACACAGATACTTTTCGAAAAACGACTTTTTTTCATGTTTTGAGTGTAGTACAATCAGAATCTGCAATAATCTCGAACACGATTTTTTTTGCCATCACCATACTTCCATTTCCTTAAGGAATATGGAAGTAAAATGACTTCTATCAGAACAATTAACATTGCAATAGTAAATATAGATGGGCTGTGACCACATAGCTTATACAAGTCTCCTATGTTCAGAGTGACAAAAAAGGATTGCTGTAAAAATAAGTTTAGATCTAACAGAGTACATCGTCTATCCATCAACCAAGGGTTGCGTTTTACAAAACATCACCCTATATACGTGTGAAAGCTTCTTGCTTTCTAGTTTGCCCAAGGAGTAATATTGAAGAATATTCCGACCAAGTTTAGGCTCAAAATAGAAAAGGAAGAATTGGATGGATTCAGAATGTTTAGCCTACAAATGTCTGTGTTGTTTGGATGAAACAAAAAGAATGTAATTAAAGGAAATGTTTGGAATCTAACCTCATGCAATGCAGCTGGGAGAATTATTGCAGTGAGTTGTACTACATCTACTAAGGAATGTGTTTACAATTGTTTGAAGGAGATTGGATCTATAAAATCAAGGAAGCTATAATAGAATGTGACAACTCAATTCACACACGAGATGAGGATGAGACCCTTTCAGTCAGATAACCAGGCAGAAAGACTATTATAAAAAATGTTTTGCAACTTTGATGTGTGTGTTAAAGTGAGGGAGGGATGCTGCATCGGGCAATGCAACACCAAGTGACTATTTGTTGGTTACCTGAGTTAGTGACACTAATTGGTTTTGCTATTATTAAGATGGGCATTAACATGATGCTGTTCTTTTTAATACTGTTCATATGTACAAGAAACCAGAAATTCAAAATAATATATTTATGGATTTGTGAGGAAAGTTACATCATTTTAAGTATATATCAAATTGTGTATAATAATTTACAACATTTTTAAAGAATAATTAATGAAAAAATGATTCTTTTGTATGTAGTATTAAAAGTGTAGACAATACTTACTAAACATGTACATCAATTTTTGTAAAGACTGCATGAAGATCTTATTTATTAGGTTAATTTTTAAAAAATTAATATTTTTATAGCGTTTACATTAGTTCCCCATTAAATAAATAAAATAATAAACTACTGTGAATTGTATCAGTGGATATTAGACTACTGTATTTCTGTGGAGGAATGTGTGGTTCAGGTTTACCAAGATTAATACTGTTATTTATGTTCTGTAGTGCTAATTATGTTTTAGTAACCTAATTTCAATGAAATAATACAATTTTGCCAATTTTATAGCTAGCCTTGTACTTGAACAAACAGCATTTAAAAACCAGATACCTGAAATCAGCATATTTCTGAAAACGTACCGATAGCCTATAAGTCGTGCAGATAAATAAATCCGCCAACCCATCCTTCTTTGGCTCGAGTACTTTTACCTTAAACGTAACGAGAAGGTTTGCTTGATACCGTATTGACTGATTCACATCGGATTGCTAGCAGAACAAGAAATGTAATGAAACTTTTTTTGTTCCCAATACGTCTGTTACTGCTGTTTCCTGAAATCTACTTACATTATAATTTTTATTCTTCCTTTCTTTAACCTTTTATTAAAATTATTTGTTTTTAAGCCTGTTTATTTATTTGTTTTTTCGTTTATTATTCTGCGTATCTGTGTACTTATTTATTTCTACTGTTAATAACACAGTTTGATTCAAAGTTAATTTAGGCCTATTTGAGATAAATAGCGCATTCTTTTTTTTTCAAAATGGTAGTTTGATTCACTAGCTAATTTCATCGGTAACTGACTGCAATTTAGGCCCCACAAACCAGTTACCTGAGCAGGTATCAGCATGTCTACAATTAAAACAAGATACAAAGTGATAATAAATATAGTAGTCTAGTACTAGTAACAATTTTTTTTTTTTTGCGGGGGAGGAAAAATGCACTATGCACCATCAGGAGACACCCGACTGGTCTCCCGGTGTGTGGGACTCGCACCCACCAAAAAACCACCACTTTACATGCAGGGAACCCCCCCTGGAACAACTATTCGTATGGCTTCAGGGTGGCACCTCGTACTGCGCCTACTAGGCTCCTACAGCTTTATCTATATCATCGACCTGTGAGAGGGTCCAGTTCAGGCTTCTTCTGCCGCAGGACCATCCTCACGAAGGTCACAACCATGTCCCAGTTCTGTTTGATGTTGAGCATGACGCCTATGATGTTATCAGGCGTCATAGGGCCAATCCCCGATTCCAGTCCTCGCCTCTCCAGTACCCACCGTTGTCACTCGAAGAAAGTATCATGAGCGTCATCAGAGTCTGAGTCGCCGTACACGCACGACGGATCCTCCATCTTACCCATCCTTCGCACGCAGGTATGCACAGAAATAACCATGCCCTGTCAGGAATTGAGTAAGGTATCTACCTCGCCGTGCGTTCTGTCCACCCATTCAGGGAGGTTCCCAATCAGCCTCGCCGTCCACCTAGCTCGACTCTCCTGCTCCCATCGTAGTTGCTAGCTCCGCATGGAGTGTGCCCTGGCCACTGCTCTTGCTTCTACAAACCCCAAGTCTTCCTTGGTCGTGTAGACCCTCCTCCTCTCCTCAGCCATCAGATCTATTGGCATTACTCCGGCGACGACCAACAATGCTGGTTCCGAAACCGTTCTGTAGGAGCTTAGTACTAGTAACAATAGTAATAATAGTAGTACTAGTAATAATAGAAGTACTAGTATAATTATTATTCTTCGTCTACGACAGATGGTAGCGACACAGGAGATCGTTGCAAGAGGATATTATGATATTAGGCAAGAGATCTCCCCGGATAATGTCGAAGCGATGCCTCGAGGGGAAGATACCTGGAACTGTGTATCACGCTTCGCAAAAGAGATTCTTCCGGCGAAGAAGACAGACTTGGGGAACATAAAGTAGAGAAGAATAACACGCCTAGCCCGAAGTAATGTGTCAAACAACAGTTCCAGTTTAAGTTGTTAAGGTTTCGGTTTGGCGGGCTGTAAGGCCGTGGTCCAAACGTTTCGGCCATCTTCAGTGCAGAAGGCAGAAACACACTTACAAAGGTTTCGTAGTCAGTGTCCACAGTACTTTTGTCAGTGTGTCTGCACTGAAGATGGCCGCCTAAGGTGCGGCCGAAACGTTTGGACCACGGCCTTACAGCCCGCCAAACCGAAACCTTAACAACATTGGCGCCGGCCGTGAAAGCAAGCCTTAGACAGTTACAGTTGAAGTTTAGTGTTCTGCAAGAGGAAAGGAAGGTTTTCTTTTAGTGGGTCAGATATAATACCCAAAACTCACAGACCCCCGGAATTCCACGTACTAAAGAAAAAAATAGTATTTATAATTATTATATATATTCTATAAGAATTTCTATGAGTATAAATTAATATTAATAGTAGCAGATTTTTCTGAGAATTCGAAATAATTTCTGCAATCTGAAATCTGGGAATGAGAGATCTCTCTGCGGAGACACAAGGACATCAAAAAGCGAAACGTTTCAATTTGACAGTACAGAAGTAAATGATTGAATAGTGTAATTTCTTTTGAATCTAAATTGATATTTTATGTCATTTTCAGATGGACAAGTGACAGGACAGTCATATTTTCCTTGATGTCGTTTGTATGTTGATTCCATACTGCAGAGGGCGATTTTTTGTGCGTTATATCGTGATGTCAGTGTTGATTTTATTGTGGCGCGGGAACAAGTGGCTGTTATTGGATTTATTTTGGACTGATGACGGTGGCATTTCCCCAGAGACTGCTGTCTCTCTAATTGACTCCTGGCCAGGTGTCACACAACACACTGCACAATTATATTCCTTGTCCATCCGTCGCACGCTAACAACAAATTGAGTTACAGCCACACAGTATGTAGCACACGTGTGTCCGTGATCTTATAACAACGTGTTGATTGATTATTTATCTATAGTATTAATTACTGACTTAGTATTTAACAACAACAGTAAAACTATCATTATTATTAAATAGATGCTCTCATCAGTTAATACGTTTAGTCCATCTCAAATATTTTCTTGTGTAAAATGTTATCAAAAGACAATACTCATCAATCAGTTTCGGGACCCTTTATTCATTAAAAAAAGTTAAACACGCACGCAAAAATTAAAACCGGACACACACACACACACATCGACTTAGGCCTATATACTTGAACATAAACAGATTTCTGAATGTATTCACCAATAACGAACGATCTTGAAAATAATTTAATTACCTAATCGCTCATGTACTTTAAGAATTCGAATAACCGAAATATAGTATGCAGGCCCTATACTAATTAAAATATTATATATTATAATTACTTGATATGGACTTTCTTTTTTGTACGATAACATATCGCTAATACTGTGGCTAATATTGTAGGAAAATTTCTGTTAACGCGAAGAAATAATGTTTTACTCCAAAAACGTCTGCTTGTTAAAACTAAGGAACATAAATGTTCGTTAAAACACGAGTTAAGAAAATAAAACTTTAAGAAAGTAAGTGTGCTTTGAATTCTTTCAAAAGTAAGTAATACGAATGCTATACAAAATATAATTTACAAACAAAAACGCGCCTTTAACTATTTTTGTTAATATATACGTGTATATTTAAGTACCGTCAATCGGCGTTACTTTGCTCCTTCCAGGTAGACTTTGCTCCTTGTAGGGTAAATGTTATGGATTGTAGGGAATAATATGGGCATATGAATATGGATTGGGATATGTTGTTTTAGCATGTTGGTATCCCTGACTTTAGTCTAGCAGTGTTTGGTTTTGTTTCCCGCCTTTTCTGTGCATTCAGCTTTTGTGAGAAAAGAGTGTTCGTTTTTCAAGAAATTTTGTCACAACAAATTTAATATCTGTACGACTGCTCATAACAAATTTTGAGGTAAGTGTTGTGTATTTCTTATCTTAGGTTATTCACCACCATGAATATTAACTTTTAAACATGTAAATACATTGTTTATAGATTATATAGGTGTTTACTAAAAGTGAGGTTACTTTTCTTAACTTTCGGGGACACTTTGCTCCAGGCTTCTTTTGGAGCAAAGTATACCCACAACACTTTGGGCAGCAGTACCAACTGCATAAGTTAATCAAATAATATTATTTAATACGGTACCTGTACTATTGTGTATATATTTAAATGTCTCTAACTACAGTAACTTGTTTTGTTACACGTGAATACTGAAACATTTTCTGTTGTTACAGAATGCCAAGAACGTATAAACGGAAACCTGGCTCAAGGAGGTACCAAGACTACAGTGAAGCCAAGCTGAATCATTGTTTAAATGCAATAAAAAACAAAGAAATTACTCAGAGAGAAGTGGAGCGTATTTACCAAATACCTAGAAGAACAATTATCAACAAACTCAGGAACAATGATAACCAGAATAACAAAAAGCCAGGCTACCAACAAATTTTCAATAAAGAAGAAGAAGACGCCTTTGAGAAGTGTGTTGCTGGATTTTGTGAGTTTGGGTTCCCTTTAACTACCTTAGACTTACGAATGGTTGTACATGCTTATTTAAACAGAGTAGGTAGAGTTGTCACAAGGTTCAAAAACAACGTCCCAGGTGAGGAATGGGCGGTTTCCTTTCTCAAGCGACACCCAAAACTGAATGGGTCCAGGCTTGCTTCTAATATAAAAAAAAGTCGAGCAGCAGTTGATGAGAAGATCCTTCAACAATACATTACAAATTTAACTGCAGTTGTTGCTAGTGTTCCAGTATACAATATTTGGAACTATGACGAGTCAAATCTGACGGATGACCCGGGAAGAAAGAAGGTCATTGCAAAAAGAGGTTGTAAATATCCTGAAAGAATTTGTAACAGCAGCAAGACAAGCATATCCATAATGATGTGTGGAAGTGCCGCAGGTGATCTACTACCCCCTTATGTTGTTTACCGATCAGGGAAGTTGTGGGATTTATGGACCGAAAATAGACCTTCTGGAACGCGTTACAACAACACCACTTCCGGGTGGTTTGATGCAAACGTCTTTACAGATTGGTTCCAGAGCTTACTTCTTCCCAAGGTAAAGAAACTGGAAGGCAGAAAAGTAGTTATTGGTGACAACCTATCATCTCATATAACACCTGAAGTTTTGAATTTATGTGAACAAAATGACATTTCATTTGTATGCCTACCCCCTAACAGCACCCACCTAACCCAACCTTTAGACGTGGCATTTTTTGCTCCAATGAAGAGAGCTTGGAGGAAGATCCTTGGAGAATGGAAGGAAAGTGCTGGGCTTAAAAGCGGAAATCTGGAAAAGTCAAAATTTTCTCATCTTTTGAAAAAGTTAATGAATGTGCTGGAACCAACTTCAAAAGACAATCTGATCTCTGGTTTCAAAAAATGTGGAATCCACCCAATCAGCTTGGATGAGCTATTAAAGAGGCTGCCACAAACCACCACAGACCCTGAAGGATTAATTGAAGACACTTTTCTGCAATCTCTTGAAGAAAAACGAAAACAATGGACAGAAACTACTGGGAAAAAAAATAGGCGAAAAGCAATTCAAGTACCAGCTGGCAAGAGTATATTACCAGATGACTTAAAACCACAGGATGACGAAACAGCTCCTAGCACTTCAAGCGCTGCCGGAAAAAGGAAGATATCGGCTAGTGGGAGCAGTGAAGGAGCAAAGAGGAAGATTTTACAAGAGAAAAAGAGGAAAAAAAATACAACAACTAAATTCTTAGCTAAAATGAAACCTTATGAAGATGATGAAGAAGAATTTGACGACAACTTTTCGGAGGAAATTGAAAACTTTGAAAAAGAGAAAGCATCTGAAGAACTTTTAGTGTCTGTTGCTGAGGGACAGAAAACAATCAATGACCTTCTAAATTTGAAAGAAGTTGTTATGGAAGTGGGTAAGTTCGTTGTCTTCACATATGAAGGAGAGTTATTTCCTGGAAGAATAATTGGATTCAATGATAAGGAAGTAAACATCAGTTCCATGCAACGTTCGTTGAAGTCATGGAAGTGGCCAACCCCAGAAGACAACCATAACTACTTATGGGAAGACATCCTTGGGGGAATCAATCCACCCAAACAAATATCTAAGCGGGGGTTTTATAAGGTACCAGAGCTGAGTACTATTTGGGATTGATTTACCTTGTTCAAAAGTCTAATTTTAAAACCATTTATTAAACACACTTCTATTGTTATGTGTAATTTTCATATCTAGAGTTCAGTATTTTTCAATTTCTTGAAAAAATGTGATTTCTTTGTACTACTAAGTGTTAGCAATAAAATTTGTGCATTATGTGTGGAGCCATTTATACCCTTTCCTAGTCCTACTATGCACCAAGAATTAGTTTTACTTTGATTTTTAAGCAAATTATTATGTTGGAGCAAAGTATACCGCTTCCATTGGTAGACTTTGCTCCAAACTTTATTAATTTATTTTTAAAACAATTTTAATCAATTACACAAGAACATTATGTTAAGGCTTTAAGGAACTCATCCTTAAGTAAAAAAAAAAAAATAGTGTTCTCAGCTAAACTTTTAACTATACAAAATTTGCTTTGTCCAATTCAACTCAATAAATTGGAGCAAAGTAACCCCGGTTGACGGTACCTATTTGTGGGCGCGCGTTTTTAAATTTATGTCTTACGTTTCATTTTTATTTTTTCTTTATCAGTACTTTGTCCGTGATGGTATTCGGTTAGATGGGAAGACGGAGATTGTCTCAAAGGTTGGAGACTGGAGGTTACGAGACATCAAGATCGGCAGCGAGTCAGGTCTTTGGAAGATGGGGGGAGGGGGAGCGATGAACAGGAAGGAGGATTATAGTTCTTCTGGAGAAAAAGCACTGGCGTACGTCCGAGGAGGGATTCAAACATTGTTAGGCAGAGAAATGACAACATAGTGATTGGGGTGCCCCGGTATATGTTAACAATTGCGCGCTCTCTCTCTCACACACACACACACACACACATGCACACATACTTGCAAACACATTACATCTATTACTTAACAAAAATACAAAACTTTGTGTCAGTGCTTTAAGGTAAAGGTAGTAACTTCAAAAATTTTGTGAAGTAAGTTACAATGACTAAATATTTAAATTGTTAAGACTTAGAGAAACTGTGTGGTGTTTGGAGGAATATTTTCTAAATTAATATTTTCGTTTGAATGTTACAATATAAAAAATGTTTTAAACATCCCTTATTGTTGAAAACATTCACGTTAAAAATGACATATCTTAAGTCAAAACCAATGTATTGGTTGCTTAGTAAAGAATTTAACTTTGCCAAAGTTGTACGTTGTTGCTGTGCTGTACGAAAGAATGCTGAACCCTGTTTGTACCCACGGAATCCAAATCTTGCGGGACAATATCCAAATTCAGCATTGAAATACGACGGGATTTCAGTCAAAAACTTTGCAAAGAACAGTGAACTATCGAAACTTCGCGAACTTTGCACCCTGATACATCAGTAACACCAGAATCCATGAAGATCTCCAAGTGAACACTGTGATAAACGAAATCAAGAAGCGGAGTGAAAAATACTTAACTAATTAGAGAAACGCTCTAATGTACCAGCAACGAATCGTTTTGATAACATTACCTAAAAAGGTGTTAAATCCACCTGACAGGTTTCATTGACTCAACAAGATTAATTATAACAGTGAAAACGATACGTATCGCCTTAGCACCGAGTGTGTATTTTACTGTAACAGAATACACAGAGTAATTATTTTTATTTCCATGTTCCGTAAGGAAATGGGTATGGTGATGGCGAAAAAAATCGTGTTCGAGATAAGGGCTGATTCTGATGTACTACCCTCAAAACACGAAGAAAAGTCATTTTTCAAAATGTGTGCGTGCGTGCGTGTCTGTGTCTATGTAGAATCTTTTCTATAATGACCGATAACTGCCGCAAATTCAAACAAAATCAAATAATTTTTCGCATGTATGTCCGAGTTATAGAGGACTCAAAGTTTATTGATTTTGGTGAAGATCGGTTGAGGGGGAGAGGTAGTTTACCTGCAACGTTTTACGTTTTAACAAGAGTAAAGTACTTAATTTTGACAAATAAAGTATCCTGAAAAGAAGATCATAATAATTCACTGTACAAAGGTAGATGAACTGTCTATAAATGAAAAGGGTAGTTGAAGGGGGAGAGGGTAATTTTTTGAAAATTAGCTTTCTGATGTCGAATAAATTACTTCATTTTGAAGGATAAGATACCTTAGTAATTACATATAAGAATGAAACTATTACTCAATAAAAGTGTAAACATCAAAAATTGAGTTGTTCGGTTAAGGGGGAGGGGTAGTTTACCTGCATTGTTTGTGTTTAAATAAGAGTAAAATACTTAATTTTGATAAGTAAGCGCCCCGAAAATAAAGTCATATTATTCCACTGTAAAATGGTAAATAAAATATTTATAAATGGAGAGGGTAGTTGAAGAGGGACGGGTTCATTTTTTGAAAATTACTTTGCTGATATCAAGTGAAGTACGAGTATTTACTTTTGAAGGAAAAGATCCCTTAACAATTACATATGATAAAACTATTACTCCATGAAAGTGTAAATATCATCAATGGTGGGGATCGGTTGAGGAGGAGGGATGAATATCTGCGTAATTCAGTTTTTTTATAAGAATAAAGTACTTAATTTTTATGAAGTGACTAGAAAATAACATTATATTAAACGACTGCCCCATAATAACGAAAATATTTATAAATAGTGAAAATAATTTGAGGGTGGGGGATATATGTTTTTTAGAAATTATCGAACCGAATTCAAGTAAATGATTTTATATTGTTAATGGAATAAATCCGCTTATAGTCCAAGCCACGTATTTTATAATCAACTAAACGCTATGTAACTCACCGTCTGTGGCTTAAGTAAATGTCTTTATACAATTGACATGTTTCGGGACACTTGTCCCATCATCAGAATATTTTAAAAAGTCTCTTCATACCATCATACGATGGCACAGTCGTCAATATATTAAAAATATTAAAATCCACATAACACAAAACACAATTACACTACACAAAGTACGCACACAACAATTTTCGGTGTACACCACACGGTAACCGACAGCGCACTGGTTCATATTTCACTCGTGTCGCGATAATATCGCAACGCAGTATCGTACAGGACATTAGATTTAAAGTTCAGCTGATCATTTAAAACATGTGGCCTGGTAACAGGATTATTATACGCTCTATATATCTCAAACTCCTCAAGGGCGTTCATGTAACGTCCTTTATTACAAAAGTGAAGGGGTATTAAGTTGGTATGAAAATTAGTATAGTTGTGATTTTCATCAATAAGATGTTTAGCGAATTTAGATTTTACATTTTCTGTGTTATGAAAATAAGTGGGTGGCTTATGTTCAACAAACCTCTTGAAAAAACCACGGCCCGTTTGGCCCACATAAAAAGCATCACAACAATTACATATTAATTTATAGATCCCTGTTTTCTTTTCAAGGACGGTTGGTTCCCGAGTACGAAGGCTATTTAAAATGTTATTTGTAGTCTTATATGTGACAACAACGTTTGACTTGTTTAAAACAGAAGACAGAATTCTAGGTAGAAAGCTCATGTATGGTATAGAAATGTATTTATACACACTGTCCCCAGGTGCCCTTAGCGTGTTTGCGATTTTTCGTCTCATATGTTTTTTAAGGATATTATTTACTACCGCTTTTTTGTAGCCATTGGTGACCGCAATATGTTTAATTGTATTTAGTTCGTCTTGATAATCCTTGTCGCTGAGGGGCAATGATAAGAGGCGGTTAACCATGCTGTGGAAAGCAGCCATTTTCTGCGATACCGGATGATAAGATGTGGCGTGTATTATAGTGTCAGTTGTAGTGGGTTTCCTATAAACATTAAACTCCAATTTATTAATATTTCTGGTGACCGTCAAATCAAGAAAATTTAATTTTCCACTGTCCTCGTGCTCCAGTGTAAACTGTATATTGTTATTAATACTGTTTAAATATGTGTGTAGCCTATCTATTTGTCTATGTGTGCCTTTATAGATCAAAAAGGTGTCGTCAACATACCGGCCATAAAATATTATGTTATCATTGTACACACTATTGGAAAAAATAAAGGAGTTTTCGAAATGGTTTAAGTACACTTCAGCAAGGAGGCCAGAGAGTGGAGAACCCATTGCCACACCATCATGTTGGCTAAAGAATTGCTTGTCATGCGTGAAATAATTCTGGTTAAGAATCACCTCCAAAAGATCCATCAATTCGTTAATACTTTCAACATTCAATTTATTAGTATTGACGAGGTAATTTCTCAAAATTTGTAAGGTATCAGCAACCGGTATATTCGTATACAAATTAACAATATCAAACGAAACCAGCTTATGATGAGGTTCGATCTTTAGATCCTTCACTTTATTGACAAAATCGGTATTATTGGTTATACTGTGACTATTAACTATGTTTATGTTGCGTTTAATGATGTTTACCAATTTCTTAGCTGTTTTATAACCAGGTGCAGTAGTGAAGTTAATTAACGGTCTTATCGGAACACCAGTCTTATGTAATTTTGGTAACCCTGTCAATGTGGGTGCCCTTGAATTGATGGGCTTTAACGATCGTCTAGTTCGCTCATCAAACAAATGCACACTCTTATTTATGCCCCGATTTAGACACTTGACGTATTGTGCAGTAGGGTCCGAGTTTAATTTCTCAATGTTGTTGTTAGCGATAAAGTTCCCTATCTTATCAGTATAATCACTATTGTCCATAATGACAACAGTGTTGCCTTTGTCAGCCTTGGTTACGAGAGCACAGTTGTCTGACAGTTTGCGCTTTAAACCCGTTAAGATATTGCGTTCTTTATTATAATTATTAAAAGTACACGGAACCGAAGAATAAGTATTAGTATTCTGGTTTCTTATGATATTACTGAGCTTATTATTGATTAAAATCCGCGCCTCATCTTGGACCTTCTGGTCTTCTATTGCTTTGACCACAGCTTCAGCATTTATAATTTCAGCAGCAATATGTTTATGGCTGAAGTTAGATTTTGAACGAGGTAAATTATAATTTAAGCCCTTTTTCAACAAATTAGATTCTTCTTCAGTTAGATCTATTGATGTTAAGTTCTGCAATCGTGTATAAAATTTGTTTACAGGCAATGTTGTTGGCTTCCTGCTGTTGTCTCTCTAATAACCTTTGGAATTTGCTTGTTTGCTTGCTACGCATTTGATAAATAATTCGCTGTATGTCATTGTTTATGAAATCAAGATAGTTATCAAGCAAGGCCGGGTGTACGTCATTAAGTAATTGCAAATGTACTCTGTATAATCTTGAATTGAGATGGGATTTTTTCTTGTATAACGATTTTAATTCTTCTTTAATTCTGTACAATTCTGCGTGCCTTTTAGTTTTTATATCAGCAAAGGATGAGCATTTAAATTTTATACGAGCGTAATTAGGTGTAATATTATTCTTCAGACAAGTTTTATTAAATCTGATATGTAAAATGGTCTTAGAACATGAAAGTCATGTATGGTTCTCCGTACCGATATTTATTTAGAGTCTAATGAAAGGAAATTTTTTTTAACAAAATGTCAAAATAAATATTTACGTCCAGATGTACACTTTTTTATTTTTTATTATATTTTTTTTAGAGACGTCTATAGTAGGCCTATGTATACACTATGTAAAGTACTTACGAGACTCGTAATGCTAAACATCGAGGATATGACAAAATACAGCCCTTCCTTGTGAATGAAATATGACATTTTCAGTGAAAGCAACAACGATAATAACAATTTTAAAATAATAGAAGGACAATTTGTCAGTTTAATGTAACGTCTGTTCTTTAAATTTACAAATTCAAAGTAAAAATAAATATTTCCGGTCTAAGGTTTGAACGCAGATACGTTTTTGTTCAGCGCCTGTTGAATTAGTGTTAGGCAAATCTCAATGTACTTGGAACCAACTTATCGATTTGTCCACGAGAGCTCGCTGGTGTGGAAGAATTCAATTTGCTACCAAAGAAATTCCTTTTTCAATTTTGCTCTCATGCTTCGGTGCACCCGTGACACACTCGACCAAGTGTCTGGGGAGTTAGCCGTCCTGTATCATTTTCCCTGTTACTTAATTTGTATCATTGTCTCGCTGCTTATTAGCATAAGACAAACTGTTGCCAGCCCGAAAATTAATTTAAAATATTTCGGTGAACTTAAAAAAATTCTGTTTATAATTAACTTGATCAAATATGTCCTAATATTTTATGTAATAATTGTATTAAAAATTAAAAATTCTGCAATTTCATAATTAAAATTAAGAGATAATATAGGGTACTAGTTTACATCATACATACATACATACATAAATACATAAATACATACATTCACACACACATACATACATACATACATATACACATAGGCCTCCACAAAACTATATATATATAGTTATGCACATACACACACGCACACACACACACGTACATACATACATACATATATACAGAAAAATGTTCGACGTCATACGTAAGTAAATGTATCTCTCACATTTTTTTCATATATGCTCATCAACGCCAACGTCCTCTATTAGGTCTACAGGCCTAGTGTGAGCTCTTCTCTTATTTCTGCCTTCACTTTTGTCTATCAACTTCATTGTTGTTATTTCACTTTTCACTTTTGTTTTCACTGTTTTGACTTTTGTCTCTTATTTTGTCTACCGTATTCACCAGTAAAACGTTTAATTTTTCATCTTATTGTAGAAAATTGGTATATAGGCCTATGTAATAGAAGTGACATTCCTATACCTATGTAATCTATGTGTAATAGCTTTTCATTCTACCATTTCTTTTTATTTTGTGAGTGATCCTCAGTTCTGAAGCGTTTATTCAGCCAAATATTGTAATAAAAGCAATGTGAAAATTTAGCAAAGGATAGCCTACGTTTTAACTTTCTACAGTTACAATGAATCCTCCGATCAGAAATGTCCGTCTGTCCCTGTCTTCCTCACCCAGCATTTGTTAGCACAAATCTGACCCGTATTACGCTTTCCTATAGTATATATGGCCATTCTCTTCTATTCCGTCTGCAATATGCCAGTTCTGGCCTATTCTTGCATCCTACGTTCTTCATACTTGGCCGTACCATTTTAATCTTCTTTGTTTGCTCTCATCTATCAAATTTTTCCGCTTCCATCAGTCTTATTATTTCTTATCTTTTCTTCAGTAGGCCCTAATTCATTTTAACTTGCAGTTAATTTATCTCACATTGCATGCTCATTGCCCACTATCCTGTTCCATAGAGTAATGCACTTTCTCAGTAATAAACTAAAATTCAGAGCTTCTTTTAGCGTTATCTACAAATGCAAATGATGCAAGAGAAATACCGTCCAGCTCATCACTCCTCAGTGAAAATGTACAGTTCTAAAGAAACAAATAAGAAACCTCGAAAGGTCAATAAAATCCTACTGGAAGGATGTTCCACGTCACCAACAAGTAACCTTGAGGACATGGTCTCAATAATGTGGAAGGATGAGCGTAGAAAAAGCAGATGGAGAATTGCTTTCAATTTGTACGTCTACGTGTACTGTGTACGTCTCACGCCCTTGCTTCTGGATCACACAAAAGCTTGCCGATCCATAAACCAAATTAGAAAATACTCGGCAATAATTTTGTCGTTTAAATCACTAATAATTAATCGTACCATATGGGTTTAGCCTGTTACATGGTTGTGTATGACGTGAAATAAACTGTGCACTGTTTGTAATCCCAACTAAAACTGTACCGCGGCGTACAGAATAATTAATGTATTGGCAGCACTTTAGGTCAGTAGTAATTTCCAATTTCAGTGTGGTTTGAGGCAGGTTCAGTTTTTCACCGAAGGTGATTACTAATTTCGTCAATATATTTCTGTCATTTAATTTGTTTACCAGTTTTAATATTTCTTGTAAACCACCTGTTACTGTGGTACAAAGGCTGAGAGGGTTGAAGGACGAATTTGATTAATTTTTTGTAATTAATAAAAAACCCAAGAATGTATAAAAAATGTCAAAAAGAAAGTATTCACCACGGTAATCAGACCTGTAGTAACATATACAAGCAAGACATGGGTGCTGAAGGTGGAAGATATGAAAAACCTTGGTGTTTTCGAGAGGAAAATTCTGAGAAGAATTTATGGACCAGTGTGGGACGGAGAGATGTGGAGAATAAGAAATAATCGTGAGCTAAGAGACCTTTATGGAGAAGCGGAAATAGTTGTGGCAGTGAAGACGCAAAGATTGAGATGGTTGGGGCACGTGGTTAGAATGAGGCCCAAAAATGGCATTGGGAAGGAAGCCGGAGGGAGTAAGGAGGAGAGGACGTCCGAGGAGGAGATGGTATGAAGATGTGGAAGGGGATTTGAGGGAGATGCGAGTGGCAGGTTTGAGGAATAAGGCTTTGGACAGAGAAGAATGGAGGAGAATCATTGAGCAGGCCAGGGTTCTACAGGGACAGTGTTCCCAGTGTAGAGAGGAGAGAGGAGACAGAAAGTGTTTTAACAAGCAAGGCACATAATGAATCATTTCTGGGCGATATGCTTGCAAGAAAAAGCAATGTTTTTCCAGCTGAAGGAATTTATTTCTTTGTTAGTTTATTCTTGTTAAATAGATTTAATTATATTTTGTTAACAACGGACCCTCTAATGCCTTAAAAATGTTTCCTTTCTACTTTCGAAATACTGAAGAAGTGGAATCATCTGGATGTGATGTATTGATCTGTTGTTAGGATGTTATCATTTAGTACACTTCAGTATTGACATGAGCTATCACGTTTTAGTACATCTACGTTTTTCCAGAATCACATTGGGATAGCAAACTTGTCAGATGCTGTTGTTATGATCTACATCCACCTTCAGCCTGGGTAACGCGAGTTAACGAGACATTTCATAACGATAATTTAATTTCATTACCGTAGTATGCTATAACAATTCCGGTTCAATGAAAGCACCATTTCGTGTCATTTTTGTCTATATAAATGTGTATAAATAAAGATGTGTGATGAACAACGGTTGATAAAAATTCGAGTTTCTGTAGAGGTATAAGAGTTTAGTGTGCTACCGCTTATATATAAGATTACACGTAAAAAAATGACTACCATCCAAAATATAGCCAACGTCTATGAAATAGTACGGTGCATGTACAATTTAGGCCTATGTTCTTTTTACGCCAAAAAAGAAAAGGGAAAGGTAATAAGTAGTAGTCTACTTAAAAAGTAGATAACATTATCATTATGATTTATCATTACTATTATGCTTTGAAAAAGAGCTGCTATTAACTAATTCATTCAAATGACGGAATCAAGTTTAATGAATTCATTTATTGGAGAGATATCTTTAATTTCTCGCTTTGTTGTGATGTTATATGTTTACGTATTTTTTTATTTATTCTGTGCCTTGCTATGTAGTGTCACACACTTAACCATAAAATCTATTATAAATGAAACAAATCGTCTAGATAGATGTTACAATAAACGCGGTAGAATGGATACGAGGAAGTATGCTCTGTTCCATGCTTTCCGCCGACAATCAGGTTATCTTTGTTTAGGATGAAGAATACATGGAGATAGAGTAAAACGTTAAAGGAGGATTGCGAACTGTCGGATCTCAAGGTAAATTTACAGAAATCCTAGTGTCCATGTATTGGAGATGTTGCCAATCCATGGCATTGGATTTGGATAGGGGAAAATAACAAATTAAAGGGAATTAGGCATTCAGATATCTACGGAACGTTATATATTAAGACGGCACAGTTCTAGAGATATTGAAATAAAGGTTAAATGCGATTAACCTATGCAATATATAGAAAAAAAGTCTAATTAAAGATAACTACTATGCTCCCTGAGCTGCAGAGCTCGCTCACTATTTTGAACAAAGTACACTTATTATTACATAAATTCCTTTTAATTAAGGAAAAATAACAAAATCGTCGATTACTCTATTATTCGTCTAGTAATATAACAATTGTAGAGTACATAATCAGACAATAAACACTAAAAATTTGAAACATTCCGTTTTGGTTTACAATTCCTTTTAGTCTAACACACCGCTGGATGAAAAATTGCTTTTTCAAATTTTTGATCTCTTTTTTGGGCTCTGGGTTCTCAAAATTTGGAAATTTCCAAAACTTAAGACTAAATTCAGATGCAGTTAAAATTCTCTTTAATTATTACCCCATGGGTTTCTGCGATTTTACCAAAATTGTCACAATTGTGCTGGCGTCCAAAACTTTTGAAATTTTCATACATGAACGCTATATCAGATTATGGTTAAAATGTACTTTAATCTGATAATCCACATGGGCTTTTGCGATTTTTTCAAAAGTTTGACCCTCATTGGAAGACCAATCTAAAAAACAATATATGGTTTTGTCGGGTGGAAGTTTTGGGCACGCATGTCAAGTTTTTACGGAAATCGGTTGATACATTACAAAGTTATTGTGAACATACCACAAATAGACAGAAGACAGACAGACAATACCAAACGGTTGAGTTAAAACTGAGAACGCGCTTCGTTCGTTCAATATCTTTCAGAGTATAGTACAAAATGATGTTTTATTTGGGGCTGAAGTACTGTGGAAAGCGTAGGCCTAATACAATCATAGAATTGCATGCATGCGAAGATGTGTCTAGAACATAGGCGAGAGAGCAAAAACCTACCTGACGAAATATGCAGACGGATGGGAGTAACACGGTATATTGCAAAGATCCTAGGAAATAGTGCACTACAGTAGAATGACGTGAAGCGGTAAACCTAGATCAATCGAACGAGCCGTGGAAAAAAAGAAGTTAATGAAGGCGACAGGAATAACAGAAAGTTATAGAAAGAAAAGGCAATAAATTCATAATAAGGATGAAGGCGAAGAAGAAAAGAAGAAGACGACGAAGAAGAATAAACAGTAATAACATAAAATACATAAGACTATATTTTTGTTGTTACATATTTGTTCCACATTTTAGAGATTTGGGAAGAATTTAAAGGTTTATTGAAAATGGTTTGTTGTAGCCTACAGGCAACAAACGTAATTTTCTTTTAATTATATTACATTTATTTACGATACGTACTTTTAAACACATTTTTCCATAAAATGTCACTTTCCGAGTTTGTAAGGAAACCATATTTTGCAAAAATACGACACTGTTGCGAGCTAAAACCTTCACAGTCAATTGTGATTGATTAACTGACTGTTCTGTGATTCACGGAGAAAAATCCTCACTTATATTTAAAATCAAATAGCCATATTCTACCTGTTACTGTACTGAGGCAGTTATATTTTTCTACTTGACATTTTATTTAGTTTCAAATTGCAATTCTGATTTGTGTAAGGCACCCAGCATGGTTATGATGGAATAATTATTATCACACTTCATATGTCGCTCGTGGTAATTTGCGAATACGAGATGTAAGGTATTCAACATTACCATAATTTTTACATTTTCGCAATGCACATTGTGCGTGAACTTAACCTTTTTAAACATATATTATTTGATAAACACTTACGTGTCTATGTTAACGAATTTTTTCATTTAATATGAATCTGCGAACACAGCAATATGCAGCTTGTGTATAAGCAAGTCGTTCTCTTCAGCCGTGTTCGTGTAAGTGGAGAATGTGTAGGCCTATATGGGTGCTCGCTGTGACCTTCCTAGAGGAGTTCTTACACAGAGAACTACGGATTGTGAGTTGTGCGTTTATATTTGCAACCAAGTAATTTTTTGCCTAATACCTGTGTAAAACAACAAGTTTTTCCTGTTTCAACCTTTGTTTGATAAATAGCTTATCAAAAGTTATACTTAAATATGGAAGATATGGAATGGCAGAAGCATTCGTGTAGACCATTCACACTGAAAAGTAGGATTTATAGTACCGGTTCAACCAAAACGATGACAGTCGGAACCCTTTGATGTTTTTAAAAGTGCGCTACTTCCCAATACTGTCTCTGTGCACCGTCAGCAAGATGAGATTACCATTTTCAGTCCATGTGCAGAAACATGTCAACTACTTAACTACACTGATGCGAGATAAAAAATTAATTAGGACCTTTAACAGTTGCTGGATACCGATGGGTAACGGTTTCAATGAGGGGGCTATAGTTTATAGTTAAATGAAGATATAGTTTTCGTTAACTCCAGCCCAGAAAGAAAGTCTACGAATATGAATAATATATGTGTATGAATATATGAATATGAATATATCTGATGATTATAGCTGAATGCTATTGAAACGCTATAATTTACAAAATAATAAAAAATATATCCTTGTAAAAAGTTTTATTATTAATAATAATATAGAATATGAATAAGTACTTGTATCTGCACCAGCGCGCGCCCACACACACCAGCGCACACTCGTGAGTGAGTGAGCGGTATCTAATGAGTAGGCCTGTAGATGTAACAGTTGTGTAGTTCAGAGTAATGAGAGAAATTCTGCTCTGTGATGTGACGAATGTTTACTGAAAACGGAGGAAAGTTTAGTTAGAAATAATTTCACAAAATTAAATGCAGCGCGTAAAATAATGATTGAAACAAAACCCAATAAAGATGTGTGATTAAATGTAACTGTCGGAGTTTCGGATTACTGCCGACTCGTTACAATTTCTGTAATACGATGTTAATTAGAGAATTGTCTCCTGTTTGAATAATAATAAGTAGTATTGTGGCAGTAAAAGAGAGGTATACGCTTACAGCGCAGTTACTGTAGTCGTAGCTTTTAATTAAAGCGAAATAAGTTTGGTATGCCTGATTACAGACCGACTAACGTGGATCTGTTTCCGACCGCGGCCTTCCTCTATAATCTGCCACTCTCATTAGCTGTGCCTCTACCTCCCCCACTAACAACCCTCCACACACACACACACACACACACACACACACACACACACACACACACACACACACACACACACACACACACACACACACACACACACACACACACACACACACACACACACACACACACACACACACACACACACACACACACACACACACACACACACACACACACACACACACACACACACACACACACACACACACACACACACACACACACACACACACACACACACACACACACACACACACACACACACACACACACACACACACACACACACACACACACACACACACACACACACCAGTCTCGCCTCTCCTGCTGTTTCTCACATTGAATCCTTCGACGGTTTCATATGAATGTGGATTTCTCTCACTTCGACTCTCCATGTTTAGACCTATATACATATTTATAATCTAAATAGTACTCACTCACTCACTCACTCATCGTGACATTTATCCAACCACTAAATGTATGACCACGAAATTCGGTTTATAGATTTCTCTTAGCTCCTAGGTGCTCTCCAAGAAAGCTTTAAAAATTTTCAATCTAATGGGGTTAAAAAGAGGTTAATAAAGCAGGTCACTGGTTTTTCTACTTTCCGAATTGCCAAGAATCTTCAAAATTCTGTGTAATACATTTTTCATGGGAAACGTACAAAACTAAACGGAAATCAGGTCGAAAAACGCCTAAGCACATGATTGGAAATAATGTCAAGGACGCTTAAGTAATGTAAAAATAGAATTTTTAAGAAAATTATTTAATTATTGCGGGTATTTCATACCACTATGTTACAGGGTCAATAGAGCAACAAGCTAATTGCTAACTTTTTTGTCACAAATATGATACAGGACGTATTTATTTATACTTCCATAGAAGTACGACATACCATATATTAAGTCAGATAATCGTTGAAGCAGTGCCATACCTGGGAGAGGGGGATTAGAGCCCGCCCAGAGCCATTAAAAATTTCAGCGAAACCCCATAATCACTTAATATATGTCTGCTTGTAAACTAGCTGCGTGTATTAAACTAAGGTTCATAAATACTTGTAGAAATGAAAGGATATTTGTGAATTAATAAAATAGAGGTTTCTTAATAATGACTATTACTCAACTTTAAGTAACAGTCAATTAATTAAATACAACTGGGTTTTCAAAATATCTTCTGAAAGATTTATTTTCACAAGCTCTATAAGAATATAAATTTAGAATTAAAAGTGCTTTCTAATAAGATTTATTACCTTTAATATGAATATCAGCTAATCAAGATAGAATATTTTGAAATCAGCACGTTCGCATATTTTTTTCAGACCTTATATTTCACGTTGATTTACTCAGAAACTTTTATACGCAATAAATTTTAAAATGTATTTATAAATTTATGAAGAAAGCACCCTAAATATCTCATTTGTCCTGAGGAATATGGGAAGTCCAAGCTTCAACCTAGTGTCACCACCTCCCGCAGGAGCAGCTCCTAGTTACCCCACTGCGTTGGGAAGTCCAAGCTTCAACCAAGTGTCACCAACTCCCGCAGGAGCAGCTCCTAGTTACCCCACTGCGTTGAGAAGTCCAAGCTTTAACCTAGTGTCACCACCTCCCGCAGGAGCAGCTCCTAGTTACCCCACTGCGTTGGGAAGTCCAAGCTTTAACCTAGTGTCACCACCTCCTGCAGGAGCAGCTCCTAGTTAAAATGTATTTAAAATTTATGAAGAAAGCACCCTAAATATCTCATTTGTCCTGAGGAATATGGGAAGTCCAAGCTTCAACCTAGTGTCACCACCTCCCGCAGGAGCAGCTCCTAGTTACCCCACTGCGTTGGGAAGTCCAAGCTTCAACCTAGTGTCACCACCTCCCGCAGGAGCAGCTCCTAGTTACCCCACTGCGTTGGGAAGTCCAAGCTTTAACGTATTTAACGTAGTGTCATCACCTCCCGCAGGAGCAGCTCCTAGTTACCCCACTGCGTTGGGAAGTCCAAGCTTCAACCTAGTGTCACCACCTCCTGCAGGAGCAGCTCCTAGTTACCCCACTGCGTTGAAGTTTACGACAGTGCACTTGAAGAGTTTAAAAAACAAAACATTTTCTTATTACAGCCTATATAAAACTTTTAGAAAATAATTGTTAACTTGTTGCTTTTTGTAATAATTTTTATGACCATTAACGTTTAAAAAGGGAGTAATAATACTATCATTTTAAGAGATTAGAGATTGTTATGCAAACCGTGAAAAAAGTAATAATTAATTTTTTTTAATTTTTTTACTTTGAACGAATTGCAGGAATAATATGGGAGTCACCTGTAAGCGGAAAATCAAATTAAAATAAATTTAAAGTAAAATATTAATGCCAAGTATTTATTCACCACAAACCGGTGCATAGGCTCTTTCTGAAGTCGTAATATTCAAACCTGTTTAAATCGTAAATCATTATAAACGTAAAATTCCTTAACAGTAAGTCAAGATTGCCTGGGGTTTCTGCTTTAATTTTTTTGTCGCAAAAAACAGGTTTGAAACACATGGAATGTAACTTAAACGTCATGACTCATGCCTATACGGAAAAGGTGTAATTGAGCTAGTCTGTGTCTATGAAAGGCTATATGCTGTAATGTGGAGTTTTCGCGTACAAATTTTGGGTTAGTTTTATTTGTTTGTATTCAGTACGGGATATTCAACAGTGACCAGACTTGTTCTGGTTGAGAAACGTTCCATTCATGCTAAACTTTCATAGAAGGTTAAGACGATACGCTCAGATTAATGTAAAATTGAAATCGAAGTAGCATAAAGCCACCATCACACAGCCAATAATTCTAAAAAAAAGAATCGTAAATTTCACGAATTGTTGTTGAGAATTTACTAGAAAACTCTACATTCAATTTTAAGTAAGTATACCTGTTATTGTAGAGAGAAAGTTTGTATTGTGCGGTGGGAGGTCTAGATACCTGGGCGGGGCCTCAGCCCACACACATGCTTGTTTACTGTGAGAAGTCTACAAAAGTAATGTTCTGGAAGTTTTAAATAAAAGAAAAAATCTGGAAGCTTTTTTCTATATAAACAGAGATGCACTCGACCAGTTAGTTCAGTTTTAAATCTGCTTTTGTAATGTGTATTTCGTGTGTCCGTTGTATGTATACTTGCTACTAAACTGTTCTTCAATAAAGCGTGTGTTTGCTCCTGTACTTAAATTATTAATTATTTTTAACCATACCTCAACAGGTTATGGGCCCAGTGGCATTTTAAAATCGGAGTGCAGTGTGTAATTGGAGTGCAAGTATAAAATATTAGTGCAAAAATGGAACCGAATATAAAAATTGAAAAACTTCGAGACAAAGATAATTGGCATCAATGGCGCTTCGTAGTACGCACGTTGATGGAAGAGGATGATGATGTGTTGGATGTTTGCGAAGGAAGATTAGCCGAGCCAGCTGCAGGTGCAGAAGATCGTGACGCGTTGTTGGAAAAGTTCAAGAAGGCGGACAAAATTGCCAGAAAGTTAATTGTTACAACAGTGGAGAGAAAGCCTCTCGAACTTATAATGGGTTGTTCTACTGCCAAGGAGATGTGGGACAAATTGAATACAGCATATGATCTAAAATCTGATGAAAATCTGTCGATGATTCAAAAACAATTTTTTGAGTTTAAATGGACAGAGAGTGAAAGTGTTACGTATAATATTTCAAAAATAGAACAGTTGGCTAGAAAAATGAAAAATCTCGGGGGAAAAATTGAAAAGACTATGGTGATGACTCGTGTTTTAACATCTTTGCCACAAAAGTTTAATCATTTTCACAGTGCTTGGGATTCGGTATCTGACGATAAGAAGAATCTCGAAAATTTGACTGAGCGCTTGATGGCAGAAGAATTTAGATTACAAGAGAGTAGGGGGAAAATAAGGGTTCTGACTCACAAAGGAATGCCGCCTTTCTTAAAAAACATAAAAAACGATAAAAAACAAGATCAAAGAGATGCCGCCGTTCCCGCGGTCCAATATTTTTTCCCACGCTCTCCCCACCACCCTGGACCGCGAATTTTCGCGAATATAATTTTTTATATGCAGCCTTTCGCGAGCCTAAATCACTTTCACTTTCTAATTTCCGCGTATATAATTTTTTATATGCCGCCTTTCGCGAGCCTAGATCACTTTCACTTTCTACTGGACCACAGCATCCGCGACTTTTTCACTGATCTGTGTCAAGATCCGCGACTTTTTCGCGTATCTGGACCACAGCATCCGCGAATATAATTTTTTATTTTTTTATATGCCGCCTTTCGCGAGCTTAGATCACTTTCACTTTCTATCACTTGATGCATTATAGTGTATATATTAAATATATGATCGGGGAGTACCAACCTTGCATGAGTTCAAATTTGTTATAATGTATATTAAATCTATATGATCAGGTTTACCAACCTATGGTGGGGGGTTCCGACTTGATGCATTATAGTGTATATATTAAATATATGATTAGGGTTACCAACCTTGCATGAGTTCAAATTTGTTGTGTGTTATAATGTATATTAAATCTATATGATCAGGGTTACCAATCCTGCATTATTGTGTGTGTGTATAGAACAGATCTGCCAACATTTTTCTTCGGTGGGAAATTCAAACTATATTATAGTAAATTGTTGACGACGACTTCGATATCAACTCTCTCTCCCCTCCTCTCTCTTTGTCTCTAGACACAGTTGTCATCAGTTTTACATAAGCGTCGTGCTACTTATGGATTATTGTAATTAGCGATACTAAAATGTAATCACCAGGAAATATATATTTATCACCTACCTCGTGGCGTCCTTTTTTTGACACATGACAGTCATTGACTACGATTTAGAAATTAATATACTGCCAAGTCTGTGTGTGTGTGGTAAAGTGTTACGCATAAAAAAATCTCCTTGAAATAAGGTATTTTCAAAAGTTTTGTGTACACACACATTGTATAATAATTTTCGTAATTGTAAGATACAACCTGCAAATTATTAAAATGTCTCTCTCACACATTTCTGATTACTATACAAATAATTGGATGCATATTCGAAGATTTCCCTTATTCAAACGATTTGTATGTGTGTACACAAACTTAAATACAGACGATTGTAATTTTAAAAATTCATTTTTTGCATTAAATATATATCGTAAACAATGAAATAATAATATTTCGTCATTGTAAGATTTTAATAAAACAATTATCAGTTTAAATAATAATTTTCATGATTGTAAGATACAACCTACAAATTATTAAAATGTCTCTCTCACACACATTTCTGATTACTATACAAATAATTGCATGCATATTCGGAGTACGTTGACAGCGAAACAAGTCTATGCACACACACACACACACACACACACACACACACACACACACACACACACACACACACACACACACACACACACACACACACACACACACACACACACACACACACACACACACACACACACACAACGATACTGAATTAGATATAGTTATTATTCGCTAAATTAAACCAGAGGTCATTAACCTTGTGTACGACATCCTACATTCTAATTTCACACATGCTAGTCATTAGCAGTGATTAGGATTATAAAGTATTTACTCTAAAAACGGACAACTCTACTTTCTAATTTGACACCTGTCAAGCATTAACACCGCTTACAGTAATTACTCTAAAAACGGACACACACACACACACACACACACGTGCTTTCCCCACTACAGAGTACACTATATATACGCTAAGTAAGTTAGCGGCAATTTCTTATTTGTCTACTTGTACATCCTGATACTGCACGTATTACGTGTCTTCCAGTATACACATCTTCTTTTGAAAGACTGTTTGTACGTCTTCAGTGTAGACAACGCACATACTAGTTTGGCTGATACTGTACGTCTTACGTGTCTTCCAGTATACACATCTTCTTTTGGTAAGTGTATAGATTTTATTTAAACGTAAAAATTATCAAGTGCATTATTTATTGAATTTAATACATGTGTGTGTGTACGCGTGTGTGTATGATCAAATTACAATTTCTGAAAATATATTCTTACTGTATTTTTATAGTGGAAATTTCTCACCAACGTGTGCTGATACATCGTGAAATCTCTACATTTTTTTTTAATAGTTGAAAGACTGTTTGTACGCCTTCAGTGTAGACAACGCACATACTAGTTTTTTGGTAAGTTGTACAGATTTTATTTAATTTTAATGTATGTGCAGATTTTTATTTAAACGTAAAAATTATTTGCATTATCAAGCGTGTTATTGAATTTAATACATGTGTGTGTGTGTGTGTGTATGATCAAATTATTATGTCTGTTACAAATTTTCTGAAAAATTGCTTTAAACAAACGTTTTTAATGTAAAAAATTTAGAAAGTAGGTCACAGCGTATGATGACATTTATATCTCTCTCTAATTCTGTTGTGGACATACATAGCTGTAAGCAGTGACTATCTCCTTATGAATGCGGAATGTAGACTTTCCTAAAATTATTTGCATTAAAACATTATCAAACGCATTATTGAATTTAATACATGTGTGTGTGCGCGTGTATGTGTATGATCAAATTATTATGGAGTGGGTTATACAAATAATAATAAAGTGTGTGTAATATATATATACATTTATTAAAATACATACACACAGCTCCAAGATTATATTAAACAGTTTTACAATTAAAAATACATACACAGCTCGAAGATTATATTGTTACAAGTATGAAAATATATCTAAACTAATATTTACAATTTAAAAAAAAAACATACACAGTTCCAAGATTATATTGTTACAAGTATTAAAATATATCTAAACTAGTTTTACAATTAAAAATACATACACACACATAGCTCCAATATTATAATGTTACAAATATGATGAAAATATATATATATTTAAAACTAGTATTTACAAAATATGTATAAAATAAGACTTAAACACGTCTATGTACTGTGTTGGACAATGGTGTATATTCTACAAGCGAATCATGTAGTATCATACAGTAGGCGGTTGTCTGTCTAGGAAAATTCATTGACGATTCAAATTCTAAACGTACATCAACTGCTGAAGACTTAAGTGTATCGTCTTGCTTGCTACAATCGAAAACAACCAGCGGGGCTTTTGATTTGAATAATTCCGGTGTCAGTACTGGGCTGCCGTCTAAACGGTGGTAATACGAACTTTGAAAACTGGTGTACATATTGTACAATAATGCAAAACGGTCTTTCCCAATATCCAAGTTTAAATTATCGTAAGGATAATAATTGTCGTTTAGAAACAGTCTCGCATTGATCACGTTACAGTGATCAAATTCATCAGCGTGTGCTGTCAGTACATTTTTTCTTGCTGTCTGAAACGCTAACACAACAAAGCGTGGTTTTTCCAGCTGACTCGAGGTCTTGACAATCCAATTCTGCCTTTTAGTCTGTGGTAAGGCAGGATACTCGTGCAACTCCCAGGTCCTAAAAGGCATAGTTATCGGGTGGTCTTTCTCTATATGAGTCGTAACAGTGGTAATCTGTACACATTAGCTACATGTACATAAGGCATTTTCCAGTAAACTTTATCTAGTTCAAGAACACAATTAGCAGTCGTTTGTCCGCTTACTAAAACCATAGCATTTATGTCGGTAGAAGCGCGTAGGAGTATAAGTTCTTGTTTCACGTTCAGCACGATGCGTGTATAGTCTTCTGCGAATCCCATTAGCATTTTGAGTGGTATACAAAAATTGAATTCGCCGTCATCATTCACTTTTAATATGTTCGTGGTCGGTGCCACCCAACCTGCGTTTTCCATTGCGTTACGTGCGTTGTTGTTGAGTGATAGAAAAGTTTTAATAGTTGGCGTAACACCGACGTTTCTGGTATGGTCCACTACCACGCCGGCCAACTCGTAACGAATCTCTTCAAAGAGAAATGCTATAGCATTGTTCACCAGTTCCACATTCAGTGCAGTATCTGCAGCCGCACTAGGGTTTTTAACCAACTTGCCTTCGATGTAGAGGAAACTTTCTGACGGCAGTGTAAAGACGTCCTGTTGTTGTATTGGCACACGTATTTCATCATTGTTTCCATATCTTGTTGTTGCGTACGGTGCGTGTGAGTGAAATGAAAAGTGTGTGATACTGTCTTCAAAGAACGGTTGCTGCTCCACTGATAATATTCCACTCGCCATGTTACTTGTTTACAACAACAAAACCCAGTGAAATCAGGAAACGGCGGTTAACTGATGTTAATCGTTTCAGTTTCGAACGAGTACTGATGCGTTTCCTAACTGATCTTTCTTCTTCTTTTATTACTGACGACGACTGTGGTAGCAGCGGTGGCGAAGAAACAAAGTACAAGCCCATGTCTATAGTCGTTTTAGATGTAAACGCACAGTGATGACTTCTCCGCGAAAATCTATTACGTCACCGTCCTGATCGTGTAAAGATAATGTTATGTTGTCCAAACGACTCACATTCACAGGTAGGTATATGACGTTTGTAGGCGATTAAATTATTTTGAATCCTGGTTCGACTGACGGATAGAACGAGTGCAGTGTGTGCTCGGTTTTACCGTTCTTGTATGATCCTTGCGCTATATTACACCTTATCAGTATACTGTTCACTTTTATAATGTTAACTGTGGCGTCAGACGTGTGAGTTTTATTCGCTTCAAGCAGACGCTTTCCCTTGAAACCCAACATATCACCGATACCGTACACTGTTTGTTGAAAGTCAATATCCAGTGCACAAGTCAGCTCACATTTCAGTGTATTGTTGTTAGGACGTAGACTAATCTTTGAGTCTCCTAACCGCTTTTTGAGGAAGGCTTCTATGTCACCGATTTCATAAGCACCTGTAGGTAAAGTTATCAAGTCCCACGTTGTTCCGTCTCGTAGTACTGGAAACACGTTGTTTTTTCCTTCAATCACGTTCGGTATACTGTTGTATGTAGTAAAGTCCAATAGACCTACATACCATTCGCCGTTTGTTAGTTCGAGAGGCGGGAAAAAGTCACATACAAGAGCAGCAGCATTCGTACCTGTTAAGGTGACCGACAGCGAAGACATCTTGTCGCTTACTGATCACTCGCGCGTTAAGAAGTCCAAACATAAATGCCCGCAGATGACTGTGTGTGGTGGCTGTTCACGTTCGTAATTGTAGTAAATGTCAGTGTCGGTTCCAAAATACTGTGTCAGCTCAAGAGGTGGCTGCATATTACCATACGCATCATAGTAGTAAATTTGTTTGTTTCGCTTCTTGTAGCAAACCCAGTGCGTACCAGGTCCTTCTGCACTGTCTAGATTAACAACTGCACTCTCATTCTTCCATGGTCGTGTGTGTGGTAAAGTGTTACGCATAAAAACTCCTCTGAAATAAGGTATTTTCAAAAGTTTTACGTACACATACAAATCACTGTCAGACAATGCACGCACTGGTATGCAAATTAGTTTTTTTGTCTGTAAGGACGTAGGTATAGACCTGACGCTATTTTTTTATTGTTACGTTTATGTCTTGGGACTGTTTTGCGTTTGCAGGTCGTTTTGCGTTTGTTCACGGATTGACGTTTAATTCCTGAACCCTTCTTCTTCTTGTTTTTTCTGCAACCACTACGCGAGCTCCCTCCACCCACTGCCGATTTCGCCTTCATCGCTGCCGCTACGGCCGCCGCGTACGCTCTTTCGCTGATGCCTGAATTCAAAGCTTTCACTCGATCCCACGCCTTGCCGGCTAGCACACGATCCGCTACGCGTCTTCGTTCGTTGTCCTTGTACTTAGCGTAAGCGATATCGTGTTCGCGACAGGCTTCGTCCAACTCGTTGATTCCGCGCTCGCCACGTGCCAATCTCTCTTTGAGTTTTGTTCCAGGTCCACAGAATCGGTAGCCCGGTAGGTGTAATTCTACTGGTAATGCGTCCACCGCTCGATTAATCAAAGTAGGTACTGACGAAACGATAGCGGGCACAGTGTTTTTAAGTATTTTTCCAATTACACCACGCCCCATTCTTCTTTTCTTACGAAGTACGTGCATTCTTGTAAACAGATCTCCAATCCTTGATTTCCGTTTCCGTATCGAGAACGTCTATTAAACGCCCCACCTCTTCAATATATTCAGACAGGACTGAACGCTGTGTCGTGCTGTCTTGATATTTATAGACAAACTTTATTAGATTGATTATATGAGCGTGAAATACCTGAGTGACCTTGTACAATTCGGTCTTTATATGTAATTTTAATTCATGCATTTGTCGTACAGTGACTGCGTCTTTGTCATTGACACCGTTCGCTATATTCGTAATTTTTCTTCCGGCAGCGTAGAAAGTATCGTTTTGCAAACTGATTGTGTGTGCATGTAAAAATTCCAAATTCACTGCGTCTTTGAAGTCAACAGGCGCTTGCACATGCTTAGTCGAGACAGTCATTAACGATTACGTTACCTGCACGATCTTTTTTCAAACTCTTCTCGTCTACGTATCGTTTTGTGGCTGCATCTCTTGATTTAAGCGGATCGTTTAGCCTTATTATTCGATGATCTTTTGCGTCTACGGTAGCGTTGTCGTCGTTCTTGTACTGTAAGCATGTGTCCTTTACGTACTGTAAAGAAACAACATCGTGCAACTCTTCAGGATCACCCAAGTTGCATATCTTTTTGTTTTTCACATCAAAGTGACCGTCGTTAGTCACTCCTAAACCGATATCCTCACGCAGACTTCGATGAGTTTCTTTTCGCACTCTTACAGCGCTGTCGTGTCTACCGAACTTGTCTACACTCATATTTATGAAGAAGAACTGATGGTTATAGAACGGTGCGTCTGCTTTTATATGATAATGCCAGTTTCACGTAATTCTTCCAATATCGAAACGATTTCATTCCTATGACCAGTATGGCCGCTATTTTGAGACGCCATTAACAGTCTCAATCTATTAACCAACTCGTTAGGATCATCCCAATGCACGTAATCGATTGCAGTGTTCGGTTTCATCTCCATATAGCCACTCCCTGTACGTTTTCGTGCAAACAATTTAGATATTACTAGTCGGTACTTGACGCCACTGTTACTGTTTATTCGCGTATTGTGTTTATATTTTTGTTTGTGTCCGTTGGTTGCTAGTAGTATAGACTTATATTTCCTCATATCATCATTATTGTATTTTTTCGGTAGTTTCATAAACAAAAGTTCATACAGACCAGGTGTACCCTCGTAAATTTTTCCTTTGACATGAAAGTTGTCGTTATCATCGATTTTTACATTTGAATCACCTATCATAAATTTACCACCTTCGTATCGAACACCATACATGCGATCTATAATCCGTTTACAGTCCGCCGATTCACACAAACGCATATATTTGTTTGCTAATGAATCCTCGCTGAAATGTAAAGCGTTAGGGTTCCATGCGCTATTGTCACTGAAATGAGAAGCGTTATGACTCTGCGTGCCACTTTCGTTTTCTGTTATTACGTGTTGTGTAGGCTCTTCTTGTTTTATCTGCTCCTCCTCCTCCTCCTCCTCCTCCATCATGTCACCACTTAACTTTCGTGAAATAACTTCTAACGGTTCCAGAATCGGTCTGTAATTTTTTCTAAACGCCTCGTCGCTTTCTCTGATACCGTGTTGTAATGCATGATATTTTTTCCTTATGTTGTCGCTTATCGTGTCTATATCATACGCGAGTCGTTCCTCCTTATTCATTGCCATCGTGTGTTAGCAAGAGGACTGATTACATTACTACAGTGCAACCACTTTTATACTTCGTCGGAAACAATTATGAATCGATCAAAGCCGATTCTATATCTACCTTCATTTATTGACGAGTCTTTGTCTATGACTAGAAATCCATAACGATCCTTCCACGCTTCCATGCAGACGTCTTTGAAAGCATCATATTTCATATCTATGTTAACGTGATCATTGTATGCATGTCGTAAATTTAGATCGTCTTGTTTGAACAATATCAACAAGTTAGCGTTGTCACGTACCAATTGTTTCGGTATCTGGCTATATGTCTGGCATAGATAGAATGTGTCCACACCGCTATGTCTCCCCATAGCAAAATACTTTCGAATATTGTTTTGTCTTTCACACGATACGTCATCGAATACGATAACAGAGTCGAGACCAGTGATTTCACTCGGTAGCGGGACTTCTTCGTTCTCGCTGTATGCATGATAACCTAAACCTTCATCAGCGAGTGATTTCATCACTGTTTCTAGCATTCTGTATTTTGGTTGAAATAATGATTTTGAAAACACGTATACGTTGCGGAAACGTAGTCCGTTGGCATCAAACAGTAGGTTGAATAGCACATTTGATTTCCCACAGGAACTTGGGCCTGTAACGATACAGCGAATACTGTTCGGTAATAGCGGGCCATGTTTACGCTTAGCACTACCTTCGTCACCAGCCAAAAAGTCCATATCCTTTATTGGTAATTTGTTTGCTTGCTGTACAATCTTCATCTTTGTGAATACCGAAAGCATACTGTTTTCATCACGTGCTGTCACCTTTTTTATATTAGATCTTTCTTATGTATCCACGCATCGTGTTTACCATCGAAACCGAGCCAACGAACACGCACTCTGTCACCTTTGCGTTGTAACACCTTTTCCACTAGGTATACGTCGCCGACTTTGGACTTACTAATCTCGTGCTCGTAAAAACCACCTTTCAACACTTTGTTTAGATGATCTTTTAGCAGATAAGTGACGGGGATAGTAGTGGATTGTACTTTATCCACAGTGAATATTTCGTTAGTCCAATTCGGCGTATAACCTTTGGCGAACGTCATTTTGTGCTTACTTATACGAACACGGTCACCGACTTTAAATTTGGGTGGTTTCGTTGGACTGATTTTAGGCGCTGTGTTCTTCCTTATTCGTTCCAACACTATATGTTCGTTGGCGTCATTCACTTCACTCGGTTTCATACCAATGGTTCTGTGTGTTGTATTGTTGTACGATTTCAGTAATGTAGGTAGTAGATCCAACCAGGGGTAGTGTCCTTGTTCACTGAAAGCTCGATACATGTGTGTCTTCAGTGTGCGATTAAAACGTTCCACTATGGAAGCTTTTTTCTCACTGTAGGTTGAGTAATGTTTCACATTATACTTTTTTAGTAACGCTTGTACTGTGCTGTTGTAATACTCCTTCCCGTTGTCTGTCTGTAAATATTTCATTCGATTAGCAGTTAGTATAGGCTCTAGTGCATGCTTTACTTCTTTTCCTGTCTTTGTTTTCAATGGTACAGCGTACGCGTACTTGCTAAACGCATTGATCACTGTCATCATGTACTTGTACCCTTTGTTCACTCGAGCGTATGGTATCATCTCCACAAGATCCGCCTGGTACAAGTCGTGTAGACCCTTCAATTCAACCGCGCGCCTAACGAAATTCCTTCTCGCTGCTCTGTGTAGCTCTAGAGCTATAGTCTTGCGTGCGTTGTTCATGGTTTAAGATACACTAACATAATACCAGCGTTAAAAATACTATATATATCTATAACAGTTTCTTTGTTTTTCAGTATTCATTCACACATCTGAATATCATCATGTCCGACCTTCAACAGAATCCAGAACATCAGCAGGAACAGGGACATCCTCAACAAGGTAAAAATTTTTTAAAATACCAATTGTCTCTCTCTATAATTATGTAGCAAACCAAATTTGTTTGATATGAATTAACTCTGTCTAACCTGTACAAGATAGTCTCTTGACGTTGTTTAGAAATTGATATGACGGAGAAAATTTTTTATGTTCTGACATAGGTTTGTCACCTTCTCCCCAATGTATTGTCTCTTGACATCGTTTAGAAATTGACATGACGGAGAAAATTTTTCATGTTCCACCATAGGTATGTCACCTTCTCTCCAATGAACTAATTCAATTCCGCAACAAAAGCATTTAACTCTATCGTCTATGAATGACATACTATGTCCACAAACATCATAATTTAGCGGATAGTAGTAAAACCCAGCAAACGCTAACTCGTCGGGACTGACAAACGTCACTTCCCAATACTTGAACGATTTTCTTCTTTCACTTTCAATGCTAAAATCATGAGTAGCTGCCATCTTCACAGTTTGCAATAAACTAACGTATTACTAACGTGTACTATCTATTTATTTACCACAAACATGAATGTGTGTTATTCATCATTCCTATTAGCTAATACATGTGTTTCTATTGTTTCAGATATGACACGATTTTATATTGTGCGAAACAGTAGTATTAGAGGATGTCTCACAACTTTTAATTACCTGCCTGTGTACACAGAAGAAGAAGATCAAGATATAGTACCGATAATGACCGAGGTGCGACCTTTATTGTGCAAGGATATTCTGGCAGAACAAGCACGTTTACGCAGTATCAAATGGCATATTGCGTGCAGGATACGTTTCACTAAAACTGCGTTAGATGGTGACAGCGGCGAAGAAAAAGAGGTAACCAAAGACGCCGTCTTCCACGGACGTTGTCGTACGTTGCTCACGGACGACAACGACGAGTTGAACTGTCTACTCGATGAATCCTATGATAAAATCATGAATAGCATATCCAATTTTACCCGTGACGGGAGCGGATGGTCGGTGGATGCTGTACTGAAGCTGGAACTAGTTGTTGGACGGTACCGACCTCTAGCAGCGTCCTCCTACCTTCCAACCCCGCGAAAACTTGCACTCACCAAGGCAGTAGTCAACATCAATAACTCCCAAGATGAAATGTGTTTTCTATGGTCCGTACTAGCTCACATACACCCTCAAGAACGTAATAAAGAACGTGTTTCAAAATACCTCTTATTCAAAAACACAATAAATATGTCCGGTATCGAGTACCCTGTTTCTATAAATTCACTTTCTAAATTTGAAACACAGAATCCCAATATTTCTATAAACGTTTTCGGCTATGATATAGACGACAATATCAGAAACGAATCAAAAAATGAGGTTTATCCGTTAAGAATTACCCCCAATAAGGACAGATTACATCATGTTAATCTTTTACTTCTGTCCGATACAAATAGCCGAAAACACTACTGTCTTATCAGTAGCATTAATAGATTGTTATCATCCCTTACAAAATGTAGCAATAAATCATTTTACTGCGACTACTGCCTGCATCGTTTCACCACAGAACATGGTCTGTCCGATCATCTCCCCTACTGCACACCTCACGGCGAGCAGAAAACCAAAATGCCTACAGAGGAGGAGAAGTTTATGTCATTTAAAAATTACGCGCACTGTCTTAAAGTACCCTTTACCGTCTACGCCGACTTCGAGTCTCTCATCACTCCGCTTCAATCGTGTTCACCTGGTAACAACGTCCCGACGACAGTGCACGAGTTAGGCGAATTCTACTCAGTTGATAGCAACGGTGCCCGTCAGAAAATAACTTCTCCTCCTGTATCGTCCACATCATACGAAGCGATGCATATTCCGTCAGATTTCTCCTATGCTATCGTGGATCATACACACAGACTCTGGAGAGAGGCTAAAGTTTATCGAGGTGAAAACGTTGTAGACACTTTCTTCTCGTGGTTGATGAAAGACGCTGAGGATATGATGAAGGTAGTACGACATAACGTGCAAATAATTATGTCCGATGATGACAATGTTGCGTTCACTAACGCCACCGTTTGTCATTTGTGTGAGCGCCCTTTGACAGACGATGACAAGGTACGCAATCATTGTCATCTTACGGGGAAATTCTTGGGAGCAGCCCACAATAGCTGTAATCTAAGCTACAAGATGCCTCGTCATATCCCCGTCTTCTTTCACAACCTTCGTGGCTACGACTGTCACCATTTAATGCAGGGTTTAGGAAAATATAAGGACCAACACGTATCCTGCATTGCAACATCCAGTGAGCGTTACGTGTCGTTCTCCCTGGGTCCCTTGCGTTTCGTAGACTCTTTTCAATTTCTTAATCGCTCTCTGGACACACTCGTTACCAATCTGTCCACGTCCGGGAGCCAATTTCCTTTGCTCAGAGAGGAAATGCTTAGACGGGGTTTCGACGAACAGACCAATCTGCTCGTACGCAAGGGAGTATACCCTTACGAGTACGTTGACAGCATTGATCGATTCAACGAAACAAGTCTACCCGCTCGTGAACACTTTGATAACCGGTTGTTGGAATCGGCTATTTCGGACGCAGATTACGAGCACGCACAAAACGTGTGGAGTGCATTCAATCTGCGTACGTTTGGCGATTACCACGATTTGTATTTGTTGACAGACGTAATGCTGCTGGCCGATGTCTTTGAAAGTTTCCGAGACATGGCCTTACGCGATTACTGCTTGGACCCGTGTCATTTTTACTCGCTTCCCGGACTCGCTTGGAACGCGATGCTAAAAATGACAGGGGTCGAATTAGAGCTGTTAACAGAGATAAATCTGCATCTGTTCCTTGAGTCTGGGATCCGCGGAGGCTGCGCGATGATATCCAACCGTCACGCAGTCGCTAACAATCCTCTGATTCCAGATCAGTACGATGTATCGAAACCGACCTCCTTCATTCTGTATACAGACTGTAATAATTTATACGGTGCAGCCATGTCGCAACCGCTCCCTTACGCAGACTTCCGATGGCTCGATCGTAACGAAATCGAGTCCTTGGACGTACGTAATGTGAGTGATGATTCCGACATCGGGTACATCCTCGAAGTCGACCTACACTATCCCGATACCTTACACGACCTGCATTCCGACTACCCACTTGCACCTGTGCGCCAGCGCATAACACCCGATATCCTTTCTCCCTTTTCCAAACGTTTACACGAGAGTATATACAGATCATCGTATAACGAATCAGGGTCATCCGTAGAGAAGTTGTTAACAACTTTGGAGGACAAACAAAATTACGTTCTCCATTATCGAAATTTGAAATTGTATTTAAGTCTTGGCTTAGAGCTGAAAGCGACTCATAGGGTGTTGTGTTTTAAGCAAAGCGCTTGGTTGAAACCGTTTATCGATTTCAACACCCGCAAGAGGCAAACAGCCGTCAACAGCTTTGAAAAAGACCTTTTCAAACTGATGAACAACGCCGTATACGGTAAGTCGCTGGAGAACGTACGGAAACATATAGACTTTGAACTAGTCTCGAATGAACGACGGCTTCAAAAACTAGTTTCCACACCTAGGCTAAAACGTATGATTCGTTATACGAACGATCTGGTGGGGCTCTCACTCCGTAAAAAATCCATTGTTCTTTCCCGTCCCGTGTATGTCGGCTTCACGGTGCTTGACGTTAGCAAAACGATAATGTACGACTTTCATTATCGTTATACTGTCGCCAAGTACGGTTGCAACGTTAAATTATTAATGACAGATACAGACACTCTGATGTATAGCATTCAAACATCAGACTTGTATGCAGACATGAAGAAGGACCTACACGTTTTTGACACATCGGATTACCCTACGTCTCATCCTTGTTATAGCCTTAAGAACAAAAAGGTTGTCGGCCTGTTCAAGGATGAAACGTGTGGTCGTCCTATTAGAGAATTCGTGGGTCTCCGTGCGAAATGTTATTCGTTCCTTGTGGCCCACGAAGATCCCACCCAAGAGTGTCAAAAACGTGTATGTAAAGGTGTGCCTCGAGTTGCAATTAAGAGGAGTCTGCGACACGATATGTATCGCAAGTGTCTCACTGATCATTGTCAGTTTTCTACCAGTGCGCTTTGTTTACGTAGCGATCATCATACGCTGTACACGATGCGTGTAAATAAGCAAGCGTTGTCACCGTATGATGATAAGCGTTATATATTAGACAATGGTCATGATACACTTGCATACGGTCATTATCGGATACGACAACGCATCAACATGGAGAACGACGACACCTCCCCACCTACTAAAAAAATTCGTCTCCATGTATAGTAACCCTCCTCAACACTTGTTTCTTTCGTCAGTTGATGTCTCTCGGTGCTTCAGTCCAGACGTCTGTAAACGTAAGTTCACATATTAATATCGCAACGATATTTGTATGTTTAAACATAATATATATAGAGTTTGTAATGTGTGTGGTTTCTTTGTCTTACAGTATTATGGATAACACTGCGGTTATAATCGACTTCCAGTGCTTTTTCGACGACAACGGAAAATATATTGTGAAGGAACTGTCAATCATGGACGTTCTGCGATTTGCTGGTAGACATTGGATTTTGACACCGCCTGCTACATCCGTTACGAATCCCAAATACGTTAGGACAAACCACTGGTTAACGTCAAATTATCATAGACTTAGATGGAGCGAAGGAGAGACACCATACGACAATCTTGTTTCATTGTTAACATCACATACACGTATATATAAATATGTGTTTGTGAAGGGTTTTGAGAAAAAACGTTTTTTGCAATCAAAGATAATACACAATAATATCATCAATCTCGATGACTTTGGTTGTCCTAAAAACATACCGTATATACACATACATGAACAGAGTCATGGAACAGAATGTCTTAGACATTTCAATTCTTCTGACCGTTGTGCCAACTATAAGGTGCATGCTATTCGGGAATGGATGATTCATGATTTTTGCTTTAAACAAACATTTTTAATGTAACAAATTTAGAAAGTAGGTCACCGCGAATGATGACATTTATATCTCTCTCTCATTCTATTGTGGACATGTACATACATGCATAGCTGTAAGCAGTGACTATTTTCTTATGAAAATGGACTTTCCTAATGACATTGTTTTATTTTTGGTGTCTCTAATTTCGTCTGTGGGACATGTTCATGCATGCAAATGAAAGTGGGACACCGACGTTACCACCACCACCACTATCACATTCTACTGTCCTTTTGTGACGAATATTCTGTCATTGTTTGGTTCTCTCTGGTTTGATACAGACGTGTTCACTAGTGTCTTCTAATAATGTCGTTTCTTGTAAAGTTTAATGCTGTAAGTGCTATCGAGTACAAACGATGTTCAGAATTGACAGTGAATAAAAAATATCCCATCATGGTCTTAACAAATGTGGACACAAAATATGGGAACTCTGTGCTTGCTACGTTGGAGGATGGCGACCGTCACTATCGTGTCTATCTTCCCAAGAGGTATGCAGGTGTCTTCACGAATGAGGAGCTCAGACATATCAAACCTAAAGAACTACATTTAGTGTATCGAGGGACGAGAAATCAAACAACACAAGTAGAGATTGAGTCCTAACGTCGTAAGTAGCAATCGTGTTAACAAACAATTTATTGATGTGTGTGTGTGTGTGTGTGTGTGTGTGTGTAGTTTCAACTCACTGTACTTAATACTTTAATAATTGAATTTGTATGTACATGATAAATGTATCATTGATTCTATTTAGTTTCGTTGAATAATAATTGGTTCGATTAGAAATTATTTGAAAGTACATTACCTTTATGCGATAAATGTATCATTGATTCTAAGTAGTATTTACAAATTTCCAGTGAATAATATTTGGTTTGGTTTGATTAGAAATTATTTGAAAGTACATTAACTTATGAAAAATGACATATACTTGAAAAAGTTTACTTACTTAACACATTTGATTCTTTCCACTAACTGTAGTTTCAACTCACTGTACTTAACACTTTAATAATTGAATTTGTATGTACATGATAAATGTATCATTGATTCTATTTAGTTTCGTTGAATAATAATTGGTTCGATTAGAAATTATTTGAAAGTACATTACCTTTATGCAATAAATGTATCATTGATTCTAAGTAGTATTTACAAATTTCCAGTGAATAATATTTGGTTTGGTTTGATTAGAAATTATTTGAAAGTACATTAACTTATGAAAAATGACATATACTTGAAAAAGTTTACTTACTTAACACATTTGATTCTTTCCACTAACTGTAGTTTCAACTCACTGTACTTAACACTTTAATAATTGAATTTGTATGTACATGATAAATGTATCATTGATTCTATTTAGTTTCGTTGAATAATAATTGGTTCGATTAGAAATTATTTGAAAGTACATTACCTTTATGCAATAAATGTATCATTGATTCTAAGTAGTATTTACAAATTTCCAGTGAATAATATTTGGTTTGGTTTGATTAGAAATTATTTGAAAGTACATTAACTTATGAAAAATGACATATACTTGAAAAAGTTTACTTACTTAACACATTTGATTCTTTCCACTAACTGTGTGTGTGTGTGCATGTGATAATTGAATATTATCGTATCAGTGATTCTAATATCGACTGTATTGTTATGTTACAGATAAACTTCCTTGTGAACTGTATCTACAGCCGTGAAATTATTATTTTAAAATCTTACAATGTCAAAAATTATTATTAATATTTATTTTATATAACAATGTTTGTTTGTGATATATGTATATTTAATCAATGTAAAATGTATTTTGAATAATTGTATTATAACGGTTTGTAAACTATATTTTAAGTTTGTGTACAGTGCTGTAAATATATATTTAATCATTTAAAACAATATTATTATTAATATTTTATATATAACAATGTTTGTGATATATATATATTTAATCAATGTAAAATGTATTTTTTGAATAATTGTATTATAGCGGTTTGTAAACTATATATTTTATGTTTATGTACAGTGTTGTAAATATATATATTTAATTATTTAAAACAAATTATGGTTTATTTTAATTTATTTCGTTATAAACCTTCGAATATGCATCCAATTATTTGTATAGTAATCAGAAATGTGTGAGAGAGACATTTTAATAATTTGCAGGTTGTATCTTACAATTACGAAAATTATTATACAATGTGTGTGTACACAAAACTTTTGAAAATACCTTATTTCAAGGAGATTTTTTTATGCGTAACACTTTACAACACACACACAGACTTGGCAGTATATTAATTTCTAAATCGTAGTCAATGACTGTCATGTGTCAAAAAAAGGACGCCACGAGGTAGGTGATAAATATATATTTCCTGGTGATTACATTTTAGTATCGCTAATTACAATAATCCATAAGTAGCACGACGCTTATGTAAAACTGATGACAACTGTGTCTAGAGACAAAGAGAGAGGAGGGGAGAGAGAGTTGATATCGAAGTCGTCGTCAACAATTTACTATAATATAGTTTGAATTTCCCACCGAAGAAAAATGTTGGCAGATCTGTTCTATACACACACACACAATAATGCAGGATTGGTAACCCTGATCATATATTTTAATATACACTATAATACACACACATATCAAGTTTGAACCCATACATAGGTTGGTAAACCTGATCATATAGATTTAATATACATTATAACAAATTTGAACTCATGCAAGGTTGGTACTCCCCGATCATATATTTAATATATACACTATAATGCATCAAGTGATAGAAAGTGAAAGTGATCTAAGCTCGCGAAAGGCGGCATATAAAAAAATAAAAAATTATATTCGCAGATGCTGTGGTCCAGATACGCGAAAAAGTCGCGGATCTTGACACAGATCAGCGAAAAAGTCGCGGATGCTGTGGTCCAGTAGAAAGTGAAAGTGATCTAGGCTCGCGGAAGGCTGCATATAAAAAATTATATTCGCGGAAATTAGAAAGTGAAAGTGATTTAGGCTCGCGAAAGGCTGCATATAAAAAATTATATTCGCGAAAATTCGCGGTCCAGGGTGGTGGGGAGAGCGTGGGAAAAAATCTTGGACCGCGGGAACGGCGGCATCTCTTTGATCTTGTTTTTTATCGTTTTTTATGTTTTTTAAGAAAGGCGGTATTCCTTTGTGAGTCAGAACCCTTATTTTCCCCCTACTCAAGAGCAAAAGGAAGTACACGAAGAGACGACAGCGTTGGTAGCTAATCTGAAAATCGGTCATAAAGAACAGAAGAATGACTCTTATAAATATGAGAAGAATAATTTGAAACAAGAGCAGTGTTATAATTGTGGAAGACAAGGTCATTTAAAAAGGGACTGCTTCAGGTGTTATACGTGCAAAAGAAAAGGTCATAAAAGTAACAATTGCTTCATGAATAAGAATAATGGACAGCGAAGATGGTCGAATAATCAAGAAAGAAGTAACTCGTCTTCTGGACAGAAGAAGTCAACATCGAGGATAGCACTAATAGGTGACAAAGGCAGCTATGGCAATCGGGATGACCTCTGGATTGTGGATTCGGGTGCGACGGATCATATGTCGAAGCATCGAGAATGGTTTTCAACGTTCGAAGAATATACAACACCAGTCAGTGTAAGAATGGGCAACGGTATGACAATGTCTGCATATGGTAAAGGTAAAATTGACTTTGAAACTTATAAAAATAGTGAACGAGTAGAAGGTACTATCTATAATGTATTATATGTTCCTGATTCAATGTATAATCTGTTTTCTGTTAAATATGCGGGTAAAAGGGGTATAGATTATGAAATAACACATAATGCTACGAGATGTACTTTAAAGCATGGTAATGAAATTCTTGTAACTGGTTCCGAATATGAGCCTGGTAGTTTGCTAAAATTAGACATTCAAACTTTAATTCCAAAAGAATGTAACGTGGTAGAACAAAAGAGTAGATCGAGCATTGCCAACGGTAATGTTTTACAATTATGGCACGAAAGACTTTGGCATCAAAATGTAAAATATGTGAAGAATTTTTTGAAAAATCTAAATATAAAATTTACGGATGAAAATTTCTTTGGTGAAGGTTGCGCTTATGGCAAAAATCATAGATTGCCTTTTCACAAAAAGATCGATCGTGCCACTAAAACTCGCGAAATAATTTATACTGACGTTTGTGGTCCTATGGAAGTAGAGTCTCTCGGTAGAAAGTTATATTTTGTTTCTTTTAAAGACGATTTTTCAAGTTATAGAGAAATTCATTTCATTCGAGAAAAATCTGAAGTAATAGAAAAACTAAAATCATTTTGTATCGGGGTTGAGAATCAATTTGCAACAAATATTAAAGAAATTCATTTTGATGGTGGTAAAGAATACGATAATAAAGCTGTGATCTCTTTTTTAAATAGTAAAGGTATAAAATATTCGATTAATGTTCCATATACGCCCGAACAAAATTCAATTGCAGAGCGCGATAACCGAATCATTGTAGAGGCTTTTCGATCAATGTTATATTCAAATTCAAACTTACCTCTATTCTTATGGGCAGAAGCAATGAATACTGCTGTACATGTAATTAATAGAACAGGCCCAACAAAACAAAATAATAAAACTCCTTATGAGTTATGGAATGGAAAAACAGCTACTGTTGATAGATTTAAAATATTTGGAACCATGTGTTATGTACATATATCAAAAGAAAAGCGTAAGAAACTTGATAAAAAATCGATGAGAGGTTATCTGGTCGGATATCATGAGGATTGTAAAGGTTATCGTGTATATGTTCCGGAAGTGCGAGATGTCATTATAAGTAGAGATGTACTTTTTAAACCTGAAAGAGTATTAGCTGATTCAATTATTTTGAATTCTTTGAACAATAATAATAAAGAAACTGAAGAAAATGAAATTATAACTCCTAAAAATAATGAACTTTTACTTAAAAATGAATCAAATGAGTTTGAAGAAAGAGAACCTTTACAATCTTCAAATAGCGATAACAATCAAACTGAACGACAATTGCGCGATAGAACAAAATTAAAACCTACAGAATATTATGGATGTCCGATCACGTTTATTGCTGAAAAGTTACCATCCAATTATAACGAAGCAATTACAAGTAAAGAAAAAGATAGTTGGCAAGCTGCAATGCAGGACGAAATAAACTCTTTGTATGAAAATAAGACATGGGTATTAGTAGAAAAGCCAAAAAATAAAAAGGTGATTAACAATCGTTGGGTTTTTGTGAAGAAGCTCAATCCAGATGGTACAGAACGTTATAAAGCGCGGTTGGTTATTAAAGGTTATTCGCAACAGAAAGATATAGATTATAAAGAAACTTTTAGTCCGGTTGTTCGCTTTGATACAATAAGATTGATACTTAGTATTTCTGCTCGTGAAAATTTACATATCGGTAAATTTGATATAAAAACGGCTTTTTTATACGGTGACTTAAAGGAAGATATATATATGAAACAACCTGAAAGTTTTGATGATGGAAGCTTACGCGTATGCAAATTAATGAAAAGTTTATACGGCTTAAAACAAGCACCAAGATGCTGGACTGAGCACTTCACTAATTTTCTTGTAAATTTATATTTTTGTCAAAGTACGGGTGACCCATGTTTATACATATATAACAATAATAATAATAAGATCTTGTTAGCAATTTGTGTTGATGATGGACTTATTGCAGCTTCAAATGAAAGTTTGATTGATAAATTGTTGAATGATTTGAGTAAAAAATTTAAAATTACTAGTACTAAAGAAGTTACTAATTATCTTGGAATTGAAATTTGTAGATTGAATGATGGGTCTGTTTTCATTCATCAAAGTACTTATATTAACAAAATCTTAGAAAAGTTTAATATGTCAGAAGCTAATATTGTATCCACGCCAATTGATTGTAATCATGATGAATATTTATCAAAAACTATTGTAAGTAATGTACCTTATCGTGAAATTGTCGGCAATTTGATGTTTTTGCAAATTGTAAGTCGTCCGGACATAAGTTTTGCTGTAAATATTGTATCTAGAGTTTTAGACAAACCAAGTGTAGCTCATTGGTCAATTGTAAAACGAATTTTACGTTATCTAAAAGGTACGATTGATTTTGGATTACTATATTGTAAGGATGGCAACTTTAAAGCTTATAGTGATGCTGATTATGCTAGCGATACAGTTACACGTAAATCAACTTCTGGCGTAGCTTGTATGTATGCAAATGCTGCAATTATTTGGCGAAGTAAGAAGCAACAATCTGTATCATTATCAACAACCGAGTCAGAATTTGTAAGTGCAGCATTAGCAACAACTGAAATAATGTGGTTAAAGAAGCTATTTAATGAATGCGATTGTAAGACTGATAAATATGATTTATATATAGATAATATGAGTGCATTAAAACTTATAAGTAATCCTGAATTCCATCAAAGGACAAAACATATTGACGTGAAATATAATTATGTACGTGATTGTTTTCAAAATGGAGAAATTGATGTGCATTATGTTAAAAGTGATGAACAAGTTGCTGATATACTTACGAAAGCTTTGTCAAAACCAAAATTTGTTTATTTAAGATCTAAACTTGGACTTAAGAGTAAAAATGAATTTTTAAATTAATGTGATTGTGAGAATGTAGAGTTTTAGGGAGGGTGTTGAGAATTTACTAGAAAACTCTACATTCAATTTTAAGTAAGTATACCTGTTATTGTAGAGAGAAAGTTTGTATTGTGCGGTGGGAGGTCTAGCTACCTGGGCGGGGCCTCAGCCCACACACATGCTTGTTTACTGTGAGAAGTCTACAAAAGTAATGTTCTGGAAGTTTTAAATAAAAGGAAAAATCTGGAAGCTTTTTTCTATATAAACAGAGATGCACTCGACCAGTTAGTTCAGTTTTAAATCTGCTTTTGTAATGTGTATTTCGTGTGTCCGTTGTATGTATACTTGCTACTAAACTGTTCTTCAATAAAGTGTGTGTTTGCTCCTGTACTTAAATTATTAATTATTTTTAACCATACCTCAACAATTGTAAATGTAAAAAGAGTTTAGTTTTTCTAAAGGCTTACTTTTCTAAAAAAGGTTTGCAAGATTTGGTTAAACGAAAGACTACGTACCGAGAACGATCATGACGACGCTTGTAGGCCTCCATATTAACGTAATATACGAATAATATTGTTGTAGAAACAGAGAGAGCCTGATGAACGTGTTGCTGTCATGCATGTTTGGAGCAACAAACGTTAATAGAGAAGCGTAGAACACAAGAGTAGCCAAGTTCTGAACGCTTTCACTGCCCTACAAAACAACTTTTGTAGAAACAGTGAGAGCCTGATGAACGTGTTTCTGTCATGCATGTTTGGAGCAACAAACGTTAATAGAGAAGCGTAGAACACAAGAGTAGCCAAGTTCTGAACGCTTTCACTGCCCGACAAAACCACTTTTGTAGAAAGAGTGAGAGTCTGATGAACAAGTTGCTGTCATGCATGTTTGGAGCAACAAACGTTAATAGAGAAGCGTAGAACACAAGAATAGCCAAGTTCTGAACGGTTTCACTGCCCTACAAAACCATTTTTTTCCATAACAGAAATGAAAGTGGGTGGTTTTACTTTATTTTATACTCCTGTGTTAAAAAATGATGCCAATATAGCTCGTAACACGTACGGTTTTTTTGTTATGGGGCTGGAGAAATTCAATAAAAACTCATTTTTTGATCAAACAAGTATTTGACAATCTTACGTTTCTCAAACTAATACAATGGAAACATACATAATTATATTTATTAATGGAAATCCAACATTTATAGAAAAGAAAAAGTCAAATAAACTGCCCATTGTAACTATAGCTTGGGTGGATTGTTTAATTTTTTTCTCTTGTGTTTGGTTTTATCTTCTCTCATCAAAAGCTAGCAATAGTCACCCATCATATCAGGATCCCTGGTATCGAGTTTCCACGGTTTTGATGTCTTGATGGAATCTCTTCCTGTTCATCTCACACTGCACCAAGATTTTGTGGAAGAAACTCAATGTCAGAATGCAAAAAATGCATTTTCAAAGACATGCGGCAGCCTAACCTCTTATAACGACGTTAACGGTCACTTAACAGGAATCTTATAGTTTTTATTTATTTATTTTTTTTAATTTCTTAGAAACCCCTGAACTACCTTTACAAACGACTTCCAAGCCGCCAACTCTTTTGGCATTAGTTTGTCTTCAAACTCATTTTTTCTCATAACTTTCTATATTTGTGGTCCTACAATACACCTGCTCCCTCGGCTCCGCAAAAATGTCACGTAGAAACTGGAAGCCATCGCCATTCTTGTCCATAGACTTTACAAAATTTTTCATCAAACCTAGTTTGATATGCAGAGTTGAAGGAGTACTATCTGTGGATCAACAAGCGGGATGTTATTGACATTGGCAGTTCCAGGATTCACTTATGCCCTCTTTGGCTAAACGTTTCTCACGTACCGATGTTTAGTAGCCCTGACGTCCCAGAAACATAGGAAACAACAGTAGCTAGTGAAACCATCTTGTAGGCCAAACAACATAGCTATTATCTTTAAGTCACTACAGATTTGCCAGTTGAAAACCTTAGGCCTATATCTAATTGAATTTAAGATGATAGCCATGTTGTCATAAGTTTCCTTCATGGAAACTGAGTGAGAAAGTGGTTTTGATGGCACTTTATTTCCATTGTGTAGTAAAACTGCTTTTAAATTGTATTTGAATGAGTCAATAAACAAACACCATTCCTCAGGATTATGTTTTATTTCCAATTCGTTCATCAAACGGTCAATATTAAAACACACACACAACGGGCCTTTCATTTTAAATAACTGTGGCAGTTTTTCATTCCTTCTTCTAAATGTTGTTATATTTATATCCCTAGCCAAAAGATTCCACTTCTGTAGCCTAGAGCCTATAAACTTTGGATAAGGTTAAGTCTGGACTAAATCATTTAGTTCCTGCTGTTATATCAAGTGTGTATCACTTGACGTTTCTGGGACAATGCTTTCTTCTAAATTATCTGTTTTCAGTTCATTTTCCTCCTACTGCTCACATCAGGAATTTCAAAAATTTCACAATCGATTGGAGATTCAGGTATTGGATTTTTGGATATTTTTACTACACAACAATACTACAATATTATATGTATTATGTCTATTAACAAAAAATATGATGTGCTATGAGTTATAGAACAACATAACTATTAATGGGGAGCAAAATGAAAAAGAAAAATGTTGGTTTGGTCAATGTTATGAAAATTGTGTAGACCAGTGTTTTGTATAAAATATTAAGTTTACATAAGTATTTAAAATATTTCTTTTAACTGCTTGAATAGATCAACAAATACTCGAGCACTGAACGAGTTTCATAAATGTAAATATTTGGTACATTTCCGAATACTCAAATAACCTACTTATGTTTACAATATCTGATAATTTAGTATAAATTGTTGACAGTGGAGGGATATTCTGATAAAATGCAAATATTGAATTAACAACGCGCCAGACAGCGAGGCGTCAAAAGTCAGCAGCCAGAGATAAGCTGGGGCAAAAGTCGTGAGTACTAATACAGATTCAGACACTTGTTTTCGAATAAGTTATTATTTTCTCGATACATAAAATTTTACTATTTCGTAATGCTCCCATTCCATTCCGTGGTTTCTTATTAGTTGTATAGATTGATTTTTGGTGATGACTTAATTTATGATTCACAATTAAACTTTAACAGATATTGTTTGAAGATTTTAGACGGCGGAGTCTAAGAACATGATGACATCTGGAGATTGATAAATACTTTGGTTTGGATTTGAAATCTAGAAAACCGCAAACAGTAGTGATAGAAAAATTATGGTCTGTGAAATATCCTACCCTAGACCTTTCAAATCTATCATTCTGGAAAAGTCACAAGGGATTTCCATTCTAATACCATGCACAATAAATATGAGTCTTTAGCTAGTAGTGTTGAAATAAATTCACTAGTTTCATGTTTTATTATTAAAGATAGAAACAAGCTGGGCCAACACTGGATTTAAACACGTAACGAAATTTAGTTGAATCCATTGATGGCCATGAAATTACTGCGAACCACATATGTTCATCACTGTGTATTGTTGCTTTCGGTCAAACTATGCCTATCGTGATGCAATAGTCTAATAATGGAACAATGAAGTCTTTCATCTAGTATTAATTTTCTAAATATAATTAATTCACTACCGACTCGGAACACAAAGTTTTTTACGGGTAAAAACGTAAAAGTTTTACCTTATAGCCTGAACCGGTTTTCGGTTTTAAAAAGCTTCTTCAAAGGCTGCCGTTGGGAGCACTGTCCGTCTTGCTCTTGCCGACGGTATCGACTTTTGAAAGATCGATGTGTGTGTGGGGTGTGATATGTTCGAATTATGCGTGTGATTTGAATTGTGTCTGTTCGTTTAGGATGTCATTTGTATGTGTTTTCGTGTGTTTGTATATTTCCAATTGTTCTAGACTGTCTAGTTTTTGGCCTTTTGTGTGTACGTGTAGAATTTCATTGTTATTGTCGATGTTTTTGTATGTGTGATTTGCTTCAATGAGATGGTTTGCAAAGGTGTCATTGAAGCAAACCACACATACAAAAAAATCAGCCTTTTTTAAAGATAAAACTCGTTATCTAGGGTAATGTGCAGGATAAGCGTTTTATGGGCTACTGTGCAGTAACAGTTCTTTTACCCACAACTAAAAATGTTCAAAGATCATGGAAGTATGATAAATTTCTGTTCTTTTTTTATTCGGCTGCCATATGGTTAGGATGTTTTCCATGAACCGTCTTCTCCGTCTGCACGTAGGATAATTACCAATTATCCTTGGTTGCATCGAATGTCCTCAGCCCGATGTGTAGGCATAAGAAATGTCGCTAGCTGCTCACAAAGAAAACTAGTTAGCCTACAAGCTCACTATCTTCCTTACTGAGGGAGCTACTGAGGCATGATATCTACTTAAATGTTTAGTCAGCTGATTGTAAAACTCATGCCATGCAATCACCTTTTTCCCGTTCACTCTCTTATGCACAGACGCCTATACCCGTTAATTTTATCTACTGTCCTGTAGCATTATGTCAAAACGATCTATCATCACCTTGCCAAAAATTGGTAATGAAGAGTATCATATGATTTTCGCGTTTCTGAACTGTATTGGAATTTTGTTTTTCCTATGACTAATTAAATCTTCTTTCTCTGGTTCCACATGTTGCGCTGGTAACTAACCCATCCTCAATGTCTACTGTCTTTGAATTCCTCACCTCCAGGCTTCAAAACACCTCCATTCGGTTTTTTCTAACTTAGGTGATCAACAAGCTGTAATTTGTGACTGAGGTTTGATTTTTTAATGAATAAAATTAATTAAAAGCCGTTTTGACTTAGAAGCATAGAAAATACATAGGCCTATTTATTTTAATATGTGCTGAACATATGTTTTTATTAAGCTTGGATTAGTATACCCAAATAAATGTTTAAACGTTGTAGTTGACTAACAACAGGAAGCCAGATTATTAGGTAAGTCATATATAGGCCTATATTTTCGTTTTAAAGTGAGTTTTCTCTGGGTGCTTAAAACTGAAATATTTGAATCATATTCAGCTTCACTGAAATACTGTCACTCATATAATCGCATATCTTTTATCGCCAATTTTATATTATTCTGCTCTTTTGTCAACAATATACTTTTTTAGAAGACTGATGTTAGAAGACTTAGTGTCAGACAATACCGCCAGTTAGACAGGTAGGCAGTTTACACAAGAGGGCTTTTGATTTACATTATGAGGGTTGCAAAATCTAAAGTCTTCCGGGACCTGGTCAAAACTGGCTCATTTGGTTGTCGTGTGTTACAAGGCTTTAAGATATTTTCGCCAAACATTTACACTGACCTCTCGAATGTTGACGCTATTAGAAAACAGACGTCACCCGAATATTAATCCTCTTAGAAGTCATGTAGATTTATTTCGTTTGGGAATTCCATTTGTTATCAGTGTTTGTGACAAGGGTTGATTACTTTACTAGATAACTCGACCAACTAAAATAACTCTACCAGTCACAAACAGAACTGACAACCTTTGCTTTCATAATCTTCTGTCCCAGTTGTCAAACAAGATTATTACTTGTGCTTTATGTGTAGAGCATGTTTTCACTTTTATGGATATTATTTGTTCTCTCTGACTTGCTGTTAAGCCAACTTGTTATACTCTGCATATTTGGGATTCTATTTTAAGTCACTTCATGTTTGTCAGCAAAAATATATAATGTCGTTTTTTCTAACAAATAAGTGTTCAGTGGACGCTGGTATGTTTAACAGTTGATAATCAATAAACGTAATACAAACATAATATGGTATATATAATGATACAAACACTTACTTGGCTACAGCTGTTGTCTGGAAAGTATAGGCGTCAACAGACTTTATTGTTAAAACTCCGGTCATTCACCTAACTATTTAGTTGCTTGAATGCCTCCTTGGTTAGAACACGTAGGGCCTACGCCGGAATCCTCAAATAAGTCACACAATACTAAGGCGCAAGCACGATACATGTAATATATTATGTACACAGACCTAACACGTACCTACTTCGAACATAAAGCAATGTTCTTCACCAGCAACGACATTGCGTTTTATGGCAAGGGAAATCGTGAATCGACAGAGACATTTTACGGAAGATAGGGATTACACAATTGTGGAGTACAACAAGGGTGCCCATTATCACATTCTCTTTTTTATTTGTATACAAACGATGTCATACACAATAGGCAGGTGAACCTTACGGAGCTCTTAATGATTGGTAATCCTGAAGTTGACAAGTTGTTGTTTGCTGTTGAACTGACTCGGCTTTCAGATTGCTGCACGCTCATTGGATAGAATCTACAAGGGTTTCGGATTACAGACCTCCACATAGAAGGCCAAGGTGACGAGTTTTCATGGAGCTTATCCCATACGAGCAAAAATTATTGCAGGTGGTATCGTTCTGGAGCAGGTCAACAGTTTTGAATACCTGGGCTGTAATGAGTCACATATTACAAACAATAACGTGGTGAACAAGCTACGTAAGTTCAATCATAGGGTGCAGGACCATCAGGAAGACTCTAAAATCAACGAGTAAAATAATATGCCTGAAGTTAAACCCATGCTTCTCTATGGGTCTCAGAATTAACGAAATCCCAGGCCAGTCCTGTTCAAGCGGCCGAAATGAGATTTCTCAGGCATCTGGCAGGGTATACTTTTCAAGATCGTAGAAGAAATGCAGATATGTATGAGTGTAATCGATAAGACTGCAGAATATCGGCTAAAACGGTTGGAACATCCAACCAAGTGGATGGCTGACGTATCCTCAAATAACTATTGAGTTATAAGCCGAAAGGACGGAGAGGTGTGGGACGTCCGAAGAAGTGCTGGAATGACCAGCTCTAGTCTATCTAATTGGGACATATGTACTTGGTTTTGGTTAAGATCCTTGTTGAGGATGATGATGATGATGACGATAGAGATGATAGGTTATATGTACTTATGGAGAAAGTAAATTGAAGAGTAGCTCCATTTAAATAACAGACCTAAAACGATTTAATTATTTAGGAGAAGATGAGCTTGGGAAACAAAAGTGATAATGAAGTGATGAAACAGCATAGAACTTGAGAAGTACGGAAACCAAAGGATATGGCGAAGAACCGGTAAATATAATTAAGGCTTAGAGGGAAAATGCAATAAAGAAATTACTAAACGGTAATATTAACAAATAAAGTACACGATAAACGAGAGACTGACCAGATGAGTTGGATTTATTGTCACAGTCCAATGGCACAGCGTGCAATGACTACAGGCGTTTTGGCGGGACTGTGTACAACTGTGGTCAGTGCAAGGGAGGCAAGAATTGCAGTCAAAACTTGTGCCTCACATAGTGCGTAGATCGCCCGATTCGAGAGTATTGTGTCTTGGACTTGGACAATTCGTGGAACGATTGGCTACACCTAACATATCTCAGAGTACAAGTGTAATGTTGAGAAAATTGAAATGAGAGAGCAAAATGCGTTGGCTGAGGATCGGTTAGGATTCCAAAGGAAGATCAGGATTATAGTGATATGATGAAGGATGGTGCATTAGTATGCTAGCGGAGGGGTAAGCAGTTATCTGGAATGTTCTTATATCGTGTAAACTGTTGTTAAAAATCTGAAGATGTGGTAAGGATTGTATGCAACACAACGTTTTTCAATTAAAAATGATGATCTGCCTTTACCAGTTTCCTTAAATTTTATTACGATCCCCGGGTCTTTTTCAATAGAACCCCGCAAACTATTCATCAGTGTTCATCTTTCATGAAACTGACTATATAACAACTTGTACACGGTGGCGTTATTGTCACTCTACCTCACATTAGTAGCCTAGTTCTCAGAAAAACCTAACAGACGAGTAACAGACGATGTTTTTTACATTCACCAAATTCTGTGCTGACGAGTTCGGTATGTGTAGACTGGAAGAGTTAGCCTACATGCGTGAAGTTTGGGCCAGCTCTCTGCTCCGTAATTCTCTAGTAATAGCAGGGCTGGGGAAAACGGCTGAAGTAGATGAATCGTGCTTCTCTCGCAGTGGGTGTTTGGCGGTATCTGCCGCGAAGATAAAGAACGTTTTGTTTATGTTGTACCAGACAGAACCGCTGAAACCCTGTTTGAATTAGAGCCTGTATGAAGCCTAGCACATTATTTCTGATTTATGGAGAGCGTACGATGGAAGACCAAACTTGTCAGGAATGAATTTCCTCCATTTGACGGTTAGTCACAGTCAGAAATTTATGGATCCTGACTGTAAGTGGGGCACATACGCATACGATCGAGTCCTTATGGGCGGCCGTTAAACGTCGCAACAAGCGTGAATGCGGAACTAACCGGAATCAGCTAGATCCTTACCCTTTGTGAATTCATGTGGAGGTATCGCCACAAAGACAATGATTTGTTTCAACAAATTTGGACAGATATTCATGCGTACTGGCCGCCTCAATAATGTGTGTATAGCTGAATGATGTATGTTAATTATATTACGTTTAAGTGTAGGTGGTACTGTAACAGTACTACTGTTGAACAAACTGTATCATGTGAATCACCAACAGACGGTTTATATATTAGAGGAGTCACTGGAATAATTAATAATCTTCCGACTGTAGACAGTGTATAGAGTATAGATAGTACAATGAAAGATGAACAAATTGCCGAAGTTAACGAATGCGGGGTTATATCGAAAAATACTATCCTCTACCCCTGTGAATTCGAAAATAACTATTTGAGTTCCATGTGACGTCTACAAAGCTACTCCTTTATCTCCAACTAATGGTATTTTTGTTGCCTTTTTATTTTATACCAATTATTTTATACCAATGATCGATTAGTGATTCTTCCGCTTTTATAAGAAGGCCTACATTGACTCTCCAATTACTGTTCCAAAAGGGGCAGGATAAAAAGGATTTCCTGACTTACGGCCTTCATAGTGGTTTATGGAATTTGATAAAGTGTTGGCTTTTTTATTTGGGCTATCACTGGATCGTCAGAGGCTCGAATTGGAAAACCGGGAGGACAGAGTGGTGGGAAAATCGCACAAAATCGTTATATTTTACTTTGCTGCTAACCTTCAGAATAACGCCTATTCTTTTCTAGTTTGGTGTGGTCAATGGACCTTTGCTGGCTTCATCCATATTCTGTAAACAGTGACTCGGCTGGCACATGTTGTAGGTACAGTTTCTTTCACATCATCGTCGCTTTACTCTGGACGTGTCTTCAAATATAATTATATACGTTTAACGTTATTTCATGTTCAGCACTTCTCAAAACTTTCTTTCCCCGAGGCTCCATTCTACTAACTAAAAAGTAATGTACACAAAGAAAATAAAAATCAAGTGGTATAATAGTATAATGAAACAAAACACAAGTGAACCCGGTAAATACATACACTAAACTGCCATAACATTCCAACTGGGCCTGATGTAAACAAACACACGTGACAGCCGGAAACAACTGTGCAAAGCACGCGCGCGCGCGCGCACACACACACACACACACACACACACACACACACACACACACACACACACACAAAGATTAGACTAATTGCATAAAAGTACATACGATGTCAGAAAAAGTCAGTGAATTTTCAAAATAGAAGTTTTATATAGGCCTACATAACTTAAAAGTATAGGCTATTTCAATCAATTTCTATACTATACTCTTTTGTTAATTTTTCATATATAACTGTAATCTGTAAGGATGTGTACACAGGCACAGACACACCACGCGCGCGTGCGTGTGTGTAATGTTTTAAAGTTGTAAACATAGTTCATCCAGAAAACAGCTGCGCAATCAGTCAGAGTAGGCCTATACGGCGTGTTACAAAGTGCTCCGTACCTACATTATTCAAAGGCGTAATAAGTTGGGATGGCTTTAAAAAATAATTTTGATATTGTCTTAACAAATCTCTTGTTTACACCATGCAGCTACCCCCAATAATAAAAAAAAGTTCCTAGCTGATCGACTTTTTGCCCTCAATACTGAAAAAACCTGAGGTGACTGTAACAAAATATTTTTTTCTTTGCTTCAGTTAATACATTAATGCAAGGATACAGAGATCTTCAAGAACTCAAAAAATAATTTCATTTAAGTGTCTGGCATCCGAGTAATGGCGAGTTGAGTTTATAAACTACCTAAAACTTCTGTTTTTCTCATAGGAATTTTTATTTTATTTTTTGTAGTTATATTTGTAAGTGTAATTTTTTAAAGTAAACCAAAAGAAGTAAAGTAACATTATTTATAATGCAAGACAGTATTTTATAAATAATTCAAAACTATAAAATTTTTAATTTAGCTTATAATCCAAATTAAACTATAATTTTTGTAATCTCCGTGAAATTGTGAGAAATATGAGTCCAAACAACACATAATTGCGATAAATATGAGTATTATAGGGATTTCTAAAGCAAACGCAGAATTGGACTACTTAATAAAGATTTTATTATAAAATAATAGGTATGTTGGTGATATCTTGATGATTATAAATAGAAATATATTTACAATTTACATTCATGGTGCAAAATTACGTCGGTAATATGAAAATATGAATTTTTTCTTCAATAACTAATGCTGTCTTGTATGTAATATTCATAAAAAATTATTTTATTTAAAAATGTATTCCAATGAAAAATGAAAATGGATTGATATGATAACTTACACAACTGTATACAATTACATACAATTATCTATTTAGGTACTATATTTGCAATATAAATATTATATTAAAATTTAAGCACAGTACTCGAATGAAAGTTAATTATAAAGCACTAAAAATTACAAATTTACGATTAAAAAGGATCGTATTTTTTTAACGAAAAATATTTTATGCAATATACACATACAATACTCTTTAATGCAATAAAGGTAAATAGTGCGTGAATAAAGGTAAAGGAATTGTGCGTTATTATCAACGAAAATTAAATAACATTTGCAAAATACTAATTTCTAAAGCCAAAATGAATATTAAATTAGACTTAATTGTACATCTAAAATATATCACCACCACGTCGTGTTTGGTGTCATTTTCTTTAAAATTTTATGGAGATTACAAATATGCTAAGCTAGTTTGTTAAAAAATTCATATTATAAAAGTTGCAGTTAAGTAGTGGACGCCCCAGTAGATGACTCATACCCCAGGCGTTTGTGTGTGTCTTAGTAAGGGTCTCCTAATCCCTCAGATGCCATGCGACTTGGAACGTCGTATACTGTAAGTATGTACATAAATTCATAATAAATGTTTCGGTACAGATTTTGTTTTACGAATTTCATAATTTCACTATATTGCATAGCTCTGAAAGTAAGAATTATTTGTTCACTTTGTAAGTTAGAGCTTTTTATAACATAATTTCAGGTGTGTTAAAATACTTCTCTTATTTGTTATGTTTTTAAATTTTTCTCTAAAATGTTTTATAAAATATAGCGTTCTGAAATGAAATTTTACACGGTACAAGGATGGAAAATATCACATACAATATTAAATAAACAATCCTCACTTCAATCTTACTCAATGGTGTCAATGGGCTTAATAAAGCTGGCCGATAGCCCTTGGTAATATTCACAAGTTGACAGAAGAGAGTGGATAAATTGTCTTCTTGCTTCTACCTAATATTTAAATGTAGGTACAGCTGCAGGGAGAAGAGACCAAGAGCGTTCGTACAGCCAGGCGTTTAGATGATTTCTATACTCATTCAAACAATGGGTAGGGCTGAAAACAGAATATGACAAACAAAAAGAGAAGAAGATAAGAAAGAGACGTCCAAAACTAAACCGTTAAAAACGTATTAACGGTTTTATCGATTAGAGTTAAAGTAATATTATTAATACATTCTTGATTAAATGATTTTTTGAAACACACAGGCAATACATTTGTGAACTGAGAAAAAATTATTTTACAGAAACCTACTGCTGCGTTAAGCACTACTGTACGACCTTCATAGAGAATACGTATAACAAATTACAGTAGGGCAATCTCAAATTATATTCATCTTTTTTTTTCCAAATTTTCACTCAGTTCAACATTTTCCTTTACGTATACAACCCACTATTCAATATTTATAATAAACAATAATAAGTAAAGTCATTATAAATGATTTATGTTACAACCGAGACCCGTACACAACACTCGTTGATGGCGGAACATTCTGTAATGTGCTTGCTGTTTGTATCAAATAGTTTCGCAACGTTACCTGGTTTTCGAGAAAGTTATTTTCTTACAATCACGTTCTGTTTACTTTATTTCGCCTTTTGGCGTCGCTAGTTACCACGACCTTCTTACCTTCTTATATTTGTACCGTTTTATGATTAAGTACAAATATATTTATTATTATTATTATTAGCGGGGGTCCTACAGTCTATGCCGCATCCCGCATTTCGTCGCCATTTCTCCCTATCTTTCCAATCATCGTCTTCAATAGCTCGATCTCTCCTGCTTTTCCTAATTCCTGTTCTCCATTGTGTTGTCAGTCTTCCTTTTCTGCTCCTGTTTTGTGGTGTGTAAGTCAATGCTTTCTTTGGCCATCACTTCTCCTCCATCCTCATTACGTGACCATAACATTGCAACTGTCTGGATTGTATTCTTTCTGTTGTAAATATGCGCCCTGTTTTCCTTCTTATATCTTCGTTTCTAACGTGTTGCATTCTAGAAATATTACACGCTCTTCTTAAGAAGTCCATTTCCACAGTTTCTATCATCTTTTTCTCTATATCTGAAAGTTGCCAGCATTCGCAGCCATAAGTTAAAATGGGCTTCACAATAGTTGTGTAGATTATCAGTTTAGTTTGAAGTTTCATTTTGTTTGACCAAAGTAACGAGTTTAGCAAACGAATAGCCTTTTTCCCTGTTGTATCCTATTTTTGATGTCATTCTTTGTTGTTCCATCTTCTGAAATAATGCTTCCCAAATATTTGAATTCGTTACACTTTCCGATTCTATGGATTTGCAGATCTGGGTTTTCTTCTCGCATGTCTCCTATTTTAAGATATTCTGTTTAAGTAGTCTTTATGTTTAGACCCCATTTCTCGTACTCCTCTTTCAATTTTCTAAACATATAGTTTGTGTCGTCCTCGTCACACGCTATAATTACCTGATAGTCGGCAAATAGGAGAGTTGTTAAGCACTGCTCATCCATTTGAATTCCCATTTCTGAAGTTTTTCTTCTCCAGTTACTGATGGCTTCTTGGATATATATTTTAAACAGGGTAGGTGACAAACTGCACCCTTGCTTAAGCCCTTTTGTGGTAGGAAACAATTCTGACAGAACATTTCCCACTCTCATCAAACTCTTTGAGTTCTTATATATGTTCCAGACAGCGCGAATATAAATTTTGCTCAGGCCAAACTTTGTTAATGTTTCAAAAAGTCTTTTTAAGGGTACAAATATACGGTATTTAACTAACGTTTAGAATTTAAGTCTGTGCAAGGAAAGCAGAACAAGTATCACTGACACTTGTAATGTCACAACAAAGGTTATGTAATTGTAAAAACGTGTTATCGTTAAAACGAGATTGTTTCCTTAGATCGAAAACTTTTAATGTTCCTATATCCACTATATATTTACTTTATATCCACTATATATTTACTTTAATGTTCCTATAGCCACTATATATTTACTATCGTTTAATGTTCCTATATCCACTATATATTTACTATCGTTTAATGTTCCTATATCCACTATATATTTACTATCGTTTAATGTTCCTATATCCACTATATATTTACTATCGTTTTCTCTCTCTATTTATTATCTTTATATTCCCATCTTACGTTGTCATATTCTGTAAGGAACAGTAATTGTGACTTTGAGTTTCCCGTTCGACGGCTGTAAGTTTATAGAACTGCCATATGGTTGCCATTATAATTATCACCTTTATGTATTAGACTAAAACAATCTTCTTTGAGAAGTGGACGTTTGCCAAGTGTGAGAACAAAGGCTATGATGTGCACACCACGTTTCTATTTACAGATCTTTTACATCATTTAGCACATACAATTTTCAGCCATTTAACCTAACAACAGTAAACTACGTAATGTTATAAGTTTTCAGGAAATTTACCAAAAAGACTTATGGAACCAACAGATCTTAGATATTTATTTAACGTATGGAAATAAGAAATAAGATAAATGTAAAGCAGTTGACAAGAGTAAGAGAAAGAGAGAGAAATGAAAGAGCGTGAATATTTAATAGACATACTAGAGTGAACATACTAGAGGAAAGGAGGGTCAATATTTTTAAGTAATATTTTTCATCCTCTTACACACACATCCTTTTGTTTTATGTTGCTGGCATTATGCAGTCACTTATACTCTTTCGACGCCGTCTGAGGAAACAAGTTTTGAAAATAAATCTAGTTTTTTTTTTCAGTACAGTTGTATTTATGTATAGACTTCTGTTTACAATATGAATTTTTCTACATATGTTTCACTAAGTCATTATTTTTATTTACTTACTGTAACACTATTTATTTATTTAACAACAACAACAACAACAACAACAACAACAACAACAACAACAACAACAACAACAACAACAACAACAACAACAACAACAACAACAACAACAACAACAAGAGCGAAGCGAGTTCTCAGTTTTAACTAGACCGCTTGTCTTTGTCTGCCTGTTTTGTTTATATGTCTCACGATAACTTGTGAATGGATCAACCCATTTTCATAAAACCTAACTTTTACTCCCTCAGACTCCCACTGCTTTTGAGACTGATGTCCACAAACTTTCTGTAGGGGGCGGGAAGCAAATATTGCGAGGGGAAAAATTACAAAAGTCCGGAAAATTCATTTGGGGTATTAAATTAAAGAGAATTTCACCCTAAATCTGAATAGGCCTAACTTATAGTGTTCAATTTTTGAAATTTCAACATTTTTGAATACCGACGCTCAAAAACTGAATCAAAAAGTTTCGTATATTGTAAAAAACCCTGCTAGTATCAATTTAAAAAGAATTTTACAAAAAACTAAATTTAGTATTCGGATTTTTAAAATTTCAAAATTTTGGGAAACTAGGGCCTAAATTAAAATTTTCAATAAATTGTAAATTCGTGCAATGTATTTTAGACTAAAGGTACTTAAAACCAAATTCGAATGTAATGTTTGCTTTAAAAATTTTTCAACTTTTGGGGCACTAGGAGCAAAAAAAGGAATCATAATTTTTTAACACTGTAAAAGTCTATGTGGAGCATCAAATTACCAGTATTCATAATGCAAACTCGATATCTTTAAATTGGAACATTTAATTGTTGACAAAATTAAAATCTGTCAACAGAGATGTCAACATTAATATCAAATTAACACGAATTTATCTATCTATCTATATAATAAATCTCTAGGGGGGTCTACGTTTGTCCCCGGTAATCTCAGAATCTACTGAACCGATTTCAATGAAACCTACTGATAGCAGGTACCCAACGGAAGGTTTTCCACTTTATCTGATAACGATAGGTTAAATATCGGTATGGAGAACCATACATGACTTCCATATTCTAAGATTTATATTTAAAATCATTTTCACCCAAACAGCCAGGCTGTGTCTTACCTGCCTTTTTATTGCTGTATTAAATGAAAAATATTATATTACATTAAAATGAAAAAATTATAATTTTATTGCCTGGCAACAAAATTATTTTATTTTTAACAATTACCATTGTTTCAAAAAGTTTAAATAAATTTTCAAGTACTTTACTCTTGTTAAAACGTAAAAGGTTGCTGGTAAACTACCCCTTCCCCTTAACCGATCTTCACCAAAATCGAAAGTCATTGAGACCTCTACAATTCAGGGACGTATGCAAAAAATTATTTGATTCTGTTTCAATTTGCGGCTGTTACCGTTTGCCATAGAAAATACGCTTGATAAAAAAACGTTGCTGGTAAACTACCCCTTCCCCTTAACCGATCTTCACCAAAAACAACAAGTCTTGAGTACTCTACAAATCAGGGTTGTATGCAAAACATTATTTGATTCTGTTTGAATTTGCGGCTGTTATCGTTTGCCATAGAAAATACCCTTGTTAAAAAAACGTTGCAGGTAAACTACCCCTTTCCCTCAACCGATCTTCACCAAAAACAATAGGTCTTGAGAACTCTACATTTTAGGGCTGTATGCAAATAATCTTTTGATTCTGTTTGAATTTGCGGCTGTTATCGTTTGCCATAGGAAATACCCTTGTTAAAACATAAAACGTTACAGGTAAACTACCCCTTTCCCTTAACCGATCTTCACCAAAAACAATAGGTCTTGAGTACACTACAAATCAGGGCTGTATGCAAAACATTATTTGATTCTGTTTGAATTTGCGGCTGTTATCGTTTGCCATAGAAAATACCCTTGTTAAAAAAACGTTGCAGGTAAACTACCCCTTTCCCTCAACCGACCTTCACCAAAAACAATAGGTCTTGAGAACTCTACAATTTAGGGCTGTATGCAAATAATCTTTTGATTCTGTTTGAATTTGCGGCTGTTATCGTTTGCCATAGGAAATATCATTGTTAAAACATAAAACGTTACAGGTAAACTACCCCTTTCCCTTAACCGATCTTCACCAAAATCAGCAGATCTTGAGAACTCTACAATTGAGGGTTGTATGCGAAACATTATTTGATTCTGTTTGAATTTGCGGCTGTTATCGTTTGCCAAACAAACAAAATTACCCTTGCTAAAAAAAAACCGTTGCAGGTAAACTACCCCTTTCCCTCAACCGATCTTCACCAAAAATAATAGGTCGCGAGTACTCTGCAAATCAGGGCTGCATGCAAAAAATTATTTGATTCTGTTTGAATTTGCGGCAGTTATCGTTTGCCATAGAAAAAAAATCTACAGACAGACAGACACACAGACAGACAGACAGACAGACAGACAGACAGACAGACAGACAGACAAGTAGACACACAGACACTTTTCGGAAAACGACTTTTTTTCATGTTTTGAGTGTAGTAGAATCAGAATCTGCAATAATCTCGAACACGATTTTTTTTGCCATCACCATACTTCCATTCCTTAAGGAATATGGAAGTAAAAAGAACCGAAGTTATTGCAAAAAAACTAATTTTTTTAAACCCGCGGCTTCGATCGCGAGTTTAAAATATCGGTATGGAGAACCATACATGACTTCCATATTCTAAGATTTATATTTAAAATCATTTTCAGCCAAACAGCCAGGCTGTGTCTTACCTGCCTTTTTATTGCTGTATTAAATGAAAAATATTATATTACATTAAAATGCAAAAATTATAATTTTATTGCCTGGCAACAAAATTATTTTATTTTTAACAATTACCATTGTTTCAAAAAGTTTAAATAAATTTTCAAGTACTTTACTCTTGTTAAAACGTAAAAGGTTGCAGGTAAACTACCCCTTCCCCTTAACCGATCTTCACCAAAATCGAAAGTCATTGAGACCTCTACAATTCAGGGACGTATGCAAAAAATTATTTGATTCTGTTTGAATTTGCGGCTGTTATCGTTTGCCATAGAAAATACGCTTGATAAAAAAACGTTGCAGGTAAACTACCCCTTCCCCTTAACCGATCTTCACCAAAAACAATAGGTCTTGAGTACTCTACAAATCAGGGCTGTATGCAAAACATTATTTGATTCTGTTTGAATTTGCGGCTGTTATCGTTTGCCATAGAAAATAAAACGTAAAAGGTTGCAGGTAAACTACCCCTTCCCCTTAACCGATCTTCACCAAAAACAATAGGTCTTGAGTACTCTACAAATCAGGACTGTATGCAAAACATTATTTGATTCTGTTTGAATTTGCGGCTGTTATCGTTTGCCATATAAAATACCCTTGTTAAAAAAACGTTGCAGGTAAACTACCCCTTTCCCTCAACCGATCTTCACCAAAAACAATAGGTCTTGAGAAATCTACAATTCAGGGCTGTATGCGAAACATTATTTGATTCTGTTTGAATTTGCGGCTGTTATCGTTTGCCAAAAAAAAAAAAAATTTCCCTTGATAAAAAAAACCGTTGCAGGTAAACTACCCCTTCCCCTCAACCGATCTTCACCAAAAACAATAGGTCGCGAGTACTCTACAAATCAGGGCTGTATGCAAAAAATTATTTGATTCTGTTTGAATTTGCGGCAGTTGTCGTTTGCCATAGAAAATACGCATGATAAAAAACGTTGCTGGTAAACTACCCCTTCCCCTCAACCGATCTTCACCAAAAACAATAGGTCTTGAGTACTCTACAAATCAGGGCTGTATGCAGAAAATTATTTGATTCTGTTTGAATTTGCGGCTGTTATCGTTTGCCATAGAAAATACCCTTGTTAAAAAAACGTTGTAGGTAAACTACCCCTTTCCCTTAACCGATCTTCACCAAAAACAAAAGATATTGAGAACTCTACAATTTAGGGCTGTATGCAAATAATCTTTTCATTCTGTTTGAATTTGCGGCTGTTATCGTTTGCCATAGGAAATACCCTTGTTAAAACATAAAACGTTACAGGTAAACTACCCCTTTCCCTTAACCGATCTTCACCAAAAACAATAGGTCTTGAGAACTCTACAATTCAGGGCTGTATGCGAAACATTATTTGATTCTGTTTGAATTTGCGGCTGTTATCGTTTGCCAAACAAACAAAATTTCCCTTGCTAAAAAAAAACCGTTGCAGGTAAACTACCCCTTTCCATCAACCGATCTTCACCAAAAACAATAGGTCGCGAGAACTCTGCAAAACCGGGCTGTATGCAAAAAATAATTTGTTTCTGTTTGAATTTGCGGCAGTTATCGTTTGCCATAGAAAAAAAATCTACAGATAGACAGACAGACAGACAGACAGACAGACACACAGACACACAGACACACAGACACACAGACAGACACACAGACACTTTTCGGAAAACGACTTTTTTTCATGTTTTGAGTGTAGTAGAATCAGAATCTGCAATAATCTCGAACACGATTTTTTTTGCCATCACCATACTTCCATTCCTTAAGGAATATGGAAGTAAAAAGATAGGTTAAAAAGAACCGAAGTTATAGCAAAAAAAACTAATTTTTTTAAACCCGCGGCTTCGATCGCGAATATTTGTATATGATTGTTGTGGTAACTGTCGAGTTGGTAAATTGCTAATGGTACATCTGTATTAATAATATTCTTATGAATATAAGAACTGCCCTTTTTACTTCCATATTCCTTAAGGATGGCAAAAAAAATCGTGTTCGAGATTATTGCAGATTCTGATTCTACTACACTCAAAACATGAAAAAAAGTCGTTTTCCGAAAAGTGTCTGTGTGTCTGTCTGTGTGTCTGTGTGTCTGTGTGTCTGTCTGTCTGTCTGTCTGTCTGTCTGTAGATTTTTTTTCTATGGCAAACGATAACTGCCGAAAATTCAAACAGAATCAAATAATTTTTTGCATACAGCCCTGATTTGTAGAGTACTCGCGACCTATTGTTTTTGGTGAAGATCGGTTGAGGGAAAGGGGTAGTTTACCTGCAACGGTTTTTTTTTAGCAAGGGAAATTTTGTTTGTTTGGCAAACGATAACAGCCGCAAATTCAAACAGAATCAAATAATGTTTCGCATACAGCCCTGAATTGTAGAGTTCTCAAGACCTATTGTTTTTGGTGAAGATCGGTTAAGGGAAAGGGGTAGTTTACCTGTAACGTTTTATGTTTTAACAAGGGTATTTCCTATGGCAAACGATAACAGCCGCAAATTCAAACAGAATGAAAAGATTATTTGCATACAGCCCTAAATTGTAGAGTTCTCAATACCTTTTGTTTTTGGTGAAGATCGGTTAAGGGAAAGGGGTAGTTTACCTACAACGTTTTTTTAACAAGGGTATTTTCTATGGCAAACGATAACAGCCGCAAATTCAAACAGAATCAAATAATTTTCTGCATACAGCTCTGATTTGTAGAGTACTCAAGACCTATTGTTTTTGGTGAAGATCGGTTGAGGGGAAGGGGTAGTTTACCAGCAACATTTTTTATCATGCGTATTTTCTATGGCAAACGACAACTGCCGCAAATTCAAACAGAATCAAATAATGTTTTGCATACAGCCCTGATTTGTAGAGTACTCGCGACCTATTGTTTTTGGTGAGGATCGGTTGAGGGGAAGGGGTAGTTTACCTGCAACGGTTTTTTTTATCAAGGGAAATTTTTTTTTTTTTTGGCAAACGATAACAGCCGCAAATTCAAACAGAATCAAATAATGTTTCGCATACAGCCCTGAATTGTAGATTTCTCAAGACCTATTGTTTTTGGTGAAGATCGGTTGAGGGAAAGGGGTAGTTTACCTGCAACGTTTTTTTAACAAGGGTATTTTATATGGCAAACGATAACAGCCGCAAATTCAAACAGAATCAAATAATGTTTTGCATACAGTCCTGATTTGTAGAGTACTCAAGACCTATTGTTTTTGGTGAAGATCGGTTAAGGGGAAGGGGTAGTTTACCTGCAACCTTTTACGTTTTATTTTCTATGGCAAACGATAACAGCCGCAAATTCAAACAGAATCAAATAATGTTTTGCATACAGCCCTGATTTGTAGAGTACTCAAGACCTATTGTTTTTGGTGAAGATCGGTTAAGGGGAAGGGGTAGTTTACCTGCAACGTTTTTTTATCAAGCGTATTTTCTATGGCAAACGATAACAGCCGCAAATTCAAACAGAATCAAATAATTTTTTGCATACGTCCCTGAATTGTAGAGGTCTCAATGACTTTCGATTTTGGTGAAGATCGGTTAAGGGGAAGGGGTAGTTTACCTGCAACCTTTTACGTTTTAACAAGAGTAAAGTACTTGAAAATTTATTTAAACTTTTTGAAACAATGGTAATTGTTAAAAATAAAATAATTTTGTTGCCAGGCAATAAAATTATAATTTTTTCATTTTAATGTAATATAATATTTTTCATTTAATACAGCAATAAAAAGGCAGGTAAGACACAGCCTGGCTGTTTGGCTGAAAATGATTTTAAATATAAATCTTAGAATATGGAAGTCATGTATGGTTCTCCATACCGATATTTCGTTAATTTTACGTCATCGGTAAGTAATATGTGCAATATGTATTGTATTGTATAAATTATTAATTGCCCCCTAGAGATTTATTAGTATAGATCAAATAAATACATTTCCACTTTTTTTAGCTTTGCAATGCCAAAAAGACGATCATGTTTAGGAAGATCTACTGCTGTTGCGGAAAGAAAGAGGCGTCTTAGAGCATCTGAAAATGACGTCGAAGGAGTCGAAATGCAATCAGCTCCTGGAAACTCTTCAGAAAGATCTGGATTAGAAGAAGTCTCACGGATTGAAAGTCCTACGATTCGTGAAAATAGATTAGCGGCACAAAGACGGAGGCAAGCGACTCTCAGATCACGAGGTCCTACTTTACGATGGAATGCAAAATTAAATAGTGGTTTCAATTATAATCCAGTTATTAACTACGCGAATGAAACAGATATCGGGTTACCGAGTACGGTTTGCCCTCATTGCAAAGCTTTAAAGTGGAAAAGTGAATCACATGGATTATGTTGCTCTGCAGGAAAAGGGCGATTAGATCCCATACTTCCTCCTCCAGAACCGTTAAAATCATTATTAAATGGAGAACATCATTTATCGAAAAAATTTTTGAATGCATTAAGATCGAACAATTCAGCTTTTCACTTTACATCATTCGGAGCCAATGAAATAGTCGAAGGGAGCTTCATGCCTATTTTCAAAGTTCAAGGGCAAGTATATCACCTCATGGGATCATTACTCCCCACACAAAACGAAGTACCACAAATTTCTACAGGTGTATTTCATAGCTGATTATTTACAGCAAGCTGAAACAAGAATGGATCATATTCGTAACTTGGATAAGACATTAGTAACAGAACTTCAAAATTTACTTCACTCAATCAACCCATATGTTAGTGAACTGAAAAGTGCGTTTGAATTTGTAACATCTGCGAATAATAATCAGTACAATATTGTGATTCATGCGGACGAAAAGAAAATAATGAAGAGCACAGGGGTCGCTACAATGCACCGACAACTAATGAGGTGGCAGTAGTTTTAGTTAACCAGGAATGCGATAAACGCGATATAATAATCCGTGCGAGGGATCATAAGCTACATCGAATTGCAGAAACACATCGAGCTTATGATGCTTTACAGTACCCTTTAATGTTTTGCAGAGGTGAAGATGGTTATCATTTTATATTAAAATTAGTCGATCCTCAGACTGGGTTACAAACTACTAAGAAAGTTTTAGCTCTACAATTTTATTCTTACAGACTCATGATGAGAAAAGATGAGTACGATCATTTAATTTATTACAAACAGCTTCTGAATCAATATATTGTTGATATGTATGCTAAGATAGAGACGGAAAGGCTTATATACATCCGTACTCATCAAACTCCGTTACGAGCTGAGAATTACATAAATTTGCGAGATGCATTACGAAATAATGAAAGTTTGGATAATTTAGGCCGCTTGGTCATTCTACCTTCAAGTTTCACAGGAGGTCCACGATATAAGTTATGCATGAGCGAACGCAAGACGCTTTTTGCTACGTACGCAAATACTCGCGGCCTGATTTATTTATTACGTCCACTGCAAATCCTAAGTGGAGAGAGATCGTCCAGGAGTTGCATCAAGGCTTTTCAGCTCAAGATCGACACGAATTGGTAGCACGCGTATTTCATCTGAAATTGATGAAATTAATGGATTTCTTAGTGAAAGGTAAATTTTTGACTCAGTTGTCTGCTACATGTACAGCGTAGAGTGGCAAAAAAGAGGTTTGCCGCATGCGCATATTTTGGTCTGGTTAGAAGAAAAAATACGACCAGATCAGATAGATTCTGTGATTAGTGCAGAGCTGCCGGACCCTGATAAAGATCCAGAGCTTTATGATATAGTTAAAACACATATGATTCATGGGCCATGTGGAACAATTAATGCACAGTCACCATGTATGAAGGAGGGTCAGTGTACTAAACGATATCCTAAATCGCTTACAAAAGAAACGACGATAAATGATGACAGCTACCCTAATTATCGCCGACTAAGGCCTGAAGATGGAGGTTTTCAGTGTGAAATCCGTTTGAGAGATGAGATTTTGATAGTTGACAATAGATGGGTAGCTCCATACTCACCGGTGCTTTCACGAGCTTTTGGTGCTCACATCAATGTTGAATTGTGTAGTAGTGTAAAATCCATTAAATATATATGTAAATACGTCAATAAAGGCTCCGATCTAGCTACGATTGGTATACAAAATTCTTACGATGAGGTATTACATTACAGTTTCAAAATGGTCGATACACAAGCACATCTGAAGCTATATGGAGAATCTTCCCTTTCCCTATACATGAGCGTTTTCCACCTATTATTCATCTAGATGTACATCTCGAAATGGGCAGAGAGTTTATTTTCTTGAAGATAATTTGCACGGAAGAATAGAAAATCCAAGAAACACCACTCTCATGGCATTTTTTTATCTATGTCGGGATGATGACTTTGCCAAAACTTTGTTGTACGAAGAAGTCCCAGCATATTACACTTTTAATAGGCAGACAAGAAAATTTCAACGTAGACGTCGAGGAGTCTTATTAGAAGGGAGCGAGAACGTATATCGTGAACACGTATTGGGTCGAGTGTATACAGTTCATCCAAACAATCATGAATGTTATTTTCTTCGTTTACTTCGGCACAATCTTCCCCACTTCATTTGAAAATATCAAGACTGTCGACAACGTAATTCATCCAACGTTTCAAGCTGCATGCCAAGCTCTTGCTCTCATAGAGAATGACAATCATTGGAACGACACATTGTCAGATGCAAGTTTATCTGCTAGCCCTGACAAAATGAGAGAACTTTTTGCAATAATGTTGGTGTTCTGCAGTATTTCAAACCCGAGTGCAGTGTTGATTAAATACAAAGACCACTTCTCTGAAGACTTGATTTGAGATATTATGCGTCGAATTCCTGATGCTGATTTGAGTTTATACAATGAAAGCATTGAAAATAGTTGTTTACTGCTTTTACAAGATTTTGTTACTTCTGTCGGTGGTAATCCGATAGCTCAATACGGATTACCAAATCCACAGTCTACCGTGCAAAACATTTCAAAGGAATATCTTTCTGAAACCACTTATGACAGACAACATCTACTTTCTACAGTTGAAAAGAATGAAATATTACTGACAGACGAACAAAGAAATATATATCAAGTCATTCTTCAAAGTGTTTACTGTAAATCTGGAAATGCATTTTTCCTTGATGCACCAGGAGGCACAGGAAAACATTTTTAATCAAATTGATTCTTTCGAAGTTAAGAAGCGAAAGCAAGATCGCATTAGCAGCAGCTTCCTCGGGAATCGCTGTTACATTATTACCTGGCGGAAAAATGGCTCATTCCTTTTTAAAATACCAATAGATTTGAATTGCAGCGAATTTCCAGTGTGCAATATTTCCAAAAATAGTGCTAAAGCAGAATTGATTAGAAATGCAGACTTGATTGTTTGGGATGAGTGCACTATGGCCCCTAAAAAATCAGTAGAAGCTCTCGATAGGACTCTACGAGATTTGCGCGCAATGACAACAGATTTATGGGTGGAATAACTTTTTTCTTTGCCGGAGATTTCAGACAAACATTGCCCGTAGTTACGCGAGGTACCAGAGCTGATGAAGAAAACGCTTGCGTCAAACGATCGAATACATGGCGTACCGTTCAAACAGTATCACTCACAATAAACATGAGAGTCCAACTTGGAGGTGATGCAGATATTCACGAATTTTTTACTACTTTATTAAACCTTGGAGATGGTAAGATACTAGAGACAGACGGTGCGATATGTTTACCGCCATCATTATGTCTTACAGTTTCTTCACTGGCAGAGTTGATCGAAAAGGTTTATGGACATATTGAGTCTATAAATTTGCACTATGATGTGTGGTTATGGGAGCGTGTGATACTAGCACCAAAAACGAACAAGTAAATGCCATAAATAGCTGCATATTGCATAAATTTCCAGGAGACGAAAAAACATATCACTCCATTAATAAAGTTTTGAGCGAAGAGGATGCAGTACATTACCCAACTGAGTTTTTGAATACTTTATCTGCATCAGGATTACCAGCTCACACATTGAAATTAAAACTAGGTGTTCCAATTATACTCATGAGAAATCTGAAGCCACCACAGTTATGCAATGGAACACGATTGAAAGTTAAATCGCTAAAAAAACATATCGTCGAAGCGACTATCTTAACAGGCTGCGGCAAAGGAGAAACAGTATTTATCCCAAGAATTCCAATCATACCCAATAACTTTCCATTTCAATTTAAAAGACTTAAGTTTCCGGTTAATTTATGCTTTGCAATGACTATCAATAAGTCACAAGGGCAAACTTTACGTACAGCTGGTGTGGATTTAAGAGCTGCTTGCTTTTCTCATGGACAACTGTAGGCCTATGTGGCATGTTATCGAGTAAGCAGAAGCAGCGAGCTCTTTATTTGCTCTGATAACGGCAGAACGAAAAATGTAGTTTATAACGAGGCTGTGATGTAAAAATGTATATAACAACTGAGTATACTGGACTGTGACACATTTACGTATATAAGGACTCTACCAAAAAGTTTAAAACTGACTTAGCACGTAAGATTTCGACTAACCCATATCAATATACTTATGTATTCATTATTTGTATTATTCTATACGAATTAACATTTTATCTAATTGTGTTACTGCATGTTTGTAAATATCTACTAAATTATAAAATGTTGATTTTACGTATCGAGGAAACATGAATGATGGATCTATTGCTTCTCACTTTTTGGATATTCATAACTTACAATATAAGAATATTATTAATATAGATGTACCATTAGCAATTTACCAACTCGACAGTTACCACAACAATCATATACAAATATTCGCGTGCGAAGCTTCGGGTACCTGCTAGTCTAACAATAAATATCGTTAAATATTTCGTTGAATACATCAAAACAGTGACCTAGTTCTGCAGGTTAAGGCAGCTTATAAAGTTAAGGCAGTTAATACTTAGTATTGCTTACTTTTTCTACACAAAAATACATTTTTAAATATAAAATTCAGTTATTGTGTGTTACAAAGTTTACAAGAAAGTAGCCTACAGAAAGTTAAAATACAAACTATTTGGATTTATAAAAGGAGAAAACATTTAAAAGGAGATAATATAACCCGAAATTATAACAAGATGTTACCACACTTGGAAATTAAAAGCCAGCAAAGGAAAAATAACGTCTCATAATTTCAGATCTTTCACTTGTGTAACGGCTTTTATTCATTTAAGCAATTAAGCAAAGTGCAATTATTGTATATTGTATTTAAAGTTTGAATTCAAATACTTTTAATTACTTATAATTAATTAATGGTTAAACTAAGGAAACGCGGAAAATGTTCAAAACACATTTTTCATAATTGTTTAAGTTAATTGATTCCAATTACAAGTTGAATATTAATCGATTACTAAATTAATTTTCAATAGCTTTTTGTTAACTATTAGCCTACAGGGTCAGTATTATTCATACAATTTTCAATAAGCAAACTGCCGATTAACTTGTAGCAAATACTAATTGCGAAATATTGTAAGAAGCAATTAATCTTTACAGGATTTGCAGGGTTAATCTTTACACTATCAAGATAAATTTTTTTTGTTAAAAAGGTAAAACACTTTTTTATCGAATACAATCTGGGGGAACCAGATTGTATTCGATAGCGACATTGTCCCTTGCTGTCATAATTCTGTTTTGTATAGGCCTATAGACTGTGTCCATTGAATGTAACGTATCTGTTAACTGTGAAAAGTTATAAAATATTTGGGCCTCACGCAATTATGAATTCTTTTAATCTTTCAATCGAAGGATAACCAAAATGTTCATTTCTGCTTTATCGCGACCATCTCTCTCATTCACCGCGACATTTCAGTTTTCAGTCACAGACAAGCATAATACAGTGTACCAAACAGATGACAATTTGAATAACGGTATGTTTCCTAACGTATCGGAGAAAATAAAAACACACCAAGCAATACGAAGACAGAGCAGCGTTAACGTAGTCGGGGAACGATACTACCCGACTTCCTTTTCTAAACAAAATGGAACTGACAAGTGGAGTGGAAACGGAAAATGGAAAGTAAACATGGCTGTCGGATTTCCCATAGGCCTACAGCGTAAAGTAGGGTGAGTGTCTCATTTCTGACACTATACTGTATATATCCATTTGATTTCAAACAATTCGATATGCCTCGCACGCTGCACTAAATGCTTACCACGATTAAACACACTTACGTGCAAATCCAAACACTATAATTAGAATCAGCGATCCATCTGCATGCAGTGTTTCTCGTCAACAATATTATTTGCTGATTCGTGTTGGTGAAGATCGCACTGCAGTTCCAACTGTTTCTCAACGACTGTTGTAATTTAATTGAATATTAAATTTTGTTAGCGTCGTGTGCAAACGTTACTTATATCAGAGTAATTGCGGTATACTAAAAAATCACGTTGAAAAGTTGGCATGTTGTAAACTATCCATTCAAAAAAATAGAACTGAAGGTAGGCTATTATCAATAGTGAATTGAAATATTATGTTGTATGTATAACAAGCGTATTCAGTATCACCGAAAACAGTTGAATAAAAAAACGTAGAACCATGTAGACGTACATGTACTTTTGCAACTATTAACTAACAAGATCGACTTGGAGTTTGCCGATCTTTTAGAGTTTAAGTAGATAAGTCTATATTCTAATCTTGGGAAAGAAAACTCATCGCTAAGTAGAAACAGAACTGACGTTGACTGAGGTTCGTAGGATGAAACTGTGATAAGTAATCTTATCTTAATTCTAATGGACGTCACTTACGGTCTGGTATTTGTGGGGAAATAAAACAACCAAAAAAACTCTTTTTTATAGCCTACATGTCCTTACATATCCGTATTATGTTTAAAAATCAGAATTAAACGGAAATAAACGTCAATAATTTCGTCTTCTTTCGTAAGCCATTTCTCCATCTCTCGTGATGTCTTCCCCGATGACTCCATTCGATACTAGTAAGACTGAGAGCAGACAAGTTAAAGTAATAGACAGGGACGTGAACGACACGGAAGAACGAAGTCGCTATGGGCAGGGGAACGAATGATGAAGATGTGAAAACACAGGCAGGGATGTCGGTACCTAAGCTGATTATGATGGAGATTCATCACAGTGATAATTCATACATAGGCCTAATGCGTAAATGCACTACTGAAACAAGAAATGAAATAGAAAGTGTCTTCGAGTACACCAATATGAACGCAATTTCTGGAAACAAGTACAGGTAAGAAAGCTTTCGAAAATAATAAAAAATTGCAAGAAACAACAAATCGACATATTATGTCGATCTACAAAATAATATGTATTTTCCTTACTAATTTCTATGTAAATAATAAATGTTTTAATGTTTCATGTGAAGGTCATTGTCAGTGTGAGGTAGTGTAATTTGTATGTAACGTTGTCTTGTGTTTTAGTGTGAGTGAGGAGACAAGCGAGCTGGGTGCAGTGCCCGGATGTAACGAAACCGAACTGTCCTTTCAATAGCCAGTATGTTATGAATACGTACTGTATTATGAAAAGAATATATGAAAAAAGAGAAACAGCAACAGAATAAAAGTGTAATGTGAATGTGAGATGAGAGCAAACATGTTGTCACGAGGTATATACAGCAAATAAACTGTCTGAGAGCGAGGAATGTTGGCAAACAAACATGTCAAGTGAGCATTTATTTGATTTCTCGCAGTCGCCAGCTACAGCTACGGTGCTGACTGACTGCCATTAAGAGGAGCAAACAATAACCTATTCACCTAAGTTAACGACATTCTAAATATTTATATTGTTTGTGTTGGATAATACGGAAGGGCCCTTGTGTTTGCCAGTCCTCCCTTCAAACATCCCTTCATCACTCGTCCCCCCGCGCTCCCACTCTACTATTCTTCACGTCTAACCTACGTCTCATCTTCAAAATTACTTTTAATGATTTTTGACGGTACGCATTGAATGTTGCTCATTGCTTACTTCGGTCCTCGTTTACAACTGTCGCCACGGGTTCATCGTTTCAGCATTTTGTTACTTATAGTCTATGCTATGTTAGTCGCCGTATGATAATCTTTTTACTTGTTCAAAATTTATTTTTGCACTCAATGTTTAATGCAATCTAATTATTTCGTATGGAAGCAGTATAAAACAAAATTTTTTACCATTAATTGTTGTAGGACGGCCAGGGAAGGCTACCGGCTGGAAGGTTACGGCATGGACGGAAAGTGGCGAGGCCAACATTATTACTTCAGTTATAGCCCACGTCACTATGGTTAAAAACACAATATTAGGCTTCCGTCGCCTAATATCTGTCAAACGCAACAGCCTCTATAGAGTTTTACAACGTAGGCCTAATACGGATACGATCCCAACTGCAAATTGCTGCGAGATCTCTGGTCTCCCAAATGCAGATAACACTCCTATTTGTACTCCGCCTATAAACCATAATTTTTTTAAAGATGTAAACCCTATTTATCTTGGATGAGTTTTCTAACCATAAGATATTGTTTTTGTACTGAGTACTTCCTGTAATATTTTTTTTTTTTAATTTAAGTGATGGCCTCCACATCTACCTTTATAGCCATACCAATCTCCGTGAAGATTTCTAACAGGGAAGCAGAATGACTGTATTCTGATAGGAAGAAAGTACACAGAAAAGTATGTGTACGCACTCTACCTAAATGGGAAGTATTTACGGGGGAGCGTCGCTATAACATGAAAAAAAAGAAATTACATATAGAAAACAAACAGGTAACATGTATATACAACACACATTTCTAAAGTGATCAGATGTCCTAGTCGAAGTCTCACTCCAGTATCTTCACAGCATTCTTCCTAAAGACAATAATATTCTAATTGAAACAGTCAACCCCTTCGCTGTCACAAATTCTACTTGTCATTTTGATGGATCTCACCAATAGAGCCAACACTCTGTCTCAAGCACCTGAACAAGACCTTCTTTGTCTTACATAAGGAACTCCTTAACCGATTACCGAGACATCTACCTCGGTAAGGCCGTGAATACTCTTATATACATAAATAACACTTCTTGTAGTTCTCATCTGTTTTTAAGAGTCATAATGTCCCAGTGTTTATACTCGGCTTCATATGACGAAAAACGCTAACTGATGCCACGATATTGTAGATAAGAAAAACTCGTTTTTGGATTGCCTCAATCTTCTGATCCTCTTGTCCCTTGTATATCCCCAAATCACGGAACAGTACTCCAGAATCGGTAGAACAATGTTTTGGTATAGCCGCAGGATGGTATTAGCTGACTGGAAGTGACTCACACACAGAAGCAGTCCTAAATTCCTCCTTACTTAAGAAGTTATATCTACATGATTAGTGGAAAGTAATTTGTTGTCGAAGTTTACACCTAAATCACAAACCGAATTAACACGGCGTATACTACTACCAGCAATATGGAAGTCATATTTCCCTAACATTGTCTTCCAGAAAAAGTCATGACCACTGCCTTGTCCAGGTTCAGCGGCATACGATTTGTAACTGACCACTTATAGAATTTTTCAACATCGTTTTTAAGAACAAAGTCCTCATAATTGTTCACTTTCGCACACAGCTTCAAATCGTCAGCGAACATTAAGATCTTTTCCAGCAAATGAATGCCTTTTCCAAGATCATTAACAAACAAGATACATAGTAGTGGCCCCGAAGTTGAGCCCTTTGGAACACCCGAGGTAGCTCTAAACTGTTTAAACTCCTCAGCTAAAGGGCCTATTGGAGAATAAGACTGAGTCCACACTAACATGGATCCCGTAATGCCATAGCAAGCGAGTTTCCTTAACAGAATATCCGTATCAAACGTTTTCCGAAAATCAAAGTAGACGATATCCACATGTTTTCTATTCTCCAGCTCAGGAGCCACAGAGGTTTAAGTTTGTGACATGAACCACAGAGAGTATGTCGTTTAGGTTTGTGACTGTGGATCTTCTGGTCATGAAACCATGTTGACGTGAATCAATAATTCAGCTCAGTGTCTTATTGGTTGTTCGTAATCGATATATATTTTTCTAAAATCTTTGCAATTGTATTAAGCATGACACATGTCTATAATTCTTAATGTCATGCAGATCACCCTTCTTAGGAATTGGTGACACCAAAGCAACCTTCCAACACTCTGGAAAAACTGCAGATGTAAGCTCAAATTATATAGCCACACTAGAACTGGAGCAATAAGTTCGGCAAGACCTTTGAAAATAACAGGACGAATGACATGAATACCAGCTACAGAACGAACCCTAACTGCTGCAACAGCCCTGAATGTATCTCCTTCAGTTATTATATAGGCGCCTATATTATCAGTAGTGTAATCTCCATTAGTATTTAAATTATTTCTCCTGATAATATTCGGTTGATGTACAGACTGAAAATATTTTCCGAACTTCTCATAAAGATTTCCTGCATCCCTCACTACATTGTTATTAACTTTTAAGGACACACACAATTAAAATCCTTCAAGAAAGACTTAACGGACTTAAGAGGTCGTGGGTTTTGCAAGCAGCTCTTCCTTTACACACGCTGCTCTTTTTAACTTGTCTCTTCGGAGAAGCATTTTTTTCTTTCTTATTAGCGAAAAGTTCTTGTAATGCTAACCATACCCGTTTTCTTAAACTTTTTATGCTCTGTACTCTTTTGCTTTAGGCATTTTATCACCTCTAAAGAAAACCAAGCTGGATACTTCTTGTACTTTAATTTTCTTACTGGCACGTGCTTGGTAACAATGACAGACAATGTCTTATTTAAATAGTAAGCTGCTGTGTCTACATCACAAACTGTGTAGACTTTATGCCAGTTAGCTGCTTTAAAAGTATTATAAATCCCGAAATAATCTCCTTTCCGGTAATATAAAAATTGAAACTCTTTGGTGGAAGTGATTACTGGATCCATGGTAACCCGCAAAACAAGGGGCTTATGAAAAATATCAGGGAGAACAAGGCAGTCAGTTTATTTTTTGATCTCTACTTCACCATTTGATAAAACTAAGTCCAAAATAGTCATCCCATCTGCGGAGAGACGTAATTGTATTGGCTAAAGTTAAGACTGTCCATGCAAGTGAAAAGTCCCTCAACTTTCTTCCCTGAGTAAAAGTGTGCTTTAGAGTTTAGATAGCGGTCATCCCAATTTACACCGGCAATCGATCTCTAATATATTTCTAGTGGGATTAAAATATATTGCCATCTCTTCGGGTTTGATGTCTGGATTAAGGTAATGAATGATTGCTTGCTCACCAGCAGATTGACACCATCAATCACCATCCTGACTTCAATTCATACACACTCCTTCGCAATTTCTAAATCCCCTGATCTAAGGCTCTGTAGCCGTGTGCTGACTATCACCACCAGTTTTCTTACCAGCATCAGATGTAATTCTGTCAGCTCAATACACTATCCAATTATTGGGGAAATACTCTGATATTGATATTTTTCATAAAAGTATAAATAATATTATGTTGAAAACCAGAAACTGATGGGAAAAATTCATCAGCCTTAGTATGCAAACTTCTTAACGGTTTGGTAGAATATGCTAATCTGTTTGCTACTCATTGCTTTTTGACCCATGTGAACCTTCCTTATGGTTAACAATTTCGTGCTTTTCCTTACCAACCTGTTCAGGGTTCAAGCTTCCACAATATGGTAGCATTGGAGCACTCTTGGGCTATATTTGGGGGGCAGCAACTCGGTCATATTCATCTTGAGGTAGGCCTACAGCCACATTAAATGGACCGTATCCCTCATGTCTAGTGACCAGTTTCGTGCACTTAGTGTCACCTAATTAGCTGACTATTTCACAACATTACAACTTCTTTGGCTTGCACTGGTGGACTAAATCTTTTCACAAAAAAACACGCTTTTTTATCTCAACTATCAAGTGCAAACTAGTCATTGCACTCCCAACAATCACCTTCTTATTGGTTTTCGGCTGTTTGTCTTGTCTATTTAAATAAATAAATCTTTTATGTCTGTTGCTAAATTTGGCCATTTTATACTCACCATCAGTCTCGTCTGCTTCCCTGTCTGGCTCACCAAGGTCCAATGGTGGAGCAACAGGGGCCTCCATCAACTTCACAGGGACAGATCTGTGTCAGCAGCTTTCTTAGTTTCTGGCTTAGCTCCAACTTTGCCTTGTTCTTCACCACAGGTTTCCTTTTGACTGTTCTTTGTTGTTTCGTTTGTTCAATTACCGCAGCACGTTTATCACATAATTCTATACTTTCACATAATAATAATAATTATAATAATAATAATAATAATTAGAAACAGAAAAAGACATAGAAGAACTCCAGATTACTCAAGAATACATTGAAGAATGCTTGGCACTCAAAAAGAAATTAAAAAATGCCCAAGGTTTTTAGGAAAACCCCAAGAAGAGGACAGGTACCGTCAGGACTGACGAAAGGAGGCAGAGACATCGATCAAGAATGAAGGAGGTGTGGGAGAGGAGGAAGAGAGAGGAGAAGAAGGTAGGAACCAAACGTAGTCCACAGTGGCTCATACCGAAAAAAAAATATGTATGAGCTTTGGTAAGGAAATACTGTACTGTACTGTAAGTTCTATCCAACGGAGAGGAGCGCTGAGAATCGCGTGCTCATATAGACCGTGTCGGAGCTGGCAGTTCATCCCGACAGACCACTTGGCACACGAGCACAAATTTATCTATGCGTGCAATGGCTGTCATGGAATTATGACAGCAGAGGTGGAACGACTACACCAGAGGTCACTGGACGGCAAGGCTCGTCAGGAACTTTGGACCGTGGATGGAGTGCAACCACGGCGAGCTAAACGTTTTTTCACGCATTTCCTGACAGGCCATGAATTTTTTCGTGAGCATCTCCACCTAATAGTAGGGTGGCGTCCCCTCACTGCAGGTACTGCACATCGTAAAGAGATAGCGTTTTTCACACATTTTTGAATAGTTACGTTTCGTGACGACTGTCTGAACCTCATCTCAAGAATAAAAATTTTCATTGGTCCGAGGTCATCTAAACTAATACGCTTCAGTAATGGAACAGGAACCGTGAGTACACAGCTAACTCCGTTGAGGGAGTTCAGAGAAGTTATTGCACTGGATGACCAACAAATTGCATTCACCTTAATGGGTCGTGATGTAGACGTCACGAAAGTTCTCGGTCTTCCATCACTCTTGACTAGAAGAATTCATACAGACCTGCTCTTTTTTCATCGAGTTCTTGGATTTAGTGGATTGTCCATGACCATTCGTTTGAAGCTCCTTACCTACACGCTTCGTGTACGGTTCAAGTTTATTAGTGGACATGTAGGACCATAATCCAGATGTGAAATGAATTGAAGTTGCCAACTTCTTTGTTGACGTCCTCGACGTCCACAGTGACAAAAAGAAGTTTCGCCGGGCAGTGATGGAATTTTCTGACTGCACTTGCTTGACCTGCCACATTGATTTTGTGGCGTGACTTCCATAGTCCTTAGAATTTACTGTCTACTATTCTTTCTTGTCATAGTCGTCTTCTTATTTGCCACACTAAATCTCCTATGCTTATGTATTTTTTAGTCCGATATACGTACTTCCCTGTTCCTCTACTGGGTGTCCTTCCGTCCCAGCGTATCGGCAGGCTGTAAAGATGTGTGGGAAACTGAAAAATTTTTTAAATATATAATTATTATTATTGCTGCTACTATACATTGATCGAAACAAGCAAACTCTCCGTATACGCATACATCACAGTAATTAACTTAGATGAGACGAAGCTTTTTTAGTTCTACGATTTCAGCGCCAAATATTCGTAACCTACACCTAAACATTTAGTTATATAGATTAAGAAATTTCCGTCATTGAAGATTAGGCAACAGTACATTTACGGTAAGCACTGAGTCATACTAAAGGAGGTCCAGTTTTACGAATAACGTAATGTAAAGTAATGTAATTTAATTTAGAGAAATCATAAATAAAAAAAATTGAAAGTAGCCTAATTTTTCAAAAATTTTCAAAGTAAAAAAAAACTCAAAGTAATTATTCAGTGTTTGAAGGAAAAATAAATGAAATATAACTGACACAATAATAATTGTTTGTTTCATTGTAGGATAGTGGAAAACGTTTTTTGAAACGACGTCGTTAAAAGATTTGCCATTTTATTGGCTTTAGTTATAGCGTGTTAGTTACTAAGTCAGAGAACAACGATTATCATTTAGGTATAATGTATGTCTCAGAAATTGAAAACATTAAAATCTAAAATATAAATCAAAGGAATCACATAACACTTTCATAACCTTCTGTATTTTATTTAATGAATTTAAAGGCATTTTGTTATCCCTAGCTTCGATTTAAAACAATATGTCAAAACTATTAATACTTTATGATCTGTAAAGTTAAAACGATCAAACGATAAAGGAGGTACTTGTAAAATTACTTTATTAAAGTCAGTAAAGGTAATTATAGTCGTTGACATCCAGAAACAGAGAAAACTTAGTTTAGAATATGATTTAAATATAACTTTCTATAAACTATAACAGTTTTAGGTAATATGACAGTTTCAGTAAGTGTCTATGACAGAAAACATATTTCAGAAATAAAATTTTAAAAATTAGGTTTTTACACAATTTTAAAATAAATTTATTGTTTTTTTTCAAATGATAAATCTTGAAGTGCTTCCTAACAGTGGCAACCAAAATTTAATCAGTGCAAATAAATCAGTTAGAATTAACATGCCGATTTTATATTCGATTAGATATTATTTACACAAAGTAAAACGATATATAACGTTTGGTGTAACCATAATGACAGTGGAAATTGTGGACTCTTAACTGCCTTTCCTGCAGTTAATCGCTTAATTTTTGAGAAGGTAAATTTAAGTACTTTGGAAGACTACCAGAAATACCAAATGCAATAGAAGTCCTATAGTTTCCATTGGCATAATGATTGCTAAATTAACAATGAAAGTCTCATAATTTCCACTGACATAGTGATTACTAAATCATGAATGATTACTGACGTTTAAAAGATGATTAAATTTCCCTACACTTGGGCTTGTTTTCAGAATTCCGTAGTGGAGTACGTAAGCAGAACAGAGAGCAGAGGAGGAGCAGGTGTGGCGTATCTCGGAGACAGCACAGCACACTACTTCCGGTTGTTTTAGGACCAGCCAGAAACGTTGATAGTTGTTTCAACCCAGACTCTCTGAGTGTCGGCTTACACGTTTTGACATGTTTTGGTTTATTGTTTTGACTACTCTCACGTCACACTTAATTGGTGCTTTACGCGTTTATAGCGAATTTGTTGTACGAGTTTAAAATTACACTCGATTTTGTTGAATAAACATATTTCTAAATATAATAATACTAAATATAGTGGAAGCTTATTTACGTAAAACAAACAGGACTGTTGGCTATGCCAAACATGCACGCGCTCTGTTCGCATTACAAGGACATTCCTGTGTACGGTTTTTAGTTTTACCAATACTTACAGTTATGTTTTATGTAATAGAATTAATACTGTCATCAGTATTTATGATGTGAGGTTATAGAAATCATACGTAGTTAATTATACATTACAATACTAATAATCAAATGGATGATTAAATATAGCCCTATATTGGATGGAGCAAAGAGTTTGTAATATAGAACAACCGACGGTAAGGCATAGAATTTTATTATAGTGCAAAACGTGCAAACTGATAACAGGTAATTTTATTTTATTAGGGAAAGTTATAAGAATTTCAACTAAAAATAACATACAGTTAATCAGGGGTGCCTACAAGGGGGGAAATTTAGAAAACTTTTTGTTCCTATTGGCGACATTTAGAAAATTTTTGGTGGGGATTTTTTTTTCTATTGCATGAAAAATCATTGACAAGTTTGCATTTTCCACCAAACAAAGATAAAAAATATTATTGAACAGCTAAAAACACTTAGGCCTATTATTATTTTGCTTATTTATAACTTATCTTTCAATTTCAGATACCACAAATATTGTGATTGTAAGCTTAAAATATTACATTGTTCATATTATGATAATGTAATTTTGTAATACATTTTATTTTTTATTTACTGTATTAATAAAGTTCAGTGTGCAATAGGACTTTGTGTTTATATTTTTTATTTATCTTGCTTTCTGCTACATTTTAGTACACTACGAAAAGGTTCAAAAACAGACTGAAATGTTTATAGCATTTTATCGATAAAAACAGATTTAAATGAGACGTTTAAGTTGCAAAACTAAGTATATTTTCAATAAAGTCATAGAGTACTGGTATTGTAAAACAAATCACGTTTTACTGAAAATATTAATTTATGATTTATTATTAGAAATCCTTATTTTTTTACTTTATAACTACCTACAATCAATATATCGTTTCGTTAAAAGGTAATCTTTTGTAATAGTTTTGAGTTAGAAAGCCCCGGCCTTTGCTCGATTAGGTAAGACATTTTACTGTAAAAAAGAGAAAAGGTCTTGTCAGAAAAAGTAGGGATTTTTTGTCTAAAATTGGAGGGGAAGAGTCATAGGGGTTGTTCGGCACCTCTGCAGTTAATAAAAATAGGCTCCACAGATGTCTACGGTAACGATCAAATAACGCATTATTAAAAATGTTGAGTCGTTCGTTTTGCACCGTAAGAAGAAGTTTTCACTTCCATTAAAGGTATACTCTTTTTTTATCTTGTATAAACAGCTGTTTTGTTATCGTAGATATTTGTATCCTAACACATGCGGATATTTTTTCTATAAACGTGTTTTGTTGCCAAACTTAGTGCAAACCGACTGCTTTAGAATGCAGTAGGTATTCATGTGGATAACTGTACTACTACATGAACATGCTGTTAACCGGGAGCCACCACATGACTCATTGAAAGCAGATCGAATCCAGTAGACATTGTAATAAACGAAGACGTGACTACAAAATGGAAAGATGTGTACACTCGACAAATGTAGGCAGAGTTTGATAACGAGACGATTCACTCAGGTAGAATATCAACATGTGTAATCATTAAAGAATAGCATAAATAGGGAAAGTGAAGACTCAGGGTTTTTGTTTCTCAGCCACCTCATTAAAATGTGGTTTTTAAATTTCATTTTAATAATATATGATACATATTATGTTTATACTTTTAATTATTGTGTAAGTATTCGCGTATGAGACGAGTAAGTTGAAACTGATAGTGACCTAACCATTTATGGTTAGTGACATAACACGTTTGAGAAGAAATAGCAATTTCGGAAAGTTATAGGTATTTATTGATTTGAATATTTAATATAGTTGTTTCTTTTTCTGTTTCTATCATCGAAATGCTCGTGTTATCAATGCGTACGTGATGTAATCACATGCAACATTCACTTGTGGAATACAGAAACATATGAAATATGTATATACCTCGTATTGACATATAATATAAATTTAAATGTAAGTCTGTATGTGTAAGGATAATTTCCATACTTCATTTTTATGTAATTTGCACACACATTTTATAATATACTTAACTGGAAACACTCAATAAGTAGGTCACGATCTTTGCACATTCGATAGGAATATCTGTACACAGACGAGTGTATAAGAACAGCAGGAACACCAAACGTTAGAAGGGAGAACAATGTGGATCGTAATACTGACGATACGTTGAAAATCGGAACTCGTAAATGGTAATACGATATATCCCCTCGCCTCAGAACGTAGGTAAGATACTGAGGAGACAACGATCCGGTATTGGGTTGTAACGTCACTGGCTACATGCAGCACCTGACACTGACGATTTATGTAATAATAATAATAATAATAATAATAATAATAATAATAATAATAATAAGATTAATTATTGTGTAACCCCAGATGAAAAGAACAATTATGTTATTTATGGACGACACATAATTTATGTTAGTTATTGTGTTTAATGTATTTACATTATTTATGTGAAATCAAGGTTTGTTACACATAAAAAAATATAGACAGGCCTATATAGGCCTACATCATGTACACCCTATACAGGGGCGCAACCACGATTTCCTTCTTTGGGGGGGAAATGCACTAATTCTGCAGGAATTCTGGGGGTGTTATAGATTTCTGTGGGAAAATATGAAAAGAGTTCGTTATTTCCTAGTTACTTTGGTGTAGCCATCGAGAAGATTAGTGTGAAAACTTGAGGTTTACATGAGAGACAATAAAAATTTATCAAACTCAAAAAATCTGTTAAAGTTATGACTCATAAAACAATAAGGATGACATTTTACATCACAATATAAATAAAATAAAAATAAACGATACTAAAAAAAAAACGAACAAATTTTCTCTCTTATTCTGCAGACTCTTTTAACGTTTAGTACGACTTTTTTAAATTTCGTCTTAGTGAGTATACTTCTCTGTATACAGGATCTTCAGCAATAGAGTTAGGTTGAGCTACTCGTTTTCTCACAAAAATTGATCAATGATTTTCGTAAAATGCAATTTGGAAAATTCATGGTCAGTTCCAGATGTTGCTGAATTTAGCATACGAGTGCAAATACCTGTACAAATCAGTTCACCGGGGTTCCGAACGCCGCTTTCCGACTTGGGTTTAGGAATAACGGCACGTTTAGTTGTTGATTTGTTTTCAAAATGGTAATAAAGCACTTAATTAAAAATTTAGTAAGCGTGGTACGAAAATGCATGTACAACAACAGGCCCATCTGCACGAGATTCGAATAGCAACCACAAAACTTGCTGTGGAATAAATTATTGCACTTACTGCACTATAAATCTCGTAAACGGAGTGCGATACACTGCGGGCAGGATAAACTTTCTTTCCTACTCGTATAACCTCAAAAACTAAGATGAAAATTTGAACTACCCTTCAACCACCAGACAAGTAGCAATGTTTGCATGAAGCGGTTTCATAGTCGCAAGACGGTCATAACGCGGCGCAATTAAAAATGTTTGCATTTAACTAATTAGCCTAATTGTTATATTATGTTAGTTATATTACTATCAAAACAGTTGTAATTTACAATATAAAAAATATATTCTTGTTAAAATTTTTTTAATATTTATACTAGATTTACCTAAAGATGTTTATTCTATTTGGAACATGTTTCGAGAGTTCCTGTTCTCTCATCTTCAGCCTTCGCCATCTTGTTTCTGGTGAAGTATTTGTGTGTTGGTTGCTGGATGTTATTAAGGTTGTTTGTTGGTCTTTGGTCTTTTAAAGTTGTATTATTGTGTGTGGTTGTGGTATATGTTTTTGTATTTTGTGTATTTTCGATGTTGAGTGCTTTGAATATTGTGTCATGTTTTGTATTGATTTGTATTTGTTCTGCTATTAGTTTGTTTTGTGTTTTATGTTTGTATATTTGTAAATTTCCCAAATGTTCATTATGGTGCCTTTGTGTGGTATATGTTTTATTAGTGATACATTGGTTATGTTTGGGAATTCGTATCTTGTTAAAATATATTCTTATTAATACTAATTAATTTGAATTATATGACTACATTGTGACGGCGCATTAAAAAAATCTTTGGCACTACGTTTACTAGTTTATCCTCGGTGGAAGGGGGTTAATCTCTAGGACCCGCCTGACTGCCTACAGATGTACATTTTTGTAAATACAAACACGCTCACACACACACACACACACACACTTGCAAACCAATGTCTATGTTTTTTGAAGTATTTTATGGTCACTGATTATGGCACGTTCGCATATGTCACATTCAATAATACATTTTGTACTAAATAGATTTCAAATTGTATTATTACGAGGTAACAGTATGTTGTCATTAAACGTTTACTTAAGAAAGTTGACGATAAGTTGACGAAAGTATGCCTTCGTGTAACGTTCTAACGTTCCCTGCGAATAAATTTCCTTATAACGATAACACGGTTAGAACAAAATGTTGTGAAATAATTACAAAATCGAACTGATTTCCTGGAGTTACAAAGGCATGCGTTTCAAGCTAGTTTCTGTACACCTAAAACTGGAGTTTATCAGGCCAGCCAGTCCTTCGCTACAGAGGCTCGCAGAATGTCGTAAAACTGTGGGTAGTAGTCTAACTCTCGAAAGTTACGTGCGAAAACGTAAGACATGATTAAAGAGCATTTTGTGAACGATGGCTTGTAGTTTCGGGGCTTGTTTTCCACTTATTGAAGAGGAAACAGCGGCTCGCTTTTCTAAAGAACGTAATCTTCCACGAAGCAAGGAGAATTTGCATATAAAACAATCGTATAATTTGAGTAGACTACAGAAAGCTCTTCAGGTAATTTTTTAGAAAATTCTGGAAAACGTCGTGATTTAGTAGAGCGATAAAATCAAGTTGACCTATATCTAAAGCCTCTGATTAAGTCTACATTTAACTGAACCAATAATTTCATAATACAGCCTACGATAAGAGCTTCTCAAATCCGACATGTTATCAATAGCCTACGTAATCTTTTATTTCTGTGAGTGCCTGTAGGCTGGTCCCACCTCGCTGTTGGAATATTCTGAATTTCATTCCTCTCACTCCAGAATTTTGTTGTAGTTATTCCTTAAATTATTAAGACATTTATCAAAGTCTTCAATGCGTTTCACACAAAAACTGATTTCAGAACTTTTATTTGCAAAATTTTGAATATGGCATCCGGCTGTGGTAATACTGAACTGAACAGATGAAGTAAAAATGTGAAGTCAAAATCTTGAAGAGTAGCAAGATAACCTATTGCTGCAGTATAACTTCGTTGTCCCACTTATCTCCGTTCTCAATCATAGACTCGAAGATACTTATGATATCAGCCCTGTGTTCTATTACAGTGGCCACTAGTCTGCTGTTATAGTTCCATCTAGTAGGTGCAACTGATGGCAATCGCTTCTTCGCTTCTTGGTCGAGTGCGTCAGTTCGTCTGGATGATTAAAAAAAAAAACGAAGCTAAACCAAATAACGTGCTAACAAATATTTTACATTCTTTAATTAAACACTAGAATTGTTTAAAATAAATATTTTTACATAAAACTGAATGTTTCCATAAGCGCTGAAAGTCTACACAGATAACTGTTTAATACACAGTGATTATTACACTTTAATTGTGCATTGAAGAAGATTGAATTGGCGGAGGAGAAACTAAGAAAAAGATTGACAATACCTGTCATAAATCAAAATATAGAATGGTTTTGTTTTGGTGGTAATTGGGAGCCAAGTATAATTATGTATTTAGTAATATTATCAGGAATAAAAATGCTTGAAGAGAGAAGATGCTCTAGGTTTTCGCCGCTAGAGTTAGAGGGCAGAACAGGGGAAGTAGGCTATAATATATCCTGTAAGTGCTGTCCTCCAAACATCATACGTCAGGAAGAGGATTTATTGGTAGCCGGAAAACTAAACATCTAGTAATGAATTTTAAAGCAACAGACCACAACATAAATTATCTGCGTTTTAAAGGCAGATTTTTACATTTTCAGTTTGTAGACCTATAGTGTGTATGCTCCTACAGAGGTTTCTCTGGACGAAGATAAGAATCATTTTTACAGCCTGTTGGAAAAAGCAGTAGATGCCCCCCCCCCAGAACTAAATTAAAGTAATTCTTGGAGAGATAAATGTTCAAGTAGGGAAGGAAGACATATTTTCACCTATAATTGATCACATAGTTTACATCAAATTTAGAATGATAATGGCTTAGGCTAACCGGTTTTGCAGCATCACGTGGTTTTGTGTTTGGTAGTAGACCTACAATGTTTAAATCTAAGTATATAAAAGTATACCTGGAGATCGCCAGATAGAACAACAATGAACCAAACTGACCACGTTTCAATAAGCACTAGCCATAGGTACAATCTTATTAGTGTCAGATCTCATTGAGGAGGTAATGTTGACTCGGAGGACCATTTTCTTGTAATTGCACGCATCAGGCCTGGAATATCAAATAAAGTTAAGGGAGAGAGACAAAGTAAATACAACATAGAAAAGAATAATATATCTGAGAATGACAGAAAATATATGGAAAGATTCTCAGAAAGTCAGTCAAATATAGAAGGATTCCAACGTGTCGATGAGACTTGGGAAAAATACGAACAGCTGAAGCAGCTGAGAAGAACAGGAATTATGCTTTCAGGGAAAGGCACCATAAATTTATTAGTTTCACGAAGAATGTAGGGAAGCAACTAACAAAAATATCGGTATGGAGATTTATATTTTCTAAGATTTATATTTAATATACTTTTCGAAATGAACTATTTCCATAGGACACTACTTCTTTCTTCAGCCTTAACCACAGTACTGTGGTCACTAACGTATACCACCTCACGTTATCGCACTCGATTTTCACTGATGATGGAAGTCGATGGCACTGCCGAAACGTCTGGTTTTGCAGAAAACTTTGGTCTACGACCAAACAGGACGGGAAGGAATTTTAACAACAAACTACTTCTTTGTTACCGATAAAGTAGTACATATATAAAAAATTATTCCCTCCCCCTTCAACTATAATTTTCATTTATAGAAAATTACCCCCACCCCGTTCAACTAGCCTCTTCATTTATAGATATTTCATCTACGTTTCTACAGTGGAGTATTAAGATCTTATCAGGATAAATTATTTATCAAAATTAAGTACTGTACTCTTGTTACAACAAAAAATGTTTCAGGTAAACTACCCTTTCCCCCAAACCGATCTTCACAAAAATTAATAGACCTTGAGTCCTCTACAACTCAGGCACATATGTAAAAAATTATTTGATTTTGTTTGAATTTACGGAAGTTATCGTTCGTCATGAAAAAATGTCTCTTGTTCCAACATAAAATGTGGCAGGTAAACTACCCCTTTCCCTTAACCGATCTTCACTAAAATCAACAAGCCTTCAGTCTTTTACAATTGAGGATGGTATGCAAAAAAAATTTGATTCTGTTTGAATGTGCGGCTGTTATCGTTCGTCACAGAAAAAATTACCGTTGTTAAAACATAAAATGTTGCAGGTAAACTACCCCTTTCCCTTAACCGATCTTCACCAAAAAGAACAGTTCTTGAGAACTCTACAATTCAGAGTTGCATGTAAAAAATTATTTTATTATGTTTGAATTTGCGGCTGTTATCGTTTGCCATAGAAAATACCCTTGTTAAAACATAAAACGTTGCAGGTAAACTACCCCTTTCCCTTTACCGATCTTCACCAAAAACAATAGGTCTTGAGAACTCTACAATTCAGACTGTATGCAAAATATTATTTGATTCAGTATAAATTTGCGGCTGTTATCGTTTGCCATAGAAAATACCCTTGTTAAAACATAAAACGTTGCTGGTAAACTACCCCTTTCCCTTAACCGATCTTCACCAAAAACAGTACGTCTTAAGAACTCTACAAATCAATGCTGTATGCAAATAATTATTTGATTCTGTTTGAAAATTTGCGGCTCTTTTGGTTTGGCATAGGAAATACCCTTGTTAAAACATAAAACGTTGCTGATAAACTAACCCTTTCCCTTAACCGGTCTTCACAAAAAAAAAAAAAAATAGGTCTTGAGAACTCTACAATTCAGGACTGTAAGCAAAACATTATTTGATTCTCTTTGAATTTATGGCACTTATCGTTCGTCATAGAAAAAACCCTTGTTAAAACATAAAACGTTGACGGTAAACTACCCCTTTCCCTTAACCGATCTTCACCAAAAATAACAGGTCTTGAGAACTCTACAATTCAGAACTGTAAGCAAAACATTATTTGATTCTCTTTGAATTTATGGCACTTATCGTTCGTCATAGAAAAAACCCTTGTTAAAACAAAAAACGTTGCTGGTAAACTACCCCTACCCTTAACCGATCTTCACCAAAAAGAACAGTTCTTGAGAACTCTACAATTCAGAGTTGCATGTAAAAAATTATTATATTATGTTTGAATTTGCGGCTGTTATCGTTTGCCATAGAAAATACCCTTGTTAAAACATAAAACGTTGCAGGTAAACTACCCCTTTTCCTTAAACGGTCTTCACCAAAAACAATAGGTCTTGAGAACTCTAAAATTCAGGACTGTAAGCAAAACATTATTTGATTCTCTTTGAATTTACGGCAGTTATCGTTCGTCATAGATAAAACCCTTGTTAAAACATAAAACGTTGCAGGTAAACTACCCCTTTCCCTTAACCGATCTTCACCAAAAACAATAGGTCTTGAGAACTCTACAATTCAGATTGTATGCAAAATATTATTTGATTCAGTATAAATTTGCGGCTGTTATCGTTTGCCATAGAAAATACCCTTGTTAAAACATAAAACGTTGCCGGTAAACTACCCCTTTCCCTTAACCGATCTTCACTAAAATGAACAAGCCTTCAGTCTTTTACAATTGAGGATGGTATGCAAAAAATATTTGATTCTGTTTGAATGTGCGGCAGTTATCGTTCGTCACAGAAAAAATTACAGTTGTTAAAACATAAAATGTTGTTGGTAAACTACCCCTTTCCCATAACCGATCTTCACCAAAATCAACAAATATTGAGACCTCTATAGCTCAGGAAGGTGTGCAAAACATTATTTGATTCTGTTTGAATTTACGGAAGATATCATTCATCATAGAAAAAATTACCAATGTTAAAACATAGAACGTTGTTGGTAAACTGCCCCTTTCCCTAAACAGATCTTCAACAAAAACAATGGGTCTTGAGAACTGTACAATTCAGGGCTGTATGCAAACATTATTTGATTCTGTTTGAAATTGCGGCTGTTATCGTTTGCCATAGAAAATACCCCTGTTAAAACAAAAAACGTTGCTGGTAAACTACCCCTTCCCTTAACCGATCTTCACCAAAAAGAACAGTTCTTGAGAACTCTACAATTCAGAGTTGCATGTAAAAAATTATTTTATTATGTTTGAATTTGCGGCTGTTATCGTTTGCCATAGAAAATACCCTTGTTAAAACATAAGACGTTGCAGGTAAACTACCCCTTTCCCTTTACCGATCTTCACCAAAAACAATAGGTATTGAGAACTCTACAATTCAGACTGTATGCAAAATATTATTTGATTCAGTATAAATTTGCGGCTGTTATCGTTTGCCATAGAAAATACCCTTGTTAAAACATAAAACGTTGCAGGTAAACTACCCCTTTCCCTTAACCGATTTTCACAAAAAAAAAAAAATAGGTCTTGAGAACTCTACAATTCAGGACTCTAAGCAAAACATTATTTGATTCTCTTTGAATTTATGGCACTTATCGTTCGTCATAGAAAAAACATTGGTAAAACATAAAACGTTGCCGGTAAACTACCCCTTTCCCTTAACCGATCTTCACCAAAAATAACAGGTCTTGAGAACTCTACAATTCAGAACTGTAAGAAAAACATTATTTGATTCTCTTTGAATTTATGGCACTTATCGTTCGTCATAGAAAAAACCCTTGTTAAAACAAAAAACGTTGCTGGTAAACTACCCCTTCCCTTAACCGATCTTCACCAAAAAGAACAGTTCTTGAGAACTCTACAATTCAGAGTTGCATGTAAAAAATTATTTTATTATGTTTGAATTTGCGGCTGTTATCGTTTGCCATAGAAAATACCCTTGTTAAAACATAAAACGTTGCAGGTAAACTACCCCTTTCCCTTTACCGATCTTCACCAAAAACAATAGGTCTTGAGAACTCTACAATTCAGACTCTATGCAAAATATTATTTGATTCAGTATAAATTTGCGGCTGTTATCGTTTGCCATAGAAAATACCCTTGTTAAAACATAAAACGTTGCAGGTAAACTACCCCTTTCCCTTAACCGATCTTCACCAAAAACAGTATGTCTTAAGAACTCTACAAATCAATGCTGTATGCAAATAATTATTTGATTCTGTTTGAAAATTTGCGGCTCTTTTGGTTTGGCATAGGAAATACCCTTGTTAAAACATAAAACGTAGCTGATAAACTAACCCTTTCCCTTAACCGGTCTTCACAAAAAAAAAAAAAAAATAGGTCTTGAGAACTCTACAATTCAGGACTGTAAGCAAAACATTATTTGATTCTCTTTGAATTTATGGCACTTATAGTTCGTCATAGAAAAAACCCTTGTTAAAACATAAAACGTTGACGGTAAACTACCCCTTTCCATTAACCGATCTTCACCAAAAATAACAGGTCTTGAGAACTCTACAATTCAGAACTGTAAGCAAAACATTATTTGATTCTCTTTGAATTTATGGCACTTATCGTTCGTCATAGAAAAAACCCTTGTTAAAACAAAAAACGTTGCTGGTAAACTACCCCTTCCCTTAACCGATCTTCACCATAAAGAACAGTTCTTGAGAACTCTACAATTCAGAGTTGCATGTAAAAAATTATTATATTATGTTTGAATTTGCGGCTGTTATCGTTTGCAATAGAAAATACCCTTGTTAAAACATAAAACGTTGCAGGTAAACTACCCCTTTTCCTTAAACGGTCTTCACCAAAAACAATAGGTCTTGAGAACTCTAAAATTCAGGACTGTAAGCAAAACATTATTTGATTCTCTTTGAATTTACGGCAGTTATCGTTCGTCATAGATAAAACCCTTGTTAAAACATAAAACGTTGCAGGTAAACTACCCCTTTCCCTTAACCGATCTTCACCAAAAACAATAGGTCTTAAGAACTCTACAATTCAGATTGTATGCAAAATATTATTTGATTCAGTATAAATTTGCGGCTGTTATCGTTTGCCATAGAAAATACCCTTGTTAAAACATAAAACGTTGCCGGTAAACTACCCCTTTCCCTTAACCGATCTTCACTAAAATGAACAAGCCTTCAGTCTTTTACAATTGAGGATGGTATGCAAAAAATATTTGATTCTGTTTGAATGTGCGGCAGTTATCGTTCGTCACAGAAAAAATTACAGTTGTTAAAACATAAAATGTTGTTGGTAAACTACCCCTTTCCCATAACCGATCTTCACCAAAATCAACAAATATTGAGACCTCTATAGCTCAGGAAGGTGTGCAAAACATTATTTGATTCTGTTTGAATTTACGGAAGATATCATTCATCATAGAAAAAATTACCAATGTTAAAACATAGAACGTTGTTGGTAAACTGCCCCTTTCCCTAAACAGATCTTCAACAAAAACAATGGGTCTTGAGAACTGTACAATTCAGGGCTGTATGCAAAACATTATTTGATTCTGTTTGAAATTGCGGCTGTTATCGTTTGCCATAGAAAATACCCCTGTTAAAACAAAAAACGTTGCTGGTAAACTACCCCTTCCCTTAACCGATCTTCACCAAAAACAATAGGTCTTGAGAACTCTACAATTCAGACTGTATGCAAAATATTATTTGATTCAGTATAAATTTGCGGCTGTTATCGTTTGCCATAGAAAATACCCTTGTTAAAACATAAAACGTTGCCGGTAAACTACCCCTTTCCCTTAACCGATCTTCACCAAAAACAGTATGTCTTGAGAACTCTACAAATCAATGCTGTATGCACATAATTATTTGATTCTGTTTGAAAATTTGCGGCGCTTTTGGTTTGGCATAGGAAATACCCTTGTTAAAACATAAAACGTTGCTGATAAACTACCCCTTTCCCTTAACCGATCTTCACAACAACAAAAAATAGGTTTTGAGAACTCTACAATTCAGGACTGTAAGCAAAACATTATTTGATTCTCTTTGAATTTATGGCACTTATCGTTCGTCACAGAAAAAACCCTTGTTAAAACAAAAACGTTGCCGGTAAACTACCCCTTTCCCTTAACCGATCTTCACCAAAAATAACAGGTCTTGAGAACTCTACAATTCAGAACTGTAAGCAAAACATTATTTGATTCTCTTTGAATTTATGGCACTTATCGTTCGTCATAGGAAAAAACCTTGTTAAAACAAAAAACGTTGCTGGTAAACTACCCCTTCCCTTAACCGATCTTCATCAAAAAGAACAGTTCTTGAGAACTCTACAATTCAGAGTTGCATGTAAAAAATTATTTTATTATGTTTGAATTTGCGGCTGTTATCGTTTGCCATAAAAAATACCCTTGTTAAAAAATAAAAACGTTGCAGGTAAACTACCCCTTTCCCTTTACCGATCTTCACCAAAAACAATAGGTCTTGAGAACTCTACAATTCAGACTTTATGCAAAATATCATTTGATTCAGTATAAATTTGCGGCTGTTATCGTTTGCCATAGAAAATACCCTTGTTAAAACATAAAACGTTGCAGGTAAACTACCCCTTTCCCTTAACCGATCTTCACCAAAAACAGTATGTCTTAAGAACTCTACAAATCAATGCTGTATGCAAATAATTATTTGATTCTGTTTGAAAATTTGCGGCTCTTTTGGTTTGGCATGGGAAATACCCTTGTTAAAACATAAAACGTTGCTGATAAACTACCCCTTTCCCTTAACCGGTCTTCACAAAAAAAAAAAAAAAAAATATGTCTTGAGAACTCTACAATTCAGGACTGTAAGCAAAACATTATTTGATTCTATTTGAATTTATGGCACTTATCGTTTGTCATAGAAAAAACCCTTGTTAAAACATAAAACGTTGCCGGTAAACTACCCCTTTCCCTTAACCGATCTTCATCAAAAATTTTAGGTCTTGAGAACTCTACAATTCAGGCTGTATGCAAAATATTATTTGATTCTGTTTAAATTTGCGGCTGTTATCGTTTGCCATAGAAAATACCCTTGTTAAAACATAAAACGTTGCAGGTAAACTACCCCTTTTCCTTAAACGGTCTTCACCAAAAACAATAGGTCTTGAGAACTCTAAAATTCAGGACTGTAAGCAAAACATTATTTGATTCTCTTTGAATTTACGGCAGTTATCGTTCGTCATAGATAAAACCCTTGTTAAAACATAAAACGTTGCAGGTAAACTACCCCTTTCCCTTAACCGATCTTCACCAAAAACAATAGGTCTTGAGAACTCTACAATTCAGACTGTATGCAAAATATTATTTGATTCAGTATAAATTTGCGGCTGTTATCGTTTGCCATAGAAAATACCCTTGTTAAAACATAAAACGTTGCCGGTAAACTACCCCTTTCCCTTAACCGATCTTCACTAAAATGAACAAGCCTTCAGTCTTTTACAATTGAGGATGGTATGCAAAAAATATTTGATTCTGTTTGAATGTGCGGCAGTTATCGTTCGTCACAGAAAAAATTACAGTTGTTAAAACATAAAATGTTGTTGGTAAACTACCCCTTTCCCATAACCGATCTTCGCCAAAATCAACAAATATTGAGACCTCTATAGCTCAGGAAGGTGTGCAAAACATTATTTGATTCTGTTTGAATTTACGGAAGATATCATTCATCATAGAAAAAATTACCAATGTTAAAACATAGAACGTTGTTGGTAAACTGCCCCTTTCCCTAAACAGATCTTCAACAAAAACAATGGGTCTTGAGAACTGTACAATTCAGGGCTGTATGCAAAACATTATTTGATTCTGTTTGAAATTGCGGCTGTTATCGTTTGCCATATAAAATACCCCTGTTAAAACAAAAAACGTTGCTGGTAAACTACCCCTTCCCTTAACCGATCTTCACAACAACAAAAAATAGGTTTTGAGAACTCTACAATTCAGGACTGTAAGCAAAACATTATTTGATTCTCTTTGAATTTATGGCACTTATCGTTCGTCACAGAAAAAACCCTTGTTAAAACAAAAACGTTGCCGGTAAACTACCCCTTTCCCTTAACCGATCTTCACCAAAAATAACAGGTCTTGAGAACTCTACAATTCAGAACTGTAAGCAAAACATTATTTGATTCTCTTTGAATTTATGGCACTTATCGTTCGTCATAGGAAAAAACCTTGTTAAAACAAAAAACGTTGCTGGTAAACTACCCCTTCCCTTAACCGATCTTCATCAAAAAGAACAGTTCTTGAGAACTCTACAATTCAGAGTTGCATGTAAAAAATTATTTTATTATGTTTGAATTTGCGGCTGTTATCGTTTGCCATAAAAAATACCCTTGTTAAAAAATAAAAACGTTGCAGGTAAACTACCCCTTTCCCTTTACCGATCTTCACCAAAAACAATAGGTCTTGAGAACTCTACAATTCAGACTTTATGCAAAATATCATTTGATTCAGTATAAATTTGCGGCTGTTATCGTTTGCCATAGAAAATACCCTTGTTAAAACATAAAACGTTGCAGGTAAACTACCCCTTTCCCTTAACCGATCTTCACCAAAAACAGTATGTCTTAAGAACTCTACAAATCAATGCTGTATGCAAATAATTATTTGATTCTGTTTGAAAATTTGCGGCTCTTTTGGTTTGGCATGGGAAATACCCTTGTTAAAACATAAAACGTTGCTGATAAACTACCCCTTTCCCTTAACCGGTCTTCACAAAAAAAAAAAAAAAAAATATGTCTTGAGAACTCTACAATTCAGGACTGTAAGCAAAACATTATTTGATTCTATTTGAATTTATGGCACTTATCGTTTGTCATAGAAAAAACCCTTGTTAAAACATAAAACGTTGCCGGTAAACTACCCCTTTCCCTTAACCGATCTTCATCAAAAATTTTAGGTCTTGAGAACTCTACAATTCAGGCTGTATGCAAAATATTATTTGATTCTGTTTAAATTTGCGGCTGTTATCGTTTGCCATAGAAAATACCCTTGTTAAAACATAAAACGTTGCAGGTAAACTACCCCTTTTCCTTAAACGGTCTTCACCAAAAACAATAGGTCTTGAGAACTCTAAAATTCAGGACTGTAAGCAAAACATTATTTGATTCTCTTTGAATTTACGGCAGTTATCGTTCGTCATAGATAAAACCCTTGTTAAAACATAAAACGTTGCAGGTAAACTACCCCTTTCCCTTAACCGATCTTCACCAAAAACAATAGGTCTTGAGAACTCTACAATTCAGACTGTATGCAAAATATTATTTGATTCAGTATAAATTTGCGGCTGTTATCGTTTGCCATAGAAAATACCCTTGTTAAAACATAAAACGTTGCCGGTAAACTACCCCTTTCCCTTAACCGATCTTCACTAAAATGAACAAGCCTTCAGTCTTTTACAATTGAGGATGGTATGCAAAAAATATTTGATTCTGTTTGAATGTGCGGCAGTTATCGTTCGTCACAGAAAAAATTACAGTTGTTAAAACATAAAATGTTGTTGGTAAACTACCCCTTTCCCATAACCGATCTTCGCCAAAATCAACAAATATTGAGACCTCTATAGCTCAGGAAGGTGTGCAAAACATTATTTGATTCTGTTTGAATTTACGGAAGATATCATTCATCATAGAAAAAATTACCAATGTTAAAACATAGAACGTTGTTGGTAAACTGCCCCTTTCCCTAAACAGATCTTCAACAAAAACAATGGGTCTTGAGAACTGTACAATTCAGGGCTGTATGCAAAACATTATTTGATTCTGTTTGAAATTGCGGCTGTTATCGTTTGCCATATAAAATACCCCTGTTAAAACAAAAAACGTTGCTGGTAAACTACCCCTTCCCTTAACCGATCTTCACCAAAAAGAACAGTTCTTGAGAACTCTACAATTCAAAGTTGCATGTAAAAAATTATTTTATTATGTTTGAATTTGCGGCTGTTATCGTTTGCCATAAAAAATACCCTTGTTAAAACATAAGACGTTGCAGGTAAACTACCCCTTTCCCTTTACCGATCTTCACCAAAAACAATAGGTCTTGAGAACTCTACAATTCAGACTGTATGCAAAATATTATTTGATTCAGTATAAATTTGCGGCTGTTATCGTTTGCCATAGAAAATACCCTTGTTAAAACATAAAACGTTGCAGGTAAACTACCCCTTTCCCTTAACCGATTTTCACAAAAAAAAAAAAATAGGTCTTGAGAACTCTACAATTCAGGACTCTAAGCAAAACATTATTTGATTCTCTTTGAATTTATGGCACTTATCGTTCATCATAGAAAAAACATTGGTAAAACATAAAACGTTGCCGGTAAACTACCCCTTTCCCTTAACCGATCTTCACCAAAAATAACAGGTCTTGAGAACTCTACAATTCAGAACTGTAAGCAAAACATTATTTGATTCTCTTTGAATTTATGGCACTTATCGTTCGTCATAGAAAAAACCCTTGTTAAAACAAAAATCGTTGCTGGTAAACTACCCCTTCCCTTAACCGATCTTCACCAAAAAGAACAGTTCTTGAGAACTCTACAATTCAGAGTTGCATGTAAAAAATTATTTTATTATGTTTGAATTTGCGGCTGTTATCGTTTGCCATAGAAAATACCCTTGTTAAAACATAAAACGTTGCAGGAAAACTACCCCTTTCCCTTAACCGATCTTCACCAAAAACAGTATGTCTTGAGAACTCTACAAATCAATGCTGTATGCACATAATTATTTGATTCTGTTTGAAAATTTGCGGCGCTTTTGGTTTGGCATAGGAAATACCCTTGTTAAAACATAAAACGTTGCTGATAAACTACCCCTTTCCCTTAACCGATCTTCACAACAACAAAAAATAGGTTTTGAGAACTCTACAATTCAGGACTGTAAGCAAAACATTATTTGATTCTCTTTGAATTTATGGCACTTATCGTTCGTCATAGAAAAAACCCTTGTTAAAACAAAAAACGTTGCTGGTAAACTACCCCTTTCCCTTAACCGATCTTCACCAAAAATAACAGGTCTTGAGAACTCTACAATTCAGAACTGTAAGCAAAACATTATTTGATTCTCTTTGAATTTATGGCACTTATCGTTCGTCACAGAAAAAACCCTTGTTAAAACAAAAACGTTGCCGGTAAACTACCCCTTTCCCTTAACCGATCTTCACCAAAAATAACAGGTCTTGAGAACTCTACAATTCAGAACTGTAAGCAAAACATTATTTGATTCTCTTTGAATTTATGGCACTTATCGTTCGTCATAGAAAAAACCCTTGTTAAAACAAAAAACGTTGCTGGTAAACTACCCCTTCCCTTAACCGATCTTCATCAAAAAGGACAGTTCTTGAGAACTCTACAATTCAGAGTTGCATGTAAAAAATTATTTTATTATGTTTGAATTTGCGGCTGTTATCGTTTGCCATAAAAAATACCCTTGTTAAAAAATAAAAACGTTGCAGGTAAACTACCCCTTTCCCTTTACCGATCTTCACCAAAAACAATAGGTCTTGAGAACTCTACAATTCAGACTTTATGCAAAATATCATTTGATTCAGTATAAATTTGCGGCTGTTATCATTTGCCATAGAAAATACCCTTGTTAAAACATAAAACGTTGCAGGTAAACTACCCCTTTCTCTTAACCGATCTTCACCAAAAACAGTATGTCTTAAGAACTCTACAAATCAATGCTGTATGCAAATAATTATTTGATTCTGTTTGAAAATTTGCGGCTCTTTTGGTTTGGCATAGGAAATACCCTTGTTAAAACATAAAACTTTGCTGATAAACTACCCCTTTCCCTTAACCGGTCTTCACAAAAAAAAAAAAAAAAAGGTCTTGAGAACTCTACAATTCAGGACTGTAAGCAAAACATTATTTGATTCTCTTTGAATTTATGGCACTTATCGTTCGTCATAGAAAAACCCTTGTTAAAACATAAAACGTTGCCGGTATACTACCCCTTTCCCTTAACCGATCTTCACCGAAAATAACAGGTCTTGAGAACTCTACAATTCAGAACTGTAAGCAAAACATTATTTGATTCTCTTTGAATTTATGGCACTTATCGTTCGTCATAGGAAAAACCCTTGTTAAAACAAAAAACGTTGCTGGTAAACTACCCCTTAACCGATCTTCACCAAAAAGAACAGTTCTTGAGAACTCTACAATTCAGAGTTGCATGTAAAAAATTATTTTATTATGTTTGAATTTGCGGCTGTTATCGTTTGCCATAGAAAATACCCTTATTAAAACATAAAACGTTGCAGGTAAACTACCCCTTTCCCTTAACCGATCTTCACCAAAAACAGTATGTCTTAAGAACTCTACAAATCAATGCTGTATGCAAATAATTATTTGATTCTGTTTGAAAATTTGCGGCTCTTTTGGTTTGGCATAGGAAATACCCTTGTTAAAACATAAAACGTTGCTGATAAACTACCCCTTTCCCTTAACCGGTCTTCACAAAAAAAAAAAAAAAAATGTCTTGAGAACTCTACAATTCAGGACTGTAAGCAAAACATTATTTGATTCTATTTGAATTTATGGCACTTATCGTTCGTCATCGAAAAAACCCTTGTTAAAATATAAAACGTTGCCGGTAAACTACCCCTTTCCCTTAACCGATCTTCATCAAAAATTTTAGGTCTTGAGAACTCTACAATTCAGGCTGTATGCAAAATATTATTTGATTCTGTTTAAATTTGCGGCTGTTATCGTTTGCCATAGAAAATACGCTTGTTAAAACATAAAACGTTGCCGGTAAACTACCCCTTTACCTCAACCGATCTTCACCAAAAACAATATATCTTGCAAACTCTACAATTCAAGGCTGTATGCATAACATTATTTGATTCTGTTTGAATTTGCGGCTGTTATCGTTTGCCATAGGAAAAAATTACACATAATAAAATAACGTTGCTGGTAAACTACCCCTTTTCCTTAAACGGTCTTCACCAAAATCAATAGGTCTTGAGAACTCTAAAATTCAGGACTGTAAGCAAAACATTATTTGATTCTCTTTGAATTTATGGCACTTATCGTTCGTCATCGAAAAAACCCTTGTTAAAACATAAAACGTTGCCGGTAAACTACCCCTTCCCCTTAACCGATCTTCATCAAAAATTTTAGGTCTTGAGAACTCTACAATTCAGGCTGTATGCAAAATATTATTTGATTCTGTTTAAATTTGCGGCTGTTATCGTTTGCCATAGAAAATACGCTTGTTAAAACATAAAACGTTGCCGGTAAACTACCCCTTTACCTCAACCGATCTTCACCAAAAACAATATATCTTGCAAACTCTACAATTCAAGGCTGTATGCATAACATTATTTGATTCTGTTTGAATTTGTGGCTGTTATCCTTTGCCAAAAAAAAAAAATTACCCTTGATTAAAAAAAAAAAGTTGCTGGCAAACTACCCCTTTCCCTTAATCGATCTTCACCAAAAATAACATGTCTTGAGTACTCTACAAGGAAGATCTTCATGCAAAAAATTATTTGATTCTGTTCGAATTTGCGGCTATCGTTTGCCATAGAAAACACACACACACACACACACACACACACACACACACACACACACACATTTCGAAAAATGGCTTTTTTTCATGTTTTAAGTGTAGTACAATCAGAATCTGCAATAATCTCGAACACAAATTTTTTTGCCATTTCCTTAAGGAACATGGAAGTAAAAATAAGGCTTACCAGTAAATGTTGCAATAGAGAAGTACCCGTTGGGGTAGTGGAAGAATACAAACCTTTAAGAAAGGTTGAAAAGAAAAGATATAGGCAGAAGTGGAAAAGGAACAGACTTCAAGAGATAGAGTGTACTTGGAAAAATAACGAACTTAAGAAGTTCTACAAGATAGTCAACTATGTAAAGGAACCATTTAATCCAAGGGTGGTTATTTGCAAGGAAGATAATACGATAATAGGAAAAGGATAGTACGATAATATAAGGAAAAGTAAAAGCTTAAACAAATGTGCAAATAACTTCCACTCATTTTTAACAAAACTCTTGATACACGAAGGAGGAAATAAACAAAAGACTATCTACTGCATATGAAAAAATAGAGAAACAGAACCTCCGGATGAGGTAGCAGCAGTGCATTTAGCAATATACAAACTGAGGAATAATGTCATCTGGGTGTGACAACTTGTATGCAGAAATGTTTGGAAGTAGGGGGATTAATTAAACAAAAAAATTATTCTCGCTGATTTTTCGATTTAGATTGAAGAAAGAACTCCTAAAGAATGGAACTGTGGTATAATCTGCCCACTATACAAAAAGGGAGATCATCGAGAATGTCATAATTATAATATACTTTCTACCACGATTTATAAGAGACTTATACCATATGTCGAAAAAGAACTTGGTTCCTACCTCTGTGAATTCAGAAAGGGAAATTCTACTATTGATCAAATGTTCACGTTATGACAGATCTTGGAAAAAAAATTTAATATTAACATACACCACATATTTATAGATTTTTAAGACCACTTACGATAGCATACATAGAGACCAGCTTTACATGAAATATCTCCTTAAAACTGATCCGCCTAGAGAGAATTACAATGAAGAAAGTGCACGGCAGAGTTAAAATTGAGGCTGATCTGAGTGATTTCCTTGACTGTAATCCTGGTTTGAGGCAGATTGAAGGTTTGTCCTGCTCGTTTTCCAACATAGCACTTGAGAAAGTAGTAGAGACTCCGGTCTACAAAGGACAAAAACAATACAAAGTCGGTTCAGTTATTGGCATTCACAGATGCTGTATCATTGCTGGATTGCATCATTGTTGGATTTTATGGCTAGGTGACTGAGGCATTCCTCATCTTGGAACATAGTGTAAAGAAAATGAGTTTAATTATAAATGCAAATAAGACAAAATATATGACGACTGACAAAAATTATAATAATAGACCTGAAATTTGTATTAATGGCAACACCTTTGTAAGAATCAACCATTTTAGTTTTTTGGATTTAATAGTGGCAACAAATAGGCCTAGTGATGAGATCCAACAACGAATCTCAGCAGCATTGGACTGTTAAATCAGATGAGAAGTAGATTAATATCAAGATTAACAAAATGTACTCTCTGTAAAACTGTAATGATCGGTCTTGACATATGGATCAGAAACATAGGCCATCGCCAAAGACATCTTTTAACTTCTGAAAGAAGGAAATTGTGGAAATTTATGGTCCTGTATGTGAAATGAGTGTATGGTGTATACATTATAATAAAGAATTATACGCACTCTTTAGGGATGTAGACATTATAGGGCTATATAAAAAACTATTGAGGTTGAGGTGGGCCGGGCATTTGATGAGGATGACGGAGGATTAAATTACGAGGAAAGTTTGACAATGCAAATGGATGGAAGAAGAAAGAGAGACAGGCTAAAGCTGCGACCATAGATGACTGTCGGGACCGTTGGAGAAGGCTTCTGGAGGAGGTAAAGACTCAGTACTACGGAGTTGAAGCACCAGCGATGATGATGATAAGATGCTGTCAATAAATTTAGGAGCAAAGCTCTATATTAGAATGACTACAAACAATCGAAAGTTTGTGAGTCCAATTTTAAAACAAAAAATGTGGACTTCTAACGTGAAGAAGGGAAGAACCTCAGAGGGAAGAAGGTACACACAGCTGCTCTGTGTATATTAGCGGAGAAACAGAGAACGCGAATCTTTTACTGGACTATTTTAGCAGAAATTCATTGAAATGGCTCGGCTGTGATAGGCTCGGAACTAACCGTCTTAGTAGAATTTTTATATGGTAGGCTAATAAGTGATATGCGTTGGTAAGTTTTGTATGGGAGCCAAAGAAATATAGGAATGATCTTAGTATTGAGTTAAGTTACTAAAAAAAAGAATAGGACGTGATTTAAATATGAAAAGCGAACTTAAATTTAATTTTACGTGCCGATAGGTCTGGATATTTTGCATCTCTCAACTTAATTATTTATATTGGTATCAGAACAAAGATACATTTTTAGTTTATTTAGGCAATCCGCTTTGGATGAAAGATAAAGTTTATCTTTGCTGCTTAGAGTAGTGACGTTTTTTGTAATATATAAATGAATATATTTATCCCAAGTGTTGTATAGTATAAACCCTCTTATTTTAAGGTTGAAATTTTGTTCTGATTACTATGGTTGTTATCGTACTATTATGTTACGAACAACAATATTTGATTTACGTCTTCCCTATGGTATTATTGAGAAGTCTTAATTATGGTTTAGTTTATTACTGATAATGAAAGTAAACTGGTTACTCTTGGAGACGACTACCTAATGCCTATTTAGCATTAGATAGCATAACAGATAAATAAAACTGTATTCTGATAGTTTTCTCTCTTTTCGATTATATAATATTGTAAAAATTAATAACTTTATAAGAAGTCTAATAAATTCTGTTTACTGTTATTATTATTAACTTTGCACAGTAATTATATAGTACACACTCTCTCCCTCTCCCCCTCTCACTGCAAACTTCGTTAAAACTTTTTAAGGTACCGAGTGAAAACCTTGTATTATTTCAAGGAAAGAGGCACACAGATACAATTGTACATTTGTATTATTACATATTCATATTTGTATTCAATTCAAATCACGTGTTCAGCCTTGCGACAGGTTCAAGACTGAACACGCTTCTTCACTTCACTCTACCCTACTCGTCGTCTCTCTTCATTCCTTCATAAGTGTTACCTCTCTTGATGTCATCGACAATTCTTATCTGCCTTTTCTTCTTACCTCTCTTCATTTCTGAAATATACTCAGTAAAGCAATTACTTCTTAATGTATGTTCTAGTCATGTTCTAACTTAATTCAATAGTTTTCCTTTGCTCCTGCCCTTCTCAGCCACCACTATTTCGTATCTTATCATACATATTCGTTCACCTTATATTCTGCATTCTACTCCACTTTACAAACTTTTCAGATAATTTGCCTCCCAACATCCGATGCTCAACTCTATGTCAGTGCCACGTTGCAGCCTTAAGTCGATAATAATCTTTTTTCTACTGACATATTCAGTCTGCCAGTAAACAATGTTTTCTTCTTGCTGAAAACTATTCCTGCCATTGCTGGTTCTAATTTGTATTTCTTCTGTACGTCTGCCATCATTCGTTTCTATGTTACCCAAGTATTGAAATTGCACTATTCTTCCAAGTTGTACTTAGGTATTATAGTGTTTGATTTTTTCTACCCCTTGACGTTTTCAATACTTTAGTTTGATTAATATATCCTTGTAAGAAAAGTAAACAATATCTGTATTATACGCATAAATTACCATTTCATTGGAATTTTTTGTAAAATAGTGTGAGAGAAAAGTAGGCCTATATAGTACCAACTTATTTTACTTAATACTTACTTCTTTGTACTTATTTCTTTGAAATTAAATTTATTTTCAGTACAAACTAAGTGTTTTGATCATTTTTTATGATTCCTTTGTCATTATAACTTGTTTATTAGAAGTGGAGATATGAGAACAAACTCCACGTTTTTAAAGTCCCCAATCGTATGGTGATTATCTATGTTAACAATCATAGGCGAGTGTATGGTCAACAGAATGTTAGGTCCGGTCATCATTATTGTTGTCTAAATCCTTTAAGCCAGTGTCAAACAAATCGTCGGTAATTCATGGCTGTACTTGATTCTCATAAACACAGAGCAGATTTTTTACATGTCTAAAGCGTTGCAATTCAGCTGAATTTCCCATTTCGATAGGAGGCAGTTTTTCAGGGCCATTAGAATTTTAAGAACTTACTTTTTTTACTAAATTTTCCTCCATCCCACTTCCCTCTTTACAATTGTTACACGATATAAAATTAAAAATCAACATCTTCAGGTTAAATGGCCTCAGGATAAAATGTACTACAGTAGTTTTATATATTCCAAATATTGATGAAAACCAATTGAAAAATTCAACAAAAAGCGTATTATTGTGGGGGATTTTAGTGTAGTAAACCGGACGTTTCATGAAGGGTCTGAGACCAGACAAAAAATCCCTAGTAGGCCTACTCGTGATAGCGTAATACGCAAGAGTTTTTAATTGAAGTTTTACTGAATATCATTCATCATAATTCACAATTTACACTTACCTAACACTTTACACACAATATTGACACACAATTTTACAATCTTCGAACATAGTCAAATATTTTGTATTCATTACTTAACAATTACAGTGGATATATATTAATATACCTATAAAGTGGTAAAATATATTACGTTAAATATACACAATCTCACAGGTTACAGGTTAGGTTAGATGCAAAACATTCATCCAAACACACAATCTTCATACATTATAGGCCTATTTTATATAGGCCTAATCTTCAATTTATAAGATATGCACAGGATATTTAAAGATATTGTGCGTATCGTTATTAGGTTACAATGAATGGAACACACTGTTGCATTACTGTTTCGTTAACAAACACACGACTCTCCGGATAATTTTGCATTTTGTTATTATAGTTACCAAACGAACTGACAGCGAAGCATTTGACATTTCTAAGAATGGAAATATGTGAATTTATGAGTACAAGTTGACGTTGGAGTGTATTTCAAGGGCAAAAGGATAAATGGTAGCTGCGGAGAGTACAGGTGGGCATGGGCATCAGTCACTAAGACAACAACAGTTGCCATATCGCCGGCCAACTTATCGGCTGTTGACATGTCTATTTGTGCGTCATTGAATACCTGTGCTGTGCTACGCAGACCCGCTGGCCCGGCTAAATTTACAACTCGGCTTCTCTTCCCGCTGAATATTAGCCCCATCTGTGGCCAATGAATGACGTATGTGCGGGCCGTAAGCATGTCTTACTGAAGGGTTGTATTACACTTGTAACGTCAGCTTCGTACGTACTTATAACATGAGAATCAGCTGTCGCATAACAGTATTAGGCTTCTGGCAAAGCGACTTCTCATCTGAAATGATGATTTTTATCAACCGGGTTGTTCACTTCAATTTCATTATGGAAAGTCAAGTTGAAACGTCCTTAAAGTAACCTAACTCCAGTGAGAAGTGAAAAACACAATAAGCTATAATATTTTACAACAAGGTTAGATGTCGTATCAAACTGAAAAACTCATAATGTTAAATAAAAAAAATATAAATTCGTATAAAAGTTAGTAGGTCTAATCGTGAGAAAAATAAAATTGAAACAGATTCTATCGAAATTTAACAGAGATGTTATGACCGACTGAGTCCTATTCATTAAAAAAAAAAGAAAATTTTTAATAGGCTACCGTCTTAAATAATCAAAACGAGTACAGAATAAAGGGTTACCGACTGGACGCAACAGAAGTAGGCCTAGAGGTTAAAGGGTTGAAGAACTCAAGAGTTACAAAAATTTTCTTTTTGAAATAAACGGACTTATCAGTGTAAACTGATCTAGGGAGACTTTGCAGAAAGCTTCACTGAAAGTTACTAAGTTACTTTCGAAAACGTGACTAGATTATTTTTTTGACGGATTAGTATTTTATAATTTCAAATGGTGACTGCTCTGTTCTAGTAGGACCATCTTCATGCATTCTCATAACATGGACAACTCATCTGAATCTACATACTTAACTATTTTTACAATATCTGACTCCTGGAACAGCCTACAGAGTTCTAAAATAGATTTTCCTAACAATTCCCATAAATTTTCCTTAAAACTTTCCTCTTTTATCCTTTCCTGTTTTATACTTCTGTGTCAAATACATCTTTCTAGGTAGGCCCCGACTTCTCTTCCGAGCTGTACTACAGTTCCAGCCTGCCATGGGTAATTTGCTGGACATAAACTGGTTTGTATTCTTTTATCTTTCATCTTTAACATCTCTTTCGTGCTTAGCGTGCAATATCCGGCAAGTATTTTAATCCTACTGGAAATTTCTCTTTCAATTCTCCCATTCCCCCGTTTTACACACTTCCAAGTTAGTTGTAAACGCTTCAAGAACTCTTCCAGAATTTTGTTCAAAGTATCTACGTGACACTGAAAAAAACAAGTATTTTAGTTTTCCATATTCATTTCCAGGCCACAATCGTTTGGCATTCTGTTCCAGACTGTTATATTCTTTTTTTTAAAAACATTTTCGGTTGGAGCAATCACTATCAGATCATCCGAATACAACAATTCTTTAACACCAAATCCCTGCAGCTATTTTGTAGATATTTTAATAAATAGGCCTAAATAGTGATAAACATTTTTTTATTAAAAATCAATATTGAAATATTAATTACATAATAATTATTGTTAAAATTTATATTTATTGGGACTATAGAAATATTTTTCTGTATTGGCCTATACCAATACACGCTCAGACACACGAGCGCATATTCTATAAAGTGATAAGCAAGTAGACGTAACACATTGGGCTGATATTATCAAGTCTTGTGTAATACAGTAAGCTACAGTGTTATGTACTCCGGTTGGAATATCTTTCCGGCCTTTTTTATGAAAAAAAAATTATTCATGCTTTGTGAATGAAACTATACAGAAACATTTTATATTTTAAAAGGGTTTTTATAATTACAAAATTTAAATAAAATTATGTTGTTTTCCACCTGATTACCATGTGCATATCCTTTTAAATATTATGGAGTTAGTAGTACAATGAATTCATAAAAACAAAATTTAAAAGTACCTGGAGTGGAGAATATGAGTGCAGAAATTCTTACAAATACAAGACTTAATTTAAACGAATAAAAACTTATAAATTAACCATTATGTCTGTAGAATTTTTTTTTTATTTATTGGAGATTTGTAATCTTTTCGACTAAGCGAACATTGAACAAATTGGCTGACAACACACATAACAGGATTATGAAGAGCTGACCATTGACAGCTCTTCTTGTTTTTGTTAATAGATTAAAGACATGCACCAATTACAAAACTAAATGACAAAAACATGTAAACGAATTAACAAAAATCACTTCCACTTGCTGCTGGCATGATAGAATAAGTTCAAATGTTAAACACTGGGCCCATAAGGCACATATACAGGTTGACATTAACACTTAATGTTGACACGAATACAAAACATACAGAACAGAACAGAACAGAACAGAACAGAACAGAACAGATATAACAGACGTTACAATATAGAGAATATATTATTAGTTAAACCTGAATGGTAAGTCTAACAGTTTGTGCCTTTTTGGTCTATAAATATCTTCACTGTTATTTAACAAATTAATTGCCAGGTGGTTTGGATGCTTTTCTAATTTGGAGATGTGAGTCCTGCAGAGGCGCAAGACTTCTTCTCTCACGGTTGGAACTTTGAGGTCGCGGTGTATAGAGTTACTGGAGACAAACCATGGAGCGTCGACTATTGATCTTAAAGCTTTGGACTGAAAGCGCCAGATAATCTTAATATTACTCGTACTAGCAGTACCCCAAAGTTGAATACCATAAGTCCATACCGGTTTAAGAACTGTTTTATAGATTAACTTGTCTGTAGAATGAACGGTTAAGTGTACGCCTACAGTTTTACACGATGTTGTCTATTACTAATAACGCTACCTTTCATTAATACGCACAAATAGGCTTAAAGTTTAATTAAAGTAGGCCTACTATACGGAGAAAGCTGCAGGAAGGAAAAGTAGCTTCTCGTATTTCTTCATTCCTACATTCCTGCAAAATAGTAAAACCACCCTAGTATTTATGCAAGTGTGTTGCACAATATCAAAATATTACATATTTATTGTGTGTAAAACGATAATTGTTAATAACGGTTGTTGACTTCGCGGTCACATCTACAAGCGTTAAAATTAAAGACTGCTTTATGAGTTTGACATCAGATGAACGGTATGAACCTGACACTCGACTCTGAAGGAGCAATACATCCGTATATTGAAAAGTCTTGCAGCAATACTATTTATTTTGTTCAACACATTTCTACTGTAAATTTGCTGTTTATTGTGTTTTTTTATTTACCCTATTAACTTTATATTACAAAATTATGCACAGGAACATAGACAAAAATAACAAAGCTCTTGGTTCAGAACCGTAATAACTTATATTAGCATATAAACTTATTGTTTTTCAAATCTTGTTTCTACTCCTTCCCGTTAGTGATATATTTAATTTGTAAACTGTCCATTTTACAAAGCGTGAATTTTACACGTTGCGGAGAACCGTTAAACCTCTTTCAACCATTTTTTCTGAAATGGTAATAAACGGAGTTTATAATGTAAATGCGGTCATAAATAACTTGGATAGATATTTCTGAGATTGCACTTTTCTTATTAAACTCGTCGAAGACATGTTTGCGTACATATTAGCCTCTGGCTTGGAAGGAATTTAGTCTCGAGTATTAACGGCAAATAATCAATATAGTACTTAACGAAAAAATTGTTAGGCCTACATGCGGAATTTAAATGAATAATATAATACGCGTAGGCTACGCTAACTAAACTCCAGCACAGTACGTAACTACTATAGGCTATAGGGCCTACGCCTATAACTACAAATGTATTGAACGGGTTAGACCTGTACTTACCTACCTTATATATGATATTTTTTGTGTTATTATTTCTTGAAAAATTGTACAATTCATAGATTAGATTACCTCTCAATTTTTTAACACCGTTATTTTCCTTCATATAGCGCATATTAATAATAATTATTACCACAGATTACCACTGGTAACAACTCGTAAGTTTGAGTTTACTATTTGTCCCCTTCGGTTTTCGACATAAACCACCAAACTCGGTCACGATAATGAGTAATTTATATACATACCTGCGCATCCCCCCCCCCACACACACACCTCGTACACCCACAAATTGTGTATTTGTGTCATGAACCAAGAGAGGATGCGTACCCAGATTTCGTTCATGTTTACAACAGTGATGCGTTTTTGTGTAATTTAAATTTGTTCAGTGACGTTTAACATGACTGATTTCTGATGATGAAGCTTTACGCTTCGAAACTCGTTTTTTGTGGTTGCAACAATGTCACAGAAAGTAAGAATCTTTCCTATTGTTGAATATAATGATTTTAAATCTTTACTATAGTTTTAAAATAAACTGTGTATTTGTATGTGTATTGTTGTTTATTATTTTTTAATGTGAGTTAATGGCAGTCGTAGATGTAATTAGCAATTTCATAAGAAGCAAAGCGAGGGTGAGCAGAGTGTATTGTTTCAGCACTTAAGCTTAGCTGCCTCAGTAAATCGGATTGAGAGAAGAGAACTGAGTGACAGCTGTGGGGCCTCTCGTGGATTATCTCCTGGTTTCACAAACACTGGCGTACAGCACGACATTGAGAGATATTACCAACAGCACTGTCTTAATTATCCATTCAAATCAAATTCCAAATATAGCTAACAATGATACTCTTATCCCAAATAAGACTGATCATTTAAAGGCAAGTTTCAGTTGATGTTTTTTTTATAAACCACCTAAATAGTGTGCTTGTGAGAACTTCATTAAATTAAAAAGGAGAGAGAGAGAGAGAGAGAGAGAGAGAGAGGAAATATCTTTGATGTCACGGAAAACACAAGTATCAGTATCAACCAATTTTGATAAGCTATAAGCAAGAAAGACATTGGGCTGACAATGTCAAAGTCTTGTGTAACCCAGTAGACACTAAAATGTTGTGTAATTCAGTTGTAAAATCTTTCTGGCCTTTTTCATTAAAAACATTATCTACTACTATCTGTACTATCATCCTAGAGCATTTATAATATTATGCTTACATCTTATAAAGACGTTCAACATACCGTTAATAAATGTGCGGTAATTTTGGCAAGAAAACTACTTAACATGAAGGATTACGGAGGAACCAATCTGTAGGCGGTAGTATTCAGTGTTGAACTATAAATAAAGCACCGATGTGCTGTGTATGAATCAACAAGGCGAGAGAAGAGATCGAGAGAAAAGGGAGTGCCAGAGCGTAAGGGGGTGAAACAGATGAATAGAACACGTGAGCAATGAGTTAGACGGAGACAAAATACACCTGGCGAGTATATCTGCTAATGAAGCACTACGGTTATAATAGCTAACGCCCACACTTAGAATAACTGAAGGCTTAACAAAACAAAGTTATTTTCATAGCGATTCCACGTGCTCGTAGTCAAACTGTCTACACGTACCGCGGGACTGTCTCCCAGCAGGATAATACATTCAGAAATCATTACTTCTCGTAGGTGTGCGCTGTTATTGTTGTTGTTGTTTTTGACGCTGAAGTGCCCTCGATGTTAATGTCAAAACTGAAAAAGAAAGTTCACAGAACTTTCGGGTGTTCCGCTTGTCCACTTAATGAACGGAAACCGTGTTTTACGAAAAACGTGTACGCAACTTCAGTTCGTGATTGCTACCGAATTAGGCCAGTTCCTTATTTGTTCACTACACGTTTACATGAAGAATTTCCTATAAACTCTACGCTAAATTTACGTAAACAATTAAACATTAATACTTTGTACAATTACAATTGAGACTAAAAACTATGAGCAATTTTGGTTTCTCATAAATTACTACTTACATTATACCTAAGAGCCTCATTTTTATTATACAGCATGGGTGTGTTAATACTTTTGGCACTTAACACTTTTACACTTTTCGTGAACTCAGATGGTTTTCATGTTCTGAGTCTTCGCACCTTGCCTGCGTTGTCTATTAGTTGGATGCCATGGACATTTTCTTCATGCTTCTTGGAAAATTTAAGATTTTATTGGACATGAACTACACAACCAAATTCTTCTGGACATTGGTGCTTCTGATTATCAAGGCTTATAGATATGTTCCTCAAAACTTCATTTTGTACGAAATCTCTAATTTGGGAACTAGGCCTATGTATGTCCATATAGGATTTGAAATCTGCTAACACAATATAAAATATTCACCTGTCTTTGTAGTTTAGTAGAAAGAAAATGATGTCATGTTTGTTTTGTTTTCATTTCTTTTTGAAACGGGTTTTCTATTTCAGTTCCTCTTTCAGTATAATGCTAACATATTTCGCTATTTTCGCCAAATTTAACTTTTTAATACTTATAGTTACCTGTATTTATTTAAGACTTCTACTTATAAAATACAATACATTTATACATGGGTAGCTCATGATTTATTTTAAACATTACGACGTATTTTGGAACATATTTGAATTCGAAACATTACTGTTAGTAAGTTCTATATAGTTTTTACTTCCATGTTCCATAAGGAAGTTGAAGTATGGTGATGGCAAAAAAAATCGTGTTCGACATAAGGGCTGACTATGATTGTACTACCCCTCAAAACATGAAGAAAAGTAATTTTTTGAAAAGTGCCTGTGTGTGTGTCTGTGTGTCTATCAGTAGAATGTTTTCTATGGCAAACGATAACTACCGCAACTTCAAACAGAATCAAATATTTTTTCCATATATGCCTGAGTTGTAGAGGACTCAAGGCCTAATGATTTTGGTGAAGATCGGTTAAGGGAAAGGGGTAGTTTACCTGCAACGTTTTATGTTTTAACAAGAGTAAAGTACTTAATTTTGATAAGTAAAGTTCCTGAAATGAAAGCCATAATATCCATTGTAGAAAGGTAGACGAAATATCTATAAATGAAAAGGGTAGTTGAAGGGGAAGGGCTAATTTTCTATAAATGAAAATGATAGTTGAAGGGGGAGGGGATAGGGGTAGTTTTTTTGTGTACTACGTTATCGGCAACAAAGAAGTAGTTTGTTGTTAAAATTCTTTGCTGGGATGTTTGGCCGTGGTCCAGTGTTTTCTGCAAAACCAGACGTTTCGGCAGTGCCATTGACTACCATCATCAGTGAAAATCGAGTGCGTTAACTTGAGGTGGAATACGTTAGTGACTACAATACTGTGGTTAAGGCTGAAGAAAGAAGCAGTTTCTATTGAAATATTTCATTTAGAAAATGATTTTAAATATAAATCTTAGAACATGGAAGTACTGTATGGTTGTCCATACCGATATTTCATTGTTGCTACCGACAGTCAATAAGCAGTGTCATAAAAAAGTCATATTATAAGTCATAAAATTAAACGAAATGTAACAGCCTGCGATACAAAATAAACACTAAAATACTTCCCACTTTCAAGTAACGCAGATCAGATTCGCGGATTTAACGCACTGATTGGCAAAACTCTCGTCTGCTTGGAAATTGGTTTAACTACGACTTTTATACCAGAGTCATTTGTGCCGTGATATGTTGGGACGAGATCTACGCTAGTTAGGTACGGTAACGGTCGAACTGTCAGACGCCAGCAGTCTCTGCCGGATGGCTCTAGGCGGCTACGGAACATCGTATCTACTTGCTTACACAACGCTACGTAGCGAAGGTTACATCACGAAGGCTACGCATGTCGCGTCGGCCTGAGAATATGATTGCAATATTTCGGCGAATTGTTTGGGGATGATTTCTTTTCAATTTGTGTTTGAATATCTCGTGGCAGACCTTACAAAGAGCTTACATTAACCAAAACCTTCAAAAGATTTTACAGGAAAAAGGTGTTTTCTTGTTCTATACTACTGGTAAATTGTAGTATAAACTTAAGTTAGTAAGTTGCAATATGTAAGTAAGTATTGCGCGTTTTTTCTGTAATGAAAATGATCGTTTGAGATGAATTCTTTCTACTATGATCGATTTTGTAATGTCTTTAATGTCTGTCTGTACCCTAGTAACGTCCCAAATTAGTAATAGGCAGATTTTCAGCGGTAACAGTGAAATTTGTCTGTAATCGCAGGCGATTGGTTTTGATTGTGTAGATTGATGACTTCCGCTATTTTCCACAGTCAGACAGCACTGATGAGGTTGGCTAAGTTGGTTAATACCTTTTTTACCAACTGGTTCTGAGAATCTGGAGATTTCTTGGAATTTATATTATTTATGTGCGACTTTACCTCATCCATCAGACTGCATGTGATATCTTCATTTTGTTTTTTCTTTTTCGTGTGACATGACAGTCTTCTGAACTTAATGGACCCTAGTCTCCTTCTGTCCGTTATCCTGTAACACTGGATGCCAGCCAATGACACCCGGCAAATCTCACATGTCTTCTGATGTTGTTCCGTTACCGTGTCCGTGGTCTTGTATTATTCCTGCTTCTTAGAAATTGTTCTTTTGTTGTCCTCCTTCTTATGTCTACTCTCCTCTTTTGTTGTCCTCCTTCGTATGTCTACTCTCCTCTTTTGTCTTTTCTACGTAGCCTGGTCACCTAAGCCTCAGCAATGTGACAAAATTTACCGTGGTGTGGTTCGTATACTATTGCATATTCTTCAGGCATCGTTTTCTTAAACTGGGCTATATATTTTTTTACAGGACTTTCTTTCAAACACTTCAATAATTTGCTCTGCCTTCCCTGTGGGTTTCCAAAGCGATGTCCTTATCATTCCCCTTAAAGCTGGGCAATCTTCGATGATGTCATTTCCTGTTGTTACATTTAGACGAATTCTTCTGTTGCCTTCGTCATCAAAGCCTTGGGTTTTCCTGCCACGTTCCTCCATCGTCCTTCAAACCACCATATATTTCCATAAACGTTTTTAGATTTCGCCCCACTATATCGATGACACCTGAATACGCTACAGTGTAATGTGTTTTCTCTTTATGTTGTTGTATCTATCTGTACAACACTGATATTGTTTGTTGCTTTTTGTAACGCCGAATTAAAGAGTACGAGGGCTCCTACCCCTCCCCCCCAATCAACTTGTCTAACCCCTTGCTCTATCTCAGATTCTTTTCTCATTGCGATAATCTTCTCATGATGCAAATTACATATTAATTGCCTGTTAATCAATTCTGTAAAATGCGGTTCTGTTTTTGTAGCACCTTAGGCCTATCCTTATTTACAACGATTTCCCCATCGACATTCTTAAACACATTTTCTCGTGGCTGGTAAAGGTTCCTGAAGCTGTCACCAGCCCTTAGAAATTTCTTGCTTTTTTGTTATCTGTATGATATATTTCCAGTATGTACATGTTTATTTGTTACCTGTTTATCTATAAACTCTCTCTTCTTCCTCCTTCCATTCTCTAATTATTACACTCATCGGCCATTGTCGAGCAATCTCTTCCACGCTTTGTTCCTACCGCATGCTTAAACTTTTGAATGTAACAACCATTTCTTTCTCAATTATCCCACAATCACACAGTCTCTTCTGATGCAGTTAATTAAGTTCTTTCTGTGTGGCTTCACAGCTTTTTCGATGCCCTCCTCTCCGTTCTGGGATCCTTCAAGTTCAGCTTTAGTGATACTCTTATATTTCTGTAGCGTTTCATCATTCTTCAGCCGTTCCAAATTACCCTTTTATTTCCAGATCGTCATTCTTGCTATTATTCTTACGTTGAGTGCGTGTGTGTGTGTGTGTGTGTGTGTGTGTCGCCATGGGCGTATTTACGGGTGGGGACGGTGGCGCATTCCCTCAGAGGGTCCGAAGAAGTTGACAAATTTTGTTAATCTCTTAATTTTTAGGCTATTTTATTATTTTTTCAGCTGTGTCCGCTAATATAGTAGTAAATATTTTTTAAATATACGAACATGTTTATTACACAGTAGGCCTATTTGCATGTACGTTTGATATATATGAAATATAGGAAAATCAGTTCAGTCAATAAGTAGCCTATCTTGTAAACAGTGTTTCTATAACCCATATTTTACTGTGTTATTACGATTGACGTTAAGGATATTTAAAGATAGTTAACGACTTTAAAGATAGTAATGTTGATTACTCTGAACTTCTCTTTCCTTTGTATGAAGCCGACTTGTATAGAGTTATAATTAACGTGGAAATACATTTTTTTCTTGGTTTCTTCCTACTGCCAACCTTCTGCTGTTTACAAATAGGCCTAATGTTTCTTTGAGAAAAGATTTAAACAAACTTTGTTAAAAGAAAGTTCTAGCATACTTAAGTTCTATCTTAAATATGTATTAGAACTCACAATTTAAAGTTCTATCTGTTATTTTCCAATTGGCATCATTATGGCCGTCAAAGAGTAGGCCTAAATCGTGATATCCCTATTTAATTTAAGTAGGCTACTTTTCCTGAAGCTGTTTTGAGACTCTTGTAGATATTCGTCAACTACTTATTCTCTTCAAATAAAAATAGTAGGCCTATATATGTCCCTAGTTTGTATACATTTATGAAGTCGCCTAATTCTTCCCTTTCTGCGTACTTTCATGTATTTTCTTTTAGCTTAACGGTTAAAGATGTCATAGTTCCATGCTGGAATCCTGTAAAACGTAATTTGGAAATTGTTTGAGACACTACCACTTTAGGCTTTACGGATCGAAGTTTTTTCTATCTCCTAATCATATCACTATAACCGATTACTTCACTTTTTGTGTGAAAAAGAAAAACCCTGATACTATTCTGTTCTCATTGTATTATTTCATCTTATTTTCTACAGCTCTTCGTATCACTTATGGAATCCACAACTTCTGATACAAATTCCAGTTCTTTATTTTGAATTTATAAATTCAACAGACATTGCAGTGAATATTGTTTTCATTAGATAACAGTCATATTGTTACGACATCACAGAACAATCTACGTGTTTGTCGAATGTGCGAGAAGAATCTCGCTCTACTGTGTGTGGGGTACGTGAATGTAGACGCATTTGCGAGAGTCTTCTCGATGCCGCCAGCCGTGCGGACTGTGTCAAGATTTTATTGCGTGTGAACAATTTATATTTGATTTGTTGTAGTAGACTGTGTTGTTAATTACGAACTGTTTAACTGTAAAAATTAAAGCTGGTGATTAGTGACTTAATTGGCGTTTTCTACTTATTTTGTTTTCCACTGTACCTACGACGATCAAGTAGACCGTCGTAACAGTGGTGCCAGAAGTGGGATAGAACGGTTAACAGTGGAAACAGTGGACACTTTGTACAAGACGAGTGTGATTCGTAATTAATCGGTAAACATGGATCCCAGTCAGATGATGGAAGCTTTACAAACACTGCTGCGGCAGACACAGGAAGAAGCAGAAAAACGACAGGGTGAGAAACGCAGACAGGAGGCGGAAGAAGCAGAAAAACGACAGGATGAAAAACGCAGGCAGGAAAGAGAAGAGGCTGAGGAACACCAGAAAGCATTAATGCTAGAAACAGAGGAACGACTTCGACAGGAGGCAGAGGAAAGTAAGCGTGAAACAGAAGACATCAAAGCATTAATACAGGAGCAGAAACAGATGCAAGAACATAGTACAGCAGAATTGGGTCTCATACGTGGTGACGTAGGTGAATTACGAGGTGAGCTTAACAATTAAATTACCAGAATATCTGACGTAGAGGAATCCATATCAAATAAAATAGCTGAAGTAGAAAAATCTGTCTTGAGTTGTGGAAAAAGCTATTTCAACAAAAATAGAAGACTCAATTACAAATATAAAAGAGCAGATTAAAAATGAAGTCGAGCAGTGCCTGAAGTTACAATCAAAGAAACTTTCTGAACAGAGTGTACCAATGATAAAGACAGAAAAAGACGCAGAAAATAAGTTAATAGAGAAAGTCACTTTGCCTGCAGTAGGGACAGTTCATGTCAAAGCTCCAACCTTTGACGGAAGCAGTCAGTGGGCAACATACCTCCGCCAATTTGAAGCTGATGCGTGCGCAAATAATTGGACAGAGAAAGACAAGGCAGTATCACTCGTTCTCTCATTAAAAGGACCCGCGGCAGAACTACTACAGAAAGTGCCACCTGACAGCCAAAACACCTATGCCGAATTGATAAAAGCTCTGGAATTACGGTATGGTGATAAACATTTGCGAGATGTGTACTGCACCCAATTGAGAGCAAGGCGACAGCATTCCGGGGAGAGCCTTCAAGAGTTTGAAGCAAGTATCGACAGACTAATTAGACTGGCCTATCCAGTGGCTGATTACCAATTGGGCCCGACGAACCCGGGCCCAGGGGCCGCAGGCTTAAGGGGGCCGCAGGGCCAATTTGTTTTTTAATGAGACAAACTGTAAGTCAAACACACAGTTTACTACCACCAATAATTAATTAACAGTGCAAGGCAGTGACTAATATCAGGTTGATAGTCCTAGAGGTTACTAGATCAGGATATGTTCCTGGGTAGACAGCCCGTCATATCAGTCACTCGACAGTCGATACTGGCGCGTCGTCGCGACGGTCGTGACGGTGACGACGAGTCACACTCTCCCCTTCCCCTTCTAACTTACAGCCAGTAGACCGGCGGCGGAACAGTAAACAATGCACCTGTCAGTTTTGAGGTTATTTTAAGTTGAAAAGGTCTGAATACGTCGTAAAAGCTCTGTAGATGATACACTTTGTGTTAACTGTTTTTATTATTTAGTGGAGTCATTTGAAAGCCATTTATTTATGTTCAGATATTTGTATTGTTTAGCCGTTTGTTTTCTGTGTCAGTGTGTGTGTTGTTTTGTCTGAACATCTTCATGTCTTCATTGAAAATGAGTCAGAATTTGCACACTGCAAGTGGAGCTTATAAACGCAAGTTAAAAAAAGCTAAAGATGACGCTCACTCAAAATTATTACACAAAACTGCTAAGTTGGACAAGTTTTTGAAAGCTTCAACAGTTTCACAAAGTACTGGTTCAAATTCTACCGATTCTGATAAGTTTACGGATCCTGCCCCAACTAATTTAACAATAGATTCGGATTCTGATCAAAAACAAAATCCAAATTATTGTGAAGTAAATAATGAACTTGTAAATGCAGCAGATTTTAACGTAGGTCTGCAACAACGCCCATGTTGTAGCAAAGTAAATGTTGACTTTAATAGTGTAAATACTGTTTTATATGAAAGTGGTGAAGTTAATGATCCGGAAGTAGCAGATACTGTTCTCGACATTCAATGCTTAGATTCAGATAATTCAAAAGTTAACTGTAACGTGGAAAAAGAAATTGTTAAATTTGATTTAATGGACCCAAATTTTTGGGAACCATTGACGAACGAAATTAAAGGTCATATAATTAAAAATCTTCCAGAACACTTGTCAAAAATAACTAATTGTGATTTTGATTTTTCAAAATCTAGGTGTATTTATCCTAATAAGACAAGGTATGCTAACAAGAGTATGTTGTTTACTTGTTTTCAAAATGGACAGTTGAAGAAAAGAGAATGGCTGATGTATTCTAATTCAAAGGGATCTTTTTATTGTGTTCCGTGCAAACTTTTCCATTCAGAAGAGACTGAAAATTCTTTTATTCATGGCTTTAACGACTGGAAACATATTTCCAGATTGTCACAGCATGAGAGGAGTTCTGAGCATAGAATTAACACACAATTTACTCGGTAAGATTGACTCTGCTCTTCGTCAACAGTACTTAAAAGAAGTAGACTATTGGTAGAAAGTTTTGATTCGTGTATTACATGTTATTAAATTTCTTGGTGCTCGCGGGCTAGCCTTTCGAGGCTCATAAAAGCATGAAGTTTTTGGATCTCGGACAGACGGCAATTTTCTAGAAATTCTAGAATTCCTAACCGAATACGATGATTTTTTAAAAGTTCACATTCAAAATTATAGCAATCCTGGTCAAGGTAAGGTAGGTTATCTCTCAAAGACTATCTGTAATGAGTTTATAGAAATAATGTACAATAAAATAGTTTCAACAATTGTTGAGGAGTTAAAATCAAGCAAATACTATTCCATTACTGTAGATTCAACACCTGATATTTCTCATCATGACCAATTAACTTTGATTGTTCGATATATCTTAAATAATGGCTGCCCAACGGAAAGATTTATTCAGTTTATCAGAATGGATAACCACACGGGTGCTCAAATGGAGAATTAATTTTGAACACACTTTCATTACTAGATATTTCGATAAACGATTGAGAGGCCAGTCATATGATAATGCGTCGAATATGTCGGGGCAATATGAAGGACTTCAATCACGAATTAAGAGTCACAATCCTCTGGCAGAATTCATTCCTTGTTCGGCCCACTCCTTAAATCTGGTAGGGACCCACGTAGCTAATTGCTGCCTTCAAGCAATCAAGCTTTTTATGTTCATACAAGAACTCTGTGTTTTTTAGCGCGTCAACTGCAAGGTGGCCTTTACTTGAAAACATAATAAAAGACAGTGAAATCAAGAAAAAACTGTTGCCTAAAAGGCTAAATACAACCAGGTGGTCAGCTAAATGGCAGCATGCTTCAAGGGCTTTACTCCTTCATTATTGGGAGTTTCATAAAGCACTTCAAGTCATCTCTGGAAACCCCCAAGAAAAACCAGAAAACAGAGCTACAGCTGAGGGATTATGTGCAGTATTTACTAGGATAGAAACAGCAACATTACTTGTTTTATGGAATGATGTTCTTGAACGCTTTAATGCTGCAAGTAAAACATTGCAAAGCACTAACACTGACTTAGGAGTCATTTGCAATATTTACAAATCTCTCAAGGATTATGTGCAGGGCTTACGAGAACGATTCAATTATTATGAGATGAAAGGTATGAAACTGTGTAAGTCAGAGATTGCTGACTATGTTTTAGATTTCAAGAGGAGAAGAAAGAAAAAACAATTTTCTGATGATGAGAACAATGATGAAGATACCTCCAAAATGGACTTGGATGACGTGGATGGCAGACAAGACAATGTTATAATCGACAGAATTTTCAGTGAACTAGAAAACAGATCAAGAATTTACTTCAATCAAAACATAGTTTTTGGATTCATTTATAAATTGCTTACCTTGAAAGATGACGAAATTCAGGAAAAATCTTCCTCTTAGTTCAGAAATATCCTACAGACCTTTCTTCAGAACTTATTGAAGAATTTGTACATTTTAAGGCGTTTGTTGAGGCTCTCGACTTAAATGTAAAGGACCATCATCTTCCTGCTGAGTTTTTAAGATTTATACGAGAAAAGCAATTGACAACTCTTTTCCCTAACGTTGAAACATCGTTGAGAATTATGTTGTGCATGATGACCACAAATGCATCTGGTGAACGGTCCTTTAGCATTCTAAAAAGAGTTAAAAACTACCTGCGTAATTCATCTGCTGACTTAAGATTGTCAAGTTTAACAAGTTTTGTGGCAAATGCTGAACTGCTCAACGAAATTGATTTCAGTGACATTATAAATGATTTTTCTGCAATGAAAGCTCGCAAAGCTGATTTGTAGTTTCTTTATTAAATAGATTGTGTTCAGTCAGTATATAAAACTTCAGAAGGTTACTAATTTAATATTTTTGTTTGTTTATATTTATATTAACTTTTGCAATGTGTTTTTGATTTTCTAAGTGATCGTTTATATATGAATGAAATTGAGTTGTGTTTTGTTTTATTGGGAAATAAATATTCTTAACAAAATAGCGGTTATCTTTTCTGTCCCAAAAATTGGTGTAAAAAAGTTGTTAAGTTGTAAAAATGCCTCAAAGCGAATATTAACGAATAATGATTAGGGTTCATTTCTTTGAAATAGGGCTGTTTTGTAATGGTTGTAGTTTATAATTTATGGTGAGCGGCGGAGGGGTGGGGAAGGGGGGGCCGGTGAGAAAATAGGGCCCAGGGGCCCAAGAGTTGCTAATTCCCCACTGGGCCTATCCTGAAGCGCCAGAAGATTTTCGAACGAGTTTTGCGATGCAGACATTTACTGCCGGTGTCCGAGATAACGATCTACAGCAAGTGTTACGAATGGCAAGACACCAGAACAGTGCGGACGCCCTGGTAAATGCTTTGCAATTTGAGGCCGCCAAATCAGCGTCTGGTTGGACAAGTCATAAAGTGCGGGCGCTAAAAGATCGCGACGGCACAGACGATGAGGAAGAAGAACAAGGAACAGATACCCGACGGTCGGCGCCACAGAATAAAATAAGGAAGGATGGAAGACCGAAGTGTTATACGTAGATGTGGGAAACCTGGACATCTACAACGAGATTGTCGGGTTAGAATTCAGCAGTAGGGAAACGAGCAATAGTCGGTACAACGGGGCGTGTGCTGACTAACTGGAGGAACGAAGCCCCTAGACAATACGCAATTTCTACACTTCAGAAAAACAGCGGGAGCTTGGTAGTTACCGGATTTGTTCAAGAAAGGCCAACCTCGATTACAGTTGACACAGGCGCAACAGTTTCTATTGTGCGCCCCGACGTAGTGAAAGATCTCAAGCCAATCTGGTGCTCTTGCAGCTTGCGAACAGCTACTGGACGGCCTGTAAAAGTGTTTGGAAAAGTGGAGATACACCTACGCCTCGGTCGACTTGAGTTTAATCATCAAGTACTTGTTGCAGACATTGTGGATGAAGCAATTCTTGGTGTGGACGTTATGAACGCATACGGATTTATACTCGACTTCAAAAACAATATCTTGAGAATCGGAGGCGAAGAGGTAATGCTATCAACAATGACGACAGCAGAAAAATCGATGGACGTTATAAACCAAGTGACCGTAAGTAGAGGGAAAATGAGGATTCAAACTCACAAAGGAATGCCGCCTTCTTAAAAAACACTAAAAAAACACTAAAAAACATGATCTCAGAGATGACGCCGCCACCGCTGGACCCGCAGCATCCCGATGGACCACAGCACCGCGAATTTCCGCGAATAAATTTTTTATTTTTTTAATTTGGTTTTTTTATTTTTTTAATTAAATTGATTTGGTGGGATGAGGTTCAATGGACCACCAGCATCCGTGAATATAATTTTTATTTTTTTAAGAAAGTTGATTTGCATATCAGTGGGTGGTGTTGGGTGGGAGGTTTTTTTATTTCATATCAGTGGGTGGTGGTGGGTGGGGGATGGTTCCAACTCGAAGCATTATAGTGTATACTAAAATATATGATCAGGTGTACCAACCTTTGCATGAGTTCAAATTTGTTGTGTGTTATAATGTATATTAAATCTATATGATCAGGTGTACCAACCTCTGTAGTATTATTATAGTGTATAGATATTTTATATGAGCAGGGTTGTCAACATTTTCTGCGGTGGGGGGAGGGAAATTCAAATATGTGTTATATAGTGTATATATTAAAATATATGATCAGGGTTACCAATCTTAAATTATTGTGTGCGTGTATAGAGCAGATCTGCCAACATTTCTTTCTCTTCTGTGGTGGGAAATTCAAACTATATATGATCATAATTGTTACTCTCTCTCTCTCTCTCGTTGTCAAACGTTATGCTCACCGGCATTATAGTGTATATTAAAATATATGATTAGGTGTACCAACCTTTACATGAGTTCAAATTTGTCGTGTGTTATAATGTATATTAAATCTATATGATCAGATGTACCAACCTCTGTATTATTCGTCCTCTCTCTCTCTCCCTCTCTCTCTCTCCCTCTCTCTCTCTCTCTCTCTCTCTCTCACACGTTGTGTATGTCTCTCTCTCTCTCTCTCTTGTTGTCAAACGTTATGCTCAAACCGTTCTCCTGTCTCTCTGTGGTCAGTACCGAGCGCATGTATATGAAATTAGAAAGTTTATATTTATTCGACAAATATTAACGTCCTCTCTCTCTCTCTCTCTCTCACTCTCACTTGTTTCAACTGTGTCAACAAATAGTAACGTCCTCTCTCTCTCTCTCTCTCTCTCTCTCTCTCTCTCTCTCTCTCTCTCTCTCTCTCTCTCTCTCTCTCTCTCACTTTCACACGTTTCAACTATGCAAGGTTTCATACCCTTTCTCCTGTCTCCCTCTCGTACATTGAGTAGTCGGTGTGATGAATAAATAATTTTAGCCCTCTCTCGTTGTCAAAACGTCGTCTTCATTTTCAATGTATTAAATAATTAATTAATAGTTTTATAATGCAGTCAGTGTGATTGATCCTTGTTAGAAATATATATATTTGGCGTCAATGAACTACTTACCTGTTATGTTGTTACAGACAATACTTCTGTTTTAAGGTTGCAGTTTACACACATAGGTTCAGTAGTGTATAGCGAAATAAATTAAAATTATACACACACATGAAAACGGCGGCTGAAATTCATACAAATCTTCTGATGTAACAGTTCACAAAAAATAAATTAATTGTACACATGTTCAGAGGTGTAGAGTGAAATAAAATAAAGTCATAATTTGTTTAAATGATTAAATATATTTTAACATTCACAATATAAAATTCACAATTAAATAAATACATTAGAAATTGATATTTTTCGAAAGTTTATATATAATTGTGTGTCGTACTTGTAGAAGAAGCAACCTGCAACATAACAATACAACAACAACATTAAAATCATGTTAAATATCACACACACAGATGCACACGCAACGCGCGCACATACAGACGCATACGCAACGTAATCACACACACACACACACACACACACACACACACACACACACACACACACACACACACACACACACACACACACACACACGCACACGCATACGTAACGTAACCAAACACGCAACGCGCCCACACACAGACGCAAACGCAACGTACACACGTTTGGGTTACACCACACGTGCACGCACACACACACACACAGACGTACACGCACACATACGCAACGTGTCCACACACAGACGCAAACACAACGTAATACATATAGGTTCAGAGGCGTATAGTGAAATAAATTAAAAATCCATTCATCAAAACTTTGTAAATTAGAATCTGCACTACATTCAAACATACGCACACACACACAATGATAAAAAAATTGTTTATTAAAAGTAGTTTGTTACCTTAACGTGGTACATGCAGAACTAGTGCTGTTACAAAATATATATATAGTAGGAAAGCCCACAGACTACTAGAAATAGTTATCACCTGAAAAAAAGAAACCACACATTACGAACTAATATGTATAAACACAAATATCGTTACAATAATAATAATAATAATACATAAACTTACGTTTACTGCCGTCCGAACTGAAGTGTGAGGAGGCAATAACTATAGATATCACAGTAAGAATTTTTTTGTTAACCAGTGGTGTAACGGGGAATTTTAGCAGGTGGAGGAGCAGAGTCGTCATCGTCGTCGGCATGTATCCGATAATGTCCGTACGCAAGGGTATCACGACCATTGCCTAATATATAACGCTTATCATCATACGGTGACAACGCTTGCTTATTTACACGCATCGTGTACAACGTATGATGATCGCTACGTAAACACAGCGCACTGACAGAAAACGGACAATGATCAGTGAGACACTTGCGATACATATCGTGTCGCAGACTCCTCTTAATAGCAACTCGAGGCACACCTTTACACACACGTTTTTGACTCGCATTGCTAGAATCTTCGTGGGCCACAAGGAACGAATAACATTTCGCTCTGAGACCTACGAATTCTCTAATAGGACGACCACACGTTTCATCCTTGAACAGTCCAACAACCTTTTTGTTCTTAAGGCTATAACAAGGATGAGACGTAGGGTAATCCGAGGTGTCAAAAACGTGCAAGTCCTTCTTCATATCTGCATACAAGTCTGATGTTTGAATATGATACATCAGACTGTCTGTATCAGTCATTAACAATTTAACGTTGCGGCCGTACTTGGCGACAGCATAACGATAATGAAAGTCGTACATTATTGTTTTGCTAACGTCAAGCACCGTGAAGCCGACATACACGGGACGAGAAAGAACAATGGATTTTTTACGGAGTGAAAGCCCCACCAGATTGTTCGTATAACGAATCATACGTTTTAGCCTGGGTGTGGAAACTAGTTTTTGAAGCCGTCGTTCATTCGAGACTAGTTCAAAGTCTATATGTTTCCGTACGTTCTCCAGCGACTTACCGTATACGGCGTTGTTCATCAGTTTGAAAAGGTCTTTTTCAAAGCTGTTGACGGCTGATTGCCTCTTGCGGGTGTTGAAATCGATAAACGGTTTCAACCAAGCGCTTTGCTTAAAACACAACACCCTATGAGTCGCTTTCAGCTCTAAACCAAGACTTAAATACAATTTCAAATTTCGATAATGGAGAACGTAATTTTGTTTGTCCTCCAAAGTTGTTAACAACTTCTCTACGGATGACCCTGATTCGTTATACGATGATCTGTATATACTCTCGTGTAAACGTTTGGAAAAGGGAGAAAGGATATCGTGTGTTATGCGCTGGCGCACAGGTGCAAGCGGGTAGTCGGAATGCAGGTCGTGTAAGGTATTAGGATAGTGTAGGTCGACTTCGAGGATGTACCCGATGTCAGCATCATCACTCACAGTACGTACGTCCAAGGACTCGATTTCGTTACGATCGAGCCATCGGAAGTCTGCGTAAGGGAGTGGTTGCGACATGGCTGCACCGTATAAATTGTTACAGTCCGTATACAGAATGAAGGAGGTCGGTCGAAACATCGTACTGATCTGGAATCAGAGGATTGTTAGCGACTGCATGACGGTTGGATATCATCGCGCAGCCTCCGCGGATCCCAGATTCGAGGAACAGATGTAGATTTATTTCTGTCAACAGTTCTAATTCGACCCCGGTCATTTTTAGCATCGCGTTCCAAGCGAGTCCGGGAAGCGAGTAAAAATGACAGGGGTCCAAGCAGTAATCGCGTAAGGCCAGGTCTCGGAAACTTTCAAAGACATCGGCCAGCAGCATTACGTCTGTCAACAAATACAAATCATGGTAATCTCCAAACGTACGCAGATTGAATGCACTCCACACGTTTTGCGCGTGCTCGTAATCTGCGTCCGAAATAGATGATTCCATCAACCGGTTATCAAAGTGTTCACGAGCGGGTAGACTTGTTTCGTTGAACCGATCAATAATGTCAACGTACTCGTATGGGTATACCCCCTTGCGTACGAGCAGATTGGTCTGTTCATCGAAACCCCGTCTAAGCATTTCCTCTCTGAGCAAAGGAAATTGGCTCCCGGACGCGGACAGATTGGTAACGAGTGTGTCCAGAGAGCGATTAAGAAATTGAAAGGAGTCTACGAAACGCAAGGGACCCAGGGAGAACGACACGTAACGCTCGCTGGATGTTGCGATGCAGGATACGCGTTCGTCCTTATATTTCCCTAAACCCTGCATTAAATGGTGACAGTCGTAGCCACGAAGGTTGTGAAAGAAGACGGGGATATGACGAGGCATCTTGTAACTCAGATTACAACTATTATGGGCTGCTCCCAAGAATTTCCCCGTAAGATGGCAATGATTGCGTACCTTGTCATCGTCTGTCAAAGGGCGCTCACACAAATGACAAACGGTGGCGTTAGTGAACACAACATTGTCATCATCGGACATAATTAATTGTACGTTATGTCGTACCACCTTCATCATATCCTCGGCGTCTTTCAACAACCACGAGAAGAACGTGTCTACAACGTTTTCACCCCGATAAACTTTAGCCTCTCTCCAAAGGCTGTGCGTATGATCGACGATAGCATAGGAGAAACCTGACGGGATATGCATCGCTTCGTATGATGTGGACGATACAGGAGGAGAAGTTAGTTTCTGACGGGCACCGCTGCTATCGACGGAGTAGAATTCACCTAACTCGTGCACTGTCGTCGGGACGTTGTTACCAGGTGAACACGATTGAAGCGGAGTGATGAGGGACTCGAAGTCGGCGTAGACGGTGAAGGGTACTTTAAGACAGTGCGCGTAATTTTTAAAGGACATAAACTTCTCCTCCTCCGTGGGCATTTTGGTCTTCTGCTCGCCGTAAGGTGTGCAGTAGGGGAGATGATCGGACAGACCATGTTCTGTGGTGAAACGATGCAGGCAGTAGTCACAGTAAAATGATTTATTGTTATGTTTTGTTAGGGATGATAACAATCTATTCATGTTACTGATAAGACAGTAATGTTTTCGGCTATTCGTATCGGTCAGAAGCAAAAGATTAACGTGATGCGACCTGTCCTTATTCGGGGTAATTCTCAGAGGGTAAACCTCATTTTTTGATTCATTTTTGATATTGTCTTCTATATCATAGCCGAAAACGTTTATAGAAATGTTAGGATTCTGTGCTTCAAATTTGGAAATGGACTTTAACGAAACAGGGTACTCGATACCGGACATATTTAATGTGTTTATGAATGGGATGTAGTTTGAAGCACGGTCTCTATTACGTTCTTGAGGGTGTATGTGGGCTAGAACAGACCACAGAAAACACATTTCATCCTGGGGGTTCTTGATGTTGACTACTGCCCTGGTGTGTGAGAGTTTTCGCGGGGTTGGAAGGTAGGAGGACGCTGCTAGAGGCTGGTACCGTCCAACAACCAGTTCCAGCTTCAGTACAGCATCCACCGGCCATCCGCTCCCGTCACGGGTAAAATTAGATATGCTATTGAAGATTTTATCGTAGGATTCATCGAGTAGACAATTCAACTCGTCGCTGTCGTCCGCGAGCAACGTGCGACAACGTCCGTGGAAGACGGCGTCTTTCGTTACCTCTTTCTCCTCACCACTGTCACCATCTACCACGGTTTTGGTAAAACGTATCCTGCACGCAATATGCCACTTGATATTGCGTAAACGTGCCTGCTCTGTCTGAATATCCTCAAGCAATAAAGGACGTGCCTCAGTCATTACGAATACTACGTCATGATCCGACTCGTTGACGTTCACTGGAATGTAGTCGAAGGTTGTGATGCACCCTCGGACACTACTGTTCCTCTCGATATAAAACCGAGTCACAACTGAAACAATAGAAACATGAGTATTAGTAACCAATAGGAATGATAAATAACGTGTACACACAAATTCATGTTTGTAGTAAATAAATAACACTCGTCGGGGGGTAATATGTCAGTTTATTACAAACCGTGAAGATGTCGGCTACTCCTGATTTTAGTATTGAAAGTGAAAGAATAAAATCGTTCAAGTATTGGGAAGTGACGTTTATCAGCCCCGACGAGTTAGCGTTTGCGGGGTTCTACTTCTACCCTAGAAATTTCGATGTTTGTGGACATAGTATGTCATTCGTAGACGATAGAGTTAAATGCTTTTGTTGTGGAATTGAATTAGTTGATTGGAAAGAAGGTGACAAACCTATGAAGGAACATGAAAAATTTTCATCTACATGTCAATTTCTAAACGATGTTAAGAGTGAGACTTTTCATGCACACACCAATAGACATAGTATGACTCAAACGTTAATTCGCATCAGCAAGTTTGCACACTACATAATTACAAAAATAATTTCTTAACTGTGACAATTGGTATTGGACTTTTTACCTTGTTCAGTCTGCTCCTCCCCACGTTCCTGCTGAAGGTTAGCCATGATCTTCAAGTGAGAATGAATGAATACTGAAAAACAAAAGGTACCGTTATAACGTTGGTATTATGTTAGTGTATCGTAAACGTTTTATATATCAATTTGTACATAATACATGTACGCTTAGACCAACTATTTGCTAGATCGAGAAAATTAAGTTTATTTTCGCGCACACACACACAAACAGATTTAAATAATACTTTCATGCTTACAATATACAACCGATGTACACAAACTTATAAAGCATCAAACTATATATATCATTCGTTGGGTTGTAATTATTATTAAACAGTAAATATGCTTAGAATGAAAATATTTGCTATGATTTTAGTAACATATAACAGCGTCTTACATACCACTCGAATCTATATATACTGTTCTGTTTCAGATAATAATAATAATTTGATCACACACACACACACACACACACACACACACACACACACACACACACACATACACATACATGTATTAAATCAATAAATAATGCACTTGATAAATTATGCTCACCAAACTAGCGTATGTTGACTACACACACACAGGAACTTGTGTATACTGAGACGTACAATAATTCAAGCAGTCTTTCAACTATTAAAAAAACTGCTGAGATAGATTTATCAACGCACGCAAGCAGTCAGTGTGAAACCGATAAAATTCAGTTATACCTAAAAATATATATCTTCAATTAGAAGTGTAATATAAAAGGTACAGTAAGAATATATTTCAGAAATTTGATCACACACACACACACACACACACACACACACATGTATTAAATTCAAATATATATCTTCAATTAGAACTGTAATATAAAAAATACGGTAAGAATATATTTCAGAAATTGTGATTTGAACATACACATACATGTATTAAATTCAGTAAATAATGTTTTAATGCAAATAATTTTTACTAGTAACATATAACAGCGTCTTACATACCACTTGAATCTATATATACTGTTCTGTTTCAGATAATAATAATAATAATTTGATCACGCACACACACATACATGTATTAAATCAATAAATAATGTCTTACCAAACTAACGTATGTTGAATACACACACAGGAACTTGTGTATACTGAGACGTACAATAATTCAAGCAGTTTTTCAACTATTAAAAAACTGTTGAGATAGATTTATCAACGCACGCAAGCAGTCAGTGTGAATCCGATAAAATTCAGTTATACCTAAAAATATATATATATCTTCAATTAGAAGTGTATAAAAGGTACAGTAAGAATATATTTCAGAAAATTGTATTAAATTCAAATATATATCTTCAATTAAAAGTGCGTTAAGAATAAAAGTACGTTAAGAATATATTCAGAAAATTGTAATTTGATCATACGCATACGCTTACACACACATGTATTAAATTAAAATATATATATCTTCAATTAGAAGTGTAATATAAAAAATATGGTAAGAATATATTTCGTAAATTGTGGTTTGAACATACACATACATGTATTAAATAATGTTTTAATGCAAATAATTTTTACGTTTAAATAAAATCTGTACATACAATAAATTATACTCACCAAAACTATTGTATGTTGACTACACACAGGAACTTGCGTATACTGCGATTGCACAATAATACAGTCTTCCAACTATTAAAAATGTCGTGATAGATTTGTCAGTGCACGCAAGCGAGTCAAATGAGAATTTATCGTTAAATTTGTTGAGTATATATTGGTCTCTGGTGGTAGGGGAAAGCCGATGTTTGTTTTGGACGTGAATACTTTCTAATCGATAATTACTTGTGATGGGTGCAACTAATGAGTGTCATGTGTCATATTAGAAAGTGAAAGGCGGATTTAGCGAATACACACACAATGGTTTATTTCGGTAGAACCATCTGAACATACATGCAATTAGTTGTATAGTAATCAGAATGTGTGTGAGAGAGACAATTTAATAGTTTGAATTTTATACCACAAGGTAAACTATATTTTTTTTTAAGTCGGGGGTTGTTTCCGAAAATTATTATTTAAAAACTGTTAATTGTTTTATTAAAATCTCACGTACGTGCCAAATTAATTGCCGACAGCGACTCTGCTCCCCCTCCTGCTAAAATTCCATCTGTTAAAAACAAAAAGAATTCTCACTGTGATATCGATAGTTATTCTCTCTCCACGCTTCAGTTCGGACGACAGTAAACGTAAGTTTGTGTATTATTATTGTAACGATCTTTGTGTTTATAAATATTAGTTTGTAATGTGTGGTTCCTTTTTTTTTATAGTATAATGGAAAACGCTGCTGTAATAATTGACTTTCACTGCTTTTATTATGACAACGGCAATTATATAGTAAAGGAGTTGTCGGTTATGGACGTAACACGTTTTGCATGCAGACATTGGATTTTCGCCCCGCCTGCTACAGTCGTTACGAATTCGAAATACACTAGAACCAACTGCTGGTTAACGACAAACTATCATGGGCTAAGATGGGATGAAGGAGAGACACCGTACGACAATCTTGTTTCAGTGTTAACAACGTATACGAACATATATAAATATGTGTTTGTGAAGGGTCTTGAGAAAAAACGTTTTTTAGAATCGAAAATAATTCATTATCATATAATAAATCTTGATGACATTGGTTGCCCAAAAGATGTACCAAAAGACATTCCTGGGGCGTTATGTCTTACACATTGCAATTCTTCTTCTACACTATGTACAAACCATAATGTGCACGCACTTAGAGAGTGGATAATTAATGATTTTTCTGTTATACAAACATTTTTAATGTAAGTGTCTCATAGCATTGTTAATTTCATTAGGTAAACTTGTATATGGCTGCAGGCGATAACTATTTCTGATGACTTTCCTAATATATATTATGTAACAGCCATAATTCTACATGTATGTACATGCAAAGCTTCAGGGGATGAAAAACACCATCTGTTAAAAACAACAACAAAAAGTCTTGCTGCAGGCGATAACTATTTCTGACGACTTTCCTAATATATATTATGTAACAACCATAATTCTGCATGTATGTACATGCAAAAACACCACCTGTTAAAAACAACAACAACAACAACAAAAATTCTTGCTGCAGGCGATAACTATTTCTGACGACTTTCCTAATATATATTATGTAACAGTCATAATTCTGCATACAAAGCTTCAGGGGATGAAAAACATCACCTGTTAAAAACAACAACAAAAATTCTTACTGTGATATCTATAGTTATTGTCACTCCATACTTCAGTTTGGACGACCGTAAACGTAAGTTTATGTATTATTATTATTGTAACGATATTAGTTCGTAATGTGTGGTTTCTTTTTTTTTTTTCAAACGATAACTATTTCTAGTAGTCTGTGGGCTTGACTTTCCTAATATATATATATTTTGTAACAGCGCTAATTCTGCCTGTGTGTATGTACATGCAAAGCTTCGGGCGATGAACGTGAACTTTCCTGATGACCACATCACCATCATTACTTTCACTTCTAATAAATAATGTCGTTTATCACAAAATTCAATGCAGTTTCTGCTATTGAGTACAAACGGTGTGCAGAATTAACATTGAACAAGCAGTATCCGATTGTTAACATGGTGCATGTGGACACAAGATATGGGAAGTCTGTGCTTGTAACGTTGGAAGATGGTGAGCTACACTATCGTGTATATCTACCTAAGAGGTATGCTTGCGTCTTTACAGATGAAGAGCTCCGTCATATAAGCCCCAGCGACCTACATCTCGTGTTTCGAGGCATGAGGAATCAAACAGTACATATGGAAATCGTACCTCGTTAAGGTAACAAACTACTTTTAATAAACAATTTTTTATCATTGTGTGTGTGTGTGCGTATGTTTGAATGTAGTGCAGATTCTAATTTACAAAGTTTTGATGAATGGATTTTTAATTTATTTCACTATACGCCTCTGAACCTATATGTAATTATTTGTAACTGCTTTACCTGTTGCAGCAAACGATTATATTATTATTATTCAGTGATATATACATACATACAATGTACTTATTAAACACTTCAATGATTGTAACGTCTTACAATGACTATAGCATATTTAAATCTGTTATCTGTTTATTGGTCCTACATGATTCAAACCAAACGTGTATGTATGTATATGATTACGTTGTGTTTGCGTCTGTGTGTGGACGCGTTGCGTATGTGTGCGTGTACGTCTGTGTGTGTGTGTGCGTGCACGTGTGGTGTAACCCAAACGTGTGTACGTTGCGTTTGCGTCTGTGTGTGGGCGCGTTGCGTGTTTGGTTACGTTACGTATGCGTGTGCGTATGTGTGTGTGTGTGTGTGTGTGTGTGTGTGATTACGTTGCGTATGCGTCTGTATGTGCGCGCGTTGCGTGTGCATCTGTGTGTGTGATATTTAACATGATTTTAATGTTGTTGTTGTATTGTTATGTTGCAGGTTGCTTCTTCTACAAGTACGACACACAATTATATATAAACTTTCGAAAAATATCAATTTCTAATGTATTTATTTAATTGTGAATTTTATATTGTGAATGTTAAAATATATTTAATCATTTAAACAAATTATGACTTTATTTTATTTCACTCTACACCTCTGAACATGTGTACAATTAATTTATTTTTTGTGAACTGTTACATCAGAAGATTTGTATGAATTTCAGCCGCCGTTTTCATGTGTGTGTATAATTTTAATTTATTTCGCTATACACTACTGAACCTATGTGTGTAAACTGCAACCTTAAAACAGAAGTATTGTCTGTAACAACATAACAGGTAAGTAGTTCATTGACGCCAAATATATATATTTCTAACAAGGATCAATCACACTGACTGCATTATAAAACTATTAATTAATTATTTAATACATTGAAAATGAAGACGACGTTTTGACAACGAGAGAGGGCTAAAATTATTTATTCATCACACCGACTACTCAATGTACGAGAGGGAGACAGGAGAAAGGGTATGAAACCTTGCATAGTTGAAACGTGTGAAAGTGAGAGAGAGAGAGAGAGAGAGAGAGAGAGAGAGAGAGAGAGAGAGAGAGAGAGAGAGAGAGAGAGAGAGAGAGGACGTTACTATTTGTTGACACAGTTGAAACAAGTGAGAGTGAGAGAGAGAGAGAGAGAGAGGACGTTAATATTTGTCGAATAAATATAAACTTTCTAATTTCATATACATGCGCTCGGTACTGACCACAGAGAGACAGGAGAACGGTTTGAGCATAACGTTTGACAACAAGAGAGAGAGAGAGAGAGACATACACAACGTGTGAGAGAGAGAGAGAGAGAGAGAGAGGGAGAGAGAGAGAGAGGGAGAGAGAGAGAGGACGAATAATACAGAGGTTGGTACATCTGATCATATAGATTTAATATACATTATAACACACGACAAATTTGAACTCATGTAAAGGTTGGTACACCTAATCATATATTTTAATATACACTATAATGCCGGTGAGCATAACGTTTGACAACGAGAGAGAGAGAGAGAGACATACACACCGTGTGTGAGAGAGAGAGAGAGAGAGAGTAACAATTATGATCATATATAGTTTGAATTTCCCACCACAGAAGAGAAAGAAATGTTGGCAGATCTGCTCTATACACGCACACAATAATTTAAGATTGGTAACCCTGATCATATATTTTAATATATACACTATATAACACATATTTGAATTTCCCTCCCCCCACCGCAGAAAATGTTGACAACCCTGCTCATATAAAATATCTATACACTATAATAATACTACAGAGGTTGGTACACCTGATCATATAGATTTAATATACATTATAACACACAACAAATTTGAACTCATGCAAAGGTTGGTACACCTGATCATATATTTTAGTATACACTATAATGCTTCGAGTTGGAACCATCCCCCACCCACCACCACCCACTGATATGAAATAAAAAAACCTCCCACCCAACACCACCCACTGATATGCAAATCAACTTTCTTAAAAAAATAAAAATTATATTCACGGATGCTGGTGGTCCATTGAACCTCATCCCACCAAATCAATTTAATTAAAAAAATAAAAAAACCAAATTAAAAAAATAAAAAATTTATTCGCGGAAATTCGCGGTGCTGTGGTCCATCGGGATGCTGCGGGTCCAGCGGTGGCGGCGTCATCTCTGAGATCATGTTTTTTAGTGTTTTTTTAGTGTTTTTTAAGAAGGCGGCATTCCTTTGTGAGTTTGAATCCTCATTTTCCCTCTACTACCGTAACTGTTCCGCCAAACTCAGAAAAGATCATGTTTAGAACCGATGTAGGTAGCCTACTAGGGGCAACCAGTGCTCTATATTCGAACCCCAGGTAGTCAGCACACCGGGCGTACTAATTGCCAGGAGTTTAGTAAAACCTGACGAAACCGGAAATGTACCTATTAGAGTGGCGAATATTTTCGATCAAGCTATCACTTTACAAAGCAATACGCTCCTAGGCAAATTGACTCCTGTGGCCTGGGTAGCCGGAATAACGCAACGAAGATCCAATGCTTCGGATAATTCCAAATTACCAGAGGAACTGCAAGAATTATTGAACAGATCTTCTAACGACCTCTCAAGTGGTGAGGTAAAAGAACTCAGACAGTTTTTACACGAATTCAAAGATTGTTTTGCAGTTCGGGGACAGTCAATGGGAAGAACCTCTCTTGTGCAACATCGCATCAATACCGGGGACACAACACCGATACGCCAACCTCCTCGAAGGCCTCCATTATCTGAAAAAGAGGAAATGTCTCGGTTAGTACAGGACATGTTGACAGAGGGAGTAATCGAACCTTCGTCAAGTGCTTGGTCTTCTCCTGTAGTGCTGGTAGCGAAGAAGGATGGTGGATTGTGTTTCTGCGTAGACTACCGGAGGTTAAATGACGTTACAAAGAAAGGCTGGTATCCATTACCTCGCGTTGACGATACACTCGACACGTTGTCCGGAGCACAGTGGTTTTCCACATTGGCATTGGACCTGAAGAGTGGATATTGGCAAATGGGTCAAGGAAGACAAGGAAACGACCGCTTTCTCGACCCCAAGTGGCTTATTCCTATTTAACGTCATGCCATTTGGACTCTGTAATGCACCGGCAACATTTGAGAGATTGATGGACCTGGTACTCCGAAGCCTGACGTGGAAAACTTGCCTTGTTTACTTAGACAATGTCATAGTGATCGGGAAGACTTTCGAAGACCATTTGGAAAACCTTAAGGAAGTTCTAACTAGAATTCACGGTGCACAACTGAAGCTGAGCCCGAAGAAGTGTTCTCTGTTCCAGAAGGAAGTACAGTATCTGGGCCATCTGGTTTCGGCATTGGGTGTTAGCATGGATCCTAATAAAGTAGACGCCGTAAGAGACTGGCCAGTCCCGAAGAGTAAACACGAAGTTCGGAGTTTCCTGGGGTTATGCTCATATTACCGACGTTTTGTGAATGGCTTCGCTACTATTGCTAAACCACTACATGAGCTAACGGAAAATAAACGAAACTTCCAGCGGTCGAGAGAGTATGACCAAGCATTTAGGACTTTGAAGATTGCATTATGTTCGCAACCAATTCTCGCTTTTCCAGCTTCCGAAGGGAAGTACATCGTAGACACAGACGCAAGCAATATTGGTCTAGGAGCAGTTTTGTATCAAGTGCAGAACGGTGAAGAACGAGTAATAGCATATTACAGCAAGACGCTTTCTAAACCAGAGAGAAATTATTGTGTTACAAGAGAGAGTTGTTGGCAATTGTCAGAGCTCTGGAGCACTTCCATAAATACCTCTATCGGAGAGAGTTTTCACTACGTACCGACCATGCCGCGCTTGCATGGCTCTTGAGATTTAAAAATCCGGAAGGACAGTTGGCAAGGTGGCTCGAACGTCTACAAGAGTACAACTTCAAGGCACAACATCGACGGGGGCGCCTGCATGGTAATGCAGATGGCTAATCACGAAGACCGTGCCCGGAAGACTGCCGACATTGCCACATAAAGGAAGAACAAAACTCAAGCGAACATGTTCAAGCCATCACGGTAAATTTCCTGGCAGACGGCTGGACAACACAAGACTGTCGACAAGAACAAATGACTGATGAAGACATCGGACCGATCTTGACAGCAAAAGCGGAAGGACGCCGCCCGGATTGGCAAGATATCTGCCATGGTTCCGAAGTGCTGAAGGGCTACTGGGCATAATGGGAATCTCTCACCTTAGAAAACGGATTGCTGAAAAGGGCTTGTGCAGATGGACGAGACGTGGTCATGCAGTTGATAGTTCCCCGAAGTAAAGTGCAGTCTGTTTTGAAGGAGATGAATGATAGAACATCTGGAGGCCATCTTGGAGTTAACAAAACCCTTGACAAAATACGGAAGCGATTCTATTGGCTTCATCTTCGCCACGACGTAGAGGATGGGTTCGGACGTGTGAAATATGTGCTGCAAGCAAGGGCCCACAAACCAGAAGCAGGGGAAAATGAGACAGTATAACGTTGGACTGCCTTTCGAGAGAATTGCCATAGATATTGCTGGACCATTCCCAGTTACTGACGATGGAAACCGGTACATCATGGTTGTAGGTGACTACTTTACTAAGTGGGTGGAAACCTACGCAATTCCAAATCAGGAGGTTACCACTGTGGCAAAGCAGTTAGTTCACAACTTCTGTTGCCGTTATGGAGCCCCTGTGGAAATCCATACGGATCAAGGGAGAAATTTCGAATCAGAAGTGTTTAAAGAATTATGCCATCTACTCGGAATTCGAAAGACCAGGACAACGCATCTGCATCCTCAGTCGGACGGATGGTTGAGAGGTTCAATAGGACACTTGAGCAGCATCTTTCGAAGGTTGTTGACGAGAACCAATCAGACTGGGACCAACGTATACCACTATTCCTCATGGCGTATAGATCATCAGTACACGACACAACCGGCATGACTCCAGCAAAATTGGTATTTGGGCGGGAGATTCGTCTGCCTGAGGACTTAATGTTCGGATCACCTGAGTCTCAGTCCCAAGAGCCGCAGAACTATTCCTCGCAATTAGAAAACCAACTGCGAGAAATGAATCACTTGGTAAGAGGACGGCTGGAGATTGCCAGTGATAAAATGAAAACTCGGTATGACATTCGCAGCAATAGTGTGGGTTTCCAAGAAGGAGATCAGGTCTGGTTGTTCAAACCAAAGCGCCGTCGTGGTCGCTCACCTAACCTTCAGTCTAACTGGGAAGGACTGTACACTGTGAAAAAAAGAATTAACGATGTTGTTTATCGGATTCAACAGGAAGGACAGCGAAAGTTCAAGGTCGTCCACCTAAATCGCCTGGCTAAGTACTACTTCAGAGACGGTTTGCCAGTTCGGGACAAACAGACTTAAGGAGGGGACAATGTTACGACATCACAGAACAATCTACGTGTTTGTCGAATGTGCCAGAAGAATCTCGCTCTACTGTGTGTGGCGTACGTGCTTGTAGACGCATTTGCGAGAATCTTCTCGATGCCGCCAGCCGTGCGGACTGTGTCAAGGACGCAGTTAATTACGTAGTTCATACGGACGCTAAGACGCAATTAAAAATCGTCTAGATTTTCGGCGGCTATAAATACAATTACTCAGGGACGCTCAAGTCAGTATAGCAGCGATATAATTACAGTTCGGTTCGAGAGTTATTATCGGGCGACATTACTGTGTATGTTCAAGTGGTTATTAGTAAAGTGTTGCGTTTTATAATCGGGCGGTAGTAGAGGGAAAGTGAGTGTTCGAAAACACTTCCGGGTTCCGAACGAAAACACTACCGGGTTCCAGTTCATGACGTCATAGAGGCACTGGCAGCTGGTGTCCGAGCTGTCCATGTGACGTCACTGTTTTGTGTGTGTGTGTGTATGTGTGTGTATGTGTGACTGAAACACTACCGTGTTCCAGTTCATGACGTCATACAGAGGCTCAAGTCGCTGGCGTCCGCATGGCTAAAACCTGTTTCAAGACGTCACGAAGGCCGTGGTTTCTGCATGTTCAAAATTTGGTAGCCGAAAACAATGTGTAGCGGATGGGGGTACCCGGAATTCGGCGGTTGCCCGGACGCGCAGAGGCTATGTCATCGGGTACCGTTACTCGAAATTTTGGGGGTATCGGGTACCGTTACCCGAAATGTTTAAATCAACGGATGGGGGTACCCGAAATTTGTGGGTACGCCCTAACCGGGTTCCAGTTCATGACAGAGGCCCTGGCAGCTGGTGTCCGAATGTTAAAACACTTCCGCGTTCTGGTTTATTTTGATGTAACAAAATAATCGTTCTCTCTCGAAATTTTTTTAATGTCAGAATTTTGGTACCCTAAATGATTAAAACAACGGATGGGGGTACCCGAAATTTGTGGGTACGCCCACATGACGACGACGTAGAGGGCGTGATGTCTGAAATGTTTAAATCAACGGATGGGGGTACCCGAAATTTTCGGTGTCTGAAATTTAGTACCCGAAATGTTTAAATCAACGGATGGGGTTACCCGAAATTTTTGGTGTCCGAAATTTTAACACCGGAATGTACGACCACATGACGCATGTGTTCAACTGTAACAATGGTATGTCATTGGATATTAATTTTTACATAAAAATAAATTACGGCCCCTCCGGGATTTGAACCCGGGACCTCCGGTACACCAAACCGGCGTGCATCCACTACACCAAGGGGCCGTTATCGCTTAACTGTAATTATTTCTGCACTTATACTTCTCATCTCTTACTTGTAACCATGAGGTGGACGAGTGATATCTACTGTCGTCCTATGTGTAAAATCATAAAAGCACAATATAAGTTTATTTATTATTAAATAAATAAACATTTCGTTATACTTTTATTTTTTTACCTCTCATCCTCTTCCTAGCAGCCTGAGGGAGGCGAATGAGAGCCTGCTACGCTTTTTTTAACGTGGTTTCCCCAACTTTACAGATTCGTAAAGCAGGCCTACTCCACGTTATCTATCGCTGTACTATTGACTAGTACAGTGGTAGATAATAATAAAGATACATTATGCAATGCTAAGCCAATGTGTAAAAGCAGTACATATTTTTTTATTTACTTTTTTATTTATTTTTTTTATTTTTTTAATCGGGTGAATATGTTGTTCATACATGATGCGTATTCACATTTGCTGTACCGTAATGAGTAATTTTCACACCCATACTGGTTCTTGACGAGTTTACAGGTATATCTACCGTGCCAGTGACCCGTCTCGAACTACCAGGACTACGTTTATGAGTATTTCTACCGCGACAGTGACGTAGTCAAGGTTAACACTCACGCACACACTACGGTACCTAATTCTACGTTTATGGACATTTCTGTCACGTAGCATTCACACTAACACCATGATGAAAACATGTTCACAACCGACTATATTTTATTTCGTTGCCGCAACCATTCTGCATAAAACAAAGCTTTGCGTAATGCACAGTGTAAGGGGGGAGTGGTAACGGGTTGACGATGAGGAACAGGACATTGTATGATGGGTACAAAGGATCTAGGAACTACAGGTGCTTGAATATCGTTTAAGTCAATCACCTCACCATGATGATACAACTGTCGTAAGAAATTTGCCTTCTCAAACCCTTTTGTATAGACAACAGGATAATCTGAAAAAATGTCTGCAACGATGCGTACCATATTCTTGTACGGTACATTACCATCGTTCCATCGTATCCTGTGATAATGTGTTTCCAACCAGTCATTGATTTTTCGGAATTTCTGGTGCAGTCGTGCACTTTCGTATGGTGGAGCGAACAACACGATAACAAAACGTCCGGTTGTTATATCAACTGTAACGAACTCTTTGATTACATATTCATTTTTGTCACCGCGAAACGCTTCAAACTCGGCAATAACCGTCCTATTCAAGTTCATTTTTCCGAGTGACACATGTCCGCATCGAGTACGTTAATTTTTTCAAATTCCCCCTCTACTTTTCCTTCCAATACCAGTTCATCGTAAAGACGATCAAATGTTATCTGTTGGTCGTGACGACTGCTTTCCAATCGAAAAAACGAGGGGAAAAAGAAGGATGGTGGTACATAGCACCCCTTGGCTACTACCTGATTAATGTACGACTTGAAGTGATCTTGATCATAAAACAAGCGAACAAGATATTTCTTTAGTACTGTTAATAAACAACCAAAACGGATCCACTCGGGTTCTGTGAAAACAAATTTTTCGGTCTTACTACCTTTAATCCGAACAAACGTTTTCCCAAAGTTACGACTGATCATCACACTCTTCTTCTTTTCACGGTTTTCACCTTCTTCGTACAATAACATACTGGATAGTAACTGTTCACGAAAGATCAACAAGTAATTCCACTCAGAAAAGTCAAGTAATATACGTTTCTTTTTTCCGTTTGTAAACAAAACACCCGGTTCATAGTTGAGTTCTTTACACAGTCCGACGGTAACGAACTTAGAGTACGAGTTGATTGGATATGCAAGAGACAAGTAAACGTTATACTCACAATGGCTGCTGCTGCTGCTGCTGTCACAGTCACCTTCCATCGTTGAAAAGGACTGAGGTTGTTGTTATGTAGAGATCGCTAATACCTATCTTTATAAACTAGTAGAGGGGAGAACAAGTTTTTTTATGACAAACGATGAACAGTATTCGACAACGCTGTGTACTGTACTATCCTATCGTGTATAATCAAAGCGTAAGCGGTGGTTTTATCTGGAAAATTGTTACTGGATTCAAATTCTAAACGCACATCAACGGCAGACGACTTGATTGGTTCTTCTTGTCTGGAACAATCGATGACAAACAACGGTGCTTTCGTTATAAATTCATTAGGTGTCAAAAGAGGCGTTCTGTTGCGACGGTCGTAGTATGATGTTTGGAAACGTGTATACATGTCGTAGAACAGGGCGTAACGTTTTTTATCGATATCCTGGTTCAGGTTATCGTACGGATAGTATTTATCGTTCAGAAAAAGCTTGACATTCGTTAAATTGCAGTGATCAAATTCCGACGCGTTTTTCGCTATATTGTTCTTCCTATCCGTCTGAAATATTAATATTACATACCGAGGTTTTTCCAACTGTGACGATGTCTTCAAGGTCCACGAATGTCGATTTGTCGTCGGTAGAACGGGATACTCGTGCAATTCCCAACTGCGGAACGGCATCACTAGTTCATGATCCTCCTCGATGTGCTCCAATAGCGGTATTCGGTACTTGTTTGACACGCGCACATAGGGCATCTTCCAGTGTACTTTGTTTATTACGAGATTACCGTTTGCAGTTGCACCCGATTCTTTTAGCACCATTGCGTTCTGATCGGTAGAGGTACGCAACAGAATCAATTCTTGCTTAACGTTCAGCATGATGCGTGTATAGTCTTCGTTGAAACCGAGTAGCATTTTCAACGGAAGACAAAACGTAAAATCACCGGTACTCTCGTGTACTGTCAACGACTCGTCGGTTGTCGTCACCCATCCTGCATTGATTAGATGCTTTCTTTCATGCTCGTTGCTCGATAGTAACAATTTCACAGTGCTCGTAATTCCAACGTTTTTTGTACGATCCACTTCCACACCGCACACTTCGTAACGGATCTCCTCAAACAAGAAAGCCATTGCATTGTTGATTAATTTCACGTTCAACGCTGTGTCGGTAGCATTAACCTTGGTCAATGTTCCTTCGATGTACAGAAAACTCTCCGCCGGTAAAGTGAAAACATCCTGTTGTTGGATGGGTATACGTATTTCATCGTTGTTACCGTATCGGGTGGAAGCATACGGTGCGTGCGTACGATATTCGAACTCAACGATTCTGTTATCGAAAGCCGCTCCTCGTTCGATAGCTAGAATTTCACCCGACATTATTTTAATCGTATAATTTGAATCCAAGTGAAAGTAAGAAACGCTTGTTCCTTGATGTCAATCGCTTCAACGTTGAACACCGACTACCATGTTTCTTTCGTACACACTCCCTTTTTACAGGTGACGTTTGTCCGAAATACAATCCCATATTTTCAGATGCAGTCGTATCGTGATAACTTCACCGCGAAAATCAACTAAATCCCCGTCCTGATCAACGAGAGACAATATGATGTTGTCAACGCGTTGTACGTTTACCGGTAAGTATATTACGTTTGTCGGTGTTTCAACTATTTTGAAACCTGGTGCCACGGTCGGATAAAACGAATGCAACGTGTGCTGTTCCTGACCGTCCTTGTACGCACCCTGTACGATATTACTCCGTACGTGAACGGTGTTAACTTTGATTATGTCAACGGGTACGTTCGACTCGTGTGTTTTATACGCTTCCAGCTGCTGATTCTCCTTGAATCCTAACATACTTGCAATGGTATTCGGTGTATGCGAAAAGTCGATGACATGCTTACAGTAAATTTCACACTTTAATGTGTTGTTGTTTGGACGTAAACTGATTGTTCTCTCGCCTAACTGTTTCTGCAGATACGTTTCGATATCACTGATTTCATAGGTGCCGGTAGGCAACTTGATGACGGACCACTGATCCTTGGAAATTTTTACTGGAAATGCATTATTTTTTCCTTCAGTAACGTTTGGTATTGAATTATACGATGTAAAATCCAATAGTCCAACGTACCATTCACCGTATAACTCGAGAGGTGGGAAAAAGTTACACACGAGATTCGCAGCGTCGGTACCCGTCACGGTGACCGTTAGCGACGACATGCTGAAGTTTACTGATCAGAAGACGATAAAAAGTCTAAACATAAATGACCGCAGACGACCGTGTGAGGAGGTTGCTTCCGTTCATAGTTGTAACGAACGTCGGCTGTATCACCAAAATATTGCATCAGCTCGAGAGGTGGACGTAAATTACCGAACCCGTCAAAATAGTGTACTCGATTTCCACGCTTCTTGTAACATACCCAGTGGGTTCCCGGTCCGCTCTCGTCGTCCAAATTTACGATGACGCTTTCGTTCTTCCACGGCGCTGTATCCGGTAATGCGTTACGCATGTAAACACCTCTAAAATACGGTATGTTTAGCTTTTTTGCGTATACACGTAATTCATCTTCGGACAACGGGCGGAGCGGTATGTGAATTAGTTTTTTCGGTACGGACGTAGATACAATCCGGACGCAGTTCTCTTCTTTTTCCTAACGGTTCGGACAGTTCTCTTCCTCCTCTTTTTCATCCCACCACCAGCACCACGACCACGACTACTCACATTCTTTTTATTTTTACGACGTCGGCCGCTTCCTATTGCTGATTTTGCTTTCATGGCCGCTGCAACTGCTGTCGCATAAGCTCGTTCGCTGATACCCGAATCCAACGCCTTTACCCGTCCCCACGCTTTTTCCGCGAGTTTACGATCTGCAATACGTCTACTTTCGTTGTCTTTGTATTGAGCGTAAGCGATGTCGTGTTCGCGACAGGCTTCGTCTAATTGGTTGATTCCGCGATCACCACGCGCTAATCTTTCTTCGAGTTTCGTGCCCGGTCCACAGAATCTGTAACCCGGCAGATGTAATTCGACAGGTAGTGCGTCCACCGCTCGATTGATAACTGACGAAACAACGGACGGTACAACGTTTTTAAGCACGTTTCCGACGCCCCACCCCTTTTTCCTCCTAACGTTGTTGTACATGGTAAACCGATCTCCAGTCTTTCTCTTCTGTGTTTTTATCGTATTCATCTATTAACCTTTTTATTTCCTTCGTGTCGAGTGTCCACTCGTCTTCTGAACTACGTGGCTTAGACAATTTCAATAAGTAGTAATCCAGTTGATACTGAAATGTTTTAACGACTTTATACATCTCGCTCTTTACGTATCGTCTCACGTCATTTAATTGTTGTAAGTTAACAGCATCGCTCTCCGCAAAACCATCCGCTACGTCTGTTATTCTCTTTTCCGCTGCTTTGAAAACACCATCTTCGCCCAAGCTAACGGTGTTCTGCAACATGTATTTTACGTTAACCGCGTCATCTGCAAAAATCGGTGAACTCACTCCCGACAACCAGCTCTGTCCAAACAAATAGCTATTCGATACTTTTTTAATGACATTCGAGTCTACGTAGTTTTTGTTGACCGCATCGGTCGCTTGTTCCGGACTTCGAACGTTGATTACCCATCGATCTCGTGCATCGATGACCTCACCTCTCTCTTGACTCGAGTGTTGTATACAGTTGTCATCAACGTAATATTTGTTGACTACGTCTTTAACGTCTACAGGAGTATCAACATTTTTCAATCTACACCCTTTAACGTCCACGCTTTTACGTTCATCATCGAGTAGCAGACAATGTGTTTGCATATAACTCAGGGATACAGCATCCTTTGCTGCATCCGGTTCGTTCAGATTGCGGATCTTTTTGTTTTCAACATCTATATGCCCATCATTCGTAATCTTAAATCCTACAGTATCGCGTAATTGTCTTTTTGTTTCTCGTCGCACGCTCACGGCGCTTTGATGTCTCCCGAACTTGTCCACAACCATTGTACGACTGCACGCTACAAATGATGTGCTAACCGTTTTAAGTAACGACACTGTGGTGACCATCGCGTGTGTAACACAATCGGATCGTCACCCTCTTTCCAACGAAAGATTTCTATACCGCAAAATGAACATCGAACCCTGTCAATTTCATTTGTGTAATGAAAGCCTGCGGCAACCATAGCGGTCGGACTGATGAAATGCACAGGCCATGATGTAAAGGTTTTCAGTCTCTCGTTTTCGACTTCAAAGTCAGGTGTCAAATCTAACCCGCACATGTTGACAGTGTTGACGTCAATGAGTTGTTACACCGACGTTCATAAAATTTATACGATAATGTTGGCTTCACGTAATTCCTCTACTACTGAGATGATTTCGTTGTCGTGTCCGGTGTGACCGACGCGTTTTGAACTTACCAGCAGTCTTAACCGTTCAACCAGTTCGTTGGGATCGTTCCAGTGTACGTAATCGATACCACGTCCGCTGCGTGGTGGAAACAATCGAGCGATTATCTCTCTGTACTTTAAACCTTTGTTTGTATTTACTTTAGCACCGGGTAAATAATAACGTTTATAAGCGTTAGTGTCCGACAGTATAGACTTGTACGCTGCTAAATCGTTTTCATCGTAGACGCTCTTGTCGGGTTCTTTCATAAACATAAGTTCGTAGAGGCCCGGTGTGCCTCTGTATCGTTTTCCAGCTATGTAGAAGCTATCGTCTTGATTGATCTCCAACACCGAATTGCCTACCATCCATTTGTCTTCAACGTTACGAACACCGTACGTATGATCCATCTTCTTATCTCGATCATCAGACAACGCGAGCAGTAAGTATTTCCTCGCGAGCGGACCTTCGACAGATTGTTCAACGTATTCTTGTGCTTCGTGTCGACCTTCGGGTGTTGTTAAAAACTCTTCAAGAGTTACGTTCGGTGTTTCGACATCAGGCGTTTGTGCCAACACTTCCGTTCTGAGGAAACGAGGTTGTGATGGTGTTTTCGTCTCAACAGCTGCCTTCGTATCTTCATCTTCAACTTTTATTTTTTGTTTTATTTTATCACTGGAGTCATTCAACTTTTCCGAAATCTGGGTTAACGGTTCCAAAAGAGGTTTGTACTTTCTCGTTAACGCTTCATCGCTCTCTCTGATGTCATGTTTCAACGCGCGATACTTTTGTCTTATGTTATCGCTAATTGCATCGATTTCATGTGTCAATTGCTTGTCATCCATCTTGACACTGATGACTTTCTTGCACAAACTATTCTATTTATGTATAAAACGATCGAAACCCACTCTGTATCTACCTGCGTTTATCGGTGAGTCCTTGTTGATGACTATGAATCCGTAACGATCCTTCCACGCTTCGGCGCACATCGCTTTGAACTCTTCGTATTTCATATCTGTGTTAACGTGATCGTTGTAAACGTGACGTAAATTGAGATCATCTTGTCTGAACAAAACCAAGAAATTGGCATTATCACGCACCAGTTGCTTTGGCACCAGACTATACGTTTGGCAAAGGTACAAAGTGTCCACACCGCTATGCCGTCCCATAGCGAAATATTTTCGTATGTTATTCTGCCGTTCACATACCACATCATCGAACAACATGATTGAATTAGATACAATTTCGTGCGGAGGTGGTACTTCATCGTTTTCACTGTATGTGAAGTACATCATTCCTTCGTCAGCGAGAGCGTTAAAAACGTCTTCCAACATACGATATTTTGGTTGAAATAACGATTTGGAGAACACGTACAGGTTCTGAAATCGCAGTCCGTTTGAATCGAATAACATGTTAAAGGCAACGTTTGACTTCCCGCTACATGACCCGCCGCACACGATACATCGAACTGTGTTTGGAAACAGTGGACTGTGTTTATTATATGCAACTTCACCGTTGTACTTAGCAGAGTCTACGTTCTTAACATTTAACTTTAACGATTGTTGTTCAATCTTCATCTTAACTCGTTTACGTTCGGTTAAATACTGTGGTAATGCTATTATATCAGATCTTTTTTATGTATCCACGAATCGTGTTTACCGTCAAAGCCGAGCCAGCGCACTCGCACGCGATCACCTTTACGTTGTAATATTTTCTCAACGAGATACACATCACCAACGCTGGTTTTACTCAATTCTTGTTCATAAAACCCACCTTCCACAACGTCACCCGTGTGATCTTTCAACAAGTACGTAACCGGTACGGTTGGCTGAACTCTGTGCACTGTATATATCTCGTTCGTCCAGTTTGGTGTATAACCTTTAGCGAATGTGATTTTGTATTTACTGATACGCACTCGATCGCCTATTTTAAACTTATGTTTCTTGCTCACTTTCCGCGATACGGTATTTTTTCTTATTCGTTCCAACACAATTTGCTCGTTGCTCTTGTCGACTTGTCGCGGCTTCATCTCTATAGTTCTATGCACTCTGTCGTTGTATTCCATCACCAGTTTAGGCAAAAGCGACAACCACCGATAATGGCCTTGCTCGCTGAACGCGCGGTACATGTTCGTTTTCAACGTACGATTAAATCGCTCTACGATGGACGCTTTCTTCTCGCTATACGTTGAATAGTGTTTGACGTTGAATCTCTTTAGTAAAGCTTGTACGGCAGTGTTAAAGTACTCTTTCCCCTTATCCGTTTGCAGGTATTTCATTTTATTTTTTACAATTATTGGTTCGAGAGCATGTGCTACTTCAACACCCGATTTAGTTTTTAAGGGAATCGCATATGCATACTTGCTAAATGCGTTTATTACCGTCATTAGATATTTGTACCCCTTGTTCAACTTGGCATGCGGTATCATTTCCACCAAATCCGCTTGGTAGAGATCGTGTAACCCCTTCACCTCCACCGCACGTCTGGGAAAGTTCCTTCTCACCGGTCTGTGCAATTCTTTTGCAATAGTTTTGCGTACGTTTTCCATATCGCCACCCGAAACGCGAATCGCAAAATTTTGGTACGAGATATACCGTTACGTTTTCACTGAACCTCACCGACTTCATCGTCGTTACTGACAGTGTGTTGCTCCTGCAAGCGAGTCTTATATCAACGTATATCGAACGCATAATTTATAACGGATTTTCTCGCTTGCTGAATTATCTCGCGTCTGGGTTGACAGAGTTTATAATGACCGTACGCCAGTGTTGTTTCACCGTCATCCAAGACATATCGTTTGTCATCGTATGGTGACAGCGATAATTTTGTAAGCTTTCTTGTGTATATGTTATGTTTTTCGCTTTGGATAGTCTGCGCCGTAGTATAAGTTTGAGAAGTGGTCTTTACACATTGTTTATAAAGTTGATGTTTCAACTGTGTAGCTATCGCGGAACGTGGCACACCTTTCGCTACCTTTTTCTCTTTATCGTTTGCCGTAACGAATGAATAACATTTTGCGCGCAACCCGACAAATTCAAGTATCGGTATTCCATTTGTTTCGTCTTTAAAAGTACCCAACTTTTTCTTGTTTGTTTCACTATAGCACGGATGTGCCTTAGGGTACTCCGACGTGTCAAAGAGTTCGAGATGCTCCTCCATGTCTTTGTACACATCGTCGGTGCGAATGTCGTACAACAGAGAGTCAGTGTCCGTCATACATAGACGTGCACGTGACCCGTACGTATTCATCGTGAATCCGTAATGGAACCGATACATAATCAGCTTACTAATATCCAATACACTGAACCCAACGTACAAAGGTCGGTTCAGTGTAATGAATGTTTTTTTCATCGTGAGACCTACCAGGTCCTCGTTATAGATGAAGAAATGTTGTAGCCTGGGGTTAGCGGTTAGTTTGTGAAGTTTCTTCTCGTTTGGAACTAACTTGAAATCGATTCGCTTTCGTACGTTTTCCAACGATTTTCCGTACGGTGCGTTATTCATTAACTTAAAAAAGTCTTTTTCAAAGGTGTTTCTGGCTTCCTTTCGTCGCTCCGTATTAAAATCGATGAAAGGTTTCAACCATACGCACTGTGTGAATGCTAACACACGGTGAATCGCTTTCAACTCCATTCCTAGTTCGAGGTAGAGTTTCAGTGTTCTGTAATGAACAATGTATTTTGTCTTGTCCTCGAGGGACGTTATCAGTTTCTCTACCTTACCGTTACTACACACAAAGTCTTTTAACAGCTTCATGCGATAGCAGTACGGTGAAAGCATACTGTCCGTAATAGTACGCTTTTCAGGTGCTAAAGGGTAGTCACTGTGTAAGTCGTGTAGGTAATGTGGATACCCCAGATCGACTTCCAGGATATAACCGGTGTCACCATCGTCGCGTAACGCGTGCACGTTCAACGTATCGATCACTGTACGTTCCAACCATCGAAAACCGGACAGTGGTAAAGGCTGTGTCATAGCCGTTCCGTACAGGTTGGTACAATCGAGGTAAAGTAAATAGTTGTGCGGCTTGCTTGCGTCATAATCGGGAATGTACGGGTTGTTGGCTTTGGCGTACCTATTAGAAATTGCTGCTAAGCCGCCACGGATACCTCTTTCGATGTACAGGTGTACGTCTATATCGCGGAGTAACTCTAACCTGACTCCTGTCATTTTCAGCATCGCGTTCCACGCTAAACCGGCGGTGGTAAAAACGTTACACGGATCGAGTTCGTAGTACTGCAGGCTCATGTTTCGAAAGTTTTCAAATACATCAGCAAGCAGTAGTACATCCGTTTTTAAATAAAGGTCATGATAATCACCGAACGTTTGCATGTCGAAAGCCGACCAAACCGTTCGAGCGTGCGCGTAATCTTCTTCGTCTATATCCGACTCTGTCAACCCGTTGTAAAAATGTACGCGGTCCGGTAACTGCCTCTCGTCAAATTTTGAATCGTCCGTAACGTATTCGTAAGGGTACACACCTTTACGTAACAGTAAATCAACATTACGCGTGTAAAATTGATTAAGGATTTTAAATTTATCCGCGGATAAGTTGGAGACGAGTTTTTCAAGTGACGCGTTCATGAACCGCAGAGAATCGAGAAACCGGAGCTGACCGAGTGTAACGGAGATGTAACGTTCGCTTGTAGTAGCGATACACGTTATTTCATCTTCCTTGTACTTTCCGAAACCTTGCATCAAATGATGCGAGTCATAGCCACTTAAATTATGGAAAAAAACCGGAACGTGTGTTGGTATTTTGTAATTTATATTACACGCATTGTGAGCAGCGCCTAAATAGTTACCCGTTATGTGGCAATGATTTCGAACCGTGTCGTCCGTTAACGGCTGCTTGCACAGATGACAGTGAGTGGCGTTTCGGAATGACCGTTCATCGACCGCTGTCATTTGGATCGGTTTATTAAACTTTCTATCGAGTCGTTGAACGTCGGCTAAAAGCACACGAAGGAACGTGTCCACCACGTCTTTACCGCGGTATATTACAGGTTCCTTGACGGCGTTTCCCATCCAGTCAACTATCACATAGCAGAAACTGGCTGGTATATGATGTGCCACGTTTTTACCGGTGGTCGGAACAATAAACGATTCGAAGTCAGCGTATACCGTATAAGGTACGCGGTGACAAAGTGAAAAGTTTTTAAAATACATCCACTTTTCGTCCTCGTCAGGAAGTTTTACTTTCTGTACTCCGTGCTGAGAACAGTTGCGTTCGTGTTCTTCAACTCGTTTTCGCGCCGCGTTAGTATCTTTATTGTCCGCAAATCTGTGTAGACAGTAGTTGCAATAAAACGAAGTGCCCTTTCGTTTTGTCAACGACGAAAGCATACGCGAAAGGTTCCGTATGAGGCAGTAGTGAGTAGTGTTCGCGTCGGACAGTAGCAGTAGGTTTACGTGGTACTTTCTACCGCGATGTTCAGTGATACGTAAAGGATATACCTCGCCTTCATAGCCAAAAACGTTAACGGATATGTTTTCGTTTAATTTTTCGAACCGTTTTATCTTATTGAGTGCGACGGGATAAGGAATGTCCTTCATGTTTATTTCTTCTTCGTACGGAAGGTAATGGCTAACGCGATGCGGGTTACACGCGATCGGGTGTATACCAGCGAGCACAGACCACAAGAAACACTTTTCATCGTCTACATTTTTTATATTGATAATTCCTTTCTTACTGTTTGATAATTTCGATGGTGTAGGTAGAAAGCTCGACCCCACAAGAGGGTTGTATTTTGTAATATTTAATTCCACCGACTCGACACCGTTTTCGACCCACCCGCTTCCGTCGCGCGTGAATTTGTCAACGGATTCCATTATTTTCTCGCTAGCTATCGAATACTGTTCATCGATATCGTCATACTGTGACTTAAGTTCTGTACGCGATCTGAATACCGCATTACAATAAATATTTTCGGTGTTTATTAATTTTTTAAAAGATACACGAACTGCTAAATACCATTTTATATAATTATTTAATGCTACGGCTTCGCTACACATCTTATCAACAACCGTGTGTTTGTAATCTAATAATACTGTTTGTGTGTTTAGTGTATTGTCAAGTATCATAAATTTTATAGTAATTACATTACCATTGATAGCACGGTGTTCGCTGCTGCTGCCGCTGCTGCTGCTGCTGCTGCTGTCGGTCATTGTGAAAGGAGTGAGGCCGGCTTCGCGTCGTCGGTTCCCTATATAGACAGTCCGGTAACCGGTGACTCTGTCGCCGCGCGCCCTTGACCGATCGGCCTCGCGAGGAGCAGCGGTGCGGGGTAGGTAGTCGTCCGGTCGTGACCGACGACGCGCGTTGCGGTGGGTGGGGTGGGGTGGGGAGTGCGGTGTAGGAAGCCGACGTCCGTGACCGATGCGGTGCGGGGTAAAGGTGTGGGATGGTGGTGCGGGGTAGGGAGATAGGTTGCAGCCGGTGTCCGTGACCGAGAGGTAGGCGAGGTGCGGAGTACAGGATGCCGGCGACCTTGGCCGAAGCGCGCTCGTTGAGTCGCCTCCCGCGGGATGTAGGGTGCGGGGTACGGGGGGCTGGGTTGTACGACCGGTCGTGACCGAAAGCAGATGGTGACCCGAGACGACGCGGGGTGGGGTGCGGGGTAGGAAGCTAGGTTGTCGCTGACGGACTCGATTGCGGTTGGTGGGGGGTAAACCCGGTCGTTGCGGAGCGACAGACAAAGTAATTGAACAAAATATGTTGGCGAGGTGCGGGGTGGGTGGTGAGGCTCTGGGTGCGGGGTAGGGGAGACCGTGACCGACGGACTCGATTGCGGTTGGTGTTTTGCGCGGTGGGGGGGGGGTAAACCCGGTCGTTGCGGAGCGACAGACAAAGTAATTGAACAAAATATGTAGGCGAGGTGCGGGGTGGTGGCGAGGCTCTGAGTGCGGTGTGGGGGTGCGGGGTAGAATGTCATCGTCCGGTCGTGACCGAAAGCTGATGGTGGCCCGAGACGACGCGGGGTGGGGTAGGAAGGAAAATTGTAGCCGTTACCGTTGCGGTAGAGGTGCGGGGTGCGGGGTAGGGTGTCGTCGTCCGGTCGTGACCGAAGGAGATGACGCTTTAGAAGGAAGGAACGTGGTCGGGGGAAACAGAATAAATACGCCAGTGTTTCCCTGTGCAGTCATCAGTACTCGCCATGGAAGGAATCGTTGCGAACGCGAAGACAGTTGAAAATTTTTTACCAAAAAGAGACTTGTCAAGTCTTTCTTTAGGAGTAAAGTATCATATAATTCACATGAAATTTGTGAAAACGAAATTCGGGGAGTCAGTTGTGGTAGATTTGGAAGATACCGGAGCCTGTCCTCAGCCGGAGGGTAAACTGTTCTATGTATACCTACCTAAAAGATGGTGTGACGTATTTACAGAGGAGCAATTGAAAGCTGTGAAGCCTTGTGTCCTATCACTATGCGTAACCTCACACACTCCGCTGGCGAACGAGAAAGTGAGCGTGCAGTTGGATATTGATTATGTGAGTATGATTTTTCAGTACCACTAATAATTACTTATACAGAAGTGGTTATGTATTAATTTTTTTCTCTTTTTTTCCAGACCAAATAAACGAGAACAGGATTGATTTATAATAATAATAACAATAATAGTAATAATAACATTAATAGTAAAATGTTTTTAAATGATGAAGTAGACTTCTCTATTTTTTGTCGTTTTTTAATGTTAACTGTTCATTTTCAGAGAAAGAACAAGGTGTTGCTTGAATCTAATATTGTAGAAAAACTTTTAAACAGAGAAATAAATGGTAATAATAGATTATATTGTCAATGCGACATGATTAAATTCGATTATAATTTTAGAAATAATCGTAAGACACTGAGTAGATGGATATCAATACGAAACGAAAAGAATATTTACAAAATGAAAGTATTTATTCGTAATGAGTTTTTCAAACTCTTCAAAACATCAATTAGTTATTGTAACAACCATAATATTGAATATCTTCAAATAAAAGATTCGCTAATTGCTAAAACAAAGCTGGTTAATCAGATGTACTATATGATGTATAATTTTACTGGTACAGCGTATACCTCGCTGGTAAAAAAATATGAGTGGTCAAGGCATGACTCTAGCGGATGTCCGCTTCGTAACCGTTGTCGCGTCTGTTGTTATCTAAGATATCAAAATGACTTTAATTCAGAATACATGTTTTTTTAATACCACACTAACTATCATTTGATGTGTCTACATTCTTTTGTATTTGATCAAGTATTATTAATTGTAGGAAATTATATTCTGTTTTTAATTATTAAAAAACGTATGTGGTTTATAACATAAAAAGTTAAGATAAACAATCATTAAAGTGTTAATTAAATTTTTATGTGTAATTAAATTTTTTTAAAGATTTCTCTCATAGTTACAGAAACCTTGTTTCGATGTTATGTGTTTGTGCGAATGCGAGGGAGATGTATGTCGTTCACCACCATATGGTGACCACTGTAACATTCTGAGTGCTTGTGAGTGGAGAGAATTTACACTCTGAAGAACAATTGTTTTAAAAAATTATAAGCGTTGTTACCTTTGTTATTATCTAAAATACTAAAAAGAGTTGAATTCAAGGTTTTGGTGTACCATTTTACACATGTAGTTAACACCATAGTAATTATCATTTGATGTGTGTCTACATTTAGTATGTTATTATTAACATATTACACATCAACATTGTAATATTGTATGTTATTAATTATTATTATTATTTTATATTGTTAGACATATAAGGCTTGTTTTGGTTGTAGTAAATGTAATTATTATTTTGTTAATTATGTGTGTGTGTGTGTGTGTGTGTATATATATATGTGTACAGAGAGAGAGAGAGAGAGAGAGAGAGAGAGAGAGAGAGAGAGAGAGAGAGAGAGAGAGAGAGAGAGCACCTTCAAGGCTGCAAAAGAGAGAGAAAGCGAGAGAAAAAAAGATTATTTTGTATAATTATGTAAATATATATATATATATATATAGAGAGAGAGAGAGAGAGAGAGATAAAGTGTTTATTTTGTTTAGTTATGTATATAGAGAGCGCGCGTATGTTTTGCACAATTATAATTGTCTTGTGAATATAGAACGTGTCTGTGTAGAGAGAGAAAGAAAATTATAGCTTATGATTTGATTGTAAAAGCTTTCGATATTATTAAAACTTATATATAAACCGTAACCTTTGTTATTTTATTATTATACCTTTATACAAAACAGTTATTCCTATCATACTTGAATAAGGTATACGCCAGCGAAGATAACAAGTTTTTATAGTTGAGATGCAGCCAACTTATTGATAAAGAGACACAGTGGATTGTGGTATGCGCCAGCATGCGAAGAAAACCGGTTTATAGGGTTCAGATGCATCTCTCTCTAAAGAGAGAGACAGTGAGAGAGAGCGTATAATCTGTTTGTATCAACACACAGCGATTCAACCAGACCTGTTTGTTACAATTTTGCAGGTACACAGAGTAAAATATATTTATACAATTACACAATTTTAGTAATGCATAATTTTAATATGTTTTTTCTAAACAATATTCAAATGGATGCATCTGTTCTATTATAACACAATATACTCATATATAATAATACAATATATGGTTTTGCGAACCGCAGATCCAGGTTCAAATCCCGAGGAGTCAAAATTTATTTTGTGGAAACCAACACCTGTCGGAAACCATCTGTATAGCCTCCTGTTTCGTCATACCCAGTGTTTTATACATGCGTCATGTGGGCGTACCCACAAATTTCGGGTACCCCCATCCGTTGTTTTAATCATTTAGGGTACCAAAATTCTGACATTAAAAAAATTTCGGGAGAGAACGATTATTTTGTTACATCAAAATAAACCAGAACGCGGAAGTGTTTTAACATTCGGACACCAGCTGCCAGGGCCTCTGTCATGAACTGGAACCCGGTTAGGGCGTACCCACAAATTTCGGGTACCCCCATCCGTTGATTTAAACATTTCGGGTAACGGTACCCGATACCCCCAAAATTTCGAGTAACGGTACCCGATGACATAGCCTCTGCGCGTCCGGGCAACCGCCGAATTCCGGGTACCCCCATCCGCTACACATTGTTTTCGGCTACCAAATTTTGAACATGCAGAAACCACGGCCTTCGTGACGTCTTGAAACAGGTTTTAGCCATGCGGACGCCAGCGACTTGAGCCTCTGTATGACGTCATGAACTGGAACACGGTAGTGTTTCAGTCACACATACACACACATACACACACACACACAAAACAGTGACGTCACATGGACAGCTCGGACACCAGCTGCCAGTGCCTCTATGACGTCATGAACTGGAACCCGGTAGTGTTTTCGTTCGGAACCCGGAAGTGTTTTCGAACACTCACTTTCCCTCTACTGGCGGTATAATTGTAATACAATATTTAATATTAGTGACATTTTATTGCGTGTGAACAATTTATATTTGATTTCTTGTTACTACAACTGACTACAGTTACTACAGTCTACTGACTGTGTTGTTAATTACGAACTGTTTAACTGTAAAAATTAAAGCTGGTGATTAGTGAGTTAATTGGCGTCTTCTACTTATTTTGTTTTCCACTGTACCTACGACGATCAAATAGACCGTCGTAACAATATATTTTCTCTTCCCTGCTTACAGGCTCAATAATATGGAACTGGTCCTGAAAATATGTGGGCCTACTAAAATGTTACTGTTAGATTTTATACCGTATATTTCACTCTCTTAATTCTTGTGTTATATCTACTGTTGAGTAATTTCAACGTTAATGACTTCTACAGACCACCTGCAAATGAATGTTTCTATCACGTCACGTACCATTCCATTCTTTTTCCATCTTATTTAGATTTTAGCTTTAATTTACAGCTTCACTGTATATTCATTTAGGAAGAAACTAATTTTCACCACTTTCATTTTACCAGTCATTACATAAGTTAATGTACATAACATAACATAACATAACATACATAACACAAAACACATACGACACAACGAAACAATGCGCACTGCTCGGTGTAATCACGATGACTACCGAGCACAGAGGTCGCCCCCCCCCCCCAAAGACCATGGTGCAATTCTCCATTCAAAATTTGATTTCGTGGATAGGGGGATCACAATACGGGGGTATGAAATAACACCCCCAGTTTACTTAGGGATTATCCAAAATTTTTTCAATTAAAGTCATTAAGCAATTAGGCCTATTGGAGTCAAAAAATTTATGTTATTGTTTTTATGAATACTAAAAGGTTTTCTAGTATGTCTAAACAATAACTAAATTATGATACATGTAAAAGCCTGGCCAAACCTCGCCTAACATAATTAGTAGCAGGCTACATTAGACCTTATCAAGATAATCTAACTTGATTTTGTAATCGCATTCTTTTTCTTTAGTGATTTGTCTGATTTACGACACTTGTAAGGGGGTAATTAAGCCGCTGGTTACGCAACTTGCCTAAATTTATGTAACTTCTGTATCCAACAAGGGATTATGAAAGGAAAAGTATGATTATTAATAACAGGGAAGGATTAGTAATAAAATAAAAAGTCCACTAAATTTTGAAACACAGTTTATTTTTTTGCATATATAGGCCTACAGTGAGATGTATATAAAATCCCCCCCAAATTACAAAAATCTCGTTGAAAAATCCCCCCTAAAAAAAATTCGAGTAGTGCGACTTACACCGTTGCACCTTGCTGGTCAAGCCGTTCAGTGTTCACTCAACTCACTGACGATGTCAGTCGATTTTGCATCCTCCTTGTTCTTCGCAATGCAGCGTCATACAAAGTATTTGACCGAAACGATAACTGATCATTAAGCAGTTGTTCTTTATGAAGCTTGGTTGGCTTGTATATTTCAAACACCTCTATAGCATCTAGACATCGATGTTTACACAAGACCAAGGTTTAGCTATAGGTTCCCCATCAAGTGGATTTTTGGCAGAAATATACCTCAATTTATATAAAAATACTTGCTATCATGCTACAAGAATTATGTCCTACACACTCTATGTAGATGCATTCCTGGCTTTGATGCTTCTTATAGACAAATTGACTAGCTATTCCACTATGTGAATAGCGTAAATGAAAAAATCAGATTTACCATGGAAATAGAAAGTAATAATAGCTTAAACGTCCTAGATTTATGATACAAAAACATAGTGGTTCGTGTAAATACAAAATGTACAGGGAGCTAACCACAGACATAACGATAGCCTACACGCAAATTTACACCATCCTGTTTTTTTTTACAAAAAATGGCATAATTTAACGTTTTAGTACTATACCATTGTACGTCTGTTGAATATACCATTGAACCAAGAAGATTTCTAAGACGAAATAAATATAATAAAGTTTATTGCTCTGAAAAATGGGAACAATAGTGAAATGATTGATAAATTAATTCGTGAACACAGGAACAGACAAAATATAAACGGTAAAACAGACAAGAATAAATCCATTTTCATTTCCGCCGTATATACTAACTTACTCCGTAACATTATGTTAAGTGAGTTTAAGAAACTAAACTTATTATATTGTTTAAAACCATTAATAACTTGAAAATTACCCTATATTGAAACCCAGAACTAAAGAAGCAAAGGAAAATCGCTCGAGTGTGTACAGGTTGCAATGCAATGCAATTGTGATAAGTTCTACATTGGATAAAGTAGTAGAAAATTCATAGGTAGGCAAGATAGATTCAAAGATCATCTTTCCCCAAAATATATTTATTCAATCAAGTCTAATTGTGAATTGCACTTGTAAATGAAAATCATAATTAGTCCGGATTTGCGGAGAAAATGACGCCTGTGTACTTCTGCAGTGAAGGTGGCAATATGGATGCCATAGAGGAGTTTGAAATATACAAGGCAACCAAGCTTCATAAAGGAAAACTGCTTAATGATCAGTTGTCGTTTCGGTAAAATACTTTTATGACGCCGAATTACGAAGAACAAGGAGGTTGCAAAAACCGACTGACATTATCAGTGAACTGAGTGAACATTGAACAGCTCGACAGTCAACGTGTTTACGCCGAGCAGTGGTCGCTGTTTCGTTATGTCGTGTGTGTTTTGTGTTTGCGTGTTTGTACATTAGGCCTAACTTATAAATGACTAGTTTTAATTTCACCGACGCATCCTTATGAAAGTATAAGAATTTTAGGACCTGATGATGGGAACTTGTTTGCGAAACATGTCGTATCAACTAAAGCAATGAGTCGCAAGATGAATTAGGTATTTGCATTAAGGTATTTAGTTAACATATTATGAATTGGGGACCATGTATAATGTATAATTATATATTTCAATTTCCTATTGGTCAGTCCAATCTCGAACATGGTAACTACTTTATGTTAAAGGTGTGTGTGTGTGTGTGTGTGTGTGTGTTACACAGTGAAAACTATACACGTGATTGTTCACAGTTAAATAACACTCATTTACATAATCAGCTTGTTGTTTGTTTCGAGGTGTAGCGTTCAGTATGTGTTTGTGTCATCGCAACAAACAGGCGAGGCGGTGGCGATACAGCAGAGCAACGTCACAAACAACAAATAGGGAACTCCCGGACCCCAACCAACCCTTACACTATGTGTGAAATACGAGTAATGTGCGACGCTATCATCGGACACATCTGCCCACATTGTCTGTCAATCTGTAAAACTGTTTACCGCTTGCATTTGACAAAGATTTCGGGTTTACGAGTGAAACGATGAGGACTTATGTAATTACGGTAAAGGATGAACAGTAAAGTTTGTTCCAAATCGCTATCGTACGGTGTAAAGAATTTTGTTATCCAACGATTTACACGTTTTGGATTACTTCGGTGTAGAAAGTTAAACTGCCTAATCAGTAGCTGGTAATTGTTCTTGGAAAAAGTGTACAAATTCGTTGTCATTAGATCAAGACTGATATTATATCCACAGCTGACTAATAACTATACGAAAGTCTAGCAGTTTTGTTAATATAAAAAATAATAAATTGTATTAGAGTGCATAGGGAATGAGTAGGTAACTAGTATAGAAACAATTAAACTAAACGTTCGGAAAGAGTAGCAGCGGAGAAGAAAAAGAAACTGGAAATAAATTGTTTTATTACTGCTAAAATAATTAGACATAAAACGACTAACTGGTTGCGCTGTGTCAAAAGATCTCATTGCGCATGCGTAGCTTTGACGCGTTGTTTTCGGACCAATAATTTTGTGTTCAGAACAGCAGCATGGATGGTGTGTCACATGATTGTGTGTCATGGTTGGTCATCTCACAACCCACATCCTGCACTGCCTTCCCTGCTCCCATTTCGATCTGCGCGAACCGTTTCATGTCCAACTATTTCATCTGTAGCCTACTTTAAAAATAGTGATGAATTATTTTCAAAATGATGGATAAAAAGTATTCAAAGAATGAAAATAATTTTAATATGCAATGCATTTTTTTATTTGAAGGTGCGAGGAGAGCTTACAGTTTTAACACAACCGTGTACCTATCTACCTATCAATTTGGGGTATGTCGTACGAAAACTATTATATGTGTAAATAATAGTTATTTATATGTGTGTATATAATAATAATTTTAGTAAAACTTGGCATGCGTGTCCATACCTTTGCCCTACGAGACCAATTATTTTTGAGATTGATCTCTCAAAAAATAACCGGGCAGACGGTCAAAATTAAAAAAAAAATCACAAAAATTCATGTAGGGTATCAAATTAACGAGAATTTTAATCAAAATCTGAATATAGAATCCACTTTTTTAAATATTCAGAATTCTGGGACACCATGGGCTAAAAAACAACAATTTAAAAAAATTATAAAAATCCATGCTCGGTATCACATTACAGGAAATTTTAAGCTAACTCCAAATTATAGTCCTGTAGTGTTTACAGGTAACAGTTCTAAAATAAAACTCAGAATTTAAAAAATATTGTAAAAGACTATGTGGGGTACCAAATTATAACACATTTTATTCAAAACACAAACCTGGTATCTTTATTAATTTGAAAAAATTAATATTTGTCAGTACCTCCTTAAAAGTTTAGACCGCCTTCAAAAGGTTTGTAAACTATATTTGGAAAATAAAACTTCACATAGTGTTATCAGTTACACGCGTTTCCGAAAAGTATTCTATAGGCTATAGGCCTATTACATAGGGTATCTATGGAAATATACATAAACGTAAAAGCTAGAATTAAATTATTTATTTACGCATTTTGATTACCTAAAATTTAATTAAAAAAAAAAATTGCAGTGTTTGGGACTTTTAGTATTTACTGTATTACAATATTAAAAAAAGTAACAACGACTGCCTGCTTTGAAATTGTCTTTTACTAAAGAAATAGTTAAGTAATCGAGATTTTCGTAAGTTTTGTTTTACTTTTTAAATAGGTTCGTAACCATGGAACCAGGACGCCTTGGATAAATTTTTCCCTGAAGCTCTTTCACCATAATTCTTCGACAACTTCCATTCATGATTTTTATTTTTAAAATCTCAATGAATTAACCAAGAAAAGTTAGGAAAACTATGTATTAAATCTTGTTGATTTCAGCAGCGAAATAAACGAAGCTTCCACTGCTTGAACTTGTGTAGCCTACAAGTGGCTCGTAGAATTGGTAACGCCTCGTTAGAACACGCAGCCAATGTTGCGCTAGTGTAGTCATTATTTTAAAAGTGAATTTCCTGTGTATGTTGTTTGTGGAATAAAGGATAGGAATGGTGTTAGTTTTGTTAAAAGTGTGCAATTTTTGTGGGTAAATGTAGTGAGTGAATGTGACATCAGGTAATTGCGAAGGTCAAATGACTTTTACCGGTAAGATCGTACATTTGTTTTGAAACAAGAAATCTTGATTAGAACATCAAGCAGGCAGTCTAGAATCTTGTAGGCCTAAAGTTACAGACAAAGCCTTCGACAAAGTGTGCCTCACAAACTGGATTATACTCGTATATCAATACCTCCGTAACTATCTCATACGGTCGCATTTAACCGACCACATCTTCAGGGTGAGCGAGCATCGATAGGCCGTGCTATCGGGTCACCCCGTCGCCTCAAACGTTCCTTAAGAATCTGTCCCCGACCAGTATTCTGTACCTTGTGTATTCGAACGACCTACCTGGAGTCTCGCTGTTCCTCATCGCTGACGACGCAATGATCCACTACAGCTTCCTGTCCTCGCGGCAGGCGAGCGTAGGCACTAATGATGTAACGCCAATTAGACATTTTTTTGGCCAGACTGCGGAAGTGGCGATAACAATCAACGCGGACAAGTCCGAAACGATCTGTCTTATGCTTAAGTCCACTTCCGCAAGCCTTGAGGGGAGACACATCCAGTGGACCTAATTTTGAAGTACCTGAGAGTTCTGTTAGATCAGGTTTTCAACTTCAACGACCACATTACTTGACCAACGTCAGAACCAAAATTTTCATCGTGCTTCCGTGGAACACGTGGCAGCACGTATCAGTGAATAGCCTATTTGCTGTTACGGACAGCAATCACGTACGCGACTCTCAGTAGTGTGTCTCCTGTGCGCCACCAACAAGCGTATGCTGGCAGCATCCCAAAACCGTACGCGCCGATTCCTCTCTCTGAAAGATTTCATCCGATCCGTGCCAACTTGATTATTCTCAAAGGCCGGGGAATACTCATTCCCCCGCATCCGTCAATTAAACAGTACGGACAAGGCGCCGCTCGAATGAATCGACCAGCGCCTTCTTAATCTCCCGTGATCCGCTGCCTGGCACAATGCGGCTTCTTCATAATTGGCTAGTATCCAGATTAAGCAACAGACAGAACAGAAAGAGCTCTAACTGACTTTGTTGCGCTGTCGTCCTAGCACGGGCAACCTCGAGATAAGCACGTGACTCCTTGCAGGAGCCATCCGCCTCGGCTTATGCAGACCTCGTCTGCCGTTCACTACAATACGGCTCTAGGTTTCTGGAAGCGATTTGTTACGGGAAGCACGGAACTGCAGTTGCACAGAAACAGTATCGAATGGTTGCGTTGTCGTCCAGGTACGGGAAACCGCGAAGCGTGTAGGCCTAAGTGTTTCCTTGAGGGAGCCATCTGCCTAGACGTGGCAGCGCATCGATCCTTACGACGGCTGCACCTTTTATCCATGCCAGCGCGGCTCTACGCACCTACGGGTCAACCCTTAAAGAAGCCGCCGAATTACAGAGTCAGGCCGGAGTAGTCCAAGGGCGGAAGTCCTTACTTGCACACCCTACGGTGAAAAGTGGACCCACGTCCTGACACTCTTGTGCTGCGCAAAAAACGGGCTCCGACCCTGACAACGCAGACACACCAGGACGCTACGACGCCAAGCGACATTCTTCTGTCTGTCTCAACATTAAAATCCAAGAAGTAGCCTTTGAATACCACGAACAAAAAAACAATGAATATTTGATTTGCCTACAAACGTTGAGCCGATTAAACAATCTATTAGGCCTACTCATGATTTCCAGTAACGAAACGACCGTTTTTTTCAAGCTGCTTGGTAAATTGATGAAATGGCTATAGTACTCTGTGGCATTTTGCTACAGTGTATAAATTTTGACAGTGCACTTTTTGCTTACAGTAATAAACATTCTAGCAATTGAAGAACTCGCGGTTATCAAAACTTTTGTAAATAATCTTAGAGACAAGAAAAAAGCCAAGACATACGAGCTCGTATGCCTACTTCATCAGAGGATAAGAATAAAATTAAATCGAAGAATAAGTTCGTGATTGAATATTGAATTGTTTTTGTAAAAAAACTGTAATCCTTCGAAGTTTCAGTTTATCACAGTTATATCAGAAATTCGAGGTATAATTAAATTTAATCTATAAGTTGATCTTATTTGTATCCCTTTCATATTTCACAGATCAAGGCGGCACCATTAGAGATGATATAACAATTACAAACTAATGTGTGTGTTATAGTATTGTTACGACATCACAGAACCATCTACGTGTTTATAGATAGTTCCAGATGAATCCAGTGGAATCTGTGTGGTGTACGTGATTCTCGACGCATTCGCGAGATTTTCCTGGAAGCCGCCAGCCGCGAGGACTGTGTCAAGGCCGCAATTAATTGCGTCGTACACACTGGCGCTAACACGCAGTTCGTAATCTTCTGGTCTGTGGGCGCTGTATAAATACTAGGCGGCAGCGGTCTTAGTTTCCAGTTACAGTCGCGATAAATTACAGTGCGGTTCGAGAGTTTATTGTCGGGCGACTACAAGTGATTAACAGTCGATATTACTGTGCGCGTTCAAGTGGTTATTAGTGAAGTGTTTAATAATCGGGCGGGATAATTGTAATACAATTGTGTTTAATATATTAGTTGAAATTTTATTGCGTGTGAACAATTTTGATTTGATTTGTTGTAAGAGAGTGTGTTGTTAATTACGAACTCTTTAATTGTAAAAATTAAAGCTGGTGATTAGTGACTTAATTGGTGTCTTGAATATTGATTCCACTGTACCTACGACGATCAAGTAGACCGTCGTAACAGTGGTGTCAGAAGTGAGATAGAACCGTTAACAGTGGAAACAGTGGACACTTTGTAGAAGACGAGTGTAATTCGTAATTAATCGGTAAACATGGATGCCAGTCAAATGATGGAAGCTTTACAAACACTGCTGCGGCAGACAAAGGAAGAAGCAGAAAAACGACAGGATGAAAAACGTAAGCAGGAGACAGAGGAACGGAAGCATGAAACAGAAGACATCAAGGAGTTAATACAGGAGCACAAGCAGACACAAGAACAAACCGCTGCAGAGTTGTATCTCTTACGAGGTGAGCTTAATAAACAAGTTACTAAAATATCAGAGGTACAAGAATCAATGACATTAAAAATAGCTGAAGTAGAAAAATCTGTCTCGAGTGTTGAAGAATCGATGTCTAATAAAATAGCTGAAGTAGAAAGATCTGTCACGAGTGTGGAAAAAGCTATGTCAACAAAATAGAAGGCTCGATTACAAATATAAAAGAGCAAATTAAAAATGAAATTGAACAGTTCTTGAAAATACAACCAAAACAAATTTCTGAACAGACTGTACCAAGAAAAGACTGATAAAGACAGAAAAAGACACAGAAAATAAGTCAATAGAGAAGGTCACCTCGCCTGCAGTAGGGACAGTTCATGTCAAACCTCCAACCTTTGACGGAAGCAGTCACTGGGCAACGTACCTCCGCCAATTTGAAGCTGCTGCATGCGCAAATAATTGGACAGAGAAAGACAAGGCTGTTTCACTTGTTCTTGCATTAAAAGGACCTGCGGCATAATTACTACAGAAAGTCCCACCTGACAGCCAGAACATCTATGCCGATTTGTTAAAGCTCTAGAATTACGCTACGGTGATAAACATTTGCGAGATGTGTACTACGCTCAGTTGAGAAAAGACGACAACGTTCCAGGGAGAGTCTTCAAGAGTTTGAAGCAAGTATCGACAGATTGATTAGATAGGCCTATCCTGAAGCACCAGAAGATTTTCGAATAAGGTTTGCGGTGCAGAGATTTATTGATGGCATCGGAGATTGTGAACTTCAGCAAGTGTTACGAATGGCAAGGCACCGAAATAGCTCAGAAGCTCTTGTTCACGACCTAGAGTTTGAAGCTGCCAAGTCAGCGTCCCGCTACATTAATGGGTTTGTGCCATCACATTGCAGTCAGAAGATCCGTGTATCACATTGCCGTACGATAGGTGCAGAAAAACAATGTTGTCGGACAAACAATTCAGAAGTTCAAGAGCGCCGCAACGATTTGAACGATGGGAAAAAGACAGAAGACGGAAGTGTTACAACTGTGGAGAAGGTGGTCATCTACAGGTAGACTGCTGGGAGAAGAAGATACCGAGAGAAGAGAGTGATCACACCAATTGGAGAAGTAAAGCCTCAGAACAGCACACAGTTTCCACGCTACATAAGACCAGTGGAAACTTGATTGTTAATGGATTTGCGGAAGTTAAACCAACCTCACTTACAGTTGACACGGGCGCAACAGTGTCCATTATGCGCCCTGACTTAGTCAGCAACCGCTAGCCTCTAATTAGCTCTTGTACAATACAGACTGTGACTGGAAGCCCCGTCAAGGTGCTAGGAAAGGTAGACGTACGTTTAGGTCTGGGTCTTCTCGAGTTTAGCCACCATATGCTCGTTGCAGACATTGTCGATGAAGTGATTCTTGGTACGGACATTATGAATGCCTACGGATTCGTTGTGGACTTAAGAGAGAATGTCCTGAAGGTTGGCCAAGAGAAGATAAAGCTTTGCATGGTTAAAATGACAGGGTCTACCAACCATTCGATTAAGCAAGTGGCATTGGCCGAAGAAAAAGTTAACAGGCCTGGTCAAGAGGAACCCTCCCTATTGCAAGCGGACATGGAGGAAGAACTAGCAGAGGAAGTACAAATAAGTGTAACGACAAAAGAAGTGATTGGAAAGCCAACTATGGGTGTCGAGACAAAACTCTTGCTTGTTCCTGAGCTGATAGAAACGCCCGAGGGAAAAGTGGCTGAAGATGACGTTACGCAAGAGGTTGTTGACGAGAACCAAACAGACTTGGATCAGTCAGAGGTGTTTAGGTCATCAGTACATGATGCAACGGGACTGATTCCAGCAAAACTAGTGGTTGAGTGGAAGACTCGCATTCCTGAGAACGTGATGTTCGGATCACACAAGACTGAATTCGAAGAAACGGAGAATTAACTTTCGCAAGGACGACCACCTAGATCGCCTGGTCGAGTATTACTTCAGAGATGGTTTGCCAGTTCGAGACGAACAGGCTTAAGGAGGGGGAAGTGTACGACATCACAGAACCATCTACGTGTTTATAGATAGTTCCAGATGAATCCAGCGGAATCTGTGTGGTGTACGTGATTCTCGACGCATTCGCGAGATTTTTCTGGAAGCCGCCAGCCGCGCGGACTGTGTCAAGGCCGCAATTAATTGCGTCGTACAAACTGGCGCTAACACGCAGTTTGGAATCTTCTGGTCTGTGGGCGCTGTATAAATACTAGGCGGCAGCGGCCTTTTGCTTTCAGTATTAGTTGCGATAAATTACAGTGCGTTTCGAGAGTTTATTGTCGGGCGATTACAAGTGATTATCAGGGGATATTACTGTGTGCGTTCAAGTGTTATTAGTGAAGCGTTTAATAATCGAGCGGAATAATTTTAATACAGTTATGTTTAATATTATTTGAAATTTTATTCCGTGTGAAAAATTTTTATTTGATTTGATGTAAGAGACTGTGTTGTTAATTACGAACTGTTAAACTGTTAAAATTAAAGCTGGTGATTAGTGTCTTAATTGGTGTCTTGTATTTTGTTTCCACTGTACCTACGACGATCAAGTAGACCTTCGTAACAGTATTGTCAATTTATTGTGCTTAAATTATTAATTTATGTTGTGACAAATATAATGTTGTATTTGATGTTTATTTGTGTCTGTTCAGCTATTAATCTTTTGTATTTACTGTTTTTACATTTATATAAAAGTTTTATAATGTTTTAATTTTTTCCACCTTATGCTATTGATTTAATATGTTTGATGAATTTAAATAAAAATACATTTAGACTCTGAGAAACAATGGTAATCGATAAAAATAATATAATTTCAGGGAAACATTATAATTTTTTTCAGTTTAATTTAAACCGTCGACGCGTGATGTAACTTATATCATTTCCATTATGTAGTGTTTACGTTTCCAGAATTGTATGATTATGATTACCGATGCTACAGGCAGGCAAAACACACACACACACACACACACACACACACACACACACACACACACACACACACACACACACACACACACACACACACACACACAACTTGCGTTATTTCTGGCATTATTTTACTTGCTTACTTTTGGCCGCATTTTAAATGAAAACTTTAAATCCACACAAACACATAACGACTGTGTAGCGTGCAAACGGAAAAGGTGTCCAGTGTGGGCAGACGTTTTACTTCCTATGGATCGCTGGTCAGTAGGATAATTTCACGTTGTTACAGAGGAACGGTCCATAGACAGACATTTCATCTTTATGGAGTGAATCCCCTGCAAGACGCTCAGGGTTCATAAGCGACTCCTTTTCCGCGTTTGTTCTATGAAACGTACACTGTGTAGATTCGCAGCTTTAATCTGAACATCGCTCCATAGTGAATTTTGAAAACTTTTGTCTATATCGGACCTTATACACACAATACCAGCTCTGATGTTTTGATTACGACAATAATATTGGAATTTTGGATACTTTAGCACTACATAAGCTAATGGAGAGCAACCGTTATATCTGACAGACCTTTACACATTTATACAATTCTATGCGTATTGTGAAAGACAATGAATAATTTAATGCAATAAATATCTTAATAAATGAATACAATCTGTGTGTTTAATTATACTATGATAGAAGAATTACAAACTAATGTGTTCGTTTGTACGTATATAAAACGAAAACTAGATAAATATATGTCCCGTCTGGGAAAAATGTTTGCCCCGCCTAAAAACTAAATATTTTGCCTTTTGCCGTTCCCCCTGATAGCCTGTTCTGGCTACGGGCCTGTTTTTATGGTTCACTAAAACCTCCATTAACCGTGGTAACGACGTACGGTCACCTCCACGTGGTGTTTCTCGGCTCATGCGTACGAAGAAAAGGCTCCTGCCTTTCTTCGCTATTCACTATGCATACTCACAAAGTCTAGACCACGGTCTGACAGCCTGACTGATAGTGTTTCCAACTATGTGGATGCCGTCCGTGAAAGCTTAGTAACTCAACTTTACTCACAGTTTAAAAAATATAAATTATTAATTTGATTTTATCCAATAATAAATTTATATTGTTCAAAATAATGAGTGAGAATTTTTAGAATTTTCCACTACTTTGTGTTTAGGCCTACTTATAAGACAAACCTATCGAATTACAAAGGAACTATTCTAAGAATAAACTTTTGGATTGGGAATTTTCAAGCTCGGACGACCTTTATAATCGCTTTAGAGTAACATAGCTGTTGAAGCGAAATTTTAAATAATAGAGAGGAAGTTCTTAACCAGGTACAGAAGGATTTACTGAAAAGAAAGGGAAGTATGTCACCTACGGCAGAGGTCAACCACCTTGCTTTTGTCCTATGTAGAGTTTTGGAAAACCACAGAGAAACCTTTCACCGGCGACAGGCTGTCTGTAACGTACGAATGTTGCCTCCAGACTGTTTGGCTGTCTTGATGTATTAATGACTTTTCCCATTACTAAACTACCACATAAGCCTAAGTTTGATGTCTGGAAAAATGATGAGCACCTATCAGAAGTGTACAATTTGTAATATCATCTCTTCTGTAACTAGTTTTTATAGTTTATATAGCTCATTCTTTGTCTCTGTTTTCTCAAGTACCTACTATTACCGAAACATGAATATGAACTTTTGAAATTAACGTGAAAAAATGAACAGCTTGTACAATTATCGGTTTTCTTAACTTGGTGTTAAAGAAATCCAGAAATGATTGAAGACCATTATGAGGCAAGCAAATCTGATTATATTAATAAAATTTTAATTTATAGTACTGTCTGAATATTAAATTGAATCCGTGCAGAATATTTTCAACGCCATACATAGCCTATAATTATAGTTAGTAGTCTGCTCTAACCTTTCATAGCATAAGCGTGAGCTGCTGATAACAGATATGCCTAAATACTTACCCACCTGGCTGCGTCAGTTTACGAAAATTTTATAGTCAATTTGCGAATTGCTTATTTAAATGATTTTAAGGCAGGCGATTCACTATACTCTACACTCATAATAGGCTATAACTAAAGTTACATTCTAATATTCTAAAACTGTAATATAACTAAAGCTAGAACAAAAGAGCAAAAATATAGGTGTATAAAATGCATAGGCCTGCAGGTTTATATTGGAGTAGGTTGTGCACACACAGTAGTAGGCCTACATCCGTTTTCCAACGACTTTAATTCTGAGAATGATATCTACCTAACCTAGCTGACCTAACTGTAGCCTAATAATATTTTAAACAAATTCAGTAATAAACTCTTATCGTTCCAACAGATTTTGATAGGACTAGTAGCCTATAGATTTATGAATATGTTAGTCTAAGACATTGAAAACACGCTGTAGACTGTCACAAACAGTTAGACTAATGTTAACACTAAGCGCAATCAAGTGTTTTTGAAGTCTGATTGTTGAATGTAAGTGAATTCAATCAGCCTCTAAAATTTCGGCTTAGAATAAACTACCGTAGGCCTAGCTATTCTGATAAAGTGAGTTTAAAACGGTTATGTCTTACATTCAATCTAAATTCATTCTTCCTTCTGTATTCTCACTAAGCCGTTTTAATAATTGAATCCGCTGTCAATACTCTGACGACACAATTTAGACTTCTTCTTTTAGCTATGAAGAATAAAGTAAGGTAATCATCTGTAGAAGAAAGAATTAATATTTTCAAAATTTTCGTAAGAAACTGTGGTTAGGAATAAATGAGTAGGCCAAATAAATTTGTTTCAATTAGACTATAGGCTATTTAAAAACTTATGGATTAAGTAAATATAGTAAGTTTATTTGTTACAAAACAAAAATGTTTTTACCTTCGAAGCTTAAATTCTGTATTATCGACGATGGTATAACTTCAGCAGAAAATAATGACACTTAAGGAATTCAGACATAGACCTATTGCAAGGCAGTACGCAGACATAGTTGGAATCCCGTCTACAGTTTTACAACGTTAGGCCTACATAACACAAATTCATGTTCGATAATGAAATTTGTCAAAAAACGCGAGCAGCGAACGTGTATGTAATTCCTTCGAAAAAACAAACAGGTGATTTAAATAGGCCTATGCTGTTACGATTTTGTTTGTACTGTTATAAAGTTACACAGATACAGAATAATTTTCCTTTCTGTAAAAACAAAATTTGCTGTTATCATACAATACGCTGGTGCCCGCGCGTGAGAAAGAGAGAGAGAGAGAGAGAGAGAGAGAGAGAGAGAGAGAGAGAGAGAGAGAGAGAGAGAGAGAGAGAGAATGAGAGAGAGAGCGTGTGTGGTACAGTTCCTTTTCTTGACGTATTAAAATATTAATTTCATTACGAACTTATTCCCACTTACTGGAGAAGTATTTCGTGCATTAACATGTACGCCTATGCCCACGGGCCTAGACTACGTTAACTCAGAATTAGGCCTAAACTCTAGGAGTCAACACGGTTGACGATAGACAAATGCATTGATGTCAGAAATTAGTCCTTACAAACTAGTAAGAATGGTACTGCACCTTGATTAGTAGGCTAATAATGCAGCTTAAATAAGATTTGACATAAAATGATAGTGTTAAGAGGCCTATAGGCTACTTTTTAAAGCTCTCTGGAATTAATTTGTAGGTACCCTCGATAGTCATTCTCAAATAATTACATTGCTTGAGTCAAAAGAAAAAAGAAATCGTTCGAATTTTTCTCAAGTTTCCGTTCACAGCGGACACAGAACTCTTGCAAATTTCTCTTGTTGCGTAGCAGATAAAAATTAGATTAGCTCGCTATGGTGAACAAAATGCAAGACAAGATTGCAGATTTGAGCAATCACAAAATGCATCTTAAATAACATTTTACATAAAATGATAAGAGGCCTATACTTTTTAAAGATATCTGGAATTAATTTGTAGGTACCCTCGATAGACATTCTCAAATAATTACATTGCTTGAGTCAAAAGAAAAAAGAAATCGTTCGAATTTTTCTCAAGTTCCCGTTCACAGCGGACACAGAACTCTTGCAAATTTCAAACACAGGAAAACACATTTCAAACACAGAAACCTTATAGCCTACGTGAACAAATGGTTATGCTTGTTTTACACAAATAGACAGACACAGACACACGCGAGCGCGTCATTCGAGAAACGATTTTTTTACTTTTTGAAGTTCTCAACACTGGCATCGTCTCAAATTTTTTTGACGTCTTTAGACGTTTTATTTAAAATAAAACTTAAGATTTACGTTTTATTTAAAGTTATAGGCCTATATCATTTTTAAGCATTACTTAACAATTACAATTAGTAAGAAAACGTATAGCCTAGGCCTATAGATGTGATGAAATCAGTCGCTCCGTTAGAATTCATTCCATTAGAACACGACTCCAGAGAAACAGCTGAGAATACTCAAAACACCCCTTTCTCTTGACTCTCATTGTACAATATTACTTTTTTCATTTTGTTTGAGGCTAAAAGCGGACAACGTTTTTAATGATTAAAAATCCTTGAAGCAATTTAAATGCTTCGAAAGTAAAATCTTTCTCTAATAAAATACCACGTGTTTAGTAGTTTAAAAGTACGGACTTATAAGTGAATAAATAAAAATATTTCAAGATGAAATGTTTTATTTAAATTGTATTTAAAAATTCCCTATTCCCTAGAGTTTGCTGACACTTTCCTGAATACTAATCTGTGCAGGTAATGATAAAACACTCTGCCTTTTCATCAGTAAGAACATACATATAGGCCAATCACTGAGCCAACCAGGATCACAGAGATATAGGCTATAAGCTAAATAAAGGAGGTACCACACATATATAGCCTAGGTCTAATGACGATGCATAATCCATTACACACACACACACACACACACACACACACACACACACACACACACACACACACACACACACACACACACACACACACACAATTTTACTGTTTTTATATGCCTACAGATACAACTGTTTCGACGTGAACTTTCGGCATTCACATTACCCAGTTCATAAAATTCAAATACGTTTTCCGTAAATTCAAACACGTGGACAAGTAATTAGAAGGAGTAGGCTTATTATTTCAATTTACGTGTAAACGATTGCTCATCACTGTCTTGCACTCTTGTAAAAGACATAGGCTATTTTAGCCATATATTTTTATTTAATTTAAGTAACGCTTTTCTATCCGAGCAATGTGAAATGGGTTTATAGAATCGCGAACAAAAGTTAGGGCTGAAACATGAGACTTCTGGAATAGTAATCCTACGTTGTTATACTAACCCTCAGGTCACGTAACCCTTTGTGATCTGAGTGACTTAGATGAACGTGGAGTGACTTTTAAATTAAGAAAAAACATTAAAATCTTTTGTTTTTACAATGGCACAATATCAACCTTCACTTATAAACTACCGTGTGCCCGAATAGCTGTGTACATGTGTGCATATCGCACAATACGCGCGCGCGTGCAAAAACGCCCCCCACACACACAAACACAAAACCCACGGCACTCTCAGAAATTAATCTTAAGAAAAGTAGTCTTTATTATATGAATTAAAATTTTCATTAAGCGTGTACTGGCAGAATGATAAACAAAAACTAGGAGAATTCAATAACAGAAATTACATTGTGGAGTTAGATAAATTTTCTCTGCAAACAAGTCTATTCGTAGGTGTTCCAAACGTTGATTAGAAGGGCTACAGTTTGATCTGTAGGTTTACACGTAAACCTACATTGATTACTGCCTTAGCAATTCCTTAAGGGCACAACGGTCACACAAGTCTTATGTAAACATAAGGGGACGGGAGACAGAGAGAGTAAAGTTCAGCAGGTGTTTGCTAAGACTGTTCAGTATATAGTCTCTAGTTGCTGCTACGCGATTACTGAAGGAATTTCCGGATTCGTGACATGTCTGTAGTCAGTGTGTGTGTGTGGACTAACAATGGTTTAAGCTCGGATTAAATTCGTACGTCCACTGCCATGTGTTCAGAACTGTAGCCCTTCTAATCAACGTTTGGAACACCTACGAATAGACTTGTTTGCAGAGAAAATTTATCTAACTCCACAATGTAATTTCTGTTATTGAATTCTCCAAGTTTTTGTTTATCATTCTGCCAGTACACGCTTTACTGTCATGTTTTCGCGCAAAATAAAAATCTAGACTATACAAATGAGGCGATATATTTCCCATATGTTCAAATGATTTTGTGTGTATGCCTATACGATTTTAATATAGGCTTATTATACTGTGTAGTTTTCTTCATGAAAAACTACACACTACACTAGGGTCTTAGGCCTATAGGGCCTACTTTTATTTAACGCAGGCCTAATTAACTATTTATATTGCAAATCGATTTTGATATAAATAATTTATATTTCCTTATATTTGTAAACACTAAGTAATACAGAAATAAGTGTAGGTCTATATTCGTCCATCCAAAGAAATGCCTGTCTACGCGTATGGCGGGAGCCGCGTCCATGTTGCTGACATAAGTTGTTGACACATTTCTGCACAGGACGTAAGCAAAGGCTACACCGAAATGACAATGGCGACGACAGGACGGATCGGCTTTATTGAATACAAATTGTGGCAACGCCGCATCCATGTGGACTCGATGTGACGATGTCTGATGGCGTACACAAGCAGTGGAACACTTAAAGAAAAGCCCTACATCAGGCCTAGATTATTTACATTATCAGGCCTAACCCAAGTACCTTCCCGAATATAGGCCTACACCTTTCACCTCGGCTACTATAGGCCTACACATAAGAGTAGGGTATTGTGTGACTCGTCCAGCTGATGTTCCTCATCGAGTCACTTAACACAAACTACACGCGTGTGCGATCGTGGCCTACGTAGTTGACTCTCGTTCCAGTGCTTAACTGTATGATTTCGTGAACTGAAATAACCCAAGTATATTACACAATTAAGAAAAATCACTGCAGCGTTCAATTCATACGATCACACAGTTCATTACTGTACTATTTACAGAGCAAATGACAGCTTAGTTATTACAGGCGTAACATTATGAGGTTACTGAATATTTAATATTGAGAGAAACGTATCGTTACTGATGTAGGCCTACCGCTATTAATATAAGTTACACACAAAACATTCTTAGCGTGTGGTTTCCTAATAATAAGTGATCGGGTTAGAAGAAAATATTAATAAAATTTCCACAGCTGCGACCGTCGAAAACAGACAAAGGTAAGCGTGTTTACACTGAAGTCAACCTAAAAATACGCAGCCATTCACTGCAGCAGATAGGCTATTAAAGCCAAAAGAGATAACCTGTGTAAATATCTAACATCTTGTTAGTCGTACCTATCGATTCGACAAACACAGACGTCACGAGTACTAACCGACCGAAATAACCTGGAAATCTGATTGTTTAGCACGCGCGCACTGTGTGGCCGAAATCTGCAGAACCGTTAGGACGGAGCTTTCACCTGACCGTGGCCATGCTGTCTAAGCTCGAAACTATTCACCCTTTACTAAATACGCGCGCACACACCCACACAGATTTCTCCACAAAGACAACTTTTTCTTTCACAGCGTCAACGTTCGTTTGAAGCTATAGCCTAACTCAGTGGTTCCCAAACTTTTCAGTCCGCGGACCCCCCCCAAAATTAAAAATTTCACGGACCCCGTCTGAGTTATGAAATAAAGCAAATAGTAAATATGATACACTTCTATATTTTATTTAAAATGTATTAAAATCAAAATTTTCTTAACTTGCAAAATTATAATATTAATTATATCAAACATAGTTTAATGTGAACAATGAAGCTGCTTTTGAACAATCAGCTCTGCAATATTAGGTTTAATGTCTGATAACTTCAATATTCAATCACTCTCGAAATCAAATTTATTTCTTAACTTTGCCAACCTCGGCTCTATCTTTCCAGCCACACGTGTCGAAATCCAGCTACTTAGGCGTAAAACCAGCTACACGGAAAAAAGGTGCATAGATACAGTGCTTATACGCGAGATATAGTGTTTATAAGCAAGATACAGTGCTTATGCGTGGACTAAAACAGCGCGATCAGTTCTGCGTTGATGCGGCGCTCTAGTCAGTTTGGCTGACAAACAGATCTGCTACACAACAGGATTTAAAGACATTATTAAAACCATTAGTTTGAAACTACTTTTACAATTACAATTAGTTTGAAAAAAAAAACAAAGTACTGGAATTTTCTACTAACTGTTTTAAGATTCTAAAATTTAGATTTTAGAGCATAAGAAATTTGAAAAAATTACGGTATATTCTATTTTTTCTTAAAAGTGTTCGTGGATCCCCTGAAACATTGTCGTGGACCCCCAGGGGTCCGCGGACCCTACTTTGGAAACCACTGGCTTAACTAATTAACATTTCTCACTTAGCCTGTTAATTGCACAGCAAACTTTGCTACGTCACATAATCAAAGATCCGCTCAATCTAATTAGTTACGTTTTTGACCATTTAGGGCTGTCAGTTACTCATCTGTAAAGAAAACATTTAAAATATACTGTTTCGCATATTTCATTTCAATCTCAGCGTGAGTTAAGACTCGAAAACGCTTAGGCCAGTTGTAGCAGTTTGAAGTAGGCCCATTGGAATTCAGTAATCTCTTTACTGAATAAATCTTTTACATCGACCAATATGACTAAAAAATTTATTATTTTTGTCAGTCGCTTGGCTTTACGCGTATTGGCTGTCGAGCCTTATTACAGAGAGACGTCGGCCTTGCCAACAGTCTACTTGAATTTGCGTTTCTTATATTGTAGGCTATATAGGCAATTTTTGCATGGCACTTAGTAAAAGCTTCTTTAGTTTTTACTTCCCATTATTTATATTTTAATTTAAATTCTGTTATGCGAACGCTATTGGTCGGTGTGTTTTATTTTCTTAGGAATTTTCTTAGATGTCACACCTTAAGAAGTTAGTTTCTGTAACCGCAGTGAGTGTTTCGTTATCGACAGGAAACCAACGTCAACATAAGAACCAACGTCAACATAAGTCATGTAACATAATGATAAGAGTAGGAGTAATCAGGAGGATCATGTTGAGAAGGAGACAACAAGAGAGCGGGTCTATAGTAAATGTACAATTCTACTTTCCATTCGATTTTTATGAAACTTATTATTATGTTTACCAGTTCTTCTTCAATCGTAGTTCGTTCCTTCGGTTGTGGGTAAGAAGTTACTTCTAACGAGGAATAACTCCTCAACGTGGTTTTCTCAATTCTATGTTCCTTCCGGTGTAAGCGTGAGAATCTGGTTTGTTAGCATACTATGCCTATATAACACACTTTTTGTGTAGTGTAATGCATTCAGTTTATACTGCTGAACTGTTCTAAACGATTTTGTTCTGTTTGAAATGTAACTACTTACGTAAAGAGCTCGTATCAAGTTATGAACAGATTTGTGTATTTCTCAGTTTGTAGACTGTAGGCCTACCTCTTCTGATATCTCAGGATTGCTATCTTTAAGATCTGATTTCTGCTCAGAACGTTTTAGGCCTATATTAAAATTAATTTTTTATAAAAGTGCAGAAGACGCAATTAAGAGTGTATTATAATTTATTTGGCTATGGTCATGCAAATTCAGTTGATGTACACTACATATTAATACTATATTGAAATAACAAAATGACCACCTTATCGTATTAGTTTTACCTACTATGCTTTAAGATCCTGCGACGTAGCTTACGTAGGCCTACCTACAAGTAGGTATGAAGTAGAATGGTAAACATACTTCAGGGCTGGTTGTCGAAGAAAAGATTACGATTAAAACGAACAAACTAATATTACTGCTAATACAAAAAACCATTATTATTTAAAACATTGACTAATTAAGACAATAATTATGAACACAGCATAAATAGGCCTACAAGGGAGGCTAAAATGTAGACGGAGAGGAAACACTGTGGAACGCCGAGAGTGGGTTGGCACTTACGTCCTGTACAATGTGTAAACGTTGTGTTACTGTATAAGTATTGATTACTCCATGCCCACGAAGACTACACAGTTAAACAACTAAAACAGCTGATTACATATTTTGTAACTCGAATTATATATGCAAAATTACCGTAAACTTTAGTAGAAATGTTGTTTTGATTGTTAACGTAACTCGTTTGAATTGTCTTAATATTACAAAGACTTCTTGAAAATTATTATTTTAGAGTGATTTGATTAACGTGAAATGGAATCATAGTCCATCGTAAAACAAAAAAGTTACATCAGTTTCTTTTATTACGGAAAACAAACCTTCTCAACTAGTTATAGCCTAATCGATAAAGTTAAACAAAATAAGAAGTCAGCTTTAACAAAATAAGTAAGAAGTCATTTTAACAAAATTTTCTGAAGACGACAGGTTTAACAACAAACTTTTTCCTATCACAGAGAAATGTTGAAAGCATGAAATAACAGAATTTGCCTATTGCCAGTCGAGATTAGCTTTAAAGTATTGATCCTAAGAAATAGAAACTTTAGAAATTATGGACTGAGGTAGTGGAAGTCAGAAATTATAAAACCTGAACCTGAACCCGTATAAATAACTTACGGATAGGAATTGTGGACCAAACAAGAACAGAGTCTGCTGGTGGGTGTGAATCGAACGTGGAACGAGAGTCGCTTGATTTGATTTTCTTTGGTGAAACATTACAAATTCAATTTACGAATTCAGGATTTTATGTAGGATGTAATCGTGAAATTAAACAATTCTGTCTGTGGTACATTACTTTCTCGTGTTTATATTGATGGTATTATTAATTAGGATTGTTTTGTCTTTTGAAATCTTTCTACAGAAATAAATAAAATTTATCGTTGTCTCAACGTAGGAATAAGACGTAGGTAGAGCTAGTTACTTTGTTGTTTATAACGGTACGTTGTTGGGTGAAGCGATTTATATCGCAGTTGTGACTGCCTGCTTATCTCTTTCCTTAATATAAAATCACATCTTTCGAGATAAAGTACCTATTTGTCCTTGTTATACTTGAAAGCAACGAAATCGCGTGTCACGTCATCGATTGTTCGCACGTAGCTGTAATCATTTAAAGTTACTAAGTCTTAGATATTAGGCTATTACTGATACGCCTGACATAGTATAGGTAGACCTCGAACATGAACCGAGACGATATCATATAAGATACCGGCAACACAGGAGTGTTATCTCAAAATTCAAGAGCTACTACGTGGTAAATAGCGTTATTCAGAAAGGAGAGCCAAATGCCGCCGGAGGAACTTAACATGCAGTAGGCCTACATACTTTCATTTAATAAGAAAGCCCGGTGAAACCTGTGAATAGAATTTAACAGTTACAATAGGCCTACAGAAAATACTAATTGCTATTATTTATCATTCATAAAATAGTCTATAGCCTATGTTACAGACAGTCTCACAGTTAATGATACTCGAGACCAATGGGGCCTGTTACTTACAAGTATCAAGGCTATTACTTCGATTTCATTACTGGCGTGAGATTTTCAGGTTACTTAGAGATGTGGTCATTTAACTCTTCTGTAACGATGAGGTGTAGACTGAATTCAAAAACACTTATTTCTCCATTTAGTAGTTTCATTACTCTTTCTCGATATCAGTTATGCGGTCTTCCAGAAACGACTTCTATAATTGAATTCACGTAGAACACACGCAGAACTCAGCTGCTTACAGTGGAATTTTTTTTCTTCACTTTGTTACAAATCGATTATACCATGGAAATTCTTTCAGTCTACTCAATTCTCTCAATGGGAGGCAGGAGTCATAGGGTGGTAGCAATCGTACACATCTTAGCCTAGGTATAGGCTACAAAAATTGTTTTAAATGTAACATAACGATAAACACTAATTTTCTTCATGGGAACGATCCTGTGATAATAACGACGACGACGATGTCGATGTCAGTATGATATTCACGGCGTGGAAAATGTTAGGCCTAATACTAATACTGTTTGACGAAATACATCGATCAATTTTGTCTGGAACGTGTTACAGATGTGATAAAGACATTATCGCTAAGTTACACTTGTTTCATTCGAGTCCCTCCTCCCAAAAAATGTACAATCAGTCAGTATAAGACTCGACGATGGAAACGTGGTTTCAGGGATGGTATGCGAGAACCGATACCGCATCTCATGTGTCAGGGAAACGTGGGTCCGGCGTGTTACAGGTAATTGCAGCAACAGATAGGATCGGCAATTAATCAGCTGATGGGATGCACGACACGCCACTTTGACGTCTTGTTTGTTTACCTGTCATAATATTTACTATTAATTACAGTTTTTAACGTAATGTATTAACTCGCCTATCTGATGCAAAAGTTACCTAGCAATGGTCAGTAGACCTAAGTGTTATGCAAATAAACACTGAATTATGCAAATTTCGTTACAGAAGAAGAAGTTAATGCGTACAGTACCTTAAAATTTAAGCCCACTCTCAAGGTAATGTACCTTTTACACCGGGCAACATAATTACTCAGTATAGTGTAATTATAGTATTAATTGGTGTGTTTGGCGTGTTTGTCGAGCGTGGGTTACAGTGCCACTACACAGCCAACGTGGTGATAACGTCACCAGCATACTAAGGCTGCTGCTGCTGCTGCTGCTACTACTACTACTATTACTACTACTACTACTACTACTACTACTGCTACTAGTATTCTATTACTACTAACTTACTAGGCCTACTACTACTATCACCGTTGTTGCTAACCTTCTTAATTAAATGGTGGTAGTTTTACTACTACTACTACTACTACTACTACTACTACTACTACTACTACTACTACTACTACTACTACTACTACTACTACTACTAATCTACTACTACTACTATTACTACTACTACTACTAGTAAAGGTCAAAGGTTTAACTAGGAGATGCTCATGTGGAGAGGGAGATGAGAGACTAGCTTGAAGATTGGACACCTCTTTATTTTATTAATTTACATTAGACTGTAATTCTTTTTATTTCTACATTTATTTAGGCCCATAAGCCTTATTTAAACACACACAACAAACTTAGAAATTTTTTAAGTTAAGTGAGTTTGTTAAGTTAAGGCCTACGTTAAGTGAGTATTGATTAGAATTTTGGTGAAATTTCTAATAGCTCTGGGGAGGGGGATTGATCTTCTGATCCTTCCCGTAGTTACGCCACTGGTAATAGTAGTAGTAGTAGTAGTAGTAGTAGTAGTAACAGCAACAACAGCATTTAAGTAGCAACAACAATGAATATCCTGTGACGAAAATTGTGTAACACTGTCGATGATAGCACAGACCTAATTAAGAATTTAGAAAGTACAATAACAGGCTAACAATTAGGGTAATTAACTTCCTATTTCGTAAACGAGTACCGGTAAGTATTATATTAGGCCTGCAGTAGGCTCCCTCGCTCAGAAGGATGACAGCAGGCGTCAAAGCAACTATTATCAGTGGTAATTAATATTTTATTTCGCACTTGTGTAGTTACAATACGATAACTGCACATGAACGTGTAGGTTCCATTGAAGGTGATAAGCTGCGGCTGATGGGTGCTAATTGTGGCAACGTGGGCGTTGTGGTAACAGTGCTCATCTTACTAACTGTGCAATTTGATTGGTACCCTATAGGCTTACAGAGAGTGTCGGGAAGTGTGGCGCAATTAAGAACACATTATTTCATCGAAGGCTCACGAACCGGTCCTTCTGACCGAGGCAGTATTTCAAGTATTTTCTCTGTCGTAAATGAAAACGAATCTTAATTTGTCTCAGACAATTATAGGCCTACATTCATACCAGACATAGATTCTGAAGTAGTAAACAAAACAGAGCTATTGTAAGCCTATTAATCATTTATTTACCCAAATGTATTCTCAGCATATTCTATGCCTAATGGCCTGTCTTGTAGATTGTCATAAGTTTCGTAGTAGTCTCATGGATTCATTACTTTTGTAGCTGAATAGAAGTTAATAACATCTAGCGCACGTCAAACTACTACACATTAATAACGTAAATCAAACTACTACATTAGAATCTTTTATAAATAGGCCTAATATAAACTAGATAGTTTAAGAAGATAGCCTAATTTGTTTACATATCACTATAGACTATTACTTTTAAAATTTAGTTGTAGGCTATACTGTATCAGCAAACTACTAAATTTCTTAAATTAAGGTTATTATGCTGAAGAATTTTTCTTATTGTGCTGATACTAGCCTATAGGCTATAGCCTAGGTTTCACTTAATAACTGCAAAAAATTTAAAGAAATCGAAGAATTAGGCCAACTATAAACAAAAAGAAGCAAGGACAAAAGTTGAAAACACACACAGTTAATTGAATCAACTGTTAACATACTTTACAGTATTTAAAAGCTACTTTGAGTTTGTAGGAGCAATTTGTGTTAGGGGAGTGGTACGTAGCCTACGTGTACACAGTTGCGATATTCGAGATGCTGCGCTTAAAGCCGCAATTGAGAAAACCTATTACAGTACACTACAATTGTGACGATTTTACGCAAAATTCGCATTTAAGTATTGACGGAACAAAGCTTAAAACTTCCTCTGTATCATAAAATATTTAAAAAATCTTTGGTGGGTGTGTGTGTGTGATGAACGAATAAACAGAAGAAAACAAAATGGTGATTGTCGCATACAAGTCATAGTAGGTGCAATTTGTAATATTTCACTTGCGACAGTGACTTACCGAGTTAAGTAATAACAGGTCGGTGGAATGGAGGGGATTTTGTTGTTGTTGTTTGTCCCCATCTCTGAGAATCTCAGTCTCAGATCCATAGCGGGTCGCTTTCTAGCTGAAACGTATCCGTCACAGCGCTGCTTTGTTGCTATTGGCTGGTAAGTTCGGTTGCCATGGCGACGCCCCAAGCCACGGCCAATCAGGTGTTGGCTGGCTAACAAGCCCGGCTAGGGTCTGATTAGAGGGCCAGTCTGATATGATCCTCGGTAGTGGAGAGTGAATGCCGCCCACCATGGCGTTGGGATTAAGCTCGGCCACGCAGCTCCCGGCTCCCGTGTCACCGGCGGTTCCACAGCCGCGCGTTGTACCTCCGATTGTTCCAAGTCCTATGTTTGCGTTGCCGACGTTAAATTTTACCGTTTCACAAGTAGCAGCTGTCTGCGAAACTCTAGAAGAAAGTGGAGATATCGAAAGGCTAGCGCGGTTCTTATGGTCGTTGCCCGTGGCACATCCAAATATCAGTGAGTTGAACAAAAATGAAGCCGTCCTCAGGGCTAGAGCGATCGTTTCGTTTCACAGTGGTAACTACAGAGAAATGTACAGTATTCTGGAACACCATAAGTTCACTAAAGACTCTCACGGTAAGCTTCAGGCGATGTGGCTGGAAGCACACTATCAAGAAGCAGAAAAACTCCGCGGTCGCCCGTTAGGACCTGTGGACAAATACCGTGTAAGAAAGAAGTTTCCATTGCCCAGGACAATATGGGATGGAGAACAGAAAACGCATTGTTTCAAGGAACGAACAAGAAGTCTCCTACGGGAATGGTATCTTCAAGATCCGTATCCGAATCCTACCAAGAAACGTGAATTGGCTCAGGCGACAGGGCTCACTCCGACACAAGTGGGAAACTGGTTCAAAAACAGACGCCAAAGGGACAGAGCAGCCGCTGCCAAGAACAGGTTAGTGTAACGTATAGGCCTATGTTAGTCTAAGTGGTCTTTTACAAGTTAGTTTTAAGTGTTACGAGGTTAGTGCTCACCGAAGGACATAAGTATACCTATATGTAAGCCTACTGCACTTTAGAATAATGTTCAGCGTAGGCCTATAGGCAAAAGATCGATCCCCTGAAACTGTTAGGCAGGCTATAGTAATTAGCAGTTGTTGAAAGAAATGTAGTAATTTGGTCTATGCATTTTTAGTAGTAGCCTGTAGGCCTATATTGTAGTGTAATTAAGAATCTAGCTGCTGTAACAGTTTTGTAATAAAAGTTTTCGTAAGACTGTGAGGAATTGAATTAATATGAATGCAGTTTGGAACATAAGTTACAAAATTAGCCATTCAAGTAACATTTTTAAAGAAAAAAGTGATTTAAATTTCATTTAAAACTCTAACATTGGAGCGTGTGCTATCAAAAAGTATTTTGCTAAAGAAAATTCAATGGACCAACACAATGTTACCGATGAGTATATCTATAAATATTCTCGTTAGGTAAATTTAGGTAGGCTACTCAGTTTTCTAGTGAACCTAAAATCCTTATAAATTACGTAAAAAGCTATTTGGTACACAGGTCAACACTAGTTAAGAGAACTTGTTGGGTATTTAGCAAGAATTAAAAATTATGGTATAGGCTATCTTAAGAATCTGAAGTATACGTTATGTTGTAAAAACTAACGCTTGAGAAGAATCTAATGCGTTGTAATCTCTACCTGAAACAACAAAAACATTAACCGACGGAAGTTTTATAGCCAAGATTAGTATAAATAATTCACCTGAGATTAAAATATTAAGTATGCTAGCGATTTTTTTTATTTTGTTCATAGAAACAATAGATCAAAAATAGAACTTAGGCCTACTTGGACCTGATTCCCAGTAGTCTATTCGCAAATAGTAATGAAGAATTATATTCGGTGCCACCAAACAACGTAAACTTGGAAACACAAAAACATTAAATACAAAAAATATTTATATTAAAGAATAATTAGACAATAGGCCTATTGTTTTAACCAATAATGTTTTACTGTTTAAGCCGAAGGAGATATTGGTTAAATTTAGCCTACTTCCACAACAATTGGGCCTAAAATCACAAAAATAATCACCTAGAAGATTAATTAGGCGTAAGGTATATTTAAATATTTAATGTTGTTATTAAAATATATTTGAACGGTTGTCTTGATTGTATTTGAACAAGCGTAGTAGTGAACCTGTTTTTGAAGTTAGTAATATGCCTATAAAAACATATTATTGAGAGTTTACTATAAAGCGAATAAAAGAAATACTTTAGTGAAAACTAGAGCCTATCACGCTTAGTGACGTTTGATGATTGTTTAAATTCCAGAACGCTGTTTGTTGTCTTGAGAAGATTTTATTTTATTAATTCTGAAAATTTATGCAAACTTTGTATTCGACGTTTATAGGTAGGCCTGGATGTGTGTTTTAACGCGCGCGCGGTGCGTTAAAACACCGTAACACTAAATAGGCAACTTAGAATAGAATAAAATTAAAAATAAGCATTATTTATACTTAATATAATATTAAGTAAACATACTATTGTCCGCTCTTGAAGATATAATTTGTCTGTGTGGTTTGGAAAGATATTTTTATAAAATGATATATATTCTTGAAAACAAATCAAAACGGGATACATTTATTCGATGTGCACTATGAATCTTGCGTGTATTCTACCAAGTACCAAAGCGTAGACAAACTTGATAACATTTACACAATTAGTAGTTTAGGCCTACATTTCATTTGCAGGTACACTTTCTGCACTCCATCGTTTATTCTGTACGTCATTTAATGTTTAATTAAATTTTTATTTCTATGTGAACAGTTTTTTGGTATTGTGTAGACATACATGCCGCATACGAATAACGTTTATAAAGTAAATAGGCTGTTATTTGTTTTGCTTAACGTTTGAGAACGTTTGTGTACGCTATGAATGCGTGTGTTAAGACAACAAGCATAGCCCATGCCATCACAAGCGCGACACTCACGTAAAGTTGGTGTGAATCACGACAAATCTTACAAGTCTATTTTGGAGCGGGGTTCCCAGTTAGAAATATGCCACGATACGGACGGGGATTTCCACTTTGCTGTTAGACCTAGGTCTATCTGTCAGATTGTTTAATTTAATGCAACAGTAATTCAGTAAACATTATCACTAACAGGCCTATAGAGACAAATAATAAACTTTTCTTTACAGTTTACAGTTTAGCGCCCGCTGTTGTTTTTGTCTTTGAGCTTCTTCATCATACTAATTGAAACAACGAGGCTACAGCCATTCCGCATTGTCTCTTTTTGTAGTGATTTATCATTAGAAGCGATACGGAATGCCTTTCCTAAAGAAATGTTTTTAGTTGTTTTAACTGAAAGCAATTTTACTTTTATCTTGTAAAGTATCTGTAACTCCTCTCCCCCCCTCCGGTTTTGGACGTAATACTGGAAGTAATAACATGACTGTAGTTAGAATGTAAACTCGATGTAATAATAACTGAATAAATTAATAATTACCTTTATAATAATAATAATAATAATAATATAGTGAAACCGATTACAATTAATGTTTGGAAAGAGTTAACAGAAACTGTTGCTTGTTAATACTCAAAGGTCTAAATAAGTAGTCTACTGTATTTCGACATTAGATTAACCGAATTTGTATTGCCTTCTGTTAACAAATGGCTCGAGAAATATTAGAGCACGAGAACACTTTCATTACTTCTCTCCTAATGAACACTGTTATTGTATTCTTTGAAAACTACTAGGGATAATAATATTATTAGTTAATTGCATTTTTTTTTTTTGAGTAAAAAATGTAAGCTACGTATGGTCTGAACCAAGACAACACACACACACACACACACACACACACACACACACACACACACACACACACACACACACACACACACACACACACACACACACACACACACACACACACACAATGTAATGAAACGTATTCTGTAACTGAACACGCCGATACACGGAAATTGGCAGGCGTTTGTTACGTACAACGTGGAATTCCTACATTGAGCGGGATATTATAATTGCATTATCTTTAATAAAATATACTACACGTAAATATTTGCCAACATAAGTAGGGCCTATAAGTCGTATTATACCTTTTTTAATATTATGAATTATTAAATTGTAACTCCCATTATATCGTACCTAATAATTAGACTGTAACCTACAGGTTATTTTTTTATATGTATGTATTAAAATTATTGTGATTGAAGCGTTTGAGAATCATGTCCCGTTTTGTCAGAAACAGACATATTTGTTTTTATAGTCTAACAAATAATTTTTAGGCCTGTATCATATTATGTATACTTACACTTTAAGCTACAGTTTAGCACATCGTTACTAGGGCTATATTGTTCACATATTCTTGAAATAAATGATAACGCTAATTTGATAGATTCAACTATCAAAAATTTACTTCGTTGCAAACTTCGCATACAGCGCTTTCAAGCATCTTTTTTTTCTACTTCTTCGTCTTCTTCTTAAGTCCGACTGTTACTTTTCTTACTGACGAAGAAGACACAACCGGTCCTAAGTAAGCGCTATGCAAAATTAAAATAAAGTAATTTCTTGATAAGGAGTTCAACAAATTAGTGTAATTGTGCGCGCTCGCGCGCGTGTTTGTGCGGTGTAAGTGCGCGTGTAGGTCGAGAAACAACGGACTAAACGTTACAGTAATGTCTCATGTCATGTCCATAACATTACAGTCACGGATATATCCTCTTAAACGGCTGTTCCTCCTACAGAAATTAACCAACTTCACATCTTCACGAGCTGCAAAACGAATTTGTGAATGATAACGTTTTGTAATTAAAAATGACATAGTATTATAGTGACTAGTGCGTGTGGGATCACACGTACACGCGTGCCAATAGTCTATCGCATAGGCCTACTTATATTTCAGCAAGGTGACAGACCCAACAAGATCTCCTAGTGATAGCATCAGTGGAAGCCAGATGAACAGTGAATTAGTAGCCTACTTACGTTTACAGTTTGGTGTAACAAGGACTTGGGCTGTATTAACACAGGACTGTTATAGCCCTATGTCTTCAGTATACTTAAGAAAAAGGCGGTAACTAGTTACCCATATAAACGTTTTTTGTTTCGGAGAGTTTATATTTACATTTAGAATTACTCGCGTTCCAAATTACCTGCTAATATTTTGCATAATTTAAATAAGAATTGATCAATTTAATTATGAGCAATTCGAACGATTCATAATAATTTCGAGTAAAAAGTATTCTGACGTTGTCAGATAAACGCATTCTGTGTTACCGTCTTGATTTATTTCCTAGTTAATATTCTTCTTATTCTATTACTCTATGTTACGTCCCAATAGAATTTAATAGGCTACATGTTTTACTGTTACACTCCTACACTCCGATTTTTCAAGTTTACATCTAAACGTCAAAACAACTATCGCTCTTAATTCAATACGTCTTTGTTGGAGCTTGAACCATTATAATGTCGTAAATTATATCAAATAATAATGACAAAGCTGGAGACTGTGCAGTAACTTTGCCTCCCGCACAGCCTACTTGAGTGCGTAGGCTATCCCTTAACTTTGTACTGACTGACATTCGTCTAAGAGAGTTGGCGTTCTTTAAACTATGTTTTTTTTTAACAAAGATTGTTGGCCTAATTATTATGGGCCAAATAACGTACCTTCTTCAATGTGTAGCCTACGTAATCAAATAGGCGTACTTTATAATCCAGGCCTATAGGTTATAGGGCTATACCCTATACGTAGGCTACTTGCATTTAAAAATTATTATTTTAACGATTACATTTTTTTCCGCAAGAAAATTTATAAGTTCAATTAACGACCCTCCACACACACACACACACACACACACACACACACACACACACACACACACACACACACACACACACACACACACACACACACACACACACACACACACACACACACACACACACACACACACACACACACACACACACAAATACGCGCGATGATGTGCTTATGTGTGAGCGCGCTCATAAAACACAGATGCAATATAAATAATTTACTTAACTTATTACTTAGTATTAACTTCTTGTACAAAAAGATGAAATAATATTATAAAATCATTCCTTTTAAAATACATTCTCAAAGTACTGTCCATTTACTCACAGCGTTTTCAGCAGTAGGCTACCTGGCCTACTTGGCACTTAACGAAATTTTTCGATTTAGGAACGCTTGTAGACTTATTACGGATAATGATAAGTAATAAGGTGCAAAGAAGTCTTTCTATAAACTTTGTCGTCAGACGTTTTAAGAATGTTATAAAAGTTACACCATCAGCTTTACACAAATATAATATAATATTTTTTTGTATGCGTTTCAAAACAAGACCACATTTATACGTATATAACTCTGAATGTTTTACGCTTAAGTTAAAATAAATAATCTAATCTACTTTTTGTGGCTCCTATGTCCAAAGAAAAACCAACAGTAGGGCTACGCTTAACGTTTTATTCTAGAACAGTCAGTATGTTATAAAAACATAGGCTATGTTCAATAATTTCCAGAAAATATTAGACCTTCTAACGAATATACACAACGTCGATACAGAAGCCTACGTTCGGGATAGTTGTACGTAGTTCAGAATTGTCCAAAGGAAACAGAGTGAGTAGGGTATTCCTGTTAATCCACATATCTTGTTATTTCCATGAAAAATCCGTGTCGCTGGAAATTAGCGAGTTCACATTCTATTATTAGGGCAACAAAAAGCGCTCTCCGCTTTCAGTTAACAGTAGTTCAGTGGTTTGTTAACGCCAGATATAACGTATGTTAACGTCTACGGCCCTCTGCTCCTAGCGCCAACCTTGGTGACATTCACGGCCTACACTTTGATTATTCAGGTGTTTAAAGGCACACAATAGTTTCTTAAGAGTCAAAGCATCAACAAGAAGCCTTAGTAAAACTTCCAGAACATCTTTCTATTTACAAAACAATAATTTTATAATTATTTTCTTTACAAAAGACTTGTTCTTACTTTTCGTGATGGATAAGAAAATTTCAAATTATTCAAAAATTATTGGAAAAACTTTAATCCGCATATAAGGTGTCTGTATTTGTGTCATAGATTTGACGATTCCTACAGAAAACCGACAAAGTTCAATAAGATTTTTAAAGTAGGCCTAAATTTGACAATTTTTTTCCTAAAAGTTTAGTAAAAGATAATTTTCAAGATTGAAAAAAATAATAATTAGGCCTACATAGTTTTTAGGTACAAAGATGAGTTTTCAAGATACTTATGAAAATTAAATTTTAGAATTTTTAGTTTTTGTTTTTTCATTTATAGTTGAATTAGTTTCATTTAGGGGAATCTTAAAACTATATATTTTACTGCAGATAGATTGTGGTGTATTGGACTGCGCGTGCCTAAGGACGCATGAGGACAAACCAAACTCCAAACCCTTTGTACAAATTAAATATTTTTTTTAATGGGGAAATTAATTATTATGTGCTATTTATACGCTTTGGCGTCCATTTAAAATCAATAAAAGGCAGTGTTTCTGTGCTTCGCACTAACTGGCCAGACGCTAACATTTTAACCTATATGTAGATTCTTGAACTTATTGTGTTATGCTAATTTGGTATAGGAAATCGATCAGCTCTTTAATCACGGGTAATAAATTACAAGTTTTGTAGGCCTATCGCTGTGTTATGTGGGGTTCCGGACCTGCGACAGACGCTCGTTGCTTATAAATATTTCATTACAGTTTTCCAAAGAGGACGCTTGTGAATAATTTGCCCCTGTGATGAAATGAATTAGCCTATAACACTTTGTGGGTTATTGCTGCTTATGCCGTTAAAACGTTTTTGAAATTATTTTAAAAGTCAAAGTTATTTAAGTCACCAGATTGAGTAAATCGGTTAACATCTATCAGCACTAAAGTTACCGTTATATTACTGGCTGTGTTCATATCCACAAATTTCATAAATTTTATTTTAAAAATCGTCTTGTTAGTGACACTTAAATTGATTATACAGTAATAATTGTAGTAACGATTGTATATTAATTATAATACTGTAAAAATAAAATAACTATTAAGTTGGAACAATGTTAATTGGAATCGATATTAGGCTTAAACATGTTCATAACAATTTAATGATTTTATGGTCCTATTAATACTGAGTACAAAAGAAATAAAAATAAAGTTAATTGTGTTAATGAACAATAATATAGCTTACTACTGAAATATTAAAAATAATGCTTTCTTAAGTGAACAAAATTAGAAAATTAAGATAAACTGTACACTTAACGCTCCAGAAAAATCATAACATTGAAGATCAAAAATCTAAGATGTACTAAGATTTAAGATTATCGAAGGTTTGACATGTTGTAAAATATACACATCTTTATTTCAAGTGGTCTGTAAATTCTAGTAAAAAGTTATTTTAATTTGTACAATTAAGGAAAGCAATAAATCGTGTATAGCCTACCGGTACAATAAGAATTGAAACATTAGAATTTTGTAGAATACACAGTGATTTACTTAATTTAATCAAGGAATAAAGTAAATTAAATAGTAAAATGTAAAAAATTAATTAGTAAAAGACTAAGTAAAATTATCTGCTTTTGAACAGAGTAGTTGATTATTGTTTTTGATCATTAATTGATTACTTGCTACTACTTTTAAATGTAATAATAATAAGTTCGATCTTAAACAGTTTAAATACAATTAAAAAATGAAAAAATAAATTTAATTCTAATACAAATTTTGTTATTTAAAGTCTAATAAGATAAGGATAGGTATTATTTAGTACATTTTCTAACATAGGCCACCGGTTGGTCTTTTATCTAATGTCTCAGGCTTAGAATTACCTGTACTGTTGTATGTGTCATGTAGGTACAAATATATCTTTGTTCATGTTATGATAACGATATATGGTAATAGAAAAACTCAATTAATTATAATGTTTAATATAACTAAGCGTTTAAACGTAGGCTTATATGATATTGATACTGATATTGAGGCTTATCTGCCTCTATCTTGATATTTTCAACATTTTTACTTCAGAATAGTAATTTGATGTTCAGACGACGAATACCCTAACGTTCAACATGAGATCCCACGTTGTACACAACGCTTAAACATGAGCATACGGGCGCGCAAACACGCGCTCACAGTACTACAAAGCGGACTATGCCTGCACCGTGCAATTGAATTTCCTATCATTTCCTACTATAGTTTTGCATCATACAATACTTTGCACGGCACGCTCCAGATCAAAGAATTCGTTCGGTCACATTATAAAAAGTATCGAATCGATAAGCTTTCAACAGGTGACAGAAATATGGACACAAATGTTAGACTTGAACTACGATTAGGCGATTTGTACTCAGTGATCCAGTATTCTCTGTCAAATTTTCAGAATCGCTATAGTCTAACGCAAGAGAGACAATTTTAAAATTACCTTACATCTAAAATAGCCTATGTTATGACATTAGAAAAACATTTTTTAAATATTGTAAATAAATTCATGATTCTATAAAACTGTTTAAAAAACATTTTCTTGCGTAAGTTATTCTAACGTAGCTAAAGCGTGCGCAACAACATTGTGAGTCCATTGTAACCGAGAAGCAAGTCCTCGACATTTTACACACAAGTACGGAATTACTTATTCTTTTTACTCACGTTACACTATATTATAGTTCTGAATTAAAGCATTTAATGTAAAACAAACACGTTTTTCAATCTGTGTTTCTTCGTAATTCGGTTTCGTTTTAAAATTACATGACAGTTCATTTAATGTAAACATTTTTTTTTAATATTAGGGAAAATATTTTTTCTCTATTGTAACAAGTAATATTTATCTTTAGGTTAATCTACTCTGAATATTGATTTTTGAAACATATGAATTTCTTGTATTTTTTCACAGAGAAATATAAGTTTACATTTTTGTTACTACAGTTTTATGTTATGCTTTACTTAGAGAACCTATTCAATTAAATAGATAATCTATAAGTTAATTTATAATCAATAAATTATATTAAATGAATTTTATATTTGCGCACGTTCGATAGTGAAGAAGAAAGCCAACTAATGTACTGTTTTAGTTTAAGCAAAATATTTACAAAGGCTTATTATGGTACAGCTATTTATTAATATTTTAAATACAGCCTTTAGTAAGCAAACAGTGTAAAGACAAACAGAATAATAAAATGCACACAGAAAAAAGTTAATGAAGACAGGAAGGAATGTATAAGGACAAGTCGAAAATAGTTGAAATTAAAAGAGCCGATTAGCTGAAATGTTCTTTTGTAGGCAAGTAAATCTTTCACTAAAACTGGACATCGTTTAGTTTGACTAGCCTATTACTAAAATATTCCCTTTAACGACCGAATATAAATTATGACGACTATGAAAAAAAACCGAAGCACAAGAATTTTCTCCGCTTCATGATACCTTTACAAAACAAGCATATGATTCTAGATTAAACGGTCATTTCTAAAACCTCCTTTAGAAAGATTCTCATGTAATGGTAGCCAGTTTTATGTTTTTAAACATACAAACACATAAACGATCGAGCTTTCTTTTAGGAAATTTTAATTTCGTTATTGACATATCCAGTAGCCTATTCTATTAGGCAATATCTTCATATGTGTACGTGTGCGCGTATGTGCATGATTGCGTTTATAAATAATTTCTTCAAGGAAGATTTAAGACTACGAGAGCTGATGTCTGGACATACATAGCCTATAGACCTAAGCGCAAGTTTAATTTCGATTTCTGTAGTGATAAGTTCTGGATCTGGTGGTGGGTGGGTACAATGCACTTTCAGCAGTTATCTTACATATAATTATCAGGACGGCAATTAAAATGGAATTTATAGTCTTCACATTGCTGAAGCTATCCTCAGACAATGACACCTTCATACAGTAGCGAGGGAGCAGTCCTAACCTCGTTTATACCAAACACGTTCAAACACCACATTCTACCTTCAAACACCGCATTCTACCTTCAAACACAGTTGATTCATTAAATTCTATTACATCTAGCCTATCTGCCTTTGGTGATGTGTGAAAGTGGCTTAACGATTTTCATCAATATATTTTTACATAGAACTATTTCTTTTGATGCTATTCTTTGGAACTTGAACCTAATACCACAGTTTTCAAGATTTATACACCTAAAATTGTAGTGTGTAACTTAGGTTACGCCACGCTTGCATTGCACGTGCTCAAGTACACGTTATATTACGTGTATTTAATTAGACCGCTGCTGAAATTAGAATTTTGAGAGCCATTGCCAGATCTTGCTTACGGATAGAAGGAGTAGGCCTAACACATTCACTTGCGAAAGACTTTAAATATGTCATTTAAATTGTGAGACAGATAGAGAGACAGACAGAGGATCTACATTGACCATGTGGTGGACTCTCGAGTTTCAAAGCTTACAAAGGCTATAAGGCACAGTGTAGCAGAAGATGCGTGTGTCGTCTAAGGCAAAGATGAAATGATCAGCTATAGCGAAGGCAGAACAAATTAGCAATGGTTTAGGCCTTGAAGTTGATGATGACGATAATAGATCGTAGAAAAATTGTTGGTTCTCTTGCGGCATCAACAATTACATTCCTTCAAACTCAACAGGGCAACTACTTCATTAATTTTAACATAGATGCTTTGAGGCAAAATTTCACTGAAGTTCAATTAGGTAAGCAGAGGGGTACGGGGGCGACGACACGTTGATACACGTTTGTGTCAGACCTTAAAATTTAAATGAACCAAGAAACATTCTACAGTCCTTTGTTTCGTTATTTACTCCCGTTATTAACGCGGCATCATCACAAACCGCTCCGTAGTCTATTCTAGATCCAGTTCGCTTTTTTTCATATATCCGTTTTCTTCTCTACACTTTATGCCATCTACAATCGATTACATCTACAAATCCTAAGGAATTTAAAAAAACAGCTTGTAGAAGAAAGTTCCTGTAAAGAAAGTCTTTTACAGATCAATTTTTAGAGCTGTACACCCAATACAGACAGTGTTAGCTTGTACCAATGTAGTAGACATCAGCCTAGTCGTTTAAATTTTTCTGTAGAACCTAGCCAGAAACAAGTAGGAAAAGTAGGCCTTAACTTTTTGTACTTTCATTAAATTGTTCAGTTTACTTATCTAAAAATAGCACTCATTCTTGTTTGTTCAAAATTTGTGCTTATTTATTATCACTATTTATTACCAGTGGTTACCAGTATTTATTATCAGTGGTTCACAAATATAGCCTTTTTAAAAGACACAGCACTACACCTTACCTTCTGTTGTATAGGCCTATGTCACATCGCAAAGTCTAAAGGTTTAGATATCGCTTCGTGCTGCTGACGTTGTTCCTTAGGAAACTTTCCGATCTCTGTGATCTCAACCTCCGTTCCCAGCTCTCTTCTATAATCTGAATTTCGCATGTAATTTAGCGCATCGATACTTCCGATGATAATCTTCCTTAGTAAAATGTGGAATTATCCCACTTCATCTAAGGTTTATTTTCATCGAGTTATTGTGCAAAGACAGGCTACTTATTTTGACGATATGTTTTCAGGAATTACTCTATCGTTTTAGTAATTTTTCTAGTTCTGCGGGTATACAAACGTGAGAATCATAACTGAGACAATCTAAAAGCCAAGTAAATGTTTAAAAAAAATGAGTAAACAAAGAGGTAAATTCTCCTGCTGACAAAAAACAATGTTAATCATTATGAACTGTTCATGATATCCGGGCTGTTTGGCCGTGGTCCATGGTTTATAACAAAACCAAACGTTTCGGCAGCTCCACTGGCTGCCATCATCAGTGGTATAAAAATCCTGCACGCCGGGTGTTTACGTACAGGCCCACAGTAGGTACTGTGGCATAGGCCTATACCACAGTACTGTGGGCCTGTACGTAAACACCCGGCGTGCAGGATTTTTATACCACTGATGATGGCAGCCAGTGGAGCTGCCGAAACGTTTGGTTTTGTTATAAACCATGGACCACGGCCAAACAGCCCGGATATCATGAACAATTCATCTGACACCGGCCGTGAAAGCCTGAGGAATAATGTTAATCATTAATTTATAAGTACTTCATAATTTTAATACAGAATAGACAATTCTCTCACCCAATATTCTTTATATCTGGTCACTGGAATAATTGTGATTAGTTTAGTATTTTATTTTTAGTTTTGGCAAGTACGAGGAAATAAAAAACAAAACAAAAATTGTGTCTCTCGTGGGACACACGCCAGAAGTGCCGAGTGGCGAGTGAACTGATTCAACGTGTAATTGGTTGCTCGTATGTATTTTAAATAAGACAGATTTGCTAAAAAGAATTAACATTCGGATAAGAGTGAACGGATAAATGAGACGAGGGCATAGTAATGTTTATAAATATTTTATTATAAGAAATCGATATTTATAACGAACATAAATAAAATCATATCATACGTTGTTTTATTTTCAATATACATATTCAAACAGTATGTAACAAATAATTTTTTTCAATGTAGAATATTATTTAAACAATACTGTATGCAGCTGAAAAATAGAATTTGATCATTATTACACATAGATTTGATCATTTTTATTATAGATTATATTACAATTAATACACGCAATATGACTTAATAATTCAATTTTTTACAAATTATGAAATAGCTAAAAAACTACATAGAATTTTTAAACAAAAAAATTCCCGCCAAATTAAATATTAAAATCAGAATGGAACTTACGGATTAAGCAAAAAACGTACTTACAATGTAAACAAAGATACAAAATTATACTCTTTCGATATTTCGAACATACACACAAACATTCTCATTGACGATACTATAAATATTATAAGAAAAATTAGATGTCAATAATTTTAAATTGTTCTATGAATTAAACAAGTAGAAAGTCGAGTAAATATATTAGGTTACTAATGAATAACCTACTTAAGAAAAGGATTTCTAAAGTATTCAGGTCGATCTCTCAGCACGTAAATACGTTTTCTTTTATCATAAATAAAATTATTTTGAATATTTACGTTATTCTTGTAATAGTATATAAATATTAAGAATATGTTCAAATTAATTAAAGATTATGCTTTACTTAAAGCACACATATATCCCCTGGCAGTGCGGAAATTTTTGGTAGCTATGTGGGGAAAAGAGGTTTGATTTCCTGGCAACACTGCTTTTCGTTTCATCTATTTCGTTACACATTCGATCAGGTTACTAGATATACTCTAGGAGCGCGAGGTGTACAGGAATTAGACTGGCACCATAGAGCCGTACATGAAGTTCTCACTTCAAAAATAATACCTTAGTTCTGTGCACTATCCAGTAAACTTTTGTCTTATAACTTTGAGCGTTAATTTCTTCGGTACAGTTGGTAATATGCGCTTGTCTGCAGATGAAATATAGGCCTACATTGAACTTCACACCCACTATTCTCATACTATTCCTGTTCGGTAACATTATCAGTAGACAATCTTCTGACAATATATTTTTGTTTAAAATTTACTTAATCTACTCTCTTAAATAATAACATTTTCCATGTTATGTTTAAATTCCATGAAGTTTTCATTTTGCAGTCATTATGCTTTCCTCGTGTAATTTAAGTAACATGAATCTGACTTTCTTATGTTTGCAATATATTCGTGGATGCAATGTGTTTCCAGGTTGTATATTAGACCTGGTTGAAAACATATTTGATTATCTTTCGCCAAACTGTAGTTATAAACTGAAGAATCCATCTATCTAAGAATCCATTCAAAAATTACGTATTGAGTGCAACATAGGCGAATCATTGTACTTGTAAAAGACATGTGATTATTGTTAATGACGTGTTAACGAAAAGTGTGAATATTAATTTCTCTGGTATTTAGTCATTTATACCGCTGTCATATGATACGCTATTCCCGCAACAGAAGGACTATTCCTGCAATTAAGCCTCGGGAAACTTCAATGAAAAATGTCCGGAAGTGTGATTATCTGCTGTGCGTGCGATACTAATGCGTCTGATTGGAAGTAAGGGTGGTCAGTATTCCCAAGGACGGCGACGTAGCTATTTGAAAGACTGAAATTCTAGTGCTAGTGTTTAGGTGGCCTCGTCAAACGGTAAGGCAGAGATAAATTGCACCTGACTGATGACATTCTTCGTCCAGACGTGTGGCACTTCTGTTTTATCACCACGCTGTCACCACATCGGTTCTTACCTGTTGCTTCTCTTAAATGACTGAAAATATTTTGTAACCTTTGGGATGAGTCAGATGGCAGTACGCTCTAGGTGTTCATTAGAATACTTCTGAGGTGAAACTAGTGTTTGGATCTTCACTTCTTCCCAAAAGATATTGTCTTTAATATCAACATTGTGCTTATTCTAACGTATGATAAGAACAGTTCGTAACAGAAAGGCAATACATTTTTTGTACTAATTAGTTGTATAACAATATTACAGCGTGTGACACAAAGACCAAAAAACCATTAAGATGGTACGTAAGATGTTTCATTGGTAACGATTGACCGGGAACATCTAAGATTCAGACCAAAACCCGTATGTCAGTAGAATAGATTTTTTAACGCTTTTATAGGAAGATGGTTTAATTTATTGCTTGCTAATTTAATCATGTTATTAATGTTTTAACAGTTTTATCTGTGATTCAATAATACGCTAAGGTATTAGAATAGATATATTTATAATTATTACATATTTAATAATTAACACAGTTATGTACAATTATTTCATTAAACTGATTTTTTCCCAATTAAAACCGAAATAGTGATTCGCTTCCCCAGACATTACAGTTTCCAAGCACAGAATGTGCTGTAAATATTTGGGTAATCTGTGTGTGCGCGCGCACGCGCGCGTGAGCTTATTACTTGTTTATCTAGTCTCAGTGTACACTTAGTAGTGTTTATATATTTTTTGTTTTACTACATAAATAAGAATGTATGTTGATCCTGTAGCCACACGAGTATTACCGTGTAGATGTACTGATAGGCCTACTAGGCTATATAGGCATATCAGTACATTCTGCATAAATTATTATAACTGTTTATTCAAGAAATTGGTCAAGTTTGAGCAATTTCAACATTTAAGAGACAACCACATGTTTGTCGAGAGCATTTGTAGCGCTGTTGCTGGATACGATTAATTCATTTACGTTTTCATATTTATTGATTTCATAATATATAAAATATTGCATTAGATGACAATTTTCTATTTTTTATAACGATATACGTTTAAAGGCAACAACCATAAAAATTGTCTCTTAAAGGCATTGCTTTTAATGGTTTCAACCATTTCGGGAGTTGTGACAATCCAGAGAATATGTATTTAACTACTGTAAAAGTACAGTAGATGTTATAACTACTGTTGTCAACACCATTGTGGATAAAAATAAGAACTTTTCAGTCTTTATCACGTCTGTAGAATTCGAATTCGGGATGATATAGCTCCCCTATGTGTAGCCTACACAGTGCGAAAGATTGTTTCGTCCTGACAGGAGGCCTATCAGAGTCTGGAAAGTAATGGTGTCTGTAAACGCAAGAAAAAAATTTAAGACATTTAAGTACCCCAATAAAGTAGGTAGCCTAAATAACGTAGATTGTGTGTATTACAAACTTTCAGTGTAATACTTAAACAACGCTGTATCTTGTGTGCCTTGTGTTAAGTACGACTTAAGATACACATTAAATCCTTAATGATTGTAGAGAATGATTTTTTAATGCGAAATTTAATAGGTTTGTAAGAATAAGTACCTGCAGTTTACGGAATAAACAGCCTATCCGTTTCTTTACGCGCACATTCCGGAAACCACCTCTGTTTTAAGGCTTAAGCTCGACCAAGCAAGTATAGACAATGAAAAACTCGTTACGTTGTCTACAAACACAGTACTAGGCTATAAACTCGAATTACACTTTACAAGTTAATGCAGGTACTCCCACAATCAATGTCGGTGTAGAAGTGTTTGAGACGCGACGGGGGCGAGTGATGAGATAGTGGACGCGCAGCAATAAGGTACGAGCAACAAAAATACATTTTTCTCTAAATAAAAGTGATAAAACATGATCTTTGGTGATGCCTGTAACATTACACTGTGAAAATTATAAGTATGAAATTAGTTCAGGACTATGGAAAGCTACGTTAAACCAGTGCTTACCCCTGCAGAATCGCTCTTGGTTAGAATTTGACAAATTTTAACTATATATTAGGTTGTTTAAATTCCATGAAGTTTTCATTTTGCAGTCATTAGGCAATGCTTTCCTCGTGTATTTTAAGTAACATGAATCTGACTTTCTTATGTTTGCAATGTATTCGTGGATGGAATGTGTTTCCAGGTTTTATCTTAGACCTGGTTGAAAATATATTTGATTATCTTACGCTAAACTGTAGTTACAAACGGAAGAACAAAATTTCATTTACTGATTTCATTTTTGACACTGTCACAAACACATTCGCCAGCGCGCAGACGCACGCATTTGGAAATGCGGACAGTAAGGAGAGAATTTGAATTTGTTTGGAGGGTTGATGCTGCGTGGAAGCAGATGCTGACAGAAACAAGATGGCTGCTACAAAACTGGTTTTTTCTACCCTAAAATGCTGCTGATTAGATCTATCCATCTTGTATCCTACGCTCACCTATGCCAATATTTACACTGTTTCGGTAGACGGAAAAGAAAATATTAAATCGTCTTGTTTTGCAAACTCGGGTTTCAGCTGAACCGAATCAGTCGCGTGACGACTACTGAATAAATGAAAGCAGATAAGATTGTAAAGGTTAAATTTCGATACGCTTTTAATAAATAGATTTGGTTAAATAATGCACATTTTAAAATTATTGTGAAGTATTTTATAATGTCAGTGTTGCCTTATGTTAAAACGTATGCTAACCATTCGTATCCTTCAACACTGGTTATGTTTTCAATAAACTCATCACAATAAACTCATGAGCTTACTTAACGTAAATTACGTTCCACACACACAAAATACCTAATATTATTTTCAAAATAATAAAATTATGAAGATTAAAATTAAAACCACCATATTTTTTTATTAAAACGTTTATAATTCATTATTACTGTGGACAACTTTTATTGACAGAATAGTTAATTGAATCTGTTCACAATATTTTAAACATATTAAACATAACTAATAATTACTGTATATTTTTCAGTCTGAAGTGGTCGGGCGGGTTGTACAGTTTCTAAGATTGTAGCTAAGAAAATATAAAACAAAGTAGGTTCAGTGTATTTTCATTTGGCAGTGTACGCTGGTTGCTCTTTGAAACGCAACCATCCATATAATACGAAAAGAAAATTGTTATTTCTGAGTTGTGACTGTTATTCAATTTCAGATCAGACTACAACGAGCAGAACCCCCCTCCCATCTCTCCTCTTATATCGATTTTACAATTACGGTTGCAAATGTCATTATACACACGCATGCATGCTTTCCATATACTGTACTGTCGTAACTTACTACGCTACGGTACTGTATTGAGATTTTCCCTTCCCTACGCCACCGCCGCCACCTCCGCTCCATCCCTTATTGCTTTACTCACCCCCTACCTTCAGTATCCTCATTGTCTGGGTAGAAATTCATTGCTTGTATTCGTTCAAAATTCTGTTTATTTTCACATTATTTCTCCACTAATACAGAATCTGGAAAACGTAGAAAAACCGGTGTTAAAAAAAGAGAAAAAAATTTTATAGTCTGTTTAAAACTGACTTTAAGTCAGATAACATATTGTTTTAATTTCTTGGAATTCTGTATCAAATAAAAGGAAATAAAAGATTAAAATTTTTTTTGTAACGTATAAGACAATAAATACTGAAAGTTCAATTGATACTGATATTCAGATTTAAAAAGTAGGGTTTCACCGGAGTACTGAGATATTTATTTTTAAAAGTAGAGGACATTACATTAAACTATTGTATAATCCGCCGAGTTATACATTAAATAAGCGTTATATTAACACTTGTATCAAGCAGAACACTGACATCCAAATTTCAGTCGACGCTAAGACTTCTTTTCAACAAGCTCTTTACAGCTAAGTGTGTTTTTTCTAATTACAAAATTAGAGCAGTGTATATTTTGAAGTCTTGTAAATGCCTAAATCGGTCGTTAGATAATAGGCCTATCGTAATCTACGTTCTGCTTATTGCTGTTTCTATTCCAGCGTGGTATCAATGGGTTGTATCGGATGTAGACACACACTTTGCTTTTTATCTCTACAGCCTGTCGTGTGTGTCCAGTAGATCTAGGCCTATAGGCCTACTGACGTTACAGTGTACAGTGTGGACAAATATGTTAGCCTACAGTTGTCATGATCATCTTCTTCAAGGATTAAACAAAAAATGGTTTGTCCCAGTCCCAAGCAGATAGACTCCAGCGCTTCTTCGGACGTCCTACACATCGCCGTCACTTCGGGTTTTAAATCAGTAGTTGTTTGGGTACGCGGCAGTTAGACTATTCTTTCGGTTAAGACGTTTCAGCCATTTCAACAGATTTTGGTTATTCGTATCGACTACACTCATAATATTCAGTTCCTTTCATGTGTACGCAACAATCTTCGAGTAGGTATATAGGCTACCCTGATCCGTGCCTGAGAAATCTCATATCTACTTGAATACTTTTGGCCTGGGATTTTGTTAAAGTACATTCCTCAGACCCATACAGAAGTTGTAGTTGTTATACGGGATTAATTTTTTGACTCTTTGAGGAACACAAAAGATCACGATAAAAATGCAAAAACACCAAGGTTTCTGAGTGCTAATGTATTGACTACTAGAGTGTGCATAAACTCCTTACTTACATTCAGTGCTATTAAAAATAAATGTAATCACCTTTATACTTATACAGAGTTTTGGTTTAATAAATGATGTAAAGGTTTGGATCATGTGCGCGCAGCTAGATTACGTTCAAACAGCTGCGAATACGACGTGTTTCTATGTAAACGTTCATTTTACTGTCATAAAATATGACATTAATATTCCTTTCTGCAAAAGTAGGCTAATTATTTTCTTTATCAAAGCAGGATTAACTCCCTTATCCGTGTTCCAATAATATCAGATCTCTAGTCTTGCCGTAGAGGTTAAAAGCTTATTGGTATAAAACAAGTAATAGACATAGGCTATACTGTTCATAAGCTAGTTTCCCCGTGCTTAATATCTGCAAAATGTAATAGCTTGTGACCCGAATTCTCATCGAGGAAATTGTTATAACTTGTTGTAATAACAATTTTTCCCCTATCACAAAAATTTGATTATGATGAAAATATCATAACGCACACACACACACACACACACACACACACACATGTTTACAACTTAATAATACCAATATAGGCGTACATCTCGCGTGCGTGTGTAATATGATGAAATATGAAGCATATGTATACTTCAATATATACATATATAGAAATATGTAATTTACGATTTTAGTTAGGCTAAATACTAATTTTCCACTGAATATTTTATTATAAGACAGTATAATATGTTTTATCGTTGTTTTAAGTTGTTAATACATGTAATTTGTTAAAATTGAATATAGAAGTCACTCTATGAAGTTCACAATAATGTAATACAGTTGTCGTCTGCAGATATCAGTTACCCAAACCGTCCGGTTGAGACAAGGTCATGTATCTCATTCTTCGCCGTAACATCGTGTCGTTGGTAGACAGTGACCGTAATGACTCAGTGCTGGTGGTGGTTCAACATTGTCTGCTTCTAATATTTCCAAGAAAATTTAGTGTTCTTACCTCTGAGCCTCTGAACAATATCTCAGACGAAGTGTTTTGTACTGCACCAAACATCTCATCTTGTTCGTGATAATTAAGTCTAACAATAATTCATTGATAAACATTTTACCTTTTACCCGTCATGTGACTTCGTTGATCTCGTTTTTGTTAGACGCGTTTCAGTAATTCCCATCGAGGTATTGTCAAAATGTTAATGTGTAGGCCTATAGGTACTTTGCACTTAAATCAGTGATTAAAGCAATTTTCTTATAGGCATTTGTAAAGTCACGATCAATAATTCAGTCGCACTTTCCCTTATCTGACGTGTCCTGGAACACAAAATGAAAACAAGCGTCGACAACAAAGTCACGTGACGGATAAAATTAAAATAATTATATTCACATGTAACTAGAATATTGTATTAAAATGATAACGAAAATAAATTCTTTCTCTTCTGAGACGTATAGGCTACATCAAGCAATCAAGATTTTTAAATCTGGAAGCTGCCTCCCTAGCTTCACCAACTTCTCAGTTGAAGAATCATCATCATCATCATCATTGGCTCGACAGCCCTTTGTGGGCCCCGGCCTTCTTCAGAAGATTTCGCCATTCTTAGTCCTGATGTGGATTTCGCCACACTCCTCCAGTTTCTAATTTCAAGAGTCCTGATAATTCACCTCGTCCATCCATCTCAGTTTTTGCTTTCCAACTTTCCTTTTATCCTCTGGCTTTCCATCAAACATCTTCCCAACAACTCTGCTTTCACAAGCACGTACAATGTGTAAAGGTCATTACAGTCTTTTTAATTTAATAAAGATGACCACATCAGGTTCATCATACAAATTATAAAGCTCTGAATTACATCTTTTCTTCCAGCCTCCCTTCTCTTCCACTGAACAAAAATTTACTTGAAGATCCTCCTCTCAAATATATTTAGTTGCCTCTCATCTGATCTAGGCAGCGTTCATGTTTCTGATGCATAAGTCAGTACTGGGCGCATTAGGACCTTATGCCTTGGTCTTCCTTTGTATTAGCTGAAACTTTAGATATTTTTTGAAGCCCTGCACACACCTGTTTGCTGACAAAATACGCTTTCGGATTTCCACACTAATATTATCTTTACAGTTACTTCTGAGCCGAGGTAGATAAAGCTATGCACTATCTCAAATTTATAAGATCCTATGTCATGATATGAGTTACTACAGTGTGATGTATTTCCTGTCAATAAATGTAGAGCGTATCGGAAAGGGTCTGTTTCGATTTAGGTCTGCTAACTTTAACAGCTCACGTAGGCCTACACACAATATGCTTTACGACACAACAAAGGCTTACCAGATCCTGAGTCGATTAATACGTTGGAATTACGATTATTATTTTGATTTATATAATGCAAATGTTTAATTTAGTATCTACATACTTAATTGGAAAAACGTTTGTTTACCAACTAAAAGAAACTCTACTAAAAGAAAGAGGTTACTGAAGGCATTTGTTTGGAGTGTTGCCAGTACGGGTGGAAAACCCGGGTAATATAAAAAGGAGAGAAAAAGAGATTAATGTCATTTGCACTGTTACGCTGCAGAAGAATGATGAAGATAGCTGAAGAAACTGTGGGGGAAATGTGAAGTTTTCGAAGAGCAGTTGAACATAGAACTTTGTGGAAGGTTATCTAATCTAGGAGCGAGAGATTAATAGGAAATATTGTAAGACTCGAGAATTTTCTCGGAAATATACTAGAGGGAACATTAAAAAAAAAGAGTAGGCCTATAGATGAAGACCCCGTTTACAGTACGTACAGCAAATCATGGAAGATGTTGATACGAAGAGAGCGCAGAGAATCGAGCCTACTTCACAGATCAATCTACGGATTGATATAATCCAAGAACAGAGATACTAAATTGCTTCAGCTTCGTCGTGTACGTTGGCTTACTACGTGGCTGGGTTTCCCTTTTTGCTAATTGTGAACCTGCTCTCTGTTTAAAATAATTGTTTCTTCTGAATCATTGCGTTGCTTCCTGATTGCGCCATTGTTCACATTAAAATTTTGTTTTATAACGTTTAGTCACTGCCTAATCCTGCTTAAACGTGTAAAGAACCGTTGAATGTCGTGTTTACTACATGATTTAAAAGAATCTTCTGTCACTCCCATTAGCATAAGATCACGCACACGCGACTTCTAGCACTAAAATTAATTGTCTGATATTTGATTCATGGCATCACAATGCTATTATCTAATTACAGTTGTATTGATGTGTCACGAATGAACTTGAAAATGCAAGATTGTTCGCTGTGGTTGCATGTAGTGAATGAGGTAATATAAAACTACGGAAGAAATAACAACAACAATGTCGACGACCATGATAACAGCATTTACGTTACCATTATTCGACAGAATAGAAAATTTATGTACAAGTACGCTGAAGAGAATTTTTTATTTATGTAAATGAAACGCTATTATTAGGTCTATTACTTTATTGCAATTAAAGGTGCATTTAAATGGCGACTAAACAAGATGCATGTAAATGATCATCGCTAACTATATAGAAGCCAAGGCCCCACGAGCTATAGGCCACGGCTACGAACCATTAACTCTTTCTTCATTAATCATGTCAAAGCGTTTATACGTTGATGATATAATTAGCACTGAGCTAATGTTGTTAAAGCCTGCAGGAGGTTCTCACTTGGACTGAGTTATGATTTTAGTCTCGGCGGTAGAGTTTCCTCTAATCATGACGTTTCCTACTCTTAAATATTTCTTCTTGTCAATGAGAACGTAAATTAGTGGGATTGTCGACACTATATAGCTGGTCGAAGCGAATTTCCGCGGAGTCGTGGTTAATGTTTTGAATCACTGTCCCCTGTGAACTTGGGATCGATCAAGAAGTAGTCTATACATAAAATCTGTATTGTAACAGTTCGCTCTCCACTAATAAGGCGACGGCAAGCTGGAGATCGATATTCTCGCCTAAAAATGCATCTGTTAATCCTTTTAAGCCGGCTGTCTGTTACCTAAGATAATCTGCACACACACACACCTCTCTCTCTCTCTCTCTCTCTCTCTCCCTACATGAGCACAGAGAGCTAACCTATGTAGCAGACGGCACTCATGTGGTGAAACGCAGGCTATAGAATAAACTAAAGGGGTTAAGAAATTATTTCTATTTTCTGTCACTGTTTTAAACACAGATTAGGATACCTATTGTTTTTCGTACAAACTGTTAGAGTTTCAATTTAAAATTACAGGGTAACTTAGGCTACTGACATGAATATAACAGATGTATGTCTGATAGCAAGAGTATACGCGCGCGCGCGCGCGCACACACACACACACACACACACATATATTCATATACAAGTTACAGTACAAGTATATATAAGTTACAGGAAAACTGTATAAGTGTAAAAGTTTTAGTAAAATAGTTCGCTTAGGCTATTGGTAAAAGTGTACATAATTAGGTACATAAGTGTAACTAAAATATAATTATTTATAATAAGGAAATTATGTACTCTATCTCTCTCTCTCTCTCTCTCTCTCTCTCTCTCTCTTCTTGTTATTGTTTCACCAGCTCAAAAGGTACAAAAGGTAGACTAAAAAAGGTAGCCTACACCAAAATCTGTCGGCATAAGATTCAATACGAAGTAATTCATTAAGATGCGATTATTTTGAAAAGGTAGAAAATAAAATTAGGCTATGTTTTGAATAACAGGATTCTCAAGTAGGCCGTTTAATTTGAATTTTGACAAAATAACGAAGGAAGAATTGAAGAATTCGAATGCCTGATGATGGCATCGGTTTTTTGCACGTTTAAGGAAAGTAAACGAATTTTGTCATTTCTCTTCATTTGTACTGTGGAGCAAAGTGTCGGAGTAATGTAAAGGCAAAATCTTTAATGAAAATAGTAAATGTTATCTGGGAAATGGTGAAATTTGTGTAGGCCTATATGTTATATATTTACCCCTACCAAAGTTATTACCTTTGCAGGCTCTTGTGAGGTTGCAAGCATTACAGGTGACTATATAACAAAAACAAGTCTATGTGAATAAAAGTAAAATTTATGCATACGAGATGACAGAAAATTGAAGTATAATAACACTAACTTTTGTCATACCGAATGAATGACAAAGAAATTAAGTAGAGGCTGCAATTTGAAAACGCATGCAAATTGGCTGGTCTCACCTCTTCGATTAAAATATTAGAAACCAAACTTATCCCTGTTTCCGTTTACAGTTTCCACATTTGAATATCCGTTCTCCTCTTAAGTATTCTAAAAATAAATTGACGTATGTTTAGAAAATATTACGTATTAGAAAACAGATTCATATAACGGTGAACAGTGATGTCATACACTACGTTTTATCGTTGAAACGATTCAGCCAATGAAATCAGTAAGGCTGTGCATTGCGTGCATCTAGATACGCGTAGAATATGTATGGATGAATCAAGAATGCCGTGCAATATATCTGTAGGGCACCCAAGACGGCGGTGGTTAAAGATAACATCGAAGTAGATTTGACTGCAGAGGGGGAACCAGAACAAGACCGAAGTTGCGATAACGCCGACCGAGTTCATTATACCCATAGTAACCTAACCTACGTCCAATCTTTGCAAACAATTACTAAAATATTCTAACTCCACGCTAATTGAATGGACTGTTACAACTGAACAACCTGTGAACCGTGTTCAATCCTCAACACAGTACAATTTTATGCTAACGATATGTAAACGTGCAACATACAACGTGTAACTTGATGAATAGGCCTGGGTATGTGTAACATCGTAGAAGATAATATTCAGAATGTTAACATGTTCTCTTTTTTTGGTAACAGTTACACACGGGGCTTATAATTCAATCTGGACAATCGAAACCAAGTGATTTTGTCCAAATCTAACACAACCGACTGCCACACACTACACACATATCTGATAACGCGTTAGCCCAAGACTTTCACCTGCAGTTTACAAATCGATATCACGATGCAGGAAGTCGGACGCGAGTCGTTTAATAGTTGTTATTGTTTATATTTATCTTCATTATTTTCGCTTATAAATTATTTAACACGAACTGCGTTCAAAATTGAATTAATGAACATCTAATTCCCAAGTACGCGTAACTGTTGCATTAATAGCGTACCCGTAAGACAGGAAAAAATGATTTATTTCTAACAGCTTAATTAAAACTGTATGAGAGGTTTCAGTGTGTACAAATTATGTAAAACCCGCGCTTGATAATTGCCGTGTTTAATTCTTCTGTTTTATGAAGCCACAATAATTACCGGCAATTATACATATACATTTACCGTAATGACACTGCAGACTCGGCTCCTTACGCTCGTTTTATCCTTGCTTACGTTTTCGTCATTTCAGGTTCACAGGTTTTGTCTGAAACACACACACACATTAATTTTCTGTCTACATTCATTGTGCTCGCTGGAGTCAATTTTTTATTTTCGTTATTATAATATACCATTAACTGGTAGGAAAGGAAGCAATAAGGATTCCTTTACGGGAACGGAACGATATGTGTCAGAATACTCTGGGAATATGACTGAACAAATGGCAAAGCTAATAAATTAGGACAGCATTCACTCGAATATAAAACGTGTGTAGACGGACTAGGAGACATTCAAATACAGCTTTGTAAGAAACTGTTTAAATGTAGGCTGTTGTAGTTTGTATTTTAACTAGGTCTACAGTACTTCAGTATTCAATTTTTATATCTACTGGACTATTCTGTTTTAACTGGTTATTAACTATGTGTTCATATAACACATTTCATTAAGTTGCTTAATAAATTTTAATCTAGAACTTACTCCTAAATTGTTACATTATTTCCGTGCAATCGGTTTCTGGAAAACGTTGGGAGAAACAGTCTGCAGCATGACGTGAGACAAACGTGAAGGTCTTAATACAAAAGTAGAGTCTCTAAACTGAACAACGACAATAACAATAACCGAAAGAAAACAACAATGTATTGGTAATGTTATACCTATTTAACAGAAAAAGTAAATAATCAAAATCAAAGCAAGAGCCTTCTGCACTTATTCATTTCTCACAATATTTAGATTTAGCAATTATTAAAATTTGTTGTTCTTTAAACGTTAAGTAAAAAAAGATTTCCGTAAAAAGGGTTCTGAGAATGAACAGATTCAAGTGTAGTTGCTCTCTTGAGCCGACAGGCTACTGACGATATTACAGATAAATATCCTCTTTTTAGTTGGAATAGCGGATGTTATACGCGAAACCAGCTCAGAGCCTGTGCCGGAACTGGATGAATTCTGAAGTTTTATGCGTTGCTGGTATTGTATGACCCCCATTAAAAAACAAACAGTTTAAAAAACTATGGCCAAAGTGTTCAAGCAAGCTTTGGTTGCAGAAGAAAGAAGCTTGGCGGAACTGATTACGGATGCCAGCTTAGGATAAGATTACGCTGAATAGTTTTCACGTTTAAAGGATAAACACCGTTACGACTGCTACTAGCACTTGTTAATGGAGTTGGCTTCTTCACTTGTTTATTGGGGTCCCAGAGGTGTACGTATTTTTTGCTAGGTTTTCAAATGTTCTTTTATGAATAAGAGTGAGGTCCACTTTGTCCAACTAACCTATCATTTTCTCTTTTATTCATGTAAATGTTCACTTAATCTGAATATGTTTCTTTTCCTATTCCGTTTAGTGCGAGATACCAAGCCCCTTACGAGCTGTTAACTAGAGTCCTGCCTCACCTCTATACGGAAGGTATGGAATGGTCAGAGTGTGTTGAATTTCATTACACTGTCTTTCCACATTTTATATTATAATGATCTAAGTAGGCCTACTATGCCATTGGCATAATTCATTTCTGAAATATTTATGTTCTACACCAATTTTTCACCTAAAAGGTAGCCTACAGTGTTTTCTGAGAACTTGAATTTATTCACCTTTTCTACTTGTTGATCGCCAACAAAAGTTTTTTCTACAGTTGGCTGTAGACATCTAAATTATTTCTACTTGTTTATCATTACCTATTAACATAGATCCTGCATTATTTTTAGACGAGACTGTAATCGTTTCAAACCGGGCAGAACAATAATGACATGCTAACAAATGACTATGTAGTTATAGGGCTGCATTTATTCTTTGGGTTATATAATACTTTATACAAATTTTTGTGTGTGTGTCATAAAGGTATATTCTTTAGAACTTACAGTTTAGCTATTTAAGTTACGCATATAATTCTTTGTAACTATCCAACTGTTAAAATATTTTTCAAAAATATGTTGTTACTTTATTCACGTATGACTTTTGTTTATAATAGTAAGTTTAATTGCTCGTGAGTAGTAATGTTCAGTCTTAAAGTAGACTCATGTAGCAACCAAAAGACCAGGGGGTTAATCCCCTCCCCCGAGCTATTATAAATTTCAGCAAATTTCCATAATCACTTAAAGAGGCCTTTTTCTCAGCCGCTTGTGTGTGTGATAAAATAAGGCTTGTAAATAATTGTAGAAATGGGAAACTAGGAATTACAATGTTAGTAAATTAATAAAATAAAAGGGGTCCAACGTTCAAGCCAGTCTCATCTCCCCCAAGACTAGCAACCAGTAAGCGACATATCGTTCAGTATACCTATAGGAATCGCATTATAAACTATAAACGACTCTATGAACTCAATCACGACAGATAACGTATATACAGAGAACTACCTTCTACTCCAATGACTTAGGCAAGAAGATTGCAACCGAGTAAATATGTTATAAAAAGAGAATGACAACTGAAGAGATTTGGAACACCGATGTTGTTTCATCAAAAGATTCGTCGGACAGGAGAAGGCTAAATAAAAATAATTTAGCACAAAAATACGGTTTAGCGTGTTCGGCTTAAACTGTAATTTTGTGCTACCGTTTACGTGACGTAATCGTAAAGGAGTTGAATACGTGACTTAAACAGAACCAGTGACCACGTGAAGTGTGTTAGATATAATTCGAGTAACCTTAACCTTTTGAACGAAGACTGCTTACTGTAGTATCCTATACTATATTATTGCGTGCTCACGCTGTTATCCCTGTAACTGCAGTGTTCAACTGAATAACCGTAGTTATTGTAACGTTATGTAGGGTTGTAACTGTAGTTTCAATTGTGCATGCGAATACGGCACACCTGAAAACTAGTGTCAGTGTGGCGGATTATCTCGTACAAACCGCTTGCACACTGTAGCTTGCTTTACCATAGAGTAGGCCTACTGCATTTTGAATGTTCAGAATTAACAGTTGTGGTATGTAGGCGTTGTTACACATACCATACTCTCTCTCTCTCTCTCTCTCTCTCTCTCTCTCTCTCTCTCTCTCTCTCTCTCTCGCTTAAATACAAATTAGTATTATTATAATTGTAATTACTATTTTTTTGTTTTAACTTATTTACCAAGCAAACAAAGTTATACGATTTAATAAAAAAAAGTAGACGCGATCTAGTTAGATCCACGCTTAAAGATCTGTTATCAACGTTTTCGCAGCTTTTCGTGTCTTCTTCAAGACCTACACAAGGATGAAGTAGGAAACAGTTTATTAAACATGTTTCGTTAGATTCTGACAAAGTATACCAGACTTCAAGTTAAATGCTGTAAAATGTGCGAGATTAATGAAACTTTCAATTGTTACTTGCCGGCATGAAACGATCTATTGAAATGTTCAGACTCTTAGATTGCTGTAATTAGATTTGGTTAGCTGTAATTCCATGCAGGGCTAGTTTCATCCAAGATGGGTTTTGGCTTCCGTTACAATTTGCTTCCATTTTGCTCTGTTCCAGTTCCTCACCCCAGTGATTCCCAAGTCATCTCCCTTGACATTGATCAGCATTTTACCTTGGTCTTGTTCTTTCCAAATTATCTTCTTCATGGTGAAAACGGATCTATTCTTTCGATGCGACACAACCATCTCTTCATGATGATATCTGACGTCTTCATTATCTGTCATCTAGCTTAACTCTTGGCTCATTATCATTCTCCAAGAACCATCTGCCTCTCTAACTGGTCCTTAAATTTTACTTAGAATTTTCATTCCGAATGGTCTTAATTCGTCCGTCAACATTTTGTCAAAATCCAGGCTTCACTATCATAAGTTATCACAGGGTGAATTAGGCTCTAAAATAGTCAGTTGTAATTAGTAAGTAGAAATTTAAATATATTAAGAAAAGAATCGTAAATTTTCTAAAATATACAAATACAAAATATACTTTGTTTATATTTATATTAATATTGAAGACCTGAAACAACTTAAAGATAAAGTAATATTTATATTTAAATACCAGGAACCAGAATACTGGTTGTACAAGTGGCGTAACGAGGAGCTGGACCTGGGGAGGTTAAGACTAACTTCTGGAGGGAGATGAGGGTAGCTTGATGTTTGGAGCCCACCTCCCCACTAGCACCACTTTCCTCACGACAAATGAGAAATTCAGGATTCTTCCCAAATAATTTTATAATTTTTTAATTTTTTGCGACTCAGCAACCCAACGTGACGGGTATGAAGGTTAAAAAAAAACGGAAAAGTTTTTATTTCAAAATATTATATCTTCATTAATTATTGTTGCACAAAATATAGGTAATAAATCTAATGAAAATGTGTATTTCTAAGACATTTTGAATAATGCCATTTCATTATACCTTTGTACTTTAATTTGAGGCTGCTGTCCCAAGAAAGTGTTAAGCAACTTATAGGTCGCGTTAAAGTACGTTAATTTTAATTAAAATCCTGCTTTAAACTCGTTTTATTTTTTCCGAATTGAAGTCAAGAAACTGCTACTTTACCCTTGCAACGACGACGGTTCAAACCATAGAGATATTAGACTACAGGAGTCATGATTTCGCTGAAAATTTTAATTTAATGTAAATCTGTGGGGGAACAGACACCTCCTCCGTAGTTACGCCACACTGTACATAACTGAGCCTGTATGAAGAGATGTATAACTTACTGAAGTTACAGACTTACTCAAGTTCCCAAGCAGAAACGTACGCCTATATATAGCGTATAACTAGGCTCTATAACATGGAGTTGTGATTCTTCTTTTTTTTTTAGACTCATAGATGACATTTATAGTCGCGACATATATACGATACAAATCCATGCTAACTACAACAGTTATGATTTATTACATGCTGTAATATTGCATGCTGATTTATGTTAAGTCTGTGAATATTTCGGAAAAACGACGAGAAAACATTTTTTTTTTTTTAGAACAACGTTCTAAAAACTGGAACCCAAGGTTAAGTATGGAACAACCGCGAGAAACAGACATTACATTTTACTATCATTTTTCTTCAGTTAGATTCAAAAAAAGTAGGAGCGATTCTCGTTACTAAGGCATTCCATTAGTCCAGCCACCCAGTGTTTTAACTTTTTAATCGTCTAACTAATTTATATCAACGGAAAACGTGGTTTGTCTACATTAAAGCCTCTGCAATAGTTATAATAAATTGAGACGGTTGTAAGAGTTAAACAACGAATCACTTGTCCTCAGTAGGAAGTGCGATATAAGCCCGTGTAAACCTTAATTATGAGCGAGCGTGCGTTGATAAATGTATAATTATGATAAAATCATTTAGTTACAAAATGTACGTATACATAAAAATCCGATGATTTCAAAAGGACCCTATTAGGCCTAATTGGATCTTACCACTTATCCAAGATCATCCGATGCCTATAACAGAATGAAACAATGGTTTGTTACATACGTAGACCTAACATTTATGTTTCTCTTTGTACATAAAGGGTTGTGCTTTTATATGTTTACATATTTATGCGTCTTCATATAGATTTGCACAGGAAAAGTTAAAAGAATAGCGACAGTAAATTTTTTTATTTGAGATCTGTCAACATTTCGTAAACGCACTTCAAATATAATTCATATTGTAACTTATGAGATCAAGATCAAATGCAAAATTAAGTGGCCTTGGTGAACTATGACTGAGCTATTGTTTGCTTGCCAGTGGGAGTACCAGTAGAGACTTGCTGCATACGGATCTCGCCAGGCTGATTCCGAGAACCGTAACTCGTACGGTTGGCGGGGCTATATGCGTCCACAACTGAGCCACAAATATACGTTGTGCTGAATCATGAGCCACTCGGATATTCCGAAGTTCTAAACCTACTGTACTCATCATGTCTTGTTTAAAACAGTATCCATATACGTATGTATATGTACGGGATTTTATAGGAATGAAAATCCAGTTATGAGCCACATGGAATTCCTGTTCGACTATGCGCTTTGCGTACTAACCTTTACGGTTGAAATTCTGTTGAAGCTTATGTTCAGTGTGTGGGAAATCGCAGAGGCGCCCATCGTGTATTTTTCCATTTACAACAGAGGTAGAGAAATGAGCACAATGAGCACAGTCCGTAAAACTGTGAAATCAATTTTTCCGTTTTTTTTTCTATAACGAGATTTATCGAAGAAAGCAAATACCATTTCCCTGAGAGGATGACGTGAACTTGACCCCGGGGTAGGTACAAGTTAGGGGGAAAACGGTCCGAGTATCACATGTACCTACTGTATATACGTAACTACAAACTATGAATAATTATCTCTTTCTAGTTTTTTATGTCTATATATTATATATCCTTATGAGACCTACAAATCTGTCTGTATATCTATCTATTTCTGTCTATTTGTCTGTCTTTACCTTTCTTTATCCTTTTAAGTGGTAAAGAGTGTTGCTATGGAAACTAAATAAAGGTTTCTGATTTTAGGTTTGTTGTTATCAGAATTAAAATTAGTTTATAGTAGGACTATTAGTAGCTCAATTTATAGAACACACAGTTTCACATTTTAGTTAATCATTTACTTGTGCAACAGTGTTCAAAATTATTTCAAATAATCATAAATTTCTTTTCAATTAGAGACTAGATACCCCCCCCCCACACACACACACATAGAAACTTAAGGTTTGACTATATATCCTTAATAACATTCACGCTAAGTTTTTTGCTCTATTATGAAAAAAAGTGCATGAAACTTGGGTATGTAGCTAATTCTTTCAAGGCGACTAGAATTGGTGTTCTTATTATTATCGGAATAATGAATATATTGTTCGTCTTTTGGTATTATTATTTTCGATTTATAACATACCTAAATAGTTCAAACGCCTGTTACCATTTTCCCTATTTACAATTAAGCATAATTATTAATTTAAACAATAAAGGGAACAAAGTAGAGGAGTCAAGCCTGCTCAGTCCGGAAAGAAAATTGTGAGGTAGGGTTTGAGGTGGAAATATGGCATAACAACACGAACATTTCTTACTGAGGTCGTGACTTTGTAAATTAACGTTCTGACTAAAGCAGTTAGCAAACTCGTTTTTCGTTTTATACGAATAAGAAGACATTTCTTTTATAATTAAAAATCTTCAATTCCGTTATTTTCTTGTGTCCTCTACATCTGCTGTTACCTAGAAATTTGAAGTTTAATGGAAAAAAAATTTAGTTTTAGTCTGTAGAAGATGGCAGTACACCAAATGAAAATAGTTGTAGATAATAATGTAGCTGTAGGTAATAGTTGCAGAAAATTTGTTGAAATGTAGGCTAAGTTAATAGTTGTTATGAATTGTGACATATAACAAATACAATTTAGAACAGTTAAAACTAAATGTTACGCTATTCAAGTAGGCCTATATCATCACTATTTGTTTTGCTTACCTACGTGAGAGCTGTGTATCGACTAAAACATAGGAGTCGATCGCTGGAAGCGATGGTCTCGAATTGTCCATATCATTCGATTAAGACAAATGACTTTTACAATCGTTATAGAATTTGAACATTGCCACTTACTAACGTCTATAACGTTTTCGCTGAAAGGGCATACTATGTAAACATTAACTTGCAAACACTATAAGTAACATAAATCGCTAAGACCTACAGTTACTCTTTACCACGTAAACCAGCAGTATATCGTACTCGTCTAATGAAGGTGACTACTGGGAAATCCAAAGCCTGATTTCAATAAATTATTTTCTGTATGCGGTCTTGTTACCGTGCATAAATAAATAATGGCTAATAAATATGACTATTTAAATTATAAAAACACACATAATATTATTTCAAATCAACTGACAACAAACGTTTGTTCTTATCGCATATAATGCTTTTCATAGTGCTGTAATCTGAAGTGTTTTATTAAGTGATAGAATCGTCTCATGCATCTTTGGCCGCTCTGTATTGTTCTGAAGGAGAATTGTTTCGGCAGGAAAGTTGTAGGTCCTATATTGAATACCTACAGGTATTTCTGCGTTTGTTCATAGAATAAATATGTAGAATAAATATGCGTTTTTGATCAGGTATGTAACCGAAATAAATAGCCAAAGAATATCAAGGATGGGTATACATTTGTTAAATGGAGTCTGCAAAGACTCTGGATTGCAGATATCCACAATTAAAACCAAGGTGATTGCTTATTGTGGAACTGATCCCATACGAGCAAAATTGTTATAGATGGTACTGTCCTGGAACAAGTTAGCAGTTTTGAATACCTGGGCTACAGTGTGTCTTATAATGCAAGCAACGACATGGTGAATAAGTTGCATAAGTTTAACCTTATGTGCGGGACCATCAGGCGAACCCTTAAGTCAGCAAGTAAAGGAACACGCCTAAAATTCTACAAGGTGGTGGCTCTTCCCACACTTCTTTATGGGTCTTAGAATTGGACTTTAACGAAAGGCCAGGCCAGTCGCGTCCAAGCGGCTCAAATGAGATTTCTCAGGCACGTAGCAGGATATACTCTCCATGATCATAGAAGAAACACAGATATACGGCAGGAACTGAATATTATGAATATACTCGACAGGATCGTCCAGTATTGGCTGAATTGGTGGGAACATCTTTGCCGAATGGATGAGTGCCGCATCCCTAAACAACTATGGAACTATAAGGCGAGGGGCCGGAGAGGTGTGGGACGTCCAAGGAAGCGCTGGAGTGACCAGCTGTAATATTTGCCTATTTGAGACTGGAACAAACCATTCTTGGTTTAAACCTTGAGGATGATGATGATGATGATATCAAGGATATGACAGAAAATGTCAGAAATACGTCCATTAGTTGCGAACGAACGTCGTTGCTACTGGTGTACTATGGTACAGAGACATGCTATGCCAACGACCGACAGTCACAGAGTAAAGTCATTGTCTTGAACGGTGGGAAAGTGAAGGCACTGTGGCCGGTAGACACAATATTAAGTGACTATTTGTAGTGATTTTTGTTAGGAAATTCTGTTTGTGGTAAGTTATTACATAAATACTGTGAATAATAAAACATCATACATTTGAATTATTGAGTTGTTGTTTTAATGAAAGAGGTACTGAAATTAACGGAATATACGGTATTTAATGCTGCTTAATAAAATTAAGCACGGACTTTATCGACGTTTTCCATGAATCGTTATCCACGCAACAATAGTCATCACAATAGCACTGAATGAACTTCCCGTCAGTCATCTCCAAATGCAATCTTATCCAGGTCACTGTAATCCAGTACTTACCAATCGCAAAGTCTGTGTTCATAGTCTGCTGACATCTCTTTGGCTGCAATGAAGCTATTTTCATGATGACATTACCGTTTTCTCTGCTTTACCAACACTAATTTATTATCTTCATTCTCTAAGTGGTATAGTCTACTTTAATATGGTTACGATTTCCAAAGCGTTAAACCTAAACGTAAAAAAATCATTCATCAGAAGATGATTCACGCAAATCTTATTTGGCTGATGATTTTTTACAGTACTGTTCCAGTATATTTGTTATTACGTACTTTGCCCCAAAATTGTATTTCATTCCCGGCCGCCAAAACTTGCCATACCGTAAATTTTCATCCGTTTCCTTCCCCCACTTACTTTCAAGCAGGCCTTTACCCTTTCCTGTTGAGCTCATCTTTTTCACAACGTTTTTATAAACATCACTGCACCGTCTACAGTAAATCCAGATAAACATCTCTATTTTGAATTCATGAAATTTAATTTCTACTTTTCTGTTATAATAAAATAGCCTACTGTTAGCAGTGCTGAGGGAATCTCTGGTGCTGACTACAGTCAGTTGCATTTCTTTCTACATTGGTAGTTTATTTGATTAACTTATTGATTTCATTTGTTGAATTATAAGGTATTTCGGACATACCTAAGGTATTTATTATTGGCTACCTGTGCGTAGACTGAATCAACAAATCGTAAACAACTGATTCCATATGGTTACGTAGATAACGACATTACACGATATCAATAAGTGGTCACAAGAGGTATCAAATAATCACCGGTTTTAATAATCACTGTTGACTAAGTCACTCCTGATCCCAAAACTCTTTTTGTAAATTGAGTAATCCACTACCCTGTATTCACGTTAAACGTATAAAAACAAACATTAAACGGATTAATCGTAGATAATATTGTTTCCCAGTAATCACAACAGCTTCCATAAATCAAATAATCGTCGTCACAAAACAACGAACTAGGACTTGGCTCTATGTGTGTGGAGGGGGGGGGCGCAGATCACAGTTAAGTATAACCAATGACACACAAAATGATCTCGGAATCGTCAATATTCTCGCGACAATTCTAAGATTTTATAATGTTCTACAGATTGCTTATTATGCACCACATTGACACGAGTCATTGTCACGCACCACATGACCTGTGGTTATTGGCACTACATTGTTACGTAGGCCTACATAATCACGACGTTACGAGTCTCACAGCTACGTTCCATTTCTGTGTCGCCATGACAAGACTAAAATACAACCACATCATCATGATCATGTTCAACACTAGCACTTGTTTCCCCACTGCTGTCGTTTGCAGAGGTCTAACAACAATAGTAAATCTTGCCCAGTTCACAGTAATTAATTACGTCATAAATCTATCTGTCAAAAGGCCGACGTTTTCTCTGTACAACTCTGGATTCCAGCTTTCCTGACCATCTGTAATCGTTTCGGTCACTGTCTTTCCCACATTTTATTTTTTTTTCGTATCGGCCATCTAAGGACCATTTGCCAATTTCAATTTTTTACTCTTTGCTCTTTCCCTTTTTTCCAATATTCTTTCATCTTCTCACTGTGTCTCTTCTTCCTGTCTTCAGTCCACTTTGAACCTGCGTTTTTCTCTCTCCTACCCTGGACTCCCTCCATTTTTAACACTTTTGCCCGAAAAACTTCTCCTTCAATTGCTTCTTCTGCATGTATATTATTTTTTTTCTAAATTCTTTTGGACTTCTCCAATCCAACTTGATGTTGACTTCTTCCCCCACAGATATTTGAAGAATTGCTTTGTCAACCTATTGTCGTCCATTCTATATAAATGTCCAAAAAATAATAGTCTTCTTTTTTTCATTGTTTCTGTTATATTTTCTATACTTTGATATATTTCAACATTACTTCTTAATTTCCAACCTTCTGAAGTTTTTCGTGGGCCTAATATTTTCCTAATAATTCGTCTTTCCAATATTTCTAGCCTGTCTAAATTATAATTCAGTGCTAGACATTCACTTGCATATAGGCATTCTGGCTTCACTACTGTACTGTAGTACCTTATTTTCGCATTTTTCAGATACTCACTTTTTATTGTAAATATTATACCACATTTTATTTTTATTTTTTGAAATTTTGTAAATTCTTTTGTGTATCGTATCCATGCATTCTCTTTTTGGGCAACCCGTAATTTGTTATACGAAGTACACGTCGGTTAAGATTTTCTTTTATAAGGAGAATTTGACATTCTTGAAAACGGAGTATGTATTGTAAAGCAATATTGATGTTCTTGTAAAGCAATCTATTGTAATCACGTTCAACTGGGATTTGTGGTACTGCCTCTTTAATGTAATTATTATTTTACTTATACCATAAATAAACATGATTAGGAAAGCAGTCGTGTCTCAACGGTAAAACAGAGTTGTCAAATAGAGCAGTTACTCTAGCCAGTAATGGTTGATTAACTCGAGACATCCGTTTATGACAACAACCAACGACCGATAGAGACTGATTGACGAAAATATTTCAGAGTTTTATCGCCACCCTATGTAGCGCAGCTAAAATCCTATTCCTAAAGTTATTCGGAGTAAAAATACTTCACTTCGTTTACAGCCGTTATGGTCTTATAATTATTTTTGTCATTATCAGCTGGTGCAGGCCATATTAAATGTTATCTTTGTTTTACTGTGTTTATTTCCTTCCTTCCTTTACCCATTTCACAGTGACTTCGTCAATCATCTTCTTCATTTCGGTTGTACTTTCATACCCTTCCCACACGCACACATAGGCCTAGACAATACAGTAGGTAGTACTGTATTTGTATTTTTGAGCATTTTTCGAATAAAGCAACTATTTCGTCCTGTAAATAAATCGATAAAAGTTGTTCTCAAAAAGGAAGGAAATTAAGTTCTTAAATACTGTGGTTCTCTTAATTGTTTGATCATAAAACGACAGTTGTGTGTGTGTGTGTGTGTGTGTGTGTGTGTGTGTGTGTGTGTGTGTGTGTGTGTGTGTGTGTGTGTGTGCATAAGAGAATAGGTAGACGAGCAAATTGGTTTTATAAGAGCTAACAGGACTTGATGGTGATAAGAACGTAGGCTACGGTACGAAGCGGCATCAGTTGTACGTACATTGTTGGGTAGCTGTGGCAAGAAGTAAGTACGGTCCGTAGTTAATTAATTTCACTAAATAAGGTGTGCCTAAGCCTAAGTATTAATGGCGATAATTACTGTACCGCGCAGCGCTCCCTTTGATGCCGGCGTTAATTTGCGTTTTGTTCGCCGCCTCTAACTTATTACACCGTATAAATAACTACGTTTCTTTCCAAAGCAACTGCGCGCGCCTTTATGAAACATTACCGTGCGCACCGCACCGCATTCGTTTCACATTCGGAATAATCAGCCGATACCGTCTTATGCTTCAGTTAAACTTGTTGAGAATGAACTTAATGATAAATCCACTAGTTTCTCAAGTTGTATTCATAATGCTTCTTCAGCGACTGTTGTCAACATACTGCATCAACAGTATTAACACCAGAAACTGGCGATATGTAAACTGTTAAGAATTACGGATGATTAGTCACCATGGGGATAAGATGTCTTGTGATTACGGACGATTAGTCACCATGGGGATAAGATGCCTTGTGATTACGGACGATTAGTCACCATGGGGATAAAATGTCTTGTGATTACGGACGATTAGTCACCATGGGGAAAAATGTCTTGTGATTACGGACGATTAGTCACCATGGGGATAAAATGGTCTTGTGATTACGGACGATTAGTCACCATGGGGATAAAATGTCTTGTGATTTCCTTCCGGCCTTGAAGTTTAGAGAGGCGTTTGTCCAACATTGCCATGTTTACGGGGAAACAGCAAGAATGTAAGGAGGGGATAGAAACTGTCAAGTCCAGTGCTAAGTGGTAGTAGTAGTCTTGGCTAAAAATAATAGTAGACTTTTTTGTAGCTTATTGTTCCCCAAAGGGGCCTAGCAAAGACTGTCAGTCTGCCGACTTGAGCCAAACGGCTGACAAAATATGCCATACTCGTATAGCTTCCTCATTTAAACCGTTGCCGTTGGTAGCAATTTAACCTAACTGTTATCAGCTGTAATTAAAATTTTTCTTCATCAATGTCGTATCGCCGTTGATTTTTGCCATAACAGAAACAAAGGTAACATCGACAGCAGAATGACTACGACAAGACGGTTAGTAGACTATTGATAAACATTAATTGTCCACGTCCACGTGGACTCAGCACGGGTCATTGTCGCACTTTCGAGAACATATTATTACATCAAAGGTTCCGACACTCAACCGTTTGGCTGAGGCTGTATTACCCGTGGGTATGGCGTTTAACTACTAATCTATGTAGAGGTCTCGAGAGTTGTATTTCTCGGCAGCAGAGAAATCAAGGCGGGGTTTTCAGACCCTGTATGGAAATGTTATTTCTACGCAGATTGTGAAAATCAGTAGCACCTATCCTACCTAGGGTAACACCTACGCTAACAATTGGAGGCTGAAGCCCCCTTCGAATAACACAAGCTCAATGACTTTGTAATATTGAAGTCAAGAGGAAATTGAAACAAATTTTTAAGGCGTCCACCAGACTTTAAAAAAAATATCATAAGGCAAATACAATGTGTTCGCATTAGATTGGTCGACAGGTTGTGGAGAATAAGATACTTATTTTGAATGGAGTTTGAACAAGTGAGTCGAATGGATGAGTAGTTGATTTTTTTCTACTTACTGCAGTGTCAGCACAATTGAAGAAGTTGTTCATTAGCGACCTCGAAATACACTGGTACGTTTGTATATGGACCAAATAAACCATCTGGTTAGTACGTTTCTGAAAAAAATATATAGAAATGGTTTAAAATAACGGCTATTCCAGCAACTTCAACAGGTTTTTTTTAGTGTCTGCACCAAGTGCTGTGGAAGGTTTGTATCACTAATCGACAGAATTACGTGCATTTTGTGGACTGCTAAATGTAACAATTTATTATAACAAGTAATTGGCGTACGACTTCGGTACTTCCAATGTGACTGTAGATATGCGGCGGCATATGGCGTGAATAGGTCGTAATACGCAATGACTGACGAGTGACAAATGTACGCGGCTCGCCGAGCCACAGCCATCTAACCTCACCGAGGTTAATGAGAAGCCGATACAAACATGCATGCACGCAAACCGGGCCCGCGACCGGCACCAATTAGATTTACAACTGTATTTCTCTTCTTTATTACAGAACATAACACTTACGTAGTTACATGGGCATAAATCACAGCGCGCAAAACGCCAACAAAATATTAATAAAATAATACTCAATACACGTTAATTCAAGTAGGGTCTATATATATTGTGATTGTGAGATGTCTGTGTGCGATAAAAAATTTCAATTGTCCTGAGTGGAGCCGGTTGCTGGAGAGAGAGCAGTATGCTTACTATGGTAATATTAGGTTTAATTTTAAGTGATTCTAAAATTTCAGTAACACTTTAAAATATTGAACGGTAACACTGCCGTTATATTCACTCGCTTTTTCTCAGAACGTTCCGTAGAAAGCAACCAGATGCTCTTGAGTATTAATTTTCGTTATATTTGGTATGCAAACATAAATAAATTTTAAAATAACTAGAAGGAAGTTATCTTAAAAATGGTTAAAAAAGTTTTACTACATTATAAGATTCCAAAGCTTTTTTAACTAATTGGAACAAGCACCCCTTTGTCAGTTAGTAGACAACGTAATGTACATTATCTGTAAAAGAATATAACATTATTCCATATGAATGGACTGCAAAAATTGTTACAATTAGAAATTTTTCTGCTATTCTTTTAACGAAATTAGGAGGCAAAATTCATTGTTGGATTTATATGTTTAATTAAACATAAATGTTCGAACATATTTTAAAATTATTAGATTACTATATTACTGGCACAGTTACTATTCACTTTTTTAACTGACAATACAATTTTTTAACAAGTAACCTATATAAAAAAGATTTCTATTAGTGATATTACTATCGTAAAAAAAACAACTGAAAAAATACGATAAACATTTTTTTTTAACTGAAAAGAAAACCTTCGATTAATTTGATTAATAGTAATAAATTGAGTAATATAGTTGACATTCTTAATGGACAAAAAAAATGTTTGCTATTCTTAGTTGATACGAAGAATTTAAAAAACGAAAGAGAATTAGAACGTAGACTTCAGCCAGCACCTACGTCAGGTCCACCGAGAACTTGGGTTAAACTGTTTTATTTTTAATAGTAACAATTAAATGAACGTTTGATTAATTGCTGCATACCTGGTAAGAGCGGTGTATGCCCAGAAGCTGTCCAGCCAATAGTCGAACACTTTTTCTTTAAACGCTGTTTCGAATATATGTGTTGTATATTGAAAGCTGTGGAGTATTATTGTTACTGTATGTTGCTGTTTGAGTGGCAATATATCAGGTGTCTAATCTTCGTCACCGGCAGTTCACAAAGGCTACGGTTTGTCTATTATTTTGATAAATTTACAAACACAGTATTTATACTAAAAACAGCGGTAAGAGAGACGTTAGGATCGCCGACAAAGCTTGTAATTAAAGTGTTGTGGTCTGACTATTGGAAATCAATCATGAGAACTCAATTTAATTCAACAATTTGTCATATCGCCGGTGAAACTGTTAATGGCGCGTACCTAATGACATCATCAATGTGTAGCATACGGACGGGACGTATGAATGATGGCTCTGGTAGCGTTGCTGACGACTCCATTTTTTCTTCTCGCATTTCACGCCTTCACTCACTCATCAACTTCCCGTTAATTTTTTTGCCCTTACAACTTGTTTTTTGTTTCCATTAATTTCACGAAAGTATAATTTGATATGTGTGCTCTTCGCCATATCCTATGCGGTTCCCAGATGTTGTTCCTCACGTGGATGCACAGTTCTCCAAATAAACAAACCACTTAGATGACAAATAGGCCTATACTTCCGCCTGCATCGCGCTTTAGCCCGTTGTAGACTACGTGCCGCAGGAGACGTATTATTAATTCATTCCCTGCGCCCATTTCATGAGCTAAACAAAAGGACTGAACTTCACACATACGATATTATGTTAACATTATTCAGGCAGTACGTCTGATGTAGTGATTGTGTCTGTCTGCCCCTGCTCACCCTCTTTCTCTTTGTCTTTCCCTATTTGATTGTCTACCTACGTATCCACTTATATCTCTGTTTCATTCTGTTTCTTTCATTCACGCTATGATTAGGATAACAGATTACTTTATTTAAATAAAATAGAATGTTGTTTTAACACGCGCACAACACTACAAGCATCGGATTTTGACTCACGTATTGACTATCGGTTTTGTAGCTACTGCCAGTTTGGCTGTTACGTGTTGTAATATTTTAGTTTTTCCAACGTGAAACTTCCGCCTTATGAATAATACGTTCAATAAACTAACGTAGCGCTGTGTGAAGTGATTGCTCAAGACGGGAAGCGTAGCCTAAGTCTTATCTACCCGTCTTTACGAAAACAAAGTTAAGTAAGTCTTTTCCTGAATGTAATAAATTTGATACGTATGTTAAATACAAGTGTTAATAACAATAATAATAATAGGAAAGATATATTATACCGACTAATACTTAACGTTGTGTGGAATTAAATATTATATAATTTTGTAATTTAATTAAACGCTACTTTATGTTAAATACTTTTCAAGATGTACGTAGACACACTAACGTTTGAGCATCGAAGTCGTTTCTCTTAGTAGCCTACTAGAGGAGATTCTCGGAAGCCAGACGGCTTTGATTAATTTTCATTTTTCTCCGAAACGGCTATAACTTACAGATATGATTGCACAAATGTTGTTTACCTCGCCAGACATACTATGATGCTCTGCAAAGCGTCACTGCTTTATGTTGTAAAACAAGGGACAGACAATTGTGTAGCAGAAAGTAAGGGATTAATATTATTTTTCACGGACTACAGAGTCAATTAAAGTGAAGTAAGTCGTTCATCAATACCGCGATTCTCGTAGACAGAAGTGTGCCTTTGGGTTGTCATCCTTCTAGTGTGCTTTCTGTATCTAATGTTAAAATATGTAATTTTGAATGACGTGTTCGTTCTTATTATTCGTAGAAACGTATCAACAAAAAACGTGTTTATATAAATCGTGGTTTTGTACATAATTAAAAGAATTACTCTCATTAATTTAAGTACTATATGTTTAAACTGTTTGACGTTTAATTATTTAAAATATACGAAAAACTGTGAGGCATAGTTGTGTCATAAATTTTGTTTGCACTGTTAAAACATAAATTTCGCGTGTACTGTGAATATTAATTTGTTGTTGTTGTAAAACTCGAGAACAAGGGTGATAACACCCATTTCGATGATTTACCTCTGCAGCGCTTCTCTTGTACGAGAGCAGAACTAATTATCTAAATTAATTTGGCGTTGCACGATATCTGATTATTTTGCACAGCGCGACTTTTCGCATAAATGTAACAAAAAAAAGGTATTACATAAAATTATGAATGTAGTTCGCAGATTGTCAGGCTTATCAACTACAAGGAACTGGACAGGTGTTTGTTTGAATGTTACCGCTCAGTCTGGTATAATTTTAAAATTTATAAACCTGTTATATGTTAATGATAGTTGGTGATAACGTAAAATGTAACTGCATAAAACTACATTGAAATATGAAACACACAACACACCCTACGAGTGGTTACAACGCTTGTACCTAGGAATCTACAATTGAATTATGTTTGATATAAATTTCAATTCTAATGAGGTTAAATGCAATTTAGCTTTCAAGTAAGTTACGAATGTTTGCAAAGGCTACAACAGTAAACCTTTATAACTGTGGGGGGAAACATTCCGTTAACTACCAACGCTTAATGGTGAACAAATTTTGTAAATAATCTTTGTAATCAATGAATACTTTTACCCTTAACAAAACGTCAATCTTCACATTAAACCGTTACACTTATCAAACGTGTTTGTTATTACAAAATCTTTAAACGAGATCTAAAAATGAGTTAAGCATTTTATGTAGGCATAACTGCAGACAAAACTGACCAGCTTGGTCGCAGGCTTCATGATCGTTTATTGGTATAATAAGATTTTTTTACGTACAAATGTATCTTTAATTTTTTCTTGTTTACGGCGGATCATCGTAGTCTGAAAAGGGCTTAGTCTGGGCCACGAACAGACTAAATCAGTAGAATCATGTGACAGTATAGTGAGCGTCTCGCGGAGACTGCACAGAGTCTACGGTTGAATTTTTAATGTAACTTTCCTGCTGTCGCTTAAAATTTTTTTTAAATTTTGATGTCAATTCCAAATTAAAGTTGGGACATCATTAAGGAGAAGAAAACATAAACGTCCTTGAAGTCACTGCAGTAAATCTGTCGCGGTAAGGAACATTTGCGATTCGTATGTCTGGGTTACTGCTGCTTCGGAGAAAAATAAAAATTATTCAAAATCGTCTGGGTTCCAAGAACCTCCAGTACTATAATCCAAAGAAGTGACTTCCACTCTCACAGGCTGCACCGTTAGTAATAATAGATTACTGTTTCGAGTCCACGTTGCCACAATTAGTATTCATCAACCACAGTTTATCGCCTTCAAGGGAATCGAGCTATTCATGTGCAGAATCATGTCAACAACGTACTTTTTACTACTTTGTTGCAAGAAAAAAAAATTCATTTTCACGATACAGTTACTCTGACGCCGACGAAAACGATTTAAGTGAGAGAACTATACATACGTCTTGAACAGTATTGGACATAAAGGAACGTTAAATTAATTAAAAAATAATATAAAATTTATTAAGCAGAACACTACCTACGTTATGATATAACTATCGTATTATTATTGACACTTGTATTTAACGTTTAAATTAAATTTACTATATTCAAACAAAAGAATATTAAATCATATTAAATCCTCTGTAAACTTTCGTAAAGACAGGTCGAAAAGTGTTAGGGTTCTTGCCTAAACCACTCCTGTTGGACACCCATCTAAGTTTATTAAATGCATTACTCACAAGGCAAAAAGCGTTATTATAGGCGGAACTATAATATTAGTGTACCATAACAGACTACGGTCTCTTAGTCTGCTATTACTAAGTTGTTGCACAGATGTCTTCTTAAAAAAATCCTCAACAAAATGTTGTGATCCGAAACCGTTTCTACTAGGCGCTGTTTGTGTCAAAAATTTCAATAGCCTATTATCTTGCCAAACGTCCAGAAAGCGTTATATATAGTCTTTACGCTGCGTATTGATTCAGTAAGTCGGAAGTGGGGATTTCGTAAGACAGTGAAAGTGAAACGTGAGATTGGACCAAGGGTAATCGCTGTGTCGTTAAACTAATAAGGGTGTCGTATGGTAATAAGTCTCACAGGTAATCTTTACTACCCTGATCTCTTATTGCACCCCCATTACTTATACGATTACTACTATTAGTGCTACTATTACTATTTGCTGTTAACCACCTACTGTTACTAATCCCCTGGTTAGTAGACACTATTCCTTGTTTACCAACACTGGGAGTCCTGTATCACAGTTATTGATCAAGTGTTTCTCTTCTCTCTTTCCATTATTTACATTTTCATTGTTTCATTCTTATCAAGCTGCCAGCAAGGCGTCATGCTACAACGCTATCCATCAGAAATGTACACATTTTAGTGACGGACTAAATGTTCGTTCTCGAAAAACAAACAAAATAACACAACGTTATTATGGACGTTATGTTTTAATTAATTTTATGTTAATTGTATACCGATTTGTTGGCGTTTGGTCTTGGAATAAATTATAAAATTCTATTTAAGAAAAAAACGTATACAACTATGTTGTGAGGCTGTTGTTCCGTTCCGTGGAACGCTGCAGACAAGTGGAATATTTTAGTATTAACTGTGTCTGTGACAATTGGATACATAGGCCTACAAGGTGCCTTGCTTGCAAACCCTATTGAACTTTAACGCGATGTCTACATTGCACACGGCATTTAGTTTTTACTTATATACACATTTTATATATCAAATTAATAAGCAGGTTTAACTTGTGAGAAAATAACGATTGGTTCTTTTTCTCTCAATCGGGCTATATTAAATAATATGTCCAACACACACTCTTCGTGCTCACATATTGTTTCTTTTTCTTCTGATAGTTCCTATCGTTTCGGATGTTGGATATCATACAGGCTATTTTAACGTTCTGCACTGCTGTACGGAATAAGTCAGTTGTATTCATGCCAAACCAGGTCCTTAAATTTCTCAGCCATGATATTCTCGGTCGCCCAACTCTTCTCTTTCCAAGTACTTTTCCTTGTAGTACGGACTGCAATAAGTAAAACCTCTGTTCATTTCTCATGCGATGTCCCAGACACTGAAGCTTTCTTATCTTCACCGCGTTAATAACTTCCCTATCTTTCTTCATCTTTCGAAGAACTGGAACATTAGTTATATGTGCAGTCCATGAAATGCTCAGTATTCTACGGTAGAGCACATTTCAAAAGATTCCAATTTCTTAGTTGTGACTTTAATCAAAGTCCAAGATTCTACACCGTAGAAGAGGACCGAGAATACGTAGCAGCGTAGAAGTCTCATCTTTGTATTTATTGTTAAATCGTGACTTTTGAATAAACTGCTCATTCTAGTGTACACTGATCTTGACTTTTCAATTCTGCTCTTTATTTCTTGAGAGTGGTCCCATTGTTCATTGACTATAGTACCAAGATATGTAAATTGACTTACACGTTCAACTGCCCTTTGGTGTACATTAAGGGTGCAGTTTGTGAACTTGTTCTTAGATACAATCATTAGCTTCGTTTTATTAACATTGATTTCTAGACCATATCGACTGCTGCTTTTTGTCACTCTATTCATTAGTTGTAGCAGCCCCTCTAAGCTATCTGCGAATATTGTTTAGATGTCCGAAATGGTCACAGTTTACTGACAGATTAGACCACAGGAGTATTTGTGGGTTCTTACATATATATATATATATATATATATATATATATATATATATATAGTGACGCAACAAAAATGATAGCATTTATGTTACATAAAAGAAGATTCACAGATTGATAAATAAATTGATACTTAATCCCATAATAGAACAGAGACCCAATTATGACAATTATAGTCATAGACAAAACTAAATAAGAATGCAAGGTAGTGTTGAATAGAATAAACGAACCTGTAAAATAAATAATAGCTAATGATATATGTTTAATAAAAAACAAAACAGAAAAATGAAACAATGACTTAATTTATGGTAATAACAGATAAGAATTTTGTGTTAAAAAAGTATTATATTATGACAAAAATGTTATGATAAAGTGTATGTGATGTTATATCAAATATGTATTGAGTTCATGAAAAATAATGAAACAAATAGTGTTACTCAATGACTGTCATAGAATGAAGTGTGAGGCAGTTAACCAATGTTCATAAGTTCGAATTTTGTTGTATGTGATCAAGAGATCAAGATAAATTTGTTATTAGATGTAGAAAAATAATTGTTTATACAAATGTTAATAATTAAGTTTTGATTGTATGTACGAATTTATATAAAAGGGACTATAGATGCCTAACAGACATAACCACAGGTAGATCAATTTACAATAAGAGGCCTAACAGCCAAAAATACTAAATAAACAATTATAACTTAAAGGTTAGATACATCAATTAATAATAATTAATAAATACACTATGAAGAGCTAGAAAGAAGAAAAAACATTAAGTTAATAATAATATTTAATAAAATTTATACAAATTATAATCATACAATAATGCCATAATATCGATTTGTAAAAAATAATATCGAAGGTGGATTAAATATAATAAAAAAGGAAAAAAACGGAATTTTATCAAAAAACCAGTAGAAGATGTGTATAAAATAATAAACCAGCTATCGGTAAAATTACATTCCGATAGGACAGCAAATTGACAAAGAATAGACAAAAAAATATATGAAAGAAACACTATATAGTCAAAACATGTGGAAGCGGAAATTAATATATGTTGCTAGGGAAAAAATTAAGAAGAAGGTTGTTGATTTATAAAATAACAAGAATTGCTTTATAAAAACTGAACGTGATGATTTAAAAAAACCCAAGAAGAATATATTGAATCGTAATATTCGAAATCAAGAGATACGATTATAAAAAAGATAAAATTCCAATGATAATACTTACATCTATCACTAACACAGATTAATAAAATAACGATACATTATGAAATAATAATCGAGAACAAATAACCGAATTCTACAAGAAGAAACTTGGACTGTCCCATGTCCGAAGGGAATTGATGAAATAGTAATCAAATATAAAGAGTTAACAATAACACAACTCATAATATTCACAACACCAGAAATTATAACCTTGCAAATACACGGAACAACACTAACTGCTTCAACCGAAGGAAGAACCTATTTGGATCCTGGCGGTGTAGAAGAAACATCCATCGGGCTGTAAAACAAGTCAGAAGCTGTATTCCGAAGTGGACAGGACAAGAATTACTTTTATTAAACTGAAGAAAGAAAACTGTACTTCATAATTGACCAGAACAACGAATTCAGCGATCAACCGCTACATGATTTGCTTCGGTAGAGACTGGTAAAGTTATATTATATTAATCATACTAAATACACAACACATAATTTTTGTAAATCTTGCATTCTTATTATGTATTTTTAGTCTTCCCCACAGTTACAAGAACCTTCACACCCTGAAATAAATAAAATACAAATCAAATATAATATATAACCAAATATAAACAAAGGATTAAATAATCAACAATCGATACCTGAATCTATAGTCCCAACATATATTAATTGGAATATATCTTAGTTAATGTGAATTGATAAACAAATAAAGAACCTTTATATATTTGTCACACCTTGTTATTTGGAGTATGGTTTAGTGAACTGGAACAAAAGTAACTGAATAAGTAGAGAATAAATAGTTAATATAAACATCGAATAACCTACAAGTTTCGTTGAGCCGATACTACAGCGCTTATAGCGGAATTATCTGACACCAAAGAGGGAGCGTAAAAATATAAAATTAGACAGAACTCTCTTCAAGGCATAATAGGGTTGGATGAAATTGTAGAATAAATCTTAAGTTATTTAAGTTCTAAGCACACTAACACTGATAATTATTAAAGAGTTAAGTTAACATTAATTAAGTACATCCATATATTCCACAACTCCAAATATTTCCGAGAATTTATACAATGAAATTAATAGAACACAATCGACAAATACAACAGTGGGTTTTTTAAGGAGAGGTAACCCGAATTGTAACAATATATATTGCAACGTTACAAGTATTATACACAATTACACACATACATTACCATGTAAACAACGCAACTATAAAGTGTATTACACCGGGCAGGTCGCAGGATTTTTTTCTCGTTGCGTCAATTATATGTAGTTGCACAATAATTAAATAATTTTCAAAGAGGAGTGAGATTTTGTTGACATGAAATAATTATTTAAAACCGTTTCAAAATAATCATTCTATGATTTATTAATTAATAGAAAAATATTCCAATATTAAAAATTCAAATATTAGATAAATCAAATATTCTGTTTTATAAGCTTCACAAATACAATGTAACCTGCTATGCTATTCATAATATATAAAAAAATAAACAACCATATAATCTTACTAGCTAAAGAAACACGTTAAACAAGTTATTTAAATCCTTTTTATTTCAGTGTGTCTGAATTTAACTCAAATTTTAAATAATAATAGCAACTCATTTACATACAAAATAATATTAAAACTCAAGAATAAAATAAATTGTTGCTATAAACAAAATAAAAATAATATAACATTTACTTCCAATCTATTATTTATTTCTACTGACACGTCCAAATTTTAACATACAACAAAAGATTAGTATTTCTTTTCTAAATTTTCTTGTTAAATTAAATTCTTTTATTTAACTACTATTTAAATTTAAAACTTTAATTCTTTACTGTTCATAGGTAAGTTCTTTTTGAGAGCTCTTTTCATAACAAAAAAACATAATTGTTTGTTATCACCTGCGTACATCTGCCGTTACCGTTGCGTGTGTGTGTGTCCAGAATCCTGAGAATTTGATGATGATGATGATGATTATTATGCTGATGCTGTGTTCTCTGTCTCTACGGGTTGCTGTTGGTGATGCTCCAGAGTTCCTCCATACGTCTTGGTGTGTGTGGTCCTGATCGATCGACAAACCGGCAGCGTGACGTTGTGTGAAGATTTCTTGAGTCTGAGTTTGTAACCGCCCAAAATTGCCAGTGGTATTTATACTGGACGGCGATCTGACAGGTCCAGGACTGTTTTCGACCTGTTAGACATTGTCAGTTCGTGCAAAGCGTCCTTTTAATTACAAATCACTTTTTGGTTCATTTTCGCGATTTCGTAAACATACTCGTAGCATAAGCGATATCATTGTTTGCGTAATTTTTTTCTGGGCACTTACATATACCATACTTATTAATTATTATTTAATTACACTTGTAATTAACATTAAATTGGTTAGCGTCTTTATTATTGCACATTTTTGCAATAATATTATATCACCATACTCGTTAAAAATTCCATAATGTAATGGTGACTTTATAATTGGGTAAGTCTTTGTTCACAGGTTTAAAACGTATTAATTAGTTTATTTTAATGCTGTTAAAACCTGATTAAAGACAAACCAACAATTCGTACGTGTTTCCCCTTCTCGTCATTCAATGCAGGTCGGAACTGGCATACACACACATACACACAAACGCTGTATTTAACTCTACCGAAGCAAGTGTCACTTTCGACAGGCCACAGCCTGTACTCTCTCGCACAAAATTGTTTAAAACTGTTCGTCGTATTCTATTTACACTAATTATTTACAAAACATACCGCCCTGGGCAAATATGCAAATATATGTATTGTTGCAATATATTGTGTATATTGTTGTACCAAGAATGGTTAAACCTGCCTACTCTCAAAATTATTTAGACTGTTAGACGATTCTGATTATAGAATTTTTTATAGTAAGCTTAGTCATTTTTTTAAAATCAAAGATATACTTCAACAAGTTTCTTAATTTTTGGAACTGTTATTCGCGTTGCTGTAACAATAATGTACACAAACGTAAGTTTACACACACACACACACACACAAACACATATATATAAAATTAGAAAGGCTGATGGAGCACTGTTCCAAATAAGGGAAAAATAACATCTTCAGGTAAAACAAATATAAATTTTAAATATTATATATATATATAGGCCTATATATAACTTGATTTTTTCTATTGTAGGCCTGTATCTTGATACAGTTTAGAAGAGCTGTCGGGCATTTATGTTCAACAAGCTTACAGGAATGACAGGTGTCGTATTATGGTGGGCTAGAGGTGGCGCCACAGGAGATGTTGATGGGCAAACAGAGAGTCTTTCAAGAGTTGAACAAACAAAACAACACCCTCCTGACTTTTAATTGCTCTGCCCTCCTCGCTTTCTGCTACGGTGAATGCCCGTCTGTAGGAATCAATCTGGTTTCCATGCTGTCGAGTGCGTATTGATAGCCGAACAGTAGACGCACACAAGCAGTCGATATGAAACTGCTATTTATGCGATGACGTTAAGTATCGTATAGTAGAATACACTGTTTTGTACTCGTATAGAAACAATTATTGATTCACATTGTCTGTGTTTAACCACGAAGACCAAACTATTCGAATTACTGTACGTGTGGTCTGTGTATTGTTCAGCCAGTCAGCCAACTGAAGGACGTGTTTACAATTGGAATTTAACAGGAAAATATTTTAGTTTTTTAATAATAAACGATTACTTTGAACGCATTAAATATGCATCCAATATAAAAACAAAGTGTATTGTTAAAAATCAAAAAAATACAAAAATAACTTATACCTAAATTAATTCATAAGGGGCTTATAGTCTATAAGTCTGTTAATTCAAAATGGACGTTTTGAAACACAGGAAGGTGTACGAAAGCCTATACCCTTATGGAAATTGAATAGTGGAATTATTTCCAGGTGTTTACAAATTAAAGTATACGTATGCACATAAGTTAATATTAAATTCATGTATGAATACTAACATTTGGCTGTAAAATACGTGCACTTTATACAAGTAACGAAATATTCAAGTAGATGTATAGCCCTATATTTGTAGGCCTATATGTTGATTATAAACCTATCCAGAGAGTTACGTTACACTGAGTTAAAGCAACATGTAAAGTGTACTGTATTTACACTTCCGCCTTCAAAAACGCAATATTTTTCTCAGACGACATCATTTCCATAGGCCAGGGGAGACAATTTTAAAAATGTCTAATTTTTTACGTCAACTATAAACATTTTATTAATTCCGATTATTATTATTATTAATAATGAGTTAAAATCTTTAACGACTTTAAGTTGAAGAATACTGCAAGGTAACTCTTCTCTTTCATTAACAGCTTTCGATTGACATGCTAAAGATTTTATTTTTTTAATAATAAACGATTGCTTTGAACGCATTAAATGTACATCCAATATAAAAACAAAATTTATTGTTAAAAATAAAAAAAGTACACAGAAATGTACCAGGATTAATTCATAACGGGCTATAAGTCTAGGGCTGTTAAAGCGCTGTGCAATGAGCAGAGTAAACCCCTGACACATCTAAACGAGGTATAGTGACACTATATCTTCTGTGTATATTGAATACCAAATTACTAACAAACAGTACGCACTGATCACTTTAGTGGACTACAAATTATTATGTTTTCAATAAAATCAAAAACTCGAATACGTATTTAATAAATAAAACACGATATCACTTTCTTATGCGACATGGGAGTAGGCGCACGACCTATATCTCGTGGCGCACAATAGGTCTAATTTCATTCGTCTTGAAAGGAAAAAATATATATTAAAAATATTTTCCTCGGACGCGTAATGTACAAAAGATATTCTACCTCTTCGTCTTTCACCGTTAAAGTAAAACATAATTTAATGTTTTGAGCAGTAGGTAAGAAACAGCATGCACCTTGGCAATTATTCAGTGTAACGAGATAGGGCAGGGCAGGGCGTGTAGTGTTTGATCTGCAGTGAGGAGAGAACAGCGATTGCAATTGACTTGACACTTGGAGGAGAAAAGGAAGTAATTTTCCTGGCGCTGCACAATACTGGCAACAGTTTTCCTTTGACACTTAACTAATCTCGCAGCGCTTCCGATATAATCAAACTTGTAAACAGAAGTGTGATCGCAGCTCGCTCACTTTATTATATAAATAAGTCTGGTTTATAATGTACACATGCAATGCGGTGGGAAGTAATTTGAAATGAAAGAAATGCTAAGCTATTATTTCTCTGATATTTTAAAAGCATTCTGAAAATATAAGAGTAATGGTTAACTAAGTGGCTCCTTTGTAACTTTTGACGCGTTTTTTCTATTATAAGTTGAGGTGAATCCACAGCTTCAATTTATTTTAACTGTTGAATTTACTTCATTTACAAGCACACACACACACACACACACACACACACACACACACACACACACACACACACACACACACACACACACACACACACACACACACACACACACACACACACACACACACACACACACACACACTTGCTTCGAACTGATAAATTTAGTTTGAAAACTAATAACAATAATAATAATATGTTTGAAATAATGAGAAGTAGTACCTAAAGGCAGTGCTTTCCTTTAATGAGAAGTAGCGCTTTCCTTTAAGATTTGACTGTCATACAGCCCTATAGTTTTTTGGGAGCAGGTAGTCCACGGTAGACTATATGCTCCTTTTACGTCTTAGCAATGATTAACAATGCGAATTTTTATTATTTTATTGAAATTTAAATAATAAAAACCGTTAGAAACTACATAAACTGAAAATACGAAACTTTGGGGTAATGTCATTTGTCCTTATTAGGAATGGTAGGACAACCAAAACAAAATATTCACCGCAGCCGAGTTCTTCCTCTGGTTTCTCTGAAGTTCGTTCGCTTTAAGTGGCGACTCCGGTGTTTTCAGTGCTGAGTGCAGTATTAAACTACTAAGATTTCAAAATAGTTATAACGCTTGAATTCTCAAAAGTCATTGTCACAATTTTCCAAAATTTTACATAGAAAAATCTATGTGGTCTTTTTACCCACTACAGCACGCTTCAATTGACGACTTTTCCTTTTTGTTTGAACAAATTTCGCTTTTGTAAAAAAATATAATATATGCACACATTTTTGTAAAAAAAATACATATAAGCCTACACACATATATTACCGTGACAAATAATATAAAAAAAAGGCAACATAATGCCAAAGTATAAATATTCCTTGATGTTTCAGTCCACAGAATGGTTTACATTTACATTTACTCAAAGCTAGTTATTTGGTCCTTAAATATAGGTACATATTGATGTAAAACTAAGCGTACTAATTACGTAATATCAAGTTAGTGATTACTCACATTTACTTTTATAGACCAGGCACTTCAATCCTTCAACCCTATTACTTCATTAGTTTCAAGAACATGCAGAGTGCTCTTTATAACGTACGGAAACACAAAATAACGTTCACATTAATTCACATTTAGATAAGCCTACGTTGGAATTATCACAAATCGTTGTCGTTAACTTAGTCTGCATTTAATGCAAATACTTTTTCCATATTCTATCAGCACTTACTCTTTACTTTAGATTTAATGAAAATTTGCAATCGGATTGTTCAGTAAACATACAGTAGTTTACTCTGACGACCACAATCAATCGCGCTCGGGCTTGAAAAATACTACTTGTCAGTAGCTTATGGATATTATTGTTTATGACAATTTCATTGAGTTATGACACTTGCTTTATGAGAGGTAGATGTTATCCTCCCAAGTCTGTTTGAAAAGCCATATTCATATTCATAACGGATTTAAATTAACAAACCCAACGTAAATTAAGTCTGTATATTTCTCTAACAAGAAATCAATACTCAGAAAAATAAAATGTGTTCTTAGAACAAAACACAATTTTCGTGTTTTATTAGAAAAACTAAAGCGAAAAGCGGTGACACAAATTTTTCTGCGCAAATTAGATTTTCCAAAAATGTTGATTATTTCGACGTCAATGTGTTATTTTTTTTTAAATATACGTTTGTTGCGATTAGAGGTGCATAAGTCTACTGATTAACTTAAAAAGCTCTGGCTGCGTACACTATACCTTACGACAACAGAACTGAAGTTCGTTTAGAGATTTCTTGCAATAAACGAGAAAATACAGGTTGGTGGGTATAGTGGGTAGTGGGGTCCAGCGACGCGTGCGAGTGACTAGCCGAGCACATTGTCTGAATAATGAAGTCTGTGTAGCGTTGCATGCCCACGACCGTCAGTTTCTGTCAACACTGCAACCGCAATAACATAAATTGTTTTCCGATCGGCAAGGCAGTGCCGTATTCAGTCGTGCAATGATAATTATTGCCGCAGTATTAATGGTTAGATACACAATGGGAGGAGGCACAACAAAACAAATACGTCCACTGTTTTGAACCTGAGTGAAGTAGCATTAAATATAGGCTATGCAAAATTTTTTATCCAAACTGGATCGTAAACGATATCGGTGTGTAACAAAATTGAGCGACAGAATTTAAACTGGCTACATAAGGACGTTTCTAATTGCCTTATCATACCAACGCAGTTGAGACTAATATAGAATATCTAACTTTGCTAATGTGAGATTAAACCCGCATTTAAAAATTGGTTTATTAAACAGCTATTGAAAACCGTTATAGTAAGTAGTATCTGTGGATTGCTGATAATGACTAGAATTTTTACGGAAATATTGCGATTCTCTCATGAAGGTGGATTATTATTTAGTTACACGTAAAATTACACGTAAACGTAGTCGAAGTTGGATTGTGAGATTAAAGGCATGTGGATGAGCGTAGTCTTCATGAAGGGTGTGTTGTTGCACTGTGAAGAAATGTATAAGAAGGGAAAAATATGTTACACGTGTTAAATGTAAAACACAAATACAGCTGCGTATCAATTTACAGCTGCATGTTAAATTCAATAAAAATAATTTTTGCATAATTATTTATACAGCATAACAAGGTTTCATATTCTTCATCCATGGTAGTAAAATTATATAATGTTCTTCATTCTCGGACAATTGATTGTGGTATGTGAGAGATCGTATGTCACGTTCTGACGTAAACTTGACAGTTTGATAGAAATCTAAAGTAGGCCTACGTGAGGAAGGTCGACTACTACTTCCTACGTCTAATGAATGTTACGTATACACAATATGAAAAAATAATCAGGACCGCGATAACAACAAAGTAAACGTAAACACGTTGTCTTTAGTAAGCTGAACAACATAAAATATATGCCTATAACTTAATTTTTACTTTTTTATTTGCTTATGACTATTCGTATGGTTATAAATTAAGCAATCTGTTTTTTATAATATCTTTGAAAACAAACCACTGCGTCAAATAATTTGTGAATTATTTATAAATCACATTAATATTGGCTCCTCAAGACCTGTCGCAAGCACAGCACATAAACTCGACACCAGCCACGGCTAGATTAGCTGTTCTCATGGGTGGCGGTAACAATATTTACGATCCCTAAAGTATAGACCATACGTAGGCTATGGACGTAGAATCACCCTGTAACAAAACGAAACCATATAAACATTTCTCAGCTGTTATACAAAGATCATCAGCGATTTTTGACTGACCAACACTGGCAAATTTGCTTGAAATTTTGTTTTCGTCTAAAACGTCCGGTCTCTGCTATCCTTTGCCGTCGGTTCATCAGTGTTTTTTCGGAGTCTGTGTGATTGTCCTAATATGCTTGTTAAACGACCAAATTAATTTTAGTATTTTAATAAATTGTTAACCAATTAGTGCTAAATAAGCTGAGCACAACGGGAACAGTAGCATAGCAATGCGAGCGTTCACTACTACCACTGGTAATTGACGTTATTCACAGTTTTTATTTAAAAAAGAAAGTGTACGTGAACAGGGCGAGACGAAGCAAGGGTTGAACTCCTTAGGAGCCGGGAGCCAGGAACCGGAGCCGGAGCCGGAGCCGGTGGCAGTGTAATGGGCTATTATTGCGCGCGGTGCCACAAAGGGATTAATTGAGCCGGCAGAATGCAGCTCCCCTCACCCGGTGGGGGCGACATTTGATGCTTTCTACACTCTATTACACATGTTTAGCTCCCCTGTGCACAGCACATTTAACTACATTTCGTTACAATCTTATTTTACTGAAAAACAATACAGTGAAATTGCGCTGATTTTTTTCTGCTCATCCTTCCGTAACGATTATATTGGTTTTATCAATTATGATGATGCAGTCGGTGATAACGGCATTGAAGATGACGATGTAGGTTTCTTATATAGGCTATCATACGTCGGAAGGCTTTGTCACCAAAATAGGTTATTTTGCTTTTAGGTTCTAATCTTTACAATTTAGGTTCCCATAAAGTTCTAATCTTCTGAAATAATTGATTTTTTTTTTCTTAAATTATGCACGACATTCGTGAAGTTCTTTTACTCACTACAAACCACTAGTAGGCCTATGGGTAAATAGATCTATTGTTTCTAGATAACTGTAAACGAAATGAAATAATTTAAAACAGAATATATCTAACGTGTACTTTTGTCGAAAATATAGGGTGAAAAATTAAAAATAAATGTTTCAAAAATATAGAAGAAACGTTAAATCATGTATATTGTCAAGAATAAAAATTTATAGCCAGGCGAAAATAAATTATAAGCCCAAAGATTAAGAAAACAAGAGTTTCAATGCAGTTATGACGCATCACTATTTGTAAATGGAGCTTACTGTAAAACCGAACAGAGAATCGCTGGTTACCTCCGTGCCTTCCAGCAAACAGGGCCGCTGGTTTACAGTCACGTCAGGTCTCTGATGTTTAGCTCCATGGATTAGCAGGAGGTGGCTTATATTTACTGGAGTCATCTGTAAAACTTCAGACTTTGAAATATGGTTACACAAAGAATATTGACAAACATGCGGGTCGACAGAACAACAAACGAAAAAGTAACCGGACAAGACGGAAGCAATGAAAAATATTAAAGGCCACAGGGCAAGGCCACACAATTTAAAAAATTACTTAGATTAGGGCTGTGTAGGCCGAGTCAAAATGAGTGTAAAGCAAGACTAAAAGATAAAAATTTTAAGGTTAAACATCCTAAAGTAGCGGTAGATCAACAACTCACAAGAACTTATAATATCAACACTTTTTTCGGTTAATAACCATGTTTTAATTAAATGAATCTTACCAAGTAAGAATCACGTTAATCACCAAGAATGCCACATGGCGTTACCACATGGTGTAGGGTTTATAACGATACTAACAAAGCCGGCTGAAAAAAGTTCCGATCAAAAAGTCTACGACTGAAAATACCTCACTAGATCTGTTGAGATCTACAATGTACACAGCAGATATGAAAAGATTTTTCACCATCATGTTCCAAAACCGAGATAAATTATCCAAAGAAAGTAAACGTATTTTTCTAAGTATAACGACTTTAAATTATTTTCAAACAGGCCTTAAATTTATTTCAATAAGCTTTACATCTGTAATCAACTCTTCACCTTCCCGTACATCGTATCATTGTGATAACTACTGTTATAGTTATTGTTATTTTGTTTTCTTGTTAATTATGAACGGTACGATTAGGTGTGAGCTTGTTAAAGAACTCATGAGTTATTTAAATTTTTCCTCAATTTACGTAGTAAGAAATTTTACTTTATGAGAACTATATTTACGGAGAAAAAAATATCTCCGATTTTGATAGTACCTACGCATACAGACACATGAACATCAGATCTTCTGTGGTATGTAGGCCTACAATTTCATCTTGCCCAGCGTTTCCACACTTTGACTTTAGCGTAAACTACAGTGTTAGTACGTTGCAGTGTATTCTGTGCTCTTTAAAAGCAGTTGTTACTGTTATTAAGGCAGGTAAACGATAGATAAGTGATTTAAAGTTGATCAACAGCATCACTGTATTTTAATGTCGGGAACAAATGTAAATAAAAATTCACCTGTATTTCCTAAGAGAAGTTTCTGGTGGTAAAAATATTGTACAGCTGTTTCACGATACAAGAGTTCACCTTGTTCCTCTTGCTGTTGTCTGGCATTCTGTTGTTTTCCAAGGCATCATATATACTACAGTTTGAGTGCAACAGCATTAAGTTTCCTATTAAGGAAATATATTCATGAACACATACACAGTTCCGTATGCAGCTAGAAACAGATCGTCGCTTGTTTATATCCCCACAGTTTTGTTCTTCACCAAAGCTGTGGTCTACAGAACAGTAGTTGCTTGGTCGCAGTCACGTGATGTAGGCCTAGTAGCCGACAATCGTGTGACACAACAAGTCCAGATATATTTATTAAATATTTATAAAATTTGTTGTGAGTTGGGCTGCTAATGACAGCGGCATTCATGGTCGGTCGATCAAGCGTATCACGGCGTCGTCCGACAACAGCACCACAATCCGCACTTTTACATTCAATACAAATTCCCCACAATAATTGTGCCCTATCATTACGAAAACTACGCAATTTATTACATTATAACTCAGCTCTCTCTCGCGCGCGCACACACACACCGTGTTTTATTTAAACACTAATTAGTTAAATTTGTAATTATAGCTTTGGGTGATATAAAACGACGTAAGAACTAAGATATAGTGAACTTGTAAATTGAGTCGTTTAGGCGGAGCTTAAGCTCGTAAAGAAGCGGGCCTCACGCGTCGCTTTGAAACCGACCGAACTAGCCAGCTAATAAATGGCTTACACCTGAAACATCAATTAAAACAGACCTGCGCCTTTATAATTACACGTATTATATTAGGTCCACATATGGCTAAGTGTCGGTGTTGACGCATGCCACTCATGTACGTGTACATGAGCGCTATGCTTGTTTGCCACTTTGGTTTTATTGCTTTTATAGTTTAATTAGTCACACCGTTTTATAGGCACGTCGGTAAGATAACGTCACTAAGTTACTACTCACTACGGCTAAATTGGTTTCAAAATTGTTTCAAGATTTATAGGATGCAGATTAATCGCCTGCTTACAATAATGTAAGTCTCATTATGTTTATAAAATAGACGTGTGTGTGCGCGCGTAGTGAGTGACTGAATTATTACTGCAGTGCTTTGCAGTGTAGGCGTATATCAGTGAATAGTCACTATACCTACAGCGACGCGTAAAGCGTATGCTGTATTCGTGCAGTGTAGATTACGTTTGGCGTTCATTCCAAAACATTTTTGGGGGCAAATAGTGTGAATTAGATTAAATAAAATAGAAAAATAAGACACATTAATAATTGTACACTTTAAGTTGAGCATACAAAACTACGATTTCCATTCGTCCCGCTTTTAGCGGGACAGTCCCACTTTTTGACAAAATATTCCGCCGTCCCAAGTTTTTTTCAAATGTCCCTTTTTTAGTGTTAACATTGGTTGTTTTGGTAACACTGAAACCGCTTTGTCTAACATCTTTATTGACGCTTTGTTTGGTAGTATCGGTAGCAACCTTGCTTTAGTACGCAGAAATGGTTTTACTAAATAGTATTTTTTAGTGCAGAGAGTGAGAAAGTTGCAACAGGTAATTGTTCGAGCTCAACGAACCACACCTTTTGCTTACGTTTTTGTTAAAACGACCCTAAATACACGTCTGTAGCATTGTAGTCGAAACGAAATGTTTCGGAGAGCACTGGGAGTCGAGGTATTGAATACCGTTTTCAGGGAGGCGGCGTATTAGAAATCGCATGTTACGCGGGAAGTTTCTTGTATTAGCACATGCGATATCCTCTTAGCTGCGATCGGAGCGAGCAGAAACGGCTCCAATGTGTTGCTATCTAAAGCTTCGATGTCTGTGATACATAAGTAATGTCTTAGTATTCTTCAAATCGATAGGCACGGTTTTGATGGCTATGTAGGGTAAGCGCAGAGGCCTGTCACATACGTCATGGGTTCAGTATGTACAGTGTAAAAACGTGTAGTTTAGTAAACAAAACAAATATCGGGTTTACCGCATATGCAGTTAATTTGCACATGAATTAGTCCATACACAGAAAATGAAAACTGGGTTTTTAAGTTATTTAGACCCCATAGTTGGGGTATGAAATTTTTTGGATTCGGTACATCTACTCCCAGTGCTATCCAAAAAATTTCATTTCGACTACAATGCTACAGATTACAGACTACAATACAGGGTCGTTTTTAAAAAAATTTTCGCTAAAGGTGTGGTTCATTGAGATTGAACAATTACCAATTTTTTCTATAATAAATGCGTTCTGGCAGGATGAAAAGCCAGGCTCAAAGTAGAGTTCACTGAAAATAGCGAAAACACATTTTAAAAACTTTACTTGTAGGCCTGCATAGTTTTCTTTACAGTTTCTTCAGAAATTTTAAAAGAAAAGCCTCTAGAGCAAATCCAAAAATCTGAAAAATATATAAGCCTAAATGACATTTTAGGAAACTCTTCTGATTGTGTTGAATAAAACTCTTTTAATACACACAATTATATTTAACACATGCGCGCGCGTGCACACACACACACAAAACTCTTTTAATATGTTTCTGTAGTACTTTCTGTATAATTTCTCTTAAAAAATGAAATACAAACTACAATAATCTTATGTATATATTCATGTATATATTTATTTATATTTTTTTAAGTTTTGTGTCCTGTCCCACTTTTTTTATAGAATGTCCCCTTTTTTGAACTACAAAATTGTAAATGTTCCACTTTTTAGTAAAAACATTATGCGAAAATAGATCATACCTATCACTGTAACTATTGAGGGTTGCGATGTAATCATAGATCTTGGAATTAAAAATTTCTTCAGCTTTAATAGCCTTATGTTTACACGTAAAACCTGCATTATTTAAGAACCTTATTATACTACGGAACGTTGTTAAGCAACAACGACTGTTTAAATAATTCAGAAGTGCTGACTTTAGAAACAAAAATTAAAGTATACTAGTAGATACTAGTATCCATTAGTAGTAGGCCTATATGTTTTAATTAAGACTATATTTAGGTTGTCAGTTTCATCCTCTACATTATATCATGTAGGCCTACATACTCTACAGATTCAGCATTATATTCGTCTCTTTTTATAGGCCTAGTAATCATAGAATTCATATTTACCAATTAACATGAAATATATTATTGACTACGCAATTATAACAGTAACAGTAATGATGTATTATTACAATAATATCTTAATAAAGTTTATGATTAGAATATTTTAGTTCAAGCACAAATTGGTTGACTAACAACAGACAGCAACTTTAGAAATTACAAAACGACAATTACTTTCTTATTACGCAAGTTATTTATACTGCAGTGTAACATAACCGGTATCATAAGCTGCGCCTGCGGGTGTCTGCGCGCTCACCTTCATTTTAACTCTGATGTCATGATGTCACTTAAGAGGCTACTCTGAGTAGACCTAAACAGTATCAGACCGATCTATTACATCAAGGCTTATGATTACGTTCTCACAAATATCAAAAGCAAATTAACGTTATAAAGTGGAAGTAATTATAATTAGAGATTTTCAAATTGTAACTCGTTAACAGGATTTAGACGCGGAGGTCGGAGTAACGTCTTGCCTTGCCCTATGTTGAATTATTCTCTTTGATTCTTTGTTTGAGACGCACTATGTAATCTTATAACACCCTGGCACCCTTCGCCCCGCAGGATTACGACGGGCGAGGGCGCCATTCTCTATTGATCAGAACACTACAAATACCCCGATCCCACGACTGGGTGGGGCACATTTTAATTCTCTAGAATAGCTTGTTTAAAAATTGTCAAAGCGTATAAAAGAAGTGTAAACACGAGAGCGTGATTGCCAGCGCAAACAGCGCGATTCGTTTATCCAATTCGCGAGTACAGCACTGCATTCTGAACCTTCTCCGCTGAACCATCTCAATATCCATTACGTTTGTTTGTTAATTCTCTAGTTCTGACTTCTACGTACATCTCACTGTTTAACGTTAGCAATCCAGAGACACGTACCAATTATTTAACTTCTCTCTATATGCTTTTAGAAATAAATAGCCGATATCCATAGAATTACACCATTGTGTTTTCTACCATAGTGTAATAAGGTACAATTTCAGTTTCCACGGTATAACAGTAAAGGTAAATGCCCCTGTAAAGCTAATTAGGGAAGTTAATTCTCTGTAAACAGCGTTTTACAATGACAATACCGACAAAGAACTCACCACACCTTACACATAGGCCTACATATTCAACAAGCACCACAAGTTTATTTCGGCTTATGACGAGAAATGAGTATTTCCTGAGTTTTTAGTAGACCATAATATTTGTATCTGTACACAGGTTGGGCCTGGTTATTCATTGTTGTTTCATTGAGTTTTATTTATCCAATTGTTTATATACAAAATAGCCATAACAGTGTGCACAATTCATCGTGTGTAACTGGAATAGCCTAGTGTTTGTCAGAGTACCGTCGTCATTAGTAATGCTATAGAAAATATACAGTTTTTTCTAAAGCGTCTGTAGAGGTTTGCCTACGATGTGTGTTTGGAGTCTTTAAAAAATTCATACATAAATTATTCAAAATTAGCGCTTCATAGTTACATTCATAGTTTTGTAGCTTAATACAGTAGTCACTGATTATTTAAAGTCCGTAAAACTGACGAAAACGACTGATTAGCTTATTGGGTGTAGGCCTACTGACTTTGAGTCTACTTTGCTGAGAGTTATGCAATTAATTTTAGAGTTCTACGCTGAACTTCAGAGAACTGTACTGACTTCTATATTAGACAACGCGCAGTTTGTACCTATCTTATACGTACAAATTTACATACACGTGGCTGAAATCCTGTCACGTCGAATCTTTAGACTTTTCGTCACGTTGCAAAAGTATCAGGATTAATAAAGTGATTTTACGTTTCACGCGGACTGTTGGAGCCCTTCTTATATGGAAATAAGAAGAAAAGAAGTTAGTTACATACGTAGAAAAACTAACGAAGGTAACTACATTGGCCAAACTCTATTGTTTTACTGAACCTGACTGGTAAACAGAACACTTCAATCGAGTAACGGGTTGTTATAGCGGACGTTTTGACTGTTTGTTAGTAGCAAACAGTAGCCTAAGGTACACTGTGTGTCAATATCGTCTCGAGATGTCATTAAGGAGATGTCACTACAAGAAGGGCGGTCGTGAGAAGGGCGTTTATTAAGGCAAGACCGGGACTGCTCCGGGATTACGCCGTCAGGGTTTACTGTCGGTCACCCGGACAAAAGGTCACACATCCACCGCTGACTCACATACAAACATCCCTACTGCATTCTGTTCGAAACAGTGTTTATCACAATTCACTACCTAATGTACGGCAACAATTAACTTGCATGTATTTAAAGACGGTAGAATATTTTGATACTATATGATACAAAAAAATCAATCGAATGTCTACAAAATTGATTCACGTCAATTTCTGCGTTAACACATCAGTTTGGTGAATACAACACAAAATCTGCTGATCGTATAATGTACACGATAATTTATTATAACGACTCATGTGAAACATGAATACCAGTTAGTTTGAGCAGAATATTTAATTAATTTTTGTGTCTTGACAATGGCTGTTCCAAAAAAAATGTTACTGTGCCAGTATTAATAAAAAGTAATTGCCTTTCCATAAAAATATTAAAAGCTAGTTTACATACCGAAAAACTAAAGGTGAGTAAATTCTCTAGTAGAACAACAATTTAATTCTGGTGAGGAGAAAACAAACCTCAAAATACGATACGTTGCCTGGTTGTCTATCGTCTACACCCTGTTGGAGTTACCGAAGCTCAGCAGTGGGAAGTGTAAAAACAAAAGTGATTATGAACATAACCTATGCTGGAACGGTTAATTTTTGTAAAAACAACTCTATAAAGGGAGTAGTAACTAATCTTTTAAAGATAAAACAAACATGGGGTACTACGGTGAATGACAGCTGGCGAGGAAAGAGGGGATTTCACAGCTGATTAGAGCTGATCCAGTGAGCGCTCAAGGACACAACACGGCAGTTCATTCACGAGTATCCTAACCTAGCCTCATTTGCATATACAATCACTTGACAAGATGTATTTATTGCTGTATAAATAGCAGCACCAACGATTGCCAATTAGCACACTGCAAACCAGAATTTCCTTGTTCGTTCGCGTACATATATTTGGCAAATTAATGCCTTCGTATAATGTTGCGGAATTTTTTTAACAAATTTTTTAACCACCACCTTAGTTACTGTGATAGAGGGAATGGTACAAGGTTCTTGATCTTCCAGTTAGCGTCTACCTGGTGCGAATGAATGCCGATTAAAGTTCACATTCTTTCTTAATGTTGATTGCAATGTAGACAATAAACAAAAGATTTTGTGTAAATAAATACCATAATGCAAACAATTTAGAAAGTACATTTACTTATGGGAATTTTGTGTTATTATTATTATCACTATTGATATTTTCTGGTTGGTTTGTATCATCTGAGTACATAATAACTTCCATATTTTAAAGGATTCATCACAAATAATTCTGTGAAATCATGCTTCACCTGATCTGTTTATACAAACAGTAAGTAATAGACTAAGTTGTTAGGGCTTCTCCTTTTTTTGTTCTTTTGCAGTTTTGGAGTTTACTTCCAGTAGTTTTAGTTTTTGGTTGTTACTTTCAAGTATTGTTAAGTTAGGCTGCTTGTTATCCTGTTTCCGCCGGACGTAAACGAACAATTTTTTCTTTTACGCTTTAAATGGTACTTTAAGGAATAACGTAATGTTAAGAAAGTCGTATGTTCGATTCCAAAGACTACTGTTAGTTTAAAATAAAAAAAAATATTTTTATCGAATAGAAATATCGAATTACGAGTACACTCAATTCAGTAGGTAACTTTATAGTAATATTTTTAATGTAAGCCTATTACTTTGCTGTATTTTTACTGTATTAAATTGAATATAATTTTGTAAGTGAAAACATTTTAACCGTTTTTATTAATGTTGTTTTTTTAGAAGATTTTTATAAAGCCATTTGATAGTAATTGAGTTAATTGTTAGGGTTTTTTAAAGCTATACTATATCTAATTTATATATTATTTTTCAATACTATTAATAAATTAAATTAAACTTTGTAACTGTAAAAATGTTATTGCCTTGTAAAACTTGAATTGTAATTCGTTAATAAATATTACATGAAAAATACTCATTTATTTTCTAAAAAATACAAGAAGGAAAAATTCAATAAGAGTAAATCAAACAGTATAAGTGAAAAGCAACTAATATGTTAAAAGCATATTAAAAATTTGTATTTAAAATTTGTTAATGATTTTTTTGCATTACATTTTTGATCGGATAACAACGGCAGACTGATTATGTACGTAGGTCTACTGATGAAACAGGCCTACAAATAACCTACTGAAGTAGTCATGGATGTTCAAGTAAATAATGCAGTTTTCGTTTCTATGTTTGTATATTCACCTCCGTATATTTTCTGTTTATTCCCCATAGTAATTCTAATTATAATATAATTATATAATAGTTTTTTTTAAAGAGAAAGGGAAGTTAATTAGAGGAAACCGTCTGTGCCCTGGCGTGTGGGACTCCTATAAACCCACCTCTAATTCAGGCATTGATATCCATCCTGGAACCACATAACGTATTACTTCAGGATGGAGCCTACTGAGCCCTTATTGGACTCCTTCTATTGTCCCTTATGTGCTACTGCCCGTTGGGTGCAAGTTGGGCATGTCTTTTCTTTTCTTGTAGGACCCACTGAAGAAATGCAAAATTGCGGTTCCATTTCTCCTTGCCACGATGCATACTCAACTACGCCCTCAGGAATGAAATCCCCGAGCTCCATCTCTAGTGCCATCCTCTTCCTTGCAAATGTCCTGCACTTTAAAAAATTATATATCAGTAATAATAATAATAATATATTAATTATTAATATTGTTATTATAAAGTACCGTATATATAATTATAATATTACATACTCCTAATTACATTATATTATATTTAGGTAGGGTATAACCTACATTAAAACTGTGGTGGATTGTATTATAATTCTGACGGTTCGTTTTGGATTCACTGATCACTAGATTAATGAACGATCATTTTCTGAGTTTCTAACACACGTCAATATGTGTTAGCTAATGAAGTTCAGTGATACCAACCCGTTCAGGGAGACGAGACGCAGACGTGTCTTGTTCTCTAGAATTACAGTATCCTGTAGGCGTATCAGAAGTGTCAATTAAATAGTTTTTATGAACTGTTTGTATACAATTATATGATATAAGTTATTGTTATAGTAAAACGCGCAACAATTCATGAGAGTGCAAATTTATTAATTTGAGCGTTACTTGCTGCCATTATAACTGACGAAACGAACGTTACGTACAGATGTTTAAGTTTGTTGTTAATAAATTTGGAATATCAGAGATTACCAGACAATGGGTTTGTGGCAGAGGGGTTGTAACTAGTCAACAGTACAGTGCTGCCAATCTTATTACAACAGCGCCGCAACTTAATTGTGTTATCTCACCCTCTATCGCCCGTTCCCATCTTTTTTGCATATTGCTTAGACACTGACAGTAGGAAAAGACATTAACTTTGTTGTTGAAGAAATGATATTCGAAAAGTATATTAGGAGTATTTTTTTCTTTCTTTTAACTAGTTATTATTATTCCAACCTGCAAACGTTTCAAAGTCTATTATATTTCATGCTCTTGTTTGCTAATGAAAATCTGCAACTGGAGATGTTTGCTTAATAAAGACTGTGAATTTGCTGTTGAAATAATTTCCATTGCTCCATGCGTCGAGAAAGTATTTTTACTTTTTATTTTTATAACAAGTGGTGAATCGTTTGTGACGTCCGATAGACTGCCATCGTAAGAACAGATCACTGAAACAGAAGACCGCCAATCTACTGCGTAAGGGTTATTGTGTTGTGCCTCGTGGTTGAAGTGTTAGGTAGGACTAAATTTCTAAAAATTTACAATAATATGTATCGTATAGTATTGTGTGTGGTAACTTGAATAGTTCTGTGGACACCACTAATCCCAAAAAGGGATTTGTGAATCATGGAAGCAGCTATTCGTGGATTCTTCAGCGGATACAGCCGATGGCTCATAAGCTCTGATGACACAGTGCTATTAGTAATCGTACAATGTACATACACTGAGTAACAGTGAAGAAAACGTTGCTATAAGAAAGTTGACAACGTTGACGTAGGTCAGCAGAAATAATGATTTTAATGTTGAGAAAGGTCTGGTTGCGTCACAAGTGTCAGACGTGATCGTTAGTCAACATCAAGACTTTCATCAGATGTACTATTGTAATTACAGCATTAACAATCACTGTGACATCACACACACACACACACACACACACACACACAGGTGTCTCTTAACGAACCTAGTTTTTGATGTGCATCTTAAACTGTATACAACGGACAACAACAACAACAACAACAACAACAACAACAACAACAACAACAACAACAAAAACAACAACAAAAACCATAGTCTCAGTTGTCATCATCATCATCATCATCATCATCACAGCGTCGTCGTTGTAATAGTTCTCATGCTCTTTCTTCTTCTTTTTTTCTTCTACATCTTCCTCTTCTTCTTCTTTTTCTTTTTCTTATTTTCGTATTCCTCATATCATCATTATGTCTTCTATTTCTTTCAACCTTTCCGATTGTGGACTTTTTACGTCTTAAAAATCCGCACTCAGCATCACCAAACGTTATCATTTACTTAAGCAGTGCTAGTGTATACATATCTTTACATAAGGATGAAGATGTACACAGATGCATCTATACGCCTATGTGGCTAGCGTACTATATGCACTATGTACCGTATATGTAAAACAAATAATCTATTTTTAAGGAAATAAGAAGGAAGATTTTGAAGACACTTAAAATACTCGATGAACTTGAAAGTGAAACTATAACAATAATAACTGTTTTCACTTATTAACCTACAAGTTTATCATTAGATCTATGAATCTGACTAAATTATTAACCAGTTGTCTACAATGGAGCGTAATCATGGGAGCGTTTTCAAGCTGCCGAGAGTTGCTTTCCATTCAACCCGTAGAGAAGAGGCGGTGACATACGAGAAATATTTGAAGCTAGCAATGACTACAGCCTGACCCTCGACGATAGAAGAAGATGAATAAGATGAACTATGCTCAGGCCTACTTGGCAGTGTGGTTTATCGATAGGTCTGAATAGTATAACATCTAACAAATTAAAGGAACAAGAAAGGCGCGGCAAGACTTGTAGTCTTGTTAACATGTTGTATGTCAGTAACAACAGAAATTTAAAAAAAAAAGCATCCGGGATGGCTTAATGACGATGCGGCGCTAAATGATAAAACGAGCACTGCTCTAGTACAACCGGAAATTATGTAGGCATATATTCCAATAGTAGACATGTACAGCATTAAAGTCTCAATTTAAGATAATAAGGTAACATAACGACTCACGTTTCTCCCCTCCCATCCCGATGTAAAAATGCAGACTTGTGAAAAACACTGTAGGAGAACTAAAAGAAAGTTGTTCACAACAAGATTATAACAGCCTGTCTTCTGCTTGTGCGTTAAGGTTTCTGTAAACAAAATTGGTCACTTTTTGTTACAGTTCTTTCCATATACTTTGTCACTAGGCAAACTATTCTCCTGTCTATTATAGGTGACGATGACGTATAACTTGATCAGCTACTCTAAGGTACGTGTTACATTCATACTTACATACTTTGTAAAGAGTAGTATCGTTTATTTGATGGCAGATATCTTTCAGTTGTAGAACAGTGCAGTTTGTTTGACATACAACATACTGACTTTGTTAGAACTAGACTCCCAGTTTAAATTTTTACTTATGTCATTAATAGAAGTTAGTGAAAAACGTCACTAAATAAATAACTCAAGACTGTTTTCAAGGAAAATATTCTTTACTGTGCATATGGCTTAAGGAAATAATACTGAAGATTTTCAAGAAACATAAAATACTCGATGAACTTAAGCCATATGTACAAAATACAAAATACATATGCAATGATCGATACAAAATACATTTACTACAGTCTGAAAAGTGTATTAGAAGAGCTGAATGATTGTTAAAATTTACATAAAAAACGAAACGACATTCTGCAGACGACTTACCAACAATGTTCTCACTTAGATCTGAGGATACTCATTGTAATATGAGTGAAACGTTGTCATACAAGACATTTTTGACGCGGTCCATACCGGAAGAAGATTGTAAAAACATAATGGACTAACCAACAAATTAAACAAATAATCGCATGCGTTCCTGATCGGTTAGACAAAGCTGTAAGATTTTGTTGGTAAGTTTTTAAACGGTTAAAGAGATCAGTTAAAAAATTCTAGGTCACAATTGCTCATATTAACTTGGATAAATTTATTTGCTCTTTTTGGGAATTTGAAAAATCACTAAGTTTCGATCAAAAGATTATTAAAAATTTGAGGAAATATAAATAATTAAATAAAATTAAAAAAAATATTTAATTGCCTACAATTTTGGAAATAACTACATCCTCTCTACCAAACTCATTTTTTGTACAGTCTTCCCAAATACATGTCTTCCCACCTCTCATTTTCTTATCTTACGTTCTTACAATACTTTTTGTATCATTTTTAGATGTTTTATGTCCACCCTTAGCTTAGAAAAGCCTTACGCATGGGCGTGAACCGCTTTTGTAAATTAATTATAATTCTATCGGTTACAAAACTGTAGCATCCTCTCTCTTACAGGATGTCATACAGTGTCTCCCGTCTCCCGTCAACAAGAGCCACCTACATCTCTATAGGGTATCATCCACTACCAGTTCGCGTGCTTCCATGCTATTTTGCACACCATCATTCCACGATCTCTGTGGTGTCCACCTGAATATCCGCTTCAACCATCGTTTGTGCCCCTTCTCATCAGATGAGACCAAACTACTAGAGCCTCCTTTTTCCAATACGAGCTATTGCATTCGTCTCCTAATCTTCTCATTACAGATTCTTTGCACCCATGCACTGTGTCTCAAGCATCCTTGTAGCAACATTTATCCCCCTTTAGCTACACAGTTCCAATCCACAGCGTAGCACCGACTCCACCATTGTCTTCCCAATATGTTTTTCGCCTATATGGACATGTGTCTGTAACGTCTACATAACATAGAAAAAAATGTGAACTTTGCATGTTAAAGATTTCCGAAACGATTGGTTCTGTTCTTCTCTCAGTTGTGCAACTGTAGTCAACCGGACTGGATTAACTCTCGAAATAATTACATTGTTGTTATATAATAAACGGATAACTTGTAATAAATTATACTACAGTTCTTTAATTTTAACGTAGAATTATGATAGCCTAAAAATGATGATAAATGTGTTTTTAAGTGTAACATGGAATCAGAAATGTGATAATTTCTGAACAGTAGTATGAAATAAGCAGGTTATCATGAAACTGGCGAATCAGTGTTTGATACTTACGATGTGACATCGTTGAGCTGAGGAACAAACAGAGAAGAGCCTTTCAGCAGTGATATGAATGGCCCGCTTTTGTTCCTCCCACGACTCACTGACTACAGTTTCAAGTGTACACGTCGTCAGCTCAGCAAACAAGAATCATTCACAATTTCTGTTTCATAAATTACTGATGTGTTAATTATAATTCAGATTATTATAAAATCAGTTTGTAAGAGGGATGCAAACACTCAAGTGTATATAGCTACATGATTGAGAAGAGTGAAGAGAGCTCTGTGTGTAGGAGTTGTATGACTTCGTCCCACGCTCGCTGTATCCACATCTCATCTACGTTTCACTTTTATTCGTACACGAATTACCATAATATACCTGGAACATATAATCTATAATGTAAAGTTTATTAGACTATTTCCATAAATGTAGTCTTCTTCTTAGGACGGCTGTACCTGTTAACAGTTAAGCTATGTTTTAGTAAGGATAAGTATAATGTTATGTGAAGAAGTTACGGCGGTCAAAACTCAAGCAGCATACATATTAATAAAAAAGAATTAATTATTATAAGTGATAAATAATTTTATTTTGGATATTAGGAATTCTGCTTAAACGAGTGTTAACATTATCATTGAAGGGAAATAGCTTGTTAAAAGTGGGTGCTTCTCAAGTTAAATCGATATATTTCAAAAAACTATTATAATTTGCTTATATTTTTTATACTTTAGCTACAGTCTTCATTGTCTTAATCCATTTCTCCAAAGACAAATACACAGAGGTGAATTTTCTAGTCGTTTACAATGTATTGCAATTGTTCATTGTTCACTTATTTATCACTATTTCTGTCCTTTACCTCATGGCGTTTTTCTTTATTTCGATTGACTGTGTATGTATAATCTTCATAAAATAAGTAAGTGCTGTTTGTCGTAAGCGTGGTAAAGTTTATCTGAAGTTGTATTTCAACAGAATGAGTCTGAAATAATTTATATTTCTACTCATGAACAGGACTTTAATTATTGTTGTTAACATAATTTATCTAACTTCCTTATCGTTCCTGATGACATATATGCTAAAATAACTATTGATGAATTTACTAATTTATAATTTTTTAATTTTAATCTTGTTGGAAGGAATGCGCTTAGAATGTACCATAGATTTCTCAGTTTGTCTTCAATAACTAAAACTTGAAAATGAATACATTTTTACATTCACTTCTAAATATATAAGCCTACACAAAAAACATAAAGTTTTTAAGGAACTAACAAACTGAATTTGTAATCTTTATGACGTTTCTGTAGATTAATTGTTATTTGTAAATCAAATCTGATGTAAAATTTTCTAAGGGATAGGCCTATTTGTTTTTAAAATTCCCAGGTTCTAAACTATTGTATGTTAATTAATTAAGACATATTATTAAGTAAATAAGTCTTAATTGGATGTTAAGCCTAGACAAGTGGATATTAAGTAATGCAAATAATACAGATCAACAATTGTGACGAAGCAGACAAAAAAAACAAGATTGGATTTAAATCAAGAAGGTTATTCGAAAATTCCAAAACGCCATTAGTGATTATTTGTAGCGAATAAGGCTATACCAAAAGCTAGAATTTGTAGAAACATTTGTAGGAAGGTAAAGTGACGAAGTCAAATAAAGATAGAGAAAATAATTCTAAAAATTTTGGAATTTGTTGAGGAAGTGAAGAACAGAAAACTAAAATGAGTCATGTGTTAGCATGTTTGTAGCCTACAGTATCTTTTATTGCAGTTTTGCTTTTGAGTTCATTAATTGAAAATTTCATGTTCACTTACATACACCCATGTAATTTTGAAATTTCTTTTTTATGAATTATTAAAATAGAAGTTAGGAGTTGATATTCACGGTTAATGAACGTATTTCGGACTGGAGACCAGGTGAGATTATTTGCTGGCTACACCGTGGTTGATTTCTATTGTAATACCCGTATAAGTTATAACATAAACTTTTATTTTGGGATGTGAAATACAGTTAATACTTTGAATGTATTTAAACGTGTCAGTATAATATACGCTGCTGATAACACAGCGATAACGAGTTGAAAGCAGGCTGAATGGAGCAGTACGTAATGTATCCTATGCTGACGTCACATAATAATGAATGCAGAGTTTTTAAACAGAAGATTACGGCGTCATTGTTTCCAGATAGTGACCCAGGCGAACAGCTGGGCTAGGTAGGTTAAAGGCTAGGCAGATCTTGTCAATCAAACGGTAGCCACTCCCTCCGTACCCACTTTCGAAATATTCTTTTAACAAACGCTGGGTTCAACTTCCGTAGGTCATCAGACGTTAAAATAAGCGTAAAGTATACTAAATGTTATTGATGGATTTCATTAACACGGATAAATAACGATCAGTGTTGCGCTGTAGAAACGGTGTACAGATTTCAAAACATAAGCCATGTGAATGTGTTCGTTGCCTAACTTGTTCGATTATCGCGTAATTTTACTAAATAATGGCTGACCTTATGTGAACAGTTCTGTCATACCCTGACATGTTTAAACGTTCCGTTTATATTATACTATGAAAGTGATAACAGTAGAGCAACTAAAAGAAAAAACCTTTTGCGCTACGAACGCGCGCACGAACACACAAATTGTTTTATAGATATTATTATATAGAAAACTGACATCAGAAATTGCTTTATTCCACATGGCATTTTCGAAGACTTTCTGTGTCCTCGTCCTCAGAACAACTCTGAGAAACAAAGCTTTCTCTACCAATGGGACATGGAAAGTCTGTGTTTGCATCTGGAAAACTAAGAAAGTTCTTGTGATTTTTTTTATAATTAATGTAATAAAATATATGTCTGTTAGGCTTTTATTCGTATATTTCATGCAGGTTTCCGTAGGCTGAAGCAGGCCTATTGAAATTCTTGATTTTTCGGTTCCTCTGCTTGTCTTCTCACCGTCGTTTCAAATCTTGTCCTCTATGCCTGATAAAATTCCGAGGAAGACACCTGCATAGGTGTCGAACCGGCAAGCAGAAGACAAGAATAGTGCTGAGTCACAGTTCAAAGATAGACAACTGTTTATCAGTTTTATTAGATTGTTAATTCTAGCAATTGTTTTGACTCGGTCACATCGCACTCTACTTTCTGTGTACAAATAATAGTTGTACAAGTACCAGTTGAACAACGCTCACTTTGAATAGAAATGACGTTTTGAATTTTTGACTTGTTCGATTAACCAATCATACTCGACAATTACTCGCTAGGCTAAGCATGATACCAAATACTCGTTACCAAAATGCAGCATAAAAATATCTGTTAATATTTGTTGGCCCTCTAGCTATTTGTTTCAATACAAAACACATTGTTTTCCACATGTGAAACAATTTAAAGCATTACAAAATTGTAAACAAAGAAAACAGAGAGGGAAGAAAAAATTCATTGAAAAACAAATTAATATAACAAAATGCAGAAAGAATTTACAGCTGTATGACACGTAATTTTGAGAAAAAATTTTAAAAATCTGCTAAATTAATTTTATTTGAGTTTTGTATCTTTGACTCGCAAGTATCTTTGACTTCACCTTAAGCCTATTTGGCAAATAAATTATGTCCCAAAAGGCAAAATGAAGTGAAGGTACACAAATATTTAAGAAACAAAGTTTAAATGTGGCCATAAACATGTAACATTTTCAGACTAAAACTAGATGTAAGAGTAGCAAAAATATAACTGCACCAAACCAATCGAGAATTCGGAAAGTACGTAAGATGATATCGTCTTTTACGGTATGTCTTCCTTTTCGGTTTTATTTATATTCTAGAGTAAGAGAAAAGTGCAAGTATTTTTATAGTTACTCAGTTATTGTTAGTTTGAAATTATCTATTACGATTTCAGGTATATCTAATACCTCCTTAAACTATTACGATTACGTAGATATCTATTACGATTTTTGAGCGGTGAGTATTCATAAGATTTTACTTTATAACTAGTTTATACGTAATATGAACATAAGCGTAATATGCATAATACTTATTTTGGCATACAATAAATTCAGTAAATGTGAAGACAGGAAGATTAAGAAACTGCGGAAATATCACGGAAATAATAAATGTTTTGGAAAACAGGGTAGTAAAAAGGATAAGGGCATTTGAACCGATAGTGTTACAAATAATTAGTAACATACACGACAAACTTATGAAATTATTATTTGTGAACAATTAGTTTGTTATAGCCTACTTTACAGTGTATACTTTTATAGACTACTTATTGAGTGTGGGAACTGTGTTTGTATCGGGAGCTTGTTTTTACAAGTATGCAATTCGTCTGCTCCTCCGTTCTAATTTTCTAGAGTTCTTATTTTTTATTCTTGTATATTATTTATCCCATTTTTTGTACTATTTGTTAAACATACTTCCTCTTCGGCTCCATTCTGTCGGTCTGTTTAAATGTCCGTTCAAAATTCTACTGTTTTTCTTCGACTGGCCACCACATCGTTTATTAATCGTACAAACTACATATTTCATTGAAGTCTATGTGACAATATAGTTTATACAGTCTATGTGAATGTAGTTCTCTTATCATAAAGAATGTTTTTACATTTTCTCTTTTCTAGTACTTAGATCGCAAAATATGTAAATTCATTCAAAGAAAATTCAAAACTTGGTTCTTCCACTTACGCGAATAATATGTTATTCGGTTGTGTTAAGAATGTGTTAATAAAACCTGGTAAATAAATAAGTACTCACAGTAATATTTTATTTATGATGTTTACAATTATTTGTAAAACAATCAGAGACAAAATTGAAGAAATGCTTTGTTTGAAACGTGTACATCGCAACTATTGATTGTACACTTCGTTAACGTGGCTGATAACAATAGTTACAAACGGAGTGTAGGTACACAAGAACAGTGCGGAAACAATAGACGTGTATGTGTATCTATTAATCATCATCATTCACACACACACTCCGGTGCTGGTGTGGGTGTCCATTGTGATCAAGCATAGCCCGTTAATATTACAATTATATTATGACAAAGTTATGAAAGAGATTATTGAAGAGCTCCCATTGTCTGTGGTAATTGGTACTGTGATTTCTCAGCGTGGCGTAGGTTCATTATCGGGTTTTAACCGTGTCTCAATGGAGTCACTGTTTGGAACTGTCGGCGTTTAGCCTTACCTCCAGCTGTATCCAACGCTCGGAATTGTGTAATACACGTAAGTCAATACAGACCTGTTGAAACTGAATTATTCTGTGTCTCCACATCTGGCTATTTTAGTCAATTCGTGTCACCCACCAATAACACATTACTTACAGTTTGTTTTCTTTGATTTCCTCTAGTCTTCTTCTCTACGAAATTACATCCGTCACTTCAACAATTAAACAATAGGATTATTCTATTTTTGATTGTTTAATATGACTTCATATAAAGTGATGCCTTGTTGATATGTTCTTTCAATTGTTTATAATGTACTAGCTGTTACCCGCGGCTTTGCAAGCCAATATTGGACTTTTAATAAGTATTTTAATATAATTTTTATTGTCTATGTCTAGGCCTATATGGCGTTCTGTCAGCTCGTGTAACAATTTTGTACTCATTAGTCAAATTCTCTCCAAAGCTGTTTTCAACACTTGTACTAAATTATTATGTTGGTGCAACAGCCTTTGGAGATTTAAAAGTACCCGTTTATAAAGCTTTTGGAGATATTTATAAAGTACCTGTTAAATCAAAAACGCAAAATTCTTTATTTTATTTTAAGTGTTACTGTGCTAGAAGCATTGTATAACACATAAACGTTATGTTTTCCTCAACCATGGATTTTATTTATTTCAGCAGTAAACTAAAAACCAAAAACCGTTGTCACCTAACTTCACAAATGAAAACAACACGTATTTCTGCTTTGCATTAAGTAGCCTATAGGACAATTTACAATTAGTAGGCCTACACTTCTTCTTTTCCACATCGTAATATATCGATACAGTCGCATATTATATAAGCATCAAAAATAAATGGATAAGTTTATTTAACCATCAGGAATGGATAAATGTACAGTTCCGATGCCGCTAAATAGGTTTTGTTTACTTACTTGTTACTATGGTAATTAATTCTGGTCTCCATGGTGTCGATGACATCTTTATACGCGTCAACGAAAGGGCATAATTAAAAGGGCCTAAATCGTGCGAACGGGGCAAAGTATCAAATTATAAGTTACACAGTATTTTTGCCTTGTGTCAAAGGTTACCTGTGCAAAATTTGGTGGCAGTCGGTGTAACGGTGTGGATTTCTATTCAGTACCCATAAATCCTCAGAGTTTGAGTTTTATATAGACTATATAGACTGTTTATTTTCAGGTTGCGGAAAGTCTCTTAAAACGTTTTTACCTACGTTAGCGGTCGCCTAATCGTTTCGCGAACGGTACACGACTTGCTTCAGTTTTACTATAAAATAAGAAAACAGACTGTACAAAGAAGTCAATAAAGGTAATGAAGAGGGCATTAAAAAAACCAAGTGTAATTTACTAGTGACAGGTCCAAGAGTTTACGCTGAAGTGTTGAAACAATACACTGTAGTACAGAGAGAGACATGCTGGGCCGGGTATCCGATGTTATCTGTATCAATATCGGATGTCGGGCGCATGTGCCGAGCGGCCTGGGCTCCTCCGTAAGGTGATCCCGTTTGTCTGAGCCGCTGCTTGATTTGTCAACCTGATTACTACCGGAACAAAGACACCCTCACCCACACCCTGCCTCCAGTATACTTTTTGTTAAATTTTTACGGATCGATACACTGTATAAGCGTGTTAATAAAACCAGTATCATATGTGTATAACAAATCCAAAATGGTATTTTTTATATTCTGTAAACTTAAGACACAAAATTTTAATAAATTTTATAAAAATGTCACATATGTGTATAGTTTTTTCGCATTATTTTAATCCACTCGTATATATATCTACATTCATAATTTGTGATTTATGGTCTCCAAGTCGCGTTATTGAAATAAAACTTATAGTTTACCTTATTTCTTTTCCATCTTGCAACTTCGTTATATGTCATACACGACATGTTTCGGGAAACATGTTCCCATCTTCAGGTTTAAAAACTGTTTGTTCTCACATGAAGAACTTGTCAACGCAAATAAAAACTTATACTAACATCATTAAAATCATTGTGTGCGATGATTGTGACATGTTTTACATTGGCCAGACAGGGAGAAAATTTAAAGATAGATTTAGTGAACACATACCGAAGGGGAGCATTAGATATACTACCTCCAACTTCGCGTTACATTTGATTAATAATAACCACGGATACACTAGTTGCGCCAAAAATTTGAAACCGTTACATATTTGCAACAAAGGGCGAATTATGAGCGCTTTAGAAGAATTCGAAATCTACAAAGCATCGAGAACACAAAAAAACCTAGTGCTCAACGATCAATTGTCGTTTAACTGGAACAGCTTGTACGATACTGCGTTACAACATGTTTGTTTATCAGATTATGGACAAATGAGAAATCAACAGTTGCGATTATGAACCCGAACAGTGCGCACTGATTCTTCGCGCGGTACGTTATTAATGTAGTGTGTTTTTAATGATGTTAGTATAAGTTTTTATTTGCGTTGACAAGTTCTTCATGTGAGAACAAACAGTTTTTAAACCTGAAGATGTGAACATGTTTCCCGAAACATGTCGTGTATGACATATAACGAAGTCGCAAGATGGAAAAGAAATAAGGTAAAATATATCTACAATTTTTTTCTAAACATGTTGATGTAGGATAAATTTATATGTAGGCCTATAGGCTATTCCATACCGAATGCAGTCTCCCCAAACTTACACCCGGTGGTAAAGCTACGTGGGAGGCGATCAGGGGGATCCAGAACTATTGAAAATTTAACTAGTACTAAACACTTAACTACTTCTAACCCAGGTGCGTGTATTAAAATACAGCGTATAAATAGTATATGGGAAGAATCTTAAATATCTCTTTTGTCCTGAGGAAAATGGGGAGTCTAATCTTCGAGCTAGTCTCGTCCAACCATCCCAAGAGCACACAAATATTTAAGAAAAAAGTTTAAATATGGTTTCTTCCCCCCCCCCCCGGAACAGTTTCTAGTTACGCCACTACTTACATCGATAAGAAATTTGTTTAAAAAACACTGTTTAAATATTTCCATAATAGTTTAACAATGACTTCATAAAGCCATTACACTGTCACACACACACACATAGCCTATACATATTGTTTTCTCAAAGGGATGTGGCACCAATCAAAGGAAAATATTGTTTTATTGATTATCGTGTAAAATTGTCTGCGTATGAACAAATTCTGTACAACTCAAATAATGAAGTGCGTATGCATGCTGCTTTATAAACTGTTAATTAATCTCTTGATTTGCTCTTTTCCGAAAAAATATTCTATTGTCTATCAGCGTTAACTATAGCACACAGCACTAGACTCAGTTTTACAAAAGTCATACCTATTCGTGTATTCGACGAGATATAATCATTCCGCACTTGATTACAGAGTAGACCTATTGATTTGGAACCCAACGGGTTAGACAGCAATCTGTTTACGCCTGCTTCACGTGGTAAAAAGACTTTCATGTTTGGAACACGGATAAGACTGAACAATAATAATCAAATCTTTATACTTTTACAGTTTTTATAAGCTATTTAATCTTCTGATTAATGAATAATGGCGTAGATTGTTTTGTGGCATAGATTTGTTTTGTTTTGCTAGACGTGCTTTGGTAGGCCTTAAATATCATACTTTTTAGTTTCATTCGTGAATGAGCGTGAATTAGTGTAATATGTGAATAATTCTTTTTCACTGCCTCTTTATTAAAATTTATTACCGTATTGAGATAAATACAGGGTCTTTCCATCTCTAATTCATCAGGATATTTCTACAATGATCTATTTTAATTGTATTTTAATATGTTGCTTGAGACTCTATTTTAAAGATATACTATTTCTCTTTTTTCTTACGCACGCACACGCACACACACACACGTGTGTAAGCCTACATTAGGTAGGATTATATTATATTAAAATATAAACATAAAATATAAAATTTATTTTACGTATACTTGTACTTTAAAGTTACTATCTAATTTACTAACCTATAAATATAATATTATAGGGCCTATAATATGATATAATAAAAATGTATAATATATACAATAATATAATCCACCATAATACTTGTAAAACAATTACGCTAAATACAATATGAATGCATGACTGCTTACTGGTTGCGTATTAATTGTCTTTTAAATTTCATATTACTGTATATACGAAATACAATCTTATTTTATAAATTAGACTAAAGTAGTTAATGGATTAAAAATTGCTAAACTAACTAAGAGTTAAAATATAGTTTCCATGCTATAATCCGGCTGGGATTTTTAACAAAATTAAACATAAGTAATATTTTGGATGTTTTAGATCACAATTATTGGGCTGGTTTTTGAGTCTTCAGGTTTTTTAAAATTAAAACTGTCTATAAATTATGTTTTGGAACGTAATTAGGCCCTATCCATGGTTTGCTTAAATTGATAATCGATGAATTGATAATAGTATATTTAGACAATGAATACACCGTACGCTCATCAAATCCTAGTTCATATTAATTATTTACTCGATATACAGGAACGAGTTTAGTTGTGGAAACGCTACGTACAAAACGTACCCATTTTTGAAATAATTTATTTATTAACATTCATAACGAAAACCTATGTTATAAAGATACATTTAGAATTGTGAGCAGTTACAATTACATTTTGTATCAACGATAATTTAAATTTACGTGTGTGTCCTTTATAGCCTATTTCTTGTACATTAGATATTATATATAGCTATTTCATATTATATGAAATACAATTTTATTTTTTATTATACTACAATAATTAACAGGTTAAACTATAGTTAACGGCATTTATAACACTTTTTAAGTTATACGTATATCGTTCTTTAAATACTTGTTCAAAAATAAAACTATTTATTATTCATGCGGGCATTCAATACCTATCAGGGCTACTACGGAAGGCAACTGTGTGCGATAAAAAAAGCCGTGCACACGTATAATGGTTTAGCAACAGCTTTATTTTAAAATTAGATTTTATAAATACACTTGTCCGCTTTAATTCTGCCAAAATACAGTGCGATATTGAGTTTCTGGGATACGGTGCCCAGCTGCCGGACTGCGTGTCGTACAGGTGAAATCCGAGAACTTCAAAATCAACGCCAACCGCATAAAAAAAAACAAAAACAAATAAATAACATGTGTGCAACGGCACCGCCTTTCAACTATATATGGTTACACGGCTGGAGCGGATCACGTATCGGATGTCTTCATTTTCATCTTCATCCGAACGATGCACAAAACGATAAACCTGTAAAAAATGAAAGTAATTTTAAATTATCCGCAAAAATGGCATACATGTGCTGAAGCCACAAACAGGAGGCGGCTTGCGTTTCGTTGTAGCCTATGTATCGCGGAAATAATTTAGGAATGTAGGTAGGCCTACAGTCTTATGTTCCAGGTAACAGAAACAGTTAACTGGGTAACGGCAAGCTCGTAACTCCGAGCTGTTTTTAGTAAATATTGATTAACATGTAATTTCACGCGTTAATAGACCAATATCTATCTGGATTTGTAACGGAATGAGGAGGCTATAATGTGACTTCACTGTAACTGCCTGTCTATGCGGATCTCTAGTGCCGCGGTCTCTCTCTCTCCCTCTCTCTCTCTCTCTCTTACCATTACCCACGCGCGCGCGCACAGACACACACACACAGCAAGTTCACTCACAGGGATATATGTTTAACTGGTTATATTTTTTAACTGATTCGACGTGAATTAATTGCAATATTTATTCCTTAATAATAATTATATATCGATGCACATTTTCTACGTCAACAAGGCTGGTGGCTCCACGTTGGTATATCGATGATAAAATATAAATGATAATATTAATAATAATCATTATCATCATAATATCAGCTGTAATAATACAAGTTATTATTATTTCTAATAATTATGATTTGTGGCTAAGTTCATCTCGTTATTTAAGTGAGCAGTCTCTGTAATTTCAACTTTGTCGTGTTTGCTTGCTGAACTGATACTTGTCATGTTCCGGATGAGGCCTTTCAGTGTTTCAATCATGTTCCGTGATTTAGCCTTTAAGTCCTAAACCACGACTTAGTTGTCAAAGTTGTGGCAAGTTTTAAAGCTAAAGTCCATCGTTTGACTTGAATGTGCAATAAATGTTTCTGTGTTTAGGTAAGAGGACTCAACGCTTTGTGTAATTTTTTATAGTAGAATCTAGAGTTTTGTTAGAAAAAGTGACTCTTACAGAAACGTGTGATGTCAAAACATGTTTTTATTTCAAAATACAATAATTAGTATTATTTAAGTATGGTTTAAAGTGCATCAATTATACAAATCAGTTTACAAATTGAAGTAACTCTGGTCACAGTTTTAATTCTGAGTGAGGATGATTAATTAAAGCAAAACGTTGGTGGAGAAAATAACTACAAAGCTAAAGTTTTGACGAAATATGCCGAATCTGCGCTTTAAAAAGATAACGTAACCCTAGAGGGTATAAGCTACCTACTGTGTATAATTGAATAGCCCAGTTGATTTCCACAATCAGCAAAACTTTAATAATTAGGTGTTTCATCAGACTGGTACAAATGTAAATACATTTAGTTATAGTGTACAGCTTATTATATATGACATTTGACAATAATTCACGTTTCGCCACAGCGTTTACGAAACCTGGTTCTGTGTTGGTCGGCAGCACCGTTGTTACATTCAAACGTCATCAATTAAGACTCACATGTTTCTTAGAATTCAAGTTTGTTTGCTTAAGTACTACAGAAAAGACGGATTCGCTGGATAATGATAGAAGAGGGGAGAAGACACAAGGCTGAACTGAAGAGACGGTGGCGTCTTGGAGTGGGCTCCGCTTGAAATTGGCGACAACTACTGGTCTAGACTCGTTGTGCAAGTCATCACCTCCGGCGGCTCCGGTACCTCTCATCTCCACTAACTTTAACTCTGTACAACGTAATTGAATCGCTGGCAAATATAAAATTGTATCAATTTGCTGATAATTCGGTGTCTTTGTTTTTTGTTATTAAATACAAACATTTGCTACGAATATAATTTATCATAAACAAAGAATTGTAGTAAAGTGAATATACTGTATTTAAAACAATTAACGTTTAACTGTGATAGGAAAACAAACACATCACACACACACACACACACACACACACACACACACACACACACACACACATTGTTCCCTCATTTCTTGCATCTGCGTATACAAACTCCAGTTAATGACAAGCTATGAGCGTTCTCTGTGTAACGGTCTGTCAGTTCAGAATTTAGTCTGAGTAACCGTGAACTGACAAATAATAAGAAAATTCTACAAAAACTTGGTCAGTTACTTTTTACAATTTAAATTTTCAGCAAATTTTATTTTTATTTTAAAAAGATTTCAACGGTTGTTCAAGGGAAAACACAGACGTGACCATGCGCGCTCGCGCCTCCGTTCACAATCCTGCATTCACGTGACTAAACATCAGTTAAATTAACTGCTTACAAACTAACTGCGGTAGGCTCTGCCGTGTTGTCTTGACTGCATGCTTATTCAGCTCGCCATATTATTTTGCTGTAAAAATAACAATAATAATATAAACTCGCTATAATTAACTATCATTTTAAAATTATTCTTGAATAAGAATAAGATAAGTCACGATTTCATGGTTATTTTCTCACTAATAGACAGTGAAATTAAAAAACTAATTATTATATTCATGTATGTAAACAACTTTCCTAGAGGCTACTGTCTGTTGCTAGGTTTAACGGACGCGATCTGTGCAAGTGATTTTAGTGTAGACAGATAGGGACTTTCAAAACCTACTCTTGAACTTAAACAGAATATTAAATGTGTCCCATACTCAGATTCAAACCCTTCAGCGAAATGTGAGTTTGTGTTGTCAGCTTATACACCTTTCGTTTGGGCAAATTTTGTAAAATCAAAATTCAGCTTTCCTTAGAAAATGCCTTAGATCCCCTCTATAATTTACTATGACTAATCAGTGGTCATGGCAACTTCTATTTCACCATCGAGCTTGAGACTTACCTAATAACATTAGTAAATAAAAGTCTTAAAAAATATACATAGGTCTATAGCCTATAACCTGTTCTAAATATCCAGTCGATATGTTTGTAGGTAGATCTATTCATTTCCGCAGGCCGAGAAAACTTGACTAGTTTTACGGTGCTGTTTCCCGAAGCCTGTATAACATCTGATACAGTCAGGATATTGTAGCCCAATTTTCCGCAGGCTTACAGCACGATGTTTATATTCTGATAGCCTGTATTATGTTTAGTTATATTTATATTGACGATTATATCAATAGTATTATATAATAGTTTTAAATTAATGTCTTGAATATTTTTGAATTTTGAGGTTTATGATTTCATAATAAGTATATGTTGTAAAATTGTTTATTTTATGTCACGTGTTTTAATAAAAGCCTATAATTTTGGATTTAAAGTATTCCTTTAATGTTATTTTTCAGAAGGTTAACGGTTTTAATTTAGGCTATATTTAATCTATAGTTAATAAAGAATAAGATAATATAGTTTAGTTGTAATCATTACTAAATATAAAAATTATTATTACATACCTTAATAAAATAAACAGAAATATTTATTAGTAGGCCTATATACTTTATACCATACACACTAACACACACGCTCGCACACAAACATATTCATATAGGCTTACATATAATGTTAATAATAAATAATAGCCTATACATTTTTTATTTTTATAAGCAAGAATATATTTTTTACTGTTTTTAAAATGTTTCGACAGTTTTAAATTACTGTAATCATCAGAAAGGCCCATAATGTACAAAAAATTGTAAAGAAATTTATTTACGATTGATTGTACATTATAGGCCTATCTCTGAAGATGACACTAATTAAAACTCTCGAAACATTTTAAAAACAGTAAAAAATATGTTCTGTTTACAAAGAAATAAAATATTGTTTATTATTAATTTAAATAAGAAGAATATGTGTGTGATTATGAATGTTAATTTGTGAATATAGGCTAGCAAGAAAATGAACTGAACCAAGTATATGTAATATTGAATACTGACTGATTGAGTCTAGAAAATTGAAAATGTAATCTTTGTTTTATAGTGTTGTGTTAACCGTGTCAAATCACTGTCGATGTGAATTACCTTCTGTTTGAAAACGTATTGTTGGCAGATGTCGCTGATGAATTAACACCAACCAAAATAAGTTAGGCCCATAAGTATTGTTGCAGCAGTTAAACGTATTGAAAGTCATTAGCAGCCTGTTTGAATCTTCATTCATAATTAACGTGAACTGGCTGTAACAGTACAGCACGCGCGTGGCTCGTAGGCGAGCGACGGCGCGTGTGGGCGTGTGGGTACGATACAACGGTCGAGTCGAGTTTGAAACAAAATATCCAGTTGCAGCAAATTGGATTGGTTTTGAAGGCAGTGAGGCTTGATCTAAGTTGTCAATCCAATTGTCCGAAATAAAGAAAAGAAGACGTAGGTAGGGCCATTAGTGACCGGAAGTTTATAAGGCTATGGAACAATGTGGCGCCGTTTGTGGTAATGATGGCGTCGATCAATGAATGGCCTCGGTTTGTTTTTCTCAAGTGGGTTCTGCTCCCCTCAGAAGCAAACAACCCAGTCAAAAGTATCGCATCTTTAAACAATCATCAGTTCCTCAGACACAGACTGTGTGTTTTGGCTGAACAACAATTCCGCTTTTTCTCTTCTTTTCTCCCTCCTGTATAATTCTTTTTGTCTTCGGCAGAGGAAAGAGACTCGTGGGAAAGTTATTATGACTGTTCGTAACATAAAAATACACTGCCTGCCAAAGGGAAATGAGAATCACTTACTGCACTATTTGCTCGGATTAAGTGACTCGGTGGACTGGCTAGAGTACTATGATCCTCCTGTTTGTACATAAACTACTGATAAAAGAGACATATTTACTTAAACTACTGTGCATCAAAGCAAGAGGGTCCGAAGTATAACATGCATTTGTCCGTCTTATTTGACAACTGAAACCTATTCGTAAATTTCAGCTAGGAATGAAGGTGTCGTAACTACACGAAGCTCATTTTCAGTTAGCATTAGAAGAGTTAAATTTATGCTTCAACGGAAAATAGCTCGAATCCTTGTTTCTGAATATTTATAAGAGAACATAAATTTAATTTTAAACTAATAATTTTTATTTTCACATTTAATATACAAAATTAAATTATTATAATTGTTTTGTCGCGGTTACTTGTTTCGTTTTATTACGGACGTAAGACTTATTATGTTTAACTTTTGTGTAATTTTTACGTTATTAAGATCTTAATGGCTTTCTTGTACGTTTTTGTATATCACCCACATGACAAAGTTAATATCAAAGTGCAATATGCACATGTATACCTTTTTTGTTTTTTATTTGTATTATATAATACGTAATTATTATCATTATTCGATTGCTGCTGCTTGTCCTAATATCCTACAACAATTACTACTACTACTACTACTACTACTACTACTACTACTACTACTACTACTAGTGACATCAACATGGTTTTATTATTATAAGGTTTATTATTATAAGGCCTTCTGTTAAGTTTTCAGATTGCTGTCCGTTACATAGTAAACAGTTTACTTATCGCGGTTTTTCATTTTTCTGAAAAATACTGATGTTTAAAACGGCCGATACAACGGTAACTTGGTGCGAAGAAAACCATCCATTTGCCGAGTAGTATTACTATCTATCCATTCATACTACTAGTAAGCTCCTTGAGTCGCAGAACTCGCTCGCTATTTTGAGCGAAATATATTTATTATTATAAAAAATCAATTAATAAACCTTAGGTACTTTTTAAAATTTGTGAGTAAAGTTCTTCATTCTTCGTATAGTCTATATGATTCTTAACGTTATCAAATGCGGAGTATCAAAGTTATTTACTCTACATACAAACAAATCGTACGGTGTTGTAAAGGACCGCCCCACATAGGCTTTTACAATTTTTTCAAAAATTCGACTTACATTTCCTAGCCCATTGTGCCCTAAAATTAATTAATTTTCAAAGTAAACACTACACTCGAATTCTCGTTAAAATTCTCTTCAGTCTGATATCCGGCAAACATTTTTACAATTTATTCAACATTCTGATCCTTTTTTGGGCCCTAGTCTCCTAAAATTTTGAAATTCCAAATCTGAATTTTGATAAAAATCATCTACAATATTATACCCACATGGATTTTTACATTTTTATTTTTTTAATTTTGATTCCCACATTTTGCCTTTCATTTATTTTTTGGTAGAGGGGGCGTATCTCAATAGCTGTAGGAATCTGTGGGATGCGTTGGACATATGTGCCCAAGTTTTATGAAAATCGGTTGATTCATTCAAAATGTATTGTAAGACATCACTTCCCCCAAATAAAAAGACAGGCAAACGCCAAAAGTCGACTGAAAACTGAGAACTCGCTTAGCTCGTACAATTATCATTTTCATTGTTATGAAGAAACGTTTTCCCCAAGTTAGTAATCTTGCCAGTAGTAAATAATTTAGGAATGTAGGTAGGCCTACAGCCTTATGTTCCAGCTGACAGAAACAGTTAACCTGGTAACTTGGCCTATATAATAACATTAATAATGTAAAATTCATTTAGACAGTGAGTTCCATTGTCTTCTTAGTCGCAAGACTCCATGCCTGAAGCGTCGTCAGTATAGTCTGGTCAACTGTTTGACTTTACACAACACGATCTTGAACCTTGCGAGCAGCCTCACGTGCTGGATTCTCAGTTGCACTTTTTTTTATCCAACCATTTACTAGGGTTAATCTACCTTTTATCTGGGATCTGTTTTACTATATAATTTTATAATTATATAGTACTATATTTTTTTAATTTTATTTTACTATAATTTATTGTATCTTCTTATCTCCTGATGTGACCAAAGTAACTTACGTTTACAGTCGATGATAAATGCTGGTTAATCTTTACCTCCTTTAAGAGGGAGGAATTTATTCGACGGACTACTCAAGTATAGACACCACCGAATTTTAAAAACAGAGATTTTCTAGTAGTAGAGATTTGCTGCATTTAGTAGTGCAGAGAATAGTAAAGTAAGATTCATTCTGCTATTGCAGTAGACATACGTCTCCTCATCACTGTCAATCTCTTGTGTTTGAAGCAAGCGAACCCATTTACTCATAAATAGCCTACATTCCATTCAGTCAGTCATAAAAGTCTATTCACATTTATTATTAGATTCTTTTTTTATATTTAATATACGCATTAGAATGGAGCTCTACACTAGCATTTTACTGTGCTTACTGGCTTATATTTTAGTAGTCTTCTTCAACAGTGCTTCACGGTTGAATGTGCTTCATCCACCGTGTGTGTGTGTTAGAAAAATGAATATTTTTTTATGCCAACGAAAACTGCCCAACTTAAGCACATAATTTCAGAGAATTATTCGCACTGTAGTGGTTTATGAACTGATCTAGTGTCTGTGCAAAGAAATAACGACTGCTATGTTTTGGTATTTCAGACTCAAATCTTTACGTGGCGTTTGAAGTGTATATACTTAGTCCTGAGTTGTTTAATTCACAGTTCATAATATGTGTTGAAATCGTCAATTTGTGTTGGCAATTTGCTAATCGTTTTATTCCGGCAGGAGCCTTTTGATGCCTCCATTGTTTTGACGACAAACACAGAATTGTAAATAAATACAGACAAATAATTATTATGCATGAAAAAATTCAATTCTCTGTTCAAAATTCAACTTGTATACCATGTGTATGTAATAAGATCCTCGATTCCACTCGTTTTCCAAATAGGTTTTCTGGTCGACTAGTGTTTTAGTAGTACCCATAAGCACTCAACCATTTAATTTATCCAGTAACACTGTTTTCTTGCAGAATAGGGTAGGATTTCAGAATGGTAAAGAAACCAAAAGTGAATAGCATATTGGGCAGTGGTGTAACTGGCGGCCCAGGACCCACAATGTTGGGGGGGGGGGGCACGCAAACATTTCCCTTAATTTTTTACGAATGGGTATAAGTCATTGAACTTATGAAAAACTACATTTCCCCGAATGTATTTAACATCAAAGGCAAATACACTTATATGTTTACTGTTATTTCCCAAGTACCTAATGATATGCTTTGAGAGTTTACATTATTTGGTTAACAGCACAATTCCAGTTAAGAATGCACCAAGGTCAATTAAGAATTGCATTTCAATTAATGTTATGAAATAAATATTTATATTTTCCTAAAATAAAATGCTTTTATATCAGAATATTTTGTCTTTAATTACAGTGCCAACATTAGTCCTATACTAAAATTATTACAAATTATAGCCCTAAAGCTTTAAGCAGGTGACAGAAAGTTGAAAGGTGAAATAGATTTTTGGTTTTGAAATAGTTCTGGTTTGAAAGTAAGACATTAGTTAATAAAGTGTACGATATAAAATTTAATATAAACATTCAGTGTCTTTATGATTTTAAATTTCATAAAATTTGTATTTTTTTAAGATGCATATAAGTTTAATAAATGACAAAATTATAATTGGTTGCTAGTGACATGTCTGATAATCAGTATTTTATTTTACACCGATCAAAGATATAAATATTACTAAAAACATATCAAACTATTAACTGAAACAAGTTATATTTTATTGTGTATGCATCATACAAGAAAGAACAGTTATTCTGTTTACTTTTAATTTTTATATTTATTTTATATATATTAATTTTACGTTTAATTTTAATAGTTGCCACAGTTATAAATAAGGAGGGGTTAGTATTCAAGCGGGAACAATCGCATGAATTAAGTAAGGGTAGTAGGGGGAGAGAAAAGATTACGCCATTGACAATGGGAATACAAATTGACATCAGTGATTACAACGAGTGGAAATAAAACTTATGTAAGTTTGTGTACGGCGGTGTATTATTTTACGCGAACAAGAAATGTAGGGAAATAGAAACAAAAAGATAGGTAGATTTGTGTGGTGAACATCACGTAATCGGTGTAGGAGGAAGGCGAAGCCGCTGTCTGGGTAATGACTCGTGCGTGGCTTACTATGACTATCTGGTGACGAATTGAGCCGGTTTTGATATCTGATGAGCGGTGTCGGAAGGCAGCGGAGCTTGTAACAACTCACGCCTGGCTGATATCTTACTGTAAATTATGCGTACCAGTAGCATACCAAGTGAATCGATGGACCTATTTTGAAAACGAGTTGATTCGAGTATCTTATAACCTACATAGGCTATAATATAGGCATATACAAGTACAGAATTGAATTTTCCATGCAATGTGTATTTATGCAGAACTCGTCAACCTAATTTCTCTTTTTTAAAAACAGTCAAACCTAATAAAAAATGATGGAATTAAAAAAATAATAAAGTAAGAATGTAAGTAGTGAGAAAAGCCTTGAGAACACGAAGAATCATTTTTTTGATACGTAGTAACAAAATTGTATCGAAGTGACCCTCGGCACTACCGTCCCAGGCGACGATGAGAAAGAAATGACAAGTTTGAAAGTTCTGCGTTACCAACGATGTTGTATAGACTACATCGTGTCTATAGCAAGCAAAGACGAATAGTTACATCATTTCTAGGGAACAAAACAAACATATCATAAAGCACAAAAACTACGAAATGAATTTTAAACTGCCACTACTGTGGGCCGTAGTACCAGTGGCATTGGCGCATTCTGTGTATCCATCTGCTATCTGAGTGCCAGAATTATAAGTGTAACACATAATAAATAGCATTTAGTCCCTACTATTCTATTAATACAATTTATTAGGAGAATAATCCTGGTGTGTTAATTAACGGGGTTAATCAGGTTGTCCTCATAAAAGCTGTCATTAACATACGTCATTCACAACGCAATTTGTATTGTTACTATGTCAGTATTATCATACTTCGATGTACAAGTAAGCTAAATTTAAGGAATCCATGTTATCGTGTCCTTTGTCACGTAAAAATTATAACTTACGTCAATTCTTCAACATATTGAAGTTTTAAACGTTTTAATTATTATCTGCAATGTATTGAACGGAAATTGTAGTTGAACTGGGATGATAAAATATTGTCGGATGTTACGTACTGAAGGATTGATTCTCAATAATCACATAAAACAAGCTTTGTTACTTCTATTTGACAATTTTGTTTGACTTTTAGTGTTTTCACTCGCCATATGAATTTTAATTTCGCCAAACATATTTTTATTTAGCAAATGATACTCGTTAGGCTACATGAACAATCTGTATCTTCTTGTATTTTCTTTTTGCGGTATAAATATACTATTGTTTCGTAATGTAAATATGTTTGTCTTTTACTTAAGGGTGCAGAATTTTAAAATAGAATTGTTAAAAATATAAAACAGATGAACAAACTGATTTCAGACAGCGGCGATTTTTTCGTAAGTTCGAAGCGAGTTTTGTCCCTTAAAGCAACTGAAATGTATTACAAGCAGAATGATCACTGTTGCACACCACTATATAAAAATTATCCCGATTAGCGCTTTCAATATAATTTTTATATAGTGGTGTGCAACAGTGATCATTCTGCTTGTGATTTCAACCACTAACACACATTTCTTCATTAAATGAAATGTATTAGTCGGAAGCAGAAACAGAACAAATCGTTTGAAGACTGATGATGCCTTCAAACGAACGAAATAAGCAAATGACGCATGTCCTTTATGTACTTGTTAGCTGTCAATGGAAATGTGAACGTGTACAATGACATGTCCGAAAGCAATAGTCGCCTATCTGCTGACTAAATGCACTTTAATGTTACACCTACACTTGACTTGATACAAGATGACAGAGTTTAATGAAAAGTATTCAAGTCTGCACTGTGGAAAACTAATCATAGTAAAAACAAAGTTTTTATACCCTTAAACGGTTTAGTGTCAGATATATATTGTATTTAATCGAACATAATGCGGATTGTGTCGAACCGAATGTTTCCGCTCATGAGTGTAGACATCCGCAGTGTGGATATCTACGTCTTTGACATAGACGATATCTAATATCGTCTTTGACAGCACAAAACTATCGAAGTGATAGGTTACACAATAGTTCTACTGTGCGTATGCTCAGCGATGGACCCAAAAAAGGGAAATCTCCCTTCCAAACAAATTATCCAAACTACATATTCCATATCTTACAGTAGATGACTCAAAATTATATTTTCCATGGGAAACTTAGTTTTAATTTTAACTTATTCAAAAAACGCAGTTTAAGAATTGCAAAATTTGTTTAACAATTTTTAAAGAATTTATCTATAAAGATATTTTTATCTTAGTCTTACATTTATAATGCGGATCATTTTTTAACGAGCAAACGCTGTTTTCTTTAACAGATGCAGCAGTGGCTTTTCCTGATTGGTAGGCTTAGTCTCTTCTCCAGCAATTATTCTCACCTTCAGATTTCTTCTCTGAATCCGCCACTGTGGCTGTTGAATGTCACTAGTCTCTTATGATGTGCGGGTGGAAAGATATTATAGTACCGAACTACTGTCCTCCAAAGAAGTCGATTAGAGGGTACATTAACAGTTTGGCTGTAGTAATATCACCGCTCTACACCTCTCTTGATCGGTAGGCTAATTCTATGTCTGCTTTAACCATCGGCTGTTTTTATTGGTAAACATATTTGATTTAGAAGAAATTGTTCACTTCTTCATAATATCGAATAAAACTTAATAGCCCCAGTTGATTTGAAACAACTGATTCCATTTCGTAATAAACAAATATTCTTCCTTGCAAACAGTTACAGCGGTAAACGTTTTTCGTACCATGTCGGCTATACCGCGGTCGTCACTCTCTGCGAAGGCTGGTAACTCTTCCAGAGTAATTAAATACTCGAATTCTTCACAGTAGAAATGATATGGATAGATACTCTGTGAAGACGGAACAGGCAAAGTACCTATTCCGTGAGGTGCAGAAGGAGAAGAAGTAGGGTATAGCCTACACAGTATGGTATAGAACTTAATTCCCTAGTATAACAGAATAAAACCATACTTAAAATAATACATGCAAACAAACGGCGATGCTTAATTGACTCTTAATACGCGTCAATTCATAGTGTATGTATTTATGAAGTTTCTGACTGCTATTTTCATTATGTCTGATATGATTGTCCATGTAGCACATGTTCATAATGTAGGCTATACGCTGTGTTGTGTACACGTATGGGATTCGGAGTTAGGAATTGGTGTGTGTGTGTGTGTGTGTGAGCGCGTGCTTATGATTGGAGCTTATGTTTCGATTTATTTGAAAAATGTGTACAATAGCACGTATACTTATTTTAATAATAAGAGCACCGTACTGAACATTGTGGCATAAACTTCGAATAAAATGAGAAACACCATTATCAAATAGTAACACTTTCCTAAAAAGCTTAGCTTACACTATTCGGAATGCAAAAGTTTAAGGCCACAGGTACTTCAACCTTCAATCTGAAATCGGCTGGACAAGAAATTGTTTGATATACTGTTACTGAAATTTCTTGTCACTTTTGTTATTAAATTAGCTCTAGGCAAATAAGGAGTAATTTATTTAAGAATAGTGCATATTTCTACAGCCGATTAAGAATAATGCGTAAGATATGCAAACATTAACTGCGTTTGCAAGCACTTCCGAATTAAAAAGGACTACAGGCCTATTACTTTTAGCAGATATATAAATTAAACAAATGAATTCTGCGAAATGACTGAATGGTCTTTCATTTTGTTGTTTTTCTCTATAAAATATAGAATAAAAATAAAAAGAAGGCTCGTCACTTTGTATATGTATTTTTTTTAATATCAATACTAAACGGCATTGTAAAGAGTTGTGCAGGGATACACAATCTTTCTGCTGACGTATATATTTTGTGCTCGTTTGTCTCTGTCTTCTCCATGTATACACACGCACGCGCGGACATACGCACACAAATATTTATTCATTTGTTGCTACGACTTGGTGTATTATAATATTAATGAATTGATTTTCCACTCATTTTCATCATTCGCATTTTTCGTTCTAATTGTCGTTGTCAGACATCAGGCGAACATTAATTTTGTAATATTCCAGTATTAAAAATTTATTTTGTTAAAGGTTTTACTAAAATATCTTTAATAAATTATTTACGAAAATAATTCCTTACAATATATTTATGTTAGCATGGTTTATCAATAATTTACTCAGTTCATGAAATATTGTGAATTTAATGCACATACTTTCCTTTCCGTTCAGAAAAAACGAAATATCCTACATAGTTTTATTATAGACGTAGGCCTACATATAATTTTTATACTTTCTGTATAATAATAGCCCTATATATAATTATTTGTAAGTAACTCGTTAAGTCTCTTGCAGAATAATTTATATTATCTCTTACAAAATAATTTATTTCACTATAATAATAATTATGAATGCATGATTTATAGACAAACGGTAATAGGTTATAATTAACATAATAATGTATTATTAACTTGATAGTTTAATAATTAACGTATGTTGCTAATGACAAAATTGATTTACCAATAATGTAAAATTCATTTTCTTTTTTCATAAAATACCAACTGACCTATACATTTCAAAGTTTATATAACAATATAGAATTCAAATTACGTCTTTGAAATTAGTTATAGTGTAGTAAATTTATTTATAAGAGTTGTTAAACCAAAATGCTGCTCAAAGATAGCTTTGAAGTTTATGAGGATTTCTTTATAGACCTACTTGCTCAACGTTTAAAATGTATTAAATGTTTTGATAAACAATAAGTTGGCGTTGTCGAAAAAGTAGGCCTACACTGAATTTTTTTACGAATTTTTAATAACGATGGACTGGGGAGATTTTTTTTTAACTATTCAGCAAGCCAAAATAAGGTCAAGTAGGCATATTCCAACAAAACAAAACTGTAAATCTGACTATTTATTGGAACGACGTAGACGACAATATGTTTTATTATTTCACAAATTTAGAAATACGTAGGCCTATAACAATCGGGGCAGCACTCCGTATCTTACAGATAAGTTACACAGTTATCTCGAACGCAATTTTTTTCACATCGTTTCGAGTAGGAAGTAGGGAAGTAATATCAAATATATAACTGTTATTGTAGACCTACAAGATTCCATAAATATATAACTGTTATTGTAGACCTACAAGATTCCATAAATATATAACTGTTATTGTAGACCTACAAGAGTCCATAAATATATAACTGTTATTGTAGACCTACAAGAGTCCATAAATATATAACTGTTATTGTAGACCTACAAGAGTCCATAAATAATTTTCACTTTTAGTACTTAAACAAGGTATCATCATTAGTATGTATAAAGTGTTGCGTTCGCGCGTGTGTGTAGGTTTGACGAGTGACACTGTATTTTGTCACCAGAGAGATCGATACACGTACTTCAGCGGTATCATGTTACCCACACAATTGGTCTACGTCCCTTAAACTATGATAAACGTTTAAGCTTATGATCAGTTCGCTTTCAGATATCACATCTGGTCCATATTGTCCCATATCATGGCGCAGCGATTGCATAGCTATTATCCTGTCAACAGGAACCTTTATATTATTGTAGAGGACAATACGTGTAACGCGATCCTATTCATTCTCTCTCTCGGGTAGGATACGGCCAACTACGTCGAGTGGGTGAGACAGAGACTCAGCCTTCTTTGTTAACGCACGGGGAAGTAATATACAATTTGGAAGTCTCGGTTGCGCCAGCATGCGAGCGGATTATTTTCAGTTTTAGTACACGTATACCCGGGCTCGCTAAACCGAATGAAGGGAAATACTCTTACATCAGTCAAACTAAGGTTTTTAATAATTTCAGAATACATGGACACCCGCGTTTCAGTTAAATTAGCGTTTTTAATAATCTGAGAATGCATGGAAACGTTTGCCAGCACAGTATCCAATAGAATATAAAAACAAATAGGTAACTATACCCATACATGTAACAGTTTTTTAGGTGTATAGGCTACATAATAATTTTTTGACGCATGTTCGGTTATAGTGCATTGGTTATCATAAAGATATCAGTTAATTAAATAGCCTATAATTAATCAATTTGAATTGGTTTAGTAAACTAATTCTTTGTGTGGCTCGTCATAATACGTAATTTTTATATAATTTATCGTACTAATTTTCAGTTAAACATGTGACGTGTTGATTTTGCAACGCATATTTTGGTAGGCCTACTGTAGGCTACTGTGAAGAGGACCGTTTGTACAGGTCACTTGACAAAAACATAGTTATTTTTTTGATATCTTGTAGTGGTGAAGATCATTGTGAAGTTCGGACATTAACTAAACAATAGTTTTACATTTAAACAATAGTTGTAACGTGAAAATCATCTTTGTACGTTACAAACGTAACCTATAAAATGTTAACCAGTAAAATTACGTTATAAATCTAACCAATAAAATGTTAACCAGTAAAATTACGTTATAAATCTAACCAATAAAATGTTAACCAGTAAAATTACGTTATAAATCTAACCAATAAAATTTTAAGCAAAATTACGTTATAAAGTAGCCAATAAAATAACGTTATAACGTTACGATTCTGCTTCTATATTGGCCAAAGAAAACTTCCTCTTGATAAATTAATGGTTGTTAGTAGCCTATGTAGGCTATGTCTCACACTGTAAACTTAGTAGAGGTGAGTTCATCATTCAACAATGACAGTCCTCATAACTCACAGATAAATATAGTAAAAATGTGCCAGCTAAACTAACGAAAAGTAATACATTCTATCTTGTACTTTCAGTTTGTATTTATAGGCCTACATTATGTTAACGTTAAAATAAGTATAGGTGAATTATTAACAAAACGATACAATACATTGCTAGTTGAATCGACGCTTCAATGAAGCTTGTGTCGCTTTTTGGGTTACAGAGTTTGTAAATAAATAATTTCTGTCTTTAAAGTGTTTAGAATCTGCGTCTCTATACCCGAGACACGATCGAGAAGTCTGTATAAAACCATAGTTGTAGCTTATACATATTGTGGGAGATGGTGCCTTTTTTTAAGCGTACTGAATAAAACTCTCTTAACTGAAACACAATATCGTGGCAAAAAATGGTATAAACAGGGCATAAAGTTTTCGCCGTTAACTATAGCTCGCAGTTAGTTACTGGTTGGTCTAGAAGAAATGCATATTGTTCCTTTGAAGTAGGCCTATCTTTGAAGATGCAGTAACATAAAATAACTTGTACGTTAACGTTAGTTATGATGTTTATATAATTATGAGTCTGTTTGTAAGGAAGATAATGGATAAATATTTTTAACCTTTAGAGTAAAGGGACAAAAATGTATTGCGGTGAGAAAATGTTCTTTAACATTGTTAAGGTTTATGTGTACATTATTCCAGTAATAAAATCTTTTAACATAAAAACATAATCCCTATTTATTGTGTTCTTAATTGCATGGTACTCGTTAGACTAAATCAGAAAATAAATAAGGCCAAAAATTATTACTGATATGACGAATTGTTTTCTTACAGAATTGTACACATGTTGATTATTCAGGTACGCGATAATTCTTTTAACGTCAGTAAGTTATGCATATTTAAATTGAAAAGACGCGTTTAATCAAGTAAAGTTTTTATTTGCAAAGATCATAGGCCTACTTAGTGCGACTGAACTGAAAATAGGCCTACAGAACTATTTCTGCACTTTCTGCCAGTTTAAAAATATACATTTTTTTATGAATATTAGGTTGCAATTGGTGTAGCCTATCAGTAGCACCAAAACAGTAACTCTTGTTATTACAGCCTTGTTACAAGCTTTGGATTACAATTTCATTTTGCTTCTTATCCTATATTTAATCTTTCCAGTTGTCCTGAAATTTTCTTCAACGTCCCCGGACCGTAAACTTATCATTTATCCTTTAATATTCTTCCTCTTGCCCCAGGTTGAAAACTTTTTTTGCAGATCTACCTTCAGAGATTCTTGCCACTTGCCGCAGCTATTTAATCTTCTTTCTGCTTTCTGGACAAGTTTTATTAGAAAAAACTGAATTTGTACGCTTCCCTAATTCTCTGTAGTCCGTTATCATTTAAATGAGCTTTGCTTGTATACCTTCAGTACCTTTGGTTTACGTCTTTGCAACAGTTCTTCACACGATGCAGAAGGGAGCGCACACTACCGCTGTCACTAATACTGTGCATCCTTGATATTATACAATTTTATAATGTTATATAATATCATATTCTTAATAACATAGGCTCCAATTTATAATACAAAATCTTTATTTTAGTACTTGAAATTATACATTGTATAAAGTACGTTTACAGGATTAATTTATATTGATAAGCATATAAAGGTGTTAAACATCAAAGGTGATCAGAATATCATTTTTACAAATTTATTATTCGTCAGTACAGCCATTCTGTAAATACAGACATTCACAGGATTATGTGACTGAAGATAAGTGATTATGTGCAATGTACGTTAATAAGATACATTTTTATACTTGCACATTAAAATAATTATTTTTGTTTGTCAGAAAAACATAATTATTAGCTATATTATAATTACCGTATTACAAATATAAATAAAGATCGTATTATTATTATTATTGTTATTATTATTAGGCCTATTATTACAAATATTGTATTGTATTATAATGATATTATAGGCCTATTAAAATTTATTGTCTGAAGAAAACGAACTGTACCTAATTGTAATAATATAATATTACTAATTGTAATAATATAAATAAATATGTCTATATAGGCTTATAGATGCCATCCACGTTGAATAGGAATTAAAAACATATTTATTGTGAAAAACTGTGTTCAACATTTATTGTAAGAATACTTACATTTTTTTAATTGTCTTTATTTTTTATTACATTTATGTATCTATAAAAAGTAAAAGCGAACTGCATTGTAAATAAATATAATTATAAAATATTCTAGATTTGCAATTTTTTTTTTTGCTGTTAACTTAAATTTAGCCTACTGGAGATTCTTGCGAACATTGTTACACATTGAACACACGTTTTTGAGGCCACCATCTAATTTTTAGTATATAATTTGTAGTATTTTCAACAATAAAGAGTTATAATTCGACGTAAGAACAAAAAAAGTGTTGTGAATTTTCGTAATAGGCCTAGGTTGTTTGAATAAAAATAGCAGCAGAGCGTGAGCTTAGTGATGAGACATAAATAATATAGGCACAATGTAGGCCTAAATTGAAACTGGAACTTTTCTTTCAGCCAATAAGAAACATAAAATGTCTACACAGAACGACTCAGAACAGTTATTAAGACATTTTAATAAAAACATTTATTTATAACAATAATCTGATGTTGAACTCCTTTCCACGTTTATTAAGAAGACAGTTAACTTTGAGTGGTCGATGAATTCATAAAATTAATTATTTTTCAAATGTAAGCCTTCGTTAAAAACTATTTCCACGGAGAAAAGTGAATGATAATGATATAAATTCAGCTGAATTTATACACAAAAACTAAAAAAAATATAATATGCTAAGTAGCCTAATTTGTGATGCGCAGACGAAATCCTGTCAGCTGTTAATCTTGACATAAAACTTTTTTATCTAACGAAAAGTTAATAAATTAAAGTCGTTGTTCATGACTATAGTTTTGGTGAAGTCTTTTTATAAATCGTTTTAACAAACGTTGTATTAATTTATAATTTCTAAAAAAAACAAAACGGCGTTTTTGTCTGGTAAGGAAAAGTATTTGTCAGCGGTAAAAACATCCAGATTAATGTGTTTTCTTAAAACTGTCCAGTTCTAGACGTTGTATTGTATGTCTCAGTAGGCCTACTTACAAACATTGTCTTGTAGTGGTGTTTTGTTTGCTCTGAAGCAACAGTTGTAGCAACTTAATGGAAATGAAAATTTTCCCTGCTATGCTATTGTTCCTTTCTTTTTTCAATATTGATCTGAAACAGCAGATTATGTATAAAACCTAACTATCTGATATATAGGTCTAATATCGTCTGTAATATCCGATAATACATTTAATATTTATAATTAAATTTACCTCAAAATGTTATTTTTCCTTATTTGGAACATGCTTCGGGTACCATCTTGTACCCATCCTCAGCCTTCCGGTTTTTTTGTCTGGTGAAGTACATATGTGTTGTTGGTTGACTATTATTATTGTGGCTTCCTGTTGGCTTCTGGTATTTAAAATTGGTTTTTTGTGTGTGATTGTGGTGTATGTGTTAGTTTTTTGTGTATTTTCAATGTTGAGTGCTTTGAATATTGTGTCATGTTTTATTCAACAGGACTCAAAGCACTCAACATTGAAAATACACAAAAAACTAACACATACACCACAATCACACACAATAAAACCAATTTGAAATACCAGAAGCCAACAGGAAGCCACAATAATAATAGTCAACCAACAACACATAACTTATGTACTTCACCAGACAAAAAAAACCGGAAGGCTGAGGATGGGTACAAGATGGTATCCGAAACATGTTCCAAATAAGGAAAAATAATATTTTGGGGTAAATTTAATTATAAATATTAAATGTATTATAAACATCAAGAAACGGACTGTAGCAGAAAGTGACTAAATATCCGATAAATAACCTAACCGTAGGTATATCTTACAAGTAGCCAAATCTAGACCTAACTATAAACCCGATTCCTCTTCCCAGCAAAAATAAACTAATTTCATCTGCACGTACATAGGCATAGGTAATGTTTTAAACATTTAATTATATTCAACATATTTTTTACGATTTACAAACGGTATAGGCCTACAACCTATGTAGGATGCCAGTATTTACGTTCAACATCGTTACCACCTAAGAACAAATATCGTATACTCGTAAATACTACTGGTTATTCCAACAACAGACAGCTTAGGCTTACATGTTACGTCAGTCTGTACTCAGAAGGCAAATAATATTACAGTACAATATCATTTACAAATTTCCATTAATAGGTTCTGAAAGGCGGAGCGCTATAGCCTACGCAGATATAAACCAGTGGTGTACACGTACGCTGGACTAGCATTGCTATGGTAAACCTAAAAACGTAAATACAATTGCGATTGTATTCAGACTACCCGAACGTTGCAATAATAAAATATGACAATCAATCTGTAGTCCTTTAATCTATTTATTCATAATTTAACTTGTAAAATTATTTTTTTTAATTTTAAGAAATAGCATTAATAATGGGTAATTAGAAAAGATTATTTTTTATAGGCCCTATAACAAGTATTTCTTACTTGTTAAAATTATTTAAACTATTTATAAATTACTACGAAAGGGTGTATACATTTTTAAGTGAATAAATTATCACAGTACTTTTCAAACATTTTAAAAAGCGTAAATTAACGTGTATACTGGGTATCGCAGTAAGTTTTTGAACAGATAATTTTAACTGTAATCGAAGGAACTAAAATTATAAATATAAACATTAACATATAAATATTGCTTTTTGTTGTAGCTAAAAATAAAACATTATTTTAAAAAGTAATTCTATAGCAAAGTTACTCGTACAAATAACTATAATCGGTAACAGAGCTATATTGTACAAATATATTTGTACACATAAGACATTATACGTAGTATATAGGCTATTATGTATTATTATGTATTATGAAATATTCAGATATTATACATTCACTAGCTCTGGCTAATGGAATAAGAGTATTAGGCTAATTCAAAGTACGTACTACTTAGGCTATAAGTATAAAACTTTGAACATTTTTTATAAATTTTAATAGAGCTTGAATTAAGAGTCTTTTAATAACAGAGTTTCGGTTGTTTCCCGAGTTTCCATTTTTCATACAATTTTGCCAGTTTTCTTGACACTCATAGTTTCAGTAGGCCTATTTCACATGAAATATTGCTTTTTTCCGAAAAGTTCATGCATGTGTTATTAATTTATTTATATCCGTAACTTATATAAACGATTCATTTAGTCTGTAAATTATCTTGTCGTTTCATGTTTAGTTCATTTCATCTTTTATGTCAATATTAATTTTAGAGTTAATCAGTTTTTTGTAAATCGTATAATTTTTTCAAAATAAAAACGTTTAACAATATTTGTATTTCTATTTGTATCATGCCTTAACAATGTAATCGTATCTACAGTATTTTTGGGTGCCTTGAAACTCCATCATCCTTCAAACTTTAATAGGCAAATCATTTACATTTACTAAAACTCAAACCGTTACTGACTACTTATCCAAGATTGTGTAAGTATAGCTCATATTTAAGATGAAAAATTTTAATTATTTTATTATAAATTTACACAAATACAAATGCTTATAGATTGATACGAAAATGTTTACACTGTTTCCCTGTTAATTAGCCTAGGTATGTTTTCTTCTTGTCCTGATTGTTATATACATTTTCTGTTCCGTCCAAATACAAATCGAGTTAAACAGTTTTTGCTGCGGTAATGTAGCTTATCGTATATAGGCATACATGTTAGGCTATATTGAATTTTACACAGTGAGGGGAAGACTAGTTTCTGTGGGGATGAGACTAGCTGCTGGGAAGAGATGAGGCTATCTTAAAGGTTGAACTTCCCGTTTTCCTAAACGAGTTATTCAAGGTTCTTCCCATATAATTATTTATACGGTTATTTATAAGCCTTATTTTAACAAGCGCACTGTCGTAGAAATGAGGCTTACGTTAAATGATTATGGAATTTTACTGAAATTTTTAATGGGAGTAGCAGCAGAGATTGATCCCTCTGGCCTTCCCCCCGTGGTTACGCCACTGTATGCGGGGATGGACTCAGCCTGGAATAAACCACGTAAAACAAGACAGTATTAACATTATCAATAAATTACAAATGTTGGTTAATCCTTCACAGATAAACAGCAAAACTCTGTGTAGGACTCTAGGTTTACACGAAAATAGAACCTATTTACAAATAGGTTTTTGTAGACCTATGCCTACGTATAAATACACATACAAAATATACAGAGAGCGGACAGCACTTTACAATTCAAAACATTTCAGAAAGACCAATTCAAATCTGTTAACCGCATTTTCCTGCATAATGGTTGCACTTATGGTCGAAATTTATGCGAAAAATACGATGCCACTATTGCCTTCGCGAAACACCTTAGGAGAAGGATTTATATGAAAAAAAAAATGCTCAAACAAAAAACTAATTATTTATAAGCCTATAAATATTTATATAATCCTTAATAAATCGTCTCATTAATTATAGGCCTAAGTATTAATTAATTAGTCATAGTAATTGTGCAATACTTTCCTAAAAAAAAATAAATTACGACGCGTAACCATAGAGATGTAATATTTTTTATTTGAAGAATAGACTACGGTATACGTAGACTATATGTGTAGACCTATATAATTAGTTTCTCTCATTTTAGCTTGTCTTATCCGATTCTTATGCAACCTCCTTACCACAACTGAGATAGGAATTACTCTCCCATATCTCATCATATTGAGAGCCATTCAGAGCATTCAAAATTCTCGTTACAAAATGGGCCGTGCCCTATTAAAATTCCTTTCTTACTATAAAATGTTTTTTAAATTTCCTGAACATCATAAAATAAGGTACGACACGAGAGTGACCATTGCGTGGTACGGTATTTTTTTTTATTTACCCTATATTAGGGTTTGCATAGCTCTTACACATCTTTTGAACTAGATTTCATTTTTAGACTCAGTGGTTTCACGTTAGCCGTATTTAGGCTTGGGACACCAAGAGCGTAATATGTAAAAATGAAAATCATACCTATACCAATCGTTCAAAGGCTATAAACCATAGACATCCTTGAACATGTCCTGATGTTGAACATGATTATCTGACGCCATCACAATAGGCTATTATGTCATATGGACATTATTATAATATTGTTAAACCAATATCAATACTTTATGAATTAGGCCTATCCATGTCGGCATTAATATAGGACGTTTTCCCATAGGACATGATAATCTATTTTCAGGAGACCGTAACAAAGTAGGCTAGTGGTCCTGAAAGTAACAATGTTCAGCCGTTTATCATGACTTATGACTTTATCACTAAAACTCGAAGGGGTTTAGGGTTTTGTAGGACTTCATTTCATATCTATTCCAATACAGGTTAATAAAGTTTCTTTATACGTCTATACTAGGTTTTTATTATTTGTTTTTTGTAACTAACTGTATAGGCATACTTTAAAAACTTCAAACTTTTAATTACAGACAATAATTTTATATAGCATAGGCCTACTCTGTATTACAGAATTATAGATATCAATTGATTAATAATCATCAGTAGTAACGTACTTATTAACCCGTTGTCAACTGAGATATAAATGGATTTATAATAGGCTAATTAACAGTAATGTTGTACCGATTTTCTAAGCGCTACATTTGAATAAAATACAAAAAATATGTAGGCAGCTACCTTTTTCTAATTGAACTCATACAATTGATGTTCTGTTAATGCTTGAACATCACATTCTTAGAAAAGCACTGTGCATAGTTGATTTTAAGAAGTCGACTTAAAATCATTTCCCAGATATTTTTAGTAACTGGAACATATCGAACTAACATCCAGATGCGCGCGCACATGTAGATGTGTCCAATATTACATAATCTACAAAATTTTGATTTATTCTACTGCTAGCAAATATTTTTTTTTACGTCACGTCACACCAAGATTTTGTAAGCTGTGGCGTATGTTCTAACACAAATAGGCCTATGTGCAGCGCTCGTGTTCGTGAAGCGTACACGCTTTAAATCTACAATTCCTGTAATAGTTCCTGTAATACAATTAGATTTAATAAGCATCAATGAACATACAGTTTACATGTTATTGCTGAGCGTGCCACAGATTTACAGCAGACCTGAGCTCCGGTTAATCCGACGTAAACTTATCTACGTTCACAGATTACCATTAGTATAGATTACGACAAACGGCGCTGAAAATGAAATTACAGTATTTTCACTGTGGACGCAGTAAATCTCTTTTGGCAACAAAAAACCCACTAATTTGTGTGAGGTTTAATGGTATTAACGATGTAAACATGGGGGAGAGAACGCACCCCTGCAGCCAGATGGCAGGGCAGGGCAGCCATAGTGACAACAGTGTTGTGAAAACAGACATTTGTAGTGACAAAACACGGCTTCTGATTGGCTATAATCACTCTTGCGACGCCCACAGTCAACTGGCTGACTTTTTTATTATCTGTTTACAATGTGACACCGCTCGTTATCAGCTGAGAGCTACCTGGCCGAGAAGTAAAAATAATCTATTGGACCAAACAGATCTGGCAAAATGAATGTAGGCTATATGTTGTCGGCGTCGCAAAATAATTCCAACAATAACGCTGCCTAATATCGCGGATATCTATGGACGCTATGTATCCACGCGATAGTCTGAAGGTTTGCATCATTCCGCTCAAATTACAATACTATCTAATACTAAAATTAAAACTGTCAATATAGTCGTAAACATCCATTTTGGATACTATTTTACTGTAAGCAGTCGACAAACACTATGATTAGACCGGAATGTTGTACAGAATAACCAGCGTGGTTATAATTTTGTTTCCTAGGTATTTTCGTTCTCTGCAACGTCTTGGTAGGTAGGCCTACAATGTGTACGATGCATCCTTAACATCGCAGAAAACACATAATTTAAATTGCTGAGTTCGTTAGATATGTCGTAAAAGACTCAAAAGTATTTATTTATTTGATACAGTTAATCTGATTGCTGATTGCTTCAGCATACAAAACATGACTTTTTCGTGATGCTAACAAATTACCAAGTGTGTGGTGTTTAAATACAAATAAACGTAAGTTAGTCCTAATATAATTTGACCGATTTATACATCTTCGAGCCCGATACAAAATGTGATAATTTAATAGAAATGCCTGCCATACAATGAGTTACTTATCAGGTATCATGAAGGTACATGTTTGTGCGATTATAACTTTACGTGTTTAGCGACGGGAGCGATAGGACCCCGTTTAGATTCCAACAAAGTTTCACTGTAATCCTTTATCTCCATTATACACCGTATAAACGAAAAACTTTTGTTCGCTTTCGATCATGAGAACGGGTAACGAAGAAATAATTCTATAATTCGCCCTCGAAATATCCTCAGCGAGCTGGAAATAAACTCGTACACGGTAATCTATGTTAAGAGCTATTATAACACAGATTTATTAAATCCTATAGTACGTACTACTTCAATGTAGGCCTATGTTTTGAAAGAGAGCGGAGGTGAATCCTCGAATTGTAGTGTGTGCTAGGTATATGGTAGCATCGTCTAATAATATTTAAAATCGGTCGTAGAAAAAGTTCAACCTTGTAGGCATATATATGGTGAATTTCGTAAAGAACAATTGGTGTAAGTTTCGACGACACGTACCTATGTGCTACTAACGCCACCTCAGAAGCAGCGGTTACATGGGCAGCCAAGGAAGTTATTCACATTGCCAAGTGGGACTTCAATGAATCCATTCCCAACCTATGTCTCAGCCTACAGAATTTTGTAGAAATCTGCGCGTCTGTGTCCTCATGTGAAAGATATTTCTCAAAACTAAAATTAATACAGATTTAAGTTACATTAAAACAAGGCTGTAAACGTTGTCACTTCAGCTACAAAAAGAAACGTCACCTCTTCTTTGGACTTTTATGACGAAACGTAGCCTCTTCTTTGGACTTTTATGACGAAACGTCGCCTCTTCTTTGGACTTTTAATGACGAAACGTCACCTCTTCTTTGGACTTTTATGACGAAATAGATAAATTCAGTTAAAAATTAAGGCTCGAAAAACAGAGTTTAATTTCTATGCAACTTAAATTGTAACTTATAAAACTTTGATTTTTATTGTTTTGTATGTCCTGTTTCGATAAAATTTATAAATAATGATAAAATATTTACTACGTAAGAAAATGAAACTAATAAATATAGGCCTACAGGTCTACTTGTAGGCATACGAAAAAAAAACTTTCAATCTTGGAATATTATCTAGCGTTGTAAACCGTAATACGAGAGAAAACGAAATTAGTACAGCAGCGTTATGCGTGCGCGCGTATGTTTAAATGTGGAGAAGTTACATCACTTGCTGGGTAAAGCTAACGATTATTTTTACAAATAACACAGTGTTCCAAATCAAACCTATGCAGCGTTCCTTTGTAACACAGGCCTACTAATTAAAATAGTATCCGCGGTTAATAAAGTTGAAACCAAATGGAAGTAAAAGCTAACTAGTAGTAGGCCTATTGGTGCAGTGATCAGCAGTTTCCCTTCTTTAATAGTGGCTGTATTGTACTGTACGGATGTCCTGTTTACTGCCATTGTGGTCTCGAAATTACAGAGTGGGGTAACGCATCTTGTTTAGTATTCATCCCGGTTATCCATTTATTGAGCTAACTCGGCACACCCCAACAGAATCCTAACGTTTCCTACTACGCTTGTTACAAGACAAACAAATAAAATATGTTTCCTTAAATATGCTTTACTCAACGCGAAACGTCTACGTTTTCTATCTTGATTCCCGAAAGACGTTACGACACTTCAACTTTCCTATGAGCCAATTTCAAATTAATTTATGTAGGGACTATGTGGGAAAATAATTTTTGTGACGCTCTTCTCTGGTAGAAATATAATTTCTTAATTTCCGAAAATATAAATATACTTTATTTAAAGAATGCATTTCATTTTGTTTTTCTTAATTTATTAAAAGAAACTTTTTATAAATTAAATTGTGTATAAACTTGGGTTGCAGGTTGCAGCAGCAGCAGCTAGCGGCGCAGTTGGCCCACAGTCATCACCACAGCTCTCCACGGCGTAGCGAGCCACCCCACAGTCCGGCGGCCGCCTCTACCACGTCTGACTCCAGCATCAGCCTTGGAGTGCCGTCGCCTCAGCCACCGTGCACATTACACCGACCCTTTTCGCCTAGACTGTCGTGATATCCGCCGCCCCACCTGCCTCAAGGCTGGTGAAAACCGTTTCCCTCAAGTCTCAAGTGTTCGTCGCTATGAGAATATTAATGTTGGACTTCTTATGTTAAGAAGGTTGTAACTGAAATCTCACGTAAAGTGAGATAATGACTTTGTGATATCTTTTTAAAAGAGTTACAGAAATGTATTTTATCTTTATTTGCGGTATTTGCGCTGTATAATTACGTATATTTAAAATATTTATTTGTATCTACTTATTGTAAAATAATTTTGTGTTCATTGTAGGACCTAAAGAGTTCAAATTATACATGGGAAATCAAACTGTTAATGGACATTTAAATCCCAGATTTACATTATATCAAATAAATATATTTGTAAGATTATTTCAAATTTGAACATTTCTATTGCTCTTTCAATCAGATTTCACAGTTGTGTAATTAGTGAAATGTAATTTTATAATTTCTTTATATAATTATTAGTGAGACTAAAGTAAATCTATGGTATGATCCAATAGCGAATTAATCATTATTTTGTCAGTTATAATGCTTGAATGTGATATTGCAAAACTACAGTATAGTATTACTGCTGATCAAATACGCATGGAAATTAAGTGAACACTTTTCCGTTTCGGCAGTTTCTGTGCCGTGTTTTTAATACATGTGTTTATAGTTCAACGAAATACATTTAAATCGAAACGTGCAATTAAAATATCTTTAAAAGTAAATAAAACTCGTAATTATTTATTATAATTAAAACAATTATTTATTTATATTATGAATAAAACAAATGAACTAAAGTAAATTACAAACTTTTTCCAACCCTCTTTTGACAGCACACGCACACATGTATGCAGAAATAGTACCTATATGCCTACGTTAGTAAGGGATAATGAAATTTCGGTAATACTAATCACTACTGCATAATCATTTATTAAAAGAAGTAAATATGTTTTAATAAGTATTCGCGAATGGTGTGAAAGTAAATCGTGATCTCCAATATTTTGTGTGACGGAATGTTTGTTGCAACGCACTGAAAAGCTGGTTTTTAATTTTTTTTTTTTTAATTTAAATGCGAAATACATTAAAATTCGAAGGCAAACAAGAACTGAACGGAAAATTTTACTTATTACTGCGCATAATCAGTATAGGCTTAAGATGACTTAAAACAAAAAAATTGCTTTGCACAAACGAAGTACTTATACAAAGCTAAAAGATACAGGCTATTTTATCTTCGAAATACTCACCTGTGGATCTGCTGATTTACAAAGAGGAGAGTTAATTAGCAACTGATTAAATTCGAGCAATTCAAAGGATGTCCTGAAGGATTTTTATTCCCTTGACCTCATATGAAGATTTAACTAATTTTTATTTATTTAGTTTGTTTTATTTACTTAACCTTGTATCATTTACAACTGATTTTTTAATTATGAAATATTATGAAACAGACACATGAGAATTTGAGTAAAATAAGCCCAACAATAATGGTACAGAGTGGAGTCAAAGTAAAAACAAAGTGGAATGCTTAATTACTCTAATCTACAAGTATGTGAAAGCAAGTATGTGGTTTGTCTATTTATAACTAAGAGAGACAACTTATTTCTACAAGTACAGTAACCAGCCGAAGGTTGACATGATAACAGAAAATATATAGTTGTGTGTGTGTGTGTGTGTGTGTGTGTGTGTGACACATTAAACGACAATACATTTAGCCTATACTAAGTGCAGTCAAACAAACTAAGTTGTATTTATTTATCTAAGTTATAAACAAACGCATAAAATATGTGCTAGAAAAGTATAGAAAAATGAATGCCAAAATTTAAATGATAATTTTAAACAAAAACACAATCGTGAAGAAAATTGTCTGCTTTTTAATGGCACGACAAAATAATTGTGTAAATCTTGTTACGAACGCAGACGTTTTGCAAACACGTTTCTCTGGCTTTTACTGATACGTACAGATGTTTACATCAACACACAAACATCTTTTAAATTACGCATAGGCCTACTTTTATTTTAATTAAAACTTTTAGTCTATTTCTATTTCGATATTACGTTAATTGGTAGTATAAAACTTAATTTATACATTACATTAATATAACTTAAAACTGTAATTTACCTTCATGTGTGTGTGTTTGTTAATTTAAGATTAAATAAAATTCAATAATTCAATGCTCAATGATTTTTCAAGGCAGGGGCGTATACAGAATTGTCTTTAGAGGGGAGAGCTGGGAGTTTTCGTGATACATAAGTAATGAAATTGTAACATGACCAAAACTTAATAACATATAAGCTAAATAATAAATAACATATAGGCTATATATAATCAAGTATGTATGAATAAGATTTGATCATGTTGAAATTCAATTTCTTGTGTGTTCCAAAAACCTCTTACATAGATACGAATGAGTGCGTGTGCGTGCGTGTGTGTGTGTGTGTGTGTGTGTGTGTGTTGAGAACTCAGATTTATTTAATGAGGAGTCAGAGAAACAATAAACTATATTCTCGTTTGTAAGAACTAACAAACTTAATGAGAACGATGAAACTTTATACTGTCACTTCACAGTGTATACAATTAATCATTATCTAAGTTGACTTTAAGAGTGCGCCTTCAAAAATTGTTAATTATGTAATATTGCGTGTTATTTAGGCCTATACTTGATTATATTATGCTTTCAAAATTTTGTCGGAGCCTGAATATATGGCCTGTTTCAAGGTACAGTGTATTACCCAAAACGAATTAAATAATAATGTGTAATTAAATACTGAATATTTTTCTGATGAAGTTATTTAGAAAAATTTAGTCGAGTAATTTTATTTAAACAAAATAAATACTGTCATATAACAGGAATAATATTTAATAAATATTGATACTTAATCCGTTATGTTCACGTCTGTCAAAATATTAGTATTTTTTCGAAAACAGACATCGCTATAAGTGTGTGGAGAAGGTAACTCAAAAACAAATATAAAATACGTGAAACGTTTTAACACTCATGAAGTCATTAGCCACTAAAACTATGAAGAAAGTATTAGTAAAAATGTAGGTCGAGTCAATCATTTCCAAGTTGAATGTTATCCATCGACTCCTTCACTGGGTACTGTTAACGACTTTTTGACGTCATGTTACGTTACCCTGTAAGACGATAACAACAGGATCATACCTTAATGTCTGCAACTTGTGCATTGGCATTACTGTCTTTATGAATAGTATCGACTAATTTACTTTAAAAAAGTAGTCCCGATTACATTAAAGCCCGAGACTAGACCACGGAAGTAACAATTGTAACTTGACAGAGAAACTAACGGTTGTTATTTAATTAAAAATCAATAAATTTAAAAATCAAAGGTAAATTACAACCCTTCAGACTATTACCAGCTATTAATAAAGTATATTTTTAATATTAATTACAGAGGACCAACAGGTGGCAATTGGTTCAGCATACATCTGTTGCTCACCTGCCGCGGGTTCGACCCTTTGCGTTCGACAAAAACACAATAGAAACGTTTCAAGAGTTGAAGCTTGATGAGTAAGATGACTACCATGATACTGTAAAACTGATTCTTGTATCAGAAAACCCTTTGTAGTCGGAAAACTCCTTACTCTGAATTTATTCTTTGTACTCTTATTTGTTGACAGTAAGTAAAATTTTTGCCTACTTCGAGTAAAATTTGTAATCTACATATATTTACAGATAAAAATTATATATACTGTATTTCTTCACTATAACAACAAATATTATTCCTGGCATATCCGAAGTGTTTGACCTAGTTTTCTTTCTCATAAGAGACTTTGGAGGATAATTTTTGTCGAGTTCTCCTATTTAAAAGATAAAATAAAAAGATAGAACAAATGAGATATAAGAATTCTGGGAAGTCAGAATATGAAGTCAGAATCGATGCTACGACCTATCCGTGTTTCGTAACTGTATTAAAATATGGGTACGCCGTTTGCTTTTATTAACCTTCAAAAGTTAATTGAGCTTCGATAACTCAATGTTGGAAGTCGAAATTCTTCCACTTTGTATCTTGGAAGATAAAAACTTTCGAAAAGGTAGACAAAGTATCTTCCTTCCCTGCACATCGATACAAAAATTCAAACTTTTACTGATGCGTAGGGACATGTTAATTTATTCCTTATGTTACCATAGTGAGTCGTGTCATTATCACACTGTATCGCGTTTCACAAAATTATAGACATGTTATATTTCTATTAGGCCTATATATCCGGTTTCAATTATATATTTATTTCTTATGGCGCATTTATTTACATTAAAAACACAGTTGATTTGTGAATAATGTATTTTATTAAATATAAATAGGCCTATATTGCTTAGTGGGACTCGAGACAGCCTATAAACAAAGTAGTAGTTTGGCCTACGTCAGTTGTAGGTCTATTTACGTCTTATAAGAACAAATGTAGATGAAACCGTGACTTTTCCCCTCGTTACGCTTTAGCGTTATGTTCACTTAGGCCTATATTATTGAGAATGATTCCCGTTACAGTTGGCAATTATTCATAGGATTATTGACATTATTTTTTTAAATCCAAGTTATGTTTATTAAGTTTTAGTATCTGATATGGCAGGAAAGTTTTTTTAAAGTGCGAGTTAAATATTTTCTCAAAATTTAATAATAAGAGATATGGGGTGAAATATTCTTATCTTGTATTGTTTCGAAAACAGTTTTCTTTCAGTTCTTGTTTGCACCATCAAACACATATTTCACCTTAGAACTAAGCTCAACATTTACGCAATAATGCGCCATCTTACACAGACTGTTTACCGCATCGGTTCTTCAGCATAAGATTGTGGTACAATAGGCCTATGTGAGTACACTTAGGCCTACAAAGAATGATCGTGTTGTAAATGTAGTAACGATCGTGAGTACAATAATGTTGAAAGGTTTGCGAGGTTCAGTCATTACAGTCATTTACTAGACACTGTTCGAAAACGTTTTTGTTAATGTTTCGACAAAATATCCTGTTGTCATCAGCAGCTCCTGTATACAGGCAATACAGAAATAATATCCCTGCTCATACCACAAGGAGTTTTTAATGTGAGCGTACGTGTTTTCCATAAAGAATAAAAATAACTGTTAGGCTTACATACATATTTATTCCTGCATTACTATGATATTGTTATAGTACTCCATAAAATAATTCTAATCCATGCATGTTATATTAATAATTTCTATATTGCTCATAAATAACGAGGTTATAATGATGACAATACATTTTGCCAAAACGTCGAACAAATATTTAAAAATCGTTTGAGTGAATAACTGAATCTCACAAACAACTTTCATCACCAGAAGTTATCAAAAATGCATTTTTGTCAAATGACTTGTGGCTGATTGTACATTGTATAGGCTACGTCTATTTGGTTAATTATGGTCCCTAAAAGAAGGAACAAAGGATTGTGCTTAACCGGAGGGTTATGTATATCTAACAGCCATCGTTTTTATTACCGGTACATTATCTACAATTGTGTTCCTTTCAAATAAGCATAAGCTTAGTTTTCCCCTTCGAGCACACACCAGTCTTTAGCGCATATTTTTCTTAATTTATCACAGCTTCATTTTGTTTCATTCTAAAATGATAATAAACAAAACAGTCATCTTTTATGGTGAGTAACTAAAAACTTCTTCGTTTTTAAATTCCACAAAAGGAAATTAATATATTCGATGAAAACAGGCCTACTTCAGTCGGATAATATTTAATGAAATGTAAAACTTGCAAATATTTTAATAATAAACATATCCAGAATAAGAAACTGTAAATATTATAATTAAATCCACCAGGCATCTTAAGTTTTAAGAATGGTTATGTTAGATTCATGATATACAATGGGGAAAAATAAACTTACACAAAGTCACTATGTATTCTGTATTTGCAATTAGTTTCGCTTTCCGATTATAAACGCGCGTGTGCGTAAAATATACTCAGTAGGCCCAGGCTGTAATGTAAAATGTTAGGGAAGTCAATATAATCTTAACCGTTTAATAAACAAACCCGTTTTCAAACAGTTATCTGTGATTGTATTCTTACGTTTTCTTTACTAAAGCTTGTGACTTTGACCGGTTTAAGATACTTTTATCACTAAAATCTTTCGCACCATTTTCTGTATTATGTGAAGTCGATGTTTGTATGTCAAAAATTATCATTTTAACCAAATCGTTTAAATTTTGTTTTAAATATCACTTTTAAAAATCTGAATAAAAGGCGAGTCTAAGTGTTACATGACCTCACACTCATTATTTCAAGTTAAACTATCAACAATAATTACAAGATAATTTGTTTTAAATTTGCAAAATTACTTGAGGAGTCACTGCTGCCTGATTTTATTTCTTGTACTGTATATATGGTATTAAACGAATTGCGTTTAATATATTATATAATAGACCTATATTATAACATGTAATATATATTACATGTAATATATTATATGTTACTCTACTGCGCGTACACAAGCTCGCCTGTAGAGATTGTTAACTAGCTTGACTTTACAGCATGGTTTCCTACTTCGCTATCCTCTAAGGTCTAAGCAGGGCGAGCTTTTTTCACGGTTGCTGTATCAAGACTATACTGAGCTTCATTCCAGCTCGCTGTTAATATTCACTTATTTATTGTAACTATAGACGGGTGCTAATACACTGTCTGTATGTTACATAAGTTTACATATCCGCTATGTAATATAGAGAATCGAATCCTCACCTACCTTAATTCTGTACATTGTATATTGTATTATTATTTTTAAGAAAAATATGGTGCAGTATTTCTTTTTGTTTAATTTCTTTAAAGATTGTAATATATGAATAAATGATATAACAGTATATATTATGTAAGCCGATATATTTAGATCTGTAGATATTATGTATACATAGCTTTATATTATAATATTATATTTTATGTTGCGTCCAATTTATTATTGTAAATATGAAGATTATATCAGTGCTATTATATAGTCAACTAATACAATCTGGTGTTAATTACGTATTGTTGATTTTATTTCTTCTTCTTCTTCTTCTTCAATTTACATTTCCAAGTGTTCTAATTCCCAGAATTTCCACACTATCTGATTCTTGATACCGAGGACTGGACGTCAATCGAGAAATGAGAAGCAGATATGTCTTTTAGAGCATAAATGTGTGGATATGGCAGAAAATGATAAAGATGATAACGATAACGATGATGGCGATGACGATGACGACGACAATGACAACTTTGACACTTGAGGTTAACAAGTGTGTATAAACTACTGTTAATCTTTTTCGCAGACCATTATCTCTGTATTGCTTTTATGTCACAAGCAACTGCATGTGATAACTTTCTTAAACATTATTTGTTTTGTTTAAACTTACAGAACATTATTGCGCGAAATGCCTCTTTACTGTAATACTCTAACATTCACATGAGTACTAAATGCTCTCTTTGTTGAGTAATATTCCTCTCTCCTTCTGTGTTACAACACTAGCGCCAGAGCGCGCAGCAACGCAAGCACTTCAATAAAAGAATTAATTTTTGTTTAAAAGCATTATAATTTTTTTGCTTTATAGTTAATTAAATTATTATAGCTAGTGCTTCATCAGGTTACGTAATTATCCTGCTTTGTTTATTGTAAACAAAATTTGTTTGCAGTAAATTTAGTAGTGCCCAATGGTGCAAACAGCCTGACATGGATACAAACAGTTACGTAAGGATATACAACACATAGAGTCAACGCTCCAAAAATACGAAATTCATGGGACTAAGAGAATTAAAAATTACCACTACACTGAAAAAATTTCATGCACTTTTGAAAAATTCAGGACTTGTGTACATCCAATATGGCTGACTGCGATTAGTATAGTCAACGCGATGTGTTTGACAGAGAGCGACAGTATGTCGTACAGGTTGCCTACGAGACTTGTTTTGGTCACTTAAACTCACACGTACTACCCTATAACAACATGATAAGGACTAAACGGTAATTGTCTGTAACTGGCTATGAGTAATACGGAAACGCATGGCAGTACTCAAACGGACCACTAACTATCGGTATCACCCACAAATTTGTTGCAGTCGGTGATGAGTGCAACACGCCGCCAGCGAGTACAGTCAGTCAGTACTTTGTAAATTGGTAGGCCTTCAACGTGAAAAGACGTATTTGTAGTGTTTTTCTCTTTCTATAATGTTTTTGATTTGTTCGAAACGAAATGGCGACTGCAAATGTATCGCCTATGTATCGACTCCTTTGGCCTATGTATCGTGTAGATATAGACTGTACTGGTTGCAACAACCGAACCGAGCAAGCAAAGGCCGCTTCCTTCCACGTAATAAAAGAAACGAAAATGTTTTCTCTTGGAAATTCATTCGGTTACTACTGCAAAAGGTACAAATACAAGAACGGTGTGGTCCAGCTGTCGTTGATACGGACTTCAAAAAGTGATCCGCGATTGGTCAGTTCTACCTACAGCACAAAAACACAGTAGTTGCAGACATATGAGTTGTCCGTTAACTGCTCAGTTTTGTTGTTGACAGTAAAGCCAAGAGCAGAACATCGCCTTCCCCGCAACCCTGTTCTTTCTTTCAAGTACGTTAATGTTTTCTATAACTACCAAATTATGGTTATTAACTTTCATAGTTCATATTAACGTGATGAACGTCCATAGTTCAGCTTTACAAAAGTAGGTTATATTTGGTTTTTATTTTCGTCTCAACTGTCTGATTATAATCAAAGAAAGGAAATACGTTCTAAGGTAGACTCCGTATGGCCAACCTAGGATAAATTGATAAGAGTTTTGGGACTTACAAAAGACGATAAATGGACGTTTATTAGCTCAGACTAGAATTCCTAAGACATGGCCTTAAGAGGGAAAATTTTATGATAAGTAAAATCTTCGATTAATCCATTGTTGACAAAATATCAATTGTTGGTTCTGTTTTGTGATCTCTTTCTCTCTCTTATTTAATTAAAAAATGTCAATAAAGTAATATTGCATTACTTTATTTTCCATTCCCCTAGAATTTTTGTGAAAAGCAGAAAAATATAATTAAGCCATATTGTATACATATGCACTCATTACGGCCTAAAGAGACAGTTTCTTAAATTCCTTACTGTAGCCGATCGGAAAGCTTAGGTATGCCGTATTAAGTATAGTTTTCACTAAGCATTCTTTATCGGTTTTCAGAAAAACACTGAGAGCTATCAAAATGTCACTAGACATAGCAAAATTCTCAATTTGTACAATAGTCTTCTTGTGCATGAACGTCCTTTACCTTGTAACGTATTTCGTTAGCACGATTTTAGTTATCGTTATCGGACGCTAACGTAACGTAGGGGTAATGAGATCTGTATATTATAAAACGGACGGACGACTTAATGTTATGTCCACATAATTTTCTTCCATTTCACGCAAAGTGTAGGCCTATTACCATGACATTGGTGAAAGGATGCTAGGTGGTAGCGGAATTTCTTACACTGGTATGAATACTGAGCAGCTTTCGATACAACAATTATACATTTTTGTAAACACCGGTACCGCTGACGGAATGAAGACATAAATCTGCGTAAAGTGTAGCTACCGCTCACCTTGTGATATATTTATTACAGCTTTAGCCTGTAATTACGTGGCCACAAACAAAATCTGCCCAAGGCTGACACAAGCAGGAAATCCACCGGCCATTAGTGGCCGTATAATTCGCCGCAACCGTTCGCATTAGTGTCGCTAATAATTTCTGAGTAAATTTATTCTCACTTTTACAAGTTTGTCAGACCTGTTAACTCGCTACGTTTTAAGATCCTGTGTAATACACAAAGTCCAAATTCGGTTATCTGTTGTCTCTTGAAATCACAGGTTGTCCACCTCTAATACACGTGTAGAGGCAGTTTAACGTAAAACGTATAGACCTACAAAAAGGTTGACCAAAAGACTCATGAATTTATATGCGGCCTGCTACCGGCCGTGGTTTTCAATTAGGAGCTAATTGAGCGTGGGGGTTCGCCGAGGCTGGGTTCAAGATTCATCTGGCACAGATGGGTTTTGACCGAGGGCGCTACTGAGGTGATTGCTCTGGTAACGGGCGCTGCGGCGGTAAAACTTTCTGGAAAGTGTCCGTGGTGGCTTTCGGGGAACGGGCTCGGAGGTGTTCTCTAGGGATCTAGTTTAAAGTTAGATTGTGGGCTTTACATGCTCATCGTAGTCCTCGGTCCAGGAGACACTGAATCTTTTGTTTATGGGTTTTAGTCCCATCCAGGGATTCGCGTAAGTAACCATCGGCGCCACACACGTGTAGACGTGTGTTTCCCTAGGCGGCGGGTCATAGATTTGCTGCCAAGTAGAAATCGGACCTGCTATAGACGACTGGCTGTTTTGCGGGCTACTTGCTCGCAGTGCGAAGCGCGACGTACTTGAGAGCGGGAGACCAAGGCAAGGAAGAATCGTCTACATAGAGTCTGCCTGGGAGCCATTTGCATCTGGAGAAGACTACAGCTGTGCTATTGGCCGCCTTATTAGCGACCCTCCATTTCTCTGCCCACTCAACGTAAGAGTCAAGCTGTTCTTGGAGCCAGATAACGGTCGTTTCAGGACGACGATCGACGGCATAAACCGCCGTATCGTCGGCGAACATGGCCAACCTGGCTTCAGGCAACCTGGGCACGTCGTTGACGTACACAGTAAAAAGGAGGAAGCCTAAGACTCTTCCCTGAGGTACACCAGCCGTAATTGTCCTTTCCGAAGAAAGAGTGTTATCTACTCTTACGCGGATAGTTCTGTTCCGAAGAAAGCTAGCAATCAAATGACTGTACCAATCCGGAAGCAGAATCTCCGTGAGTTTGTAAATAAATCCAGAATGCCAGACACAATCGAAAGCTTTCTTGACATCAAGGAAAACGGCGACGGTCTGTTCTCACGAGGAACCGGCCTCGGCAATGGTCTCCACGAAACGCATCAGCAGATGCATCGAGGAATGCCCAGCTCGAAATCCAAATTGCTCGGGAACCAGAATGTAGAACTGTTTTAGGTGACCTTGTAGTCACCGCTGAACCAGTCGTTCGAAAACTTTCGACGTGGCCGACAGTAAACTGATAGGCCAAAGGTTGTCTGCGAACTTGAGGTTTTTACTCGGCTTTCCCGTCGCCTGGCGCTACTTCAGAGGGAAGTAGGCGAACCAAAAACAGGCAAATAAGAAGTCGACCAGGAAGCGAACTCCCCTGGCCGGAAGGCTACCTGTGAACCGTCCACCCAGATGACGTAGGTAAGCGATTACCCCAGTCGGAATGTTTGCAGTTCAAGTCACCTGTAAGGGTAACCTTTCCATGTGCTCCGAAAAAAATATTCAGATCGACGTCTAAAACTTGAGAGCCCGGTGGCTTATAAGCCAAAACCACGAGGACACTTCCCAGAACTCCGGGGAGTTCTACGGCGGTGATTTCGATATTTTGGCGAAGAGGCAAGACTCGCGCGATAGTGCCAGCTTCTAAATGTCAAACACAGTAATGATATGTCACCTTTTTAGAATTTTAGAAAACTTATATAATTCATACCTTCCTGCAACATTCATGCTTAGACATTTCCTTTCCTTTCTGCAGTGGTTGTTAAATTTCTAATAGCTTACAGAGGTAGGAGTTAGCTTACTGCGTCAAGGACAAAGCCCAGAAGTCCGTACAGACATTCATTATGAATGAGACATCAAAAGTGTATCAGACAACTAGTACAAACACGTGGCTGAACATTACCGAATCCACGAGTTTTGCTAAATGTTGTTTATGAAGTGGCAGTTAACAATTACAGAATTACCCACACAGACGGTAGGCAACACTCGGTGAGAGTGACTGAATGACTTAGGTCAGATTATTAAATTGATTAAAGAAAAGTAAACTGCAGAAATTAACTATGGACGCTTTAAACAACACAACGATAAGCGCTACACATTTCTCTCCATGATCGGAAACGTAGTAGGCCTAATCGGGTTAAGTCAATAACGAGAGTACCTGTTATGAGAAGATGCATATAACGCTTATGTCAAGGTTTATAGGCCGCATCATGAAAAAAGAAATATAATAGAATAGAATTAGCACAGTTATTTTATTAACCTTCAGCCTTGTTTCAAAGAAAGTTTCAAAACGTATAAATAGTATAATCAGGAAAACAAGACAGTTTTCGCTGGTGTGTTAATTAGAGTTCCAGTCTAGTCACGTACAGGCGCAATGTTACGTCCACATCACGTTAGCTGGAACACTGTTACAATTTTCTACCTTAATTAATTTTAATATTTAATTAAGAAAACATGTGTTTCTACTTTCACACCCATCCTATTCGCCACAATGAACCACTTTAAATAACAGGACAACAAGACAACAGATAACAGTAATTACTAGGTCCATTGCAAACCTCGTAGTACACTGCAGTCTTGGTAACCACTAAACAGTTGGGCCCATATTAACGGAGATGGATTTACAAAATATTCTCCTATCGTAAACCTAAAAACTTTGTTCTTCCTCCTGCCCTCATTAGTCCACAAGTAGTATCAATCAATCATGACGACTTATGAGTATGTTAAAGTATATTATATTGAATTAAATCTGGTTGAATTATATTATATTGGCTTAATTACAAATTCTTTGTCAAGAAATGCCGAAATACTTGATGTCGGAATGCACACAATAAAATTATAGAAAATAAAAATATAAAATACAGTGAATAAAGTTTTAAGATATTTTGTGAAAGTTTATATGCCCGATGATAGCAGTGTAAAATATGAACAATTTAAATTCGATTTTAGATTTACTCCATTTTGTAGAAATAAAACGCAAATTTTGCGTAGAAAATTCTGAATTATCGCTTCTTTCCTCTATTGTTAATGTTGTATATTGATTATATGTCCTCTATCTTCCATAATTTCTGTTTTATAGAGAATTCGTTTGCTGCATTGAACTGGTATTTTAAAGTTTCGTAACGCTTCTAAGAATTTCAGACGTTATAGATAACTTTATGTTTAATCTGGCAAAAATATTAGGCAGCTGTTGTATGGTAATTGCAAAATATGTCGACAATCATTTATACACATATTATAAATAATTATTTAAATTGTAAGTTATTCTCATTATATATTACTTAAGAACAGCCTATAACAACATTATTACTACAATTTCTTAACCTTTTTATATAGCTAAGTTAGATTTTGGGGTGAACGGTCTTCTAAAGCTTCTTCAAAGAATATTTTGTATTAATGTTTGAAGGCTATACAAAAATTTGGCTGATATACACAAACTGGTTGCCATACCAACACGGCTCAAGCGCAATAACAACCAATATCCTCTGGTAACAATTACCTGTATCCTATGTTACAATTACACGATACATTGTGTTTATCGTCTTGTCGTATTGTCGAGTACTGATGAACATGGGACCAATCACTGCCTCTCTCTCTCCAGCTCTTAGGTGTGTGGTGGTATTCGTTGAAACGTCCCATCGTCTACGGTGACGTGCTCTGGACTGAATGTCGATGGGAAGGCAACTACTGAACCGTTCCCTGTTATCGGGTATCGTATAGGGCATTCGAAAGGCTTCTAGAAGTTTACAGACCACTTGTCACCAAGATGAAGGTATGCTGACTACTCAGTGCTTCGAAACCAATGAGGATCTCGTAACCTAGTTACGGTATAGCCTATTTGTTGACTGGGTACTTGGCGGCAGCGTTCTTCAGCGAAAGACTACAAACACTGGTGCAACAAATCCTGTATGTGAGTCACGATTGTACGCGAACATAATACACCTAACCTAACCTAACCTAACCTATACGTTATGTATGAAATGTTTGTAAAATAAAATAAAGAGATTTTACTCTGTTTTTGTTTTCCTTTACCAGCAAGTCGGAAGTTAATTTTTGAATAGCTCTTGTACATAGGCTATACTTTATAATTAATACTGTTACTAATGACGGCTGCAGATATCATTTAACTCGGACCGCAGCTTTAACATTAAGAAGCTGTAGTTGTATCGAATTTCCATTTCTATGAAAAATTGTCAGAGATTTTAGCATGTTTATCTTCCCGGAATGTCTTATACGTTCAGGACATGAATAGATATACCGCGTCTGTACCAAAATTATCTTTGCAGAAACAAGAGTGATCCTTTAACGCTTGAATTAAATAATATCATTGTTATTATACTTACTGACTAGACAGTTTTTTTCAGTCTAGCTTTCTCAGAGTTCGTCTTCTGTTAACCATAGGTAACAAATTTCCCGTGTATTTCTGAGCAACATGGAAAGTGTTGAATGTCCCGTGTTGGCTGCGGGCCATTGTTTGTAAGTGTCTGATCTATTCAATATAATCGAAGTGTTTTTGGTTACGATAGTTTAAGCCTACGCGTACTGCTGTCAACGGATACGTCAGACTCTCGAATTCTGTCATCGTCAGTATTAATCGTCAACAATAGATTCGTCTGCCGTCGCTGCATGGACTAGGACAGTGCATATTGCCACAACCATGGGCGGATTAAGGCTACGGGGTGGGCCCATGTATGAAATTTTCCTGTTTTGCACAATACTTTACTTTATTCAGACGATCGTTTAATAAATATAATAAACAAAATATTGTATTTAAATCGTATTTTTCTCACATATTTTTTATTATATACTGGTTAAACGTCACTACTTTGGTTTTTAACATAACCTTATGAACCCAAACATGTCCCCAAGTTTAATTTAAATCCGTTATCCGTTATCGCAAGGGATAGAGTGACGTGGCTACAGCGACAAGGCATTGCCTTTAGGAGTTAATAATAAATCCGCACATCAAGTACTCTCCTTGTCAGTGCGGTTTGTAATATTTCGCTTGCTCGGAAAATTTTAATTATTCCTTCGAAAATGAGACTTTTTAAATGGTCGGGCATGTGGCCCACCGACAAGCGGGGCTTTAGTCTCCTCTTAATCCGGCACCGACCACAACACTTACAGAGTCCTCGTTCTGAACATGATTTGGTGCTGGCTGTAGGCGTTAGTTACCCGCCTCTCATATTAGCAGTGGTGGTGAGAGGAAGGGTTCGTGAAACGGCTCTCAGGAAAGTGGTCGTGGATCATAGGCTTCCAGCTCGCATGTTCCTCAGCAGATGTAACTTACTATTGAAGTGTTTCCAAGCAGTGTTTTCAGTCTTATCAGACGTCGTTACCACTGTAATTAAATCAATGAAATCATCTTTCATTAGTGTTATATAAAATAATTTTTAACAGTTATACTTAAAAACGGAGTGGCTATATGAACCGAAACCCATATTAATCAAAGAACTTAGCCCCAACTGTAGCGCGCTGAGTAGGTCTAGGCCTACATCAGCTGTTAAACTATTCCTATTCACATTAACGGTCATGTTGAAGTTTACTTTACCTTATGAAAATTTCCTTTACTTACACATAAATAATTGTATTCTAATTACTTTTTGCACTTCAAATTAGTAGTTTGTTAGAATAAACGGTGATATGTAGGCCTACTTGTGTATAGTGCGTTGATAAGTATTAAATAGTTATTTTAAGAAACAAAAATTGATTGACTCAAAAAAATCATAAATTACATAAAAATTTTAAACTTTATTCTTCAGTACATTAACTACACTTTACATGGTGAAAAAAAGTGCCATTATTACATAATCACTTAAAACTTAAAATAAAAACAAAAAACAAGTGGATTTGAAGATTACGAATTAATTAGAAATTTAAAGTAATGTAATACCCACTAATTTGATCTACGACGTATGCTTGTTTGAAACTATGCTTTGAATTGATCCTTCTTTATATATAGGCCTATATCTGTGATTACATGTCAATACTTTCAATCGCACACTGTCCGGACTTTTCAGTCTCAATAAAATCCAGTTTTGAAACAGCGAAGAGAATTAATTTACCCTGTAAACGATTTATAGACTATGTAATTTCTAATATGCTCAACTCTTGCTTTTCAGTTGTTCATTTTTAGTTATTTTTCAGTCTTGTAATTGAATAATTTGTTTAATTTAAAAAATGTTTACAATTATTAACATTATTCTTCTGCGGGGTGTGCACTAAATGTGTTGAATACCCCGTCAACACCCAGTGCGGGACTTGTTTGGTTTATACAGTGTAATTGAAGTGTTTGTGGCCACGTCAGTTTGAACCTGTAGAATAGTGTATATATAAATCTACGTACAGCTCCAGCCTTGACGTCAGCCTCTGTGTTATATCGTAGTTACTTGGACAATAGGCCTACTACAATACGCTCTGACGGCTGACAAACCAGTCTGGTTAGAAACCAGCTAAGGAAGCGCTCTTAGCAATAATTGTAACGTATACGCACAGGGATTATTCCGTTAATTAAGTATTAGCCTTTTATTATGTAAATGGCTCTTGTTAAAGTCAATAATTAATTCTTTGTCTACCTTAATAATTATTGTTAACGTATGCTACCAAGTTTAATAAAACTTCATTGTTTTCACTCGCCTACAGATTTTTCTTAACATATTAGTATAACGTTAGTGTAACTGGTCTACCAGTGAACGTGTCATTGTACCGTTTAACACTGGATGATTCCAGTGAAACCAGTTATAGGCCTATAAATTTCCACCTATAGGCCTACGTCATTTGCAATACAAACGTTGTGCCGAGTAAATTCCCGGAATTAGTCTGTTAATTAACACAACCAACGATGTTTGGAAAGCATAATTATACCGTAATGATATACGTCTTTTGACTGTATTATTTTCGGTTTTAGAAAATGGTTTTAACGTATTATAACTTTACGCTACAGATGGCCAGTAAAAAAATAAGTTAAAAAATTGCCGAAAGTAGTCAAACGTTTCCAATTCTCAAGTAGGCCTTACGTATTGACAATATCTATTTTCTTTTGCCTTCTTATAAACATTTAATATCTGTTTCTTCTAATGAAATATAAAATTTTACATGTTGCAAAGAATTGTGCATTAAAAACATTTTTGAATTGTATAACTGTTAAATATTAATACCTATTATAATGTTAGTAGATAGAAAAACCTCCTTCCATATCTAGAAACAATAAAACCTCTACTAAACTGTACAGTCTAATCTTAGGATCATTGCTATTGTAGTAAAATTATTAGATTGGCGTGAATTCCTCTTTTTTAGACCTCACATATGATCAGACGATCTTAAAGGAAAAAGACAAAATTACGGTCAAGAAAGGCTTAATAAAAATATAGTGAATACTTCTAGTGGATACTTCTAGATGGAAAAATATAGCCTGTTGTACTTCTAGTGGATCCAATAAAAATATTTGAGTAAATTCTAAAATGTTAACACAAATTAGACACTAATAAATACTGATACAAATTAAGCAAAAGGCATGAGGAACTGCTTTGTCGATTTCTGTATTGAAAAACTGAAACGATAAACTGAAGACATTCTTCAAATATGGCTAAACAAGATTTTAAACCACCGAATTTTCCATTACTTGTACACGTAACCTACAGATGAAAACGTGAATTTTTTTTAAGTCCGCATATCGAATTATGGGAAAAAATTCATTGGTTACAACATTTTAATAGGTTATGAGAAAGCAAAACTGTCGAGGCAGTGAAATCTTGTCACGCTGGATATAACGGGTGTTGATAAACCTGTTCCATACGTCTAATTGATTACTCTCGATAGCCTGATGATATCTAGAAACGTCGTGCCCACACGTATATAATTAGTACAAAAAACTGTATCACAATGTAGACGACGTACGAGTACAATATCAGCAGCCACATGTCAGAGAAAACGGATCAAGGCTTGCAGCGAGCGTTGCTGTCATTTTGATAACATTCAGGGCTGTCTGTCATGTAATTGACGAAGTTTACAAACACGCGTCGTACAACCAAGGCCGGTACTGTCTGAAACCGAAAATGGCGCTATTAATGTTGTCTCTCCTGTATATCCGGTTAACTAATTATGATTTTATTTTAAAATGTTGTATGGAGTGAAAAAAAATTATTGCTCTTTAAAAAAGTCAACCCGCAGCTACTAAATAAAACGTGTCTACATTGGGAATATGAATTGCTTTACAATAAACTTCAATAGAAATTCGCTGTATCCGTGAACTAAAATTAGTACTTGCAAAGGAGGTTATCACTACCATTGGAATACGGACAATTGAAAAGTAACGGATTGTTCGGCAAAATACGATCTGATGACGGGACCATTGGTGGAAACTGAGGTTCTGGAAAATCAGTCTTTCCGAAGTTAACATTAGTTTAAACTGAATGACAACGGAAGTCATAGCGTGTGCATTTTAATAGCGATCACAAACACATTGAAGGCATAGCGTGCTGCGGGTAATAAATAGTATTCAAGGACGAGATAGGCCTACATAATGTGCGTTACACCCCGAGACGTTTGTTACATTGCCATAAATCTTACTGAACTCAACTCCAGGTGTCGTGTTATATGAGTAGACGTATGCAGCCTACATATGGCCTACTGGTTACGTTAGTGCGGTTGGAAATATAACAAGCTATAACGAGCGCGCGCGCACACACACACACATTGCATACGTATTCGCCGCAAAAGATCAATCCGGGCACTGCCCGTAAGTAGCCGTGGTCACTATGATTTATTGAGTTCCCGAAATGATGACAGTTTTCTGCGCGATAGAACCGTTTTATCCTAATGTATTTCAATTGGGCCAACATGTCATTTGTGACACCCTTGAAATTTAATATTTGTGTTATTATTTATTTAATAGACCCTACGAAATATGTGCCACCTTTAGACGACATAATAAACATTTACAGGCATTGCACAAATGCAATGCACAGAGAAGGGCATTGAAAATGCTTCCATAAATCTAAAAAATATATATATTTATGTTCATTCACCAATGTACAGATTATAAGTTAAATGTAGTCGCATTCATAAGCGAAATTTTGTATGTGTACTACGTTATTGACAACAAAGAAGTAGTTTCTATGGAAACTCACCGGTTCCCATTTTCGATCACGCACCAGCCATCGACCGCAAATGTGTGACAGGTCCTTATAAACATTTTCAATGTTAAAACTGATAAGATTTAATGAAAAAAATTGCATTTTCTTTGTCAACCATGCTAATTTGTCGGGAACATAATGTAATCAGAATAGTTTTTTTACGAAATCAGTTACAACGTTTCTCACCGTGCACCATTGTTTTGTCTTGACGTCTACTCTTCTAGTAGACACTGCAACCTCCTACTTATTCCGCGGTAAAGCACTCGTGGACTAACAGTGTTGTTTATAAATATAATTAACGTTTTTCGCGCTATCTATATTAGAACGCTTTCATATAATCTGATCTGATTTTACATAATAATAAGTAACTTATTAAGTACGGTAAGTAACATCTACCTATAACTGTAGGCAACTTTATTATTTGAAGTAAAACTTTGGAATAACACAGGAGGGATACTATCCACACCTCAAAGAATATTGTTTCATGCTGCGAGGACTGCAGTACATTCGGCTAGTCCTATTTGTTATACTTTACTTTAAAATCGGTCAAGCGACAACAACTGTAAAAACTCGCTACAGATTTACGTACAGTGTTAATAGAATGCATAAAAAAGCGGCTGAAGTAGATGCTGTGAAGGGTCTGCGTGGCAGGCAGTTGTTAAATAATCTATAATCAGTAAATATAATGGTTAATGGTTCCATTTTCACAGCTTGCACCAGCTTCAAATTTCAAAGCCCTGGAGACCTGATCCCATGTTGAAATAATGATAATATCTGGCCACTGCGCTAAAAGCGTCATGGGTCGGCTAACCGCACTCTTCCCGAGAGGGGAAGTGCAGCTCGGTGTTGTTTGTGCTTGCGGTTGCCACCGAATTACACTACGACAAGATAATGTTCAAACGCCAAATACCTTCTGTTCAAATAATTAATTAAAGGTTGTGTCCAAAACACTACAGCACCGGCTTCTGAGAACTTACCTCACGTTTGGACTTTATAGGATTTGCGTATGACGTGCATACCACTATTTTGGATAAGCCTTGTGTATAGCTGACTCAGTAGTGTCTAACACAATATGTTTTAAATGAATATACAAATTAATATGTAAAACAACGAGAATATAATGTGCTCGTAATAACTCTCTATCGGTACAATAATATCCATCCCGAACGGAACTGACGATGCCACAGGTAGGCCTATCCTTGTTTACATCCCGAACGGAACTGACGATGCTACAGGTAGGCCTATCCTTGTTTACATCCCGAACGGAACTGACGATGCTACAGGTAGGCCTATCCTTGTTTACATCCCGAACGGAACTGACGATGCTACAGGTAGGCCTATCCTTGTTTACATCCCGAAAGGAACTGACGATGCTACAGGTAGGCCTATCCTTGTTTACATTTCTTGCTGACCATACCGTTTTCCTTTCGTCTGCTCTTTTCTTTCTCAATCTCTCTCTCTCTTTCTCTCTATCTCTCTCTCCCCCTCTCACTCCATCTCTTTCTTACTATTTGTCTATTGTATGTTTGTCTCTCTCTTCTCTCTTCCACTGTAACGCATCTCTCCAACACCCCCTCGCATCCCACCTCCTTCACTCACCAAAAACTTGTACACATACATATATTTTTTTCTTCATAAGTAACTCTTGACCTTTCTCGCAGGATTGTTTATATTATATATACGTTATTAAATAATAATTTCGTCTGCATGTATCTTTTTCTTATTTTCTAACGTTATATGTCAAACCCGACCCACTTTTCACTGAATCAATCTGTCTCATCAGAGGTTGTATATCAGTTCATATGCTTTGGTTGAAATATAACGATAAATAGTAACCAAATATACTTACAGATGTAATTATAATTTGATAGCTATAACCGTATAACTAACACACACACACAAAAGTATTAAAATACATTACATCGTTATTACACTCGAACAGAGTAGCTGCTAAGTAACGAAAACATAAGAACGAAGTATATTTAAAAATATAAGAACTTAGTTTGGAAATATATCAGTCGCATTAGGTTTTATTGGAAAGGAATAAAGGAAAGCAGAGGCTGCGATGGATTGACCGACATGAATAATGATCCCAGGGTGTTTGGATTGAGGAAGTGGAGAACGGTTGTAGTATAGTGCGACCTCTGGAGCAAACTTCTGGAGAAGGTCGAGCTCGGCAATCAGTGATGATGAAAGTAGGCTTTATTGCCTGGGTAGATGCTTGTCAGCCGCGCGCGTGTGTAAAGTAGGTGTCTTTATTAACGAATATTATTTATTGAATGAGAAAACTAGTAGAAGAATACGATCGATGGGGATTAAACATAAACTTCAAAAAACAGTGTACTTAGCCACAGGAAGTCGAACATCAGATCTTCAGTTATCAGATAATACTTCCATCAAGAAATGTGAAAATTATAAATATTTAGGAAGTATAATTAGCGATGATGAAATATGTGATGAAGATATAAGACATCGATTAGTTTTAAGAAAAACTACCATTCGCCAATTAAACCTACTTTTATGGTCCACCAAAATCGGGCTACCGACAAAGATCAATATTTATAAAGCCATTGTTGAACCAATTACCACCTATGGGTCAGAATGTTGGACAATCAACGAAAAGAACCGCAGGAAGATTGAAGCTGTAGAAATGGACTATCTTAGACGAGCTTCCAGAGTTTCTCGTCTGAAACGTGTAAGGAATGACGTAATAAGGGAAAGAATAAATAGAAAAGAAACTGTAATAGAAGATATAAAACGTAAACAGCTTTCCTGGTATAGACACCTTATGAGAATGAGTGAAGAAAGAATACCTGTGAGTGTGTTAAAATACAGACCTAGCAACAGAAGAAAAAGAGGCAGACCTAGATTGAAATGGATAGAAGCGATCAAAAGGAGTATGGAAGAAAAGAATCTGAAGAATGAAGATACACAGAATAAGTTGATATGGAAAGTGAGATGCGGGATGCGGCAGTAGCTGTGGGATCCCCGCCAATATATATATATATATATTACTTTAAATATATTACTTTACTTTATATATATATATATATATATATATATATAAATATTAAAGTATTATATACATCAAGAAACGGACTGTAGCAGAAAGTGATTGAAATATATATATATATATACAGGGTCCGCCAGTGAAGCCGGAAAATTAAAAGTACCCAATTTTTTCATGAAACATTTATTATATCAGAATTTTTTTTTACAGATTTGAGTTGAGTAAAGTTTGCCATTATTTTACTTTTTAAAAATAACGCCGCTCAAGTGAGAGCCATTTCTGTGTAAACATTCTTCTAATCTTGACCGAAAATTTTCCATCACTCGACGAAGCAGGTCAGGTTGAATCCGTGCAATTTCTTGTCTGATATTCGTTTTTAATTCCGGTATGGTGTGCGGTCTATCAATGTACACCCTGCTCTTCAGAAATCCCCAAAGGAAAAAGTCGCATGCGGACAAATCTGGGGATCTTGCAGGCCACGAGATGTCGCCATATCTGGATATGAGTCCGTCCGGGAAGAGTTCTCTTAAAGCAGCCATGGACACACGAGCAGTATGACTTGTGGCCCCATCCTGCTGGAAAAAATTAATTTCCGGAAACCTAGGGAGCTGTTGCATCAAAAATGTTCTGACCATGTGTGTGTAGCGGTCTGCATTGACAGTTGTGGTGTTTCCTCTATCGTCTTAGAAAAAATATGGCCCAATAATGCCAGATGATGAAACTGCACACCACACCGTTACTTTTGGACTATGTAATGGCTTTTCACGCAACTCACCTGGGTTTTCATCATTCCAATATCGACTATTTTGTTTGTTTACACATCCATTCAAATGAAAATGTGCTTCATCTGACATAAACATACGGTGAATAAAGTTTTCATCATCATTTACACGTCGCAATATTTCTTCGCTGAAAATCCTGCGAGCCAGCATATCGCCATCTTTCAACTCCTGGATTACTTCAATTTTGTAAGGATGAAAAGATAAGTCTTTATGCAAAATTCGTCGTAACGATGTGTCACTAATGTTTAGTGCGGATGCATGTTTCATTGCAGAACGTTGTGGACTACGCGTCAATGCTACTCGAACTCTTTCAATGTTTTCCTCTGTTCTTACAGACCTTGTTGCTCCTCTATGCTTTAAGTTTAATGTGGAACCAGTTTCTTCAAACTTTTTCACCCATGACATAATTGCATGAGCGGTCGGCACTCTTCCATGTCGTGGAATATTGAAATGATTATGAAACAATCGTTGTACAGAAGTCACACAGTCACCATTCTTATAAAACGATTTTACGCAGAAGGCACGCTGTGCACCGGACCACTGCTCCATGTTTAACAAATGGCATTAAATGTAAAACAACGATCGAAAACCTCCACGCCCTCTCGTGAGCAGAAAATGAACTATTGGACTTTCAAAATTTCCCGCTTCACTGGCGGACCCTATGTATATATATATATATTTAGTGAATATAATACATATTGAAATGCCGATAACATTTTAATCAAATGTTAATTTACTAACCATGAGTAGTAAAGTAAGTACATGTCTCGCTACAATTACGTACTAAATTGTGTACGTACGACACCTTAAAGTTGCTTCTATAGAATTTTGTTTTCATCATACACGTCAAAGAATGTATGATGTTTTTTTTTCTCGAATTCTGATAAGAACTTTTAATTTTGTATTGTTGAGAAACACGTTTTTCTTACATAAGTTTAGACTGAAAACCCTTAAGTAGGCTATAGTATAGCTAGCCTAGACTATAAGATGTCAAGCAGATATGACTATGACATACGATTATGACAAGCAGAATTATTCACTGTTGCACCACTATATATAGTTTAACCACTAACACAACTTTCTTCATTAAACTTCTATAAGATTATGGTAGGCAGGGCAGACTAGATTTAAGCTGTTACGTTAATGAGACCAACACGAAAATTCGTCTTGAAAGAGTAGGCATAAGAACATTGGAAACATGTCAATGACTCAAAATGTGTTTCAGATGTTAATAGGCTTTGACTGTAGGACACAAAAGGTACCCAATGGGTCTGCTGTATTTGATAATTGGTTCATGTATAACCTCTGACTTATTACGTTCCGATGTCGTATAACGCTGCTATTGAGCTTCGTAGCTCTTGTCCTGGTCGTTGGATTCTGTTTAAAAGCAAACACGTTTTTGCTGTCTGTCGGACGCAGTGTAGCCTCGCCCTTCGCCTACTCATTTTAATTACTGTTATTAAGTCTATCATTTCGTCTACAGAAGCATTTATTGACTGATATTTGTTGACCAAACCGGTTTAATCATAATGGTATAATCGGCGACTTAATACATCGATTTCTGATACGAATATATTTAAGTACGTGAACATTTTAATACTTTTTGTCTTTTATGTTATCAACTAAAGTGTTTCAACATTTATACAAATTATCTAAGCTGTCACGTAATACTTCATGTTGACCACAACATAGGATTTGGTAATTAGTCGTAGTATCCTGTGTAAATAGTAATTCCTACTACAAAACCTTTCACCGCTTGAACCATTAGGCTATGTTTTCCTTCGCCTAGATGTTTTTATGGTAACATATACCCTACACATATACGCTAGCTCTCTTTCATTTAATTACTAATTAAAAGATATTAGTCAATAGTATTGACAACGTTTATCTTTGATTTCTAAATTGCTAATAGAGGTTTCCATTGCACTCCCGTATATAACTTTAAGGCTGGAAAGACGTTTGTTGTAAGAGACGTCATTGAAGTCGAATGTTGTTATACGCCCTATTAGCAGATCGTAATGATATTAAAATTATCATTGCACATTATTAATAGTGTTAGTAGTTATTCACGTACATTCGATATTTCTCTCTATCTACGACTCTGTGATACACATGATGATGATGATGATTGGAAAAGTGAGTGCCACATATTGCAGTCTTTATTGTTACAAATGTTATTGTTCCGATGGGATTGCTACCGTGAGAATGCAGGGATGTGTACAATCTGTAAAATTGCACATTTTAACATTGAGGACAATCAGTAAACTTAAGGATCCTGATCCGAAATTGTATAAAACATTCCCGCGCTGCTTTACTCGTATGTGACTGAAGGTTGCACCATTATTAAGGGAGAAGACTTCCGTTAAGAAACGTATAAAAGACTAGATGATATATCAGACAGATAATATTTGAAAAAACATATGTGTGTATTTTGTACACATATCTCTTCGTTAAAATTTTCAGAAGACAACGGAATCGTCATATGCAAACAATGCACTTCGGTAGGCCTAAACGTCGGCTGCATACCATGGTCCGAACATGGCTCAGAGGTGTTAAAGGACTCGGACCGGAACTTGGTACAGTATGCAATATGTACACTGCCATTTTTTAACAACATGTGAATCGTTTTTCCCATCCTAGCTTCGAAAGTTAAAAAGCTTTCCAATCACTTTCCTTCAGATTTCTCTGCGCCATTGTATTCCTTACACCTTCAATCCAAGTGTTTCGTGTCCTCCCTCTTTTTATTCTTTTAGGAAGGGTCCATTTTGCCCATCTATCATTGCCCATGCGGCACACAAGCCCATCTTAATTTTTGCATCAATTATGTTATTTATACTTGATACACGGGCTATATTCATTCTTTCTCTTACATTTTCATTTTTAACCCTATCCCTCTACAACACCTTCTCCATTATCCCATTTCCACGACTCGTAATCTTTTCTCGTCGTGTATCGTAGAACGGAATTGTCTCGAGGCTTGTTTCCCTCGTCCTGTACGATTTTTTAATTTCTATTACACTTGTATCGTCTTTTATAACTGTGACACTAGGCATTTTGTACGAATCGACTTCAAAAACTTACCGTTCCAATAATGTCTTTGTATGTATATTCAGCCTTATTTGTAGTTATCGTTAAGTCTCATTATTTTCTCAAGTTTTTGTCACCTTGGTTTTACTCTTGGTCAGTTTAAAAATTATAGCCACATTTCCGTGTCATTTATTTGAGCAATATCATTACTAATTTAATATAGACTACGTGTGTCTCGTCCGTGGTGGATCGTGTTAATATTGTTTAAATTTATTTGTACACAGTACTCGATTGTATAGTGAATGTGTGTTTTTACTTTACCATTTAAATCATTTGGAACTAGTGATGTACAGATGATTAGAATCGCATTTAGCTGCGTCAGGTAATAGGTGCAATTGCGTGCAATTATTCTCAACATTTGCAATCATTCACTATTATTTTGTTACAATAACATTGGCAATTATTATTATTATGATTATTTCTACAATTTCTAATAATAATAATCGTCATATATAATAATAATGATTATTATAATTAAACAGTCAAGTACGAAGGAAAAGTTGTTTGAAAATTGTATAGAGATGCGGACGCTTGGGTTTTATTTTGAATCATTCCACTGTATAAATATAACGATATTAGCACATTATGTTGTTGCGAATATCGTGGTGTCAACAGTTGAAAGAGAGTTTCGCAACCGAATCGAATACTCATCCTATGTTATTGTGTTGTCTGTTCGTCTTGTGTTATTTTTATTAATTCCGCAGCTTCTAATCGTGTTGTTTAGAAAAACACTCGCTGTTTGTGCGCGCCAAAGTGTGTTTCCTGTTGAAGTGAAAATAATGGCAAAGAAACACGTCTAAACACGTCCCCCTTCCGTCAGTCAATCATGAGCGGATTACTGAGAAGTACCTCAATCTTTACCTTTTCGCCATAATCCCGCTATACAGTAACATATCTTGACAATGGTAGGTGTGATAAACCCAACAACGTAGGTGACAACTACTACCTGCGCTAAAAACATTACTTATCTCGCTACAGATCAGGCTCACAAGGAATGCCATTGAAACACTGTTAGTTGGCTAGGCAAACAGATATGGATACAAGACCATACAAAACACAACAAATGCCAGAAAAAGTAACAAAAAAATAAATTTATTTTGCTTAGGCCTACGTGCTTATGAAAGTACAGTATAAAATAGGGTTCAATTTGTTATTATTAATAGGAGAAGTTAACAATAAATAAGCTTATTTTTATATAAATATATTCTTTAGGTAACCAAATATCTCGTAGTAATGTTTTATTGGGAAGTGAAGATGTTACAGACACTTTAATACTAATTAATCATCATAACAAATTGGCATTTCACACTATTGTCGTCATCGGCATCATCGCCAATTTTGGTTACGGTACTTGTGACATCTATAAAACGTGTATAATTATACACAGGATCACTAACATACGGTATAATCAATGGGTTCTGTTCTGACATTCGAATAAAAACAATGTCAAACAGCAGTAATAAAAACAGTGTAGTTATGTTAATTATTTTGTCTGTGTTGTCGGTATGATTTTTAGTAACAAGTACACAGAAATACTATTATATGTTGAAGGAAACTTTGGACAAATACTTTCATTTCCTACGTTACTGAGAGAATGAAATTAACGTCGTTTGCCTCAAGATGTTTCAACTTATGAATTAAACCACAGGGAGACGTCTTTCGAGAAAGTGTAGTCAGAGCTGACGAATAGTGGTTGATAAAGACTGAAACGGTTTGCTCTGATAGTAGCCTACTTAAGTACACGCATGCAGCAAGCTTAAGAAATTGTTAAGCTACTACTTAATTTGCAGTTTACCACCGACGATTTGCAGTGTTTATGTGCGGCGTTGGATAGGTGCATATGAGCACCGCACGCGAGCGCGCGAGCGCGCACACACACACACACACACACACAAGCACGCATGCATGTATAATTAATGTATAATCATCGTCATCATGAGTACAGTTGTCTACCCACAGGTGAGCAAATGACTTTCAGCAATTTTCAATGGTCTTTCTCCTCATCAATTCTTGTTCACTTGAGCTACCAGAATAGCCTACTCAGTAAGATCATCGCTCTAAATTGCAAACGGAGTCTACTCATACTTCTTCGCCTTTAACGACCTCCGCTATTTGTACATGACATTTATTTCACATTGGTTACGTTTGCATTGTTTGCTGACTCGCCTTGTTACTCCTTCACAGTTCTTTCCTTGCTTCTCTGTGCGACCGCAGTCGTCTATCTTTCTTGTCTTCACTATCCACATTTCTGCCCCAAAGCCATTTCAGGAAAAAAGACATTCGTTAGAAACTTTCATTTTTCAAAGCAATGACAATTTGTAATTTTGGAAAATATTGCTCATTTTTTCAGAGGCAGTTAACTCGACTGACACTTTCTGGCAAGGGATCTCCATTCTGGCAAAATATTTTACTTCATTCGCAGCTGGCAGATGTTAATTTTCATGTATCGTGGAATTTAACATTCCAGTTAACTTCTCCTGTCTCATTTAATGTCCGAAACACGTCTCACGTGAGTAAAAAATCTTGACTGCACATCTAAATAACGTAAATAATTTTATACACCAAGAAAAGGAATGCACGCGCACGCGAACACACACACACACACACACACACACACACACACACACACACACACACACACACACACACGTACAAAATATAATTACTATTATCAAGATATACTCGTATTTGGACTTGCTTATTTTGTATGCGAGAAATGCTTTGGGCGTCACATGCAAACCAAGCAAGTGCGAATATCTTGATATTAGTAATTAAACCATCAAATTATGTTATATGTCAAAGAAAGGAAGCGTATAAATATAATATAAAGTTCTAGGCTATGTAAGATTATTATCATTGCGGTTGTAAACGCGCAAGCAATGTTATATGCGTATATTAATGACGGAATGAAATACTCTTCTGTTTTTGACGTACCTAATGCCTAGTATAGGCCTATATCCGATTACAGATATGAATTCTTTTCCGTTAAGCAACCAGAGTTGCGTAAACGCTATTTATATTTATAACTCTATAAAAAGATAGAACAATGGGAAATATTAATTTAATTATACTTTACAATTTGTTCTTGAACTATTCTCTAGATGCCCGTATATTGGGAATCCCGTGTCCCTTCTCTTCGGGTGCGTGGCAAGCGATAGTAGTGACCGCACACTTTCGGTGATTTTATTTCGGTCGGGTGATTACAGCAAAGGTTTAATTTTGTGTGTGATAGTCCAAGTTTAGTGGTGTAAATTCAAGGGAGTATCAAATTAGGGATACCGTACTAAAAGTTCAGCGAACTTTTTGTAAGCCTGTTGCATGTGTTAAAATAAAGCATATAAATAATTTCATGGGAATAATGTTGAATATCTAACTTATCCTGGAGCTCAACCTTCAAGCTAATCTCATCCCTCCCCCCCCCCCAGGAACAGCTCCTACTTACGCCACTGGTCCACGTATTGGATCGCTACACTTTACTGTTGGTTTTGATATCCGCCCTGGAGACAAAGTATAATCTGGCACTAGAAAGGCAATTCAAACCCGCCAGTGGTATCTTTACAAAGCAACATCTGTCTACAAAGACGTTAGGAGTCAGCGTCAAATATTATAATCATAATCGTCAAGGTATAAACCATATCTGATTTCTTCTACCTTCACTATAGCTGAACGCTTCATGTTTATCTTGGAGAGTTCATCCATCTTCTGTACTTTTTAATTTCCATTTACCTTCGTAATTCGAGAAACCGCCGTCAATTTAACCCCTTCATTTATCCTACATCTCTTAATGTTTGTATTAAATATTTCCCGAATGACTATAGGCCTATTACTCCTATCCACTAAGGAACAGCTCTCAAAAATACCATTTCACCGCCTCTTTTTGCTGGTGTTAAATATATCTCGTAGAATCTGAGCGAATTCATTTACTAAAAGGTTTTACTTACACACACTACGGGAAAACATAGCCTTAGGCCTACACAATGCAGAACATTATGGCACTTATAAAATAATATAGAACAACATAGGCTAAACATTATTCCAGTTTAAGTTAACTGGCAGTCACATGGTATCTCAGATTGTTGGAATCCATTTTTATTTTGGAATTTTAAATTTTTACGGACTCGAAGTATTAATGAGAGTATCTCTATATTCACTGTAATTTGTAGCACAAACGTTAGTTTTTTAATCGCAAACAAGCACAGCCTTCAGTAAAAATTTACCTGAAGACACTTCAGAATTGACAGAGGAAATTGAAAAATGGTAAAACTTGTAGAGATTTTTCCAACAGGCAACGTATTCGTCCAACGGCTTTATGCACTCGTCCTTTGATCTAATAACTCGCAAACTCGCAAATAAACAAAATAAGAACGTCGATGGCTGTTATTATTAAACAATTAACATCCGGTATCCCCTTACTCGGGTGACTGAAAGTTGTCATCGTTCTCTCATATAATGGTCATTATTGTTACTTCATCTTACTTACAATATGTATTGTGTTTACTGGTAACTCAGCAAAGGTTACAAGAGTAATGCGGCTGCACGGTATCAGTACCAGGTGAAGCGATAAAGTGGCACAAAGCCGTGATGCCCAGGTGTGTAGAATGATAGGCTTAAGTGTGCGGCGACATAATGTGTGCAAGAGGCGTCAAGTGTGAGATTATGTACATGTGGAGTGACAAGTTTGTCTTCTGCTTGGTCGCCTCCACGCCCTGCCCTCCTGCTACCTCCTACTGATACGACAACGCCCAATTGTTTGGACACCGTTCATTTGCTTATTATTGAGAAAACATGTAAACCGTAATATTGTAATAATCTCGAGAATTAATTCGACAAATTATTAATTTCTTTTGCGGAATTAATCCTACCGTGTTATTCATTTGTTACGCAGGAAAAGAATTAGGCAACGTTCGTAGATTTCAATACAGGTGGTACTGAAAATGCAGTTTTTGCCAACTTCTAATGATGAAAGGTTTTGTGAAGTTCGGTCATTTATGTTACGTTTTGACAAAACTTATTGTCTTTATCAGGACTCATATACGGCACCAGTCAATACACATTTACATAATGAGCGGTAATATTTATGAAATATTGTATTTATTCTTATTATATACAAGCAACAAGGCATGTGTTATAGTTATTAGTATTCTTTACGCAACATATACATCAATACAAACAACATTCATGAGCGTTGTGTGTAAGTCCATTAACAGTTTCCATATTGCCCGTATATGCCACAAGACAGTAATGGAGACAATAAATTTTGTCGAAACGTTATCACAGAAGTTTTCAGGATTTCAAACCTTACGAAACTTTACATTGTTTATTAATTCACAGTCACTACTAAACAAAGGATGGGCCTAGCTTCTAGTAGGCCTACCAAGCGACTTATGGCCCTACTCTGTAGCTACTACGTACCACAGATGAAGCAATATTTTTACTTAATTCATCTGTAGTTTTATTATTACCGATAGACTTATGCTGATCCAGAATCTATATACATTTGCTAAATAAGACTCAAAAAATTATAACGAACACTGTTGCACTCTAAGGCCTTCAGAGCGCCATTGTCTCAGCGTATGTTTTGAGTTCTTCATGACTATTTTCATGTTTCCTATCTTCGAGAAATGTTATACCTTTTGGATGCGAATAGCCTTTCGCTGGAAATGGTTCAGTTTTAAATATTCCTATAGACAGTCGCGCTCTCGCCACGGGTTCACAGAGCCCCATCAGAATTTTCCTCGTAGCCCCGAATATCGGGAAGAATAATCTTGTCCAATTCATTATATATTTCTTTCTTGGTGATAAAATAAATTAATACACTATAATTAGACTTTAAGTGTATTAGAAAAAATGTGTAATGCTCTGTACCAGTTTGTATTGAATAGGCCCACTGCATGATGTATCAAATGTGACATAACAGAGGTGGAGGCCCGGTCGAACACTCCATGTTACTCAAGACCTAACAAGGGGTCCGACGCTCGTCTTGTTGCTGTTCCATGCGTGTCTTTCTCATACTGGTTACATGTGACATTTTTTAGTTTTTATTAAATATGTGTAGCAGCTTTTATTCAATAATTTTAACATTAGTTTTTTTCAGAAAAACATGTTCTAAAAATCTAAACTGCAAGCAGATTCACATTCCTTTGAGTAACATATTTCGTTGATTGAAAGAGAAATCTCAAATTTTTATATAGTTAAAGCCAAGCATAAGCCGATGAAATACAGCTGATGTCAATTTATTTTGACTGTGTACCGTTTGCAGTATTTTTCGAATTTAAATGCCCAGTTACTTTTAATCTGTTAATGCAAACTTCCCGGTACCTGTTTACACTGAATACTCCATGAATTTGATTTCACAATTGTAACATTTCAGAAATTTTACCTTACGCTGTTCATGAAGAAAGTTTATTAGATTTTTAAACTTTGAATGTAAGTCGATGTAGGATCAGTACTGCTGTTTCGATGTTCTATGAGGCTAAATCCTTACAATAAAACTGTTGGACGAAGGAGTTAGAATCAATTAGTCAGCAGTGTACTAATACACTGACACTCAGCAAACCACGAAGTGAGTATACCGTAGCAGGCCTAGTATGCAACAAATTGGTAGTTTTGTCTACCCCCCGAGGCGGAACAGATGTTTCACGGCAGTACATTATATTGGGCCAAAGTGAGCAGTTAATACTTGCCTAATGGTTTGCCAGCTGAGGTGCGCTGAGAAGGGTCTTTAATCCCTGAATCCGCTTTGCTACTGCATGACAAGGGTAGTACTGTACATCCCTCACCGTCTCACTCACCTAGCTATGTATATACACCGTCTCTCTTTTACATACTATTGTTAAGCCCTACCCCTAAGTCTTACTCGAACAAACAACTTTCGGACTAGCGTTTCTATATGCACGATTTGTTATAGGGTGTGAATGTCCTGTCAAACATTTAACCACAAAAGAAGGTATTTCCACAGCAGTTCATAATACCTTTAAGAACTTCTTCCACAATACACTGCACATACAAATTAATTAATCTGCATATTTGTTGGTAACTTTTTTTTAATTTGAAAATTTAAACGTTACACTTTTTATTCTCAATTTTGCTAGTTTACGAGCAAAATTGAGAATAAAAAGTGTAAAAGAAAATCACGATCATTTATTAACAAATATAAAATTTTGAATTTAGTAGGCGTATAGGTAGCGCACGTCTACGCCTTAATCTAAATTTGATAATTTGTATTTGTTTGTTGCAGTTCTTTTATTAATATATAAATTAAAAAATTTATTGTACACTTATGTAATATTAAGTTTCCATTATTTGTGTGTGTGTGTGTGTGTGTGTGTGTGTGTGTGTGTGTGTGTGTGTGTGTAATTCTTTGATATACACAAAGATTTGTAAGCATAACTTTATGTCAAGACGTGATACAATACTACCGACGCTACAGTAGAGGCCAGAACCGATTAAGACGGTCATATCAAGTCAGACACACATATTTTTATTTGTTGAACAAATATTTGTAAGTCTCTTGACAAAGTTCCGAGCTTTCTTTCTTTTTTTAAGATTATAGCTCGAATGTAAATCTACCTTCTTAACTGTAAATATATATCCTTCTTAACTGTATAAAAATCAGCAAAACAGTACAGACAAAGAAACATCAAGAAAGAAACAATAACCCTTTAACAAGTAACAAACAATTAAGACAGCTAAGTGAAGAGCATAATTCACTAAGCGTGATACCTAATTGTATTAGTGCCATTAACTGACTTAATTCATAACTAGGCCCACTGTACAACACATAAGAAATAACAAAAACGCCTTAAAAGAGACCAGAAGCATTTCCCTTAAGTTAGATGTAATTTTCAGGCCCGAAGTTACAAGCTAACTAAGTTTAATTAAGTTAATTACTATGTTTATTTTACCAATTGATATTATTTCCAAACTAAATTAACTCGTTGTTTTCTTTATTCAGTAGCCTATTCTATTTTTCAGTTCGAAATTCAATGGAAACTCGTCCTAAACACACGCGGCGCGAGCGCACGTTGCAATATATAAAACTATCACAACAACGATAATAGATCAGCGAGGAACAACGATATTAAATAAGACAAGCCAAATATTTTATGTTTTTAAAATATTCTTCCGGTATGGACCGCGTCAAAAATGTCTTGTATGACAACGTTTCACTCATATTACAATGAGTATCCTCAGGTCTAAGTGAGGTGAGGATACTCATTGTAATATGAGTGAAACGATGTCATACAAGACATTTTTGACGCGGTCCATACCGGAAGAAGATTTTAAAAACATAATGGACACCGGCCGCGGAAGCCTACGTGAGAACAAAGCCAAATATTTGCTTATGCTGACGATGTTGTGATAACAGCTCAATCAAGACAACGGCTAGTTGAGGTTTACAAGGAGCTGAATAAAAAATCCGCTGGAATGGAATTGAATGTTAATATTGTTAAGGTATGGGTAAAAATAATGAATAATTTAAGTACAGGAGCAAACACACGCATTATTGAAGGAACAGTTTAGTAGCAAGTATACATAAAACGGACACACGAAATACACATTACAAGAGCACATTTAAAACTGAACCTGAACTTGTCGAGTGCATCTCTATTTATATAGAAAAAAAGCTTCCAGATCTTTCCTTTTATTTAAAACTTCGAGAACATTACTTTTCTAGACTCTCACAGTAAACGCGCATGTGTGCGGGTTGAGGCCCCGCCCAGGCAGCTGGACCTCCCACTGCACAATACAAACTTTCACTTCTACAATGACAGGTATACTTACTTAAAATTGAATGTAGAGTTTTCCAGTATATTCTCAACACCCTCCCTAAAACTGTACATTCTCACAATCACATTAATTTAAAAAAAATTCATTTTTACTCTTAAGTCCAAGTTTAGATCTTAAATAAACAAATTTTGGTTTTGACAAAGCTTTCGTAAGTATATCAGCGACTTGTTCATCACTGTTAACATAATGTACATCAATTTCTCCATTTTGAAAACAATCACGTACATAATTATATTTCACATCAATATGTTTTGTCCTTTGATGGAATTCAGGATTACTTACAAGTTTTAATGCACTCATATTATCTATATATAAATCATATTTATCAGTCTTACAATCGCATTCATTAAATAGCTTCTTTAACCACATTATTTCAATTGTTGCTAATGCTGCACTTACAAATTCTGACTCGGTTGTTGATAATGATACAGATTGTTGCTTCTTACGTCGCCAAATAATTGCAGCATTTGCATACATACAAGCTACGCCAGAAGTTGATTTACGTGTAACTGTATCGCTAGCATAATCAGCATCACTATAAGCTTTAAAGTTGCCATCCTTACAATATAGTAATCCAAAATCAATCGTACCTTTTAGATAACGTAAAATTCGTTTAACAATTGACCGATGAGCTACACTTGGTTTGTCTAAAACTCTAGATACAACATTTACAGCAAAACTTATGTTGTAAGTTTGTAAGTTTGTATGTTGTAAGGACGACTTACAATTTGCAAAAACATCAAATTGCCGACAGCTTCACGATAAGGTACATTACTTACAATAGTTTTTGATAAATATTCATCATGATTACAATCAATTGGCGTGGATACAATATTAGCTTCTGACATATTAAACTTTTCTAAGATTTTGTTAATATAAGTACTTTGATGAATGAAAACAGACCCATCATTCAATCTACAAATTTCTATTCCAAGATAATTAGTAACTTCTTTAGTACTAGTAATTTTAAATTTTTTACTCAAATCATTCAACAATTTATCAATCAAACTTTCATTTGAAGCTGCAATAAGTCCATCATCAACATAAATTGCTAACAAGATCTTATTATTATTTTTGTTATATATGTATAAACATGGGTCACCCGTACTTTGACAAAAATCTAAATTTACAAGAAAATTAGTGAAGTGCTCAGTCCAGCATCTTGGTGTTTGTTTTAAGCCGTATAAACTTTTCATTAATTTACATACGCGTGAGCTTCCATCATCAAAACCTTCAGGTTGTTTCATATATATATATATATCTTCCTTTAAGTCACCGTATAAAAAAGCCGTTTTTATATTAAATTTACCTATATGTAAATTTTCACGAGCAGAAATACTAAGTATCAATCTTATTGTATCAAAGCGAACAACCGGACTAAAAGTTTCATTATAATCTATATCTTTCTGTTGCGAATAACCTTTAATAACCAACCGCGCTTTATAACGTTCTGTACCATCTGGATTGAGCTTCTTCACAAAAACCCAACGATTGTTAATCACCTTTTTATCTTTTGGCTTTTCCACTAATACCCATGTCTTATTTTCATACAAAGAGTTCATTTCGTCCTGCATTGCAGCTTGCCAACTATCTTTTTCTTTACTTGTAATTGCTTCGTTATAATTAGATGGTAACTTTTCAGCAATAAACGTGATCGGACATCCATAATATTCTGTAGGTTTTAATTTTGTTCTATCGCGCAATTGTCGTCCAGTTTGATTGTTATCGCTATTTGAAGATTGTAAAGGTTCTCTTTCTTCAAACTCATTTGATTCATTTTTAAGTAAAAGTTCATTATTTTTAGGAGTTACAATTTCATTTTCTTCAGTTTCTTTATTATTATTGTTCAAAGAATTCAAAATAATTGAATCAGCTAATACTCTTTCAGGTTTAAAAAGTACATCTCTACTTATAATGACATCTCGCACTTCCGGAACATATACACGATAACCTTTACAATCCTCATGATATCCGACCAGATAACCCCTCATCGATTTTTTATCAAGTTTCTTACGCTTTTCTTTTGATATATGTACATAACACATGGTTCCAAATATTTTAAATCTATCAACAGTAGCTGTTTTTCCATTCCATAACTCATAAGGAGTTTTATTATTTTGTTTTGTTGGGCCTGTTCTATTAATTATATGTACAGCAGTATTCATTGCTTCTGCCCATAAGAATAGAGGTAAGTTTGAATTTGAATATAACATTGATCGAGCAGCCTCTACAATGATTCGGTTATCGCGCTCTGCAATTGAATTTTGTTCGGGCGTATATGGAACATTAATCGAATATTTTATACCTTTACTATTTAAAAAAGAGATCACAGCTTTATTATCGTATTCTTTACCACCATCAAAATGAATTTCTTTAATATTTGTTGCAAATTGATTCTCAACCCCGATACAAAATGATTTTAGTTTTTCTATTACTTTAGATTTTTCTCGAATGAAATGAATTTCTCTATAACTTGAAAAATCGTCTTTAAAAGAAACAAAATATAACTTTCTACCGAGAGACTCTACTTCCATAGGACCACAAACGTCAGTATAAATTATTTCGCGAGTTTTAGTGGCACGATCGATCTTTTTGTGAAAAGGCAATCTATGATTTTTGCCATAAGCGCAACCTTCACAAAAGAAAATCATCCGTAAATTTTATATTTAGATTTTTCAAAAAATTCTTCACATGTTTTACATTTTGATGGCAAAGTCTTTCGTGCCATAATTGTAAAACATTACCGTTGGCAATGCTCGATCTACTCTTTTGTTCTACCACGTTACATTCTTTTGGAATTAAAGTTTGAATGTCTAATTTTAGCAAACTACCAGGCTCATATTCGGAACCAGTTACAAGAATTTCATTACCATGCTTTAAAGTACATCTCGTAGCATTATGTGTTATTTCATAATCTATACCCCTTTTACCCGCATATTTAACAGAAAACAGATTATACATTGAATCAGGAACATATAATACATTATAGATAGTACCTTCTACTCGTTCACTATTTTTATAAGTTTCAAAGTCAATTTTACCTTTACCATATGCAGACATTGTCATACCGTTGCCCATTCTTACACTGACTGGTGTTGTATATTCTTCGAACGTTGAACACCATTCTCGATGCTTCGACATATGATCCGTCGCACCCGAATCCACAATCCAGAGATCATCCCGATTGCCACAGCTGCCTTTGTCACCTATTAGTGCTATCCTCGATGTTGATTTCTTCTGTCCAGAAGACGAGTTACTTCTTTCTTGATTATTCGACCATCTTCGCTGTCCATTATTCTTATTCATGAAGCAATTGTTACTTTTATGACCTTTTCTTTTGCACGTATAACACCTGAAGCAGTCCCTTTTTAAATGACCTTGTCTTCCACAATTATAACACTGCTCTTGTTTCAAATCATTCTTCTCATATTTATAAGAGTCATTCTTCTGTTCCTTATGACCGATTTTCAGATTAGCTACCAACGCTGTCGTCTCTTCGTGTACTTCCTTTTGCTCTTGTAATCTAAATTCTTCTGCCATCAAGCGCTCAGTCAAATTTTCGAGATTCTTCTTATCGTCAGATACCGAATCCCAAGCACTGTGAAAATGATTAAACTTTTGTGGCAAAGATGTTAAAACACGAGTCATCACAATAGTCTTTTCAATTTTCCCCCGAGATTTTTCATTTTTCTAGCCAACTGTTCTATTTTTGAAATATTATACGTAACACTTTCACTCTCTGTCCACTTAAACTCAAAAAATTGTTTTTGAATCATCGACAGATTTTCATCAGATTTTAGATCATATGCTGTATTCAATTTGTCCCACATCTCCTTGGAAGTAGAACAACCCATTATAAGTTCGAGAGGCTTTCTCTCCACTGTTGTAACAATTAACTTTCTGGCAATTTTGTCCGCCTTCTTGAACTTTTCCAACAACGCGTCACGATCTTCTGCACCTGCAGCTGGCTCGGCTAATCTTCCTTCGCAAACATCCAGCACATCATCATCCTCTTCCATAAATGTGCATACTACGAAGCGCCATTGATGCCAATTATCTTTGTCTCGAAGTTTTTCAATTTTTATATTCGGTTCCATTTTTGCACAAATATTTTATACTTGCACTCCAATTACACACTGCACTCCGATTTTAAAATGCCACTGGGCCCATAACCTGTTAAGGTATGGGTAAAAATAATGAATAATTTAAGTACAGGAGCAAACACACACTTTATTGAAGGAACAGTTTAGTAGCAAGTATACATAAAACGGACACACGAAATACACATTACAAGAGCAATTTAAAACTGAACCTGAACTTATCGAGTGCATCTCTATTTATATACAAAAACAGCTTCCAGATCTTTCCTTTTATTTAAAACTTCGAGAACATTACTTTTCTAGACTCTCACAGTAAACGCGCATGTGTGCGGGTTGAGGCCCCGCCCAGGCAGCTGGACCTCCCACCTCACAATACAAACTTTCACTTCTACAATGACAGGTATACTTACTTAAAATTGAATGTAGAGTTTTCCAGTATATATTCTCAACAAATATCAGCAAAGCTAAATACACGCTAATTTCTGCATCAGAAAGGAGAAGAAAGCTATATAATTTGTGCACACAGAATAATTCATTTGCTGCAGTTAACTTCAAATACCTGGGTAACATGATAGATAATGAAGGACGATACATGACAGGATACAAAATATGAAATAGGGCATATTATGCCAACAGAAGACTATTGAGAAGGAAACTCATTAGTCGTGATACAAAAATGAGAATACATAAGAAACTTATCAGCCCGGTTATTACTTAAGGAAGTGAGACATGGACATTAACAAAAAAGGAACAAGAAACATTAAGAAGGTTTGAAAGAAAGATTGTAAGACGTGTTTATGGTCCTATTATAGAAGATGATGAATGGAGAATAAGAAATAAATAGGAGACAGATGAGCTATTGAGGCATGAGGATATTGTAAGATTCGTAAAGGCTCAACGAATGCAATGGCTAGGTCTCCTAGAGCCAATGAATGATCAGCTTATGCCAAAAAAAATCGTGAGGGCGCAACTTTATAAAAGTAGGAAGAGGGACCGATCCAAGATAAAATGGTTGTATGATATACTGAAAGATCTAAGAAGAGAGGTTGTGAGGGGTTACGCTGAGATTGCAATGGATAGGAGACATTGGAGACAAATGGTTTTACAACCTTTCATCAAATATGCAACACTTGGAGAATTTGCGTAAGCGCAGACAAAACCGAAATATGTGTCTTTAACTCAACAATATGTAACATGAATCACTTCCTTCAAAATCCAGTCCGCGTTGGCTTTTCTACTGTAACCCCAAAGAGTGTCTGCAAATATCTAGGCGTCACGCTTAACTCCAAAGTAACCTAGCGACCACATATCAAACGAACCACCGACCTAGCCCGCAAACGAATCCGGACACTCCAAGTTCTCAGCTGCAATGATCGTTGCTCCAGCGTGATACTGAGCCGTATCTACACTTCTTGTCTTCGTCCCATCATAACTTATACACATCCCACCCTGCTAACTGCTGACTCTACCTGTCTGAAACCTTAGAGAATTACTGAACGGCGAGGTCTCAGACAAATTTACCGCCGATCTCTCAAGACCAAAACCAGTAATACCGCTCTGTATGCCCTCAATAAACTCTTCCCCACCCTCGACTCTTTCCTTTATAAATTACATTGGAAATATGCCCAAACTCCCAACGTGCCTCCCTCCAATCCATTGCACCCTCCATTAACAGAACAACCAAGAACACCCACAGACCCTCTGTCCTCACTAACCGCATAGTGGCTATCGCCGACGAGCCTCCACCTAGAAGTGCACGCAGACAGACACAGGAACAACTAAATAAACATATTGCAACACACACTCCTCTTCGAGTCAACTTGATCCCCTAATTCCATAATTTTCCCTGACTTCGCACCTAATACTATGCCCTCTTCATTGAGTCCTCTGCCTTTTCCTTGACGCCGCATTGACGATTCCATCCGTCTTAAGCGTCCTGCTCTATTCCGCTATGGCTTTTTTCTAGTTTGGCACTCCCATATTAATCCCATCCGATCCCCATTTGGCTGTCCACACTACATTCACACACGCACCCGCACATTTACTCTTTCTTCTAGATGCCTCCACTTTCTCCGCTTCCGGCCCGCGCTGGCGTGCATCTCCACATTGCTTTTCCATACTGCTGAAGGGGGTTACTCCCCAAATCAGCCTGAGACTTGCCCTTCTAGACAAGTATCAAAGAACTCGAAAAACAGCAAAGATATATTTTTCCATAATACAGTTTTATAATACATATTTCAGGAGTGTGAACTATCATCCTCGCCCACTTATTTTGATGATGGTGTTTCGCGATTATAGTTCATTATATTTAAATACATATAATTCCATTATTAACAACGTGTATTTTTTGGTTAAAAGGTTTTATTTATTTATTTAATAGATACACACACACACACACGCACACATTACACATAAGCATATGAATAAAAATTGTGTTTTATGCTTCTAAACTCAAGCGCACGTATATGTTAATTAGATTTTTATTGGCTTATAGTTGTTTCAACTCCATATTTAGAGGATTTTTTTTTACTCATCTACTATAAAATAACTTACGGACACATTTATAATTTAAAAATTTTTTTTGCCTGTTCCGTATATCAATACTGAAAGTTATAACTGCATGTCTAAGTAACATTTTGAATGCCAGAATAGTCTGTTACTGTCTTCAAGATGAATATGACAGAAATATCTTCTCTCGTCATCTGTTGGTTAACCCTGTTTGTGGAAGAAATTCGTCTGTTTATATATATGAAGTGTGTCTCATAGGGTCATTACACTATGATTTTAACTAAATAACAATTAAATATTTGTATATAATTTAGTAACATAATGTAGCCTAACAATTTTTCAAACACCTTCTCCAAGGAATACAGGCGATTGTTTTTCAAATAATCCAAAATACAGGCGATACAAAACCTTACTAGAAAATTACGATAGCTAGGTGAATATTCACATACAGATTTTAAACCTGATCGCTGTTCAAAGATAACAAAAAGGAACTAACCATTTCCAAACATAAGATTCTAGGTTATATTTATGGAGGATTTTATCAGAATAAATTGTTGCAAAAACGAGTCAAGTTTGAATTAGTTAAATTTCTACATATAGTTAAATTTATTAAGACTGGTCGATTAAGATGATTTGGTAATATGGAAGATGTAAAAATCTGAGCCAGCGAGGTTGATAACAAAGCAGTAGCCAAAGGAAAGAAAGTCGGTACAGAGACAAGTTGGTCGATGAAGTTAAAAAGTTAAAGTGGCAAACTTAAATAAAAATAAGACCTTAAAATGAAAAATTTACCAAGCCAATGAATAAAAATGAAAATAGAAGGACTCCGGAACAGACCAGGAATAGCAACAGCGGTTGTGGAGCCAGCTAACGGACGACGATAATGATGATGATATGGTTAACAAATAGTTTGTAACGAATTCTATAATTAGGCCTATTGTTAATTTAGTTAACAACTGTTCTTCAACAGACACGTGTTGAAACACAACTAACTGATGAGAAGGCTGACGTGCGATAAATACGTTTTACCGTGAAACTTGTAAAAGTAAAGCCCAATAATAGACAAGGTTCATGAACAGCAATAAGCGTTTCCGGTCGCTGTGACAGGACAGGTAACCCGTTGTCACCACCTGTCAACGCGTTTATCCCAGAACACATCTCTTGTTAATCCTTCAAACCAAATACACTAGTTGTTACGAGTTCGATATTTTTTTCTTTTTTGCAAGAGTCAAATTGTACTTCTTTTCAGGAAAATTCAGTTAGAAAATAAAAAAATGGCAGATCGCATCACGACATTGTATAAAAAATTGCAGGTTGCAGGTTGCTGACAGAAGCAACTGGCGTCGGCGTCGGCGGGGAACAGCGTGTCACGTATCGGATACGTAAACTGGCGGAAGTATTGAGGAATAGTGATGGATAGTGAAGTGCGGCTATCGATCCGAGCGTCGGATGAGCCAATCGCGAGCGTACAACCCCGCCCAACAGCGTCGCGCACCTAATCAGACACCGTTACTACCCTGCTCTAATTGTATACATTTCTATTAATAATATCACGAACTCGTGCAAGTCTCTAAACTACCGCTCGTTGCAACAGTTGTTTAAAGTAAATGTAGCCAACACTATGTTTGTAAACATTGACTACGTCTATGAAAATTGACACCAGTAAAAATTATGTTTTGTGTTAACAGAACTTTACGTAAGATTATTTTATTACTATTTCATCATTTCATAACAATTTCTGCTGACAATATTCTTCAGTGCGAGTCGAAAATGAGTTTTTAAGTTTGCTTTCTTTCGGTTCGATTGTTAGTTGATGACATACAAAGTCTAGTAAAATCAGTGGTTTCAGATTCATTTATTCATTCTGAATTATTTTCCGCGCTTACAGCTTAAACAGAAACACTTAATAAATTCCCTGTATCATAAAAAGCTATCTTTCAGATCATTTTGAGGTCGCAATGTAGACGTGGTTGTAACTTATCAATGGTTCCTTCATTCATACATCATAAGTTAGATCGAGATAATTAATGTAAGCTACGCAAAAACTGTATGCTAATATGGTTACCCGTTCACTTTAGCAAAAGGTGAGTTGGACACTATATGATTGCGTTCACGTAGGCCTACCTGACGCGGGTAATGTAAACCCGGGTCTAGCTGCATTGTGTGCAAAATAGAGTACGTATTGTTTAAGTTTCCACGAAATGTCTTTCCTTTTGTACCCGTTTGTTCCCTGGAAAAGAATGCAGAATGGAATTCGTGTAAACTCAATTGAATGCTTATGAAAATTCTAAAATTAAACGCCCGATATTCAAACGAGTTATGTGATGAACGAAACACCTTTACTGAGTTACAACGAAATAAAGAGACTAGTATTAGACTAAATACCCGGTAGTTGCTGACCAGGTAATAAGAAAAATAATAATAACACATTTTGTACTACCAAAATAACTTGGATAATATGCAGGGTCGGCTGTCTTGCGAGTTGCGAGCCAACTGAGATGAAACAGAAATTTTTATTTTAAAACTGGATAAAATATTTATATTCTGTTTTATAATGGCTTTATGATTTTAATATTAACACACAACGTAAGTCACAGAGTTTACAACGCGTTGTTTACCTGCAAGTAATTATACTCTTTAAACATTGTTGTCAGTTATTAGAATAACCGAACTGATATTATTTATAATATTATGATATGACATTATTTGTAAAGGACACTAATTTATGTTTGATATAATTTCTTGTTTGTTTTAAACATTTCTGCCAAGTAGTATCTAGAAGCATTCTAGATATATAAACTAGATATATAAACTAAAACCTTTACGTGTCCATTCTGCCATCATTGTGCCTGCTCTCTATTATACGAGTGACAGTACTTAACAATTACATAAAATTAACAAATATTCTGCTATTTATAAACGCATAGTTTAAGAAACGATTTATTAAAATTTTTCATTTTATAATAGTGACAATTTCATTTACATAATAAACAGGGCAAGAAAAACCTAGTATGGAAATTTTTTAAACACAAATTTACAAAATAAGCATTTTTAATTGCGAGAAATGTACTTTCTTATCGTGTTATTTGTGATTTATGTTATTACTAGGCCTAACACTTTTAACAAAAATGCATTACGGCTTTAGTTCATTTTCGCTAACGAACAGATAGATGTATGCAAAAAAGCATTAACAGTGAAAATAAGGGTATACTAAAGGTGTGGGTATTTAATATTAAACAATTGCCTGACTAACTGTTGTACTACATTTAAGTACAGTCATAGGCCTACAATTTGGACATCGATCTGAGCCTCACTGAGTCTCAAGCATAGACTAATGTAACCCATACGGTCGCGGTTAATACCGAGAGAGCTTCACAATGCCGATCGTTCTGGCCACGCAGTTTGCCACTTTGGGATTGCAGCGTAGCGGTGTGAGTTCGAATCCCACTTTCTACAGTCAGTGTTTTTTCGAATTTCCTTCCACAGCCAGATATTGCAATCCATCGTTAACAACAGCTGTTCGAATTGTTACGGTCTTGTTAAACTGTTTGTTATTATATCTGCAGTTATAAATTTTTCACATGTTTGATATATCGAACTTGAGTAAAAATTTTGAGAATATTCACAGTAATTAGATTTAAGTCATTAATTTCAAATTTGAGAACTAATATTTTTTATGATCTATATCAGTAGTGGCCAATCTTTTTGCGCTATTGTAACTGAGAAACTTTGGCATGCCATGGGAGCCAAGTGCGTATAGCAAACGATAACTATGCTTAGGGATGCGTTATTAACTATTAAAATCACGTTTAAATTAAACTTCTGCCTTTAAGCGTTTCGAAATACCTTGACCTGTAATACTTTTGTACATTTCTTTCTATTTCATCTCTGTTGGGTGTTTTCAAATCCACAACGATACTAAATGTGTCATAGACAAATCACTTAATGACATTTTTAATAAATGACTGCTGGAGTTTAATGGGCCTTAAGCCACTCAATATAGTATTGAAATTTCAAATAAAAAACGTTTCCAGTTCTATAAGTTTACGAAAGTTGACAAATAGGCTATCAAAAAGCAGATAACCTGATTAAATTTTGTAATTAAATAAAAATAAGAATATTATTTATCGACCGTGTTAATTATAGTTTCAAGTGGATATCGAGTTTCGTTCTAATAAAAATGCAGGTTTTATGCGACGTTTCGAGATTTATTTTATCTCATATTCATGCATATATTGTTGAGTCACAGATACACACATACACAAAACTATACATTACACTACGATACAAAAACATGATACATATTAATTATATTTTTTCTAACTTTGTATACTGCATAGAAGCAGTGTGTGAATCTATTTCGTGACTGTCAGTGATAGGCCTAGTTGATGCGGAACGTCGCATAAAACCTGCACTTTTATTAAACTGAAACTCGATATCAACTTGAAACCATAAGTAAAAATATTTCTATTTTTATAAATCTAAATATAAAATGCTTGTTTCGATTGATAAAGAAGAATGTTATATAATTTTATTGGGAAAAATATTTTTGTCGAAACATGTAATGTTTGACATTTTGAGAAACTGAGAAATTTGCACATTTGACAAATTGAGATTCTTCGTTATGTCTGTTTTAATGCAAGATACCGAAGTCTTTATTCTGCAGTCTTTATTTATGCAGTCGTTATTCTTCAGAAGCAAACGCTTATTTGGCCGTTCACTAATCTCTTTTGAAAAAATTCAATACCGAGTCTAACTTTGCAAATCCTATCCAATTTCAGCCTTTCCATAAAAATACCTACTTCAAGCATTATTTTGTTGTACTTCTTCCTTGATCTTAATATAGGAGTACTTTTAAAAACCACGTAAAACGTAAGGATTCGAAATATGATACAAATATAGTAACCGTCTTGCAACAAGTAAAAAGATTCGACTAAAAAAATTCTGTATCTTTCTGTTAGCGTAGGCTATGTCACTAATTACCCCAGGTTGCCCACCTCTGATCTACATTGTACGAGTAGGCCTAATTTAGGTGCGTATACATACATGTGGAATACTATAACAGAAAATATTCACATTAACAGCAAATGTAATTAGTCGTAGTGACGTTTAACGGGTTATACGATGTAGGCCTATGTCATGTCAAGCACACCTATCATTAGCGTTAGAATTAGTTGCCACTACTTAATACAAAATAATTCCCTAGCTAATTGTTACACTACTTTTAATTCAGCGTACCGTTTAAAAATGAATTGATAATAAGTTATTCAACCTATGCCCTTCGAATCCTAATTCATCATTAATTTATCGAAGCTTAAGTCTAAAATTACTTTATCGTGTTTGATGCGTTTTGAATTTCCTTTGTAATAGAGGCTATATGCACATATATAAAGTAAGAACACAGGAGCCCAGTGAGCAATCACTTTTTCTTGTAAAGAACTGTCGGACGGAGTACTGTAAACACAAAATTAAATTAAATTGAACAATATTTATTTTTAAACGTGTATTTACAAAACAATAGTGTTATTTCGTCATTTGCTAATAATCATCAATATTAATTAACAGCGTGTTCTTAAATCAACTTCAACGTCATTTTATTACTCTTAACGTTTTGCGGACAAGTAGGATTTCTGATAACCATACGATTCTGATATCAAAAACGGCTTTATGAAAATTTGTGTTTATTCTTCTTCAAGGAACTTTTTTAACCAAGGATTTCAAATTAAAAATCAACTCGTATGAAGAAAGCGTACCACCCGTCACACCGAATACCTTAATCGAGGACACGGTATCCTAAACAAGAATGTAAGTGGATGTTTAATGTCCTAATGTCAGAAAGTGGATGTTTCCAATGACATCATTAAGTACTGAAGAAATTTTAAACATCTGTTTCAAAACATTATTTCCCATATAATTTATAATCAAATCTCTTTAATTTACAAATGATGCATATCAGAAGTAACTTATAACTGGAATACTTTTGAACAAACATATTAAAAGAATGTAAATTCAGCTAACACTTTCATTACGAAAATTCAAAGTTAAAGTGTTGGCAACGTTGGATGCTGTGTAAAAGAAGTGATAAGAGGAGAAAGGAAACGTCAATCGACAAATTCTTTCTCAACATTTGAGGGGGTGAATAAAAAGAGAGATAAATTAATTAACAATTAACTTACGAGGGAGAGAAATTCAGAAATTTTACTTGTCGCACAATAAGAAACACATCGAATGAAGGAGGTGAAAAAGTAGCCGGTATTTTTCCTTGTCGTTAAATTCCCCGCTGTCATTCTCTGGTTAAATACACAAAAGAAATTATTACTATTATAAATACAGTAGGAAAGAATTGGGCCAATTAAGGTTCGTTAAACGCAAACGAGGAACGGAGAAAGCTTGGCTTGTACGTGTACGGAGCGGAGAGGCGGTTCGCATCCATGACAGCACGCGTCATCGTCACCAACATTTATAGAGGAAACGTGTAAATTATTCTGTCCTGTATAGAGAAACTTACGCAATTTATTTGGGTAAAGTACTGAATATGCATTTAAAGATCTGTAAATTAGAGCATACTTATGCTCTAAGTTCTTTACGTACAATCAATACCTATAGATATTACCTGAAGTGAGAACAAAATTATGCGAACACATTTCCGTTTTCAGCGATTGCTAATAGAACTATCGGCCACTTATCAGTAATATTATTGTTACCAAAACTATTAGAAATAATTGTCTAAATAGAGCTTTCCGTCGTTACCAGATTCGATTGAGAAGGGTTTAAATTAACATAACATACGGTACGTTCTGTTCACTCGTTCATTCAAGAAAAGCTCTTATTTCCAAACAATTTGTTGTTTATAAACAAATAAACGATATTTATAAAATCACATTGCATTGTACACGAGAGTTTTATGTCTCAACTAAATAAAAAATTAATTCCTTTAAAATGATCACTATCGTTTTGGATATGCTTATGAAACGTGTACCTGTATTTGAAACGTTAAAATAATATTACTCACGCTCGCGCGCGCACTAGCATCCGCCCCCCCACATACACAGTGGGCTCGAGATAATTCTAAATTTATCGATTTGTCGTATTAGAGAAAAACCTGCATTGCCCAAAGTACACGCTTATTTAAGGGCTGTTAAAAAAAAAAATATAGAGAATTTGATTGTTATGCTCGATATCGTAATTACTGAATTAACATTGTAACTACATCAGAGTTCATTTTAATGGTTTAATAAGATTTGTTTTGAAAGATTCATAATGGTCATAGATTCATATTTTGCCTGAAGTCCTTTACGTAGATCAGTTACTTAAAATGTAGAGAAGTCTTTCAAAAGTGTTTGTTTCTTGTCCTTAAAGAAACGTGTTGCTGACTTTTGTTGCGTTTTCTTCAGCACTAAAATCAGCTCAAGTCTACTCTTTTCAGAACGCGCTGCTACTATTCTTTCCTTCCTAGCTGTTACGGTTTCTTTCCACGTTTACGTTTACGGTTATGGTAGCTGTTACGGTTGGAATAGCTGTTTCCAAGGCCTAATAGCTGTTGGACGATGTCATTCTTAGCCCAGTGATTTAAGGAAAAAACTGCCCAAAAAATCCTACTGAACTCAATTTTTGTATATACAGCTTTATTTCGACATCCCGAATAACGTGTGAAAAGTCACAATGCCAATCGTGTACGCGTCTTGAGTTATTAAAGGTCAAAGGTCACACAATTTTTTTCACATATCTCGCTTCTTATTGCTTGGACGACAATAGAAATGAATATCAAAATTGTAGATCTCAATATTCTCTATAAAAAAGGGCCTATGCAATTTTCACGTAAAACTAGCATTTCCGCGAAATGGCGCAGAGAAAATATCGAAGCCGCTTAATGCATTCATTTTAGCACCACCTTCGAGGTAGAAAGCAAGGCGAGTTTTTTCACATGGTTTCCCCAGTAGGCCTAATACATGTTACGCAGGGTTATGACATTAATAATTTAAAACAAAGTGGATTTTAGTGGATTAATAATATAATTAATTAATATATTTAATAATATTATTAATTAATTTTCGCTTTCGTCTTCATCGTGCATGTCCTGAAAGTCATCCATGTTCGGCTCAAGCTCGTCGTCATTTTCTTCTAATTCTGTCAAGTTTGCGAATAAAATATCTATTGGATTAACGTCATTGTCCGTGTCCAAAGTAGATGCATCAGTATCAAATGTTTCACGTGATGCGGCATAAAACAAGACTGACCATGACAATGCCCACGGACTGCGGAACATTTTAAGCCAATTTTTCTGCAACCGCAATTAGCACCGCAACCTTTCGCACAGTTGCAAAAAATTGTATTTAGCAATACGTCTGGCGCTGGTGGTAATAAAGTTGTAATGGGATCCAAAAAGTTGTTCCTGACAATTCAACCCCATTGTTGACGGTCTAAGTTTTTTCCTAACCAAGTTTGTACCTGGTAATAGACGCGGAGAAGATGTTGAGCGGCTGCAGCAGTAGGAGGAAGGGAGGACAATTTAACAGGTACATTAAGCCTTGTTGACTTGGCAAATTGTAAGTACCTATAATTATCAATCGACTTTTCGGTTTTTGGAGCACCATATATGGCCAAAAGAAGAAGTACGCTGTTATTGTATATGGTTTCTGGAGGGCAGTTTTCCTGTTGAAATACTTGTGCCGCTTGGTGCAAATCAGGACGTTTTTCAAATAATTTCATCACTCTATTTTTTCCCTTACAAAGATCGAAGAAGTTGTGTCACATCCGGTGATCGCATGTAAAAATAATATGTTTTTTACAATTAATAAAATTGTTGATGCTTGCAGAAGAATCTTTCGTTTCAATATTTCCTTTACCAGGTTTCATAAAGAAAATGTTCTGTGCGGAAGAGTACGCCCTATTAAAATAATCACAAGATCGACATCTTCCCCAACAACGACGGTGGTGTTAAGTTGTGATTCATCAACAGCTGTTTCGATTATTAACACTGTCTCCTGCCGCCGTTTAAACGCCGCGATGCTGTTCTTCGACGTATAATTTTTACGGCAATTAGTATGTACAGTCACTGATCTCACATTTTTTAGATGTTCAGTGTGTACGTCGTTTCTACAAGTATTTGCATCTATTATGATTTGTATACCACGCTCAGCAGTCACTGTATCACCGTCCGAAAGCGGTATACCGTAAATAAAACAGCTACGAGGCATCGATAGTTACTTTGAAATTACACAACACTCAATATTACACGTGTATTTACGTTGAAAACACATGTCAAACTGATCAACAGCTGCAACTCCAAGTTGTTAGGCTAGTATGGGCCCAGGTTCCCTGTAAAAAAATATATTCCACTCTTCATTTACTCACGGACAACATACTATAATGTTTAAACACACTATATAATACTACACGTAATATATAATGTATAGAATGGAGTATACAACTGTATTCGCTCCGAGCCGATGCGTAGTAGGTATTCGTGAATCGACGTACCTTCTCATGTTGGGAGAACGTATCGTTTTTTCAGGACACTTATGCACTTATTTTTATAGAGAAAAGTGAGATCTACAATTTTGATATCCGCCTCTATTGTCATCCGACCAATAGGAAGCGAGATATTTGCAAAAAAACATTTTTGTGACCTTTGACCTTTAATAACTCAAGACGCGTACACGATAAGCATTGTGACTTTTCACACGTTATTCAGGACGTCGAAATAAAGCTGTATACAAAAATCGAGATCAATAGGATTTTTTGGGCAATTTGGTCCTCAGAACGACTTAAATCACTGGCCTATCCATCGAGATGTGTTCCACTGACGAGCGCTGTATCAATGTGTCTCTAGTGGAGTATGTAGCCTACCTACATAGTATGTATAAAAGTTGTGTACACACACACACAATATCATTACTCTCTGTCTATCCTTGCGAGTGTGAAGGTTCCCGACTAGCGAGCTGCGGTATGGTCATCAATCCAAGGATCATGAATGTGAAGCTTAACGTTGCGGTTAAAATTTACTCTGATGTCATTACATTTTTAATCAAATAAATTAATATACCGACTGTCAAAATAAAGTTTCGTATCATTTTTTAGATTTTGACTTGTAAAAAAGTATTAGGCTAATTGCACTTGAGGCAAATAGTGTAATATTTTGAGTAATTCAGAAATTTTTCTAATCCGACGGACTGTTGGTTTCGTAAATGTCGATTCTGTAACCAACGAATGTATCCGAACAGAAACGCAGCCTGTACTGTGTAACTGCAGTAGTCCTACTTTGCATTACGACTATCTGCTTTGAAAACGATAGTTAATTATTAAATATTATTATCTTTAATGTTTTTCTTTAACAGTCATTTCCTTAGAAACTATTCAAGGACAGAATTTAAATAAAAATGTTTAATAAAAAAAAAGTAACAATTAAGTCTTAACACGTTTCAGATGGGTTTTTGTAGTAAGCGAGACTGTAGTGTTACATTCAGACCAAGTGACGCTAGCGAGAGGTATGGGTCACACAAAACAACTGACCGAAATTGATTCCTTTGTTCCGAGGGGAACAATGCACACCTTAATTAGGTCACACGTCCCAACTCTGTTGCCTAATGAATACCGTGGTTCTGGTTCTGCAAGGCACTGTATTTTCTTTATATTGAACTCCTTTTGCCATTTTGTTCGAGCTAAGTGTAAACGGTTGCATCTCGTTATAGTCTGCTGGTCTGCCACTTCGTTATTAGTTTTCTTCGTTATATTTAAGGGAACTCGAATCTGAAAAATGTACGGTATTGTTTATTCGGGTTGTAAAAAAGGACCATTTGTAACCTATAACAGGAAATTAATTAAACTTAGATGTTACGGAGAGTGAGTGAGGTGCGAATAGAATTTATTTCTTACAGCCAATGAGAAACGTGGATGTTATTTAACCTATGTAATAAACATTACTATGTGCTTAGCTGTTAGTGGAAGTGAAAAATCATATAGGCCCATTAATGATTTTAATTCAGCTGAATTTGTTTACTTCAGTCATTAAATATTTAAATAAAAATAATAATTTAAAAATGTTAAATTTGCACTACACTTTTTCTTTTCTATAAAGCTCATCTCAAATCCAGTTTTCTTGGTACCCAACATTACTAACCGCACAAGACTGCGGGTACACACCTATTATTAGTAAATTTTAATTTTTTATCCCCCCGTGCTTTTTTCACACATTCTTGGCATTACCATTTTGAAATACATTTATTTTAATTACTAGTTGTGTCTTGATCTTCCTGACCTCTCACGTCGCACAGGTTGTTAAATGCGACGACTGTTTTAGCAATTTATTGTAAATAACATAGGACTGTAGAATAGTGAGCCAAGTCATAGTGGAGGGACTACTTTAAGTGACATTATTCTAACGAATAAGTTGCGTACACGGTTCTCAGAAGTAAAATATAAATTTAATAAATACCAATGGATTTGTGGCCTTTTAATAGAACTTTTAAAAATCCAACAAGAACTGAACAAAAATTAACTTTAGAAATCAGCGGGATTCAAGTTTATTACTGGAAGTGATACGTAGACCCTAATCATAACTAGCAAGCTCATAACTTGTTCTCTGTTTTGAACAGAATACATTGGGTGGATTTCAATATTAGATATAATTGAGTTGTTCACTGTTCAGAATAAAGTTCCTCTTAATTTGGTCCTCCATATAGGCTTTTATACAATATCGTTAACATTTTTATTTCCATTTATGATCCGTGGTGTCCCTAAAGTTAAACATTTTCATAATAAACGATATATTCCGATTTGAGCTTAAATACAGTTTAACCGACACCAGGCTGGATTTTTGTAATTAGAAAATGTTTTTGGAACCTGGTTTTCTAAAATTTTCAAATTTTGTAAGATATTGGTTAAAATTCTCTTTAATTTGATACCCTAGATTGTTGCGATTTAATCAAAATTATGACCTAATTTTTAGGCCCTGGCGCCCCAAAATTTAACAACTTTAAAAAAGTAATTTAGCAATTAACAGATTTAATTCTCTTTCATTTTATTCCCACATGGATTTTTGCAAATTTTCTGACAATTTTGACCTTCTTCATATTTTTGCCTCCCGCCCTGTCATATTTTTTGGAAGGAGAACCAAAACAACAAACAATAGGTTCTGTAGGCTAAAAGTATGGCCACGAATGTCAACTTTTACAAAAGTCGGTTGATGCGTTGAAAAGTTATTGTGTGACATATCCCAAACAGAAGATAGATAGATAGATAGCCAAATGTCAGATTGTTGAGTTGGAGCCGGGGACTCGCTTCAGTCGTTCAATAATAAACCGACAACAAATAGTCGAGTTCTCGGCGATATAATTTCTCTAATAAAGATTATTAGTTGAAAAAAGAATAAAGAAAGTTTTACCGGAATGTGTGGGATCAGGCATCTGGCGGGGGGGGGGACTGGTGAATGTGTAGCCTAGAAGAAACAGCTTTAGAGAATGCTGCGCTGACGGTTACCCAAAATTTTGCATCAGTAGTGAGAACGCCTTGTTTTGAAAACCACGAAAGAAACACCAAAGTCCATGAATTTAAAAGTGTAGGACTGTATAACCCTGGATAGGAACTAAATAAAAGTAGCCTATACAATTTCTATCGGTATTTAATTTTTTTATGATTTTTTTTTTTTATATTTCACGTCTTACATTTACAATGTTCTGATCTGTCTGATTGCACGTGCTGACTACTAAATTTATATAAGAAGTGCTGGATTGAAAGTAAATTGCCTAAAATCTCAGTATTTCTGATATAGTAGTTGTATCTGAATGGATAGTATTTAGCCTGTCATCTTAATTTATAACATTTTAAGGCAGATATACAGTACTTAATAACTTGACTAGCCACGAGGCGCATTTGTAAAATAAATCCGTCTATTGTTAAAGATAATATTAAACAGTAATAAAGATTTAACAGTGTGCTGTCATGTAAACTGATCCTGGGGGGGGGGGAGTAACCACCCGCTTCATTGGGAACTGAGGGTTGTTCTATTCACTGGTAGTATTTTTAATGGACATTAGTTGATGAAGATGACGAGTTAACTTCCAACTAGTGGGATTGAGTTTCTCAGGCGATGTTTAGGAATATGAACGCTGGAAGCATTAGTTAACATCAATTGCTACATAAAAATATGCAAAAGACTTCTGATTTTGTATTATCTTCAGGAATATCTGTGTCTATCTTGTGAAGAGCCTAAGTTGTTTAAAAAAATATGTACTTTCCTGATGTTACTTTTGTATTTAATTTACAAAAAGTATAAGTTTACAAATAATTACTTCGTTCTTCCCATTTACAGGATAGTAATAAAACGATTGTAAAACCATATCTTTAATCAGATATAGGCCTACATAAGATATCTGAGTCCCAAAAATAATAATAATGTACATTCAAAACACGTAGATTGAATCTATGTAAGTAGGCGTAATTCAACTTAAGTTGGTTCTAAAGTAGTTCTTGAATACCATCTCACGATTCTTGATACTTAATCACGATCTATGCGACTTTCGCAAAATCAGGACTATTCTATACAACCGTTGCCTTGAATGCTGCGAAAAGTGGCAAAACCGCTCAACGTTTGTATTACTATAAAAATTTCGTTGAACCCTATTCTCTAAAAAGCCAACGAAAATTACCCTTGAGGTTTAAGGTTTCTTTAAAGTATACATAGTAGTTTGAAATTATGGACAGAATATGTAATAAACTGAATAATTCTATGTAGTTGCTACTCTCCACGCCTGTTTTTATAGAACACTAAACAGTTTTATTTGTATGCATGCGAAAGGTCAGTCCTATTATATATGATTACAAAATAAATACATTTTAAGACTTGAAATTTCTTAATATTCATTATTGGTTGTATTCTTGAACAAAATCTATAGTAGACACTGTAATTACAAAACGATTTAAATTCACCTATCGTTTTTTAAAAAAATACATGTAGCTAATACCGACTTTGCTTTGAACAGTCTAAGATTCGAGACTACATTATTAGTGTTTTCCATTATTAAACGCAACTTGGAGTATGCAATGTTTAGATTAAATACAGAGCTTTCCTTATGACATTTTTATAGGTCTTATGACCATTTACATTATAAATTCGTTACACTGTTTCTTTATTCTGAAAAAAATCTAAAACACATTTTATGTACGTTATAGGACACACGAGTATACCCAGTTAAGAAGAACTCGGCAACAATAGAAAATTGCAGATAGATAGATATATATTGGAAGAGAGACGGGCTCGGGCATTGTGAAGGCGGCCGCTGGAGGTGAAGTCAATTAGAGGGTATCATTAGAGTATGTCGTGATGAAGATGTCTGCCGTCAACAATGAAAACCTCATCAGTCAGAGGAGACAGGCCTCGCTACACGTGTTACTCGTATCCTGCTAATCATAATATCATTGCATCGTGTAATGTTTATCTGAGTATTCTGAACGCAACCAATAATCCTAATCATAATTCCATTTACGTTTATGTTGTGGAAAGTAAACGCAACAAAACTCTGTTACACGATTCAAGTCTGCCTCATTACGGTATTTCAAACTTGCCAAATCCTTCTTCTGTTGCGCTATCAGTACAACAATAATTTTAACCGTTTGTCGCACGAATTATGTACATTTATATTTGTATAATTCCTCCTCGTTTGTACATTTCGATCTTTCATAAAATGCTAACATTACCTTCTCATAAATGCAGTCATTTAGCTTCTCATTCTGTATTTTCTATGCTGTGCCCTATCATCTATTTTGCACATCGTTTTGTTAGAAAGTTTCTACTTTCTACCCTTACTAATGTTTTATTTCCTCGTAACTAGACCTATGCTCTATATGGCTAAATCCGCCTAATTTCTTGTCAGTGAAAATTACGATTTACGATCTTTGACGCCTCTAAACGTCCTAAAACCAAATAGCTCTGTACTAAGTAGCCTACATTTCTCTTTACCAACCAGCACATCCTACATTTAGGCCTACTCATATGCAACCGTTTACACTTAGCTCGAACAAAATGGCAAAAGGAGTTCAATATAAAGAAAATCCCAATAATAGGGCTTCTAACATCGGATTTGAGATGATAATAAACATTCAAGATATGGGATACCCTGATATCCGAGGTAATAATGGCATTCGAAAGGAAAAACTATGGTGCAACGTTTCTAGCAGATAAACGATCAAAGGAATATTTTCTCCCAAATCTGGTACAAAAAATTCTGATAATCTAAAGCTATGTCCAGTAAATTGTCTTCATCAGTAACAGAAACAAACTTTGCACACGTCCTGCAAAAGGAAGCGTACTGGACAGGTCTAGAGGAAATGTACAGGGGACCGAGTTGCAGCCGTATAACAGTCCGCCATCATATCTACGGAGGATTTGATATTCACTGTTGAATCGTAGGTTCAGCTTCCTCATCCGTTGTTGTCTTACATGTTTCCTGTGATCTTTAACGTTTTGTTAGCCCCTCCGTATAAAGTTCGCTATGTTGACTTTTTATGTTTATAAGACACTAGGTGGCTTTGCTTGGGTTTTCCCGTATAACGTATCCCTCACGGAGTCTTAGCTACTCGTGACGTGGTGAGGTGTTAATACTTACTTTATCTACATTGTGTGTCCATAGTTTACAGTGTAGGACACGTCAGTATCAGTTGCATATTTTGTATGAATTCGGTTAAATGTAGGCTAGATTATAATATTACACAAATATAATCTTGCATATTTTAAGCATTTCTCTAAATAACCTGTCTTAAAACATTTTTCTCCCAATACTCCGTTTCAGACATCTTGACTTCGGCCGCCTAGTATCCAACGACTAGTGGATAAAATAAACTCTACACCAAGGGACTTCTATCACAGTCACATCAATCACATCACAGTCACAGTCACATCTATCAAAATTTCACTGACAATACTGCTGAATTGGTATTCATGAAAATGCAACTGTCCCAGCGTTGTCCTGGTTTGTTCGATTTCAGTCTTCTCTTAATGTTATCCTATAACCTTATCGAGGAAAAAATGCTGTTTACTTTCAAGATCCTTTCGACTTTTGCTCTAAATACTAAGAGTTTAGTTTACTTCTAAGGGTTCTGAGTCTGGTCTATCTCATCTAACTTGCATGAAATCTGTATATGGACTACCAAATTGTTACCTTACGCACCGATTTCTCCTGTTTTGTTTAAGTGTATTATCTTCTAAGTTCCAATTAACATTATACACTGATGTTTAACATCTAAGGTATTCGTTCAACAGTCACGCTGCTAACAGCATTTTAGCTTTCAGTAGGAATTTTAGCCTTTATCGACCGGAATTGGTATAACTACTGATCTGTTACGTGAATTCTACAAGTTGTTGGTATGTATTTTTCAGCAAACTGACCAGTACAGTTGATCCGCTGTAGATAAAATTGTCTCGATGCTATTGTCCACCCTTCCGCGTCTCTGTTGTGTTCTTCACGAAGACGTCAATCAAAGTGGGCGACAAGTCACAACTCTGATGCAACCAACAAAACCGAACACTAAATTTATTTTATTTAGGTCGTTGCCCTTCTAGAAAACAGGGTCAGGTCATACTTATGACGTATATCCCACGACTTCACGTTTTTGTATGCTTTATCATAATGAAATTACACGTGTGACGAGTGAAATTACATTATCGTGTGACTACTAAATTTCCTATACTTTGACCATAAATTTCGTCATAATTTAGACTGGATAATAAAAACAGCAACAACTTTAGAACTTCTATCCTCGAAAAATACATCGTTCTTAATCTAAAAAGATAAAATTAAGTTTCAACTTACTGACACAGTTTTTATGATGACGAAAATGATGAAAACCCTGTGTCACATCTACAATTAACTGTTACGCCTTTCTTATGTGTAGGTATGAACAGTACATTTCTCATTACAGTGATATCACCAGTAGCATCCCAGGTCAGTAAATTCTAAATTCCACATTTTTAACATACATATTTAAAATTAATATTAATGAAACCTGTCGTCTAAAGGAGTTTTGTAGAATCATAAGATTTAATAATTCCAACATTACTGTATTCTTGAATTCACAACAACAATTTCTCTAAATGTGTTGTACCTTCCATTCATAAGTAAACTAACTACTTTAGTATTTCAACCAATGAATCTTGGTTATTGCTGTTACCACTGATCTGTTTCTTTCTTCTGATTCGGCTCTTTCTTCATCTTTGACGTCTCTAAACGTCCTAAAACTAAATAGCTCTGTACTGTGTACATTTTTCTTTACCAACCAGCACATCCTACACTTACTCATATGCAACAGTTTACACTTTACTATCGGAAAAGTCGCTGTTACGAAAAGGGAAGGCACTTCTTTGTTCTGTTCCTGTGTAAATGCTGGTAACCTTGGTTTTGGTCATAATTTTACTGATGATGACGTCAACGCTTAAAACAATGTAACGCCGACGCGCCATAAATAATCTACGTAAAGTTTGCCACGTACGTACTGGGTTAGTGTCTGGCAAAGATTAGATGACGCTTACTTGCAAGTTCTAGACGTCCCTGTTACTGTGACACGGACACGTAGAATTATCTGGAACCTTATCGTGGAACTGGGCTATAGGTCTATAAGTATAGCTTCCTCATTTAAAACGCTACCCGTCATCATCAAAGCAACTGTTTTTAACAGTCGTAGTTAACTTTTCTTTATCTCGCGTCAGTTGTTGACATGATTCTGGACACCATTAAACGACAGCTACGCCTACAGCAGAATGACGACGATACGAAGGGTCGGGTGCATTGTAGATGATAGGCTGCGGTTGATGAATACTAATTGTGGAGTCAAATCGGTAATCTCGTTTTACTAACTGTGCAATACAACTGATACACAGAGAGTGTGATAATGCCGCGCAATTAAGGGTAAATTATTAAAGGACAGACTTTTGGCAAAAGCCGTATTACAGTGCATCTGCAGTCAGCGAGTTGATTTGAGAGTTCCGCAGAATTACACGAACGATTGCAGTGCATTATTAGTTCATATATTTATTTAGAATTAATATTAGGCAATTACCTGTATTAACTTCCGTCTTGTGACTTCTTTAGTTTTTTCCTTAAAACAACGCGTTTCGAGAATAAATTCTCATCATCAGGTTTTTTAAAATTATAAAAACATCAAATTCACCCAAAAGGGGTCGTCAACTATTTAAAATACACAAACACAAAAACACCACACATAATTAAACACCGACACAGTCACGGCACAGTCCGATGCGCATCGTCTCGCCGCCAACGACCAACTGTTGCACTTTGTCTTATATGACCGTTATCATTGCCCGCTGACCCATCGATATCGATGGCCGTGTTGTACAGCAGATTCGATCGGAACGAAACTTTGTCATTAAGTAGCTGGTCCGTTTGTAACTTAGAAGCCGTGTATATCTCATATTCCTCCACAGCGTTCATGTATGCACCCTTTTTACAATTATGAAGCAGTTTAAAGTTTGTGTGGAAGTCTGAGTACTTATGATTATACAGCATTAAATGCTGAGCGTAACTGGATCTAGTTTTCGAGATATCACTTTTGGGCAGGTGTTCTTTAAAACGTTCGGCTGACGGCCTGCCCGTTTGTCCTATATAGAATTTGTCACAGTCATCGCATTCAAGCTTGTACACTCCAGTTTTCTCTTCAGCCGGGATATGAGTTCTTTGTCCCAAACGTTTTTTGATGTTATTTGTGGTTTTAAAGGCCACTGCTATTTTACGTTTTTTCAGCTCATTCTTTACAATGACTGGTAGTACATTTGTGTACTCAGTTACTATAAATTTAGTATCTTCTTTAGATGGGCCGGTTAATCTGCTTTAGTATTGATTTTTACCGAGTGTTTTCTTATAAGCTTGTCTATGATTCCACTGTTATACCCATTAGCGATAGCTATACTTTTGATTATATTAGTCTCTTCCACTCTGTCTTTTTGCTCAAGGGGAATAGCAAGCATTCTATGAACGAACGCGTTGAAGGCTGCCATTTTTTGGGAATATGGATGGTACGAATCAGCATGAATAGTAATATTCGTGGTGGTGGGCTTTCTATAAATTTTGAATCTAAAACGGTCATTATATTTGCTGATAGTGAGATCAAGAAAGTTCAGGCAGCTATTATTCTCCATTTCTAGGGTAAATTGGATTTTCATGTTTATGCTGTTCATATATCCTTTCAAATTTTCTATTTGTCTACTCGTTCCATTGAATATCATAAAAGTGTCGTCAACGTAGCGCACGTAAAATTTAATTTTGTCTCGCTGTTTATTAAGACTAGACATTAAAAATGTATTCTCAAAGTAGTTCAAGTATAGGTCCGCTAAAATCCCCGATAAAGGTGACCCCATTGCCAGACCATCCTCCTGCATGAAATACTCATTATCATAAGAGAAATAATTTTGTTTGAGTATTGTTTTTAGCAGTTGCATAAGTTCATCAATTTTATTTCTACCTAACCTATTTGTATTAATTAAGCTATTTCTGAGAATAGTCATTGTCATTGAGATTCATATTCTATGACAAATTCTATATAGGACAAACGGGCAGGCCGTCAGCCGAACGTTTTAAAGAACACCTGCCCAAAAGTGATATCTCGAAAACTAGATCCAGTTACGCTCAGCATTTAATGCTGTATAATCATAAGTACTCAGACTTCCACACAAACTTTAAACTGCTTCATAATTGTAAAAAGGGTGCATACATGAACGCTGTGGAGGAATATGAGATATACACGGCTTCTAAGTTACAAACGGACCAGCTACTTAATGACAAAGTTTCGTTCCGATCGAATCTGCTGTACAACACGGCCATCGATATCGATGGGTCAGCGGGCAATGATAACGGTCATATAAGACAAAGTGCAACAGTTGGTCGTTGGCGGCGAGACGATGCGCATCGGACTGTGCCGTGACTGTGTCGGTGTTTAATTATGTGTGGTGTTTTTGTGTTTGTGTATTTTAAATAGTTGACGACCCCTTTTGGGTGAATTTGATGTTTTTATAATTTTAAAAAACCTGATGATGAGAATTTATTCTCGAAACGCGTTGTTTTAAGGAAAAAACTAAAGAAGTCACAAGACGGAAGTTAATACAGGTAATTGCCTAATATTAATTCTAAATATTAGTAACGTGACTTGGAGACAATTAAAACAAAATGAATTATTAGTTCAGTTCCGTGATTTGGCTGCGCATTGATTACACAGCGGTATTAGTGCAAGTGTTAAGTGTTTAATGGTTTAGTTGAGTTCCAGACAATGGTAATTTATTTAACTTTGTGACTGTTGTTATTGTTTCTGTATAATGCGCATCAGACAACTGAGGAACTTTTTAATACGAGTGAGTGTTTTAGAGAAATGTGAGTAGAAATGACAATGTACGACTTCTTCAATAAATGATTCTACTGTTTTAAGACTATAGTCCGTGCATTAATCCGCAGTGTCTGCTGTCAGTATTCCACAGTTCACCATATTCGGAGAACCAATTCAATGCACTAAGCAGTCTCCTTCTCTTCATTGCAATTGCTATTATTTAAGAATGCATCTACCGGTTATGAACAAAACTATCTAGCCCACGGCCGGTAGCAGGCCACACCCTAATATCTAGTACCTATCTATGGTCCCTGCGGCAGGTGCTCTATTTGAAGCTCGGGACGCAGCATACGAGCGGGCGACGGGCATGCCCTTCGTCCCGCACAGCCCCCTGGTCATCAAAACTATCTATGCAAAAGTAATTGTCATAATCTAGAAGGAGCTTTTAGTAAGTGGCATTAAACCACTTACGCATAAAGTCTAGTTACGCACAAAGACCAGGTTTGACATTGTGTCAAAATGTCGTTTTAACTCTATGTAAATCGGCAATATTCATGGTTCCGGGAGTACTAGGACAGGTTAGGTTAGGTTAGCTGTAGATATCGTGTAAACACTGATCGCTTAGGTCACTTGTCTAAACACGGTCAAATTATGGGCCAGACGTGATCACAACAGCGACGTCCGCATTTACAGTCAGTCACACGGTTATGTTGGTTTTTGGGGAGCTCTCAACATTCCATAAATGTTGCTTACGACTGATAGACACAAGCACGCACGAACACACATACACAAACCAGAACACACTCAACGCACTATTGGATGCGTCGTCTGTAGATTGATAAAAGAATTGTTTTCAAAAGCCCAAGGTTTTGTACAGATCTCGTTTTACGGTTTAGGGATAATAAACTAGTGTTTCACACACCACGTACTACTGTAATTAAAATGTGAGTTGTTAGAATACACAGTGTAAACGCAAATGCGTACGTGCGCGAGGGCTTAAATTTAGTTTTCAGTAATTATTTACTTTGTTCAAAAAGTAAGATAAATACCACATTTTGTACGGAGAGAATATTGGTGCAGAGCACAAGAGTCAGTCGGTGTAAGAAGTGACGGAAGTCGTCGCTGAGAGATAATTGGATTTAAGGTGCGCAATAAGAAGAGACTCGCGTTTAATGTAATACAGTCGTGTAGGTACACTTTGCTGTATCAATCAGGCACACTCCATTAGAAGTTAGAACGGTAAGTTAAACAGATTAGAGGAGTTTCTATGCAGATGTGGCGTGATTGTGGTTCATTTGGTATGCTAAACGTCGCTTTGCCAGGGTGCGCATTGATTGTCACCCAATTACACCCCGCCACTGCCGCAGAGATCATGTTTACATAAGTAATCAGCACAGACTCACAGTCGGAATAAAAACACGAATTCTGTCTGTGCTACCGGAATTAAGTGAGCCGGACCGCTTCTGCTCCCCTGCTCACGCATTCCGCGCACACCGCACATCCAACATTATTTATTCTGCTACACTGTATATAGGCCTATATTACTCTACCCCTTATTTGTTGATATGTTCCGTACAATCAGTGTCTTAAGACTGATTAACTAAGAACGTTTATGTAAGTTACCACATATTTCGTGTGCTCGTCGTACATATGTTTACGTTATATGTACTGTTGATAAGAAGGCACAAACAGTTGTACGAGGACACAGTTAGACTACATAGACACGGTGCAGGCCTATAAATATTTAGGACTAAGATAAACTATTACGTATTAAGTATATGCGTACGTGTTTCTTGTATAAATATTACGCAAATACAAATCCAATGTTCGGATGTGCGCGTGACGAGAGATAAACCCATCGCCCGCGGCAGTGGCGTGTTCCATTTGGGCTTCCGTCATAGGGACTAGTTCCACGATGTGGGTGGGAAATGCGAGTCTTTATACTGCTGTAAGTGAAAATATAAAATTTGGATTGTTTTTAATACAAAGCAGTGTGTGCAAATACATGTAACTAAAGAATAATACGAAAAATAAAAATCGAGAGAGAAGTGGAGAGGTCTTGGAAAAAAGCACGAGTGTGTAGGTAGGTATAGACAAAACAAAGAGGAAAATGTAAGTTCTTCTTACTTCTACGCACAAAACGCCTATAAAAGATTACTGTAAACGGATCTCTACTACCTGTTGAGGAGTAAACTATAATCCACTTTCAGCATATTCAGAAATTGCATTACAATTGGGGTTTAACTGTAAATCCAGCTAAAATGGAGCAGATATCCGTGTAACAGCACGGTAAGAGAGTTACTTGGGGTCATATGGAGTGGAAATTTAACAAAGGCCACTAAAATACATAGCCTGCGGAAAGTATAGAAAGAACTGTTTTCCAGCTAAATCCGTGAGCAGTGACAGGATTTGGATTTAGGGTCGAATAAAAAAAAATAACGCACGAAAGTATACGTACTCGGGTCTAGACATTTCTGCCAAAGAAGGATGTAAGGACGAAATAAATACCAAAATGTCAAAATCAAACAGCACGGTAAGAGAGTTACTTGGCGTCATATGGAGCCGATATTTAGCGAAGGCCACTAAAATACATAGCCTACGTACTACAGCACCATTGTGGAAAATATAGCAACATACAGCTCAGAATTATTGGATGTTACCAAAAGAAATAAATCCAAATAAAAGCACCAGAGATGAACAATTGGATCAGAAAAATAAGGCAAGTTAGACTAATACTCCCTCGGCCAAAAAGATTACAGTCGGCATCAAAGCAACGGTTGTCAGTATAATTAATTTCTTTATCTCGCATAGTGTAGTTTTGTTGTTGACATGTCTCTGTACATCATTAAACAACGGCTATACCGACAGCAAAAAGACGACCACAGCTCTGTTGAAGGTGATAAGCTGCGGTTGATGAATACTAACTGAGGTAACACAGCAGCGACGTAGATTCAATACGATAATCTCGTCTTAGTAACGGTGCAGTCTGATTGCTACACAGAGACAATGTCGAAAAGTGCGGCGCAATTCAGAACACATTATTACATGAAAGGCTTCCGACAGTCATCCGTTTGTCCGAGACAGTATTACGACATAAGGGATGAAATGAAAATTATTTTGGATACTATGAGTGCTACAGAAGTCAATCAATAATGTTAGTATGGAAATGTACGTCGTGCGACAGAAGATACATGGCCTATTCGAGCTCCAAGCTCCGGGCTCCGGAATAAAGTAGAAAAGGAGGAAGACTAAGACTGCAGATAACTTGCTTGGTCGTGTGTGCGTATGTATGTATGGGTGTGTATATTTGTGTTTTAATTGGTTTCACAATATTATTATTAATTAAATATATAATATCTTCGTCAAGAAAGTCTTGTAATATAGTTTTATTTACTCGCCCATAATTAGAAAATTAAAAACTTGTATAATTGTGTGTTTCCGTGTTTCTGTGAACTCTGTTGTTATTAGTGTAAAAGTAACCCACAAAACCAAAAAGATGATTTACTTCACCATCTTATAAAGTAAGCTACCTGTGGCTCTGAAACTTGGGAGGTAAGTTAAAGAAACTCTTGAAAGTTTCAAGCAGTGAAAATTGATTTCTGAAGAATGTCTTGTGGGGGTGTACCAAGGCTCCGGGGCATAATAAACGAGAATATCAGGAGGCAATTTCATGCTGACAAGATAATTTTAGACAGGACAACAAATACAAAGGGCCTCGAACGGTTCGGCCACAACGTTCGTTGCCCCCCCTTCCCCATTAAAATGCTATACTGGGTTCTACGTAGACGACGGAAACGGGGTAGACCCAGGAAAGAAGACAGGCTACTTGAGGAGATGGAGAAAAGTGGTGTTTGGTGCAATATGGGACTGCAGTAGATGTAGAAGACTCTCAGTTGATAGACAGAAGGATGCAAAATGTTTATACATTCCATGTGACGGGTTACTCTGCAATAAGTTCACTTAAACTAAGTAAATAAAAGTTTGATGTTATTTACTGATCTGCGGTTACAAACGTGTAAATCTAAAGTTTCTTTCTACAATATCAGTTTCTGTGGTTTACAAGTTATGTAGTTTTACAGACCTCCTGTGCTGAAATTTGATTCTTCAATTCAACGATGAACACATCTGGCATACTCCTGAATTGTAATTGTAAATGTCAGTCGATGGATTTTGTGTAGGTCAGGAACTCGTGATTATAGGCTCTATAGTTGTTACTTACTCACCCGCCGTACAGCGTCTAGTTACCTGAGATTTTGTTGCGACGTGTTTATGTACCGTATAAAGATTATGGATCCTCTTACGCACCGTAGATTAGTGCTGAGTCCCCAGTTATAATAGTTTCAACGATTGAAAATAATAGTTAATGTGTTTAAGTAACGTATTTTTATGGTAACGTTGATTTTTGCCTTTCATAAGTAGGCCTGCGTGATTGTAATGTCGCGAATATAAATGTGTCTCGTATTCTGAGAGAGAGAGAGAGAGAGAGAGAGAGAGAGAGAGAGAGAGAGAGAGAGAGAGAGAGAGAGAGAGAGAGAGAGAGAGAGAGAGAGAGAGACAGACAGACAGACAGAGTGAGTGAGGGAGAGCGAGACAAGCAGACAGAAAATAGCGAGTATGTTACTAAAATATTTTTATGTTGTTTAGAAATCGCATTTCTAATGAAACTGGATAGCGTTGATTAATAGTGAAAATAATAATGTTGAATCCGTAACCCAACTGAGAAAGTGTTGAAACTTGAACTATCAGTATTAGGTTAAGGATAAAGGAAAGGCATGTGTATTTTGTATATGAGACAGTTTAAGGAGAGATCCAGAGGTCCATCAACAAGTGTTGTGTGTCTCGTTCTTCTTACATTCGGAGTAACAGTTCATTTCATAATCGTACATATTTTTTGACTGTTTGAGTGACCGCTCAAATGTTTTGTATGTTTATACGCTCAACACTTCTAGGCTGGCGAGTTTTTAGCATTTAAGATGTTTTCAATCTTTCTTTCGCATTCCTCGGAATTAATCTATCGTTTAAAAATGTTCGTTATGTAAATCGTCTTACCGGTTAATTTAGTAACTTTTTGTTTATAAAGCACTATCCTTTCCCACTGAAAGCTATAATTTCCTTCTGTTCTATGATTTAAGTGTGAGGTTGTGTGTGATTTAAGTATGATCTTCTTTTGTTTCAGGTTTCGCGTTCTTCATATCTTATAAAAACAAGTAAATGCGGGTATAGTGTTACTATTTTGTTTGCACCACGCATTTTTGTGAATGTACAATTTCCTACCAGGCTATTGCTCTCCTCTCCTTAATGACACCGAACCGTCTTTCGAAATGTTACGAAACCTTATTAAGTCCACCTCATATCGCGACTAATAAAAACAAACTTTCTCTATGAATATGGTAAACAAGGCCATCCCGATACGGTTAATCCCTCTTATCATTTATAGATAATAGTCGTTCGGAGAAAAGTTTATAAAGCACACATTTGATTAACTCGCTTACAGCAGTAAACAGCGTACTACGTAACACCACAAAGTGTTGTCATGTCGTTAGCCCACCCCGTGTGTTTAGTAATTAGAATTTATCGCTTGGTCGAAATGTGTTCCGGACAAATATTTAGTGTGTTATTATTAGTTACACTCTATTGGTAAACACACGCAACACAGACTCACGATTTCCTACAAACTGCTGGTACAGTATTGACGTATTGCAAACCATCTGGTAATCTCAGCCACTATTGCGCCAATCGGTTCCTCTCTATACTACACGAAATAGAACCACAAGGAAGAGCAGATTTGCCTAAACATAGTAACTACACATGTATTGAAAAAGTTAATAATTTCAATGTGTATCATAATATTTAACGATAAGTAATTTAAAGTATAATTTAATTTTTTCTCAGAAGACAAAATTTGTTTTCTTCCATGTTATTATTAAAGCCTTTAAATGAATAATCTTACTTCGTTATCAATAGTCCAGGTATACAATTCGTTTTGTACCTGATTCAAAACAATCGAATAACATTCTTTCTTTCGTCGGTTCCCGATGATCTTCATACGTCCTTCCTTCCTCGTCTTTCGTTTCTTCTTGATGACCTCTCTACGTCACCTCGTCTGCATCTCCTGTCGTATCCCAGATGTCATCAGATGAAGTGTTATTAAAGTCAATATTTAAATTTCTACATAACTTGGTCCACTAACGCAGCCGCCGGTTCAGATAATTCATTATTGACATCTAATCTGACGTGTTGTCTGATGCATTGCGACTCACTACAGCCTAAACTTTTAAAATAACGACTGTCACTGTATTAGTGCTCTCACCGGCGTTACCAAGTTTGAAAGAAGACCCAGTTGGACTATAGTTGACGGCCACGGTAGAATTTACTAAACTTTAATTGACAGATTGGTATTTGTGAAACATTAATATTACTTATTAATTAAAACACATTTGATAGTTCCATACAACGTGTAAACCTAATAAGTGTGCTTTATCCTTTACTGAACTTTCATCTACTGTATTTCATTCACAGTTCTAAGAAATGCTTATTCTGCTTGGTATTGCAATAAAAACTTCTGATGGTATAGTCATCATATGATTATGATTAAGTTTTTTAACAGACTCTGAACATAGGACACAGAAGATGGATGTACTCAAAGGCGCTCTATACTTTAATGACTACAACAGCTGATGAATGGAACCACCAAACGACAACACACACCAGTACACAATACCCAATTCCTATAAGAATAATCAGAAAGCCATCAGACTATCTTACGATAGAATCTTACAAAATATGTACCGGAACACCTTTTAGACCGCAGCAGACTGTCGGATCTGTTTTGAGAGCTCCGAAATACAGAACCCCTCAGAAAACAAGCCAAGTCCTATATGAAGTAGCTTGTGGTCATTGAACTCGTCGTACATCGGCTAGTCTAATTGCCATATAAGCCAGACGGTCGGCCTTGCAGTGGGAAAATCTCTGAAAGCAGCAGCGTTAGCTAAGAGAAGGCAGAGAAGAATCTGCCTCTCGGACTAGAATCATCCTAAGGATGGCAGGGATTTATCTGTTGACACGTTGCAGGAGATAGAGTGAGTGAGAGGGGAGGGAGTGTCGCACATTGTCACTACAAGATTTTACTATCTTTATGTAAAATATTACCTTTTAAGGCTGCAAATATGTACGTTATTTACCAAATACTGAGTAGTTGTCGTTATTAAGAAAACTCTGTTTTATTAATTTACAAATGTTGTAATTCCTTTTATTGCTACAATTATTTATAAGCCTTCTTTTAACACATACAAGTCGCTTAGAGATCTACCTACATTAAGTGATTATGGAATTATAGATGTCACTAGAAACCACAGTACCTATGTCACTATATAATATGAGTATGTTTTATGACAGAATATATATATATATATATATATAGAGAGAGAGAGAGAGAGAGAGAGGTCAGTTTAATTAAACATAATTTGTTCCATTTTATAAATATGCAGTTTTGCAAAGTGGTTCCTGATTCCTCGTTGTTATGCTTATCGTATTCTGAAACGCCAGTAATTGTTTGAGAACCTCCAGCAACAACGATACGCCCAGTTATTGGGGCAGCCACAGAAATGTAGAAGTACTTTATATTATTGCTAACCATCCAAAGTAACGAAATATTATACGACACTAGTGCAGACATAGAGTCCAGACAGGTGTATGACGAAGTGGATTCTGTTAAACAAAACGTACGTTGTGTGCAAACAGCAAAAGGCATACTAATGTGCAATTTGGACATGGCCAACCTACCCCTATAGTACATTAACATTTTGCATGTCGGCAAGGGCAGAATACTAACGCAGACTGACCCAAGCAAACAATGTCGACTTCGCTATCCCCTCCCCCTCCCGCTATCACAATTTGAATTCAACACAGGCACGGGGGCGCGACTGTGCATTATTTTCTTTTCTCAAAACAAAAAAGTGTTCAGTATGTTAACTTCTTGGAAATCAGATTTTCAACTAGAGTTACTGCGTGCACTGTAAATATTTGTTTTTCAATGTTTTAGGTTGAATTGAAATATAAATTTTGTGCAACCTTTCGACAGCGAAACGTGTTAAACTCTTCTTGTTACAACGGTTATATGGAGTACGGTAAACGAGACTTCTAAACCATCTTAATGTAGGTACGTTTCATCTCATGATAATTTAAATTAAAATAACGTTAATTGTCAGTGTTAACCTTGTGGTCCTTTCGTTTGACAATACGTGACTCACATGTTTAATGAATTTCTTTGTACAGTATACAATCATCCAGAAGAGCAGCCAAAAGTTTTTATGGAGTTATTTCAATTAAATAGTAGCTTTTTGACGGAAGTAACCATCAGACCATTTAAGTCTTGATTTCCTAAAGATTACTGTAGATTTAAGCATGTGACTATTATTAGTATTGTGTTCTGGTTGACGACAGGTTCCCTGAATTAATTTGCAAATTTCACTTTTCATTTTGACCTATGGTTGACTTTCTCCATCAGTTTCCAATATTTCCTCATCTCCTTCAAATCGCCCAACAGCTGATTTTTTTGTCTTTCAAAGCCTGGAGTTCTTTCTAACTTTCCCTCAATTACACGTCATTCAGTAGGCAATTTCTTCTAAGGCTGTGTTACATCCAGTTTGTTTTCCTAAGACGAATTGTATTCAGGATTGATCTTTTCTCGTCCACTTCTTTTAGGACCTCTTAGGACCTTGTCTGACTACTTTGCTTCTCCTATTCTTCTCCATCAATACGTTTCAAAGCTTTCAACATTTTCTCCTTCATTTTTCTTAGAGCCCATGTTTCCGATCCATATAACAGCAATGCTTAAAATATAACACTTTATCATAATCTTTCACAAATATAAGCTCGGTCAGCACTGACCTCTTTTTAGTAAACGCAGTCTTGGGAACTGCACTCCGTGGTGCTCTATGCGTCCTTTGTCAGCAGACTTCCTAACTACTTGAAGTGATCAACGTTTTCGTCGTACTTCCTATGAACACTCGCAGTGGTTATCCCTTCCTCGATATTCTAATTAAACACTTTCGACTTGTCTATGTTCGTTTCCATTTCGTAGTTCCTTTCTATTTTCACCAGTCTCCTCATGGTGTCTTAAAGAGCCTCCTTCCATCCATCATGTCTTTCATTCTCCTTCCTATCGTAAAGTCACAAGTCACCGACACTTGCCAAGGCTTCGTTGGCTAACAAGACATTAAACAGAACTGGTGATACGCAGCATCCTTGTTGCACGTCTCTTCCCATCCTGCAGTGTTGATCTCACGATAGTCCAGACGCACCGTCACTTTTTGTTCCACATACAGGATTGTCATTCCAGTCAATTCCAATTTTCTTGAATATTTCCTCAGATCTTTACGGTTTAGTCGGTAAAAGGAGACACAATCGCTCCCTTCTTTGACCGCTAGAAATCTCTCTGAAATTATCCTTGGAATTTTAATTCCGTCTCTAGTTTGTCTTTCCTGAAACCGAATTGGTTTCCAACGATCGTTTCATCTATCCTCTGTACCAGTCGCGTGTTGAGCACACGTGCTACTATCTTTCTTGTAGAAGAAATCAACTTCATGGTTCTGTGATAGCTACCCCATTCAATTGAACAATAGGGAGAAAGCCAGTAAAAAATGTGTTCAGATCATTTCCTCATTCCTGTAGGTTGCTTTCTCAAATAATAGACCTACAAAAGGTCTACCTACCTTAACTGGTTTATTCTAAACCGTCCAGAAACTTATCATTAAAAGTGACCAAATTAAACATCATCAAATTCACGTAAGAGAAAATTGTCACGCTAACATCCTGAGATCCAGGACAGATACAATGTAATATACAATTAACGAGTCTACACTGTAATTCTAGATGCTGTAATATTTTGCTACTAACCTGCAACTACAGTGAACGGGGAGATTGTAAGCAGATGTCTCAGCGTCTTCAGGGACGTGATGTACATCTGATGTTATTCGATCCATACTAGACTTCATACAGCAGCAAATTGATTCCATGAAGTAACTACATTACAGCATCGAAAATGACGGTTTCTAGTTCATAACAGTATGTTGCGGTTCTATGGAAGACCAAGAATTTCAAAAAACAGTTTTATCCTAGTTTTCACTTAAAATTGTATGCGACATGTAAACTACTATTACGTCTCACACAAGCAAGCTTGTAACGTGCCATGTAAAAGTATGTCAAATAAGTTTTTTTTCATCAGTTCATCAGTGCGTAAAATATAACACTTTATCATAATATTTCACAAATCCAAGCTCGGTCATCACTGACCTCTTTTTAGCAAACGCAGTCTTGGGAACATCGCTCCGTGGTGCTCTAAGCATCCTTTGTCAGCAGACTTCCGAAGTACTTGAAGTGACCAACGTTTTCCTCGTACTTCCTATGAATACTCGCAGTGGTTCTCCCTTCCTCGATATTCTAATGTTCGAGTAATCTATGTTGCTTTCCATTTCGTAGTTTCTTCATATTTCCGCCAATCAGTCCACTATGTTCTGAAGAGTTTCTTTTTTTCTGTACTTTCTATCGTGAATTCACGGACTCTTTCCAAGGCTTCCTTGGCCAACAGTTCTCTGTACAGATTAAACAGAATGGACGATGTGTAGTGACCTTGTTACATGCATGTACATGTAACATGTCATGTCTCACAGGTTCTGTTTTCGCCAGTTCGTGCAAATGGAATTTACTTTTCGCCTGAAGACTTTCGAATTTAAACAAAAATAGTAAATTTTAATATTATTTCATCGCTACAGAAACAAGTTCTTGATTTTCCGCAGTTACTTTGCACATTGGAAACATGCCCTTCAGCATCCGGTATGCTTAACTCTCTCTCTCTGTCTCGTCAGCCACTTGACTGGTCGTCACTTCCAGCTCTTCCAATCGTAAAACATCCCACATCCTTCATCATTAAAGTCATTAACCTGCCTGAATGTCTCAACTAGCTAATCTGTCTTGTTTTCTCATAAACCTCTCCTTTCTCCCATTACTCCCTGAACCTGCTCATATGTTACTTTGTTCATCCATTTTATTTTCAATATTCTCCTGTAGTACTTCACTTCAAATACTTCTATTACTTGTCTGTCAGTTTTCCCTACTGCCCAAGTTTCGCATCTAAAGGCTATATCGTAAGACCCCAAACATATAACTTCAGCAAGTTCTTTCTAATTGCTGATCAAATGTTTAACAATAACATTTTTTCTTCTTGAAAAAAGCCTTTAGGTGTGCGCTGTTTTACTTGTAATGACCTTTCTGCTTCATTCATTTTTTAATATTTAAATAATCCCTACTCACGTTCTTAAAGGTTATCTCGACTTGTTGATTCCTTCTGTTGATTCTTAACTCTAATTCTTAAGCGAATAACGTTTCCTTACCCTCAGTACTTTTCCTAAATCATCGTTGTTTTCTGCAAGTAGAACATTATCGTCAGCAAATCTTGACATTTTTATTCCCATGATAAGTGCACATGTAAGTCTATCAGTTATCACTACTAAGTGTCTTCCGGCACAAACGATTTACTACTTACATGAAAAAACTTAGATTTTAATTAAAAATATTCAAGCCTACTTTAAGACATGATATTTTTGCGAATTTATAAACCTCGCGCGCACGCGCACCCACAGATACACACACACACACACACACACACACACACACACACACACACACACACACACACACACACACACACACACACACACACACACACACACACACACACACACACACACACACACACACACACACACACACACACACACACACACACACAATGCACGTATTAGACTTATAAGTTGCCACAGATGATTTTAGAACGCCAATTAAGAATTTCTGAAGTAATATATAAATCGCTTTACGGGCAGATGACGGTTTATTGCAAGTAGTAACAAAGCAGAGCAGCCAGCCCAAGAGAGATGATTGACGCACAAGTAATGTTGACATACATTATGCAGGAGCGGATGTAATCCGGCGTACACAAGTATTGTTTGGTTTAAATTAACTGCGCTGCCGTTAGTTATTAGCCAGGTGGGGTCGTTCTCACACCTTCACCCCCCGCCAACTTAACCAAATTTTGCTGTCTCTAACAACTGTGCTGTTTATAAAGCTCTACACGATTCGATTAGTGGCTTTATTTTGTTTACCGTGGATTTTTAATTAACGCCAACCAAAATATTTGTTTGTTGTGCTACAGCAGCCTTTCCCTGTATCCTGTTTATTTTTTTAACCAATTACCGTTGCACAGTATAGTTAGTGGTCAACAACATGCGAGCCGACGCGACCGTTAGAACAAACACGTCCGGCACAACATAGACTACCACCTCTCACTATGCTCTCCTCCATAGTATTCGTTTCGTTAAGTTTTTTGTAAAAATCAAAAAATGATGTAGAAACATTATCCACAATGCTATTTTGCAGTAAGATAAACACTGTCTATAAATATAACAGTTTGTAAAACACCCACTTCAAGAGTCCACGATTGGTATTATAACCTATGAATACAGGGGCGGACTGGCCAGGTCGGCTGGTCGGCGATTGGCGAGGGCCCCGGGCCCCGAATAGGCTCAGGGGGGCCCCGAGCCATGAAAACTTTATTTCGAGAAAAACGAAAAATATATATATTTTTACTTGTATTAAAAACCTTTTCTCGTCTAAATATTGTTGGAAATAAATCTTCAGGATTTATTTTGGTCAGATTGGAAGTGATCACTTCAAGGCCTTGTTTATATACAGCCTATTTAGTATTTACTAATGGAGGAAAGCGAAGGAGGTTACTGTAGAGGCGCGCCGCGCGGCAACTGACTGACGCGACTGTCATTTTGTGTATCTTGTTTTATCTGTGTGGATTCAAGTACTTTATATTATTTGTTCTTTGAGATAAATTACATTTTAGATTTAAATTTTTTTACGATTTTATGTTACTTTTAAATCTGTATTGTAAGTTTCATTGAATAAATAGCGTGATTATTTCCAGTAGTATTTATTGGTAACTTACCCTATATATATATATATATATATATATATATATATATATATATTACTTTAATATTTATAACTAAATTTACCTCAAGATATACTTTTTTCCTTTAGGAACATGTTTCGAGAGTTCTTGTTCTCTCATCTTCAGCCTTGTTCTCTCTCAACAAGAACTCTCGAAACATGTTCCTAAAGGAAAAAAGTATATCTTGAGGTAAATTTAGTTATAAATATTAAAGTATTATATACATCAAGAAACGGACTGTAGCAAAAAGTGATTGAAATATATATATATATATATATATATATATATATATATATATATATTGTAACTAAACGAAGTTATACTTTTAGCTATTTGATTTTATAATTTTTATTGTTAAAATAAATGGTCAAAATCCTTATTCTAATTTTTTCTCAAACTCAATTATTTCTTTATTTTACTCCTTTTATGTTGACATTGATTAATCATATGGACATTCAAGGTCCTCTTCTAACAGTGGTGGCTCATTAGGTTGTAGAACATGAACAATCTGAATCTCAGGGTTAACGTAAAAGTATAGTTAAAGTATGGTACAAGTATAAAATATAATATTTATGAATGAGATTTGGTAATTATGTGTTGTGAAAGTCTGTTGAATAATGGTAGGTTCTTTGGATCATACAAAATAACAATTAAAAAGAGAATTCTTAATACTAATAACTATCGTATACAAGTGTACAAATAAACATTCACTTTTATAGTGTTTATATTGTTTTGGTCATATTATTTAGTTGTAACTCGATCATTAATGTAGTAATGTAGTTCAAATATCTGGCTTAGCATTGAAGTAATCTCACCAATCTGGTAGTTCTCTTGTGCATTTATTGCTTAATTCTTCACTCCTGGACTTCAAATTTTTTGTACCTTCGATTATAACATTATTATTCTAGTTTTTTTGAATGATTTTCCTGGATCATCTCATCTTTCATCGGTCATTAATTTGTATCAACGTTCAGCAGTAATATTATTATGTTCTGCCTTGTTTTTAGATTTTTTCCAATAATATCCCTTCTTTTTACCAAAACACTAATTATTTCAGTGAAGGCTTTGGCTGTGATGTGTTATGGGTCACAGGTTCGGTTTCACAATTTCTAATTCACTTGATTCTTGGATTTCGTTGTCCATGACGTGTCCGTTACTTAACTAAATATCACTATAATATTGACGACTCGGAACACAAAGCTTTTTATAAGCAAAAACGTAAAGTCCCACCTTACAGCCTAAACCGGCTTTCACCTATAGAAGGCTTCATCAGAGGCTGTCGTTAGTAGCGCTGCTCGTCTTGTTGTTGGCGACGAGAAAGTGTTTCGAAAGATTGAAGCTGTGTGTGTGTGGTGAGATGTGTTCGAATAATGCGTGCGATTTGAATTGTGTCTGTTCGTTTAGGATGTCGTTTTTATTTGTTTTTGTGTGTTTGTATATTTCTAATTGTTCTAGAGTGTCTAGTTTTCGGCCTTTTGTGTGTACGTGTAGTATGTTCATGTTATTGTCGATGTTTTTATATGTGTGGTTTGCTTCAATGAGGTGGTTTGCGAAGGTAGATTCTGTAGTGGTGTGGAGTGCTTTTGTGTGTTCAATGTATCTCTGTTTGAAGCTACGTCCTGTCTGGCCTATGTAGAATTTACTGCAATTTGAACAATTTAGTTTATATACACCGGGTAGATCGAATTTGTTTTGTGCTTTGGGCATGCGTTTTGATAGTGTGTGTTCTGTTTTGTTAGTAGTTTTGTAAGCGATTCTGTATCCTGCTTTTTTGAATTTGTGGGCAATTTTTTCTGTTTGTTTGTTGATGTATGTTAGTGTTATGAATTTGTTGTTTTCTGTCTTTGTCTGTTGTTTGTTTTGTGTTTTGTGTAGGAGTTTGCTGACTATTGTTCTGTCATAACCGTTAGATTCTGCTAGATATTTTATCGTGTTTAGTTCGTCTTTGTAGTCTATTTCATCTAAGGGGATGTTGTTAAGTCTATGTATCATGGTTCTAAAGGCAGCTAGTTTGTGTTGTATTGGGTGATTGGAGGTGTTGTGTATTAGTGTGTCAGTTGTAGTTGGTTTTCTGTATATACTGAATTTGTGCCTGTGTTCTAGTTTTGTGATGGAGAGGTCTAAGAAGTTTATGGTATTGTTGTGTTCGTATTCGGCAGTGAAGGTTATGTTTTTATGTATTTTGTTTATGTGCGTTAGTAACTGTTCACATTGTCTTTTGTTTCCCCTGTATAGTATTAGAATGTCATCAACGTATCTGTGCCAATATAGTATTTTATGTGAGTGTCTGTCATTGTTTGTGAGTATTTTTGTTTTTTCTAAGTGTTGGAGGAAGACTTCTGCTAGAATGCTGGATATGGGGGAGCCGATGGGTAGGCCATCGTTCTGTGTGTAGTATTTATTGTTATAAGTAAAGTAGTTTTGTTTTGTGATAATGTTCAGAGTTTCTGTTATTTCATTGATAAGTTCGTCTGGTGTGTTGTTCTGTTTGAGTTTGTTTTGTAGGATGGTGATTGTTTCAGAGATGGGGATGTTTGTGTACAGGTTTTTAATGTCAAAGGAGGCTAATGTGGCGTTATGGGGGATGTGTATGTCTTTTATTTTTGTTACTAGGTCAGTGTTGTTTTTTACTGCAATGTTGTTGTCTATTTGTGTGTGTTGTCTAATAATTTTGTGTAGATATTTTGCCAGTTTGTGTGCAGGGGCATTACGGTAGTTGATAATGGGGCGGATCGGAATGTCTTCTTTATGGATTTTGGGAAGCGCTTGGAGTGTAGGTGCTGATGGTCGGATTTGTTTCATGTAGGGCTTTTGTTTATGTGTCATAATGTGTTTGGCTTTGTTGACTATTTGTTTTACTGAGTTTTGGTATCTGTCGGTGGGGTCGTGTTTTAGTTCTGTGATGTTGTTCTGTTCTATGAAGTCTTGTACTTTTTTGTGTAGGTTGTCTGTGGGGATAATTACAGTCGTGTTGCCTTTGTCAGCTTTTACAAATGTGATGTTGTGTTTGTGTGCCTTTTCCCTCAGTTTGATGGCTGTGTGTATTTCTGAGTTGTGGTTGTTGTTGTCTGGTGTCTTATGTACTCCTATTGTGTTGTTTATATTATGTCTTAATGTGTCTTGATGTTCTGGTGCTGTGTTTTGTATATTTGTTTCTGTGTCAATTATGAGCTTTGTTAGTGTTTGGTTGTTATGTTTGTAATGTATGTTATGTTTTAGGCCTTTATCAAGGAGTGTTTGTTCGTTTTTTGTGAGTGTGACGTTCGTGAGGTTTACTGTACGTGGGTAGAATTTGTGCGAGGGAATTATATCTGTTTTGATTGGTGTCAGGTTTTTTATTTTTCTGTCGTGTTTTGTCTGTATGATATGTATTTGTTTTTTTGTCCATTCATTTGTGTGATGTATTAGTTCAGTCATGTAATTGTGTCCGTATGTGTTGGCGATATGTAGGTGTAGTGTTAATGCTTTGCGGTTAAGAGCGTCTTTTTTCTTATATAGTTGTTTAATTGATTCTTTTATGTATGTTCTTTGTGCGACGTTTTGTGTTATTCGGGCGGCCTGGTTGTTATGTTTAATTTTGATTTGGGCATATTTAGGTGTTAGTGAATTGTTTATGCATGTTTTGTTGAAATTTATGTGAGCTACAATCTTTCTAACCTTCAAAGTTGTGAACTTGTACGCTTGGACGTTGGCTCGTCTTGCTGAGTTAAATTCCTGGATTTCGTTGTCCATGACGTGTCCGTTACTTAACTAAATATCACTATAATATTGACGACTCGGAACACAAAGCTTTTTATAAGCAAAAACGTAAAGTCCCACCTTACAGCCTAAACCGGCTTTCACCTATAGAAGGCTTCATCAGAGGCTGTCGTTAGTAGCGCTGCTCGTCTTGTTGTTGGCGACGAGAAAGTGTTTCGAAAGATTGAAGCTGTGTGTGTGTGGTGAGATGTGTTCGAATAATGCGTGCGATTTGAATTGTGTCTGTTCGTTTAGGATGTCGTTTTTATTTGTTTTTGTGTGTTTGTATATTTCTAATTGTTCTAGAGTGTCTAGTTTTCGGCCTTTTGTGTGTACGTGTAGTATGTTCATGTTATTGTCGATGTTTTTATATGTGTGGTTTGCTTCAATGAGGTGGTTTGCGAAGGTAGATTCTGTAGTGGTGTGGAGTGCTTTTGTGTGTTCAATGTATCTCTGTTTGAAGCTACGTCCTGTCTGGCCTATGTAGAATTTACTGCAATTTGAACAATTTAGTTTATATACACCGGGTAGATCGAATTTGTTTTGTGCTTTGGGCATGCGTTTTGATAGTGTGTGTTCTGTTTTGTTAGTAGTTTTGTAAGCGATTCTGTATCCTGCTTTTTTGAATTTGTGGGCAATTTTTTCTGTTTGTTTGTTGATGTATGTTAGTGTTATGAATTTGTTGTTTTCTGTCTTTGTCTGTTGTTTGTTTTGTGTTTTGTGTAGGAGTTTGCTGACTATTGTTCTGTCATAACCGTTAGATTCTGCTAGATATTTTATCGTGTTTAGTTCGTCTTTGTAGTCTATTTCATCTAAGGGGATGTTGTTAAGTCTATGTATCATGGTTCTAAAGGCAGCTAGTTTGTGTTGTATTGGGTGATTGGAGGTGTTGTGTATTAGTGTGTCAGTTGTAGTTGGTTTTCTGTATATACTGAATTTGTGCCTGTGTTCTAGTTTTGTGATGGAGAGGTCTAAGAAGTTTATGGTATTGTTGTGTTCGTATTCGGCAGTGAAGGTTATGTTTTTATGTATTTTGTTTATGTGCGTTAGTAACTGTTCACATTGTCTTTTGTTTCCCCTGTATAGTATTAGAATGTCATCAACGTATCTGTGCCAATATAGTATTTTATGTGAGTGTCTGTCATTGTTTGTGAGTATTTTTGTTTTTTCTAAGTGTTGGAGGAAGACTTCTGCTAGAATGCTGGATATGGGGGAGCCCATGGGTAGGCCATCGTTCTGTGTGTAGTATTTATTGTTATAAGTAAAGTAGTTTTGTTTTGTGATAATGTTCAGAGTTTCTGTTATTTCATTGATAAGTTCGTCTGGTGTGTTGTTCTGTTTGAGTTTGTTTTGTAGGATGGTGATTGTTTCAGAGATGGGGATGTTTGTGTACAGGTTTTTAATGTCAAAGGAGGCTAATGTGGCGTTATGGGGGATGTGTATGTCTTTTATTTTTGTTACTAGGTCAGTGTTGTTTTTTACTGCAATGTTGTTGTCTATTTGTGTGTGTTGTCTAATAATGTTGTGTAGATATTTTGCCAGTTTGTGTGCAGGGGCATTACGGTAGTTGATAATGGGGCGGATCGGAATGTCTTCTTTATGGATTTTGGGAAGCGCTTGGAGTGTAGGTGCTGATGGTCGGATTTGTTTCATGTAGGGCTTTTGTTTATGTGTCATAATGTGTTTGGCTTTGTTGACTATTTGTTTTACTGAGTTTTGGTATCTGTCGGTGGGGTCGTGTTTTAGTTCTGTGATGTTGTTCTGTTCTATGAAGTCTTGTACTTTTTTGTGTAGGTTGTCTGTGGGGATAATTACAGTCGTGTTGCCTTTGTCAGCTTTTACAAATGTGATGTTGTGTTTGTGTGCCTTTTCCCTCAGTTTGATGGCTGTGTGTATTTCTGAGTTGTGGTTGTTGTTGTCTGGTGTCTTATGTACTCCTATTGTGTTGTTTATATTATGTCTTAATGTGTCTTGATGTTCTGGTGCTGTGTTTTGTATATTTGTTTCTGTGTCAATTATGAGCTTTGTTAGTGTTTGGTTGTTATGTTTGTAATGTATGTTATGTTTTAGGCCTTTATCAAGGAGTGTTTGTTCGTTTTTTGTGAGTGTGACGTTCGTGAGGTTTACTGTACGTGGGTAGAATTTGTGCGAGGGAATTATATCTGTTTTGATTGGTGTCAGGTTTTTTATTTTTCTGTCGTGTTTTGTCTGTATGATATGTATTTGTTTTTTTGTCCATTCATTTGTGTGATGTATTAGTTCAGTCATGTAATTGTGTCCGTATGTGTTGGCGATATGTAGGTGTAGTGTTAATGCTTTGCGGTTAAGAGCGTCTTTTTTCTTATACAGTTGTTTAATTGATTCTTTTATGTATGTTCTTTGTGCGACGTTTTGTGTTATTCGGGCGGCCTGGTTGTTATGTTTAATTTTGATTTGGGCATATTTAGGTGTTAGTGAATTGTTTATGCATGTTTTGTTGAAATTTATGTGAGCTACAATCTTTCTAACCTTCAAAGTTGTGAACTTGTACGCTTGGACGTTGGCTCGTCTTGCTGAGTTAAATTCCTGGATTTCGTTGTCCATGACGTGTCCGTTACTTAACTAAATATCACTATAATATTGACGACTCGGAACACAAAGCTTTTTATAAGCAAAAACGTAAAGTCCCACCTTACAGCCTAAACCGGCTTTCACCTATAGAAGGCTTCATCAGAGGCTGTCGTTAGTAGCGCTGCTCGTCTTGTTGTTGGCGACGAGAAAGTGTTTCGAAAGATTGAAGCTGTGTGTGTGTGGTGAGATGTGTTCGAATAATGCGTGCGATTTGAATTGTGTCTGTTCGTTTAGGATGTCGTTTTTATTTGTTTTTGTGTGTTTGTATATTTCTAATTGTTCTAGAGTGTCTAGTTTTCGGCCTATTGTGTGTACGTGTAGTATGTTCATGTTATTGTCGATGTTTTTATATGTGTGGTTTGCTTCAATGAGGTGGTTTGCGAAGGTAGATTCTGTAGTGGTGTGGAGTGCTTTTGTGTGTTCAATGTATCTCTGTTTGAAGCTACGTCCTGTCTGGCCTATGTAGAATTTACTGCAATTTGAACAATTTAGTTTATATACACCGGGTAGATCGAATTTGTTTTGTGCTTTGGGCATGCGTTTTGATAGTGTGTGTTCTGTTTTGTTAGTAGTTTTGTAAGCGATTCTGTATCCTGCTTTTTTGAATTTGTGGGCAATTTTTTCTGTTTGTTTGTTGATGTATGTTAGTGTTATGAATTTGTTGTTTTCTGTCTTTGTCTGTTGTTTGTTTTGTGTTTTGTGTAGGAGTTTGCTGACTATTGTTCTGTCATAACCGTTAGATTCTGCTAGATATTTTATCGTGTTTAGTTCGTCTTTGTAGTCTATTTCATCTAAGGGGATGTTGTTAAGTCTATGTATCATGGTTCTAAAGGCAGCTAGTTTGTGTTGTATTGGGTGATTGGAGGTGTTGTGTATTAGTGTGTCAGTTGTAGTTGGTTTTCTGTATATACTGAATTTGTGCCTGTGTTCTAGTTTTGTGATGGAGAGGTCTAAGAAGTTTATGGTATTGTTGTGTTCGTATTCGGCAGTGAAGGTTATGTTTTTATGTATTTTGTTTATGTGCGTTAGTAACTGTTCACATTGTCTTTTGTTTCCCCTGTATAGTATTAGAATGTCATCAACGTATCTGTGCCAATATAGTATTTTATGTGAGTGTCTGTCATTGTTTGTGAGTATTTTTGTTTTTTCTAAGTGTTGGAGGAAGACTTCTGCTAGAATGCTGGATATGGGGGAGCCCATGGGTAGGCCATCGTTCTGTGTGTAGTATTTATTGTTATAAGTAAAGTAGTTTTGTTTTGTGATAATGTTCAGAGTTTCTGTTATTTCATTGATAAGTTCGTCTGGTGTGTTGTTCTGTTTGAGTTTGTTTTGTAGGATGGTGATTGTTTCAGAGATGGGGATGTTTGTGTACAGGTTTTTAATGTCAAAGGAGGCTAATGTGGCGTTATGGGGGATGTGTATGTCTTTTATTTTTGTTACTAGGTCAGTGTTGTTTTTTACTGCAATGTTGTTGTCTATTTGTGTGTGTTGTCTAATAATTTTGTGTAGATATTTTGCCAGTTTGTGTGCAGGGGCATTACGGTAGTTGATAATGGGGCGGATCGGAATGTCTTCTTTATGGATTTTGGGAAGCGCTTGGAGTGTAGGTGCTGATGGTCGGATTTGTTTCATGTAGGGCTTTTGTTTATGTGTCATAATGTGTTTGGCTTTGTTGACTATTTGTTTTACTGAGTTTTGGTATCTGTCGGTGGGGTCGTGTTTTAGTTCTGTGATGTTGTTCTGTTCTATGAAGTCTTGTACTTTTTTGTGTAGGTTGTCTGTGGGGATAATTACAGTCGTGTTGCCTTTGTCAGCTTTTACAAATGTGATGTTGTGTTTGTGTGCCTTTTCCCTCAGTTTGATGGCTGTGTGTATTTCTGAGTTGTGGTTGTTGTTGTCTGGTGTCTTATGTACTCCTATTGTGTTGTTTATATTATGTCTTAATGTGTCTTGATGTTCTGGTGCTGTGTTTTGTATATTTGTTTCTGTGTCAATTATGAGCTTTGTTAGTGTTTGGTTGTTATGTTTGTAATGTATGTTATGTTTTAGGCCTTTATCAAGGAGTGTTTGTTCGTTTTTTGTGAGTGTGACGTTCGTGAGGTTTACTGTACGTGGGTAGAATTTGTGCGAGGGAATTATATCTGTTTTGATTGGTGTCAGGTTTTTTATTTTTCTGTCGTGTTTTGTCTGTATGATATGTATTTGTTTTTTTGTCCATTCATTTGTGTGATGTATTAGTTCAGTCATGTAATTGTGTCCGTATGTGTTGGCGATATGTAGGTGTAGTGTTAATGCTTTGCGGTTAAGAGCGTTTTTTTCTTATATAGTTGTTTAATTGATTCTTTTATGTATGTTCTTTGTGCGATGTTTTGTGTTATTCGGGCGGCCTGGTTGTTATGTTTAATTTTGATTTGGGCATATTTAGGTGTTAGTGAATTGTTTATGCATGTTTTGTTGAAATTTATGTGAGCTACAATCTTTCTAACCTTCAAAGTTGTGAACTTGTACGCTTGGACGTTGGCTCGTCTTGCTGAGTTAAATTCCTGGATTTCGTTGTCCATGACGTGTCCGTTACTTAACTAAATATCACTATAATATTGACGACTCGGAACACAAAGCTTTTTATAAGCAAAAACGTAAAGTCCCACCTTACAGTCTAAACCGGCTTTCACCTATAGAAGGCTTCATCAGAGGCTGTCGTTAGTAGCGCTGCTCGTCTTGTTGTTGGCGACGAGAAAGTGTTTCGAAAGATTGAAGCTGTGTGTGTGTGGTGAGATGTGTTCGAATAATGCGTGCGATTTGAATTGTGTCTGTTCGTTTAGGATGTCGTTTTTATTTGTTTTTGTGTGTTTGTATATTTCTAATTGTTCTAGAGTGTCTAGTTTTCGGCCTTTTGTGTGTACGTGTAGTATGTTCATGTTATTGTCGATGTTTTTATATGTGTGGTTTGCTTCAATGAGGTGGTTTGCGAAGGTAGATTCTGTAGTGGTGTGGAGTGCTTTTGTGTGTTCAATGTATCTCTGTTTGAAGCTACGTCCTGTCTGGCCTATGTAGAATTTACTGCAATTTGAACAATTTAGTTTATATACACCGGGTAGATCGAATTTGTTTTGTGCTTTGGGCATGCGTTTTGATAGTGTGTGTTCTGTTTTGTTAGTAGTTTTGTAAGCGATTCTGTATCCTGCTTTTTTGAATTTGTGGGCAATTTTTTCTGTTTGTTTGTTGATGTATGTTAGTGTTATGAATTTGTTGTTTTCTGTCTTTGTCTGTTGTTTGTTTTGTGTTTTGTGTAGGAGTTTGCTGACTATTGTTCTGTCATAACCGTTAGATTCTGCTAGATATTTTATCGTGTTTAGTTCGTCTTTGTAGTCTATTTCATCTAAGGGGATGTTGTTAAGTCTATGTATCATGGTTCTAAAGGCAGCTAGTTTGTGTTGTATTGGGTGATTGGAGGTGTTGTGTATTAGTGTGTCAGTTGTAGTTGGTTTTCTGTATATACTGAATTTGTGCCTGTGTTCTAGTTTTGTGATGGAGAGGTCTAAGAAGTTTATGGTATTGTTGTGTTCGTATTCGGCAGTGAAGGTTATGTTTTTATGTATTTTGTTTATGTGCGTTAGTAACTGTTCACATTGTCTTTTGTTTCCCCTGTATAGTATTAGAATGTCATCAACGTATCTGTGCCAATATAGTATTTTATGTGAGTGTCTGTCATTGTTTGTGAGTATTTTTGTTTTTTCTAAGTGTTGGAGGAAGACTTCTGCTAGAATGCTGGATATGGGGGAGCCCATGGGTAGGCCATCGTTCTGTGTGTAGTATTTATTGTTATAAGTAAAGTAGTTTTGTTTTGTGATAATGTTCAGAGTTTCTGTTATTTCATTGATAAGTTCGTCTGGTGTGTTGTTCTGTTTGAGTTTGTTTTGTAGGATGGTGATTGTTTCAGAGATGGGGATGTTTGTGTACAGGTTTTTAATGTCAAAGGAGGCTAATGTGGCGTTATGGGGGATGTGTATGTCTTTTATTTTTGTTACTAGGTCAGTGTTGTTTTTTACTGCAATGTTGTTGTCTATTTGTGTGTGTTGTCTAATAATTTTGTGTAGATATTTTGCCAGTTTGTGTGCAGGGGCATTACGGTAGTTGATAATGGGGCGGATCGGAATGTCTTCTTTATGGATTTTGGGAAGCGCTTGGAGTGTAGGTGCTGATGGTCGGATTTGTTTCATGTAGGGCTTTTGTTTATGTGTCATAATGTGTTTGGCTTTGTTGACTATTTGTTTTACTGAGTTTTGGTATCTGTCGGTGGGGTCGTGTTTTAGTTCTGTGATGTTGTTCTGTTCTATGAAGTCTTGTACTTTTTTGTGTAGGTTGTCTGTGGGGATAATTACAGTCGTGTTGCCTTTGTCAGCTTTTACAAATGTGATGTTGTGTTTGTGTGCCTTTTCCCTCAGTTTGATGGCTGTGTGTATTTCTGAGTTGTGGTTGTTGTTGTCTGGTGTCTTATGTACTCCTATTGTGTTGTTTATATTATGTCTTAATGTGTCTTGATGTTCTGGTGCTGTGTTTTGTATATTTGTTTCTGTGTCAATTATGAGCTTTGTTAGTGTTTGGTTGTTATGTTTGTAATGTATGTTATGTTTTAGGCCTTTATCAAGGAGTGTTTGTTCGTTTTTTGTGAGTGTGACGTTCGTGAGGTTTACTGTACGTGGGTAGAATTTGTGCGAGGGAATTATATCTGTTTTGATTGGTGTCAGGTTTTTTATTTTTCTGTCGTGTTTTGTCTGTATGATATGTATTTGTTTTTTTGTCCATTCATTTGTGTGATGTATTAGTTCAGTCATGTAATTGTGTCCGTATGTGTTGGCGATATGTAGGTGTAGTGTTAATGCTTTGCGGTTAAGAGCGTCTTTTTTCTTATATAGTTGTTTAATTGATTCTTTTATGTATGTTCTTTGTGCGATGTTTTGTGTTATTCGGGCGGCCTGGTTGTTATGTTTAATTTTGATTTGGGCATATTTAGGTGTTAGTGAATTGTTTATGCATGTTTTGTTGAAATTTATGTGAGCTACAATCTTTCTAACCTTCAAAGTTGTGAACTTGTACGCTTGGACGTTGGCTCGTCTTGCTGAGTTAAATTCCTGGATTTCGTTGTCCATGACGTGTCCGTTACTTAACTAAATATCACTATAATATTGACGACTCGGAACACAAAGCTTTTTATAAGCAAAAACGTAAAGTCCCACCTTACAGCCTAAACCGGCTTTCACCTATAGAAGGCTTCATCAGAGGCTGTCGTTAGTAGCGCTGCTCGTCTTGTTGTTGGCGACGAGAAAGTGTTTCGAAAGATTGAAGCTGTGTGTGTGTGGTGAGATGTGTTCGAATAATGCGTGCGATTTGAATTGTGTCTGTTCGTTTAGGATGTCGTTTTTATTTGTTTTTGTGTGTTTGTATATTTCTAATTGTTCTAGAGTGTCTAGTTTTCGGCCTTTTGTGTGTACGTGTAGTATGTTCATGTTATTGTCGATGTTTTTATATGTGTGGTTTGCTTCAATGAGGTGGTTTGCGAAGGTAGATTCTGTAGTGGTGTGGAGTGCTTTTGTGTGTTCAGTGTATCTCTGTTTGAAGCTACGTCCTGTCTGGCCTATGTAGAATTTACTGCAATTTGAACAATTTAGTTTATATACACCGGGTAGATCGAATTTGTTTTGTGCTTTGGGCATGCGTTTTGATAGTGTATGTTCTGTTTTGTTAGTAGTTTTGTAAGCGATTCTGTATCCTGCTTTTTTGAATTTGTGGGCAATTTTTTCTGTTTGTTTGTTGATGTATGTTAGTGTTATGAATTTGTTGTTGTCTGTTAGAACCATGACACATAGACTTAACAACATCCCCTTAGATGAAATAGACTACAAAGACGAACTAAACACGATAAAATATCTAGCAGAATCTAACGGTTATGACAGAACAATAGTCAGCAAACTCCTACACAAAACACAAAACAAACAACAGACAAAGACAGAAAACAACAAATTCATAACACTAACATACATCAACAAACAAACAGAAGAAATTGCCCACAAATTCAAAAAAGCAGGATACAGAATCGCTTACAAAACTACTAACAAAACAGAACACACACTATCAAAACGCATGCCCAAAGCACAAAACAAATTCGATCTACCCGGTGTATATAAACTAAATTGTTCAAATTGCAGTAAATTCTACATAGGCCAGACAGGATGTAGCTTCAAACAGAGATACATTGAACACACAAAAGCACTCCACACCACTACAGAATCTACCTTCGCAAACCACCTCATTGAAGCAAACCACACATATAAAAACATCGACAATAACATGAACATACTACACGTACACACAAAAGGCCGAAAACTAGACACTCTAGAACAATTAGAAATATACAAACACACAAAAACAAATAAAAAGGACATCCTAAACGAACAGACACAATTCAAATCGCACGCATTATTCGAACACATCTCACCACACACACACAGCTTCAATCTTTCGAAACACTTTCTCGTCGCCAACAACAAGACGAGCAGCGCTACTAACGACAGCCTCTGATGAAGCCTTCTATAGGTGAAAGCCGGTTTAGGCTGTAAGGTGGGACTTTACGTTTTTGCTTATAAAAAGCTTTGTGTTCCGAGTCGTCAATATTATAGTGATATTTAGTTAAGTAACGGACACGTCATGGACAACGAAATCCAGGAATTTAACTCAGCAAGACGAGCCAACGTCCAAGCGTACAAGTTCACAACTTTGAAGGTTAGAAAGATTGTAGCTCACATAAATTTCAACAAAACATGCATAAACAATTCACTAACACCTAAATATGCCCAAATCAAAATTAAACATAACAACCAGGCCGCCCGAATAACACAAAACATCGCACAAAGAACATACATAAAAGAATCAATTAAACAACTATATAAGAAAAAAGACGCTCTTAACCGCAAAGCATTAACACTACACCTACATATCGCCAACACATACGGACACAATTACATGACTGAACTAATACATCACACAAATGAATGGACAAAAAAACAAATACATATCATACAGACAAAACACGACAGAAAAGTAAAAAACCTGACACCAATCAAAACAGATATAATTCCCTCGCACAAATTCTACCCACGTACAGTAAACCTCACGAACGTCACACTCACAAAAAACGAACAAACACTCCTTGATAAAGGCCTAAAACATAACATACATTACAAACATAACAACCAAACACTAACAAAGCTCATAATTGACACAGAAACAAATATACAAAACACAGCACCAGAACATCAAGACACATTAAGACATAATATAAACAACACAATAGGAGTACATAAGACACCAGACAACAACAACCACAACTCAGAAATACACACAGCCATCAAACTGAGGGAAAAGGCACACAAACACAACATCACATTTGTAAAAGCTGACAAAGGCAACACGACTGTAATTATCCCCACAGACAACCTACACAAAAAAGTACAAGACTTCATAGAACAGAACAACATCACAGAACTAAAACACGACCCCACCGACAGATACCAAAACTCAGTAAAACAAATAGTCAACAAAGCCAAACACATTATGACACATAAACAAAAGCCCTACATGAAACAAATCCGACCATCAGCACCTACACTCCAAGCGCTTCCCAAAATCCATAAAGAAGACATTCCGATCCGCCCCATTATCAACTACCGTAATGCCCCTGCACACAAACTGGCAAAATATCTACACAAAATTATTAGACAACACACACAAATAGACAACAACATTGCAGTAAAAAACAACACTGACCTAGTAACAAAAATAAAAGACATACACATCCCCCATAACGCCACATTAGCCTCCTTTGACATTAAAAACCTGTACACAAACATCCCCATCTCTGAAACAATCACCATCCTACAAAACAAACTCAAACAGAACAACACACCAGACGAACTTATCAATGAAATAACAGAAACTCTGAACATTATCACAAAACAAAACTACTTTACTTATAACAATAAATACTACACACAGAACGATGGCCTACCCATGGGCTCCCCCATATCCAGCATTCTAGCAGAAGTCTTCCTCCAACACTTAGAAAAAACAAAAATACTCACAAACAATGACAAACACTCACATAAAATACTATATTGGCACAGATACGTTGATGACATTCTAATACTATACAGGGGAAACAAAAGACAATGTGAACAGTTACTAACGCACATAAACAAAATACATAAAAACATAACCTTCACTGCCGAATACGAACACAACAATACCATAAACTTCTTAGACCTCTCCATCACAAAACTAGAACACAGGCACAAATTCAGTATATACAGAAAACCAACTACAACTGACACACTAATACACAACACCTCCAATCACCCAATACAACACAAACTAGCTGCCTTTAGAACCATGATACATAGACTTAACAACATCCCCTTAGATGAAATAGACTACAAAGACGAACTAAACACGATAAAATATCTAGCAGAATCTAACGGTTATGACAGAACAATAGTCAGCAAACTCCTACACAAAACACAAAACAAACAACAGACAAAGACAGAAAACAACAAATTCATAACACTAACATACATCAACAAACAAACAGAAAAAATTGCCCACAAATTCAAAAAAGCAGGATACAGAATCGCTTACAAAACTACTAACAAAACAGAACACACACTATCAAAACGCATGCCCAAAGCACAAAACAAATTCGATCTACCCGGTGTATATAAACACACAAAAACAAATAAAAACGACATCCTAAACGAACAGACACAATTCAAATCGCACGCATTATTCGAACACATCTCACCACACACACACAGCTTCAATCTTTCGAAACACTTTCTCGTCGCCAACAACAAGACGAGCAGCGCTACTAACGACAGCCTCTGATGAAGCCTTCTATAGGTGAAAGCCGGTTTAGGCTGTAAGGTGGGACTTTACGTTTTTGCTTATAAAAAGCTTTGTGTTCCGAGTCGTCAATATTATAGTGATATTCACTTGATTCTGTTGATCTTTATTTTTTCTTCGTCACTATATTATTATAAGTTTTTTTTAACGTAAGATTTTCTATTTTTTAACTTTTTACTTTTTTTGATTTCACTATATGGGTTATATAGCCTAACTGGTTCATATATATTATATATCCCCTTCAATGCTCATTATAATTGTTTCATCACTTTCATTATACGCAATTTTTCCTTTTTACCGTATTTCGCTGTTATTCTCACTTTCACGCACTGTCACACTATACAACTTTTATAATTATATTTTGATCTTATTATATTTGTAAAAGTTTATATCATTCACTTTCTGTAGTTCCATGATACAAAATAACTGTCTGAGGTGCGCAGACCTCCTCATAGTTAAATAGGTTTATTCACAATGTCTTATTACTTACATTCTAGTTTTACACATTTATATATTATATTTCTATTTATAAATTACTATGTACATTTTTTTTTAATTTGATCTCCACTTCTGGGTATTTTGGTCATCGTCAGTCATTGTTTTTCACTGTCATTAAATATTTACTCCCTGAGTTTTCATTCTCTATTTCCCAATTATTTAGTTATTATACTATTTCTCTTTTTGTTTTGATTACTTAAAAGGTTTTTGTTTATGCATATTTTACCTTGACTTTTGATGGTACATTTGTTTTTCCTTGGAGGTGTATTTTTGTTATGTTATAATATACAGGGTGTCACGGGAGGAGAGGGAAATAATTTAAGAAATGGTTGTATAGTGTAAAAGAAGAAAAAAAGTTCATATAAACATATGTCCGGAAACGCTTTGTAAGCGAGTTACGGCTAGCGAAAGATTTCGCCCGGGTTTCGGTTCCCCCGGGTAAATGAAGACTTTCTGAAATTCTGGGAAGGGGCAAATTCTATTGTTTCTTATGGATTTTGACCTGAAAAATCGTATAAAACAGGTCGCAGAACTGTATCTCTCATAAGTTTCATGATATCCGACGTAAAACAGAAAAATCTTTGCCTAAAAACAAATTTTAGAAAATTGGAAACAATTGGAATTTTTTGTTGATTTTTATTGACTTTATTTACACCATTTTTCTCAGAATTAAATTCTTTACGAGTTTTGTTTTTAACTTTTATGCATTTATTAGTCACTTAACAAAGTTATTGTACTTCTAACCTAAAAACACGTTTTTTTAGGTTAGAAGTACAATACCTTTGTTAAATAACTAATAAATGCATACAAGTTAAAAACAAAACTTGTAAAGAATTTAATTCTGAAAAAATGGTGTAAATAAAGTCAATAAAAATCAACAAAAAATTCCAATTGTTTCCAATTTTCTAAAATTTGTTTTTAGGCAAAGATTTTTCTGTTTTACGTCGGATATCATGAAACTTATGAGAGATACAGTTCTGCGACCTGTTTTATTCGATTTTTCAGGTCAAAAAGCATAAGTAACAACAGAATTTCAGAAAGTCTTCATTTACCCGGGGGAACCGAAACCCGGGCGAAATCTTTCGCTAGCCGTAACTCGCTTACAAAGCGTTTCCGGACATATGTTTATATGAACTTTTTTTCTTCTTTTACACTATACAACCATTTCTCAAATTATTTCCCTCTCCTCCCGGGACACCCTGTATATCATTGACATAGGTAATTATGGTTTTAAAACTGGTTATGTTAAAGTCTAAATAAAATTAATTGTCCTGTATGTTTTGTAATAAAACGTTCACTTATGTAAAAACCGTACATACTATGTATCTATAAAGAGTAAATATATAATTTAAAAAAGTATACGCACACAAATACGCGCGTGCGCATATGTGTGTAGCTGCAGGGGGCCCCTTGACTCCTTCCAGCCGAGGGCCCCCAGAGATGCCAGTCCGCCCCTGCCTATGAATGATTTTTAATGACTTCATAACTTAATTTTTTGTTAATAACATACCTATAAGACGTGTAATTTGTGTATAATCTTTACAGAAAACCAAACTTATGTAACACGGTGAGTCGTCTGCTACTGTTGTTACGCTTACAACTCTTTAAGTAGTTTACAAATTCTGCTGTTTATGTTTTAGTACTTCAACCAATCATTATAGCTATCGCGCTATATTTTCACATATTACCATTATAAAAATCTCGCGATATGCACCGAAAAACTAAGCTTCAGCTGTACAAACGCTTTTCTGGACCACTGTTAATCTACGGTTGGGAGGGTTGGTTCTTAAAAGAGAAACCTTGCGTCATGCTGAACATCTTTGAGCGGAAAGAGATGCACAGGATATGCGGACGGTGAACAAAGGGGGACTCGGAGCATACGGAAACACATGAGAGAGAGAGAGAGAGAGAGAGAGAGAGAGAGAGAGAGAGAGAGAGAGAGAGAGAGAGAGCGAGATAGAGTGAGAGAGAGACCAAAACGGACATACAGCCTACTCTAAAAAATTCTAAAGAATGTAGCAGACAACCTGTTTGTACAAGATCTACTGAAGTAATTCTGAATTTGAAGAAGCTAAGGAGATGCACGTGTTGCTAATGAATAAATATTTGATTTGCAGCAGAGTGAGAGGTCTCGATATGTAAATTTGCAAATTTGTATGTTGTTTACTTACTCAACGCATTATTTATAATTTAGAATATCCACAATTTGCTAATAATGAAACCATAATTTCAACCGAATAGTTCGGTTGAGGAGCCGTTTAGTATTAGCAGGTAATTTGAGACAGCGTGGACTTAACCCCATGCGTCAACAATTGGCACTCGGTGCGGGCACACTCCTCTGTTGTTGATACGGTCATTCATTAGGGCGCCTCGCAGCAGGTGGGATCATATTAAAACGCCTCGTTGTCACTTGGTTTTTATATAAACAATCAATAATTCCTTTGCCTCGACTTTTTAACCGTTGTTGTGTGGAAGGTCATACTCTTATCTCAATCATCGATCTCTTGTCACAATGTTCCTTCTTTTTAACGTCGCCCGTTTCATTAAATACGTTCTCTCTTTTCTTTGTGAATCATTATGTCAGCTTAAATTATATGTGAGAATGTTCTTTACGGTTTTGGAAGGACTGTTGAAATATCATTTAGGACTATATCTGCTGATCTAGAACTGGTGATTCGTCTGGTTTTTAGGAACAAGTAAAAGGAGGTCTTTATAAGCCTATGTTTTAGTGTTTTTCAACCGTTCAGTGGTAACATAATCAGTTTTAACACTGTAACCCTAAGACTACAACTAATCAGCTGTTAATAAACGTGTAGCGAGAGTGTCCAAACACTTTGCCTTTATTCATTACAAACTTGTTTATTATTACTTGTGAAATTTTCTCTTGCTTTAACCGCATTCAATCGGAGACTTCATACTTTTCAAAATTAGATTATTGCATTACAAAAGTAATTACGTTTGTTAACGACATTCCATTTGCGGACATTAAATAACTACGTAAAAAATAACTTCGTCATTAAAATGTTTGTCTACGTTCTCAAGGCTGGCGGTCATGATCAAGGCAAACCAAATATTCTATTCCTGTTGGACATAATTACAGTAGTCGGACGGTCATGTCTAATCACTTATATGTCAACATAAATAAAAAAACAGAAAAACAAAAATATCTGAGAAAAGTGTTGGCCAAACGAAGTCTAACGGGTTTACATTATTTCTAAAATTATCAGGAACAAACTTTCAGCCACAATAAAAAAACAAACTAAACGTTATTCGGTTTGTATTGTGATGTTGTCGTGTTCCAATATAAATAAGAAATTGTTAGTAGTAAAAGGGTAGAAAAATTGGCTACTACCGTGTGAGAATATGCCTATATTTATGCCTAAAAAAATGTTTACAGTTTTGTTATTTCTAGAAGTTAATTACTGTCACTTATCATTTAAATGCGTCATGAAAATAATGATATATTTTGAAAAACCTGTCATTCTGAAAACAAATATTTTTACAGGTTTTTGTTAAATTAAATTAAGTAAATCGTATCAAGATCATGAGATACAACGAAACGCATTCTTACTTTATTATTCGGAATTATGTTCAATGGCTGTAGCTTAGCTGATGTACACTGGTAGGCCTGTATTCTGTATTTAATATAAAACCTTCAGTTACTGATTTTAACACGTGTACATAAAGTTTTCCTTAATAGTTGCTGTATGAAGCAAGATAATCATTCGAACAAAAAACTTTTATAAGATTTAAATTTGACATAAAGCTACTCTTACTTTCGCAAAAAATTAGTAACTTTCTACTGCATTTTCGACGCCCGTGTTAACTCTGCAAATACGGCAGACGTGATTAGTTTATAAAGAAAAGAGGACGAGAGAGAAGTTTATACACCTTTATTAAATAGTAAAAAAAGCAGTAACAAGAGTGATGTTGCAAAGAGTCAATGTGAAAGACAGAATATATTGCAGCCGGTGACGTGTGCAGATAGTAAAACAAAAGTACAGGCTGAGGTGATTATCTCAAGAGGAATGTAAATTAAGCTGTCAGGGAGAAGTATCGCAGCCAGACATAATGGTGACAAATGAGGCAGCGAGCTTCGGTCAAACTAACACCTGGCCAGACATCTCGTCCGCGTCCAATACGACTTCATAATGTAAATAATACCTCGTGGAAATATCTGTACCCGACAAACAAACCCGTTCAAACCATGAGAAATCAAATCAACATTAAATTTATATTATAAATTAGAGTTCACTGATAGTGTACGCTGAATGCGTTAATATTCAATGTTTTAGTTAAGAGTATTCTACATTAATTCCCCAAATACTTCTTGTGCTTTGTTTCGGAGCAGCGTTTATCACAGTAGGCAGACAGTGTTTGGTTCGACTCCCTGCACGTCTGTAACTTACGGTCGCTTCTATCTCAAGGAGTTGGCAAGCTAAATTCAATATTACACGCGGCGAGGTGCCTATAACAGTAGAGGCAAAGATAATGATGTCAATGACATTGACTTTTACCGATTTATCCTTATACTTCTTGAGCGTAGTAGTAGTAGTTTCACATTCTGAGTGTACATTCAATAGAGGAGGATGTATCGGACAGTATTTACATTTCAGGAATTTCATCTGTACAGTTACATTCATACCAATATTCCTTACGTTTTACTATATGTATTATGACATAAGGACGAACCTCCCACATCACGTGTGTGTGTGTGTGTGTGTGTGTGTGTGTGTGTGTGTGAGAGAGAGACAGAGAGAGAGAGAGAGTGATGGAGAGAGTATGTTTAAACACTTACGCTTCCTTTTTGTTGAAGTCTGTTTGTTATTTGTAGCAACATGCCAACACAACTTTTAAGCACCAAAATTAATTTTTTATTTTTTGTGAACAATGAACAACGGCTTGCATGGTGTTTTCTGTAAGGAGCATACAATGAACGCATAGAACAGTGCAATAAACAATCAATTTTTCATGTTAACAACTTAATTTTTAAAAATTTTTAAAAAGTTTTAAATGTGGTGATGTGTAAAATTATAAGGACACGTTTGAGTATATAGGCTACATCTGAATGTCATATAAAATTCTCAGACCCGATTGGCAGTTTGTGTGGTTGTGGGGGGGGGAGTGCAAGCGTGTATATGAAAGATACAACGTAGATTATACTTAATAACTAAACTTTTATTGAAAATTATTTTGCATTACAAAATTATTACAACGAAACGCATAACAATACTTGGTAACGTATAAAACTATATTTAGAGTCTGTGTAGTCGAATGTAATAATAAAACATGAAAAGTAATAAAACGTTTAACGTTAACAAGTTGACATAAATAATTGAAAGAGGCGATACTTACAAAAATGTTTACCATTAAAAATATTTTAACGACTAGTGTAAAAGGTCAAAGGAGTCTTTAACATCGTTTACCGTGACAAAACAGAGATGTTAATAATACTTGCGATTGGGTTTTCAACTCCCGATCATCTTCTTCATTATAAAATTCTTGTAATACTTTGCTTTGACTGATCAAGTTGAAAACAAATATGCTAAAAGCGATACTTCTAGAAATAGTCTGTCACAAGAGTTCACGATCGGTAATTTAAAATCAATCATATTTTCGGATTCAGTAAGGTGACACTGAGCTCATAGTTGTGAAGACTTAAGGACTCCTAGCATCCTATTCAATTCCCAATCCGAATTTGCTAGCTATACCCTATCATCTGCCACGTGTCTTGAGGTAAGCAAAATAAGTGTAGTTATTTTCAGGAATAGAAGTGGCCTGTTCAGGCGCGGATCCACGGAGGGGGAACGAAGAAATTCCCTCCCCACAAATGGTCACTTCAGACGAAATTTTTTTCGGTGTCGTCTGCTTAATGTGGTCTTGGTTTTGTGGTGTGAATCTGATACAAAATTCATATCACGTTATGTAGATTCACAGCTTTACTCTAAAATTACTTTAAGTTGTTGCTGTACCTTATCACGGCGTTTTCCAAGGTGGGCGCGGCGGTCAAGAAATCTAAATGTTGGCAACAAGGAGTGCGCGGTGGTCAGTGGTCCTTACCAAGGGTTTATACAAGGTGCTCGTACTAAGCCAGATGTGAAAAAATATCGGTATGGAGAACCATACATGACTTCCATGTTCTAAGATTTGTATTTAAAATCATTTTTGAAATGAAATATTTCCATAGAAACTACTTCTTTCTTCAGCCTTAACCACAGTACTGTGGTCAGTAACGTATACCACCTCACATTAGAGCACTTGATTTTCACTGATGATGGCAGTCAATAGCACTGCCGAAACGTCTGGTTTTGTAGAAAACATTGGACCACGCCAAACAGCCCGGGAAGGAATTTTAACAACAAACTACTTCTTTGTTGCCGATAACGTAGTACACATGACATATAAATAAATATCGGTATGGAGAACCATACATGACATTCATGTTCTAAGATTTATATTTAAAATCATTTTCGAAATGAAATATTTCCATAGAAACTACTTCTTTCTACTTATTGGTTCAGCCTTAACCACAGTACTGTGGTCACTAACGTATACCACCTCACGTTATCGCACTCGATTTTCACTGAAGATGGCACTCGATGGCACTGCCGAAACGTCTGGTTTTACAAAAAATATTGGACTACGGCCAAACAGCCCGGGGAGGATTTTAACAAAAAACTACTTCTTTGTTGCCGATAACGTAGTACACATATAAAAAATTATCCCCTCCTCCCGCAACTAAAATTTTCATTTATAGAAAATTACCCCCACCCCGTTAAAGTAGCCTCTTCATTTATAGATATATCATCTACGTTTCTACAGTGGATTATTATGATCTTCTTATCAGGATGCATTATTTATCAATATTAAGTACTTTATTCATGTTAAAACATAAAACGTTGCAGGTAAACTACCCTTTCCCCGTAACCAATCTTCACCAAAATCAATATCCCTTGAGTTCTCTACAACATAGGCACATATGCAAAAAAATTATTTGATTCTGTTTGAATTTACGGCAGTTATCGTTCGTCATAGAAAAAAATTACTGTTGTTAAAACATAAAATGTTGCTGGTAAACTACCCCTTTCCCTTAACCGATCTTCACCAAAAACAACAGACGTTGCGTCCTCTACAATTAAGGAGCGTATACAAAAGCTAATTTGAATCTGTTTGAATTTAAGGCAGTTACGGTTCGTCATAGAAAAAATGACTGTTGTTAAAACTTAAAACGTTGCAGGTAAATTACCCCATTCCCTTAACCGATCTTCACCAAAAACAACAGGCCTTGAGTACTCTACAATTCAGGGATGTATGCAAAAAATTATTTTTGAATCTGTTTGAATTTGCGGCTGTTATCGTTTGCCATAGGACAAATTCTACACACACACAGACACTTTTCGAAAAATGACTTTTCTTTATGTTTTGAGGGTAGTACAATCAGAATCAGCAGTTATCTCGAACACGATTTTTTTCGACATGACCATACTTCCATTTCCTTATGGAACATGGAAGTGAAAATTATCCCCTCCTCCTTTAACTATTATTTTCATTTGTAGAAAATTACTCCCACCCCCTTCAAATATCATTGAAATTTATACATATTTCATCTACGTTTCTACAGTGTATTATTATGACCTTCTTTTCAGGATACTTTTTCACAATTAAGTACTTTACTCTTGTTAAAACATAAAACGTTGCAGGTAAACTACCCTTTCCCCTTAACCGATCTTACCAAAATCAATAGACCTTCAGTCCTCTACAATTCAGGGATGCATGCAAAAAAATATTTGATTCTGTTTGAATGAGCGACAGTTATCGTTCGTCATGGAAACATTTCTCTTGTTACAACTTAAAATGTTGCTGGTTAACTACCCCTTTCCCTTAACCGATCTTCACCAAAATCAACAGACCTTGAGTTCTCTACAACTCAGGAAAGTGTGCAACAAATTTTTTTATTCTCTTTGAATTTTCGGCAGTTATCGTTCGTCATAAAAAAATTACCCTTTTTAAAACATAAAACGTTGCTGATAAACTACCCCTTCCCTTAACCGATCTTCAACAAAATCAACAGACCTTGAGTTCTCTTTAGTTCAAAAAGGTATGCAATAACGTAGTTGATTGTGTTTGAATTTACGGCAGTTATCGTTTGTCATATAAAAAATTACCCTTGTTAAAACATAAAATGTTGCCGGTAAACTACCCCTTTCCCTTAACCGATCTTCACCAAAAACAATAGGTCTTTAGTACTCTACAAATCACGGCTGTATGCAAAAAATTATTTGATTCTGTTTGAATTTGCGGCTGTTATCGTTTGCCATAGAAAATACCCTTCATAAAAAAACGCTGCAGGTAAACTACCCCTTTCCCTTAACCGATCTTCACCAAAATCAACAGACCTTGGGTTCTCTACAACTCAGGAAAGTGTGCAAAAATTATTTGATTCTCTTTGAATTTTCGGCAGTTATCGTTCGTCATAAAAAAATTACCCTTTTTAAAACATTAAACGTTGCTGATAAACTACCCCTTTCCCTTAACCGATCTTCAACAAAATCAACAGACCTTGAGTTCTCTTTAGTTCAAAAAGGTATGCAATAACGTAGTTGATTGTGTTTGAATGTACGGCAGTTATCGTGTCATATAAAAAATTACCCTTGTTAAAACATAAAATGTTGCAGGCAAACTACCCCTTTCCCTTAACCGATCTTCACCAACACCAATAGGTATTGAGAACTCTACAATACAGGGCTGTATGCAAAACATCATTTGATTCTGTTTGAATTTGCGGCTGTTATCTTTTGCTATAGAAAAAATTACCCTTGATAAAAAACCGTTGCTGGTAAACTACCCCTTTCCCTTAACCGATCTTCACCAAAAACAATAGGTCTTTAGTACTCTATACATCAGGGCTGTATGGAAAAAATTATTTGATTCTGTTTGAATTTGCGGCTGATATCGTTTGCCATACAAAATACACTTGTTAAAACATAAAATGTTGCCGGTAAACTACCCCTTTCCCTTAACCGATCTTCACCAAAAACAATAGGTCTTGACAACTCTACAATGTAGGGCTGTATGCAAATAATCATTTGATTCTATTTGAATTTGCGGCTTTTATCGTTTGCCATAAGAAATACCCTTGTTAAAACATAAAACGTTTCAGGTAAACTACCCTATTCCCTTAACCGATCTTCACCAAAACTAAGAGGTCTTGAGAACTCTACAATTCAGGGCTGTATGAAAAACATCATTTGATTCTGTTTGAATTTACAGCAGTTATCGTTTACCATAGAAAATAAAATTACCCTTGATAAACAAATGTTGCAGGTAAACTACCCGTTTCCCTTAACCGATCTTCTCCAAAAACAATAGGTCTTGAGTACTCTACAATTCAGGCTTGTAGGCAAAAAATTATTTGATTCTGTTTGAATTTGCGACTGTTATCGTTTGCCATAGAAAATACCCTTGTTAAAACATAAAACGTTGCCGGTAAACTACCCCTTTCCCTTAACCGATCTTCACTAATAACAATACGTCTTGAGAACTCTACAATTTAGGGCTGTATGCAAAAAATCAATTGATTCTGTTTGAATTTGCGGCTGTTATCGTTTGCCATAGAAAATACCCTTGTTAAAACAAAAAACGTTGCTGGTAAACTACCCCTTTCCCTTAACCGATCTTCACCAAAAACAACAGGTTTTGAGAACTCTACAATTCAGGGCTGTATGCAAATAATCTTTTGATTCTGTTTGAATTTGCGGCTGTTATCGTTTGCCATAGAAAATATTACCTTTGATTAAAAAAAAAACGTTGCCGGTAAACTACCCCTTTCCATTAACCGATCTTCACCAAAACAATAGGTCTTGAGTACTCTACAAATCAGGGCTGTATGCAAAAAATTATTTGATTCTGTTTGAATTTGCGGCTGTTATCGTTTGCCATAGAAAAAAAATCTACAGACAGTCACACACAGAGACACTTTTCGAAAAATGACTTTTTTTCATGTTTTGAGTGTAGTACAATCAGAATCTGCAATAATCTCGAACACGATTTTTTTCGCCATCACCATACTTCCATTTCCTTATGGAACATGGAAGTAAAAGGGTTGCCGTTTTATAATTTATTAAATTGTTATTTTTCGTGGTTGCATATAAACTAATAAAGCCTAGAAATTAGCAGGCTATATATGCTGTGGTTAGATTCAAAAATCAGTAATTTCGCCTAATTTCACCTTTAGAAGTGCTAATATGGCATTATTACAAGTTTTAAGTTAAAACACACATGTTTGTTACATACCTCTAGTATATTGTTAATTTGAGCCATACAGTAGAAAACATTATAAAAATGCGCGATCAAAACGGTAACCTTTTTACTTTCTCATATGTTCTGTTGTTTCCCACACTTCAGCTCTATAACCTATGTTGCAGTACTTTCTAATTTTGTCTTATATATTATAATTTTTGTTTTGGGCCTTAGTTGATTGCTCCGTGAATTTGAATGCACTGTCTCGTCACTTGTTTCCCTTGTTCTATACGATTTGATGGATGGATGGATGATGCACGGGCGTGTTGCGCCATAAGTTGTTTGCGTTGTCCAGGCCTAGGCCTGATGAACGCCAGGTGCCAACAGGTCAGCGCGGTCGTTTGCTCTGCACAAGGGAGTTATGGTTCAGTCCGCGGGTCCAAGATAAATTACATGGCCACCACGGAGGCAAGTTTGAGCTTTTGCTTCAGCCAATTGTCCCGCCGAGGCGCGACACCATGGTCCCCTCGCGCATAGCCTTTGGGAACGTAGGGACGCACATGACGAGGACAAGAGGCTCGAGCGCCCTAGGGCGTCGGCCGAAACGGTAAGGAATGACTCCGAGACAGCCAGCATCCGCAAGGAAGGCACATGCACAACCTCGCAGGAGCCCGTGTCTCAGGGCATTACCCTGCCGAATCAGCAAAGCAGGTGCTGACAGGGATCTCAGTTATCATGGCTTCAGCCAATTGCCACGCCTGGGCGCGGTTTCTTGGTCTCCGAGGGCATAGCCTACGGAAACTTAGAGGCGCGCTGGCGAGGACAAGAGGCTCGACCGCCCGAAGGCGGCGGCCGAGTCGAAGGGACTCGTCACTGGGGCAGTCGGCTCTCGCAAGGAAGGCATTTGCACAACCTCGCGGGAGCCCATGTCCAGGATCACAGCCCTGCCGAGTCGGCAAAGCCGATGCTGGCAATAAATCAATCCATTCCAATCTGCCGCAGCATGATTGACTACAGTTTCGGCAGGCGCAGGTAGTGAATGATAGTGATCATTTCAGTCTCCAGAAGGTTGGGGGGTTCGTTTCTCGGGGGTTCATGTGATGAACTTAGGGGTGGTCGTCTAATAGCTCCCTAGGGCGCCTGACGCGGCGAGGGGGCGGTGTATTCTCCATGCTATTCAGCCTTTGGAGGTGCGGATAAGGGGACTCCCCGGCCTTGGCGAACAAATTCGTTGCCAAGGACCAGACGAAGGCCTCTAAGGTGGGAACACGGATACCCCGGTGAATGGCGGAATTTCGCACAAACCACGGGGACCCCGTGAGGGAGCGTAGGGTCCAGTTCTGGAATGTCGTCAGCCTATGCCTGTTGGTGGCCGACAGGAGAGGCCACCAAGCGGGCGCCGCATAAGTGAGTACTGTCCGGAGGAACAGTAGATATAATGTAAGTTTTGTACGGACAGCCAGGCGTCTGTTCCGCGAAGGCATTGGTGATAATTTGGCTCTGACGCGACGAGCCTTGTTGAGGGTTGCGGTCACGTGGGCGTTGAAGTTTAGGCGTCGATCAAGCCGAACGCCTAAGTACTTCACCGTCGCGGTCCAGTTGATGGGTCTCCCCTCTAAGGAGAGGGATCGGCATCGGGAAATGGACTTATGAGTAAAGCAGATCGCCTCGGATTTCTCCGTATTGATCGCTACTCGCCATTTCCTTAGCCATATATATAGAAGTTTTACATGTGTGTTCCAAGGACATTGTCCTATCTACAGCCATGGCCCCCATGGGCGAGGAGTCTATTTGTAGTAACGCTGACAAAGCGCCCGACGTTGTTATGGTCGGTACCCCTAGGGTTGCGAGACGTGCAGCTCTATTCCCTCCGTGGGGTTCGGCTTATCCACTATCTAGGATTTTACAGTCCGCAGGCAACCCCCCGGGATCCCAAAGGATCCCGGAACGATACCGCCGAACCGAAACCACAAACCACCTCGAGTCCAACACCAAATACGGCCGAAGGGTCTGACATTGCCAGGCCCCCCGTCCATACCCGACCGGGGCAAGAGACGGGCGTACCCGTCTCCTGGGGCCCCCCGATCTCCCGAGGAGTCAGTTTTGTCCTTTCGTTAAAACGAAAGTCCTCCCACTGACCAAGGGTCGACCTCGTAGCAAGCTACTTGGTCTACCAGCGGCGGCCAAAGGCCAGCCTTCCGGGTCTGCACACCCGGTGGCCTTGGTGGAGCCAATCAGTCGTGCACTAGCACCTCCCTCTACTTACCCTCCCGTCACCACTGTGTGATCAGATATGTACCCGCTCCCAGGCAACTCGCCTATTGCAGATTATCCGACCACACAGTTCTTGATCCAGACTCTAATAAAATTCTCATTCCCAAAAATCCCCCCCCGCCACCTTAGGACGTTCGTAAATTCATGAGTCCCATTGTTGTAGCTTCCCACCCTCGTCTACGTCCTCTCCCTTCCCTCTCGTGCCAACGCCACCTCCTTCAGCCAGTCGACTAAGATCGTCGTCGCCTCTACATTCTGAAGAATCTCTCTGAGGTCCAATCGCATCCCAATATCCATCAATTTTAACCTAAACTGGGATCTCTATTTGCTATCTCTATACAGTCATAGATTACGTGTTCTGGAGAGTCTACCACTTTACACTTCGGACAGAAGTCGTCATCTCTAAATCCAAACCTCTTTAAATACGTAGCGAAATTACCATGCCCCGTCAAAAACTGTGTCACATAATAATTCATCTCAATTTTCATCTTTAATCTTTACGACACATCAGGGAACAGTTGGTATGTTCTTCTTCCTGTCTCAGCCCTGTCCCACCTTTCCTGCCATTTCCTCATGGCTTCTCTTCTAACTGCAACCCTATTCCCTCCTCTTCCAACTCTTATATTATATAACTTTTCCCTTTCCAGGGCTTTCAAGTCAATTGGCATTACTCCTGCCAATACTGTTAACGCCTCCCTTGACACTGTCCTATACCCTTTAGTGACTGCAAGTAGCATTGTTCTTTGCGCTCTCAAAAGGATATCGGCGTATGTCAGTCCCATTTTATCGGCCCATACAGGAGCTCCATATAGCAGAATCGCCTCACCAACTCCTTTGTATAACGTTATCAGCGCCTTATAGCCAAATCCCCAGTTCGCCTTTGCAGCTCTCCTAACCATACAGAATGTCTTCACAGCTTTCTCAGATACGTACTTCAGATGTTGTATAAAACTCAGCTTCTCGTCTAATATAACTCCTAAGTACCTAAACTCTTTAACGTATCCGACCGATTCTCCTTTCATTTCCTTAGCCAGTACGGAAGCATAGCCAACTGGCGTTGTAACGTTACGCTCGTCCGCCAAGGCGAAAGCGAGCTAAAATAAAACATCGCGTCGTCGGCAAATAGAGATAACGTGACCCCGGGATAAACAGGCAGATCGTTCGTGTACAGGACGTACAGAACGGGGCCGAGGACAGATCCTTGTGGGACGCCGACGGCGACAGGGCGAACCCGAGAGAACGCCCCATCGACGCTGATCCTGAAGGTGCGATCCATCAGATAGGATCGGAGAAAGTAGACGATAGATGCCGGGAGTGGCGAATCCGACAGTTTGTAGAGCAGGCCTTCGTGCCAGACTTTATCGAAGGATTTGCTCACATCCAACAGGACGGCGCCTATTGCCTGATGATTGTTGACGGCGTCGGCTAGACAGGTGCCTCGGCCTAAACACAAACTGCTCCTCGCGGATGAAACCATCCACCAGGGGCCGAATACGGGCCAGGAGAAGACGCTCGAATACCTTCGAGATTACTGGCAATAGTGATATCGGGCGGTAGCTTCCAGGTAGCGTGGGCGGCTTTTTGGGTTTCTGGATCATGATGACGTTAGCGGTTTTCCACAGGCGGGGGAAGTACCTTAGCCGGAGACAGGAGTTGAACAGCTCAAGAAGAACGTCAACTGCCGAAGGCGGGAGATTCTGCAACGCAGCGGCACCGATGCGATCGGGGCCAGGGGCCTTTCTCTTCTTCAGTCGGCTAAGGACAGACGCAAGGTCCTCCTCGTCGACCGAATTAGGAGGGTCATTGGGGGGAGCAGAAAAGTATCCAGAAAGAAAATCCCTGACGACGGCCGTATGAGCAGGGTCAGAGATGCCTCTATGGACGGTGAACTGTTCCTCAATACAGTCGGCGAAGACTTCCGCCTTGCCTTCTGCAGAGTATACAGCGCCGTCCTGGGTATTCAAGGGATGGCGAGTCCTCTTTTCGCCTTTCAGTCTACCAGCGGCTCTCCGTACGGAGGCGTGGTCGACTTCCAAGGACTCCAAATAGGAGTCCCATTGATCCGCGTTTACGTCAAGCAGAAGCTGCGAGACGTGTTCCGACTGGGTTCGAAAACGCCGACTAGCGGCAGGGTCATGGGTATGCTGCCATCTGCGGCGGAGCTGGCGCCGTATTCGGATGGCCTGGAGAACTTCCGCAGGAAGGTCGGAGCGTTTATTACTCACCGAAACATTATAGGTGTGCTTGTCCATTGCGGACTGGACGAGATCCTGGAGCTGATTTACCCGGAGATCCACGTCGTCACAAGAGACGAGTGGGTCCGGAGGGACAGATGGCAACTGCCTAGCCAGATAGGATCGCCAATTGACTCTCCTAACAGGACGATCGGGAAGTCGGGGTGAGACCGACGGCAGCAAGACAGTTACAAGCAGGGGGTCGTGATCGGACAAGAGGTCCGACACCGCGCTGTGTTATAGATGAAAGGGGACGACCTTGACAATTACAATATCAAGGACATCCGGCGGATGACCCGCACGGGAAAAGTATGTCGGTTCGGACGGGCCGATGATGAGGACACTGGGATCATCTTCGACAGCCCTACGGAGAGAATTGCCGTAGAGGTTTGACGTTCTGCTGTTCCACGAGGGATGCTTGGCATTAAGGTCTCCGGCAACGATGGTTGGGAGATCGCTGTCTAGGAGGGCGTCCCACTCCTCGTGCGGCGGAGCTCGATGGCCGGGCGGTCGGTACGCAGAAACAAAGCAACATCTCCAGTCCAGTCCAGTCCAGCACCTCCAGTCCAGCAACATCCAGCGCCACAGCACATGCTTCTATGAGGGTCGTTGCAGGGGCAGGGAGTTCTCGATGAGAGTTCCGCCTGTGGACTAAGATCGCCACTCCGCCAGATGCTTGGCGGCGATCGGGACCAATCCTGTCTTTCCTGTAGCAAGCATAGGCTGGCAGGGAAAAACGACGATTAGGGGCAAGATGTGTTTCAGAGAGGAGTACGACATCTGCATCGTAATCCACAAGGAAAGCTGCCAGTTCGGCCCGACGCGCCGGAACACCATCGGCATTCCACGCGACGAACCGAAACTGTCTAGCCATGGTTAGATGTAGGGACAATCAGGGCGATCAGAGATGTTAGGATCGCCATGAGTATAGACGGGACATCCCGAGCAGCAAGAATTTGCGGGAAAATGCCGCTGACCCAGGCCATCAGCTGAGCCTCAGTGACCAGTGGTGAACCACTGGCCGCAGGGGCCTGACTAGCCGGCGCTGGGGCCGCGGAAGGTGCAGATGCCGCCTCCAGGGGAGGTTGGGCAGTTGGAGCTGGCTGCTCGGGGGCAGGCGAGACTTCCAAGGAAGTCGCAGGGGACTGGGCAACAGAAGCAGGCTCCTGGCCGGGTAGATGCTGGGCAGCCGGAGGCGCGTTGTTGGCCTCCGGGTATAGTTGTTTAGCCACTAGTGGCTGTCTGGTCTTACGCTTAGAGCGCCGTTTCTTAGGCGGCTGGGTCTGTGAGGGGGGTACTGCGGGCGTTGCCTCTTGAGGAGATGGCACTCCGGCAGGTGCTAAGGTTCTGGGGGCCACAGGGGCGGCCGTAGCGACCGCTGCACCGTAAGTTTTGGTTCCTCCAGCGGCAGGTGCCGCAGGAAGAGCCGTAGATGCCGAGGCGGGTGGTTGGACTGCCGCCCGTTTCGAGGGTCTAGGAGAAGGGCGAGGAGGTTCAACCTGACGGTTTTGCTCCCGCTGCTGCTTCTTTAGGGCCTTCTTGAAGTGATTGCAACCCCTAAAGTTAGCCGGGTGACTGCCTCCGCAGTTGCAGCACGTCGCGGGTTGAGGCTTCACAACGGGACAATTCTCGTTGTGGGCTTCCCCGCAGCGTACACAACGCGGCGGCATCTTACAAAAGGCCGATGAGTGGCCGAATCGCTGACATTGGAAGCACTGGGAAGGCCCAGGCTTACTATTAAAAGCCCTAATCTGTACCCGGAGGCACAGAATGGTTTCTAGCTGGTAGACGTCAGCGAAGGAAACAACCTTCTGGAGTCTGATGAAAAAGGAATTGATTTTCCTTTTTCGGTCACCGGATAGGAGAGGGACGACGGAGGTAGGGAAGAAACCTTTCTCTGCCAGATCCTCCCAGATCCACAAGATCGGGGTATCATGGGGAATCCCGGACACCACAATCTTGAGTTCCCTCTACTCAGGAAGGGGGAACGTATGAAAGGCGCGACCGGAGTCGGCCAGGAATTTCTGGCAAGCTCGAAAGTCCTGCACCGACTTCAGCAGCAGTCAAATTGACGAACCTTGGCTTTTGGCCTTGATTCGTCTAGACAGCATAACTTGTTTAAGCTCCCGAAGGAGGGTATGTCAGTCGCCGCACTGTGGCACGACGATTGGCGGTAACTTTGGTTGTTTTGGTGTTGTTTCTGGTTCTGTGATATCTGGGGAAGGTGATATGCGGCCTGCCGACTCTGCAGCCACGGCTCGTGTCGCCGGGACAGTCCGTTTTGGGGACGTCGGCATGCTTCCACCGCTACCTTATCGTTTCCGGCTAGGCACGGGCTGGAAGCCGTCCTCCGTCTCCATCTCGGAGTCCGACGACAACGTAGCGCCGAGGGCTGCGGCATAAGCGATGGATACAGGGTCCTGAGAAGGACTAGCAAAAGACTGGTCCCTCGCGGGAGGATCAGATGTTTGGTGGCCCTTAGCAGGACCAGCAGAAGGCTGGACCTGCAAAAGAGCAGAAGACGATTGGTGGCCCTGAGAAGGACCAGCAGAAGGCTGGTCCTCCACGGGAGGGTCAGCTGCATGGTGGCTATCAGCAGGACCGGCAGAATGCCGGACCTGGAGAGTAGCTGTAGACGGTTGGTGGTCCTTAGCAGGACCAACTGAAGGCTGGGCCCGCGAATAATCGCCAGATGCTCGGTGGGCCTTAAAAGGACCTTCGCCGCAGACTGGGACCGATTCAGGTTTAGCAGCAGGACCAGCGGAAGGCTGGGCCCGCGAGGAATCGCCAGATGATTGGTGGCATACAATTTCAGATTTTGGGTTAGTTGTAGTAGGGATGCTTACTGTTGGTCCATCTGTGGAGCTTAGCTTAACGCTTCGCAGCACAGATGGCTTCAGCAAGGGGGCTACCCTGACATCGGATTTGTTATGGTCCTTATTAGGGCCACAACTTTCCGCGGACAGGGGCTCCCCTTGGGCTCGTCCCGACATCGCCGTCGTCAACGGGTGTCGGGTACGCTCTTAGGGCAGAGGAGAGAGCAAACTCCCGTACTGTACTGCACTAGCACTATGTCACTGGCACTCACCACACTTCGGCACAAGAACACCGCGCACAAAGTAGTAAGCAATACTGCCCGCACACGACTGATCGCGAACTGGCCGAATTCTGGCCCACTCGGACTGCACCGAACTTTTTGCCAACTGGCTGGTCTGGAGAGGATTTCGCGCGGGTCGCGAGTAGTGCAGTGTCCCGAGTCTCAGAAAGGACTCCTGCCACTGGACGCTCGACTCTCTGGGCTGTGCGGTTGTGCGTCGCAGAGACGAACCGCTCGGTATCTGAGTTCCAAGCTACCTTCTGGAGCTCCTGCCTCGTGGCCCTCCCAAGTAGGGCGTGTGCTCTATAGCAGGCCGATTCTCGGCTGTTGTGCTAGCCTACACTAGCGCAGTATACTCCGAGGGCGTTTCCACGAATCACCTGGACGTATCGGTACCTGCCCAGCCCAGCCACTAGAGGATTGTCTGGGAATCTCGACGCACGTGCATAACATTTGCGTGCAAGCCGCCTGAATGTTTCGTCTAAGGAACGGACGCCAAGTCCTCTCCTTAGAAGGCGTGATGAGAAGCGACGGGGGACTTTGGCCGCTAGCCGAAGACGCCTGTCGAGAACGCTCTACAACTTCTTTTTATGCATTGCGGCGAGGTAACCCCAAACCGGGCAAGCGTAGGTAATGACCGGCAGCAGATACGCGCCGACGATCATCCTGCCCAATTTGCTGGTCATGGCTGAGCTGATCAGGAGTGGAAATAGTAAGCTCAGACGAGCGGATGCTCGCTTAAGAACTGTCTGAGCGTGGCGAGCGTGACTGACCAATTTTCAGTCCAGTCCACGGGCGTGTCGAGCTGGCGCTGCAGTCGTAAGACGGCTCTTTCTACATGACGATCGGCCGTAAATACGGTAGTGTCGTCCGCAAAGAGGGCCACCCGGACTCCAGGCTGTCTCGGCACGTCGTTGACGTAGAGTGAGAACAGTAGGGGGCCAAGAACACTACCTTGAGGGACGCCGGCTGTGATTCGTCTCTCGGAAGAGACTAAATCTCCAACTCTCACGCAGAAGGTCCTCTCCGTCAGAAAGCTAGCAACCAGATGGAGGTAGCAGTCCGGGAGCTGGACTTCCCTAAGCTTGAATAATAGGCCATCATGCCATACGCTGTCGAAGGCTTTTTCAACATCTAAGAAACAGCCAACGGTCCGTTCTCTCCGACACCCGGCGTCCGTGATGTATTCCACCATTCTCAATAGTTGATGAGTGGTCGAATGCCCCACACGGAAGCCGAACTGTTTGGGGACCAGCACGTCAAAGTTGGTTAGATGTTCTCGTACACGACGCTGCACGAGGCGCTCAAAAACCTTGGACGTAGCGGAGAGTACGCTGATAGGCCGGAGGTTGTTGGGGCGGGAAGCATCCTTTCCCTGCTTCGGGATCACGATGACCGTCGCCTTTCGCCATTTCATGGAAAAGTAGGCCTGTCTAAGACACGCGTTGAACAAGTCAGTCAAGAATTGAACTCCAGGCTCGGGGAGAAGTCGTAGAGCGGTGTTCGTGACACCGTCCGGGCCTGGAGCTTTTCTTGGCTGAAGTTCAGCGAGCCGATCTGAGACCTCTTCCAAAGAGATGGGTTCGGGCTCCGCCGTGATCGGAAGAGACAGAAAGTCTTCCACAGCCATCTCGACTTGTTCGTCGAAGTCCAAGTCCATGGGCGGGTTGGGAGCGAACTGTCGCTCGAAACACAAGCCCAAGTACTCGGCCTTCTCCTCCGGGCGACCCAGGAGTCATCCGAACGGTCCAACAATGGCGGGGAGTGGAGGTTGTCGCCTCCGTCCCGTCATCGCCGTAGGTGTTCTATACGGGTGACTTTGCGGGTCCGCATCCCCCGTTCGGGCCACAGCGAGTTCCCAACAGCTACGTCGGAACGCCTTCAGACTGCCACGCAGTCGTCCTGTGAGCCGATTGTATGCTGCCTTATCGGCCGGATCACGGGTCCTCTGCCAACGTTTCCGGAAGTAATTCCTCTCGCGAGCGAGAAGAGAGACTTCCTCAGGGATGCGTTGGTAGTCAGGCATGAAACCAGCTCGCGTACGTGAAGACACGGCTATAGCCGAGATGATTGCCTCTTCGATTCCCGCTACTGCTTCGTCTAGGAGGCGAACGGAATCGAGTGGGGCCGCTGGCGGCAATCTACGGCACAAGGCCGGGCCGTAGCGGTCCCAATCGATAACCTTCTTCTGTCAGAACGTGCATAGGCGTGCTGGGTAGCGACGTGGACCAAGATGTGGGTTGTGGTCGGATGTCAACTCCGTAAGCGAGAATACCTCGACCGGACAGACAATTCCTTGGGTCACCGCAATATCCAGAACATCGGGAGCCGCGTAAGGTAGTGTCGGAAAGAACGTGGGTTGCGGTGGATCAAATACCATCGCCCGGCGCGATTCAACATAACTGAGCAAGCGCCTCCCGTTCGGAGTAGTCAGACGACTATTCCAAACGCGATGCTTGCAATTCAGATCGCCGGCCAAAATTACCCTTCGGTGGGAATCGAAGATGACGTCCAGGTCGCCGACAAAGAAACAAAGAATTCAGCTTGTGGGGGCTTGTATGCTGAGACCACGAGGACGCCGCCAAGAGCTCCGTGGACCTCAATGGCGGTGGCCTCTAGGTGAGTGCGCTGCGGCAAAACGACACGATGATAACCGATTGAGGTCCTCACCGCGACTGCCGTGCCGCCTCCTTGTCGGCCAACTCGGCCATCCTGATAGACCACGTAATTTGGCAATCGAAACCGGTTCGCCGGTGTCAGGTGGGTTTCCGTGAGGAGAAGTACGTCGGGTTTTAACCGAGCCAGGAATTCTAGAAGGGCGGAATGCTTGGAACCGATGGAGTTAGCATTTCAGGCTATGATGAGAGGTCTCGTCTAAGGGCTCGGTTCATAGAAGACCTATGACATTACAAGCTTCCTCCAAGAGCATGAATCTCTCAGTTGGGTCGGCAGTTTCCAGGCGGTCTCAGATAGACCTGAAGGTGGATGCGACTTTCTTGAGGTCGTAGCCAGACAGAAAGTAGCGGACGAACTGTGCGTCATCGGATATGACGGACTGGGCTGTTTGCCTGGAAACTGAGGCCACGTAAGAGCGATTAGGTTTAACGGCAGATCGGGTCTTGTTGGTGGAAGCTACAGGACCAGGGACAGTCGAGTTTGATGTAGCGACAGGAAGAGTACGCTGTTGCGCTTCGTCGGACTTGTACCGGGAAGCAGGACTTTTCTTGGGCTGTGGGCAGGCAGGAGCTCGGGGCCGAGCATCCGGTGTGGTTATCCCATTTGTGTTGTTTTTAGTTTTGCCTGCTCGCGGATATCGCGGAGGTGGCAGTGGTGGCGAGGCTACCTCTGGTTCAGAGGCGGGAGTTGGTGGTTCTGCGGAGGTGGAGGGTTGATTCTCCGGCTCCATAACCGAGATGTTGGCTACAGGGCTTGTCTCTGCTACGGAAGGCGACGCGGTACGTTTTTGTGCCTTTGTAGGGGCTGGAGGTGGAGCCGTGCCGGTGGTGCCTTTGGTTGCGGCTTGGCCTGTACTTTAGGCTGCCTCTGTGTTTGGGGCTGCAAAACTGGTTGCCTCGGTTTCGGGAGGAGCCCCTGCGGCTTTTTCTCCGCAGGAGTTCCGCCTTGTACACCGGGCAGTTACTATTATTTGCTGCATGGCCTTGGCCACAATTGATGCAGCGATAATAGGACTTGTCTGACACAGTGCAGGCCTGCGTGGAATGTCCCAAGGAACAACGTAAACATGCCGGGCACTGCGACAGACGTCTGTATGATGGCCGAACCTCTGGCACCGGTGGCACTGCGCGAGCTTGCCCGGGGGGCGACTGGATTCCACCCTGACGCGGAAGCCAAATAGGCGCGTCAGGTGGAATATCTTATCTGCAGCCTCGCCCTTCTCGAGCTGGAGACGGACGAGTGGGAGAGGTACTCGGGTTTCTGAGTTGGTGAACAGGCGAAAAATTGCCTGCACCGGGTTCCCAAGTTCACGGAGTTCCAGAAGGATCTCCTGGGGATCAGTGTGCGCGTCAAGCCCACGCAGAATTACTGACAAGGGCTTGACATGTTTGGGGGAAAAGGTATGGTATTGCTGGTTGTTAGCCTGCAGAAAGGCCTCGACCAAGCGGTGGTCCTAATTCCGACGGACGACAACCTTGACCGTGTCACCGCCAAGCAACTTAAGATCAAGTTTGTCGGCCGACAGGCCGTGGGCCGCGATCAGCCGCCTGTATAAGGCGACGACATTGGACACCCCGTGGACGAACAGGGGCGGCGCGCGACCAACAGCGGTAACAGCCGGAGCTGTTACCGAAGCAGTCGGAACCGCAGCCTGTTGGCTCTGAGAAGGACCGATGTCCATGGCCGAGGTCCGAGAGGAAGTGGATACGGTTGAGTGGTTCCTCTTCGGTTTCTTAGTCGGGCGTGTACGCCGACCAACGGTCGCGAAGTCGTCCGACTCGTCCACCGGGAGAGGGGGTAGCGGGTTAGGGAAAGGATCGTCCGTCTCCATCGCCCGAGGCGATTCAGGCGAGTCGCCCGCGTGGGGCAAGGCAGAGCCGAGCGACTCGGCACTCGAGCCGTTGCCCGTAGTGGGCATGCTGGCCAAGTGTGGCTGCCGGACAGAGACTGCTAGGCAGTCACTGCCAGACGCCAGGGATCTTGGGTCCGGCCGAAGCCGGGTTACCCACGCGACTTCCCTGCTCACGGCGATGGGGGAGGAGCTGTGCTAACGACCAGCTTCGTTAGATACCAGTCCTTACCAAGACTGGTGTCCACTGGTCCCTTTACCCCGGCGATATTCAAGCTCGCTTACCACTGGTGGGGGCTCGCAAGGATCGTCCGGGGCAGCGCTACCTAACAGCCGTGAGCAGGTTAGGGATTGTGCACTGATGTACGGCACTCACCAAGAGCCCAGAGCAGTCCTCTTCTTTCCTGTCCGGTGAGATGTATGCCGGCGCAGGTGGTCCTAATAAGGGCAATTTCCGCCAGCTGCTTCTTCTACCAGCTACTCAATTCACCGGCAGCAGAAAAGATGGTCTCCTCGTCCAAGCGGAGAGGCAGGCGGTAGTAGCGTCCAGTCGAGGCAGGAGAGAGCAGTCCGGAGAGAGGTCAGTCCTGTTAAAGAGCTGGATCCGAAGTGGCGTGTGTCTCCTGCCACTGGTGCTGCTGCCAGAGCTGTTGGGTTGTGCGTCGTGAGACGACCCAATGGGTTCCTAGTACCGAGCCTCCGGTAGGGGCTCCTGCCTAGTGGTCCTGTCCAGACGGAATATTATTTAATTTTTAATGGTCGCCACGACATGCTCGTACTAGGTCGACTAGTATTTGTCGAGGCCGTTTCCAAGATTCACCTGGACGTGTTCAGTGCCAAGGCTAGCTATGAGTGTGTTTGTCTGGGTCCTTGCAGCTCGGACGTAAAATTTACGTGCAAGTCGCCTTGCGGTGTCTTCCAAGGAGCGGACACCGAGTCCTCTTCTCAAGAGTCGAGAAGAAAACCGATAGGGGACTTTGGCCGCTAGCCGAAGGCCCCTATCGAGAACGCTTTGCAACTTTCTTTTATGAACGGTTGCGAGGTAGCCCCAGACGGGAAGAGCGTAGGTAATGATCGGCAACAGATACGCGTTGACGTTCAACTTACCCAGCTTGCGGGTCATAGCCTTGTTGACAAGTATCGGAAACAGTTGCGCGAGACGAGCGGACGCTTTCTTTAGCATCGTCTCAGCGTGGGCACGCCATGTGAGCCGACGATCAAGGTGTACACCGAGGTATTTAACTTCTCTCGACCAGGGCAAGTACGTTCTACCGAGTCTCACTCGGCCTCGTGGTTCTTTCCTGCACTTTGAGTATAGCACCGCGGAGCTCTTGGTGTCGTTGACGGCAACTTTCCAGCTTTCCGTCCACGTCGAATACGCATCGAGTGCGCGCTGGAGTCGTGAGATAGCCCTGTCAGCGTTCCAATCGGCGGTATAGACCGCCGTGTCGTCGGCAAACAGGCCCATCTGGACTCCAAGCTCTTTGGGTGCGTCGTTGACGTACACGGAGAACAGAAGAGGCCCTAGCACGCTACCTTGAGGTACCCCGCCTGTAATGCGCCTCTCGGAAGAGACATGGTCATCTATTCTCACGCAGAAAGTCCTCTCCGTCAGAAAGCTAGCAATCAAGCGAAGGTAGCAGTCTGGGAGCTGGATTTCCCGGAGCTTGAACAAGAGCCCGTCGTGCCAGACACTATCAAAGGCCTTCTCTACATCTAAGTAACAGGCGACAGTCTGCTCTTTCCGACAGCCGGCGCCCGTGATGTATTCCACCAGTCTCATCAGCTGATCAGTGGTGGAATGCTCCACACGGAAGCCGAACTGTTCGGGGACCAGTACATCGAAGTTTCTTAGATGGTCTAGGACTCTCCGTTGTACAAGACGTTCGAGGACCTTTGACGTAGCTGACAGTAGACTAATGGGCCGGAGGTTGCCGGGACGGGAAGCGTCCTTTCCCTGCTTCGGGATCACTATGACCGTCGCCTTGCGCCATTTCTGGGGAAAATAGGCCAGTCTTAGACACGCGTTGAACAGCGTAACCAAGAAAAGTAGTCCTTGCTCCGGAAGTCGAGTAAGAGCGCCGTTCGAGACGCCGTCCGTGCCAGGAGCTTTTCTCGGTACGAGTTCAACGAGCCGACCTGTGATCTCTTCCCTAGTAATGGGTTCGGACTCCGCAGTGATCGGAAGAGACAGAAAGTCTTCCACTTCGTTCTCGACTTCTTCGTCGAAGTCCCAGTCCATGGGCGGGTTAGAAGCGAACTGTCGTTCGAAACACGCGCCCAAGTACTCGGCCTTCGCCTTCGGGCGAGCCAGAATTTGACCAAAGGGTCCAGCAATGGCTGGGATACGAGGTCGGCGCCTCTTCCCTACCAACGCCGAAGGTATCCGCTAAGGGCTACTTTCGTCCGATCCGTCCCCTGCTTGGGCCACGGCGAGTTCCCAACAGCGTCTCCGGTAGGCCTGCATTTCACGACGTAAAATGCCGGTCCCCCGGTTGTACGCTGCCTTGTCGGCCGGATCACGGGTCCGCTGCCAGCGTCTCCGGAGGCGATTTCTCTCGCAAGCGAGAGCACTCGTCTCCTCTGGGATCCGCTGCCAGTGGGGCGTGACGCCAGGCTTCATCCTGGAAGACGCGTCGATCGCAGATACGACAGTCTCGTCAAACGCGGCAACTGCCTCGTCGACTTGGCGGACGGTTTCGAGTGGTCCCGCCTCTGGGAATCGCCGACTTAACGCCGGGCGATAGCGGTCCCATTCTATCACCTTCCTGACATCTCTGCGTACGACGTGCTGGGTAGCGACGTGTATCAAGATGGGGAGATGATCGGACGATAGTTCCGTTAGTGCGGACACATGGACCGGGCAGTCAATTCCTTGGATCACCGCGATGTCCAAGACATCGGGAGCCGCGCGGAGTTGTGAGGGGTAGAACGTAGGTTGGGTAGGCCCAATCACTGTTACCCTGCGTGAATCAGCAAACCTGCGTAAACGCTTCCCGTTTGGGGCAGTCAAGCAACTGTTCCAATCGCAATGTTTACAGTTCAGGTCGCCGGCCATGATGACCCTCCTGTGTGCATCGAACGCGACAGCTAGATCGGGGTGAAGGAGCTCTTTTTGCGGCGGTTTATACGCCGCGACCATCAGTACACCGCCTAGAGTGTTTAACATATCCACAGTGGTGCCTTCGAGGTGAGTCATTGCAGGCAAGACGACTCGGTGATGCTCGAGATAGAGCCTCACTGCGACGGCAGTACCGCCACCAGCAGTGCCCGGTCTGTCGTTTCGATAGCACACATATTTGGCCAGTCTTAACCGATGCGCAGGGGTCAAGTGGGTGTCATTGAGGAGTACTACATCGGGTTTGAGTCGGGCCAGTAATTCTTGGAGTTCCTGGATCTTGTTAGCCAACCCGTTGGCGTTCCAGTAAAGAATGGAGAGGTCACGTTTGAGGACCCGACTCATAGAAGTCCTACACAGTTGGCGGCTTCCACCAAAAGCATGAACCTCTCGGTTATATCGGCAGTCTCCAAGCGGGAGCGGATGGACCTGAAGGTCTGTGCAACTTTGCGGAGATCGAACTCAGCAAGGAAGTCCTTGACGACCTGGTAGTCGTCAGGTTCGGCTTTTGAGGCAGAGTGTCCGGAGACTGATTGCGCGTAAGAGCGCCGAGACTTGTCAATCGGGGTATTGGTGGAAGCCATGGGTCTTGCAGGGCCAGGTGTAGCGCCTCTAGCGGAGATGCTAGGAAGACGGACAGATGCGATGACGTCGGTCATAACGCGATGCGCAGGCTGTCTGGACTGTGCGGCTGGGTTGGCAGGAGCCCGGGAGCGAGCACCACGGGGCTTTCTATGCCGCTTCTTCTTGCCTGTATTAGGAAACCGCGGCGGCGGGAGGTCAGGCGAGGCTGCTTCTAAAGCAGGGTCAGGATTCTCCGTTGTTGGGGAGGGTTGAGTTATCTCAGGCTCCACAACCGAGATGGTTTCTGTAGGCTGATTGGTCTCACTTTTAGATGCCGCGAGGTTTCGGCGCTTTTTCGCCAGAGGGACAGGGGCCTGGGAAGGAGCCTGAGTTGGAGTTGCCTGTACCACAGGTGTTTGCTTCGGGCCTTTGCTTCTTTTGCGTTGCTTGTTTGCAACTGCGGCGAAAGACACGGCAGCCGTAGCAGGAGGCGAAGGGCCTGGCTGCTCGGTTGCAGGTCTTGAACCAGCTTCCGGATGCCTCGGTGGTGGCAGGCGCCCTTTCGGCTTTCGCCGCTCGAGCTCCCGCTGAAACACCGGACATGCCCGGTAGTTGGCGGGGTGACTTGACCTTTTAAAAGTAGGTGCGTCACAGAGTTTACTGGCGTGAGGTAGAGAGCACCTCACGCACGCCGGAGCGTTTGAACAGGTTTCGGAGTGGTGCCCGAAGCGTTGGCACCTGTAACACTGAGGCAGAGCCCCGGGAGCGCGGCTTCTTTCCACTTTTACGCGGAATCCAAAAAGCCGCGTAAGAGAGAGTAGGCTTGCGCCTGCCTCGCTATTCTCCGCTTTGATGCGTACCAGGGGAATTGGACGCCTTGGTCCGGCTGGAGCAAATACACGATGCACCGCGCGAACCGGATAGCCCAGCTTGCGCAGCTCATCGAGGATTTACTCGAGAGGAGATTCCACGTCCAAGCCTCTGAGCACAAAGGACAGAGGCTTTACGTGTTTGGGTGAAAAGGTATGGAACTGGAATTGTGATGATTCCACGAACGCCATGACGCTGCGGTACACGTCCATTCCTCGGACAACGATCTTGACTGTATCGCCCCCAAGGAGCTTTAAGTCAACGTTGGCCGGGGAAAGTCCGGGAGCCACTATCAGTCGCCGGTAAAAACCGGTGACGTTGTTCACGCCGTGAACGAAAACGGGCGGGATGCGACCAGAGGCCGGCGGTGCCTGGGCATCGCCGGACACAGTCGGCCCCTGCCGGATTCGCCATCGGCGGGGACAACATCCATAGCGGAGGCCGACTTTCTTAACCGGGCGCTCCCGTGGCCCAACCGCCACGAAAGCGTCGGTCTCGTCACCGGGCAGCGGAACCGTCCGGGGATCTACTTGGTCCGCATCAATAAACGGAGAACTCGGAGAGTCGCTCGAGTGGGGCATGAAAGTGGCGAGCGACTGCGTGCTCGTTGACGCGCCCGAACCGGGCATATCCGCCAACGAGCGGGAGGTTCGCCGACCAGAGGCAGCCAGGCTGCCTCCGGCGGTAACCAGGGACCTAGGGTCCGGCCCGAGCCGGATCGCAAGCAGGGGAACTCGAACGCTCAGGCTGTCTACGAGCTGGGCTAATGACCCGCTTCGTTAGATACCTCTCCTTACCAAGAGAGGTGTCCACCGGCCTCTTTACCTAGGCGATATCCAAGCTCGCTTACCACTGGTGGAGGCTCGCAAGGATCGTCCTAGGCAGCGCTACCTAAGAACCTGAGCGTCAGCGGGCAAGATACGCTGCGCAACTTAGAGCTCTGGCAGGCTATATGCTTACTCTTTTGCGGCAAGTTGGTGGTCCTGAAAAGGGTCGCTCGGCTGGTGGCCCTTAGAAGGTCCGACGAACTCAGCTGTTCTTGTGCTGTGTAATACACTTCTAGATAGGCCTTTGTAAAAGAGTTAATTTTCAACATTATTTATTTGAAAATTATGTTGGCCTACGAGCATGTGAAAAATAAGACCACAAAAGTAGTATAGGTATGTATGTGCTGGGACAAGGTCAATGACCCCGGAAGTAAACAAAGATGACCTTGACCCCGGAAGTAAACAAAGATGACCTTGACCGAGACCTTGACCGCCCCCCGGAAGTAAACAAATATGACCTTGACCTAGAGCAAGGTCACGGTCAAGGTCAATGTCAAGGTCGCGACTAAGGTCAAGGTCACGACCAAGGTCAAGGCTGGTTATAACGTAAGCAACATGATCTCCAAAGACTTGTTCAAGGAAATTACGCAATAACATGTGAACGCGTGCGGTTGAACTTTCGATTAAACCACACCCAAGAAAATTGTGTAATAACACGCGTTTTCATCATGATAGAAAAGTTGACGTATGCGTGTTTCGGGTTCGCGTGTTTACATGTAATCGTTTCCAGATAGCGTTTAAAATACGCGTTTTTAATATATTACTTTTTTATATGTGACGATTGTCATTCTGTAGTAAAACGCGACGCGGAAAGTTGGGTTTATTGTATAATGGAGGAAGAGAAGGGGTCAACAGGTGATAATAAGGAGAACGGTCTATTTAAAGAGCACAGTATGACCGATTCTACGTCTACCCGCCAAAGAGTGAAATTTGACATTGCGGATTGTGTATCCGCTCCTGATAAATCACATACGGAGTTATATGAGAGGAGGTTATCATTTAGGAATTGGCCTCTATCATATATTTCTCCAACAGCTTTAGCAGCTGCGGGGTTTTATTATTATCCACAAGTTTCTTACGACTGTTGTGATTGCGGTAATAGCAGACCGGACGATAGAGTACGCTGTTATTCCTGCGGGCTCGAATTAGGTCTTTGGAAGGTTGGTGATGATCCGTTCCATGAACATGAGAAGTGGTCGCCGAAATGTGAAGAAGTAAAGAAAAGGAGTGACACATTAAAAAATTAGTTATGTCTGGAAAAATTGTATATTATTTAGATGGGACAGCAGCATGTTTCAAATCAAGCATATTGACAAATCTTTATCAAAATAACGTTTGTTTTACATCCTCATCCGATTTGACTCTGTTGCGAAACGAATTTCCAGAGTTGTATACCCGCACCGATGGAATACAATTTAATACGATTAGTTGGTACTCTATGTATCAGACACAACTATTTTTAAATGGTGAAATTGGAAAAAATTATAAAATAATGTGTTGTGACAGATCGCCCGTAGCACCGTTTGTGTATGGTATAGTTAATAAAAAAGGCGAAAAATTAAGTGTTCCAGAGTTACAGGAAATTATACCTTCGTGGATGTTAGATTATTTTAAATCGTCTAATGTGTTGATTTTAATAGATTCAGATATTAAAAGTGTTAAGGAACGATTATTAAAAAGAAACGGTTTTGACACTAATTTAGCAACAGATGAATATTTTTTGTTACAAAATTATTATTTTAAATCTATTGCCGAAATTTGTAATATTATGTGTTTAGATATAAGCGGTAAAACGTTTTCAGATGTTTATACATATATTGAAAACTGGATACTGTATAAATAAAAAATTGATTATAAAGTTTTTATTTTTTGTTTTTCCTAGATGGCGCCCCCGTTTTCCAATATTACTATTTTTCAGCAGTGATTAACCATCAGTTGATTGTGTTGTGTGAACATGAAAATTATTATAATTTTAGTATTTATTTTACCGGTCTGTTTAACGGATAACGCAACGTTGGAACAAGTAAAATCATATTTATATAAATATGGTTATCTTCAAGTGAAAGATAATACTTCTTTAGAATTATTAAACGAAACGGACATTTTCAACGCGTTACTTATTTTTCAAGAATATTACAAGTTACCTGCGGATGGAAAATTAAATAATGAAACTCAAGATTTAATGCTAAAACCCAGATGCGGTAATGAAGATAATATATCCGATTTTCGTTTAACAGCTTTTAAATGGAATAAACCACTGGTTACATGGCATTATTATTTAGCTAATCAGGAGGTTTTAGAATTAACAAGTAAAGCTTTTGCTGTGTGGGAACAAAAATCTGGTATACGTTTTAAACATGACAGAACAAATACTGACATTTTAATTTCTAATAAACGTCTAAAACATATGATGCAAACACAATTAACACAGTGTACGAGAGAGTTTGATGGTAAATCAGGCTCGCTAGCACACGCATTTTATCCGGATTATGCAAATTCAAGACGGGAAATTCATGTAGACGAGGATGAGATATGGTCATATTCTAGCGACAAAATTCAGTCTCCTGGTTATACAAATCTGTTTTCAACCTTAATTCACGAAATCGGACACACGATAGGGTTATCACACTCCGATGTGCCGGATTCTGTTATGTTTGCATATTATAATGGCGAAATTGAATTAAGCGATGATGATGTTTTGGCTATTCAAAATTTGTATGGTAAACCACAACAAAATATGGTACCAGTTTCTACAACGCCTAGATCACCAGTTGAAGAAGAAGATAATTATTCTGTTGTTGATAGTAAAATCGATCTTTGTCGTCTTAAAAACCTTAACACGTTTCTAATAGCAGACAAACGATTATATATATTATACGAGAAATGGTTATGGATAGTAAACACCGATGATATGATATATTCTAAACCGATTATTATAACGGATTGGTTAACATTTTTACCAAAAAACTTTTCAAGAGTTTTAGCCGTCTATCAACGTCCGTCTGGTGAGATAGTGATGTTCGTTGATTCGCTTATTTATATGTTCGACTTAGTAAGTCTTCAATTAATTCATGGTTACCCAAAATATCTTTCATCCGTGTTTAATATTCAGCCAAGTAAATTGCATACTGTATTCAATAGTTATACAGGTAAAACTTTTATATTTCATAATGATAATTATTTTAGAGAGGTTGATGAGTGTTCGTTTACAATTAGATCGTGGGGATATATATCTCAACGTTTTCCAGGGATACCTCCTAATATCGACTCGTCATTTAGGTTCATAGATGGTAATATATATTTTTTTAAGAATAATACGATTTTCGCGTTTAACGAATTTACTGGCAAGCTATCAAAAACGGAAAGAAATAATCTTTCAGTGTTTGGATTGGAATGTGTAAATGATGACGTATTATATCAATTAAAAGATTTGATACAGAAGTTAATAATACAAAGGAAAAATTAAAAAAATATTTATACCGCGCTAAGCGGTTAGTTGACCTCGATATTGTGTAATAACCAGAAAGTGAATGTGTGTTGCGTAAGTCGGTTAACTACATCCTGCTTGCATTACAAAAAAACAGCACGTGTTCCACTTGCTATATAAACTGTATTTAATTTTACACAAAGCGCGCCGAGGCGTTAACGCTTGCTGGATCAAGAGAACGTAAAACGAAAGCCCACCTCAATGGATCATGAGAACGTAAAACGGAAGGAGGAGGAGCGTCTCCTACATAAATGGTTTTTTTCTCCAAAACGTCTGACGCCTGGGGAAATCACTAAACTAAAATCTATAGCTAACAGACCAGACTCAACTATAAGACCGTTTATGAAAGAATTAATAAAAGATTTATAGTTTAAAAATTTTTGTTAAATATTTATTTTTAATCTCCTATTTATATATTTTCATCATATGCTTTCTGTCGGGGTATATATATATATCCTCTTTTTATAAGTCACATTCAGTATGGCTTTGCAGAGTGATACGGAAAACGTGCACGCTTTGAATTGGCGCGTTTATTTTGTAGATCACTTAGGTTTAGGAGAGTATTCTTTTAACGATGTGTGTTATCTAATAATTAACGAATTTTCTGAAGCGGATGTTATCAAATTTGAAAGGAAAGAGTGTATAATTAAGATTCATTTTCCAGTATCTTATTCATATACGGATGTGTTGAAAAAATTAGAAAGATGTCGTTACCAAATACTAATAGACATAGACTGTGAAGAAGAAACAAAAGATATAATCGGTTCAAGATGGTGACAATATGCGAAAAGTTTTTGTTAGATTTTTTTGAAAATGAGGGTTTTATTCATACACCAGGTTCAAGAATTATTGTTTGTAGCGAGTGCGGATTTAAAACAAAAAATTATTTTACTATCACACATATTCAATTTATACATAAACTTTCACATCCGAAATGTAAAAGAGTTCGTTATTTGCCTTACAAATATGAAAACTATGCAAAATCTAAAAAGTGTATTGCGGATTATTCAGATGCAAAGATGTGTGTTAGTGCAACTGAGGAAATGATGGAAGCTACATTCTGTGCTTGGCCAAAACGTTTACCAGCGGCCGATAAGCTTTTATTAGCGGGATTTTTTTATACAGGAAATAGCGATGAAGCAATGTGTGTAGAATGTAAAGTTGTTCTTGACGAATGGGAAGCGACCGATGATCCTTGGACTGAACATCAAAAAGCATCACCAGATTGTTTACTAGTAAAATTACATAAATCGCAATTGTAAAATAAAATATGCAACTGTGCAATTGTAAATAAAAAATGTGATAACAGAAATAGTATGCGTTTATTAACTGATTTTTCAACCTATTTAATCACTTTGTTACTGTATTTAGAATAATAATGAGTGTTAGACAGATTATCAGCGATGAACTACACAAACAAGCCAGACGGAATTTTCCAACACGTAATGTAGAGTTGAAAGGCGTTCACGATTTGTACCAAGCCGACCTCGTAGACATGATATCGTTTTCAAAGTTAAATAAAGGTTATAAGTATATATTAACAATAATAAACTGTTTTAGTAAATATGCGTTCGCCATTCCTTTAAAAACAAAATCTTCAAACGATATTGTGGAAGCTCTTTCACCTATCTTACGAGCGAACAAAATGAAACATTTACAAACCGACCACGGAAAAGAGTTCTATAATTTACACGTTCAACGATTGCTTGGTTATTATAATATAAACCATTATTCTACTTATTCTGATAAAAAAGCGTCCATAATCGAACGTTTTAATCGCACATTAAAAAACTATATGTGGAAGTGGTTTACTTCTAGCGGAGAATATACATGGATTGAAATTCTTCCCAACTTATTACATAAATATAATAATAGCGTACACAGAACTATTAAGATGAAACCAATAGATGTAGGCTTACATAATGAAGAGTTAGTCCTATCACAAATAAATAAAAAACGATTACTACTTAATAAGAAACCGCCAAAATTTAAAGTTGGTGATAGAGTAAGAATTAGTAAATATAAGAAAGTATTTACAAAGGGTTATTTACCAAATTGGACAAACGAAATATTTACAGTTGATAGTATTAAACCAACAGCACCCAGGACTTATATTTTAAGAGATGATAAAGGAATCGTATTAGATGGGGGGTTTTACGAACAAGAAATTAGTAAAACAAAATTTGGAGATATATTTTTAATCGAAAAAATATTAAAGCGTAGAGGTAATAAATTATTTGTTAAGTGGTTGGGATATGATAAATCTAGCAATAGCTGGATTGATAAAAATCGTGTTATTTAATCTGTATTAGTTATTATCAAAATGAAGTTTGTACAACAAACAAAGAGACTGCGTATCCGCAACTTTGGTAAATCGATAGAAAAAGAGAACAAAGTTCATAGCGATTTATTACCAAATAATGTCAGATGTCTTATCATAGGCCCCAGCGACACAGGGAAGACAAATTTAATGTTAAATCTGCTGTTTGATCCTAACGGGTTATATTTTGAAAATGTATATATTTTTTCAAAATCGCTCTATCAAACAAAATATAAATTTTTAGATATGGTTTTATCCGATATGTCGGAAATAGATTATTATAAATTTTCTGAAAATGATCAAGTGATTCATCCCGACGATGCTAAATCAAATTCGGTTATTATATTTGACGATGTAGCGTGCGAGCAACAGGACAACATTAGAAACCATTTTACAATGTGTAGACATAAAAAAAACAATGTTATATATATATGTCAAACTTATGTTCGAATACCAAAACATTTGATACGCGATAATGCAAATTTAATAATTATTTTTAAACAGGACGATTTAAATTTAAAACATATATATAGTGATCACGTAAATACAGACATTACGTTTGAAGTGTTTAAAGATATTTGTACAAAAGCGTGGACACGACGGAAAAAGGGTTTCCTTGTAATAGATAAAGAAAGCAATATGAACTGTGGAGGGCGTTACCGTTTTGATTTTGATATCTATATTAACGACTTGTAATTGTTCGTTCAATTATTTTTCATCATGGCACCGAGAAAGTCACGTTCTCTAGATGAGTGTGAGAAGCTTGCTAAAGAGATTGGGAAGATAAGAAAGAATATTCGAAAGAAACATCAGACTTTAACACAAAACATTATTGATGAAGAAGAACTTGCAGAAAAATCGTTAAGGCCCGTTGTCGCTCCATTACAAAAGTTAGTACAAGAAAAGAACACTGTTACACCGCCAAGTAAGGAGAAAGAACGAGATGCGGGTGTTGAAATGGACGATATTCAGGAGCGATTAAAAAACAAAAGGTTTTCAGATGAATCTGAAAACAATACATTATCGAATAAACGCCCAGCACCACCAAATACACCGCTTCCGTTACCGCGCGAAGAAGAAAAAACGTATGAAACGCTACCTACAGCAGAAGAATTGATATCAACACCAGAAGGACGAAAATCGATTGATCATTATATTGATATATGGTTTAAAGGACTGCTAGCGAGACAATATATGCGTAAATTTTTTGATGATGATAATCACGATATCGATCACGTTTTTGGTCCGTATTTTACGAATGGTACTACTTTAATGTTGGGTAAATACCCTATGAAAATTGAAGAAAATGATGATATTATAATCAACGGTTTTACATATAAAGGTACGCCTGGTTTGTACGATCTTATTTTCAAAAAACACCCGGACGCATATTTATATTCGGAAGAAGACTTAAACGCATATTCACATATGATAAGTAAAACAGGTGCATATTTAAATTTAACGACAAATAGAGTAAAAAGCAGCGCTAGTTACAAATATAAAAATATAATTAAACCGATTATTTCAACATCTAAACCGGAAAATCGTGGTCGAGGTTTATTAAAATTAAATAACAACAAGCCTAATTATGTCTATTGGGATGATATAAACGAATTATGTAAACGGCTACAATTGTTAATCGCTTCTCAAAGTGCCGGTCATTCAGGTCATAGCAATGAGATATTATCAATTATAGAAGAATTGCATGAGGCGGGGATAATAAAAGAAGACGGTGCATCGTTTGAGGCCATATTTTCAAAATGAGCGTTGACAAATTCGGACACTATAGTGGAGAACTGGTGACAGGATCAAAAATTCAACGCGGTCCACCGGGTGAGGGGTTTAAATTAACAAAGGATGGAAATTTTAATATAAATAACAAAAGGCTGTGCAATGTTGGAGACCCGAAAACGGATAATGAAGCTGTGAACGTTAAATATGTGAAACAAAACTCGATTACTTTATCAAATATTGGTAATCATTTCGATGTTAAAATGAAAAAAATTACTAATTTAGCCGATCCGCAAGAACCTTTTGATGCTGCGAATAAAATATATTGTGAAAATACGATGAAAACTTCTTTAGTTAATAGAATTCCGGTTAAGGTGAAAGATGGTTCTGTTTATTCGTTTAAAAATAATCGTGTTACAAATGTTGCTTCACCCATATCTAAACTCGATGTTGTAAATGTGGAATATTTAAGAAACAATACTATTATATTTAATAAAAAAAGAAACTCTTTTGATGCTGAGAATCACGTTATCGAACGACTACAAAATCCTAAAGAACAAGAAGACGCCGCAAATAAATTTTATGTGGATAATAAATTACCCAATTCGCTTGTACAACCTGGGTGTTGCGACTTTAAGAATAATAGATTAATTAATGTGGCTGAACCTGTTGATTTAACTGATGGTATAAATAAACAAACTTTAGACAATACTTTGAACACTTTGAAACACGAGGTTGAAGAATACATAGACAAAAGAGTAGATTTTAATAGTGATGGTGAGCTGGATTTTAAAAAAGCTAAACTTGTTAATGTTAGCGAGCCTGAAAGCGATTATGGTGTTGTAAATAAAAAATACGTATATGATCAGTTTCTCGAATATGATAAAAAATTGCTAAATATATTGTACAAATTATATAAAGAACTTACAACAGACAAACCTATTAAAAGTAGACACGAATTTTATATTATATATATGGTACAGAGTTTGTATGAAGAATCATAAATGCGCGTGTATCGGAACGATAAAGAGGGGAGCGGGCTAGTGGGCGACATTCTTGGTACTGTTATTAACAAATCAATCGACTTATTACCAGTTGAACTTCATATACCCGGTTATCAATATTGTGGACCAGGTACGAAGTTGGCTAAACGCTTGCAACGAGGAGACCCTGGAATTAATAAGCTTGACGCGGCGTGTAAACAACACGATATCGCCTATTCTAAATATTCAGATTCTACAAACCGTGCTAGAGCGGATAAAGACTTAGCTGAAAGAGCTTGGGAACGTGTTAAATCAGAAGACGCTTCGCTCGCGGAGAAAGCCGCTGCGTGGGCTGTAACTAATATTATGAAGGCGAAAAGCAAATTTGGTGGGGGTGTAAAGAAGAAGAAGAAGGTTTCAAAAAAGAAATGTTTGAAAGGTAAAGGATTATACTTACGGGTGGAGGCGTTAAAAAAAAAAAATCAAATCGGCGGCGGCGGAAATAATTAAACATATCCCAATTCGCCCGCTTTCAACGAGCGAGTTATTGTTATATATTAATCGATTAAAAATTCCAAATTTTAGAGGTGTGTTTATGCGTGATACGTTACCTTTAAACAGTGCTATATGGAAAAATGAGGCTGGTATTGTTAATTTAGACAGTATTTACGGTCAAGGCACGCATTGGGTGTGTTACGTAAAACATGAGAATAAAATTAATTATTTTGATAGCTTTGGTAATTTAAAACCGCCTATTGAGCTGATTAACTATTTTTCTTCATCCATAGAACATCCTATCGAAATTAGTTATAATTATACACGAAAGCAAAAATTGGGTTCAGTTAATTGTGGACACTTATGTCTTCAATTTCTTGCGAACAATGTTTTCTTTAAGCGGCAAAGGACCTGAATTGGAGTGTGACATTTTTCCACCAATTGAATTAAATAATAACGAAAAATGGGAACTTGGATTAATCGATTTCATGACATACAATTCAATACCAAACGTGGAAGAAGGTGTAAATAATATACTATATTTTGATGGCGATAAGAAAATTGAATTACCTACAGGTTCTTACGAAATATCAGACATTGCAACATATATTAATGATTACTTAATTAAAAATTATGAACACGTTCGGGTGGTGATAAAGGCGAATAACAATACGCTGAAAAGCGAAATTTTGTCTAATGTATTAATCGATTTTAAAAAGCCTAATTCTCTTGCCTCCATATTCGGTTTTGAAGAATGTGTGCTTGAGCCTAATAAATGGTACAGCTCAACCTTACCAATAAGTATTGTTCGAGTAGAGGCCGTTCGATTAGTTTGCAATCTTGTTAGTTATTCATTTAATAACGGTATTGAAGGTCATATAATACACGAGTTTTATCCTACGGTTCCACCAGGATTTAAAATAGTTGAAATACCAACAAATGTAATTTATTTACCAGTAAACACATCGAGAATACATCGTATTACAGTAAGATTAGAAGATCAACAAGGAAGACCGATTAATTTTAGAGACGAGATAATAACGTTACGTCTACACCTGAGAAAAAAATGAGGCTTATTTTTTGCTATGGTAACACCGATAAAACGGTTGTTAACGATCTGAATAAGATCAGTAGAGATAAAAATATTAAACGATTAACACCTCAAAATAAGAAATTTTTACAATTATTGGGGTTAACAGTAATAAGTGAATATTCGAAAAAATGAGTAGTAGTATTTTAAATATATTAAACAATCCCGTATATGAAGATGATGCGATAGTAAGATTAAAATATCAGACCCATCATCCGTATACTTCAAGCACGTATAATAATAATGATGAAATTAGAATACCAATCAATCAACAAGATGTTTTTACGTTTCCACATGATAGTTATCTCTATATACTATTAGAATACACAAATAATTTAGGTGTATTTGATCAAACGTATAAATTAGTTTCAAACGCTGTGGCATTTTTATTTGATGAAATTAGATATGAAATATGTGGGTCAGAAATTGATCGAATTAAAAATGTTGGAATAACGACAACGATGAAGAATCTATTAACAATTAAACCTTATGAAGTTAATACTTTAGAAAATGCTGCTTGGAATGAAAATTTATATGGGGCTCTATCGCCATCTGAAAAAGATCTCCTATTCTGTATTCCATTAAAAATGTTGTTTGGATTCGTTGAGGATTATAAACGTATTCTGCTAAATATAAAGCAAGAACTAGTTTTAATAAGAGCATCGACCGATAGTAACGCTGTTGTTTTACCAGAATCGGTGACTGGATGTAAATTTACAATAAAACAGATATCATGGATAATGCCATATGTGTATGTAAATGATGAAAAAAAATATGATTTTTTTAAAATAATAGAGCGTGATGAACCTATATTGATCCCCTTTAGGAAATGGGAGCTTTATGAATATCCGTCTACACCACAAGCGAAGCAGCACACTTGGACTGTCAAAACGTCATCACAAGCAGAAAAACCTCGTTACGTTATTGTTGGCTTTCAGTCTGATAGGAAAAATAATATACACAAGAATTCGGCAAATTTTGATTCCGTATCACTACGTAATATTAAATTATATTTGAATTCAGAATACTATCCATACGACAATCTGAATGGTCAATTGTTACTTTTACACGAATTTTACAGACGATTTCAATCTTCATATTACTATGGTAGTAAGGACGCGCCAATGATGAATCGTGAAAATTTTATAACTCATACGCCTCTGTTTGTTATCGATTGTTCTAAGCAAAATGAATCATTAAAAACGGGTTCAATAGATGTTCGTCTTGAAATAGAAACATCTCAAAATATACCCGAAAAAACTGCAATCTACTGTCTTATTATCTATGATACAATTATACAATACACACCGTTATCTGGTTCCGTAAGAAAATCGCTTATCTAATCGTTTTATAATGAAGCATGAAGAATATTTTTACAGTATTCACGCTTTTGCATTCAATAAGAATGGTTGAATACGTTGTCGATTTTCAAGGTTTCCGAGATGACGGAAAAAACTTTATTATTAAAGAGTTGTGTATGCAAAAAATAGAAAACGCCAAGCTTGTTGGCGTTAGAGAACATCATTTATTTTTACCACCATTCGATTATAAACATTTATCAAATAAAAAGAATAAACATACAAACTGGCTTAAAGAGAGATTACACGGATTTAGTTGGAACTGCGGGCTTCAAGACTACTCTGAACTACAAACGATTTTCGATAAATTATCCAAAATTAAACGTATCTACGTGAAAGGATCGGAAAAGAAGCTGTTGTTGGAAACACAACTAAATTCGTATGCTGGAATTATCGATATCGAAACTTTAGGATGTCCATCTTTAAATATTTTGAAACTTCAGAATGTGTATAGTGTTAACTGTCCTTATAAACATAATGTAAATAAATGTGCTTTAAATAATGTTTGTTATATAAGCGATTGGTTGATGCATTATTGGAATAGTGAATGTGATAAACACCAAAAAGTTAAAAGACTTAGATGTTGGGACTGTGTAGCACAAATAAATAAATATGTATAAACTTTATGTGAAATAATAAAAATTTTTTATTATGTTATAAATAGTTTATTATTATAACATCATCATCATCATCATCATCAATAATTTGTATTGTTTCTTCATCTGGTGGTGGTGGTGACGGTCCCCTTCGTGGTCGTACATTTCGTACTGGTGGTGGTGATGGTAACCGCCGACGCATCGGTCTTACGACGGCTACAGGTCTTTGGATCCTCGACTGAGACGTATGTATCGTCACCATCAACAAGATGAAGAAATTGATAAAAACCTCAGTCGGTTTCATATCTGTAATTATATATAGGTTTCATGTTTGGGGATTGTGTTTTTAAAACTAGAGATAAAAATTGTGTTAAATTTTTTTATTACATAAATGTTTTACAATATACACTCAATTTTTAAATAAAAAAATACAAGATTCGAGTAAACAAGGAAAACATTAAAAATTTTTAAATTTTGTTTTTTTAACATTTTTAATATTTGCCAAATTCTTCGCAACATTTAAAATCATTTTATATAATTGAACGTATTTCAAGTCTTTAGAAGAATCTACTAAAAATGTGGCCCTGTAGGCGGCCTTAGTCCATCTATCGTTTTTAGCAACGTTTACCAAATTTTTTGTGTCAATTATTTCAATTTTGATTAAATACCCCCCTTTTTCACCAGGTGTGGTCAATGTTTTCCTTGTTCCCCCAGCTTGAAACATTACAGTTTGTTCAAAACGGAGATTGTTTTTATCATTTTCGTTAGTTTTTACGGATGTAAAAACTTTATCAAATTCGTCCTCATCCTCCTCTTCATTATCTATATCTATTGTAAACTTTTCGCTATCGTTATCACACATCATATTATTTTTTATTAAAGAATTAATAATTATAAATGTCGATTTTAATATATTTTTTCTTTAAAATTTACAATTGTTGTATTTAAATATTCGTATACTTCATCAATATCAAACAAATAATTATTTAGTAGTGATAAATCCTTTTGCGAGCGAACTAGTTTTAATTCTAAAGCGATTCTAATATTTTTTGTTATTTCTATTAGTCTACTATATAAATTAAAAACATCTACATCATCTGAATTGACAATATCAGTTTTAATTTTCTTTAGCACATCTTCCCATAAACATAAAGACGAAAGTCCATAAAAATATAATAGCTTAAGGATGTCTTCTAATGAAACATATTCCTCGATGTGGTGAGATGGTCCAGCGATGTCCATTACTAGAAAAACAAAAAATTTATTAGCCTTCCGCTAAAAATTTATCGATTTCTAGCAATAATTCTTTATTTTCATCATTATCATTTAATCCGCTTATCCCACCCGTAGAACCGAAACCGTTATCACCTCTCTCAGTACTATCTAAAGTTGATGCCTCTCTCAGTTCCGGTTCTTCAATCTTTTCACAAATCAGTTGCGCGATTCGATCACCTTTATTTATGTTAAAATACGCTGACGAATGGTTAAAAATAACCACACCTACGTTCCCTCTATAATCTCTATCTACCACACCAGCTCCAACGTTGATGTGATATTTAAGAGCCAATCCTGAACGTGGTGCAATTCTCCCGTAACAACCGTCAGGTATTTTAACAGCTAAATCGGTTTTTACTAATTCTTTTCCGTTAGCATTAATTTTATAATTATACGCACTACGGAGATCAAAACCCGCAGACTGATTAGTTAACTTTTCAGGTGGATAAGCGTTTTTAGATAATTTTTTAAAATAAAGAATTGATGCGGCCATTATTGATTCTATAACATACAAATAATCGTTTTTTGTTACATAACTAATTTGTAAATAAAGTTTTAAAGTATACAAAAAAATAATAATTACCTGATAGAGTTTGCTGTATAAAAAGCGATGCAGAAACAACTTGCTGATTCTTCTTATTGAAGCAGTTTGAGCGTGTACAATACAATTCTAAGGCGCTTTATATATACTGTTTCTCACTATAGGAAAAGCTGGTTGACCTTTCGATTAAACCGCGCTCGAGAAAGATTATCTTGCATTGCAAAAACGGTGGGCGTGTTACACAACAATAGTTCAAAGTATAAAGATTAGATCACTCTGCTGTTCTACTTTTTACGCGACTATATAAAGATAGATAATACAACCACACACATAAGGAGCCAACAATACAGTTTACTTTACACAAGAAGAACAAGTAACTGACGTAAGTATAAAAATTATACAAGGATAATAAATTTTTATAATTATAGAACCGATATGAATATCGTTTGTTTAAATATATTTTTATAGATTGCAATGGACAAAAATCTGCCATTTAAAAAAAGACAATTTGCCAGAAATACTGTTGAGGAAGAACATGCTTCATCTCGTGAAACAACACCTTCGCCACAACCTGGACCGTCACGTGTACAAGATTTGGAGTCAACAACAACATGGTCAACACCACCATCATCTCCAGCATCATCATTATCATCATCATCATCATCATCATCAATAAATTTAAAATTAAAAACGGCGAGATTACAACAAATTGTTGAATCAAATAGTTTCATAGAAATAGAGAATGCATTTAAAGGAAATTTAAAAACATATTTTTATAAAAACACTAATAATAATTATAAGGACATTTGTTTGTTATTAGATTACATTAAATTAAATATAGTTACAATTTTAAGTAACATAATTTCAATGTTTGGTCCAATAAAATTCAACATAGTTGTCGAATGTACATACATAAAACCTGTCATAAATGAAACACAGGACAGATCATTTAAAACAAAAAACATCCCAGTTTTAGAAAACGATAATTTAAATATGATATTAAATAATTCGATTAGAGAGATTTGTCACGATGAAAACATATATATGGGGAAAGGTTCCGGATGGAGTCTTCACTGTATAGACGGAATTTTACTAAGAATAAATCGATTTAAACCATTAAGAGGTGCTTCATATATTCCACTTCCAAAATTCTTACAAAATAAAAAATGTATAATAAATCCAAAAAATAATGATATTTTTTGTTTTAAATGGTCAATCTTATGTCGTTATGTTACTGGACCTCACATTGAACGGGTTAATTTTCGTTATTTTAATTTAGAAAATAAATTTGATTTTAAACATATAGACTTTCCTACACCTTTAAACCAAATTTCTCGTTTTGAAAAAAATAATAATGTGTCAATAAACATTTATTCTATCGATGAAAAAAAATCAATTTTTCCTCTTAAAGTGTGTAGGGAAGAAAAAAATAATCATTTTGACCTTCTAGTATTAAATAAATTGAATAATGCTAATTACCATTATTGTTATATAAAGGATTTTTCCAAGTTAATAAGACCACAGTTAACAAAACATACAGAAGTAATTGAAATATGTAAACGTTGTTTTTCGTTTTTTACTAAAAAGTCAAAAAAATTAAAAATTCATAGTAGATATTGCGGAAAGTATTCGCCCGTAAAAATAGCATTACCAACTACTGACAACAACATATTAGAATTTAAAAATTTTCATTATCAATATAGGGTTCCTATTGTGGTATATGCAGATTTCGAATGTATTTTGAAACCTGTTAGTACTTGTTTGCCCAACCCCGAAAACAAATTTACTACAGTTAACGAATTTCATATTCCGATGAGTTTTTGCGTATATTTTGTTATAGATAGCAATATCTCTGAAAGTATTAGAAACCGATTACCTTCAGAACCTTACTTATATCGTGGTAAAAATGCTGCGGAAAATTTTATGACATATTTAGTTGAAAAAATTAATTTAATCGGTTTACTTATTAAAAAAAATATACCTTTACATATGAATCGAGATGATAAAATAAAATTTAAATTGGCTACACATTGCGAAATGTGTAATAAGGAATTTACGTTATTATATCCCAAAGTTCGCGATCATTGTCATTTAACCGGTCGATTTCGTGCGGTATTATGTAATACGTGTAACCTGAAACGAGAACAACAGAAATTTGTACCAGTTTTCATACATGGTAGTTCTAATTATGATTCGCATTTTATAGTGCGACAATTGGGCTATGATGTAAAAAATATTCATGTAATTCCTAATACAAGAGAAAAATATATTTCTTTTGCAAAGAAAACACATTCGGGTTTAAATATTAGATTTATTGATACTTATCGGTTTATGAATTGTTCGTTAGCTGAGCTCAGTAATAATCTACCTAAGGATAAGTTTTTTTATACTGGAAAATGTTTTTCTGTAGACAGTATGCCGCTAGTTACCAGGAAAGGTGTGTATCCTTACGAATATACGAATTCCTGGAAAAAGTTGGAAGAATGTAGATTACCTCCAAAAGATTGTTTTTATAGTTCACTAAATGATTCGGAAATTGGAAATGATGATTATGAACACGCGTGTAAAGTTTGGAATCATTTTAATATACAAACTCTTGGGGAGTATAGCGATCTTTATTTAAAAATTGATGTTTTATTATTGTGTGATATTTTTGAAAATTTTAGATCTCTTTGTATGCAATCTTATAAACTAGACTGCGCACACTACTTTACAGTACCAGGTTTTGCATTTGATGCAATGTTAAGTTATACAAAAATTAAACTGGAATTATTAACCGATTATGAAATGTACTTACTTTTTGAAAATGGGGTGAGGGGGGGGAATAAGTGTTTGCATAAAAAAAGAATCTGTTGCTAACAATAAATATATTCCAGAAACATTTGATGTAACTAACCCGATTAAATTTTTAACTTATTTAGACGCGAATAATCTGTACGGTTGGGCAATGAGTAAATGTATGCCGTATGCTGGTTTTACTTGGAAAGATCCTAACGATAATTTAAATATACTAGATATTGCAGACGATTCTCCCGTCGGTTATATTTTAGAAGTAGACGTTGAGTATCCTCATCACTTACATGATCATCATAGCGATTTACCGTTTCTACCAGTTAATCAATGCGTTAAAGGAACAAAACAACAAAAATTGTTAACAACATTAGAAAATAAAGAAAAATATGTATGTCATTACATTAATTTAAAACAAGCTGTTAAACACGGTTTAAAAGTTATAAAAATTCATCGTATTATAGAATTTTTGCAGGGTCCTTGGTTAAAAACGTACATTGACTTAAATACAGAAAAACGAAAACAAGCTAAAAATGATTTTGAAAAAGACTTTTTTAAATTATTAAACAACTCGGTGTTCGGTAAATGTATGGAGAACGTGAGAAAAAGAATTGACCTTAAACTTGTAAGTGATGAGAAAAAATTATTAAATTTAATTACACAACCGGTATTTAAAGACAGAATAATTTATAATAAATCGTTATGTGCGGTATTATCGGATAAAAAACGTTTATTTTTAGATAAACCAATATACATCGGATTTAGCGTATTAGAAATAAGTAAAACGTTAATGTATGATTTTCATTACGATATAATGAAGAAAAAATATGGTGAAAAGCTTTTGCTCTTATATACAGATACAGATAGCTTTTTTTACGAAATTCGTACAGAAGATTTTTATAAAGACATATTAGATTCAGATTTATTTACACACTTTGATACATCAGATTATTCGCCCAATCATCCGTGCTATTCGGATGAAAATAAAAAAGTTATTGGTAAATTTAAAGATGAATGTGTGGGTGTACCGATTAAAGAATTTATCGGTTTACGCTCTAAATTATATACATTTAAAACTGCGGATAACAAAATTAAAAAAAGAGCAAAAGGAATTAAAAAAAATGTTATTAGCAAACATATAAGCTTTGAAGATTTTAAAGAGTGCGTCTATTCTAAAACCGTTTTTACAAATAATAAACCCGTAACTATAAATAAGGATAATAATAAAATTAATAGCTATAGAATGATGAAATTATTCCGATCGAAAAAACATCTAGTTGAAACGATTACGTGCAACAAATTGGCGTTAAGTAATTTAGACAATAAAAGAATCCTTTGCGATAATAAAATAGATACACTACCCTACGGTCATTATTCGTTGGTGAATGATGGAACAAGTTTTTAACACGCGAAACAAATATAATCGGCGGAAGAATGTAGTTTATAACATTTATGATACTAAAAATATTGGGCTTAAAAATTTTAATATGTGTAATTGTAAAATATTTAAATTTGTACCTGAAAAGGTGAATGAGTACAAAGTAATGTTAAACATACAACATAATCAATTTAAGCTAGTTGATAGTATAAATGATGTTACTAATGGTCTTTATAATCAGCAGAAAGTTAATAAATGTAGTTATCAACATTATGTAAAAACATTATAACAATTGTATGTTTATGTTGGAAAAAATAAAGAAAAAAAATATGTACATTTCTAAAGAATTTTCTCTTTTCCTCACATGATTTAGTAAGATATTCAAAATACGAATTAGCCGTGTAGATTAAATCGTTGTTTCTTAATTCGATGTATAGTTTCATAGGTTCGATCCTGATTAATTCGTATTTTTATTTTTCAAAATATGGACGTCAACTTTTCTATCATGATGAAAACGTGTTATTACACAATTTTCTTGGATGTGGTTTAATCGACCACATACATTCACGTGTTATTGCGCAATTTTCTTGGGCGCGGTTTAATCGAAAGGTCAACCGCATGTGTTCACATGTTATTACGTAATTCCCTTGAACACGTCATTGGAAATCATATTGCTTACGTCATAACCAGCCTTGACCTTGACCGAGACCTTGACCTTGACCGTGACCTTGACCTCGACATCAACCTTGACCTTGGCCGTGACCTTGACCTTGACATCAACCTTGACCTTGCTCTAGGTCAAGGTCATCTTTGTTTACTTCCGGGGTCAAGGTCATCTTTGTTTACTTCCGGGGTCATTGACCTTGTCCCAGCACATACATACCTATACTACTAATCAACTGATGGTTAATCACTGCTGAAAAATAGTAATATTGGAAAACGGGGGCGCCATCTAGGAAAAACAAAAAATAAAAACTTTATAATCAATTTTTTATTTATACAGTATCCAGTTTTCAATATATGTATAAACATCTGAAAACGTTTTACCGCTTATATCTAAACACAGAATATTACAAATTTCGGCAATAGATTTAAAATAATAATTTTGTAACAAAAAATATTCGTCTGTTGCTAAATTAGTGTCAAAACCGTTTCTTTTTAATAATCGTTCCTTAACACTTTTAATATCTGAATCTATTAAAATCAACACATTAGACGATTTAAAATAATCTAACATCCACGAAGGTATAATTTCCTGTAACTCTGGAACACTTAATTTTTCGCCTTTTTTATTAACTATACCATACACAAACGGTGCTACGGGCGATCTGTCACAACACATTATTTTATAATTTTTTCCAATTTCACCATTTAAAAATAGTTGTGTCTGATACATAGAGTACCAACTAATCGTATTAAATTGTATTCCATCGGTGCGGGTATACAACTCTGGAAATTCGTTTCGCAACAGAGTCAAATCGGATGAGGATGTAAAACAAACGTTATTTTGATAAAGATTTGTCAATATGCTTGATTTGAAACATGCTGCTGTCCCATCTAAATAATATACAATTTTTCCAGACATAACTAATTTTTTAATGTGTCACTCCTTTTCTTTACTTCTTCACATTTCGGCGACCACTTCTCATGTTCATGGAACGGATCATCACCAACCTTCCAAAGACCTAATTCGAGCCCGCAGGAATAACAGCGTACTCTATCGTCCGGTCTGCTATTACCGCAATCACAACAGTCGTAAGAAACTTGTGGATAATAATAAAACCCCGCAGCTGCTAAAGCTGTTGGAGAAATATATGATAGAGGCCAATTCCTAAATGATAACCTCCTCTCATATAACTCCGTATGTGATTTATCAGGAGCGGATACACAATCCGCAATGTCAAATTTCACTCTTTGGCGGGTAGACGTAGAATCGGTCATACTGTGCTCTTTAAATAGACCGTTCTCCTTATTATCACCTGTTGACCCCTTCTCTTCCTCCATTATACAATAAACCCAACTTTCCGCGTCGCGTTTTACTACAGAATGACAATCGTCACATATAAAAAAGTAATATATTAAAAACGCGTATTTTAAACGCTATCTGGAAACGATTACATGTAAACACGCGAACCCGAAACACGCATACGTCAACTTTTCTATCATGATGAAAACGCGTGTTATTACACAATTTTCTTGGGTGTGGTTTAATCGAAAGTTCAACCGCACGCGTTCACATGTTATTGCGTAATTTCCTTGAACAAGTCTTTGGAGATCATGTTGCTTACGTTATAACCAGCCTTGACCTTGGTCGTGACCTTGACCTTAGTCGCGACCTTGACATTGACCTTGACCTTGGCCGTGACCTTGCTCTAGGTCAAGGTCATATTTGTTTACTTCCGGGGGGCGGTCAAGGTCTCGGTCAAGGTCATCTTTGTTTACTTCCGGGGTCAAGGTCATCTTTGTTTACTTCCGGGGTCATTGACCTTGTCCCAGCACATACATACCTATACTACTCACAAACTATCTTGATCAAATATGATATATAATAATTTATATAATAGTTTATGGTACTTATTCCAGTGTACCGACTCTTGATTTACCTCAGTGCGCCAGTAATAATAAACACAAATTAAAGTATGTTAATCAACTTTTTAATGAACAATTTGTATTTATACATTTCAAAAAATTTCTTTATATGAATTGAATTGTCTATCGTAAAAATTGAATATTATTAATTAGCAGTGAGTCCTTTATGACAGATTGAGTCACTATGTTGAATACAACATATGTATATTTATTAAAAACATAGAATTAAATGTTCATTATTCTTTACTTGCGTAAGATTCCTTCCAAAGTTCGTGGTCCTGAAGCTATTGTAGATCGGTGATTCGTCAGCAGCCGTCGTCGTGTTAATCCTGGTTAAAACTGCACAGTTCACTTTATCACAGGTGCACTACAGTAACATATGGATTATACCTATGACTATGTTGTATAATTACACTCTGGACACAAAGATGACTGAATATAACTTAAGTGCATTTAACTCAGTTCACGTCGCGTTTGGCTCGACAAATTGATACCGTCGTAACTTTCTTTCGAACTCCTTCGCCTTCTTCCGCGATTTACCGCCACGTATAGAATTAATAGAACTTCGTATGTATTATTATTTCTTATTGTTTATTATAACTCCGATCATCCACTCTTTGACTTATTACGATCGCGTTCCCTTACTTTGTTACTTCTGAAAAATTTACTTATTCTTTATGTTATTTATTAAAATGTATATAATTTGACGCAAAACAACGTACGCGAGTCTCTTCGTATACTTCCGCCGATATAAAGAAGACTGCCCTTATTTCCCTCTAAGTTCACAATATATACTTGCCTCGAGTCTCCCTTACTTACGATCTACAGGAAAACGTTCCTATAGGTTCAAACTACCGCTAAATACAAATTCACCCAATCTGGTTAACTAAAACCTCCATCAAATGTGTAGACCTTTTAGAGGTTGTAAAGTGTCCCTTCAAATTCCTTCGACCGCCGCGCGCACCAAAAACCCATTACTACAATGTTAAATTTTGTCGGATACATAACTTAAGTAAGTAGTTTGCATTTTAAACTGTAAGCGACAATGAACTGTCAAACGACGATATGATTTTATACTTGCACGTTAATAAACTTATTGTGTTCATAATGTAACGTGACCTACGATAACACAAGGTTTACAAGTATCAATAAGTGAAGAAAAGCTGTATAAAAAAATTATTAAATAGGAAATGATAGAACAACACCATTAACTGAATTTGACGTAGACAAGGACAATGACGATGACGAGACCCAATAGATTGGAAAAGGTGATCCAGAGAAAATAGTTAAAGTCATAAAATAAAAAATACCCAATTATTAAAAAAGAATCATATACATAAAAGTACAAAATTAAGTAGGAAAATAAATAGAATGTAAACAGTAGGAAATGTAAAAAGAAAATGAAATGTAAGAACAAATATACTGGTAATATATAGAAGGAGTGGTAATAAGTAAACTATCAAAAGACAATATTATAAAATAAATTTAAATAGCAATAATTAAGTAGGAAAGTGGTGATAATTAATGAACCTTGATAGGACCCAGTGATAATAAATACATGAAATATAAAATACAATGTTAGAAGGTGAACAAAAAAGTGATAAGTAAGTAAGAAAGATAATAATAAATAATGAACAATGATAGGACCCAGTGTTAATCAATGAACTACATAAAAACACTAGGTAATAAAGTGAAGTGTAGTCAGGAGTAAAGAAAGAACTTGTAATAATAGCCTATAAGTAATAACTGGACCCAAATATAATAAATAAACTGTATAAATTAAAAGGGACAGTTAAAAGTAGACATTGGCATAGTTTAATGAAATCAGAAAATGTTTGTAGATGATATAACGATGTTTGTTAGAAGCAAACCACTAATAATTGTTTTCCATTATTTTAAGGAAGTGTTTTAGTATATAATAAGGATGGGAAGGAGTCCATTGTTTTATTTTTAATGAACTAAGTTTATAAATTTATATTAACCACTGTTAAAAATAATGATAAAAGACTAATATGTTATGCTGAAAACAGGTAAAGGGAGTTAGACACTGTATTCTATAAGTGAAATTATAAGGTAATACGAATACACACCTACAGTTCATTTTATTATATTTTGTTTTGGTTTTAATTAACCCCAAATGTTATTATGTTGAATATTATGTTTAACAGAACCGTTTAAAATACATGTAAAACCTTAGACACTAGCATTGGCCTACAAGGTTTGTTAAGGAATTATGTAATGTTATATGATGATTAAAAAATAATCAAATGTTATAATTTAGTCTGGGTTATTACAGTAATTATGTTTAAAAGCACTTAAAATTAACGAAATTGACATGAACAGTTGTAATGAGTATAGGGGAGGTGAATTATGAACTCTAGGCAATAGGCCTATAACTGGTAATTAGAAATTTGTATAATTTAAGACAAAACAATAACAATTGATAAAATAAAGTATATAATCCGGTTAGGTTTCATAATAATAGTGTAGGACACAAAACTGGTAGAAAATAATTAGTTTAAAGGTAATTTACCAAAAGAAACCCAAATGGAAAATGTAAGAATCTGTTATAATTTGAAAAAAGGTAACCTTATGAGATATCAAAATAATTTGTAAACAAAAAGCAAACTAGTGGTGTTATTGTATTTAAGATTACAGGCAATATAAGGGAGTTATAATAGTTTAAAGATTTTTAGTAATTTTCTATAGAAAAATGTTCGTTTTATATAACAATGTTGTAAATTATCAACCAATGGGAGTTAGTGTTTGGAAGAGAGAAACTATGGTAACCAGTAAGTAAATTGTAGAAGTCCATTAATAGCTCTTGATGAGTGCAGACGTATTACACCGCAATGAGTAAAGAAAAGAATTAATTAAACAAAATCTATAAAAAATTAATGACGAAAATAGTAAACTAAATTACAGAAATAACAGTAACACTCACATGAATAAAAAATTAACAGAAGAAATTAAATTATCCATGAGGAATTGCAGAGGAATCCCAAGTGAGTGAATACGAACCATTGGAAGGAAGAAAATATCTAAAACCCATAAATGAATGACGGAATTTTCAATAACAAGGATGACTGATGAAAAATAAACACCTTAACCAAATAACTAAAAAAAAGAAGAATTGAATTAACTAAAAAAAGGACAATCAGCAGTATTCGTGAGAAATATCACCCGGATAGAAGAGACAGAGGATTGTTAAGTATATTTTAAAATACGACTTAACAGTAACACACAAGAAAACCAAACAATAAGTGAAAACACACTTTCAACATCATTTATCACTTTTTAACAAACACTTGAACTTTCTTTGATTAAATGAACACCTCAAATTGAAGAACTATCACAATCTAACATTGATTCCTTAAGTGAATATATTTTAAACGTAAAATTTACTAAACTCAGATAACCTCCAAACGCTAAACCCAGTAGCTATAGTTTACCACTGTAATTATAAGTATATCACATTTTCTATGTTATTTATATGGTATTTGTAAAATTTTGTACTTTTATTAGTCCATTTAACAACATTTTCTGTAGTCCCAAGAACTTCGACCTGAGATTATAAATAAACGAAAAAATCAACTCCATAACCCTAGTCTCGATACAACGGCTGGACAGAATAGCCAACCGCTAATAATTAAACATGCCGGCGCAAAATAAAATATATAATTTGGAAGAAATTGTAATAAGAAAAACCAATTGATAATTGTTAATAAAACACAATAGAAGCATTAAAATGTATGTTTATTTTATTTAACTATTCTTTAAAAATTGAGTACTCACTTATAAAAAATAAACCTTGCATTTTTGGTTTACCAAGAAGAGTTGGCAAACCCTACTTTGAGGCAGAAAAAACGAATTTGAACATCCGAACTGGTGAGTAGACACTCTCCACTTGTAAGTATTATAACGGGGATAATCACGTTATATTATAATAATAACACACTGTATTTTTATCTTCACTAATTACTATCATTTATACTTTAGACCAGTGGTTCCCAAAGTGGGGTCCGCGAACACTTTTAAGAAAAAATAGAATATACCGTAATTTTTCTCCGATTTTTTGTAGTCTAAAATCTAAATTTTGGAATCTTAAAACAATTATTAGAAGATTCCAGTATTTTTTTGTGTAAACTAATTGTAATTGTAAAACTAATTTCAAACTAGTGGCTTTAATAATGTCTTTAAATCATGTCGTGTAGCAGATCTGTTTGTCAGCCGAACTGACTAGAGCGCCGCATCAATGCAGAACTGATAGCGCTGTTTTAGTCCACGTGTAACCACTGTATCTCACGTATAAGCACTGTATCTAAGCAAAACGTTTTTCCATGTAGCTGGTTTTACGCCTAAGTAGCTGGATTCCGACACGTGTGGCTGGAAAGTTAAGAAATAAGCTTTATGTCTAGAGTGACTTAATATTGAAATTATCAGACATTAAACCTAATATTGCAGAGCTAACTGTTCAAAACCAGCTTTATTATTCACATTAAATTACGTTTGATATCATTAATATTATAATTTTGCAAGTTATTAGAATTTTGATTTTAATAGATTTTAATTAAAATATAAGAATTTGTATTATTTTCATAACTCAGACGGGGCCGTGAAATTTTTAATTTTTTGGAGGGGGTCCGCGGACTGAAAAGTTTGGGAACCACTGTTTTAGACCATTAAAGAATGGTCCAAATTTTTATATCCCCCCAAAAAAAAGAAAAATTGTTTGCCGGATGGCCCAATGGGCCTGTTTGATTGCTTGCCAGGCGAAAGTGGCACGTCTAAAATCCAGAATAGATGTTACTTGCAGCTATCAGTACTTACAATATTTTTGTGGAACCACAAACCCCTTTGTCTGTGGTACATTCCAGTCTGCAATAAAAATTAGTAAAGTAACAAAGTTTCTTTGATTTGTTATGTCACAGGGACGTAATAACATGATTTTTTCAGAGCTTTTATCAAAATAAATAAAGCAGTCATATAATCAAGCAATTTTTCAGCGTATAAGCCCCCTTTTGTACAGAACCAATAATGAAATATTATTGGCTATACTATAGTCTATCATCACTAGTGGCGTTTGTTCTGCACACACAACAATTGTAAATTCAGAGCGCAGACTCGATATCTATTCCGGGCTTGTATGCACTGGGAATACGTGCTTTAGTTTAATCAACTTTTTAACACCAAATTATGTTCACAAAAATTATTTTTACATTAATCAGTTCTATACAAGAACGCTGTTTTTATCTTACCTGTGGTAAGTTACTTTTGTTGATTCTAACAGATTGGGTTGTAAGCATATCTTTCTTCTCATCTCATCGCTAGAGGCAAAGGTATTGTCCCTGCAACCAAGTAGCCTACTCTTCTCCTCTACAGTCCTCTTTATCTGGACGTAAGATTCGTATTCCAATTTAATGATCACCCTTTCCAAGACGACAAAGTAGACGACCTCCGTAATCTCACCCCCAACACCTTACCTTTAGGAATGTTTTGCAGAAAGCTGTCATGCCTGTAGTGTTTAGCAAACCCCATTTACTTCCTGATTCTACTCAAAATTTTCTCATTATTTCGTCTCTCTATCCAAACTATTTTGGTGAGTGTCCTCCAAAACCACATTTCTCAAACAGGAAAAGACGTTTATGTCTCCTATCCGCCCCCCCCCAATCCAAGACCACTCATACGTCAGCACAATCCAGACAAAGGGCTTTCTAGCCTCATTACTGAGCTGCAAACGCCTTTTATTTTGTGAGGCTTGTTTTGCCGTCCGCTATTTGTCTGAAGACATTTGTTATTAGCAGTAACCACACGTTACCCAGACAACAGACTCACATTACACTACTGCATGACGCTGCTGTTTTGTTTTTCTGCATCTATATCCATATTTTCTGATTATGTAAGGTGATTTTGAGGTCAAAGTTGTTAAGGGTTCTGCTAAGAACTCTTGTATCGTATTCAATTCTCAATCCGAATTTGGTAGTTTAGTTATATCATCTGTCACCTGTCTTGTTATAAATACAATAAGTGTAATTATATTCAGGAATTGAAGTGACCTGTTTGCATCACTTTGCAAGGTGATGATAGTCTATATATTATACTAAACATACTATACACCTTGTAACATAGAGCTCAAGGTATACACCTTGTATACTAAAGTCCGAACCCATACAACGTGGTGTAGGTGATTCAACCATTCCATTCAACTTAAGAGTGTTACGATATTAATTCAGCATCAATAACATAGACATTACGCTACATTAGTGCATTGAGGATATGAGAAGGAATATAGAAAACGAAAAACAAAATTGCAATTTGCTACTATCGAGTAACTGAACGTGTTTAACATATCGGGAAGACATTCTACGGGAACTACATGAAAATTCATAGACAGAAATAGAAACCATTCTAATTATTCTTTTTCATAAAATTAGAAGGCACGCGAGAAAATATTGAAGCAAATAAAACGTAGGAGATTAGTAGGAGATTTATTTTTCAAAAATAAAAGTGGTTTAAATTAATTCAGGACAAAGGAAAATATTTTATATATTACGTATTAGGGACAGTAACATTTTTAGTAGGCGTATTTTATACTAGAAGAAACAAGAAACAAAAGTGCTTGAAACTTCTTAAGATTTGAGATTTGAGATTCCTAAACCGTCTGACACAAAGTAAAACAAACTATTTCAAAAAAAATAACTGTGATACAGAAAATAAAAATACAAATAATTCTCACAAACAAATAGCGGATCCGCCAAATGGCACCCAGGGAAAATTTCGTTACGGAAACAACAATGGAAAACAGACATAAAAACATTATTGTTGAGGATGTGAAAGAGCGTGCGACAGTAATGGAGATACTGTGGAGTCATATTAAATATATAAGGAAACAGGAATTGAAAAGAAAGTGTTCTTATTACCGCGTATTATGTAATTACTGTTTCTATTTGTAAAAGACAATAAACAAGATTCTAAACCTAGACAAAAAGACTAAAATAGCGCAGTCGAATTTGGACAGAACGTATAGTACCTTACGCAATAATGTAATAGATACAATACACTAATCATTAATACGTTATCAGTATATATGTAAACGTATCCATTTGATTAAATGACACACCACGCGAACCCATTGCATATTCACACTTACATTTCGTTATTACGCATTGTACCACACGGCAAGCGTGACATTATATTCAAATGTATATACTGGGAACATAAACAGTGCAAACAAAGAAACTGAAAGCGACAACGCCAGTACTCTTTGTACAGATTTAAGCCATCTGTTTTATAATACTCGTCTGATTAACCTTCTGTTATGGAGACCTGTAACGTACAAAAATTATACATTTCTTTGTGCGCAACTGCATTTACATACGCAGGATGATCACAAATAGACGATCGCTCAACTCAGGTAGACATTTATGTTGAAAAATAAATATTTATAATGTTATTAATATGATGGTAATAGGAGTGACGTGGCCGACTGTAGGCGATGACTCGGCCGAAACACATCTGACAGCTGATATCCTGTGAAAGCGCCCTGCTATTGTGCTCGCCTGACTTCTGTGTGTGTCTAACCAGTATTTAATCAATGCTGTATTTTTACATCCATCAGTTTAACGCCAATTATTTATTAGAGTCCCAATTAGATGTTAACCTTATAATTGTTATTTACGAAAATATGTATGTATGTATATATATATACATTTTTTAAATGATCAAGCCTGTACACATATGCCTCGTCAGCGCGCGCGCTTGTGAGTACTTACATGTGTGTAAATATAGTCGACATATGTGATGTGTGAGTATATATTATTAAGCAGTGTGTGTGTACTCTATACGAACTACAGCTACAGAATTTATTTTCGTTGACTTAAAGTGATACTAACCGTCATGTTAAATAATGCTTACCATATTATTAAATCTATCGACGTTGTGACTCATTATCTTAGAACATATAAAAACTAGAAGTCCGAAAGTTCTGCGGGCACTAAACCACATCAAACAATACTTTGTAACTAGAATTATAAAATTAATTTTCTTAGTTGTTGTAAAAATTATGTGTAAAACACAATTTTTTAATTTCTTATTTTTCAGTGTGCGTGTAAAATTCTAGTAGTATACCCAATATTCAGCTTAATACTTCAGTCAGTTTGTAACATATTGGGCTATTTATTTTTAAAAATCAGATTTTTGGAAGAATGCATGTTAAGTTGTACTTAAAAATTAAAATAGACATTTCCTAATTTAAAATAGTCCAGCGCCGTTCTGAAGCTAACAGTTACTTCCATCTGGTCTTCAGTCTTCTCGTTCCTGAAGAACATTCCTGGCCGACTCATCGATTGCTTTTTCTGCCTCAAGGATTCTGTGGAAGTCGACCTAATTCGTTACGGCAACCCTAATTTAATCTTGGTTTTATCTGAACTTCTTAGGACATAACATTCATTTAATTTCCTTCACTGAAGGATGATACAGCGTCATGAACATCAAAGAGCAAAGTATCCAGTCTAATAAAAAAATTCTTAGTAACGTATTCCAAATTAAATGGTTCATTCCAAATTACAAATTTTATTTAAACCAACTCAGAAACTTGCAAAAGTTTGTCTAGACAAACAATCAATTTTTTTATCGAATTGCAAGGTACATTTGACCACACTGACCAGAGTCGTATCTTTGTTAGTGTACAAGAAAATTTAGCGCATTGATTCCTTTATAACTCAAATAGATAAGAGAATACTGTTTTATGTGTTTCCAAATATATTTATAAACTAATCATCCATCTTCAGTTCTTCGCTCTTTTCTTTACAAACGAGTACGTAAAAATATATTATATAATTTCTCTACCATTTTCAAATTTTAACTGTACAGTTTTATATTTTGGATTTTGTTGACTGATGTATGAAAATTATTTTTTTTAATGTAGATTATTTGCCAACGGGAACTCAGAAAATGAGGAATGAGGCGGAAAGCATGGAAGACATTCGACGCTAAACGAGATTGGGAGTCAGCGGATCAAAATCATATGTCGAGAAGTAGCCTGAATATAGATTTTATATGGAAGTATGTATACCTACATATAAAACAGTTGTAGGTAGTACTGTTCTGGAGCAGGTTAGTAATTTTGAATATCTGGCTTGCAACGTATCTTATATTACAAACAACGATGTAGTGAAAGAAGCTGCATCAGTTCAACCATATGTGTGGGACCATAGGAGAACTCTAAAATCAACTAGCAAAGAAATACGCCTGAAATTGCACAAGATGATGGCCCTAACCACACTTCCCTACGGGTCTGAGAATTGGACTTTAACGAAGCCGCAGGCCAGTCGCCGAAATGAGATTTCTCTTGCACGAGGCAGGATATACTCTTCAAGATTAATGTCTACGTGCATGTGCGGAATATGATGAGTGTACTTGATAGAGTTGCCCAATATCGGCTAAAACGGTTGGAACAGCTTAACCGAATCGATGACTGCCGCATCCCCAAACAACTATGTAATTATAAGCCGAAAGAACAGAGAACTGTGGGGCGTCGGAAGAAGCGTTGGGGTGGACAGCTCTAGTGTATCTGCTTGGGGCCGGAACAAACCACTTTTGGTTTAATCCTTGCTGAAGATGAGATGATGATACGTACGTATATAATTTTACAATAATGTGATATGGTAACACATGCAACAGTGAATTAACGGAAGAAATAAAAATAAAAGTGAATATAGGCCTACTAGCGAAGTAAATGGTCTGTTGGGCACCGGTGGGCGTCCTCTGGCTGCGACAGAATACTTAGAGTCGATACTTATTTGTTAAAGCGTTCTGTTCGTAGGCCTACATATAAAATTCATTAAACAATTGTAATCCAACATAATAATATGCGCCATCGTTGTCCTTGTCTAACATACTCAAGGCAGTATTTTATGTTTACGTTGATAAAAAGAATACAACACTGTATGACACACACACTCACATATGTATATAAAAATATACAACTAGTATGCTCCTCGAGCCGCAGAGCACGCTCACTACTTTGAAAGAAGTATATTCATTACCTATTAGGCCTACAAAAATTACAAAAAATTCCGATTTCTCTACTGTCTCTTTAGTATTATAACAATGTAGAGCACAAAATCATAGAATAAACACTAATAATTCGAACCATTAGGATTTGGATTACAATTCCTTTTAGTCTGATACCCTGCTGGATTATACAATTTTTCAGATTTTTTATCTCTTTCTTGGCCCTGGGTCCCAAAATTTTGAAATTTCTAAAACTTTACATTCAGATGTTGGTTAAAATTCTCTTTTATTTGATACTTCACATGAATTTTTGCCATTTTATTAAAGTATTTATTAGGCCTGACGTACACAAATTTTGGTATTTTCAAAAATGAACACTATATTCATGCTGTTGTTTAAACCCGCTTTAATTTGACTTATCGTATGGACTTTTGCGATTTTTCCACAATTTTGACTCTCACATTTTTGTCTCCTACCCCATTTTTTGGAAGGGTCAATCTCAAAAGCAATAGTTTTGTAGAGAAAAAGTATGCACACGCATGTCAAGTCTTACGAAAGTCGGTTGATGCGTTCAGAAGTTATCATGAAACATATAGCAAACAGACAGACAGCTAGATAGACAGCAGACGGACAGACAAATGCCGAGTAAAAACTGTAAACTCGGTTCGCTCGTTCAATAAACGTGGTGATATTATCGGCTTCTAATTCTTGAAGCTTTACCCGTATATTTATTTTCTACAATTTTAGTTTCCAGTAGGTCTATACGAAGAATTATAGGCCGAGGCCATTTCTGTTACAGACACCAATACACAGACGTTAATACATTGGAATGAGTATATTTACACTCGCACCATTGTTGGCTACATTTTGGTAACAAATTGCTAACAATACATTGTTACAATGGAGCCTATTAACACCCAGCTAGCTGCCTGAGCGGGTGTTGTCGAATTGGTCCGATGGTTATAGGAATTTGGAGATCAACCAATTAGTGGGGTCGAACTGGTCCGACGGTTAACACAGGGGGTGGGGTCGAACTGGTCCGACGCTAAAATATCAAACCTTTCGGCCTTGTCAAATAACTTATAACTTCGTCCTTGGATGAAGAAGCCTTATCGTCCGCTCATATATTAAATAGTCGACAAACCTATCAACTTTGGGAGATGAGGGTTGAGTTGGCTCAAGATCTTCCACATATGCGTCTCCTACTTCCTCATGACTCAACATACTTAGCCCAAAAACCCAGTGTCACCATTTTCCAATGTCTGATGTAGAACTTTTGTACTCAGCGCTCAACCCAACTTGTTGTATCTTCCTCCACCAGGCCTGAGACAGGTGAAATCTGCACCCAATTATTTCTACTGTAGGCCAAACAGATTCAACTGCATTGTGTATTGCTTTTTCGAAGTCGGCTGTTACAGTCTTAGGTTTAAAAGTTAGGTTCATTTCTTCACATTTTTTTATCAAATGCTTAAAAAGGCTTCTACAAGTTGCTTCTTTCTTGTCAGGTAAAAGGCAAAAGACAAGCGGTATGTAATTCCCATTCTCTACACTATGTATTGTGAAAAATTGATAAAAGTACTTAGCTGCAAAAGTAAATGTCCCATCAATAAATATTTTATCAGTTTTTACTAGATACTCCACATTACTCTTAGGACAGAAAACGATAATATTTTCAGTGGCAATATTCAGTAACAATATATCCTCACCTTTGTTAGTCTTGATCTCTAAGCTGTCAAGAGCTTCGTGGACATCGCCAGCACATTTCGGAAGAGGAGGAAGATTTTTTTCTTTTAGCATAGTTCAAGTTTCTCCTTACTCGTTCGACATCATCACGAGTGATATTGTCGGCCAAGGAATCGGGAGCGGACGCAATCTCTCTTCTTATCAATTTTGTAGGAGGTTCCAGTAATGTTTCACTTGCCTTGCGTTTCACACTGTTAGAAATGTAATGTCTACTTAGGTCGGGACATGGTTCATGGTTATGCACACCAACAGTATTTAATAAAATGTCACCCGCATCATCTGTGAACAAATGCGCCGACCACCCTTTCCTTCTAGAACATCGCCACTTTTGACCCGATTGTGTCTTGTCACTTTTGAATATTTAAATCCCTCAAAAACGACTAACTTAAAGCCCCTCTCACTTAACATGGAAAACATTGTACACTTCTACTAGTACTACACTGCACTGAGACTGTCTGAGAACTGACACTGAGGCAGTTGTTGAGGGGTGGGGGGTTAGGTTAGTAACCCATTCGGGAATTCCTGCTTCTACCTGCCAACTACCCGTCGGACCAGTTCAACCCCGACCTTTCGTTATGGAACAAAAATATCTTTGGAATGTTTTGACAGTCGGACCAGTTCGGTACTATCCGCCTGAGCTTCATAACCCATACTCTTCGATCGCTCAGCACGAAAATAAACCATTTCCCAGAAAAATTAAATACGTCAGTAATGTTTGTGTACTGATGCGTGTTAATGTGCGGACTTTGATCTTAAAATATGTTGTATGTACCTGAACTTATAAAATAATTGTATCAAATAAGTTAATTTTTTCCTTAGAGAGTGCCGAGTTATGAATGTATATCATTTATGAATGCCTGTACATTAAGCCAAATTTTAAGAGTGTGTTTAAACAAATAACAATCATCTTCCAAATCACTACCAGCCGTAGCTCCACAGTTAGTAACAGAAATGTATCTAAACAAGTTCACCCATAACTCGAAAGAGTATGGAATTAATAACTACAATAAATCTTAAACGCATTAGTGAAATATGATAATTTACAAAAAGGATATGATCGATTAGGCCTGAGTAAATTTCAAAATGCAATGTTTTGTAACTCCCCGCTGATCCATAATATTATTGCACCGCCCGAAAGAGTAAATATTATTATTTTCCTTTATGAATTGGGCAGAAGAAAAGGGTTCCACGGTCTGGTCGTATTGAAGAGTTTCTGAGTGTATCTTTCAGCCTGTGGATAACAATACACGATTTATTTTGAATTCTGCGATCTCTGTAATATAATGGCTGGAGAATTCAATTTGGAAAAAGTTTTCAATAATTTGTACACAATAAAAAACTGTTTGGATATTTACAGTAGTTAGTCTGTAATAATAGACGTTGGGGTTTGAAGGGTTCTGAGTGGCTGCTTGTGTGGAGAGGCCGCTGTCACAATATTCTTTGGCTCCCCCGGCTGTCTGGCTCACTCTGAACTACAGTCTTGTTTTGAAAACACATGACCCGGCTATAGGCTATACCTTATGTGCGCGTGGGTGCATTTAGCCACAACCAAAAAAAATCACACCCCACGAACCCATTCGCGCGCGCACACTCACACACACGCGCGCGAGACAATTTCAAGTACTTGCGTCACCTGTACGCGAATAATACTGGTATTTCACACTATTATAACAGTACTCTTGTGAAATTAGTACAGTGATGTAGTTTCTTGGGCAACATGTAGGGTGGCAAGATTCCCTCTTACACGACATCAAACAAGAAACTGTACCCCCTACAGAGCTGCTGCGCTCGACATCAGCGCTAACTAGCGGCACTTAGAGACAATTGCCAATATGTTACTTGTCACACGCATTACCTATTGATTGAGGGGAACAAAATTTAACACTAACGTACGATACAACCCGTACTGGTGTGTTTGTGTGTGTGCTTACTGGGATACGGAATAACAACAGTTAAACTTAGACACGTCCTGAACCAAAAAAAAACAATATTACCTTTAACAGAATATTACCATAAATAGTACCTTTAAACTTACACAGCTGTGTTTAATTTTTCTGAATATAAGAACATGATATAAATAAAGTTATTTATGTTATAATTTAGACAAACTAGAAATATTGGAAAGACGAATCATTAGGAAAATATTAGGCCAACGAAAAACTTCAGAAGGTTGGAAATTAAGAAGTATTATGAAATGTATCAGAGTATAGAAAATATAACAGAAACAATGAGGAAAAAAGACTATTATTTTTTGGACATTTATATAGAATGCACGACAATAGGTTAATAAAGGAGATCTTCAAATATCTGTGGGGGGAGAACTCAACATCAAGTTGGATTAAAGAAGTCCAAAATAATTTTGAAAAATGTAATATAAACGCTGACGAAGCAATTGAAAGAGACATTTTTCGGGCAAAAGTGTTAAAAATGGAAGGATTCCAGGGTAGGAGAGAGAAAAACACAGGTTCAAAGTGGACTGAAGACAGGAAGAAGAGACAGCGAAAAGATGAAAGAATATTGGAGAAAAAGAAAAAACAAGGAATAAAGAATTGAAATTGGCATGTGGTCCTCAGATGGCCGATACAAAAAAAAAGTTATTTATGAATACGGAAAACATGTGAGAAATGCGTAAAAATATAAGCCACGTTGCTGAAAAGAAATTTTACTAAAATCTTTAAGCAGTGGGGGGTGGGGTCCCGCTGAAGCACTCTCCACACATCATGCATTTTTTTCACTAACAAGTTTTGAGCTTAATGTTCCTTAGTGTACTTGTAACAGATTGAAAAATAAGGTTAACAAATCTTTAAGCTGGGGACAAATGATTGAAAACTGAAAAGTCAGGAAAGCTGCAATAATAATGAAACTGTATTCTAAAATAAAATAAACAAATTATAGCCTATTGACGAATGTCATCGATGGTAAGACATATTGCATGAGAAGTTAAGTAGTGGAATAATGATGTAAAATAAGGTAGTTATGATTGGCAATTTCAGGATTTGCGATAGGCCTGTGATATAATGATTATTAAAATTGGTATTGTGTAGAAACAGGATTATCCAAGTAAAGCACAACTGACGGTAGTCATAAAACAAATTCTTATCTGAAAATGTAACTGATTTTTTGTGAAGATTTTTCGACGTCGTTGGTATGAATAATGACTAAAATTAACAATAATGGTCAAGTCTTTATTTTTTGAAGTGTGAACTCGCGGACTAAGACAAACTCGAAAATAACGTGAAGGCGAGGGGCAGCAATCTAAGGATGTGAAGAATTTAAAGTGAGGTGTCCACAAGCGTGATTGTTAATTATGACGGAAGTACGATTTATCATCATCTTCACAACACGGCACACTCAAGGTGCTGCCCGTTCCGTCTTCAAAGATTCTCCATCCATCTCTACCCACACACCTGTGTCTTATAGATTTATATTTCCAGACTTGTTTAGCCAGTCTAGAATCTGACATTCTTTCAAAGTGTCCTTTCCACCGTTGTTTGTAATCTTCTAATTTTCTATTCAAGTTAAAAATATGTAACTTTTCTCTTATGGCCTCATTCTTTATATGGTCGAGTTTAGAACACATTTAGAACTTCTCTTAAGAACGCCATTTCCGAGGCCTGTATTTTATTGTCTTGTTTCTTGGTTGTTGTCCACAATTCACAACCATAGGACAGTACAGGGACTGCCACAACTTTGTAAAACTTTCATTTTGTATTTCGACGTACCTTGTTTCTAAAAATACGGTCGATTGTCCCACAAATCATCTTGAACTTACCTAATTTAACATCAATATCATAGTTCCAGTCATGGCCAATATCATTTCCCAAATAATATTGGCTCGCTTGTTCTGGAATTCGATAATTAATTATTATTTTTGTTCTTATTGGTTTCTTGCTTCGAAAGGCCGTTTACCTTTGTTTTTATAGTATAGACTTTCATATTGTATTGTTTGAAAATCTGATGAACCTAAAAAAAGATTTTTGTAAATCAGATTCTGCATTTTGAATTACTAGCAAGTCGCCAGCAAACAACAGCACATTCAAATATCTGTCTCGTGATATCTTAATACCAGATAACTTAACCAGGTATACCAGATATCTTAATTCCATTTCCTTACTAGATCGTCAATATAAATGTTAAAAAGTGTAGGTGATATATTGCACCATTGTCTAACACCTCGATTGACAGATATCTGTTCAGATATCCTACAATTATTTTTAACAGCTATTCTTGTTCCGTTATAATAGGCCTTGTATAGTTCTTATAAATTGTAGTGGGTATCCCCGTTCCTTTAATATTTGCCACACGAGATTTCAAAGTCAACGAAAATTGTATGCGTTTCTTTATTGAACTCACGATGCTTTTCAATCATGTGTGTAGGCCTAATAATAATAAAAGCATTGTCTATACAAGTCGTTTCTGTAACCGTTTAAGCTATTTCTGTAGCCGTTTTGGCCCTTCAAAATAAGATCCTCGGAAATAGTCTGCTGATGGTATATCCTTGCATGTATTTTGTATCCAGTATCAACAAAACATATTCCCCTATAGTAATTACAGTCATTCCGTTTTCCTTTCTTAAAAATAGACACCACCCGGGCAGTTAATCAATCTTGTGGGACCTGTTGTCTTTTCCAATACGCATTATAGAAATGTAATAATCTAAGTTTAAGCAAGACACCCTCAAACTTCAACAATTCTGCGTTCAGTCCATCCTTTCCTGCTGCTTTTCGATTTTACTTCCATGTTCCATAAGGAAATGGAAGTATGGTGATGGCGAAAAAAATCGTGTTCGAGATAATTGCAGATTCTGATTGTACTACCCTCAAAACATGAAAAAAAGTCATTTTTCGAAAAGTGTGTGTGTGTGTGTGTGTGTGTCTGTGTGTCTGTCTGTGTGTCGATTTTTTCTATGGCAAACGATAAGAGCCGCAAATTCAAACAGAATCAAATAATTTTTTGCATACAGTCCTGAATTATAGAGTTCTCAAGACCTATTGATTTTGGTGAAGATCGGTTAAGGGACATGGATAGTTTACCTGCCAACTTTAATGTTTTAACAAGAGTAATTGTTTCTATGACGAACGATAACTGCCGCACATTCAAACAGAATCAAATAATGTTTTGCAATCATCCCTGAATTGTAGAGGACCCAAGACCTATTGATTTTGGTGAGATCGGTTACGGGGAAAGGGTAGTTTACCTGAAACATTTTTTGTTGTAACAAGAGTAAAGTACTTAATTTTGATAAATAAAGGATCCTGATAAGAAGATCTTAATAATCCACTGTAGAAACGTAGATGAAATATCTATAAATGAAGAGGCTAGTTGAACGGGGTGGGGGTAATTTTCTATAAATGAAAATTATAGTTGAATGAGGAGGGGATAATTTTTATATGTGTACTACGTTATCGGCAACAAAGTAGTAGTTTGTTGTTAAAATTCCTTCACGGGCTGTTTGGCCGTAGTCCAATGTTTTCTGCAAAACCAGACGTTTCGGCAGTGCCGTCGACTGCCATCATCAGTGAAAATCGAGTGCGATAACGTGTGGTGGTATACGTTAGTGACCAGAGTACTGTGGTTAAAGCTGAAGCAATAAGTGGAAAGAAGTAGTTTCTATGGAAACATTTCATTTCGTAAATGATTTTAAATATAAATCTTAGAACATGGAAGTCATGTATGGTTCTCCATACCGAATTTTAGTTCTCTCAAGAGCTAGTTCCAAGGGCTTCTTCAAGCTCATCCGTTGTTATTAAGTCTCCCTCATAGGTATCTGAGTTATTGGTTCCTATATTACTATGCTCGGATTTCACGTTATGATTAGACCAGAGAGCTTTATAATGACCTATTAATTTATGTTCGAGAATGATGTTTAAATTTGGTGTTTCATTTTAATTTTTATTCATGCCTTTTAGTATTTTGTAGGTTGTCTTCTATTTACAGTTCAATGCTCCCTATAAACTGACTCCATGATAAATCCTTAGTTCTGTTTCTTTTTTCTTTATATATGTCTAGAAGTATGATTGTCTAAAAATAAACTATCATACAGACGAGAAACAATCGTATACGTAGGCTTTCTGACGGTAACAATTAGCAGTCTGTTTTATAAAACCGTTTTTACTTCCATATTCCTTAAGGAATGGAAGTATGGTGATGGCAAAAAAAATCGTGTTCGAGATTATTGCAGATTCTGATTCTACTACACTCAAAACATGAAAAAAAGTCGTTTTCCGAAAAGTGTCTGTGTGTGTGTCTGTCTGTCTGTCTGTCTGTGTGTCTGTCTGTAGATTTTTTTCTATGGCAAACGATAACTGCCGAAAATTCAAACAGAATCAAATAATTTTTTGCATACAGCCCTGATTTGTAGAGTACTCAAGACCTATTGTTTTTGGTGAAGATCGGTTGAGGGAAAGGGGTAGTTTACCTGCAACGGTTTTTTTTTATCAATGGAAATTTTTTTTTTTTGCAAACGATAACAGCCGCAAATTCAAACATAATCAAATAATGTTTCGCATACAGCCCTGAATTGTAGAGTTCTCAAGATCTATTGTTTTTGGTGAAGATCGGTTAAGGGAAAGGGGTAGTTTACCTGTAACGTTTTATGTTTTAACAAGGGTATTTCTTATAACAAACGATAACAGCCGCAAATTCAAACAGAATCAAACGATTATTTGCATACAGCCCTAAATTGTAGAGTTCTCAAGACCTATTGTTTTTGGTGAAGATCGGTTGAGGGAAAGGGGTAGTTTACCTGCAACGTTTTTTTAACAAGGGTATTTTCTATGGCAAACGATAACAGCCGTAAATTCAAACAGAATCAAATAATGTTTTGCATACAGCCCTAATTTGTAGAGTACTCAAGACCTATTGTTTTTGGTGAAGATCGGTTGAGGGAAAGGGGTAGTTTACCTGCAACGTTTTTTTATCAAGCGTATTTTCTATGGCAAACGATAACAGCCGCAAATTGAAACAGAATCAAATAATTTTTTGCATACGTCCCTGAATTGTAGAGGTCTCAATGACTTTCGATTTTGGTGAAGATCGGTTAAGGGGAAGGGGTAGTTTACCTGCAACCTTTTACGTTTTAACAAGAGTAAAGTACTTGAAAATTTATTTAAACTTTTTGAAATAATGGTAATTGTTAAAAATAAAATAATTTTGTTGCCAGGCAATAAAATTATAATTTTTTCATTTTAATGTAATATAATATTTTTCATTTAATACAGCAATAAAAAGGCAGGTAAGACACAGCCTGGCTGTTTGGCTGAAAATGATTTTAAATATAAATCTTAGAATATGGAAGTCATGTATGGTTCTCCATACCGATATTTATATTCTTACTTGCACAAATAACACACTGTATAAAAATATTTATTGTTACTAGCTCCTCTTCTAAAAGTTCTCCAGCGAGACAACTTCGTGTCAGTTGGCCAACACTTTTCCGTCTTCTGATATAAAGATCTTGCACAAGTGGCTACTGGAGAGGAGTGTAGGTCTTGGATAACCTCTCCTACGGAGATCTAGACATAACATCTGGTTTGTAACTTACCATAGCCCGTCAGGTATTGCTCGACGAATAATGGCACTTTGAAAATGTAACTGAAAGTAATTTCGTTTCTGCATTTTGAATAACGGCAATGCAGTGTATTTGCTGGCGGTGCCTCATAATTCTCTGCCGCATATTAAACGGCCTAATAATAATCTGTAAAAAACTATTTTTTTTTAATGAACTTTTTTATTTGCTACCGAGTTACCAATATAAACCTTTCAAGTTAATCTACTTATGTTTTCTTATTCTATTTTTCTCTAGGTGAGTTAACAATCATTATTGATTCCTAAGTACTGCGTATATGATATTTTAGAAATTTCTATGATAATTATATAAACTGGCAGACATTGCTCTTTTCTTAATGTAAAAATGACATGTTGTGATTAGAGTCATTGATGTATTAAAAATTAATGTTTTTAGTATTATTCTTTTAATATTTCGAATCTTCGTCAGGCCGAGGGGGAATTGAAACGTTGCCGACAAGATGCAACCGACCACGGCCTAACAGCCCGGGTTTAGATAACATTGGCACCGGTGCGGCCGTGCAAGCTGTAAGCCTACACAAAAGTTAGATTCATTAAATCCTTCCAGCCATTGTTCTAACTGAAAGACTCTGGATATTTGATTATGCTATTACTGGGCTTCATGAATAGTCATGATTATGCTGTCGGCAGATGAACCTGTTACAGTAACAGTCTAATCAGTTAAAGGGAGGTCGGACGTGAAGATAAAGTATAAGATGAGCCCAGGACACTAAAATGGGGCTTGGAGTTCCTCCCGGGAGGAGGGACTCCGGATTGATGGGGTAGAAATTAGATATTCTACCTCATTAATATTGCACTTTTATTCTAATAAATATCTAATTCTCATTTGATCTTAAAATATCTAAATCGTATAATTTTAAAGGAATATAATGTACGCTGTAGACGGAGAATTTTTGTTTTTATACAACAGGCCACGTGTGACACTTTACTAAACGCTAAAACAGGGGTCTCCAAACTTTTTCACTTGAGGGCCGAATTGAAAAATCTTGGAAGTCAGGCGGGCCAACAACACACACACACACATATATTGTAAACTTATTTTTTTTAAGTTTACGGAGTAATCAAGTCAATAAAATAGGTAGGTAAATAAAACTTAAGCAGACTTATCCAAAGAAAACAAATTCATTTATTCAAAATAATGTAAATAAACGTAAGGAAAAAATAACATTAAAAGATATTTCTTATGTATTATTCTTTAGCTTTCTTATGTACGTATGGGATATGTTGAGTTGCTTCTGACATATAGGCTAATGTCTGTCCATTTTGGGTCAAATGTTGATGCTCCTATCACTAGAATGGATTTCAAGTGTTCGTCTGAGAAGTTAGCTCTGTACTTTGATTTTACAAAGTTCATTTTTGAAAAAACGTTTGTTCGCAGACATAGGTCGATCCAAACATTACACGGGGGGGAGTTAAGAGCCGAGCGCACGGGAGGAATAGGAATCTTCGCTTTAGGTTGATGTTAGTGAAAAGCGTGATTAATTCAAGGCAGCCAGACGAACAAGCACATTAATCACGTAAATGTTTTAAACTTTTACAAAATATTATAACATTTTACTGAACTTATTTCTTGTTTAGTTATTTAGTAAAATATTATAATATTTGAAGTATTTTGACGATATATTTAAAAACTGCAAGCAGCATCGGCCCGGTTGCCGCGGGTCGAACAATGACCCTTCGCGGCCCGTAGTTTGGAGATCCCTGCGCTAGAACGTCACTGAACAATATTTTTCATTTTCAACTTTACGTGTGGTGCTCCACTATGGTACTGTTGGATAGTTCAACGATTCTGAAAAAGTCAAATTTGAACGGGATTAGCTAATACAGTAGAGAAGTGATCTTCTTGTAGTTCAGAGATGGAGAATAATAAGTTTTTAGGAAACTATATAAAGCACGGCCTATATGAAGTATCGTTAGTAAATTCTTCTCCAGATAAAATGAGGATTATTCAGTCATTTCTGACACTTCAGACCAGTATTGTAGTCTGAGCGCGGCGTTTAATGTATAAGTCAACATCGGAAAACCTTTTGCTGAAAGTTATTTCAATGTTTCAGAGGGTATCTGTTCTACCCATGGCGCTTTCTTGATGTTCATGAGTAGCACTCTTTTCTTATTTCGTTAGGTTTAAGCAGTTATCTAAATAGTCGTTTTCCAAGTTGTTCTGGCTGTCTTGGTCTTGAGAACTGTTAAAACGAATGAGCCAGATATAACGCAACAAGGCCTTACTTCAATGGCTCTTACTCCATGGCTTTTTGTTAGGTGTTTCTGTACGTATCAAGCGAGTTATTGTCATGGATTTTCTTGAAGATTCAATTTATCCAATAGAGTTATCATGGCTTGTCATGTATTCTAAGAAGCTACTGTCGGTTTTGTTAGTGATAATCTGACATCAGTGATTAGATGATTGTATTTAGTTTTGTCTATAGGAAAGCGACTTCTGTGCCAGTTAGCCTTAACCTTTCTTTTTTCAGCAATACGTTTTTTTACTTCTGGGTGTTGTAGCGTGACAGATGTATGCATAATATTGAATGGCAATTGATCATTAGAATAATGAAGTTATAATATTTAAATTTGGAAGAAAGCACTAAGTTTAATATAAAAAGATTAATTCATAGCAACTGTGGAAAGAAATCATTATTATAAAGAAAATACAAGTTCAAATAGAAGGAGTTACTAGCGATGAGTCATCCAAAACCAGTCTCATAACCAAAGGTTTTCAAGGTATAACCCAGGAAGGTAAAAAAAAGTAAATAACCAAGCAGTACACAATATGACCAAACCCACAACGAGGGAGAATAAATAGAATAGAAACCCTAAAATAAGCCAAGATCAAACAATACAGGTTGTGTATTTCTGAAATAAAGAAGAAGATGGAGAAGATCCCAAGAAACCTGATGGCATCAAGAAGAAGATGGAGAAGATACCAGTCCCAGAAGGCAGGAGAAAAGAAGACTGATGAAAGAAGAAGAAGGCAGCATCCTGAAGAAGATGTCATGCTCTTATAAAAGACACCCAAATCCCTATATCCCCAAAATAAATATCTAAAAACAAAAGTATAACGAAATAAAAACCACATGTATATAAATTTAAGAGAGAGAAGTGTATAAAGTAAAAGTTGCCTGTGAACCAAGATGAAACAATAATATAGTACCCATGGAACAAATCTCCATTGAAAAAACGCTAACCAATTTATTATGTTAATAAGACTATACGACCATTTAGCATTAACATAATATATAAGTGCAAAGTGAACCAGTGATAGTTTTGGGTAGTATAAAAAATGAACCTTGTGTTTCATTCTTGGCAATCACAAACATTGAATGCAATGAAATATGCATTTTTCAGTGACTTGAAATGTGTACTGTGACAATATGTTGTTCATAAGACATGAATCTGTTTAAAATAACATTTTTGTTTTACATGAAAAAAGAAAAACAGATTTCATAGTGCTTTTTGAACGGTTCATACTATTTATTTGTTAATGACAGGGTACAATTCCCCAAAGACAATGTATAAAAGACGGTATAAAAACTGTAGAATCCTACTTATAATAATAGTTAGAAATAAGAATATAAATATAAGGTTTTTATGTATATAGTACAAGAATGTTTAAAAATGTTTTAGATATAAGGCCATTTGTTTGGGTCTGATACAACTAACATCAGAACTATAAAAATAGTTACCACTTGTAAATAGTAGAGAGTAAGTAAGATGTTAGTTAGTAAAAAAACCTTTTTTGTAAACCATATTTCCATGTTGGAAATGGGGATTTTGTTGCAAAATGTCTGACTTGAAGACAACCATTTATTTAAAAAAAAAAAAATTCTTTATTTGTTTTAACTATTATTTGTGTTGTAACCAATACTAATTGTTTTTGTGTAATTTGAAAACATGTTTAATTTATAATACTATATGTAAAAGTCAGAGAGGGTATCACACATCATATATTGTTTGTAAAATATTTTGTAAGAAAAATTGTTAAAAAATCATAGGCCAAAAGAATGGAAACCAAACTTCATCAAAACAGAGAAATTGCTCATTTAAATGCAAATAAACAAAAGGGGTTTAGACAAAATAAACTTGAGATCAAGCCATATAATTGCACATACCATTTAGAAAGATTTTAATAAATTATATTCAGAATTATAAATAAAAATGAAAATGACTAAACTCAGAAATTTGGACATGGGAGTCATATATTTCAGAATAATGTTTCAGAATACAACTAATTCAATTAATTACCAGAAAATCAGGGAATATAAACCTTTTAATACAATATAGGATTATTAATATTATATATAACTGATAAAATGGCTGAATTTATATAATGACAGGAAGTAAATTTTGATGTTTTGACTTTTCAGAGTATACCAAACTGAAAGTGAAATTACTATTTTTTGGACAGAAAACACTATAAAACGGCATTATTTAATCTGAAAATAAGCTGAATGAACTGAAAGATTAATTTAAATCACATCTAGTGAATAAAATTGACAAATAACCAAAGTTTAGGCATTCATATAGTGAAATAGTAAAGTGTACACAGGATGTGAAAATATTTTTGAACAATGTTAAGGATAATATTATATAGGCTAAGAGTTTAATTGAAACTGGAGGAAACAGTTAGTTAATTATTGGTATTTGAACGGTTAACATGACATACGTTTGGTAACGTGCATAACCTAACCTATAATAGTCATACAAAGCGAATGTATAGTACGTTATTGTGAAATCGCGAGTGACTTGTAGAATACTTCTAAAAACTATCATATTATAACAGAAACAATCAAGAAACACTCCATAACACAGAACAATACATATCTACTCCGAAAAACACCACAAAACACAAGAAAACTGTGTAATACATTAACCCAAATTAGTGACGGAATCGGGGAAAGTGTTTGAACTAATAATTATACGGATACACTAAATACAACTCAGAAACAGTACACCAATCACTACACAACATTTAACAAGAGATTTGCGGACACAAGAACAGGAATATTGCCAGAAAATACATTATTTGGAACACTGCAGGAACGAGCAACATTTTGATCAACTTGACGGCGGCCATTTGCTTTGACGATCCCAGTGCCTTCCTCCTAGTTCGATACAGCTGTTTGGTGAAAACAATTATTATATTTACAAATTATTATTCAATGTCTGTGTTTATTAATAACTATTAATTTGATTGTAACGTTATACTTTTTAAATATTAGCCCGATTTCTCTGACTTTGATAATAACTGGCTGTTTAAAGAACCCTATTTAATTTTTATATCATATACTTGTAACTTTTTTCGATATCCTGAGAATCGATACTAATCGATAAGAGTCAATATTGCTATTAATTAATAAAACATTAATACTTTTCAATACTTATTAGTTCTTTATTTCTTCAATAATACTAATTACCAATAATATAATTCTAATTGATAATCTATAAGGACTTTACCACCCGTAAGTGAAGATAACCTAAAAAATAAAAAGGTAAACAAGTATCGATTGGTTTGAAGACAGTCTTATGAGTGGTGATAGCTTATTTAAAATATACTAAAACTTTAATAAAAATTTTCAGAAGAGCATTACACTGTTTAAAACTTCACAGCCCTATATTAATTAATTGATCCTAATTAATTAATTAATAAAATTAAAAAAATTTTTTTTAATTATTTTTTTTTTTGTAAACATAATTTTTTTTTTAATTTCCTTCAAAACAATAAATTTTGTTTTGAAACTTTCGGCGAAGCTGAACATATATATTCCTTCATCAACTTTACGCTACTCGACCGGTCTTGCTACCATTGGGACTCGACCAGCTGGGAAACTTAAGGAAGTGTTTCAGGCCAGTAAGACGTCGAGAGCCACACCAATTACACACCAATTTAAGAACACACACATCAATCAATTATCTTAAATTATATTATTACAAATTGGTTAGCCCAAACAGTGGGGTTTGATTACATCGGAGTCTAACATACTTCACAATCTCTTATATCATCAACACACACTAACACATCTATTTATTATTTTATTACAGTGTTAATATTTTCATTCGTTTTCTAAACGTTTAAAACAGTTTTCAAAGAAACTTAGACAAGAGTGGCTTCAGGCAATAAAAAGTAACAAGTAACAAAAGTAATCGATAGTTTTAGATTTTGGGGGACATTTTCTGTTAGGGTGTTGTCAACAGTTAGGCCTACTGACTGGTAATTGTTTGAATAAGAGTTGCAAATTGCAGAGTAATGAATCAGTGGAGTAGAGCTCAACAAGCTTAGCTTTTAATGTAACATTTAGAAAAAACAGTGACCGTGCTAACGCTGCTTGGGCGTTTTTTTAGTCTCAGTGGGCATAGCGTATTTTCATCTAAATATGCAGTTATATTATAGCTAATGAACGTTGAAGCTATGGGAAGTGCGCTGAAGGTCTAGGAGCATTCGAACACACACAAAATACGGAGTGCAAAATATTGTAATGCACTGCCCAAAACGTTCTGTGAGATGAATTTCTTCAGTAGTGGGGATCTCAAGCCGTAGTGTACTACAGCCGTAGTACGCAATTGTGCGTAAAGAATCTTATGTTATAGTTTAACTTACAACTGTACAAGATACAGATTGCGCAGAAGATAAAATGATTACGAACAGCGAGTGAATCTCTGTGCGGAGCTTTTGGGAATAATGCAAGACATGGAAGTGGATAGGTGGAGTGGCCTACTTTCACTTTAGTGATTTTGCGAATACACGAAACCGTCATTACTTATCAGAGGACAATACATGACAACTGCATCAATGACGTCACAAACTATAGGACTACACTCTTCTGTGGGAATAATCCCTTACTTGTCGAAGATGAGCAAGAAGAATAGACACTTGTAACATCTCGCAGACATGCTGACAGGATGGATACATACGTCGCATCTAAACCTGCATGCTTCTCCACTACAGATGAGCCACCTTGGTTTCACCGAGACGGCGCTGTCACACTGTGCTAGAATTTCAATGGTAGCCGTGCACCGACTTTTTAGAAACCACATCATCATATCCGAGAATGATGACAGCTTGTGGCTCCCATATCACCAGACAAGGTGTACTTATGCAACGTGTCTACACACCATTGCTGAGTTCAAAAACAATATCCGTACGGAAAGCCGAAACGTTCGTATCGTGATGTTAGAACGTTTCTAGCCAGACCGTGCGTGTGTGATCGTCAAAATGGTGTTTGAAATATGACCGTTTTGGGCTACGAGTGCACAGACAGGCTGTTGCCTGTTGTAGGTGTACCGTTTCTGTGTTATACTGGCATGATGCAATAACGCAATATAAAAATATTCCGTAATACTTGCTTGCACTAAAGTCTGCATGTTTCACAAATGGCACTGTATGTATTTGCAATTTTTTATAATTAAAAGATGTATCAGTTTTGTTTACATTAAAAAACGCCAATTGTTGACTCTCTCTGTATACTGCTAGGCATACTCGCAGCCCTCCGCACTACTAAGAATAAAAGTAGAATACAGCACTGCAACAGAAATAGTAAGCGAGACAATAACCTTTTGTAGGTACGGTAATCAAAACGATTAAAATAACATTTATGAAAAATTAAGAGAATAGGGCCTAGATCTTACAGATGCATCAAGAGTAATCAACAAAAGCTGTAACGAGTCTGTTATGTGATATAGAGGGCGCAAAGAATATTTCTAGTTAATAGTCAACAGTAAACGACTGTTTGACATTGTCACACCCTAGTCTTTAGTAGCATAATTCTTCTTGGTCTTGGTAGCATAATTCTATCAAGTTCTACCGATACCAACACTTTAGCACCATCATTTTAAAAAAGTGTTAAGCCTGAGACAAACGTGAGTGTACATAGTACCTTGGGCCTAGATTGGAAAGTATTGTGGTGGTATTACGTCAAGGCAAGGTTTGTAACGCAGGTAATTAATTGACAGGTCGTGAGAAGGCGATCATCATGACCGCGTCATTACGTTTCACGGCCCGCCATTGTAGTTTTACAAGCAAATTGAATTTCAATGGTACGTTTGAGGTGTTACTTTTTATTCGCCAAGAGCTTGGATTACATTGTGTACTCTGTGTGTGTGTGTGTGTGTGTGTGTGTGTGTGGTACTCGGGTTACATGATTCACCAGTCAAGTCTGACTGTTTAACATTTTTCTAAGAAATGACAAATTTCTATATGAGTACACAGACAGGCCTGTTGTACCTGTTGTAGGTGTATTGTTTTTATTTATAGAGATATGATGCAATAATGTTTTATACAAATGTTGCGCAATACTTGTGTAGATTAAATTTGTAACTTTTCTGTTATAGTACTTGTGGGCTCTACATTTATACAGAAACCAATCCTTCATATTTTCCTGGTTGAGCTCATTAGTCAACTTATCTTAGCCATCACGATTAAGTGAACACTACTCTTCTGCAAATCAAAGATTTAAAATATATATTCCAACAATTTCAGTCCCTCTGTTTTCCCAATTTAATGATCTCATCACGTCTTCCAAGAGTGCTGAGAACAGTTTGGTGACAGACTGTCTCTGCTGTAGGCCTACATATAACTGCATCGGCGCTTTAGTTGATACGTTTTTATTGACTGATTTCACCTGTTGAGTTGTATATTTCAGCCAGACATTGCAAATATTCATTTCCTGCACATTGTTCTTCTAACGCCTTATTATAGTTTTTGGGTAGACTGAAACTCATGATCGTCTATGATAAGTTTTTTATGTAGAGTTAAAAGCTTTCTTATAACCCAACGGGTCACTTACGGTTTTGGAAGAGGGCGGTCGCAATGTCTTGCGCTCACTTTGCATGAAATAAAAGGAAATTAACGAAAATGAGTGAGAAAAGCAAGAGAGCGAATTATTTATTTTCAGTAATTCTGATTTTTTTGTGTAATTCCTTCGTGCTGTATAGATTTTCTAACATCGGTTGCTGAATGTCCATTTACTCAGGTGTCAGCAAAAAAATGCAAAGTTATCACTAGCTAAACCGTTGACTTTCAACGTGGATGCAATGTCCTTTCCTTTTGAAAGTGGTTAAGTTGAAAGGAGGATCTTAGTAGGCGAGGTGCTCAGCAATTCTGTGATTGTTTTGAGAGTATGATTGCTACTTTAAACCAGTGGCTACACGGATGGAGAGCAGCGAGCATACCTCCAGGCCGTGTATCATTGCTGGCTCCAGAGCGACTCCAGTAAACGTCTAGCGGTGGTTGGTCCAAACCTGCTCGTGTACTCCGAGACCGATTGCCTCTTGAAACAAAGCTACGGACACCTGAAACGAGACACTTCTGCTCACGGGTCACTATCTGTTAGGACCGTCAGTAAAGGCAGATTTGTTGTTTAATGTTTTGACTGTTTTTACATGTCTGTTGGTACTAGTTCCTTCAGGAGAAGGACCCTATTTAAGAGACAATGAATTCTTAATTCGTGACTAACGCTAGCTACCTTTATTTACTGAGTCGGTGCCTTTATTTTTATTTATTTATTTTTTTTTAGCGAAGGTTTTATTCAATCGTGTAGTGGATATACTGTATACTTTGTTAGACAAAAGAGGAAACATTTTTTGCTGATCGTCTTTTCTGGACAGATCCTTTCTCTCCGTCGCTCCGACTACACAACTTAAACTTATAGGCCTTATATATTACGTCTCTCTAATTGTGTTACGTATTGTATTATGAATATATTTTATTATTTTATGTTATATTTTATTATTATAGTTGTGAATTTATTATATTGTATATAACTTTTACACACACGCGCGCGCGCACACACACACACACACACAGTGTATATAGGCCTATATATATTATTATTTTATAATATAGTTATATTATATAGTTATATTTTATTAATTGTTAACTACATATTATAAATTTCAGTATAATGTAATAAATGTTACCATAGAATTTAAAAATTTTATGAACTATATATTAAGTAATATTATTTTAAAGTACTATTAAGATGTATTTTTTAATTGTTTTTTAATTGCGACATGTTTCAGTGTACATCATAAGGCTTGAAACATGTTCTCGTAAGAAAATACTGTGTTTGCCAATTACATGTCGAGAAACAGAACTACAGGTATACAAACAAACAAATTATTACATAGCGGACGAGCCCTTTACACGTCTCCAGTATTTTCAAGTCCACCCGACTGTTACCTGTTACTTTAAAAACTGAGATTTCTAACAAAACGAATAACAATAGGTATAAATAAATAGTACAGCTTAAAATAACAAGTAAATTTTAAAAACTGGAAACTGAAACATATGATACTTTAATTTCTATTTATTATATTTTTTTTGTTAGCTTGGATGCACAAATAGAACTAAGTTTTATTCAGTTTAATACTACTTTATTCTAGGAATACCAATTCAGGGAAAGAGAATTCAAATGTTACCAGTTTGCTGAAGATGTAGCTTTATTTACACAAAAGAAGGGAGGTTTAGAAAAAGTATTTAAAGGTATTAAAAGATGTTAGGAAAAGACTTTGCAGAAGCACTGAGACCCGCTACCAAGCTGTAGGCATCAAGCAACGGGCAGTCATCGGGATCTCCCCGGACGCTGCAACCACTGGGGCACGCATGAATCTGTGCCCCTGCATCTGGCATCTAGCGAAAAGAATTTGCCTTCAAATGGACAAGAGCAAAACAAAAGACAGTAATTCTCTAATACGAAAGTACGGATTTTTCTTATTATTATTCCAATCCTCTTCTATCGCAAGATGTAAAGTTTGAACAAAGGTCTCGCCACCGTGGTGTCTGCATAGCCAGGGCCTTGGCTTCATTCCACAGCACTCTCAGTCCCTGCAGAGAGCATCTAACATTGTCCTCCCAAGTCACTCTTCTCCGACCCCTGGATCTTCTCCCAGCAATTCTTGCCTCATACAGTTGTTTTGGATGTCTATCCTCTTCCATACAATGACCTGTGTTTTCTTCCATACAAGAAAACCAGAGCAACTGTGTTTTCTTAATTTGATCTTTCAAAGGTTCTGTCTTAAGACTCGCTCTTATAGTAGTGTTTCTGACTAGATCTCTTCTTGTCTTTCCTTCAACCTTCCTAAGGTATCCCACCCCCATAGCTTGGAGAGAGTTTAAATGCTTCTCAGTTAGAGGCCATGTTTCAGCACCATAAGTAAGAACTGGCGCGTACGTATTTTTGAAAATGGTCATCTTATCTTTCCTCGAAATTTCTGCCTTACCACTGAACTTGGTCTTTAGTGCATGGTACTTAGTCTCAAGCCACTGCTTATTCTTGAATTAATTTCTTCATTGATTCTACCATCTGAGGTTATTATAGAGCCTAAATATTTTAACTCTTGGACTTGTTCCAGTTGCTTCCCTTTGATGGTAATCCGGTGTTGAGGTGGCTCTCTGGCAACAATCATTGTCTTCGTCTTTGCCATACTTACTTTCAGTCCTCTTCGTTCCAGCTCCTTCACCCAAACATCAAGTTTCCTTTGGAGTCCCTCTTCTGTACATGAGAGTAAGGCTACATCATCTGCAAACGCAACAGCCCCAGCTCGAATCAGCTGAAGTCTCCAATTCCCGACATGGAATCCTCTAATTCTGGCCTTGCAGCTTTTTATTACATCATCCTTTGGTACAGTATTATGAAAACTAGTGGACTAAGAACATCACCTTGGCGGACTCCTGCCCAAGTTGAAAACTCCTGTGATGTTCTTATGGGATGGGATGATGTTATGTTGGGATGCTCTTACAAAGGAAGAGAAATTGGATTATCTGCAAAGGATGACAGAGGATCGATTGCCGAGAGCGGCACTGAACTATAAAGCCATTGGTGGAAGAGACGTGGGTCGTCCGAGGATGAGATGGGTGCCGGAACAGGTCTATGTAACTTAATCCTTGAAGAGAAGAAGAAGAAGAAGAAGAAGAAGAAGAAGAAGAAGAAGAAGAAGAAGATGAAGTTCTTATAAAACTTTTACATATATTGTAGACGCTTCGAATTCTTGTACTTAGTTATTCACTCACCCTTCTTTCTCTTAAAGCCACACATATTTCTTTTCTGGGAACGCATCAAAGGCCTTTTCCGAGTCTATAAAACAGATATGTACCTCTTTATTGTACTTTAGTGCTCTTTCTGTTATCTGCCTAATGGAAAATATAAGATCCGTAGTACTTCTATTAGGCCTGTAGCTACGTTTGCTCCTCCTCCAACTGGTCCTCAAGCCCCTCTTCTTAATCTGCTTTCTAATATGCTGCTGTAAATCTTACTAGGTACACTTAGCAGTGAGATTCCTCGATGATTTTGAAATTCTCTATTGTCTCCTTCCTTGTGAATTGGGACAGTACAAGATGTTTGCCATTCTTTCGGTATTTTCTTTTCTTTCCAGGTCAACCTTAAAACTTTCGGCAAAAGCTCCTCTCCTGTTGGTCCCATATACCTTTCCATTTCAAGGGTAATTCGATCTGGTCCTGCAGACTTCCGCCTTTAATCCTTTTTATGGCGTTCTTCAACTCTTTTTCTTCAATGTTCAATGTCGGATTGTCTTGAGTATCCACTACATCTTCTGCTCCCTCTAGCAGTTGTGAAAAATAATTCCTCTTCCTTGGTTAACAGTGTACGGATTCTTTAAATATTAAAGAATGGGAAGGATGACATACAGGAAGTGGATTAATTCACCTCCTTGGTAAGCATATCACAAGTGATGGACGACGCAGAATAGCTCAAGCCAAGAGGCGTTTTTCCAAGAAGAAAAATTCATTTCTGTTAATCGTTGGAGTAGCGGTTAGGAACAAATTCCTGAAGTGCTTTGTCTGAGGTTTCGTACTGTGTGGGTGCGGAACCTGGGCAATACAAAATGCTGACAGACGATCACTAGAAGCATTTCAAATGTGGTGCTATAAGAGAACGTTCAAAATAAAATGGTTGGACTACGTACGGGTTCTGGAAATAGCATGAGAAGGCAGAAGTTTGGGGGGAATATAATGAGAAGGTAGGTCAGTTTGGGACACCCAGGGTAAACGATTTTGGTTAGTGGATATGTACTGATAGACAGAACTGCAGGAGTAGACACAGGTGCATAATGTATAGCCTAAGTGTGCATGGATACGCCGGCGGTCTGGTGATGAAGAGATCCAAGTGAGTGCTAGTGTAAACTTGTCATCACACGTAGCTGCTAATTACCACAGTTGTCGGCCGGCCAGGTGTCGCACACAATTAGCGGCCCGTGCATTACCGGCTGGGCTGGGGCTACACGCACGGCCGCTAGTAAATTACGTTCATTACTCTTACAATACGTTGTATGATGGAATCGCATTAGTGAAAAATATAGCGTAATTAAAGAAGGCAGTTATATATTTCCTGTTTAGCCAATCAGAAGTGAGTAATAGTTTCTTTGTGGTGCGCTGTCGGCCGCGGCCCTGGGAAAGCAACAATTGAGACGTAGGCGTAGTTTGGTTGGCTTTGCGGCATCAATCTCGGCACTTGCATCGTTAGCGTCCGGCTACCTATACCTGTAACACATTACCCTTCCACACACACACACACACACACACACACACACACACACACACACACACACACACACACACACACACACACACACACACACACACACAGACTCGTAACCGATGAGGTATGTACAAACGTACGTATTCCTTACTTAAACACAAACTTACAAACACATATAATGATAAAGAAATTATAACTGCTGCTTGGCGCAGGTGGTTCCCGCTCACCGCAGAATTCGTTCTCCGGTTTGCAGTTTCAGATTAGAATATGCACTAATACAGATTAAAGCAGTACAGTATCAAAGGTTTTGGGTGGGTCATATCTGTAATAAGTTCCACAATACGTGTAGCCTACGTATCCGTTGACCTACGTAGGCCTAATTCCAGCGAGGTATGAAATACACAGATTAAAATATTTAACGTGAAGTGGTTACAGATTACCATGCAGCAAGCGCCACTGCGAAAGGCTGAAAGAAATAAGATAATTGAAAAACTGTATAATATTTGTAAATCTTTTAACATTATTCGTTTTATTAACACATTATGGAATTACATAATTTAATACTTAACAAGACTAAATCAAAAGAGCCAGTTTCATTTCTTATCTCCCTCGTTGTGTCAATTTGTGAAATAAAATAAAATCTTAACGTACATTCGTTTTTAAGTATATTTATATTATATTATTAGAATATACTTCTATTATTTTTTTATATTATTATAATATGATGACTGTGATTTCCAGTAGGTCGCGTTTCAACGTTAATGTTGTTGCCATTTTCAACTATCCTTTAATTAAAACTGATTAACTGTTTTTCAAATAATATTTTCATAAATGGAAATTCGTTAAAATTACAGTTTTTTTAGTTAATCATAATCATAAGGCCGCTGATTCAAAAATGAAGCCAATGTAATTGTATGAAACCCATTCTAGAAATACTAGACTTAGAAATAGAAATAGAAATAGGTTCAACTTAAATTGTTGTAACAAAATAAATAATTTAAAACATATTTAATTTAAGGATAGATATAGGCCTAGATCCTTAAATAAGGAAACGTTCTCATTGTAAATATATATTATATTCAGTATATATAGTTTATTTTAACTATCATACATATCACATACGCGCGCGCGCACACACACACAATTATGAAATTTGAACGAAGGAATCCTCTCGAAAAGGTGATTGCGTTTCGTTTCACCCGTTTCTCCGCTAGCCGAGCAGGTGTGGCGTCTCACTCAAGACCGCACTCAAGTAGCTTCGAGACTGTTCTGGAGAGCACTTGAAATACGCATTATGCTGGCACGCCGTAGTAAGGATGAAAAGTTATTCTGGAACACTTGCGCTCCCTATATACCGTAATCAACATCGCATGGCTTCGTCAGTTTAGTTACGTTGAGCGATTTCTTAGTGCGGATCGAGTGGTTGTTGAAGATTAGTGGAAAATATTTACTGTGTTATAATTAGTGTGGAACTCTGTTACTTGACATTATTATTACGTGTTGGCAAATTTAACTTGAATTATTGTACGTTAGTAGGCTACCTTGTTGATTACAAACTGTTATTTGTGAATAATTAAAGCTTCATTGGTGTGTGTATTTGTGTCGAGACATACGACCATCAGTGAGACCGTCGTAACGATATACAGTACGTCACTGACAGCCCGCTGTTGAGCGAATTCGTTGCCAGTGATGATTATGCTGCAGCCTGTCAAACATTCTGTCTAGTAAAGACTTAATTGAAGGTAAAGAATACTGAGTTCTAAAATAACTTATACTTGATGTACAATTCCAGGTTCTTGACACCTGAAAACCGAGACGGAATGTACCTTGCACCTAATGATAATGTGATGTGTGATGTATTTATAATATACACATACTTATTGTTTACTAATGGTACCTATAATCTCAATCTTCTATTGTGGTGTATTTATTGTTCATAACCTAAAGGTACCATATGATTTGCACCTAAAGGTACCTTGTACGTCATGGTGGCGTGCCTACAATTCCAGAATAGAAAAGAAAAGAAAACACTAGATTGTGAACTGGACAGACAAAGAAAACATCAGAGGCGATTGTAACGATTCTGCTTCCTACAGCTTTGTGGAATGGACATTGTTGTTTAAGGAATATATGAGCTCAAAGTTTAGAAGACTGAGAACCTGATTAAGAAAAGAAAATTGCAGAATTGGTTCATTAACAAATAGACGATTTTGAGTCCATGCAGCTTAGCACCCGACGCGTTCTGTTTTAACTGGCCTGAAGCCATCTCAGCATAACTCTGCTTAAACGGACTCTTGACGCTAACATCATCTAATCGATTTAGCCACATTTTCATCATCCCTCCCCTTGTGTTACAATTCACGCTAAGGCTTGATCTCTTCCAGACGCCTTCTCCAATGGTTCCGTTTTCCTCTACTTCCTTGGATTTCTTAGCCAGGTTGTTTTAACCAGACAGGGAGCTATCCTATCGTGGAACCCCCAATGTAGACAACCAGGTGCTTAAAGGTTTACCTCTCCAAGACCGGTTGCCTTCTGGTGAGCCCGGTCTGCCCGTATGGCGATGAAAGTGATAACAAGGAAAGGTAAGGATAGGTAAGGACATGGGATAATGGGTCGTTGTGGGATATTTTTCATTTTTGTCTGCCTTCTGGGCTGAGACCTATCCGGTATGGATGGCCCTACCAGTAACTACACTATCACCGGCATAGCCCTCAACTTTCACTGGAACACACAAACACCTACGCCCGCACGACGGACAGTGTTTCGATAAGGCGATGTCCTCTGAAGGGGGTAGCCACAGTTTGTTCCTGGGTATATCCTCACAATGAGCGGGATAACGGAACAACAAGCTGGTCGCCTGTCGTGCAGTACGCGACGAATCGATTGTGAAGTCTCTATTTCCTAATCATATGGATAAAATAGAAAAACCTGACCTACGACAGACTTATGTGACATCAACATGTTTATGTATGTGGTTGTATTTTAATATTTTAAGTAATACGAAAAATTATTGTAGCATCGGAATAAATAATTTAGCTCTTAATAACAAGAATTAAACTTTCACTCCGAGTCTTGAAAACTTACGCCCGAGGGTAAAGGAATTTACGCCCTACCATCTCTTAGGAATTCTTGTTAGCATTATCACAGGATTATTTGTAGTATTTTGTATATTTATTTTCGCAATATTATGTTTAGATTCTGAGGCTCAACAAGCGCTTCTACTTCAGTTTATTGTCTACATTCATTTTAGTTTCCCGGGCAGACCGGGCTCACCAGAAGGCAACCGGTCTTGGAGAGGTAAACCTTTAAGCACCTGGTTCTCTACCTTGGGGGTTCCACGATAGGCTAGCTCCCTGTCTGGTTAAAACAACCTGGCTAAGAAATCCAAGGAAGTAGAGGAAAACGGAACCATTGGAGAAGGCTTCTGGAAGAGATCAAGCCTTAGCGTGAATTGTAACAGAAGGGGAGGGATGATGAAAATGTGGCTAAATCCATGAGATGATGTTACACAATTTTTAGTTTATTCACGACCATATTCTCCTTTCAGATCGCGTGCCAATCGCCCGTTTTCTTCCTATTTTCCTTTTCCTATAAACTCATTTTCAATTTCTCTTTCAATAAGCCAATTAAACGTTTCATATATCCTATAAAATCTTAAAACATTCTACATAACTGGCTTCTCCTTCATTTGTGTTTTTTCTATCCCGTTCCTTTCTCGGAAGTATGTACTGAGTCTTTCCGTATTGTATTCTGCAGCTTCTTAAGTCGACATTGCAGAATTTTCTAAATAATTTGCTCCGTCCACGTGCCATAGAAATCCTTAGTGGTAGAGACCTATACCTATACACAATACAATCCTTGTATTCAATACATAACTCGTCATTAATCATTTGTTATAGTAATATCCATTGTGCCGGTGAGCAAAAATTTGTTTTAATTGAAAGCTGTTACTGCTATCAACATTTGTAATCTTATTTTCTTTGTACATACAGACAACTTTACCCATTATTGTGCTGCAAAAATACTTTACTTGTTCTGCTTTTATCAATGTTTGCTTCTTCTTTCGTAATGTTTAAACATTTTGAAATTATTTTTCACAATTTTTAGTTTTATTAAACAATTGAATAACTCATGGCAAATGAATATACTCCAACGTCAGCATTAAATAATATCAGTACTTACGTGGCATGACTGCTGAATACGTGTACGAAACTTAATCAGTTGGCTACACACGTGGACATGTGTTTTATAAACGCTTAGAAGTCGACATTCTTAAATTATGTGAATAAATATTACGGAAATTGATAAAATTGTAATTTTTATCATCTGTATCCCTTACAGCTATCTTTATTAATTAAATTATTACGTTTTCGTAAACTGCAGTTGTTTGATGTGATTCATTTTTTGCTAATGTCAGTGGAAGTTAATGTCGTTACCTTTCTCTCTCCCCCCCCCCTCTCTCTCTCTCTCTCTCTCTCTCTCTCTCTCTCTCTCTCTCTCTCTCTCTCTCTCTCTCTCTCTCTCTCTCTCTCATTCTCTGTATCTTTTAACTGCGCGAGCACATACGTTTAATGCAAACGTTTATACGCTTCATTTGGCTGAAAACATGAACGCTTTACCAGAATGGATGTGAAGTTATAACACACTGATAGTGCACGTTTTAAGTTCAAGATTTTTTTCTTTGAAAAAGTTAGTTTGGGGATATGTACATTATGTAACGTATACAAAATATGTATGTATTCATGTAACGTATGCTTATTACTGCTATAGTACTGTTGTACTCTCACTTTATATTTTTAGTGAAAAGTCTAAACAGGCAGAAGGCTAAAATGGGGCCATATTTTTCTCCATAAATTAGTCCTACTGTAGGCCTATATTTGATTTCCTACATTTTGTTTCAATATTTAGGGTCATTTAGTATTTCACATTGACTGAACTTTATATTTGAAAATGTTGTTTATGTGGAGAAAACTATTTTAATACTATCACTTACATACAGTTCATGCCGTATATTTTATAATAAGAATTAAATTAACAAAATTATGTCAGTGCAACCGAATTTCTATATTAAATTAATTAAAATAAATACAATGAACTTAATGTATATATATATAAAGTGTTGACAATAAAAATAAAAATTAAAACATCGACTGTCAGGTGATATTATCCGTCTGTGTGTCCAGCGGTAAGGAATGCACGGCTCAAGGTCTGATTATGAATAGAAAATGTTTCAAGTTATTCAGAAAACATTTACACCCCTAATAGGGTAGAGGAGGGAAGGATGTTGGTCTGTGTGTAACAATAGTATCGGTGTTGTGCCAGACGTTCTCATGCGCCGGTGATAATTTATTCACCTACTCAAGAAATGTTCATTGAATACGAATTTACTGGTATAGCCTTCATATTGGCCCCAATCAAGGTCTTGACTTGTAGTAATGAAAGGGAGTGAAAAGAAGTAACCAATCCAGTGACGTTTGAATCGACGTACCCAGCAACATAGTAACAATCCAGTAGCGAGAAGGAAAAAAAAAGAAAAAGAAAGAAAGAAAAAAGACGAAGAAATAATAATCATAATAATTCGTGATCCCGAGACAGCGGTAAATAATACATCGTTAGTGGATGAGTTTGTAGAAACGAAGCATTGTAGTGTACAGCCGATTATGGAAATTGGACGAGTCACCGCGTGGGTTGATATATTGTGTGTTATTTAGATACCTCGTGACTGACTGGACGGACGTTTCTGCACCCGGTAGCGCGCAAACAACGTCTTCATCAGTGCCGCTATTATCCCAACCCGAATGTATCGGAATTTAATAATTTTTATCAGTAAGATGTGTGTGTGACGACATCTGGTTTTGTTGATTCTACAGCCGTTGAGTGTTGTGTTGAACGTTAACCGTCGCGTCGCCTTGTCCCTGTATAAAATTCTGTAATCATTGTAATTGTTCACTGACGTCTGTTTAGATCTATAATATTTAATCTATACAATCTTACAGACCAATCCACTTTCTAATTCACAAGTTTTTACACTTGCAAGTACAAAACTTACGTAAAGTAAAATTTATGATTAAATTTTGTTTTCTTTTAAATGTTTTGGTTTACATTAGAGATAGTTAAAAGACCTTTCCGTGTCCAAAACATTGGAAACGGTGTTCTCTTCCAAAATACACAATTTGTGAGACACTTTCAGTTTCAAACTTTCTGTAAAATTGTGTGCGTGCGTGTGCGCGCGTGCGCGTGGATTTGTGGCTTTTCCGATCTGATACTAAAGAAAGATGACTTTAAAAAGTTTTAATTAGTTAATTATTAATTAATAAAATCAATTATTCTTTATAATTGATTGCACGAATGAAAAATTGAATTGAATAGACAAAAACCGCATTTAATCGTTTTAAAAGAAAGACTGCAAGGGACATTTGTGTAGTCGATTTCCTGTGTCTCTATTAAAATTAAAATGTAGCCGTTTCAACTTCACAAAACTAACATTACATGTTATTATGAGTTCATTTTTAAACGAAAAATTTGCACTTCACACAAAACTAATATCACAGTGTCAGATCTATTTAATAATGAGGAATATTAGAAAGCTTAGTATACTTTATCTTGCACTACCAGTAATTTGCAAACTAACAGTCCACATTTTAAGTTAATACTAAATTCAAGTAGTGTATTGAAACCACAAATTCTATTTATTTATCCTTCTTTTAGAATTTGTTGTTATAACAATTAACATTGTTTTAGGCCTATGAGCAAAGCGGGTAACGTCATCCCTGGGCTGTGCAGTTTATCCGTGCAGAAACGACAAACAAATGATCCGTCTTCCTAGCTACCGGTACCTTTAGGAGCCCCTATAGTAGAGCTACAACGTATTTTGTGATAAATCAATTTAGCGTATTACAAGGCGACGCCGTTTTATTTATCACCTGGGCGTAGGCCTATAGGGCATTGTTATGGCAGCTTGTATGTAAACGTACGTGAATGACATCGTTCGTGGATCATACATTGAATTCGCTTCTGAACACCGAGAAGAAAGGCGATGGAGGACTGTGGTCGAAGACACTTTGCGTCTTTCTGTTATGCTTAAGGATCACCAGATCAGGATTACATTAGTGATGATCGGCAGGAGACATGTGCCGAGAATCATATTATCAACTTTTCGCTTCATAGCCGGACTAGCAAGTATGAGAAACAGTCGATTCAGACAAGCGGACGTTCGCTTAGTAACCGACAGGGCATGGGTACTCCAGATGAACCGACGCTCTAGATGAACGCCTAGAAAATTTACTCCTCGGAACGGCGCGGATACATGCACTGACGGTTCGCAAATGCCTTCGTGGTTCATTCCAGCGCTCAGAGAACAGCACCGCGCCCCTTTTGGTTGTGTTAAAGGTCATTTTCCAATTATCACTCCAGTTCACGAGAGTATCGAGCTGACGCTGCAGTCCTATATCACGATCCTGCGAATTACGTCGGAGGCGTAAGCCGGTGTATCGACAGCAGAGAGGCAATCTGAACTCTAGCCTCGCTATAGAGTGTTCCAAACCGCATGGCACCTAAGATTAGAAGAATTAGAAGACCCTTACTCTCGCACGCGCACTTACAACCGGCCCAGGCACGACCCGGGCGGTTCAGGTATAAGTATACGGTCCAATCCAAAACTACAAAATTTTTAATTTAGCTTATAATCCAAATGAAACTATAATTTTTGTAATCTCCGTGAAATTGTGAGAAAAATGAGTCCAAACAACACATAATTGGGATAAATATGAGTATTTTAGGGATATCTAAAACAATTTTCTATCTTAATTTTCTTTGAGATAGAAGCTCCATGGACGTTTTCATTGTTTTCTCCTTCGTCAGTTAAACAATTAACTTCCTCAACGGGATCGGTTCCTCCCCATTCTTCCGTTTGCGCTGATTTTAGTTGATCGTTCATACGTGTAACAGTTCGTTTCGGAAGATTGCAGGCAGCAGAAAGTCATTCAAGCACTTTTTTTACATCTAACAAAGGTCCCATATTATTACTCTCCAAATAAAAGTATTGGATCACCGAGGCCACAATTGTTCTAGCTTGAGAACATAAAATTTCACGGGATTTATTAGAGGAAATTTCTGTTACACCGTGAAAAATTCCAAACACAACTCTAACCACAGTTGCACACAACACCACTGACACTATCTACGCCAATAACTCAGGAGCACTTTGTGTTAACTACCACAGTACACAGAAAGGACTGGAGATGGATGCAATCGTATTAAGAGTTTTCTTTATAACTGGTGACTCATGGGGTAGTTTCGGGAAAATATTTCACATTTAAAGATGAGTAAGTTGTTACTTCGAAGCCTACAGGGTTAAATTTTACTTGATATATACAATATACACACATAATACATGTTATTACAATAAAGATAATCGAATTGTGCGTGATTATCAACGAAAATTAAATAACATTTGCAAAATACTAATTTCTAAAGCCAAAGTGATTATTAAATTAGACTTAGTTGTACATCTAAAATATGTCACAACCACGTCGTGTTTGGTGTCATTTTCTTTAAAATTTTATAGAGATTACAAAGATGCTAAGCCCGTTTGTTAAAAAATTGATATTATAAAAGTTGCAGTTATGTAGTGGATGCCCCAGTAGATGATTCATACCCCAGGCGTGCGGGCCAGCTGCGTGTGTGTGTGTGTTAGTACGGGTCTCCTAATCCTTCAGGTGCCATGCGACTTGGAACGCCGTATAGGTACGTCGTTGACGTAGACGAAGAATGGGAGGGGGGAGAGAAAACCCAGTAACTTAAACTGGCGTTGTATTTAGACATGACGTTTCTAGTTTGGGAAGCTGGAAGACACGATAGGATTGGTGGACCAAAACTCTCACTTCTGAACTGTACTCGAGATCACAAAACATTGTTTCCAACACATGTGAATCCAATTAACAGCGAATGAGTAGAAATATTCTATAACTTTTCTATGATCAACGACAATATATTGTAGTCTCAGCTTAATCACATAACGCCCTTGAGATGGATTTAATCCCTTTCTTCAATACTGCTATACTGGTCTCTCATAATTTGGGTGCAACTGTAGGTTGATTCACTAAAGGGTAGAATATTTATTTATGCTTAAAAATTATATGACGAAGTTGGGAAATCGACACCGTTGAGTTATATCGATGAGGTGGAACGATAAATTTGTTCCTGTAGAGTAATTAGGACAGAAAGTACAACAAATTAGCTACAAATTCTTGACCCAGTAAAAATATTGGAATTGAAAAGGTACGAAAATATTGGAATCGAAAAGCCAAGGAACGAAAACTACTAGAAAAGTAAAATTTCAGATAACGGAAAAGGTAATACAACACTTTTTTACGATTATTTAGGGACTGTTAAAGTATCCGTTCCTTTTAAACCCGTTGGGTCGGCCTATACACGCAACATAATAGACAGCAATGCTGTTAAGTAATTTTACAGTAAGCTACATAAAAACTGACCAACAAAAGAAGAAATCAAAGCTATGAAACTTCACGTGTTTAGTTTACGTACTAAACACGGCTGAACAGTTAATAATTGTACACTACACACCAAATTTTCAAATTCTAAACGCGTACGTCATTACACTTTAATATTAAAGTTTTCATTTGTTTGTTACATTTGGAATGCAGTAACATTAACTCATAATATCAGGCTGCAAGAAGTAACAACTTCACATGGACAGCCGTATATATTCGTTTTTTTAGCTCTTTATTTTCTCGGGTGAATTTTTAAGACAATAAAGTAACAGTTAATAATACACCTTTGTATTAGATACAATTAAAGGGATTGTGTACCGTCAAATTATGGGCGCCTTTTTGTCACAGTTTACACTGTCAGATATTCTACGATCCGGCAGTAGTAAGCACCCATATGGCAACTTTTAATAACGAACATTTTTAATAAGATTCAATTTATACTACAGAAATGGTTTAGGAAAGAAAGGGGAGGCTGCTTGTGTGTGGAAGGAAGGCAATGTGGCACTTCAGCCTACCTTTTACTACCCTAAGTGTGCGATTGAGTCTGCCTGTGCACTGAAGACGCACCTTCATTTTATGGTGTACTCGAGAATTGAACCCACTGGTGTACTCATCCGATGTAGTCAGTATCCAACTTTTGCAACTTTTGCTAATCCAGAGGGAAATAAAAATTTCTTTAGCGATCTTAAATTTGTAATCAGAATCTTGCACTCCCCATTTTAAAGGTTCGATAAAGATTGTACGGAGGATCAATGGTTCTGTCACTACCAAGGAATTAACTGTAGAACTGTTTATCACTTACTAATTCCAGGAGAACGTAAAATGTAAATCAAGACCAACACGAAAGAGCTGCATAATCTATCTACCCAATGTATCTACATCGTGCAAAGTAATCTTCGTTAAGCGCATGTTTAAAAGCTAAAAATAATAAGTGTTACAAAATAATAAGAACACTTCACTGAAATCTGTTGTGTTGGTTACCTTTCATATATGATTACAACTTTATTTTTATAGGCCTATATACTTTATGAACGAGCGAATCGAGTTCTTAGTTTTAACTCGTCCGTTTGGCATTTGTCTGTCTACCTATCTGTTTGGCAATGTCTGACGGTAGCTTTGAATGGATCAATCGATTTTAATAAAACTTAGCATGCGTATCCATACTTTCAATCTACAGAGACCTGTTGTTTTTCAGATTGACCCCCCCCCCCCAAATAGAGTGGATGGGCAGAAATTTGGGGAGAAAAAATTTGAAAAAATCGCAACATGACCATGTGGGGTATCAAAAGAATTTTAACTACAATCTGAATATAATGTTATAATGAATGTAACTACAATCGTAAATTTCCAAATTTTGGGGCATCAGAGGCCAAAAAGTTAACCAACATTTTGAAAAAACTGCACAAAGCATGTGGGATGCCAATTAAACAGAATTTAAACTACAATCTGAATATTGTGTTTAGGCATAAAATTAAAAAATTTTTGGACACCAGAGTCCAAAGAGTATTAAAATGTTGGATAAATTATAAACATCCATCCTGAACGTTAGTTTAAAGGGAATGATGTTAACTCAAATCCGAATGAGGTGTTTGTTTGCTTTGAAGATTTTTAGGGGTCACAAGCCAAAATGGAAGTCATTTTTAACTTCTAAAATTTTTTTGAAAAATTTTAGAACTCTGAGTGAGTTCTGGAGCTCAGGGGACTTAACTTAGTTTTTATAATGTTCTAATAAAAACACCTTCAGGCTATGAATCTGGGCGTTCTACCGTCAGCTATTAAACAACGGGGTTGAATTCACTTTTCATTTCATTGTCTCAATTCTGTGTAAGCAGTTTAATACGCCGCAACATCCTAACTCGTGTTATAGAACAAGAATGTGCACAAATTAGAGAAATTATTTGTCAACACTAATGTTTTAGATCTATGCCACTACGTACAAAGTTATGAAGTTAATTATAGAAAAATATAGGCTAAAGTCTTTCCTCAAACAGCATTCCCATCACCGAGGTAGACTTCACCATAATGAACTTAGTAGCGGATTTCATCTAGTAATCTGTATACTGAATATGCACACGCGCACACATTCTCTCTCTCCCTCTCTCTGCGCGCTCACATTCAAATATGTTTGCATTCCCACACGACTGTGAGTAAGTTTAGCCTGTAGTCTGCTTATTAAATAAGACAGATATTGCGACAACGGATGAATAAAACGTGTCAGACTATCGCTAAATTACTAAGTAACGTTTGGTAATATTTGGTAACACGAGATCTGGTTTCATTTATCGGACCGATGCAAACCGTAATAACGTGTTGAAAAGGTAGGGGCGCGAGAGGAGAACGTGTTTGTATCGAAGGCAATTTATCACTCAAACCGCAGCATTTATCAACACACAACACTGTGAGTGTATGGGAACAGTAGTTGAATAGATTGTACGTTGACTTGTGGAAATGAAATTTATGTTTTTTGGTATACTCGATCTTTACAACGGAAACCACTGTGGCAGCACTGATGAAGCTGTGTAACTAATGTGAAAACAAAACAATACTGTATTGACAGATTAGACAAGAAGGTCTTTTCGAGAACTATTTGACTCCATAAACAATTGTTAAGGTGTAACTGTTTCATAATAGTAATTCCAATAATAGAAGTATCTAAAACAACAGTTTAGGGACCATCGAAATAAGTATTTAATCTTTAGGCCTAATAAAAATAAAACTAACATCTAACTAGTGAAAAATTACGAATGAAAATGTAACTATGACGAGGAATCTTTAAGCTTACCATTATAGCCTAGGAAGGAAAGAAAGAATGAGGGTCCAAGATCTCCTGTGTTTTACTGAGAGGAAGAGATTGATATTGTACGGAGATAGCAGAAAAGCCAACAATAATTGGTGGGTCACTGAATATAGTCTTGTAAGAAAAAAGCGAAGAGTAAGGCTCGAAGATTCTGAAGAGATGAAGAGGACGAAACAGTTTTGGGGAAGTAGCCTAGAAGAGAGATAATGGGAGGAGGAAAGAGAGAGAAGCGGAGAAAATTAGCGACAACTGTAGACATCTTTACACGACGATGAAAATGCAGATCGGTTAGAATGTTTCGTGGTTTGATTACGTAACTGTTACCTGCTCTCTTGTTTCTCTTGTTATTCATAGCATTGTCATTTCCGTGTTTCTCTGAGCAGACGCAATTTTTGTGTTATTCTACTGTTTACTCTATGTGTTTATGTTCATTTGCATTTTTTGTTTGCACAGGCCATTGTAAGAGCCCAAGTTATTAACAGTAATTCTTCTTATTATACACTTTTTCACTACGCATTATCACAAGCAAAATAAAGTCACAAAGTTTAATAATTACAATAGACCGCAACGAATAAACTTTTGAATTTTCATTAATACATTCACTTAGTAACACACGTCTTATAGCTTAAATTCGCAGAAGCAACTTATCTATGACTAACCGCTGTCCGTAACAAGGGTACTATTTATACGCAGCCAGCCCAGGCCACTGTTCGCTTTCGAGACGTAATATTGACGAGAAAGGTCTACGATATTCTACGTCATAGCCATGTCATCACCTTTTAATTATCTGTGGTTCCACAATCGTTCATGAGTGTTCGCAGCTTCCAGGAATCGATTCCATTCGTTCCAATTACTTGTTGTAACCTTTCAGTTTCTAATAGACCTACTACTACTTCCCAGGCCTCATTCTTGCCCTTCCTCTGAATCTGCTACACATAAACTGCTAGTAAAATATTTGCTCTATTGGCTGTGTTTCCTCCATTCTTTCTACGTGCCCAATCCATCTGATATGTCTATTTTAATAAGTCTAACTATATCAGGGTATATATTGAAATAATAGAGCTCATCATTAATGGCTCCTGCGCCAAATGTCACTTTCTACCTTTCCCTTATAAATGTGTCTTAACTCTCCTTTCAACGTTTCCACTAATAACATTTCTTTTGTTAATGTCCGGGCTTCTGAGGGACGTGTTAACACTAGCCTGACAAATGTTTTGTGGATGCGCATTTGGTGTCTGTAAAAATGACATTGGACCTTAAATTCTTTATCAGTACACAGTATGTTCCATTTGCCAGATATAAGTTTCTAACTTCTAAAGTAAGATTTGGCGATCACATCTGTCATCCGCTTGCGCTATTATTGAACACTTTTGTTAACAGTTTTACCTCTAGTGTTTACTCGCACATCCTACTCCAAAGCTAAGCTTGGTAACAAACGTGAGGGACTACCTTCCTAGCAGAGTCTGGTGTTGGTCCTAAATGGGCGTGACACACGTTTTGGAATTTACACCTTGTATTGGACAATGTGTCGTTTACTACGTTAGGCCTATGACGGGATGTTAAATTGTTATGTGAACTGACGATGTTCAATGTCAGTCGGGGAAGGCTAGTAATTTGCAGCGTCAGCTAGTATTTACTAGAATTAGGCTATGTGTCACCTTGTGGATTAGTGATAAGCATCACGTACGCTATACACGTTATCTGTGGTGTTCGGCGTTACGGTATGTAAACGGTATTCCTTTCCTACAACTTGATATTGCAAAACCTTCATTGTAGGTCTGTAGATCAAATGAAAAGCTTTGATGCAATAAAAAGTGACGTACAACCAAAGTTTTAATAAACAAACAGTGAACAATCAATCAAGTTCATATAACATTGTAGGTATATAACCTTTGTGCTATAGTTGCCTATACATCAGGGAACAGCCGACTATTAAGTTTCTTATGATGTTGATATCTAGAGTATTTCCATTAGGCTATTTGTTATTTTTCTACCCATTTTATTTTTAATTTTCTTGTGTAACACCACATTTCAACTGCTTCGATTGTTCGTCTTTTAGCCATTTCCTACTGTGCAGACACGCGTATACATGATGCAATGCTCCAAACTAATAACAGTAATAACTTTACTACACTAATCGAGTGGTAGCTCGGCACTTAGTAGAACATATGTTCTATGCTTACTAGTGTTAATATTTTAAGCTAATAAATAAACACTTGTTTGAGTTTTTCAAGTGTTTAATTAGTTAAGTTCTGCAGTCACGGCAGTGTTTAACTGAGGGAACGGCGGGTTGGCACAACAGTATATTAGAGGGAAAGGTAGAAGGGATTTCAATGGTATAAGTTTTAAATAATATAACTTCAGGAATTTTTTCCTAATACCTAATTCCAATATTTGCCATTAACAGTTTTCTTCTTGCGCTATTCTGGTTTATATTAGTCCATTCGTTGTGACACTAGTTTCTAAGCAGTGAATTCACGCACTACCTCTATTTTTATTTTTTTATTTTAATATTTAAAGAATCCCTACGGTCGATTCTCGAGGTTTCCATAACTTTTGTTTTACTTTTGTTGAATTTTAAGTCAAATTCTTCTCCTATTAATGGTTTCGATTGTGGCGCGTTTCTTTGTTGGTAAAGACACCATATCCATAACCATATTCACAAAGTATCATTTCTTTTACTTGACATTATTTGGGTACTTTCCTTTTTTCATATTTCTCAGCACGTCACCTTCCAAATACGTGGAACATAAGTAATCTTTATTATCTCATTTCAACATTTAGAGTATGTCGATATATCGATAACTCTACCTCCGCTTGTATATAACTGTTTTTTAGAAGACTTCCACATGTTTTACAACCTATCGCTCGTCTCATATCGGATTTCTACTTCATCTCTAATGAGTACATTTGTTATACTTACCTCCCTTGTTTACACTTGGCTTTTGTTTTTAAAGAATTTTGTACTTCTGAACCCTTGGACTGCTTGATTCAATGTTGCATAATTGTTTTCCAGAGTTATGGCTATTCTTGAATTAAGCGGAATGTAGGCCTAATTCTTGCAATGAATGCGACATGCTCGATTAATCTTCACGAGTAGAATTTTTTACGACCTAGTAATTTAACAACACAATTGCATGACGGTAGGTATAGTAATTCTAGTATAGGTATATTATTCTAGTACCTATTATAAAATATTTATCATTGTCAGCAATCCGGTGTTGAGACGTTGTGTGAGTACTAGCCTGCAGAACTATTTTCCAGCTGTATCTTTCTCTATACGATCTTCACCTTTTTTCCTGTGTCTTAATCTGTTATCTTGATATTCCTCTTCTACACTGGCCAAGTAGTCTATCACGTATCGTTTTTTATTTTGAGCCATCCATGAGTGATCCATTTGCATGACATTGCCTGGCCGTCTGAGCCAAACTATTTTAAATATTTTGGATAATACCGAGACCCCTCTCGTTGCTTCTGTGTCCACGTTTCTGAGCCGATGGACAAACCAGGATTGTCCATGGACACATTATTGTTGAGTCTTTTCATCCTTAATATATGTTTTAAGATCTAAGTAGAGGGTTATAGAGACTATACTTCTTTACTTACTACTAAAGAAGTATAAACAAACTGTATGTGGAGAAAAACCAAATTGAACTTGTCTTCCTTTTGCATCCATAAACATAAAATAAACGAGTTTCTGTTAGCCTACAGTAATAATACGCAGTATTGTGTAGATCCTTTGACTTGGTCTGTTCGATTTAAGTCGTTTAGTTACAATTACAGTTGCGTGAACTAACTCAAATCCATGAGCTATGATGGGACAAATGTATGACGACTAATGAGATTGAAGAAAATCATGTAATATCACGTAATCTTAAGATATAAAATTAAAAGTACAAACTGAAATAAAAACTTAAAATGACAAATCAGTACTGACAACATCAGCTTTACCTTAGGAAACTACAACACACAATAAGTCAAACAGAGTTTTTAAAAACTGGAAGCCGCGGAAATGAAGTTCTTCAGGAATGTAAGAGAACGATGGCTGCTGAAGTCGTAAATTGAACAAGGAAATATTAATATCAAAAAGACAGAAAATATGGAAAATATAAATTTTTATTAGAAGAATGTGTATATCAAAAGTCTTGTTGTTTTTATTGTCTATGGGTGAGCTAGAAAAAATTGTATCAGGTGTCAACACAAATCTTTATATACATAATTTGTTTAAACGGACACAAATCTGAATTAGGCTATTACCAAATACATTTTACGGTTTACACCAAAAATATTTTGTTGCAATATTGGATTAGGAATTAGGAAGAAATTCCTAAAGTTATACGTTTGGAGAATCGCGATAAACGAATGCAAAACTGGACAGTAGGATAAGCTGACAGGCGAACAACAGTGGTGCTATAGGAGACTGTTCAAAATAGAATGGATGAACGACGTAACGAATGAACGGGTCATGGAAATAATGGGAGAAAGGAGAGCTTTATGGAGAACTATAAGAGGACGAGACAGATTGGTAGAGACGGTGATGCAGGAAACAGAGAACTGCAGGTGAAAACGGAGTACCTGAGGATGTAGCATGTTGTAAGTACAGTATTCGGATACAAAGAGTTCGAGGGACGCATCGAACCGTCCAGGCGACTCAGAGAAACTCCCCCCCCCCCAAAAAAAACCCAATATGTATAAAAGATTTAAAGTTGTTCTTTAACTTCCTCGTTCAATACAACAGTTAATAACTTATCTGTGTCGCGACCACAATTGTCAGCACTTTGCTCTTTAAAATTCTACCAGTATTTATACATATTAATTTATGAAAGGACACGTGTTATCGTACTCCTTCTAATATGGTAATGTAAACAGTTTTTAAGGTACGAATTTATTCACTGAATACTTTGTGTAGATGAGAACAAAAGACATTAACAATTGCTTTTAAATTAATGTAAACAAAAAACTTATTGAGAACGGTAAGCAATTCAAGGTTAAGTTGGGCACGAACACACTGGTGCCTCGCAAACAGGAAACCAACCCATTGTGTATTATTTTTGATCTGCGTAGTATTGTGTTCAACAAGTATCGATTTAAGAAACACCTAAATTCTGATAGTATTGGTGTAATTCCATCTGGGGTTATACTCTTGCTCTGTATCGAATTAACACTTGTATAATCTTACTTTATTTTTCAGATCAGGCAGATAATTTCTTTATCGTTTCTTTGCTTCGTTCATAAATCTGAAAGTGGAAAGATTTCCTCTCACTTACCACAACACACTGACTAACATTTCTTACCCGATTTATTTAAGAGCCGTGTTCGAAAGATTTATAGGAAAGAATTTCACACATTCAATGAGGTTCACCGTAATGTAAATATCCAAAATGCACTATAAATTTATGTCAACATTTTATTTTAATATGGCACGAAGTTGGTGGTTTCAATTATTATTTCCTTTTATAAACTGTTTTACGCTAACTAATGTGCATCGTTGAATTCTAATATGACATTATGTTTGCAATGTTCGACGTGACGTCAGACCAGTTTCCGAACAAGGATAACCAAATCAGTGCTCGTTGGAATTCAGTAACTCCCAATGCAGTTAATACTGTATAAAAAGCAGTTTCTACGACAAAAATTTTTATTTGACACAAAACGCATTTTGACACAAAACAAATTTGACACTTCTGTTTTTCACTAATCACAATTAAGTTTAATTGTTCCAGTATTATAAAAACCTATTTTACGTTAGGTTAGGTTCGGTTTACAGTTATAACCACTTACAGTTTACAGGTAGGTTTACACAAAATACCCATTTATAGTTATAAACAATGTTAAACGCATTAATAATAAGTAGAAGAAGGTAAACAAAATGGACACATTAGAAAACCTATGTATACAAAGAACATAAAATCAATAGACATAATATCTGAGCGTCTGCATAAATAAACACCAATCTTGAGATTATATTTTATCAATAGTAAATCAATAATTAATAATTTAATTTAACAGTAATAAATTAATAATACCAACCAACCACACATAAAGGCGCACGCGGGCGCGCGCTCACAAACTAGAAGTGAACAAGAGAAGCAAGAAAAACAGACAGAGCTGGGCAAGCACTGACATAGAGGGTGCCATTCCCCGAAATGTTCTGTAGAAATAGAATAGTAAATGTTCAAGACACAGTGGTTTAACATCAGTATAGTGATGATTCTTAAAATAAAATAACCGATTGAAAATGTTTACATTCTAACTGAAGGGTTTGACTTGACAAAATTTTACAATATGGTTAAAACAGACATGACCAAATACTCCCAAGAAATAAACATAAACAGACTATGGTACTCCGTCTTGTGGGCCTGGCGTTATGGTTAGGGAATTTACTGACAGTTTGGTTACTCGTGACCAATCTTTATTTTCCACAGTTGAAACCGTACAACACGCATCTAAAGAGACTTTCTTGGTGGACGAAAACTGAGAAATTGCTCCATGTGTTTAGAAAACATTTTTTCTTATAAATACTATTTATTAAAAATGTTATATAAAAAGTATAAAAAATTTGACACTACTTAGAGCATATTTGTATTCATGAACATTAAAAGGGGATAGAAATTATTTTTAGTCAGACCTGGTGAAAATAAGTAGGCTTGTGTATATAATGGAAACCCTTACGTACCTCACAACATTCCTTACAGTATGGACAGGCAAGATGTAGGGGACGTTTGTTTCGGGTGCCTGACATCCGAGAATTAAGTAGGCTCCAGGATTCTCGTCTTCGGCTGCGTTACGCTTACTTCCGCCTGCATATTTATAACTTCAGGACGCTCAGGCCTTGATTAAAGAATATCGTATGACGTTCACTTTCTCATAACAGACTCACACGCGCACGTCTATCAACTGATAGTTGACAAACAAAATCCTAAAATGTTTTACACTGAAAAATTCCTGCAGCGAGAACGGCATGAACGATCACGTGTGCTATAAACATAATGTATTGCTATTTTATAGTAATGTATTTTTTGTTTAATGTGCCGTTTTTGTATTGTATCTGCTTGAGATTTCTGATGTAATGAGGGCCAGATTGTACTGCAGTTGGAATTGGAATCTACGTTGTTAAATTGTGTTATTATAGGCCTATATGTTTCTCTTTATTTTTGTTCTGTTTTAAATATTGTCTTAATGTTATAACCTTTTACTGTTGCTATTTTGTGTATTATTTCTCTTTCTTTATTTCTGTTCTATGTGTTATACCACATGTTTAGCATTTTGTATAATAGTGAATAAAAAATTGGGTTAAGAATACATGATCACCCCCCCTTGTTGTTACACCTTCTCTGAGCAACTTCCAATTTATATAACACTCCAATACTGTTGTCCAGTGTCTCTCACATATTTAGTATTGATATCTCAGCTTTGCTATCTCCTACAGCATTTATAATAATTATATGGCCATAAAATACTCCTCACATCTGGTCAGTCTACATTAAAACACTCGGAACAAACGGCATTCATTTCTACAGGTAGCGGTTAGCGAACGTCCGTCCATATTGGTACGTGATCAGAGTGTTTACAAAGCCATGGGCGTTGGCCGTACAGTGGTATACAAACACACAAGCGTCGAGTGTACAAACACAATCTCGCCTGCTCCTTCCTTTTCTGAAGACTGTGTACACACAACACATCACGACTACTGACACAAATTTGCTAAGATCATAACTCGAGAGTTTCTGTTGCGTGATATAAATATTTATTAAACACAAGAGCGAGCGAATGTCATTGACGGTACCAGTAAATACTGTTAAGGAGATGTCACGAGCGTGTGTCATTACATAACGATATGTACTCTTCTGCCAGTCTCTCACACTCACGTTCTCTCCTTTCCACCTCAGTCCCACTCTATCTATCTTCTTCCTCTCCTTTAACCACTTCTTAGTTTCACTTACCAGACTACAACAAACACAATTTTCTGTACTTCTGTTTTGGTAAAGATTTTTCGTAAATGTCGAGTATTGAAACCCAAAAACTCACAACTAACCCCCCCCCCCCCACACACACACACACACAGATGTATATATATATATATATATGTATATATGACGTACGTTAATCACACACTAACCAGTTGGTGAAAGTATAAAGGCCTGTTAACAATTGCCAGCCTGCGTTGACCGTACTTCAATTACAATCACGATTTGGCACAATACAATAAAACAAATTGTTACGCAATCAATCAACAGAAAGTAAGTCACACTGAGAGGCGTGGACAATACGTATGCCAACAGGTTTAAGAGTTTGCACCAAGTCGTGACATTAATATGATGTGAATTCAAGCGTAATTATCTGTTTTCAAGCCGGCGTCATTATGAAAAAACGTGTTTTCCTTTAATTGAGCGTTTTGTTTGTAAACATGTGTGTGTGTGTGTGTGTGTGTGTGTGTGTGTGTGTGTGTGTGTGTGTGTGTGTGTGTGTGTGTGTGTGTGTGTGTGTGTGTGTGTGTGTGTGTGTGTGTGTGTGTGTTATACTTGTTCATTTCCAGTAATCGTCAATTTGTTTGATGTTTGCGACTAGTACTGTTTACACTTTAATGTTTAATACGCACAGTATTTATAGGGATAATATAATAATAGAATAAATATTATAACGAGACTCTTCTGTCGGTATTCTGTACAAGTGTAAAATTATTCGGAGTATTCTCTCGACGTCTTACCAAGTCTTCGTCGCTCTTAAATGTACCTCACGCAGACTGCGTCCGTCGCGAACGTACGAATAACCAGTACCGAAATCCTTACTTGTCCTTATTTTGTATGTTTATTTCCCGAAAGGCACCAAATTGTTTTCCAGAAAACAATTAAAAGGTTCGAAATTAGTTTGTCTCCTGTATGGTGATGATTAATTCGAATTCCCTCGCAGACTGGCGGGAACTCGAATTTCGCTTGTCTTTGGACGTGTTGCCAACATAAAATTCGAGCAAAGAATTCTATTCTCCGCTACAGAACACAACATACATAATACAATTTAAATAAACACAGGACAGCTAGTAAAGATTCGTACTTATTTATTTGATTTGATAAATCACCAATTTTTTAATAATTGTTGTACAATTGGTATTATTATAATGAAGTTTAGCCTCGGCAATAAATTAATTTTCACTCAGCAGAGAGCAAAGGTGGCAGCCCAGTATTAGATTGACGCCGCAATGGCTGTCGTGTGTACTTATTTACACCATTTAATTTGCCAATGAGTTCTTGTGGTTACGAAAAGGTTTAAAACATAAAGTACACCACCTTACAATTGTGGTACTTAAATACTAACAAGGTTTACATTAAATTCAACTCTGTTGTTTTAAAAGTGTGTGTCAGTTTTATCAGTTTTGGACATAGGTTATCTTATATTTACTTGATGTGTTAATAAATATGATTCATTAATCCTTGATAGAAATTGGTGTTCAAAGTTCAGAGTGAGAGTTATATATTGTGAAAAAAGTTAATCAGTTTTAGTTCGTAATTATTTATAATTTAATTCATACTTAACAAAACCATGTTGTTAGTGTTATGGATCATCAAGGTTTCTTCACTGTTGTGTTAGTACATTCATTTAATTTCCAAGATAGGGTTGCCGTCTCCTTTGGCGTCTGTTTCTTTTATTCAATTTTTTATTTAATTATTAATTTTGAAATTTCGTTTATTGTTCCTTCTTGAGTTACTGGAACTATTGTTGACTTCTGGTATTCAATTTACTTTCATTTCTTTCTGATTTTCTTCGTTATTTGCTTTTAAAAGGTCCGCATCAATATAGCGTCTTCACCTCTGGATAGTTAATAATGGAACTCTCGTTACATAACGGTCAAAATTATAATAACGTTCTGTTGTTATGGCAACCGACTTGACTCTGATTGGTTAATTACATTTGAAACTATTGTTACAAATCCTGGCTTTCTGTACAAAATGAATAAATATTTTATAATGATTATTATTCCTTGGGGATATTTCTTATGCTTGAAATATTAACATAGATGTCCCTATTTTCTTTCAAAGATCAATTTGACATCTCACAAGGCTGGTCTATGTCATGTATTAACGTTTTTGGACAAAATTGATAATACTATGTTAGTACATATTTTACTTATTTATACTGTTTATCACAATTCTGACATGCTTGTTAGTTAATTGTAATTACATAATTTACTTGGTCTTATTATTCAAATACAATATTCAATTGTTTACAATTGGTTTTCTGAAGTTAATCAGCTATGTCATTTATAGGCCTAAACTGTAACATCTTAGAATTTATTATTTTGTTCTATTTAAAAATTATTTATTAAGTGCATATGGTCTGCTTATTTTCATTTCGCACTTATTGGCTTTTGAATTACTTTGAAACTGTTTTACAATCTATTAGTGTTTTTACAAAATCATTTCTTATTTGATATTTTTCTTTCTATTTATATAATAGTTATTAATTTGTTGCTTGTTAAGTTTATGTCATGGCTAGTTTTATTCCTACTCCCATTCCTCACACACCTATTTAACACTTAAATCTATTAACAAAACATAATATGTAAATAACTTAATGGTCTGTCTATTGTTCAGCCATATTCCTTCTTATTAATTATAATTATTATATTGTATGTCATTACTTAAAATGACCCTACTACTCACCTCTTTATACTTTCATTACTTACATAAAAAATATAAACATATTACTGTAAAGTTATGCCTTCTTGGTTTACATTCCTTTAAACATTAAACAACCAAATTAATTTTCTTTAAATTAACAAAATAACAATTTTGGTGAGTATTGTATCGACACCATCTGTTCTATAAAGATAATCATTCTAGTGTTTCTTTTTTAGTAATAGAATATGTTTTTCTATTTCTTACACCCACAACTACTCTGTTTCTTACAGTCTAACACAATTAACTTATTTGTCTATTCATCATTTGATTATGGTTCTTGTATGTTACACTTGGTTACTATTCTTTTTCCTTAATATTATAAGTTATTCACTTTAATATTCTCATCACTTCACTGTTTATTGTTATCACTCCCTACCTATCTCTCACTCTTGGTTTCAATGATATTTTAGATATACATTTATAATTATTCTTTAACATTTTATGCCTTACTTTCTTATTATAATAAGGTTCTTAACAACATATTTTATTTAATAATAATTGACTTACTTATTTTTTATGGTTATTGTACTTTCTTTATTATTGTTTTATTCATGGTTACTTATATATTTTCTTTACTCATTTATGTCTCTTATCATTGATTTGTCTTCTTAATTTCTGTAAATCTTTTCTCATCTTATTGTCTTTATCTGGCCAATCTCTGGGGTTGGATCAAAGTCATTTGTTTGTCAGTCTAGTCTATTCTTTTAATGATTACTCTTGTTTACAATTCTTCTTTCTTAACTTCATTTTATATTTTTTCTTCATTATTTATTAAATTATTTTACCTTTCTTCATTTCTATAATACTTATGGATACCCTATATGATCTGACTTCTGCAACGTTATAATATATTATCCTTCAACACAGAATATAATGTTACTCTAAATCATAAGCCACATTAAAAGTGTTCTATTATGTATAAAAATTAAATTTCACGCTTTTTGACAAATTTGTGTTTAAAATATTTCACTCCTAAACTCATTTCTTGTTTCGGAATTGCTCTCAGAAAAAACTGTACTAAAGTGACTGAAAATTTTCGAGTTGAAAGGCAAACTAATATTTATCAATACTGGTGTCTCTTAATATGTTCATGATACTGGAAGTTGGTATGTTTATACATGCTGTAAATTGCGTTACATTAAAACATCTCGGGTCATGGCCTCTTAGGCCATTTTTCTAATGAATCCTGTCTGAATCGACCACCATCTTCCTAATCCCCCGTGATTACGATAGAATCACGGGGGATTCTATCGTAATCACGGGCAAACTATCGTAACCTCGAGCAAAATACGATAGCGGCGGCTTTCCCACGCTTGGCTAAACCAGTGTCTGCATCAAAGATTAAGTGTCAGACAGAACAAAGACGACTTGAGCCGCTATCTTCCTGGTACGGAAGTCAATCAGATGTGCAACTGCCTCTTTGTGGTGCCATCTGTATACAAGTGACAGCTCATCGTTCCTTATAATTGCCGTCCCTACTGTTCATGTCAACTCCTGATGCCTCTATATGTCTTCAAATGTCTGCGAGGGAATACCTAAAGGAACCACGGAACCATACTTAAAACATGAGACGAAGCCGAAGAACAAAAATAACCTCAATGTAATGTACCTGATCGAGCCGTTTCGGCTGCCCTGACGTCGAGGTGCGAGAAACCTCGAGGTATGTAAGTGCTTTCTTACGGGAGCCATCCGCTTAGGTGTGGCAGCACACCGTCCACGCCAGCCACCGAGCAACATCCTAAGTGTGGAATCAGACAGGAGCAATCCGATCAGCAAATCCTTACTTGCGCGCTCTATTGGGGAAAGAGGACCAGCATTCTAATATTTTTGTCCGTGACACGCACCAGTCTGCGCAAATTTTGTCTGTCTGACCGTACGCTCCGATTCGTTTCGGGGACGTCGTGGTACGTTAGAAATAACGAATTCCAACGAGACACCGGGTTCCTTCCCTGGAAGATTTCATTCCTTTCCTGGGAACGAATCTGTTTGTTTAAGGCAGGCGTACTTTCTTTCCGCATCTCGGTTAGGTAAATATTATCCAGTTCAGCAGCATAATTTATGCACACTATAGACCTACTATACTATAGTACAGCCCTCGACGCCCGTCAAATGCTCTAGGGAGCTACTCGACGTCCCACCGTATGCCATGTTTTCAAAAATCTCGGCTGTACCGTCCACCAACTTTCTAATCCTTCCGTAACTCATTTTCCTGGTAGGCCTACATACGAAGATGCCTATCCCAGCAGCTCAGCATCTATAAAATGAAAAAAACCTACTCGAGCAACCTCGGCGGCGCTGTCGTCCGGACTCGACTTTCCTAGAGTCTGTGCAAGTACTATTTGCCGGAGCCGTCCGTTTTAGTCTTCTGACAGTGGTAATAATGACGACGACGATGATAAATGTAGGACGTGAACTAATTTAATGAATAATTAAAGAAGTAAGTTAAAGGTCTTTAAAACCATATAGGCCTAGTTTAGTTTTAGACAAAAGGACATGTGGCTTAAAATCACATGTAATCTGGAACATGTAACATAGAACAAATAATTTAATGGTGTACATTGTTACACTCTTTTGATTGTAGGTAAACAGAATCAAGACATAATCGGAAAAAATCAAGACATTAAGGGTCAAATGTTGAGAAGTTCATGGTGGTCAATTTTAACAGGAAGTGAATCAATTTTAGCAGGAATAGTACGAGACAGTACGCAATTGTGCTGTGTTTATTCAAGTGCCATTTTATAGAAGTTCTCTGATCACGTTGTCATCCTGATTTATAAAATTGTCATGCTGATACGTAAAAAAATTTTGCTCTCACCCCTTTGTCTTAAAGTACCATGGTTTTACACTTTCCTTCGTCATTTTAAAAATAGAATACATTTTATTTTTATATTCATAATGCACTTTCATAGACTACTGACCTAGAGAGATTGTTAAATCTGCTTTACACTTTTTAGACAGGTCCAAGCTCCCAGAATACTCAGTCCCATGATTGTTGGTAATTTCAGTTTGTAAAATCAGTATTATCATTACCAGCTAGTCTTCTCTCCAGTTTATCCTCTGCTCCTCAGTTTACGGTTTGAATAAAATATTTTTCAATTTTTTCTATACCATCGGGCCTTTCTGTTTGAGACTTCCCTCTACTTCTACTTTTTACCTCTACTGTCTAGATCTTCATTCTAACTATCGCTTTCTCCATCTATCGCCCGCTAATCTTACGATCAATTCCACTTCAATTAGTTATTTTGACAAGTGTGTCGTATACTTTAGTTTTTGGTCTATGGTGTATTCTGCCAATTAGCAGTATTTCTTGTATTGATCGTCTAATTACTACTCGTACTTCAAGAACTTTCTGTAAACCCTTTTTCGTTAGTGCAAGTGTTTCAATTGGTAGCATAAATTCGTTGTAGACCTAGGCAGGCTCTCTTTTTTAGGCAAATGGAAATCTTAGACTTAAAAATAATATTCCTAATGTTCCGTTGATTGCCCACGTAAGATTTGTTTGCCTTCGTAATTCACGAATTCGATATATCCAGCGATTAACAATTTGTGGCCTAAGCAGGTCTATTTGTACGAATACAATGTTTGATTTTTACACCTTTTGCCGAAATGTCTTATTGGAAAATACGTTCGTTGTATATTTTGTTATTTCGTTTTTGTAAAGTAAAACAGTGAGCGCAACTTCATTTGAGACTGTTCTGAGACATTCGCCTATTCGTTGTTTAAGTGTTTCAATCCTGCGACTTTCTCATTCCAGGTTTTTATACGCATCTTCCGAGAGCAATGTACGTAGACGAAGTCAGTACGCTTTACGATTAAAAATGAATAATTCTGAGAACTAACTTTTAACCCTTTACGGAATGATTGACTCGCACTTTGTTTAGAGAAACGTTATTCGTACAGATGTGTATGCGTATCTGCGTATGTAGTAGCCAATTACAATTATTGTGTCCTGCTGTGTACGCCGTTTTAACATAATAACACGATAATAAATTATTGTTTATCGAATGTTGTTTATTCTAGTAACGTACTGAGAACTATGTTATTTCTTATTATTACCAAAATATTCATGACGTTTTAACGACATTTCGTTACTACCAGTAGACACAAACGTTGTGTCCGCCATCGTCTGTGATCGTCTTTAGATGGCTAAACTATATTTACATTCCAGACTAATGCTATAAAGATAATTTACACTAGGGTGTACGAAAGTTATAGTATATTAGCAGTTTTATGAAACGCTGGGCTACTGGACCTAAATACTTGAGACTCAGTTATTTAACAGGAACAAATGAATAAAAAATAAATACAACCATGTTCGTGTATGCAAAATATAAAGTTAACATAAATTTAACTTACAATTTCTTATTCTCATTATATTTTCAACAAACAATACATAATTATCTTTTCCTGGGACTAGCAGACACACCGTGCTAAGTGCTGTTGTATATGTTTACCGACAAATGACGTAAATGACGTGTTTCTAGTATGAATTGGTTCATGCAGTCTTGAACTGAATATTTATCCAACAGCTAGGTGATCGGAGTGAATCGACTAGAGCTTGCACCCAGGAAGTAGCCGACAATTTGTGGAGAAAACACAAATTCTTTCAGCGCGTAAGATTTCTACCCAGTAAAAACCCTTATTTTTTTGGTTCACAAAATTAAAAATCCATCTTGGGACGGCTCTCATATTTCGTCAGGGTAGGCTCATTTCCTGCTCAGTGCTCTTCAAGCCTTATTTTAAACCTCTATGGCGTCCCTTACATTCTTAAAAATTTCTCTCTATTCCTGTTTCAGTAAGACTAATTCATGTAAGTAGCAACTACTATCCATTGGCCGTCATTGTTTAGCATCACGCCTGTAATGTTAGTCTGTGTGACGCTTAACTTCAAGCCTTGTAATAACAATTACACATGCACGCGGGCACGAGTCGTGTCTGTGCATTAGCAAGTACTTTATTGCTCGATCGGCCACTTCTCACAACCCACTCTCCATTAAAAACGACTTTCGTGTATATCTCCCGTCGTGCCTCTTCTATATTATATCTATAATATATCTATAGGCTATATTAATCAGTCACTCCTCTCTCCTCCATATTTTACAACAAGTTTCCTATTCAAACATTATCGTAGAGCCTGTTCTTTGTATTAATCAATGAAGATAATATTGTTACGACGGTGACACGGATCGTCGCGTCATACAGTGGAAACAGAATAACTGGCACCAGATAAAATTCTTCAAGCTAAATATTGTTTAACACACCAATGTAACAAACAACGGATGTTACCTTATTAACAATGGCAATGTGATATACAGTAATCTAAAAGGCATAATAACAATCACTCCGAACCGCACTCTAATAACACTACAGTAGTCCAAAACTGAAGTTGACCGGCCGCTGGAGCTTACATTTATACTCCGCTAAGATCAGAGAATAATCTACCACTTTCCGGGCGACCCGTAGTTACAAGCATTGGAACGCTCTGGAAACTGTGACAATGTCCGACCTTGTACACATCGCTCAGGGCGAATGCCGACAGAATAATCCCCAAACGTCTTTAATGCATGTCTGGAATAATGCGAAGTGCCATGCAGCGACATTTATCTTTTAACTCAACGTAGCTCTGCCTCTTCCTACAGCCTGTTCGTCCCGAACTGGCAAATCCTCGTGTTCGTTGTTTGAGGTTTGACTATTGAAATTCATCTTTCCACTTCCAGATCATTTTCTCCATCACTAGCAAACACCTCTTCTTCGGTTTCATTTAGCTTAAATTCCGTAGCTACAGGCAATGGAACGCTCTGGAAACTATGTCCATGTCTGACCTTGTACGCACCGCGCAGACCGAATGATCCCCAAACGTCTGTAATGCGTGTCTGGAAAATCTCGAACGTTACGTAATCACAATGCGTGTGAAGTGGCACGTAGCAACATGTGTTAGCTTTCATCTCAACGTAACATATGATCTCATCTGCCACTGACGAATTTTTTCCGTAATTTTTTAAAACAAATATTGTCAACGCACGTTTTTCCTGGTGTAAATTCGGACTGTTCGTCCAACTCTTCTAATACACTGTTCAATTCTTACGTTACCTTATTTCATTCAATTCTCATGTATCTTACTGGTACCCCGATAGTTTCCACAATCTTCCTTACTGCCATTCTTATATATTGATCCTATATTTGGTAGTATAAATTCTTGAGGGATTCTACCTTTCTCAAACATAATGAGAAAACGTTTGTTAGAAGGTCAAGAAAGGATACTAGTGCATGTTTAATTGATTCGATGGGAAACCTCTGAGTTCAGAATGTCTATTTTGTCATTCACCTCTTCGTTTGTTTGACGTCTTCCACAGATACAGGCATTCTCCAGAAATCTGAAATCTTTCTCGATGATAATATTGGCCTTTAAGTTTGGCCGCCCTGTGTAATCTCCACCCATCTTCCCTCTCTATCCGATCAAGTTTGAACCTCTCTCGTGTACTTGTCTTGTTTTCCACGCTTCTCTGGCCCTGGAGTTTCCGATTAACCCCATACATCCTAATCCCCCGAATTCCAAAAGTAATTGGCAACAACAACAACAATAATAGCCCATAACATCATTAACAATCAGTTGTTCATTACATATGGATGCGTAGCTTACACAACACATGTAAACAGTCGTCGTAAAACGGTATATTATTAAGAGCAAGAAGAATTAAACACCAGAAACTATAAACAAGCGTTAATTAATTTAAGCGCCTGTTCCAAAGAACAAGTTTCAATTTGGATACAAAATCACAGTACTTTAATTTCAAAGATCCGTTTCGCTTCCAGTCTGAGTTCGTATGAACTCGTTTGTTTCTGGGTCTCGCAGCACGTACAGATATAGAAGTGTGCGCGCACTCAGGTTTACGTTCACTGTAAAAGAACCTTTTGTACAATAAAGCGTCGTTAATGCGGCCATAATAAGAATCCATTCTCTGTGCGCTCGGATTCGGTTTCTGCTGTGTGAATAGAGCAAAAGAAGGCGATGAAGACATTAGCGCCTCGTTCTCAATTTGGAACACGTCAAATAAAAGTCAAAATTATCATTAAATGGTCTGAAGCAAACAACCGTGGCGACGCCAGAGCGGTAACATAATTCATTGAAAGAACATGCCACACTTACTGCATAATGCGCGGCTAATGGACAACCAGCTCTATACAGCACGGTCGCGTCTCACCAACAATCTACTTAGCCTACGCTATAACGATTAATAAAAATACTTTGTCTTATAACGTGGGGTTGTGACCCATAACGTATAGGTAGGATTAATAAATACCGTATCTGTCAAAAATATGAGAACAAATTTACAGTTTCTCTGAAAGTTACAAGTTGAAAAAGTTATAAAATGGTTTCACACAGATTTTGGGCGGTTACGGTCGAATTATGATAACCCTGTTCGCAATCCCAGAGACTACTCTATCATCGTATGTTGCTGACTCTACTTATTGCGAAACGAAATCAATACGGTGGCAACATAACAGTCGTCCCAGAATTATGCTATTTTTGTACAATTCTAAATCGTACAAGTTGGGTGTAAGACGTAGCTGGTTTAGCATAAGGTGTCGTTTGTTTAAGTTAACCTTAAGGTTTCTTAGGTTTGTATAGGTTTATAGGTGTAGCATTAGACCAATACAATATCTAAAATTTTGCCTCTTCCATTGTTCCTTTGTTCTCGTGAAATCTTTATCTACTAACTTTTATTTTTGCTCTGAGATCCTTCTTTTCAATTTACAAGTCCCCTGTTGTCAGGTGAGCTGCACTGAAGTTCGTGTTTGCCCGTTATTTTCTACCATGCGATACACAGTACGCATCTTCATTTGAACTGTGTTTTTCTCTATACATTGTTCATCGGAGCTCACAGCATAAAAGATTTCTTATTTATAATTAACATTTCCTTTCTTTCCAATTACACTACTTACGATTTATTTTTAATCTCGTCGGTAAGTGTTCACGTTTCTTGGGATTGAACTTCTACTAGGGAAGATAATTTTTTATAATTATTATGTATAAACTTTCATTATTCGTAATGTAAATACTATGCGGAGTTCGTAATTTCAGTTGTTCATCTTAAAAGAAAGAGAAAATTTAGAGCTTTGTGAGATTACAATTCAAGAAATTGAAGCTAACCAACTTTAATCTCAGAGGTAAGTTTTCCTGGCTTAACAATTCGTATTATACAGACAGATGCATTTGTTTATTTTCAACTCTTCTGGTTATTATAAATTAACAGACGTTTTAATGAAAACTTTTCAGTTGCAGGCTCAAAATCCAGGACCATACGTGAGAATTGCCAGTTGCACGGGGTGGCCATACCAAAGGGGCGCCCTTAGACTTCCTGTGTCTAGAGGTGCCAAATTCATATTAAATTATACGCTAAATATAGGCTAACTTAATTTTTATAAATACGAGTACTTTATCTTCACGTTTCCACATCTAACCATTCGCATTTAAACATTTCAAAAATTTTCTGGCTGCAGAGGCAATATGTAAATATTTTTAAAACTACAGATTATAAAAACTAATATTTATATAACTATAAACTGTCGTTTACGGACATTAAAAGACTCTACCAAAGACCATCAATTCTAGCTAGTCCATCCATAAGAGATTTAATTTGTGAAGCAATGTTGTTAAAAACTTTTCTGAAACCAAACCGCTAAATAAAGTACAATAACAATAAAGTATTGTTATAAAATATTTACAATAAAAATGTTAATAAATATTTACAATAAAAAGTTCATATTAAAATAAGACTTTACAGTACAGTAGTGAGGCCAGAATGCCTATAGGCAAGTGAATGTCTTGCACTGAATTATAATTTAGACAAACTAGAAATATTGGAAAGACGAATTTTTAGGAAAATATTTGGCCCACGAAAAACTTCAGAAGGTTTGAAATTAAGAAGTAAAGATGAAATGTATCAAAGTATAGAAAATATAACAGAAACAGTAACGAAAAGAAGACTAGTATTTTTTGGAAAATTATAAAGAATGGGCGACAATAGGTTAACAAAACAGATCTTCAGATATCTGTGGGAAAATAAGTTAACATCAAGTTGGATTAAAGAAGTCAAAAAGGATTTAGAAAAAAATTATATACACGCAGAAGCAATTGAAAGAGAACGGGCAAAAGTGTTAAACATGGAAGGAATCCAGGGTAGGAGAGAGAGAAACGCAGGTTCAAAGTGGACTGAAGACAGGAAGAAGAGACATAGTGAAAACATGAAAGAGTATTGGAGAAAAAGAAAATAACAAGGAATGAAGAATTGAAATCGGCATGTGGTCCTCACGCAAATACAAATAGCCGAGACCCGATACAAATCAGATGGCCGATACTCGAAACTGATGTGCAAAGACGACCGTTTTAGTAAACTATTAAATTTTTGAAAACGTAGGGCCATTTATACGAGTAACTTGCGTGTTTCGGCTACGTCGTGCAAGTAGGCTTATGCAGATAACATGTATTTATTTTCCACCAGCCTAGAACTGTTTGTTTATCCCACAACTAAGTGACCGGAATGGAGCGACGAGACCTTCGTATCCAGCTGACATCGACGAGAACAACTGTTCGTTTCCAGGGACCAGTCTTTTAGATCGTTCCAAAAATTAAACCAAGGAACACGCGTCTGAAGCAAAGTAAATATATCCGAAAGTAAATATAAACACTTAATATGAATTTCTTACTTATCCTGCGTGAATTTTTTCATACTACAGAGTTTATCTCTTCCCTCTCCAACAACCTTCAATCATCTATTCCGTTATCGTCTCATCATCACATCCTGTCGGAGAGCCCTTGATCTCCCTCTGTTTCTTGGACCATGTGTTCACTCCACATATGTGCCCGCAGTATTATATAAGTCCTGGTATTCTTCCCACTGGTCCCAGTGTATAGTGTGTATATGTTTGAGAGAGAGAGAGAGAGAGAGAGTGAGCGTGAGTGTATGGTGAGCTTTCTACAGAAGGATTACCTGGCGTGCGCGCACGTCCGCCGACACTACTTAAGTAGGAATACAAACATGGCGCGTGGTGCTCAGTCAAAGAGAAGTATTAAAGCGAAATCATCACACCACACCATACCGCACTGACCGTTTAATGAAATAGCACGGTTCTTTGTTGAAAGTACGCAATCCCTAGTACAGTCACTGCTCATGAAAGGTTGATCGTTACGTGTTTCCCGCCGTACTACATGATTCCATGTGGATGCGCACGAAAAGACATCATTCAGCGATACATTCGTATAGACTAATTGTGTACTTTTTTAATTTTAATGCACTGAAATGCAGTAGAACAAGAAATAATAGCAAGACATTGAACGAATAGTTTCTCATACCTGTAAAGGTTGTAAGGTCAATTTAGTATAATGCAGTCCATGGAGAATAAAGTAGGCCTGTAGACTGTTTTACTACATTCAGCACGTTTATAAAAATAATTTTATTTTCACGTAATGGGCCTATTTGATAATTTAGAAAAAAGTAATAAACGATGAAAATGAGAGTAGGAGACGCGCATCAGCGAATACTCATATAAACACACGAAGTAGAATTATATAAATATACCAACATATAAAATGTTTATATTATATAAAATGTACCTTATATAGCAACTCAGTTAAAATTTATCGTCATAGGCCTAGGCCTAATTTTATTTTACGACGTGCGGAGACGAAAAATTTATCGTCATAGGCCTAGGCCTAATTTTATTTTGCGACGTGCGAAAACGCAATGGCCCGGATGTGCAGATCAGCTAACAACCCACTGAACTCCAATTTGACTGGCAAAACTGGAAACCTTAAAAAATGATAGGATAGACGTGCTGACCGGCGTAGAAAATTGTTAAGTATGGAGGGAAAAATAATTTGAAAAGATCTAAAAAGAAGTGTGATTGCTCTAGCGCAGAAAAAGCGGTTAAATTACGCTTCTTACAACACCAATCTACGAAAAGGAAAAATGGAAAATAAAAACAGGAAATAGCTGAGAATCTGATGAGCAGACGGATGTGCCTGGGAGCTCATGCTAGAACCCCAGTTATCAAGGTCAAGGTATTCTCACACAGTACACTGATTACTTAAAAGTCGGAAGTTAAAATGATAAAAAGAAAATGAGCCCTCTTCTGCATTCTGCAACCTGTTGGCTCTAACACTTTGTTTACAAGCTGATCAAGGAAGGACAGATAGGCAAATTTATATAGAAAGGTAAAGTTAGAATTCACATACTACAGTTCAAGTCGCACATAATTACTAAGTAAATACATAAATACACGTGTTTTCTCCCTACCTTCAGATCCAGTTTCAAAAATGAGAATCGAGAAAAACTAATTGAGGCGTCAAACAACTGGCACACCGTCTTTATCGTTATGGCATTGAACAATTAATAGTTTGACAAACTCGTTATCGCTGTACTTTATCTGTACCTAAACAGGCTTCCATTTGACTGTCGATTAAATAATACCTACCCATTGTTACTTTTCGTCATTTTTCTCGTCCGTTGTACTTGCAGATAATTTTGCATCGCTTGTATACTGTGGTTATGTACAGAAATTAATAGCAGCAGCCAAATTAATAGTTTCTTTCGTTTTAAGTTCTTGAAAGTAGTAGTCTAATAACTTCAGACCAGACTATAGTAGGAAAGATGGTCTAGTGAGCAGGAACAAGTTAACATGCCAAGGTATAAAGCTGCTTTTATTGTTAACCGCGAGGGACACCATAAATTATAAGTTTAATGTCTTCATTTTTATAACGAAAACGTTTAAAGTGAAGTACCCGAATTGCGTGTTAGTGTTTAGCGGAGAATTTGTTAACTTCGGTCACAACGTGTTAACCTGAATCCAGCTCCCACAACTATGGTATAAAAAATAAATTCGCTTAGAATAATTTTCCATAAATACGTTTAGGTAAATATTACTCTCCTTTCTTACATACGAGTACAATAAAATTTTCCTCTATGTGCGTAGTCCAATAAGAGAGAGAAGATAGTGATTACGTTTTATCTGTTAAGTTCTGAGTGACGATTCTTCACATCGTGTGCGCATGAAATCTGTGACAGTTTTGAAAACAGTCGCTCATATTTATTATGACTTCTGTAATTGTGAATCTTTATTGTGAGAAAAAAACATTCACTTGACACATAGCAGTGCAACAGATAGGTCTATCATCCGTGCAACGTAACACAGTCTGTACGGTTACGTTCACCGCTCTGTCACTATTACATTTCCATAAATTGATTCTGCAGACTGTAACAGTCCTAACTGAAGATGTCTGCATTCATGAAACAGAGCGTCAATATTGCGATTTCTGCAGATTTAACATCATGTTTGTGTACAATGGAATTTTTATTTTTTATCTTTGCACTGGAATAACCTGATAAACGAAAATCATCCTGGGGAATATTCTTACTCTAAAACTAAGTGTGGGAGGATTAAAAAGTTTCAACTACATTAAAACATATTTTTAATATAAATTTGACACCTAATAAACTAATGGAGAAACGTAGTTTATATAAATTTAATAATACAGGTTTGCGACAAAAATGTACGAGTCAGTCTTGTGTACTTGTAGGAAAGTAAACATGTAAGAACTTTTTTTATTGAAGATTTGTAATCTACTCTTGTTACGTATAAAGTAAGTGACATAAGGCCAAAACCCAATAGTGTCCTTCCAATACTTATTAAGGTTCGTTGGCCACTCCCTTTTCGGGCAAGAGTAAAGGTTTAGTAATAAACTTTATTTATTCAGTAGCACATTTAGTTACTGATATTATAAATTTCTACATTATTACTTATTCTTATTGCTTTTACTTTAAAATAGCTTTCGATGTGTTCTTTTTGTGGTGTAGGTTTATTTGATAATTGAAACAATGAGCGTTAATAAATTTTCTCTATACTGTACGGTTTAAACACAGGTTTTTGGGTTTATGGATCCACTTGGAAACATAAGAAAACATGCCTACCAGCAAGTAACGAATCGTGATCGTGATCAATAAGGAATCGTGATCTGTTCATCAAATTATTTTGACAGATTTAAAGTCAGTCAACGTTACATGGGATTTATCATCTTAATTTCATATGTTATCATAAGTACATAATGTAATTACAGTTAATTACAGAATGTAATTAGTAATTTATGTAGACCTAATTCTTTACATACAGTTAATACAGTTTCGGGGGTAGCTGGGACATTAAAACTACTTAGCTGTTTTTACTTTTCTACAATATTTCACATAAATGTAAGGATAACACATTCAATAGTTTATATCCCAAACAGAATTCACACAAAAAGGCTTGTATACTATTTTAAAGATACACTGAGAAGCTTTGAGAAGTTCAATAGAAAATAACGAACTTCCTTATTTCTTTCAAATAGTGACTGCTCAGTACCATTATCAAGGGTTAAATGTACGATAAGGAATAGTGACAAAACACAAAGTACATTTCAAAATGGAGGCTTTTAGTAAGAAATTATTTGCTCGGTGAAAGTAATATAGGCCTGTACTTTAAGCCTACTGAATGACCGGTCGCAGAATCTATAATGCGGCGGGTTAAAGGACTCCACGTAAGATGCTAAGTTTTGTAATAAAGCCGTAATGTATGTCATATATGATCCAATAGAATGGCAAGTCAGTGATTGCAATGTGGACAATAAAGAAAACTCGATTTCTGTTCTGCTTGTAACATTTTCAATTTTATAAGCAAATTGATGTTTTTAGTAAGCAAGGAAGCCTTATAGGCTACTACTGATAACACAGTATGTAGGCATACAACATCTCGAAAACAAACAAAATACGATGTGCAGACGGATATTATATGGTACGTATCAAGCCTAGTGCGGATAATTAAGAGGTCCCTTTCCATCCCATATAGGCTTAATAACTTCCGAGCTTTACCAATCTTATAAATGTCCATTCTTGTAAGCCTACATGAATTCAAATCTAACCTCTGAAGCTGCCGTTACTGGTGAACCAATTGTCTAAAAAATAAAAAGAATCTGTAGAGTTATACCAAGTGTTTATTTATTAAATTCAAGTATTATTAAACTCACGTATATACATATATATTTGATTTGCATTTATTAGTCATTTAACAACTGTCGCAGCGCTGTCCTTAGAGTACTGAACATTACTTTAATTAAATAGTTACACAATTGAACTATCTGTAGTTTTGATTTTTACTGGAAAATAACCAATTAATTTATGGCTTTATGTATTTTTATTAGTAGTTTTTTTATTTAAAAAATAATAAAGTTAACTAAAACAAAGGAAAAGATTCACCCTACAGTGAAAAGATACAACGGAATACATGATACTGCACAAAGTGCAATGATATAAAAATTAATTCATAAAAATTCTTAAAATAATTTTTCGTAACAGGACACTTTTATATGAGTACGGTCTCTGTGTTTAAAAATACTGACGATTACAAGACTAAGAAGTCTACGAGTTTTGATTATCTCGTAAATCTATAAAGCAAGTTGTTAAACAATTATTAAATTTGTGGGGAGAAGAGCGTGTTGCGTGTGGCATTCGTCTTCAGGCGTAGGCCCTACGCTAGTGCGAATGACAGAAAATCTAAAGCCATAACGAAAGCTACGCGTAGGCTTATACACTGGATCTAATTAGCATTGGCAAGAAGTAAGAAATGAGACCGGAACGCCTCCCTAATCCACGAAGTGACCTGACGACGATGACAATTACAGTTATTAAATAACACGGTGGTAAAGTGTCCGTCCGTTGTTGCGAGGTAACGGATGGAGTCTTGGGCCATTGTGGCTGCTCGCACTAACACAATAGACAACCGTTACTCTAGTGTTTCGTTGTTGTTGTTTTGTTAACTCCATTTACATTACTCTGTTCACGGCCAGAACAGATATTACGTTTGACATGTATATGAAGACAATTATGTTATCAAAATAGATATGATTCAGCTGAAACGAAACTGCGTTACTATTAAATTAAACATAACTACCAGCGCTTACTCCGGATACACGGCTCACTAAAGTTTAACTGCTTCAAGTGTACAGCTAATTTACACGCACTACTGTTCTCTAGGCTAAGCCTGCGTAGTTCACACACACACACACACACACACACACACACACACACACACACTTGTGCGGAAACCAAACGTATGCGATGGGCTTAACAAATATCTATTATTAATTGAAAACCGTTTCCTCAAAGAATTTACTTTTCCATTTTACAGAGTGCTTTCGGGAACTGGTGGTACCCCTTCCTCAGTGCTTGGGAAACAACTCTGTTCCCTGCCAGAATTTGCCAAGCTCTGACGAGTGGAATACTACCGGGCCCCGAAAACATTCTGCAAAATAAAAAAGCAAGTTCTATGAGAACACGGTTTTCAATCAATACAGTAATAAACTTCAAGGACGGTGCAAGAAAGTGCAGCGAAAAGTCTATGAAACAGTTAACAAATATGTTGATCTACTATTAATTCGAAATCCTAATAGTCTGTGTTATTAAACTAAGGAGTCTATCTATGAGCTGGTCAATTATTTTAAAATTTACGTTGATCAGATTGTAAAGACGAAGTAGCCTATACTGACAAAGATTTTGCTCATTATATTTGAAGTGTATTTGATGTTTATCCACATCCTGATAGAGTATTCTGGGACAAATTCGAACAGTAATAGTGATGGTTGCGAGGCGAGGATATACAGCAGGACTGCAATAACTTGTAGTTGACTGCAGAAGTAGAGACGCCCACCTCGGTTATTTCTTCATCAACGAGATTAGGCTTTCAATTACAACGTTCGAGACTCGGGTTAGAAGCAATCTCTTTAAACTGCGAACTCTCCAAACGCTCGACTGTTGTTAAAATATTTTACATGAAACACAGTTAATTCATGAGTTCATGAATAGTTACTACCATCTTACATTCTATTTTAACACTATAAGTTTGCCACTTCACTTAGGCCTATCAGTCTTCCTTATTAGGCCTATCATAATTCCAGATTCCTTATGCTTTTCTTCCTTCTGCATACGTTTATAGGTTCTTTCTTCGTCAGAGTGGGTTATAAACCTCTCGCTTAACAGTTCAGATCTAGCACTTTCTCAGGTTTGTTTCAATTTTATTTACAGAATACATTCATGTTTCTCAACAGTATCATCTTCTTATTTCAATACATCCACTCCTTACATATAAGCTACATTTTTCTAGTATTACTAACAATCACGACAAAAAGGAATTTATTTCAAGAATTATATTAAAGGAAAAAAAATGTTTTTATAACGAAAACAGAGTGATGTGTTTATGAGACAGCGAGGACAATAAGAACTCCAATTTATATAACTTATTTATCGACAGGAACCACCTAAACCCCAGCCGCAAAATATTCTCCGATTCGTTTTTACTGGCATAACATCTAACCATCTAGTTGCCCGTTTCTTGAATAATTGTAAGAAAACGTTATGAAAACCTCTAGTGATCAGACAAATTTCTATAAGTAACGTGTCCGGAATGAAAAAAAAAAATTGTTTCCGAAAAGCATAAATCAAGGCAACCTAACATGAGAGTAATTGCAAATATAATAACAATATAATATTCACTCATTAAAATGTATCTGTAAACTTCCTAAAAACATTAAATAAAAGTGTTTTAGGCCTATATAATGTATTTTTGTGATCAACAACCAACAGTTCAGAGGGACTTGGGCAAGATACTAGCTCTCCACTGTACCTGCTTTCGTACCAACCTCATTAACACGAGCCGATTACTGAATAAATGAGGAAGTGACAGAGCTTAAAACAGGTCACATGGATTTCTAGTACAGGACAGATTTAGATGTTATGATTTGTAGTAACAATAAGTTAATGTTGTCAACTCGCCGTACAAGGCACGTGGATTAGCACTTTGACGTCAGTTTTTGTTGGTTTAGACTTCAAGGGAAGAGGTAACACGTAAATTGTCGCTCTCTTCCTCCCTCTCATTTTGTTTCTATGTGATCTACATTAGATCTAGCTCGTCTAATGTGTCGATTGGTTTTGAATGTCTGCCTGATCTGCGTAGCACGCTTTTCTAAACAAGACTGAATGTACACGCGCTTACAGGCTTAACTTACACCAACCTCAACAAACCTCGACACTGTAACACCAGATATAGGCTTATAACACACAGGCCTCACTAAGTTGTCTCTGCATAAAGGTTCGCGCGCACGTCACACTACACGTTAGACACCCACTTTCTGCAGACGTGGAGTGTACTCTGCCGTATGAATGCATGCGTACGTAACACCAAACATGGCAGGGCACGCTTCTTTCGCATCATTAATAAAGACAACACATTTATGATTGATTGCGTACAGTTAAGCACTGGCCCCCCCACAGTTAGGCGATGAACCGCTTTACAATCTTTGTTCTGTCCGCTAAATTAATGAACTGGATTTACCATCTATAGCCCCGTTTGACACACGCACACTACCAGTCCACATACAGGTGGCCAGTGTGCGCCCGTCATCACTGGCCACCGTCCTCCATAACGCACATTCTGAACGTCTTTTTCAAGTCAGTCAGTAGTCTGGCCTTTTCTTATTTTTATATTACGTCAGTATGTACTAGTGCGTATCTTGTTATTCTCTCAAAAACATCGAGTTGAACTTCATGTTGATACCAGGATGATAGCACGGCTCCTTACGATAGAATAATTGATTTATTTTAGCAGAGAAATTTATTTACATTAGCAAGTTTTCTATTCAAGTCTCACTACTATTACAAAACTTTTCCTGTATTAGTACGGCTACCTAGTACGCACTATGCAGGACAAACAACGTAATTGACTGAATCAATAAAACTACTATGTAGACCAAAATTGGAAATAATGTCACTCGATAAAAACCCGCACTATAATTCCATGTAAAGCCACGTTCTGACTGACTGACTCGCTTTATAAACTTCCAACTGAAGTTACTTGAGAAGTAATGTAGAATATTTCACATAATTCTACATTATTCGTGGGGGGGGGGGGAATTAAACAACACTATGTATGAGACGAGCTGGTTTGTGCTAGAAGGTAGTCGAGTTGTTTTTCTCTAGGTGCTTACACACAATGTTGTAAAAATATTAAACTGACCTTGTACTAAAAATTTCAATCAGACGGTCATCAATTCTATGTGTTTCTGCTGTAATTTATATTTCTTATATAGCTTTTATAAAATGAGGAACGTAAGCCAACCAAAAAAAAAGAAATTGCAACAACCCTGATACAAGACGAAAGTTAACAAGTAGTTTATGATAAAGAAAAATGCGCAAAACGTGATAGAAACATAGTGGGCCTCAAAATAAGACACTATTGGTCGCCTGAATAATGAACTCAAAAGAACTCCATAAAACGTAAAAATAAAAGATATATGAGCATATATCTTGAAGAGCTGTCATAGCGGAAAAGTACAGAGAGTTCACCACGGAAAACTCAAAAAGACTTGAAAAGGCTTAAAATTTAATCACCATCTATCAAAAGAGACAATAATTATTGAGAGACAAGCGAAGAAGGAACATTACCAGTTATTTCCTTTGTGTTAGCAGTCTTCATAACAACTTTGTCGAATTTTATTGCTTCTCTGCTATTTACATTTTTCCCTCGAACGAGGCCTTTGCGAAACCGAAAGGCCTCGTTCGAGGGAAAATTGTAAATAGCACAGAAGCAATAAAATTCGACAAAGTTGAAGAAGGAACAGCAGAATACTTATTTTCAAAGCATTTTGAAAACACTTTTACAAACATTTCTTTGCTAAACGTTTAAAAAAAACACTGCATCTAATATAAGAAAACATGGATTAGAAATTAACCATATATCTCTTACACATTCGAGCAAGAAATTAAAAGCAATTTGAGTACCAAGAAAGCGTCCATGTATGATTTTGTTACAGTTCATGAACTTAAAGAATTAAGTAACGAAAACCTTTTATCAAGCTATTCAGACTGAATAATGCTGTTACTGCATTCAAATGCATACTGAAGCGGTTGAAAGTGGTAGAAGTAGGCCTCATAATTATTGTCAAACTTGGGAAAGACACCAATGGTAAAAAAAGCTGTATTGGCCGGTAAAAAAGCTTCTTTGTTGCCGGTAATATCAAAGCATCTTGAAAAATTACTTTTATGCGTTTCAGAAAATTTTTTGAGAAAAGAGCCTTAACTATTCATCACTTTGGATTTGGGATCAAATATTTGTCAATAGACAAAGGCCACAGGATAATTGAAGAAACGTTAAAAAGGTAAAGTATATTCCAGCATTTTCTTTGACGTCTATTAAACCCTGAGTACAATGTGGCATAAAAGGCTAATCTACAACCTACAACAAAGATTTTCATTTATGGCCTCTTAATTGTAAGCACTGTAGGCAGGCCTACGAAAACGTGTCGAGAAGACGGGAGTAGCACCACAGCATTCTCTTGTTGGCATCCAGGGGTTTACCTGAAAGCATTGACTGCGTGTGTATATGATATTGTCTTGTGTAACAGTCCGTACATACAGTACTTAACTTTGCGCTAAATACTATACGGCTTAAAACTAAAGAGACGATCATCTGATTAATGTGAACAGGGGCATATTTAAGGGGTCGAACAGGACTATGGTGCATAGGATCGAAAAAAGTTGACGAATTTTGTTAATCTTTTAATTTTTACGCTACCTTATTATTTTTTCACCTAATATAGTAGTAACTCCTTTCTAAATATAGTCTACAAACAGGTTTATTACACAGCATTGCATAAACGTTTGAAATATGAAATAAAGGAAAATAATTTCAGTCAATAATGTTTTAGGATGTTATGACACGTTTTTCAACCACTTTAAAGATAGTAATGTTGATTAGTCTTACCTAGCTTTTTTCTTTTCTATGAAACCGATTCGACCGGACTCCCCCTCCCATAGGCCAAATTGTAGATACACCACTGAATGCGAATGCGTCTGCTCCATTCTTTCGCAACTCTTAAGTTGCTTATCCCTTTCCTCAATATTTCACACCACCTATTTTGGTTTTAATTTCAGTTCCAATCGTACACAGAACTGTGCCGCATATACGTATAGGACAGTTGATATACACATTTCAGTGAACAAAATTATTGTATGCAATTTTGAATGTATATAAATATTTTGTCTTGATAAAGCTCTTTTGGCTTGGGCTATTCTGTTTTGATATTCATTTTGCTTCGTCTACTTCCTTTATGATATTCTTCTCAATTTTTATATTTAAATCTCGAAACAACAAAACTTACAGCAGAGATCACACTTCTAATTTTCATTGCAAATCAAATACAAAAGTTTAGAACTTGACGCAAAAAATTTAAAAAAAAATCTATGTAGGCTAATAGGCTTGTCTTTTCAAGGAAAAGATTATGGATTACTGATTTTACATTAATACATTTACATTGATAATTATTTACATCAGTATGGAAATAACGGAATTGCGGTTGTTCTTGGGCATTACATGTTTTCCATTACATTTAACCTGAAAACTCATTTTGGCATAGATATCTTAAACATGAATACTCCCACTTTCTTCCAACATTGTTTTTATAAGTATTAATTCAAAATTTTATATGATGTGAAAAACTGTCTTATTGTCAGCTTAGATAATTTCATACGTAAAAAACATATTTTTACAATACAAAAATACCCTCACAAAACGAAGAATGATCTAAAGATTATATTAAAATCGATATGTCAATTTTGCTTCAAACTTGTCTTTACATAGGCCTACATCCGTCAAAAGTAGTGTTTCCCGCCCCTTGCCGCTTAATTTTGACAAAAATTATGTCTGCTTGTTCCTGTCGCACAACTTACAGTCCTCTCACTTAGTGTCTACTTAGAATTCTTCAAGTTCTACCAAATTTTATTTTAAAAAATACAAAGAAATACTACACTGAAATTAAATTTTTATTTATTGTTGCGGATTCATGTTTATAAACATTCAATCTTTATCACCAAAACACAGAACCTGAACGTTCGCTTAGTCATTTCTTCTGACAGATGATTTTAAAATCATCTAACACAACTGGTTAAATGACCAGCTAATCATCTAGCTTTGAAATGGTTAAATGTGTTTTCTGTTTAGATAAAATAACTGTTGTATGCATCTTGCCAGTAACGTTTTCAAATTGGCATCATCTCAGTAGGAAAAGGATTACTCTAGTTAATATCACCTTGTTAGTGCCTTTACTTCGCCTCCTGTCAGACAGGAATTCCGCATAGCCTTATGCGTTCACAACATACAGATCCGCATGACTCTTCACTCCATCGGAGATCACTCTTCTGCGTCCCGGACAATCGCGCACCCAAGGGATCATCATCCATATGAACTCTATGGTGCACTTTTTCCTCAAGGCACCCAGGACTCTTCTCTCGCTTCCTCCCCTTTGTTCTCTCTTAATATGAGGAACCTCTTCATTATAACACTTCTGACTGAGGATATCTTGTTAGGTCTGAAAGTTTTCTTCTTCTAGGATACCACTCTCTTTTTTCTAGGACCACCACACGAAATATCTTTCTTAGTATCTCATTACCAATAAAACAAGCGTTGTCTTACCTATCAACCGGTATCTGGCCTATCAGCTGACTGTTGCCTAGAAGCAGAGGTTTTCTAAACGGACGTTATCATCCAGGCTCTGCTCGACAAGCGACCGATAGTCTGTCATTTCTTTGCAGCTGTTGTTTTTCAGCGATCTGGCAAAAGACGACATTCGACAGCAGCTTGGAAATTATAAATTTTCATGCAAGCTCGCAGAGTTAGGCCTACTGATGTCGGGCTGGTAAAAATCAGCGTTCGAATTGTCCAATTAGTCGCGTTAAAATTACTATGTTAAAATTGTTTCTACTTTAATATAGAAGACGTAAATATTAGTTCCCCTTCTCCTCGGGTGGCGCTTGATTTCTTCTGAGATACCTTTGAACATATATCTTCTACTTCCATTATAAAAATCTTAGTAGGCCTATTCGTTAAAACTCGAAAATAATTGTAATGCCTACTTAGTAGAGAATCATAACGAATAAAACTACGCTTATCTGTTTGTAGTTAGGCTATTACACTGATCTCCAATTAACACCGACTTGCATGTACCAGTGTGTGCGCGAGCGCGGGAGCGTGTGTGTAAGTAATGTTTGACAAAACAAATGTCAGATTTTGACGGTCAAAACCTCTGCTGAAGTCAGGCCAGACATTCGCTGTATTCGAATCGTAACACTAAGTGCTTATTACAATAAAAATTTCAAGCAATTTTTATAGGCCTATATTTTTTAAATGGATATTCCATCCAAATTTAATTTGGTGTCTATTTGCCTGAACACGACAGTAAGCTTTCATGCTTACATTGTTCGCATGGGGATCACTATATATGGGGGGGGATCACTATATATGGGCCTACATTTCAGTGCCGTACTTATTTAGTGATCGTAGCTTTTTCAATCCACGAATTCCATTCAGTTCATGTAACATTACGCAATACATAGCCTATATAGGCCTAGTATCTAAGCGCAGCTATTGTGAGGATACAAAAATGAAAGAAAATAATCTTAACCATTGTTATTAACAGTGAGACAGACTGTGTAGGCCGTGAGGAAGTATAGAAACACTGGCGTTACGGTACACTGTAGCCTACTTGGTGCCAGAATAACATTATATACAATAAACATATTCAGTAATGAATACAGTGATGGAAATCACCAAAGGAAGTGACTACTCATAAAGAATGATGTTTATAGTTTTCAATTGTTTTATTATACAGTCTGGAAATTGAATTTCTCGGTGCATTTGTGACGTTAAGTACTCGGCCTTACCAGATGCTCAACTTCCGTCTTGTATTCCCAGCAGTTGGGACAGCACTGTTGTTTGCATGGCTGCCAATCACGTGAACGCCCACTCGGAAGTGACGTCTCGTTGTTTGCTTAATACAGATACTCGATCGCTGCTAATTTTCCCTTGCTCGCTTCCCTCTAGTCTATTCATTAATTCCGGAATGTTGTTTTACGCCAACGTATGAATGAATTATTTCTCAACCGTCTTGCTGTTCATTCTGAAACGTGACTCAGGAACTTGTGCTCAACAAGTGGAACCGAGATGATGCGATCCTGGTGGACATTTCGCCAACCACAACCTGAGAGCTGTACTTTTAACTGTCACAGTCGCTGTCACACTGGAAAATATGGCTACCACCATGACTAACAAATGACAGGTAATCCGATTGTTCTATGACAGCTAATGTTACTCCGACGATTTTACAAGTTGCGGTAACAGTTACACACCTGCAGCGATGAAATTTATTATAATACAAAGTAGAAAGACTACGTGCCGTACAACACGGAGGCGTATATTGCAACAAAACGTTGTAACAGTACCAAAATATGGTAGTTACATACTATAAATATATATGACGTCAAGTATGATAAGAGACATGGGAACATATTTAAATGAACAAAGATAAGTATATAAGTTGTGTATCTACAAAACTAATAATAGAAGAATCCAACAATGAAGACGAGAATGTGAATATGTCAACCTTAATTATAAAACGTAAAAAGAAAATGCCACAAGACCAAAACAAAATACTAATAAATAGACCCAATAGGATCCAGCAGTGAGGGGAATCAATGAAAATAATATCCAGCAGTGAGGGGAATCAACGAGACAAGGATCATCAAGCTACAACGACAATGGAAATAAAATGAAAACAGCGACTACCATGAAATTTGGAATTAAGAAGAAAGAAGAAGGACCAAGAAGAAGAATGAAGAGAAACCAAAGACGTAAGGAATCAATGAACCATATATATTTTAAAGAAGAAACAGTCAGTGACAAAAGAAATAACTATAAGTGTGACATGAAAACCAGTGTGATCATTTAAAGAAACACAAACAATAAAAGTGTACTTAATACATATGTGAAACCGGTGAATAACTAATTATTTCAACTGAAAACCACACAAACAATTACAGTGAGGAAGTTTACAGTGTGAAAAAATAGGTTAATTTCATGATGAGGCAACAAAGGTTAAAAAATAGTCAAATAAACACAAACAATGAGTGTGACTGATTTAACAAAGTTGTGACCAACACACATAATTATAAGACCACCAGATCAGAACATATAAAACAATCATATTATTGTTTATATCAAAAAACTGGCAACAAATAGAGAATATTTGTTAAGTGTCAAACATGACAGGAATTTAGATTCCACAATTGACCAGAGAAAAACATTGTAAGTAATATAAGAAAGATTTGTATTAGTGTATTAGAAGGAGTTGTAAACATTTGTAACAAATTAGTGAAGGTATTATGTTAATATACCATAATGGAGTCAGTTTAGGTGTAGGTAGATACTGCACTAAAACCGATGATAGATTGTTACAATACCCACAAGGAAGTAACCTATTATAACAGAAAATGATACATATTAGTATAAATATATGATCATCAAGTAAATATAAAGAAACAATATAATGTATAAGACAAAACAATGTAAACAAAACAAGTCAGACATAGTGACACAGTCAAAGACAGAAATAAGACAATGTACCAATTTAGTTAAGCAAACTACAGTATTAAAACTAATGTAAATGTTTATCAGAATAGTACCAGTAGTGAAAGGAATATATGATAATACTTTGAGAACAAGTTTTGAACATGTTAAGAACAGTATTATGACTGAATTATTGTAAACAAAATAACCATGTATATATGACCAAATGTAAGCTAAACCAGTGTATAGCAAGTTAGTTAAAGAAAATACTGCATTAAATATTGAGAACAAGGTATTACAATTATTACCAGTAGCAAGAGAGCTACTTTGAGAACAAATAATGACCACTAAAACAATCATATTGTACATAAACATTTGAAAACCAAATGTCCAATGTGAAAAAGGACAGAGGTAAACAAACAATGACCAACCAGCTAGTTATGAAAAATATAACTAGTAAACCTATGTAAAAGTAATTGGAAACATTACTAAAAGTTAGATTGATATCCAATGCTACTTTAGGAATACAATCCAAATAGGACAATAACACTTTTGTTATTATATTAAACAAAATAAATACCTATAATGTCATGACACAACATAGACAGAGCCACTACTGAATAATTAGGAGGTTCTGAGTTTATTAAAAGATGACCATTGAATATAGCAGATTAATTATTGTGTATGTACACTAATTATAACAATTAAATAATATAATCTATGTAATAAAAATAGAAAACAAGATGAAAAGTTGTATAAGCATTATGTGAGAGGTTTAAAATGAGGTAAATACTGAATTGACCACGGTAATACACCAATATTATAGTAAAAAAGTATGTAAATAGTCATTGTTAGTAATACTAGGTAATAATATGTTCATTTTAGATAAGGATATTTAATAATAAGCATGTTTGTGAAAAATCCAACATGGACGCTGAGTAACACCATAGCGAAAATTGTGTAAGAAATAGTTTTTCACAAATTGTAACTTAAACCAAATGAGATATAGACTCGAAGTGTTTAAATAAGAAATGTTATATTAGATTTAAGAAAAATCTGGTAATACGAACTTATAAAGATAAGACGTACCAAAAATAATAAATAAAATCAATATAATAATATTGATAGTGAACAGAAAATAAGCGTGTTTGGACTTATTTTAATAAGCAAAACGCCCTGAGTTCAGTGATATAAACCGATTAACGATAGGACGTATAATAAGGAAGTTGTGATAGTTTTTAACTTTCGAACTAAAAATTTGTACCGTCGATGACGTGAAAAAGTCTCCAACCCAAAATCGATTTTGACTAAAAATTAAATATTTTAATAAAATATAGGCCTTTTGGGTCAGAGACTATCAAAAACCAACCAATGGAATGAATGAAGTTCATCAGACGAGCGAGAGATGCTCTCGAGGTACATGACAGTCTACGATCGAACACCTAAGGAACAAGCCACGCCACTCCAGACCAGAAAAAGTATATTTTTAAATTAGTGCGCGACATGTTTTACTCAAGTACAATATGCATACACTAACCTAATACTACACATTTACTAACGAGTGTAACAGTGCGGATTTGTGTTATTTTATCAAGTAGATCAGTGTACAATATCGATCTATTTGCGAGTGAATTTTTTAATTAAGAAACAGGGAGTACAATTTCAATTAAACAATACTTAAAAGAAAAATAAGAGTTTAGCCAATTTCGAATTTTCGATACTACGCAAGTCATTATGCAGCGTATCGGAAATCAACAACTAAGTTATCAGAATTTAAAGGAGATTTAACACAACATTATTAAAATATTATAAAAAATATTTTAATAAATTATAACGATGTAAAAAATAATGCTTAAAGATAATTATTGATAAATACGAGTGCATTTAGACGCTTACTTGATAAAACGTATTTGTTGAATATTTCGTTATTTCAGAATTTATTTTATTAATTGTATCAAACATAATTCTGATAATTCTATGTTAAAACTTATTAAAAAATAATATGTTTACCTGTATAGCATAAGTAATATTAGTTAATAAGACAAACTTATCCTTATAAAAATAACGGTCATTCTTCACCTCAGAAACCATTACGGTAGCTTGTTATGATGACATTACCGAATTGTTCTCAATTAACATGCAAATTAAAGTACATTGCAAACAAGAGTTTTTTTATTAGAAATTTTTCTCTTGTGAACAAATTATTTTAAAACTAATTATTAACTAAAAGTAATACTTGTTAAATGCTGTACAAGTCATACAGCCTAACCACAATACTAAAGTAAAGATGCGTGCGCATACCGGCGTACGATAATTTTTGTAAACATCAGAAATATGATACCAATTTTAAATTTTATATTTTGTTCAATTATCAGTTAATATTGTTAATCCTAAATAATTAATTATAGTACATCTTGAGTCTGGTATCATGATATCTCCAAGAACCTTAACGGAATATGGTATATACTGAATTAAAACAACATAACCTGTACAGTAAAATTATTGTAACAACAACAGGTATACCAGAGCCTTGAGAGATCAGATAGAGTTTCATTTGAAGTTTTATTTTGTAATCAGCAATTGAAAGGGTTGTTAATTATTGTTTTGTTTGTTAAAAATATTCTCACTTAATAACTTGTTAATAAACCTATAATTTTTATTACCATAACAAGAGTATCATTTTATTAAAAGTAGATTCATTCATTATTTTTAATCAGTTCTGACAGGTGGCGGAAGAATTCAAAAAAGTATTAGTATAAATCAATATACTTATCAGATATTGCTGCATTTATTACTGTGTGTGAAAACATGTTAAATATTCAAATTGAATATTTTTTCTATTGTGTTTGAAGTGAATGTATTTCAGACGGAACGCCACAAGATAGAATTTGAATTTCAACAGTGGTAAGTAAATCAGATACACCACAAGTGCGCGGACTATATTTTAATAAGAAGAGTGAATTATTACGGCGTACTTACAACAGCAAAACATTAACACCAGTGACAGTTACGATTGCAAATTACACCTTTTATAACCAACATTATAGTAGGCACCGGTGCGTGTCTACAACCACACGAAAACACCTAACATCAATACAACAAGAAATACATAACTTGAACTTGTAATTTTATTATATTACCAGTTGGCTAGCCCAGCAGTGTGGCTTTAAGGAGAAACACAAGACAGCAAAATATACACAGTATTACTTGTAACTATTATATTATATATATATACTTTGTTGATATAACAACGTAATGAATTGATATGCTCAAGTGAAGTTCAACAGTTTAAAGTATACGTACGGACCGTCCTTCTTAAACAGAAATTATATAATGGAAACGAACATCAAACAGTAAACATATGAAGCTTAAAGCATTGCCTAAAGCAATGGGTAAAACATAATCAGAATTTGTAATGTGCTGGGGGTGAGAATGAATCTATTGTTATCATAACGGAGCCTTTCACTACAGTCTTAGTGATTATACAAGATAATTCTAAGATAAATAAATAAAACATAGGAACGAGATTAATAAATTTGTTAATAAATTAGTTAATAAATTAATGCAGAACTTTTAAAATGCTACTGGTGAGGTGGAAGTAAAGGATTAGTTTTTAAATTTGTTGAACTCTCTTGGTGAATTTGGAGTGTTCTAATGCAACAGAACATAGCTAAGGTTAGTTCCCTTTTCTAAATGAGAAAACAGTGGTGACACGTCAAATTACAAAGACATCACTTCTTTATCGCGAAATTATTGTGGCTGCCTATTATTTCTTATCTGGTTTTATCGGTGGAAGATTAGCATTTAGATAACGTAGATGTTACACTACCAATATTTTCATTTTCAAACAGCTAACGGAGAAACCGCGTGAGTTTGAAACCCAAGAATATTGTAGACTAATGGAAATGGTAGGATAAGGTATAGAGATATTTACATTGAAATGTTACGGGCAATTAGGTACTTTCCAACAATCTATGTAAGAATCTGTTCTGGGGAAAATGAACTTCTCAGTATCTGCTGTAGGGTATTGTATTTCACTTAGCCCTAATATAATATTCTTGCCTAATATAAGGTACTGTTACATACTGCTCAGAGGACAGAAGATTAAATACACTGTTACATACTGCTCAGAGGACAGAAGATTAAATACACTGTTACATACTGCTCAGAGGAAAGAAGATTAAATACACTGTTACATACTGCTCAGAGGACAGAAGATTAAATACACTGTTACATACTACTCAGAGGACAGAAGATTATTTTCAAAGAGCATGGTGTGCTGTACGCCGAATCTATATTAACAAGTCGCTACCAGTGAAAAAATCAGTCCGAAGTAAAATCGTTGTAGATCACGTGCTGGAATGAATTAGTTTTTCTGGTACTTTAGGTTCTAATACGTATCTTCTGGTTATGTCGGTATGCGGACAAAATTTTGCTCAATGTATAATTCCAGGTGTACAAGGATACAAAAAAAAAAAAACATTACATTGAGAACTTTAAATAAGACACAGCTGCAGATCATGGCAGTTCCAACATTTATACTACATAGGCCTATATGCATATCACATGTTGACAGGTGAAAGAAGAGAGCCAAGTAGGCCTAAGATACACCTGACGTTACTTTCTTTTACGTTGAAGAAGTACAAACGAGAGGATCTACAATTTAGAGCTACAAGTACTTTCTGTTAGTGACTTTGAAAAAACTCAATGAATACAGACAAAATTAGCAGGTTGTTTCAGCGAATCTGTTGAGCACACATTGTCAAGCGGACTTGTGACAAAATGTTTTAATAATTTCTCATTAGAATTTAAAACTAGTTGCAAGACGCATGCAGAAATGACAGGGGATTTTTATAACTTAAAGATCACCTTGATGACAATTACGAAAATGATAATAGTTTTCTCATTACTTAAACACAATTTGTATACGACTAAAACTGTTAACATTTTTAAGTCAATTACTAACCGAAGTCAATAAGTCAGTTTGCTAACTAAAGAAATTTGTTTGTTTACAAATACAATTTAGTGCAGAGTCAACGAAAAACGTTTCAAGTTTTGAAGTAATGTTCAAGGAGACTAGTAAGGACGATATAAAGATGGAATTAACAACAAATAGCATATAGCGAGTTAGTTTATGTGGATGTCACAGGGTACTGAAACAGTAATGAAGTCCAAAGTGGAAAACGAACATCGGAGATTGGAAAGAAACTCAAACTCCAGAAAGAATCAACATTTAAATGTTTAAATCGGTAAAACGTTCGTAAGGTGACTGCCTCTTACTCTCATCTCTATGTCTACGGCGTTTTTCTTGTCTTCTTTATAACATTCCTCATCCAAAACAGCGTAACAGAACTGCAAAAAATTTTAAAGAAAATAATTTTTCGGAGACCAATAAATCAGGACGGCAACGCCGTTATGCTATCAGCACTTCCTGAAACTATATTAATTAGCTCAATTCATATTTAAGCAGTTCAATACAGTTTGATCGAATTGGGCAATTCTACAACGATAGCGTCTTCATACTCTTTTCGTATCATTTTACATTTGCGCTTCCCGTTTTTCTAATGACGTCTTCGATCGGAAATATTTCTTGGCCATCATCAGTTTACGTTATTTCACGATTTCGTATACACTGGGAAGTTTGTAAGTTTTCTTTTCCCAACGTCTTATCAACGTCAATTTGCATTAGTTATGAATCTTTCCGTACTGCGCTGTTTAACTTCTACGGTTATCACATTTTGCTTCAAACTTGTCTTCACATACATCCGTCAAATGTAGTGTTTCCCGCCTCTGCCGCTTAATCTTGACAAAAATTTTGTCTGTTTGTTCCTGTCGCACAATTCACAGTCCTCTCACTTAGTGTCTACTTAGAATTCTTCAGGTGCTATGAAATTTTATTTAACAAAAATACAAAGAAATACTACACTGAGTTCAATTTTTATTTATTGTTGTGGTTTTGTGTTGATAAACATACTGCGGTTGTAACATACTATGCTGGTGTAAGTAGTATCGTAGATTATGATGTTTCTTGTATTGTTTTGGGGATGTCAATACATGTCAACTAGGTTAGTTTATTAGTTAGTAGACGTCAGTACTGGAGACAGACGCTGGAAGCTTATTAATAGCGCAAGGAAGCGTAATACAAACGGAGACCAACTCTAATAACACGTATGGTCGAACAGATTTATGTAAACATTTATCATTTGTCTTTAAATTTGTTTTAGTTTCGTGTTTACTGTTTTTCATAATCATAACTCATATTGTTTTAAATTTCTTGTTGCTCCGAAGGCGTTAACTTGTTGTTATTCGTACGTATCAAAAATAGCCACAATACTCCCTTCACAAAAAGAAAAGCTTCATTAAAAATAAGGAATGCAACTGCAGGCTGTTGTCATTGCTGTATAGTTGTCTTCCTCCGTCCATACGTCCCCTTATTGAAGTTGTAATTATAAACAACACCGTTGTTGAAGAGAAACAAAGCAAAAAATGAAATTAGGGCGTGTAAGATCTTTAACTTCAGGCCTCAAATTCTGTCAGAGTAAGTAGCGAGTGTAGCGATGGGCGTGATGAGCCCGTATTAACACCTCGGCTTAAGTACATGGGCGGTGACTGATAGCCTCAGACAACTCTATTAACTCTTCAATGATTAAGCGGTAGTTGGTCTTCCTAACCCTCACTCTTGGCTTTAGCCCAGCCGCTAAAAACTCTGTATTCAAAATTTATTTGAAGCGATCTACCAATAATTATAATGTGGTAGACCACCAAAGCATGTATACTTGTGATAGGCTACAGTATTATCCAAGAAAAATATGTTAACATATTGTGAATGACCGAAACTTAAGATTTATTTATGGATACCTACATCAGTATCATCTTATGCTGTGCTTGGCAGATAACAAGAATGGTACATATATTAAACGTAGACTTTTGTTTAGAAAATATTCTCACTATCTTAATAAAATACTTTCTGTATTTTAGGCTAATTCGATTGCATCAACCATAATAGCGACATATTTGATCTTTTCTTTTGTAAAGATTTTTCTTACTTCTCGTGGTGAAAAGCTGCAAATCAGCTTTAATTACAGTAGGTGTTTACAGTACGAATTAAGTTCATACACAACCGCACGACACGCATTTATTAAAGGCCTAATGTAATACTCCTGACGTTTCTTCTTCTTCTTCTTCTTCTTCTTCTTCTTCTTCTTCTTCTTCTTCTTCTTCTTCTTCTTCTTCTTCTTCTTCTTCTTCTTCTTCTTCTTCTTCCTCTTCTTCCTCTTCTCCTCCTCCTCCTCCTCCTCCTCCACCTCCTTCTTCCTCTTTTGCTTTTTCTTTTTATTCTTCTCTACGAATTCACTTCTGAGAAGCGTGTTATGTTACCAGTCTTTTACGTGGTCATCCTCCGCTTCTGATAGTCTCTCCATAAGCGGAACCCGTTTTTTGGTCTCTCCTGTCAATCTCCAACCGATGTAGGCTTCAGTGATTTCGTGGGTGAATAATTTTAAAGCCTCCAATTCCTGTCGGTGTCATTGTGGTTCATCGTAATCAGACTCCAGATTCTTTCCCTAGAAGATTTCGTCCGCTTCCTGGTCATGTCTCTGTTCACCAACACCAGAAAGCATACTTTCCGCACCTAATGAACTGAAAACACTGGAGCTACTTGATAACCTATCATAGGGACTACCCTTCTGAAGTTCTCGCCCTGCACTCTACAGACTGTGAACCTTTGCTCCACGGCCTGCAGTCTCTTCCCGGCACCATCCCCTCGCAGTTGGTATAACCTACTCTTGCAAAGATGAGAGAGGGCTTCAACCTCGGACCTCGCTGAAAGCGGAATTTATAGTATCAGGTCAATACTAGGAATTGCTAGTGAGAGACAGCGTCATCAATTTTCTGCTGTCGTAACTGTCTGACGAACCACTCTCGTACGGTCATTATGTGTAGTGTCTCACTTAGCATGTATAAAAGGAAAAAAGAAAGTGTGGAATTTTTTTTTACAGTAGGAGAAATTTTTGTAGTTTTGAAATTAATAAAATGTTAAGTACTATCTGTTTGGTATATTACGAAACAGTTAACTCAGGTAGCACATATTTGAAGTTGACACAGCTGAAATTAAATTTACATCCGTAAGTGTGCATGCTTGTGTGTGTGTGTGTGTGTGTGTGTGTGTGCGTGCGTGCGTGCGTGCGTGCGTGCGTGCGTGCGTGCGTGCGTGTGTGTGTGTGTGTGTGTGTGTGTGTGTGTGTGTGTGTGTGTGTGTGTGTGTGTGTGTGTGTGTGTGTGTGTGTGTGTGTGTGTGTGTGTGTGTGTGTGTGTGTGTGTGTGTGTGTGTTTTCATATTTAATTGCACTATTGATTGAGTACTGTTACCGCTGCGTAAGTACCGACATAGTGAAATAAAATATTTATTTATTCAAATGAAGTTTCAAAAATGTGTTTATTTTTATTCATTTTTTATTACATAAAAATAACATTTAAATAATAAATGAGATAATTGATGATGTTTGATTTGTTGGCGACGAGTGGTGTGAAGTAGTTTGTGAAATAATTGCTACGTGGACAACGCTTGGGCGTGAGTGAAATCTAATGAATACTGGATTGTGTGCGGGGGTGTTGATACGGGCCGGGGCCGGGCAGACCAGCTGACAGCAACTATTGTCAGCATCCCTTCACCCGGCCCGGTCTATTTGATTGAACCAACCGTCAAGACGTTTACCAAGTGTGCCTGTTTCTGATTGAATTCTCGCCTCCTTTTCATATTGGGCAGTTCGCACCATTGTCAGAACACGTATGTCTAATAGCATGACATTACTACTTCACTCACTTACTTCGCTGGCTACTTCACGGAAATTTATTAACTTAACGTCGAACGATAACGGACTACAAAACCTCGAATAACGACAAGTTGATGTAACTCAGCTTGTCCCGGATATGAGTATATTGGTGCGACTTCATGTTCACAACGCTCAGTCCTGCAGAAGAAGTAAATGGAGAAAAGAGGTAGAATTTGTAACCAAAACGTACAATAGACTGCGGTAAGCTAGGAAACACACATTTCCTAGTGAGTGTTTCTGTTGTTTTTTGTGCCGTCTGACTTATAGATGTTTGACAATATATTATATAACCTTGTTTATAAATGGATTATGTGAATGCTTCATATTGAATGTTCCATCATGTTTTACAACATACGAAGGCTATATATTATCTACTATACTTTTCATTTAGAGGCACGTAAATGTTACCTCTCATCGCATGGTTACCTTAATATCTTCCAAAAATCTTTTCCAGTTCAGCTTTCCTCGTCTTTTTCTTCCTAATACTTTTTCTTGCAGAATATTCATTTTAAACTCATCAATGGTGGTATGTATTTTGAAATGACCTGTAAATTTGATCACCGTCTCTTTTTCATTCTAATTTACATTTAATTTTGTAGCTTTTTTTTCGTAGAACCAAAAAAGTGTTCTATTGTTGTTCTAATCAACACGAATTTTCTGTATCTTTCTAAACAGTACCTCCAAACTCACATTGCAAGTTTTCAAATTAAATATATGCGGTGAGTTGTTCGCGATCCATCGTATAGTGATTGCATTCTTCTTCGTACTCTTAGCCTAATATAATCAACATCTACTTTGATGTCTGTATTCTTCCCCAGTAATGTCTCGGTTTTGATGATAACCTTGACAGTAAGGTTTCTACATGCAGAAACTAACTAACAAGGATGTCGGATTCCAAGTTACTCCCTTGGATCCGTGTTCACGTTTACAACGTTTTCAAGAATCGCCTGTACATCATTTGGCCTCTAGCCTAAGCCCTCGTTGAGTAACCTACGCTATGCAACTTATTTTTACGCAGACGGACAAAGCGTCCCAAACGGGAACAGCACATTTGTTAACTGTCATTTATTTAGTTTTCGGGTAACAACAGGTGTGACGAGTATTGGAAACCGTTGTGCCAGAAGGGCCGACGCTTGTTTAGTAAACTTTAGACGTGGTTATGCCAGGGACAATGTGTATAACGAGGTTCTTGACTAATGTGAAGCAACTCAAAAATATTCTTTTCATTCGCATTTGTCTTTCCATTTCTTTGCGGCGCTTCGAGAATTCAGATGGACTGTGACAAGATGGTGGTGCGCTGTCCTCTAATCCTATGCAGTCGCTCTGTCTATAGTCGGAGGTGTGTGCTACCTTGTCCTCCACCATATGTACATGACGGGCAGTTCGCACCATTGTCAGAACACGTCTATGTATAATAGCTTGACATACGTGCTATGCAGTATTTGGGCTCCAGGCCTCTGAGTACATCGTTGTACACCGAGAAGAAGGAAAGGTCTAGAACGGAAGCCTGAGGAACACCTACAGTGTGTGTGTGTGTGTGTGTGTGTGTGTGTGTGTGTGTGCACGCGCGCGCGTGTGCGTGTGTTTAAAGCTAAATTTTGCAGTTCTTTGAAAGTTGAGAAATTTTGTTAGTATCAATTAAATCTGCAAGGTCGGCCCTCTGTTGAACAATGTTACTGTCAAAATACATGTGCCTCCAAAAATACACAAACAAAATCGTATTCTTGTAGTTTCCCACGTGCTTCCTGTGACTAAACGACACCTAGGCTATCATTACTGAGCAATGCGTGTATCTGTAATTGTTACCTTTACATTTGTTACGACTGGACTCACGTTTCTTAAATAACATTTTTTCTTCGTTAACATTTAATGCATTTGTATTTCACAGGTGTTAATTTCACCTTTTATATGTACTGTAATACGTTTCTGTATTTAAAATAAATTTTGTTTATAGGATATAGTGATTAACTTTAGATCAGGATTAAGTTTCTCTGCAATATTGTATTTGCCTTGAAGTTTTTTTAGAAGATATAATCGCTTTGGTTGCTTGTAGAACAGGCAACTAATCTAGGCATTCGTTACCTATAACACAATGTTATTTCTTGGTTGTGTATGAAATAGAATGACGACTGGAACAATTTTTACATTAACACAAATCACACTCAAGTTGATTGAGGAAACGGCTGTACTTATCGGTACAGTGGCAGTCATCCAATCTATGCTGGTCAGCAAAGTGCAATGAATTATTTATGACAGGAAAGAATAAGTAAGTAACAGATTACTGTGAAATGTAGGGCGCACCAAAGCCACCGAACCGTTGATCGTTGTGGCGGTGGTATTTTAACTTTGTCTCACGTTTGGTTACATTGCCCCAAGTTAACTGCGTCGGTCTTGGAGCGTAGGCCTAAGCCACCTGTATTATGGAGTCACGCTGGATGTATTACGTTGTGCTTAACCATGAGTCTAAGTTAGTAATACGAGTTCACATTTTTGCGGGTGATATAGTTACTATTGGCCTACATAAAAATACGTATAACATATGGGTGAACGAGAAAACACATTCACACGTTAAAACTAAGAATATTGTAAAATGAGAATAATACTTCTAGTGATAATGATACTCTAATCTAGTGATTATTATCCAGTGACGTTGTACAGTTACTAACGTACATAGGAATGTTGGCAACACTATTTTATTATGCCGTAATTAGATTCATATTAATCTGGTTAATGTGGTTAATGAGGATTATGCCTAACTATGCAACAGATGCCTTTAACAAAAGAGAAGCTATGTTGAGAGCAACATAATAAGAGGAACAACGAAGGTAGTAGCGATATCGAAGAAAATGCAAGAAAGAAGACTACAGTGTAAGGTCATGTAAGGAAAAGAGAAGAATCATACATGGGGATAAGGGTGCTGGAGATGAAGGTATAGGCCTATATCTTACAGGGAGAGAACGAGAGCCAGGCTTAAAAGGAGGTAAATGAATTGTATAGGGAATGAGCTGATTGAATAACAACTAGAACTGATCTGTTGGGCGTGAGGAGTGAATAATTTAAGACATTCTGTCTGTCGTGCATGAATCTTGCATGTAGAAATTCGAGGGGTAAAGAGGACAGGAGGTCCGAGAAGACAATGCAAGGAAGTGGAGGAGGATTTGGGGAGGATGAGAACAGAAATTGGAGCCGAAAAGCAAGGATAAGAAGGATAACTAAATAGACGAAGTAGTGGAGGAAGCCAAGGTGCAGGCAGGAAGAGAGTGAGATGAGGAATGGAAGAGAGGTTAGATACATGTACACTACATTGTCGCAATTAATCGCTTTGTTTCTCAACTGCGTTAGTCCTCGTTATAATGTACCAGTGATTCGCTATAACATCACCGACGCTCCAACATTTCAATAAATGTTCACTGACAGGTTGCCACAAATGTCAGGACAGGAACTGGAAAAAAATGATATCAAAAAGTCCTTTATTATTATTCGGAAGCCCTTTACTATCACTAGTAAGCATCCACTAGAACTCTCGCAAAATTCCGATTAAGAAGAAATCGATAAGGGAGAAGACAAACAGAAGCGGCGTTTAACGATAAAGAGTTTGGAATACTTTTTTCAGTTTATCGAGGAAGGGCTTCAGATATTAGGTGATAGAGGCACAGGCCGGGAACGCTTCTCGATAGTTCAACGAATCAGACGGATAACCTGAGATACTACCAGGGAATCTATAAAGCAGGGATATCCAAACTACGGCCCGCGGCAACCCGGCCGATGCTGCGTGCAGTTTTTAAATAGATCGTCAAAATACTTCAAATATTATGACGTTTTACTAAATAACTAAACAAGAAATAAGTATAAAATGAAAGTATAGGGCTAACTTGTCAGACGAACACTTGTAATCCATTCTAGTGATAGAAGCATCAAAATTTGACCCAAAATGGACAGACATTATATGTCAGAAGCAACACCACGCACCCCATACATACATAAGAAAGCCAAAAAATAATACATAAGATATATCTTTGAATGTGATTTTTTCCTTACTTTTATTTACATTATTTTGAATAAATAAATTTGTTTTCTTTGGGAAAGTCAGCTTAATTTTTATTTAAATGTCTATTTTATTGACTTGATTATTTCTTAAACTTAAAAAAAATAAGTTTACTATATATGTTTGTGTGTGTGTGTGTGTGTGTGTGTGTGTGTGTGTGTGTGTGTGTTGTTGGCCCGCCTGACTTCAAAGATTTTTCAATTCGGCCCTCAAGTGAAAAAGTTTGGAGACCCCTGCTATAAACCATTAGAAAAGAATGCAACAAAACCGTCAAATCTCCATTCCTTCTCTGAGAAAGTGGGTGAAACAGTCAAATTGCGCAGCCCGATGGTGAAAAGTGATTTCGCTTCTGTTGTCGACTGACCCCCATCAGACTCCACGTAAAATACGGTGAAAACTATGCTACCTTAATCATTATACGTTAAATTTTACACATGGAAAATTCTTGTATCTCATTACAAATTTTGTGAAATTTTTGGTAAATTTCTGACATGTCAATTGTTATTGTTTCGTATGAGAAAAGTTTTTCTGTTCTTCGTGGTTTCAATTATAATAATCGTGTCTTCCTGAAAGTAGGCTACAAAGGTCCCCGGCCACCCAAGATTCTGTACTCGCGCATGTGACTCTTGACTTTGCCACGACCGTACCGCCTCGCCAAGAACCTAACCTTCATATAAAATGAGGACTAATATTTCAGTAATACTATTAAAACTTATTACATTACGTAACCTGAATCTGACAGCACAGGCCACCAACAATGTAACTCACGTGCTTATACACACATCACACAAAATATAAACAGGCCTACAGTATTATTTTATTACGCACTAATAGTTGTCAGATCGGTATTGCAAAAACTAGCAAATGAAGACCCCAACGTTGGTATACAACAGTGAAACGGTATAAATAATTATTTCTTAGATGCAGATAGTGTCGAATAATGTTCTTTAAATTGTGATTAAAAGCTACCCTTTTGCCACAATAATCATCTTAGCGCGACTGACCGAGAGCAAACGGCAAGATTAGTCACCGGTCGTAATCAATTCTGATCATCTCTTCTAAACAGTGCAAGTTTAAATTCTGATCTTTTCTGCCAAATAATAAACACACCAACACCTTTTAATGCGTTATTTACTGGATGCGCAGACGCCCTGCCTGATTTCATATTTCACAACATATTGACTTTGTTGTCGTCTCTAGGTTTACAGTCCAACGTAAGCCTGTACCAGCGAGGAGTGGAAACTCTTAATAGATGTGAAATAGCAATTATCACAGATCTGTTGACCTTCATATGTCTGTACGTATGCGGGAACAAATGCCGGTAATTTCTGGTAAATTCCTTCAAAGTCTGGAAACATAAACAGTAAGTGTTATTCCCGAAGGCAAGGCAGACAAACAACGCGGTCATCTCCGCTTATAAACTATAAAATATCTGGGGTTTTGTCATCGGCCTTTGCTGTATCTCCACTGATTAAATTGTTTTGTTCTTGTAGCCAAACCCACGTCAGTAAAAGATCATGTCTTCTGATTCTACTCTCACTGATGACACTTCATTTTACATACTTTCTTTCCTAGTGTCTACCGTTTGCGTGTGTATTTATGTTAACACTATTTCGACAATCCCAACGTACGGATTTTATGTGAGTAATTATGAAAATAGTAAGGCGCCAATCCGAAAGAATGTTTGTTGTTACCAATAAGCAACAGGAGTGTTAATGGTCGTCTACAATATAGTCTACCTGTCTGAGATACAAAAAAATTGAAAACTGTTTCATCTAACTGGGGAATAATGTTGGAACAGATACCCCACTACCCGCGTGTGCCTAAATTGTCTTCTTGAATAACGTTCCTGAATTTCATTGTTTTCATACCGATGGAGACCGTTTTACTGAAGTCGATGCAGCTGCTATAATGAGTCCAATGAAAATTGGCGAACCAAGTCCTTTTATCTACGCAGTTTACCGTAGAGACCGATATGGATAGCTGTAGAATAAAATTCCTAAAGCTAAAACTGGGGGACCTCAGTATGTAAGCCTGTTTAGTAGCCTGTGACGCTTCGATCTTATCATTAAGTTATTCAGCACGTTTGTTGTACTTTCCTTAATTGATATACGAAAACGCCTACTTCTAGTCTATTACAAAATACTAGATAACTAAGCCTTTATCTAAAATCGTTATCGTCATTACTTTTTTCGTGCAGACTTCCTACATTCATTCATCTTTCCTCCTCTGATATATATATATATATATATATATATATATATATACATATAATCAACTTCGTAAAGACTGTTGAAAATATAAAACTTTTTCATTCCTTGAAAGTACCGCGTCTCTATTCGAATTTTAAATTAAGCTTTACAACTGTATGAAATCACCGACTACTGCGTTAGTACGTGAATTTCGAAACAGCCGAGTTTCCATATTGAACGCAGCAGTAACCAAATTTAAATTTATTTAGATTCAAAGACTTAAGAAACATTCGATAGTTAACAACGGCTTAAAGGTCTATTAATTAACAGAGTAATTTTACAATAATATAAATGAATGGAATCGATAAAATCGACGAATCCATTTGGTAGGCTATGGTGTTATTGAATGGTTAGTGAAGTTAGCCGGCCAGTGGCCCAAAGGTAGAATCACTAAACCCCACAACTTGCTATGAATATAGTAATTAATTGTACCGTGCAGTGGTAGTATGATTTATCATTGGCTTCTCTATAATCAGAGAGCTACACTGGTCGTAAAGTATCAATAGCGGCTCTGGGTGTTACAAACAGTACCAGCTTAACTCACGATTCTATCAAAGCTCGGTTCACATGCGATCACCTCCTCGCGTACACACTACAAACAAATCTGTCGTTCACTTTTAACGTTTCTAAATTAACAGGTGTTTCGAATTATGTTTACTTTTTGCTCTGTAAGAAATAGTAAGATAGAGTTTGTATTACCTGCCAATACCTTCGAAATGTAATAAAACCCCACATCTGTTAAGACATATGTCTTACGTCTCATGATGTCTATTTGCGTGTACTACAAAGTGTACAAATGCAACAATAGTACAGTCACTGAAGGAAAAAATTTCAAATAAAGTGGCTTCTATGAGATTTTTTGCATAAGGCTAGATAAAAGGGTGAGAAACAATTTAAAAAAAAGTTTACAAAAATTCAGTCGCGGGTTTTAGAAAAAAGGGAGGGGGGAGGTACAAAAAATTCATTTTTCGTGATTATCTTAAAAAATAAAAAAATTACGAAAAAAGACAAATTACAAAAATTAAATAGCATTAAATTCTCTACAAAAAAGCTATTTATCATGTTTTTTGTCAGGCCAATACTTTGTGAGAAAAATGGAAATGAAATATTAGAAAAAATTGATTGTCGGAGTCCGCCTCGATGAGCGGGAAGGCTAATTTTTTCTGACATTGCAACATACAAATTTTAATAAAATCCGTTATAATAGTCGTAGAGACAAAAATCAAAAACCATTTTAAAGCTAAATGTTTGTACATTTACATAAAATGAAAAGAAAATAATTAAAGTATTAATAAAATCTTAAAATAAAGTAATAACGTTTTTGTTTTTATTTTTTTCACTAATGCATAAACATATTAACAATTTATTACAAATGTATTTACATTAAAAAAAAAAAACTTCACAATATGAACTTTACATATATAGGTCTTTGAAAAAAATAATAAAAATTAGTATTGATTTATTGGCATAAAATGAGCAAGTTTTAAAATTTATCATTTTTTTGAGTTCGCAAGTATAGGCCTACATCATTTTCTTAACTTAAAATTTCTACAGAAATTTTCAAAATAAATATTTTTTAACAAAATTATGAACATGTATTGGTCAAAGTGTCTTCTATAAGACTGCGGTGTAAAGAATTGTTAACATTTAGTTAAATTTAAATAAATGTAACTTTTATTAATAAATGTAAAAATATGTCCATTGCGCGTATTAATATTAATAGTTAAAAACTAAAAAAAAAATATTAATATGTAACTATTGTACGTAAAACTACAATATTTAAGGTTTCTCTTCTACATAGTGAGAATTTATATCCGTGCATGGGCACAAAAAGAACAGACCCTGAAAATTGAAGAATTTTAGGGAGAGCGAGGACAGCTGGTACATGCGCCATACAGATATTGAATTAACGCAGTTCGATATTGAATGTTCCGTGAGTTCGATACTATTTTACTTCCATGTTCCATAAGGAAATGGAAGTATGGTGATGGCAAAAAAAATCGTGTTCAAGATAACGGCAGATTCTGAAACAAAACATGAAAAAAAGTCATTTTTCGAAAAGTGTCTGTGTGTCTATCTGTCTATCTGTCTGTGTGTCTATGTGTAGATTTTTTTATGGTAAACGATAAGAGCCGCAAATTCAAACAGAATCAAATAATTTTTTGCATACAGCCCTGAATTGTAGAGTACTCAAGATCTATTCTTTTTGGTGAAGATCGGTTGATGGAAAGGGGTAGTTTACCAGCAACGTTTTATGTTTTAACAAGGGTAATTTTTTCTATGACGAACAATAACTGCCGTAAATTCAAACAGAATCAAATAATTTTTTCGTACCTCCCTGAATTATAGAGAACTCAAGACCTGTTGTTTTTGGTGAAGATCGGTTAAGGGAAAGGGATAGTTTACCAGTAACATTTTATGTTTTAACAAGGGTAATTTTTTCTATGACGAATGATAACTGCCGCACATTCAAACAGAATCAAATATTTTTTTGTACGTTCCTGAATTGTAGAAAACTCAAGGCCTATTGATTTTGGTGAAGATCGGTTACGGGGAAAGGGTAGTTTACCTGCAACATTTTATGTTTTAGCAAGAGTAAAGTACTTAATTTTGAAAAATAAAGTATCCTGATAAGAAGATCATAATAATCCACTGTAGAAACGTAGATGAAATATCTATAAATGAAGAGTCTAGTTGAACGGGGTAGGGGTAATTTTCTATAAATGAAAATGATAGTTGAAGGGGGTGGGGATAATTTTTATTTATATGTCATGTGTACTACGTTATCGGCAACAAAGAAGTAGTTTGTTGTTAAAATTCCTTCCTGGGCTGTTTAGGCTTGATCCAATGTTTTCTACAAAACCAGACGTTTCGGCAATGCTATCGACTGCCATCATCAGTGAAAATTGAGTTCACTATCGTGAGGTGGTATACGTTAGTGATCACAGTACTGTGGTTAAGGCTGAAGAAAGAAGTAGTTTCTATGGAAATAGTTAATTTCGAAAAGTATTTTAAATATAAATCTTAGAACATGGAAGTCATGTATGGTTCTCCATACTTCCTAACAATCATATTTCGTCCAGATTTTAATTTCTTCTTGTTTATGTATTATTCGATTCCGACAATCGTTTCTCCTCAACCCGTCGTCTTTTGTTCCATATTAATCGTGAACAAACTTGCTAAGTATATTGTTTTGGATACACTACATCGCCAGTAACATAGTAATCACAACGTTTGAGCAGTAACAACCTATGGTAGGCTTCAGGTAAATTAATAAAATTAAGTAGTAGAACAAACTTCTTACCGAAAAACAAAAATATATTTGAAACTAGTAGCCTATGCTCCATGAGCTGTTGAACTCGCTCACTATATTGAAAGAAGTACATTTATTATTACACAAATTTCGATATTAGATCATTTTTCAATTAGGCTATAGCAAAAATTACAAAAATCCCGATTTTTCTACTATGCCATCAGTAATATAACAATTGTAGAGCACACAAACATATAATAAGCACTAAAAATTTGAAACATTCTAATTATATATTTGGTTACAGTTCCTTTTAGTCTGACACCCTGCTGGATTTTCAAGAATTTTTTTAAATTTCTGATCTCTTTTCTGGGCCCTGGGGTCCCAAAATTTTAAAATTCCCGAAACATAAAACTACATTCCGATGTTAGCTAAAATTCTCTATAATTTGATATCCTACATGAATTTCTTCGATTTTATTAAAATTTCCACCCACTTTTTGGACCCTGACGCCCAAAAATTGTTTAATTTTAAAAAATGAACACTATATTCAGATTCTGGTAAAAATACTCGTCAATTTTGTACAGCACGTGGCTTCTGCGATTTTTTCACTGTTTTGATTCCCTCACATTTTTGTAGCCCACCCGTATTTTGGGGGGAATTGATTTCAAAAACAATAGGGTTCTGAAGGTTAAAAGTATGGAGACGTGTGCCAACTTTTACGTTTTACGAAAATCGGTTGATGCGTATTCAGAAGTTATCGTGAGACATGCCCCAAACAGGTAGACAGACAGATTCATGCCAAACGGTCGAGTTAAAACTGAGAACTCTCTTCGCTTGTTCAATAATTAAGATAAAACAATCAAAATGACAAATCATGAATTAAGTTAAATATAAATTGTAACCCACTCACCTGCCAAGGTTTTTTGTCTAGATGAATATTAAAGAGTCTAAGCGCGATCACAAAAACAATTTGAACAAGCTTTAAGAACCTTAAGTGAATGAATGATTTTGTTAATCATAAGAATGTGTTTAAGTTAAATCAACCCGCTTATGATTAGTTGTTACAATTTCTGTGTGTTCAAAGTACGATGTATGTAATTACAACCGGATACAGCTGACATACCGAGATTAATCACTGGCTACACGACACAATCTGTACGTTTTATGTTGACCGATATCATCAACGTTTCCGTGTAAACAAAACAATAAGGCCTCGTTCACAAAAATAAATACTCAAGTATGTAGTCCTATGTGTCGTTTTCTACACGAGATTACATTAGCTTTTAAAAGCTTTCTTATCAGTTATGTTATTGGTCGAAACCACAAAGCTATCGTTTCTGGACAGACGTGATTGCGAAGGCTCTTCTCGTGTCCACATTCCCAACTTTGCCTCAATATTATGAGAAGGATTACGCAGAAAACGTCAGTAGGGTATCCAACAGGAGGCAGGAAGGAATAGCGTATTCGGAGACAAAATAGTTGGAATCAGATTGCAGCATAGAAAGTATACAATTGCACACGAAGGCCTGTAACTTATACTTAGACTACATAAACAGAAACAGACTATAAAGATTGTAGCCTATACAGTCGTTTTGGTTTTTGTCAGTTTATCTATAAATTTTCTCCAAATACAAACAATCGGATAAAGAGTAACCGTATTGCAGGAAGCAAAATAATAATTAGCAAACGGTAAATTAGCCTGCATCGTAGTTCCGTTTAATAAAAGCACAAGTTTTGTTTTCAGACCAAATATTTTTAACAACAATTTAAAAGCCAGATAAAAATTTAATAACTTTAAATATTGTGTATTTAACTGTAAACATAAATTTCAGAAAATTTCTAAAAGCAAAAGTCCTTTAAACAACTCTGTTAATTTTTAATTACTTTTGCTTCGTACATTTGCGGTCAACAGACTTCTGCAATGTCGTAATTTATTATTTTTCAGTCGTTGCATGTGAAACCAATCCATATCCAATGCCCTAAGAAATTCTTACTGACATAATTGGTTTTAAATAAATAAGTGTTTACGTTAATCACAGCTCTATGTTAATCACGTTAACCAGCTGAACCCTCTATGTAAAGAGTATCCACCTCTTCTAAGATAAGATTTCCTGACATCCTTCGCATGGAACGTTTCATACTATTCGTGAAGATACATATTTATCGGGTCTAATGATCCTTTTTTCCTTCCTATCTTTATGAAGTCGCTTTAGATTGTTTTTAGATGAGTTATTTGGAAAAATATTGAGTGATAAAATATTATGTGTCAGAATCAAACTGCGCTACACGTTAGTTTTTATTGGCGCTGCACAATGGGTTTAATATGGGGCTAAAAGAATACTCGGACTCACGTGCTATTCAATTTAACGAAACTTTATTATTATTAGTTATGTGTAAAACAGATTTAAATTTCGGCTTCAGAGGAGAGCTCGGACGCACGGTGAGTCTGTCTGTACGCTCCGATGTAACTTGAATCATGTCGACGCGCATAATTAGCCTAACGAAACATTAATTAAAAACTAACACGTTGTCATGCCTCAGCGAGATAAAACAAATGAAACATTGACAGATAGTGCTCCATCATCCTTACCCTGACACTGTTGGCCTATATATTTTCATTATGCCTCTGACACTATATTTTTGCATTTTGCCTATAGAATGGTACACGTTAAACGGTAAAATACTTTGCAGATGGCAATAATATGGCACATGTTGGCGATGACTACTACAAAAAAAAAAAAATAAATAAGAGCCAGTATAATTGATATACGTAGAGACCTCACATTAAACAATGAGAAAATCCCACACTCGAGCCCCCCATATGTCCACTAAAAAGCAAATGCAAACAAAATAATTTTATTATATAATTTATTCAAGTGATCTTATACGTTTCTTTGAATATTACATGTTTTCCTTAAAGTGCCGTACTTTATTCAACCATACCTGGACATATCGCCGTAGAGTTCTATATTCCTTTGTAGATTTATATCATTCGTGTACTTAATAAATATGGTAGTAGAATAATTCAAGTGGCAAAGCCAAGCTAGACAGCTGTCACTGTGAGACTCTGAACCCGTACGTGCAATATCATCCACTATCTTTAACTTGTATGCAGAAGAGGCATTTTAAAAAGTCATAGACGAATGAAGGGCAGGTGTAATATACATGTGAAAGAATAGAAATATTAAGAGATGGTGACGATATTGCTATCATACCTAGGAGCGAAGGGAGGCTTAAGACCATGTTAATTAGGCTAGATACGATTATGTGGGAAGTATAGGCTACAATATGATAATAAATAAATCTAAAACAAAGGTAACGGCCTGCGACAAACAAGGACAAGTTCAAATGTTCAAATTCGATTGTTCGTCTAGGAAGTAAGATCACTAGAGACGGTTGGAGTAAAGTATAACTAGGAAGCAGAATTGCCCAAGCAAAAGCGTATTTAACAAACAGAAGAGGACTTAAACTTCCAACAGTAACTGTCTTGAAATCAGAAAAAAGGTTTTTTAAAGCATTTGTATGGAGTTGTATATGATCGTGAAGTGTGGACTCCAAGGATTGAGAAAAGCTGAAGTCGTTTAAGACGTGGTGCTACAGGCGCATGCTGAAAATGAAATGGACCGATAAGACAACAAATGAGAAAATCCTTTTAAGAACGGGTGAACAGGGTAGCCTGTGGAAATCCATTGTAAACAGAAGAGTGCAGCTTAACGTGCATGTAATGAGGTATGAGGACCCCCTAAAAACAATAGTAGAGGGACATGTGCGCCGGAAAAGGTCTAGGGGGCGACCACGACTACGGTACATGGAACGGGTTACGAAATATGTGAGATGCAACACCTACGGAAAATAAAAAAGGAATGCGGAAAACGTGAAGAATGGAGAACTACTACCGACTGAACTGTTGCCAACCATTCTTCGGATTGTTCATCAGAGAAAAAGAAAATTTACATCCTGTCTGTTTGTTGTTCACCAGTAGACAACACTGCTAAAAGTGAAAATGAATTAACTGTAATTTATCTCGTAGTGTTAATAGAAGAAAAGAGAAGTTTATGGAAACCTACAACGAAAAGAGAAGACAGGTTGGATGGGTACTGGCTTAAAACACCGTGATTTGTCAGTGGCCTTTGGTAGTGAGAGATGCGGTTAATTGGAAGGCAGAAATTGGAGTACCTGAATTGTTGACGAATCGAATACCTGGAAGTTGAATGTTGTTGGTACTCGAAGATGAGGACATCGGCTCAGGATAATAAAACTGGAGTACCTCACCCACCCATTCAGGAAATTGACGAAACAGAGAATTCATAGAAGTACCGAGTGGCCTATTCCTAGCCTTTCCTACGGACACTTTGTCTTATAATGCAACGTACATTGTATTTTTTTCAAACAGGTTTTATAGTTAATTGTTAAAAGTAAGATACTGTAAGTAAATTGTTTAGTCATGAATTAACGAATATTCTGACGATTAATACGAATACGTATTTAATAAACTGGTTTTAAACATCTTGTTAATTCACTTTATTGACTTCAAAAAACGAGGTATGACACAATAAGAACTATTGAAGTATATAATGTGTAGAAATATTAACACAGACAGCACATATATGACAACAATAGTGAAGGGGGAGTAAATTCTCACTCTGCTCGATTATCGACTTTTGTCTGTAGCAAATTCAACTCAACTCTTTACAAAGACAACAAAAGCATGCACTCAACAATATAACAAAGCACAAAGACTTCTCCAGTTTCACTGCGAATTGCGCCACTTCGGTGCTGTTTTTTACGTCTTCTTACTAAACGTTACAAACAACTAAAGGATATACAACCTTAACTAAGAAAACAGTTTTAAAATGTTATGTTACATAGTTTATATCCGCCAAAACCAATTATATAGTATTGATTCCACAAACAAACCGTTCTGACGTCCCCAGTGAAGTGTCAGTCTTACATTTTCGTGGGTATGATATGACGTGCTGTTGTTTCGCTTGCTTGTGATCTTCAAATCTGTTTGTTTTCTCCGAAGAGGTTTTCAGACGTTTCATCATCTCCATCCCTGCCATATTTGGAGAAGACCACGTCACCTATTAGACAACACGACACCCACGGAGAATGGTCTACGCTCTGTCAAACAGGACACACCACTTTCCACAATAGTCAGCGCTACCGACTTTTCTACATACAGTTTCGTCAAGTACGAAGTCCAAAAGCTGCAGACCAGATCCTGCACCACCAACACGTAGGCCTACATTGGAAACCCATACACACTCTAACTTCTTTTATTCTCCATCCAGACGAAATACTATTGAACCTGTTTTCCCTGTTCATCGAGATTTTTGTAGACACAATCTTCAAGCACAGTTATACTCGCTGATGGAACACGTTTTACACAACACTTGTTTCATTTACAACAGACGGCATTATCATCAAACCTCCATGGGTGCGCGGTAGACTACAACTTGACTTTCGTGAATTATCTTAAGAATATTTCATACACAGTGGTGACAAAAGAGTGTGCTGCAGTGTTTATCATCTGTAACCTACTTCAACGAAAACTGTAACCCACTGAAGTGCGGAAACTTCAAGGGTAGATTTTTCACCTATCTTCCTAAGCATACGCGCGAACTTCAAACCATCATACTACCATGCTGCAGGATCTAACAGAAACATGATGTCAGGACAGTTTTTCCTGACCGCAGCAGAATGTCGGTTCGTTCTGAGAGTTGCAAAGTTCAGCGTAAAAGGTTTAAACATTTTTGTTTGTTAACGGTCCAAGTCACGTACTTTAATTTCTTATTTTCTTACCTTTGTTATGTCCGTCTTGTGACTTTTATCTTTAGAATAAAATTAGTGTGACGCGTTTCAGGTCATCTGACCCATCCTCAGACACTTGCTCGAAAAGAGGTCGTCATATATTAAAATTCAATTAAAATAAAAACACACATACGTAAATTCATTGTCAATAATTAATGTTCAAAACATAATAACACTGTTGTCGTGGTGCACCACGCGATTACCGATCGATACTGAGTAGTGTAACTTTTCAATGTTTTGTTTTTGCTAGCGCTAGTATTGCTGTATCATATAGCGGGTTGCTTTTGAAATTCAATTTATCATTCAATATGTTGTTCTTATATACAGGGTTGTTATGACCCCTGTATATTTCAAATTCTTCAAGTGCATTCATCCTGAGTCCTTTGTCACAAAAATGTAGGGGTATGAAGTTTGTGTCAAAACTTCTATATGAGTGATTATTATCTATCAAATGTAGAACATAATTGGATTTAATATTATCTAGGGAGCCGATATTTTTACTAATTGATTTGTGAGGGGTATGTTCTTTAAATCTTTTTATAAATGGGCGCCCCGTTTGACCCACATAGTAACAATCAGAATCGTCACATGTTAATTTATATATACCTGTTCTTGTCTTAGTGGGGACATGACGTTTATGTAGTATTAGATTTGATATTTGATTGCAGGTCTTGAAAACTATATTATATCCTATTTTATGAAAAGTAAGAGTTAGTATTTTTGGCATTATTTCTGTGAATATGGTAGAAACATATTTGGTTGTTGGTTGCATACTATGTGTTTGTCTCGATAATCCGGTTTTTTGTTTCTTGACAATATTATCTATAATATGATGATCATATCCATTTTTCGTGGCTATGTGTTTAATTATATCTAGCTCAGTGTTATAATAATCTTTTTCAAGAGGAACGGATAGTAATCTGTATACAAGACTATTGTAAGCAGCTAATTTTTGTGGATATGGGTGACGTGATTCAGCGTGGATGGTTACGTCAGTAGTAGTAGGTTTACGATATATTTTAAATTTCAGGTTATCTCTATTTTTGATGACTGTTAAGTCCAGAAAACAAATTTCATTTTCGGTCTCGGTTTCCATTGTAAATTGTATATTGTTATTTATTGCACTAATAAAAGGTTTATTACGTGTCCTGGCTGGACGGTAGCGCAATGATTTTATTTTCTAGGTTGGCTAATCTGATTTATATCGCGCATCAATTTTCGCGTGGTTGTACCTTGCACAGTGCTTAGCTAGCTATCTCGGCGTTCGGTTCGCCGAATCCTTCGCTGTCAATTAGTGTCGACATTAAATGTAGGCTTTAGGCCTTTGTATTCTCGATTATGGCCGACTAGGCCCTCTTCATGATTAGCTAAATTCATACTAATTCGCAACATGCAGTATTAGCCAGCCTCATTCAAATTTACAGCTGTAATGTAATTATTCAAAATATTAAAATTATTCGTATACAGTCCACTTCTTGTTATTTCTGAATGCAGAATTAATTCATTTTACACATCATCTCAATCAATATGGAAGACCAGCCAACAGAATATTTAATTCAAGAAGCATACATTTAACCCACTTGGGCCCAATTAATTAACACTTCCTGTCCACGCTTGTGGAACATTATTTCATTCAACAGTTTCGGTCCACTTGGACCGGGACTAATCATTTTTTGGTCACTCCGGACCTGGATTTCCATTTAATATCTTTATATCTGTTTCTGGCCATCACGGGCGGATTAGCGCGTCAGCTAATGCGACCGTGGCGTGATTTGCGTCGCCATTTCGCTCGTCATCTTCGGACAACGTAATAGCAAGTTCCTGCCGGCTGCAGTGCTTCAAAGTGGTCATCTCTGCCAGCTGTTCACCATCGTCACCAAGGAGCCGACGCTGTGGGACGTCGCCAACCAGGTACCACCAGCAACAGTAAAAAGGTGCGTAAAAAATGTCTGAAGAAGGCCTCAAGGTGCTGACCAGAAAGAGAGGCGGATTAAAGTCCGCGATAGTGCGGATACAATCCGCGGTAAATTCGTTTGATATTAATTTAAGCACAAAACATTTTCTGACTGTAAGATTAGAAAGTCTTAAGAGCTTAGCCTCGAAGTACGACGAGGTACAGTCTGAGATAGAGCTTATCAGTAAAGACACGAGCGCTGCTCAGGCAGACCGAGTCGAGGTTGAGGAAATGATATACTCAACTGAGGCAAACATTTTACAACTTCTTGACACTTTTAATACTCAGACTGTGCCTCCTGTACTATCGACGCCTATGCATTTAAAGCCGATAAGTTTGCCCTGCTTCTCAGGCAACATACTTGAGTGGCAACACTTCTATTCAATTTTCAATGATCTAGTGCATTCAAGATCCGACTTAACACCAGTACAGAAACTGCATTATTTGCATTCCTCGGTGAAGTGTGAACCATTAGACTTAATTAAATCATTACCCATTTGTCAAGAAAATTATGTAATAGCGTTGAACTTGCTGTCCTTGAGGTATAATAATCCATTTATATTAGCCAAATATTATGTACAAAACCTACTTCAGGTTAAGTCCACAATAAAGGACTCAGTCCAAAGCTTGGCGGAGTTTACGAATACAATAACGTCTTCCGTTAATTCACTGGCGGCAATGAAGCTGTCCGTAAATTCATTTGAGTTTATTACCATACAGTTGCTCTCCACCAAACTTGACCCTATTACTTTAAAACTTTGGAAGGAGTCAATAGACCCTGACAACTTGCCCAGTTTTCAAGACTTTACGCATTTTTTAAACTTGCGCCGACAGCTTTTAGAAAATACAATGCCAATTGAATCCGGACAGCAATTCAACAAACCTAGCGTAAAACCAAACAATAAATTTGAGAAATATAGCTTAAGAAATACTGCTGGCAGCAATACCTTTAAGAGTTATCACGCAGCGGCAAGGCATTATTTATGCGTGTGTTGTAAATCTGACCACCCGCTTTACATGTGTAACAATTTTCGTATATTAAGTGCCACTGAGCGGGGGCAATTGGTTGCAAATCATAAATGCTGTATTAACTGCCTTAGAGCAGGTCATTTGATAACAAATTGTAAAAGTAAACAGGTCTGTAAAATTTGTTCAAAGGGTCACCACACCTTGCTGCACGCTAATTACGTGCCGAAATCACCAGCTGCCAGCAGCAATTATTGCTCATTTAAATTACAGTGTAAAAACAATGTTCTTTTATCCACAGCGGTTGTATATGTCGTTGATCAGGCTGGCAACAGGCATGAAGCTCGGGCACTCCTAGACGCCGGTTCCCAGATCAATTTTTGTACGAAATCATTTGCGAAAAGGTTGCACCTTAAACTAACCCGATCTAATATTCCAATTACAGGAATAAACAATACAGCGTGTTGCGCTACTGACATTGCATCTATGCGTATTATTTCTCGCTATCAGAGACATAGTTTTGAGGCCAAATGTGCCGTCCTATCTAACTTAATTCATAATCTACCTTCAATCTCGTTTGACATCAACCGGTTCCACATTCCAAACAAAATTTTTCTCGCCGACCCAGATTTTAATATGTCTTCACAGATCGACATACTATTAGGGGCACAATTTTATCTGGATTTAATATTAGCCAATAAATACACACGCGGACACAACTTCCCTATCATTCAGGAAACAAAACTGGGTTACATTCTGGCCGGCAATCTGCCCAAACACTGCCACACCCAGGGTCCTGCGGTTTCGTTCCTGGCAAGGAACAGTGACAGTCAAATTCTGCAATCTCTCGAGAGATTTTGGGAGGCAGAAACAATCCCTGGCGATACCCCTGACGGCGAGTCGGCTTGCGAAGAGCATTTTGTGCGCTCTACTCAGCGCAACCACGAGGGTAGATTTATAGTGTCGCTCCCATTCAAGTCTGATAATCCCCACTTGGGGGAATCTTACACAAGTGCCGAATCAAGATTTTTAAGCTTGGAGCGTCGATTCAGGCGCGATGCCAAGCTCGCTCGCGACTACGCGGACTTTATCAGGGAATATATGGATCTTGGGCACATGACACTCATCGATCATGGCGCTATCAATTCAGGAGCGTCAAATATTTACTACTTGCCTCACCATGCAGTGTTTAAACATTCTAGCTTGACCACAAAACTGCGCGTTGTTTTTGATGGTTCGTCCAAGACTACTAATGGTCTTTCGTTAAATGACATATTATTAGTAGGCCCCAATGTTCAGCAGGATCTCTTCTCTATTCTGTTGCGTTTTCGCATACATAAGTATGTCCTGATGGCTGACATCGAAAAAATGTATCTTCAGATTCGCGTAGCTGAAGGAGATTGTCACTATCAACGCATTTTGTGGCGTGACTCTCCCCTCGAACCACTTAAGCATTTCGCGCTGCAAACAGTAACCTACGGCACGGCTAGCGCCTCTTTTTTGGCCACTCGGTGCCTTCTACAAATTGCTAGAGACAATCAAACTTCCTTTCCCCAAGCGGCTTTAGCCATAACTAACGATTTTTATGTCGACGATTTACTTACCGGTTCGGACACTATCCCCGATCTAACCAAGCTGAAATCCGACCTAGGTGCGTTACTTGCTCAATATGGTTTCACGTTGCACAAATGGGCATCAAATGAACCCACAGCGGTCGCAAATCATCACAACTCTTCACGACCCCTAAATAAACAGGACAACGTGCGTACCCTGGGCATTCTTTGGAACAACACTGCCGATTCATTTTTGTTTGATGTCAAACTATCTCCGGTTGACCATAGCATATCCAAGAGAAAGATTCTTTCAATTATCGCCGGAATATATGATCCGCTGGGTTTAATCGGACCAGTTGTCTTTTTGTATAAACACTTTATGCAGCGTCTTTGGCTTTGTAAGCTTGGTTGGGATGAACCGATTTCCGGTCAGTCACTTTCGGATTGGCATTCCTTGTGTAACAAATTGAGTCTGATTGGTAAAATAGTAGTCCCGCGATCTATTCGTTGCAACCGTGAGGCGGTTACGGTTCAGTTGCATGGGTTTTCGGATGCCTCGGAGAAAGGGTTCGGCTGTTGTATATATATCCGAGTCATTTATCAGGATTCTACTGCTTCCTGTCGTCTCTTGTGTTCCAAATCTCGCGTGGCTCCCCTACGCCAAGTGTCATTACCTCGCATCGAGCTCTGCGCTTGTTTGTTATTATCGCGACTCGTATCTAAGGTTATTCCTGCTCTTTATTCGTTTATTGATAATGTACATTTGTATTCTGATTCTATGGTGGCTCTTTACTGGATTCATGCGCAGTCTACGCGTTGGAAGACATACGTCGCTAATCGGGTTGCTGAAATTCAGCGTCGCACGCAAGCTTATACCTGGCATCACATTGATTCGCGACGCAATCCTGCTGATATTATATCTAGGGGGTGTTTCCCTGACGTTTTGCGCGATTGCTCGCTTTGGTGGCACGGTCCTAGCTGTCTGTCTCAATCGTCAGAGTCTAATCCTGTCCCATCCTTCGTACCGGCCACTCCATCGTCTTCGGAAGTCACCGCGGAAGAGAAAATTGCACACAACCGGTCTCTAATGTCAACCCTGGCTGTTGACTTATCGTTGGACTTTTCCTCGTTGCACCGGCTGACACGTGTATACGCTTACTGTTTTCGTTTCATCAGAAATATTAGGCACTCATGTGCGGACAAACTTTCGGGCGGTCTGACCCCTGTAGAAATTCATCAGTCTCTCAATTTCTTCATAAAACAATCTCAGTCGATCCACTTCGCAGCCGAAATTAATTGTCTTCGGAACGGATCTTCTGTTTCCATTAGGAGCAAGTTGGCTTCTCTCGACCCGTTTCTTGACGACTCTGGAGTGATACGCGTGGGCGGACGTTTGCAGCATCCCCAGTTACCTTACGATTCGAGACATCCTATCGTATTACCCCCATCGGCGCATATTACACGCCTTATCATCGAACGTGAACACATTCGTTTACTTCACGCTGGTGCTCAGCTCGTGCATCATTCACTGCGTCAACGTTGGTGGATTGTTAATGCCGGCTAGTCATCCGTTCCATTATTCGTAAGTGTCTCAAGTGTATCAGGTTTAGTGCCACACAGCAGGTCCAGAGACTTGGCATTTTGCCATCCCCTAGAGTCACTCCTTCAAGGCCGTTTCTATTTTGCGCGGTTGATTATGGTGGTCCCTTCATGATTCGTCATGGCGGGCAGAGGTCTAGAACCTTTACTAAGGCATACGTATCTCTGTTTGTTTGCTTAGCAACTAGGGCTATTCAACTGGAATTGGTGTCCGACCTTACTGCCAGCGCATTTGTAGCTGCTTTACGTCGTTTTATGGCACGTCGGGGTATACCTAGTCAGCTGTACTCCGACAACGGCACGAACTTCAGGAAGGCCCGCACCATCTTACATGACATTTACAACTTTTGGCACAATAAGAGTGCCATCACCTCGATTAAGTCATTCACATCCTCTCAGGGGATATCATGGTCATTTATTCCGCCCTCCTCACCTCACTTCGGTGGCCTTTGGGAGAGCGGCATAAAGAGGTTGAAATTTCATCTGCGGCGCGTGGTAGGCAAATCTATATTAAACTTCGAAGAGTTCACGACCGTTTTGTCTCAGATAGAGGCATGTCTGAACTCTCGACCTTTATTTGCTATTTCTTCGGATGTTAACGACCCGGTGCCACTTACACCTGGCCATTTTTTGATTTGCGCGCCCCTAACTGCGATTCCTGACCCAGACCTTTCTCACGTTCCTGTTTCTCGTCTTGGTCGTTGGCAACTACTTCAGAGGTTTGTCCGGGACATTTGGAAGGCGTGGTCTCGCGATTATTTGCACCAGCTGCAACAGCGTCACAAGTGGAAGTTTGCCAAAGATAATATTTCCATTGGTGACTTAGCTTTGCTTATTGAGGATAACTTGCCTCCATTAGCCTGGAAATTTGGCGTGATCATCGCCACATTTCCCGGCCCAGATAACTTGGTTCGCGTCGTAGACATTCGCACGCCTACGGGTGTTTTGCGGAGACCAATACATAAATTATGTCTGTTGCCAGAGCGAGACGAGATTTGACATTATGATTATAGCACAATGCTGTTTTATTCAGCCATTGGCTTATTATTTGTTACGACCATTTGGTCAACATAATTTTGATGAATTGTCACAATATTTTTGTCAATTTTGCGTCGTGGCACGCTTCTAATTATCACAGTTCTGTGGTATCTTGATATTTGTATTGTATGTTAATTTTTGTGGCATAATATGTCTCACATTTTCATTGATGTTATGGGGTGTATTGCATGTCTTTGGGTGGTCTTATTTATGAAATGTTATTACATAATATTCGCATGTTTTGCCGTTAAGTAACCATGCATTCATTTCTTTATATTGTTGCTGATAAATGTGTACTATTCTGTGAATGTCTTTAAATTGTTAAATTGTTTCTGTAATTTCAGTATTGTATTGTTCTTTGACATTGCAATTATTTATCTTGTAATTATTCAAATTATTGTTGTTGTATTCACATAAATTGTGTCTATGTAAAAACTATTGTAAGCGTCTGCCGTATGTAACTGCCTCGTCTAATTTATTCATATTGTATTTTATATTTTATTCATTTTGTAAGTAAGCATGCACAATTCTTTATTTAAAATTATGACATACATGTCATAGCTGGGCTGCAGTCAGCATCTGGTTTGCTCATACATTGTTACATATTGTAAATTCCTGAAACTTCAGGAATAGCATGTCTAGGTCAATACATGCCGCCCTGCTGAATATACAATAGAACATGCAACTACAACATGTTCAACAACAATTTTGTTCATGATGAACCTCCGTTCATGCATTAAACATTGTATAATTATGTATTTTTCTTTCATGTTTTATAATGTTACATACTGCACACACTTGTGTCAGAAATATTGTTAACCAGACTTATTCGTATATGAAACAGCTGTTCGCCAACCTTGGCCTACAATCGCCTATATACAGGCTTATCTTATGCATGCTTATCTCTAAACTAGCGGCAGACTGCCGTTATCTAATCTCCACTCAAGGTTCAACTTAGCCTTGAAGCTAACCATCGTTAGTAAGAACTGCACTCTTTTAAATTAAATTGTAAATGTATTCTAATTTATTAAAAAATGTATTAAAAAATCTTTTTGATTTTTTGACGGGCAGCTTATGGACGGTAGCGCAACGATTTTATTTTCTAGGTTGGCTAATCTGATTTATATCGCGCATCAATTTTCGCGTGGTTGTACCTTGCACAGTGCTTAGCTAGCTATCTCGGCGTTCGGTTCGCCGAATCCTTCGCTGTCAATTAGTGTCGACATTAAATGTAGGCTTTAGGCCTTTGTATTCTCGATTATGGCCGACTAGGCCCTCTTCATGATTAGCTAAATTCATACTAATTCGCAACATGCAGTATTAGCCAGCCTCATTCAAATTTACAGCTGTAATGTAATTATTCAAAATATTAAAATTATTCGTATACAGTCCACTTCTTGTTATTTCTTAATGCAGAATTAATTCATTTTACACATCATCTCAATCAATATGGAAGACCAGCCAACAGAATATTTAATTCAAGAAGCATACATTTAGCCCACTTGGGCCCAATTAATTAACACTTCCTGTCCACGCTTGTGGAACATTATTTCATTCAACAGTTTCGGTCCACTTGGACCGGGACTAATCACTGGCCAATCGAACTGCCACAAATCTCTTCAACGCTAATCAAGATGCAATATCGAAACTGGTTCTCTACGAAGACTACCAGCGAAATTCTTCGTAAAAGAATCTATTAAGACGGCAGAAAGTTCGGACTCGCTTAACAAACGGGTCTACATACTGTGCCGCCCCTTGGCAAGACAACACAAAAATCGGGAACTAGTTTAATTCTTTACCAGTAAACTAAACCAGCTGCCGTTGTTAGTAAAACGCTTACTAACAAATTACAAAACAAGTATGATATAGGAAACTGACAAGGTTTGCATAAACTTATTCACTCACTAGGTATTAGCTAAAACATCTCTTTATTGCTATTGAAATATTAATCAAACATTATTACTGATTTTAAAGAAAGTTATTTTAGTAAATAGCGCTTTTACTGCTTCAAAGATCTTAATTATATTATTCTTGTTATATCAAAATTTATTCATATAACTGTTGCTTTTAATACCACGGATCCGGGTCTCAATTTTCTCAAAATTATTAATTTATCAATATATACATTACGGTTACTATTACTTCTTACAAAATTACAAAATATACAAATCTGATAATTTGTTCATTACATTGCGAAAGTTCTTTAAAGTTCTTTGTTACTTCTTATTAAGGGGAAATTTACAAAAGTTGTGGTTTGATATCACCTGAGGTTGTTGTTGTATTCTTGGGACATCTCCAGTTGTCTTCTACGGGTTGAGTACGTTGTTCTTGGTGTATCTACATCGGGTTGATTTTTAGTTTACTTGAAGCTCTCGAAGATAGGTTGTTTACTTGAAGTTCCACATGTTGTAATTTCACTTTTCTTAGTGCAGATTCTTGTAGTTCACATTTTCTTTATTTTAATTACAGTTATAGTTCTCACTTTGCAGTACTACAGTCTAGTAGTTAACTATGTTACACTTACATTTGATTTTGTTTTTAAGAGATGTGTTGGCTACCTTTTTCTATTTTATTTATATATTTTCTCACAAACTCTAGACACTACATTATTCACAATAACAAGATTTCACGCTGGATATGCTTCTAGAGAACTTACACATACGTATATGTGTACAACACCAAAACTCACGTCTACTCATTGCGACGTTCTACGGCCGAATGCGCGTACGGTTTAGGGGAGAGGGCTCAGTAAGCTAGTGCGTATTTACACACTAAGAAAATAGTTCGTACTTTTTCTATTATTATTTATTCATTAATTAGAAGATAAATACTTTATGTTTATTTTATTATGACTTAGGGATTTCTTTATTTCTCTAGTCGCATTTTTAATTATTTAAGTAATTATTATTATTATTCACTACTTAATACTTTTCTTGGCGTGTTGGTACTGGAAAGTTTCAGGTTGATTCAGGAATCTGGATATAGGTAAGGGTGTATGATACTCTTACTTATTAAAATTAAAAAATTTTAATCTGTGCGATTTTTTGATACATTTAAAATCGTCACAATACTTAGCTTGTAACCCCGTTCTTTGCGTATAGAACAAGTCACCCAAGCCGATCAAGTACCAAAAGTAGCACGAACCAAAAACCAATCAGTGGTCGGTCACAACCTGTAAGAAAACCTTGTTCTATCAACACTACAGTAACAGTAGTACCAGACCGTACCAGTTTTATAGTATAAATAACAGACCGTTCCGGCCAAAATAATTCCGTCCTAGAAAATCGAGGTCAAGCCAGCCTCAAAGTAGGAAAACTGTGTCCGCCGAATCGAGCTGGACTTTTTCGGGGGAACCAAACATAGGCCTAATACCACGCTGAACTCAACCCGAAACAACAACCCTCTGTGTGATAAAAAATGTACTTCTATGTGATAAAAATATATCCTACACACACAGACGTACTCTGCACTATGTTCTCAACTATTTCGTGTTGATAGTTTAATAAACAGGGGTTTTTGATCTGGATATTTACAAAAGGAAACATTTTGTGAGCAAAATAAAAGGTATTAGAGTAGGGTCCGATTGATCTTGAAGGTTCAAACTACAGGCAAATGTGGGATTCGGCACAGGGACACTAACGAGCGTGTTCATATAGTCGACTAAAGTCTTAATCTTTCGTTTCATAACCGTGTCTCCCATGATGAGAGGAGACACCCAGTCACCTGAAACAGATGCGTTCACATTAAGATTCAATTAAACGGGCACCACTATACTAACTATTGTCAAACACTATTTATTACATCATTTTTTTACAGTACTTATACGTAAGATTTAGTTTTCCATTATTATACAGAAACAAGTTTTAACCTTTGACAGTAAATATGTATTGCTATTTGACATAGAGACTCCGAACAAAGGACAGTTAGGTTACAACTTGTCATTCAATTTGGTATAATGGTACCAAATTTTAGTGCTACAAGAAATCAAACTTAATTAGGGACAAATAAAAATTAAGTCATTAAATAGTTTGAAAGTTAAATATTAAATTTTGAAATCCATTGCCTCATTACTCTGCTGACAGAAATCATTTGATTATACACAGGACATCTCGTGTTTACTACTTTCATTTGGCTTCACACACTAAATGAGTACATTGTAAATTTCTTATAAAAGGAAAATGCTTATTTTACACTGGAAATGTATGTATTTTAATATAGGCTACATCATAACAATATACAATACATCCTATGAATCTAGTAGCATGCAATTGTCTAGAAAGACTAAAATATTTGTTTCATATGAAAATAATAGGCGTATTCGTGATAAAAACATTTACTAATCAGATATACAATATATTTCTGTTATACAGTTATTTCTATTATACATAATTAATTATATTGTACTTATTAACATTTGTACGTATTAAATGGGCTTACATAAACATTATTCGATAAAATAATAACGCACATTACCAAGAGAAGAGCATTAACGTAAGTTGTATACCTGTATACCTAAAATGTTTAAAACGTTCTGTTCTAAAACAATGTATAATTTATTAGTCTAAAAAAGTCACTTTACAATAAGAAACAAATTGTTTTAAGGTCGTTTCTTATGTGCATAACTATGGTCATATGTTTTGTGCGCCCTATGTATACAGCATTACTACTCTACACTACTAACGATGGTATACAAATTTTACCAATGTTATTCACCGAACGTAAATATGGTTAAGAAAGTTGCGTCCAGTTTGGTGCTGCACTGTGTACTGGAGCGGCGGCAGGCTCCACCTCAATTGAGATGTCCTTCTAACACTTTGACTTGATTTATCGAAGCCACTGCCTGGCTACCGGCAACTGCACAAAGCTTGCCAATACCACTTTCATTATACTACCATTATAATTTTTTGCTATAAATTATCGACTTCTTCCAACCGTTTCGCTGACTCGAGTGTTCGTTCGCAGTCAATTACACCGTCGCCGACTGGGCAAACAGTACATTCGCCCTCTCACCCGCTCTGCTCCCGACTAACTATAACCTTTAAACAACAGTAAGGTATCGCAATGACAGGTGATGACACTACGGCCCAGCCGTAAAATCACACAGTAATCACTCAGTACAATTGAATACATACCACATTTGAAATAAAAACGAACAAACCCACATTACCTTAATACAGGACAAAGAATAGGCATCGATAGCCTATAAACAAAAACTGAAATGTTGGTACCATAAACAAATATCTAAATTACAAATGTTGCTGCATCAATTTCACAAATGTGAAATAGGTGTACACGTAACGTGAAATGTTACTTTACAACTACGATGTAATTACCCGCTAGTAACTACTTGTCGAAATTTAAATTACAAATTAATTATTACTACACTTAAGAAGTAAAAGTTACATAATTGAACAAACACTTGTGCACGTAGGCCTAAGTGTAATAAAACTTTATTGAACAAGCTACGAAAAACGGTATTAAAAGTACGAAGTCAGCTTTGCCCCTAACGCTTATTCAGTCCGATGATCCATTTTAATTTCAACACTGAAACAAATGTTTAACACGGGATGCAGCGGAGGCGGCTGGGTGGGTGTGTATCATGAGAGAGGGGCACGTGTCGCGCGAAGAGAGAAGTGAAGGACTGTATCTGTCAGTGAAGATCACTCCGGGGTGCCAGTGTTTGCATAGCCAAGACAAAACAACAGTACAGGGGGTTAGGCGCGATAAAAGAGGATAATGAAATTACATTACGCCATCCGAGAAGTGGGCTTTTAGCGTGCTGAGAGGGATCCGGAGAGTTGTTGGTTTAGACAAGTCCTTCTCGCCGCGCGGATCAAATTGTTGACGTAGTTTGTACTGTCTTATAGACAAAGGTGATACGATTACTGATTCTAACATTGACCACTTCCAGTTTCGATAAACTCAATAACTCTCTGCTCCGCTGGGAGAAAAATCTCATCTCTTTTTCTCATACAAATATCAAAATTGAATTTTGCGCACCAGTAAAACTCCTTGAATCTGTAACGCTGCATGCGACAGGAGGGCAGTTTTGTATAAGTGCATTTCTCGTCACTTTTCTGTTACTGAGTATAATCACGGACCTGTTTCACGACCCTAAATCGTTCTTAGTTCAACGCTAGATTTCTTAAAGGCACTAAGTGATGTAATAGATTATTAACAAAATGTGCGCGAGCGTTTAGCAATTACCTCAGACTTCACGTTTTTGTTTCAGTTTGACAGCTGTAAAAGTTAATTAGAGCTTTGTACAACGTTACGGATTAAATATTAAATATCATATTTTTATAAAAGAGATAAAATTTTGCCAAATATTTGAGAAAGTTGTATACGTGATAATATTTTTCCAATAGAATTTTAGAATTTGTTAACATTACGATTATGCAATTGCATCACAAATACGATTACGCATGTTTGTGTGAGCGTGTGTATACGAGTGTGTGTGCGTTTTCAATGTAGGCTCTTCTCTTCAGGTCAATAGAAGCAATTTTCTGTTCACAGATAGACACACGCACAAAACGCCTATAACTCAGTAATAACAGCAAATCTACGTCAAAAGCAGTAAATCAGCTAAGACATACCTACACGGCTCAATGATAAGGTTTACCTGTGTATGTGTTGTGGTGTGGGCTTACTCTGAAAGGAAACTGTTACCATTTCAGTTGTAAACAGAATGATAATTCACTTCTTACCGTCGTCTTCACTTTCTTAAAAACGGTGAACTGAGAATAAACTTTGGAGCTAAGCAACCTAACAGTTTTTCACGTATCCGCTTAAATTCTGTACATCTGATCAGTTAGCGTTACTCAGTTGACAACATCAGTGCCGCACCGGTTATTGATATCTTGAAATGATCAACACTAAATGCACACACAGCACAATGTGCGCACATTTACTTGAATCCTAGGCGGTACCATTGAAAATTCAGCTTCTTTATGTGCACATAAAACACGTTGTACACGTATATACGACCTATTTTTTTATATCCATTTCCACAAATTTGTAAGTTCGAAATAGAAAAAATAGAAAAAAGCTGAATCGAAGTTGTATTACATTCGGTTTAACACATAGAGTCAGTCTCTATATGACAGATGAGTATCACGTTAATTCTTAGTGTTCTAATGCTTCCACTATCGGCCTACTGAAATTTGTTCGATTATTTGAAAAGTGTTGGATACGCTGTAAGTTTTAAGCGGGGTATGGAAATTGTAACGTCACAAAACGTTCCATACTATTAAAACCACCAGAAGAGTGAATAATACCAAAAATAAATATAAGTAAGAACCAAGTATAGGTAACAAGGAAGAATATAATAGCATTAAGATTATAAAAGGAGATAAGACCTTCAAGTGAACAGTAGTAAAACTGCTATCAGCATAATATGACACTACAACAAAAACAGACAATTTGACAGAGACGAATTGACATGACAAGTTTCCCAAATAGACTGTTAAGTGAGCCTAACAAACCTATAATAAACCAAATGAAATAGCATAAGTAAAATAAGAGATGACAGAAACAATATTTCTAACATGTATTATTATTAGAAACAGCACATTAGCTGAATAATGGCAAAGTGCTAATTTGAATGACAAACATAAAGAAAGATATTATTGTTAATCATGAACTATGAAAAATAATAAGCGAACAATTTGTATATGTTATAATAATGAGATGATCTAAATGTAACCATCAATGTAACGATTAAATGTATTTAAATAATGTTATAAGAATATAAAATGTGTAAAAAAGATGTATTATCTGTCAAGGAACAAAACCTTATAATGAAAGATGTAAACCAAAAGAATGGATTAAGATGAATTGAAATTACTCAATAAGCAATAACTAATATAATAAAGACTCAAAGTAAAGACACACAAATTATGTGAAGTCTATAACGCAGAGAAAGTTGAAATAATAACAAACAAATGATGACCCAAACAAGTCATGAAAATAATAATCATGTGAGTACCCTACAAAGCATAGGGAGATATAATAATAATAATGATAAAAAAGGTGTAAATCACCAGACTATGAGTAATATTATAAGTAGGAAATAAGAAAAAATGTTGAAATAAGAATAGTGAAGTAAGGAAGTTTATAAACGATAATCAACAAATGTGTACTAATAATTAATATTGTTCAGCTGGATACAGCATTTATAAATAATAATATGTTCATTTCAATCAAATAATTATGTTCAGAATAGAAATTAAGAATAGTTAAATAAATATTAAGAAAAATGTTAAAATCGGATCTGCAACGTTTAGCAGACGACACTGTAAACAATGCATTATTTAGAATAGGCTATTATTAAAATATAAATTGTTAATGAAAAATATAACCAAACTGGCATCAAGCCATATCAAAATAACGAGAAAGAAACGAGCTATACAATGCTAATAGTAGAACCTAATTTGTACTTAAAATAACTGAAATATAAACGTTAGCATCATACATTTTGTGAATTTTGAATAAATACAAGAAATAATATTAACAACGAAAATGACGCTTCCAATACAATTATGTAATGGCTAGAAATAGAATGACCTCATCGTGACATAATTTTCAACCAATCAGGAGTTACCTTAGAAAACAGTTAGCGAAGCCTAGCGACGATCTAAGAAAAGTATAAATTACAAACGCAAGAGTAAACAAAACACATTTTGTCAATTTCCACTCAATCAGCAACAACGAATCCAGACCTCAATTATCATCAAAATTTAATAATCAACAAGCGAAGAAGTTTAAATATAGTAAAGTGCATCGAAACCAGTAGTGACATCTTTACTACAAGTGCGAATTAAAAGAACGAGGTTAGGTACATTACCTAACCAAGTAAATTATTATTGAAGAAAATATAATCGTTCATACGCGTAAACAGTGCAGTGAAATCACGATCAGTGTACCAGATCGTGAAGTGTGTTAATAAATAATCCATGACATTATAATTCAGGGAGTACTGTGCCATATATTTACATTGTTTATGAATAAGATGTTAGTGGTATAAAAAATAATACACCTGTATAGTAACGCTAAAACAATAATACCATAAGTACTAAGCACTGTCTTTATTTTATTTAGAGGAATTATACTATTCCGAACATAAGAATTCATGTATTAGCGTTACCGTAATTAACCTCAAACTTGTCAAGGTTAAACGAACTTTTCGTCAATCGATTTAAATGATTAAAGGTGTCTAACCTATTAATTTCAACTCTGGTAATAGCATTGTATCGCAAGGCATTGGCGTTTTATCCTGTAAGTTAAAAGAAACCACCCTTGAGGTATGAAATATTTGTAAACAAACTATCGATTATTATCAGAGATATCATTGCAAACCCACTGGGTTAAAATAGTTAAAAGCCGGATGATTTGTAATCCGTTAGCATTATTAATTTGAATGTATTAATTTGAACCAAGTAAATAGTGAGCAATAAACAAATGAATTGTGAACTAACAAACATTGTCAGTACCAATTAATGAAAACATTCTTTTTTACCAATTAATGAGTTGCGAATTCAAAGCAATCAACCAGTTAAGTTGGCTACTATTTAGGCGAGTGAACCGCCAACAGTTAAAATCAAATAAATAGATAAGAAGGAAATTAATTCATGATATTATTTTAATCACGCAATCAACAAATAATTTAAATTCAGTCAAAATTAATTATTTTATTATTCAAATAAATTCTTTTTATGGAATATTAACCAGAAATTCCATATGGCGCCCAGGTAAAAATCAAATGTGCTCACTTAATAACAAACAGTACAGTCATACTGTTTTATGAAAACTTAACAGTTTACAAACAAACTGAGACCAACTGAACTTCTAGTACGACACTAAAGGTACGTGAAGGTTTGAATTATTTAAATAACTTTGTCAAAACTACACTTTACCATACACAGACGATATAATTCAACGAAAGTGCTAACGAACTTCGAGAGATCTTCAAAGATAATTACATTCAACTAACGGAGATTACAATAATTAATTAATTAATCAAATATAATTAAAAAATGAATTAAACAAGAACATCATAATTGAGTCAAACCAATTAAATTAAATCAATTGAATTAAATAAAAAAGTTAAAAATTATTTAACGACAGTGTTAAATTCAAAGTCAAGCATAGTGATATTTAAAACAAGTACGAAGAGAACGTTTATATAATAAAATGTAAAACAAAATTTGCTTACACAAAAGCAAAACGAGGCACGTTCCTGGAAGAATAAAAAATTCGTGGAAGTAACAGAGGGTGTAATTTCATTCCACCTACACTAAACTACTGCACTGAGTACTACATTCTGTTCGACCAGTTAATTCAATAATGTTATTTTTGCAGAGTGATGTAATGCGAACTGCAGTTTGTAAGTAGAAATAGATCTAGGCCTAACGCTTGAAAAGTTGCTGCCGCTGATGATGATGATGATGATGGCAAATACGACGACGTCGACTCTGACAGCCGTGATGAAGGTGATAGTCATGATATAAGACACCTAAAATTTACATTTAACTGAGTTACACAAAACCAGATTTCAAAAACACTTTCAACAAATCCTAGAAAACAAAACACAGGTAGGGTTCTATTTTCAAAAAATATATCTTCCCTGAACATTACGGCACTAAATATCACATAGGCCTACCTGTATTTTAAAATTGATTACTGAATGATACGTGTCCGAAAATTACGTGCGAATGTAGTATTGTATCGTAACAAATTGAATACAAACGGGAGTCGAACTGTAGCACAAGGAAACCACGTAGCCTAATATCCCGCGCAGGTGGTACATAATTATTGTACCGTTCAAGACGTAAACGGCTCACAACCAAAATGGTCTAGGTCAACTTTTTATAAAATTGTAGAGGCTGCATTGTGTGCATCTTATCTCATATTAGACTACATGATATAGGCTATTGACACAGCAAATCAAGTCAATTAGTTAAAGCAAATCACACTAGAGAGAAGTTTCTTTTCATGGGAGGGGGGAAGAATAAACTCAAACTCTCTTTTACCGCTGAATAGGCTACAGGTCCTTTTAAGACATGTACTAATTAATGCAATCTATAATTTTATTGTAGTAGATGGTATTTTAAATGCAGTACTTTTTGCACATTTTTCTTTAAGCCCGCAAAATTTTTGACCCTAACGATAAATATATATTTGTATTCCGAAAAACGGTTATTCCTAATTGTGATTTGGCTCTACACGCTACAGTATAATAACATTAAATACATGTCATAGTATTTATCATACCAAAGTGTCAGGCCGCCTTGGGGGTGAGAAAGTATGCGAGAGGAAGAGCGTGTGGACCACGTATCATAGTCATTAATTAGTGGCAATAAATCTCTTTGAGACGGCGGTTATCAGAGACACCTTACACGGTTGCTGGCGGCTACGAGGTTCCACATGGGAGGCCACCGCTGCCACTCGCGGCAGATGCAACACATACACACAGACTTTCGCTGCTAACAAACTGTTGGTTGGGTAATTATTCATTCAGAATTACTTAATGTTACACGTAATTTGATGTTTTATAATATGCGAGTTGTATGTACACACACGTCTTTATGTTCATTAATGTTAATAGAGCCAGTGTTAATATGCAACACATAATATCGTTATAGGTAGGTTATGGTTGCCATAATAAAGACAAATTTTGGTTCTTTTTGTCAGATTCGTATCTATGAGGCGGTAGTCAAGTCTATGATTCAGTATTTCCAGGCAACAATATTATTTGAAATAACAAAATTAATTTTACATTTCTAAATCAGTTGGTAACTATAAAATAACTTGAACAAAAAACTTGTATATAAATCTGTAAAAACCACGCAACCCACCCCTGATTTAATTTTTAAAACCAACTTTCCGACTACATCAGAAATCGGCAGTCGTCTGTAAGCAAATAATCCTGAAATTAAAAAAGAAAACAACTTAGATAAACACTAGTGTACAGTGTAGACAATCGGGCGACTCTAAAAAAAATTAAATCAGTAACAGTTAACATCGATTTTACATTTAACTCCGCTTTACTCAAATGTATGTAGAAACTCCCAACTATTCGTGTTTTGTCAAAATTTAAAAAACATCGATATTTCTGTTTTTAACGACAGTGTTTTTTATGGTGTTTTCTCGCCAAGAAGCAAACACATGACACTGGCTACCGAATCGTATTCTTAGTAATAATTTTTCACACGTTATTAGATTAATATTGTTACGTCGATCGCATGAATCATCATATTGTACAGTGTAAACAGAATTACTGACACCAGACGAAGTCGCAAATTACCACTTTAATTACTGTTAGAAATAAACAAATATACTCAAATACATTACTTCAAGCTAAAGATTGTGCAACACACACTAATGTAACAAACAATAAATGTCACCTTATTAACAGTGTCGTAGTAAGTAATACACAATAATCACTTTACACTAAACCACAAGTCATAATAACATCGCCGCTAACATCGCAGGTGCAAACTGTGCGCTTTTATACTTCACCCGTGTGGTGTGGATGCCGATAGTCGAGACCGTTGCGCAATCACAACGCTTGCGAAGTGTCACGTAGCCACCACATGTTATTTTTTCTCAACGTAGCATATGGAATGTATACGAACATTTGATAGAATAATTTTCCTAACGAAAACGGAGACGTATTAAAAGTGGCGACGCGTCAGAACAATCCACAAATGCTGAAGTTGGAATTCCTCTCAAGTTATCCGAGGAGTTGGAACAAGTTTGGAGGTAGGCTATATGGCATAGTCAAAACCTGAATATAAAGTAATTTTTTGGTTTGGGCACGTAAATATTATTATAGTTACTATTATTGTTCTTATTATGTATTTATATTTTCAATTAATCTTGTCGCGTACAGAAAGGCTCTGTGTACCGGGCCCCACTTTCTTCAGTCTGCGGAAAACCAATGTCCACATGTCCAGATAAACATTGTCAACAATTATATTCAAAATTACGTCTAAAAAACGGGCTGTTAGGCCGTGGTCGGTTGCTATTTCACGCTATTACGTTTCGATTCCCACTCGGGAATCTTCCTCAGGCCGCCAATAAGCGACAGAGAGTAAAAACACAATAGCAAAAAATTAAAATTTTTTTTAAATTTTCTTACACAACCGACCACGGCCTAACAGCCCAGTTTTTAGACGTAATTTTGAATATATCGACACCGGCCGTGCAAGTTTCGGACAATTGTCTATAACCTAATTGTTTGCTCCGCAAAGAAGAAAGAACTTCTGTGGCTCTAACTGAAGCAACCACTTATGCACGACTGTAGTCTTAGAGTTGCAATAGTTAACAGACTACACGTTGGCGTGAAAAGTGGCTTCATCTATGAACAACACCCTGTGTAAAAAGTTGTCTCAGTTATTGGTTTCATTTAGCACAAAATAGGCATACTAATTTAGGTCAATCGTTCACTTTTATTTCTTGTCTAAGGTGAATTTTATAGGCATACAAATGTAAACGCTGATAGCGGACATTTTTAATTATAGCCTTTCGTAGTTACTACCGTAAACTCCTACGAGCAATTGATTTTGGGGGTAGGTGGGCTTTAACACAAAATAATATGCCTATAAGAGTTTGACATTGTCTGATGCTTTTGGTTGGTCAGCCTGGTAATCAGTACTAAACTCATTAAACCACAGCGAATAGTTATATTATCAGCCGTATCTTGTTCAGGATCATCAATAAAGTGAACAGAAACAATTGCTTTAGATTCGGTGTATCACAAGACACAATGAAATATCTGACTACGGTCCACGCTTAATGGCAAGTCACTACACAACTCCTATACTTATAGGAAAACCTATATTTCTTTATGTTTCAAGTCGATTTCAATACAGAAGTAAAACCAGTGTGTCACACTCAACAGCTGTGGATAACAAGAAATGTCGGTATTTTTTTCGGTGGCCCTACATAAAAGTCTTACGATGACAATTAGCAATCTGGCGTGTTGATATGATAGATTTGATAGGTACTCGTCAACTAACAATGCTATAAATAATGATATGGAAAAAGACAAGCCGTTTCACCAGATCGCTGAGTAAGAAACTGTGTTATATTAGGTTACATTTCCTACATTCTCCATTCCAAACAACTCTGGCACCAGCCTGAATAAGCGCAGGTCATCTTTTATCCACATTTTAGTCACTTTTTATCTTGAGGGCGACTTATAAAATAGAGGAGTCATCAAGGACGGCCAATCGGTTAGTTACAAATTGTTTTCTCCGCCTAAAAAATTAGGTTGTGTTGTGCTTCTTGTGGGAAATAGCAGATAATTATTTTTGAGTCAAATTCAGTAAACGCAGTAATTATTTAGGTGTTATTTACAATTATATGTAAGAATTATTATTTATTACTGCGGGCTCTTATTTCTTATTTTTGTGGAGATTAAAGTTTTAAATAAAAATTATGATTGTTTTCCTGTCTTTAGTGATCGATAAATATAACCACCTTGCTGGTCGATATCTACATAACAAATATATTCTGTTATAGTACCTACTACAAGTTTATGGATCAGTAGACTTTTCAGTAGACATTGTGTATACATTTCTTCGTAGATGTGCGTAATTGTGTACTGATGTCTAAAGAATGGCAAGAGTCTCGAATAGCCTTTCTTGTTCGGAAACATATCTCACCTACTTGAGGTGCCCTATTTTTTTATAAGATGAGTCTTTGGCGGCTGAGTCACACTGAGATAAAGAGGTACCCCCTAGCAAACCTAGCAAGTACCAACAGCCTATGGGGAGGGTGAATGACAGTGTAAGAACCCATAGCACTCTCTTCCCTTTGAGATGGAAAATTATCTCTAAAGGCGGATAAACCTGTAGCAGTCATTGGGATGGGATGTAGTAGGAAATAGAAAACCACTGAATTAAAAACCATAAAGGTAACCCATAGCTGCTGCCTTGCATTTTGGAGGTCGATTCCAAAGTCTAAGGGAGAAATTTTCACAGCACAGAGCGGTCAAGAGTTAGTCTGTTCCCAAGCTAGAATACAACCAAGAGGGAAGCAGCAAAGGAAGGGGTAGACGGAGGATTACATGACGGAAAACAGTGGAAAAGGGAAGAAGATTCTAAATAACAATAAATCCAGTTAATCCAATTATAACAATTGTATCAATAAAATTAAGACAATCATAACATATTATTTATACATTTTAATATAAATTTATTTATTCAAATTTTACTTAAGTGGGCGGAAGCAACTTTCGAGTTCACGATAGATGTGGACAGGAGCGCTCGTGGAGCCCTATGGTTCACTTAGAAGAAGGAGAAGAAGAACAAAACAAAGAACAACAACAACGACGACGACGACGACGACAACAACAACAAGGCGGAGAAGGAGGATGATGAGGGGAGGAGGAGAGAGAAAAAAGAAAAGAAGACGTTGAATCGTAGTATTCATCATTAAACAATATAGGCCTACTCTCACGTATGATATGATATGGTGACTTTCAGCCATGTTATCCGCAGGTTTAACAAATACATAACAAACAATTCAGTAAGTTCTTCCATGTTTACGAAGTCCTGTTATCTGTTGTATTTCCCTTGAGGTTTTTAAAAATTACGTCAATCGACTAGGTTCGCATGTAGCATTATATGCATTGCCATTTTTCTTACGAAATCGGATTCTAAAAACCGGAAAGATGTGTGTCGCTGACAGTTTTTTGCTTGGAGAACAATCTAGTTCTTCAAATTGGAATCCACTCTATAGCATTCTCCATTAATTTCAGTATTTAGCGCCTCCATTGATCGTGAGCCTCGTTCGTTATCGACTGCTTTATGACTTTGCTGTATTGGAAAATCTCGCCAAATTTCTTTCCAAATTAAGATACGATGCCTACAAAACAGATATTATACTACATTTCTAGGTCTTCTCATTGAGAAGAAAGCAAATGAAACCAAAAATTGTTTGATCTCAAAGAAACCAACGCTAACCAAAATTACATTCACATATAGGTCTACATTTCATAATCACACCATCGAATAACGAAAATTCGAATAGAAACACGACACCCTCAAGATGAACTGTAAACAAATCAGTTCACTTAGATAAGTTCTGAGGAAACAGAGTATCACCTAATTAACCTCATAATATGGAAGTAGTAAACCTTGCATTACCAAATCGATATTTAAGGCAGTAAGAACATCCTAAAAGATACAAGGCACTTACAAAGCACTTTGTCATGACTGATAAACTATACTTGGGTTGCACCAGCCAAATATCAGCGCGACCAATAGCGAGTATTTCCATTTAAAAAAAAGTATTAATAGATTCTTGATTTTTTTCACAACACTGCAGTTTCAACAGTACCAGAATACTTGCCTAGGTCAAAAAATGTAAAGTACCGTTTACCAAATGGTAAAAGCTTAAGAGCATGATAATGTCTTTCAGCCGCCAGCTAAACGCAACATTATTATGGTTACTGACTGACTGATTGGTTACATACCTATCTACAGCTATGCAGTGTTGTTTGCTTGTTAGGTCTTTAATCTGCGACGGACGTTAGCACGTTAGCGGTCGCGGTTTTAGTTAACGATTCCCGGCTGGTAAATGATGACGTCATGCAGCGTGATGCGTTACAGAAATTTCCAAATGATGGCCAGCCATAAGACATTATCATGTCAAAATAAATGCATCACATAGTTCCGTACGGTTCGGAATAGAGAGTAATAAGTATTAGTATTCAAAAAAATAATAGAATGAATTGACAGAAGTCCCAATACTTAATTGAACGTACGGCCCGAAACAATGAACGCAAAAAACAACTACAACAAAAACTTCTCTTCATAACAATCATCCACCACACATATCTCTAAAGACTCTAAATTATTCCTCCTACAGAGATGGCGGCAAAATGTAGGTACGCAATGGTCGACACGATGTGCTCAATAGCTCTTCAGCAAATGTACAACGTTTCTCTAAAAAGTAATGAGACTGTCTACATAAAATTAATTATTAACAGATAACTGTAAAACAGTTTTATTACTGTCAAAGTGATTATGTTGGTAGCCTTATAGGATAATAGCTGTTACCCGCGGCTTGGCACGCGAATATTTGACTTTTAATAACTATTTTAATATACTTTTTATTGTCTATGTCCATATGGTGTTCTGTCAGCTCGTATAACAATTTTGTACTCATTAGTCAAATTCTCTCCAAAGCTATTTTCAACACTGTATTATTTTAACTTGTACTAAATTATTATGTTGGTGCAACAGCCTTTGGAGATTTAAAAGTACCCGTTTATAAACCCTTTGGAGATATTTATAAAGTACCTGTTAAATAAAAAACGCTAAATTTTTTATTTTAAGTGTTACTGTGATAGAAGCATTTCATAACACATTAAACGTTATGTTTTCCTCAACCATGGCTTTTATTTATTTCTGCAGTAAACTAAAAACCAAAAACCGTTGTCACCTAACCTCAAAAATAAAAACAACACGTATTTTCGCTTTGCATTAAGTAATAGGACAATTTACAATTAGTAGACTACACTTGATCTTTTCCACATCGTAATATGTCGATACAATCACATATTATATGAAACATCGAAAATGTACTACAGGAATGGATAAATGTACAGTTCCGATCCCGTTAAATAGATTTTGTTTATTTACTTGTTACTATGGTAATTAATTCTGATCTCCAAGGTGTTTTTGACATCTTTATACGCGTCAACGAAAAGGCATAATTAAAAGGACCTAAATCGTGCGAACGGGGCAAAATATCAAATTTCAAGTTAGACAATGTTTTTCGCCTTGTGTCAAAGGTTACCTGTGCAAAATTTGGTGCAATCGGTGTAACGGTGTGGATTTGTATTCAGTACCCATTAAATCCTCAGACTTTGAGTTATATATATATATATATATATATATATATATATATTGTAAGGGTACATATCTTCAACATACATTTATGAAGCAACATGACAAGAATAAAATACTAAATGATTAACACTATGAATAAAAAGGGATGAGTCAGAGATAAAGAAATGGGTAATTAACATAATAATGCGATCAAACAAATAAAGGTAATAATAAAAGTAACCTCTGATAAGAGAAATGTAGCAAGCAACGAAACAAAACTTGAAAAAACGATAATACAATGCGATTTAACCATAATAACCCAATAGATGGTAAGTGAGAAGGTAGAACCAGCCCCAATACAAGTGATAGGAGATACAAAAACAAATAAAGTAAGTGAGAAGGTAGAACCAGCCCCAATACAAGTGATAGGAGATATAAAAACAAATAAAATAAGTGAGTTGGTAGAACAAGCCCCAACCCCAGTGATAGGACATATAAACGAAATAAGTGAAATCAAATGAGAAGGTGAATGAAAAGGAAACAAACAATATATGAATGAAATAAAATGAGAAGAAATGAAAAGACACAAACGAATAATATAGAACAGAAAAGGAGAAATGTTACATTCAAATAAAGCAATGAAAAAGAAATCAATAAATGATAAATGTAAATGATAATTATTAGTACCAACTAATTAATCAAAGTAAATGATAAGTATTAAAATCCAATAAAGTAATGACAAACTAAAAGTACACTAAACAAATAAATAGAGATTAAATATTATAAATCACTCTATATTGATATGAACTTGTTAAAAGTATAACTAACCATTGTAAAGTGAGAGATAGTTAGATAGTGAACATGAGTAAGTGAGAACAAGAATTTAATGTTAGGGAATACCCACTAGTAACACTTAAATAATATAAAAAGCGCAAAGTGTAAGTGTAAACCCCACAAAATAAATAGAAACCCTATTGATAGGGATAGACGCCAAAAAAAAAAAAAAAAACCAGTGATAAACACTAAAGGTTAATGGTGAACAGTGTTAGTAAATAAGGATATTGTTATTATTAAGATTAAGATTAATTGTAGATGAGGAATACAAGGATATTCCGGGAAAAATCCCAGGAAGAGTCAAAATGTTAGTGTTACCGTGGTGAGCTAGTAAAGATTAGAATAGTAAAGAATAGATAGAATATAGTAAAGAATAGAAATGCAAAACCAATAAATATCCTATGTTCTAAGGGATAGGTAATTAGCTAAAGTAAATAATGATGTTTATCAACAAAAAATAAATAAATAAGAAGTAACAAATTGTAAACAAGAGTAGCATAATAACTTTTAAAGAATTGTTTGATTAAGTTTATAAGTAGGAATATGGCTGAAAGAGTTATACAGACCATAAGCCTAAATGTTATGTTATATTTTATAGAGAATAGTAAATAATAAACCAATTATAAACCACGGCAATATAGATAAGAAAATAGATAAATTCATGCAAACATAATAATACTAGAAAAGCAGTTAGAAAATAATAGACAAACCATAATTTGGAAACTAATGAAAACATACAATTATAATAAAACAGACCCAAAACAATTCAACAAATAAACAAATCATTTGTAACACAAAACAAAACATGTATAAGGGTAAAATAATATGTAATTTGTATAAAATAAGAAAATATAGCCAATTACTACCTAGGCCTATGAAATGCCTAACTGTAAGAAGCCAACAACAAATTGTAAGAAATTAACTATGATATTAGCAAATCCAAGGCAAGTAACTAGTCAATGATAATTAGTGAATCATATTAAGAGATAAATGCTAAATTAAGGACATAAAATAAGAAAGAAATGTAATTAAATAATATCAACATAACTGTCAAAACATAATACATAAGCAAACCCAGCTTTGTAGGATGTCAAAATGACCTTTGAAAGAAAATACGAACAGATGTGATAATATCTCATACTTAAATAAGAAGACAGAAGAATAATAGCAATCAGAAGATATTTAATCATTTTGAATAAAAATTCAAATATTCTAACAATGGGCTTAAGTCATGAATAGCCAATCAGAATCAATCAGTTACCATGACAACTGAACGTTATTTATGAATATTCCGTTAGAAACTGTTAATTCCATAGTGACGCTCAAGAGGAATAGACGCCAAGCCGTAAATGGCCCAATTTTTAATTTAAAACAATCAAAAGTAACCAAATTTATTAAAATGAAGAACCAAACTACCTGATGAGGAACTAATACATTCAACCTAGGCAACAGACCAGATTAATTAATTCCAAATTAATTAAATTCGATCAACTAATACGAAAAAGACGCAAGGCGTGATTGAATCCCAAGATGATTGAAGATTGAAGACCAAACGATGACCCAACCTAATTCAACTGAATGACAATACACCTTAGGTCAACTGATTGATAAGTATTGCTGAATTACCCGAATTCAAATTAAAAATTCTCTTTAATTTTTTTTCACTACACTTTGAACTCTCACTATAAACTGATGATCTTATTTCTTTCAAAGATTAATTGAAAAACAAAACACTAAACTTATGTGAACGAGAAAAATAACCTGTACAAAAATTACGAACTTTTGAAACACACTTTATAACACTTCAAGAACAAATTGTAATTACTCCTTATAGTATATAAGTACCAGTAATGTAAGGTAGTGTACTTTATTGTAATCATAACTGATCCTTTTTCGTAAACCAAAAGAATCCAGATTTATTGAACGAAAATTGTAAAAAGTAAACATTCTATAGACGCCATGTCTGACTAACTAAAATCGTTCAAAAATCGACTTCGCCAAGCCTTGAGAAAAATTGTCTCATTGTCGGAGCAAATTTGTTTAATAACAAAATATAATTATTGTATAATACTAAATAATTATTAATCACAATTTAATAAACCAGAACAGAGTTGTAACCACCGTCCTTTATTCCATAGGAAATTGTGTTATATGATTTGTGTATACTAGGGACGAGCGACAGTGGCGGTAAACGCTAGACATCGGAAACTCTGCGAACTACATGATCAATTCGCACGCGGCGGGAATAATTGAATTCACCATACCGTCATAGCCACGAACACTCAATCGTCCTATTTTCCATTTTAATTGTTTTCAATTAAAACAATTTGGCGCCACCCGGGAAATACAAACACTTATAGAAGAACAGGTAAGGATTCCACTCGTGTGTACCGGTAATTCGAAAGATCGTTGTGGACACCGTCAGCGTAAACATTAAGTAACGACCACACGTGTGAGGCGAACGCACGAACACACACGATACATACAACTTTACAGAGCACGTACAAATCTTATTGTTACAATATATATATATATTATAACGTTGCAGAAATCAGACCCTATAGGGGATCCACAAATATTAGATAAATGATAAAGGGTAAAATGTTTTAATGGATAATAACGAGAAAAAAAAATATAAAATGGAATTAAGAAAGAAAAAAGGAGACTTGTAAACAAGAATAATAAATAAGTGAATAGACTAGACTGACAAACAAATGACTATGACCCCACCCCAGAGAGTGGCCAGATAAAGACAATAAAATGAGAAAAGACAAATTAATGATAAAAAAGGCACAAACAAATAATAAATGTCTAGTAACAAGTATTAAAATTAAATTAAATAATCTCAGTTAATGTACACTAACCAGAGTTATAGATATTATATGTTATTAATAACTCTATGATGATAAGTAAATCAAAACATAAAATTGTTAACAGACTAACTATCAATTGTGTATAAAACAATAAAAAACCCAAAAGTGAGAGATAGGTAGGAAGTGAAAGTGATTAACAGTGTAAGTGTTAAAAGTGAGTAAAAGAAATAAATATTAGGGAATAACCACTATTAACACTAAAGTGCAGTAAAAAAGTGCAAAGTGCAAGTGTAACCCAAAATAGAGGTAAACAACAAGAATTATAAATCAGAACTCATATAGAAGTGAGAGTGAACAAGTAAATATAAAACACAACATATAGATAAAGACACCAAAACCAGTGATTAACACTATAGTTTAAGGGTGAAAGGTACCAAAAACTAGGAGTAACCAGAATATTGTTATTATAGTTAGAAATGATAGTAGATTAATAGTACAGTTGTATTCAGGATAAAGATGCCATAATGATATTAAGGATGTTATTGTTACAATGTTTAAATAGTAAAAATATATAGTAAATGTTAAAAGATGGATAGACAACCAATCTAATAGTGTTAAATAAGAATAAACTAAATAATATGAGTGCAAAATAAATAAAACATCCTATATTAATAATAAAATTCAAGGGATGATTATCAAGATAGAATAATTGGTGTGATAATGATATTCATCAAAATTGTTATTTGTTCAATTAAAAGAGTTGAGTTTGTAAGAAGGAATATGGCTGAAAAAAGTAAACAGACCATAAACCTAATTTTTGTGTTATGTTTTATAGTAATATTAAATGATAAACAAGTTATAAGAAATGGCAATAGATATGAGTAAGGAGATAAAATTTTACAAATATAATAATAATCATTAGAGTAAAGACAGAAAAAGAAATAAGAGAATAACAGACAAGCAATGATTTTGTATATTAATAAGAACACTCAATTATTTTAAAACAGCCCAAATTAATTCAAAATGTAAGCAAGTCATAAGTGACACCAGGCAAAACATATGTAAATGAAAAATAATCTTTATTTTGTGTAAAATAAGAAGATATAGCCAATTACTACTTAGGCTTATAAAATGCCTAACTGTATAAATCCAAAATAAACAAATTGTAAGAAATTAACAATTGTATTAGAAAATTCAGGGCAAGTAACTCATTAAGTACAATTAGTGAACCATATTAAGATGTCAGAGTTAGATTAAAAACATAAAATAAGAAAGAAATGTAATAACAAAATATTAACATTTTTGTCAAAACTTTAATACATGAACAAACCCAGCTTTGTGGGATGTCAAAATGATCTTTGAAAGAAAATAGAAACAGTTGTGATAATATCTAATACATAGATACGAAGACAAAAGAATAATAGCCATCAGAAAATATTTATTCATTTTGAATTAAAATTCAAATATTATAACAATACACATAAATGTTATCAACCAATGAGAGTATAGACAGTTGCCATAACAACGGAACGTTATTTAATATAATTCCGTTATAAAACATTAGTCCATTATTGACGATCAAGAGATACAGAAGCCAAACCATATTTGACTCAATTTTCAATTAAAATAATAGTAAATACTTCAAAATTTAACGAGATGAGGATGCAAGAAGTCTAATGAAGAATTAGTTAACCCAACAGAGATAATAGACCAGATTTTAATATTCAAAATTAATTATTTTATCCAAATTATTTGAAAAAGAAGCCAGATGCAATCCAAAATATAAATGATGGAAGATTGATGATCGTATCGACCCAACCTAACTAGGAGCAAAGTGACTCTTCACCAGAATTCAACAAGATTTGTTAAGTATATCTGAACTACCCGAATTTACGAACCAAATTCTAATTAACTTTTCTCACAACACAAATAACTCTCACTCCGAACTTAGTAACCAAATTTCTTTCAAGGATTGATTGATAATAAAAAATAAACTTGTATGTATACATACAATAACCTATGTAAAAATTACGAATTATTAACACACACTTTTTAACACTTAAAAAACGAATTGTATTTAACTCTAGTAGTATATAAGTACCATTGATGTAAGGTAGTGTACTTTATTATCATCTTATTAATCTTTTTTCGTAATCAAAAGAACTCAACGATTGAACGAACTGTAGAAAATAAACTTTGACGACAGCCATGTCGATTTAGAAACGTTTCAATCAACTTAGCCAACCTGAGAATAGTGTCTATTTATTGCCGGAGCAACATTATTTAATAACAGTATATTTTTGTATTTAACTGAATAACTATTAACCATTTCTCGTTAATAAACTAGTACTGAGTAGTAATAACCGTCCTTTATTTCATTATAAATTGTATTATACCGTTTGTATACTTTAGCGACGAGGAAAATTGTCTGCCAGCGTTAGACGTCGGCAGCACGACGAACTACAAGCGAGATTCAAATGCCCGCCAGTTGCGAGGGCAATTTGAATTAGTCATCACCGCATAGAACGACCGCTCAGTTTAACTTGTTTTAATTGTTTTCATAAACAATTTGGCGCCACCCGGGAAATAAATTTACTCATTGAAAGACAGGTAAGGTTTACACTCGTGAAGCTATCGGTACTGGTAATTCGTGCGTTCGCGACGGACATCGTCAGCGTGAGATACGTTAAAAATTGATGACGACTTGGTAAGACGTTGAGAGTACGAAATCGTTTAATTGAAAAAAGTAACGAGTGATAAGAACGGGAACTAGGATCTTTATAATATATATATATATATTATAACACCCTTGTTATCTATCAATCTACTTTATATATATTGTAACGTCACAGAACGTTCCATAAAGGAAACCATTTACATAGCAATTTATCATAAGAGGAGAGTGAGGTGGACAGTATCGAACCCAAGTAGCCCTAAAAAATTATGTAATATTGTCTAATAATTATTACTACTAACATGAAAAACGACCAGACTGTGACTAAGACACAAACCCCATATATATTATTAAAGTGAATAACAGTGAAAAAACCATAAGATACTATGAGAGGGACAAATAATATCAGGATCAACCAAAATGGATTCATTAATTACTGAGTTTAGTAACTCTGAATAGAGTATAAAGAACTATTTATTGTGAATGAATGGACATGATCCATTATTATATTATGTAATGTAAATAAAATAAATGTATTAAATGACTTAAATACATTATTAGAAAGAATCTAAGTTGAAATAAAAACTATATAATTGTTATGACAAAAAATATTAATGTGTTGGATTTGAGACCAAACACTCAGATTTCATGTAAAAATTAATTATTATCAAATTGAAATAAAAACTATATGTAATTGTCAAGTAGACAAAAATGAACAATTTATCTTAGATAAAGAAAGCTGTCAAATGAATAAAAGTCAATCAAAATAGCCAAAAACAGTATTAACAAAAAACATGTGGTAGGCATATAATATTGTATGATTTATGGTTTTAATGTTGCCAAAATGCAACCAAATTGCATTAGAAAGTTTAAATATAATATAAAGTGACTATACTAATATATTTGACTAACTTTAACATTGTAATAGTCGAGTTAGCAAAATATTTACCTATACCATGTATGGCTGGGACCAATCAACCAGTACAAAAAATAGTCATATCTGGCTAAATATTTACAAAATGTTGACAAAAATAAAAGAGAATGGTACAATACTTCAGTATACCTTAAAAACGAACAGACTCAGTTGAAAATAAGATCAATTATGAAAGAATTTAACTTATAAGAGTGAGATTTGTCACACTATGAAAAAGGACATCTCAGACCAACCAATATGATGCTATGTTATCCTGTAATAAAGATAATATGAGTAAAGAGTAACCAGGCATCACAAAAGACAGACAATGTAATAAACTCTGAGTGTACACTAGTGAAATATTATATATGTTAAAGAAAGAGACTAATTATTGTGTCATAACATTGACAACAACATAGGCCATGGGCATGGGCCATGTAAAATTGAAATTATCTGTGTATTATATATGTTAAAATTTGTTTGTTTTGTTATAGGAAAATAGTAATATTATGTGTTCATGTTATGGAAGAAACATAATAGTTTCACAACAATTTTTTGTTCTAAAAAATTGAATTTCAATGACAACAACCCAAGGTGAGAGTTGTATATTGTGTTACTTATTAGAGTTAATTTATCTAAAAACCAATCATAATTAGTATCGCTAGATTCAGTTGAAAACAGGGAATCTAAATGTAATAATGGCATGCAAATTGTGAGTACTAATGTAAAACTGTTTGACAAATACCAGAGTAATTTTTGAAATATCCTTAGTGTGAAGAATAAGAAATTTGTTCTAAAAGCTTCGACGGAAATTAAATTTGTTCCATGATGTTCCATTTCTTAATTCTCGAACAATCTAGAAGGAATTTTTACACAAATATACCGGAAGTCAATGAAAACAATCTGCCTGAATTAGTATAAAAGAGAGACCAAATTCGACCCAAAAACACTTGAAGCTTGAAATCCGGAACAGACGCATCACCCACGACACTGATCAACGCAGTCAAGGCGAAACCGAAGGCGAGAAATCGACACAAGACCCGAAGAAAGGCTTTTCCCGTACATTGACAAACAGACTGACTTAACCTCTACAAGAATCTACGCCAATGTGTTGCTGAAATACAGCAGCAACACGGCACATTTTAATAGAAATCACGCAGCCAGAACGTCAACGGCCCAGGAGGGACCGAAATTTTAAATAGAGAACCAATTCTGCTGTGTTCGCAAAGACAAATTAACTTGACAAAAAAACTCCCATAACGTATTACATACACAAAGCCTTTCTCGCTACTGCAAGGGTATCAGCGCTGTGACGGCCAATTTGGTAACCAACGCGAAACAGCTGACCTGTAAGCGGCGGGATCCGAGCGAAATTCTACTGCCAAACCGTTTCACAAAAAGTGCGGAAATTGTAAATGATCGCAATTTTGACTTGAAATAGATTCAGTGCACACATGAAGAGGCGAGATTGAAAAACTACCCGAGAGGAGTGTCCAGTGCGAGATTAATTAACCATTGGAACGTGAGTTACCAAAATTAAAGTCATTTTTTACCTGGTTACATTTTGTCACACAGTTGTACTACACATGCCACACACACCTTCAAATCACTTAATTTTTCTTGTAAAGCATCTTATTGATATGTCTTGGTAGTTCAAAGGAGTCACGTCCTGAGAGTAAAGATTTTTTCACGTATTAAACTCATGCTTTTCAACTGAGTAAAAAATTGAAAATACTAGCCGATACTTGATTGGAGAAATAAAATTGTCAATAATAATAATAACTTATGAATTGTTTTGTAACTCTGCAATTTTTGTAATTTTTTCATGGATGTTAGTCCTTCAGACGATTTGTGTTTTTTTTTAAAGAATCATTAAACTTACCTTATTTTTTCAAACCAAACTGACTTGTTTATTCAAAATTTAAATTTCTTTAATAATCACATTTCTTTCTTGGAACAAACGATTCCAAGTGGCGCCCACAAAAAACCTAGTATTAAGTTGTGTTACAGGACTACATCACCGCAGAGGATCCAGTCACCGGTAAGTACAAAAAGTGCGCGGAGGTAACGCCCGACATTTTACAACACAACACTTACACTTTTCTATTGGTTATAATATATATATATTGTAACGTAACATATATATATATATATATATATTGTAACGTAACAGAAATGCGGTCCCCGACGTTACATAAAGAAAAATATTAAAAATAGAATAGGGGAGTAAATATTTTAATGTTCCACACTAATAAAAAGGTCAGAAAAATAAATTCATCATTGTATAAAAGTAATAAGAATGCAAGGTAATAATAATAATAAAAAATAATCATGTAATAAAGATAATAGTGATAAATCTCAATGTTCAGTGAGAGGTAAATAAAAAACATTGATAAAAATTGTAAGAAAGAAAAACTAATATTGACTATTTCAAAGTAATTGATGTTGTGAAAATAGATAAGAGTGAGTAAATAATGTACGTTCTAAGTTACTCAAAAATACTTATTATGAATTGTATAATGTTATGTTGTTATCATAACTATGATGTTATAGTTTGTGTTATCATATGAAAGTTTTCTTGTTGATAGAATATCAAATAATGAACTAATATGTATTATTCGTTTACTGTTGTAGAACTGTGGTTGAACTCAGTTATTGAGTATTAATTAATTTCAATTTTTTTATGTGTTATCTATAGGTCAAGATAAAGTTATTGTTAGATATCATAAAGATAATTATTTGTGTACATGTACGTAGTTAAAAGTTGATTATATTTGTAAACTTGGATAAAAAGGCTATAGTTATTAACATGTTAAATTCAAAAGTAGATCAAGGTATAATAATAGGCCTAACAGCCAATAACATTATATAATAACTCAGATCAGAAAGGTTAGGTAAAGAATTTAGTAACAAATACTAAATATAATTCAATGAGTGAGTAGAAATTAATAATAATTAATAATGAATAGTAAACAAACTCAAACTAAACAAATTATGATAATGCCATAGTGCAATGATACTGATAGATAATGTTTGGTAACGGGAAAATAATAATTTATTAAAAGAAATAGGCTAAGAGTAAAAAACCGGCAAAATATATAGGAATTAGTAAACATGCTATAAATAAGATTATATTCCGATATAATGGAAGTTTAGTAAGGAATTATTTTGATGAGTGGAAGAATATTATATGAAATGATTACAATATAACAAAATATTGAATAAGAATAAAAAAGGTTGTTGCTATGGACGACAAAATGAATATAATTTGTTGATTTGATTATTGAATTTTTGGACATGAACAAGAAGAGTTTAACTAAGAGGGATGCTCAATAAAAACTGAATTAATTTGTAATACTAAATGCATCAAAAGTTATAATAAATGAATGACAAATTACAATAGTTTGGGTCAAATAACCATTAACCAAATTGTATAATTGGATGGTATAAAACGATAATAAGTAACGAAAACTAAAGGAAGAACTTGGATTGACTAATTTCGGATCATGAACAGAATATTAAATTAATGAAGTAAAGATAAATAACTACCTGCATAAAGATTTAATCCTCTAAAACAAATGAAAATAGAATAACCAACAAATCCCATTGGAACTTGCAATTTACACCTTCCAATAGAAAAACGTATTTGGATTCGGAGTTCGTTGAAGCACATAATCACAAGATTGGACATTGGTGAACAAAAGGAGCGGTATTTCTGCATCACCCCAGGACCAAGGATTCCACTTTTATTACAACTTTGGAGACAAGACGAAGAATATCATCTCATCTGCATTCGCTACTGAACTACCACTAAAGAGGTTAGACGTGAACAGCCTTCTCGAGCCGCGTTTGTCCAGCGAACGGTAAAACTTCAATTATTTAAATAATATTTAATAAAATAAAAAGTTTATCTTGTAATACCTTGTATTCCTATTTATGTATTTTCTGATCTTCCCAACAGTTGAAAGAACCTTCACGCCCTGTATTTAAAATAATTATAAAAAAACCATAACTGAATTTAATATAAAACCTTGTACCGATCGATAATCGATTAATTCAGACTTATAGCCTTTTCGTATCTCAAGTAAGATCAATCTTGTTGGATATTAAATATTGGAAACTAATAAAGAATCATTGCATAATTTCAATATCTTATCATTTATGTATGATTTAATGGAGTGTGAATAAGAAATAAACAGATAGAGAGTATAACCACTAATCACCGTACGCGGTGGGTTAACCTCTAAAATTCCCTTGTCTGGGAACTACAGCGCTAGTTGCGGACTTCTCAGGTATTAAAGAGAGGAGAATTCCATACAAAATTTCTCTTATTCTCTGCAAAGCAGAATAGGCTTGAGCGGAATTTTCGAATAACACCCTAAATACATAAGTTTCATTCACACCAACACCTTTAGATTAAATAGAGAGATAAGGTAGTCATAATTAACTATTTCACGACACTTAATAAATTAAGATACAGAAGAAATTGACACATTAATATTAAAGAGAGGAAGGAGTTCACTAATAAATTGACGAACCCAACAGTGGGGAATAAACCGAACACACAGAGTATTATTATAAATTGGCGTCCAACAACGTGAGGCGTTGGAGAAAGATAGATTACAATATAAATCAACACACGAAAGAGGAACGAACGAGACGCACGTACCCGAAAATTATAATATATATATATATATATATATATATATATATATATATATGTATATATTGTAACTAGACGGGACGTCTGCCTCGTTCAAGCCCCGCGATGGAAGCCACTTTGTAAGACGAGACCCTTTTATATGGCTTTAATCTGATCTGTCCCACTGTTTGGGCTAGCCACTTGGTCACCAGACCGCTGTATGCCGGTCGTTACAAAAGAATAAAATGTATACGGAAAATTCAATAAAAATAGAATTTTCAAATAATAAAATAATTTTGTTTATGTTTATAGAGGTATGTATAAGAGATAAATCTGTTTTTTAAAAGGTTCTTGTAAAATTTTAATCACAGGTAGGTATTTATTGACCGTCGAGCACTTCTTGAAGATTTGCACCAAGTCTGGAGTTAAATAGATTAACTCCCGGTAATAATCGATTGGTGACTTTTCTGACTGGTCCTATATCTTGTTCAAAATAGAATATATTCTTCTCACTTAAGTCCTTCAGCCTTATAAATACCCTTAAATTACCCTGTGAAATAAGTACAGATACAAAATAATGGAAATATAAAGATTTATTGACAATTTTAAATAAATAATCGATATTTTCGACTCTGTTACTCGAGAAATTATCGACTCTGTCTCAGGAATTATCGATTGTGTCATACAGAACAAAATTTTATGTTATATTATATTAAAAGACAGGTTCTTTGAGCGATTAGAATTAATAGTCAGAGAAGGGTGACGAGAAAGTATAACATTAACAATTAACACAAATACAATAATTATTATTCAATAAAATTTAAATAATTCTAATATGTAATGTGTATGATCGTTGTCGTACCATACGCAGACGATGACGTCACTGCCGGATAAAGAAGGCCGGCTCTGTAGAATTAAAAGATGGCCGCTACTAGTTCTGGCGTAGTTAATGTGAACTCGGCATGTCCCAAAATCACGACAAAATTACCTTCGTCAAGGTCTAAAATGTCCCCGCACTGGTGTAATATGTCTGTTAATCTATTTGGTGTATTCTGGTGAAGTGTTCTGTGTAAACTTGCGTTAGTTAGTTTATTTTCTATGTGTTTAACTTCTACGGTTAAGTTCTCAAGTTATTGGTTAGGATTTGCAGAATAAATCAGTTGAAATATAGTGTTTTACTTGTTTCTATCACTCGTATTATGTCGTTAAGTATTTGTTTTCACTATTGTCGTGAATGTATGAACAGCTTTAGCTTTAAAAAGTGTCTAAACCGTTTAACTCTCGTTCACTGATTTCAATGGCTAAACGCTAGTACCATCTTACTCGATTTTAAAGAAACGTTCTTTTACACAACTATCCAGCTTGATATTCAACAAAAGACTAATTAACTTGGTCATAAATCTTGCCCGGTTAATCTTTGAAAAAGTATTGTTAACATTTTTCGACTTCCCATACATATGATAAAATATTACATTATGTATGGAATTTATCTATTTTATTCCTCACTTTTATGAATTATTAACCTTATTATTGGTTTAATCATCTCATTCCCTTTAAATTGATGTATTATAGTCCATATCTGTAGATATTTTGTGGAAATTAACAAATTTTGTTCACTCTTTGGGAATATAGGCTCAAAATTGGATTTCCGTTTTTATATAAAACTCCTCCATTTCAAATATTATTAATATTATTATAATAAATTTTAATTATTCACATTCCTCTTCCTTTCCTTAAATACATATAAATTACACCTTTGAACTGGTTTTTTGTGTTAATCTGTAAATTTGACATTGCTCTTTAAAATTAATTAATTTATATATTTTGACAATTTACAAAATGTTAAGGTATATTTCCTTATTATCATTTTAATTCATAGGATCATTCCTAGTAGTGGTTAATTGTGTTATCTTATATAAATCTTGGTAGTTTACAGGATTTATTAAGTGAATTATACTATTTTATTTGGTTCTCTGATTTCACCAAATGGCCTAGATTTTAGAATTTTATATTTCTTTCTTTCTCAAATAATTTAAACTTAATTCCTCCTCTGACTTTACATAATTACAATCATATGAAAATAACATGATTTATAACTTATTGTGTTGTGTAGTAGTTAATTAACACTACATATTTAAAATAAATAATTATGAACATGGTTTAGCAATCTGCACAATTGAACATATTGCAGATATGGTTTGAACATATATCTTTTAACTATTTTTGAGCTAACATAGCATACCTATTAGAACATTATTACTGGTATGTAGGTTATTATTTATCAAACATAATTCTTTTTAAAACACATAACATAAATCTTATTTTCTAATAAACCTTACAAATACATTTATTTAACACATTGATTTTAGGACTGTGAAATAACAGTCTATTTAAACATGTTACACTTATTCATACTATATTAGTACCAGTCCTTTCTGGTTTAAACCATTATTATTGTGATCCCCTACATCAGTAAACATTAACTCCCATACTCTATTTATTATCATTTTTTACAAATGTCTTGTAAATAAAGATTTACATTAAAATAATAAAATACTGGAAACCTTCCATTTTATTATTTTATTATGCTGTTTATTATTAGATTTTAAAGTTGTGATATAGCATACTACCAAGTTATAGTATCACCAACTTTAAGTTTATTGCATATTTTTAAAAAAACACTTACACAAATTCACTTTCACTGTTGGTTCTGATATTCTGAGTCTTATTATCTCAGACCAGACCTTTAGTAATCATGGACCGTTAAGACTAGTTTTTTTTCTTTATTACACAATAGCTTTAGCCGGTGCACTTCTTATAACGCTATACAGCACTTTAGTTTTCTCAATAATTACATTTTATAAGATTTTGGGTATGTTATACTTTCTTTTGCATAGTTTTTGTGGGTTTGGGATTGATAGTAGTTTATATAATAATAGGTTTTACTACGGTGTTTCTTTCATACTATTTCTTCCTCTTCTCCTGTCTTCCTTCTTGTCCTTCTTCGTATCTTCCTTCTGGTATTCATTCTTGTCCCTCTTCTAGTCTTCATTCTTGTCCCTCGTCTAGTCTTCACTCTTCTGTTCTTCCTTCCTCATTCTTGGGTAAACCAAGGTACTTGGTGTTATCACGACTGAGGTTTAGTTTGGAGTATTTAATTTATTCACTGAACTGACTTTATTCTTCTATACAGGTTTCAGGGTATTGTTTTCTTCCTGTTCACAAACTTTATTCTTCCCTCTTCTTGGTTTTGGGATATTTTGGTATTCACCACTCTTTAATTGAGTCTCTTTTTTCTTGATATTGTCTTATATAACTGGTTTACTGCTCTGAGCTTCCTGGGTAACTTACTGATATTATACTATGAGTTGATGAGTTGCTTCGATACTTTCTTTGGTTTTTAAAACAGTGGTTTTTATATATAATGTAGTGAGGATTTTTATTTTATTGTGGTTCATTCCTCTGATTTATTTAAATGTCATTCAATATTATTATAACATTTGTTGGTGTAATTAAACTTTATGATTTCACATGACTTAAAATGTAGTGGATTTTCTGTCACGCTACAATATATATATATATATATATATATATATATATATATTGTTAGAACAAATCTTACTTACCCGTGACTTTTTCTTTACCTGGGCGCCAAAACAAATCCCAGATACAAATGACACGGATTCAGCTTAGCTCAGAGCACAGAGACACTATCTCAGGATTCGTTCAGTGAGTGTGTAATTTAAGGGGAATCGTTACAAATAACTCTTAAAATTTGTTGAAGTTTGTTTAATTAACGATTCTGTTATTGTATTAATTTCTTTAAAAGCTACGTTAATGACTTATTGCTAACCTAAATCTTATTGGTTAATGAGTGGGCTTGAAAAGTGAAGATTAAAACGTCCAAACGACCAATTGCTCTTATCCGGTTTATTTAGGGATTTTATATCTCCTAAACCAGTGCTAAAGAACGGGTCTGCAATAATTTGCACGTTCAATATTACACCTCACTCTCCATTCAACACTCCTATATTACTTTATATCTAATCTTAATAATTAAATACAAATTTTGAATTTATATAGTGTCTTTTTTAAAATTGTTTATTGATTTAATTATTTAGTTTGCTATTTATGTTCATTGATCAATGAATATATTTCTTATCTGATTGATGCGTCGACCGTAGATAGTAATCAGTAGAGATACTCCTTTTGATGGTTCGGCTCAGAAGAAATGATGCTGACCAATAACGTTGACTGATGCTCCTGGACAATTACAGATGCTGTAGCTACTCTGGTGCACAAGTCACTTCACTGTTACTTAATTATTAATTAATTAATTATTTAATTAATTAATTTGTTATTACGCAGCGAGCTTATTTATTGAACCTTACTAGTTCCTCTACTACTGCGGACCACTTCGCGAACTGTTTATTTAAATAGTTACTTTGCGTTGTTTGTGCAATTTAGCTCGTATTTAACACACGTCTTGCTTATTTAATGCCCGAACGAAGAGTGCTCAATTCCCTCAATCTGAGTTGGCGTCTCCTCTAAATACAGGATTCTGATTGGTTGTTCCAAATAAATCATGCGTTTTCCACTTGAAACAATATTGAACAAGTCGGTCAAACGCTCCTTAACAAGTTTGAGATGGTAGAGAATTATTGGCTAATTTCATACTTTCAGGTATTTGCAAACGTGATTTCAAAGATCCGACCACAGAATATTATTGCTTTGGTCTTTCTCTGTATGTGTGTGAAAACACCTAATTCGTACTTAGCCTAATTCTCTAGTTATATCTCTTGGCGTTCTTCTTCTGTATAACTTCTTTAAATGTTAATTATATTAGTGGATATTTTGGCTACTTATAGAGTTTTAATTGGTGAACACTATGCAGGTTTCAGAATTGCCGTATATTTATTAGTTTTGAAGATATTGCAGTTTTAATACATAAAATTAATTGAATAAAATTTCATGTCTGTGCCCGCATCAGTAGTAGCAGTGGCGATGTTAGACAGAGATGGCTGCGATTATTCCCTCTCTCTCTCTCTCTCTTGCTTACGCCGCTAGACTACTACCTGTGTATTTTATGGTGGCTGGCAACCTTGGTGAAAGTGATATGCGCAGAACCCTGTGTTTTGTCAGTGTAACGGCACATCTCCGTGAGTGCGTAAGTGTTGATGCGTTTTCAAAAACATTTACCGTATTTCATTTAATTATTATTTTCAACATTTTGTAAAACATATCCTACTCTACGAAAACTTCTTCAACTTCTTAAGTCTAGTGTAAACTTTCAAGGTAGCTTATCATGTTTAAGAAAAGTTTTTGTAAACTTAGGGTTTAAATGGAAGAAGATTAGATATAACAGAGGTGTATTAAATGAACGTCAAGAGATAAGGGCAAAAAGAAATGAATATCTCAGGAAAATAAATCAATTCAGGACAGAAAAGCGGCCAATACTAGTAACAATTTATTATTTACATTATGTAACAAATAACATTCTTCTGGTATTACAAATACATACAATTTCGAGTAATATTGAGTAAAATTACAAACAGTAGTTGAATGAAATCCGGAAATGTCAAACAATGTGTAAAACCCGAGTTGCAATAATTGAATAGTTAAGGGCCCCATAAAGCCGGCTGTGGCAGCAGTAAGACGGACGTTTTTGAAATGAAGTGTTACAACTGAGCACACTTAGTCTCCCCACTACCCTCATTTTTCGCGCAACTAGGAAGCGGCCACCATAAAGTAACGCGATTGTAGCACAGTTTGACACTTTCATATAACGATCTGATAGGTCGACTATATGAATCGTTATATATACCCCCACTCGGTATAAAAAAATTTGATTATTTAAGAAATACATAAATTTTTTTTTCTTGTATACTTTACACTAATTAAAATTTGCACTAATACAATTTTGCTTACTTCTACCTTATAACTAATTATTACAATATGTTACTTAACCTAACATGGCATACACATATTAAATATTTATATGAACATTAATACTTTAATCACAATTTTGACTTAATGGACGTCAATAATCAAAACAACAATACTGACATTTATTCAACTACTTCTTATTAACATTGACATTGATTCAAAGACATTTCTAAAATTTTGTTTGACCACGTTTGATTCACATACCTCATTGGCTCAAACCATTGTTTCCTTATTGCTCTATATTTGCCTATATTTCCTCAAACTATCCCCATGGTACTTTCCTATAATTTTGTTTTTTTCAAGTCTTTTAATATCCTCCATCATACAGCTTGGTAATAATAATTTCCACCTATGGGAACATAGCTTATATAGCTTACCGTCATATATGGAAAATCCTGGTTTGGTGTTGGTAACGGCACTTCTCCAAGCTACACTAATCCTAGGGTCTTCTTGTTGATGGGTTCCTATTACCTTAAGTCGTCTAACTACTTCAGGTTTTGCTACATGCTTTACCGCGTAAATACCCATACCAGTGCTACTACTTTTACTGTTAACTGTATCCATGTTGTTTTCTGATGGTGGATTTCTACTAAGTACATCTGCTACTAAGTTGTCTTTCGCTTTACAATATTGTATTTCAAACTGGTACTCTTGTATAGCCAAGATCCAGCGAGTCAGACGATCACCTAGCAATTTACACTTTAATAAAAATACTAACGCCTTATTGTCGGTGATTATAGTAAGTTTAGCACCCAGAATATAACTTCTAAACTTTGACAGGCTATGCACTATCGCTAATAGCTCTTTTTCTGTCGTAAAATAAGTTAATTCCGCCCCTTTAAGTGTGCGACTTACAAATCCTAATACCGCTTTTTGGCCCTTCTCATCTATCTGATATAAGTGTGCTCCTATAGCAATATTGCTGGCGTCTGTTTGTAAATAAAATCTTTCTCCTACCCTCGGATGATGTAATATAACAGTATTTATAAAAAGACTTTTCACTTGTTGCAGCGCTTCATCGTGGTCCCTTGTCCACCTCCATTTAATCCCTTTGTTTAACAACTTCAACAATGGAACAGTACTTTCCGCGTATTTACTTGTAAACCTCTGATAGTAGTTAGCTAAACCTAAAAATGACTTTATCTGCTTGCAGTTCTTTGGAGTTGGAAATTCTTGTATGGCTTTTACCTTCTCTGGGTCCGTGGTTATTCCTTCCACTGAGATTCGGTGACCTAAAACTTAATTTCCTCCTTACCAAACTCTGATTTCCGTAGATTCAGCGTCATATTTGCTGATCTTAATTTTGCAGAAATATTTCTTAAATGTTGTAAGTGCTCCTCGAATGTTTGTGACACACATAGAATATCATCTACGAACACTAGTGTATACTTCTCTACCTCATTACCTAAGGCACTGTCTAAACACCTTACCATTGCAGCTAAGCTGGTGCTCAGGCCAAAAGGTACAACTTTAAATTGGTAGCACTTGTTTTTATACAAAAATGCCGTATATTGTCTATCATATTTGCGGATTGGAATTTGCCAAAATCCGGATGTTAAGTCCAGTTTGGTCATGTACTTAACTCCATTACATTTTTGGAACAATTCTTCAACACTCCTTGCGCACTCGTAATCAGGTATTAATAAAGAATTTAATTTCCTGGCATCAAGGCATAAGCGGATACTCCCGTTCGGCTTGGTGACAACTACTAAAGGGTTAATATAGGGACTTCTTGCCCTCTCTATAACTCCATTCGCTAACATCTGTTGGACCTCTTTTTCCACTTCTTCTCTATAGTGTAAAGGGATTGGATAAGTCCTTTGCACAAATGATGCGTTTTCAGTAAGTGTTAACTGATGTTCATAGAACTTAGCTCTTCCAGGCTCTGTTCTAAAAACATCCCTATACTCATAGACAAGTTGCTGAATTTGGTTCTGTTGCTTGTTGTTCAACTCAGTCCCGATGTTGATTTCTGGAGTATCTTCAATACAGTGCTGGTCACTCCTAACGTCAACTACCGGTTTCTCTCCATACCCTTTTATGACATTTACCGACTTCCAATGCTTAAATTCTTTAATGTTTACACTGATTTTCTTGGTATTTATTTCCATCGTGATGGTATTTCTTTTGAAATTTATTTCTGTCTTCCATTCAAGTAACGTATCTACCCCATTAATACAGTCATGAACGAGTTTCGGAACTATAAGAGCTACAATTTGGGTTTGGGTACCATTTATATTGATAGGTAAATAAATTTGTTCAGTTATCTTTTGCATTTTGGCTCCAGTGGCTCCCTGTACATTACAATTTTTTACGGGTAGTCTGGGACAATTACGCAACTGACTATTATTTTCTACAAACTTTGAGCTGACACAGGTTACCTCACTGCCGGTGTCCATTAACGCTCTTACTAGTAGATTACTGATTTCACAAATTATTTCTGGACATTCAGGATAATGGTTTCTACCCACTTCTTGCTCTTCTTTTAACAAGAACTCCCTATCGTTCACTTGATTTATATTATTTGTTAATTTCCTTTTAACTGTACTAATGGGTTGTTTCACTGCAGGTAATGGTAGATTTAGTTTTGTTTCTTTTCCACCTGCAGTGGCTTCCCGTTTCCCGTATTCGTTTTACTAGTAGATGGTTGTGGCTCGGTAGATGATATGGCTGTCTTACATACCTTAAACCCTTTACTTGGTCGGGTTTCAACGCTCCTACTTCTACCCTTCTCTTCCAATTCCTGCCGATATTGGAGTTTGTTACCCGGATAAGAGGTAAACCTTTTTTCTTTTGGGCGCTCATTGTCTCTTCTCCTTGTTGGGTAGAAAGTTGGTTCCTGATGATCGCCTCTAGGGTGGTAACTCAGCTGATTATTTACTCGCTTCAGGTCCCTCTCTAGGTCTTGACATTCATCCACGACCATTATAAACTTTTCTAGGGTATCCACTCCTCTAGTAGTGGTTGCTACTCTAGTGCGTTCCGAGAAATGACGCGCTAGCTTATACACTAGGTCTCTCTCCTCCATTGGTGGTGTTAAATGCTTTACTTGTGCCATTACGTTTAGCACATAGTTGGTAGTTGTCATATTCATGGACGGGTGATAATTACCAAATTCCAGATGATCACGCACCCTTCTTTGAATCTGTATGTTCCAGTATTGAGCAAGGAATTTCTCTCTGAAGTCGGCGTAGGTTTGGACTCGGTCCGAGATGACTTTCCACCACGTACCTGCCCAATTCTTGAGGAATCGGCTTAACATGTCCTTCTTGTCCTCGTCGTCCATCAGTGGGTTTACGCGAGTTACATAAGCCTCAAACAGCCTTAGAAACTCCACAGGATTCTCATGTGGGTTTCCTGAGAATACAAGGTTTTCCGGTTCTTCCTTATAGCTGCCACACCTCACGACTTTGGTTTGCTGTGACTTCATTGCCTTAGTCAGATCTTCCCGCATTACCTTTAATTGCTGTTCTACCTTTTGATGTACTTCGTCTCGGTCAGCTTTACTCTCTACTTGTTTCTTAAACTCCTTAATATTTTCACCCAGTTGGGTGCACTCTACCCTATTACTCTGGATTTCTTCTTTATTTTGAAGCGTTTGGGTTTTTAACTCAGCAGTTACTTCGCTGAATTGTTGGTTAATAAGGGTTACTTTCTGTTCTAACCGTTCATGAAATTCGTTTCTAAATTTATTTAGTTTTTCGTCTTGGCGGCGAAAATTAGTACTTACTTGTTTCTTAAATTCCTCTATTGTAGCTTTAAGCTCTTCGGTATGCTTTGCTATTGGTACTATCTATTTTACTAGCTAAATTAGCTATTTCTTCATCTATTTTAAATGTAGCTTCTTTACTACTTTGTTCTATTTGGCTAGTTAAATTTTCGTTTATTTATTTCATTTCGCTAGATTTTGCTCTATTTTATTATTAACATCATTTATTAATTTTTTATTACTTTCTTCTAAATTTTGATTATTTTCTTCAATTTTATTATTTGTATCTTTTATTTCACTAGATAATTGGTTCTTTGTACTATCAATTTTACTATTTAATTGACTATTTGTATTTTCAATTTTACTATTATTTTCATCCATTTTAGTGGTCAACTGCTTGAACATCTGTTCAATTGCTGCCAATTCTTTGTGATTGTTTGTCAATTGTTTATCTACTGCTTGTGATTTAGCCATTTTTTTTTTTTTTTTTTTTATAACTATTTAACTAAGTTTATTTTATTATTTAACCCTTCAACAGTTATTTGTAACCTTAAATATTCCACTTCGTTTCAAATTAAGTATTCTTACAATTCAAACTAGTCACTTGGGTTAATATCGGTTTAATCGAGTTTACTCGGGCCCATTAGTTGCGGCGACAAATTATATAACACCCTTGTTATCTATCAATCTACTTTATATATATATTGATAGAACAAATCTTACTTACCCGTGACTTTTTCTTTACCTGTGCGCCAGAACAAATCCCAGATACAAATGACACGGATTCAGCTTAGCTCAGAGCACAGAGACACACTATCTCAGGATTCGTTCAGTGAGTGTGGAATTTAAGGGGAATCGTTACAAATAACTCTTAAAATTTGTTGAAGTTTGTTTAATTAACGATTCTGTTATTGTATTAATTTCTTTAAAAGCTACGTTAATGACTTATTGCTAACCTAAATCTTATTGGTTAATGAGTGGGCTTGAAAAGTGAAGATTAAAACGTACAAACGACCAATTCCTCTTATCTGGTTTATTTAGGGATTTTATATCTCTATCCCAAGTTTTTATATCCAAGTGATAATGCTGGCATAATCCAAGTGAGTGATAATGCTGGCGTAATCAGGAGATGAACAGAACACTTCGAAGAGTTGCTAGGCTCAGTTGGGGAGGCTTCGATGGAGGCATCTGAGAATGAAGAGGAAGCAGGAGAATTCGGGGATGATAGAGAGGAGTTGGTGCCATCCTATGACGAGGTGTATGAAGCTCTAGAAAAGCTTAACAATAACAAGGCAGCAGGTTCCGATGGTTTACCAGGGGAACTATTAAAGAGCGCAGGAGGAGATTTCATAAAGGAATTTGCCCATCTCATAGAGCGAATATGGCTGGAGGAGGTAATGCCTGATGAGTGGAACAATGGGGTGGTGTGTTTAATACAGAAAAAGGGTGATCCGCTCATATGTAAAAATTATAGGGGCATCTCTCTACTTAATACAGCATATAAGGTATTGTCCAACATCATATTTTCTAGGCTGCTTCCCTACGCTGAGGAAAACATAAAAGAATATCAGTGTGGATTCACTAGGAATAGGTCAACAACAGACCAAATATTTACACTAAGGCAAATCCTGGAAAAAACATTGGAATATGGAGTGGCCACTCACCATCTCTTTGTGGATTTCCAGTCGGCATATGATTCAATCAACCGGAAAATGCTATATAGAGCTATGAAGGAGTTGAATATACCATCTAAGTTGGTGCGTATGGTTGGAGTAGTTATGTCCAATTCTAAGTGCCAAATCAGAATACAATCAAATCTATCTAACATCCTCCTTAAAAACATTGAATGGGTTGAAACAAGGAGATGCCTTAGCGTGTCTGTTGTTCAACATAGCTCTAGAAAAGGTCATCAGGGATTCAGGAATTCAAACTAGCGGACACATATTTCACAAGGAGGTACAGCTTCTGGCCTATGCCGATGACATTGACGTCATAAGTAGGTCTGAATCTGGCTTAAAGGAAGCCTTTCAGGAACTGGAGTTGTCCGCTAAGGCTATGGGCTTGGTTATAAACCAAAGCAAAACCAAATATATGGTTGTAGGTGCCAACACTCGTGCCCTGTCCCTGCGCATTAACGATTATGAATTTGAAAAGGTTCAGGGTTTTCCATATCTCGGGTCATATGTGGACTCTGGAAATGACTCCTCTAGAGATATTGAAAAACGGATATTATCTGCTAATAGGTGTTACTACGGACTGGTGAAACATTTTAATTCAAAATTAATAAGTAAAGATACAAAAGCCACCCTATACAAGACCTTGATTAGACCAGTCCTGATGTATGGCTCGGAATGCTGGGTGTTAAAAAAACTAGATAAGCAGAAACTATCCGTTTTTGAGAGGAGGGTACTGAGGAGAATCTATGGCCCTGTGAGGGAAAACGACATTTGGAGGCGACCGCATAATCGAGAGTTGTACGAAAGGTTTAAAGATCTTCCGATAGTGCAACTCATACAAATTAACAGATTGCGTTGGGCTGGTCATGTGCAGAGAATGGCGGAGGATATAATCCCAAAAAGTGTGAAGAATTATTTGCCGATGGGAAGGAGAAGGAAGGGAAGACCGCGTACAAGATGGCTGGACCAGGTTGGTAAGGAGGCAGTGAGGCTGGGTGCAGCAAACTGGTGGACATTGGCCGGAAGTAGAGACCAGTGGGGAAGATTTCTTTTGGAGGCCAGGGCCCGGACTGGGCTGTAGCGCCGAGGATGTATGTATGTATGTATGTATATCTCCCAAACCAGTGCTAAAGAACGGATCTGCAATAATTTGCACGTTCAATACTACACCTCACTCTCCATTCAACACTCCTATATTACTTTATATCTAATCTTAATAATTAAATACAAATTTTGAATTTATATAGTGTCTTTTTTAAAATTGTTTATTGATTTAATTATTTAGTTTGTTATTTATGTTCATTGATCAATGAATATATTTCTTATCTGATTGATGCGTCGACCGTAGATAGTAATCAGTAGAGATACTCCTTTTGATGGTTCAGCTCAGAAGAAATGATGCTGACCAATAACGTTGACTGATGCTCCTGGACAATTACAGATGCTGTAGCTACTCTGGTGCACAGGTCACTTCACTGTTACTTAATTATTAATTAATTAATTATTTAATTAATTAATTTGTTATTACGCAGCGAGCTTATTTATTGAACCTTACTAGTTCCTCTACTACTGCGGACCACTTCGCGAACTGTTTATTTAAATAGTTACTTTGCGTTGTTTGTGCAATTTAGCTCGTATTTAACACACGTCTTGCTTATTTAATGCCCGAACGAAGAGTGCTCAATTCCCTCATTCTGAGTTGGCGTCTCCTCTAAATACAGGATTCTGATTGGTTGTTCCAAATAAATCATGCGTTTTCCACTTGAAACAATATTGAACAAGTCGGTCAAACGCTCCTTAACAAGTTTGAGATGGTAGAGAATTACTGGCTAATTTCATACTTAATCTGTTTGCAAATCGTTTGATTACAGGTATTTGCAAACGTGATTTCAAAGATCCGACCACAGAATATTATTGCTTTGGTCTTTCTCTGTATGTGTGTGAAAACACCTAATTCGTACTTAGCCTAATTCTCTAGTTATATCTCTTGGCGTTCTTCTTCTGTATAACTTCTTTAAATGTTAATTATATTAGTGGATATTTTGGCTACTTATAGAGTTTTAATTGGTGAACACTATGCAGGTTTCAGAATTGCCGTATATTTATTTGTTTTGAAGATATTTCAGTTTTAATACATAAAATTAATTGAATAAAATTTCATGTCTGTGCCCGCATCAGTAGTAGCAGTGGCGATGTTAGACAGAGATGGCTGCGATTATTCCCTCTCTCTTGATTACGCCGCTAGACTAGCACAGTTTGACACTTTCATATAACGATCTGATAGGTCGACTATATGAATCGTTATAATATATATATATATATATATATATATATTACATTTAATATTTATATATAAATTTACCTCAAGATGTTATTTTTCTATTTGGAACATGTTTCGGGTACTATCTTGTTCCCATCCTCAGCCTTCGGTTTTTTTTTGTCTGGTGAAGTACATATGTGTTGTTGGTTGATAATTGTGGCTTCCTGTTGGCTTCTGGTATTTCAAGTTGGTTTTATTGTGTGTGATTGTGGTGTATGTGTTAGTTTTTTGCGTATTTTCAATGTTGAGTGCTTTGAATATTGTGTCATGTTTTGTATTGATTTGTATTTGTTCAGGTATTAGTTTGTTTTCTGTTTTATGTTTGTATATTTGTAAGTTTTCCCATATGTTCATTATGGTGCCTTTGTGTGGTATATGTTTTATTAGTGTTACATTGGTTATGTCTGGGAATTCATGTCCTGTGTTTATTGCATGTGTGGCTAAATTGGATTTATATATTTCTGGTTTTTTGTATGCATTTAGGTGTTCAAAATAACGTTTTTTCAGCTGTTTTTTTGTTTGTCCTATATAACATTTATTGCAATCTTGGCATTCAATTTTGTATATACCGTTAGTTGTTGTATTATCTTTGTTGTGTGAGTTATTTAGATTTTGTAATTTATTTTTATTAGTTTTGTATGCTATTTTTATATCTGTGTTTTTAAATAGTTTTGTTAGTTTTGTCATTTTATTATTTATGTATGTGAATGTGGCCCATTTTTTGTTGTTGTTATTATTTATGTGTTGTTCAGTTTGATTAATTCTTAATTGTTGTACACATATGTACTTCACCAGACAAAAAAAACTGGAAGGCTGAGGATGGGAACAAGATAGTACCCGAAACATGTTCCAAATAGAAAAATAACATCTTGAGGTAAATTTATATATAAATATTAAATGTATTATATACATCAAGAAACGGACTGTAGCAGAAAGTGATTGAAATATATATATATAATATTTATATATATATATATTTATTTATTGAGATATTCTCATCGAGTGAAACAGTGCTGGGGGTTTACAACTGCCAATGCATTTAGCTGGACATAGATATTCACAGACTTTCGAATGTTTTCCAGACTTTTCAAATGGCTGCCCAGGATTTGGTTTTTGATTTTTGAAAACAAGAAATAATCATATGGATTAAGAGAAGGGGGACTAAGAGACTGGGGTGCCACAGTAATGCCTTTCCTGGCCAAATACTCGTACGTGTTCATTGTAACTGCGATATGACATTGGCCATTACCGTCATAGCTTTATGACTTTCTTAAACAGTCTGGTGATTTACTTCAAACTCGGTCATTTTTACTACCGAACGATGACAAGACTTAAATGAGACCTCTCATTTTCAACCCATCAGTTCATTTTATCAGTTCATACTGTGCCTGAAGTACAAAACAGATTTGAATTATAACCCTCAATTAAAAAGTTCCTTACAGTTATGTCACAATTATCACTATAATAATTAGATACTTCTTCAAGAGCATTACTATTGTTTATAACACGATTCACAGACCTATATCACCGTCATCAGATATAGACCTACCCAGTCTATGATTGTGCCGTGGTTATATTGAAAGGTAAACACCACGGCCAGTTTAATTTTATTTTCCGTGCGTTCGGTGCACTATCGCTGCATGTTACGATGCCCGATTGGATATTGAGATTCAGTCGTTTGCGGCGACCTTGAGTGGTGACGTCATTTGGCTGGCTGTGGCGTCCGCTTGTCAACGAAATTTAGACAGCAATGATGGAGTTTTTAGACAGCAATGATAAGTTAGCCCTGTGCCGTTCGTCGTCCTCTTTTCTCTTTCAACTTTGGTGCGGCTTGGATTGTGACGGCGTAACGTGTGATACCACTATGCATAGATAATTTCATAAAGAGCTTCAGGTGAGCCAGTATTGAGGGTTTATATGTAATATTAATTTAATTGGGGTTTGTGTGTGTGAAATGTAACGATCGTGTGTGCGTGTGGCTCAGGCGGTCCATGTTTGTGCCGGTAAATATACAAGCACGTGGTAAAATTATTTTGCAGTCAAGTTAAAGAATTAATGTTCGAGACAGTTCTAAATTTAAAAACATAAAGAATTAAAGCAAGTATGAATTTATAATTGTGGTTCCATGAAGTCTGGTTATTAATTTAAATAGTTATAAATATTGTAGCCGAGACCACGTGCTCGTCAGTCAATCATTATGTGAACTTAAACATACAAGGTAACCCACAAAATTGTTTAAGCTTAATGTGTTATGATTTCGGTGTGGCAAGGTGAAATTTAAAATTCAAATTAAAAGCCCGATGGGTGATTTTGACCGGAGTTAATGACCGGCATTTGCGGTATTGAAATTATAGTGACGTGTGTGATCTGAGTGCTTGACGAAGGATTGTTAGGGTGGTATGTGTATGTATCTGAATTGAATACACAAGTATAATTTTCTTCAGGTTTCCCCGCTTTAGTCGGGAGGAAAGGGGTCCACGTGATGGGCACTCTTCATCTTCGCCCATCCGCAGAGCCTGCGTAAGAAGCCCCAACGCCGTCACGCCATCCGACATCGTCCTACACACACCACCGAAAATGCAGGAACGTATTTAGTGCCATCCGAAAGATCAGGTGGGAGCTTTCCTTTATTTAATAAACTTCACACACGAAGTGCTCCGCAGGTTATCGGGTAACACATACGCTAAAACCTTGCTAGAAATTAGACTTATGTTTCAGAGTTAACATTACTGAACACGTTTTGTGAAGACATGCTAAAGTGTGGACACTGCTGACAGTGTTATGAATAACTTATAAGTACTTGTGTTTGAATTGCATAGAGTCAAGGGTTACCTTTGTATTATCTAAATATTTAATTCTATTACTGCAAAAGAGAAAACGAATTCAAAATTCTTTTTTTGACAAAATCCAGACCTAGAGAAAATGTAATACTCGGAGAGTACTTTCATCTGCCTGTCATATGACTTGTGATCCTGCACGTTCCATTTCTTTCTCTTATTCTAAATTTAAAGGTCCGTTGTTTTAGTTTTTTTTTTTTTTGGTTCAGCTTAACTATTCAATTTATCATAGTTCTATAATATTACTGTATTTAATTAACTTAAAAAAAAGATGCGTCATATTTTAATATTTAATTAACAACTAATTTACTACTTTTTTTAATATTTATGTAACAAACTTAAACCTCGGTTTACTGTGATCACTGGTTTCAATTTAATGTGATTAATCCTAGTGATGGGGAACAGGTAGATGAAAGTACTGCTACACACTTAAGTAGCCTAATTGGTCTTTGAATTTAATTATTAATAATTGATTTAATTATTATTGTATTATCTAATGATCATGGATTGTCTGCTCCAGATACTTATAATTGTCATATGTTCATGAATTATGTCTTAAGATTCATGCATTACTAATGCAATACAAACTTTGTTTTTGAAAGTAAAATACAAGAAGTACAAGTTTATAATAAAGATCATAAATTCAGTAGGTTGGCATGCCATTATTCAATTGTTGGAAATACTTTCATATATTCTTGTTGTAATTAAACCACCATGTGACTTTAAAGAGAGATCTGAATGGATGTCAAGAATTAAGAAAAACTCAAACAAAAATTATTATAAAACCAATTGTTCAAAAAAAAAAAACATAAATAAAATCTTGTTATTGTTGATCAGCTGTTTTCTTGCAATACCTGTCACTATGGCTCAGCACATTTTATTTCCATCTAGGTCACGTGCCTAGTCTTAAATATTAAGTCACGCCTTCCCAGGAAAAAGAATATTAAGTCACGGTTAGAAAAAGGGTGTAAAAAAAAATATTCTGGGACCAAGGGGGCGTTTCATGATGTTGCAGATATAATACTATGAGTTAGTCAAAATGATTTTATATTTACAGAAGTAACTATTTTTTAGTAATTTGTGCCCCCCCCCCACACACACACACACACAAATTTCCTTACGGAAACTCTTAGAGTTTCCAACATTAATATATAGGACTATCAGATTAATACAACTGTTACAAATTATTTATATATGGTAGCATATAATGTCTGCACATCATAGCTTCTGGAGATGCGAAATGTACGTAATACGGAACAATTCAAAATATAGTAAAATAAAGTGAATATAGGCTGCTTGGTCGGAAAAAGGTCAAGAGCACATAATGCAATGGGAAGATTATATCAGAACTGACAAGCAGCAGAGAGAATGGGAACTAAGAAATGACAACAATGTGAAATGGACAGAATATGGACAGAAGACCCAACACTGTTAATAAATACAAGTTCTCATGATTACCTCTTACAAAATTTCAAATTTAATTATTTTTCAGTGGGTCGTACACATTATATCAATATATGTCAAAACGCACTACTACTACTATTACTACTACTACTACTACTACTACTACTACTACTACTACTACTACTACTACTACTACTAATGCTACTATACTGTGGTACTACGGCGTCCTGGAGCTTTTGTTTACCTCATAGCTTCCTCATTTATTTTCATCAATCGCTGCTGTCTTCTTCCGTACCTTCTGATTTATTCTCATTCATTTCCTTCTTGGCCTACCCATTGGTAGTTTTCCTCCCATCCTTCCATTCAGGATAGTTTTATTGTCACCCATTCCTATCATATCTCCAGTCAACTTAGCTAAAGTTTCTTACATATATAGACAGTTTTAGTTTCATAATTATAGACAGGCCCGGTTCACTCCACAATTCATATGTCTTCTCGTATCATCTAATTCTTCAGATTCCACTTTCCATTATTGGTTCCACTAACGTCGGGTTCATGAACCACCTTTCATTTCCATGGCTTACAGTTTGGCGAAAATTTTTCCTATAGACCCTCATTTTCTGACTTTGAAATCATTAGTCTTATGTCAAAACGCACTGCTAGTACTACTACTACTACTACTACTACTACTAGTAATAAAATAAAAAATAAACCTCTCCTCAACAGTCCGTAAAGGACCAAGGCATACCGCGTGGTTTTTTGTGTTTAGTGAGACGGTTGTATGGCTAGTACAACGCGCCGCCAGCCGCTAATTGCGATATTCACAGCCAGGAGGCGCCGCTGTTATCTCAACGGCTACTCAGTTTTCCTCACGACGCTGAGTGCACGCCGTACGGAGCCTCCGGCAGAAATTGAACCCTGGATTACGCGCATATGAAGCACGCGTTCTAGCCACTAGACCACCGGGAGGCTCACTACTACTACTATAAATTATTATTACTACTAGTACTACTACTACCAATATTATTATTATTATTATTATTATTATTAGTAGTAGTAGTAGTAGTAGTAGTAGTATAAATAATAAGAAATGCAATGAATCCCTATCGTGATATTGTGGTTATTCGCCATATTTGCAAAAAACACTAAAAAATTGTACTCTGTGTGTGTGTGTGTGTGTGTGTGTGTGTGTGTGTGTGTGTGTGTGTGTGTGTGTGTGTGTGTGTGTGTGTGTGTGTGTGTGTGTGTGTGTGTGTCACAGTATCGAGACGTACTGAATTTGTTGAATTGATGTATTGCATGTTGTTGACGTATAAATTCTGTTATCTGTTACTGTTACACAGATGCAGCACGTACTGAACAAGCTGTGTATGTTTGAAATTACATTGGAAATGTGTGCTTTTATGGAATATAAGTAGAGAGCTCGTTTACTTCAAAATAGTAATAAACCCAATGCATGGAGCAGATTGGGTTCGTTTACGTCAACCACTGGCGGTAACGGCAATCGTATACAAAATCATTGGAACAGTGTTCATGCGAATTAAAACATAATAAAACAGGGCAGGAACAGTTAGGGCAGAAGGCTATAATATCGAAGCTGTACGCAAAGGTAACAGATGTAATAACAACGATAACGGAACAGAAGAAACTAAATACGCCTTGGAGAAGAAATATAGTAGTTCTCTTTTGTTTTAGTAGAAATAGAAGGCGTGAATAGGTCGATATATCATTTGCAGTCCGTGTTTCCTGTAATACTCGGCATCTAGATTTCACTGGTCACCATATCTCGCAGACATCTTGATAATATTTTACCGACTTCTGCAGTCCATACAAAGGTGGGCGGGGCACCAACAACCGTATTTTAACAGGTGTAAATGGAAATTGTTGGTAGAAACGCGTAGCACAAGACGTCGTGAACTACCGTTTGCCCCGGGCCGGGCCGCTCTAAGTAGCCGCAGTTTCCACGTTATTCCACGTTCTATATGTATAATTTACGTTTGGTCGATTGTTAACTCGATATCTGTGCATTGTAGTGTTACAGTCGCTTCGTAATTTTAGAAAATGGTTTTTACTCCACTCAATCGTATCATTTGATAGTGATTGATACACAAATGTATTAGGCCTATTATACTTATTTTTAATAATGTCCTAGTGTAGGTGCTAATGGAATATTTTATTCTTCTAGTTATTCTACTAATTATTGCCGTTTTTTTTAATATAATTTACATTTAATATCCTTAGTAACCTTAAATATTTGATCACAACAATTTTCTGTCGGACTTGTATTTCATGACTTAAATGTTAATACGAGGGTCAATCAAATACAAACGAGACTTTTAAAATTGGCACAAAATACTTTAACAGACTGTTTGGTAACAGTGATCAACTGGTAATAGGTCTATAGTGCGTTTGTAGGCAAATCAGAGAGAAGACTTGGTGTTTCTCTATAAAGTCGTTTGTTTAGTTGTCATCAGGCACGTAGGCCTGTGTGTCTGTTCGGGACCGTGTAAATATGTGAGGCGTTAAACGACTGAAGATTTGTACAAATAGCATGCACACTTTCGTATGCTCGAGTGTACACATTTTTTTAAATATTTTTTTACTTTTATTTAGGCAATCTCTTAATAACATAACAATAAACATAATCGTTCACAGAATACATGGCATGAAGAGAACTAGTCCATTGACTAGTTCTCTGTATGAGTATTTAAAAGTAACATATTATGTATAGGCCTAATATATTTATAGTGTTAGAGTCTAGAGTCTAGGTAAGTCCAGCGGAAATGTTAATTTTAAACTTCTTGTCTGTAGGTTGTTGTCTAGTAGATTTATGGCTAAAGGATTCGTGCGCTCTTCAAGCCGTTTCACATATCATTCGCTAAACATCGCAATGGTTTCACTGACTGAGAGCAGGTCCAGGTCTCTATAGATGTCTTTGTTGTTGATGAACCACAGTGCGTTGGTTATGGCACCTTGGTCGGAAACCTTTCCATTATGGCGATATTGGATTTAGATGTAGTTCCCTAACGCTGTAAGCCGTATGTCACACAGGCTTGAAGACAGTGTTGTACACCAACAGCTAGTTTCGCATCGACAGTAATGACTGTCTGCCCAGGAGCCAATAATGCTTGGGAAACTTGGTGTCCAGTTATTTTCTCTTCATCCAGATGTGGTTGCGCCAAGTCAGTTTTTTTGTCTAGGTGGATGATGGTGGTGACAGAGTCGGCTACCGGGGTAGCCTTGTTATTTAATTTCACAGTTGATGTTGTCCCGTGCCATTTTTTGCCGATTTAGTTTTGATTTGTGCTGATTTAGTTTCATTTAATTGTATTCTCCACATCTTTGCCCATTTTTCAATCGCATGTAGCGAATTCTGTAGTAAAATGGTTGCTTCCACCGAACTTTTGTTTACAGCAAGGATTGCAGTATCATCACCGTACGTAGCACATCATTGCTACATCACATCACCGTATCGTCACATCATTGCTAGTTGGCAGATCTCCTGTATAGAAAGGGACACTTCATTGGGGAACTCCTGCTAGTAAGTGTCTTTCTTCTAAATATGACTTAAATATGTGAGCATGGATTCAGACAACCTTTTTTTGAGTTTATAGAGTAATCCTTGATGCCAAACTTTATTGAATGCTTGGCTGACATCAAGGAATACCCATGAACAGTAACTTTTTTCCTCAAATGTTTTCATTATTGCGTGTACTATTCGATGCACTTGTTCGCTCGTAGAATGGTGTCTTCTAAACCCAAACTGATGATCCTTGTCTATGATGGTATTTGTTAATCTCTTCGCCAATAATTTTTCCATGAGTTTTAGACATTATTGGTAAGAGACTTATAGGTCGATACGACGTCACCACATTTGGTGGTTTCCCAGCTTTGACTATGAGTATGACTTCGGCCACCTTGAGGGTACAAATTTCATTAGTTTTTCTGCGAAGGTCAGAAAGAAGTTATTAACCTCACTCGCATACGTCGTCCCAGAAGCAGCTTACGCCGCAGACTTTATTCACGGCGATCGACAAGTAACTTTTCGTGAAATTAGTGATTTGGTAAGATACGTAAGTGTGCAGACAATCATTAAGAAAGAATTAAAATTACGCAAAACCTCTCCAAAGTGGCTGGGAAAAATTCATTGTAAAGCACAAGACTATTAGAGGTGAAATTTCTGGGATGTTCTCTGGATCATTTTGCAAAAGGAGACTCAAAATTTGATGCACATTCTTACATGTGACGAATGTGGGTGCATCACTATACTCCTGAAACCAAAAGGTCGCATTTGGAGTGGTGTGCAAAAAATAAACTTCAGTGAAGGCGAAAACACGTTTGTCTGCTGGCAAAGTTCTCACGATTGTCTTTGTGATGCTAAAGGTATTGTGTATATCGACATTTAAATTGAACAAAGAACAAGGAATACTGTCTACTATTCTGAGCTCTTGGGCAATACAGAGGCCTGTGAGTCTAAAAGGCGCAAGATTCCTATCCGCAGCGTCTAACGGCCGGCTCCATACTGCTGCTGCTATGTAAATAGTGGCATAACGGCCGGGCCCGCGCAAATATTTCCCTTTATTTTAGAAATGGGTATAAACCATTGAACTCACGAAAACCAGATTTCCCCGTATATATTTAACATCAAAGACAAATACGCATAGGCTATATCTTTACTGTTTTTTTAACCAGTACGAGTGATGTACTTTGGGAGTGTACACTGTTTGGTTAACTGCACAATAAAGTGGTGACCCCAGTTAAGAATGCACCAAGGCCAGTTAAGAATTGCATTTCAAGTAATATTATAAAATTAAAAATCCTATTTTTCTAAAATAAGTTGTCTTTATATCAGTGTCTGGAAAATTTTTCTTTAATTCCAGTGCCAATATTAGCCCTACACTAAAATTATTGCAATTTATGAAGCTCTAAGCAGTTGACAGAAAGTTTTAAAGGTGAAATAGATTTTTGGTTTGTTTGAAAATAAGAGATTAGTTAATAAAGTGTAGCTACTATACAAAATGTAACATTCAGTGTCGTCATGAATTTAAATTTAATAAAATCTGTACCGTACTTTTTTCAAGATGCATAGAAGTTCATTAAATAACAAAATTATAACTGGTTACTAGCGACATGTCTGATATTCAGTATTTCTTACATTGGTCAAAGATATAAAAGATACTAAATAATGAATTAAATTATTAATTGAAACAAAAGTTATGTTTTATTAATTGAGTATACATCATACAAGGAAGAACAGTTATTCTGTTTACGTTATATAATTTTAGTAGTTGGCCCAGCTGTAAGGCGGGATTAGTATTCAAGCGGGAATAGAGTAAGGGTAGTAGGGAGGGCTGGAGGAAGAATTCCTGCGGGGGACCCAGAAAAAGAATTACGCCACTGTGGAGAAACTTCTCTAGACATCTTTGAGTCATCCTCACCCCCCCCCCCCACAGTCGACATTTATCACCGGTGATTTTCATTTATTTAGAGCCTCAAAAAAGACACAGGTGTGAAAAATGTTCCACTGACAAAGAAGTGTAAGAATTCATGCGTAAATGACTGTGAACATGTCCAATACATTTGTATGAAGAAGGAAATAAGAAACTACCAGTGTCATGAAAAAGTGTATAGTAATAGAGGAAGCTATGTAGAAAAATAGTTTTGTATTTATTTTCTCATACATCAATCTAAAAAAAAAATGTTAAAGTATCGTTTATATTTGATTGTGAAATTATGTTCATTAGTATAAACTTCATGGGTTAAAGCAACCAGCAGCGGAATAAGTTAAAAGCAAGTGTCATTATCATTTTTAACTTGATTATACTCGATTCAACAATAATTCCCCTTTATATACAATTATCCTATTCACATTTCGATTATAAGATTCACGGTTCACGATAGTGACAAACTAATCTCTACATTAACTAAATCGTAGATTAACAAAACAATTTGTTGTTTCTCTACCGTACACTGAATTTACCAATTAGTGCTTTCCATCTGTTTGTTCATTATCAAATCGCAACAACGTGTCGAAATAGCAGATTCAAAAACAATGTCTAGTGATACAATCGACATAAAATTTTGTTCTTCTCCTTTTAGCCCTCTAGTACCCAGTATCGAAGGTTAGGCCTTCTTCAGTTACTTCCATTCTTTTCCGTCCTGAACTGTTCTTATCCAGGAGAGTCCGACTGTTTTATCACGTCTTCATATCAGCGTGCTGCCGGTAGTTTTCCTCGTCCAGGAGAGTTGACTAAGAACTAGTCCCCAGAAATTCCCAGTGTTGAATGATTTAATGTTAACATCGGAGCTTGGCGTGTCCCAGCCAAGGCTGTACTACGTGGAGAAGAGCACTGTCCTACGAGAGGTGACCCCGTTGGCGTAGAACAATACGTATCTAGACCTAAAGGTTGATAAGACATTCGTACTGAGGAAAGTAGTGCCCACCAGTACTAAGTTATAGTGTGATTCTAGACCAGCTTAGCACAAGCTACAGAAGGCGTCAATCAATTCTTGATTTACCCGGTTGTAATAGTGGGGAAGCCACTAGAATGTAATGAAATTTTAAACTGGAAAACGTTTCTGACAGTGGAAAATTTAAACCTTTTTGGATATTTTAGTTACACTGTTATAACCAGTGTATCGATTTAAAGTGAACCGCACTCGCTAACAAAGATTCGTTTCACAAGGATTACAAAGGTGTAGGCTAACCTTGGAACATACTACTTCGTCGTCAACAACGACCGAGAGTGTTTTGTACTGTTACAAGATTATACACTATGCAAATTGTCACGTTGAGTAGCCTGTATGAGATAAATATAAAAATGTTTACGCAAGGAAAGAAAGTACTACTATAGTAGAAGTACAATGTTTTCCGTGTTAAGTGAGAGGGGCTTTAAGTTAGTCGTTTTTGAGGGATTTGAATATTCAAAAGGTGACAAGACACAATCGGGTCAAAAGTGGCGATGTTCTAGAAGAAAAGGGTGTTCGGCGCATTTGTTCACAGATGACGCGGGTGACATTTTATTAAATACTGTTGGTGTGCATAACCATGAACCATGTCCCGACCTAAGTAGACATTACATTTTTAACAGTGTGAAACGCAAGGCAAGTGAAACATAACTGGAACCTCCTGCAAAATTGATAAGAAGAGAGATTGCGCCCGCTCCCGATTCTTTGGCTGACAATATCACTCGTGATGATGTCGAACGAGTAAGGAGAAACTTGAACTATGCTAAAAGAAAAAATCTTCTTCCTCTTCCGAAATGTGCTGGCGATGTCCACGAAGCTCTTGACAGCTTACAGATCAAGATTAACAAAGGTAAGGATATGTTGTTACTGAATATTGCCACTGAAAATATTATCGTTTTCTGTCCTAAGAGTAATGTGGAGTGTCTAGTAAAAACTGATAAAATATTTATTGATGGGACATTTACTTTTGCAGCTAAGTACTTTTATCAATTTTTCACAATACATAGTGTAGAGAATGTGAATTACATACCGCTTGTCTTTTGCCTTTTACCTGACAAGAAAGAAGCAACTTATAGAAGCCTTTTTAAGCATTTGTTAAAAGACTGTGAGGAAATGAACCTAACTTTTAAACCTAAGACTGTAACAGCCGACTTCGAAAAAGCAATACACAATGCAGTTGAATCTGTTTGGCCTACAGTAGAAGTAATTGGGTGCAGATTTCACCTGTCTCAAGCCTGGTGGAGGAAGATACAACAAGTTGGGCTGAGCGCTGAGTACAAAAGTTCTACATCAGACATTGGAAAATGGTTACACTGGGTTTTTGGGCTAAGTATGTTGAGTCATGAGGAAGTAGGAGCGCATATGTGGAAGATCTTGAGCCAACTCAACCCTCATCTCCCAAAGTTGATAGGTTTTTCGACTATTTAATAGAAAACTACATTGACAACAGTTTTACGTTTCCTCCAGAGATGTGGGCATCAGCGTCATTATCATCCGAGCGCACCACAAATGCCTGCGAATCTTTTCACGCAAAATTCAGAAAACATTTTAATCACTCCCATCCCAACATTTATGCTTTCACTAAAGCCATACAGAACGTACAAACTGATGCGTACATTGCCATCCGGAGTTCAGCAAAACCTAGAACTATATACAACAGCAAGTACAAGAAAAGGCTTCAGTACTTGGAACCTTTACAGAAATACTATAGATCAGCCGACCCAAAGGAAAAAATATCGAGGTTGCAGTATATTAAGAGTGCTTCATACCAGTATAAAAAAGTTTAACAAAAATCGCCTATCACTCAGGAACAAGAATGACCTGAAACTGTAAATAATGTAAAAAAAAATTTAAATATTCTTAACTAATAAGTTATTTGACAAAGCCGAAAGGCCACTACATATATACATTATTTGACAAGGCCGAAAGGCCGCTACATATATTTACTATATTGTCCTGTGTAATTTTATTGGGACAGTTGGTATAATATATGAGCGGACGATAAGGCTTCTTCGATCCAAGGAAAAAGTTATAAGTTATTTGACAAGGCCGAAAGGTTTGATATTTTAGCGTCGGACCAGTTCGACCCCACTAATTGGTTGATCTCCAAATTCCTATAACTTAGCGTCGGACCAGTTCGACCCCACCCCCTATGCTAACCGTCGGACCAGTTCGACCCCACTAATTGGTTGATCTCCAAATTCCTATAACCATCGGACCAATTCGACAACACCCCTTTCATGACACGGGATATACCCTATATTTGCAGAATAAAATTATGGATTCTTAATTTCAGTTGAAGGCGAACACTTGAACATGTTTTCCAGATTTATTAAACAGTGTTCGATAAGATTTTTAAATCTAACTTTCAATGGAACGTGAACATTAACAAAAGGGTTAGGTCGGACTGTTACCGTCGTTAGAATTTATCACACAACGTTTCGACTACTACAAAGCCTGTATTCATCTTCAGGTATAAGTTAAGCTAATACATTAATACAAACTTAAGCCTATCCGAGATTCGTTCACTATAACAAGAGTAAACTGTCAAAATAATTAACAACCATCAACCTACAAAGTTAAACACAACTATAGGAAAACTATATAAAAAACAGGCCCAAGCGCAACCACACTGACACAAGTTCACACACTTTTTCGAAACGTTGTGTGATACATTCTAACGATGGTAATAATCCGACCTAATCCTTCTGATAATGTTAAGATACCCAGCACACCGGATTCATAGAGTAAAGAATACAAGGAGTTTTAGTTATTTCCTGTTAATCGCAGGGCTACTTCGTAGTAACGATAATATGAAGAATATTAGCAAAATAATAATTATAATAGACACAGCAGAAATTGAAAGTAGAAGTAATTTTTTTTTTTTTTGATCGTCTGGCTGGTAATAACGGTACGGTATGACGAGAGAAAATTCCTTTGTCAGTATACAAGGCAAATTCCTAATAAAAGATATAAATGGTATTTTTAGACAGGTAGCATAACTGTAACAAGAGGGCAGGTAAAACCGCAAACTTAATACTAAAACAGGAAGATACATGGTTTGTGCACTGTCTCCAGGTAAGTGAAGACATTTCTAGTTAAGTAATAAGCCTGTATGTGGCTATTTTAAAATTTCTGTGAAAATTCTGTATTCACAGTCCATTCTGCACGTCTGTATATTTTAAGTGTACGTGTTTTCCCGAAAAAAACTTACTGTTCTGCATCGATAGAGTTGTACAATCTGTTTGACTTGCGAACATTAAACAAATTGGATGAACATACAGGACTTGAAGAGCATTTGTTGACCGCTCTTCTTGTTATTGTCTACATATTACACAAATACTATAATTAAAAGACTAAATATTCAAACATGTAAACAACTAAACAAAACAAAAAATCACTACCACTTGCTGCTGGCTTGAACAGAGTGCGTTACTTCAATATATTAAACACTGAGCCTATAAGGCAGAAATACCAGTTGACAGTAACGCTTAACGTTGACATGAACACAAACATTTGAAATGGAAATGCAAGATACTTGGTTCCAATTTTCTATTTTAAATTCCTTTTACTAGATATCATTTACTTTTTATTTGAAAGTACAAAAGCGTACGAATGCTCAGTCTCAATGAATGTGCGCTATTCAAACTGAATACCAGTACAATAGTTTCAACGAATACTAAGAGCCTTAAAAATGGAATATCTTAAATGCTGCAGCACTTTGGTAGATGTTATTGACAGAAATTTAAACAAACAATTCAAAATGTTTTTACAAACGGAACCTTCAACAAATGATGGAATATTAGCTTCAGTATCCATCCATTTTTGAAATCAAATGGGCGCCAGAAGGGAAGAAAAGTCAAGTGAAATCCGAAACATAAAACATAAAGAAAAACGAGATGCACAGAGATACGACAGTGATGTAAAAGAAAAAGGGAAAGATGAATGATAGATGTTTGAAGATCAGACTGGTATGACAGTGGTAGACCGTATGATCCAAAAAGTCTTCAATCGTTTGCCTATCAAGCTCTGCGTCTATAGAACGTCTATTTTGATTCAGGGGAATGTTTATGAGACCCCATAAAAAGTGATTGGTCAATTTTTTGAAAAACTGGTACTCTTAAAGTTATTCAAATTATGATTTCAAAATTTCCTAACAAGTGTGATTTCAGAATAGCAAGATCCTTTAAATCTCTTAATAGTTAATACCAGTGTTAAAAATTCAGGCTTTTTTTTAACACATTGGTCTGTCTAGCCAATTATGAAGTAGTATTATTATGAGTTATTATTGGTCATTTTTTGTATAAGCGTATTGTTGTATTAAATAGTATTATTATTTATTATTATGAAACAGTGTCATTGATCATTGTCATTGATCATTATAAAGCCAACACCAACTTGTGTTTCAGAAAACTATGTTATTTCAAATACCATTTAATTATGTTTATTTTCTACTTTTTGAAAGATCTTTCTACATTTTGAAGAAAGCGCGGCCCTAGGGTCCTGCAGGTGAATCCGGAGCCACCGAGCTGCGCCCCCTGTGTGGAGCCAAGCTTGAACAACCAACGAAATCCTGTCCTGCATGTCACAGAACGAATGACCGAGCTACACCGAAGGAACCTGCTGTTCATCGAGTTGAGACCGTACACAAACCACGGTACAAGTCCAACAGTCAGGTTTCATTGTCATGTCCAAGTTTTAAATGACAGGTCGAAAATCCTTTTTCTAAATTTGTCGATGTAGCCTAATAAAATCTCTTCGGACGAAAAAAGTAAGGAAATTACCTAGCAGCTATTGAAGACGATAGTTACGATTAACGTAGTTTCAAAGAAATCTCTTCCATTTTACTACGTATTGGATATTTAATTCCTTGTAGAAAGGTATTTGCATATATGACAATGCCTAGGAATATTAAATATCGCGAAGCATTAGAAACTAAATAAATAGTCGTTTGGTTACGTATGCTATTCATTACCGATTTAACGATTTACGTAACAGTTAATTCCGAGTTAATTCTGCAAAATCCACTCAAATAACCTTCACCATGAAACGTAGCTCTTGTCCACAAGTCACCATAAACGATGCCCCCATACCTATAAAATCAGAAGTTAAATAACTGGGGCTGCATTTGGACAACAAATTAACATAGAAAGCCCATATTCAGGCTAAGAAACAACAACTCAACTTAAAAGCTAGGCAAATGTACTGGCTCATAGGTAGAAAATCTCAACTATCTCTCGCAAACAAAGTCATCATATATAAAGCTGTGCTCAGACCAATCTGGACTTACGGTATAGAATTGTGGGGCTGCTCTAAACCTTCCAACACAAAGATTCTGCAGACAGTTCAGTCAAAAATCTTGCGCTGCATAACGAATACTCCCTGGTACTCTAATTATACTCTTCACAAAGACCTCAACATTCCATACATTTCTGATGTCATCAAGATACACGCCGCTAAGTACAGGAACCGCAACATAGGACACAACAATAACCTGATCAACGAGCTCCTCAATCCATCACTGGATGTAAGAAGGCTGAAGAGACAGTGGCCAGATGACCTGACCCGGTGAACATGGTAATCATCGCTGGATGGTTCCCACCTCAAGTGACGACTTATACATCACTTTTACTTATTACTCTGTGAAATGAGTAGATTGTAAAACTGCATTATAATAAATAAACAAACAACGTAACAATGAAAGCTTTTCAGCTATTTTTGTAAATTTTTAAATGATGAAATCATATTAATTCTTTAATATAGTAGAAAGGTTTAACGAAGTATTAATTTACAAGTTAAATAAAATGTTACCTAGACAATATGTAGAAATCCTTACCTCGTACATATCTAATAGATTGTTTAGAGTTAAACAAGAAGAAGCATATTCAGATCTATACTCCTTACGTTTTCGGAAGGCACCTAAGAGATTAGGAGACCCTCGCCCACCAACGTGCACTCACACACACACGCGCGACCAGTTTGACCTGCCTCTAATGGCGCTTCGATGAGTCACCTACTAGGCATTGAACGACAAAACTATGAAAATTTGTATTCTATACTTTGTTCACCGAGTGTTTGCAGAAAATATTTCAAGTGAATGACATTGACGAGGGTCGGATTCTATTGTTATCGGTAACATTCCAACGCCCGTTTCACAGCAGTCCGCCAACTCATATTTCCTGTTCGTCACGTTCTGTAGGTACTGTGCGTAATCTACTGAAGATCAGTTCCTTCCTTGTTTTCACCGTTGAATAACGTGTCATTTGGGTCTGTTTTTACTGTTTAGTTATTATTAATAGCTTGGACTAAAAGTGTACAATATGGAGACTCTTTCCCCAATAGCAAGGAACAAACGCGGCAAAGTTATACATAGTGCTAAGAGATTGTGTATAGTGAATAATTTTAAACATTTAAGTACAGAGAATCCTACCATAAAAAAGGACAAGGCCATGGAAAAAGTTGCTGAAATGACCGGTGTTAGCAAGCGGAGTGTTTATAGTGTTATTAATGTATATTTGAAAAACAAAACGTTAGGCCTGAGTTCACCAAAAAATAAAAAATCTAGAGTAGCGGCAGTAGATAAATTGGACGAATTTACAAAATGTGCTATTAGGAGAAAAGTTCACGAATTTTTTTTTTAAAACGAACAACCGACAATAAATAAAATTTTGAGTGCAGTTAACAACGATAAAGACTTACCGGATTTCAAACGGTCTACGCTATATAAACTGTTAAAATCATTGAATTTTAAATTTCATGAAAGAAGACGTAACATGTTTATCTGTGACAGGGATGATATAGTTGTATGGTGACGGAATTACCTACGCAAAATTAAACAGTTTCGTGAAGAAGGCCGTAAAATTTACTATCAAGACGAAACTTGGGTAAATGCAGGCCATGTCAAAAATAAGGTTTGGCAAGATAAAACTATTAAGTCGCCGAAAGATGCGTTTTTGAAAGGTCTGTCGACAGGACTACGAAGTCCGAAGGGGAAAGGGAGCCGCCTGATAGTTGTGCATATGGGCTGTGAAGAGGGCTTTTTGAAAGATGGATTAATGGTGTTCCAATCAAAGTCTACTGCTGACTATCACGAAGAAATGACCGGGAATGTATTTGAAGATTACTTTCGAGAACTCCTACCTTCCCTGGAAGATAACTCTGTTGTGGTGTTAGATAACGCACCATATCATTCAGTAAAGTGTGAGAAAATTCCGAACATGTGGAAAAAAATGAAATAGCAAATTGGTTAAAACAAAAAGGTTTTAATGCTGATAGTAGTTATATAAAGAAAGAACTTCTTTATATAGTAGAACAAGAAAAAGGAAATTACGACAAATATGTTATTGATGAGATGGCCAAGAAGGAAAACAAGACAGTATTGAGATTACCCCCCTATCACTGTGAGTTAAATCCCATCGAGTTGATCTGGGCTCAAGTGAAAAATCATGTTGCGGCTAACAACACAACATTTAAGCTTGCAGATGTAAAACGGCTGTTGGAAGAAGGGGTGGAAAAAGTAACTGAAGAAGACTGGAAGAAGTGTATAGAGCACGTAAAGAAAGAAGAGGCGAAACTGTGGGAATTGGACAACTTAATAGAAGAAATGGAGGAGAGTGGCCCTTTGATTATAAATGTTGGTAATGATGACAGTAGCAGTGACTCCGACTTAGCTATGGAATTGGAATAAACGTAGTTTCCATTGTTGTAAATAGCCCAATGTACGTACATACTGTAGTAGATAGGCTGATGTAAATATTGTAGTAAATGGCATGTTAGTATTATCATAGCAAATAGGCTTATTTTATAATTAATTTCATTGTAGATTTAGTATTGTGATAGCAAATGGGCCTGCCTATGTTATAATTTTAGTCCGGGGTTCTCCGTACCACAGGTTTATGTGATCTAGGCCTGTAGAAGCCTCTTTCCCCTAGCATAAAAAGAGTGACCTCCGACAAGGTGGAGGGGTTGACGTTTCCCTCGGAGGCTTATTAATACTAACGTCCAGCGATCACAAAACATCAATTTATTAGATGCTCGGTAGCCCGTGCGCCCCCCGCACGTCCGCCTGTGAACCGGCCTCTACATTCGCTAGTGTCGTAATAGGCCAACATTTTCTGCAAACACTCGTTGAACAAAGTATAGATTTACATAAGTTATGATACATTTTTGGATTCTATATTCAATTTCCTTCAAAATGGGTCCAAACACGAAATAATTACGACATTTATGAGCTCTATATAGAATAGTGTTTGGCGTCTTTTTAAAGCTCATAAATGTCGTAATTATTTCGTGTTTGGACCTATTTTGAAGGAAGTTGAATATAGAATCCAAAAAATGTATCATAACTTATGTAAAATCTAGAATACAAATTTTCATAGTTTTGTCGTTCAATGCCTAGTAGGTGACTCATCGAAGCGCCATTAGAGGCAGGTCAAACTGGTCGCGCGCGTGTGTGTGTGAGTGCGCGTTGGTAGGCGAGGGTCTCCTAATCTCTTAGGTGCCTTCCGAAAACGTAAGGCCGGCACATACGTTACGATATACCTGTCAGGTAAACCGGAAAGGTATACCTGTGCAGGCTAGAGCACACACACGCTACGGTAAACCGGAAGATTTTAACTCAGTCGAGAGATGGCGAGCAAACAAGAAGACGACGCGATCGCTTTAGTCGGTTTGTTAGTGGCCATGAAGTGTAAAAAGAAGCGAAAACGCAAAGCCTGGTGTAAAGATTGGCTTACAAAGAGAAATGAATACATTCATACAAGATTACTAAAAGAGTTAAGTTCAGATCCTACAGATTACCGTAATTATTTGCGGATGAATGAAGAAGTCTACCAAAAACTGTTGTCATTTGTAACTCCTCTAATACAAAAGAAAAATACAGTTATGAGAACTTCTATTTCTCCCCATGAAAGACTGACAGCTACTTTGAGGTTTCTTGCAACGGGTCGATCGTACGAATGTCTCAAGTATTCTACTATAATATCACCCCAAGCTCTTGGCAAAATAATTCCGGAGACATGTGAAGCCATCTACAATGTGCTGAAAAAAATGTATCTTCAGGTATGTATAATAAATACACACAATTTTTTTTAAATTTTGTATTCTTAATAACTCTTTTTACAATTCAAAGACAAAATTTTAACTGAGGCATAATAATGAATAATAGATGAAATTAGAAAAATAATTGAAAATTTGGTAGTATTGGTCAATTAAGAGCATAGAAAAATTCAAAATGCCTCAAAAATCAAATATTATTAAAGTTAGCTAAGTAGGTAGCCATTGAGTGTGGAGGTGGAAGTTCTTCATTGGTTACAAATCCTGCAGTCGCTGTTTGTTGTGTAAATTGATCATATGAAGCAGCTGCGGAAGGACTAGGCGAGCTCGTACTTGAGCTGGGACTGCTTAGATATTCGGAGCTGTATGAACTCGTTGGCACGTTAAGCATTCCCATTTCAGCTTCAAATAGGAGGTCATTGATTCTTTTTTCAACAATCAAACGCTGGCGTTTTTCCAATGACCTAATTCTCATTGCAATAGATTTTCCCATTAGATCATACCTGTTATCTTGGGGCGAAGGCTTTTTAAAATGATCTCTCACTGATAGCAGGACATCATTGGTCAATTCCTCAGTTTTCCTTTTTTTTTGCCAAATTAGGTCGTGATATCGGGAGTACCGCACGTTCATCTGAATTCGGTCTTGCATGATTTGGAGGATTCTCGTTTTTCTCGGAGGGTTCTTCATTGCTGGGTGTTTGTGGGGCAGGATCCTCGATTCCCTCCTGAAAGAAGTATATTATTAGACCCTAAAAGTCATTTACCCTGGTTTTATTGTTTAGATCAGGAATACAATTTAAAATAAGACAAAAATAGAAGATAAAAATAACACAAACCTTTTTAAAAAACTGTTAAACAAGTAGTGGTACTGTACTATTTTAAAATTCTATTTCTTATTTTATTTATAACCAAACTTTTTAAACAAGCATTGGTTTTGTGTTATTTTAAATGTTATTTTTATTTTACTTATAAAACTAAATTTATAAAGCCTGCTGTAATCATCATAGCTATATATCCACACTGTGAAAAAATATTATTAATTTGCTTTTGTTTCAGTTTCCTGATTCCGCTGAGAAATGGAAAGTTATTGCTAAAACATTTGAAGACAGATGGAATTTCCCACATTGTCTTGGTGCCATGGATGGTAAACATATAGACATAGTTCCCCCAGCGAATTCCGGATCCTTTTACTTCAACTACAAAGGCAGACACAGTATGGTACTTCTTGCAATAGTGGATGCTAACTATCGGTTCCTTTTAGTGGATTTTGGAACTAATGGACGTGTTTCTGATGGAGGCGTTCTTCAGAATACTAAATTTTATGAAAAGTTAGAGAGTAATGAGCTCAAACTTCCAAAGCCATGCAATGTTACGGAAAATTTCGAAAAGGTCCCTTACGTTTTTGTGGCTGATGACGCCTTTCCTCTTACAATTAATATTATGAAGCCTTTTCGACAAGCGCAACTAGATTCAGCTAGTAAAGAAATTTACAACTACCGCATTTCAAGAGCAAGACACGTTGTCGAAAATAGTTTTGGAATACTTGCATCCAGATTTCGTATATTCCATACTCAAATCAATTTGGAACCAGAGAACATAACAAAAGTGGTGAAGGCAACGTGTGCATTGCACAATTTTTTGATCCAACCTTTTACGCTCCTCCAAACAGTACCTATCAGGAGAATTACGATGGAACTACTGCTATTGCAGGTTTGGATACCTCGGAATCGAATATGATCGCATTGAAACGTCTGAACCAAGGGAACATAACTTCTGCTGCTAAACAGCTTAGAAATGAGTTCACTTCCTACTTCATGAATGAAGGCAAAGTTCCATGGCAAGACAATCGGGTTCTTCGAAACAAAAAATAGACTAAAAGAAGAAGTTTGGCGTTAGTAAGTTAATATACAGTTAACATACAGTTCAAAATTCAAAACATTTTGCATTAATTAGTAAAAAGTGTGGACTCTAACTATAAACCTTCAATTTGTAAATACAAAATGTAGTTTAATTAAATTATATGAGTATTATAACTAATCTGAGTACTTACTTCATCGATCTCACTTCCATCCTCGTCATCCAAGTTTGACACAGACGCACCAGGAGTATCTTGATTGCCAAGAAAATCGAACAAATCTAAGTACCACAATTTTGATGTGTAGACGTTGTCTGTTGAAGCTCCGGATTTCATTGACATGTCACGTTTCTTCTTCTCTTTACGTACATTACTTCTTAAATTATTTATTTTTGTAACTACAGATTTCTTTGTAGCATCGGGTTCTAACTCCTTTAATTTAATCACAAGTCTTTCATAGGCAGCATCTCTCTTTTCACGGTCGTGGTACTCTTTACTTTTCACCCGCCACAGACAAGGTTCCGACCTATATATTTCGATAAACTCTTCTATCACTTGGTTCCGTTTTCGGCTTGACATGATGATCACAAAAGTCACTAGCACTATCGTACGCGTAGTCACTAGTTAACACTATTGTACACGTAAATACAAAGACGACCGACGCTTTCTACTCAAGGAACTAGCCACAACTAACCTAAAAACTGTACAGGCGTGCCGGAGTGACTCACACACTGCGCAGGTAGAAAGAATTGAATTTCGATTCTTCTCCGGTCGCCTGCGCAGGTCGCTACGCCTGTGCAGTTTGGCCTGCAGCGGCTGGCACACACGCTCCGGTTTACCTGTACAGGTGACCTGTACAGGTAAACCTCACCGGTATACCGGAACGTGTGTGCCGGGCCTAAGGAGTATAAAAGACGTGCAGGCGGGAGTATCGCAGGGTAGCGTTCTTAGCCCTGTCTTGTATGTATTATTTACCAGTGACATACAAACTTAGAACAAGCAAAATTGACTACTTTTGCTGATGATACAGCTTTGCTTACACAGGGCAAGATGAGGTTATTTCAACCCTATTATTGCAGAAAGCTAGCAATACTATATATGAATGGACCAAAAAATGGAAAATTAATCTTAACGAAGCCAAGTCGGCGCACATTAATTTCACCAATAAAAGATTGAATAATTTTCCATCATTGGTCATAAATGGAACGGTAACTCCTTATGAAAACAAAGCTAAATATCTGGGTATGTCATTGGATACCAAACTGAGATGAAAAGAGCACGTAAAAAAGAAAAAAGAGGAACTTAACATACAATTCCGACAATATAAATGGCTCATAGGAAAATATTCTAACCTGTCTTTATATAGTAAAAGTCTGATCTATAATCAGATAATTAAACCCACTTGGCTGTATGGAATTCAACTCTGGGGGTGCGCAAAAGATAGTAACATCAGGATAATACAAACATTCCAAAACAAAGTTTTGCGGACACGGTGAATGCACCATGGTATGTTAGAAACGCCGATAGCCACAGAGATCTAGGTATTCCAACAATTACAGGACAGATTAAAAGGTTTGCGAAGAAGCATGAAGAAAGGCTTCACCTCCACGAAAATGCAGAAGTTCTTCAGCTGCTGGATAATCAACACGTATTCCGAAGACTGAAGAGAACAAAGCCATTTGAACTTGTGTAGTGTTTTGTGTTATAAAAGCACAGCATTGTGCGCAGGTGAGAGTGTTTAGTTAAGAACACCAGAACTAACTAAAGGATGTCATTGGACTTAATTTGGCTGATATGTATTTAGTATTAAGAGGTATTAGAGATAAGTTGATGGTTGGTCTTACAGACCAGTTTTAGCATGTTAAATTCAATAAAAAAATCTATATATATAGTAGTTTTGTGAATCTATCGTGAAAATTTGGTTGAATATTCCTCTTCTCCAAGTACGACATTTTAACAATATTGCCATGTAGTATTTGATTAACACTTAACTTGACACACGTAAATAAAATTTAGCATTTAAATGGTACAAACCGAGCTTTTCGCTCTCCAAAGGCTGAGAGTTCCCAAGTTTTCTCAGTTCTGGTATATGATTTATGGTGAAGGTTTTACAAGTGCTGGAGAAACTTTTCTAACAATTTAGTAGATTCTTTACTAAAATAATGGACATCCAACGTACACACTGTTATCTATGTTCCTATATAATGTCTAAACAACTACATAACGTATGTAGGGTTACGTCCTCACAGATCTCAAGGTGAGCACCCTAACTGTACCCTAATGTAACATGAAAGATGTAATTCGATTCTCAAGTAGAATGTAGGACGAAAACAGGAAAAGTTTAGAAATATTTGAGGCTGAGGTTTGAGTTATATATTAAAATAACTGTCACTGAATGCTGTAGGCAATTAGACCCTTCTGCTGTGTCAGATCGTGATTGATTGACAACCCCATCCCCCATCGAACTAATTCTGATCGCCCGCAACGAACTTAGTGCTCTGAGCTGATACGACTTCAAAGAGACACAGATTCAGCTGGTATATGTATACCCTACGAAATATCAGCTCCACGTCTTGAAAAGAAATATTTGATCATCTGCTTACAAATCTGTTACATAGAATGCTAAAAATAATTTTTAAAAACTGTTTCAAACTTACACGTAATACATTACGTTTACATTAAGTATATTTGTAAAGTTACAAAATATAAAATGTTGGTGTGAGTGGAAATGCAATAATGGGCGAGTAGCCCGGAGCGCTGTGAGTGGCAGCCAGCTAATTTACCAGAATGAGTTCTCAATACGCGTCAAATCATCTGGGATTAACAGCAGCGCAGCGCGTTTTGCCGCAAATATTTGCACTACCGCCTTCTCTGCTGTGGCGTCTCTCCTCTCAACCCTTTAGGCGTCGCCCAGTCAGTGCTTACACACTCGCTTTCCCCTTTCCCACTGTAACTCATCTAACCGTAAACATTACAACCAAATGGTGTTGAAATAAAAATGTTTAATGCACTTCATCATTTTCATTAATTGGTAACAACACAATATAGGCCTAGTTACTGCCTGTAAAGCAGCATCACATTTTTCCGCAAGCTAAACAAAATGGCAAGCTGTAACTGTGGTATACAGTATATATAAACGTTAACGACATTTACGTCAGCATTTGTATCATAAATGTAAAAAACAAACAAACGAATTCATACTATCATTTATTATTTATTAAAATACATTAAACTGTGTATGACACGAATTCGTATGGCTTCAGACGTTTGTTGACAATCAAGCTCCAGCCAACACGAATAGGGTAGACTGAAAAACAACGAAGCATGGAAACGAACAGAATGGAAAACAAGAAGAAGTATTTCACAATAACATAATCTATCCTTAAGACTAACGATATCAAAATAAGAAAATGAGGGTCTGTAGTAAAATTAGTCGCCGAACTGTAAGCCATGGAAATGAAACGTGGTTCATGAACCCGACGTTAGCGGATCCAATAATGGAAAAAGGAATCTGAAGAATTAGATGATACGAGAAGACATATGAATTGTGGAGTGAACCGGGCCTGTCTATATTTATGTAACTAAAACTGTCTATATATGTAAGAAACTTTCGCTAAGTTGGCTGGACATATGATAGGAATGGATGACAATAAAACGATCCTGAATGGAAGGATGGGAGGAAAACTACCAATGGGTAGGCCGAGAAGGAAATGAATGAAAATAAATCAGGAGGCATGTAATACAGCAGCGATTGATGAAAATAAATGATGGATGCTCTGGGGTAAACGAAAGCCCCAGGACGCCATAGTACCACAGTATAGTAGCATTAGTAGTAGTAGTAGTAGTAGTAGTAGTAGTAGTAGTAGTAGTAGTAGTAGTAGTAGTAGTAGTAGTAAATTTAACGCTTTAGAGCTTAAACCATCTAAAACGTAGGCCTACTATGTTTTATCAACACAATGTCCGAATTTAAAATGATAATATTTTATGAACATTTGTTGACATTTTTTACTTGACGTTTACATAAGACGTTGCACAGTTCACAAAACTTACAAATTTCACATATTTAACATACACTTATGGGCTAAAAGCTGTAAACAAACACCAAAATTTTGTCTGGAATAAAGATGTTGAAGATACTTGTGTAAGAATATCATACAAATTTCACGTTTTAATAAGACTGAATGTTTCATTTTTAAATCGAAGTCTAAATCTCGAATTTTTAAATAGGGTTACACGGTAACGAAATAGAAATTCAATTTAAAAAGTTAATAGCAGAATGAATAGCCTTAAACATTAGAAAAGAATAAAACAAATAAGCAATTTTATACATTTTTGATTACTTGAATTATCTTTTGTTCCTGTTTAACTAGTTTCCAATTTTTCCATTTCCCTGATTCCCTAGGTTAGGTTTGCTTTGTTTTATTATGTCTCTTCGCTTAATATTTCTTTCCCTTCTTTTTCTCAAATTAACTGACCTGGGGCTGCTTGTAGAGCTACTAGGCTCGGTAACACTGGACTAATGCTAGCAGTAGAATCACCACAACGACGACTCCACAAAACATCACAAATGACCTTTAAGCGTGGCACGAAAAGTTCGGAGCCCATTTAATATAGTATACGAAGTGATTTATACATTTACCAGTATCAGCTTTCATCACACGAGAAATCACTTTTTTACTGTATCTAGAACGAGGTTTTTTACATGCAATTAGAGGAACACCAAATTATAGCCACTGTTTGAATCACTTAGGTTTTACATATCGACAGATCTGGAATGGAAGGGGCGGAGCGGCCACATCTCCTACACTTGACAGCTGACACCGCTTACCAGGCAATTTCTCTCTGCGTTACTCACTTCTCTCCTCTGGTCAAAATATTTGTTTTTCCTGTGGTTTACTTTTTGTATTCCTTGAAACGTGCACGTTAATAATTCAACTCATTTCAGTATCTGCCACAAACCCGTATGCCACTGTTATCTATCCTATCTGAATCAAGTAACAGTTAAGAAACGTTAGCACTTGCATGTGCTCGTATGCGAGTCTGAGTGTGTGTGCGCGCGCGCGCGCGTTCGTAACAGCGCTTTGTTCAATTGTTTACGTACAGAACAGACATGAATTAAGTTCCCATGACGGTATGATGAAGTCCTACGAAAATTAATAAGGACATTTTAAGGATTGATTTTATGAAACTGTTCCTCACAAGTTGATTCTTAATTCCTTAAACAGTTCTGCTTTCTTGTTACGGTACTGGGTTTTGACCAAAAATGTCATTTTTATAGTCTAATAGAATTTCGTTTCTGGAAACCTGGAACTTTTTCCAAGTACTTTTACTTTTATGACAGTAATATTGAGAAAAATTTAGTCTATTAAAATTTAGTCTGTTACAGGTTAATATGAATTAAATGTTAAATATTACATCTACGAAATGTCAAAATACTAAATCTACGTCAGTCTGTTAAAATGTAATGTATTCCATGTCCAGTGTTACAGGAATGTCATCTTAAAAGAAAGACCCTATAATGCTAGAAATCAGAATATAGTTTAGAGAAATAAATAGTGTAGGCCTACATTTATACATATTTCATATTTTTGCGTAAAAGTATATACTAATCAGAGTGCCAGTTTTTTAAATCAAAAACTACTTTTATAAAAAATATTACTGCAGTAGTCATTTTCTGCTTTAATATAATAAAACTTTATCAAATTTCAGCCTGCAGTAATGTTATAGGCCTATTCACACGAATCCCACGGGGAACTGTAGCTTGTGTTTATTAAGAAAACAAATTCTAACGGAATAAATTAGACGTCGGCAGTGGCACAATCCGTGATGCGCGAAACTTTTAATATTCATAAAGTGAACAGAACATTATTTTTCAGTTTTTGCGATGCTGGTGCGGACAGAGTTTGTATAAGCAGATTATATAACCGGCAGAGCAGAAGGCGGATAAAAGCGTTACATAAGCGGAACCAAACTGAGCTTTCAGATTTAAGCGTCGTTATTATTATTATTTTATGTTAAGGAGAGTAACTGTGTGTGCTCTTGTTTGTTGTTTTAACACTACCTCAATCTCCATAATTGAATATTTTAAAACACACTTTATGCTCACCCATGTGTTGGGTTTCTGTTCACAAGCTGTTCCTTATTTAACAACAGACTGTGAAACTTTCGTGTTTTACAGGCAAATCTGTTTAACACGGTTCACGTTTCGTAACATTTCCCAATCGATTCTTGAACTCTTCATCACAATCGAGACACCAGTTCAAAACACATTAAAAATTTCTGAGAAGTTACCATCAATTGATTATAGACTTCTTATCAGACTGTCCGGTTTGCGTTTACCTTTGTGATACAACTCCGTCCTTGCGTGAAACGTACTAATCCCGCGGTCGGTGTGCGGTTACAGCATCTTGGGACCATTGTCTAGGCTGTGTACAACATGCTAAGCGCGTACAGTTAGACAAAGTATGAATTGCCGCTGGGGAACAAGAAGTTGACTTGCCACATCCGTTTGACAAGCCTGTGTCCATATCTAGCTGCGCGCTACAAGTCAGAACACGTCGTTCTGTATCCGAATGTATTAACAACTACGTTTTAATAAGAGTATATACACGCCCCTAGTGGCTGAAGTAAGGCTGTCTGTATCCGCGGACGACGCAGAGGCTTTCGCCGCAGATTACAACGCAAATTTTGCGGCTGTAAAACTCCAGCTCTAACTCGATGCATTTGTCGGGTAGGCCGACGGAGAGTTGCCGTTAACGCTACTAAGAGAGCAACGTTAATGTTCCCGCAACACCTAAAGCGGCCTCATCCGTTACCCGTAGGCTCATCGGCTGACGGCTTCACCTTCACTCTAGAATCGCCTGGCGGTCCATGCACAGAAAATACGACGCAGTTCAAAGGTCGTGCTTTCGAGATCCACCCCCCCCTCAGGTTGGTAAGATCGTCGTCAACACATATGTGTTCCCGGTGATTTCCTGCGCCTATCCTGTTTGGGGATACGTGGCCGCCTGCCACAGAAAGTTGCTTCAGGCGTGCACGACCGGGGACTGAAGCTGCTTGTAAACATCGCCGCATGTTCTCTACACGTGTACTGCGAGAGTACTGGGTGTCCGTACACTTCATGACGCGCGCATATTTTTTGATCGGGGAAGATCCCACTTCCCAATAGAGGGAAGCTCCATGGTCCCCCTAATTAGTAAAAATTTAAGTGTATAATAGTTAACTGACATAGTGACAGGAGACCAAATTGAGATTCAAGACACTGCACACCCCAACCCCCAGTCAGAAACAGTAGTTATCATTACTAAATACAGAACACAGGACTACAGAGTATAGGCCTAAATGTAAAAATGAAAATGTAATGAGTACAACTAGGATTTGCTAAATCCTAAATGGTTCCCACAGTTCTTAAACATGTCGCAATGAAACGTCAGTTACTCGTTTTCCCAAAACAGAGGAATTCTATGTAGGCCTATATTTTTTATAATGATTTCTGTAAGAGGCTATAGTGTATCTAGGGAGACCGCCGTAGGTTAACATGGAGGCTGGTCCTCGGTCACGTTACAGTATGGTATTGTGTGGATTAAACAAGAGCTCTGAACCTAAGTCACGTGGATCTACAGTATAATCAAACGCGTATAATTGTCTCTTGACACAGACGTTACATCATAATGACATCTTGGCACATTATTTGCCCTGCACCGTAATCCGGTCAGAAATTTTTTATTTAACCATTAAGTTAACTTTTGATGATAAGCGATAAACAAAACGTTAAAAAATTACACTCTAACGACAAGATATTGCATTGTATTATCTAAAGAGTGAAGATCTGAAACTACGACTTGACGGAGTCTTGGTACCCCAAAGTCGGTACTGTTTTTTTTTTCCTTCTTAGAATTGGAATGTGACAGTTCTGAGTATTTCTGAAAACAATTTAAAATGTAGATACTTGTTATACTGGTGGTAACAATGATTGTAGTGATACTGGTCATGATGATAGTGACCACACTGATGACAATAGGAGGGTAATCGAATTTGTCGATACATAAATACGAATTGTCTAAGGGTGTTAAAAATGGAAGTAACTAATTACTGGCAGTATTTACTACCACTAAGTTGCTTAACCTTCCTGTTGCAATAACAACAATCGACATATTCGTTTCTAGTTCCACGTAGCCTATATATTATAACATCGCCAAATTCAGATCATATTTGATATCTATAAGTATGTAAGAAATGCTAAAAAGTAATATATTTTAATAAATAAATAATGAAGAGAATAAAAATATAAAATGTAATTAAGAAAGAAGGAGGAAGAATGGTAAACCCAAAGTGATTATTAAATAAAATTACAGACTAGACTGACAGACAAATGACTTTGACCCAACCCCAGAGATTGGCCAGATAAAATCCAAAATAAAATGAAACAAGATGGAAGTGAAGGAGAAGAAAAATGAAAATAAAAATGGAACAAACCAACTATAAAGGAAATAAAGTGAAACAAGATGATAAAACACAGACAAATAATATAAAATAGGGAAGGGAGAAATGATACAATCAAAAATCATAAAGGAAACGAAACCAGTAAATAACCAATATAAAACAATAAATATTAGTATTGATTAAGTGACAAATGTAATTAATAATTAATAAAACCCGCTAAATAAAAATACACTAACCCAAGAATTAGAAGTATATGTAAGTAAGAAATCTAGAAAGACATGAACTTATTAAGTATAAATAATATTTGTAAAGAAAGAGAGAGATAGTGAGATAGTGAGAAATAAACTGAAAATAACTAAGTGACAAAGAAAAGTAATGATAGGGATTACCCACTAATAAACACTTAAAATAAAAAGTTTAAGAAGTGCCAATAGTGAAAGTGTAAAAACCCCAAATAGTGATAAACACTAAATAGTTAAAAGTAAAGGTGATGAAAAAAAAGGATATTGTAAATGATAGTATGATAAAAAAATAGTGATAGATAAGACAACACTTAGTAAATCAACGATAAAACACTAAATGATTTAATAGTGAACTTATAAGAATTGTATTGTTAATAGTAATTAAAAATAGTATTTAGATTAGATATAAATGAAGGATACGATGTTATTCAGGGGAGAAAGCCCATGTATGGTAAACAGTTAGTGTTACCATGGATTGTAGAGAGAGATTAGTAAAGAAATAAGTAATTAAGAACGCAATTAATAAACACCCCATGTTATAAGGGATAATAGATTAAGTATGTTTAAAAGGAGTGATGATGTTTCTCACCCAAAATAATAGTAAAAGAATGAAATGTATTGTAAACCAACATTACCTAATAACTGGTAAAGATTGTTCATTTAAATTTATGAATAGGATATGGCTGAAAGAAGTATACAGTCCATAGGCCTAGTTGTTATATTTTATGTAATAAAGAATAGTAAATAATAGCCATATTGTTGACAATGGCAAGTTAAATAAATAAGAAAATAAATTAATACAGAAATAATATACACTGAAAAATCAGTTAGGAAATAATTGACAAGCCAAGATGTAGAAAATAATATTGATATTATAGTACACAAACAAATTCAAAACACAGTAACCAATAAACGAAGCAATTATAATAACAAAACAAAACACTTTAGAGTAAAATAAGATATAATTAGTATAAAATAAATTAATATAATCAATGGCTACTTAGGCCTATGAAATGCCTAACTGTAAAAAGCAAATAAATACAAATTGTATGAAATCAAAAAAGGAAATTAACAAATCCATGGCGAATAACAAACCAAGGATAATTTGTAAATCTTATTAAAGGAAAAATGTTAGAATAAGGACTTAAATTAAAAGAGAAATATAGTTAACAAATATTAAAATAACTGTACAAACATTAATACTTTGAAGAACCCAACCTTATGGGATATCAAAATAATCTTTGAAAGGAAATAATAACAGTAGTGACAATATTTAGTATGTAGGGAAGAAGACAGAAGAATAAAAGCAATCAGAAGATATACAGATATTTTGAATACAAATTCAAATTTGATAACAATGGTTATAAGACCAGATTAACCAATCAGAATTAATTTGTAACCATGACAACAGACGTTGGTTACGAATTTTCCGTTAGATTTTTTACTCTCGAAATGTGACGCTCTTGCAGAATAGAAGCCAAATCTTGATCGATCAAAATTCTAATTTAAAACGTCAAAATAGTAAACAAAATTACCACAAATGAACAAGAAGGAAGCAGACGATGACTGAAACCATTTAACTGATGTCGAAGACCAATTAAATAAAAAAGAATCGGATAAATTGCTACGATTACTTTGAAAAAGATGCCAGACGCCCTAGACATTGAAAATTGAATACGATTGCAGCCCAATTCCTTTTTACCAAACCAACTGAGTACACCCAGTCTACTGATGTGTTAAGTATCATTTAAATTACCTAAATTTCCGAATAAACTCACTTTAAATATATCTCACAGTAATCTGAACTCTCACTAAACTGCACATAATTTCTTTCAAAGATTAAATAAATAAAAAACTAAGACACTGAAAATTTGTCAACTTGTAAAGTTAACCTGTTGTTAGTTTACGAAATTTTGAAACACTTTTACTACACTCCAAGAACAAGTTATAGCTACACATTATATTATTTAAGTATAAATAATGTAAGGTAGTGTATTTTTATTGTTGTAATCATTAATAATCCTTTTATCGTAATCACAGGAATCCAAGACGTTTGAACGAAAATATTTGTATACAACTTCAACAGACGCCATCATTGTCTGTCTGTTACGTTCAAAATCGATTTGTCAAACCCTAGAGAAATTGTCTCATATTATTTACCGGTGCAAATGTATTACAAAACAAAATATAATTTGTATTAAACTGGATAATTAGTAATCACCAAATAATAAACAAGTACTGAGTGCAACCCCTGTGTTTTAATTTCATTAGGAAGGTGTACATTTTAGCGAACAGCTAGTATTGACGGCAAGCGCTCACGTAGTCAACTCAACGAACTACTGGCCCGATTAAGAAGGTCAAGTCGAGGCGGGAATAAATTGAATTCTCCACACCGCCTGAGCTGAGCTTGCCATATCATCATAAAATTTTTTAATTGTTTTGATTAAACAATTTGGCGCCACCCGGGATTTTCACACCCCTAGTGAACAACAGGTAAGGACTGCGATACCTGGTTATTCGTACGTTCGCAACGGACACAATCAGCGTAAGTTACGTTCCAAAGCGACGACGGATTGATAAGACACGTTACACCCATTACACTTATGCACGTTTAAGATCAGACCGACATTCGTTCCGTTACAATATACAAATATTAAAAATTAGTCAATTATTGAAGTTTAATTTAGGTTTTTAGTAGCAGGACTCTTATTGAATATAAAAAAGAAAATGTTTTCGTAGTACTTTAAAAGGTCTATATTAGCCTTTTAGGAAACAGTTATTAATTCGTTGGTTTTTGTAATAATTTTTATGGCTATTAACACTGCGAAAGGGATTTTACAAATGCTCATTTGAACGGATTCATATGTATACTAAGGACAAAATAATTATTTTTTAAATCTGCTAAGGACGAAATGCAGCAAAAAATATGGTATTAATAGGTATTAATTTTAAGCGGGGTACCAAATTAATGTAAATAATTACCAAATGAAAGTAAAATAATGTGATTTACTTATTCAGCCTAGTTATTGTTAGTGTTATTGTTATTATTATTATTATTATTATTATTATTATTATTATTATTATTATCATTACTGTTGTTGTTGTTGTTGTTGTTGTTGTTGTTGTTGTTGTTGTTGTTGTTGCTGCTGCTGCTGCTGCTGCTGCTGCTGCTGCTGCTGCTGCTGCTGCTGGTGCTGCTGCTGCTGCTGCTGCTGCTGCTGCTGCTGCTGCTGTTGTTGTTGTTGTTGTCGTTGTTGTTGTCGTTGTTGTTGTCGTTGTCGTTGTCGTTGTCGTTGTCGTTGTCGTTGTCGTTGTCGTTGTCGTCGTTGTTGTTGTTGTTGTTGTTGTTGTTGTTGTTGTTGTTGTTGTTGTTGTTCTTCTTCTTCTTCTTCTTCTTCTTCTTCTTCTTCTTCTTCTTCTTCTTCTTCTTCTTCTTCTTCTTCTTCTTCTTCTTCTTCTAATTATGTCGTTATCATTTTATTTATCGTTTACCACACTTTTGTTGCAATTTAACTATCGCAGGTTACTTGCAGATTCTCTGCCTACTCACGAATGAAGTTTCAGAATTTGGAATGAGTCCGATGATTACCGGATGCTAACTTTGGCTGAACTGAAAATACTGGCGACAGAATGAGGTTGAGGAATCCGCCACATGGGAGGAGGACGGAGTGATTATCAAAGGTAAATGAGTTAACAATGGTATGTACCGCCAGAGAAAGTAAACGTTTATAAGGTCCTGTCGTTAATATGGTGAAGGGGTAAAGATTAACCACTATGTATACATTGCAGTGGGTTCAGTCAACAGAAGGTGGCCAGAATTGCTTCCATGCCTGTCGGAAGCATGAATGTAAACGTCCGGCAACATCCCGATGATGTTTCTTGCATCAAAATAGAAGTCACGTGATCCAGGTTACTTCCAAAGAATGAGGTAGTAACTGGAAATTTAAGCTAGTTTAAGGCATAATGTCGAGAATCACAATTAAAGAGATGTGCTTCTGGCATGCTGATGGTGCAGGATGTGGGAAGAACAAGATGAAGGCCAACAAGAAAACATAGCCTATGCGACCAACAATCCAACAGAACTGGAAAGAGTGGATATTTGGAGTATTCTTTACACTTTGTCGTTTCTGGCAAATCACAGGACATCCGACAAGAAAAAGTGAGTATACAGTAGCCATATGACGTCCGCCCCAGCGAGAGACTACATGCGTCTCATCCATGTCAGATTCATTGAAATCCTGAAGTTGAATCTCGGGGACACATATTCATGAGATACGTTATCATGGCACGGTATTCCACTCTTTTTGTAGATCGGGACTCTGCCCGGACTGTCAAAGAAGGTGTCGTGTTTAGACGAGACGCTGTCACTGTTGAAATTCCGATTCTGTCACAATAAAGATCCCAGAAATATAAAGAGTATTCTTAAAACGACAATGAGTTGGAGCGTGAGGACTACTTAGGCAGTTCTCTGAATCGCCACGAACTAAGCTAGAAGAGATCTACCACACCAGCTATTCCAAGAGGACTTCTTGGCTTGAGATCGCCATCGATAGGACGATCGATGATGAGCCAGCGAGAGGGAAGAAAGCATCTTGCTGAGTATTGCTTATGGCTCCAGAGGAATCGGAGCTTCGCTTTTCTACCGTTTGCCTCAAAATTTGGCCGCACGGTCGCCTACAGCACTTCAGTATCGGGCCGCCGAAGCCAGCCTTCATTAGGCCTATGTACTGTACTCAGTTTCTATGGCTTGCTCACCTCTTCATTATAAGTGACATTTACAAAAACAAAAACTACTAACTTTTGTATAAACATATTGCCCGCGGACATATCTTGCCTTTGGTAATTTTTTTTTTTTTTACAAAATCATTCAAATGTAAAGCATTAATTTCGGTGTCACTTAACAGCTGATGCTGTTCAATAAGAAGACTTTGTCAGTCTCATAGTGGTCATTCAGACTACTCGCAAAGCGACAATTCAGTCTTTTGTTAGTTATTTAGAATTTATTGTATTTGGTACAGTAACTGTAGCATAATTCTCATAACTTACACTTTTTTCGCTCATGTTTTTCTCAATTAAATCAGTTGAGAGTAATTTATCTGCCTGGATAAAGTTTTTCTCTAGACCTATAATACAAGTTCTTAAGATTTTTATGTATTCTCATATTTAGGTCTTCATTACACAAATTTTTCTTGTCACATTGATCTATCGAACTCACAGTACAAGCACAAGGAAACGTAACTGACGAATTTCACAATCTTGTGTCACAGATTACAACTACTATATCTACCATTTAATTTAGCTTCTGATGTAAAACTACGGTTACAAATTATGGTAGGTACTAACTCTAGACATTATGAATACATTTTCTTGTCTATGTTGATGGATTATGACTCGTATAACTCAAATTACACGTGTGTTCCATATATACCTCTAGTATTCTAGTATGTGTGATTGTGTTAGATGGTCCCCTGTATTTGTTAGATAATGAACTCGTGCACGCACAATACACAACAGACTCCCTCGCTTATATAGTTAAGTGATAAATGCTTTTCGCTGTGCTGTGTAAGATAGTGCAAAGGTTTCCTTTGTGTAGGAGTATAAGCTGGGGAAAGTAAACATTAAAGGAATAAAAAGAAAGGGGGTGACGCTAACACTGTGAGCAAGGGAGAAATTGGAACAACATCTTGTTTCCTTTTGACATCCGTAATATTTTTTCAGAGATTTTTTATTACGAATTAAGACGACGGTAGCGGTGGTGTGAGAATGATTTTCTAATAAAACAGCAGACGCAAAGAAAGAAGACTCAGCTGAAGGGTGGTAGGTTTGCTTATTACATCTTAGTATCTTCGTATTTACTTTTTTCTTCCGTAGGAAAATGTAAGGCGACTTTGTTCAGAATATGATTTCCAAGCGGTAGAATTATTGAGCGGAGAGGGGTAATTGGTGGAGAATTTTCAGCAACCCTTCTTAATCTAGAGCGTTTCAATAATATAACCTGAAAGTCTCTCCTTACCTTAACTAAAAAGAGGATTTTTCGTTTTAACATATATTTTTAAGCTAACTTGCCGATACCTCAGTTTGTTTACAAATTAGAAAAATAATGAATATTAATTGTGTTACACTGAGAAATTCTTATATTATTCGATTTATAGCCGTTTCCTAAAACATTGCATTTTTCGGTTTTAAAAACGTGGAATTCAGCTTTGTGAGCATTACATGTTTTATTATGGAAATGACATACCTGTCAACCATTTTTTTATGATAAGAAGGCTGATTCCGCAACTGGGGAAAAGAATACGTAGCCTATTTTAAGCCACTATATTGGTTTCGGTGAAAGAGGGCGGAAGTAAAAGGAAAAGTTAGAGAATTTCAGTAAGCCTAATGTAATAACGTTACAAATAGAAATAAATACATGATTCCAATCTCTATTTTGTAACACTCTTTTGCTTTTAAGAGCTAAATACGAAGAAGTATAAAACAGTAACGCGATTTTTTTAAACAATCTGTAATGCATTCTATAACACATTGAAATTAAAATACCAACAATTTAGGCGTAATTGTCCAAAACAGCAACCAAAATCGAGTTACATTTTGCAACATTTAAAATTAGTCAACAATCAAAATTGTCACAGCAAACTGGAAGGGAACAATAACCGACAAGCCTCACGCGGAAGCACGTCGTAAGCGACATGAATGAGCAGAAAATAAACGTCGTAAATTGAAAATATCCAATCCAAATTAATTAGAACTTGATAATTACTTCTGAAAATAAATTCTTGGAGAATAATATAGGCCTAAGCGTTATGCTGATAGTAAAATGATAATTGCTCGGCAACTAAACAATTGCTTTGGTTTTGGTAGAAAACGAAGGCAAATTACAACGCCGTGTAGAACAACTAACATGCATTGTTTTTTATTTTTAATTAATGCACGGTCCGTTCAATCAGCCAGAAAATAAGTACATCTTATGTTATATTAATTGTCTTTTATGGAGTACTCTGTTCTGTGTCTTGTATTGTACTCTCCTTGTTCGATTTGTTACACATATGATTGGCTGTACACACACACACACACACACACACACACACACACACACACACACACACACACACAAATATGACTTTGTCTTTATTCTGATATAATGTCACTCACTGGTGTACAGAGTATCTTGTTCATAAGGGAGAGATTAATCTTTTTCAGTCGTCTGACCTCATCTTGTGTGTCCACCGATTTGTCGACCAGCTTGTTTTTGGTGTACTGCAATTATTTCCTGTACTCCTATTCCACACTTTCACTGTTTACTACCTTTTTAACTTTGGATGCATTCAAACCGCGTTGTATTATTGAATTTGCTTCGTATCGTCGCACACCCACAGTTGCTGTTTCCAATTTTGAATCTTCTCTATCTATTGTTGCTGGCGGTTTCCCAAAAGCTGTACTGCGTAGATTTTACGGTTTTAGAAGTATTTTTAACAGCTTATTTGCTACTGTCGTCGACTGCCCGGCCATTATCCAGTATAGCTCTAGCTATTTCCGTTTATTGAGCACGTGGTTATTCAATAAACAAATGTGGTTATCCCTTCAATGTCGGGAGGGGGGGGATGAATGCTGCGGTGGGTGAATACAGTATGGGATTGAATACTGCTTGTAGAATGACACTTTCTTCACCGACATTCGTCCACCACTTTTTCGTTCATTAAACTATTTCTTCTAATTCGTTTTTAACCTACTTGTGCCAACTTCAACGGAACTTGATGTCGACACGTTTGTTTTAATCCTGACGTTTTGGCTTCAGCTGTGTAAAGAGTTTTCAGTGGCGTGGTTTTCTCCTTGACCAGAAGGCGAATCATTCTTGTTTTCATGACTGATCTCAGATACGGAAAGACGCGTTGACTAGTCAAGACCGTGACTCAATAGCTAAGCACGTTTAACATTAAGCGACCACTTCCGCCGTCAAACTTCAAGTATTATAAACAACAATACTATAACTACGCCTATGGGAAACTGAATTGTCATTCCAATCCAACGTATCAGTTTTTTATATATCACGTGTCTCAGAAACCATTTATTTGAAAACAAATTGTAAACTCGAGACTAGAGAATGCTAGATTCCAACGCCCAGACACATTAATAAAAAAGTAAATATCATACATATGAAAAAATGGGTGTGTCGAGGGACACGCGCCAAAAGTAAGAACTTCAGTGTCGAATGGCGAGTAAACTGATTTAACGTGTAAAAGGTTGCTCGTATGTATTCTGGAATAAGATTGACTTTGCTATGAAGAATTAAGATAATTAAATGCGACGAAGCCATAGTAACGTTTACATGTATTTTATTTTAAGAAATCGATATTTCATGTCGTATTATTTTCAGTAGACAAACAGTATAGGCCTATAACAAAACTAATTTTTTTTCGATGTAACAATATGATTTACAAAAAGTTTTAAATATGGATGGCTACTAACAGCTGATCACGTGTTATATTAAAAACCGCATAATTAACAGCATGTTTATTAACTGAAATTAAAATCACAGTGCTTTTCTCAAGCACTTGTAGATAACAAAATGTACATAAAGTGATGACATTACTTTACTTTATTTAATATTCGTTTCGTATTTTAAATATGTAACTGCACTAGACCTAATGTGTTTACACTAAAAACATAGGCCTATTCTTTCAGTTATAATACTGCAATCCAAGGGGCACAATTAAGCTAAATCTTTTAACAAGAACTTCGAACTTTATAGTTTTGTCTTTTTATATTTTCGAATTTAATATTTACTGTAAAAATTTCTTAACAACTTAAATATTTACATCAATTTTAGCATGAATATATTAAAAGAAACATTGGCATACTAGACTACACGGATTGATAATATAGTATACAGTTGAGTATTCGTCTTGTATTGTGTTCACAGTTATTGATATTACTTACTTGCTCACTTTTAATACAGAAAAAACTAAATCATTCATCCATGTAGACAACATATGCGCTCAACATAACTTATGAAACAATGTGAACTAGGGTGAACTAGCAGAATTTCTGAATGTGAATGGACTCGATATTGTGGACTTGATATCGTTGACACAACTGTTAGAATATTATTTGTTCAATACAAAATTAATATTACATCAGCTAATTTAAATAATTATATGTTCCCATCAAATTTTTTATACTATACACTGTACAAATAGTAACATTAATTTCTGCAAAGACATTCGAAACTTCAAAAATTTAACTAATCCCTAAACGGGTATCGGCCACACGAACATAGTAGTCGTAGAACAGTTTGTAGTCGTGGTAGGCCTACTGTAACATAAATAGATTTTTTACCTCATCTCTTATTGTGTGAGAATCGAACGTCAGTCAGTTTCTTCCACGAGTCCATGAAGCTGCCACAAGAATAATGTATAATATTATATTTTACCACAACATAATTGTCACGCTAAAAAAAATAGGTGTCATTAATTCTAAATTATTTTTTATGAATTAAACAATTGGAAAGTTGTGTAAACATATTAGGCTAATAAGGAAGTAAGTTCAAGAAATAAAATTTAAAGAAATTTCGACGAAACCGAAACATCGAAGCATGATAATGTTTTTAGGCTTTTGAAACGTATAATGTGCATATAACAAATATTTACTATATAACAAATATATTTACTATATAACAAACATTATCATGTTAAAACGACAGAGACCGAAGATTTCTAGACTGTGGAGAATCGAAAGTGTGGAAGCGTTACATTTTTCGATGAAGTTACATTTTTGTGGAATGACCCCCCAGCCTAAAAACATTATCATGTTAAAAGATTTCAGAAGACAAGTATTCGCCTCGATCACTGAGCATGTGAGTACCTACATTTCCTTTTCCTATCATAAATAAAATTATTTTTTTAAATATTAACGTTTTTCTTACAAAATAGTATTTGAACATTTAGAATATACTCAAATTCTTTAAAATATTGCGCTTTCCTTAAAGCACACATATTTGAGGCAGCGGGGAAATTTTGGTTAGCTACTTGGGGAAAAGAGGTTTGATTGATCTAGCAACACTACGTTTTCGTTTTAAATTTCATTTCATCTACTTCGTTACACATTGAATCAGTTTATTGCCCTAGGAGAGCGAGGTGTACGGTAGTGAGCCGGGCACCATAGTGACGTATATTAAGTTCTCACTTTAAGTTTCTTCGTCTGATTAGGATTCATAAATAAAAATGAAGTACGAAAATTGTCATTTAGTAACAGTAAAGTGTTTCAACATTGAGTAACGTTAAAAACAGATTTAAAAAAAAAGGTTTCGACTTATAGGCCTAGTTTGATCACGCAGTTTTGCTAACTTATCTTGTTGTGAATCCACTACAGTATTACTGATGACTATCAAAAAAAAAAAAGACTTAAATAATTCGAATCAGGTAAAGTGATGAATGGAATAGAAGGGAGTGACATTTCATGCTTTTTGAAAAGATTAAATTTTTCCCTTTTCAATGTAGTGTAATGGAAAGAACGCCAAGAGGGGGCAAGAACGAGGGTAAAGGAAAGAACTGCTCTTGTATCGTTAACTTTCAAAGAAGCAAATGTATGCTACGCCTCACTTCCTTCTTTTAATACTTCATCACCAGAGGGCGAAAGGGAAAAGTCAAATTGCTCCAACCGTGTGTTTAAACCCCCTCCATCTGTAGTTTACAAAAGACGAGGTAATTCACGATAATAACTTTTGTTTTTCATTTTTAAATCCGCCTCTTGCGACATGCTACTCATTGCAAAAGACTAAAGCCTTATAACTTTACCAGTGTAGGCTATACACTTTTCTTACTTAAGTAACCTATAGGCCTATGCGAATTTGTACACGTAGCCTACCGTAACCAATAAAATAAGATGGTGAAGACCAGAAAACCGAGTCAAGAATTATATCCTTAAAAATAATAGGCCTAAAACAATCTCAAGGTTCATTATTGACAAATGTTCACCAATAGTAAAGAGTACATTGGAACAATGTACGCCTATTGCAACAGAGAACGCATGCGCAGAACAATAACACATTTACATTTGTAAATTGCCGTTCCTTTAAGAACAAAAATTCTGTAATGCTATTTAAAGTTGTCTTTATTTCATACAAAATGTCACTACTATCACAGAAATAAATTTATGAATATACATTTTTTTGTAAATTATGAATTTACTAGAAATTACGTGTCTACAGTAGCCTATGTTTTAGTTTACAAGTTTCCTCTTACAGTTTAGGTAAAATACTGTTCGTATACTGTACTTATTGCGCATATGAAATTTCAGTTAGTACGTCTACAGTATAGTATGGTTTCCATATTAATGAGTATTAATGTGAAATTAATTATTTTAAGCGTTTATAATAATCAGTAAATAGTAATAAGAATTAATAATAAGATTCAGTATTCTAAGGACTTATTAGAATAAAAAGTATTTTAAATTAGTTTACAATATTCTGTTACCAAGTTTCCACTTTTTTGTCGACATTTCCTTTATTTCAATCGGTTCACGCATATTCTGAAAATTAATATGTTGGACAATGCTGCTCTTTTCTACCCCTAGATGCTCGATCGAACACCCTGAATATAAACTAGCGAGAGAGAAAGAGAGGGGGATAGACGGACAATCAGAGATTCTCGTTATCGATACTTCTTTTGTCTTGTTCAGAGCTGTCACGGTTAATCCGATCCCCATAATCTAGAGTTGACTGTACCTGTTACTAAATTCCATACTGTTAGTAAAACTTTCTCACTAACGCGAGACTCTTTTCACATTATTCTCTACTCTCAACACTGCCGTATTTGTTCGTAGTTATTATTACTTTTGTTGCTGTAGTAGATCATTGTTTAAATTAAAAAAAAAAAATCTGTTATATGACACACAGAAGACAAATAAACAGCTCACTTTTAAAATCTGTAGGCAATGTAAGTATTTAATCGGACTAAAATTTATTATGCACGAATTTTTTTTTTTGTTTACGTTTTATAGATGTCTTCCTTTGAATTGATTGCACTGATTGCTGATATGAAGCCGAATTTATCACACTGTAATCCTTAAATTAGAAGTGACCATGAACCAGTAAATAACGACAGGTTTAGCGAGGATAGCTCAGTGTGTAGGCCCTACCTATAGACACAATTTTCACATCATTTGTGCTCACGTTTCGACAAAATTTATTACCATCATCAGGACCTGTGTGTGGACAATCTATATATATATATATATATATATTACATTTAATATTTATAACTAAATTTACCTCAAGATGTTATTTTTCCTTATTTGGAACATGTTTCGAGAGTTCCCGTGCTCTCATCTTCAGCCTTCGCGATCTTGTTATCTCACAAGATCGCGAAGGCTGAAGATGAGAGCACGGGAACTCTCGAAACATGTTCCAAATAAGGAAAAATAACATCTTGAGGTAAATTTAGTTATAAATATTAAATGTATTATATACATCAAGGTACGGACTGTAGCAGAAAGTGATTTATATATATATATATATATATATATATATATATATATATGATTATATATATATATATAACTCAAAGTCTGAGGATTTATGGGTACTGAATACAAATTCACACCGTTACACCGATTGCCACCAAATTTTGCACAGGTAACCTTTGACTCAAGGCAAAAAATTCTGTCTAACTTCGAATTTGATTTTTTGCCCCGTTCGCTCGATTTAGGCCCTTTTAATTATGTCTTTTCGTTGACGCGTATAAAGATGTCAACAACACCATGGAGACCAGAATTAATTACCATAGTAACAAGAAAATAAACAAATGATATTTAGCGGCATCAGAACTGTACCTTTATCCGTTTCTGCAGTTTTTAATGTTTTTAATATGCGATTGTATCGATATATTTTGTAATTTTGTATACAGATAAGTCTATATATTTTATAATTGTCTTAAACGATTATAAAAATTATGTTTATACGTATTTTTGATTATGTAATGAATAAGTAATTAAATATTTTAAATACTACTACCAAAGATGTCAACAGTACCATGGAGACCAGAATTAATTACCACAGTAACAAGTAAACAAACAAAAGCTATTTAGCGGCATCGGAACTGTACATTTATCCATTCCTGCAGTACATTTTCGATGTTTTATATAATATGCGATTGTATCGATATATTACGATGTGGAAAAGAAGAAGTGTACTAATTTCAAATTGCCCTATTACTTAATGCAAAGCGAAAATACGAGTTGTTTTCATTTGTGAGGTTAGGTGACAACGGTTTTTGGTTTTCAGTTTACTGCTAAAAGCCCTTGTGAAATACAAGGTTGAGGAAAACTTAACGTTTAATGTGTTATACATTTCTTGTACAGAAATAATCAAAAACGTAAACAGATCGATTAATTGAGTGAATGTGTCTACACGCGCGCACGCTTGTGTGTCGATGAGACAGTGTGTTTTACATCAGAAAAATATTTACTATTCTCACATACTGTTATACTTAAATAGCTAGACATCATTATAATATTCCTAAAACATTATTAACAGTTGCAATTATTATATTACCAGTAGGCTATATTAATTTGTAATGTTGTAAAGTAAGTAATACAAATCTCCTCTAATTTTACCTACCTGAAACTGACTCATATTTTGCGATATTTTCTGGAAGTTTCAATGAATTAAACTTGAAATGACTTAGTAACCCGCTCACCGTATTGTAACATTTTTTGTTGCTACATACAAAAAATAATAATTGTACAACCTATACAAGATCATCCTGTTATCTTCATGTAAGTTAAGTATGCTCAATAAGAGCTATTGGCCTGCCAATTCCTCAGCTTCCCTTACTAATTGGTTTATATTGTCTGCGTCAGGAAACATGATTGCGAACGTATCGCTTGGGGCAGCTGTCAGGGAACGCTTCCTAAATTACAAGAAACCAGTTGTGCAGTAATCAAACCTAGATACTTGTAAACAGCATCGGCATCTACGTACAAGTCAATTTTTGTTACTGTTTGTAACATGAATTTAAATGGGTTATAAATCTATTATGCCACGCGTTTGGCAACCATTTATAACAATCATTTTATATGCGTATTGATAGCACAATACATTAATTATTAAATATATAAAATTATCAATCTCTGACATGTATGTGTATAATTTTATCTTAATGATGATTCTAACTATCTATGCTCATCAACACATACGTGATATCATTTATATAATTGAACATAAGAAACTCTTAAAATCTATTTGCATTCTTTCAAACTTTAGGTTAATATTTGGGTTGCATTGGTAATAATGAACGCATGTTTCTGATTAACTAAAATACTAGTTTAATTATCATTTATGACATATTATAATAGTACATAGGTTACGTCGCTGTACCTGAAATACATACATGTTTATAATAGACAAAGATATATCTTAATATATGCTGAAACAAAGAAAAACATACATACATATATAAATCAAATGATGTTACAATTCAATATTCTACTTATTTAATGCGTTCATTAAATCCCAAATAAGCTTTTGTTTATACGTTCATTAAATACTTTATCAGATTTACTCATTACTTTTCTTAATAATTTTCTCAGGTGTGAATTCTTTGAAAGAAACCAGGTCAGTAGAAGTTACAAATTAGAAGTAATTATAATAATGGTTACTTGGTTAGTGAATATCCATTAGTTGTTGATGAAGTCTCGTTCTGGTGATGGAGATGGCTCGTAGATACATTCCGTAGTAAGTTGTTTTATCACTGCCACTTATCACTTTATTCTTCCGACCGCTCGCGTAGGTGTTCGTATATGTGTGGGTAATTGGAGTTCAGTGTTCAATCAATGTTCTATCTTACTGTGTTTGCTGTGTGTTCGATTTAAAGTCAATATACATGTCTAGTTTCATTTGTCGCTGCTTCCACAAACGATCCTATAATTGATTAGTTTGTTTAATGTTTCGTGTTCATTATGTTGTTGACACACAATATTAAGTTCAAATAATTTGTATATCGTTAAGTGATGCTGTCTGTTAGGGTAACGGTCTGATTGTTCACTTGGTGTAAATTTCACTAAGTCCGTTACTGCGCACTCCGGTAAAGTTCACTACCGCGATATGAATGTATTATTAAGTTTTAAGTTCCTTGTTATTTATCGAACTTCCGAATGATTTGAGTAAACAATGGGAAGTTTATAATATACCGTCTCTCGCACTTGTAGTTAAACTACTTGATAATTGAAATGTAAACTGTCTGAAAATTCTAACTGTAAAAACTTTAGTATAACTATTCAAAATTTAAGTGTAAACTGTCTAAAAATTGAGTATGACTGACTAAAAAGTTGAGAATGACTGCCTCCCCGCCTTCCTGGACAGCTAGTTTTATTAATTCGTCCCTACTCAAAATTTTGTCTCTGGCGCGCTTCACGCCCACTTCTTTTCGAGATTGGTCAGTTTTTGATTTTCTCGGAAAATACTGTCCCACTCTGTCAAAATCCTACGTCATAGTTCTTCCGATAGGTTCTTCGTCTCAGTTGCTATGGAAACATCCCTCACCATCAAATTTCTCGCTGGCTGAAGGTCTCTGATAGGTCCTTAGGTCTCCCTGCTCTCTGGCTTGACGATCGTTGACCCGCTTCGAAGAAACTATGGCTATAAACATCTTGTCTATCAGCCTATTGTCTGAGTAAACTCTGCGTTTCTATAGATTCCCATTATCTGTACTTACAGTCTTCCTGGCGTATTGTTCTATGCTCTTACCCCTTTTTCTCGCTATTACTAATTTCGAACATCTGCTGGTCGTTGAAGTCACCCCAACTTTCCCTTCGTAAATTCTTGTCTGTCAATTAGACGATACCTCCAGCTGTGTAACATGACTTTAGTTTTTGTCAGCCTATCTTCCAGTATTGTTACTTAAGGTGCAGCGTATCCGTTTCATTGTAGTATGGAGCATCACTTGTTTTTGTCGCTTATCGTCTACTGACGTAACACGGCCACATCTGCTACAATTCTCGGTACGGGTGTGAATGTCCTCACTTACGTTGTTACAGCTGCGGAGAGCAATAATTCTGGACAAAACTTTCCCTGTCATCTTACGCCACCAAATTCTATAGTTGGATTGAGCTTAATGCGTTTCTATTGTCAAGTCAGCAACGCTTCACTGACACCTTCTCATTACTCCTTATTTATTGCTCCACCATAAGTCGTTGACACTTGCCTCGTGTGAACGTACTCTGCCGAGGTGAAATTTAAAAATTTTTAAATTTTCTGCTCGTTACAGTGTCCTCAATTTCGATTTGACGATGTGACCTCTGGGAACAACTCAAATCTAAATTCTGCGCCCTGTACGTCGCCTCGCCGTGTCCATCTTCTTCAAGGGAAGGTATACACAATAACCTACTTTCAAAAGCTTATATGACCAGTGGTACACCCCCTTTTGGTTTTAATTGGTTCTTTGAATTTATTGCCAGCTATTTGGGATAGCTGAACGCATTTCACATTGTCGAATTGACATATAAATACCTTATCCTTATAATTATAAGACAAATCATAAATTCCATAAGCAATTAAATAATTTCATCAATTGAATAAAATTTTACCTTCTAAATATCATATTCACAAGATATTATCAAACAGTTAAGCGGTTCAATGTAACCTTTACATGATATCAAAGAAATCTCCTATACATATACACCTTTGTGCATTACTAATGATCTTACCAATAAAATCTTTTAAACTGTTATTTTAAAATTAGATTGTTAATTGACACAATCGCTACGTTAACTGTAATTATCTTAATAATTTACATACACGTATGACATTTAGTTTCAATGATTGACCTACTTCATGATAACATCATTTATAATCCTAACCTACTAATTACATACATTCACATTAATAAAGTTCATTCACTATCTAGTTCGTTGAATATTATCACTTATCTGATTTTAAGTGTCCATTTTTCACTTTGTCCTTTTAACTTATTACCATATAAATCAATTAATAGCAATTAAATGTCCTTTGCATTCACTGCAATATTTTTATAAAATGTCACACTAAATGTTAATTTATCTTATTATCTAACATTTAATTAGTGCTTAATTGACTAAATACATTTTTTATGTTATGTTTCAACAATTAAAGTACATAACTTTCTTGGATAAGCCAGCTTGAATGATATCATCGCGTCAATTACCCTAACGCAGTTGATTCATCAGCATCGGCTAGCTTCTTAAGACATCTTCTTCTATTTCTTCCTTCATCTTCAATTCTCTGATTCGTAGTATTTTTTCAATTGTCTGGCATTAAATTTTCCACGGAGTTTCTTGTCATCATCGCAATCAACGAGTAGATAAGTAGCTTCTCCGAGAATTTGATGCACTTTATATGGTCCGCAGTACAGTTCGCAAAATTTTTCAATTCTTTTCTGGACCGCGTCCGATTGATGATATGTTCTTATTAACACTTTCTCACCAATGTTGAATCTTGTAATGGTCTTAGTCTCATTACATAATTTTGCTTGTTTTTCTCTCTTCTCCTTCATTTTGATAAATATTTGGTTATGATCTACCCCTTTAACTAGGAGCATATCCTTGTTGATGTATTTTCCCCACGCTCTGGGAGGTTTTCTTCCGAGAGCTGAGCTTCGTACGGTGTTACTTCTATCGTCTCGTGGTACGTTTCGTTAATACAACTCTCGACGATTGGTACGTAACGCGACCACTTTGTATGTTGATCACCAACAAAGATCCTAAATAAGTTCCCAAGCTGTCTGTTGATTCTTTCAGCCAGATTCGCACAAGGGTTCCTTATTGCGGTAAATCGTGGTTGGATATTTAGTTCAGTTAATCCATCTAACCATTTTTTAGATGAAAATTGCGTTCCATTGTCTGTGATAATCACTCTAGGAGACCCTAGTTCTTCACGATATTGGTGTACTCTCCTCAGTGTAGCGACGGTCGTTGCCCTTCGAAGTGTGAAAAGTCGTACGTATTTGGTAAAGTTGTCAACCATAATAAATAGATACCTCACCCCGCTGGACGAAGCAGGTAACGGTCCGTAATAGTCCGCGCTCACAAGGTCACCCTTGCGTAACGGTATTATGGCTTTTGTTCCTCCAAACGAGCTTCTGTTGCCGGAATCCTTTTTTTTCTGACAAGTGTCACAAGTCCGTACGTAATTTTTCACTCTCTTTAACATTCCGTCCATGGTAAAGTACTCCTGCAATAATTTGATACATCTCTTCGCACCGGGATGCCCATACATACAGTGTATTTCTGCAATTATTTCGCCAGACACACTGTTCGGTACGTATAGTTTCCACTCTCCTTTGCGTAATCTGTACAATTTCTCATCGACGAATCTATAAAATTTATTTAATTTCTTATCTATACAATTTTCCCTAATCTTATCAATAATATACTTAAGCTTATGGTCTTGAATTTGGTGCCTTCCAATATCCATTAGGATCTTGCTTACCTTCTTATCCATTTTGATTGTCAGGTGGTTAATTAAATATTCGGAAATATTGTCACTAATTACTTCTGGTGTGGCATCTTCTGGATTTCTGCTCAGAAGATCGGCAATAATATTGTCCTTACCTCTACAATGGACAATGTCAAATTTGTACTCCTGAATACTTAAGATCCAGCGTGTAATACGCGAGTTGTTTAAATGACATTTATTCATAAAAGTCAGTGCTTTATTATCAGTAATGATGGTTAACGGTTGTCCTAGTATGTATATACGGAACCGCTCAAGACATCTTACAATACACAAAAGCTCCTTCTCCGTAGTGTAATAATTTATTTCCGCACCCTTGAATGTCCTGCTGGTAAAAGCTATTACTCCAATTCTTCCTTCTTCGTCCAATTGATATAGTTGTCCGCCATATGCAAAGTTGCTGGCGTCACATTTCATATAATATCTTTGGTTTATTCGGGGAAACTTTAAGATGACTGTTTCTACGAATAACCTTTTAACCTGCTGAAAGCATTCATTTAATTCCTGTGTCCAGGTGAATTTCTGTCCTTTCCGTAACAACTCGAGTAATGGTTTAGTAGTTTCAGCGTATTTGTCTGTAAAACGATTATAGAAATTTGTCAACCCCAGGAAACCTTTTAATTGTTTTTGGTTCCGAGGTGCAGGGAACTTCATAATGGCATCTATCTTCTCGTCCGTTGCTCGTATTCCTTGCGTTGTTAGTTGATAACCGAGGTACGCGATTTCTTGTCTGAAGAACTGCGACTTCTCCAAATTGATGGTTAAATTTGCTCTTCTTAAATTAGATAATAATAAGTCTAAATGTAACAAATGCGTTTCTAAATCTTCTGAATAACACAGGCAATCGTCGACATAAATAATGGTATTTTCTTTTACTTCTTCGTCCAATACTGTGTCCAATCCCCTGGTCAGTGCAGCAGAACTGGTACTCAGGCCAAATGGTGTAACTGTAAAACGATAACACTTGCCGTCGTACATAAAAGCGGTGAAGTTCCGGCATTCCGACTTCAGTGTTACTTGCCAGAAACTGCTAGTTAGATCTACGGTAGATAAGTACTTCATCTCTCCACATCTCGCCAAAATGTCGTTTATTGGAGGGGCACCCTCGTAGTCTGGGATAGTCACACTGTTCACCTTCCTCGCATCCAAACACAATCGTACGCTACCGTCCTTCTTGATTACCGTAACTAGTGGGTTGATATATGCACTGTTGCATCTCTCAATGATCCCATACCGTAACATTTTCCGAATCTCCTCATCTACCTTCCCTTTATAGGCTAATGGGACAGGCCATCCTCTCTGGAAGTACGGTGTCTGGTCGGTGACTCGGAACTCGTGGACATACCCATCGATTCTTCCGGGGCATTCTCTGAATAAACTACAATTTCTTATTAGAATCTCCCTTAACCTTTCCAACGTTCCTCTATCTCCGCATTCTATACTTTCTATCTTCTTGTTAATGTTTCTGATGATCTCTTCTTCTTCTTCTACGTCCACCACTTCTATATGCATCATAGGCACCGTGTACGTCGCTTCGTTATCCTCTCTTCTTATCTCGACGATTCTTCTTCCCATGTCAATGAGACACCCTGTTTCTTGAAGAAAATTGGTTCCTAATATGCACGGTTTTATCAAATCTGGTATTATTAGGAAAACACATTCATATTTAATTTCTTCAATATAGATATCACATAATATTTGTTTTCTGATTAGCTTTGATTTATTACCAACTGCGCTAACTATTAATGTGTTAGACATCGGTAATATTTCATAAGGTGTAATGTCATGTTTGTTTTGGTGAAACCACGACTCAGATAACCCAGCTATTACAGATCCAGTATCGATTAACGCTTGTACACTAACATTATTATTGAACTTGATATTTATCTCTGGACACCTGATTATTCGTTGAGAAATTTCTTCATCATCATTACACAATAAATCGCTTCGTAAGTCCGGTAGGATAATATTCGTCTGGTAGTCATTTGTTTTGACGGCTATCTTTGTTAATGGGTGGAGGGATTTTTTTTTCCTCTTCTTGTTGACGATTTCTTTTAGGTTGAGTGCCCGATGCACCAGCTGTCGTGTTTGTAAACTCTATTGTGTTGACAGCGCGCCGGTCTGCGTTACGGGGCTGGTTATTTATGGCGGGTCTGTCACCCCATGTTTTCTTCTGTATACCGCCTCCTTTGTTCAGGCTACTTTCACCTTCCTTATACGCATTTCTTCCCTCGTTTGCTGCATAGTTCGCTTCTCTATTAATTCTTGGTTGAATCTGTGAATACTCGATGATCAGAGATTCGAAGTTTGGTATCGTCACAATTCCTCTTGTAACCACCGCAAGCTGGATGTCCCGCCCAAAGTGACGAGATATCTTACGTATTAACTGATAATCAGACAAAGTAGGTGTTAACTGCTTACTTTCCAATAAAATCCGTTCAATATATTGAATAGCAGTAACTGGTCCGCGCCAATCAAATCTGCCAAACTCCAAATGGTCCCGGATACTGTCCTGTCGTTCCTGGCCCCAATATTTTAGAGAGAACGCTTCCTTGAATTCTGCGAAGTTTGATATCTGGTCACGTATCACTCGCCACCAAATTCCTGCGTCTAACTCCAGATGTTTGCCAATCCACTTGATATTGTCAGTGGGATAATATAACTCTTGAACTTCGGACAATTCTTTGAGGAATTCCATAAGGAATCTGTCTGTGCCATTATATTTGAGATCATTGTGGTTAGGTCCGTTAAATCGATTTAATATTCCACAATCACCTTCCATCAGTTGTCGCTGTAACCTTTCTTGGTTTTCTCTTACCTTATTTAAATGTCCTTTTAATTCTTCGATCCTAGTTGTCTTTTCTTTCGTAGTCTCGTCCAACTTCTGTTCTGTTGAACGTTGTCTACCGTCTACGTCTTCTAATTTTTGTATAATATTACTATCTGTTCCTTCTTGCTCCTGTTGTCTCTGCAGTATGGTATTGTGCATCTCGGCCTTGAGTTCTTCGTGCTTCTTATTGTAATCCTTAACGTGAACATCGAACTTGTGTTTAATCTTTTTAACGGTCGTCTGGGTAGAGTGTACCGCCGCCATCCATTCTTGTCGATCGTTATCTTGTTTCTCTTGTATTTCTACGTACTTCTTGTCGGCTTCTTCTCTCAACTCTCTCACGACATCATCTTGTTTTTTCTGTAATTCATCAACCCTTCTTTCCCAAGTCTGCTGGTAGTCACGGATCTCGGACCTTATTTGTGTCATCTCTTCCTTATGCTGGTCGAGTTTTTCATTTTGTTTTTCTAATTTTTCATTAATTAATCTATTACTTTCTTCTAATTTTCTGTTAATATTCTCTTCTTATTTCTCTAGTCTTCCTTCTAGTTTTTCACTAAGTAATTTATTACTTTCTTCTTGTTTTCTGCTACTTTCTTCTTGTTTTTCACTCTGTTGACGGATGAACTCCATCAACATTTGTATAGTCCCATCCTCTAGTTTTGATGTCTGTCCTCGCGCCCTATCTTCTGGACTCTCCATCACACTACTTGGTCCGCTAGGCGTAGTATTGTCCTCTGTATTTACTGCGCCTAATTGGTTATTAATGTCAAATTCTACACTGTCTGAATTGCTCGCCATTTTAGCCCTACTGCGCGTAATCATTCAAACTGACTTACACTAATAACACTTATCTTACTTCTACTTCTATGACACTACTTTTTCTACTACTTCTACTGCCTGTTCTTTACCTAAGCCGTACGTGTTAACAATCTGTGTTAATACGTATCATGCCGTGCGAATGGGCGCCATTTTGTAACATGAATTTAAATGGGTTATAAATCTATTATGCCCCACGTTGGGCGCCATTTTGTAACATGAATTTAAATGGGTTATAAATCTATTATGCCACGCGTTGGGCAACCATTTATAACAATCATTTTATATGCGTATTGATAGCACAATACATTAATTATTAAATATATAAAATTATCAATCTCTGACATGTATGTGTATAATTTTATCTTAATGATGATTCTAACTATCTATGCTCATCAACACATACGTGATATCATTTATATAATTGAACATAAGAAACTCTTAAAATCTATTTGCATTCTTTCAAACTTTAGGTTAATATTTGGGTTGCATTGGTAATAATGAACGCATGTTTCTGATTAACTAAAATACTAGTTTAATTATCATTTATGACATATTATAATAGTACATAGGTTACGTCGCTGTACCTGAAATACATACATGTTTATAATAGACAAAGATATATCTTAATATATGCTGAAACAAAGAAAAACATACATACATATATAAATCAAATGATGTTACAATTCAATATTCTACTTATTTAATGCGTTCATTAAATCCCAAATAAGCTTTTGTTTATACGTTCATTAAATACTTTATCAGATTTACTCATTACTTTTCTTAATAATTTTCTCAGGTGTGAATTCTTTGAAAGAAACCAGGTCAGTAGAAGTTACAAATTAGAAGTAATTATAATAATGGTTACTTGGTTAGTGAATATCCATTAGTTGTTGATGAAGTCTCGTTCTGGTGATGGAGATGGCTCGTAGATACATTCCGTAGTAAGTTGTTTTATCACTGCCACTTATCACTTTATTCTTCCGACCGCTCGCGTAGGTGTTCGTATATGTGTGGGTAATTGGAGTTCAGTGTTCAATCAATGTTCTATCTTACTGTGTTTGCTGTGTGTTCGATTTAAAGTCAATATACATGTCTAGTTTCATTTGTCGCTGCTTCCACAAACGATCCTATAATTGATTAGTTTGTTTAATGTTTCGTGTTCATTATGTTGTTGACACACAATATTAAGTTCAAATAATTTGTATATCGTTAAGTGATGCTGTCTGTTAGGGTAACGGTCTGATTGTTCACTTGGTGTAAATTTCACTAAGTCCGTTACTGCGCACTCCGGTAAAGTTCACTACCGCGATATGAATGTATTATTAAGTTTTAAGTTCCTTGTTATTTATCGAACTTCCGAATGATTTGAGTAAACAATGGGAAGTTTATAATATACCGTCTCTCGCACTTGTAGTTAAACTACTTGATAATTGAAATGTAAACTGTCTGAAAATTCTAACTGTAAAAACTTTAGTATAACTATTCAAAATTTAAGTGTAAACTGTCTAAAAATTGAGTATGACTGACTAAAAAGTTGAGAATGACTGCCTCCCCGCCTTCCTGGACAGCTAGTTTTATTAATTCGTCCCTACTCAAAATTTTGTCTCTGGCGCGCTTCACGCCCACTTCTTTTCGAGATTGGTCAGTTTTTGATTTTCTCGGAAAATACTGTCCCACTCTGTCAAAATCCTACGTCATAGTTCTTCCGATAGGTTCTTCGTCTCAGTTGCTATGGAAACATCCCTCACCATCAAATTTCTCGCTGGCTGAAGGTCTCTGATAGGTCCTTAGGTCTCCCTGCTCTCTGGCTTGACGATCGTTGACCCGCTTCGAAGAAACTATGGCTATAAACATCTTGTCTATCAGCCTATTGTCTGAGTAAACTCTGCGTTTCTATAGATTCCCATTATCTGTACTTACAGTCTTCCTGACGTATTGTTCTATGCTCTTACCCCTTTTTCTGGCTATTACTAATTTCGAACATCTGCTGGTCGTTGAAGTCACCCCAACTTTCCCTTCGTAAATTCTTGTCTGTCAATTAGACGATACCTCCAGCTGTGTAACATGACTTTAGTTTTTGTCAGCCTATCTTCCAGTATTGTTACTTAAGGTGCAGCGTATCCGTTTCATTGTAGTATGGAGCATCACTTGTTTTTGTCGCTTATCGTCTACTGACGTAACACGGCCACATCTGCTACAATTCTCGGTACGGGTGTGAATGTCCTCACTTACGTTGTTACAGCTGCGGAGAGCAATAATTCTGGACAAAACTTTCCCTGTCATCTTACGCCACCAAATTCTATAGTTGGATTGAGCTTAATGCGTTTCTATTGTCAAGTCAGCAACGCTTCACTGACACCTTCTCATTACTCCTTATTTATTGCTCCACCATAAGTCGTTGACACTTGCCTCGTGTGAACGTACTCTGCCGAGGTGAAATTTAAAAATTTTTAAATTTTCTGCTCGTTACATGTTTAACACTCCACACTAAAAACTTAACTTACAAAAATGTAAGAAAGTTTTGATATGATTGCAGGTCGAGAGTTTCTCAAACCTTTTATATACTCCTGTTTGAAAAACAGTGATTAAACAGGTAAATAGTTTAGTACCTTACGTGGTAAACATAAAGCTAAGAATAGGCCTACATTTTGATTAAGTAACAGAGCCTAAATAGCATGTTCCCGATAGCTCTGTCCAATCTGTAGGTTTCATCAAGGCAATTTCATGAATTACATAATAACGAGGGTATGGGGGTAATGTTTATTAACAAGGTTTACGAGACATCAGTGTGTTACGAAGTAGCCAGTTTCAAGTTTTCCATCAGCATGTTTCTTTACTGGAGTCTACGACTTATACGATTCCTACATAGGTTTACGAATTGCCCATACTAATATTACTACGTGCAATATAACGTAGGTGTCGTCATAATTAAAAAAAAAAGTCTCTGCATAATTATAAAATATTAACATCAGTGAATTGTCATAATACGGAAAAACACGGTTTAAATGAAATAAATTATAAATTGTAAATACGGTTTTGTTATAGATTAATAAATTGTGTAGGAATAATGAAAAGTTTAGCGAGGTTCGGTCAATAAATGTAGACACAATTTTTGCAGTAGTTGTGCCGATGTTTCGACAATATGTATTGCCATCATCAGTACCTGTGTAAGGACAATAGAGAAATAATCAAACACGTAAACATATCATTTAATTGAATGAATGTGCTTCGTACTCCAAAGTCTCTAGACTTTGCACTTATATTAATAACTAGAACTTCGGAAAATTGATCCAATTTCCAAATGATCGAACTATTTTTTCGTTCTGTACTTACTCTTAGAATTTAAGAATATTTAAATTTTTGTTAAATAACATAAAATTTTATGTAACTGTATCAAATGTTCTCCCCTATCAAATTGTATGTTAAATATTCATAGGTTCACATCAAATAACATTCATGTTAAATATTCAAATCAACGAACATAGGTTCACAGGTTAGCCAACTGAAATCTAAGCTTTCTGCATTTTTTTGACTTGGTCCATATCTTTGAAAATATCACTGCGACATCTGATCGACCGATACCTACAATAGGTACTACGCTGTTCGAAATAGGTCGTTGTAGGAATTCTTCATAAGGTCACCAGTAGTCAGATTCAGTGCTGGGTTCCAAACGAGTGGTGTGAAGGAAATGAAATCGTTGCACTTACATTTTCATTCTTGGTTACGAGAGTACTGTGAATGAAGTAATTTTCAAGAACCAAAATTTTGATAACGGACTACATTGTCTGTGGTTCTTCTGCACCTTTTGAATCTTTTTCAACCCACTCAAATCAGTTAACTTATTCCTAAATCAGAATGATACGCAAGAATAAGTAAGCCAATTTTATTCTCCTGTTTATCTGTAACAGAACCAAGAAGACGGTTATTATCTTTTTCAGACTGATAGGCAGTAGGCAGTATTTTTTCTTACTCCGTATACTGCACAACATTTTTCGTTTCGCAATCAAAGTGTACAATTTGATTGTACGACACTTGTAGTTACCGACTCTCAAGAGCGACAATAAAGCTAGTTGCCACTCTGCAGGGTAAGTAAGGATGACTCTGCAATACCAAGTAAATCTAGTTTCATTCCCATCCGTTTTATACTTAATTCCTAAATGCAGGGTTTAGGACGATTCTGCCTTACCTGCTACGTGGAGGTAATTTGTTTCTTAGTTCCTAAAGGACGTTCCTCGTTTCTGACATAACGAACAAGTTTTCTGCCTTTTCGCAAATAAAAAAAGGTTTCAACCTGACGTAGAATGATCGTAGTAACTCACTCTCAGGAATAACAATAAATCGTGATAAAATACTTTCATGTATTTTGCTGGTTTTCTTACAAATTCTTTTTGTGTACATATTGATGGCGTTGTTAAGATTTGAATCAACTGGTTTAGTTTTCACTTTGTCACGAAATTACTCCCTAAAACGTGCACAGTGTGTGACAAATATGGAAAATATAGAAATTAAAAAATTACATTAGCGATGGTCTTACATACCATGTGATATTGTACGTACCACAAAATTTTCCTTGAGTGACCCCGTTCTTAGAAAGTAATAGGCCTAAGTATTTTCCTTATTACTTGCCACTCATTTTACTATTTTGGATAGGTAGAAAATAATTTCGGACCGATCCACCGCGTTATGTGGTCGTAATTATCAACCACATATAGTCCTATATAGAGTAAACAAAAAAACGACCTATCTGTCAGAAACTTAAAAATATAAGCTAGGAACGTGAACCTGAAGTTCATAGCTACTAATTAAATTTTAGTGTCGTTCACAAATGGGTAATATTTTTCTTGATTAAAAACAAGATGTAATAATGAAAAAGCGAAGAAAATATTCTCCTCTAGGCGTCAAAATCGTTAAAATGTTCTCTCACTTCCTTCGGTTTTATTCTAACTCTAAAAAATCCTCTCTATAAAATAACTTTGGTTTTATAATAAGAAACTCTCTAGGTGAACAGAGATAGTGAATTAATTCTAAAGAAATAATGATTAAAATTAAATAAGTAAAACGTTAAAAGTAACGCCCCACCGATATAATGCCAGATGACCTGCTCACGTCACACGTGTGAGTAATACACTGTATCAATTGTTTCAGTCACATTGGCGTAACAAATCAATATCCATGTTGTTTGTTCGTCTTCTATATAGAATAGATTAGAAACATGCTAAAGCCGCTATTGTCGGAGTCTAGTAAGGTCGAGGGGGGGATGCGACACACCCTTTTGTTGTTGCTTTTTTGCGCGGCATTGTAAAGACTTTTTTAGAGGGTAGAATCCCCCCTCGCTATAGGATTACTCTATTAGCCGAACTCCCGAACAGATTTAATTGTTTACCCGATTCCGTTTAGTAAATTTACAAACAGTTACTGGGGCGAGTCACTGTCGTCAGAGCCACTGAGCAAATCACACTCTTCATGAGCTGAACTAAGTTTCATTATTAAAAAAAAAATTTTTGCTTCAAGACAAGCAAAATGTTTTTATTCTTTTATATAATCTGCGCACTGACGTCACAGCCTTATTGTAAAGTAATATTTGGTATAAAACAAAATATATAAAATGACAGTTGCTAACGGAAATGTAATATTATAGCAACGTTATGGTACAAAATTAATTATGCTTACTAATACATTCGCTATTTAACTGTAGTTATCAGAATTGATAACATATTTATGTCTCTGCAGTTCGGACTTTCTTAGTGTTACCTCTGCTAGAATTTTACTTAGTATTAGGGCCTACCAACATATTGGTATCGTTTTTTTAGCATTCGATTGTCTAGTCAGAGAATTCCAGTAATTTCTAAGAAATAATTAAAATTAAAAAAAATTCCACCATTAATTTGCAAGTGTCAACTGTTGTAGACAGAAAATGTTACATCTTGTAGTACTTCGTTTACGACTGCAGGTCCGAGTGCTTATTGGTGGGAAACATTTTAACCAGAAACAGTATAAGAGTATAACAATCACCATTTAGGCCAGCCAACTTACACGTAGTAATTTAACATCCTTTTCCACGAATAGTCCTACAATAATCCATTAAGTTCTTATCAGAATTTACAGTAACAACTAACTAATCGTTAAAGTCTCACAATCAGTGTCGAAACAAACTTAGCATTAATCTTCGTGTTATAGACTATGAATTATAATTCACACACCAATCGTCGTAACATACTTCAACTCTGCAGCCAACGGCGTATCGGCTTAAAAAGCCTTAATCTTAATGTAAGGCTTAAGGCTTAAACGTCTTAATCAAGGTTATTAGGAGTTAAACCAAACTCGTAGATTGTGGGACGTGAGGAGTAGTAGTATAGGCTTATATCTCATATACTGTACATTCTATAGGCGATGTCGTTGACTATAGGCCTATATTCAATAGACTTTCTTTGCACAAACGTAGAAACAACACCTTAGTACCCATAGCAGCCAACACATGACCACGTTTTGCAAAATTCGATTAATTGCACCATAAAACTGCAAAATAAGATCCAGTTGGTTCCGAAAGGTCTTTCCTTACAATTACGTTCTATGCTTAGTTTTATTTACTGTGTTACCATGACTATATATTCAAAGCCATTAGGAATATGCTTACAAATGTTTTTAGCACTATAAGAATTTAACTGGTACGATGGATTTTTTCATAATCAACGGTCTATTAACTTTGTATAACTAAACAAACTACATACTGCTGTTAAACGAATTAGAAAACTAACTAAATTCTGGTAAATGACTTTTTTGTTTTCGTACTTATAGTCAAATTAGATAGGCCTGTACTATCAGGCCTAACCAGGTTTTCTGGTTAAAACAATCGTTATCTCAAAGTACAGTAATAAGCTTATAAGAAATAAATCGTCAGGTTCAGTTTATTAATCAAAGCATTGTAGTAAATCAAAGGAAAATGTATTAGCATTTCATACTATAATTCTTCAAAATGCAACGTAGACTGCGAAGTCTCAGCACAGTTAGGTTTTGAATTCCATATTTGCTTTTACGAAAAACTGTAGGTGTTTCTTTGCGAGCACGAATATATAACTCTTTTCCAACATTAAAAATAAAAGTGAGCTGCGATTCGACGTGCAAAGGCAAACACAACCTGCTGCTGAGACTTAGGCGTGGTTTAAGCTAAAGCCGAGAAACGCACTCCAATATTTCTTCTTCAAAGGCAAAGCTGTGCGACTGGCAATAATATTTACATGTTTCCCAACTTCGCAGTGATTGCTTGCCTTCAGACATCTCTGCCGCTTCGATACTCTTTACGTTGTAACCTTCCCCCCCCCACACACACACACACACACACATAGGCCTATTGATTATAAAATATTAGTAGTAGGCCTATTGCGAGGTTAACGGGGGAAGGTATTTACAAAGATTTTAAATAATGTATTGAACTGCAGTAACCTAGTAAGTTATTTTCTCAGGAAATTAAAGAGGTTTAAGAAAAAGTATACCATATTTCGTGGCAGTATCAAGTAGAAGGATTGAGGTGGCTGCAGCTCCATTTTCAGAAAACATTTAGTTGAACTATAAAAGGCTTTAAGTGGGCACAATAATTATTATTGTTACAATAGGCATAAACCCATTTTCATGTTCTATATAAACATTATTCATATAATGGTAAAGAATCTGTTTTATATAACTAACTTTCCACTGTCACTCACAATAGGCCTAACGTTTGATACTGACGTTATGTGACAAATAATTATATATGCTATATCGCGTTATGTTCACACCCTTTTAGATATAATTTTAATTTATTTATAATAGGTTATAAATTGACTAATTTAATTATAATAATTTTATACTTATAGGCCTATTAATATTTTTATATTTATATTTAGTGAACGTGTATCCATGGTTTTTTTTTACCATTAGGCTACGTTAAAATGTTTTTTTTTACATTAGTACGTTAAAAACGAATGTACTCTACTAACCGAAACGCAGGAAATGGCAAATTTCCTGTGGATAATTTGAGCAGTTGCAGTACATAGCCTACTGAGATCCTGAGAAGGACAATTAGGCAACAGAAATGGCAAGTTTGGTTTGATTTCGTTAAGTTGAACACCATATTTCGGAACCAACCAACAAATGTGATTAGGTATTATTAAAGCAGTGCGTTCCACTCATTAAGTCTTCATTCATGTTGCGGAATCAGTGTAACCTAACGAACAAAGGACAATTTGAGAATTACACCCAATGACCGTGAAGAATGTATTAGGAAACAGAAAAATAACTGCTGTTGCCAACTGCATAATTGACACAGATTGTCACACCAGTGACTTGTTTGTATCAATTGTTTCGGCTACGTCACCACCAGCCTGATGGTTCTGAATGTTAACCACCATACCAACTTTTGTTATGAACTTTTACGATAATGTGCAATATTGTCCGTTCCATTTTCCTCCGGGCTATTCTAAGTTCCTTCACTGTTTGTTACGTCAAGTACACTGTTTATATAAATTTTGACTTAGAAGTATTAATTTAAATATTATAAAGTTTCAAAATTATCGAAGAATTATACTTTTGATACAGCCAAGGGCTTGAGGCGTCAGTAGGCGTAGGAATCAAAGTTCGACTCTCCGCCTTCATTGTCCTCGCTTAGACTGATTTAACATAAACCGTCATGCTGATGATGGTTGTCAGTATGCCGAAACAATTGGTGAGTGCCCATTATACAAATAAATTAGTCGTGCGGTAGCAACGTATATTTTATGCTTAAGATGGAAAAATATAAAACCTTTTTTGTGTCAACATTAAACGACTGTATGGTTAAAACAGAATTGAACCATACAACGAACCATTGAACGATAGATAAACAAAGAGGATTACTATCTACTTCTACTGACTGGAAAGCAAGAACAGACAGAAGTTTTAGGAGACAATCGCCAGGTAAATGGGCAGATGTCTACAAACTGTCCTATAAGTGACTAGATCAGAAAAGCACACTCCAGAACAGATTGTTAAACGATATTGTGATAACGATTATGGTGAATATTAATAAGAAAAGATTTGTGCACAACGTTATACAATAGCCAATACTACAAAGTTATGTGTTACAGAATATATCATAATTGGAGAAAAAAATCATCTAGTAAGAGACGGTGGGAGTATCTCGAGACTGAAAAGGAAGGATGTTCGTAGACATGCCTTTGTACACAGATGTTGAGTTAAAACCATTAACTATTATAAAGCTTTAAATTTATGTAAAAATTAGTCTATGTGGCTAACACAGCGAAGAGCTTGAGGAGCCAATAGTTGGTTGGTGCACGATCAAACCTTGGTCTGCCGTCTTCATTGTCCTTACTGAGTATTAAATGCAGTAGCATGGTATCCATGTAACCGCTGTTGGCGGCAACAGTACTGGAAATAAGAGAAAATAATATTAATTATATCACAGAAGGAATACTTTGGATATTGAATAATTTGAAATCCGAACAATATTGGTAGGGAAACTTGAAGAAAAGCATAGCACACACTTGACCTGTCTTGTGTTGCCGGCTCGGGCAACGGCAATGCTTTACTGCGTACGGTCATTTACCTCGTAGTAGTTGTCACTATACTGACTGTGGAGGGGGGCCCATTCGTCCAACCCAGTGTGTTGCCACTGTATAAACCGGCAAAACTCTCAGTTAGCAGCTATGTTCGTTTTCGGAACAGACGCCGCGACGTGCAGCAATTACTACGTAGGTCTACCTATTTGTGTTTTGTTCGTTTAGTCATATGTTTCTCTGTTTGTCTTTATTATTTTTAATTCGATTATGTGTGATTTATTCTATGTAGGCTAAGTGTAATGGAGTCAGACCCCGTTGAACCGGGACCTTCTTCTTCTGCCAGCGAATGGTAGAAAATACTCTAACAAAAATATTTTGGCTCTAAAAAGAATACTTGGTACTAGAAAAAATTCGAATTAATTTTTAGGTTAAGTTTTAGGCCTATTACAACCGGCAACACCTGTTATGTAACCACGCAACGCCACTGATTAAATGAGATCAAAAACACACAAAAGTGTGACACCTTTACTGTCTGACGACTGAATATTCTCATATTATTGTAGAGCTATGTGTATTAGCAAGCACGCTACATACGTCGTAAATTTCTATAATACTCATCCGCCTTATGCCTACCTACTATTTAACGCAACTTATTTATTGAGATTTACAGGTTACTACAATGCGTACCGTATTGTATTGTATAATAAGCAATCAGTTAAATAACAAGTGATAGAATAAATGGATAGGCGTAAAAAGCGTTGGTTGAATAACACATTTTAGCGCTCTACGTGATTTAGACAAATCCTTATTTCTGCGAAAAAGTATGAGTTTGTTTCTGTGGCAGCTGAGAGAGAGAGAGAAAAAAAGTTTGTTCAATTTCTTGATAGAAAGCTGGGCAGAGGCAGGGATGGATACTCCCCGGTGAGTGATGTAACTTATTGCGAAAGCTTTGTGCTGCCATTGTGTTTCCCCAGACAATTCGCTGTAATGTATTGACGCCTTCAGATTGTTTCATATTTTCTGACAGACACAACTTGCTATATCAAACATTGTTCTGCCTGCCTCTGCTGTCCTCACCTCGGTTCCGTTCCGTTCTTAATCAACCACACAATCCCTCTATATCACCCTGAACCATTTGATTTTTGTCTCTTCTCAGCTTTGTCGCGTGTTCGTTGAAAGCTGCAATTTTTTGTAATTTTCACGAATAGTTCCCTATTAAAAAAATGTACGTTTTATAAAAGTTAAAAATTGCGTAAGAGTTACAAGTCCCTCCTACAGAACAATCAGAAAAATCATATAGGAGTATTTTTTGTGCTAAAGAATTTCAGATAATAACTTTAAGTAAGTTACTCCTTGAGAAAATTTAAAAACATTTCTACTAATACAATATTCGAACTCACTAACACAGTTTATGTATTAGGCCTATAGACCACCACTTAATACAAATAGGCCTGCATCATTATGTTAAACACAAAAACAGCTTACTTAGTGTTATAGTTAGCAAAAAGTAAATCATTTGAAGCTGCTTTCAAAGTAGTACTCACAACATCTGACGTGTATGATTTCATTAGGAGCTTTGAATAATCTACAGATCTACAGATAGGCCTAATTGTTGGAAAGTGCTTGGTCGGTAGTTTGTCCATAGGTTTGCTAAGCATTACAGCGTTACTCAGTGTAGAACAGAGAATCTGAACCACGTTGAAACTGTGTAATAGAAAGCAGACATAAACCATGTGAATCTAAACTGATCCTCTACTGTTTTAAGCTAACAGTGCAAACTCAATCCAATTATCGCCTCTCCTAATTACTGACTTGTATGTGTCACATTTAGGCCGATAGTTAAACTTATCAGTACAAATTGCACTTATATACTGTCCTTCTGTTATAAAAATAAGAAAAATTACATAAACACTGTAAGGAAAAATTATAATTCTGATTTTGAATATTTAGATGATCACTCTTTCAATACACTGAAATGTGCATTCAATTGTAGGAAAACATATTGGCGTCGTCTTAAAATAGACCTATAAAACAAAATCCGATAATCCCCATTTACGTTTATTAAACCGTCAAATGATTCGAGGTATGTATGAAACTGAAGTACATTTTTGCATACAAAAATAAATGCAATGTTTAGATCACTGCACACAAAGTCTTCAAGACTGTTACCGAAGTCTGTGCTTTAATGAACTGTTATAAACAAACATACTGTCAGTTCAGTTCATTAAACTCGGAACGCTCGAGCGTAGTTCACGGAAACGAACCAAAGTCGTAACTACTGCCATCTCTTCAAACCAAAACCTCATTATGCCACATTAATTATGTGTTACGAGTAGACTATACCAACAGTGCATCGCACGACGACTACTGAACTCTCAACACTTCCTAATGACATCACAAGACGATTGATTTCAGTTCAAACGTTCTTTTAGTTCAGAAAATTTAAATTCAATTTTTATTAATTTAGCTAAAGTTTTAGAAATTTCCTTTCATAATAATCAGCGACTATCCATAAGCCTACTAGGCAAGTACTCCAAGTATAAGGAGTGCTTACCACAACAAATATTCTGTTTATTTAACTTACTTAAGCTACACTTATAATAAATAAAATTGTGCTGTAACTGTTAACATTCGCCGTGTAGGTAATGCTTCCCAAGCGGAGACACGTTGTCTAAGTACATACTTTGTGGTAGGCCTACAGCGGTCCAAACGGTACAACCGGACTTAATCGTCTAAACAACTTCCTCGCTCTTGTGCCGTGTAAGTTATCAGTAGGCCCTATAAGTAGATAAAGAAAGATTTGCTTATCTAACAGCAAAGGGTTCTTTCTTGGCGATAGCTTACCGTTATCTTCTTCTATGGCATCACAGTTCGAAGTCGAACCTTAGCCTCCATAATCATCCGCCTCCATTTTCCCTGTCCTCGGCGATCGATGTCCATCGTTTTATTTTAAGTAAATTATCAGCATCTCTCTCCACTGCGTCAATCCAGCGAGTCTTGGGTCTTCCGACAGACCTTCTATCCTCAATCTGACTAAACAGTATCCTAGCTTATCGTTATGGTCGCACATTATTTTCTAACTGTATCCAAAACATAAGTTTTAGCCTTAACTTACCAATCGGTTCGTTAAAGTTTTACTGCAGGCATCACAAAAGACTAGTCCGTTAAAAACACTTTGTCCACAGTTGTCTTTGTGAAAACATTATATTTGCGTAAACATAACGTGTTTTGTGCGTAGCGAGTGCGTCTTGTCAAAGTCCTTACAAGAACAGTTGAAGTGACAACAAACAAAAATATATAAAATATATACAATTATATTTGACGTTTGTAAGCAATTATGAAATATATTTTTACTTGCATGTTCCATAAGGAAATGGAAGTATAGTGATGGCGAAAAAAATCGTGTTCGAGATAAGTGCTGATTCTGATTGTTCTACTCTTAAAACATAAAGAAAAGTAATTTTTTGAAAAGTCTGTGTGTGTATGTGTGTCTGTGTGTCTTGTGTGCCTGTGTGTCTATGTGTAGAATTGTTTCTATGGCAAACGATAATTGCCGCAAATTCAAACAGAATACAATAATATTTTGCATACATCTCTGAATTGTAGAGGACTCAAGGTCTTTTGATTTTAGTGAAGCTCAATTAAGGGGAAGGGGTAGTTTACCTGCAACGTTTTATGTTTTAAGAACAGTAAAGTACTTAATTTTTATAAATAAAGTATCCTGAAAAGAAGGTCATAATAATCCACTGTTAGATAAAATATCTATAAATTAAAAGGGTAGTTAAAGGGGTGGGGGTAATTTTATATAAATGAAAATGATAGTTGAAGGGGGAGGGGATAATTGTTTATATGTGTACTACATTATCGGCAACAAATAAGTAGTTTGTTGTTAAAATTCCTTCCCGGGCTGTTTGGCCGTGGTCCAATGTTTTCTACGAAAGCAGACGTTTCGGCAGTGCTATCGACTGCCATCATCAGTGAAAATCGAGTGCGCTAACGTGAAGTGGTATGGGTCATTCTCCAGTAACCGCATTATTTGCAGTACCTGATATTTTTTCGTTACATTTTCATATTATATTCACTTTTTATGTGGTCTAGGAAACTAAAATATTCCTAATACTGTTCACTTTAATTTGTTTTTTTCAAATTTTGTTTTTTTAAAATATCTTTTAGCAATACGGAGCGTGATATGTCACCTCCGTTTATTGTACCCACCCCGTCACTCGAAGTTATAAGTGGGTTATTGGCATTGAAATTCCAATAATTTGTCATAATAATATTGTGGTTAAATAAAGGAATAACCAAACTAAACATTTAATATAGGTTTTTGACATTTTTCAATAAGTATAGGATTTTTTAGGGTGATTAAAGTTTGTACCCAGGATTTCATGTCACCTCCGTTTTAGATCAATGTAGTTCCTATAAAATCCAGTAGAGTGCAGATCTAGTTGAGAAGGTAGTTGAGTGGTAGCCATTTTGTGTCTTTCTCTCGTATACTGTGTCTTAGAAGTGAGTGAATTGTGCTAGTAGTTTGTTTATATACTGTTAACTATCATTCATAAGGCGAGGTTATAATCTTTGTTCACCTCCGTTTATGTAAAAAAAAAATTTTGAACTTAAAGGTATGTATGTTGTCATAGTATTCGAATAGCCACATTAATTGCACTGTTGAAGGCCAGTTGAAATTTCCTAACCTTAAATAGTATTTAGTACAGCACATGGTTTTTATGAAAATGTCACCTCCGTTATGGTCACCTCCGTTTATTGTCTACGATAACGGAGGTGACAACCATATTAAAGGAGTTGACATATCTAACATTATATCACAGCATTTAGGCATATAGTAAAGATTAATTCGCTAAATGCTTTCCATTTATTTCCTGTTTCATATAATAGGGTAGTATCATATTACATGTAGTCTAATTTTCAATTTAACTTTTTTAATTATATAGTGTCTATGTTTTGAACTACACATAAAATAAAAATTTAATATTGGGGAACATTGATATTGGGGAACAAGCCCGTTTCACAGCAGTATAATATCAGATAAAAAACAGATATTGGGCAGCATAGACTTTTTACGTCTTTCTGAGAGAACATTTAAAACTCCAAAATTAGAAAAAAATGTAAATGCTAAACGTTCACGTAGGAGTATGGGTATAATGTACGTATAAGTATAGTATAGGCATAGGGTATAACATAGGGGCTCAAAGGGTTTCCTTGATCATTTAGGTATTATTTACCAAATTATAATTTATTTTCAGATGATGGGAAAAACAAATAAAAAATTAACCGTTAAACAAAAACAGGAGCAGAATAAAAAAATGAAGGAAATTATGCGAAAACGTAGGGAGGCAATGCGGTATGATACAGAACTGTATAGTAAATACAAGAGAAAGGAAAGAGAGCGTTACCACCGACGAAAGGCTGAAGGTAAAATAAAATTGATTGCGGAAATAAAAAGTGAGCGTACAAAAAAGGCCATACGTAAAAATTGGCGGGAAAGAACTAAGAAACACAGAGGATTGAAAAAATTATCCAAAGACCTTGACATTCACCTAGAAGAAAACACACCTCCAGATAGCCCCGGTTCAGTAGATGATATGCATGTAAATGCTGAACTTGTCTTGGATAACCAGAAAAATAATACATCCGATGACAGAAGGAAGATAAGTGCAAAAAAACGATCAAGGAAAAACAGAAACGAATTAAAAAATAAAATTTCAAAATTGCAAGAACAAGTCAAGAAAGCAGAAAATAAGGCTCAAAAATATAAACAAAGATTGCGAAGAGCTCTTAGTAAATGTCGTAAACAGTCAGACTCAAATGATACACCAAATACTAAAGTTAATAAAATTTTGATCCATAGTAAAGCAAAGACTGTTGATCCACTTGTGAGGAGGAAACTGTTATTTGGGGAGGCTCTTAGCGCACAGATAAAAGAGAATTTAACGATGGAAACAAATCTAAACAGGAAGAGGAGGATCGTTTCTGCACTTACAGGGAAAATAATAAAAAAGTACAGATGCCTAGAACATATTAAACGCTTGTCATCACAGAGATTAACAGCAAATAATGAGAAGTTTCCAGATCAGAGATGGCAGAACCATTATAAAAAAATGTTTGATCTGAAGAAAACTGTGGAGAGATTTCTTTCTGGTGACGAATCCAGCAGGCTTTGCCCAGGGAAACGAGACACAGTCACGAAGAATAAATGCAAAATGCAGAAAAGGTTTCTTAATGATACTCTAAAAAATTTATATCATACATTTTCTAAACAATTCCCTGCTGTCTCTGTCACTTATCCAACATTCTGTAAGCTTCGGCCTTTTTGGATTATTTCTCCGGATGTAAAAAACAGAAACACGTGTATGTGCATTTTGCACGAAAACGTGTCATTATTAATTAAAAAATTAAAAAACCTTGAAATGATAGAAGAACGTAGCTATGAAGACATAATAAACAGGCTGTGCTGTGAGAATCAAAATGAAAGATGCATGGAAAGAAAGTGTGATAAATGCATTCTAAAAAAATTAAACCTAAAGAATTTTGACCCTGAAGACACGATTAACTATGAAAAATGGTCAACAAAAAGAGAAAAAGTCGTTGTGAAAGGGAAAGAGAAGCTCTGTCAAAAAATTGGAAAAGAGACGATTACATGTTCCAAGAGTGAGTTACTTAACGCTCTTGAAACAAGTCTACCAAAGTTCATGTCACACTGCTCAAACATACGGCATCAGTATACTATTTCAAAATCCGTGAAGGAAAATCTTTCTCAAGATGAAGTGTTGATTCACATAGATTTCTCTGAGAACTATCAGTGCAAATATGCTAGTGAGATTCAATCAGCACACTTTGGAGGATCGAAAGCTCAAATTACAATGCACACGGGGGTTATTTACTTCAGACAAGGAACAGAAAACAAAAATATTTCTTTCTGCACACTATCTGATGATCTTAGGCATAGCCCTCCTGCTATATGTGCTCATCTTATGCCAGTACTGGAAAAAGCAAGAGCACTCATTCCTTCACTGAAAACAGCTCATTTCATGAGTGACGGTCCTGCAACTCAGTACCGCAATCGAAAAATGTTTCATCTTATTGGAACTTTCCTAACAAAACATCTGCCTGAGGTTGCATCAATTTTATGGCACTTTTCAGAAGCTGGACATGGAAAAGGTGCCCCCGATGGAATTGGAGGGTACCTCAAGCGCACAGCTGATAAATTAGTTGCATTAGGAAACGATATTCATAATCTTCAAACAATGATTACTCTTCTAGAAAAGAATTGCCCAAGTGTTAGCCTCTTTATTATTGAAAGTTCCTGCATCTCAGAAATAGAAAAACTTATTCCTCAACAGATTCCATGTTTCAAAGGAACAATGAAAGCCCACCAAATTACATGGTCAAAAAATAAGCCATCAGTTCTCTCAGTGAGACGCCTAAGCTGTGAAGAATGTCTTCCTGAAGAGAAATGCAGTCACTACGATTTAGGACGAATTCACGTTCATATTGAGGAGCCTTGTATCCTTTTTTTTACAGAAAAAATTAATTTAAGTTTTTTTTTGAATGGTTATAGTTAGTGAGATTATATTGGTTGTAGCCTGTTTCTTGTTTGCATGTGTATGTACGAAGAGGTTCACTCATATAACAACTAGGTGATGATATTGGGATGGGCAAATGAGAACAAGCAATAATAAGAATGAAACTACAAAAACCTCACTATACAATAATTTGATTTTCCTTAATTTTACTTCAGCTATTGTCAAGAAACACAAGTTTCGGTATGCTGAGGTGTATAGTTCATCAGATAGTGACGCGTCCGAATGCAATAAGGCCCCAGAAGCAGACGATTTGAGTAAAGAGTTTGAAGTAAACAATTTTGTGTTGGTTAAGCTGTGTGGAAAGAGAAAGATATACCATTACATTGCTCAAGTTCTCTCTATTAACAAAGATGATTATGATCTAGAAGTTAAATACATGAGAAGAAATGGAGAAAAGTTTGGTTTTCCAGAAGTTGAGGAACACATTGCAAGTGTTAGTGTAGATGATGTCATAATTGTTTTAAATAAACCTATCAAGTGCAAAAGGGGGGCCTATAAATTTGCAGATAATTTAAGCATTTACGAAGACCTTCTTTAAGTGACTGAAATGTGAACACAAAGACTATCGTTAAAAAAAAATCAATTTTTTGTACATTTATTTACTTTATCTTATTATATATATATATATATATATATATATATAAATAATTAATCTACCATATTTCCAACAATAAAAACAATTCATCTATAAACATGAAAAGGTCTTTATTTACTTCATTGTCACCTCCATTTACAACAGGTCACCTCCGTTTATGAGGGATCTAATTTTTTTTTTAAATCTTAAAATATAATGTATGAACATTGTGACCCTTATTTTTCCCATTAATGTAAAAGGGTTTATCAACTACTGGATAAAAAATAAATACTAGAATAAAAAAAAAATAAATAAAAAAAACTTACTTCAAAATAATGCGTTTACTGGAGAATGGCCCGTATACGTTAGTGACCACAGTACTGTTGTTAAGGCTGAAGTAAGAAGTAGAAAGAAGTAGTTTCTATGGAAATATTTCATTTCGAAAATGATTTAAAATATAAATCTGAGAACATGGAAGTCATGTATGGTTCTCCATACCGATACTTTTATATTTCAATCAATCAAAGAGAATACACCTGCTTCAAGGTGAGGAATGTAGGCTAATTGTGTAATTGTAACGATAATCGTAAATTTTTTAGTGGATGATTAGTGAGGATCGGTCAAAAATAACACAAATTTTAACTATTTTGCGTCGACGTTTCGACAATATTTATTGTCATCTTCAGGACAATTGTTGCTGACGCCAAACACACAACTGTAAATTTGCCCGGACCAACACCCTATTTATAAAACCGAACAGACGACCCTTGTACATTTGAAGGAAATGAAAGTAACATGTGTTAGGAAGGAAGATGAGAAAAGATTTGCACTAGGGGTGAGTGTGACACTAATTAATATCTGACAACGAGCTGGCCACAAAAATGACCATCACATCCTGTAGGGAGACTACTGATTATTTCTTCGAATTCATGTCTTGACGGTGTGTATAAGTTGAGCATAACTGGACGAGAGATTTTGAGTATCAGTGCGAATGTCACTTTTTATTTGAATCATTTCAAGTACGCATCTTTTGAAATAATTATTTTCGTAATATTTAATTTGGGTGTTGTTGAAGTCAAATTCATGGCCGGTGTTTAAATGGTGAGATACTAAAGCGTTGGGGTTATCATTATGGGTATTTTTTATGGCAATCATACCTTTGTTGATAAATTCTCTTATGTAAATATTGGGACGTAATACCAGTGTATGTGGCTGGACAGTCATTGCATTGGATAGTGTATACGACATTAGATCGTTTATCTTTGGATGTCTGGTCTTTGAGGCTTGAGAAGAGGGATCGAACAGTATGTTGGTTTTTGAATGCTAAAGTTTTTTGAATTTTTAGTAGGCATTTTTTAAGTTTTTCAGACAGCACTTTAACATAAGTTGTAGAAAAGTACGAGCCGGCGTTAGGCTCAGGTGTATTAGATTGGGCAGATGTAAAATTGGGGCTCAGCTGATTTGCGCGATGTTTATGAATTACCTGTTTGATTATGTGGTCTGGGTAACCATTGTTTTTGAAAATCTTAAATACTAACTCAATGTTTTTTTGATGAAATGATTGATCACTTAGACCGGTGGCTCTCTTATATATCGCGTGGATTAATGTATCGTGGATGTATCCCATCTAAAAACCATCCCATACAGTATAAACTAACTGTAATAAGGATGGGGGAGGAAAGACTTGTAAAGCAAGTGTTTGAATCCAGAGAAACAAGTAAAAGAAAGAGAGGACGACCGAGAAGGATGAAGCCCGCACAGCTGCAGAAAGAAGAGGAGTAAAATGGGAGAAAATAAAGGCGCTCGCAGGAGATAGAAAGAAATGGAGGGATATGTGGAAAAAGACGACCTCAGAGGACTCAACTCCAACATAGCTTTACACTGAAAGGTAGAAAAGCTAAGGATTAAGTAAGTAAGTAAGTATATGAGCTAATTTAAATTTACAATATGTGTACCATTTCTTATAAATATAGAGCTGTTATAGGCCTATTATGGATTATAATTAAATGAAAGTTACGTATACGTATTTCAGTGAAATAAATTTTTTCCCATATAGGCCTACCAGGAAACAGAAGTATTTTTTATTTTTAACCGAATTTACTTTCGGCATCTGAGAGTATGGATTAAACTGTGAGTATTTAAAAATTAATTAATACGCATTAGGCCAACTAAGTTTTCGTATATTTTTAAGTAGCCTATACAGTACTACAAATTTAAAGTTTGTAAATTTTCCTCACAATTTTTTATTTATTTATTTATTGCAAACTAGTCAACAAACAAGAAATATATATAACAAATATACAAACATATACAGGCAGACTTGATTCAAATAATACAGATAATATTTATTAACTAAAAGAACTGCCGGGACGCATCCAATCCGGATAGGCCCTACGTCCTTCTTTATATACTGGTTCAATAGACTGTTTATAATATCATAGGGTTGTTTGTTACTTACACTAGACCATCCAGTATTTTACGTTTCAACAGACACACTGTCCGTGGAATCAGTAGGCTTAGTCGTTCTGTGTGTTTTCTGGATGCTTCTACACACGCTCCTGTGATATCCCGGATTTCCTGTCTAACGAGAAGTATCTGAAGAACCCGTTGAGTAACATCGTTGTCTTGACGGTCCATGCTACCCAGCGGTTATTCTCTAGACCTTTGACTGAAACTTGTGTAGGCCTATTACTTTGGTATTAAGTTGGAAGCAGTCATCCATAGCTGTATCCCGTACAGTTACCGTAGGGTCAATCGGTTTGAAAGCCATCTTACTAATCAGTAATTTACTATCAACTGATAGTGTCGATTGAGTTATGGCCGAAAAACCAGTACAGTATGTGTAACCTGTGGCCAAGTTGTTTTTGTTTTATCCTAATACGTTTACTTTTCAGTTCAGCCTCCAAATGAATTTTAAGGTAATTTAATTCACTAGCTTGTGGTTATAGGTGACACAAAGCTTGGTAGACAGGCAGGCTGCTTTGAGGGTGATGAAAGTTATGTTTTAATTTACCCTGTGAGGTTGTTATTTGTTTCCATTTGACTTGACTGTCCATAATTTTAGCCGCAGATGTTTAGCGAAGGCGCTAGTAGCGTCACTGTTGGATACAGGAATAGCGTATCGTCGGCCAAGGTTGCGTTTGTGGTGTACGTTGTAGTCAAATCCGCGACGTACAGAACATAAACTTATGGCCCAGGACGCTACCTTGTGGCACCCCTGCGTGGATAGGCTAGAGGTGTGTTAGGAGTTTCAATATTTTATAAGGAAGTGGCTGTCATATGCAAGGTATGACTTTGATAAGGTGTACTCATTAATTAGAAGCAATTGTTTAAACAGCAGTCCAGTGTGCCACATCTTGTAGAACTTTCGTCTAATATGCAAGAAGTCAGGTGGCCAGTGTTTCTTTACGTCAAAATTTAGCATGTACCTTATTAAGAGCACTATAGATGTACAGAATCTTCCTGAAGCCGAACAGACGGGCAGGTATTAATTTTCTGACTTCGGTTGCCGGTTGTAATTTTTTGTTGAAATCCTTCTTAATACTTTTGACATTACTGGTAGGAGATACATTTAATGACGTTTGATTAATTGGCTTTGAAAATTTACGGTTGTAAAATGTTTAATGGTATCAATTCTCATTTAATGATGTGTAAAGTCTCATTATTGAATTTAAGTGCTCCAGGCTATAAAAATTTGATATAAAAGATATAAACGCATTAAGATTGGCGCACATAAGGCCTAAAGACTGGACGTACGAGTACAGCAGCATGCAAGGACTTCAGAGACAGCCTATCCAATCGATGCAACAGGCCTACCTGTTGCAATATGCTAGTATGATTTTGTTTCTTACTTTAAGCCAATTATTGTTCTAGAGATGTAGAAGATCAAATTTATGAAGTTAAGAACTAGTTTGTGATATGCTTGGCACTGAGTTGTGACAAAAATGTACCTTATATTAGCTCTACAAGAATATAGGCTACAGGATAACTTACTGTCAGACATTATACTAGGTAACTCGAATGTCAGGGGAAATGGGAAATTCCAGTTATCGAATGTTTCGAGATTCGAGTCATCAAGAGTAGCATTACTAAAATTCGAGTTAGGCCTATAGAGGTTCGCGTATAGCAGAATGTACTGTATCATGTCGCCGGCAATTGTCGTTCAGCTAGTTTCATGGCACGCAAATAAGAGTTCTTCTAATAAGAACGGCACTGAACAATGCGTGGTCTTGATGTTACATACAAATCCTGTCACAAGGATATGGAATTTTACGATAAAATAAACTAAATACGTGTTACAAATATATGTATTTTACTTTCACAATTTGTAATAATGAATAAAAAGTTGGTACAATATCCATTGCAAAAATGCCGAATAAATGAAAATAAAGTTTGATGTTATTAGAAAAAAACTTTTACAATAAAAACAATAGTTAGGCCTATCACTGGAGCTACTTAAACAAATTTTAATTGTGTTTGAAACTTATACTTAAAATTTTGTGTGATTTATATACGACTACTAAAACCATTAAAACCAGAAACTGTAGAATATTAATAGGCCTACTTTAGTTCTTACTTATTACCGTACTTACCAATTGCTACTGTTTATCCCATCGATGATATGTAAAGACAAGAGAGTTCCAACAAGAAAGTCAGCCAACTTTTCTACTATAGAAATATACCTTACCTTCGACTTATAGACTTTACGCGGCTAAATTTCGACTTAAAAAGCTTTTATAACAGAACTTCCGATTGTAGAGGTTCGCTCACAGCCTACATTATTTCGAGTTATAGAGAGGTTCAGTGGCGTGGCCGGAAAGTGGCAGAAATTCGAGTTACCAAGGTTTCTTTTAAAACATATTCGAGTTATTAAGGTAAAATAAAATGACGGTGAACAGGGAATTTGAAGGGAAATGAAAAAATTCCAGATATTAAGTAATTCGAGTTATCGACGTTCGACTGTAGCCTATAGGTGTGTTCTGTTAAGTGCTTTACGCTTTACCTTCTGTATCTGTTCACTTCTCAGTTTCGTAGCCTCTTAAAGATGTCCAAAAAATGGATTACTGTTGATATGAAAATGGTATGATAACTGAATCACATATAGAATGGCTGATAACAAATAGGCTAATATCTTGGACTTTGTAAACTTAAAGAGTCCAAGAGACTTACTAGAATTCACAGAATTTACCTACTTTTGTTTGTTAAGTTCCCGAATTAAATGCTTAACATATCATTAGGGACAAAATAAGATTTTAGTAGCGTTTTGAGTTTATGATTATCAACTTATTGTGTATTTGTGCGCGCGCGCCCGTGTGTGTAGGAGGAGGAGACTAAAACTAATTAGGGTATAGCCTATGGATTGTAAATTATTACGGCAGGTTACAATCGACAGCAGTCGTGCAAAAGGTACATAAACGTACATTTTCGATTATTTTTATAAATCAGTGAACATGACTTAGTAGTTACATTAGTCTATGTGATAGATTAGTCCTATTTATTATCATCAAAATATAAAACTAACTGAACGGCACTTCAGATTCAAAGTACAAAAATCTAATCGTTCTTGAACTAGTTATAAATACAAATTACCCGTGGAGAAGCTGACGAATAGAATGCATACCGCTTGCTTAATGAGCAAAACGCCAAAAAAATGTAGCCTATGTCTGGTATATGACAGCTGGTGTCAAATACACAATACACACGGTAACTTCCTGAACATTGTGTCACACGGTAGATCTCACGATTACGCTTACAATCAGATTTAAATCACTATGACGGTGTAATTACAGTGTGTATGGACCATTCTGTTGTAGGCGGAAACACTTCACTTAGGCCTGTAGGCTACACAAAACCATTTGTAGCCTACATATTACCTATAGTACACATATTTGTCCTTCAATCACAGAGGCTATGTAGCCTAAATTTGTTATCTTAAGATTTTGTGATATTTTAATGGTTTAAATTTTTTTTAGTTTATATTCATTTTAATATAGGCCTATCAAACTAATTTTAATTTTATTTTTGTTTTAAATGTTTAGCCTATTTACTTAAAGCATAATTATTACAAATTTATTATGCAAACACATAGGCTACATACAGACACATTTTATCGTATTTTAATATCAATTTAATTTTAAATTGATTTTTACTTTATCTTTTATTACTTATGTTATATAGGCCAAGTTAGGTCTACTTAATCTTTATTAACAAAGACGCTAATTTGTTACATTTCTATTGACGAGAATATTCTCTGATTACCTAGTGCAGTGTTATATTTTTATTCCAATAATTTATAAAATTTAACTTAGTTTAATTTTTAATTTTATGTAATTAATAACTTTTCATTATAATATGTGTCATTTTGTTTTTTCGCCTGTAAAGTCCTCTTTTGTCCTCCCTAGCTCACTAATAATAAAAATATTTATTATAGATAGTAGTCAAATCGTAAAAAATATTCTAAAATTTTCCAACACTTTCATTTTTTTATAACTTATTCACTTTTCAGTTTTATATTTGGTACTACAGAAAAAATTATGTAATCTTGTTGCAGTCGTTGTAGACCTATATTGTACATGGTAATATACCAAATTTTTCGGAAATAAATTACCGTTAAATGGACTTAAATTTACCCATTTTTCTTTTCCTGTTGGGGACTAGGACTGGCCCTGCATAGGATATGTATATTACCACTTTATTCAACTTTGAAGTAATAGTCTATGTTTTTATTAACACCAACAATACAAGCAGGCTACTTGAGTTGAAGCTTTTATAGCCTAACTTTTTTAAGATCTGAGAAGTGTAGCCTATATATTCCTAAAATTAATAAATAAAAGAGTTTATTTATCGCTTTGAAACCTATTTCCATCTGTTTTCCATCGCAATGGTAATGTAATGTTTGTTTGCATTAATGTGTGTGAGCATTTGTAGCAAATCTACAAGTCGATACACTCTTATCAACTATCACCTTCACGCGACTCCACGTTAGCAATACGTCACTGAGTGCCATCTATCGAAGAAAGTTCAAACTACGTGAACATTACCGGCCATTCAGTTTTGAATTTTGTGGATTCAGAGTTCGGCATTGACGTGTGCTTAGACAACGCTTTAAACTTTTTTGCGTGAAACATGCGTGGATTAATTTAATGCATTTAATGTAAACTGTTACAGTCCACAATACTAAATAGCTTTGACAGGAAGTCTATAATCTGACTGACCTCAAATTTCTTGATCTTATTTTTGTCTGCTTTATTTAGATACAGAATAATAATAATAAAATAAGAATTTGCAGAAAAAACTTGTAACACTACCAAATTCCTTAAACTGTTAATGTTTACAGTGAATCATTATTTGACGAGAAAACCAGTACACCGTCACATAGGCTACAGTTACACAGTGAGAACATATTTACTAGCACTTACGAACACAAACTTCTGAGTCAATACTGGTACAAACAAGAGTCTTTGTGAGTGTGTATATTTAAGGTCTAAGTGAACGGAACAGGGAAATTCTCCTGAATGACATGCTTCCAAAAAGCTTGATTCATTAAAAAGAGAGTAACTGAGAAGTGGTATCTACTTTTTGTTTAGCAGATTTTCGTTTACCTTGTACCAAATGTGATTCTGTTTATAAGTAATGGGTGTACATTTCAATATTCCTCTGAGACACTCCTCCCGTTGCCTTGTGCAGCGGTTTCGTCCTTACACAACCATATTTTATTTCACAATGTTTCTAGTCGGTCTTTAGACTTATTTAAAATATCAGCTTTAACAACTATAGTATCTGGAACGCAAACAGTATATTAAATAGGCCTATATATAGTAGCCTATATAGTAAGTATACAATAAAGTTATTTCTTGACCCTTACTGACCCTATTCATTGAGCCCACTGGCCTCAGTAAACAACTGGCGTTTTACAAAAAAAATTGAAATAGGCCTATTCTCATAAAAAGTATTGTAGCAAGAACTTATTTTGAAAATTAAGTCTACCAACAGACTTTTTACCTTAATCTTGTCTAATTGATCAATCAACAGTAGTTGACACACTCTTCACTTGTCCACAGGCATATCTCATTACCACGTTACGTGTGCTCTCAGCAGATTTGTATTTTGAACAGCACTGCAGTAACCATACATTAACTACTGGACTATCCTAACACTGGCAGTATCTGCGATAACTAGGAACTGATTTCAACAGTTTGAAATCTTGCTTTAAGATTTGTTTTAACCTCACTTTTTAAACTTTCCTGGAGAGATCTCCCGTCCAAATGGGATAGTATTCGTAAGTCCCCTTCAAACCAGGCAGGACGCTTGAGTCTAGTGTAGCCAATATTAAGAATATTAAATAGTACAAAATCGTTACTTGAATTTCACTTTCTAAACTTGTATAAAGCATAAACATAAAATGCTATAGGCTAATAAAAACGAATTTACAAAGAACGTAGGCACATGAACCAGAAACACGTAGCCTACCTAATCATGTACGAAGCTGTAACGTACGGTGAATGGAAAACGAGTGTTCAGCGATAAGAATGGGGATGTGAAGCTATTACCCTACCAGTCGAGTAGCCAGGAGATAGCAGCGGCAGTAGGAGTAAACACTCCAGTTAAAGCCCAATGTGTATCCGCTAGTAATCCGTTAGTAACTGCTTTTACCCAACGGGAGCGTTGTAACCCTCACATTGGCTACGCCACTGATTATTACAGTTTACATCTCAACATACAATTGCCGCAACATGTGTTTGTGTGTGCCTTGTATCCTGGGTTATGAAACCCAGCAGCTGAATAGTAGTTGAATAGTAGGCCTATCTCATGTTACAATTATTGAGAACACTCATGAATTTATATAGGCCTATAGGCTAGATGGGTAACTTACAGGCTAAGACATAAATTAGGTATAGGCCTATATGAAAGTACAGAAAACAAATTAAGTTAGATTACTGTATCAGGAGGGATCCAAAGACCTAAGCCTATAGGGGGAGCATTAAACCCAAACATTTTTATGTTGCTGATTTTTGTGAGAAGCCGTGAACCTGCAGCTGCCAGTATTTTTCTTGTTAAACACTAAGAGTTCTTAGACTTGTTTTAGTTTTAACCTCATTTTTGAAAACATTTTGGGCGGATGATCCCATCCAAATGGGTGGCTAGGCTATTCAAAACTACCATCATAAAACTTGAACTGCCCATACATAGGCCTAGACCTATTATTTTACATTGTAGGCCTATATTTGCATAGCGTAGCCTACATTAACAAAATTAAATCATACAAAACTGTTGCTTTGAATTTTCATTGTCTAAAACTTTTTAGTATAAACATAAAAAGCTATTCCAGTGAAACATGGATATACAAAGAACATAATGCACATTGAGCAGAAACACGAACCTAATCATGTACGAAGGTACCTGTTACTCGGTGTTGTCCTCATTTTCCGCTATAACTCGAATTCTGAGGCCCACGAAAGTTCTTTTTAATATACCAACTTAAAAGCCTCGTTTTCGCGGTGTCATAAACGAATGCGCAAATCTGTTATTCCTAGAAATTTTACAATCTCGATTTGTTGTAAACGTCGACTTGTTTTTTTGTAACGTTAACTTCCTCAACATAACTGCACCTCACACACAAATAGCATGTAAAGCCTATTCGACTCCGCTGTTGATACTGAATTCATTGAGTAGCATTGAGTTCAGGTTAAAGCTTACATAAATAGGCCTATAAAATTTACGAGTAAAGTAGTAGGCCTATCCAGTACGCCCAAATTATCTTAACTTATAATCGCGAAATTTCGTTATTTGGTCGAATCTCTAACTGTAGGCCTACGCTATGAATGAACAGATCCTTACAAATCGTAAATTTTGCGATTAAAAATAAAATTTAAATCCTGTCAGACGGATGAACGTTTATAAAAAACATCCCCAATACTAGGTTAAATAAAATATATGGACAGCAAACATGATGTCAGATATCTTCCTATATTAGTCATGTAGTCTTCGTTTGGATTTGTGGATCCATAATTTTGTTTTACGTAATGTGCAAACGACACATCTGTCTACCTACACAGGCTATATGGTTAGATAAAAATATAGGTACGTAATAGGCCTATGTATTTAATTCTTTATTAATTATTTGTTAACTTAAAAATTAGTAGCCTACTTGAGTCTATAATTCTCTGTTGAGCGGAATGTCATATCATCCTATCCATGTGTGTATACGCATAGGCTACGTTTCACACACACACACACACACACACACACACACACACACACACACACACACACACACACACACACACAATATTTAACTTTACACACACACACACACACACACACACACACACACACACACACACACACACACACACACACACACAATATTTAACTTTACACATTTATATCTTAATTATCTGTTAACTTAAAAATTAGTAGCCTACTTGAGTCTATAATTCTCTGTTTGCGGAATGTCTGTCATATCATCCTATCCATGTTTGTATACGCATAGGCTACGTTTCACACACACACACACACACACACACACACAATATTTAACTTTACACATTTATATCTAAGAAGGCGACTGTCTAGGCCTATACAGACTAATTTATCAGATATAGGCATATATGATGTAAGCCAACGCATCAGGCGAGACGTCTCGTGTATTCAGTAAAACAATTACGTCGGTGAAAATTTATATTCATACCCAAACGTGTGCAAATAATCATTTAAGTATATATTATTCCGTAATAAGTTTAAGAGAAGACTACTACCACTCCGTGCGGTTTCATATGAAAATCTAAACCCGAGCGGTATTAACATAATCAAATGAACAATTGCAGCACACTCTATTGGAGACTAATCAAACGACACAAATCGATGAGTCAAATCTGTATTATCCGCTGCGGCCACACTCTCGGCGCATGAGCAGACGGCAGCTCCACCTCTTACTTATAGCTCCTCCCTACGGACAAAGAGTGGGGACAATATATCAGCCGGAATAATGGCTGCCGCAAACACCATGTAAAAAAATATTCCTAACAAGGAAACAAAGATGAATCGAAACGTGACATGTGGGAGCCGTGGGAAGCGCAGACTAACCAATCGATGTGTAAAGATTTCGCCCAAGTCGCTGCTAGCCTGCAACACTGTAGTGACGGCTGCCGGTTATATCAACTCACTTTATCACTTAAACCCAACACAACAAGTTAAATACTTCCGTTAATTTGTAAACAATTAGTTGAAGTCATGCAAATTAACATTTACAACATACTCGTACTGATACCCGTGTTATATCGTACCAACTAAGCCTATTCATGGGCACGTACCTTGTCAATTTGCATACAGCACAAGATCGCTTACATCTATGTAGGCTAATGGTTATTTCATCTAATGTATCAGTCTGCACTTTGCATATTTGCATATCTTAGTTTATTTATCTGCGTCAGTCTAAGCTATTTAGGCCCTACAGACAGTATCCGCCGATTCGATACCTGCTAGCCTATTCTGTGTTCAGTTCATTATGTCCGTGTAGGTTAATTTGATTGGATAGTTTAGGCTTATATCGACTTCATTGTAAGCCTATAATTAATTAATCGGTAATTCCAAAACTATTTAGACCTACTTAATGATGATTTATTTTGTACACATAGGCTTCGACTAGGCCTACCTTTACTAATGTAGTGTTTACTGAAGTAATAGGATCAAAATGAAGGCCTACACGTAAAGTGTTAATATAATTTCATTATTGAAAGTTACAGTTGGTAGAATTTCGTTAATTTACCAACTTCATTTAAATTATTTTTTAATTTTTATTTTAAGTTAGTAGTCCTAACATTGCATGGGAGGCCTAAGAGGAAGTGACAAGAAATGGACGTTTAAAATGTTTTTAAAGTTATAGCTGCACCTCGAAATATTGCAGCCTTTCAAATTCTGTACACCTACAGGTAGGATAATTGTAACTCTCCAAAATTCAACAACGCTGTATTTCAAATGACCGTTAAAGTAGGCTAAGTTTATCATACTTTGTAACAATTAAAGTAGGATAAGCTACACTAAACGGGTACGTTAGCAATTCAAAGTAGATACTCGCCATTTCTCAGTAATCTGATTTAAATACTCCAGCAAATAATAATAATATTTGCCTCTTAATATTTAAACGGTATTTCAAGTTGAATGGCTGAAGCGTAATGCTGGCCATATTGTTTCGTTGAATGTTCCCTGTATTCTTTCAACTTAAGCAGCTTATTGTGCCTCTCTTAACATTCTCAATGGTAGCCTACTGAAAGAATACGTTATTAATTTCTTGTTGAAGGAAAAATAATGCCAGGAAACAAGTAAACATAATCACTACAGACCAATTGTTAGGCTACATTTATCTTAGCATACATTGAAGTCAGATTATCGAAGTTTGAAATTGCAGGCGCTAAAGGTAAAGACACTGAAAATAAAATGGACATAGAGTTTTTAGGCTACGTTTACTGAAGATGACTCCTAAGACAAAAGAATAAGAAACCACATGGGTACAATTCTCTGTGCATTTGATTCCAGTTAAGTACAGAAACTCCAGTTAGTCCTGCAATATCTTGTTACATTCCACATGTAGCCTACTTAGGCTATCATCTCAAACACGACGCATTTGAATTAGTCTAAATATTTTCTTTAGTAACTAACAAGTTTTCTGTTGTCACGAAGTTTTAATGCACGGAGTATTATTATCAGCTGTCTAAAAGTAAGTTTACTTACCGATTGATAACAGAGTTATTTCTTGTAAGTAAATAGCCTATGGTCGTATGGAGACTTTATTCGGGGGATGGTGACAAAAATCTGACGGGATAAATATTATTGACGCCTGTATTGACACCTAACAACTTTTCTTAGGATACTCAGAATTAACTTTTATTGCTTACTGTAAATAGCCTACTATTTAGACATTTCGTAAAAGGACACAATACACTTAATTCCGGAGGTTTCTCTCCCTCACATCCTACCTACGGCCATGAATACTCTACTAAATCACTCTAGTAGATTTAGATTTAAGCCTAACTTATGTTTACTTCGTAATCTGTCTTTTAATCATGTAAAGAGTCAAATGAAAACATAAATGTGGCCTGTAGAGATGTAAACGGCGTTAGATATTAGAACCAAACAAAAAATTAAATTAAAATGCATAAGAGGCAAGTTTTTATAAAATTTTAGAATGTGTAGATAGTGTGTTTGAATTAAAAGAGGCATAGTCAGTATAGACCTACTAGTTTATCGAGTTAATTGAGTGAAAATAATGAAAAACGTTAGTTTTTCAACCAGCATCTTCGTACAGAATATGAAATTGGAAAGTATCAGTATCTTCGTATTTTATGTGTTCAAATACTAAGAAGAAAACAACTATTTAGATCTTCATGATCTACTCAGGTTTGTGACTGCTGCAAATTCAGACTGAATAGGCTACTTTGTCGAAACCGAACATAGGCTAGGCCTATTAGTAGTAGGCTTATATCATCTTTTTGCTAGTAACTCAAGAAACACTTCTCATCCTCCGGTTCCCCAAAATTGGAAACATATAAAAGTAAGCGTACAGTGCGAGTGCAGTGAGGAGTGTACGTGGGTCTACACTCTGAGACATAGGCTACAGTTTATAGCAAATGTTTAAAACTCAGTTAAACATCTACATAAAAATTTAACTTATTTTACAAACACTTTATACAGCCCTATAAAGCTTTTTGACTTCTAATAGCCTACAGACATAATCTATTGTTATAGGTATAATTAGAGAGTGGTCTTCATTATCCGATAGAATTCATACATTTTAAGAGGTTTGATATTCAGTAGCCCTGTAGCCTATTTTAGTTGGATTGTGACATTTCAATTGTCTTCGGAAACCAAAAACGTTTTGTTTAACAAATCCTTGCATTTACTAAACTCTAATAAAAAACAGGCTTTTCAAAATAAAAATTCAGAGAAAAGTTTAAATTTTAATTGTAACGACAGGTCAAATTATGTTGTTGTAATCGGAAACTCTTCTTGACTTGTTTTATTGATAAGGCTATAAAGTAGACTACTTACATAATTATAAAAGGACAAGCCCAATTTGTAATTGGGCCTGCAGCAGAACTAAGCTCCTGTAATGAGTTAGGTAATTCCTAACTAATTCAAATGAATTTTGTTCGTCGTACAGACGCACAACGCACGCGCGCACAGACCTTATGTACGTTTGTACCCACAAATAAAACATAGGCCTACTGATCTGTAAAGTCGTAAGCCATACTTTAACTTAATTGTCCAGATCTTTATGAAAAAGACTTTTGTTTCAACAAAATAAAATAAGTCTATTTTCAAAACGCATAAGGGTTAAAACAGTTTTACTCAAATACTGACTTGGTAACGTCAGTCGTTTTCCATCCTATCATGGATTCACTGTCATACTCATATCAACAATAGTAATTTACGTAAAATCTTCTAAAGTAGGGGCCTATGTGACATAGTAACTGGCTTCCAGCTTATTCGTCACTCTCGACTGACTTCGCGCAGTATTTTACGAGTTATTCGTTTAAAAATTCTCCTATTTAGGCCTATTGATGATAATTCTCCATTTATTGATGATAGTCTATAAAGTTACCTTTCTCCTTAACACATAAATAGACCTATGTGTTTTTCTTTTCATTTTAATTTTCCCCTCCAAATCTGTATAATTTGTAGGCCTATAATTTAGTCAACAATTTAAGCTTTTCTCCCAAAATAGGAAGAATCTGTCTTCCGCAGAACGTTTTTGTCTTAACTATGTTTTTAACGTGGGTACTCTGTAGTTTCTTGATCATGTCATTAGCCTAGTACATAATTACTGCTGTTTCATCTTTTCTGTTGAAACTAAAACTTGACGTAGAACTACATTTTTAGATTCGATTGTGTAGCCCTATAACCTTAAACGCTATTGCCACATTCTAATGGCTATCGATCAGCTGAGATACAGGTCTGTTAATGTGGCTTGAACCTTGACCTATCACTGTGGTGTAATCATTTTACTAAGGGACTAATTCCACTTTCATAAATGTTTCGTAATGTTTTTTATTTTAGTATTATTGAACGAGCAAATGGAGTTCTCGGTTTTAACTCGACCGTTTGGCATTTGTCTGTCTATCTATTTAGCTATAGGCTATGTTTAGGGTATGTCTTACGATAACTTTTGACCCTAACAACCGATTTTCATAAAAATTGGCAGGAGTGTCTATACTTTTACCCTACAGAATCTTATTTTTTTTAGGTCAATCCCCCACAAAAATAAAGGGACGGGAGGTAAAAGTGTGAGGGGCCACAGAAGTCCGTGTGGGGTAGGCCTATTAAATTAAAGGTAATTTTAACCACAGTTTGAATATAGTGTTGATTTTTTTAATTACAAATTTTTGAACCCGTGGGGCCAAAAAAGACAAAATTTGAAAAAAATTGTAAAAATGTAGCAAGGTTCAACAACACTTACTTTTTCATTTTTACAGAGAGCTTTCGGGGACTCGTTTGTAGAAGCTTTCATTTCTGTTGTTAACAATTAATCTACAATTGTACATTGTTAAAAATAATAAATTATTAGGCCTACGTATATCATGTAGGCTATAAGAATCCAACAGCGCCCAAAATTGCTGGCTTTTCTGGTCCTTATTATTTACTGTCTAAAATTTTAGAATTTGCAAATGCATTAATAAATTTGCAAACAAGATAGCAAGGAAAATACAGGTTAGAATTTTGAGTGTTTGAGCTCTCTGTGTTTCTGTTCTATTATGGACTAAAAGGAATTGTAAGGCGAATCCGAATGTTCAAATGTTTAGTGTTTATTGTATGATCGTGTGCTCTCCATTTGTCGTATTACTAAAGAAATAGTAGACTAATCGGAATCTTTGTAATTTTTCTCATAGAGAAATTACCTGAATCGAAATTTATGTAATAATAATAAATGCAGGCCTACATCGTTCAAAATAGTGAGCCAGTTCTGCAGCTCAGGAAGCATACCTAGCTACTACAGTAATTGTAAAATTATTTCGACCACTACATAGACTGCAACATTCACTCTGTCGCTATTAAATGGATAGGCCTACTGAAAAACGTTTACGCAAAACTGACCCTGGTATCTGATTAGGCTACACCAGCCGAGTTTATCTCGATAATCATAAGTGTATATACCTTCAGTAACATCAGATGCTGGCATTATCCTTATTAGGCTAACATAAGCCTATTTAAAACCAAACGTGTTAGTAACAGACCGTAATTATTTTGTTTTACACACAGATGAGAAGTTAAACGTACTTCATCGTCATCAGCAGTAATGGGCCTACACATAATCTCATCACTTTATTTATGCCTTGTGCGCATAACACTTGACTCGTTTCACACGCACAATAGCGTTCTCACCCGTATAACTGAATTAATAGGCTTCAATAAATCAGAATTAGTCCGTCAATTGGTCGAGATAAATGCGTTGGGCCACGGACAGTGTGTGTGTGTGTGTGTGTGTGTGTGTGTGTGTGTGCAGTGATTAACGCAGCTCATTGCTGTGACGAACTGCGGGAGAAACTGGAAACCAGTCTTGCACTCCGTGTAGGCCTATTGCTCAACAAGGACTGAGATGCTGGCATCACAGTAGGCCTATTCCTTTCTGGCGCCAGTTGCTTACTGAAATTACAAGTCATGTCTTTTTATACTCCGTTCTCCCGATCAAAGTGTACAAATATTAATTTTCACTTTTCAAGGATAAAATGGGTTTTCTAGGTAGGGAAGGCAATTCGTATCATAATAATTATTATTATAACGTCATAGAAAAATCTAAAAATTAAAAAGTTGAAGTTATAAGTGTGAACTGTTACAATACTTACGCGTATAGGTCGGTACACGGGTAGGACTACTGCTGCCAAAAATGTGAAACATCAGCACAGAATGAAGCCTGTCTGTTAGGCATAGACATGTGTGCCTTATGGAGTACGCCTACATACGAGACGGAAATATTGTGGAACACTGAATTCTATGTAGTAGAAAACTGTAGATCTACTTTCCACTGCATGAGTTGCTAACTGCGAATTGACTAGGCTTAATCATCTAAAGTAGTATAGGCCTAGTTCCCTTATAAATAAGCTAATAATAACAATTGTAGCCTATAGGTAGGTCTAAGTGTCTATCTTCTAATGCTTATACGTTCGACATAAACGTTTTAAATATCCGTTTTGTGCTCAGGGAACAAATTCCAAAGATAACAAGTAGACCCTACTGCAAGTATAAAATACTCGTATAGACCTATAAATTAGTAAACTCCCTGAGTTGCAGAACTAATTCACTAATTTGAACAAAATACATTTTAGATAAAATCAAGTCAATAAATTTTAGGTAATTTTTAAATCTGTGAGTAAAGTTGTTTAAATATAGGCCTAATATTATGATTCTTAGCATTAACCGAGAAACACTACAAGCAGACGACCATACATCGTTTTCATGAATTCATGTTTATTCTTTTAATATTTTTTACTTTTATGTCACTTTGTGTATATGTACAAAGGTTATAAACAATAGGCTATGCTAAGTATAAAAGTTATTAATTATATAAAACAAAAGTCTTATGGTATTGTAATGGACTACAGTCGCCTTATAGCCTAAATGACTTAAGTTTATAGCCTATATAGGCCTATAATAAATAATTTACTCCTTACAGAGACTTTAAATACTTTGTAAGGCTTATAAATCCTTATAGCCTTAAAGGTATACTTTAGCCTTTATACGTAGGCCTATTGACTTAAATTTCTCGAAAACGTTTGACTATTTTTTTTGACCCCTGGTGCTCTAAATTTTAAAAAAATTTCCAAAGTAAACATTCATGCGGTTTTGTGTTAAAATCTCCTTTAATAGGATAGCTGACATGGATTTTTACAATTTTTTAAGTTTAAATGTTGTAGATCCTGGTGTTCAAGAATGTCGTAATTTCAGGCGAACTGAGCAATACAAGCTATTGGATTTTGGTTAAAGTGCTCTTTAATTTGATAGGTAGGCCTATCCCATATTCGTGTTTACAATTTTTTAAATGTTAATCCTTTTTCTGGGCTTTGATGTTACAAAATTTCAAATTCCCCAAAATGAACACTATTTTCACATTTTGATAAAAATTCCCTTTAATTTGGAACCCCATTTTTGTAATTTTTTTTTTTCAAAAATTTGCCCTCTAACATTTTGTCTCTCACCCCCCTACTTTTGGGAAATTAATCTAGAAAACAAAAGGGGTATGTGGATTATAAGTGTGAGTGCGTGCGTGGATGCATGTTAAATTTCACAAAAATTGATAGCTGCGTTCTAAAGTTATCCTCAGGCATACATCAAACAGTTAGCAAACAGACAAGTGTCAAATGGACAAATGAGAACCCGCTTCGTACATTTAACCGCATTGTATAAATGATACTACATTAAAAGTTACTTTCATCTGTCTTTCTCCTGAACTCCGTGATTTGCACTTTAGGCCAAATGTTTAATGTTTAATGATGTGTCTTGTGTTTAATGATGTGTTTAAACAATTCCAGCCAAAGTCAAATAATCTGGTTCTTTCTTCTTCTTCTTCTTCTTCTTCTTCTTCTTCTTCTTCTTCTTCTTCTTCTTCTTCTTCTTCTTCTTCTTCTTCTTCTTCTTCTTCTTCTTCTTCTTCTTCTTCTTCTTCTTCTTTTTCCTGTTCTTCCTCCTCCTCCTCTTCCTCCTCCTCGTTTTCTTCTTCTTCTTCTTCTTTTTTTTCTTCTTCTTCTTCTTCTTCTTCTTTATCTGGCCCTCGTGCCTCTCAGCGGGCAGCCTCCGTTCATCATCTTCCTGTCCATGCACACAGCTTTCCTGTAAGCCCTTCCCACGGTCATGTCTCAATATCTCAATGTAGGCCTACGTTGCATATTCAAAATCTGTTTATTTTTCTTCTTGTCTAGTCTTTTATGCATTAAATCAATCCGTGTTCCCAGGCTCTCGTTTCGTCTCTGAACCAGCATTCAATTATGCGTGTGATTAGCCCAACGTTGGCGGACTTTCACCTCGGGACAACCAGGTCTCCTGTTTCCATCTCTGGAAAGTAGGATCTTTCTTGGTTGACGATCCATTGTGGTCTGTGGTCGCTACTAACTGAAACATCGTGTTGTTCTCAACCATCAGTCTACAAGCGCTTACTACAGATTTACCTGTACTCAAAGAAATAAAAATGAACACTCCCTAGCCCTTGAATACTCTAATAGCATCAGGGTCAGAAAGAACAAGAGTCAAGAGTCCAGAGAGACCAGTCAGGAAAGATGAAACAAAGGGATCTCACCCAAGACAAGTTGAAGCAAAGTGAGAATCCAGCTTGGACACATCGGGATTGCCAAACTCGTATACACAAGGAACAAAGAATTCTTACTTGCAACGAATAGCCTAATTAATAACATCAAGATCAAATATGTCAACAACAGAAATAATAGGCTTACACTTAGCAATACATTAGTTACTGATGTGTTGGAAGCATATAGGTTATCACACACACACACACACACCGTAGGCCTATAGGCATGTAGTACAATTATCTGTACGCGTAAATAATAAATAGTATACGCCTACGATCGCTCCATTTATATACAGGCCTACGTCGAATATCATCGTTTAAATTACTAAACGCCAGCATAGGTTTTAGCAACACGTTAATACATGCTGCCATTTACAGTCTAAAATTAATTAACTTAAGGAAAATAAAAGTTCGTAAGCCTACATAAACTGATTAAATTTGTATAATTTGTGCGTGCCAGATAGCTGACGACAGCGGTCTACACAAACGGATGCAGCCGACATAATTGCAGTCAACGAACACCAAAAAGCAGGGTTTATCCTGTGTTAAAGATTTCCCTTCAGTAGGTATACTCATCTGAACGCATATCCGAGAAGAACGGTAGACGGTAAAGTGCGAGAAAGAGACTCATGGTAAAGGTATAAAGAGCAGAGGAAGTGAGACAATTATAAAGCATTAAAATCGTACAAATTGATGGAGAGCTCCCACGCCGAGGCAGGGCTATGGCAAGCTGGGGAGTAATTGGCGAGTGGAGGTCACACAAAGCTGTCAACTGTCGCGACATTTTGACAGCCGCTAAATTGCTACAATCTCGTGCTGCCAAAAACATGACAACATTTACATGTTTACCAATGTAGTCGATTGAAATGCATACATTTACACGTGTTTGCTTGTTTCACAAACATTGTTTTACCCGACGAACCTCACAACACACACACACACACACACATATATAAACTGGTTTTAAATACCAGACATTGGAAAATAATTTTAAACTCGCTTTATTGTTATCTATAAACATACATTGCGAGTTTTAAGAAGCAGATACTGGCAGTCAGTAAACAAAAAATACCACGTCACAATTCAAACAAGAAACAACCAATTCACCAACTTATTTTTTATTCATTTCTCAACAATCAGAATAAAATGTATCCGATGGACAAGTGGAACGAAAAAATCAAGTTTGGATTTTTAATTTGTAATAGCGCGGAAAAGTTGCCTTTTGGTGTAAATAAGATAAAAAAAAGATATGAAAAATATTGGAGCACGTCTTGAGGTGCCGCAAGGACGATAAATTTTCATAAAATTGCAATTTTCGCTACATTTTAAAGTTTTTTTAAGAAGTTGTCAAACATTTTTTTTTAATTTCAAATACTGTCAGAAAAGCAGTTTTTATATAAAAAAAACATACAATTTTTTTTAACTTTTTGGATTATGTCTTGAGGTGCCGCAAGAGCGGTAAAGTTTTATAAAAACACACTTTTTGTAACTTTTTCAAAGAATTTTATGTGTCTCGATTATGCAATAAAAGTTTCAAATAGGCGTTTTAATATGAATAGAAAGATAAAAACAGTTTAACTATTGCATTGTTTTTTGATGGAAGAAGAGACAAAACAATTCTTCAAGAAAAGAAAGGAATTAAGTTGTACAAAAAAGTTATTTCAGAAGAGCACGTTTCACTAATAGAGGAACCAAACTCGAAGTTTTTAGGCCACGTAACACCTAAATCTGGCACTGGAAAGGCATAGCAGACAGTATACAGGAGTTTCTTGAAGATAGAGAACACAACGAACAACTTTTGAACTTTACTGCTATTGGGTGTGATGGAACCGTTGTAAACACTGGACATAATAATGGTGTGATTTCTTTGATGGAAAATGAAATAGGAAGACCTTTACAATGGTTAGTTTGTTTGTTCCATGGAAATGAGCTACCTTTGCGACATCTTTTTTGTCATTTAGATGGTAAAACGAAGGGACCCAATGAGTTTAAAGGCGAAATAGGTCAGCAGCTGGAAAACTGTGCTAATCTTCCTGTGGTTACTTTCTTGCCAATTGAAAATAACCTTCCTCTTTTGGAGAACATAAATGATTTAAGTACAGATCAGAAGTATTTATTGGATATGTGTATTGCTGTATCAAGTGGAAATTGCTCACTAGATTTATCTTTAAGAAACCCTGGAAAAATTGCTCACTCCAGGTGGCTTACATTAGCAAACCATATACTTAGATTGTATGTGGCAACTGAAAATCCAACTGAAAACCTTAAGACTCTGGCTGAGTACATTGTGAAAGTGTATGCACCTGTGTGGTTTAACATTAAGTTAAAACCTTCATGTACTTATGGTTCCAAACATCTGTTTAAGCTTATCTCATATTCACGCTATCTCTCTGATGATTTCAAGAACGTTCTAGACCCGGTTATTCAAAGAAATGGGTACTTTGCTGCTGCAGAAAATCTCCTTTTGTCCATGCTATGTGATCAGCGCAAAAATGTAAGAGAACTTGGTTTACGACGTGTTTTAAAAGCAAGAACAGAAAGTAGAGGCGGAGTCAGGAACTTTAAAGATCCAAAGATAAACTTTGACGCAAAGGATTACATCGACATGATCTCATGGGCTGAAAATGACGTAACTGAACCCCCCTTGGTAAAACATGTTTCCATTGACTCTCTCAAAGACTTTATACGGAAGACATCTGAAGCTCAACCAAATAGTAAAGTGGACCCGCTTATCGACTTTCCCCGGCTTCCTTGTCACACGCAAGCAGTGGAAAGAGCTGTGAAACTGGTGACCGAATCGGCTCAAAATGTCTGTGGTTCAATCACAAGAGAAGGATATATAAGAGCAAAAATTGACTCACGTGAGAACATGCCAAAATTTGATACAAAAAAACAGTTTAATGAAGTAGAAACAAACATTTTGCAGCTGTAACATTTGTAATTATTAAGGGTTTTTTAAATCATAAAAAATGAACTTTCAATGTCTTTAAAAGTGTATTATGATATTTTTTTACGTGTGCTCTAATAAAAAAAATATATAATTGATTTGACGAGCTTTTATTTCAACCTTATTTACTACTATTTGTAACAACCAAAATGTTCGCAAAAGTTTCAAAATTAGCAAAAATACAAACTTTTTGACATTAAAAAATATTTTTTTAATATTATTATATTTTGTAATTAATAATTTTTTCCAATTCTAATGCTTATATATGTATTTACAACTATCTTTTGTAACATTATATGTACGAGAAAACCATAAAAAATTATTTATCAAACTTTATAATTTTTCAATTTTTTTAATTTTCTTACAAATTTTAAGCTCTTTGCGGCACCTCAAGATGTTGTAGTATAGCAACCAAATTTTTTTTTCTTCTTTTTGAACCTAAAAGGCAACTTTTCCCCACTATTACAAAACTAAACAAAAAAAAAATTAAAAAAAGGCCATTTTCGTTCCACCCTAGGTGCAACCTTAAGAGCTACGATGCGTTATTAATCAGCTTCTTATGGTGGAGCTTGTTAGCATTCTATCAGGTCGGCTGGCCAGTAGGTTACCTCTTCTGTCTTCTTACAGTTCACCAAAGTTACAGTCGGAATCTTAAAATATAGGCCTACAATCCTGAATCACGGTAAAACCTATTTAAAATGTATTGTTATTGTTAGATAATACCTAAGAGTTACGGTTTTACATTTCTTTCCTGAAAACGTTTCTAAGAAATGTAAGAAACGAGTCTATTTAAATTTTAACTCTAAAATCGGACCAAAGAACGTCAAGACACTTTTGATACTTTTTACAGCACCTATTTTTTCTATGTATTGTGTTTGCGTGCTTTGAATTCTATTAGGTATTATTTGAAACTAGGTAACAAAAAGGAGCCAAAACATACGCCGTCTGTCTTCCACTTTGAACTTGTCTTAATTATTAAAAAATACACTTAGAAAAAATACACTTCTAAAGGTCAAACAATCTGCTCCAATTCCTTTAAGAGCCAAAACAAAATCGTGCAGAATTCAATCCTAAACCAACAGGAAAATTGCCTACTTGTACACCCACACGTTTGTGTGTGTGTGTGTGTGTGTGCGACGGTCGCGTGTTAATTCGTCTTGTGCTACCTCCCTCAACAATAATTGTGTTTTGTCCTATACTTTCTGACAGAGACAGACATGCATCAGAGACGTCTCTCTTTACTCGACGTTAACGTTGCAACTTTAAACACTTTAAAACGCTATAAAGTTAACACGCACTAAACTAATAATGCCTACATATCTTCAACGTTCTAAGCATTACTACTTACTCACACAGTGTTTAAGATTACTCAAAATACCTTTAAGAATATTTTAGAGTGGTATTCTGTCACTTTACTATAAAAATTTCTTTTTTAAACCAGTTTTGTTATGACCATAATTTTCTATCTTGATTACTCCAACTTCAGGGACACAGCTTAAGAAAAATTTTGAAATATAATTTTTCATTGGTGAATCCATGACTAGCAGATACAATGAGAGAGGACAAGGGAGAGGGGGGAGAATGTCCGTGCATGCGTGTGCCGTGTTATTATGACATTAGAGAGCGACAATACTTGTGTTTATTAGGTCTTGTTATGTTGATTGATGCGAGTCGGTTTGATAGGGTTTACCTTGCTCAGTTCAACCGGTTTGATGTAAGCCTGCATGTATCTACGTTCTTTACGACTGATAACTGATTATAGGCTACACGTCAAAGTTTTATTCTAATTCAACTTCCACAACTGTTGGCATATTCGCGAACAGGCACGATGTTAAAATTACCGTTTTTACCAAATTAAAATAACGGCGTCCGAAATAGGAGAGACCATAGCCATATAGTAGGCTGACGTAACATACTAAAGGAATACAATGACAACGAGATTAATGGTAAAGACTAACAGAAATATGTATAGTATACAGAGTGATCCTCGCGTGTATGGAATCGGAAATGGCGTGTTATACTTAACACGTGTCTACTATGGCAGCGACACAAGTAGAACCCGATTTCTCTAATTACGTATTCTATAAAAAAAAAACTTTAAAAAGGGATAATTACAGATCTCAGATGGTTTCCAAACTTTGCTTCTGTGCGGTAGACCAGTAAGTCACGAAAGCTTATTACGTCGATTGCTATGAACCTATGTTTGGTTGAAAGTAAAGTAACAACAGTGTTTTTCAGCCGAATCTTTGTTACTGTAATACTAAAATTGTTTCAATTGAAGTAAACATCCTGTGTGCGTGAAAACACGGTTCCTTTAACATAGGCTATCTCGTATTTGAAAACCTGGAAATTTTCCTGACCAATGAATAACTTTTAACCTTTGCTCGTACAGTTAATTTGATATTTTCTGTTATTTAAAATAAATGTTATCCAATACGTCTCTAAACCTTGCATTGTAAAGATTGTAAAGTAAATAAATGGTGTCTTAATTAGTAGTTTAGGTGATCTTGGAATTATACTTTTTACTCCTATCATTTGATTTCGTTAATTGCTGTAATTCACATCTAGCAGAAAAATATCAGCTCTGCGCCAATCCGCCATTAAGTCTTAAGCTACCTGTCCTGAATCATAGTGTTTTAATTAAATTCAAAATCTAGTATGTCAGACAAAACGCTGGTCTGATAAATCTAGTTTTTTCCAGGAAAAGTCGTGTACTTTCACTGGAAGCTAATAACTGGAAATTACGTCTGCTGCACTTAGGCAAAGTAGGCTTAATTCATTTAAGAAATATTCAACTTTGCTAGTCTCGCTGCAGTAAATTTTGTCCGGTGGTTTACACCAGACGAATAATTATTATTAAAAATTATTTGCAAATAAATATGCAAACTGGATACACAGATTTACTGTATTTTTTCTAAAATACGCTAATGTTCCTATTTTGTGTAATTACAATAAGATAACAGATCCACATAAAATTCGTGTTTACTTTAAAAAATGAAACAAAATAACAAGTAATAAATAGTTAGAACAACATAGGCCAATATGTATTATTTTGCACTATTTTTAAAATTTGTGTTAATTAATTTTTGAATATCCCAATAGGCTGCTTAAACTTCAACTTCATTTTATTATTTTTCATAGGCCTATAAGTTTATAATGTCACCTTAATATGCTGTAAATCTGGGATTAAAGATTTGACGGAAAACGTAATGCTTTAATTACATTTTTGTTGAATTTTCATGAACGGTATTAAACATTTTATTATTATGAACGTATTATTTCAAAACATTCTATTTTGAACAGAAAGCGGATGATTTCTCTGTTGTGTAAGTTATGGTAACCTGGTTCTACAAATAACAGCGCAATGTCAGAATATTGTAAATACGGCAAACAACCGAAGGTGATATTTGAAGGTGATATGAAAATAACAGCAGTGGACAGTTTGCTTAACTTGAGGTCTCAGCTGTCAAGTTCCCGCAAAGTCAACACTCCAACACCTGAAATTATCATCACACCAAGTAATGACAGTGCTGCCAACTTCGTGACTAATTTATTGTGAAAGTCTCAATTAACACGCAACACTTTACCTAAGTATTGCCACCGTTGTGTAACATGTGCTTTCCTAACAACAACGACATAATTTTTTATAACAGTTTGGTATACAAATGTATGCTTTATTTTTCTTTAATTGAATTAATTATTTAAATCGTCCAAGTATCTTACTTAGCATAACCTGTACATACCTTATTATGAAAGTAATACCTTTCGTATCACTAACTTACCATGGAGTTTGTCCTCCATAGTCTAATGGCCAGTGTCCTGGCCTTCAATGTGAAGCGTTCAGTGTTCGAGTCCCGCGGATGACTGTCACGCTAGAATTTACGGTTACAGTTACAGTAAATTTAACGTATATTTATTTACAGTATATTTATTTTTAAATATCCAGTTTCTGTATGAAACGTCTATCAAATAATACGAAAAAATATAGACCTATAGGCATTGTGAACAAAGTCGATTTTATCATAAGCAACAACACGATATCAGAAGCGTTTGCAACAAAGGATCGAGATAATTAAAAAATGTTATCAGAAAGCAAGAAACTAAACGTAGGACGCCGAAACCTAGACAAGAGTAAGGGACCGTAGACGATGTTGCTCTTGTAGCTAGATATCAAACAGAAATACAAAAACCTAGAAGTGCGAATATGGTACCCTACTGGAAGAGAAAGGAATGAAAATAATCAAAACTGAAACCATAACCAAAATGAAGACTACACAAAGAAAGGAAAGACCTGAATACAGAAATTGAACGAAAAAGGATAGACCAAGTAGGCCTAAGAACGTTCCAATACCTAAGAATTACAATCGATGTCAACGTAAGGCAAGAACCAGAAATCTGCGGAAGGGTAGATATAACGTGAACACTGAAACGATTCACGAATAACAATTGTATAAGTAAAAAAGGAATTACACAGACAATAAATTAAGGCATTCTGTAGATGTATTTTAATATTTGATTACGCGTGCTTGGTGTCGAGTAAAAACTAGTAAAACAAAATAAAAGCTGTTGAGATGCAATAACCTACCTGAGCAGAATTGGAGGAATTACACGGAAAACAGAATGAGAAAGGTGTTAATTAAAAGAGACTTAGATACAATTTAACTTAAATTTATAGAAGAAAGAAAATTAATTGGGCGGACATTTATAACGAATGAAGGGCAAAGGGAATTAGACAAATATGGAGAAACAATTGAGGAAAATAAGAAAATTATAGGCTCTTGTATTGATCCACAGAAGTTATTCCGCTTTTCTTCTTCTGCTTCACCTTCTCCATTCACTACTCTCTTAGGCACTGGTAATTCCTCTGGAACCTTTAAACTCTCACTTTTCTCCAAATAAGAATAACGCCTAACTACAGGCTTCCTGCTTGCCGCTGTTTGTTCCCTAACATAATTTCTTCTTCCCCTGTTAATTTCACCCTTATTTGTTTTCTGTGCTGTAGCTGTTGTTACCGTCTTCACACTTGCCACCCCCTTGTAGCCTCCACTACTTCCGGAATATTCCGTTTTTCTGACTGTCTCTTGTGTTCTCCTCCAACCACCATGTTTGTCCCTTTTAGATCTTCCTGACAAACCACTGGAGTATTGGACATCTGTAGCATCTCTTCCCCGGGACTCATCATTCTCCTGGACTCTCCTGGCATGTGCACACCACCGGTCCAGGTCCGCAAAACAACGTGGAGGATCTGCGAAAACTAGCCGGGATCTCTCTTCGGGATTCAGTCCCTCTCGTATTACTTGTATTACTTCTGTCTCGGGCAACCCCAACCTTAACACCCGGGCAGCTTTCAGTATATCGTACACGAAGGCCCCTAACGCCTCTCCGTTGGCCTGTAGGCGATAGAATTTTTCAAACTTAAGCTGGGCACGTCGTCGAATGGGTAGGAAGAAGTTCAACACCTCCCCATGGAAAGCATCAACACTGTCACCCCGACGCAGAGTGTTGGTGACCAGCTCAGCCAACGTACCCCGGCAATACGGGTATATAAGGGACAAGACCTCCCCATCGGTCACCCCCGGGAAATCTGCCAACTGCAGGACAAGGTCTAAGAAAACCAGCAACTGCTCCTCATCTATTCCATCTAACACTGAAAGTTTCTGGAGAACTCCTGAAAGAGGGTGGGGCTATTTCTGATAGCATACCGCCGCCAGAATTGCACAATTCAAAACAAACAATAAGAAAACAAATCCCCACTAAACACCTAACACAAACATGACCTACAAAAACATATTCACAAGAATCAGAAAAAACCCAAGTACTGTCCTTCCTTTGAGCGACCCCCCGGGTTCTCTAGCGCTGCGGAGACCTGGCCTACTTCGGAACCATCTACTAACACCACAGAAGGAGACAAGCAACAACCAACAATACTGAACATACATAACATCGAACATCAATCCGACACACACGTCTCACCAACACATAACTCACAGACACAAACTAGTAGTCAGTATTCCTAATTCGGGAATTTAGTCGGTGACGGTACCGACTTCCGATCGGGCCATACCACATCCCGCTAATGTCACACGCTATCCTCTGACCTCGAATCAGCCACATACTATCACCCAGGCAACGCTTGAGACCCCCCGGCAGTTCAACCTCTCAAATTTTTCAAAACACAAATACCCGCCCCATGGTGCGACCAGACTCACAAGTTATACGACCTAAACTAGCCTACACGGGTATATACCAAAAAAAAACAATGTCATAACAATAGCATAGTATTTCCGAGTTTGCAAGCCCCGTCACACCCAAGGACCCAAGGGTTCAACCCTAGAATGAACAACGCTCTGCTACCATTTGTAACCCCTCTTTCCTTTTTGCTGTATATATAAAAAAAACTTTTTATTTTGTATTTATATTTTTTTTTTTTTGAAAGAGAAGCCACAAGTTATTTAGAACTAGGCCGGAGCCTAGAGAAGCCAAAAATGCGCTGGGTCCAGTATGCCGGGACTTGCAATGAAACTCGGCTGTAATTTAACAATAACAACTTTTATTTTGCCCCCATAATTCGTTACATATATGATTCCTGCAAATCACATAATTATCACATGGCCAGGGCAATAGCCCACAAAATACATAATAAATAATTAACTCCTATATCCTTAATCTTAGCAAAGACAATATCGATCTATCCCTATAAACATATATATACATATATCAGGCAACATTTTGTAATTATATAATTCCGCCCCCCCTTTTTGTTACTAACACTTAACATTGACAACACGTACAGAAACATAAAGACACATACACTCATAATTATATACACATACTACAGACACCTAGTACCCTTGGAATACCCATGCTCAACAGGCAGTGTTTCTACAAAGCCCCAAGACCGGCAATCATAAATGTTCGACTTTCAGTCACCATGATTCATTAACTCCCATTAATTTAAATAATTAAGAAAAACCCCCGAAAGGATGATAATCACTCACAAAGCATAAAGAGAGACCGGACTGCCCATATGTATAGATAGCATCTGATAATTGACCCATTATGAGCATATGAAACTCTTTAAGTTCCTTAGACACCATATAAAATGGAAAACCCTCATCACCTAATTTCAAGCAATTGTTATGAGTTTATAAAATGCTAATTTTGTTTTACAAATCCAGATGGATACATGAATCAGTATATGCTTTTACAAGGTCAAAAATTAATCAGTATATGCTTTTACAAGATCAAAAATTAATCAGTATATGCCCACAAAATATGAAAGTTCTTTTCTGTTAAAGCCGGACGGCTGTGTATAAATGAGTTTATAATAACTGACTGTTGTATCCTAGCAGATGTGGGAGCGCGCCAGCATGCCCTCGACCCTATGTGACAGGAATCAAACGTGCCTTAAACTGAATGAACATGTGCCTTACAAAAACTATGTCCCCTTTTACCCCCCAGAAAACAGCCTGAAAACGAAACCCCCCCAGCCCTTGCATGTTAAACCAAAATGAAATTAAAATATAAACCCCGTTCTGAACCAGCCGGAACAGAACGCCTAACATGTGACTTAAATCTTTGTAGTGAACAGTGTAATGACTATTGGCTATATATATCAAAATATTTAAGTGTAAAAAGATCTCTAGCACGCTCCCCCATTGCAGCACACATTACAAACATAGTACTTAGTTTTATGAAGTTAAATTATTAAAGTCACATGATGTTCAGAATGAATGTTCAGCTGACACACCCCAGAGCAGACTGTCTAGCCGCGTGGGCACATGGTTACAAAAGAAATTTAAATTGTACATCAGGAGCACTGCAGGCCCGGCCAACGAAAAATAAAAGAGTTCATATCACCTTAATTATGAGCATGTGATGCATCTTAAGTTTGTTCACCAGACTCCCTCTTCCGAACAGGTGTGTGTGTGATGGCTCATGGCTGATGAAGGTGTAGTTATATCAGCATCGACCAGCATCTCCGGCTTAGACGAGAACCCTGGGAATTCACAAAAATTAGAAATGCTGTTCATAAAAAATGTCCACCCAAGTTCCAGGTAAATAACCTCAGAACGGGCCTTTCAACCAACTCAAGATAAATGCACAAGGTTTCGGTTATTTTTTTTTGAAAATTGCCTGAAGAGTAATAAAGTCTACCAGGGGATGATGAACTCACTAAATAAAAAGGATATTATCAAAAGGTGTAGAGTAAAAGTCACTTGCACTAGCTCTTAACAAGCGCCGACAGAATCTAACAGGTTAGCCGCGCCACGTGGCCCACAATTATCTTAATTTGTTAGAAAATGACCACATTCAAGGCACTCACAGTTGCACACAAATAAAATATTAATAGTGTTTCATCTAAGGGTGGTCTCACAATTTATCTTTACTACCATAATTAATTAAAAAGGACACGCGTGCAGTCTGTTACATGCACGAGCCTATCTTGCCCAATTCAACTCCATGCATACGCACTGACTTTAGCTTATAATTTACATAACGCTCTATGAAACAATTACAGTAACTCTTGTATTATAATAATTGAGAAAAGAACATGAGCTGTCTATACTGAACATTAAATAAATCTTTTAATACACACACTGCCAGGTCGCACCAAATACATTCGTCTTTCTCATACGGCTGCATACATTTCGTTAATTAAATTTAATTATTTTTGACGCATACAATAAGATGCTATGATCACTTACCGGGAAGTCTCGTAAATTTAGCCTGCCATTAGTGCAGAAGAAACAACTACGTAGTACTGTCTGTTCGGATCCAGGAGTCTGTTGCTTCTATGCGTGCCGGTATCGAACTGAATTAAGCAGTAACGATGCAATAAACAGCCAAACTGGCCCATAGAGTGCGCGCGCCGTTTTAACGGTGCTGTCCAAATATCGTCGCTCTAACTGACATTTGTGTTCGCGTTATATTAAATTCAATTTTATAAAACCTTCGACCGCCGGGTTAGGCAAACACCGGCACAGTACACAGGTTGGTATAAAATATCATTTATAGAGCACAATTACTTCCAACTGGTCAAATGTTATAAAAATCATAAGACTTTTCCAAACATAGGTACTTTCAAAGTCTTCATAAGTAAGAAACAAAATTAAGAAATGACACAATAATGTTTTCTACCATGTTCGCATTTAAAAGTTAAGCTACAGCTCAGTCAATAACGTCGGTGTTTAAATTTGAAATTCAATTTATGTGTGAGGCTTGATACTGGAATGGCGCTTCGCTGTTTACCTAAAGGAGCCGACTAGCCTATGGAAATGTGCTCCCGGGATAACATCCTGAGGAAGCTGGGCGCTGGCTATACTACCTACCTCACATTACAAACGGCTTACTTAGGCCCTATCCTACTCCTCATAAACAATTTCGGCAGTACAGAAAGGAAGACAATATTATTAATTAAATTTATATTTTGTTCAGATGCGTAGACTAGCGTGTAGGCCTAACATAAAATAATTAGGCCTACTGTTAATCACATTCCATAAATGTAGGCCTACAAGGCACATATTGTAAGGCATTCAGTGTTACACTACTAGGCCTATAGCCTAATGCCTATTCATAGTATAGGTCTTAACGTTTTCTTTGTAAAGGTATGTGAATTCACTTAGTGAGTGGCTCTTTAAAAATAAAACTTAGACCTATGTAACATGTCTTGCATTCTGTAAGGTTATTGGGTCTACACTGAACACGACTGCAGCACGATTGCACTACAACGTAAGTAGTAAATGCATTATGATGTGCTACGAATAGTAACCAAAAAATTAGTAGGCTAACTAATGCGCAATTCTTTACGACGAACCTACGTTTTCTTTTGAATGGATATTATTAATGTGATACCTTATTTTGTAAGACATTAAGGCATGGAACAAAGCTTCACTTACGCATTCGTAGATCGTAAGTTTTCGTTTCAGCCCAACTCTCCGTTGCTGTAGCATGTAGTTTTAAATTTTTCCCCAGTTCCAAATAAGTGACTTCATTATGTAAGACACTCTTAAACACACACCAAAAATTATGCGATCGTTTTCAGTTGGGGTTTTCTTTGTTCTTATTAGTAGCAAAAAAAGTCATTCCTTTTTGACATTAAAATTTGGCATTGCATGTAAGTTGCTACAGCGATCTATGTTAATTTGCTTCTATTCGTAAAATCTAAATCAAATAGGTTTATAAACAGTTACAACAGTTGTGGACTTGGACATAGTTTCGGTCGCTAACGTGTGCGACTGTCTATTCCAAGCATTCACAAGGCGGTTACAGATGTTACTTCCAAACGTTGACTAGTAGTTCATTACTATCTAGCGTGCAAGTGAGCCTAAGTACTTATAATAGTGAATTTGATGTTAATTTGACTCTAATATTCTTTAAAGATAATTTAAACGTGAAGAGAGGAAATTGAAAAATCATGTTTAATTTTCTGCTTATTAGAATAATATTTTTTTCTTTGTAATTCATAAAACCTTGAATAATCTTCGTCATAACTAAATTGGTCATTAAGTCGAAATATGGCGGGAGAAATTTTAATAAAAACATGTAATGACCCTCACACACATTTATAAATTTATATCCACTTAACAATTTTTTATCAGCAATACATTAAAAGTGCATTTACAACTACATAACTGAAAAAAAACTATAGGCTACTCTTATTATTTTGTCCTCTGATGTGTTCCGTGTATTGTTATATCTATTTAACAGTCCAGGTGCAAAAGTTTGAAATTATATATTTCAAACTGTTTATTAACTTATTTAAACCATTCCCTATATCATAATTTTACCTTTTTTTAGCTATGCAGTTGTGTTCGCTAATATAGTAGTAGCTCTATTTTAAATATACAAACAGATGTAATAGCATTAGGGTATATGTTTAGAAAAATCAATTCAGTCAATAAATAACTTTAACAATGTTTCAATAATGCGTAGGTATTTTAAATGTATTGTTACCGTTATTGTTATTTTTATGTAGGCCTATTGTTACTTTAATGGGACTGATTTCAGGGTGTTACCACGCGTTTTTCAGCCACTTTGAAGATAGTAATGTTGATTAGTCTTATCTTGTTTCTTCTTTGTTATGAAGCCGATCCGACCTCGGAAACCCCCCCTAACCAAATTCTAGATACGCCACAGCGCGGACCCTCCTTAATTCCAAAAAAAATAACAGTAATTATAATTCTAATTTTAATTAAATGTAATAATATCAAAAACTCTTAATTTAATTTAAAATAATTTTAATGAGTTTACCGCGAACATGTAGCTGCGTTTAAAAAAGAAGGTCTGCACTATTGGGTTTAATATCCAATGATTTCATTATTAGGCTAAGGCACTCTCAACTTCGAGTTTAATTCAGACTTTGATTTCAAATATACGTAACCTGCGAAACAGTAGTTTCACTTAAATAAATAGTGGAACATCACGAACTATCTTGAGGGTGGCGGTGGGGGGGGGAGTTCAGGACAGTCATTACATACAACCAAAACGCAGCTAAATGTAATTTTGAAAACTGTAATTTTAATAAACTTTCAGTTACAATTTCGTGGAAAACCAGGCGTCTGTAATATTTTCAGTTTGTTATCGCGGTTATAAGAACCACTCAATTCGGGTGGCCAACAGACATTCTTCACGATGTGACTTAAAGTCACTGTTATACGTATTAGTTAAATTACTTTTTCACTTTTTCAGTTAGAATTAGGTTGAATTAAACAATACTCGAATCTCGTATTATTGGCTTTAAATTCTCAATAAATCAGAATTTTTCATACGGTACATTCTACTTTTTAAAAACGTCCGTGGACTCCTCTTTGGTAATCACCTCTGTAAGGAGGCCTAAAGAGTGACTTGGCAGGACAATGTGAAGGGCTCTCTGCAGGGCATGGGAGTGCAGTGGAATGAAGCCAAGGCCCTGGCCATGCAGAGACCACGGTGACGAGACTTTTGCTCAACTTCTACATCTACAGAAGAGGATTGGAAGAAGAAGAAGAAGAAGAAGAAGAAGAAGAAGAAGAAGAAGAAGAAGAAGAAGAAGAAGAAGAAGAAGAAGAAGAAGAAGAAGAAGAAGAAGAAGAAGAAGAAGAAGAAGAAGAAGAAGAAGAAGACGAAGAAGAAGTCCTAATTGTCTAACGTGGGGCCTAAGACTGTAATTAAAAAAAATTGCTCATTACCTTAAGTTAAGTTTATGTCTGGTGTTTCAATATTATTATGTGCAAACTAGGCCCATTGTTATTGCTGTTGGTGTTGTTGGTGGAGTAGTTGCTGCTGTTGTTATTACTTTTCAAACCGTCACACAATTATTTATGTTACAGTATCATAATTAATTTAATTATGTTAATCATCACAATAATAATTTGAATTTATCTTTATAAAATATTTGTAGGCTATCTGTATTTATCACAGTAATAAAATTAAGTAAACGTGGGCTATTATTCTACTGTTAAAATACACAACAGTAATAGCCTAGTAAGAATTCTGTATAGGGTAAAGTTATGTGGTTTACGTAGTCTAATCGAAATACAATAATGAAAAACTACGCCTGTACAAACGAATCCCTTTTTATTATGCCGGCCATAAAAGAGTTTAAAAATCATAAACATAAAATTGTGATAAATGTGTATTAGGTTCTTAATAATATCTTAATTTATAATTGTAAATAAAACCGGAAATAAGAAGCAAAAGGGAGCTAGTAGTGTTTTTCCCGAAGTAAGTTAAATTTACACAAATTTCCGGCATTGTAACTAAGAAGACGTGATGTTACGGAGTGTATACTGGGCGAAAGAAAACTGATTTCCACGCTTGTGGACTTAGCCTCGAGACGGAATAAATTTTGGTAAATGGCGATTTAGCGACGCTTCGTGCATGACAATTGAACGCCATACCCAGTGTGACCTCTCACACACTCTCCCACCAGCAGAGAGGGGCGGCATTGACCTAACGTAATTCTACCAGTCTAGTCACTTCCGTTCCTCGAAAGGGTAAACCATTTTGGCAACAGGAAAGCTAATATGTGACTAAAAAAAAAATATTGAAATAATACATTCTAATCGGTTTTTAAATCAGACTTTTTATTTGCTTGCCGAACAAGCAACAAGGAGCCTCTTCATCCTAAGAATCAGTGGCTGGTGGTCGACCCGATACCATTACAAAAACTAGAGAACCAATGGTAATTTTTACAAAACGGAAGACGGACTCGTAAACTAAGTAAATCTATGCAATATTCGTGCATGACAATTGAACTCGACAGATTAGAAAATAAATGACAAAATTTAACTGAGATGCAATTGACAGATCTGCATACGCCTAACCTATTTCCTAGTAGTTTTGTGGCTTTGTATTAGTACCATCTGTAGTTTTTTAGCCGGCTAAATATTGTCAAAATTCATATTAAATAAACACAAATATTATATAGACTAAGCGTATCAGCTGCTGTGCTACCAGTAACAGTGGTAGGTAAGAGTACAATGAATGATTACGCAATCGTCAGGCTGTGTGTAATTAATCGCCGAAGTGTAAATAAACCAGGTCAGGGAAAGTCGGACAATTCGGTCTAGACGGTCGACACTGAAGGTCTTTCCATTACGACCACCACACACACTCAGCTCTTAAAAACACGCTTTTGGAAACTGTTACTTTTATTAATTAGTTAATTACATGATTCGGTGACGTTCGTTCAGTCCTACGTCTGCAAGTGTTAACGATCGTGTACAGTGATTCCGACCGAATCACTAGGTTTGTTTACTTAAGAAAAAGCTGTTGGCTTTGATGTAAGACGTAGGTATGACATGAGTGCTAACACACACCAATTGTACGTGGCTTTGATGTAAGACGTAGGTATAACATGAGTGCTAACACACACCAATTGTACGTGGCTTTGATGTAAGACGTAGGTATGACATGAGTGCTAACACACACCAATTGTACGTGCTGCTAATTGACAGTTGTAAACCGCTTACACCTGTCCGCTCGTGTCCTGGGTGTGAACAGGAAACGAGTCTACTCGACTATAGGTCTGCTTATACAATTTAGAATTAATTTTAAAAACAATGATAATTTTCAATAATATTGTTTAAGATTTTGTGTCATAATACATGTAAGCATTATATACTTACAAGTAAGTATGCAGTGAAAAGTTCTGGGGAGGGGGTCCAAACCCTCGCAAAATTTTTCAGTCAGCTAAAAAAATCATAGTATGTCATTTTATTGTCCTTTAAGGTAGGACAAAATATTATTTATAAAATGCAATAATAAATTAATTCTGTATATCTACAGAAAAGTTGTTAGGGGCTGGATGAGCACAATATTTGTCTCTTCCATTTTTCACTGACCCCTTCCCGAAACGAAATTCTGACTACGCCCATACCTACGTGTATTATGTCAAAATAACTTCAGGTATAACTTTACTTAGTTTTTAAAATTGATTCTAAAATGTAGGCCTATAATGGTACTCTAGTAGAATATTCATTTTAAGAGGTTTCTGTTTATTAAGCCTATGTCATGTGCACAAAATCGCAAGACACGCTTATACAGACTATTTCCAAAAGCTTTTTTGTTTCTACAGATGTCATCATTTTTTAATGAACGTACACAACATAAGCTTCAGTCGGTTAAAATACCAGTTCAAGCGTTCTTAGTTTTGAATGAAACTTGTTACAGGCCTATCTACAAATAAGTTGTAAATTTTAACTAATATGCCTATTGACTACAGTAAACCTTACAAGCCGTAAGTACGCCTACCCTTATTTGAATCATTAACAACTTTTTTTGATACGAACTAAATATTGTGCATTTTATAACACAGTAATTTTTTAAAAAGTTTATCAGAAAATGCTGAAGACGTCGTACAAATATCTGCACCTTGAATCGGATTTACAATTCCTGTGACGTCAGGTTACGGCAGCAACATTATTGAAGAAAGGAAACCATAGCGGACAGAGAAGTGAATCAAATTTGGCGGATTTCAAATAGGCTCACTTATTGTAGCCCATAGGCTAATTTAACAGGGTGGTACGCGAAGGACAACAAAACAAACAACCCATTTTCCTTCGATAAGGAAAGTAAGCTATATCTAATACGGACTGTAAGAAACAGTAAGAAAGAAGACCTGAGGGAATGGACAAAAATATGCCAATAAGTAGGCTATACAGCCAGGCCTATAATAGATAATACTTAATCAATTAATAATAATTATGAATGTAAACTATTTGAAACAGAAGAAATTATTAAAATAAATGGAACCACTTTGTCTTCAAGTAAACTAGTTATGGATTCTTGAAGACTGTAGGCTACTTATTAAATTTCCGGAAACCTACTAACATTCATTATTCTTTTATGTAACTTGAAATATATTTTACCGATTTCAGAGTGTTAAGAAAATATATTCTTACTCCCCACGCTCTTATCTACGATATTTTACCTGGCCTGCCCGACAAACTGAGCAGCTCTATTATTTATGATTGTTAAAAATGACAGCAAAGATGCTCCTACTCCATTATTCATAGATCATAACAAGATAATCGATAACAATATAGCACGTGTATTGCACGGTCTTCCAAAAGAAGAGTTCCGGAATTGTTCATGGTACCGCGGTAGTGTGCGGGTTTCAGATTCAAAACGGATATAACGGCGCGCACAGCACGATGCCTTAAACGGAGAAAAGTGTCGGGCCATAACCACATGGATGCGCCACAAAAATCAGACGTATTGGTTCGAATGAAACGTGAAGGCTCAGCATAACGACAGCGATTGAGGAACATGTTCTAGCGACGACAAAGGGCCTGACGCTCTGACCACATTCGACGGTACTCAACGCCTAACACGCCTCTAGAGAAGCCATCAGTAGGCCTACAGGTAACGCTAATCGTGATCGGATTGTTATCACTGTAAGTCAGTTGAAGGTAAACATTTGGTTAGCAGCTTTTGGAAGGCGAAACACTGTTTTTATTAACCGTATGACGGTGTTCCTTAACACAATAAAGAAGCATAACGTTAATACATTATAATGTAAAATTAATTTAGATGATTTTTTTTCTTCCCTAGAGTCGGTTTAGGCGTTGAGTCTCCATGTTACTTTTGTAGACTTGCAGTCTTTCTGTTTTAATTCATTAAATTAATTATTTCAATAAAATCCTCAATTTTTTTGCGTTACTTTGTTTTTTTTAATTAGGCCTACCATTTGTTATAACTTTTAAATATTTCAACGTTTCTAAAATATTTGTTCGTATTAGAAAAGATCAATATATTAATTTTATTGTTTTGATATAGTGATTTTATTAGTTTAATGTATTTAAATTAGAGTCAGTCAAATTATTGTTTACTACGCGTGCGACAAGAGATGATTTACAAATATAGCCTACGGCTTTATAAAAATATTTCTTATGTTGTGTTTCTATGTAATAAGTGAAAACGTCGTTCCCACTACATAGTCTATATTAATTACAAATAAAACACTCAATCTTGTTGATCTAAGTCTGTTTTGTTGTATCAGTTCTCTACATTCCTTTAACTTTATTGATTTCACATTACATTACTCGTTAAGGCCTGTTCTTTATATTGCCATAGTTGAAGAGATTGATTATTGATAAATTAGATTAAAATGTATTACATTTTTACGGTATATTAATTTCATGATTCATATATTATGGCATATTTATTTTATTTAATAAATACAAACATACAGCACTTAGCGTGCGAGTACGCCAGTAGGCCTGAGTATGAACAGTCCTATTACGCTGTACTTTGTTCGCAGAATTAATAATAAAAAAGTATTAATTTTCAAATGTCAACTAACCTTACGCATAGGCCTATTTCAAGAAATTACGTTGTCTGTATCCTTTACACGTTCTCGAGTTTTATTTCAAAAAAAAAACTGCAACAGTTTGAAAACATAACAGACAGTAAAACAATATAGCCTAACAACAGTAAAATAGGCTATAGGCCTATAAGTTTACAACTGTTCTTTACTTTTTAGAAAACTTGTTGCTTGCAACTATATAACATATAGACCTATAAGCATATTTCGTATTTTTTTAAAACTAAATTCTGTACAAAAATCAAAATACATTAAAATATATATGACCTGTATCGCGAGTTTCTAGAAGTTTCTTGTGCTGTTTTCCATAACGTGTAAATAAAAATGATAAGTTTCTCGCGACCGACTGCTTATTTAGGCGGGTGTTCACTACCACGTAGAAAACAAAATAAACGCTTTCGTTTGCCAGGTATGTTTGTGAACCGGTTGTATGTGTTCACTTTATGCTTTGGGAAAGTATAAAGTGAAAAACTGTTATAGCATTTCACACGTGGACTCAAAACGATAGGCCTATCTCATCTTACTAACAGTGCTAGCCGATTGGTGCACAGAGTCGGTGTCAGTAAGTACCGCGCAATTAAGAACGCAGTATTAGATCAAATGATTCCGAATGTTATCCTTTTGGCCGAGGCAGAATTAATACATTATGTGTGTGTGCGCGCGCGCGCGTGTGCGTGTAAGAGAAAGAGAGAGATCTCACAGACATCTCAAGTAGGCAATGAAATTGTACTTAAATTTCCAACTTATTTAATTACTTCTTTTACATAATGCATTATAAAGATTGTTATCAGCGTAAAAACAGATTCGTGTATGCGTGAATATAGGGATATGTGCAGAGAGAAAGACAAACAGCATAGGAAGCTGCAAATGATATAAAGTTCACATGCTTAATTGAGATCCTTTGTTTATTCTTAAAGTTTATTGTGTTTTTCTTAATTATCTAACTTCATAAAAATTACAGCTTTAAATATGATTAAAACACATCACGTCAGCAATTCAGCTATCTGCCCACAGTTCCTCATTCACAAAGAGGGTTTTACGTTATTGTTACAAAATTTTGTTTCAACACAAAAGATTGTACTCACAACGGACAAAATTTTATTGCCGTCGTATTCAGGAAACACGACGATTATGTAAATGCGACCTATAAATGGAGAAATTAACAGCAAATTATGGAAGGCAAAACGTGTCCGGTGGCGCGATTGTTTGCTTCGTGTCGCTGCCACTACACTATTACTAAGATACATATCTTGTTTTGCTGTGTATCTAAGAGAAAGATCAGAATCGTTAGAAGCGGTGAGTCAGCATCACAACACACCGATAGTTACGGTGGCGCCACCCTGCGATCATCTCCCACCTCCTCCCTCCTGTTTACTGCCATTAGAAACAATAGTGGAAAGTAAAAAGTACTTGTCTCAATATCCGGTGGGCGCCTGTCAGTCCCACCGGCCGACCATTTAATTGTAAATTAACCTCCACGTTTGGTTAGGCTGCTGCACTTGACATCATCAAGTATAGGCTACAACTGCGGTCCACCAGGTACACGGCCCCATCTTTGTACCGCCGTCCGTCGTCGCTGACTCGCTAAAACAACACACTCCACACAGTGTTGTAAACCGCGTTCCACTTATAACGTTGGTGCGATTTTTATACAGCCAAACCAACACACGCAACTTAACATACCTATCTAATCTATATATATATAAAACTCAGAGTCTGAGGATGTATGGGTACTGAATACAAATCCACACCGTTACACCGACGACCACCAAATTTTGTACAGGTAACCTTTGACACAAGGCGCAAAATATTGTCTAACTTAGAATTTGATATTTTACCCCGTTTGCACGATTTAGGCCCTTTTAATTACGCCTTTTCGTTGTCGCGTATAAAGATGTCAACAACACCATGGAGACCATAATTAATTACCATAGTAACAAGTAAATAAAAAATGATATTTAGCAGCATTGGCATCGGAACTGTACCTTTATCCGTTCCTGCATTTTTTAATGTTTTAATATGCGATTATTGATATATTTTGTAATTTTGTATACAGATACGTCTATATATTTTTGTAATTGTCTTAAACGATTATAAAATTTATGTTTATACGTATTTCTGATGATGCAATGCATAGGCCTAAGTAATGAAATATATTAAATACTACTACTAAAGATGTCAAAAACACCATGAAGACCAGAATTAATTACCACAGTAACAAGTAAATAAACAAAAGCTATTTAGCGGCATCGGAACTGTAGGCCTACATTTATCCATTCCTGCAGTAGGCCTACATTTTCGATGGTTTATATAATATGCGATTCTATCGATATATTACGATGTGGAAAAGAAGAAGTGTACTAACGGTAAATTGTCCTATTACTTAATGCAAATCGAAAATACGTGTTGTTTTTATTTGTGAGGTTAGGTGACAACGGTTTTTGGTTTTTAGTTTACTGAAGAAATAAATAAAAGACATGGTTAAGGAAAACATAACGTTTAATGTGTTAGGCTATACAATGCTTCTAACACAGTAACACTTAAAATCAAGAATTTAGCGTTTTTGATTTAACAGGTAGTTTATAAATATCTCCAAAGGCTTTATAAACGGGTACTTTTAAATCTCCAAAGGCTGTTGCACCAGCATAATAATTTAGTACAAGTTAAAATAGTACAAGTGTTAAAAACAGCTTTGGACAGAATTTGATTAATGAGTACAAAATTGTTATAAGTTACGAGTTGACAGAACGCCATATAGACATAGACAATAAAAATTATATTAAAATACTTATTAAAAATCAAATATTCGCATGCGAAGCCGCAGGTAACAGCTAGTCTATTATAAACTTAAAAACAAAATTTGCTTACTTGATTGTTAAAACTCGCCTTTTTGGTAATTATGAACATCAATTTAATCCACATAGCTGACTAATCGTTTACTAATAAATCAATAAAATGAGATTAGTCTGTTAATTAGACAGGAGTAAATACAAACAAGAACTAAACAAAATAGACGTTACTGTGAAATTTTGTTGACTTTGAGAGCGATAATGTAGACGTGTATTTAAATTTCAACAAGGTTTATTAACGTAGCATTTTTCTTCGCTGTTTGGGCATAACGTAATTACAAAATAAGTAACGCAATTAATGTCTATCATAGCCTATAGGCCCGTGTGTACGCAACCAATCGTGCACATTTATATCTAAATCATAAATAAATAATCCAATTCTATAAACAAATTCAAAGAGTTTTGTGACTTTGAAAATTAATTGTTACAACATCTACTGTACAATAGGCTTAAATCCTTTGTTTCTAGAGCCAAGAAAAATATTGAGAAATATTAGAATCAGTTATATTAGTAGGCCTAATATTAGATTAAATCAAGTGAAGGTGATAAAGTTTTCATCTTAAAAAAAAATTGTTATGACACACATGTTTAGTAATCATACACGTGTACAGTTTGTGTTCGGTTATTACTAGGTGATGTTTTACATCTGTAAAGTCTTCCTGTTTTATCCAGTGTATATTTTAAAGTCCCTTCGATGTTTCTTACAATGCCGTACAACCGTGTAGACTTTACCAGGGCTATTAAGACACACGATGGAAGTCTCATACTGGAACACGGTCAATTCTTCCACTTTCTCGTTCTTCCCGAAAAGCGAAAGCTTAATGCAGACTAGTTGTCCACCACTTTTTCTGACTTGTTCAAACAAGAGATACGACGTGCTTTGCGCCGAGATGTCTGTGACGCTTTTGCAAACCCGCTTCGAGAAAGCTGCAGCTTTTACCTGATTAAACTCAGAAAAATATATTACTTCTTGTTTACGAAATTTATCTTCATCGGGATACGCGTCCGTACTGTTGACCGTGACCAGAACTCCTCGCCGTATTTCGATTGACAGACGTTTGGCCACAGTTTGCTACTCTGATACTAACCTCCCAGTTGCGTAACAAAGTCCGCCGCTGTTGTAACTGTCGCCAAACACCAAACCCACGTGATGAAACTTCGGTAGCGTGTCGGTGAATTATCGAGAATGTCCATCAACTTCACTGAAGCCAAAAGTGTGCAGCGACTCCCTGCCGGCCTTACCGGCACAAGATCTTGCGCCTTTCCCCAGACGATCTTGCCATGACCAAGGACACACCGGTAACCTCAGTTCCGGAAGGACGTGTTGCTACGGCTTTGACCGAAGCAGTCACCATTTCAGAGCTCTGCAGAGCCCTGAGTACGTTCGACTCACAGCAACGGCAGCAAGACGACATGACAACAGTCGTGATACCGTCTTTTGCTCCTGTTTCTAGGAGTCAACTCCTCCCCAAAAAACGACCTTATTGCCGCAGGAAGCATTTTGGTTCACATTCTTTGCAGCAACCCCTGCACAACATTCACAGGAAAAGCCCGCTTCCGTTTGACTCCTCTGTAATCGATTCAGAGACAACGAGCCCTCGTCTACCCGCTGGCCCGGCGCAAGCAACTCTGAGCTATCCAAGATAGTCCGTGAGTATCCCGAGAACCATTCTTCGACTCCGATGAACATCCTGCATGGATGGCCCGACAAAACCAGGTGTGCATATTTGGGGTAAAATCAGGTCAGTCACAAATTTTCCCACCGTACTGTTGACCATATTAGTATCATTGCCCTCTGTCTGAGGCTGTCTTATTGGGGATGAGCAAAGCTGTCAACGTGTATTTTCTGTGGCCACATTTCAGCGATTGTATCTTCAGGGTGAACCTCGATAAACTACGAGTTTGACCACGGAGAACGTCCCGCATAACATATCCTCGGCCTGGTCCTTCATCTATGTACACGAACAATCTCCGTACTGTTCTAGGTATCAGGCTCTTGATCGTCGCTGACGATCCATATACCAATACAGCTATTTGTGCATATACAGCTATACCAAAGCAGACAGAAAAACGGAATAGTTTTTTCTGTGTTTAGTATTTATTGTAATGTACGAAGTCCCATGCTTTCCGTATATAGGCCTGTACTTACATATTAGGCACGACAAAAATTGATGGCTACGCTACAACAATAGGCAGATTTGATAGTTACTAAAATTATAAGCAACAGAAAAGCGTTCATACATTTCTAGTTATGCAATGTATCCCACTGTTAGAATATCGATTTTGTTTGAAAGCACGAATCGGGTCATCGATTCAATCAGATATGTTTGTTTAGAAGTAAATGACAAACATTTTTCTGGAAAAATACTTGAATACACCGAATGAAAGAAATGAATTCCTAAAGAATAATCAAGATGAAAGAAAAAAGAATATGAGTACATTCTTGCAACGAACGACTAGGGGCACTATAGAACGCTTAGGTCTAACTGTCATTTGCTTAAGAAATCTCAAAAACGCAAAACCACAAATCTAGCTACTGGATTCAAGGTAACCGAAAAGTCAATGAAACGAGCGTTTTGAAACATAAAGTTGTGGTGTGACTACCATACAAATTGACACTTCTCTGCATAAATCCGTTGGGAGATTATATTTTCTAGCACAAATTCGATTGTCTTATGGGACATTTCCAAGTAGGCCTAATTGGATTTCCGCCCCTCAACGAAAAAATTAACTTGGTTTATTCAAGTATTTTAGGAGTCTAAATTTGTCGTCATTCTGTTGCTTTCGAACGTACAGAACGCCAAAAAATGCAGGCTAATGCTAGTGCAAAGAAGTTGGTTATTATGTAGATAGTGTTACAAGTACATGACACTGAGCTACAATACAACCAGACTGTAATACGCGCATGAAACGAAGCAAGAGGCTTAAGGTTAGAACTCATTCAGTGCACAAAATGTTTGGTGTTAACGTGTTATGGTCTCTACGAAGTTAACACAAAATACTAGATGTAGCTGTGCACTTTGAAAATAGACTTGAAAAACATTATCTTGTTCTCATTGAAAATAGAGTTGAAAAACTTTATCCTGTTCTCAGTAGGAAGTACACAGTTATGCAATGAAGTAGATGGTACTGTGTGTACATTTACAGAATAAACTCGGCCACGTCTGTCCTGAACTTATCCATGTGTACTTGTAAGTTTTTGAAGTTCTTGTGTACTTGTAAAGAGCATAGTTTGCTTGTGTAGGCCTACATATGACTGTCAGTATCAAAACATTTTAATGTGAAATGCAGATGCATATTCAGTTGACGGATATTTATAATCTCTAGTAGGCTTCTAAAAAGCACAAAAAGTTGATCATCCCATAGACAAGACTACGTGGACACATCGACTTTTCACATTGGAAAGTATGGAACTTTAAAGTTGATCATTCCTGTTGCATCACAACTGCTGACTTTAATGCCACTGGTATGTATATAAAAAAATTAAGAAACGAGATGTAAATATAAAAATTCATTAACATTTAAAAATGAAAACTTTACAAAGTAAATGCTTCAGCACATATTCTTAGTTAAAAAATAAAAAGTTTTCAATAAGCCTGTACGATCCAAACGTATTCCTAGATCGAACTCACCATAGGCCTATCGTACCTGTAACAAAATAGCAGTGAAGATTATTTGAAGCCAACTGTCAACAGTTTTCTGAAGTAGGCCTAGCCTACCACAAGTTTTGCTGTTTTAGTACGAAGAGTAATGTTCTTTCCGATTGTCGCACTTTGATATTGGCGCGCCTTACATTATCCCGACTAATATTGTAGATAGGGCTATTGATTGTAAGTGAACATTTTTACTATTTTTGTTTTAAAATAGACGCAATTTTATTCAACCTCGACAGACAATTACGGAACTTTCAGTTGTCTGGAGAACGTAATTAAAAGGGATCTGTCGTGCTGGCAAAACACTGTGATCCGATGTTTAAAAATATTGTCTCAAATACTAACATGAACGTCAGTCAGACAGTTTGTTTAGGTAAGCTGCCATAACGGGAAGGGAATTTTTTCAGTTTCTTCTATAGTGTGTGACTGCAGTAATGAGAAGACGACGTTGTAGAAACGAGAACACGTTGACAACAACAAGAGACATCATTAAGGTGACTGGCAAGCAAGCAAGAAGCGGGCGTCTACTTGACACGGCACTACGGGTACGGGTACTTCACGTCATGTCAATCACAAACGTCGACTTAGACAAAGAGCTCGGCTTCCGTGTTACGCTGATGCTCAATTAATTCACATATAATCCTACAGACTGCAGGCCAGTAGCACTTTAAATGATAATATCGTCGCAAAACTCATTAGCTCTGTTACTTCAGGATTAGTCTAATTCCCAAAGTATACTTAATAACACTCGTCCTTAGTGAAATGTTTAGAATGTCGAGATTTTTAATACCGAGATGTTTAGATTAACCGGCTTCTTACTCACAACTATAAATATAGACTTCTAATCGAAAACTAAAACCATTGAGGCATATACACGAGTGCAAGCAAGAATGAATTTTTGGTAGAATTAAATCGACTTTCATATTTTTTTTGTTCATTAATAATAATATTAACATCTATCATTAAGCCAGTTGTACATACTTCAAAGTCTGTATTGAAATTTATAATTCGTTCTGCAGACGGTGTTTATAAAAATGTTTTTAAAAATTAATATTTTACATGAAAAGCTAAATGTAATGAAGATTGAGACAGAAGTGCTGACCTAATAGTGTTCGGGAAAGGTTTTATTTTTCACACTTCTTGCTATATGGTCAACATATCAACTTGTGGATAGCCTATATGCTGTAGCAGTCGGTTCATTCATCAGGTCCGGAGCAGGTTATCGGAATAGAACAACCGGCGGTGTCCCGCGAATGATCTAAAGAACGCTTACGATCGCCAATGTTTTCGTACTCGAGGGTGCGACGCTTGCAAACTTCCGAGACGGCCTATCAATTCCGACTTCAGTTTTATACGGGTTCGTTACCGTACTTTATGGGAAGTCACCCGTTTGCGTAGTTGAACTCGGTGCTATCAAGGCGCCGGCGAATTCATTTCCAGTAAAGCAGCCCACACTTCCGCGTCCGATGGGCCGAATTGAGGATTAAGGTCAGTGACGTAATCGGCTGAAGCCGACGATAATTTGTCGTAGTTCTGCTCTTCCGTTGTGGTGATATTATGATAGCGTGTGTTTTTTCTCTAGTGTCGCATGGTGATTGAAACTCTTCTAATCACGACGTCTGTATCACGTCAGGGTCACCAGTTTGTGGATTGTACACTGCGTGTTGAAAAGAAATGTAGCCAACCAAGCGCTCTCCATAAATGTTTTTTTTTTCGATCTATGCACCATATAAAACTTGAAACGGACCCTCAGCAGTCTGTAAATTCACATACCTATAGGCCTACCAGTAGGCCTGTTATACGAACCATATAGGAAGATAGGTTTATAAGATATAGGTCTACTAATTTTAAACACTTATGTCAATAACAATTACGATTTTATGCAGTAACTTTTACTATTTCAAATGTTTAATGCATTCTTTTTTAAGTTCTTATTTGAAACAATTTACTGGCATAAAAACAAGCTTACTTTGCCCATACAAAACATTATTTATGATAAAAAAATTTTAGGTAAATCATTACCTGCGTTACTTGTTGTTCTCTGTGTGTGTGTGTGTGTGTGTGTGTGTGTGTGTGTCGCGCTTTTGTAGGTTACATGTAGGCTATACCCTTTATTCCAAAATTAAATAAATAGGAATCCAAGTAATTTTATGACAAATAATTAAATGTTACTTCTTCACATCTCTACAAATTACATTTTTGTGTCCTTGAGTTATTTGGAAAGAAGAGGGCACAATATTTTTTACAAAAAGTCACTATAAAAAGGAATGATGCGTTCTTTTATAAGGTAACATTCAATATTACGATAGATTGGCTGACAGTCGTTTTATAAAGAATACTCCTTACTTTCAATATTATTTTCTTTTTTAATTCTATTATTAAGTAATACTAATAATATTAATTTTAAACTTTAAAGCTACCATAGGTGATGTCTTTTAAGAAGTTCTAATTGTTAGGCAATGGTATATTTATACGTAATGGTATAATGTATAGCCTAAGCCTAATTGCTGCACAGATTAAAATTTCTGGATATGCTTAAGCTGAGATTTCTTAATTCACCATTAACCTATTATAAAAAATTGAAACCGACAAAATTTGAGAGAAACGTTTTAGCCTATACCTTGTCTAAATGTACTGCGTTCTTCATTTTCATATAAGCCTATAAATCGGCAATTAATGTTTAATTACAGAACCTGAACTTTATTCAGTTAGCCCGAAAGAATTAGCCTACATTGTAGAAATATCGGTAAACAAACTATTTTTTATTTTGGTTGTTCATTAAATGATTTTAAAAATATAGACCGACTTGTTACTTGTTACTACTCATACGTAAAAGAAATATAAAGTTTCAAAACCAAATATAAAAATATTTTTTTTAGAATATTCTATAATTTTTCACAAATTTTGTAATATGACATTCACGAAGTCTCTTTCTTTAGTCACTAACAGATTGTCTCGTGTAAGTCAGTCTTAAGTGTCAAACAACTCATCTCATACTTGAAAAGTAGACACACAAGGAAAACGTTGGTCCCATTTTGATGAAATATTTATGATTTTTCAAGTAATTCTAGAATTAAAACGTAAACCTATTAGGAAAAAGAGACATATACAAAACTGGAATTTTTAGAACTGTAGGGAAAGCAAGATGAGATGAGATTGATATGAGGAGAACATAAGAGAGATTTTTGGAATAACGGATAGCCTATAAAATAATCGATAACGGAAGAAAACGGATGTGGAATTGGCGTACAACTAGGATGTAGGAGAACAGATAAGTGAAGTTTGGCATCTAGCAAGAGCATGGTGATAGTATTAAGACATGAGAAACAAGAAGAGAAGAACAAAAAGAAGAAGAAGAAACAAAATTTATTTGGTAGAATCCTATACTTCTCTTTATTTAGTTTACAAAATTTTATAAGAGCTTATCAGTGATTCATAGCTTTTTATTCTGATATTATTTAAAATTAAAAACTATTAAAAAAGTTATGTTTTTAATTATTCAAAGTTTTTGAATAATATATAAACTTTTGAGCTCAGAAAAGTGTATGGATATGAATAGATAAATTTTGTTGGATAGTTTCCTAGAATTACATAAGTGTAACAATATTTTTACAAATTTAAAATAATCTGTTTTATTAAACAAGAGAGAGCCTGCACCTTAATATAAAAAATATAATCTAACTGAAATGTATATTTAAATTTATGTTTTGAGTAATAATTAGCGAAGTGAGTTCTTAGTTTTAAACCGACCTTTTGGTAATTCTCTGTCCATCTGTCTATTTGGGATATGTTTCACGATAACTTTGAATGTATTAACCGATATTCTTAAAGCTTGGCATACATATTACCTACAGAACTCTACTGTTTTTAAATTGATTCCCCAAAAAATAGGTTAGCAGGGAGCAAAAATATGAGAGGTCAAAGTTTTGACAAAATTGCAACATACCTATATATGGGATATCAAATTAAATAGAATTTTAACAAAAATTGAATATAGTGTTCAGTTTTAGAAATTACAAAATTTAGAGGCGCCAGGGTCAAAACAGTGTATCAAAATTTTGAAAAAAAACCAAGTGTGATATTAAATTAAAGATCATTTTAATCACAGTCTAAATATAGTGTTTAGATTTGAAAATTAACATTCTTAGAACACCAAAAATGTATTAAAATATGAAAAATTGCAAACTTCATGCTGGACATCAGAATAAAGGAAATGATGTTATCCCAAATCCTAAAGTAGCGTTTGCTTTGAAAGTTTGTATCCTTAGAGACCCCAGGAGCTAAAAATTTAAGTCAGAATTTTACAAAGATTGTAAAAGTCTGAGCGACTTAGAGAAAAAACTAGTCTTAAATGATATATAATAAGGAGGTGGACAATATAAACTTACAGTTATTATTTCAAAAATCAAAACTGTAGGCCTATATTTTATCTTATTTACGATTTTTAATTCTTGAAATTAGCTGAATTATAATTTCACAGTGAGTGTAAACTTGTGTTTAACAGATACGACGTGTATCAGTAGTTTAAGCAAGGTAACTGATTTCTTAATTACTGAATGCACGAGTCTCACCAACTGTTTGATTAAACGAATAAAATAAAATTCATTTTCAAAGAATTCTAAACATTTTTAACGGAATGAATTAAATATTCTTAGATAATATTAAACCTAAACAATAATAATCGAACACTGTAAAAACATGTCAGCTGAAAAATAATTACTTAATGATTAGACATATTTTGTTAGACTGTTTAATTGAAGTATGTAGGCTACTTAGAACCTTATCAATAGCTCAGACGTCAGCGAACGTCAGGGCTAATATAAAAGAAATACCATAAAAATATAAGATAGATTCAAGCGTGCTGGTATCTGACAAGGCATAATTATATGATTTTGCTATCACGTAATTGTTTCCTGCAGTAAGTAAACGCAAATACAATGATAATTTCATCTGAAATATGTAACTGTATGTGGTTTCAACCTCGTATGTTGCACGTACGCTTTGAATTGGTGTCTAGTTGGTAGTAGGCCTATATTTATTTATATTGTTAACAGGATCGTGAAACTTATAAGTAGATCGTCACTCAGGAACAATAAAAACAAAACTTCTTCTTCTTCTTCTTCTTCTTCTTCTTCTTCTTCTTCTTCTTCTTCTTCTTCTTAAGATTACATCCATACTTTACACGTAGATCGTCGTCGTCATCTTTTACAGCTTAGGCTAGTAGTTTGTTCCAGTCACAATGGAATTCATCCAACCATCGTATACGGGGTCTTCCCACACTTCTCTTCCCCCTTGGATGATAGTCAAGGGCTCTTCTTTAAAAAATCTAGTTGGATCATTCTCTCTTCGTGTAGGCTAACCGTCACTCCGATTTGTACCGGGAGATTTTCTCATTTAAGCTTTCAGCTATGCCTAGCTCCATTCTAATATGATCATTTCTGATAAGATCTCTCCTGGCATAACCTTTTACAGCCCTCAAGATCCTCATTTCCGCTCCTTGTATTCTAGATATATCTTTGGCCTTTCTAATCCAAGTCTCACTACCATACACTAGTTGAGCTATGGCCATTACATTATAATATTTCAATAGCTCTCTTTCCTCGTGTTCTTCTTTAAGTGTTTAATGATACATCTACATAGCGACTAGAAGAGACCAATTTTGCTTTCAACCTCCTCATCATCTTGGTGTGTAATACTGCACCATAGATACTTGAAATCTGGTATCTGTCCTATTGGCAAGTCCTGTATGACAATCTTTGCTGTAACATGATTTGCCCAGAAAAAGTCATAACTTTCGTATTAGATGAGGAAATGGTTTAATTGTAATCTGGTATTTATACATAGGTAACATAATATATAAATACCCTACACATATACGCTATAGGGCTACGCGGAGGATGTATGTGTGTATGTGCTCTAGTGTGAATATGTATGTGTATTTATGGATTCGTATATGTATTCAACGCGTATGTCGTTCTGAAATTTTATGGAAACTATTAGAGACGAGTGATTTCATGTAATCTCCAAATAAAGTTTACCTCTCTGACCTATTGCTTAAAAAAAATCATACAAAAGCACGTACAATTTGTTTTTCATGTGAACAGAATCCTTAAATGTTATCTATTTGCTTGCAGTGTCGTACTTTTAGGCCGGTCCACCATGCGCTTGAATCTCATCAGTATTGGCACCGCCGACACATATTGGCACGGTAACGTCCAATCACATGTCAGTATTCAATAACATCAGCACACTGTACTGTACGCTGGCTTTCGAAATCGACTAACAAACATGTTTTTTGTTGATTTGTAATATAAAACATATAGTAAACTGGAACCCATGTATACACAGCTTTAAATAGTTTGCTGATCCGTGATATCCACTGCATTTACCACAATGGAGCGTAGAACCATTTTTAACCGAACTAACGAGGGCAGAGCCATTTCGGTTAGCCGCATTTTTTTAGGATAGTCCATAGAGTATATTTCCGTTTATTAAGGCAAAAATAACACAAAATTATCAGTAAAAACATATTTAATTATAAAAGTTCAAATTATAAACATGCAATACATTATAATCTATGTTCACAGTTACATAGTTTTAGTTTAAAAAAGTCCGTATTTTTTTCTGAACAGTTTCTACACAGCTTTTGCGCGCTGCAATGTCACTCCGTCTCTTTAAAAGTAAGATGTCTGATAGTGTTGCTTGCTCAGCCTGCTCCACAAAACGTAAAGCTACCTGTAAAAGTAAAGCTGCTATGTTGGATCTGTCCTGTATTCATAAGACAGTATAATTAGTTGAATAATAAAAATAAGAAAATATTCTTACCTCCAAGGTTTTAAATCCGTCGTCTGCTGTCACACGTTTTGTGTCTGTATCGGGTCTGTGTCATCTGCTTCAGGCTCTGGTCTTATCACAGCTTCCACAGTTTCTTGGTTAGTCAATGGAATTCCTGTAGCCATTTCTACCAAGTTTTTGTAATTTTCCTCTTCTTCTTCATCATAGATGTTCCAGCATTTATTTTTTTTCATTCGTTTTAATTTTTCTTCTGTCATCGTTTCGGTTAAATAGGGTTTTTTTTACTGTATAGCCTATAACCTTTATCAAGAACTATAAAATAGTAAGGTCTGCAAAACTCGCTCGGTATTTTGAACGAAACACATTTATTATTAGGTAAATTTTAGTATCAGATAATTTTTTTAATTATCAGAAAAATTATGAAAACGAGATTACTTAACTACTGTTTTTAGTACAATAACAATTGTAAAACAGACAAGCACACGATAAACTCTAAAAATTCCAGATCGTTGCATTAGTATTTATAGTTAAATTTTCACCCATAAGACTAAATGACAAACAATTTAGTCCTAGCTTTTAAATTTATGCATGTTCTCATAGACAGTCAATTTGATACCACATATGCATTTTTGCGATTTGTTCACTCAACCCCTTACATTTGTTACTCCAACCCCCAATTTATTGGAGAGCCAATCTCTTAATAATGGTCTGTAGGGTAAAAGTACGGATACGCATGCTTAATTTTACGAAAATCGGTTGTTGCTTACAAAAATTATTGTGAGGTATACCCCAAATAGGTAGACAAATTCCAGACGACATAAAACTGGGAACTCGTTTCGCTCGTTCAACTTATTTTTTACATATTAAACATTATAAGCTTATTTAGAAATATTAATTTATTATGCATCATATCTCTAGTTCTCATAACATGTATTAACAGAGAAAATTTAAATCGAAAAATTCAAAACACTCTTCCCCCCTCACTCTCTCTCTCTCTCTCTCTCTCTCTCTCTCTCTCTCTCTCTCTCTCTCTCTCTCTCTCTCTCTCTCTCTCTCTCTCTCTCTCTCTTCTTCTTCTTCTTCTTCTTCTTCTTCTTCTTTTCTTTCTTTGCTCTCTCTCCACTCTAAACGTTCGACTTCTCTTATAACTTACGCACACGTGTGCCAAAACTAAAAAAGTAGCCTAATTCGTTGTTCTTCCTTCAGCCAATGGCGTTGTAACATTTCGTTTAAATTGCCACTTCTCTGCGCTTAGGGAAAATAAATAATTTATGCAGGGCTATTGTATCGCTTACGTTAACTTTATGTTTGCTAATAAGTACTGTAACATAAGCCATTGCAGAAGAGGGTATTGTAGAGGCCTACTTGACATTGTTAGCGAGGAGACGTCAATCATTTGTGCAGTCCCCTCGTCAAATTAACGATTTGTACCACCCCACCGACTGTGTCGTGTCGTTACATCGTAATTGTAATGACAGATTGAAACTGCGAGAGGGCCGCCCCTAAAGCGATGGCGGCCGACTTTCATACACAGCCAACGAATTTATATTCACGGTACACACACCGAGTGGAGTATAAAATTTAATTCATTATCCTATAGGGAGTTGATAGAACGTTATGAGGAAATAATTATACTGCTGCTGCCTCCGGTTTGATACTCCCGTTGAATACGTAATGACCAGTTTCTTACAACTATTAGATAAAACGTTATCTTTATTCCAATTGCTGTGTGTGAGTGTTTTCTGTCTCGCAAATTACCAGAATGTCATTGACATTTAAATTTATTCAAGCATTCACTGCAGAATCCATTGTAACTGAAGCATTACTTAGTGAATGGTGTGAGTTCAAACAGTGATTTGTAGTCTCTCCTTGTAACATCACCTGACACAATACGTCTGCGACCTTCCAAAATAAATTCTTGCTAAATGTAAAATATATTTTTAGATACCATAAGGTTTATGAGTATTTCTAAGCTTAGCCTATAAACCTTCTGCTCTCACAAGTACATTTAGACGCCTTACTCTCGTTTGGGCCGTTTGAGGAAGATATTTTGAGGTGTCACGTGATGAAATTGTATTGTTGAAGAATAACACGTGACGGAACTGACACTTCCTTAAAGAAACGGAGAGTAGTGAGTCTAATAATAATTCTGCTTACAAGACAATTGCTTCGCTTAATTAAGTTATTCTAATTTAGTCTAATTTAATTGATTATTTCAAAAAGAACGATAACAAATGTTCTTAATCTGTCTACCCACAGAGAACTAAATAGTCTATAATTACAAAACTGTATTTAAATATTTATCTCGACACGCTTCTACCCTATAGGCATATATGTAATTTTCTCAAAGTAATAAAACCTTCAGTTGAAAAAGTTAATGTTCTAAGCATTTTTAACAAATATTCAAAATTTCATTAATTTTAAATTGTCTTCTTGCTCGTTATCATAGAATACCACATGCCCTTTTGACTCTGTGTGTTGGGGGGGGGGGGGGGGGACGCTTGCATTCTTGCACATTTACATGTGTCTCCAAACTGTTGTCAAAATACATCGCTCTGTTTCATAAATGAGTAATTGCAGTATTCATACATTACATTATACTATGAAAAGTTTTACTTTCTGTATGCTCCAGAAACTTGGCTTGGGCTCAAACAAAAACAATTAAGATTCACTGGATGCATATTTGAAAGGTAATGTTAAGAAAGATACCTATGGTTAATTAAGTAAGGAAGTGAGTGTAAATGAAGAAAAAACAACTTCATACTTTACTGAAGGACTTGATTATAGTTAGAAGGCTTATAAAGATGGACTTTCTAACCCTGTAAAGAATCAGCTCTTACAGACTGCAGATGGCAAAAGAAAAATTGAAAAACTGGAGTTGAGGTGGCGAGATGATGTAAAGCGACATGCTGGAAGGAAGATGCAACTGGAATTAAATACGCAAATAGAAAGTGGCTGAGAAGCTGGGAAAACGACCGTCGGGAATCGGTTGAGGAGATAGTGGAGATAATAGCGTGTAATGAAGATGGACGAAAGGAAGAGCGCTCAGAAGGAGGCAGAGATAGAGGAAGGCCAAGGTTGGAACGGGGCGACTGTACTGAGAAGAGGGAAGACTGTTAGAATTTAAACGATTCGCCCACGGAGAAAGCGATCCTTGACGGCATGGAAACGGATAGAGAACGTTACTTTTTCTCTTTTTTTATTTAATCGCCAAATATTCATTTTTAAAGAAAATTCTCCAGGACTGGTTTGATTAAACCGAGACAATCACAAATCTTGCAACATCCAGGTTTAAAAAGAAAATCTGAATATTCTTCTATTTTTGTTTAAAAATAAAATCACTTTATGAAGGAGAACCAAGTAAAATGAAGTCAGTACACTGAAGGGCCGAAATCTCACAACTGTCCGGATTGTCAGTGGAAGAAATCTCACAGCACGGATGAGGTCTACTTCAGCAGGTCAAGACATGACCAGGCCAACCTGATGATGATAGTACATATTTTGGAGATTAAATCTTTGAATAACTCGACATAAACAATGGTATATTATGTTCAACAATTCATCGCCTGTAAGCTATTGACACTTGGGGTGCCCTAAGATATTGGCCTTTAGGATTGTAGTCCTACCCTGTGTGCGACTCCGAATGCTTTACTATTCAAAGGTATTCTAAGTGGAATACCTTTACCTTTACAGCCAATTTTTATTACATTTTGTTAGTTTTCTTCTTCTATACCTCTTGGGGTTGGCTGTAGCATGGTTCCAATGTTGCTCCGTGTTTACTATCACTATCCTAAATTTGTTCACTTTGCCGACACGTATAAAGTCTCTTTGCTTTCTACGCAGACAGGCGTGCATCATTCTGTGAAGAGATTGTGAAAAATATCTTAGCCAAAATGTGGTTACGTCAGGAATTGCGTACGGTTATTAAAATTCTGTAAACTCATGTTCTGGTGTATAAGTAGGAATAGTAGGAATCAATACTATGTCTTATCAACTTCTTTGTCTAACGTTCTATGAAATAATAGACTACTATTTATTTCCTTTTCGCCACACATCCAATAAACACAGGACATGAATTCCCAGACATAACCAACATGATACTAATAAAACACATACACCATAATGAACATATGGGAAAATTTACAAATAAACAAACACAAAACAAACTAATACCTGAACAAATACAAATCAATACAAAACATGACACAATTTTCAAAGCACTCAACATCGAAAATACTCAAAAAGCTAATATATACTCCACAATCACACACAATAATACAAGTATAAAATACCAAAAACCAACAGGAAACCATAACAACAACCAACTAAAACACAAATACTCCACAAGATACAAAATTAGGAAGGCTGAGGATGGGAACAATATGATTCCCGAAACATGTTCCTAATTAGGGAAAAAACATCTTGAGGTAAAGAAATTATAAATATAAATAAATTATATATGCATCAAGAAATATACTGTAGCAAAAAGTTTTTGAATACACACACACACATACATAATTATATTTGTATATTACAACGGCGATAAGGTTACGAAATGAAAATAGAAGATAACTCTTGGGCCTACAGTAGCATTCCAGGGTTTTTCCATGGTAGCGGATGAGTCATGATAAAGAGGGGCCGTAACTATTAATAGAATGTTTAAAATAAAGAAAGAGTAGAATTCAAATGTAAAACTTTATAAGAGATGGTGGTCCCAGCACTGTTAGGCATTGACCAAGAAATCAACAGAATTAACGTTTATAAGAATGATTAAAGGTCATAGAAAGGGACAGAAAAAGAAATTACGATTGTTGAGATGGACTATAAGTTAATTGGAAAGAAAATAAAAATTGCCTGTTTTTTTTTTGCATATGTGTATGAATCGTGTTGTTTTGAACGAAGTAGATAAATTATATGTATTATTAGGCTATATTAGTAGACTGTTTATATATATTATTAGAAAATTTTCGATATTAGAAATTTTTCAATTAGCCTATCAGAAAATCCCAATTATGCTATTAATTTTATTTAGTTAAATAACAATTGTAAAGCAGACATTCATATATAAACATTAAACATTCTAAACAATCGGATTTGTGTTAAAATTCTACTTAGTCTGACACCCGGATGGAGTTTTACAATTTTCCAAATTTTTTCTCCCCTTTTTGGGGTCCAAAAATTTTGAAATTTCTAAAACTGTACACTATATTCAGATTTTGGTTAAAATTATTTTTAATTTGATACTCCACATGGAATTCGCGATTTTATTAGTATTTAAACCAACTTTTTGATCCCTGGCGTTCACAAAATTTTGAAATTTCAAAACTTCGACACTAAATTCAGTTTTAAGCTAAAAGTACTTTAATTTGATATCCCACATTGGTTTTTGCGATTTTATCAAACTTTTCACCCAATTTTTAGCGCTACGGCGTCGCAAAATTTTCAAAAATGACCACTAAATTTAAATTGTGGTTAAAATTTCTTTAATCCTACAACGACATGGATTTTTGTGTTTGTTTTTTACTATTTTGAGTCCAACATTTTTGCCTCCTGCTTCCTCTATTATTTTGAGGATCAATCTCGAAAACAAAAGTATGGATAAACGTATTCTCAATTTGTAGGATAAACGTATGGACACATATGCCAATTTTTACAAAAATCGGTTGATGCGTTCAAAAGTTATCGTGAGACATACTCCAAACAGAAGATCAAAGACAGACACACACACAAATGCCAAACAATCGAGTTAAAACTGAGAACTCGCTTGGCTCATTCAATTATAAATTTAAATGATAAGAGCGTAGTTTAACTGAAAAGAAAAATTATAACGCAAGGACAGATTTTTTTCACTGAAATCCAAAAATATGTTGAACAACTCCAAAGTTCATATATATAAATTTCTCTCTATAAAAAAGATGAATTTTCGTAAAACATTTTTTTGTTTTTAGACAAGACTCAATCCATTCATAAGTGAAATTAATGGCCATACAAAATCCTTTGTAAAATTAATGGCCAATGATCTGTACTTTGTGGGTAATCTTAGTGTCCTGGTTTCGTAACTTTATGAGAATATTGCAATCCAATGTTTTTATGACTAAAAATTCAATTTACATTTTAGAGGAAGCCAAGCCGGTTTAAGGAAGACACGCCAGAGAAAACCAAAGAAAAAGCTTCTTGGATTCAATTAATCCAGAAACGAGTTTGAAAAGATACTCCAACCAAACCTTAAGGTTGTGTGCCAACCGAACTGAACGTGTAGCTCACATCAGTCTTTAGGCTGAAAGAAGAAAAAGGGGAAAACAGTGTCATTAAACTACAAACCAGAGTTTCTTTCGACCGTGGCCCTGTTCGATTGGCCTCTTCCTATCAGGGGAAAGGTTTACGCTGTTCTAATTATTTTAACGTTTTCTCTGAAAATATATTTTTTTTGTTTTTAGACAAGACTCAAGTCTTTCACAAATTTTCCATTTGTAAAATAAATGACCACTTGATTCGATAAAATATAAACGAGATTTTTTTTAAAAACGTTTGATTGGATTAATGTAGGCCTATGTAAAAATAAATACAAGACTATTTGTCTACATAGGTTTTCTCTATTTTATACACATTTTTTCCATTGCACTGGCAGTTTTTTAATACCTTCATCATAAAAATTTGTTGGACGTGTATGCCAATTGCGGACGAAGTCTTGCACCTCTTTGTCATTGAAAAATATTTTCCCTGCTAAGCCTTTTTTGAGGGATCCAAAAAATGAATGGTGATGGGTGTGGGATGGATCCAAAGGATACGGGATAAGCACTTTCAATTTGGACAACTACCACTGGGTCCGAGTGACTTATATTTATGAATTGAGCAGAAGGGATTAAGCTACCCTCGATTGGTGGACCATTCCAGAGGGACTAACAGAAGGGATCCAAAAATCTGGGTTATAAGGTGGGATGATCTAAAGCTATCCAGTGAAGTTCTTCCAATTTTGCTTACGCGCAGCTGCAATGTGGGCCGGGTGTTATCCGGCATCTTTTGGACCGACAGGCCTCTATAACGTTGCCGAAGAGTTCAGAGTAGTACGAAGCATTCACTGTTCCTTGTTCAAGTAAAAAACGTCTCTGTTCGACGTTCACAACACCTGTAGCGTCACAAAAGACGGTCGTGAGAACCTTGCCAGCAAACAAATGTGTTGACGCGTTCGCTGGAGTTGTTTCACCTTTTCCACGCCACTCCATAGTCGACCTATTGGTTTCAGGAGGATATTGATGCCCCCACAATTCATCACATGTGAGAACGCGTTTCAAAAATGAGTCGGAGCGGTCCAAAAGCCTCTGAGAAATTTTTAACTTTACAGCCTTGTGATTTAATTCAAAATTTTTGGCACCCATCTTGCAGAGATTTTTCGTAACTTTAAATCCTTTTTAATAAATGTCTGCACACTTCAATAACTTATTAAAGTTACTGCACTGATTTCACGAACAATTCGGCGGTCGTCGTGATTAAGGCGTGTGGAACTTGCAAAATGTTCTGCGGTGTAATATTGCTTCTGAGACGACGTGGGTGAGTGACGTTAGAAACTTATTTTCGGCCTAAGCAGAATCACTTATGCCGTTTGTACACTTGAGCCTTCGAAAGATGTGCACGCAATCTGTGCAGACCTTCAGCTGGTTAATCATCTTTGCATACGAAAACTCGATAATTACACGCTGAGCAATAGCCAGGTGCTCCTCCTGTTAACTCATAGTAACAACAATTAAACAATTTCAGAAGAAGCACTACTACCCACTAGTCACTGTTGTCAGCAGTAACGCGGGTTAAAATATCTCGTGCCAATTCAAACTCTCGTTTATATTTGATCGACACCCGTAGAACAGATTTATGCTTAGGCCTACGTAAAATTTGTGTTAACTATTCAACACTTTTGGTGAATAACCATAAACGAGAATTAACACAACTCTTGTCCCGTTCTAGTGTGTGGAGGGGGGGAACAGAGATCACCTTTGTCTGTGAGGTGCAATTCCTGAATAAATTATTCACACGAAAAAAATCTGATTCTATAATAAAAAAAAGGAAATGCCATGGAAAATCATTTTCTTTTCTATTCGTTATTTCCGAAAATAGTGTTATTTATTTTATTTTAATTTAAAAGTAGACTACTCTACTAGGTTTGTAGTTCTGCACCTCTCTGCACCTCTACGAGTTTTTCTTACAGTGAAAGATCAACACAGCAAACGGACCAACTACGGAGGACTTGCCTGGATTAACTACAGTGTCTATGCCCAATTTATCACAGAAACTAACGTCTACCTCCTTACAAAGCTGCTTTCAGTTTACCACTAAGTTTTGTCAAAAATAAAAACTAGCCGAATTCTCGACATTCAATCCTAATGGCTCATAGCTTGATTTTCCAAGAAATCCTATAATAATCTCCTTGCTTGAAAAAGTCACAATTCTTACCCTATAGTTATTATTTTGCAAACTGAACTTTCCAAAACCACCACACAAGTAAAATTTATGATATTTATCGGTGATCATTTTTTCTTTTACCCCCTTGTCTTAACTGAACTCCATCTCACAAAGCTGTCTAAATAGGCGGTCTTGAAGGCATTTGGTTCAACTCAATGCTTTTATTACAATCTGTAGTGACTCCTGCAAGCGCCCTTTTAGTGTTTTCAAACCAAAAGTTGTCCCTGAACTACCCAATAAATACAGAACACTTTTGGCACAACATCTTATAACTAGCCTATGCAATAAATTTATTGTATTAAATTGCAACACATTGTATCTACAACACGTATGCGCCTACGGCGGGAGAGTTCCGAGTTTCAATTTGGACAACTGCCACTGGGTCCGAGCGATTTATATTTATTTATTTTATGAATTGGGTGGAAGAGATTAAGCTACCCTCGATTGGTGGTGGACCATTCCACAGGGACTAACAGAAGCAATCGCTTCCAAGAATCACCTGACTTTGGACTTCACTTGCCAAGTTAAGTGGCCATGATGCTTAGGCAGGTTTCTCTTGTGGTTTGTTTCTCTCATTTACTTGATACTTACGTTATACGGAATTCTTTTAATATTTTTGTGAATTTTTTAATCCATTCCTTAATGTGACCACTCCATATACTTTGCCTGTTATATAACAAAAACTCCCAAAGTAATGTTCTAGTTGAACTCCATGTAGGCCTATTTTTGCGTCAGCACTTACTTTAAACACACAGATAAACTTTTTCTTTAATGCTCATTCTCTCCGTGTGAAACAGTTTTCCGGATTTTTTTCTAAACAAGACCGTCTATACACGAATAAATTTAATTCTTCATCTTGTTATTTGAATGAGCAGTCTCCGTAATTCCAACTTCGTCATGCTTACTTGCTAAACTGCTACCTGTTATGCTCCGGGCGAGGCGTTTCATTGTCTCCACCAGTATCAAGTCCTAAACCATCGTCCTTTAGGTAAAGGTTTACACAGGTAAAGTGTAAACCATGTAATCTATGGCGCATAATTTTTCACTGTCTAGATTACAGAAAAATATTCAAGAGTGTAAAGCCACTCTAAATATTCTATGTCTCTACTAGCAAAGAATATTTTACAAGTATTTAGTGTCGAAAATAAAATCTGAGATCGTCAATCATGCGATTGGAAACCCTGCTGTATTTATTAAGTGACGATGATTTTAGTTGTCCGTGATGATGCGGAAAATTGGTCTCTTGGGTAAAAGTAATCTACGGTAAGGTGTACAATTTACAAATACACATTGTTGTTGAACGAAATCTCTTATTTTTAATAATTAAAAATTACCTTAATAAACGTCTTGCGACTTCTCCTTATTTTGTCCTGACTCGTTTCAAAACCTAGGGTTTCATCTTCAGAGGATAATCACTTTCGTCGTCAAACGTTAAAAATTAATGACACAATGACACACATACACATAATTTACACACAAAATTAGCCTTGTCACATTGCACAGTGCGCACTGTATGGAGGTCCAGTTCATACTGTCAAAATTATCAGAACTCAGGTCCAAGGTGCATATTTATTAATGTTATCTAGTATCGTCTTGTGTCTCGAACTTAAGAGCTGTATCAAATAAATAATGTGATTTGAAAGATAACTGATCGCTAAAACATTTCCAGGATTGGTTTTAAATGCCTTGTAAATCTCGTATTCCTCGAGTGTGTTCATACGACGTCCCTTGGCACAATAATGTAATGGCTTGAAATTAGTGTCAAAATCTGTACACCCATGGTTGGACTCTATGAGATGACGAGCATAGTTGGATTTAATACGTTCTGACTTTGTAATTTTGCTCTTAGGCAAATGTTCCCTAAACCGCTCTCGAAATTGTCTGCCAGTTTGGCCTATATATATCTTGTTGCAGTCATTACATGATAACTTGTATACACCTGTTTGTTTCTTTATAGGTATTTTGTCTGTTGATTTAAGCATTTTTTGTAAGTTATTATTGGTACGGAAAATCACTTGGAAGTCAAATTTGTTTAAATTGTTTTTTAAAATAAGCGGCACTATATTTGTATATTCTGCTGATATATAATTCACAATATTAGTGTTTCTATTAATATTAAGTTTATTTTTATTATTATGTTTGTTTTTTAAATGTTTCTTCAATAATGTATCTATTAATGTACTACTGAATCCGTTTCTTGTGGCTACGTATTTTATGGTATTTAATTCATCTTTAAAATCATCTGTTTCCAGTGGTATATTGATTAACCTATTTATAAAGCTATGGAAAGCTGCTAATTTTTGTGAATATGGGTGGTATGACTCTGCGTTTATTGTCAAATCCGTGGTTGTAGGTTTTCTGTAAATTTTGTACTAAAATTTATTTGCCTTCTTTATTATGGTTAGGTCCAAAAAATTAATTTTGTTGTCCTCTTCATGTTCTATTGTAAATTGAATATTATTGTGTACGCTGTTCATATAATTTTTTAATTTCTCTATCTGGCGCGTAGTGCCATTAAATATAATAAAGGTATCGTCGACATACCGTTTGTATAAGATTATTCTATTTAAATATTTATTGTTTTGGGTAAAAAGAACTTCATTTTCGTAATTGTTTATGAATATGTCAGCTAATAGACCTGAGAGTGGTGAACCCATAGCAAGTCCTTCGCGTTGTGTGAAGTATTTATCATCGAATGTGAAGTAGTTTTGGTCTAATACTACTTTCAGCAGTAAGATTAATTCGTTGATTTCTATTATGCTTAATTTCTTAGCTCTTATTAAGTTATTATTAATAACGGTTAAGGTATGTCGTACAGGTATATTGGTGTACATGTTAATGATGTCTAGCGATAGTAGTTTGTATTGTGGGGAAATATTAATATCTTTCATGTTTTCTATGAGTTCAAAACTGTTTTTAATGCTGTGATTAGGCTCTATTATTATGTTGTTTGTAATGGCACTACGCGCCAGATAGAGAAATTAAAAAATTATATGAACAGCGTACACAATAATATTCAATTTACAATAGAACATGAAGAGGACAACAAAATTAATTTTTTGGACCTAACCATAATAAAGAAGGCAAATAAATTTCAGTACAAAATTTACAGAAAACCTACAACCACGGATTTGACTATAAACGCAGAGTCATACCACCCATATTCACAAAAATTAGCAGCTTTCCATAGCTTTATAAATAGGTTAATCAATATACCACTTGAAACAGATGATTTTAAAGATGAATTAAATACCATAAAATACGTAGCCACAAGAAACGGATTCAGTAGCACATTAATAGATACATTATTGAAGAAACATTTAAAAAACAAACATAATAATAAAAATAAACTTAATATTAATAGAAACACTAATATTGTGAATTATATATCAGCAGAATATACAAATATAGTGCCGCTTATTTTAAAAAACAATTTAAACAAATTTGACTTCCAAGTGATTTTCCGTACCAATAATAACTTACAAAAAATGCTTAAATCAACAGACAAAATACCTATAAAGAAACAAACAGGTGTATACAAGTTATCATGTAATGACTGCAACAAGATATATATAGGCCAAACTGGCAGACAATTTCGAGAGCGGTTTAGGGAACATTTGCCTAAGAGCAAAATTACAAAGTCAGAACGTATTAAATCCAACTATGCTCGTCATCTCATAGAGTCCAACCATGGGTGTACAGATTTTGACACTAATTTCAAGCCATTACATTATTGTGCCAAGGGACGTCGTATGAACACACTCGAGGAATACGAGATTTACAAGGCATTTAAAACCAATCCTGGAAATGTTTTAGCGATCAGTTATCTTTCAAATCACATTATTTATTTGATACAGCTCTTAAGTTCGAGACACAAGACGATACTAGATAACATTAATAAATATGCACCTTGGACCTGAGTTCTGATAATTTTGACAGTATGAACTGGACCTCCATACAGTGCGCACTGTGCAATGTGACAAGGCTAATTTTGTGTGTAAATTATGTGTATGTGTGTCATTGTGTCATTAATTTTTAACGTTTGACGACGAAAGTGATTATCCTCTGAAGATGAAACCCTAGGTTTTGAAACGCGTCAGGACAAAATAAGGAGAGGTCGCAAGACGTTTATTAAGGTAATTTTTAATTATTAACATTTACGCGACTTGGATACCAAAAAACATGTTTATAAAACTCTTATTTTTATTCAACGTGTTATTATCAGTGGACATTTTGGCTCTTTAATTGATCAGTTGATATTTTTTATTTCAGATCGCCAAAAATTACAATAATTTCATATAATAACAACTCTTTAATTCTGAATGGTGCGTGTAACAAAAATTTTAATGTAACAAAAGATAAAAGTACGTAGCGTATAACAGAATCATGCGGCTGCGTCTGAGTAATTCTGCATGTGTTGGGAGTGGTGCATGTGACTGGCGTAATTGTAGTCGTCAGTTACTGTATAATACATGGGTGTTGTATAGCTTGATAACAGTACCAAGTGATTTGATGTCAGTGGGGAATACACCCCAACCCAGCAAAGTAAATTCTAATCCTAAGGGAAGAACAATCATTGGTTGAAGGGGGATAAAATAATGGAGGCTCGGCTCGACTGCAGCTGATCTAGATAAAACAGACGTGCAATGGCAGCAACGTTATCAGTACCTACGATTTATAAGTACTTTTTTTACCAACTGAAATCGGAATAACAGATTCGCTTATCATACGAACGTGTTTTGCAATTACACTTGTCTAAAAAGTTGTGTTTGTTGGGACCGCATACGTGTTTGGATAACTATCGGGGCACATCACGTTGCGATACTCAGCAAATGGTATCGGTCACATCAAATGGTAGGCCTATCATATGTAGTTAACAAACAAACTTTGAGTAGTGTTTATTCTATTTTCAAGTAAATACAAAATCGGAAACTATAAACTCCCATTACAGTTTAAAGGAAAGTTGACTAATGAAGTCGAGCCGTGTTGTTTACGTAAGGTAACAGCATCCTACCTGACGATGCTACTGTATCAGCATCCTATCTAATGTCAACATCCTACCTAAATTAAGTGATTTTTTTTTATTTTTTGCTAAATCCAAAATCGTAAACTGGTGGTCACATTCAAAAAGAGAAACATCTTGTATCAATAAATGACGACATGAAAAGGTTTTAAACATTTATAGGGTCCTATGAAAATTTTTGTAAACGCTATCATTAGACAGCGTTGTTTACGTATGTATGCAATAACAGACTAGTCTACTTAGTCTTCTGCTTTTCAGCATAAATGCAAGAGAAGTGGAAAATGAATTAATCCAATATTTTTTTAAGTTTATTAATAGACACATATTGAATGTTTTTTAGAAATACATAAGATTATCTCCCTCTCTGCTTCACACACGCGCGCGCTTGAAGTCTAATGTACACGAGGTCACAACATAATTTTTTTTTCAACGATAGATTAACCAAAATTTTCACTTGTCTTAAATTGTTTTCCTTTTGGGAATCGCATCGGTAATCGCAGTGCAGGCAAACAAAAAGCCCTTTTCTTGTTATTATCGTGCGTTGGCCACTCTGAGTCTACCTAACGAAATTTATTGTTATAAACTAGAAATAAAGAGCTTGAATAAAGAGAGGAAACGAATAATCATCACTTCGTATTTACAGAAAACACTGACTTACTTACATATTACTTATATTATTTAGGCCTATATATTCCATTTATGGAATATTAAATGGCGAGAAATGTCTAACACATTCCTGTCTAACACCGTGGTGCCCTTGGTTTTACTGTCAGGAACGGAATATGAGCTATTCAAGTGATAAAAATAAATCTCGTAGTCGGCCTGAACAACATAGCCTACTAGGCCTGCTGCCTGTGAATTCACGAATAACAAGACGAAAACAGCAATCAGGCTATGTTGAACGTTTGACATCAGAAAATTCATTAAAACGACTAAACTGAAATTATTTTGCAATCCCAGGTTGTGTTGATTGGCTTCTAAATCGATGGATAGCAAGAGCTGAAAATCATTTAAACCTAAAATAAATTAAAATTTACACGTTCTCAAATTTGAACGCTTTTTGATTTAAAAGACGGACAACTGATAATAATCTTGTTAATACAAGATAATCACAATTTAAAAAATTGTTTTAATACAGTGGATTCAAGATTTTTATAAATATATGAAAATTAGTAATTTATTTAATAAAGGACTGAACTATTTAATAGGCTATATTAAATTGTTCAGTATTTTCAAATATTTTGTGAAAAAAGTCCTTGAAAGTTAATGTTTGATGAAGACATTCTGAATAATGTCAATTAATTGGCAAAAAACAGAACTTCTATTCTACGAAGTCTCGTATTCAAATCTTAGTTAATTTCGTTTTTAGATTTTAAAAACATGTCTGTTACAAAATAAAAATAATAAATAATGTTAACAAAAATCGAGTATACGTGTTCTTCATGTAGTACTTTCTCCATTTAACCATACGCCTATGTCTACTTTTCAGGTAGGTGTCCACAAAAATTTGGTACAGACATCGATAATATTTTCTTCCTTTCATATAGCGGTACCATATGACCTTTTGACTGTGCGTGTGTGTATTTATGTACCGTAGGTCTCATTTCAGTAAACAAACAGGAATTTTCATGCCAGCCACTGTTACAATATCGTTAATCAACATTGATTCTTGATACACGCGGTAATGTCGGCAATTTCATTCTTAGTAACGCTATCGAAGTTCTGATATAGTCCACTGTCTTTTTGTGCTTGCCATCATCTTAAATACCACGACACATGGTTGAAGTTCTCCCGATTAAATGTTTCTAAAGCTCGCGTTAATTTTAAATTTATTAAAATTTATATTTAACGTAATTAAAAACAAAATTTATTACTTAAATTAGAAGTTTTTATTTATCGCAGAATACGTTACATACAAGAGAATTTGGGAAAATTTACAAATATACAAACATAAAACACAAAACAAACTAATAGGCCTACCTGAACAAATACAAATCAATACAAAACATGACACAATTTTCAAAGCACTCAACATCGAAATACACAAAATACTAATACATACACCACAATCATACAATAATACCAATTTAAAGTGCCAGAGGCCACCAGGAAACCACAATAACAACCAGCCAACACACAAGTACTTCACCAGACTCAAAATCACGAAGGCTGAGGATGGGTACACAATGGTTCTCGAAACATGTTCCTAATAAGGAAAAAATATCTTGAGGTAAATTCATTATAAATATTAAATATATTACATACATCAAAAAACGGACTGTAGCAAAAAGTGTTTGAATATATAGGCTCCTGTATATATTTATATATATATATATATATTATATTTAATTTTTATAATGAATTTACTTCAAGATATTTATTTCCTTATTAGGAACATAATATATTATGTACTGCTGTTAAAATACAACACAGTACATAAAGATGAAATAATAATTTTAAAAGAGAGAAGATATAAATTTAATAGTAATTGGAACATATGTTTGAATTGTAAACAAAAATACTGAGTTGATAGTCCCAACCAACATAGAGGTAGACTCCAATATTAGATAGAACAGCATTAAGATATATGTTTTGCCAAGTATTATATTAAGTTGGAAATAAATGTTAAAATAAAATGAAAGAGTAATAAAATTATAATCTAATAAATACAAATTAGAATTAAGAATGTTAGAAATCAAATAAATGTATTTAATAATAATTAAAAAAGTTACATATGTTTTAAGAGTCATATGATGGAAAGATGTAACAAATGTAGTGAGGTATCAATATGGCAAAATGTAAATTGTTAGATTTGTATTGTATAAAAATAGAAGAAAATTAGTTAGTCAAAATTTATATTTAAGAAGAGCAACATCAAGAGTCAATATTTATAATTCAGAAGATACACATCACAAAGTCTAATTTTGTATGTAATAAGATACACATTAAAAGAGTTTAATTTTTCATAAAAGAGTTTAATTGTCTATTTAATAAAGGAAACCGTCAAAGGAAGGGAGTTAACATTGATATTGAATTTAATAGATATACGAGAATATAAAACTATAACATTGCAAGAATCATAATTTGTATACAACTTAAGAAATAACAATATTTCAAGAAGTCTGAATATATCATTGAGAGAACGCCGAACTAAAAGAAGAAGGCCGTACTGGAAGATAGTTTGAGTGTCAATACAATAAAATCCAATATTCCGAAGAAGTATCCATTTCGTAATCATAGAAGAAAATATAATTAAACATTAAATCTAATAAGAAATCCCCGAGAAGAAACTGATCACAAAGCCTAGCGTTACCTTTAAGATGATAAACATAAACTAGAATTGAACCCGTTGCAGTTGTGAAGAATTCAGATACAAGCTATTTACATTTTTATGGTAGATATTCTTATCTTGTTATTTATCAAAACAATTATACACTAACGTTATTTGGTATGGATTAAAGGAAAGATAAATCATAAACAGTATTAAATAATATAAATTAACTTAATCATTGTTAACCCTGAGATAGAGTTTTCTTTTTATGTACTGATAGAAAAAAGTAATATCTGTAATTAAATATCATAATTATTATATTTATAAATAAAATTACAGCACATTAATGATGTCACCAACGTGTGGCATATAAGAAATAAAATATCAGCAAATAATAACAGTACAATATATATATATATATATATCTCACGCGAAATAAACTCCAGACCAACATTGAGTTTTTGTATGTATGTACTATGTATTGGAGTTTTTGTTCTTTCGATTTTATTACGTCATTTTTTGTCTCCTGCGTGATGTTTCGATGTGTTCTCCTCTTTTTTCCTCAGTAGCGTAGTTCTGTCTTTGTATGTTTTTCTTCATTGTTTTGTTTTAAAGACCTATACCTCATTGCTTGCACTCAACATTGGTGCCTCGGCTGATCCTATTGGCTACTTGATGGCCGGTGTGTTGCTGTTTAAGACGTTGTCAGCGAATGTTAAGTAGGCTATATTGCGCGCAGAACTTCTTTATGCACGTAAATGAAGGAAACGGGCTATAAGATTCTAAGCAGATGAAGATTGGATTAGGTGGTAAAGATTCATGATTGTATAACACTCCCCTAAATTCTTCTGAACAATTATTAGTATTGTTATAAGTGCATTAAGGGCCAGTAGAATCCTTGAGACCGTTTTATTTTCATACTTTTCACAAGTTTAAACGTACTGCCAGGTGTCTATAACCACGGTTACTTTCACACATTAGTGAAATGTTTATTGCATATTCAGTTTCGACTAGATATAAACTACTGATATTAATACAGTGATTTACAGTACACAAATATTAAGTATACTAAAATCTACTGGCAGGTTCTTTATAAATTTTAACTAAATAATTTTAATTTTGGAAGTGATTATATGGTGAGTCCTGCTAACTAATGTTAACTTCGTCAGGCGAGTGCGTACAGCAGACAACGCGTAGTGGTAGCCTACCTTTAGCATACAAGCTGTAGGGCTATCTAACGTATACCTATAGTCTTACTCTGTCACGATGTAGTGTAAAATCCTCACTGTCAGACACACAAAGAAAACGTAGTCAATCAGTAATGACAAAAAGTAATGAGAACGTTTTACTCATTGTATGAAAATTATTTCAAATGTAAAACCAACCATTTTTCGAACTTTGTTAAATATAAATTTCTGAAGTTTCGGTCTTTAGAAAAGGTCAAAGTCATTAATCTTTTTCGTATTTAGGCTTATACAGTTTCGTACTTCAGAAGCAAACTGTTCAAAGTAGGAATTTACTGCCGAGAGGAATTACGGAGTAACAGATTTCTTATTTAGGGGGGAAGTTTCTCAAATAATGGACGACCAAGTCATTAGCGCAATGCGAAGCGAGGACTCGGGTATTGTTATGGTAATGCTACTAACCCCCGACCAAATTCAACCCCACATCTGCCGCACTACTTTCCCTTGATTAAAAACGCCTGCCGCCATTTTGTTTTCCCCTCAAACAATTTGCATTGAACCAGTCATAGAAAAGAACAATTTCATCAGTACACACTCCGTCAGCGTGCAACGTGCTTTAAAAATCCATTACCGACTGACTCTTGAAAAATGCATTAAACATTCCGACTTGAAAACATTCTCTTTCCACTCTAACTTTTCTTCTGTGAACGAACAGAGCGAGTTTCCCTTTAAATTATAATAAAACTAGTTTTTTGAATACATCATTTTAACTAAATTTTTATGTTAAAACAAATCGTTTTATCTAATAAATACAAATGATCTGGTACGGGAACTGACTACACTTTTTACAAAAAAAAAAAAAAAAAAAAAAAATGATAACTTAGAGCTCCATAAAGATTATTGTATGTTCAAGTAAGAAATATAGTCACATTCACAAATACGTTAGATTTTATTTTATTTGTTCCTGTCCGAAACTCTTCGGTACTTCCTATTATAAGTTACGTTTTAAATAAATATTTATTAAAATATACTTAAAATGTCAGACAGCCTTTTTTACAATCATTTCTGATACAGGCTACAAAGTGTAGTATCAAAAACTACTTACCCTATCGTGCACACTTCACACTTCATAATTCAAACTTCAAACTTTATAAATAATGCTAAATTTACTTTGATTGCAAGTTTATAAGAAGGTTGTTTTAAAAATAAGAACAGTGTACTTTCAACACGTGAGATCTGAAGGTGTACATTTACTTTATTTTATAACTTATAAATGCAATATATATTTTAAGGTCCAAATTATATATTGAGTTATTATTGAGTAGAAAAGGTTTCGACTAAATTAAATATGGTGTGACACGAATAATTTCATGAATAAGTTATTTAAACCTGCAAACAACTAACTTTATACAATACTTAACCAACGAGTAATTTATTTTAACTTCCTTAACGTTTTATAATTTATTATTGTAAAAAGTTAACAATAAATTTTGAACTGATCTTTAACATATTCCAGTATAATAAGAAAAAACTATCCTTACGAAAAACCCCAAGTAGGCATATACGATTCTGTTAATAAGAATATAATCAAATCAATATAGGCCTAATTATCATCATCATCCTCAAGGCTTAAACCAAGAATGGTTTGTTCCGGTCTCAAATAGGGAAATATTACAGCTGGTCACTCCAGCGCTTCCTCGGACGTCCCACACCTCTCCATCCCCTCGGCTTATTGTTCCGTTGTTGTTTGGGGATGCGGCAGTCATCCATTCGGCAAAGATGTTCCCACCAATTCAGCCGATACTGAGCGATCCTATCGAGTATACTTATAATATTCAGTTCCTGCCGTATATCTGTGTTTCTTCTATGGTCATGGAGAGTATACCATGACTCATGAGAGTACCTGAGAAATCTCATTTCAGCCGCTTGGATGCGACTAGCCTGGCATTTCGTTAAAGTCCAATTCTCAAACCCATAAAGAAATATGGGAAGAGCCATTACCTTGTAGAATTTTAGGCGTGTTCCTTTACTTGCTGACTTAAGGGTTCGCCTGATGGTCCCGCACATAAGGTTAAACTTATGCAACTTGTTCACCACGTCGTTGCTTGCATTATAAGACACACTGTAGCCCAGGTATTCAAAACTGCTAACTTGTTCCAAGACAGTAGGCTACTGTCTATAACAATTTTTGCCCGTACGGGATCAGTTCCACAAAAAGCCATCACCTTGGTTTTAATTGTGGATATCTACAATCTAGAGTCTTTGCAGATTCCATTTAACAAATGTATACCCATCTGCAATCTGTTTTCAGAGTCCGACAGAATAGTCTGATCGTCCGCAAACAACAAAGTGTCAATTGCAGAGTGACCAATCATAAAATGGTCTGGAAGATACATCTGCCAGTTTTGTATGATATCGTTAATATATAAATTAAAAAGAGAAGGTGATCATCGACACCTTTGTCGTACTCCACAATTGATCAGGCCAACTCTAGGAGCTGTTCTTAGTCTTCCTGCTTCTATTAAGATTTTATTCTCCATAAGGAGAATAGGCCTAATTATAATAACTTATATGAAGAAGCTATTTCGGTGAGATTAATGTTTTCAAAATTTAACTGTTACCTGTACTAAAAAAATAAAAACTGAATTATAAACATGAGTTTAAATATCGTATTCCAAACACTGACAAGTTACAGCATTACTTTCAGTTAATTCATAAATAATATTATTAAAAAAGTTAAGTTTGCCTACAGTGATCTGCAGTCTGTATTCTAACTTCAAATCTATCTAAATCATTCGTGTTCAAACGTGTTTACTTTTTCTGACAACTCCATATCCGAAAAACTTCGAACAGCCCTACTTTATCATTATTAGGAAAACTAAATTTAAATTAAATAATTTTTATTAGCCTATATCAATAGACTTACTACAAAAAATCACTAACTGCAATTTTTCATATATGTATGCTTTGTATGATAAATATTTTAATATACCCTACTGTATTTGTTAAATGTTTTAATAATAATTTCAATTAAATTTTTCAACAAATGGAATGATCAGTTACTAGAAACTTTTCAATCTTATTCTAAATAATTATAGGCTATAAAGTAAACAGATTTTGTAAAAACATTTTAAATACTATTTGTAGATTGCTGAAAAATATACAATAAATAGGTTTTGTTGGAAAACCACAGTAGATCAATGATTCTCGCCGTCAGTGAAAATGCCGTCACTTGGGTATTATTTCTGTAAGTTAAGCTTCATACGTGTTCAATGTACGTGTGTAGGCCCTACGTCTTTATAACACAAAAGTCTATACTTTCTATCAAATCCTAGAAAGCTACAGCGTGCGAAACGCTGTAGGCCTACTAAGAATTGATACAGTTGTTTAAATAGTAAAACTATTACGCTTAGTGTTTTTGTACAGATTGGCCACATACAGAGCTCTGTTGCATTTGTATTAATTACGTAACAAATTATAATAGTTAATAATGTTTTTTATTATCAAAAACATTATCTGTTAAATATTAATTTTATCACACGTGTCCAGTAGTGTGTTGTAAATATGATTTCAGAATAATAAAATAACTGGTGTTTTCTAAACCTATAACAAACTGCTGTTTTAATAAAAAAAGACTCTTTACTATAATACAAAAAAAGAAACACAAATTATTGACTATCAATATGACAAATAATAGGCTATTCTGTGAGATCGATTAAAAGATTTGTCAGTTTCCGTTTTCATCAGTTTTATAAAAAATATTTTAACAAAATTCATCACTCTGTTGTATTAAATTTACATTTTCTTCCAACGATGACTGTAAATTAAAATAATGTATGGAAACTCACAACACTCTTAACAATAATAGAGGCAAATCTTTATTTCTCTACACTGTCATAACAGAGGGGACAGAGAATTCCAATAAAGTTGAAAACGAGATACTATAGGCCTACTATATTAAATGAATAAGAAACTGAACAAGTAAAACAAATGTAGCAAAATTTATTGCAAAACACGTTTAATTGTCCGCCAAAGCAGTGTTTCTCAAACTGTGGTCCGCGGGATCGTACCGAGTAGACCTAGTAGGCTTACGTGGGTTGGCAATACAAAAATTAATGTTCTTTTTTATTTTCGATTGATTTTCAAATTTCCGCCGGGTTCGTAGTTTCAAAAACAGGCACTAGACTGACTAGACATATAAATCGTACCTATTGTAAACCTGAGGAATTTGTGACACTTGCTCGGAGACCGAATGTAGTGACGTTTGCTAGGAGAATAATGGTTCTAGGAAACTCACAATGATTCCAGGAAGTGTAGTACGGTATTAAGCAGTCACGTTTGCTCAGAAGCCAACGATGAGTTTTAGAAGCTGTTACGTGGGCAACCTGTCTACATAAGCCCAATAATAAGTCCTTTATTACATCTAACAGCTAATCAAAACAAAAAAGAACGTATTTAATTGTAGTATTTGTAAACACTTGGTTACTCACCGTCTTGTGACTTCTTTAAAACTTCCAATAACAGCGCGTTTCCAGGATAAATCCTCATCATCAGGTTACAAAAACACCAATCCTTCTGGAGAAGTCATCAAAAAATCAAAAATTATTACCAAACATCACAAAGCACTTCACGCCACGCCGCGACCTGGTGCGCACCACTACACGCGGTCGACTCATGTTTTGTGATGTTTAGTAATAATTTTTTATTTTTTGACTTCTCCAGAAAGATTGGTGTTTTTATAACCTGATGATGAGGATTTATCCTGGAAACGCGCTGTTATTGGAAGTTTTAAAGAAGTCACAAGACGGTAAGTAACCAAGTGTTTATAAATACTACAATTAAGTACTTATACACGTGACTTGGAGACTATAATGTAATGAAAAAAGAACGCTCATTTTGACGACATTCAACTAATCATCATTTGGAAACAACTTACCTACTTATTTTCAGTTCTTGTAGTTAGCCTGACCAAATTCTCTGCGCCTAAATCCCAGATATTTTAATATTTTCATTTACATCATTAATTATATTAATAAAAATTAAATATATCCTAATTAATTATAATTAGCATATCGAATTACATTATAATTATATAATTTGGTTAATTATATGCATTATTTTATTATAACTATAACTATTAACATGAAACGCATCATTATTATTTGTCGTTGTTGTTTTTGTTGTTATTATTATTATTTAATTTTTTTATGGCTGCTATTATTTTTCTGCTTAGTCTAATTTTGATGTTTTGATATTGAAGGCTTCACCCATGAGTTCTTTTCAGTGTAGTACTACCAGCGTTCTTTTAGAATTTGGTTCTTTTCATAAACACTCCTATGTAGGCCTACTACCTATCGATCTGAAAACTGGAAACTTGAAGAATCCTAACCAATATGTTAGCTTCTAGCCTGATTCTGCCGTCTCACCAATTAATTTACAAAAGAATATTTTTCCCATGTTGTGATATCGTGAAACTGATGCTCATTGATGTATCTTTTACTATTTTTCATTAATTCTCTTTCACTTTTCTTACTGATCAACGCCCTCTGAAAAGATGCTGAGTACTACGGTCACACATTTGACAGAATATCCCTCAACCTCTGAGAAAATAAAAGGAAAACCTCTCTTGTGAAGATAATCAATTCATTTCTAAAGCTTTTAAAAAACATGAAGATTTGGGAAAACTTTCAAACTTAGCTTTCATCCACAAATTGCAATAAAAAAACCATCTCTGAAAAATTCATATAAATTGGAAATATTGTACAGAAAACAAATTGTAATAGTGTATAACTCTTGACATTGTTATATCAAACTATCAAAAAAAGAAAAAAAAATAATTTAAAAAACGCAAGAAAAGGTTTCCGGGCTAAGTTATAAAAGTCTACCTTTCTATGGAGTTCTCTGGAAACAGTACACTGTACCTAAATATCTCCTTACAAAATAATAATAAAATAATAAATAATTCAAATTAAAACCTAGCACATATCTTACTTAGCTTTTTATTCTTATAGTTTTTCCTTAATAAAATCTAAACTATTATGATATAAACTGATAATATATGCCTTCATATTAGAATATCGCAGATGAAACACGCACACGTAGAATAGAATTTAGCACTATACACACATTTGTGGAAAAATCAGAATCCCTCCCCGTTCGGCCAGTAAGATTCGAACTGTCTCAATACATTAACTAAATAGGACTGGAAGAATGAAGTAGACAAAGTACTTGTTCATTAGGTATTTACCTGTGTTGGGGGTGTGTGTGTGGGGGGGGGTAGGTGGGCGCGCGCGTTTTATCATCTCGTTGATAACACTCGTAGCGTACGAGAAAGTGTCACTCCGAGTAAATGTCACTCCGAGCAACTGTCCCAACTCCAAACCTGGGTATGAAACTACGATATCTCATGCACAGTTTGAGAAAAAACTAGCGTAGACCTACGTGTATAGTTTTTATTATTGAAGGTATTTTGTTCTAGAGAAAATATAAATTGATAAAACAATTTTGAATTGTGAACAGTTTTTATTATTCTTATTATAGTTAGTATGTTTGCACTATTTTTAAATTCTGTTAACAATATTCATGTAGGCTATACGCCTTTCAATGCGTGAGTTAACTGATGTCGCTTTACAGATTTTAGAATAAAGAAATTTTTAATTTAAATTATTGATTGTATTCCCATTTTTCTGGATGCCAGTTAAATCACAGTAGTAAATAAAAATAAAAAGTAAAAGTTATATACATATTTATGAGTATGATTTTTGTGATATATGTTATGATATTTATGACTAGTCACAATTAAAAGAAAGAAACAGTGTACCTGCTATCCAATACCACTTATAATTAGGCATAAGATACAATTTTTTGCTTATTTCCGATCTGAGTTTTTTGTGAGTGTTCCGCATGGTTGTGCAAAATTTTTGCTGGTACGCCAGGGGGAAAAGATTTACAAATATTGTAGTAAAAGAAATATTATTACTTCTATACTACAAATACGGTTGAGGTCAAAAACTAATCTTAAGGCCTAAATACTCTTATATAATCTGACGGAAACACACAATGTGATGTTTCATTTAACGATGCAAACCGTATACGAACTGTTCTACATAATGCAGAGCAATTTGTATATCGCCGTGTCACCAAGTTGTCGCTAGTCACTGTCCAACAATGAGGCATCGGATAGTAATAATGAGACGTACTGATTTGCCTCGCATACCCGACGAGTATCCTACATACAATTTTCATAAGTTAAAAGGTTTTCAAACCATTCTAGTCAACATTTTTTAAAAGACTGCAGAAAACATATCCAGTGCAAATATGATTTCAGAAAAATAAAATAACTGATGTTTCCCACAACAAAATTGCTGTTTTAATAAAAAACTTCTTTACTTATAAAATAAAAATTCACAAAGAAACACAAGTTATTGACATAGCAATATGAGAGACGCATTCTGTGAGATCGATTAAAAGATTTGTCAGTCTCCGTTTTCATCGGTTTACTATAAAAATATACTAACAAAATACATCGTTCTGTTGTATATAGCGTAGTTTGTAGAACTGTTACTGCTGTAAATACTACGAACATTAAGGCACAAAGTGTGTGTGTGTGAACGCTGATAAAACAGTTTCTAAAAGTTGAAGGAGCAATTATGTGTAGAAACGCCGTGTACACAATGGAAGATGTGACAATAAGGAACTGTGCCAAGTTTATCGAGTTACTCGCTTTGTGTTCCCCACACGAGATACAAGATAAACCACACTTTGGATTCGTATAATGACCGTCCGTGAGGAAACTGGAAGCTTTTTGTTAAAACTCGGCCTCGAATAATGTGATTGTAATAATCAATAGTGAGGCGACCGCAGTTTGGGCTGCAATTGGAGACTTTGAAACACGTTTCCGCCCAACAGAGCTGTTCTGTTACACATTATCACTCCGTATTGACAACTGTAAACCTATACCGGCTCCATTTCCCTATTGTTGCGTAAGCTCTCTCACCCTCGCTCTCTCTCACTCACCCTCACCCTCTCTCACTCACTCTCTCTCTCTCTCTCTCTCTCTCTCTCTCTCTCTCTCTCTCTCTCTCTCAACACTGCTTTGCACTGTGAAATTCCTGAACCTGAAATCAAATGTCATGTGTTTCCGTTGTTTGCTTGATACAAGAATATAATAACAAAAACGGTGGAGCTATTAACTGTTTAATTTTGAAACTACTTGGATTGTAAATCTAGGCCTATATCTCCGCTCATCGAAATCGGTACTTCATTAAAAAAAGTGTATCACTTTTGAATGAAGTGATTCATTATCACTTTATTAAAAAAATAATAACTGCAAGTGTTACGCTACCTCTGAAGACTTTGTATAGGCCTATATTTATTATTTTATAAGTTATATACACATATGCGGAAGGGTGTTCTGTATGTACATGGACGGAACCCACACATAGTTACCGTATATAAATCTTGCAATATATTTCTGTATAGACAATTAAAATATCGATATGGAGAACCATACATAACTTCCATGTACTAAGATTTATAGTTAAAATCATTTTCGAAATGAAATATTACCATAGAAACTACTTCTTTCTACTTACTGCTTCAGCCTTAACCACAGTACTGTGGTCACTAACGTATACCAGTACTGTGGTCACTAACGTATACCACCTCACGTTATCGCACTCGATTTTCACTGATGATGGAAGTCAATGGCATTGCCGAAACGTCTGGTTTTGTAGAAAACATTGGACTACGGCCAAACATCCCGGGAAGCTACTTCTTTGTTGCCGATAAAGTTGTACACATATATATAAAAAATATGCATAAAATTAATGGCTTGTATAAGTTAATGTTTGATCTCCATTAAGTAGTGCTCAAGTTTCCAAAGTTTTAGTATTATGATGTCCGTAATTAAAACATCAGAGCAGGTTTAGTGTGTATGAGGGTACACCGTGGACAACAATTTTCAACATTTCCTATTGAGCGTTGCTTAGAGTAAAGCTGCGAATCTACAGTGTACGTTTCACAGAACAAACACGCGGAAAAGAAGGAGCGCTCCGAAGTCACTCATGGACCCTCAGCATCTTGCAGAGGGTTCATTCCCTAAAGACGAAAATTCTGTCTATGAATCGTTCCTTTGTAAACACGTGCAGTTACACTGCCCAGCGATCCACAGGAAGCAAATCGCTATCCACGGTGGACAATTTTTCGGCTTGCACGCGTTATGTTGGTGTGGGTTTCGTCACTTTCCATTTAAAAAGCGTGCAAATGTAAGAAAATAAACATGAGTGAGGCCAGAAATAACGCGAATTGTGTGTGTGTGTGTGTGTGTGTGTGTGTGTGTGTGTGTGTGTGTGTGTGTGTGTGTGTGTGTGTGTGTGTGTGTGTGTGTGTGTGTGTGTGTGTGTGTGTGTGTGTGTGTGTGTGTGTGTGTGTGTGTGTGTGTGTGTGTGTGTGTGTGTGTGTGTGTGTGTGTGTGTGTGTGTGTGTGTTCCCTGCCTTTTTATTGCAGTAATCATAATAATAAAATGGAAACGTAAACATTACATTATTGAGATATGATTGCCTGCCACGAACGATATATTTTCTCTCATACATGATTTACATTAAAATGAAAAAATTATAATTTTATTGCCTGGCAACAAAATTATTTTATTTTTACTTCCATATCCCTTAAGGAATGGAAGTATGGTGATGGCAAAAAAAATCGTGTTCGAGATTATTGCAGATTCTGATTCTACTACACTCAAAACATGAAAAAAAGTCGTTTTCCGAAAAGTGTCTGTGTGTGTGTCTGTGTGTCTGTGTGTGTGTCTGTGTGTGTGTCTGTAGATTTTTTTTCTATGGCAAACGATAACTGCCGCAAATTCAAACAGAATCAAATAATTTTTTGCATACAGCCCTGATTTGTAGAGTACTCACGACCTATTGTTTTTGGTGAAGATCGGTTGAGGGAAAGGGGTAGTTTACCTGCAACGGTTTTTTTTTATCAAGGGAAATTTTTTTTTTTTTGGCAAACGATAACAGCCGCAAATTCAAACAGAATCAAATAATGTTTCGCATACAGCCCTCAATTGTAGAGTTCTCAAGACCTATTGTTTTTGGTGAAGATCGGTTAAGGGAAAGGGGTAGTTTACCTGTAACGTTTTATGTTTTAACAAGGGTATTTCCTATGGCAAACGATAACAGCCGCAAATTCAAACAGAATCAAAAGATTATTTGCATGCAGCCCTAAATTGTAGTTCTCAAGACCTACTGTTTTTGATGAAGATCGGTTAAGGGAAAGGGGTATTTTACCTACAACGTTTTTTTAACAAGGGTATTTTCTATGGCAAACGATAACAGCCGCAAGTTCAAACAGATTCAAATAATTTTCTGCATACAGCCCTGATTTGTAGTGTACTCCAGACCTATTGTTTTTGGTGAAGATCGGTTGAGGGGAAGGGGTAGTTTACCTGCAACGTTTTTTATCAAGCGTATTTTCTATGGCAAACGATAACAGCCGCAAATTCAAACAGAATCAAATAATTTTTTGCATACATCAGTGAATTGTAGAGGACTCAAGGCCATTAGATTTCGGTGAAGATCGGTTAAGGGGAAGGGGTAGTTTACCTGCAACCTTTTACGTTTTAACAAGAGTAAAGTACTTGAAAATTCATTTAAACTTTTTCAAACAATGGTAATTGTTGAAAATAAAATAATTTTGTTGCCAGGCAATAAAATTATAATTTTTTCATTTTAATGTAAATTATGTATATATTAGAAAATATATCGTGCTTGGCAGGCAAGCATATTTCAGATTATAAATCTTAGAATATGGACGTCATGTATGGTTCTCCATACCGATATTTAACAATTACCATTGTTTGAAAAAGTTTAAATGAATTTTCAAGTACTTTACTGTTGTTAAAACGTAAAAGGTTGCAGGTAAACTACCCCTTCCCCTTAACCGATCTTCACCAAAATCAAAAGACCTTGAGATCACTACAATTCAGGGATGTATGCAAAAAATTATTTGATTCTGTTTGAATATGCGGCAGTTACCGTTCGTCATAGAAAAAATTACCCTTGTTAAAACATAAAATGTTGCCGGTAAACTACCCTATTCCCTTAACCGATCTTCACCAAAAACAATAGGTCTTGAGAACTCTACAATTGAGGGCTGTATGCAAAACATTATTTGATTCTGTTTTAATTTGCGGCTGTTATCGTTTGCCAAAAAAAATTACCCTTGATAAAAAAACGCTGCAGGTAAACTACCCCTTTCCCTTAACCGATCTTCTCCGAAAACAATAGGTCTTGAGTACTCTACAAATCAGAGCTGTATGCAAATAATCTTTTGATTCTGTTTGAATTTGCGGCTGTTATCGTTTGCCATAGGAAATACCCTTGTTAAAACATAAAACGTAGCAGGTAAACTACCCCTTTCCCTTAACCGATCTTCACCAAAAACAATAGGTCTTGAGTACTCTACAAATCAGGGCTGTATGCAGAACATTATTTGATTCTGTTTGAATTTGCGGCTGTTATCGTTTGCCATAGAAAATTCCCTTGTTAAAACATAAAACGTTGCAGGTAAAATACCCCTTTCCCTTAACCGATCTTCACCAAAAACAATAGGTCTTGAGAACTCCATAATTCAGGGCTGTATGTGAAACATTATTTGATTCTGTTTGAATTTGCAGCTGTTATCGTTTGCCAAACAAAAAAAATTACCCTTGATAAAAAAAAACCGTTGCAGGTAACTACCCCTTTCCCTCAACCGATCTTCACCAAAACCAATCGATTGTGAGTACTCTGCAAAACAGGGCTGTACGCAAAAAATTATTTGATTCTGTTTGAATTTGCGGCAGTTATCGTTTGCCATAGAAAAAAATCTACAGACAGACAGATAGACAGACAGACACACACACAGACACTTTTCGAAAAACGACTTTTTTTCATATTTTGAGTGTAGTACAATCAGAATCTGCAATAATCTCGAACACGATTCTTTTTGCCATCACCATACTTCCATTTCCTTAAGGAATATGGAAGTAAAAATTACCCTTGATAAAAAAAAAACCGCTGCTAGTAAACTACCCCTTTCCCTCAACCGATCTTCACCAAAAACAATAGGTCGTGAGTACTCTACAAATCAGGGCTGTATGCAAAAAATTATTTGATTCTGTTTGAATTTGCGGCTGTTATCGTTTGCCATAGAAAAAAATCTACAGACACACAGACAGATAGACACACAGACACTTTTCGAAAAACGACTTTTTTATGTTTTGAGTGTAGTACAATCAGAATCTGCAATAATCTCGAACACGATTTTTTTTGCCATCACCATACTTCCATTTCCTTAAGGAAAATGGAAGTAAAAAAAACTGAGTTTTGAATTATTGCACTTAATAGTTTCTATGACAACGAATCAGAAAATACACCTTTCCATCGTGCGAAGACATCTGTCTCTTGTGTGTTACATCTATCACAACTTCGAGGAGTTTTTTTAAAAAAGTCTATGCATTCTTTATGCTGAACTACAACCATGCGACAGTGTAGGCCTAGACAGGCCTCGGTTAGAGAGTTAATTTTCTCATGAGTACCCACGGATCTCAGTCACTCATGAGTGGAGCGATAAACTGTAAACATCACAATACGGAAACCGCGAAACTTAGGGGTATGATCTGCCACGGTTTGATGACACACAAAAATTGCAGCTCGAACACACAGATGCCAAAAATTAATTTGTGTACCTTCATGTTAACGTAAAATCATACAGATCAGCTCGATGGAACACATGTATCGGCTTTAACATGTTTTAGCAAATGACACTTAATAAAAAAAATCTTTAAATTACTGTAAATCGAATAGTTTGTCAGTTTGGAACCGTTGATAATGTTAATAATTGTGTCGCTCAATCAGTTGTTTTAGAAGTGCTCTTATGCTCTGAAACCATTTACAATAATATGCTTTTCACGCCTGCCCATCTATAGGCTATTATAAATTTCAATTTTAAATTTAAATCATGAAATTATTAATTATTTTAGGTGGCAGATGGCAGATGGTGACGAAGTGGCAAGGTGGCAAGAGACAAGAGAGACCTGTGCAAAATGGGGGAATGATCTGGTCAAGAACAGCTCGAGAGAGAAATCATCGGGGGGGTTCAGACCAGTAGTCTACTGTTGCTGTTAGTAGGCCTACTGGTAATGATATGAACCGCGGAATCCAGTGAAAACACAAACAACCATTCAAATTAAACAAAGTGTCATTTCTGAAAGCAGCAGAAATCGACCGTTTACCTAGCAGCGTATCGCCGTATTAAATTGTTATAATTTAAACAAACTTGTTTTCTCAGAATTTAGGTGAATGCTTTTCTCACGATTCAAACGCTGAGCGTGATAAAAATTAAAGTGTGTCAGCAGCGCGTATCCGAACTCATCGCCTGATGTGTAACACGACTAATGAAGTTGTAATAGTCTGTGGTAACGAAAAGTGTTCAATAACAAGTTGATTAGAGTAAGTACAACTTTTCTCTGCAAACTGTAGGCCTACTTTAAAAAAAAAATAATAATTTTCTCAATGCTCTCATAATAAAAGTCCATTACGTTGTCCACTCGTTTTGAAACAACGTTTTATAATTAAAGGAACATGAATAGTTTGCCTTGTTTTAGTTTTGTTTTCCTTTCGTTCGTTCTCCTACGACGTCGTCACTACATTCAGGCGCCACTGTCGTCAGTACTTACGAAAATACTATGGTGTAGTGTAGTATAGTAGGCTACTGTATATAGAACCGCAAACTTTGGCTTATCATACCAATGTTACAGTACTCGAATGAAAAATACCCTCAACGTAACTTAGCCTTGTATTGGGGGTAAAGGCAGGAGATTTCAGTAGGTACGCCATGCGGGCAAACAGAACAACGTAAATAAGGCGCGAAATAGCCTACTTCCACAAATTGAGGGACAGCTGGCATATGGGCCTCCTAGGCTACGTATGTGTAAGTCATCCTATTTACGTCCATCTCATGTCACTAAGTTATATGGTTCAGCCAGTGTGATGCAGTGATGGTAATGATGCTGACGATGATTAAAAAAAGAATGTGAGTAGTGAAATTATGTGTTTAAACTCCAGTAGGGCTAATAGTTAGCGTTTCACTATAACAGAAAACGAAGCTGTCTGAAGATGCTAGATTAGAGCAAAGAGAAGGTTGTGTAATTTACATGCGAACTGTAAGCTAATAAGAGGTGGCAATATTCATGAGAGATGATAGGCAGATGTCAGTTAGAAAAGTGAAGACGCCCCTGAACCGAGTGAAGAGCTCTCCAGACAGCATCTTCATTATCTTCCCCTTCACCGGGTCACATCATTACCAGCAGCACACAACGACAAAATCAAGATAACAGCGCAGAACACAAATTACAATGTCTGCGCACGAACAGTGTCGACCCGACCCACACTTTATTTGTGTCGCTTAACGTGTGGAAGAATTACCGTTTGTTTTAAAGTCGCAGTTACATCGCGCGCGCGCGCCTAACAACATCACGCATCGTGTTTTCACGCGAACACAGCAACGTCTAATTAAGAAAATTAGGCACAGAACTTCTAACTATAGTTATATGCACGGGCGTCACGACCGGTGGGACGGGGGGACTCGTTCCCCCCAATATTTTTCCAAAAGCTAAAAATCATAAATAATTTTTTTATTTAAATTATTTTTTAATGTGTTATTCAAGTTATTGGTTGAATAAACATATTAACTTAAATTCACTGCCATTGATGCCAATTTGAGGGCCAATGATTTATTTTCTTTGTAAGTATTATTGTGTAGAAATGATAGGTTCCCGTAAGTAACAATGACGGCTAGAGCACGGGTTATGACAGATGACAGTTTTTTGACACATTGACACAGCCATATAAATGTAAATACGGCAAAAGAATAACTTTTCCTGTAAATAAACACTGAATACTGTAAATTGAGTCAACTTAATTTTTACACCTAACGTTAATCTAGAGAATTAATATTGGTTTTAAATTACCTGACAATGTAAAAATTAATTATATATGTCTACAATAATATATCATTTGTGTTATTAATAGTAAATTGTTAAAACTTTTTTTTTTAGGCGATTTAATTACGGCTGGCTCCGCCTCTCACATCCTAGCTTTCACTGGCGCCGGTCTAAGCAGTCCTGTTCTGTAAGTCCTCTTGCATTTATTGCATCTTCGACGTCCATTTTCCATGAATGTTTAGGTCTTCCTTTTTCCTTCTAGAGGGTGGAGTCCATTCCCATACCTTCCTTCTCACTCTATCTAGTCTTGTTAGTCTATAGCACCTCCGCCAGTAATCCATCTCCATAGCTCTTATTATGGATTCATTTCTTTTATTAATTTCCCACAATTCTTCTCCATATAGGCCTATACTTTCGACTATAGTTTTATACATTCTGATTTTATTGTCTTTTGTTATTCGTGGACTCCGAAGCAGACTATTTAACTGTTTTTTGCTGTCTTAGTTAGTCCTATTCTTACCTTTATTTCTTGGTTGCTTTCACCATCCGATGTCATTGTTACACCGAAATACCCAACCGAAACTTGCCTAAGTTTTTAATATTTTTTATCACTTTTGTTCCTAGTCTTAGGTCTTGACCTTCACCGCCTACTATAAGGTACTCAGTTTTTGAGGTATTTATTTCGAGACCCCATTTCGCATATTCTTCTGCTAGTTTCCTAAATATATATTGCTTATATCAATTTCGTCCTCTGCAACTACAGCCTGATCGTCTGCAAAGTGTATTATAAGCATCTTGTCACTTCCAACTGGTACACCTATATTACGGCATTTTCCTCCATGATGTTAGGGTTTCGTTTAGATATGTTAAAACTTATAAAAATAGAACATTTGTGAAAAACTAGGGTCATTCTTTTCTATCTGTTAATATATATTGCTTATGTCAATTTCGTCCTGATCGTCTGCAATGTGTATTGTAAACATCTTGTCACTTCCAACTGGTACACCCATATTACGGCATTTTTTCCTCCATGATGTTAGGGCTTCGTTTAGATATGTTAAAACGTGTAAAAATAGAAAAGAATGACCCTAGTCTTTAACCATACGTCAAATATTCAATATTACCATAAAGTTCCGTCCCCCCTCACCCAATAATTGGGCACTGATGACGCCCATGATTATGTAGTTATGTATAAACATATAACACTTATGTAATACAGGCTAGATCTATGTGTCTAGAACTGTACGTAAATACTATACTATGCTTGTCCAACATGTGATAGGAAAGTACAGTACGTTTCGCGTCACATGTGAAATATGCTCTTACAGGCCTGAGCTAAGTGTGACATAGCCTATACTCGGTCACAGTACTTACAATACTGTACATGAGAAGATACACACTTAATCGGAGAGTAAAACGGAGAGCTTCTAAATAGGCCTATTCGATCGTGAAGAAGTGTTAAAATCAGTTTACTCGACACGGAATAAAATAATGAACATGGTCTGCACTTACATGACACACGCTAAAAACAGTAACAACAAAACGCTGAATATGACTTACAGCAAATATTAAGTTCCAAACCATCCACTTGTATGTATAGGCTTATATGAAAGCAACGTCAATACAGTACGAGCAGACCGATTGAAGTGAGAAACTGTAAACCAAGAAATAATACGATAGGTAGCCTACAGGCCTACACTCGAGTAGCCAAGGTTTTATCAGAAATAATAATTAGTAAACAGTGAATGTAAGAAAATATATGTAGCCTATTACTTAACCAAAACGTTCATGGCCAAAAAAGAAACATGATTATTCTAATACATTAGAAATACGTTGGAGACGACAGAGATATAGGTCTATATTGTCTGGGTACAATAAAACGAAGACATGAAACTTGAAAGTCGCAGAATACATGGACTTTTATTTAGATGTGTTGACACCGTTAATACGCAAATTGTTTATTCTGTAGCCTACTGTCTGTTTCACCGGAAGCAAAGCAATCAACGGGTTACACACACAGCTCTCTGTGGTGCTGTCACTACAGCCTAGTTCACTGGAGTTTCCAAACTGTATAATAGTTACGAAAAATTACCATATAAATCTGGATTAGGGTATAGGCATACACTAAGTACAGTTAATAAAATAAAGTAAGTTTATCAAGTAAAAATAAAATTACACCAGTTTCATTCGACTGAGTTTCGAAGCAATAGCCTACATATATTTGTACGTTTCAGCCAGATCATTTCAGTTTCGCAAATAATAATTGATGAACTCGGAAGGCAGATATGAGCATAAAACTATTTACGAGATTTTCAATACACACAGTCGTAACGTGTTACAGCCAACTGACTTTCCATAGCACTACAAAGAAAAACTGAAAAAGTTTCTGTAAAACTTGAATTACACTTACTCTAAATATTAAAAACAAAGAGCACGTAATAGGCCTACATACGTAGGATTTCTGTTATGTTATGTTCTAAAGTCAACTGTACAAACATTACTGTAAATATTAAAACATTTTTATCTTACATTGGAACCCTTCGTGTTTCCACTCTAACTGTATTACTGGTTGTCGAGAAACAATAACTGGGGGAAAACAACATAGCCTAGGCCTATTGTGACAAAAATTATTCCTAAATTTATAAATATACTGTATTATCCTATGAATTTTTTAATTTGATCATTTATGAATCCATTTAAAATGATTTAATAATGTAAAGAATATATATTATGTAATAATATGATATGTAATAAAATATAATTATATATATAAAATACAATAATACAATATTATAATATAATATGAATGTGTGTGTGTGTGTGTGTGTGTGTGTGTGTGTGTGTGTGTGTGTGGGTGTGTGTGTGTGTGTGTGTGTGTGTGTGTGTGTGTGTGTGTGTGTGTGTGTGTGTGTGTGTGTGTGTGTGTGTGTGTGTGTGTGTGTGTGTGTGTGTGTGTGTGTGTGTGTGTGTGTGTGTGTGTGTGTGTGTGTGTGTGTGTGTGTGTGTGTGTGTGTGTGTGTTTTGTATTATTATTAATAATAAATAAAACTATTCGTACAAGAATACATTTTTTATTATTTTAACACTGTTTCGATAGTATAACTATCATCAGAATTTTTTTTTTCTGAAGTGATAGTTTATACAATCGAAAAGGTGATATATTAAAAAAATAATAAAAAATATATCCTTGTACGAAAAGTTTTATTTACTATTAATAATAGGCTAATATAAAAAATATATACAAGAATAACTGAGCAAATATGGGTAGGCCTATAGGCTATATAGTAAAATGCTGCCTGTATAGTATTATTAAAAAAAGTTAACTAAGACATGCCGGAAATTGGGAACAATTTATTTATTTGCAACAATAACAACACATTTGGCTAAGCTATCCTAGTAATTACAACTGACTATTATTTTGAAATCAGTGATAAACGTATATAATATAGATTTTGTATATTCAAAATAAGTAATAGGCTATATTACACATTAAGTTAATAAGGCATCCGAAAAACTTTTAATAAAAAAAGTGAATTAAAGTCAATGTTAAATGAATGTAAATAATAAGTAAAATATAATTGTCAATGATATGGACCTATTTGCTGACAATATAAATAACAGGAATTATTTGTATTTTCAATTATTCGTGTTCACCGTCATCTTTAAAGGTAATGTTTTGATGAAACAAAATATTTTATTTACAAATTTCTTGTGACTTTAATTTTACCTCTGACGAAAACATTATTTTTGACGGAGATGGAAACACATAGAATTTTAAACATTATATTACATAATAATCTTGTTCGAGAAAGATTTAAAATAATTTTATTTACTTCAAAACAAGTAACAATTTATACAAGTGAAAGTGAGATTAATTGTGTGTGTGTGTGTGTGTGTGTGATTTTCTGCTATACTTTGAGCCTATATTATTCAGTACATACTTCTATATCTATTTTAATGAGCCAGTAATTTTTTATTTTAATAATTAGGCCTAATACTTTTGGTAATTATATACATTACAGTTTTTCCAGGTTTGCAACAAATTGGGTTTACAACATGACTTTCTGTAAATTGTATGTATTATTTTTATGCGACATTTGGAGTTCGGATGTATAATACTGTTGCCTTGAAGACATAATACCTTATCTTAAATTTATCTTACTTAGTTTTTTACTATTAGGCCAATTTTACAAAGCTGTTGTAAAAATTAGTAAACAGAATAGAATCAAATTAGTGAAATAGTCTAATCAAAATATTGATTAAAAGGTTACGATACAAACTTCATAATTATTTGTAACCTTTGAATGAATGAAGCTAATTAAATTTATTTATTTTCATTTTAGTAGTCTATTTTTTAAGAGAAAATAACCATGTTTTTTTTTTACATGTATAAGCTACGTAAGTTTGAAACGGACGTTATTATCTATAGCCTATATACAAAACTCAAAGTCTAAGGATTTATGGGTACTGAATACAAATCCACACCGTTACACCGATTGCCATCAAATTTTGCACAAGTAACCTTTGACAAATTCTGTCTAAGCTGGAATTTGATATTTTGCCCCGTTCGCACGATTTTGTAATTGTCTTAAACGATTATAAAATTTATGTTTATACGTAGGCTTATTTCTGATGATGCAATGAATAAGTAATGTAATATATTAAATACTACTACTAAAGATGTCAAAAACACCATGGAGACCAGAATTAATTACCATAGTAACAAGTAAATAAACAAAAGCTATTTTGCGGCATCGGAATGTACATTTATTCATTCCTGCAGTTCATTTTCGATGTTTTATATAATATGCGATTGTATCGATATATTACGATGTGGAAAGTAAGAAGTGTACTAATTGTAAATTGTCCTATTACTTAATGCAAAGCGAAAATACGTGTTGTTTTCGTTTGTGAGGTTTTTGGTTTTTAGTTTACTGCAGAAATAAATAAAACCCATGGTTGAGGAAAATATAACGTTTAATGTGTTATACAACGCTTCTAACACAGTAACACTTAAAATAAAGAATTTAACGTTTTTGATTTAATAGGTACTTTATAAATATCACCAAAGACTTTATAAACGGGTTCTTTTAAATCTTCAAAGGCTGTTGCAGCAATATAATAATTTAGTACAAGTTAAAATAGTACAAGTGTTGAAAACAGCATTGGAGAGAATTTGACTAATGAGTACAAAATTGTTATACGAGCTGACAGAACGGCATATGTACATAGACAATAAGAATTATATTAAAATACTTATTGAAAGTCAAATATTCGCGTGCGAAGCCGCGGGTAATAGCTAGTTTAACATAAAACCCGATCGTGCAATAAAATGACTAATGTTTTAAAACGGTCAGCTGAACGAGAAGTTAATACTGTAGGCTACGTGAGATTGGGGCAATAGGTGTGCGTACAACCCCCCGGTACGGTGGTTATTATTCTGTGAGACGCACTCTTGACTTGGCCACTCAACCAGAATCACTTCAAGTTTATTCTAGTGCGAACTCCACCACTCACTCCAGTACCAATACGTCAAACAATATTACTGACTGCGCTGTAATTGTTCCCTTTGTGTGACTGCTTCTCTTCGCTTTGTTGCGCTGTCAATTTGTTTCTGGTTTTTCTTCAATATACTTAGGCCTACGTGTTCCAAATTACCCTCTGTAGTAGCAGTTTATTCTCTCTTTAAGAACATCTAGCCTACCGTTGCTTTATACAGTGAGCTCAATGTTAAGGTTATGCGTTATCTGTATTCAATAGTTTTTTTTTCATAAATCCAATGTCGTAATACCGTTCTTTTAAAAATTGCCACCAATTAATAATTAACAATGTATACTTTAACCAAACATAAAGAGAATAATTTATTTGCAGCTGAATTAGCCCAAACGCAACTTTTAAATCCAAAGATATACCAGAAATACAAACTGGGAAATATAAAAATATTATAAGGATTTCCCTTACCTACAGTATTTGGGTGCTCGCTGAAAAATCGAAAGAAACAAATAGACATGTTTGAAATAAAAATCTTGACCGATGAATGATAACGGACTCTGGAAAACTAAATTCCATCGTGAAACATGTAACGAGTATTATTAGGCCTAAGGGGTTACCTGTAGGCCTATCAGAATCCGTGAAAATTCAAATTTTTGATGGGCCGGTCTAAAGTAACGATAAATAAGCATAGAACTAAACAGGGGACTACAGGGGAAATACATGGGAAAAAGATCAAGAGATCGACTAGGAAAGTATGGGAGAAAGAATCGCTGAGAATATAAAGCACTAGGATTAAAAGAGCGGCGACTGCTGACAAAGATGAGTGGATGCAGAAACTGAAGACCGGTGTCTGACTTTGGGCTCTAATGTTATATAAATAGGGCATTTCGTATGTGTTCTTTACCATTAAACGAGTCTATCTGATTCCAGTAGGCCTATACATAAACAACCTATCCGAAATGAAATTAGAAGTGTACCTGTACAGAATGAATAAATAAATAACTTATAGGCCTACTGGTAATTTAAACAAACACTTTATGAGGGAGAGGAGGAAGGGGAGCGTGAGAAAGAGAGAGACAGAGAGAGGGAGAGAGGGAGAGAGAGAGAGAGAGAGAGAGAGAGAGAGAGAGAGAGAGAGAGAGAGAGAGAGAGAGAGAGAGAGAGAGAGAGAGTGTTACGAAACAGACATTATGAAGTTTTGTTTTTTGTGTAGCCTACAGGCCTACAAGAAAGAATCTGGATCTTTCTTACCTGGAATTTAGTAGTAGTAGTAGTAGTAGTAGTAGTAGTAGTAGTAGTAGTAGTAGTAACATATAGGCCTAGTAGTAGTACATTCGAAACAACTATAGGTAGCCTACATGAGAAAAGGCATAGGTAAGGTCATATGATATGTCAAGAGGGAAAACAAGGAATGTCACACATGACAAAAAATTAACTTAGGGTATGGGCATCATATTGTGCCATTTGATGTGTTACCTGTATTCAATACTATCACAAAAGCCTATTCAATTTGTAAAAAAAAAATCAGTCCAGATTTATTACATTTTAAAAACTTAGTAAAAATACAGCACATGAACGATGAGTGTCGCTTGTTTATAGAAAAAAAATTTTGAGTTAAATATTTAACTCTTTTTCCGTTAAACGGATGTAGGCTTACCTGATTTTAGCGTACGCAACAGATTATCCAAAATTAGACACCTAACTTTACAAAAGACTTACAATAAATATAATTTAAACAAATCTCTTTAATATAGGTGTGTGTGTGTGTGTGTGTGTGTGTGTGTGTGTGTGTGTGTGTGTGTGTGTGTGTGTGTGTGTGTGTGTGTGTGTGTGTGTGTGTGTGTGTGTGTGTGTGTGTGTGTGTGTGTGTGTGTGTGTGTGTGTGTGTGTGTGTGTGTGTGTGTGTGTGTGTGTGTGTGTGTGTGTGTGTGTGTTTAAAACAAAAATTTAAGAATTCTTGTATATATTTTTAGTTTACATACGTAATTAATTGCATATAATTAGTTACATATTGTAAATTAAAAAAAATTTTGTTCTGTAACTCTACTGTACTTAAACGTCAAACTGTTAATAGTGATTTAAATTTGACTAGAATAAATCAGTAATTAGTTAACATAAATTAAGTAAGAGTAAAGAACACGCGATTTGGAAAAGTAGAAAATAATCAGACTTAAATTTGAATCAGTGCTTGTCTAACACCTTAATACAGTATACACCTTAATTTTTATGTAAGCACAGTTTACAGAGGCACCTTGATTTCAACCTGAATTTTAAGAAATGTTTAGGTCTGCAAAAAATTGTAACTTATAGCCTATGAAAACAGTTTATTGAACTTGTAATACAAAATATTCAGCGTTGTTTTCTCTTGAAAACGGAGCAATTTACTTTCTCCCGGTGTAAGTAAGATTTGACAAATGTAGTTTGTCAGAACAAGACAAGCTTTACACAGTGAAATATGTAGAGTTTTTGTAGCGCCAATGTTTGTTAGCGTGAGAGCCAACCTGTACTGCCTGACGAAGGTAACGCGACTCGGCAACATCCCGCGTAAATATTGTTACACACTACACCAACTTCCAATGTCAATTGATATCAATCATGCTGTGACAGTGTAAACGATATCCATGATTTTTAACAAGTTAAAAAATACCACATTCTAGCTTTATTAAAGTACAAACTTCTACGACACAAAAATGACCTGAATATTTAATAGAATAATAAAACTTTTCTTTAACTGTGTAAATTTAAATTGCCCATATAATCTCTAACCTGCAATCAAGTAACAATAGTTTGTGTAAAACCTAACGAATTAAATGTGATTGATGATGATGCAAATAGTGGTTACAGTGATGGTGATGTGGTTGTTGCGAAACAATGAGTAAACAAATAAATTATAAATAATCATATGAATGTTCAATACAAAGTTTACATTTATAAATGCTTTAATATTTTGTATCAAATCATATCAGTTATGGGTATGAACAGAAAATTATATTTCTTTGACCGATGGAGCTTCTTTGTTCGTAATAATATAGCAAGCGCACCAATAGGCACAATTTCTTTTTTGACACACATAATTCTATGTTGTGCAAAAGTTTTGATACCAGACAGAGAGAATATTTTCTTCCTTCAAATGGGGTCCATCGTTTTTCTTAGTATCGCACTGTTAAAATTGTTTTTCTTTCCTGGAACGGTTTTTATTTTTAGTATTGTTTCTATTTCTTTGCTTTTTTTAATAAGGATATACGAAGCCACAACGCACACACCCAAACAAATAAGCCTACTTTACTTGTATAAGACCCGCCACAAAATTTTCGCAATCCATTTTTTATTTACTTTATTATATATTTACTTTCATTCAAAATAGTAGCCCTATAGTAGTACCAATTATTTTTGTACATTTTGTTTGTCTGGCATACGTAAAATTCCAAATTACACACTAAGTCAATGTAAGTTCCATCTAGACTGGTACAAAACATAGGCCTAATTGTTAGAAGAATGTATATTATAAGTTCGTATTGAATGTGTATTATAAGAATGTATATTATAACAAGTTTGTGCTATTCTCTCAAACAGCTCAGGCAAAAGATTTATCAAATTACATTACAGACACGCCAAATTTAACAACATTCTTCAAGTTTCATGTAGGCCTATAGACTTTTTTTTTGAGGGTGCATGATTAAAATCTTGACATAGGCCTACGTGTACGGTATGTGGTCATAGACAGCGTATAGGCCTACTACAAATAGTGTCCACGCTATTCAGCCTAATACAAAATGACTTTCCAGAAAGGATTCTTTTTTGTACACTTTGTTGCACACACAGACCAACATATAGGCCTACGCTTACATGTTAATCGTTTTAACACATGAAGATATGCGAAACATTTCGAGTTTCCTTTTATATGTTCTTAAATAAGTAATAGAATTATATTGATAATAATAATAATAATTCTTTCTCTCTTCTGTGATACGTAATTTTACTTTTTGTTACATAATTTATTCCAATATTTCGTGAATGTGACACTCAGTAATACATAAGACACATACACTGTATCGTCAGGAGTGTATCCTGCAATACATCACTGCTGTCTTCCACCCAGTCTTAAAGACTGCTAAAGGGACCAATACTTCACGTTCAGATAGGCCTATCGCTCAGCAAACGCTCAGACCGTAAGTACACACAAGTCACGGTGGACGTTCCCGTTTCTGACGTACCACGGCGGTTCTCTGATCAATCTTAAAGTCTCTGATTGAAACCTCTGTTATGATTCTATGTTTGTATGAGAGGCAGTGTAATTTTTATTTAAAATAAAAATGTTATTTCTCTGAATACCTCCAGCTGACGAGGGAAGGCTTGTGACCGAAGAAAGTTTGAAAGCTTCCTCCAAAAAACTCTAGTAAATGGTAATAATACATCCTCGTATTATTACCTATATATATACCTATACTATTACCTCGTATCCTGGCCTATAAACACGTCAAGTCCGCTCTTACCCTTACGACTAATAATGTTTATCGAGATTTGTCGAATTTAGTTTTTTGTTTTCTACTTCGTTTTAGATGGTATTGCTTTGTCTCTAGTAAATTACGTTTTGTGAAACCGATATTCGTATCTTATCTTCTGGGTAAATGTCACACTTTTTACACGTCCCAAGTTTCAGATACTTGACGACACATAGTCTAAGAGGGTGACGTTTCTATGAACACCTTCGTCCAGCCGATCTCTTGGAATCACTTGATGTCGTTTACTCCGTTCTTCAAGTTACCGTACCGGCGAGACAGATTCTGGCGAAGAATGTTCTTTACGACACCTTTTAAATAAACTCTGCAAATTTTACGTCATTTTCATGCAAAATTTTTGTAATTTTCTGTTGACCACGTTTTACATTTTAATGGCACTTAACTACGCCAAGCAAAGTAAGTTAAATAGGCTATTAATTATTCATAATATTTTTTTTTTACAAATCTGTTTACAACAAATAATCAAATAATCCGTTTAGGCCTACTAATTTATTATTAAGCAACTATTAATAATTGATAATAATAATAATAATAATAATAATAATAATTTTATATCTAATCGTTTTTAAATATCTAATCGAAATTAAACTTAAAATGTTAAATGTATAGTTTTTAAAATCTAGTTGACCTCAGATTTTAGACAATTTAATGAAATCTTTCTCCGTCACGAAGTCTTGTCACGGAAGATGACAGTTCTCGCCATTGGGAAGACTATTCTGTATTCGTAACGTAATCGTATTAGATTGAATAAATTGTGAAAACGAGAAATAATAAACATAAAGACGTAGGCCTACAACCAATTTATTAAACATTTTGAACAGAAAAAATAACTAAAGCAGATGACTTCTGACGTCTTCGTTTGTCTGTCTGACAAATCAAAATTTAGATTTAAATGACGAAATTTTGGCGTGACAGAAAAATTATAAGGTGCGAGTTTCGGCAGTTGTATTCTGGCTAATTATAAACTAATACACGATGAATATAGGCTAAGTAATGAATAATATACTATTAACCAGTGATAAAGAGTTAAAAAAAAATAACGGATGTTCATACTATGTATGTTAAAAAGACTAAATAATAGGCCACAAACAAACACTTACTAGGAAAACAACACAGTCAAAACAACACAATAGTCCTACACAATGCACACGAACACTTGCACACCACCACGGTCAACAAACAACAAACCACTTCTTGTGTTAGATCCCAAAGTGCGGTCCGCGGACCCCTGGGGGTCCGCGACAATGTTTCAGGGAGTCCGCAGACACTTTTAAGAAAGATTAGAATATACCGTAATTTTCTCCGATTTTTATGCTCTAAAAACTAAATTTTAGAATATTAAAACAATTAGTAGCAGATTCCAGTAGTTTTTTTGTTCAAAGTAATTGTAATTATAAAAGTAATTTCAAGCTAATGGCTTTAATAATGTCTCTTCATGGATTGTACCAGATCTGTTAGTCAACCGAACTGACTAGACCACTTATACTACAAAAATAAGATTTACTGGAGAACTTTCAACTGACAGTTCATTAAAATTACAATTTTCGGAATTACAGATAGCTGACTTCTGGTTATACTGTATTATGTAATAACTGATTATCCTGAACTCGCAAAAAAAAAGCTTGGAAGCGTGTAACTTATTTGTGTGAAACCGCATGCTCACGTCCTACTTGAAGTCAAAGTTAAGAAATAAACTTGATGTCGAAAGTGACTTAATATTGAAATTATCAGACAGTAAACCTAATATTTCAGAGCTAATTGTTTTAAAGCAGCTTCATTGTTTACATTAAACTATGTTTGATATCTTTAATATTATAATTTTGCAAGTTAAGAGAATTTTGATTTTAATACATTTCAATTAAAATATAAGAGTTTCTATCACATTTACTGTTTGTTTTATTTCAGAACTCAGACGGGGTCCGTGAATTTTTAAATATTTTAGGAGGGGGTACGCGGACTGAAAAGTTTGGGAACCACTGTGTTAGATTATAGTTAGCCTAAAGACGGCTGTCGATTGTTTGGTCGGCCGAAAGGTCGCTCCTTATCATTTTTCTATAATGGCAAAAGTCCGCAATCTTTTATAAAAAAATCAAAATTTGCTACCACGCATGTTTACATGACGTCTACTAGTGGTGACAGTGAGTGATTCAGTTAATATCCAGGATTACAGCGGCGGTACAGTGTAAGTGTTCTCCAAGACACGTTATCTTAGAAACCTATTAGGCTATTGAATTAGTTTAAAAATAAATAATAACTAAAAACTAAAGCAAACAGATTTGCGAGTGACTTTCAGAATTAAAAAGCAAGTAGCCTGTTTTAAGTTCATCGTGTCTGTTCATTGGATATGTTTATCACGTTTAAATAATGATAATTCCCATTCGTAGGTATTAGGTGAATTTTAATAATAGTTTATTAAATGAATTAGTTAATTAATAATTTGTTAATTCTTGTTTTTTTTTCATTAAGAGCTTCTAAGTTCTTAATTAAATTTTTAATTCAGCATTTTTGTGCCTTCCATATTAGAAGTATCGAGTTGTTTGATTCGACAGAGCTATTAAGTTACTTTTGTGCAACAAACTAGCGATTTCATTGTCTTCCATCCGTTGAAAAATCAACACATAAGGACTGTAATCAAATCGTAACTAATTATTTTTCGTTGACTGAAGGGCAGAAGGTCATAAGTGAAAAGAAAGCTACTGTTTTTATTTTAAAAAACTTATTCAAATCGATAAGTATCGATAAGTAAAACAACATTAAAGTATTGTCAATAACGAAGGAATTTTTAAACAAGATTCAAACACTTTACCGAGGGTACACTAATTAAAAAAAAAAGTCATCTGTAGTTAATTGCCTGTTATCTTTCGTCAGGTGAATAGTAAATCTCTCGAGTTCATAACGTTATTGAAAATCTTTAGCTTTCTGGTGGACATACTGCCGCAGGATCTCTAAGCCTTAGGCCTACATGTTATTGCCAATAGATCTCTATCGAATTCGCAGGCTGCTGCTTGTTATTTTAGATGTAGAAGCGATTGTTTCACAGACGTCTTCTGTGAGTTTGGCTGCTAACGCAACATGTTCATCTATTTCCATCCGACCATCACACTTCTCTCTCGAGGCTGAATAGTTTCTTCTAACATTTCTGTGTTTCATAATTTTAAAAGTTTTTAAGTGATAAACCAGCAATTTCCTTAGAGTTTTGCGTAAAGATGCGATTTGAATTTAGCTGTTTAGTCCATAATTCTGCGCTTAGTGAAAACGTAAACAGCTGGCCGCGCAATAAATACGATGAAAATAGACAGAAATAAAACTGCTGTAGGATTAGAGTCGACTCGCGGCTTTGATACCTTCTCGGAACCCACGCACGTAACCTTGTACAGGAAATAAACACTTAAACAAGCGTTTCACACAATTTTAATAAGTGTGTGCCCACATATCTGAGTAGCACAATTAGAGATTTAAAAATTCAAGAAACATAAGAAATGAAAGAAATCAAGTTTCATATTTGTTAAGGAAGCAGACCTACCTACGTAAACAGTATACAATGAACACTTTAATATACCAACTCAGTAGTTTACGATTATCTCTTTGTTACGACGTCAAAAATGTGTTAAATCTCAGAATTATGTTAGCTAATAACAGAATTATGTTAGCTCAGAACATAATAACAGAACATAACAGGAAACGGTTAAACATACAGGTAAACAATACAATCAAGGATAAAGATTTTCACTGCACAAAAAGTAATAGCCTATAAGTTATCTTTAATGGTAAATAAACATAAATGGAAACTGTAAACTTTTGTTACCGTATTCGTCATAACACATGAGAAAACATTATTTGGAGTAAGTACAGACTTAAGCAAGGCTATTACAGAATAATCTCTCTATAGGCCTGCGTGTTTTCATGTGTTTTCTGATTTATACAAACGTATATTCGACTTTGTAGATCCAAAAACAACTTACAAATACATTTTCACTTAGTTGTGGACTTTGTTGTGGTAATGTTTTTTAGAATCTAAGACGTTTTTATTTTTTTACTTGCTCGTCAGCTAACGCTGTGAAGTCTGCGATTCGGAAAGCTACACAAATGTACCTCTCACGTGGATTTGTTTATTTTACTGTATTCGTTTCTTAGGTATCCACTTAAAAAGGAATAAAACAAATAAACAAAAAATAATGAACGCCAAGAGAAACAAGACGCTGGTGATGGCCAAACAGGGTATCGAAGCGCTCACTACTTAACTGCATTGTTCAAACTGACAGCCACTACCTACTAATAGGATTTAGCTGAAAGGAAAATGGTTTGGAGATTACGAGCTGCGTTTGACAGGCAACAATTGACATTCGATAGGATGATAGTGTAAGTAACACCCATTCAAGAATTAAAGCATTTCCATTGCAAACGAGACGGTTAAGTCAAATAGAGCTGTCAAATCGGTGTTTGGCCCCGAGGCGCCTAACACTCAGGCCCACTCAACTAACTAGATACTCCAGCAAAACACACTGGATTATATACCAATGATATATCAAATCTGAATTCTAACGCTTTTAAAAATGACAACTTTTGAAGTCACTTTTCCGTGTAACATATTTTTATGGATTTGTTTAAGTGGAACCAATCCACATCCTTTTTAAATACCAATCCCTTTTAGTCTGTCTGCCCTATGTGTCTAAATGAATGGCAAGCCTAAATAAAACCAAACATTGTAACTATTAATTTTTGTAATAAACACAAACTCTTAAAATACTTTCAATTGTAAACGTTGTTACTAACGATTCCGTGTAAAAAGTAAGATTCAATTCTTACACTATGGAAACGCTGGTTCTAAAAAATAAAAAATGCTAAATATATTACGCTCTTGTCATAGCCTATGCCTAAGAAAATCGTACGTATTTATAATAGGTGGAAAACGACACACACTTACACGTTTGTGTGTGTGTCCGATTTTTTCTAAACATATGAACATTATTATTTGTGAAAAATGCAGCCTTCAATATTATAAACGTATTAGGTCTATAATACATAGGCATGAACAAACACAGTTTTATGTTTTTCGTCAGTGGCGTGGCGTGGGTACATAACACATGTTGCCGGTTGTGATAAGCCTAAAACTTAACCTGAAAATTAATTCGAATTTTTTCTTGTACCAAGTCTTCTTTTTAGAGCATTTTCTATCATTCGCTGAGAGAAAAAGAGGGTCCCGGTTCAACGGGATCTGACTCTCATTATACTTAGGCCTACACAGAATAAATCAGAACACAAATAATCGAATTAAAAGTAATAAAGACAAACAGAGAAACATATGACTAAACAAACAAAACACAAAGAGGTACGTAGTATCTGCTGCACGTCAGTTCCAAAAACAAACATAGCTGCTAAGTGAGCGTTTTGCCGGTTTATACAACGGCATTGGACGGACGAGTGTGTTCCCTTCACACTCTGTGCAGTGACAAGTAGTACGAGGTTAATGACCGTACGCAGTAAAACATTGCCGATGTCTGAGCCGGCAACACAAGACACTGCAAGTGCCCAGCAGTTCGAAAGCAATGCTACGCTTTTCTTCAAGTTTCCCTACTAATATTGTTCGGATTTCAAATTATTCAATAACTTTAAAGTATTTATTCTGTGATATAACTAATATTATTTTCTCTTATTTCCAGTACTGTTGCCGCCGACAACAGCGGTTACATGGACGCCACGAAAAACTTTTCGCACACTTTCTATTAACACCATCCTTGTCTTTCCAGATTTAGATTCTTATCTCTCTTTGAAATCAGCCGTGAAATAACTGACATTATTTCACGCATCGGGGTAGCAGAAGCAAGAAACAAAGATAAATGAAACGGACTCGCTTTCTCACTATTATGAGTAAGCTTTCAAAATATAAGCATGTTTTCATCCCTCAGCTACAGGACCAAAGTGAATCGACATGTGCCAACGATTAACTAGCACGGGAGGTCGCAAAACACCTACCCTCTCCTGCTTTAAGGCTACTGACGTATTTACGTGTATCAAAATGGGTTATTTCGTTTATGAAGAAGAATCGTTGATTAAGGGGAGTGGGATGACCCTTTCTTCTCCATGTTAATTTAAGCAACTTAAGGTACATTTTTCTCAAAAAGTGTAAAAGATAGAAATGTGATTGCTTTTTTACTTTAAAGATCATACTATTCTCTACATTTTAAACAGAGCGATTTTTTATAATAATTTTAGGAAAAAATTTATAAGTTTTTAAAAATTATGTTACGAAAAGTAATTTTTACATATTTAGTAAAGTAATGAGAATTTTACAATTCTCTCTGTTTAAAATGTAAAGCTAAGCATGAGAAACAAAACAAAAAAAGAATTATGCAATTATGTCTTACGGTTCCTGAGAAAAGTGTACCTTTGACTAAAAAAAATACATTTTTCAGGAAACGCATTTAAAACAGACCTTACACTACATGCTATTGTTCTGAAAGACTGTCTCACTTTAATGCATCCCTGCTCCATATGAAGGATTGTCTGGGTCCTCCTGCTCTTCAAATGCATCTTTTAACTTCCTTTTGGCTAATGTGATTTTCTGACGACACTTTTTCTTTGTTTCTTGAATCGCTTTTTCGGCTTTCTTGATTCTCGCGTCATCCAATTCTTTCATTGTCTTTATACAGTTTGTGCCAGGGGAAATTCCTAGTTTTTTAAATATTTCACATTTTGGTATATTCCCTTTATTAAAAGAGGCAACAACTTCATGAACTTCCAACTCTAAAGTTGTTTTCATACAAAGGTCCTCCAATTGTTTTACTGTCGGATAGGATTGTTCTGCCCATTTTGGTTTTCAGTTTCCTAAGACACCTGCCCATTCGTTTTTGTACATGGCCAACACACTCTAATTTTTCAATTAAAAAATTTGGACCATATGGTTTTGCTGTTACTACAGTTTGGTAGGAAGCACTGTCTCATCTCCAAGGTGACATTTTAGTGCAGATTTACAGACTGTTTTGCTGCGGGAGCTTTGTAGCCAAACAAATTCAAGAGCACGCTCTCATAAAAATGTCCACAAAATGTGGTATACCGCACCGAATTACATAATCTTGGTATTAAATTAAAGCTAAAGATTTGTAGAATAAGAAAAGATGAAAAACTGAAAATCGTTTTTTTTTACCCATTGGGTCATCCGACTCCCCTGAAGTGTAAAACGGATTAACGTAACTAAAAAAGTCATTGAAGGTCACTAAAATCCAATGACTTAAAGTTTTAAAAAATAATTGGTGTCAGAAGCGCGGACTTTATCGGTGGGAACTGAAAAACGGAGATATCGCAGGTTAGTTTTATTTAATATTTCTAATAATAGTTAACTGTTAAAAAGAAATACATAACGGTATGGAATTTTTCTTAAATGATCTTCTAACGATATTGTAGAAGCAAAAAGCGGAGACGAGATTAATGTTGCAGAAAAACAGCAAGTAGGCCTAGAGAACATGTGAGTAGGCTAGTAATAACACAACAAAGCGTATACAAGAGCAGCAATGGATGCACAAACACGCAGAGCTGAGTATACCAGGTGATGAACTCAGCAGACAAACGATGAGAATATCTGAAGTAAACGATTGTAACAATGAAAGGCTTGATTGCTAACGTTATAGAGGGCTTACTTGAAAGAAAGTAGTCGAAATAGTGATATCCGTTATCAGAATTGAAACAGATTCAGGAATTAGGAGAGACAATGACTAGGAATAAGTGTCATACTAAGCTTCCCAACATTAAATTTTGATGAAAGCGTTCAACTGGGTAACTTAATTAGAACAAACTCCTAATGCGGCGGTATGTGTACCGTGACTTCACTTGTAACGTCAAACGTCGCGTCGCCTGGATGGATGACCACACGGTGGATGGATCACCCCACAATCGAATACAGTAACCTTCAATCATTGTTCTGACGTCCGTGTTTCACACTCATGACACTTGGTCCATGAAGTGGCCCGTCGTAGAATACAGTAATGTGTGAATATACTGTTTCCGTTCTTAGCTCAATCCTGATGTAAACAAACAGGCGTGACACATCTGAAACGCTATTTGCTGCTTGAATTAGAGGCGTGTCACTCTGACAGAAGCAGTACAGACAGGTTACATATAATATTGATACTGTATAAACACACGTAAATTCTAATAATTTGTCCTGAGCAAAGTAAAATTCGTGTGAGAGTGTTAGGCCGATAGTGAAACATTTTATATCACCAGTTAATGACTTTTTTTAACCGTTTAAATATCGCAACAAACAAAAAGTAAAGTTTATGTAAGACGAAAATAGAAGCTGTGATAATTACCAGTATACTGAATATTATCAGTTACTGTCAGAGAGTAATTCAATGCCTTCCATACCTGTGTCTGAACTTGTATCATCACTTGAGTCAGCGTTATTATTGATAAGATTGTTCATTGTCCACATGACGTCGGTAATGTGGACAACTGCCATAGCTTATCATCTTCCTTGATTATATGCTGCATACAATGACTTCACTTGCCCGCCATTATTTCATTTACCGCCTTCTCAATAAATTGTTTTATATCAAGCAGCTATTGTTGTGTTGTGACGGGCAACATATCCTTTCAACTGGCTCCATATTAATTCAATACAATTCAGAATACAGTGATAAGGAGGAAGCTTTAAAACAACGTGCCCCGATTTGAGTGGCAAGACAACTCTCACATGACTATACAGACATTCTGCACATGCGCGTAATATATTACTGTGTGAACAGTGTCAACGCCCCTGACCAATAGTGTTTCAGATTTGCCACGTGGGTTTGTTTACATTAGGATTAAACTAAGAATGGAAACAGTATACATACAGGGGAAAGTAAACGAGCGCGCGTGTGCGCCTTTACAAATGTCTGTTCTACCTGTGAGGCTGTACGTTAGCACAACACATCAAAGTGGCATAAACATGGTCTGTACTACACTACACGGAAGAATGAGAAACTTTAAGTGTCAATATAGTGGTCCGCACGTAGTCAAAATCAAGTTGTCTACTTCATTCCTGTGACCTACTGGAACAGTTTAAGTCTAAAAATGTCAGAAACCCATTTGTTCACGTTATATTTTCGCATAGCTAACGCAAAGTTCTAGTCAGTCTATTCAGCAAAAATAACAGATATTTCCAACAGGTCAGACGTCTAATCATCTGTTACATGTTACATCTTAGTTAACAAGTACCTTTTGTCCTGTGACAAGCACTTTTATTCCCCTGTCTGTAGCAATATCAATCTAAGTTCGTGAGTTCGTTATACTCTTCTATGGCCCGGAAGACTTGTGTTCCGAGTCGTAGTGAAATAATTATATTTAGTTAATTAACGGACACGTCATGGACAACGAAATCCAAGAATTATTTATGTATAATTGTAAGCAAAATAGAAAATAAAATAAAATATATAATAAAAACTGAACAATTAAGAATTAATCAAAATGAACAACACATAAATAATAACAACAATAAAAAATGCGCCACATTCACATACTGTACATAAATAATAAAATGACAAAGCTAACAAAACTATTTAAAAACACAGACATTAAAATAACGTACAAAACTAACAAAAATAATCTACAAAAACTAAATAACGCACACAACAAAGTTAATACAACAACCAATGGTAGGCCTATATTCAAAATTTAATGCCAAGATTGCAATAAATGTTACATAGGACAAACAAAAAAAAAACAACTGAAAAAACGTTATTTTGAACACCTAAACGCATACAAGAAAAAACAGAAATATATAAATCTAATTTGGCCATACATGCAATAAACACTGGACATGAATTCCCAGGCATAACCAACATGACACTAATAAAACACATACCACACAAAGGTACCATAATGAACATTTGGGAAAATTTACAAATATACAAACATAATACACAATACAAATCAATACAAAACACGACACAATTTTCAAAGCACTCGACATCGAAAATACACAAAATACTAATATATACACCACAATCACACACAATAATACCAATTTAAAGTACCAGAGGCCAACAGGAAACCACAACAGCAACCAACCAACACACAAATACTTCACTAGACTCAAAATCAGGAAGGCTGAAGATGGGAACACCAGGCTTCCCGAAACATGTCCCAAATAAGGAGAAAATATCTGGAGGTAAAGTCATTATTAATATTAAATATAATATATATAACATTAATAATAAATAATAGGTACTTGTTTTTAACAAGAATAAATTTTTTATAAGTATAGAAGTTACACACTGTTTCGACGAAATTTTTCAAATATGTTTTTTTATTTAAACGAGTAGGCCTACTTAATGGGGTTTTTATATGGATTTTAAGTATAGTAAAAATAATTAGTCCGTAAAATCACATCTCACAATTAAACAGATGGTTACAATTACATTATATTCAGTCTATTTTCAAACTTTGTGTCTCTTGAAACGTTGTAGGCCTATAATGTTATTAAATTAGTAGCCTAACATAATTATCAATTACGTTGAGAATTTTGGCTTGTAGGCCTAAATACTTTCATTATGTCTAAAACTTTAATACGTGAGATAACAAAACTGAATGCAAGCTTATAGGCAGAAAAACATGCATAAATTCATGTGTTAGTATAACTTAACAAGCAATTTTGGATTTTTTTTTACAAATATTTTTTTAAATAGTGTAAGAATTAACAAAGTATCGGACAGATAGTCCTAAGACAAAAGTACAATTTCATGTAAGAAACATTTAATTTAGTTAATTTAAAACGCTTCGGCACTTTTGCAAATATAATTAGAATATATGAATAAATGAAACAAATATATCTGGTTGTTGCATTAACTAAATTCTTACCGCTGTGGAAGGGAGGAGTAGACACCTCATTATGTGTTTCTTCAACGTATCAAGGTAACTTGGCAATTATCACCGACACGATCAATTAATTTTGTTATTATGAAAATAAATTTTATTTAAATTATTTATTAATATTACATATTTAAATTAAAATTAATATAGTCATGTTGACTGATAAGTATTTCCCGCAAGTCACTATAAAACGCTTGTGCAGACAGTTTTTGCGTAAAACTTATGAATTAAAGAATATCATAAAGTTCAATAAGTAAGCCTTTACCAAACTGGAAGGGGAAGGTTGCCATCATTGGACCACATAACAGTTTTTAATTTTTTTCATCACATTTTCAACTTAAATTTACCATTCAACATACAGATAGTCTCTCTATTACTTTCTGATTAACCGTGAGTATTTACTTTGTTTTTAGATTTTTCAAATATGGTAGTAGGAACAAAAAACCAAATTTTAACAAACGGTCCATTGATGGCAACTGGTTGCTATGAATGGACCATCGAGTTTCCATCGATGGACCGATTACGAAAGTAAAGAAAACTGTCTCTACATAGGGCGTATTACGTTTTATTATACGTATCTACTAGTCATGGTAAAACAAAACTAAAACATATAAAGTATGAAAAATTATCTCAAGAAGCCTGAGACTTAATTCGGGATGTCGCCGCATAAAATTGTAGTAGCCTACCATTTTTTCCCAGCCGATCTCTTCTCTTTGCTGAATCTGTGTTCGATGTTATTTTGTTCAGCGACTTGAAACGCGAGTTCTTGTAAGTCTTTGGCTGTAATTCAAAAAAAAAATCTCCTCTAATTTTAAAATGTGGTCTACTAATTCCTTCTCTACCTCAAGAGGCAGATCTCCTAAACTACCAATAATTTTCTTTCCCTCCACAGCAAAATTGTTTCTGCCTTCTAAATGTCTCTTTAAAATTGCCTTGGGCACTCAATACTCTCGGCAGACTTCATTCAAACTCATGTCTCCGTTACGAAAAGCTGCGATAGCAGGTTCCATCGGTACTCCATTGTCCATATTTCACTCCTTTTGGCATTTTTCTGAAAAACGAAAATTAGTATGTTAATTTATAGACAAGCTACTAGAATATTTTGTGGATTTAGGCTTTTTTGCAATGATTACTATTTAAAATTAATAAATTTCACTCCAGCTTTTAAATACAATCAAATGTCTATCTACTCTTCAACCTGAGTGGCATACAACGACCATGTTAACAGTAGGAGCCTAACGCCCTTGTGACTAAAAGTGTAAGGCTATAATTTTATTAGTGTTATCATAGTACAGGGAGAATCAATATGTTTGTAATGTTTGTATTGAAATGTTTTTATTTTCAATTTGCTACCAATTGTTGCTATAAACGTATTTTCAAATGACTACAATATTCGGGCTAGAATATAATGATGTAAATTTTTCAAGGTAGTCTACAGAGTTTAAATGTTTATATGTAGTTGTAGGTTATACTTTAGGCTAATAGTTAGGTTATTTGTAAAAAAAAAAAATAGCACTTACATTGAACACAGTGTATATTTGACTATTATAACACGTTTTTCTAGACACTAACGCAGCTACCAACTCACACACAATAATACGCTATTTCCTCGCATCTCCTACATTCTTAGCGTTATAAAAATTAATATTTGCAATTTAACAGGTTGTTAGTTGTACTGTAAACCGTAGATTATAGGTTAATAAAATTTACTAACAGGCCTATCAATAATATCAGTAAATGGAAAAGAACCAAGCAAACAAGGTTTCTGTGTCCCATGTAAGACGTAAAACTTAAAATGATAAAATTTAGTCTTACTTGTAGTCAAAATATAAAAGAAAAGATACTTAACGTAAAGCGTGTCAAGGAAAATAATAATATTTCAAAAATTTGTTCACGTTTCCATGAATGGACCACCTGATAAACTGGTCCATTCATGGAAACGCCAAGTGGTCCAATGATAGCAACTCGCCATATTGGATTCCTTAGATAAAAACAGCCGAAATGACGATTCAAATTGGAACAACCAATGTAAAATTTAAAATTTTAAAAACTGCTTTTAATGTCAACAAGTTGTGAAATTGTTCAGTAATATATAATTCGTGATAACTGATATTAAAAAAGACTAATATTTATAGCACAGAGTACAGAAATCTTACCTGAATTTTTATCTCGCAGCGACGCAACTCCAACTCGTTTACAGCACTGCACACAGCTGGCGTAAAGGAAAAAAAGATTCTACAACTACTACCGCGCATGTGCACGCTTTGGTAGAGGAAATACGTAAGAGGTCCATCCATGGAACCGGTCCATTGATGGCAACCCTCCCCAATATGAGTGTTTCTACGCTGGTGTTAGAAAACTGTAAAACAACTGCAAGGACAAAATACACCAGCTGTGTGTTGCTGTTAAACTATGTCTAGAAATCACACCTACACCCACATAAAGCTACAAATTTCAAGAATACAAAGGTGCAGATATTCTCTCTCTCTCTCTCTCTCTCTCTCTCTCTCTCACACACACGCGCGCGCGCGCGCGCGATTTATAAAATAAGGGCTTAAATACAGGTCAGTCAATCAACCGTGGCTCTACAACCCTTGGTGGGTCTTGGCCTGCTCCAAGAGATGATTCTATTCCTCCCTATTGCATGCCTTGGCTTTCCAGTTTCTTATGTTCAGCTTTCCGAGATCCTCCTCTATCTGGTTTTTGAATCTACTTCGGGGTCTTCCTCTTTTTCTACTACCCATTGGTTTCTGGTAGAAAATATGTTTCGTAGGCTGTCCTTCCTCCATTCTCTCTATGTGTCCAACCCACCTTAGCCTGTGTATTTTGATTAGCCTGACGATGTCCGGCTCTTTGTAAAGATGGTATAGTTCATAATTATAGCGCCTGCGCCACATTCCATTTTCTTGTACTCCTCTAAATATTGTTCTTAGAATCCGTCTTTCACAGCAACCTAGAAGTCTCTCGCTATTCTTTGTCACTGTCAGCACTGGCCTGATAAGTGTTTTGTAGATTTTTGCATTTCGTGCTTACTGAGATGAATCTAGATGTCAGACGCTTTTTTAATCCATAATATGTTTTATTTGCGAGATATATTCTTCTTCTTATTTCAGTGTTGATGTCGTTAGTGCTGTTTATCTGGAAGCCAAGATATATGAACTCCTTTACTACCTCTATATTTCTTGTGCCTATTTCAAGGTTTTGAAGGGTTGGGTTTAATGGTAGTTTGTTGGCAGCACACATATATTTTGTTTTCTCCAAGTTTACCTGCAGTCCAATTTCACTTGAGGCTTCCTCTAATGCTATAAAGGCACTAATGAGATCTCGTTTTGTTGGCAATTAGATCAATATCGTCTGCGTATGCTAAGAGTTGTATAATTTGTTTAGGACCGTACTTCTTGTGTTTATTTGGGAGTCCCTTATCGCTTTTTCTAGTGCTAGATTGAATAACAAGCATGACAGACTATCTCCTTGTCGGAGTCCAGTTCGAGTTGTGAATGAACGTGACACGGTTTGCTGCACTTAATTGAATACGCGTAGGCTATTTGAATTTTTAAGCCACCACCTAATTTTACTTACTTGTCCTACGTAACTTTTCTTTTTTAGAGGAAAAATTGAACATACAAACTAGAATTTTAGTAATGTGCAAAAGTAAGCCTATATGGTAAGGTGTATTATTAATTTTACACGCCACTGTATAGTCTGCTCCCGATTAGCGCTTTCCAGCCACTGCAGTTCATCTTCAGATCGAAAACGCACAATAACAACTTTATAACACTCAGGTTGTTAGTTGTTATTGTGTGTTTCTATATAGCGGTGTGCAACAGTTATATTTTCTGTTTGTAAATAGCCAGTGCCTATTAACAAACGTTTATTATTTAAATATTATTATTTAGCCTATACATTTATTTTGTTTCTATATTCCCTGTCTACTTCAGGCGAAAAGACGTGTCACAAATTTACAGTCTTCAGAATCCAAATGTTAAGCATTTGAAATAGCAGCGTAATAAATTTTCGTCAAGAAGAAATCTTACAACAAATGAACGGAAACGTTACAATTGCGACTATAGATTTTGTATGCTCGTGCGTCTTTTCACGGTTTCACTGACAAGTGATTTGCACAGTAAATAATGTGGCTGAGGAAACCGTACGTGTGTATAATACCATTACTGCCTACATGATATGTGAAGGCAATAGCAGTTTGCCTTGTACTAACCAGATTATTGACACAGAGCTCGAGCGCGTTGCGTTATTAACCCGTAGGTCTACTGTAAAATAAATATTGTTATGCTGTATTCATCGCAACGTCCGTGTTTTATTGTGTACATAGCATACCTAAATATTTATAAAACCTTATCCCCAGTAACGAATAATTTTCATTGATAATACCAATAAATACGCTGAATGCTATTATAGCGCTATGTGCTATGTGCTATGGCAGGGGCCTCCAAACGTTTTCACTTGAGGGCCGAATTGAAAAATCTTGGAAGTTAGGCGGGCCAACAACACACACACACACACACACACACACACACACACACATATAGTAAACCTATTTTTTTTTATTTTACGAATAATCAAGTCAATAAAATAGGTATTTAAATAAAAATTAAGCAGACTTATCCAAAGAAAACAAATTCATTTATTCAAAATAATGTAAATAAAAGTAAGGAAAAATAACATTCAAAGATATTTCTTATGTATTATTTTTTGGCTTTCTTATGTACATATGGGATGTGTGGATTTCCTTTTGACAGATAATCTCTGTCCATTTTGGCTCAAATTTTGATGCTCCTGTCACTAGAATGGATTTCAAGTGTTCGTCTGACAAGTTAGCCATGTACTTTGATTTTATAGGCCTACTTATTTCTTGTTTAGGTATTTAGTAAAATGTTATAATATTTGAAGTATTTTGACGATCTATTTAAAAACTGCAAGCAACATCAGCCGGGTTTCCGCGGGCCGGACAATGACCCTTCGCGGGCCGTAGTTTGGAGACCCCTGTGCTATGCTATGAAAGTACGCTATATGCTATACAAAGTGTAAAACAACCTATCTTCATTTCCTACGGACCTATATAAGAGTAGAACTAAGTTATAATAGGTAGGCCTATATTCAATAACGTAATAAATTGTTATTTGAATAATAAGTTCCTCGCTAACTTCAATATGAATCCGTATGTATGAATCCGTTTACAAATCTGCTTCTTGTAGAGACTACCATATGATATTTGTCGTTAATTAGTAACAGCTTTGTCTTCATAACCCGAATTTTTTAAACATCGTTAACAAACACAGAATTAAGTTATCATTATAACTTCCCAGTTTGACTGTATTCCCGTTGAGTCAGAACGTACTATGCCTATATTGTTGAATACTACGAAATGTGAGAACAGTTTGCCTATATTTAGGCTTTAGGGTGTATAAAGACAATAGCCTAGATAGTTTTGTTTGTTGTTGTTACAGTGTCGATTGTCTTACACTTGTAACACGTGCGCAGACTTATGGACGTTTCACAAACGGGAAATCCGGCTTTCGACGTCGAGTCTTTGTAAATAATTTAACGATTATATCACGTTGACGGGTTTGCGAGACTTGTATCCAATGATTAGCTGACAGTCCGATTACAGGCTGTCGTAGGGCTACCCTATAGGCTAGCGTTTACGTCACCGTTACTTTCTTCTTCCCGTTCGTCAGTGTTGTATTCTCTTCTACGTCAGTGTTAGAACATCGTTTATGATTTCAATTACGTATCACTTCCACAAGAGTACCGTTTCGTGATAGCGCCGGTTACAGTTTCCTTACCAACACATTATTGCGAATGAGCGAAAAATGAGTTCTCTACTCTGGGCTCGTCCGTTTGGTGTTTGTCTGTCTATCTGTCTGCCTACCTGTACCCAGCGCTTCTGCCGCCCTGTTCAGTATTTATGAGTGCCGCTCCCCCTCCCTATTTTAAGTCTGAACACATTCACACACACTAAACCTACTCTAAAGATACGGCGATTGCCTTCAAATGACGACTAGGAATGTTTGCATTGTTGTGATTATGAAATAACTAAAACTTTTTCGCGTTTACGATGCGGCTAACGGCTACAATAAAAATTGTAGAGACAATACAAGGAATCGTGAGACAATAAAAATGTATGCCTATGTGATGACTTAAAATTAAAATACTAACTGAATTTCATTATGATTGAAATATAACAAAGTAATGTATCATATACCTTAGTTAAAAATTACTCGTCTGGCTTTTGCAGTGGCAAACTCCTTCATGAGTTCGTTGTAATCAAGTGATTCAGCTAACTGATGTTCTATAGATATAGTCGCCAAACCACTCAGGCGAATCTCGGACATATTCGATCTGAGATAAGTTTTAATAAGTTTGAGCTTCGAAAAAGTCCTTTCTCCGCAGCCACTATCACGTAATTCTTACTGAGCTTACATATTGTGATGAAATTAAGTAAATAATTTTATTTTTCCCTCAATTTCAAAACTTAACATCCCGGAATCTGCTGCCCTTTAAAATTTTCCCAATAAAATTTAGAGTTTATTGTATTGTTGTTTCTTTTACAATTGTTAATTCAATAAAAAAAGTAAAGTAATCGGAGTTTTCATAATATTTTTATAATTTAAAGATTAGGCCTACCTAATATTGAAATTTATCTAATAATAGGCCTAAATGTATTTTGTTCAAAATAATGAGCTATTCTGTGGCTCAGCGAGCTACTATTGTCAATCTCACTGCTGGTTTGATGTAAACATTTACACTCCAGTTGTAGGCATATTTACATTTATCAAAGCTCAGTGTTGAGGACCGCACTACACGATTACAAATAACATTACAAAATACCCCATCCTACTGTTGAGATTTGCTGTAATGTATTGTGCAGCAATTCGAAAACCTAATCTATCCGCTGTTTAACAGACTGGTAATTTTCTTTCTTGTTTAAAATAAAAAAGAACCTTGAACAAGTCCTGAAGAAAAAGAAGCTTTTCAGCGTTCGAAAATGAATCTCTAATTCTTGTCACATCATTTAGCAGGTAAGAGCGATTTGACAGCCCTTCGCGCAAACACACACACACACACACAATGAGATGGGCCTATATTTATATCCGAACTGACAGCAGCAGCAAGGAAAGTGAAAATGCTTTGAGTAATTTTCTGCGAAGACGCGGCATTTCCTATTGAAATATCAGAATCTGAGTCTCGTGTCATTTCAATTTCCATCTTGTATTAATGCGGGAGAGACCAGATGATAAGCCCGGATATGTACTGACGGGTCGTCATAGCAACGGAGATACCTCGACCAGTTAATGTTGAGCACCTAGTTCCTGTATTGATCCTCTGGCCATGATAGTGAACCTCCACAGATACCTATCACGACGGAATATTCGAACCATCCGAGAAAATTAATATCTTCAATTAGCAAACTTTACACCTACGAAACGTTTCACTCAATGGCTTTCGTACATTTAATTAACTCAAATGTTAAACTAAGCGTCTACGTAATTTAAATTTTTAAATGCTATTTACTTCACACTGTGACCCGTGTGTAGGAGGGGGATTGTTTAATGAACAGAAGTAAAGCAACGTGATCTTTACGTGAAAAGTATGCTATAGGGCCTACTTCTTAGGCCTAACTAATTGTTGTAAAAGTAAGAGTAGGCTACAGTCTGGTGCGAATCATAGACCAAGCTTTAAATAATATTTAACTTGTATTGTCTGAGATGTCGGATGCCAGATTTTATTTGCTGGTACCAAAAAGTGATCATTAGCGTTCAACGTCTTGATACTGTAATGCTGCGGGACAATTTGGGTGGATGGCGATGTTAAACTTGGCGGATATCCAGTTCCTAAATCCATTTAGAGACATCAGTTCAATATTTTGAAAACATTGAAGGAAACAGAGAGGACTTATGGTGTTCATGACATGAAGATATGTGAAGTAAGAATAAAATTAAATTAAAACCGTAGATGCATAGGCCTATATAGTTTCATATAATCTTATTCTGAATTTTAAAGGAATATCAATATCCGTATGGAGTTGGTTATACCTATTCATAACTTAGTTATTGGTAGCCTACTCGCTGTTTGCCGGTTATTCATTTAACGTGTTTGGAAATTGATAGGCCTAGACTATATTACGAATGCGATTTTCTACATCATTTCATTGAAATCAAGTGAAATGGAAGACTGTAGTTGGTTGTAGATCACAGAACGCATTAGACCACAGGAAGGATTGTGACAATAAGTAAGTCTACATACCTTTGCCAATATAGTTTATTGGTTACTTTTAGGGTCTATATCACATTTTCTGCTACTGTTTCAAAAGTAGCTATGATAGTAAATATTTCTTTGTATAGCCAGTGTAACGAAGATGGCAATGCAAAGTGGTAGGCCTACTGTCGTTCATCCAAATCAATAAGCGTAGGCCTACTGGGTACAAAAACAATAATTCAACCAGGCCACTCTTGATTCGTTTTACAGGCTGCTTCACCCTACATTCATATTCACTTGGACGGTAACAAGGCGAGTGAAACGTTGCGACGACTTTTTATCATTTTATGTTACAGTTTCAAATAATATTTACGGTGAGCAAAGTGAATGATTCCGAATAGAGAGTGAACTGTATCCCCAGTAATACGATTTAGCGTAGGTAGATGGCGCTCAGTATCGTTTGGCTGTAATAGTTTATGGCCAATTACCAGTGATACCGTAGAACGGCCCCCCGTGACGCTACGTGGAACCAACCAAAACCGTGGGGAGGAGACTAAAGTTTTTGTTTTCGTTCCCTCCAGACGCATGCGCTATCACGGAACCTCCATCACTGTATGCAAATGTGCAGCTTTGTTTAGAGAACCTTTGTGTCGCTGGCTGCAAACCCGGGAAAATGGACGAAACCTATTGTGTTGAACTCGCTTTGGGCTACTAAAACACCTACTGTACATGCCCTTCACTGACACACCCTGCTCCACAAAGACGTCAATATTTCAACGAATCCATTTTCCGTCGCACGGAACTTGTTAATCGTAATACATAGGCTACATTGTTCACGTTACTTTTGTCAGAGGTACAGCTGTTACATTGTTTAATACAATAGGCTATCAGTGTTCCCAGACGTGCCCTTAGCCAAATAAATAGGGTTACCTACCTCACTTTCTGTCCACGTTAAATTCATAATCAAAATTAATATCTTTAACACTAACGGGTCTTTGCCTACACGTCATTAAAAACTTAATAATTCTAATATCACTTTACACCGACAACACATTATACGTAGGCTACCGCGCTGGCCTATAGGCTACCGGTACGTAATACGACTATAGTCTATAAACCAAATCTCCTACACAAATATTTATATAGGGGCAATCTATACTCAATACTCACATACCCACATGCGCACAAATGCACCAACAATTCTACCCCCCTCCCCAAACGAGGTTCTCTATAAAAAGTATAGCCTAGCCTACGCCAATACGAAACATGAAAGTACAAGCCATATTCAAACACTTGACCTGAGTGTTATAAATCTGAAGTAGGCCTAACGATAAAAACGTCAAAATATTTGAAACTGTTAAAATTTATTTGAAAGCGTGAACGACAGGTTGTAAATTGCTTATACCGGTATCAGTCAGTTTATTTTACAAATTTTTAGTATTTCACTATCTTCTGTCCTCTTCATCTAGGCCTATAAACTCTCACGAAATTTATCTTATAATAAATATAGGTAGTCCTAATCCGTTCAAAATAGTGAGCGAGTTCTGTAGCTTAGGAAGCATTCTATTTAGCCTATATAGGCTATGTACAGTAGGTTATAGCCAATACAGTATTCTCTTTCCTTCATTTGTTTATCAAAACCCGTTATGGCCCAGTGCTCTATGTGTTAACTACTGAATCCTACTGCTAGATCTGAAGTCCTTTAACAAGTTACAGATAAAATAATTAGACATGAAATGGATATCCGAATGCGCTGTGTCAAAGATCTCATTGCGCATACTGGCTTTGACCAGTCTGATTTTCAGACAAATTATTTTGTGTTCAGAACAGCTCCAAGTTTGGTATGTCACATGGTTGTGTGTCATAGTTGATGCTCACACACCCCACTTCCTGCACTGCCTTCCCTACCATCTCTACAATCTGCGCGAACCATTTCATGTATTACGGTTTCATCTGTAGTCTACTACAATCAATAAAATTCACAGTGGTTGTTCAGTAAACCTATAGGGCCTAAACATGTCTAAATATACTCCAAACGATTTTTCTATTTTAGAAAGTTTTTCGTGACACACCTTTAAAGTCAAGTTAACTTAAACGAATCCTACCCGCACCCGTAGTAACCGTCTTCTCCACCCGTATTGGCTTGTCCGGATCTCAGACACGATTGTTCACGTTCCCTCTCTCTCTCTCTCTCTCTCTCTCTCTCTCTTCAACTAAAAATATTATACCATAACTGAAAGATACGTTAGTTGTCTTTTAACTTTATTAAACTCTTAAAATGCTAAGGCATCTACTACCTAGGCTTATATGATAACTTATAAGTTTCATATTTAAAACTCTGTACATTGCAAATTTTCAACTGTTGAAAGCTACATCAAAGAATTTATTACAAATTACATTAAGACCACGAATATATAGGCCTACTGTAATTATTGATTTTACACTAATTATATAGAAAACTACGATCAATTAGTAAAAGTCATTTATTATTAGGTCTATAGTAGGCCTACTACAAAATGAATAACATTGGGCATATGCATAGGAATTAAATATAAACATAATTTCAAGGACACTTTAAAATAAAGTAGGCCATATGAAAAATAAAGGTCATTGACGTAGAAAGTAAAATGTTACGAATATTAGTAAGTTACATAGAGTAAGTAGGCATATCTCGTGGTTTCAACTTGGCACAAAATCTGTAATCAATTCTTTTAGTTCAATTTTCTGGGCTAACTCATTTTCACTTGTTATTGTGGGCACTCCAACAAATCTTTCTTGACTCATTGAGCTGCAAATGTAAGATTTTGAAAATTTAAGTTTAAAAAACATCTCAGCATCTGCGACGGGCACTTATAGAACCAAAAGAGTTCAGATTGAGACAACAGATACGTTCCAGAATGTCTTAAGGAGTTACAGCTGCGGAAATACGATAACATGCACCTTTAAGTTCGGAGCACAGTCCTACGACATCGGTATCTTTCAACAAAGATACATAGGCCTATGGAGCGTCACGTTCAACGAGTTGTAAAGTCTTAAATCCGAAGACAGTGTCGTTACTTTTGCAGTTGTTCGGCCTTCTAACTTATGGAAGCATACAAAAATCCAAACACTGGCGTATTTGATCCAAATGAGTGAACAAACCTTTCTTGAACGGAATCGATTGTAGCGTGCAAAACGGTAAAGTAAAAATCTACTTTAAACTTAGCCCTATCTCTAATAGGCCTATGTGCAATACGTTCATGTCCAGTTTCGTAACGAAACATGTTTCGTTATCTTTTCAACGTTCCTTGCAGAAAGATAAGTTGAAAGTTAATTTCGTTGGCTAGCTCTTTTTTCCTGTATTATTTTCCTCTCTCCAAAATTTGCTTCCGCCAAATTGTACCCCTCTAGGTGTCTGTACCTCGCTCAGTGGTAGGGTCATTCGCAGTGGCGGATTATCCATAACGCTAGGGTATACTGCAGCACCGGGCACCAGGGCCTTAGCTGTCAGAGGGGACACCATCCAACCCTAAATCATAAAAACTTTTTGAAGATAATAAATGTGAAACAACAACAAAACATAGCCTATATCATCAATCCAAAATCGTAAAAAGATGTGTGCACACTTTTCGACGACATCGCCGTTGTGTTTTTTATGTTCGAATGAAGATGATAGATTCCATGATACTACAGTTTGTCCGCTCAACGTATTGAACTAGATTATAGATTGTAAAATTGTTGATGTATTTCCGAATACATAGTCTACATTGCTTATCGTATGTTTTTGACGATTCCAATAGGTAATTGCAAATCTGATAGTTAATTTTCTTTATTAAAACGAATGAAAGATATGTTGAGTTCAACTATGAGAGATGAGAGATAATCTTCATTAGCAGGGTTGAATATTGAAAGCGAGGTACTTGAATCGCTCGATTTTGAAGAAATTATACGAGACTTCGGTAAGGCAAAATCAAGAAAATATAGATCGATTAGTATTTTCTAACCTTAATGACTGCTATGCTCATTGTAATCACTATTTAGCTAAATTTGTTGTGTATGCCATTTATCAGTGTAAATAATGGATAAAAAGTTGAATTTTGAATTTAGGGGGGTAACTGGGTATTCTGAGACACTATTAAACTTTTATTAATAAATATTAGACTCGTATACGGGTCAGAGGCGTCCGACATTCACAAGAAGAGTCCATCAGTGCTACAGTCGTCTGAAATAAAAATTTTACGGAGGTCAAAGGTCTTCAACGCGTGAATATGCTGAGAAATGAGGACATCCCCACTAATATACAGGCTGCAGCAGTTCTTAACTGAATGAATCATCGTAATAATAGCCTACAGAGTGAAATTGTACGACGAACGAACGAACGGTGGCGGTCCCCCCCTCGTCAGAGTCATTAGTGTTTTCTAAACAAATTTTGAAATATGTAGGGGCCTATTGGATGTAGCCTACTTTAGCCTATTTGTTAATAGTATCTATGTTTAATTACAAATTACTTTTTCATATTTGATTATTATTTTTATTTCCACCCGCTAAGATGGTCTGCCATATTATAACGACACTCGATAGCAGCAATGCGTCAGCCAGATGTAAGACTGAAGATTTCTCTCGGACTGGAGACTTCTTAGGTCTTCACAAAGTCGAAGGGACACTGAACACTTTGAAAAACGAATGGAAACTATTTATCAAAAAATTCTACTTGGAAGGGCAAAAGTGTCTGAAGAATTAATTAGGCCTATAGCTTCTGTATAATTACTATTATATCATAAACGAAAGGAATAACAGGAAAAAGAAAATAAATTAAAAATTATAAATCTGAATTAAAAATATAGATCTGATGCAAAAAAAAGCGTAGGCCTGTAGACTAGCAGGTAATTAACAAGCCAAAGAAAGAATAGGCCTAACTATAGCTGCAACTTTACCTTATTTTGGTGGAGAAAGTGTGATTAAATAGTAAGAATGAAACAAGAAACTTTAATAATATAATAACCCATGCAGTAACCTACAGTGTGACGTACTGAGTACACCCCTATATACTATACAATAGGCGTGTGTGTGTGTGTGGGGGGGGCTTATATTTGCATTAGGCCTACATGTGGTTTGGGTTTGTACTTATGCTTTTACGCTCTGAGTGCACGGAGGATTACGGTCCCTAACTGCTAAAGTATCCATTGTGTTAATTGTACAGGCAATGACAAATAAAAATAATAATTAGATTGTCATAATCTTTAAATTTTTGTGAAACTGTATACAAACTAACCAACGTATAAATAGGCTAATAGAATGAGGGACAATTTGAATTCATTGTATTCACACTTGTAATTCTCAAGTGTGTCCTCACATACATAATATGTAGCCTATCAAGTGTAAACTACCGAGGCCTATATGACACGTGTCGAGAAAGCCTTGTTTACTTTCACAAGTAGCAGCCTGTATTTGTCATCAAAGGCATGTAGGCTATGTAGATCCTGTGCAATGATTTACCAAGAGGTAAATATTTATTGTAAAAAATCTTTGAAGTGTTTTTTTTTTTAATTTGCCTGAATTTAGACGTTATTGGCGTAAATACGTGCAGGTAAAATGATTAGACATGAAACGGGTGTCTGGATGCTCTGTGTCAAACGATCTCAACGCGCATGCGTAGCTTCGGAAGCATTTTTTCGGCTAAATCATTTGTGTTCAGAACAGGTGCAACGGTAGTGTCACATGATTTTGTGTCATGGTTAGTCACCTCACAGCCCACTTCCTGCACTCCACTGCTTTCCCTATCACCGCTAAAAATCCGCGCGAACCATTCCATGTCTTACTGTTTCATCTGTAGATGTAATTGTATCTATATACAGAGCAGCTGACGCCTGTCTTGCTCGATACTCTAATTAGACTACTATGGTTGGATAAATCCACAGACGCGTTAAACTAATGACATAAATACCTTAGGCCTATTAGCCTGTGCTCCATAAAAATCAAATACTAACGTGAAGTTTGTTTCTATATCTAATTCATTCTGTATTAGCGCTCTACATGTCCACTGTTTTTATCAAGTTATTTGTTAATATTTGGGTTATTTGAGTTTTGTTAGTATCCGAGTTAAATATTAATCAGTTACTGCACTTAATGGTTATTTTATTTTGTTTGTTTTCAATTGGAGTTGCACTTTTACAGTGATTAATATGAATAGAAACAATTGATGGCAGTGGTGTAACTAAGGGGGGATAAGGGGGATCAACCCTCCCCAACTAGAGCTAGGCATACTATAAATTTCCGTGAAATTCCGAAATCGTTTAACGTAGGCCTATTTCTAAGCCAGATGCGTGTGTTAAAATAAGGCATATAGCCTAAGTAATTCTATAAATAATTGTATGGGGAAAATCTTGAATATCTCATTTCCCTGAGGTTAGAAAAATTACCTACCTAAGGTTTCTCATTCAGCCTTCAAGCTAGTCTCTCCCCCCTCACGCCATAGTTACGCCACTGAATGTGAGAATGAATGTTTCCAGTTTGTTAAGTACAGCGTTTTCTCTGCTAGTGACGTTTGCTGGAAAAGTGTGTTGTGTCTACCGAGCGTAAATGTCAAAAGACGTCAGTGCGTCTCTAAACGTCGTTGAGTAGACTATCCACATTCAGTAATATATTGAACAAAGCATCGATTACGCGTGGAGTCTACTAACTCGTTAAGATTCTCAATTTATCTGTTTGAAACTCGAATATTGTTTCAGCTCGCACAGACTGACAATTTCTGCAGTTACGCCTACAGAGAATTGTAACCGAAGATGAAAACAATCAATTATTCCTCATATATAGCACATTGAAGAGTTTGCGGCTACTTAACTAACTCCCAACAAAATACTGTATCGGCTCCTATTTCTTCTGTGTTATTGCGCCTCTGTTGAAGTTTCAGGTTTTAGCTAGTGAAATATTCAGAAAGTCTAACAAGCTTTAAAACTGTCAAACGGTACTCTCTCTTCTAGCAATACTATTTTTACTTCCATATTCCTTAAGGAATGGAAGTATGGTGATGGCAAAAAAAATCGTGTTCGAGATTATTGCAGATTCTGATTCTACTACACTCAAAACATGAAAAAAAGTCGTTTTCCGAAAAGTGTCTGTGTGTGTGTCTGTCTATGTGTCTGTCTGTCTGTGTGTCTGTAGATTTTTTTTCTATGGCAAACGATAACTGCCGCAAATTCAAACAGAATCAAATAATTTTTTGCATGCAGCCCTGATTTGCAGAGTAATCGCGACCTGTTGTTTTTAGTGAAGATCGGTTGAGGGAAAGGGGTAGTTTACCGGCAACGGTTTTTTTTTAGCAAGGGTAATTTTGTTTGTTTGGCAAACGCTAACAGCCGCAAATTCAAACAGAATCAAATAATGTTTCGCATACAGCCCTGAATTGTAGAGTTCTCAAGATCTGTTGATTTTGGTGAAGATCGGTTAAGGGAAAGGGGTAGTTTACCAGTAACGTTTTATGTTTTAACAAGGGTATTTCCTATGGCAAACGATAACAGCCGCAAATTCAAACAGAATCAAAATATTATTTGCATACAGCCCTAAAGTGTACAGTTCTCAAGACCTATTGTTTTTGGTGAAGTTCGGTTTAGGGAAAGGGGTAGTTTACCTGCAACGTTTTTTTAACAAGGGTATTTCCTATGGCAAACGATAACAGCCGCAAATTCAAACAGAATCAAATAATGTTTTGCATACAGCCCTGATTTGTAGAGTACTCAAGACCTATTGTTTTTGGTGAAGATCGGTTAAGGGGAAGGGGTAGTTTACCAGCAACATTTTTTTATCAAGCGTATTTTCTATGGCAAACGATAACAGCCGCAAATTCAAACAGAATCAAATAATTTTCTGCATACGTCCCTGAATTGTAGAGGTCTCAATGACTTTCGATTTTGGTGAAGATCGGTTAAGGGGAAGGGGTAGTTTACCTGCAACCTTTTACGTTTTAACAAGAGTAAAGTACTTGAAAATTTATTTAAACTTTTTGAAACAATGGTAATTGTTAAAAATAAAATAATTTTGTTGCCAGGCAATAAAATTATAATTTTTTCATTTTAATGTAATATAATATTTTTCATTTAATACAGCAATAAAAAGGCAGGTAAGACACAGCCTGGCTGTTTGGCTGAAAATGATTTTAAATATAAATCTTAGAATATGGAAGTCATGTATGGTTCTCCATACCGATTTTTTAAATAAACGCACGCATTCACACGTGCGCGCGTGCGCACACACACACATACAAGCTGTTTAATAGAAGAGTACGAAGAGAATAGTAAGCCTAAATCCTGTAGTAATTAAAATTTGATGATATCGACGAAGAGAAAAAGGGGTTTTAAATGTAAAGTGCAAGCGCTCCGTAGCACAAACAACGCTGCCGTAGATTTAACTGATAGGCCTATGTTATATTTACTCGACCGACACTAAATTTCGCCCATTTTACGATGATACCTCGTGCCCCAAGAATATGATAGACCCTACAGATAGAAACTCTGAACCACTAAGGTTGCATCATCGCTGAATGGGCGAAATGTTTAGTTTAAAACTAGCGTTAAACCTAACTTGTAAGTCTACAGCCTTCCTTTACTTTTAACAGATCTTAAAACTGCTTTAAACGTTTCATATAAACAGTAAATATTAACAGATATCAAATATAAATATAACAATATCAAATGTAACTAAATTCATGAGGTTAATACTTAGCTCGCTTTTAAAACAGTGTAAGTAGGGGGAAAATGCCGGTTCAAACCCACTTTCACTTTCTATCAGCTGATCACTTTCACTTTCTACTGGACCACAGCGTCCGCGACTTTTTCGCGTATATGCCGTCTTTCGCGAGCCTAGATCACTTTCACTTTCTACTGGACCACAGCATCCGCGACTTTTTCGCGTATCTGGACCACAGCATCCGCGTTATTTTTTTATATGCCGCCTTTCGCGAGCCTAGATCACTTTCACTTTCTATCAGCTGGACCCGCAGCATCCCAAATGGACCATAGCATCCGCGAATATAATTTTTTTTATATACCGCCTTTCGCGAGCCTAGATCACTTTCACTTTCTATCAGCTGGACCCGCAGCATCCCAAAGGTGGTGGGTGGGGGGTTCCGACTTGATGCATTATAGTGTATATATTAAATATATGATCAGGGTTACCAACCTTCCATGAGTTCAAATTTGTTGTGTGTTATAATGTATATTAAATCTATATGATCAGGTTTACCAACCTATGTATGGGTTCAAACTTGATATGTGTGTGTATTATAGTGTATATTAAAATATATGATCAGGGTTACCAATCCTGCATTATTGTGTATAGAACAGATCTGCCAACATTTTTTTTCTTCGGTGGGAAATTCAAACTATATTAGCAGACGCATATAGTGTATAGTAAATTATATGACTGTTGACGACTTCGATATCAATGTATCAACTCTCTCTCTCTCTCCCTTCCTCTCTCTTTGTCTCTAGACACAGTTATCGATCACGATATAAACTCTCTCTCTCTCTCACACACTCTCTCGCTAGCTCTCTCTCTCTCTCTCTCTCTCTCTCTCTCTCTCTTTATGTCATCGGTTTTACATAAGCGTCAGTAAGTCGTGCTACTTATGGATTATTGTAAGTAGCGATACTAAAATGTAATCACCAGGAAATATATTTATCGCCTACCTCGTTGAGTCCTACTTCTAATTTTGACACATGACAGTCATTGACTACGATTTAGAAATTAATATACTGCCAAGTCTGTGTGTGGTAAAGTGTTACGCATAAAAAAATCTCCTTGAAATAAGGTATTTTCAAAAGTTTTGTGTACACACACACACACACACACACACACACACACACACACACACTGTGTATGTCTCTCTCTCTTGCTGCAAACGTTGACAAGAATTCCCTTATTCAAAGCGATTTGTATGTGTACACAAACTTAAATATGGTTTACAGACCATTGTAATTTTAAAAATTAATTTTTGCATTAATTAAATATATATCGTAAACAATGAAATAATAATATTTCGTCATTAGAAAGTTATATTCTGTGTGGTAATTAGTGATAGAAAGATTAACTATGTATACACACACACACACACACACACAAACTTAAATATGGTTTACAGACCATTGTAATTTTAGAAATTCATTTTTGCATTAATTAAATATATATTGTAAACAATGAAATAATAATATTTCGTCATTGTAAGATTTTAATAAAACAATTATCAGTTTAAATAATAATTTTCGTGATTGTAAGATACAACCTGCAAATTATTAAAATGTCTCTCTCTCTCTCTCTCTCTCTCTCTCTCTCTCTCTCTCTCTCTCTCTCTCTCTCTCTCTCTCTCTCTCTCTCACACACACATTTCTGATTACTATACAAATAATTGCATGCATATTCGGAGGTTTATAACGAAATAAATTAAAATAAACCATAATTTGTTTTAAATAATTAAATATATATTTACAACACTGTACACAAACTTAAAATATAGTGTACAAACCGCTATAATACAATTATTCAAAAAAAATACAGTTTACATTGATTAAATATATATATATATCACAAACAAACATTATTATATATAAAATAAATACAATATTAATAATAATATTGTTTTAAATAATTAAATATATATTTACAGCACTGTACACAAACCGTTATAATACAATTATTCAAAATACATTTTACATTGATTAAATATATATATATCACAAACAAACATTGTTATATAAAATAAATACAATATTAATAATAATAATTTTTGACATTGTAAGATTTTTAAATAATAATTTCACGGCTGTAGATACAGTTCACAAGGAAGTTTATCTGTAACATAACAATACAGTCGATATTAGAATCACTGATACGATAAATATTCAATTATCACATGCACACGCACAGTTAGTGGAAAGAATCAAATGCGTTAAGTAAGTAAACTTTTTCAAGTATATGTCATTTTTCATAAGTTAATGTACTTTCAAATAATTTCTAATCAAACCAAATATTATTCACTGGAAATTTGTAAATACTGCTTAGAATCAATGATACATTTATCGCATAAGTTAATGTACTTTCAAATAATTTCTAATCGAACCAACTATTATTCAACGAAACTTTGTAGAATCAATGATACATTTATCATGTACATACAAATTCAATTATTAAAGTGTTAAGTACAGAGAGTTGAAACTACACACACACACACACACACACACACACACACACACACACACATCAATAAATTGTTTGTTAACACGATTGCTACTTACGACGTTAGGACTCAATTTCCACCTGCGTTGTTTGATTCCTTGTCCCTCGATACACTAAATGTAGTTCTTTAGGTTTGATATGCCTGAGCTCCTCATTCGTGAAGACACCTGCATACCTCTTGGGAAGATAGACACGATACTGGTGGTCGCCATCCTCCAACGTAGCAAGCACAGAGTTCCCATATTTTGTGTCCACATTTGTTAAGACCATGATGGGATATTTTTTATTCACTGTCAATTCTGAACATCGTTTGTACTCGATAGCACTTACAGCATTAAACTTTACAAGAAACGACATTATTAGAAGAGAGAGAAAGACACTAGTGAACACGTCTGTATCAAACGAGAGAGAACCAAACAATGACAGAATATTCGACACAAAAGGACAGTACAATGTGATAGTGGTGGTGGTGGTGGTAACGTCGTCATCAGAAAAGTCGGTGTCCCACTTTCATTTACAGCTTTGCATGTATGAACATGTCCCACAGACGAAATTAGAGACACCAAAAATATATAACAATGTCATTAGGAAAGTCTACATTCCACTTTCATAAGGAAATAGTCACCGCTTACAGCTATGCATGTATGTACATGTCCACAACAGAATTAGAGAGATATAAATGTCATCATTCGCTGTGACCTACTTTCTAAATTTGTTACATTAAAAATGTTTGTTTAAAGCAAAAATCATGAATCATCCATTCCCTAATAGCATGCACCTTATAGTTGGCACATCGGTCAGAAGAATTGAAATGTCTAAGAGATTCTGTTCCATGAAATAGATACGGTATGTTTTTAGGACAACCAAAGTCATCGAGATTGATGATATTATTGTGTATTATCTTTGATTGTAAAAAACGTTTTTTCTCAAAACCCTTCACAAACACATAGTTATATATACGTGTATGTGATGTTAACAATGAAACAAGATTGTCGTACGGTGTCTCTCCTTCGCTCCATCTAAGTCTATGATAATTTGACGTTAACCAGTGGTTTGTCCTAACGTATTTTGGATTCGTAACGGATGTAGCAGGCGGAGTCAAAATCCAATGTCTACCGGCAAATCTCAGAACGTCCATGATTGACAGTTCCTTCACAATATATTTTCCGTTGTCGTCGAAAAAGCACTGGAAGTCAATTATAACTGCAGTGTTATCCATAATACTGTAAGACAAAGAAACCACACATTACAAACTCTATATATATATATATATATATATAATGTTTAAACACACAAATATCGTTGCGATATTAATATGTGAACTTACGTTTACAGACGTCTGGACTGAAGCAACGAGAGACGTCAACTGACGAAAGAAACAAGTGTTGAGGGGGGTTACTATACATGGAGACGAATTTTTTTAGCAGGTGGGGAGGTGTCGTCGTCATCATCGTTCTCCATGTTGATGCGTCGTATTCGATAATGACCGTATGCAAGCGTATCATGACCATTGTCTAGTATATAGCGCTTATCATCATACGGTGACAACGCTTGCTTATTTACACGCATCGTGTACAGCGTATGATGATCGCTACGTAAACAAAGCGCACTAGCAGAAAACTGACAATGATCAGTGAGACACTTGCGATACATATCGTGTCGTAGACGCCTCTTAATCGCAACTCGAGGCACACCTTTACATACACGTTTTTGACACTCTTTGGTAGGATCTTCGTGGGCCACAAGGAACGAATAACATTTCGCTCGGAGACCCACGAATTCTCTAATAGGACGACCACACGTTTCATCCTTGAACAGTCCAACAACCTTTTTGTTCTTAAGGCTATAACAAGGATGAGACGTAGGGTAATCCGATGTGTCAAAAACGTGTAGGTCCTTCTTCATGTCTGCATACAAGTCTGATGTTTGAATACTATACATCAGACTGTCTGTATCAGTCATTAACAATTTAACGTTGCGACCGTACTTGGCGACAGCATAACGATAATGAAAGTCGTACATTATCGTTTTGCTAACGTCAAGCACCGTGAAGCCGACATACACGGGACGGGAAAGAACAATGGATTTTTTACGGAGTGAGAGCCCCACCAAATCGTTCGTATAACGAATCATACGTTTTAGCCTAGGTGTGGAAACTAGTTTTTGAAGCCGTCGTTCATCCGAGACTAGTTCAAAGTCTATATGTTTCCGTACGTTCTCCAGCGACTTACCGTATACGGCGTTGTTCATCAGTTTGAAAAGGTCTTTTTCAAAGCTGTTGACGGCTGCTTGCCTCTTGCGGGTGTTGAAATCGATAAACGGTTTCAACCAAGCGCTTTGCTTAAAACACAACACCCTATGAGTCGCTTTCAGCTCTAAGCCAAGACTTAAATACAATTTCAAATTTCGATAATGGAGAACGTAATTTTGTTTGTCCTCCAAAGTTGTTAACAACTTCTCTACGGATGACCCTGATTCGTTATACGATGATCTGTATATACTCTCATGTAAACGTTTGGAAAAGGGAGAAAGGATATCATATGTTACGCGCTGGCGCACAGGTGCAAGCGGGTAGTCGGAATGCAGGTCGTGTAAGGTATTAGGATAGTGTAGGTCGACTTCGAGGATGTACCCGATGACGGAATCATCACTCACATTACGTACGTCCAAGGACTCGATTTCGTTACGATCGAGCCATCGGAAGTCTGCGTAAGGGAGTGGTTGCGACATGGCTGCACCGTATAAATTGTTACAGTCCGTATACAGAATGAAGGAGGTCGGTTTCGAAACATCGTACTGATCTGGAATCAGAGGATTGTTAGCGACTGCATGATGGTTGGATATCATCGCGCAGCCTCCGCGGACCCCAGACTCTACAAACAGATGTTGATTTATCTCTGTCAACAGCTCTAATTCGACCCCTGTCATTTTTAGCATCGCGTTCAAAGCGAGTCCGGGAAGCGAGTAAAAATGACACGGGTCCAAGCAGTAATCGCGTAAGGCCATGTCTCGGAAACTTTCAAAGACATCGGCCAGCAGCATTACGTCTGTCAACAAATACAAATCGTGGTAATCTCCAAACGTACGCAGATTGAATGCACTCCACACGTTTTGTGCGTGCTCGTAATCTGCGTCCGAAATAGACGATTCCATCAACCGGTTATCAAAGTGTTCACGAGCGGGTAGACTTGTTTCGTTGAACCGATCAATGCTGTCAACGTACTCGTAAGGGTATACCCCCTTGCGTACGAGCAGATTGGTCTGTTCGTCGAAACCCCGTCTAAGCATTTCCTCTCTGAGCAAAGGAAATTGGCTCCCGGACGTGGACAGATTGGTAACGAGTGTGTCCAGAGAGCGATTAAGAAATTGAAAGGAGTCTACGAAACGCAAGGGACCCAGGGAGAACGACACGTAACGCTCACTAGATGTTGCAATGCAGGATACGTGTTGGTCCTTATATTTTCCTAAACCCTGCATTAAATGGTGGCAGTCGTAGCCACGAAGGTTGTGAAAGAAGACGGGGATATGGCGAGGCATCTTGTAGCTTAGATTACAGCTATTGTGGGCTGCTCCCAAGAATTTCCCCGTAAGATGACAATGATTGCGTACCTTGTCATCGTCTGTCAAAGGGCGCTCACACAAATGACAAACGGTGGCGTTAGTGAACACAACATTGTCATCATCGGACATAATTATTTGTACGTTATGTCGTACTACCTTCATCATATCCTCGGCGTCTTTCATCAACTACGAGAAGAAAGTGTCTACGACGTTTTCACCCCGATAAACTTTAGCCTCTCTCCAGAGGCTGTGCGTGTGATCGACGATAGCATAGGAGAAACCTGACGGAATATGCATCGCTTCGTATGATGTGGACGATACAGGAGGAGAAGTTATTTTCTGACGGGCACCGTTGCTATCAACTGAGTAGAATTCACCTAACTCGTGCACTGTCGTCGGGACGTTGTTACCAGGTGAACACGATTGAAGCGGAGTGATGAGGGACTCGAAGTCGGCGTAGACGGTAAAGGGTACTTTAAGACAGTGCGCGTAATTTTTAAATGACATAAACTTCTCCTCCTCTGTGGGCATTTTGGTTTTCTGCTCGCCGTAAGGTGTGCAGTAGGGGAGATGATCGGACAGACCATGTTCTGTGGAGAAACGATGCAGGCAGTAGTCGCAGTAAAATGATTTATGCTCGTGTTTTGTAAGGGATGATAACAATCTACTCATGTTACTGATAAGACAGTAATGTTTTCGGCTATTTGTATCGGACAGAAGTAAAAGATTAACGTGATGTAATCTGTCCTTATTGGGGGTAATTCTTAACGGATAAACCTCATTTTTTGATTCGTTTCTGATATTGTCGTCTATATCATAGCCGAAAATGTTTATAGAAATGTTGGGATTCTGTGCTTCAAATTTAGAAAGTGAGTTTATAGAAACAGGGTACTCGATACCGGACATATTTAAGGTGTTTTTGAAGGGAGCGTATTTTGAAACACGTTCTTTATGCTTTTGTTGAGGGTGTATGTGAGCTAGTACGGACCATAGAAAACACATTTCATCTTGGGGGTTCTTGATGTTGACTACTGCCCTGGTGAATGCAAGTTTTCGCGGGGTTGGAAGGTAGGAGGACGCTGCTAGAGGCCGGTACCGTCCAACAACCAGTTCCAGCTTCAGTACAGCATCCACCGACCATCCGCTCCCGTCACGGGTAAAATTGGATATGCTATTCATGATTTTATCGTAGGATTCATCGAGTAGACAGTTCAACTCGTCGTTGTCGTCCGTGAGCAACGTACGACAACGTCCATGGAAGACGGCGTCTTTGGTTACCTCTTTTTCTTCGCCGCTGTCACCATCTAACACAGTTTTAGTGAAACGTATCCTGCACGCAATATGCCATTTGATACTGCGTAAACGTGCTTGTTCTGCCAGAATATCCTTGCACAATAAAGGACGCACCTCAGTCATTATCGGTAATATATCTTGATCTTCTTCTGTGTCCGTGTACACGGGCAGGTAATTAAATGTTGTGAGGGATCCTCTAATACTAGTGTTTCGCACGATATAAAATCGTGCCATAACTGAAACAATAGAAACACATGTATTAGCTAATAGGAATGATGAATAACACACACACACACACAAATTCATGTTTGTGGTAAATAAATAGATAGTACACAGTAGTAATACGTTAGTTTATTGCAAACTGTGAAGATGGCAGCTACTCCTGATTTTAGCATTGAAAGTGAAAGAAGAAAATCGTTCAAGTATTGGGAAGTGACGTTTGTCAGCCCCGACGAGTTAGCGTTTGCTGGGTTTTACTACTATCCGCTAAATTATGATGTTTGTGGACATAGTATGTCATTCATAGACGATAGAGTTAAATGCTTTTGTTGCGGAATTGAATTAGTTCATTGGAGAGAAGGTGACATACCTATGGTGGAACATGAAAAATTTTCTCCGTCATGTCAATTTCTAAACGATGTCAAGAGACAATACATTGGGGAGAATGTGACAAACCTATGTCAGAACATAAAAAATTTTCTCCGCCATATCAATTTCTAAACAACGTCAAGAGACTATCTTGTACAGGTTAGACAGAGTTGAATCATATCAAACAAATTTGATTTGCTACATAATTATAGAGAGAGAGACAATTGGTATTTAAAAAATTTTTTTTACCTTGTTGAGGATGTTCCTGTTCCTGCTGATGTTGTTGTTGTTCCGGATTCTGTTGAAGGTCGGACATGATGATGATATTCAGACGAGAGAGTGAATAATGAAAAACAAAGAAACTGTTATAGATATATATAGTATTTTTAACGCCGGTATTATGTTAGTGTATCTTAAACCATGAGCAACGCACGCAAGACTATAGCTCTAGAGCTACACAGAGCAGCGAGAAGGAATTTCGTTAGGCGCGCGGTTGAATTGAAGGGTCTACACGACTTGTACCAGGCGGATCTTGTGGAGATGATACCACACGCTCGAGTGAACAAAGGGTACAAGTACATGATGACAGTGATCAATGCGTTTAGCAAGTACGCGTACGCTGTACCATTGAAAACAAAGACAGGAAAAGAAGTAAAGCACGCACTAGAGCCTATACTAACTGCTAATCGAATGAAATATTTACAGACGGACAACGGGAAGGAGTATTACAACAGCACAGTACAAGCGTTGCTAAAAAAGTATAATGTGAAACATTACTCAACCTATAGTGAGAAAAAAGCTTCCATAGTGGAACGTTTTAATCGCACACTGAAGACACACATGTATCGAGCTTTCAGCGAACAAGGACACTACCGCTGGTTGGATCTACTACCTACATTACTGAAATCGTACAACAATACAACACACAGAACCATTGGTATGAAACCGAGTGAAGTGAATGATGCCAACGAACATATAGTGTTGGAACGAATAAGGAAGAACACAGCGCCTAAAATCAGTCCATCGAAACCACCCAAATTTAAAGTCGGTGACCGTGTTCGTATAAGTAAGCACAAAATGACGTTCGCCAAAGGTTATACACCAAATTGGACTAACGAAATATTCACTGTGGATAAAGTACAATCCACTACCATCCCCGTCACTTATCTGCTAAAAGATCATCTAAACAAAGTGTTGAAAGGTGGTTTTTACGAGCACGAGGTTAGTAAGTCCAAAGTCGGCGACGTATACCTAGTGGAAAAGGTGTTACAACGCAAAGGTGACAGAGTGCGTGTTCGTTGGCTTGGTTTCGATGGTAAACACGATGCATGGATACATAAGAAAGATCTAATATAAAAAAGGTGACAGCACGTGCTGAAAACAGTATGCTTTCGGTATTCACAAAGATGAAGATTGTACAGCAAGCAAACAAATTACCAATAAAGGATATGGACTTTTTGACTGGTGACGAAGGCAGTGCTAAACGTAAACATGGCCCGCTATTACCGAACAGTATTCGCTGTATCGTTACAGGCCCAAGTTCCTGTGGGAAATCCAATGTGCTATTCAACCTACTGTTTGATGCCAACGGACTACGTTTCCGCAAGGTATACGTGTTTTCAAAATCATTATTTCAACCAAAATACAGAATGCTAGAAACAGTGATGAAATCACTCGCTGATGAAGGTTTAGGTTATCATGCATACAGCGAGAACGAAGAAGTCCCACTACCGAGTGAAATCACTGGTCTCGACTCTGTTATCGTATTCGATGACGTATCGTGTGAAAGACAAAACAATATTCGAAAGTATTTTGCTATGGGGAGACATAGCGGTGTGGACACATTCTATCTATGCCAGACATATAGCCAGATACCGAAACAATTGGTACGTGACAACGCTAACTTGTTGATATTGTTCAAACAAGACGATCTAAATTTACGACATGCATACAATGATCATGTTAACATGGATATGAAATATGATGCTTTCAAAGACGTCTGCACGGAAGCGTGGAAGGATCGTTATAGATTTCTAGTCATAGACAAAGACTCGTCAATAAATGAAGGTAGATATAGAATCGGCTTTGATCGATTCATAATTGTTTCCGACGAAGTATAAAAGTGGTTGCACTGTAGTAATGTAATCAGTCCTCTTGCTAACACGCGATGGCGATGAATAAGGAGGAACGACTTGCGTGTGATATAGATACGATAAGCGACAACATAAGGAAAAAATATCATGCATTACAACACGGTATCAGAGAAGGTGACGAGAAGTTTAGAAAAAATTACAGACCAATTCTGGAACCGTTAGAAGCTATTTCACGAAAGTTAAGTGGTGATATGATGGAGGAGGAGGAGGAGGAGGAGGAGCAGCAGATAAAACAAGAAGAGCCTACACAACACGTAATAACTGAAAACGAAAGTGGCACGCAGAGTCATAACGCTTCTCATTTCGGTGACGAGGACGTCTGGAACCCTAACGCTTCACATTTCAGTGAGGATTCATTAGCAAACAAATATATGCGTTTGTGCGAATCGGCGGACTGTAAACGGATTATAGATCGTATGTATGGTGTTCGATACGAAGGTGGTAAATTTATGATAGGTGATTCAAATGTAAAAATCGATGATAACGACAACTTTCATGTCAAAGGAAAAATTTACGAGGGTACACCTGGTCTGTATGAACTTTTGTTTATGAAACTACCGAAAAAATACAATAAGGACGATATGAGGAAATATAAGTCCATACTACTAGCAACCAACGGACACAAACAAAAATATAAACACAATACGCGAATAAACAGTAACAGTGGCGACAAGTACCGACTAGTAATATCTAAATTGTTTGCATCGAGTGCACGAAAACGTACAGGGAGTGGCTATATGGAGATGAAACCGAACACTGCAATCGATTACGTGCATTGGGATGATCCTAACGAGTTGGTTAATAGATTGAGACTGTTAATGGCGTCTCAGAATAGTGGCCATACTGGTCATAGGAATGAAATCGTTTCGATATTGGAAGAATTACGTGAAGCCGGCATTATCATATAAAAGCAGACGCACCGTTCTATAACCACCAGTTCTTCATAAATATGAGTGTAGACAAGTTCGGTAGACACGACAGCGCTGTAAGAGTGCGAAAAGAAACTCATCGAAGTCTGCGTGAGGATATCGGTTTAGGAGTGACTAACGACGGTCACTTTGATGTGAAAAACAAAAAGATACGCAACTTGGGTGATCCTGAAGAGTTGCACGATGTTGTTTCTTTACAGTACGTAAAGGACGCATGCTTACAGTACAAGAACGACGACGCTACCGTAGACGCAAAAGATCATCGAATAATAATGCTAAACGATCCGCTTAAATCAAGAGATGCAGTCACAAAACGATACGTAGACGAGAAGAGTTTGAAAAAAGATCGTGCAGGTAACGTAATCGTTAATGACTGTCGACTAACGCGTGTGCAAGCGCCTGTTGACTTCAAAGACGCAGTGAATTTGGAATTTTTACACGCACACACAATCAGTTTGCAAAGCGATGCTTTCTACGCTGCCGGAAGAAAAATTACGAATATAGCGAACGGTGTCAATGACAAAGACGCAGTCACTGTACGACAAATGCACGAATTAAAATTACATATAAAAACCGAATTGTACAAGGTCACTCAGGTATTTCACGCTCATATAATCAATCTAATAAAGTTTGTCTATAAATATCAAGACAGCGCGACACAGCGTTCAGTCCTGTCTGAATATAAAGAAGAGGTGGGACGTTTAATAGACGTTCTTGATACGGAAACGGAAATCAAGGATTGGAGATCTGTTTACAAGAATGCACGTACTTCGTAAGAAAAGAATGGGGCGTGGTGTAATTGGAAAAATACTTAAAAACACTGTGCCCGCTATCGTTTCGTCAGTACCTACTTTGATTAATCGAGCGGTGGACGCATTACCAGTAGAATTACACCTACCCGGCTACCGATTCTGTGGACCTGGAACAAAACTCAAAGAGAGATTGGCACGTGGCGAGCGCGGAATCAACGAGCTGGACGAAGCCTGTCGCGAACACGATATCGCCTACGCAAGGTACAAAGACAACAGTCGAAGACGTATAGCTGATCGCGTTCTTGCCGACAAAGCGTGGGAACGAGTGAAAGATTGGAATTCCGGTGTTAGTGAAAGAGCGTATGCTGCAGCTGTAGCCGCCGCAATGAAAGCGAAATCATCAGTGGGTGGAGGGAGCTCGCGTAGTGGTTGCAGAAAAAAGAAGAAGAAGAAGAAGGGTTCAGGAATTAAACGTCAATCCGCGAACAAACGCAAAACGACCTGCAAACACAAAAAAACAGTCTTAAGGCATAAACGTAACAATAAAAAAATAGCGTCAGGTCTATACCTACGTCCTTACAGACAAAAAACTAATTTGCATACCAGTGCGTGCATTGTCTGACAGTGATTTGTATGTGTACGCAAAACTTTTGAAAATACCTTATTTCAGAGGAGTTTTTATGCGTAACACTTTACCACACACACGACCATGGAAGAATGAGAGTGCAGTTGTTAATCTGGACAGTGCAGAAGGATCTGGTATGCACTGGGTTTGCTACAAGAAGCGAAACAAACAAGTTTACTACTATGATGCGTATGGTAATATGCAGCCACCTCTTGAGCTGACACAGTATTTTGGAACCGACACTGACATTTACTACAATTACGAGCGTGAACAGCCACCACACACAGTCATCTGTGGGCATTTATGTTTGGACTTCTTAACGCGTGAGTGATCAGTAAGCGACAAGATGTCTTCGCTGTCGGTCACCTTAACGGGTACGAATGCTGCTGCTCTTGTATGTGACTTTTTCCCGCCTCTCGAACTAACAAACGGCGAATGGTATGTAGGTCTATTGGACTTTACTACATACAACAGTATACCGAACGTGATTGAGGGAAAAAACAATGTGTTTCCAGTATTACGGGACGGAACAACGTGGGACTTGATTACTTTACCTACAGGTGCTTATGAAATCGGTGACATAGAAGCCTTCCTCAAAAAGCAGTTAGAAGACTCAAAGATTAGTCTACGTCCTTACAACAATACACTGAAATGTGAACTGACTTGTGCACTGGATATTGACTTTCAACAAACAGTGTGCGGTATCGGTGATATGTTGGGTTTCAAGGAAAAGCGTCTGCTTGAAGCGAATAAAACTCACACGTCTGACGCCACAGTTAACATTATAAAAGTGAACAGTATACTGATAAGGTGTAATATAGCGCAAGGATCATACAAGAACGGTAAAAACGAGCACACGCTGCACTCGTTCTATCCGTCAGTCGAACCAGGATTCAAAATAATTGAATCACCTACAAACGTCATATACCTACCTGTGAATGTGAGTCGTTTGGACAACATAACATTATCTTTACACGATCAGGACGGTGACGTAATAGATTTTCGCGGAGAAGTCATCACTGTGCGTTTACATCTAAAACGACTATAGACATGGGCTTGTACTTTGTTTCTTCGCCACCGCTGCTACCACAGTCGTCAGTAATAAAAGAAGAAGAAAGATCAGTTAGGAAACGCATCAGTACTCGTTCGAAACTGAAACGAGTAACATCAGTTAACCGTCGTTTCCTGATTTCACTGGGTTTTGTTGTAAACAAGTAACATGGCGAGTGGAATATTATCTGTGGAGCAGCAACCGTTCTTTGAAGACAGTATCACACACTTTTCATTTCACTCACACGCACCGTACGCAACAACAAGATATGGAAACAATGATGAAATACGTGTGCCAATACGACAACAGGACGTCTTTACACTGCCGTCAGAAAGTTTCCTCTACATCGAAGGCAAGTTGGTTAAAAACCCTAGTGTGGCTGCAGATACTGCACTGAATGTGGAACTGGTGAACAATGCTATAGCATTTCTCTTTGAAGAGATTCGTTACGAGTTGGCCGGAGTGGTAGTGGACCATACCAGAAACGTCGGTGTTACGTCAACTATTAAAACTTTTCTATCACTCAACAACAACACACGTGACGCAATGGAAAACGCAGGTTGGGTGGCGCCGACCACGAACATATTAAAAGTGAATGATGACGGTGAATTCAACTTTTGTATACCGCTGAAAATGCTAATGGGATTCGCAGAAGACTATACACGCATCGTGCTGAACGTGAAACAAGAACTTATACTCCTACGCACATCTACCGACATAAACGCTATGGTTTTAGCAAGCGGACAAACGACTGCTAATTGTGTTCTTGAACTAGATAAAGTTTACTGGAAAATGCCTTATGTACATGTAGCTAATGCGTACAGATTACCACTGTTACGACTCGTAGAGAAAGACCACCCGATAACTATGCCTTTTAGGACCTGGGAGTTGCATGAGTATCCTGCCTTACCACAGACTAAAAGGCAGAATTGGATTGTCAAGACCTCGAGTCAGCTAGAAAAACCACGCTTTGTTGTGTTAGCGTTTCAGACAGCAAGAAAGAATGTACTGACAGCACACGCCGATGAATTTGATCATTGTAACGTGATCAATGCGAGACTGTTTCTAAACGACAAGTATTATCCTTACGATAATTTAAACTTGGATATTGGGAAAGACCGTTTTGCATTATTGTACAATATGTACGCCAGTTTTCAAAGTTCGTATTACCACCGTTTAGACGTCAGCCCAGTACTGACACCAGAATTATTCAAATCTAAAGCCCCGCTGTTTGTATTCGATTGTAGCAGACAAGACGATGCACTTAAGTCTTCAGCAGTTGATGTACGTTTAGAATTTGAATCGTCAATGAATTTTCCTACACAGACGACTGCCTACTGTATGATACTACATGATTCGCTTGTAGAATATACGCCATTGTCCAACACGGTACATAGACGTGTTTAAGTCTTATTTTATACATATTTTGTAAATACTAGTTTTAAATATATATATTTTCATATTTGTAACATTATAATATTGGAGCTGTGTGTGTGTATATGTATTTTAATTGTAAAACTAGTTTAGATATATTTTAATACTTGTAACAATATAATCTTGGAACTGTGTATGTTTTTTTTTTTAAATTGTAAATACTAGTTTAGATATATTTTCATACTTGTAACAATATAATAGTTTAGATATACTTTCATACTTGTAACAATATAATCTTGGAGCTGTGTGTATGTATTTTTAATTGTAAAAACTGTTTAATATAATCTTGGAGCTGTGTGTGTATGTATTTTAATAAATGTATATATTACACACACTTTATTATTATTTGTATAACCCACTCCATAATGTATACTTACTTGCAACAAACTAGCGAGCGTTGTCCACACACACGTACCCTTAAATGACGGACGTTGTATGCACACTGAAGGCTTGCACGCTTAAAATTCAGCTATACCTAAAATATATCTTCAATTAGAAGTGAGACATAATAATTTGATCATACACACACACGCGCGCACACACACATGTATTAAATTCAATAAATAATAATGCGCTTGATAATGTTTTAATGCAAATAATTTTTACGTTTTTTAATAAAATCTGTACACTCACCAAACTAGTATGTGTGTGTTGTCTGTACACCCTTAATGATGGAAGTTGTGTATACAAACAGTCTTTCAACTATTAAAAAAAATGCAGTGATAGATTTCACAATGTATCAGCACACGCAGGCGGTCAAATGAAAAATTGCCACTATAAAAATACGGTAAGAATATATTTCAGAAAATTGTAACAGACATAATAATAATTTGATCATACAAACACGCACACACGCACACACACATGTATTAAATTCAATAAATAATGCACTTGATAATGTTTTAATGCAAATAATTTTTACGTTTAAATAAAATCTGTACATACAATAAAAATTATGCTCAGTTATTAACGTATTCAAAATGTTTCAAGTACACTTACTTATTTGAATGAGTCATGTATTAAATTCAATAAATAATGCACTTGATAATGTTTTAATGTGAATAATTTTTACGTTTAAATAAAATCTGTACATACATTAAAATTAATATAAAAATACGGTAAGAATATATTTCAGAAAATTGTAAGAGACATAATAATAATTTGATCATACACACATGCATACACACACACACATGTATTAAATTCAATAAATAATGCGCTTGATAATGTTTTAATGCAAATAATTTTACGTTTAAATAAAATCTGTACACTTACCAAAACTAGTATGTGTTGTCTACACACCCTTAATGATGAAAGTTGCGTATACTGAAGACGTACAAACAGTCTTTCAACTATTAAAAAAAAAAATGCAGTGATAGATTTCACGATGTATCAGCACACGCAGGCGGTCAAATGAGAAATTGCCACTAATTTACTTCGCGTATATATATTGTACACTGGTAGTGGGGAAAGCTTGTGTGTCCGTTTTTAGAGTAAATACTTTCTAATCCATAATTAATCCTAATTACTGTCAACGCTAATGATTGTCAGGTGTCAAATTAGAAAGTAGGACGTCCCGATTTAAACGACGTACACAAGGTTAATGACCTCTGGTTTAAGTTAACGAATAATAACTATATCTAATTCTGTATCGTTGTGTGTGCGTGTGCGTGTGCGTGCGTGCGTGCGTGCGTGCGTGTGTGTGTGTGTGTGTGTGTGTGTGTGTGTGTGTGTGTGTGTGTGTGTGTGTGTGTGTGTGTGTGTGTGTGTGTGTGTGTGTGTGTGTGTGTGTGTGTGTGTGTGTGTGTGTGTGTGTGTGTGTGTGTGTGCATAGTTAATCTTTCCATCACTAATTACCGCACTGAATATAACTTTCTAATGACGAAATATTATTATTTCATTGTTTACGATATATATATATTTAATTAATGCAAAAATGAATTTTTAAAATTACGATGGTCTGTAAACCATATTTAAGTTCGTGTACACATACAAATCGCTTTGAATAAGGGAATTCTTGTCAACGTTTGCAGCGAGAGAGAGACAGACACAATGTGTGTGTGTGTATGTGTACACAAAACTTTTGAAAATACCTTATTTCAAGGAGATTTTTTTATGTGTAACACTTTACCACACACAGACTTGGCAGAACCGAGATTGGCGTAGAGAGAGAGACCCGTTACATAAACACACATACACAGAGAGAGATGCAACAGGCAACAGTAATCTACTAAATGTGTGCGTGTGTACAGTGTTGTAAATATATATTTAATTATTTAAAACAAATTATGGTTTATTTTAATTTATTTCGTTATAAACCTCCGAATATGCATGCAATTATTTGTATAGTAATCAGAAATGTGTGTGAGAGAGAGAGAGAGAGAGAGAGACATTTTAATAATTTGCAGGTTGTATCTTACAATCACGAAAATTATTATTTAAACTGATAATTGTTTTATTAAAATCTTACAATGACGAAATATTATTATTTCATTGTTTACGATATATATTTAATTAATGCAAAAATGAATTTCTAAAATTACAATGGTCTGTAAACCATATTTAAGTTTGTGTGTGTGTGTGTGTGTGTGTGTGTGTGTGTGTGTGTGTGTGTGTGTGTGTGTGTGTGTGTGTGTGTGTGTGTGTGTGTGTGTGTGTGTGTGTGTGTGTGTGTGTGTGTGTGTGTGTGTGTGTGTGTGTGTGTGTGTGTGTACATAGTTAATCTTTCTATCACTAATTACCACACTGAATATAACTTTCTAATGACGAAATATTATTATTTCATTGTTTACGATATATATTTAATTAATGCAAAAATGAATTTTTAAAATTACAATGGTCTGTAAACCATATTTAAGTTTGTGTACACATACAAATCGCTTTGAATAAGGGAATTCTTGTCAACGTTTGCAGCGAGAGAGAGAGACATACACAATGTGTGTGTGTGTGTGTGTGTGTGTGTGTGTGTGTGTGTTTGTGTATGTACACAAAACTTTTGAAAATACCTTATTTCAAGGAGATTTTTTTATGCGTAACACTTTACCACACACAGACTTGGCAGTATATTAATTTCTAAATCGTGGTCAATGACTGTCATGTGTCAAAATTAGAAGTATTGTGCCGGTGTGAAGCCGGCCGTTACAAAAAAATTCTAGAAAAGTTTCGTTTAATTGCAACATAACGTGAGCCGAGGCAGCGGGGGCGAACTTTGTTCGGTGGTGTGAGGGGAGCGGCAGTGTGTGCGGTTGCGCGTGTAACTCGGCTATGTGCGGTGACTATTCTGTGCCGGTGTGTGCAGTCGACGCTTCGCCTCGCTCAGAGAATTGTCCCCGTCTCCTCTCTCCGTATTGTACGACGAAGTTTGCTGTTTCTACATGCCAAGCTAAGGCGTAAATTGACTCCCGGTAAGAATTCTTAAGTTGTCTTTATAAGTAATCATACATGTATAAATAGTTAATAACTATATGCAAACGTATAAAATACGTAATGATGTGTGTGTGCGACCCGACAAAGTTATGTTAAGAGAAACTCATTCTTTACTGTTGTACGTAACGCCCTGTATATAGCCCATGCTTTTTATTATTTTCTGTAATAGTGCGAGAAGTTTTTCAAGAGTCATTGTCATAGTAAAAGTGTACTACATTAAAAAATTAATGACTAAAAATTTGGTGCGCAGTCAGGTCGTGAACGGTGTCTGTGCATGTAGTAAACTGTCGCAGAGTTTGTTAATTAACTTCACAAGTAGAGAATGAAGTGTGAGAGCTTCTATGTATGAAATTTAATTGAATGTAAAACATTCTCAATGCTGTGAGTGACTTGCTGTTAAATTTTTTGGTCAAATAATGATTACTGCTCTCCACGTGGCCGGTTTAACCTGCAAATTTTTGTCGAAGCATGTTGACTGAGTACAGTTCACTTTATATTAAGCCACAATTTAATAAGGTCTGTTCATGATTCAAATTTACTTATTCCATGGCTGATTTTTAGACTCTTTAAGCTGGTTGTAAAAACTTTGATTAATGAATATTGTGCTTTTATTGAGAGTTAGTTGGCGGCCCGTTAAGAGGTTAATTACCTTAACTCGGGTGTACATTTTTAATAGACTGTTCTCTAATTTACTTGAATGCATAGGGTTCTCGAACTAAGCCGGTTTCCTGGCTTGCTGATGGCTGTACACCTGCCTAAGCTGTGAACCATGAACGAGATCTTATACGAAGAGGGAGATGGAGACTGACTTTCTATGTTGCACTCGCCAGCACTTATAAGGTGATATTCATGCATTTATTTCATTTTTGGGGCCGGGCCGGCAGTGTGCCCGTTTACTGCAAATAGCCTAGAAGCCATGGGACCACGTGTCCAGACTGTTTACCGGGAAGTTGAGCTGTGATCATGACTCTGTACACTATAACTTAAATTCATAAACCTTTTTATAACTCATTTATATAACACTAAATGCAATGCCTGTAAGTGCGTGCTGCACTGGGGGAGCGCGCCAGAGATATTTTACTCTTGTACCATTTTACTGTTGCATCTCATTTTCATTTTACTCCTTACAAAATTTAATTATTGCTCAGTAGCTCTGTTCCGGCTGGAACAGCTGTGTATAAATTTTAATTTGACTTTGGGTTTCACATTTAAGGGCTGGGGACTTTCCTGGGGGTTTTTTTGGGACTTTTCTGGGGTTACAAAATGGGACTTAGTTTTTCTCTGACACACGCTGGTGCAACTTCAGACAGGTTGAATGCCTGTCAACTTTTGTCAATTACATGTGGGCGCGCTCCCACAGATGCCAGAGCACAACCACCTTATTGTATTCCTTTTCTCTTAATTATTTTATATAGTCATTTGAGGCTAATAGAAATAATTTACGAATGTAATGGAAATATTTTAGCTGATTTTTGCCCCTTGCACAAGGGCTAAACTGATTGTTTTCTTAACTGGCAAACACATATGGGTTGACTTCCCACTTATAGCATTTGCTGTTTAATTTTTGACTATAAAACATGTATTCATCATTTTCTTTTTTGGGTAAATTATATATTGTCAAAATCTTCTGAAATAGTAATGCCTCAGGCAATTAATTTCTGTTTATTAAAGTACATAAAGATTTAATTCCTTTTTGGAATTTTTTTTTGAAGTCAAATAACTGTCTAGAATTCTATAAACACTGTCTGAAGGCAGGAGATGTAGTTTTGTCAATTTTACTTAATGATGTGAAAGGAACTTAAGGTTCACACGCTCATCATGGGTCATTGATCAATGGAATGCTAGACAAATGGGTGGTCCGGTTTTATGTATGCCTCATGAATTATTATCATCCTTCCTGGGGTTTTGGCCTTATGTAATTCTACTGTACGTGTTGCCGACAGGCGTATATTTTATCACTGCTGGGTTATAAGATTGTAGTTACTCTACCTGGTAGGTGGGTGCATTCCAGGGGCGTGCGTGTTAAAATTAATGTGGTTGTGAGTTTGTGTACCTTATGTTCTGTGTGTGTTGTTATGTGTCTAGCTAGCCACGAGATGGGAGAAAATTCTATAATTATATATGCATGTGTCCACTGATTTATACACACTGGTGATGTTTCGTATTTATACACATTTGTTAGGCTTAAGGTTTATACACACTTGTGATGTTTTATATTTATACACATTTGTTAGGCCTAAGATTTATACACACTTGTTATGTTTTACTTTTATTCATACTTGTGATTGGGCACATATGTTATTCTGGTTTAATAATGTTAAAGCAGGGCATGAAATAAAATAAATTGTTATCGTTCTGTTACGGCTGAGTTTTATTGCAAGTCCCGTCATACTGGACCCAGCATAATTTTTGCTTCTCTAGGCTTCGGCCTAGTCCTAATTAACTTGTGGCTTCTCTTTCAAAAAAAATATTAAAATAATTAAGTTGTTTTTATACTCATAAAAAAAGGACATAAAAGGAAAGAGGGGTTACAGTAGGACGCAACGAGGTAGGCGATAAATATATTTCCTGGTGATTACATTTTAGTATCGCTACTTACAATAATCCATAAGTAGCACGACTTACTGACGCTTATGTAAAACCGATGACATAAAGAGAGAGAGAGAGAGAGAGCTAGCGAGAGAGTGTGTGAGAGAGAGAGAGTTTATATCGTGATCGATAACTGTGTCTAGAGACAAAGAGAGAGGAAGGGAGAGAGAGAGAGTTGATACATTGATATCGAAGTCGTCAACAGTCATATAATTTACTATACACTATAATGCGTCTGCTAATATAGTTTGAATTTCCCACCGAAGAAAAAAAATGTTGGCAGATCTGTTCTATACACAATAATGCAGGATTGGTAACCCTGATCATATATTTTAATATACACTATAATACACACACATATCAAGTTTGAACCCATACATAGGTTGGTAAACCTGATCATATAGATTTAATATACATTATAACACACAACAAATTTGAACTCATGCAAGGTTGGTAACCCTGATCATATATTTAATATATACACTATAATGCATCAAGTCGGAACCCCCCACCCACCACCTTTGGGATGCTGCGGGTCCAGCTGATAGAAAGTGAAAGTGATCTAGGCTCGCGAAAGGCGGTATATAAAAAAAATTATATTCGCGGATGCTATGGTCCATTTGGGATGCTGCGGGTCCAGCTGATAGAAAGTGAAAGTGATCTAGGCTCGCGAAAGGCGGCATATAAAAAAATAACGCGGATGCTGTGGTCCAGATACGCAAAAAAGTCGCGGATCTTGACACAGATCCGCGAAAAAGTCGCGGATGCTGTGGTCCAGTAGAAAGTGAAAGTGATCTAGGCTCGCGAAATACGGCATATACGCGAAAAAGTCGCGGATGCTGTGGTCCAGTAGAAAGTGAAAGTGATCAGCTGATAGAAAGTGAAAGTGGGTTTGAACCGGCATTTTCCCCCTACTAGTGTAGTAACATAAATACTTACTTCTTTGTAGATAATGTGTTCATAACGAAACATGATAGCATATAGCCTAATGTTTTTACGTTCAAAATGAACAAATAAACATCGTATGAATGAATGCATGGACTAATAGACAGACAGGCAGGAATTTAGATAGGTAGCCAGACAGATGGAGGATACATCGTTGAATTGATGGATAGACAGACAGAAGATAGACATATAGGTAGATTAATTGACCGACAACAAACGGATAGACAGATAGGTAGACAGATGCGTAGATAAATATATACAGACAGGGAGATATAGATACACAGATAAATAGACAGAAAGACAGATGGATGGATGGATGGATAGACAGATAGACGGATGTATGGATGAGTAGGTAGCCAGATACACATATGAATGGATGGATGGATGGGGAGACAGACAGATAGTTAATTAAACTGTAAAACCTCATTGCTTCTGTTTCAAGGTACCCACAGCTCCAACGCAGTGTAGTCACCGTTACTATTTTATAGTGATCTAGTACTGTTTACAAAATTTTAGTGTTCAGGTATCTTCACCAACAGACCTAGGACTTTCTTGCTTCCTAATAATAATAGTAGTAGTAGTAGTAGTAGTAGTAGTAGTAGTAGTAGTAGTAGTAGTAGTAGTAGTAGTAGTAGTAGTAGTAGTAGTAGTAGTAGTAGTAGTAGTAGAGTAGTAGTAGAGTAGTAGTAGTAGTAGTAGTAGTAGTAATAATAATAAAAAGCGATGATAATAACATGGGCCTTAGAGATGACCGAAATGAAAAATACTATGTCTATAGCTGAACAAATAAGTTATTTCCTACAGTAGTTAAAGCTGTATTGTCACCCTTTTGAAGACAGACTAGGCAGCTATGATCATTCTGACGTTTTGTCAGACTTATTTTCTTTGTTCCTGGATTTAATGCAATGTTCGGATATTTTTATACTGTTTCCAAAACTCCTCCCACAATTAGCCGAAGTTTCACCATCTGGAGCATCTAGCTGGCCGCATCTTTTCTGTAATACAGCACACCACCTAGCCAACCGTTAATAACTTTCCTACCCACCTCTGCAGGGAGTATCACAGCGGCAGTTTGAATGTCACCGTATGCTTCTTTCATACATATGATCGAGGCGGTAGCCTCCTCCACAGTAGCCGCTGTATCCAAATCCTTGACTTCAATAAATAGCTTGTAATTTTGGCTATTAATTGTGGCGTCTTGACCAAGTACTCCTTCTACTGATCCACGGAATTGAGCTATTTGTACCGCGTCCGGTTTGTCTAGGTAAGGATCAGATCCCATGCAACAGTTCTGGAATCTTAGTTGTTTGTTCTGCAACGTTCTTGAGGACTCTTCCATTTTACTCACTATCTCTGAATATATGTGAGGGCTCTCCTTCTTTGTCTAACCAGTGCGAAGGAGCCGCCGGCCTGCTACACAGTTTGTGTCACTGCTGGTCTCGTGGTGCTTCCACACATCATTCTGTTCATCGAGCCCCGGCTGGTAAGTATTATCCCTCTCCTTCTTTTGAGGAGATGTTTCATCAGGTGGAAGTGTCAAATTTTTTATTCTCGGTGTATTTGTCGCCGCATGTACCACCTTACTTTTGTTTGACATTCCGTCGTATATCAAAATTGACGATGTCTTTGTCGAGGCAACTGAAGCTACAGATATTGTCTCTGTCTTGTTACCAACATCCATTGTGTCAAAGTTCGCACAAAATATTGCACTATCATCATATAAAGTTAACCATTCTCCGTGTCTCTCCGTGCACGTTGTTTCTAGAGATGAAAAAAGCAACTGCAACTCATTCCTGTTACGTTTGTCCGTGGCTTGAACTACAGCAATTAGAAACGTCTAAGTAGACAGGTAAGTGTGGTTGACCTAGGATAAGATGCTTGGATGATATGCTGGAAGATGTCAGAACAATGGGTACGCTGAGATAGCAAGGGATAGAAGCTTCTTCCCTATTATATTTTCTTTCTTCCTACTATCTTCATTTATTTTTCTTATCCTGGCTCAGTTTGCTTTTCTCCTCAGTATACAATTTATGCAGACTTTCTTGCAGTCTTTTTCTACTACTCTGCAGTCATTACGGGTAAATCCTCTGCGTATGCTAAAACTTGAATTGCCTTTTTATTAGATCTACACTTCTTTTAATATTACGCCTCTTATTGTCCCTTTAACCGTAATATTTGGTAACAATCTCCCTGCCTTATTACCTTACTTATGCTATATTTCTTAGAAACCCTTTCCTGACTCAAAACTCATGACTTTGCGCCCCTCATTGTCATTTTGATCATTCTGGTTAACTTTTCCGGATTTCATATATTCTGTGATAATTTATCGGCATATTTCGTTTAACGGTATTCGACTGCTTGTTTAAAGTAGGCCTACAGCCTACAACCTACAGAAGTTGCTTATTTTTCAACACTGTGTTCACAGTATTCTTATACTGTTGTCTTTCCTGTCTAAAACCACGTTGATATTCCCCTCTTTGATCCTCAACATATGGTTTCTATCTTCTATTAAAAAATAAATAAATAAAGCCGATTTTAATTCTTTTCTACTCAATGTTGTAATAAATTTGTCACGAAATCTCCTATCGACGCAAAGTGCTGTGTGTCTTTCTGTTTGAACGTTAACACAACAATTAGTAGGCCTAAAGCTGATGAGCTCAGTCTATTGTCCCACTGCATTATGATATTTCAACAAATCTGAAACAAGTTTATACGAAATTATATCAGTTAACTACAACTATAAGCCTAAAGGATCTGGATTAAATTAAATTCAAATACATTTTTGGCCGACTACAATTTTTTTTTTACTTTGAACTGATTTCAGAAATTATTTTAAATAAGGAATTATTAGAGTGAATACGTCAAAGTTATACGGCAAGTTTATTTATCAAGCCAACCTTAAATAAAACGATCTGTAGTTAAACGACAAAAATCCAGATTAGAAAAGAGTTAAAACAGCATTAAAAAACTGTAATAAAAATATTGTTACGATGTCTACTGATCGTCGTATAGTACAGTGGAAAACAAAATACAGACACCAATGAAGTCACTAATCATCAGCTTTAATTATCACAATTAAACAGTTTGTTAACAACAAAATAGTCTCTTACAACAAATCAAATAAAAATTGTTCACACGCAATAATAATGTCAACGAGTATAAAACACAACTGTATTACAATTGTCCCGCACAATTATAAAACACATAACACTTGGCCACAATACTTCGAACCATACTGAAATATAACGCAACTCAAACTGAACTGAACGTAGCTGACTACTTGTATTTACACCCCGCCGAAATACCAGAATGTTCCATACTGCGCGTCAAGAACGCTACTATAAAACACCAGAACATAAGTGACTTCGGCCTTGCACACAGCGCGCGCGGCCGCGCGACTTCTGGTACAGTCTAGCTAACCCGTTGAGAATCACGTTCGCACACACATTACAGCCGGATTCCACTGGAACATTCGAGAGACACGTAGACTGTTCTGTAATGTCGTAACACTTCCCCTTCCTTAAGCCTGTTCGCCCCGAACTGGCAAGCCGTCCCTGAAGTAATACTTGGCCAGGCGAATCTACATAGCTGGTCTACTTGCAAAAGATAATTCTCAGGCTCTTCGAATTAAGTCTCGTGTGACTCGAACATGAAGTTCTCAGGAATATGTGTCTTCCGCTCAGCCACTAGTTTTGCGGAAATCACTCCCGTTGCGTCAAGTACTGATGACCTATACGCCATTAGCTGGGCCAAGTCTGATTGGTTCTCGTCAACAACCTCTTGCGTGACTTCATCTTCAGTAACGTTTTCCCCGGGTTCTTCCATTAACTCAGGACCAAGCAAGAGTCTTGTCTCGCTACCCATAGTTGCCTTTCCAATCACTTCTTTTGTCGTTACGCTCATTTGTAATTCCTCTGCTAGTTCTTCCTCCATTTCCGCCTGAAATAGAAAAGGTTCCTCTTGACTAGACCTGTTGACTTCTTCTTCGGCCAATGCCACTTGCTTGATTGAATGGTTGGCAGACCCTGTCATTTTACCCAAGCAAAGCTTTATCTTTTCTTGGCCAATGCTTAGGAAATTCTCTTATAAGTCCGCAACGAATCCGTTGGCATTCATAATGTCCGTACCAAGAATCACTTCATCGACAATGTCTGCAACGAGCATTTGGTGGCTAAACTCGAGGAGACCCAGGCGTACACGTACGTCTACCTTTCCTAACACTTTGATGGGGCTTCCAGTCACAGTCTGTATTGTACAAGAGCTAATTTGAGCTGGCGGTTGCTGACTAAGTCGGGGCGCACAATGGACACTGTTGCGTCCGTGTCAACTGCAAATGATGTTGGTTTACCTTCCGCAAATCCATTAACCATCAAGTTTCCACTGGTCTTATGTAACGTGGAAACTGTGTGCTGTTCTGGGGCTTTACTTCTCCAATTTGTGCGATCACTCCCTTCTCTCGGTATTTTATTCTTCCAGCAGTCTACCTGTAGATGATCACGTTTCCCACAGTTGTAACACTTCGGTCTTCTGTCTTTATCCTTTGGTTCGAAAGATCGTTGTGGCGCTGCTGACTTCTTAAACTGTTTTTCTTGAATCGTCTCTTTATGTCATCTGCTATGACGTGATTGCGTACTTTGATTAATGTAGGTCGCCGACTTGGCAGTTTCAAAACGGAGAGCATGAACAAGAGAGTCTGATTTATTATCATGCCGTGCCATTCTTAACACTTGTTGTAATTGACTATCTCTGATACCGTCAACAAATATAATGAGAGAGATCCACTTTCGGAAGTCCTCGGATTCTTCCGGATAAGCCAATCTTGTCAGTCGGTCGACATTCGCCTCAAACTCTTGCAGGCTCTCCCCTGAACGCTGTCGGCTCGCTTTAAGTTGAACACGGTACACTTCGCACAAATGTTGGTCACCGTACCGTAATTACAGAGCTTTTTTTAATTCGGCGTAGATGTTCTGGCTGTCAGATGGCACTTTCTTAATTAGCTCTGCGGCAGGCCCTTTTAAAGCAAGAATTAGTGAAAGTCATTTCTCTTCTTCCGTCCATTTATTTAAGCGAGCGGCAGCTTCAAATTGGCGAATATAAGTTGCCCAATGAGTGCTTCCATCAAACGTTGGAGCCTTTGCGTAAACTGGCCCCAGTACAGATAATTGCACTGTTTTGTTACTCTTAGGTTTTGGATCTTCTTCAGCGTTTAATAACGGTCTTTCTTTATAAACTATTTCTTTCACTAAATGTTTGACTTCCTTTTTAATTTGTTTTATTGAATTTGTAATAGAAACTTCTAAACTTGAAATACTCGTATTTGTTTTCACAGATTTTTCTATTTCAGATATTCTGTCAACTCGTTTGTTCAGCTCACCTCGTAACAGAACGAATTTCATCTTGGTGTTCTCTTGTACGAATGTTTTAACGTCGTCTGCTTGACGACTAAATTCTTCTCTTTTCCGTCCCTCTGGTGTTTCATTTTCACGCTTACGTTTTTCGTCTTGTCGTTTTTCTGCTTCTTCTCTTCCTGACTTCGTTCTTCTTTTTGTTGTTCCTGTCTTTGCTGTACCATTGCTCGGAATGCTTCTATCATCTGACTGGTATGCATTTTATTTTTGTCAACTACACTAACACCACTCTTCTACTAGTGTCCTCTGTTCCACTGTTAACCGTTCTATCCCACTTCTGACACCACTGTTACGACTGTCTACTGATCGTCGTATGGTACAGTGGAAAACAAAATACAAGACAAAAATGAAGTCACTAATCACCAGCTTTAATTACAACAATTAAACAGTTTGTTAACAACAAAATAGTCTCTTACAATAAATCAAATAAAAATTGTTCACACGCAATAATAATGCCAACGATTTCTGTAAAACAACATAAAATATTATGCTTCCTTATCTCTACAGATAATTAATTGCCACATTCAATGCATACAAAAGTGTTACTTTTTCAACAAAATCGATTATGTTTTCAAATAAACTTCATAAGTTAATCACATTACCAGAATCAGCGACACGACTCAAACGAACATTGTTTGACAGATTAGATTCTTTTCAATAGTCTAAAGTACGCGTACGTTTGAAACACTTTTGAATTTTTTTTTTAATTAAAATGTATAGTCATGTAATAAACACGAAGTTTAATTAGATCTTAACATAATAGGAAAGTCACAGTACATGAATGAATATCACTAATTTACTAAATTACTTCATGCTGAGTGAACAGTACAAATGCTTAAGGAGAAAGCCAGAAATCTCTGTAATGACTACAATATGTAGGCCTACTGCCTCGTTACCGTGTGTGTGTGTGTGTGTGTGTGTGTGTGTGTGTGTGTGTGTGTGTGTGTGTGTGTGTGTGTGTGTGTGTGTGTGTGTGTGTGTGTGTGTGTGTGTGTGTGTGTGTGTGTGTGTGTGTGTGTGTGTGTGTGTGTGTGTGTGTGTGTGTGTGTGTGTGTGTGTGTGTGTGTGTGTGTGTGTGTGTGTGTGTGTGTGTGTGTGTGTGTGTGTGTGTGTTTACAATTTTACATAAAAAGGTGGAATGTTTATCCGTTGAATTAGCCCTATACTTTTAGTAGGCCTACCTCAATGCGTTTCGTCCAGTGACAAGAGAGGTTTGATTTGGCAGATACATTTTTACTTTTATTTCCTTAACAATGTTTAGAGACGTTTGCGATTTGTAGCATACATCCTTATCATTATCCATGTTTCCAGTAGCAGATTTAAGGACACATGCCCCCTCTGACAGCCCAAAAGTACACTAGAAAAATGCCTTCTACAACTAGTTAATTGTGATATTTTCAATTAGTTAAAAACTCAAATCTTAGGCAGAAAGAATAGGATCTGGGCTAACGGAGAGGAGGGTTTATTTGTTTGAAGAATTGGTTTCACAAGACGTAACAAAGGTTTATTGGCTATTAATAAATTAATAGATTTATTAACAGTTGATAAGTCTCTGTTGTAGGGAAGAAATTAAAATTGTGTAAAGTTAATAAGTACATTTGTTTTATCCAACTTTACGTTTATTATATAGAATTCATCCAGTCTCCTAGTGCTTAAATTCCAACAAGTAACACCAAATTTATAAGTAGACATCTGCTGAGCTCTTTGCAAACTTTAGGCAATGGCGGTGGACTGCTCTCCATGATTGTTTAGCACTAAAAATACGTAAGGGGCAGTGCTAATGAGAAAGCTTGCCATATTTGTGACGATTCACTGAGGAGTCAGTTAAGTTATCAAAGTAAGTGATGAATAGTAAAAAAGAACGAATTAGACTCATTTTCTCTAAAAAAAATTAAATTAGAATACATTTTTATATTTTTATGTGCGTATTTAATACTATTGCTCAATCAACCGACGGAAAAGAAAGTGACATATTTTCGTTTCTTCAAAGCTTACTGTCATCTGAGTTTCTCGTTAGTATGATATTCTAGGACTGATCCAAAAGTTACAAGCAGAGTACATGGATGTATTGAAATAAATGAAGTTGTTAAACGTGACAATAGCAAACGTGCAGAAGCAACAAGGTAACGACATTAGTCACGTCAAACAACTCTACAGAATGTCTGAAAACTCCCATGTGAAATAGGAACAAGAATAGCAGGATTCCAGTGTACAAATACATTCTGTGGAAAATAATTTGTGTACTATTGTGTTCCTTCTCTTTCTGGATTACCTAGTGAGTGAACTTCTTTCTTCTAGATTCCCAAAGACACAGATACTACTGCACGAGCACAGGCTGTGCTACCGAGACGCCTGAAGAGCGGGGGGTGGGGGGGTCTACTGAATGACAACGCGTGCTTGTGTTGGTGGTGGGGTATTACTGGTTCTGTAAACATTGTTCAGTAAGCTGTATGCAATTAGAAATACCGTGCGAGAGACGGTGTTAAACGTATTTTAAATGTGTAGTAGTACCGTGATACGTGCAGTGGAATGGCAAACGTCACCGCATTCCTTGTTGGGTTGCAAAGCTTAACACATGATAGTACAAACTGGACAGACTCAAAAACTCAGGGCAGTCCCTACCATACGCCAGGCCCAGAGCAAAAAACAATCATTGTCGGGCCCCCCTCAAAAATCATGACTCTATATATATACTCTATATCTATATATATATATATATATATATATATATATATATACTCTATATGCAACAATACATATATTTGCATATTTGCCCAGGGCGGTATATTTTGTAAATAGTTAGTGTAAAAAGAATAAGACGAACAGTTTTAAACAATTTTGTGCGGGGAAATACAGGCTCTGGCCTGTCGAAAGTGACATCTGCTTTGGTAGCGTAAGATACAGCGTTTGTGTCTATGTGTGTGTGAGCCAGTTCCGACCTGCATTGAACGACAAAGAAGGGGAGAACCGTACGAATTGTTGGCTTGTCAATTAATCTGGTCTTAACAGGATTACAATAAACTAATTATTTGTTTCAAACCTGTGAACAAAGACTTACACCAATTATAAAGACACCATTACATTAAGGAATTTTTAACGAGTACGGTGATATAAAATATTGCAAAAATGTGCAATAATAAAGACGCTATTAATTTAATATTAATTACTAGTGTAATTAAACAGTAATTAATGTGTGGTATATGTGAGTGACCAGAAAAAAATTACGCAAACAATGATATCGCTCATGCTACGAGTATGTTTACGTAATCGCGATAATAAACCAAAAAGTGATTGTAAGTAAAAGGACGCTTTGCACGAAACTGACAATATCTAACATGTCGAAAACAGGCCTGGACCTGTCAGATCGCCGTCCAGTATAAATACCACTGGCAATTTTGGGCGATCACACACTCAGACTTAAGAAATCTTCACACAACATCACGCTGCCGGTTTGCAGATCGATCAGGACACGCACACTGTACCACACAAACCAAGACGTAAGGAGGAACTCTGGAGCATCACCAACAACAACCCGTAAAGACAGAGATCACAGCATCAGCATCATCATCATCAGCATCAAATTCTCAGGATTCTGGACGCACACACACGCGCGCGCGCGCGCAACGGTAACGGCAGATGTACGCAGGTGATAACAAACAATTATATTTTTTTTATTGTGAAAAGAGCTCTTAAAAAAGAACTGATCTATGAACAATAAATAATTAAAGTTTAAAGTTAAATAGTAGTTAAATAAGAGAATTTAATTTAACAAGAAAATTTAGAAAAGAAATACCAATCTTTTGTTGAATGTAAATGAGTTGCTATTATTATTTAAAATTTGAGTTAATTTCAGACACACAAAAACAAAAAGGATTTAAATAACTTGTTTAACATGTTTGTTTACCTAGTAAGATTATATGGTTGTTTATTTTTGATATGTTATGAATAGCATAGCAGGTTACATTATTTTTGTGAAGCTTATAAAAGTGAATATTTATTTGTCTAATATTTGAAATTTTAATATTTGAATATTTTTCTATTAATTAATAAATCCTAGAATGATTATTTTGAAATGGTTTTAAATAATTATTTCATGTTAACAATATCTCACTCCTCTTTAAAAATTATTTAATTATTGTGCAACTACATATACTTGACGCAACGAGAAAAAAAATCCTGCGACCTGGCCGGTGTAATAGGCCCCTACACTTTATAGTTGCGTTGAGTACATGGTAATGTGTTTGTGTAATTGTGTATAAAACTTGTAACGTTACAATATATATACATATATATAATGAGCATAGACTATAGAATAAACTAAACTAAGAATAATAAATAAACTAAGCATAGCCTATAGAAAATAAAAATACTTTACGTCTTCTTTGACTTACATGACTCGTTTGCTGGTTTTCATGCATTATTATTTTATGACTTGACATTATATTGAGCAATATAAAAAGCATACTGTAACACTGTATGCAATGACTACACATATATTATGTATCTGATAAACTTGTAGTTTTCTAGTAGATAAATTTCGCTCTCATTGAATTTTTACTTCTCCTTTCGGGTACAGAACCCCTCTAAGCGCGGGCCCCCTAAGGACGGGCCTGCAAAAACTATTTTCATAAAGAGTTTTGATAAACATACCAGAATTTTGATAAAATTGTATAAAGAGTTTGTTTCGTAGGGGGCTTAATTATATGTGAACGATTTGTGCCGATTGAATAAAATCGGCGCTAATACGCTAAAGAAAAATAGGTTTCTGTATTTATATCTCATCCTTTAAGTTCAAAGTGCAACACATTAGGGGATCTCAAAATGTAGTTCCAGACGCCTTGTCCCGCATGTTTTCCCAGCCCAGTGATGCTCAATCTGAGCAACCCTGTTCCGTTCTGCTAGACTTTCCATTAGCCTTCACTGATGTGTTACCCCATCAGTTGAACGACGAAGAGCTGGGTCCAGTCATCCAAAATATAAAGGAGGGTAACGTACAGACCCCTTACTTCTTGTCCAAGGGAGTCCTATGTTGTAGAGAAAGAAAAGGACGTGCCCCTAAGATCGTGCTGCCTAGCAAGTTAGTGCCCATGGTCTTCAGTTATTACCACAATTCCCCAGTAGGAGGCCACAAGGGAATTTCTAAGACCATTTCCAGCATTAGGAGACATTTTATCTGGAAGGGCATGGATAGGGACATCGCGACCAGGGTTAAGAGCTGTCATCGATGTGGCTTGAGCAAGCCTGCCCAGAACACCAAGTTAGGGTTGTTGTCATCTGATGTGGCGAGCAGACCGATGGAGAAGTTGTTCATCGACTACGTGGGGCCATTCCCCCGTAGCAAGTCAGGTAATGCTTACCTGCTTGTTTGTGTGGATGCTTTTTCAAAGTTTGCCTGGCTATTACCCTTACGGCAGGCAACGGCTCGTTTAACCATAAACGCGCTCCAAAACAATATATTTCAGCATTTCGGTCTTCCGACCATCATTGTCTCGGACAATGGCTCGCAGTTCATTTCGGGTGAATTCCGGCGGATGTGTTTCGTCAGTGGGATCAAACACGTAACCACTTCCCCTTATTACCCACAGCCAGTGGCGGCGATAAGGCCCCCGCAGACCCCGCGGCGCGGGGGGGCCCCGCCCCTCTGGCCCCTAGAAAAAAATATGAAACGAGCTATAATAGGAAAAAAATTTTAATGGGGTCCGACTACCGGCAAATTTGTATTTAAAATACGAAATATACGTTTTATTTAAGTGTATAGACATGCAAAAAAACTACATTTTCCGAAATGACATTACTGTTTGTAGTTTGTAAGCGAAGCTTATCTTATCTCTTGTGGTGCCCGTACGTCCGGTGCGATGAGTCACTCGGCACTGAGGAGACGTAAACAAACACAACACAATGTAGTTCAGTACTCAGTAGTGCGTCGCATCTCCTGCGGGATAGTACTATATTGCATTCATTTCGTAATTTAGTGCCGTTTAAGTTTAATGACTTAACATTTGATTTTAGTTTTTGTATTTTGTGTAGAGTTATAGTGTTAGAGACAGAGTTTATAAAATGGAAAGTAAGCGTGAATATTTAGTGGTGCTACGAAAAGGAAACTGCAAAAACAACGAGAAGAATCTAAAAGTAAACTTTCAAAACTCGACCAGTTTTTAAAAAAATCATCAAAATGTGAAGTTGAACAACCCAAACCCGGGTCAAGTGCAAGTAATGAAAAAGAAACAAAAATCGGACTTGAAGTTGATTGTGACAGTGACAATAAACCTGATTTAAACATTAGTCCGTCGGATACAAGTGATACAACTACGGAAACAAATAAGCAACTGCAACATGAACAAGAAGAACAACTGCTAGGCATTGAATGTGTTCGCCAGTCCGAAGACATACCTGGACCAGAAAATCAGTTTGAACCAACTAAAGTTATAAGTAATCACGAAAATAAAACTAGTTTAGCAGGCCCTTCCGATCCAAACTGCCAAAGTTTTGAGACAGATATTGCATTCTATAAAAATCAAGCTACAATGACAGACGAGGTGAAAAAGTTAATAACGTTAAGTGAACTTTGTCAAACAAAGGGTCCTTTCCCGAAGGATTCCGTTTCTAAGCGGTCTTTCAGTACAGCATATTATTCTTTCAAAACTGCAGCAGGCCAAATTGTTCACAGGTTTTGGCTTTGTTACTCTCGTAATCTAGATGGAGTCTATTGTTTACCATGTTGGCTTTTCAGCCAAAGTGCTGATGCCCAAAGCCGGCGGGAAGGCGATATTAGAGATTGGAAAGGTCTCAGTAAAAAAATTAAAGTTCATGAAAGTAGCAATGCTCATTTACAATCTTGTCTCACGTATGCCACTTGGAAAAAGAGTAAAACGGTAGCTGATCAAATTTCCGATGAGCGGAAAAAATGGAAAGATATTTTCATACAGATTGTGGATGTCATTCGAACCATGGCACTGTGTTCATTGCCGTTTCTTGGCCATAGAGAATCATTACATGAAATAAATCCTGAAAATGGAAATTTTTTGAACATACTATCTTTAATTTCTCGCTACGATTCTCTCCTTAGTGCACACTTAGAAAATGAAAAAAACAGATCAAAATATCTCCACTATGACATTCAAAATGAAATCATTAACTTGCTAGGAAAATCAGTATTGACTGCCTTACTAAAACAGATTCACTCGTCTCCTTTTTTTTCTATAATTGTTGATAGCACACAAGACGTTTCTAAGATTGACCAAATGAGTGTTGTAATCAGATACATTAACATAGTAGAAGAATCTCCTGGCAATTATAAAACTGTGATTAGTGAGTCCGTTTTGGGATTTCAAGAAATAAAGGATCCCAACAGTGAGGGGTTTCAAAGTAAGATTTTAGACTTTTTGAAAACAAATGAAATTGACATTAGTAAGTGTAGAGGTCAAGGTTATGACGGTGCAGCAACAATGAGCGGGAAATACTCTGGGTTACAGAAAAGAATTATGGATATAGTCTTAAACGCGGATTACGTACACTGTGCTGCACATAACCTGAACTTGGTGATCAATGATTCAGTATCAAATATTTCTGAAATAAGACAATTTTATGACATAGTACAGAAAACTTATTTGTTTTTCAGTGAAAGCTTACATAGATGGCAAGAACTTAACACTGCCGTTAAAGAAGACAGCTCTGCCAAAAATCTAACTTTAAAAAAGCTATGTCCAACAAGGTGGTCTTCTAGACACGACTGTCTGTTAGCTTTAAGAAATGATTTCAAAATTGTGATTAAGTGTTTGACAGAAATTATTCTATACAGCTCAAAAAAACCCGAGGCAGAAGAAGCATTAGCAATTAGAAACCACCTGGAAAACTTTGAATTTATTCTTGTGCTCTGCCTTGAAACTAAGATTTTAGAGAATGTAAATATAACTTCAAAAGCACTACAGAGGCCAACTGTTGACTTAGGCAGAGCGTGGCAGTTTCTAAGTCGCGCTTGTGATGAGTTAAAGTTTTAAGAAAGGACTTTTCCGGCTTTCTTGCTGGTGCTAAACAGTTGGCCATAACTTGTAACATGAAAAATAAGCGTAAGCGTGTTGTAAAACGCTTCTTTGTTGAATTATCAGTTAACCATAGAATTGACGACCCAGTGAAATCATTTGAAGTAAAAGTTTTCAATGCAACACTAGATATTGTAATAGCTCAGCTACAAATGAGATTCGAAGGATTGCGTTGCATTGATGATAGGTTTTCATTCCTGACGCCTCAGAATTTAGTAAACTTCTCACAAGAGACAATAGTGGAGAAAAGTAAGGCTCTGGTAAATGTGTATCCTGGTGACCTTTCCACATCACTGCCTGACCAAGTAATATCCTTCAAAGCTCTGATGGCCAAAGAAATTGTACACAAGAAAAGCATTCGAGAAATGATGAATTTACTGGTTGAAGAAAACAGCTGCCTTATGAGCTGCCTCCCAGACTTAACTACAGCTTTGCAGCTTTATTTAACCATACCTGTCACAACAGCTACAGTGGAAAGAAGCTTTTCAAAACTTAAATTAATTAAGTCATACTTAAGAAGTGCCATGGCCCAAACTCGGTTGAGTGACTTGGCACTGTTAAGCATTGAGCATGAAGAGACACAGAAAACTAATATCAACGAAGTGGTTGAAAAGTTCTTAGCTATTAAAAAAAGAAGACTAGGCTTAGGAAAACAGTGAACTTTGGTTGATCCTCATCTGTAAATATTGTACATTACTTGAGTTCGAGTGTTATTGAATTGGATTAGACTTAAGGAGAACGTGTATAGAGTATATTCAAGAATTTCACAAATTTAGTTACAAACTAATTTAAATGTTTGAAAAAAGCTAGAATGTTACTTTGATATTCGTTTTTAAATAATAAATTTTTAACACTCTGTGTGCGGTACTGTTTCATAGTCTGAATTTAGATCTTTGACGTAAAAATAAACAATTCTTTTTATTTTGGTTTTTTGTAGTTTGTATAGAACTTTGTCTATTTAGCAACAATGAATTTTAAGAGTTTGTATACGTGTAAAACATCCTTTGCAAATTGCAAACGCTTTGTGATAGACGAGAAAGTATTCACAAACCATTGTTGTGAAACACACGTAAATAGAAACTCATTTGAGTGTTTTCGCCTATTACGTATTTAACCATTTTTATAGGGCCCCCTAATTAGTTTCGCGGGGGGGCCCCCGTTTCGTTACCGCCGCCACTGCCCACAGCCGTCCCATGCGGAGAGATTCAATCGGAATCTCCGGTCCGCCCTGATTGCTTATCACGCTGAGCAACAGACCACCTGGGATCAGAATCTGAAGTGGTTACAGTTGGCTTTTAATACGGCCCGACATGACAGTCATCAGGCCGTGCCCTTTGAAATCCTGTTTGGATTCTCGCCCGCACTCCCTTTGACCAATTTGTGGAACATCGAAGATCTTCTGCCACGGGAGCCAGATAATAGAACTGCAGAGAGGTGGAAGGAGGCTCGGAAGAATTTGCTGCGAGCGCACGAGCGGGTCCGTCGACGATATAATCAGGGGCGAATTCCTAACGCCTTCCGGATTGGGGACTGGGTCTATTGCCAGAGCCACCCACTCAGCTCAGCCGCGGACAAACGTGCCGCAAAGTTATGTTACCGCTGGTCGGGGCCATATCGCATCCTGGGGTTCACGTCACCGGTGACGGCCCGGCTGGGCGTACCGGGGGGCGATTCTAAAGAAATTGTTACACATGTTTCAAAATTGAAGCTCTGTCAGAGGGAGTAGCTGACTAATAGAAGTGGGGGGTAAGATGTGGTGGTTTCCATGTGTGTAGGGATGGTGATCCTTCTGTGGTGTGTGCTCCGGGGAAAAGGTAAGAACCTGGTATGGTAGCGGGTAGATGTTCCCCACAATCCGGGTGGTGTACGTCTACTTCAGGGCTGCGCCCCTGCCTACGCGAGCCTTGGTTTTCTCCACTCCTCCTTATTTTCGGAGGGAACCCTGTCCGCACCCTTAGTCCTCACCCTTGACCTTTAAGGATCCTTACCCTTTTCATCCTCCCGATTTCCTAGAAAAGCAGAAAACATAAAAATTAGAAAAAGAAAAGGTGAGAAAAAATCAAAAATAGGAGTAAGTAGAGCAAGTCGTACCGCTCCAACGAGGCCAGGTAGGGACCTCGGTGGCGTTGTACGACGTGGACAATGTCCTTGGAGCACACATGTATTAGGTTATAGGAAGGGATATACACATTGGGTAAACAAATTATGGTGTCATGGAAACCACCTCCCCCGTTCTCTCCCTGGTCCTGTGGGATGTAAGAGGGATTCATGGGATAAAGTGTTATTGGATTTTGGGGGGTTAGTCCCCGTGTAATTATAGGGCATGGGTCCCTGTTGAGGTAGCCTCGGAGTTCCCGCATAAGTGGTCAAGCCTCAGGAGGTCAGAACTCAGGGTGCACCCGAACACTCTTTCTTCTTTTCTTCTTCTGTCTTTCTTGCGCATGCTGGCCCTGACCAGGTCAGTGTGTAGTGCCAACACACTCGCATTCTACACGTCTTCTTTCTGTTTTTTCGACTTCCTTCTGAGCCACTGCTCTCCTGAGAACAAAGGCAACTGGGAAAACCGAGGAACACCTGCGTTTTAGTAGAAAACATTGGGGTACACTGCAGGGTACTCCTCTGTCTAAGTGAGGGCAACATAGTTGCCCTTTTGGGGTGGGGGTGTGCCGATTGAATAAAATCGGCGCTAATACGCTAAAGAAAAATAGGTTTTTGTATTTAGCGGTGGGCGTTCTGCCGTACTGTGTTTAACGGTTAGCACAGAATCTACATGAGGTAACGAAGCGGCGCTTGATTGGTGCTGCTCCCTTGCGGACGGCTCGAAGAGCGAGTTGAAAAATGCGAGAATAAACGGTTCCGTTCTTGTCTGATTTCGCTTCTCAAACTAACCACCTCGCCTGGTCTCCGACAGAGAAGTTTTTTTTAATTGTTCCATCTTCCACCTATGGCAGGCTAAATTGAAACAGATCTGCGGTAAGTGAGTGCAGTATACTTATATAGATTTAATTTAAAGTAACGTAAAAGGGGTTTTGTTTAATATACGTACAAGAATGAATGAAAATTGTTAACCTGTTACACGCACGCCACGTGGCGAATTAGAGTATGCAAAATGAGTTAATTGTATAACAGTAATTGAAGTCTTAACTAAGGCCCCGTAATTGACCAATATTAACGCAAAATAATATGTACTTTAGCCAAACTTAATGTTTTCAAAGATAGGGTCACATGCCCGTATAACCTGTTGTAGAGTGTGTCAAACTTTCATTTCAAGTAGGCCTAAAGCAGTGTTTAAAATTATAAATGGATTTTGGTGCGTGTGAGAGTAACCTGGGGGAATAAGTGTTGGATCATCTAGCTGATAATATTTGTATGCTTAGGGTCCCTCGCTTCACGTCGAGGACCAGCCCCAAGTCATGACCTGAACAACCTAACATCCAAGGCTCTCAGCTTCATCTGCCGGAGGAGAACAGTAAGGAACAGGCCACACCAACACAAAAATGCTTTAGACCAGGACTTCAAACTCCACACCAGGGAATAAATCAGGTGACACCAACCCAATATTACTTTTTCACACAAGTGAATGTAACCTACTAGAACTCGTGGGCATATAGCGACACACCCTAAAATGACTTTAAACTTTACACATTTCAATTGGGTCCCCTGTTAACGGGACAGAATAGTGCGCGGACTTGGGGGGGGGAATCTTTTGTACATTTTGTAATACTATTTATATTAAGTGTGAGCCCAAAGGTTGGCATGTATCCGTGGCTGATTACCATTCAGGCATGTAAATTTCTTTCTAGTTTTCAGTAAAAGGGTTACCTTAGTGCTAGTACTTCTATCATTCATCATGTAATTTCACAGATTAAATTTAGTTTTCAATTGATTCATTAATTTCACATATTTATATTCAGTTTGGGTCCTATAATGGATAGGAGTTTCTTTTGTTAGTTTCATTCGGGTCCCCAATTTAATCCTGTATAGGCGGATTTTTCATGCAGACTTGAACATGCTCCTGGGACAGGTTTAGTTATGCACGATCTTGCCTAGGAACATGTCGGCCTTTGGGCCAGATTAATTCTTAAAGGTTTATAAAGCATCATGGCACATCACTGTTATTAATATTTCACAATAATTTATCACGCTTAAATTCTTTTTAATTTATTATGGTCACTTGTATTTTGGCTGAATTATGATTATATTTCCTCCAAGTCTAAGTGCTCAGTGTGGGAGCACTTTATAGTAGTATCGGGCATTATCCCAACCCCTGAATTTTAGTATGCCCTGAGGGCACGGGTGTTACACATATATATGTATTAAGATCTTTCAATAGGTATTGCTTTCAAGAATATTTATGAATTGTGAATTATGTACCTTCTGGGGTGAAAGACGTGTGGCAAGATATTAATGTTGAAAGTTGTAATTGTCCTGTGATGTGGAACGTGTGTATGTGTTGTAGTTGTAGACATATATATTTATATGTCCATTTATATGTATTGTATATTCATGTGTTATTTCTGGGGGTTAGGTATAGGGCTAAGTGGGGAAAAGTAACCCCAATTGTAAAAGAAATCATTTTATTAATTTCATTTAAATTTTATAATTATTTTTAAAGCAAGAAATTAACCAAAAATATTTTAAGGAGAATGCACTGATTTTGTTGGGAGATAAATAGTTAACGTTTTGTTATAAAAAAAAAAAGGAGAAGGATGTAATAAAAATTTATTGGTTGTTAATTTTGTGAGTTTTAATTGCAAGTCCCGTCTCACTGGATCCAGCGCATTTTTGGCTTCTCTAGGCTTTTGGCCTAGTTTTAATTATCTTGTGGCCCCTCTTAAAAAAAAAAAAAATTTTATAAGTCAACAAAATACTTAAAGAGGGGTTACAGATTTACCTCGTTTTTCTGCTCTAAAAGGAGAATTTAAGGCCTGGAAGCAGATGAGAACATCAATATCGAAAAACTTTCCCAAAAACTCTGCAGATAAATTCTGATAATCTGATCCTGCATCAGGTTTTTACGTAATATCACAGTGTGTTTTTTTTTATGTACACTACCAATTACAACCGACATGGCTAAATGTTCGTTTTCAGCCTTAGTCGATTTAAAATTTTTTTAGGATCTACAATGACTGAAAATCGATCAAACGGACTCACGATCATCCACATCTCTCAAGAAATTACCCCTAAGAATTAGGTGAATAATTAGGCCTACTAGACTCTGTTCGAGGAGAAACATAAGAAAACTTTCTTTAGCTTTACTTTCAATGTATTATACAAGTAGCCTACTGTAGATTGATGTTCGGATTGTAACCTCTGTATTCTGAAAATTGTTTTCCCTGAATTTGGAAGATACAAGTCTTCATATAATTATATATTTATATTTGTATATTCATATATTTATATTAGTAATATTTATATAGGCTTCATGCGCAGTGGCGGCTTTACCATTTTGCCGCCCTTCCACAAGTCTCTGTTTCAAGCCATCATTATATTCCCTCTTTGGTTTTAAAGTCCGCACTAGTGTTCTGTTTAAATCCAAACTTTGCTACATAATCGCTTGTGCTCTCGTTCATTTGAAAATTAATGGGATCAGAATCTAAGACCTTTTCTACCTGATTTGGTGATATTTGCATCATGATTTTTGACGTGAACTGGCTCTTCATTCTTCAAAAATGAAATTTCCTCCACAAGGGACCTCTCTGGCTGAACTGTGTGAACAGTATCTTCACCTTCACTTCTATCACAGTTATTGTCGGTATCACTAAAATGTCTCGATTCCTTAAATATTAGGCTTGCCTCGGTTTCTGGAACCAACCTACAATTCTGTATTACATGGACAGATCTACATTTCTCAGTTTGATCTGGACTCCCCACATCTAAAATCTCTCGATGACCACTTTCACTACCACTCGATGATTCACTAGCACTATTGACACTAGTAGTACTGACATCACTAAACCACTAAACTTCAAATGAGAACTTCCACATGCTTGCGGTTGCGCATCACTAACACTACATGATTTCATTAAGCAATCAATTTTACGAGTTTTACTTAGGCCTATAATAGTTTCCACTTTAGCTTCTTTTTATTTTTTCAATTTTAAATATTTTCCGCCGCTTAGTCGCATTCTTTCGTCAGCCATCTTCTAAAGATTTAAACAAAAAACAATGCTTATAATATTTTTTAAATTCTTCATAATCTACACTGATATTATAAAGAGGGAAACTTTGTTTGCGTCTTAAATTTTAATTCAAATTAAGTTAGAAAACGTTTACCTATTCTAAGATCAGTCTGATAGATGAACATGAACGACAGACACGCGTGCGGTATGACGGTACGTTAGAGTAATAAAATTACACATAAATTAGAATTATATAGCGTTATTTTCTGCGTCGCATAAAAAGGAAAATAAGTACTGTCAAGTAACCTCAAAATGTTGTCCACTAAACCGTGTTGTGTTGAAGGATGTTTAAATATACTTTTCACGATGGATATTAGTATAAACAACAGCCAATAATAAACCACGTGCACAAAAGCAAAAACCACATGCACGCGCCAAAATTTACGCGTGCCGGTCAGAGTTGGGTACGAAATTATGCTACGCTCACAGCCTGTGACTGTTAGCAGTTAGTGGGGTCTATTGACATTCACTCACGTCAAATTACAGAGTCGGTAAAGGATGTTCGAAATTTGAATGTAATCGAATTAATAGTGAAGTAATTAATTAATATAATGGAAGTATCACATGGATAATGCATGTAAATGTAATTATGAAAATACGATGTACTTCATATAGGCCTACGTATTCTCTTTATGTAATAGGCCTAAGCCTAGTTACTAAACAATATATATTTTTAAAAGTTTCTTATCATATTGGGACGAAATGGAGCGGCATTTTAAACATCTCTTAGGTAAATAAACAACATAACGACCGTCAAATTTGACCTTTCCAAAATTTGCCGCCCCTCAAATTTTACCGCCCGTAGGCAGTTGCCTACTTTTCCTAAGCATAAATCCGCCTCTGTTCATGCGTACACGATGTGTAGGCCTACATTTTTTGTGTTTACAGACATGCTGTTTTTGCACAGATTACTCCAAATTACTTAAGAAATGTTCGTGATATTAGTGTCCAGCCAATATTCTATTTCAGCCAAGTAAATTCAGTCAAAATTACCATATAGCCTATGTAAATAATGTACGCTATGTATATCAATAAATCAGTTAATTTGTTATATTTTCTACCACTTTCCAATTTCTTTAACAGAAAACAGAAACACTTGAAGGGCTTTTTCATTTGAAATAAAATACCGCACCCTTTATTAAAAAAGATACAGCTAAAAGTGCCTGTCTATTACCGCTTCTTGGGATATATGAATATGACAGAAACCTTCAAGATGTCAGAATGTCAGACCCAGTACAAGCTCCTCTCCGTCAATATCTGGGTTCGCCCCTGCACATTTCGAAGACTTGCAATTTTAACATTAGAGTAGTCAAGGTTATGATTACATTCAGAGAATATGTTGTTAATTTTCAAAATGAGAAAAGTAATCCATAGCATCTAAAATGAAAAACGATCGTAACAAATTATGGGTTATTTACATTACACGATTTACGTACAGCTGCTCCGTGTACTCTGTAGCCTAACCTACAAATTGTCACATTCTGGAAAGCCAGTATCTTTTATCCATAGATCAATATGACGTTAGGTTTGCACCTTATGAAGTAGTCCTCGAAAAAACTGATAGAACGAAAGCTCTAAAACTTCACCAGCATTTCACACACAGATTTCATTCACATTTTCTCATTGATGTGAACTGCTCTTTATACATTACTTCTGTCTACACGTGTTTTAAATAAAACTTATGTAAGTCCTAAAGTATGTTAACAGTTTGTATAATAAGCAGTCACTAGTACCAGTAGGCCTACTAACACATCACTAAGTGGTATAGAGTCAAAACGTGTTTTAGTGATACAAAAAGTAATTTAACAAACTTCTATAACGAATAACAGCAACAGTAAAAATCGTAAATTAAGTAGTAAAACAAATAAATTAGGCCTACTGTCTGCACATGCTCGGCATCGGCGTTCATCTGTTTTAAACCTTCAGCGGGTCCACGTTACCTGCTTTCTGCTATACTGTCAGCGGCCCTAGTAAGATCATTTCCTGCCTTCTTCTTTTGGCTTAGTACATTCTCTATGTAGCATCTGATCCCAGTGGTGTTCACTTTGCAGCATCAGTTCAATGATATTGTCGAGAGTTTTCTGCCCCACTGGATTCTCAGGAGTTAGCCACTCCTCTTTACGTCTACCACAGGTTAATAATAACAATAAGAATATAATAATAATAACAATAAAAATAATAATAAGCATGAAAACTTTATGCACGTGCACATGGTGCGCCCTCTATTAAGCATTTCATGAAATGTTTAAAAAAAATTGAGTACACTACTGCTACCTGTCTACAAAAAAAGTAACTACGTAAGTTTCACGTGATTTTATTTTAATGTTTGATATTGATTTTATGTTTATAATAACAGTTTTTATTGCAAAGATTTAAAAATATATATATCTGTCGGGTTTTCAGGTAGTGTTATTGTAGAAAACAAAACTGTTGTAGTCTTTTGAAAACAGTGTCTGTAATTCCGTCACGTGATTGAGATCGCACAGACTGTAATTGTGTTCTGGCTTCTGTTGCATACCCGAAACAATCGTTATGCTACAACGAATGTAGTTTTAATTTAAATTGTAAATAGAAAAAAAAAATTTTTAGTCAAAGGGTAACACGAATGATTTTTTTTTTTATAAAAGGCTTTATTTCCACCAAGAGCTGAATAGACTGTGTACTGACTACTCAAAGAGAGATGCAGGCCTGAGGGAAGCATTATAATGGTCCGATGACTTTAACAATTATAGTATGCAATTATTCTCCACTGACTGCCACCCTGTATATCTTGCCTGACAAAGCGCTCGCTCTGTGGATTGTATCATGGTAAACACAATTACCAACCCCTATCTCTCCGTGCAATTTAATTATAAACCCATTCTGAAAATTGCTTGCCAAGCAACAGACTAACTGAGGATGCAGATGAGTTTAGTTGATAACAAAGAGACAGGCTTACCTGTAAACCCAAAGTGCAACAATAATCTTATTGTCTCGTCGCCGAGAGTCTATTTTGTCAGTAAATGATACGGCTTGCTGACCTTAACAAAGTTATGCACATCACCGACTAAAGCAAAATTACTCTGCCTGCTGGCTGTCTTTGCACGCCAATCTATATTTTAATGCATACAAAGAAGAAAACAAAAGCACAGCAGTGCACGTTACCCGCGTAGCGTATGAAACAAACGCAATTATAATTGTTGCTCACAAAAATAACACTTTGCCTACACTTTGCTTTGATCTGTACAGTCCAGTCGTTTCACTCGTTTGGTTTTCGATTTCTCCAGGCTCTGATAAAAAAATAGACGTTTCATAAAACATTCAAATTTATAAAAACCGAACTGTGTTTTACTTTTTCCCTGTCAAGTAAAATACTCGCTTGTATAAGCCCGTGGTTTGTTTTTTCATTCATTCGTATTGTCAGCCAATAACGAAATATGACTTCATAAAATATTTCAGATTTCATGAAAATAAAAAAATCTTGTACACGTTGAGAAAAATAATCAAAAAACATTTTAATTAAAAAAAAATATGTTTATGAAACACTGTTAAACCTCTATAAACGGCAAATTTGTCCAATCCATAAAACACAAAAGCCTCTGTAACAGAACATGCATATTAGCTCCTTCGTTAATAAAATCGAATTTCGGATATTGTAGAAAAAAAATTTAACAGAAGTGGCTTAGATAGGGTTGCCTTTAATCCGTCTTCTACCGGACGTGTCCTCTTTTTACGTAAGAATGGAACGTCCGGGGGGAATTTATACCGAGTTTGAAATTTTACCAATCTTTAAAAAAGACGGTTTGTAACGCTGATTTTACGAAGCATGTCAGTCATCAGTTATATATATAGGCGTAGTCAGTTCACAACTGTTTATCGTCTTTACTAAGTTGTGAATTTTAGTTTCGTAGTATCAGTTTATAAAATATTTTACAGCTAAGAAAATTGTACCATTTTATAATAAACAACAGTAACAAATATAAATATTGTATAAATTTGTATTATTAATAGATGTCATGTGTATTATAGCCTATAAACTAACAATTCGGTTTTTTTTTTTCAAAGAAAAAAGTTGTTTTGAAGATTATTTTTTCAATAATAGTAATTTTATTACAATCGACATGATAATGATATATCAGGTGTGTCGGATTTTCTATTGTTTTATACAGGTTTGGTGTCTGGAATTGTCCTAATTATCCTACAATTCATTTTAGCAAATGGCGACCGTAGCTTTAGTCACTTACGTAATCTCGTCTGTAAACTATAAACGGCAGTGGCGTAGCTAGGCTTTTTGGCGCCTGGGGCAAGGTGATTGTCGGCCGCCTCACCTTCACAATTAAAGGGGGACAAAAGAGCACAAATGAAGGCCTATCCAGTGAAAAAAATACTTAATAAATCCAAATGTGTAGATTTTTGTATGAAAGCACGTCCAGCAAACGTCTTAAGAATATTTGTTAAGTCAAAATTAAGAAATTACATATTATAATATTACCGGTATTCAGTTTGTATACATTTATTAGTAACAAAGTAGACTATAAAAAATGTAGTAAAATAAACAATTTATAACAAAAATAAACATGCAAATACCGTGTAGATCTAAAGGGCATCGTCAAAACAATATCCTAAAGCAACATAAAGTTAAACAAAGAACTACATTAAAAGTAATGAAATAAATCACTTTTAATTACAGGTAATAGTTCCGTCTTCTATTAATAAAAACATAATTTTGTTAATATTTAATAAATATTTAAAACGAGACATTTTAAAATGTAACTTTCCTGGTCTTAATTGCTGTAAAGTCGGTTATTAAATCACTATAGTCTAAAAACGAAGCAGTGTAATTTTCAATTGAAAGTATCGCTAGATTTGATACTCTGTCTTGAAATATTGTTGATCGTAGGTACGATTTAATCAATTTACGTTTACTATACGATCTTTCACAAGACGACACAGACACTGCTAAAGTAAGAAAACTGTTTAAAGCTGTTGCTAGTGTTTTTTAGGCTTCTAATCCCATTGAAGAAATGTACTGTAGCAGTCCCGGACAAAGAGCCACACTGTTACAGCGTAATTTGTTTTCATAATGAATCATAATTACGAAGCTTGAGTATAAATAGACTAATACTGTTTATCACGCAAGGTTTATGACAACAGACAAGCTGGATGATATCAAAGGAACAAGTTGTTTGTAGCTTTATAAACAGAAAACAATTTTATAAAGTCTATGCTCACTTTGCCGCCCCCCTCGCTAAGCCGTCCGGGGCGGCTGCATCCTTGGCCCCCCCTTAGCTACGCCTCAGATAAACGGTCAGACTTCATAAACTCATTGTTGGCGATTCGACAGCGTAACGCTGTAGAACAAACTGATGTCGGAGGAGCAACGTTTCAACATTACTGACACAGAAACATATTCAAGTAAAATTAATCAGGATGTGTCAATTATAAATAACTCATAAGAAATCGCCAGCATAATTTTCAGGTACCTTCCACTTCTTGTAACAATGTAACGGTACGTGTGAATAATTCAGAAGCAGGCGCGGATCCAAGGGTGGGGGGAATACATAATGGTCACTTCAAACGAAAGTTTTTCGTCTCGTGATTGTAGAATGGTTTTGTAATTGTGAATATGACACCAAATGCATATCACGTTATAAGCCTAATATAAAATTACTTTAAATTGTAACTATATCTTACCAATATGTGAATTTTTGTTTGTTGCATAACTTAAGTGAATAGTGTGTATTTTAAACTCCAAGAGAACATTACTAAAAGAACAATGAAGTGTCAAACGCAGATTTCATTGTATACTTGTACGTTGATAAACTTATTGTGTTGATAGCACACGGTATTTCTATCTTTGCTCATTCCTATCACGATCTTGTATGGTACTTTAGATCATTAAAGAATTGTTCAGCTTTTCATAATTAAAATCCCCCCCCTCCACCAAAGTCAATGCTTGCTGGATCCGCGTTTGCTCAGAAGGCAACCTGCAACGTCCAGTATCGTCCTCAAAACACGATAGAGCAGTGGGGTCCGTGAACACTTTTAAGAAAAAATAGAATATACCGTAATTTTCTCTATTTTTTATGCTCTGAAATCTAAATTTTGGAATCTTAAAACGATTAGCGATAGATTCCAGTTTTTTTTTATTTACACTAATTTTAATTGTAAAAGTAATTTCAAACTAATGGCTTTAATCATGTCGTGTAGTATATCTGTCAGCCGAACTGACTAGAGTGCCGCATCAACGCAGAAATGATCACACTGTTTTAGTTCACGTATAAACACTGTATCTTGCTTATAAGCCCATTTCCAGGTTCCAGATATGATCAAGGGAATCATAAAAAAATTCAATATGGATTCAGAGATTAGACTCTGAAATCTTCGAACATAATTGTTCCTGGCAGATTTCATCCAGATGTCAGGACAAAATGTTCCAACGGAGATCCTCAACGTTATTAAGTCTCATTTGGAGCAACTGCACTTGCAGCTAAGGGAATATTTTCCAATGACGGATGATAGTGCCATGTGGATAAGGAATCCATTTGCTGATGGGCTGTCAACTAACCTCACTCTTATTCTACAAGACGAAGATTCATATGCAGAACTTTCAACTGACAGTTCATTAAAATTACAGTTTTCGCAATTACAGCTAGCTGACTTCTGGTTATACGTAATGACTGACAGTCCTGGACTCGCGAAATGTTTAACTTGTTTCCCTCTACTTATTTGTGTGTAACCGTATTCTTCCAGTTCAAGTACTTGAAATCAAAGTTAAGAAATAAACTTGCTATTAAGAATGATTTAATATTGAAATTAACAGACTTAAACCCAATATTGCAGACCTAATTGTTCAAAAGATGCTTCATTATTCACATTACACTGTGTTTGATGTCACTAATATAATAATTTTGCAAGTTAAGAGAACTTTGATTTTAATAGGCATATACGTATTTTAATTAAAATATAAGACTTTGTATCATATTTACTGTTTGTTTTATTCATAACTCAGACGGGGTCCTAAAATTTTTAATTTTTTGGGTGGTCCGCGCGGACTGAAAAGTTTGGGACAGACAATCTTACTTAACCTGGATTATTTAACGAAGATGACATGAGATCAAACCCGCAACATCTTAAGAAAAATATTATGATAACAAGTAGCTAGCTGTATATAAATCCAATGTGAATGTAACCCGGAAATATATTCGGCGACGGACACTACCAGTATTACGATACCAAAGTCATTGGGTTTGTCGTTATTGTGGTGCTCTAAAGAGCAGAACAAACGCCACAGAGGTGTAAAAGATGCCACCTGATTGGCATACACAGAATCTTCTTTTTCCTTCAGTGAAAAATAATGATAGTTTTAAGTAAAAAGGGCTGATGTGAACATAGGGAGTGTCTGGAGTACGCCACGTTCATGCCTGTTTAGGCGTGAGTCTAGTTAGTGGTAGTGGTGGGCGTTTTTGTTGTTTTTGCAAAACGAAAACGAACTGTTCGTTAAAAAAACAATTGTTTTTAAAAACAGTTGGAAAAAACAGGTTGAATTAATGAACTGCTGCTATTTACATTTACTGATTTCACCATTATATTGTTAAAACGTTTTGTTTTGAGCATTTCAAATAACTGTTAATTTTAGTGTTTTTCTTAAATGGATGGTTATGTAACTTAAACAATGGCATTAAATCAATATTTCTCTTATTTACCAGTATCTTAAGAGGCATTTTTTGTTTTAAATTGTTTCATCAAAATTTATGGGGAATATCTGAATAATATTTTTATAGTAACCGAAATAAAACGAATATAGACTAACTCTGCGCTAAACAGAACGATGACAGTGCAATAATCGAACGCAAGTCAATTTATTGCAGTAAAAACGAACAGTTTACTCCTAACAGTTCAACAAACGTTGCAATGAAAACGAACAGTTTACTCCTAACTGTTGAACAAACGTTACAATAAAAACAGTTTACGCCATAGTAGTTTACCGGAAACAATTTTTTTTTTTTTTTTTTTTTTTTGTAACAAGAGTAAAGTCCTTAATTTTGACAAATAAAGTATCCTGAAAAGAAAGTCATAATAATCCACTGTAGAAACGTAGATGAAATATCTATAAATGAAGAGGCTAGTTGAACGGGGTGGGGGTAATTTTCTATTAATGAAAATTATAGTTGAAGGGGGAGGGGATAATTTTTACTTCCATGTTCCATAAGGAAATGCAAGTACTGTATGGTGATGGCAAAATATCGGTATGGAGAACCATACATGACTTCCATATTCTAAGATTTATATTTAAAATCATTTTCGAAATGAAATATTACCATAGAAGCTACTTCTTTCTACTTACTGCTTCAGACTTAACCGCAGTACTGTGGTCACTAACGTATACCACCTCACGTTACCGCACTCGATTTTCACTGATGATGGAAGTCGATGGCATTGCCGAAACGTCTGGTTTTGTAGAAAACATTGGACTACGGCCAAATATCCCGGGAAGGAATTTTAACAAAAACTACTTCTTTCTTGCCGATAACGTTGTACACATATATATAAAAAATATGCATAACATTAATGGCTTGTATAAGTTAATGATTGATCTCCATTAAGTAGTGCTCAAGTTTCCAAAGTTTTAATATTATGATGTCCGTAATTAAAACAGAGCAGGTTTAGTGTGTATGAGGGTACACCGTGGACAAAAATTTTCAACATTTCCTATTGAGCGTTGCTTAGAGTAAAGCTGCGAATCTACAGTGTACGTTTCACAGAACAAACACGCGAAAAAGAACGAGCGCTCCGAAGTCACTCATGGACCCTCAGCATCTTGCAGAGGGTTCATTCCCTAAAGACGAAAAGTCTGTCTATGAATCGTTCTTCTGTAAACACGTGCAGTTACACTGCCCAGCGATCCACAGGAAGCAAATCGCTATCCACGCTGGACACTTTTTCGGCTTGCACGCGTTATGTTGGTATGGGTTTCGGCACTTTCCATTTAAAAAGCGTGCAAATGTAAGAAAATAAACATGAATGAGGCCAGAAATAACACGAATTTTGTGTGTGCGTGTGTGTGTGTGTGTGTGTCTTCCCTGCCTTTTTATTGCAGTAGTCATAATAATAAAATGGAAACGTAAACATTACATAACTGAGATATGATTGCCTGCCACGAACGATATATTTTCTCTCATACATGATTTACATTAAAATGAAAAAATTATAATTTTATTGCCTGGCAACAAAATTATTTTATTTTTAACAATTACCATTGTTTGAAAAAGTTTAAATGAATTTTCAAGTACTTTACTGTTGTTAAAACGTAAAAGGTTGCAGGTAAACTACCCCTTCCCCTTAACCGGTATGCAAAACATTATTTGATTCTGTTTGAATATGCGGCAGTTATCGTTCGTCATAGAAAAAATTACCCTTATTAAAACATAAAATGTTGCAGGTAGACTACCCCTTTCCCTTAACCGATCTTCACCAAAAACAACAAGCCTTGAGAACACCTTAATTCAGGGCTGTATGCGAAACATTATTTGATTCTGTTTGAATTTACGGCTGTTATCGTTTGCCAAAAAAAAAATTACCCTTGATAAAAAAAAACCGTTGCCGGTAAACTACCCCTTTCCCTCAACCGATCTTCACCAAAACAAATAGGTCGTGAGTACTCTACAAATAAGGACTACACGCAAACAATTATTTGATTCTGTTTGAATTTGCGGCTGTTATCGTTTGCCATCAAAAAAAAATCTATAGACAGACAGACACACAGAAACAGACACAGACACTTTTCGAAAAACGACTTTTTTTCATGTTTTGAGTGTAGTACAAGCAATAATCTCGAACACGATTTTTTTTGCCATCCCCATACTTCCATTTCCTTAAGGAATAGGTCAGTAAAAAAAATCGTGTTCCAGATAATTGCAGATTCTGATTGTACTACCATCAAAACATGAAAAAAAGTCATTTTTCGAAAAGCGTCTGTGTGTGTGTCTGTCTGTCCCTCTGTGTGTCTGTCTCTCTATCGATTTTTTACTTCCATGTTCCTTAAGGAAATGACGGCAAAACTATGGTGATGGCAAAAAATCGTGTTCGAGATTATTGCAGATTCTGATTGTACTACACTCAAAACATTAAAAAAAGGCATTTTTCGAAAAGTGTCTGTGTGTGTGTCAGTCTGTCTGTCTGTATATGTGTCTGTGTGTCTGTAGACTTTTTTCTATGGCAAACGATAACAGCCGCAAATTCAAAAAGAATCAAATATTTTTTTGCATACAGCCTTGATGTGTAGAGTACTCAAGACCTATTGTTTTTGGTGAAGATCGGTTAAGGGAAAAGGGTAGTTTACCAGCAACGGTTTTTTTTTTAATCAAGGATAATTTTTTTCTATGGCAAACGATAACAGCCGCAAATTCAAAGAGAATCAACTACTCTTTTGCATACAGCCCAGAATTGTAAAGTTCTCAAGACCTATTGTTTTTGGTGAAGATCGGTTAAGGGAAAGGGGTAGTTTACCGGCAACGTTTTATGTTTTAACAAGGGTATTTTCTATGGCAAACGATAACAGCCGCAAATTCAAACAGAATCAAATGATTTTTTGCATACAGCCTTGATGTGTAGAGTACTCAAGACCTATTGTTTTTGGTGAAGATCGGTTAAGGGAAAAGGGGAATTTACCAGCAACGGTTTTTTTTTAATCAAGTATAATTTATTTCTATGGCAAACGATAACAGCCGCAAATTCAAACAGAATCAACTACTCTTTTGCATACAGCCCAGAATTGTAGAGTTCTCAAGACCTATTGTTTTTGGTGAAGATCGGTTAAGGGAAGGGGGTAGTTTACCAGAAACGTTTTATGTTTTAACAAGGGTATTTTCTATGGCAAACGATAACAGCCGCAAATTCAAACAGAATCAAATGATTATTTGCATACTGTCCTAAATTGTAGAGAACTCAAGACTTAATGTTTTTGGTGAAGATCGGTTAAGGGAAGGGGGTAGTTTACCAGCAACGTTTTATGTCTTAACAAGGGTATTTTCTATGGCAAACGATAACAGCCGCAAATTAAAATAGAATCAAATAATGTTTTGCATATAGCCCTGAATTGTAGAGTTCTCAAGAACTGTTGGTTTTGGTGAAGATCGTTTAAGGGAATAGGGTACTTTACCAGCAACATTTTATGTATTAACAAGGGTAATTTTTTTATGACGAACGATAACTGCCGTATATTCAAACAGAATCAACTACGTTTTTGCATACCTTTTTGAACTAAAGAGAACTCAAGGTCTGTTGATTATGATGAAGATCGGTTAAGGGAGAGGGGCAGTTTATCAACAACGTTTTATGTTTTAACAAGGGTAATTTATATGGCAAATGATAACAGCCGCAAATTCAAACAGAATCAAATGATTATTTGCATACAGCCCTGAAGTGTAGAGTTCTAAAGATCTATTGTTTTTGGTGAAGATCGGTTACGGGAAAGGGGTAGTTTACCATAAACGTTTTATATTTTAACAAGGGTAATTTATTATATGACGAACGATAACTGCCGTAAATTCAAACAGAATCAAATAATGTTTTGCATACTTCCCTGAATTGTAGAGAACTCAAGGCCTTTTGATTTTGGTGAAGATCGTGCAATTGGGGGTACTATTTGGGGTAGTATACCTGCAACAGTTTACGTTGTAACAAGTGAAATTTTTCCATGATGAACGATAACTGCCGTAAATTCACAGAATCAAATAATTTTTTACATATGTGCCTGCGTTTAGAAGACTCAAGGTCTATTGATTTTGGTGATGATCGGTTACAGGGAAAGGGCAGTTTACCAGAAACATATTTTGTTGTAACAAGAGGAAAGTACTTAATTTTGATAAATAAAGTATCCTGATAAGAAGATCATAATAATCCACTGTAGAAACGTAGATTAAATATCTATAAGTGAAGAGGCTAAATGGACGGGGTGGGGGTAATTTTCTATAAATGAAAATGATAGTTGAAGGGGGTGAAGATAATTTCACTTCCATGTTCCATAAGGAAATGGACGTATGGTGATGGTAAAAAAAATAGTGTTCCAGGTAATTGCATATTCTGATTGTACTACCCTCAAAACATGAAAAAAAGTCATTTTTCGAAAAGTGTCTGTGTGTGTGTGTCTATTTCTGAGTCTGTCTGTCTGTCTGTAGATTTTTTTCTATGGCAAACGATAAGAGCCTCAAATGCAAACAGAATCAAATAAATTTTTGCATACAGCCCTGAATTGTAGAGTACTCAATACCTATTGTTTTTGGTGAAGTTCGGTTAAGGGAAAGTTGTAGTTTACCAGCAACGTTTTATGTTTTAACATGGGTAATTACTTCCATGTTCCATAAGGAAATGGAAGTATAGTGATGGCAAAAAAAATCGTGTTCGAAATAATTGCAGATTCGTATTGTTACTACCCTCAAAACATGAAGAAAGTCGTTTTTCGAAAAGTGTATGTGTGTGTGTGTGTTATTTTTCTATGGCAAACGATAACAGCCGCCAACTCAAACAGAATCAAATAATTTTGTGCATACAGCCCTGAATTGTAGAGTACTTTTTGTTTTTGGTGAAGATCGGTTAAGGGAAAGAGACAGTTTACCAGCAACGTTTTTACTTCCATATTCCTTAAGCAAATGGAAGTATGGTGATGGCAAAAAAAATCGTGTTCGAGATTATTGCAGATTCTGATTGTACTACACTCAAAACATGAAAAAAAGTCGTTTTCCGGAAAGTGTCTGTGTGTGTGTCTGTCTGTGTGTCTGTGTGTCTGTGTACAGATTTTTTTTCTATGGCAAACGATAACTGCCGCAAATTCAAACAGAATCAAATAATTTTTTGCATACAGCTCTGATTTGTAGAGTACTCACGACCCTTTGCTTTTGGTGAAGATCGGTTGATGGAAAGGGGTAGTTTACCGGCAACGGTTATTTTTATCAAGGGTAATTTTTTTGGCAAACGATAACAGCCGCAAATTCAAACAGAATCAAATAATGTTTCGCATACAGCCCTGAATTAAGGAGTTCTCAAGACCTGTTGTTTTTGGTGAAGATCGGTTAAGGGGAAGGTGTAGTCTACCAGCAACGTTTTATGTTTTAACAAGGGTAATTTTTTCTATGATGAACGATAACTGCCGCATATTCAAACAGAATCAAATAATGTTTTGCATACACCCCTGAATTGTAGAAAACTCAAGGCCTTTTGATTTTGGTGAAGATCGGTTAAGGGAAAGGGGTAGTTTACCAGCAACGTTTTATGTTTTAACAAGGGTATCTTCTATGGCAAACGATAAGAGCCGCAAATTCAAACAGAATCAAATAATGTTTTGCATAATTTCCTGATTTGTAGAGTACTCAAGACCGATTGTTTTTCGTGAAGATCAGTTTAGGGAAAGGGGTAGTTTACCGGCAACGTTTTTTTATCAATGGTAATTTTTTTTACGGCAAACGATAACAGCCGCAAATTAAAACAGAATCATATAATGTTTTGGATACAGCTCTGAATTGTAGAGTTCTCAAGATCTGTTGGTTTTAGTGAAGATCGGTTATGGGAAAGGGGTAGTTTACCAACAACATTTTATGTTTCAACAAGGGTAATTTTTCCTATGACGAACGATAACTGCCGTAAATTCAAAGAGAATCAAATAACGTTTTGCATACAGCCCTGAATTGTAGAGTTCTCAAGACCTTTTGTTTTTAGTGAAGATCGGTTAAGGGAAAGGGGTAGTTTACCAGCAACAGTTTATGTTGTAACAAGAGAGAAATTTTTTCATGACGAACGATAACTGCCGTAAATTCAATCATAATCAAATAATTTTTTACATATGGGCCTGAGTTGTAGAAGACTCAAGGCCTATTGATTTTGGTGAAGATCGGTTATGGGCAATGGGCAGTTTACCAGAAACATTTTTTGTTGTAACAAGAGTAAAGTACTTAATTTTGATAAATAAGTAACCTGATAAGAAGATCTTAATAATCCACTGTAGAAACGTAGACGAAATATCTATAAATGAAGAGGCTAGTTGAACGGGGTGGGGGTAATATTCTATAAATGAAAATTATAGTTGAAGGGGGAGGGAAAATTTTTTATATATGTACTATACGTTATCGGCAACAATGAAGTAGTTTGTTGTTAAAAACTACAAACTACTCCCGGGCTGTTTGGCCGTAGTCCAATGTTTTCTGCAAAACCAGACGTTTCGGCAGTGCCGTCGACTGTCAACATCGGTGAAAATCGAGTGCGATAACGTGTGGTGGTATACGTTAGTAACCACAGTACTGTGGTTAAGGCTGAAGCAATAAGTGGAAAGAAGTAGTTTCTATGGAAACATTTCAATTCCTAAATGATTTTGAGTATAAATCTTAGAACATGGAAGTCATGTATGGTTCTCCATACCGATACATTTTATGGCGAACGATAACTGCCGCACATTCAAACAGAATCAAATATTGTTTTGCATACGTTCCTCAGCTGTAAAGGACTGAAAGTCTATTGGTTTTGGTGAAGATCGGTTAATTTCACTTCCATGTTCCATAAGGAAATGGTGTGCCGTCTCCCTTGTTAAGACAACACAAAAGTCGGGAACTAGTTCAATTCTTTACCAGTAAATTAAACTAGCTGCCGTTGTTAGTAAAAATACTTACCAACAAATTACAAAACAATTATGATATAGGAAATTGACAAGGTTTGCATAAATTTATTCACTCACTAGGTGTTAGCGAAAACATCTCTTTATTGCTATTCAAATATTATGCTTGATTTTAAAGAAAAGTTATTTTAGTAAATTCGGCTTTTACTGCTTCAAAAATCTTAAGTATATTATTCGTTTTATCTCAAAATTTATTCATACAGATGTTAGTTTTAATACCACGGATCCGGGTCTCAACTTTCTCAAAATAATTAATTTATCAAAACTTCAACCATATTATTGGAAGAATAATATTGGTGATACTCTACATTATTATCTTACATTTATCTATACATTGCGGTTACCATTACTTCATTACAAAATTACAAAATTTACAAATCTGATAATTTGTTCTTTACATTGCTAAAGTTCTTTAAAGTTCTTTGTTACTTCTTTTATTAAGGCGAAATTTACAAAAGTTGTGGTTTGATATCACCTGAATTTCATATGAGGTTGTTGTTGTATCCTTGGGGTATCTCCTGTCGTCTTCTAAGGGTGGAGTACGTTGTTCCTGGTGAATCTACATCGGGTTGATTATTTCTGCTCTCGAAGATCGGTTGTTTACTTGAAGTTCCAACTGTTGTAGTTTCACTTTCCTTGGTCCAGACTTTTGTAGTTCACATTTTTTTTTAATTATAGTTCTCACTTTGCAGTACTAAAGTCTAGTAGTTACCTATCTTACACTTACATTTTATATTTAAAAAAAAAAGAGATGTGTTGGCTACCTTTTTCTTTCTGTATGTATTCTCACTAACTCTACACACTACATTATTCACAATAAAACCATCTCACGCTGGATATACTTTTAAGGACATACACTTACGTGTATGTACACAACACCAAAACTCACATCTTGTCATGACGAAGTTCTACTGGCGGATGCGCGTATAGTTTAGGGGCGAGGGCTCAGTAATCTGGTGCGTATTTACGCACTAAGAAAATAGTTCGTACTTTATATATTATTAATTATTCATTAATTAGAATGTAAATACTTTATGTTTACTTTATTATGACTTAGGGATTTCTTTATTTATATAGTCGCATTTTTAATAATTAAAGTAATTATTATTATTATTCTTTACTTAATACCTTTCTTGGCGTGTTGGTACTGGAAAGTTTCAAGTTGATTCAGGAATCTGGGTATAGGTAAGGGTGTATGATACTCTTACTTATTAAAATTAAAAATTTTAATTTGTGCGATTTTCGATATATTTAAAATCGTCACATCCTCCTGCACTTAACTATGAAAAACGGGGGGGGGTGGAATAATAGAAAATCTAATAAACACTTATATTTGGACACAAAATTTCATACTGAAATTTCTCTCTCTCACATTATTTCTATTCATCAATTGATTATCTTACACTTACGTAACATCTAAATTCTACTACATCTACTATATATATATATATACACAAAATGTAAATCTACCTTATTTTAATTCTTACATCTACTACCGGTTTTTTCTTGAATTGGTCACTCGTTTTACGGAGTTATACTCATGAGTATGTTACTAATAATAATCACGTATTGTAAGAACAATCGAATTACTTTTAGTTTACAGCGCTAAGGATTATTTTTCTTTCTTTCTTTCTCTCTCTTCAGCTTCATTATCATTATCATCAGATTTCTCATGTATAATATCATTCTCGCAGGACATTAGCTAAGGTTGATCAGGCCTCGCTAGTATTCGTACGAAGGGGTTTTGAGTTTATACTCATTTATAGGTGGATGTTGCACAATCTTATCATATTTCGGTATAAGTATATACAACATATTTTATTCTTAATACTTAGATAGTATTCTAGGTTTTCTATCTTTCTCGTAGTCTTTCTTCTGTATTTTGACACGAAAAACATTTTTTTATTTGAGACAGATGGCTTCTGCGAACGCAGTTTTCTGTATTGGGTTCATACAGAGCTACAGTAACGGGGGTGATGAACTTATGAATTTGGTAGGGGCCACACCATCGATATGATAGTTTCGAAGTGGTCCTATCAACTGCTTTACTCATAGGATGAGTTTTATACATTACTATATCACCTATTTTATACTTTATTTGCCTATTATTATGCTCATGATACTTCCTTGATTTTTGTAAATTCGCTCTCAAATTTGCACGAGCTTCGTTCCATATTTTTCGTATGTTATTCCCATTCACGTCGCGGGGTAATAACTCATTGATTTTCCACTTTGTGGTTAAAGGATGGTTGGGTTTGTACTTGTACAGTAAATCAAATGGTGTTGATTTATGACCTTCATGATACGCTGAATTGAATGCAAATTGTATCCACGAAATATTTTGATCCCAGGTTGTCTGGTCTTTAGCATGATAAGATATTAATGCTGATTTTAAGTTACGCAAGTATCTTTCTGCTATATTTCCTTGCGGTCTGTACTCGGTCACGGTAATATGATTTATACCTAATTTAAAACACATGTCGTTAAAATCTTTCGACTTAAACTGGGGTCCATTGTCAGATATTAAGCTTAAAGGTGTACCATAGTCTTTAAATAGTCGTTCTTGTAGAATTTTAATTGTCGTAGATGCTAATGCACGACGCATAGGATACATCCACACGAATTTAGTGAATGAGTCTACACAAATTAACAGCATAGTATTTCCGGATTTAGAGCGGGGATAAGGTCCAGAATAGTCTATGTATATTTTCGAGAAGGGAGTGGTAGGTATTTCGGAGATTAATTTTCCGACTTGACTGGTTCTTGCTGGTTTGCTCAGGGCACAAATTTCGCATTCTTTCACGAACTTTTTTATTTCACTATTCATGTTTTCCCAGTGGTATTCCTTGCGAATACGATGTATAGTTTTCCTAATTCCCATATGAGCTCCAATTGTCGATGAATGGTAGTACTCCATTAACATGGGTTTGATTATTTCCGGGGCGATTATTCTTAGTAATTTTCCGTTTGCCTTTTTAAAACAAAGTACTCTTTTACTCAAGATATATTTGTCAGAGTTATTTCCTTTTTCTATTTGTTCGATTATTTTGCACAATTTCGGATCTTGTTGTTGGTGATATGCTATATCCTTAAATGCAAGGGGAAAGTTAGTAATTAGTGTATTAACGGTAGTGGTTTCAATATTGTCTTCTCCAGATCTTGTATTGGGTAGTTGGAACATGCGGGATAGAGTATCGGCTACTACATTTTGAGTACCACGAATATGTTGCACTTTGAAATTGTAGCAATTTAATCTTAACACCCATCTTCCGATACGACCTAACTGTTTTGGGTGATTCAATAACCATGATAAAGCTTGGTTATCGGTTTCTAGTAGAAATTCTTTGTGTTCCAAAAATGGTTTGAATTTATCAAAGGCAAATACTACGGCTAAACATTCAAGTTCGTAGGCTGAGAACTTCCTTTCTTGTTCAGTCAACGTACGGGATGCATAGCTGATCGGGAGTCTAGTATTATTTATTTCCTGGTATATTACGGCTCCTAATGCTACACTTGAACTATCGGTCTGTACGATAAATGGTTTACTGAAATCCGCTAACTGCAATACAGGTGGGGATATAATGCTTTCTTTAAGTGTTTCAAACGCTTCTTGATGTTGAGTAGTCCACTCGAATTTCGTTCCTTTCTTTCTTAAGGCATTCAATGGGGCTGCTATATCCGCTAAGTGGGGTATGTACTTATGAAAATAATTAATCATACCTAAAAATCTAGCTATACCTTTGACGTCTCTGGGAGGTAAGAATTCTCGGATTGCGCGTGTACGTTCGGGATCAATGGTAACCTTACCTTCGGCTGATACTATGTGACCTAAGAAGGAGAATTGTTTTACTGCGAAATTAACTTTACTCGGGTTTACGGTCAGTCCGGCTTTCTTTAACCTGGATAATACTTCACGCAAGTGATCAATATGTTGATCCATTGACTCACTATACACTACTATATCGTCAAGATAATGATATACAAATTTAAATTTAACGTCATGGAAAATTTTTTCTAACAGTCGGCTACATACTGAACTTCCTTGTGATATACCGAATGGTACTCTCGTAAATTGATATAGATTAAATGGGACAGCAAAAGCAGTTAAATGTTTTGATTCCTCAGCTAGTGGGATTTGATGGAATGCTTGGTTGAGATCCATTATGGTGAAGATTTTCGCTCTTGTAAAATAGTGAAACGCACTGTGTATGTCGGGCAGTGGTATCGATTCAAATTCTATACTCTTATTTAGTTGTCTATAATCCACTAGTCTATGTTTGTCAGTTCCTTTTGGTACTAGGAATGCAGGCGATGAATATGGAGACGTTGAGGGTTCAATGACGTGCTGATCAAGGAGTTTGTTAATGTGGTTTCTCATGATTTCCATTTTGGGCGGAGATAATTTGTATGGGTGCAGTCGTATTACCTTACTGTCACTAAGATTTATTTTATATTCGATTAAATGGGTTAATCCTAACTTGGGGGTGAGTACAGCAGAAAATTCTTTTATTAACTGTTGGATTCTTAGTCTTTCATTTCCTTTTAAATGACTCAGACTCGATTCATGATGCTCTGAATGAATAGTTGCGGTTTCACAAATAGCGTCGTTACTTAACTCGGAGTCGAACTGATATTTTCGAGTACGATCAAATCTGAAGAAATATTGTTTTGCGTATATATCAAGGATTAAAGCAGTTTTTCTTATAAAATCCGCGCCTAATATTAAGTTTTGTCCTAACTCTTCAGCTACTAGTAGGGGAATATACCAAGTAAAATTCTTTATTTTTAATTTCACCGTAATACTGTGCGATATCTTTAGGTTTTGTTTATTTGCGGTGGTACACTTTATGTTCACCATTTGGCTACGTTTAATCAGTTTATGATTAGCTAATAAGGTGGCTAACTGTTTACTAATTATACTACGGGTAGATCCGGAATCAATTAAACCAAGGGTTTTCGTTGCTCCAAGGTCTATCTGTACATAGGGTAGTTGGCATATACTTGTTTTACATGCACCAATAGAGTTGCACTTCTCGATAAATTTTGTTAAGTAAGGGTCTATGCGTTTATTTTTATTTACTTTTATTTGATGCTTAGTATTGTTGTTACCTTTCCTTCGGGTGCTTCGGAAGACGTAGGATTTTCGGTCTTCCAGCTTCACATTTTTTTTGATTGGTCAGTTTTCTGTTTATAGCGCTTTTGTTTACACAACTTGCTAATATGACCGGCCTTTCCACAGTTATAACATCTTCTTTCCACATTTACTTCGCTCGTAGGTTGTCGGGGTTTTGGTTTAGAGTATGAAACATGGGGATAGTTTTGGGTTTTATGTGTACTTACGAATCGCTTATCGCGGTAGTTTCGGGTATCATTTCCAATTGGTCGAGTTTGAAATGAATGTCTGTGTTGACTCTGGGACATAGAAACACTTCTATTCTGGTCAGAATACCAGACGTCGGACGAATGTATACAACATAGTTCTAGTTCGGTGAAAGTGGTAGGTCGCTTCACGAGTGCTAGCCGAGATCGCTCCTCGGGGGATAGTCCTACTAAGATAGTGTCTACTAACTGTTGTTCACTCCATTTAACTTGTAGCAATAAAGCAGATTCTCTTACCTCATATATATAATGAGCTAGTCTCTCGTATGTGCCTTGTGCACGAAGTACTAAGTTTCGCTTCAATTCTTCGTAGATACCGGTGGGAATGAAATGTCTTATTAGTGTGGTGTGAAGTTCTTCTACCGATTGATTATACCTTAGAGATTCTAACACTCTATCTTTTAATGGAGGTCTACACTTAGGTAAAATTACTTGCAAAATCTGGTTATCTCTTAGTTGTTGCAGGTCCTTTAATTGTAAGATGTGCTTGATAAAATCAAGCAGCTTTGTAATATTCAGCCCATCAGTAATTGGTATATCGGACAAAATACTTTCTACAGGGTGGGTTATCTTTCCATAGAGCTCGGGAGTTAGATTTATTTGGCTCATCACTCTAGGTTTTTCCGCAGATTGATTAGTCCGCAAGTGAGAAGGTAATTCGTAGGTACTGGTCATATTTTCTAGTTCATTAGGGAGTAACGTAACGTTTACTGGTTGAATATTTACTTGACTATCAGTTAACCGTTCCTTGAATGGATTTATATTTGATTCCTGCAGAATCTGAAGTTTTGCAGTACCGTTTGGCTGTTCTTGAGTCGGGGATTGGGTAGGTGAAATATTTAATTTCGTCATTGCTTCTTCGATTTCGTCTAATCTAAACGATTCGGATCGTCGACGTAATTCGCGCATTATCTCGGGTAATTGTTGTAATGCTTCCTCGGCGAATTTTTGCACATCATGAGGGGTATCTTTATCACCTGGCCAGTTCAACAAATTGGTGATACGACGGGTTAGATGCTCGATTCTTTGGGTGGTGCGTAATATTACTGCGGGAGATTTTTCATCACGCAGGGTTTGTGCGATCGACGTTAGTTCCGTATACTTATGATAACACGTTTCTTTTTCGCTTTCGAAATCTAAAACACTCAAACGATTTAATAATGAGGGTTTGTCCGGTTTATTTTCACGTAACGTCTTGCGAAGTTCCGCGACAGTTACATTAGAGTAGGGAAGACCACGCAATAATGCTTCATAACTTAATTCGTCTTTCAACAACAAATCGGGGTTAAATTGAGCCATTTTTGATAATAACAACTTTAAATACACGACGTATTACGAACGACAAATCTTATGTCACTTACTTTAATTCGTTTTCTCAATGTTTAACATAGTTAACGTTAATTCATTTAAACACATACACATATATATCTTATTTCATATTAAGCTTCCATATGCAATCTTATCTTAATTAATCAACATAACTTATCTCACAACAATTAAATTCTCAGTATTGACATATATAATTAATCAAAACAAAACGATAATACCATTTTAGTAGAGAGAAATTTCATATACGGAAAGTTCATTGCTTTAACAACAGCACAAAGAGTCAGCTGTTTTGGGGTGTCGTCGAGTTGCGTAGGGTGGTAATTCAGGACAATACAAAACAGGAAAGAGCTTGTCTAATATGGTTTTGTTTTCTTATGGGGAGGAGGGGTTATGAATGAGATGGGTGTTTACAAAGGGGAGAGTTTACATTCCTCAACACGTATTTAACATGAACCGACTGTTTTGGAATTGAATACTTACCAGCTATGACTTGCGTAATACGGCAAACTAGCGATACCAATATTATTATAATATAATTAAAATTTTACTCATTTATTTTTTGTTTATTTCAGAGTGAATAAATTTATGTTTGTCCTAGTTATCGTTAACGAATTATAAAATGACACAACCACAGCAACATAATTATTTGGCGCAATTTTCTGTATGTGACACTCTGTAAACAATTAATTAATTTTTTTTTACAATAGCAGAGTCGCGCAATTTTGTGCCGTCTCCCTTGTTAAGACAACACAAAAGTCGGGAACTAGTTCAATTCTTTACCAGTAAATTAAACTAGCTGCCGTTGTTAGTAAAAATACTTACCAACAAATTACAAAACAATTATGATATAGGAAATTGACAAGGTTTGCATAAATTTATTCACTCACTAGGTGTTAGCGAAAACATCTCTTTATTGCTATTCAAATATTATGCTTGATTTTAAAGAAAAGTTATTTTAGTAAATTCGGCTTTTACTGCTTCAAAAATCTTAAGTATATTATTCGTTTTATCTCAAAATTTATTCATATAGATGTTAGTTTTAATACCACGGATCCGGGTCTCAACTTTCTCAAAATAATTAATTTATCAAAACTTCAACCATATTATTGGAAGAATAATATTGGTGATACTCTACATTATTATCTTACATTTATCTATACATTGCGGTTACCATTACTTCATTACAAAATTACAAAATTTACAAATCTGATAATTTGTTTTTTACATTGCTAAAGTTCTTTAAAGTTCTTTGTTACTTCTTTTATTAAGGCGAAATTTACAAAAGTTGTGTTTTGATATCACCTGAATTTCATATGAGGTTGTTGTTGTATCCTTGGGGCATCTCCTGTCGTCTTCTAAGGGTGGAGTACGTTGTTCCTGGTGAATCTACATCGGGTTGATTATTTCTGCTCTCGAAGATCGGTTGTTTACTTGAAGTTCCAACTGTTGTAGTTTCACTTTCCTTGGTCCAGACTTTTGTAGTTCACATTTTTTTTTAATTATAGTTCTCACTTTGCAGTACTAAAGTCTAGTAGTTACCTATCTTACACTTACATTTTATATTTAAAAAAAAAAAGAGATGTGTTGGCTACCTTTTTCTTTCTGTATGTATTCTCACTAACTCTACACACTACATTATTCACAATAAAACCATCTCACGCTGGATATACTTTTAAGGACATACACTTACGTGTATGTACACAACACCAAAACTCACATCTTGTCATGACGAAGTTCTACTGGCGAATGCGCGTATAGTTTAGGGGCGAGGGCTCAGTAATCTGGTGCGTATTTACGCACTAAGAAAATAGTTCGTACTTTATATATTATTAATTATTCATTAATTAGAATGTAAATACTTTGTTTACTTTATTATGACTTAGGGATTTCTTTATTTATATAGTCGCATTTTTAATAATTAAAGTAATTATTATTATTATTCTTTACTTAATACCTTTCTTGGCGTGTTGGTACTGGAAAGTTTCAAGTTGATTCAGGAATCTGGGTATAGGTAAGGGTGTATGATACTCTTACTTATTAAAATTAAAAATTTTAATTTGTGCGATTTTCGATATATTTAAAATCGTCACAATGGAAGTATGGTGATGGTGAAAAAAATAGTGTTCGAGGTAATTGCAGATTCTGATTGTACTACCCTCAAAACATGAAAAAAGTCATTTTTCGAAAAGTGTCTGTGTGTGTGTCTATCTCTGAGTCTGTCTGACTGTCTGACTGTCTGTCTATCTGTCTGTCTGTCTGTCTGTCTGGCTGGCTGGCTGTCTGCCTGTCTGTCTGTAGATTTTTTCTATGGCAAACGATAAGAGCCTCAAATGCAAACAGAATCAAATATTGTTTTGCATACAGCCCTGAATTGTAGAGTACTCAAGAACTATTGTTTTTGGTGAAGATCGGTTAAGGAAAAGGGGTAGTTTACTAGCAACGTTTTATGTTTTAAAAAGTCCATGTTCCATAAGGAAATGGAAGTATGGTGATGGCAAAAAAATTACGTTCGAGATAATTGCAGATTCTGATTGTACTACCCTCAAAACATGAAAAAAGTCATTTTTCGAGACGTGTTTGTCTACCTGTGTGCGCGCGCGCGCGCGCGTGTGTGTGTGTGTGTGTTATTTTTCTATGGCAAACAATAACAGCCGCAAATTCAAACAGAATTAAATAATTTTGTGCATACTGCCCTGAATTGTAGAGAACTCAAGACCTTTGTTTTTTGTGAAGATCGGTTAAGGGAAAGGGGTAGTATACCTGCAACAGTTTATGTTGTAACAAGTGAAATTTTTCCATGATGAACGATAACTGCCGTAAATTCAATCAGAATCAAATAATTTTTTACATATGTGCCTGCGTTGTAGAAGACTCAAGGTCTATTGATTTTGGTGATGATCGGTTACAGGGAAAGGGCAGTTTATCAGAAACATATTTTGTTGTAACAAGAGTAAAGTACTTAATTTTGATAATTAAAGTATCCTCATAAGAAGATCATAATAATCCACTGTAGAAACGTAGATTAAATATCTATTAAGTGAAGAGGCTAGATGGACGGGGTGGAGGTAATTTTCTATAAATGAAATTGATAGTTGAAGGGGGGTGAAGATAATTTCACTTCCATGTTCCATAAGGAAATGGACGTATGGTGATGGTAAAAAAAATAGTGTTCCAGGTAATTGCATATTCTGATTGTACTACCCTCAAAACATGAAAAAAAGTCATTTTTCGAAAAGTGTGTGTCTATTTCTGAGTCTGTCTGTCTGTCTATAGATTTTTTTCTATGGCAAACGATAACAGCCGCAAATTCAAACAGAATCCAATAATATTGTGCATACTGTCCTGAATTGAAGAGTACTCAAGGCCTATTGTTTTTAGTGAAGATCGGTTAAGGGAAAGAGATAGTTTACCAGGAACTTTTTTTTTTTAACATGGGTAATTTTTTCTATGGCAAACAATAACAGCCGCAACTTCAAACAGAATCAAATAATGTTCCGCATACAGCCATGAATTGTACAGTTCTTAAGAGGTGTTGTTTTTGGTGAAGATCGGTTAAGGGAAAGGGGTAGTTTACCTGCAACAGTTTATGTTGTAACAAGTGAAATTTTTCCATGATGAACGATAACTGCCGTAAATTCAATCAGAATCAAATAATTTTTTACATATGTGCCTGCGTTGTAGAAGACTCAAGGTCTATTGATTTTGGTGATGATCGGTTACAGGGAAAGGGCAGTTTATCAGAAACATATTTTGTTGTAACAAGAGTAAAGTACTTAATTTTGATAATTAAAGTATCCTCATAAGAAGATCATAATAATCCACTGTAGAAACGTAGATTAAATATCTATTAAGTGAAGAGGCTAGATGGACGGGGTGGAGGTAATTTTCTATAAATGAAATTGATAGTTGAAGGGGGGTGAAGATAATTTCACTTCCATGTTCCATAAGGAAATGGACGTATGGTGATGGTAAAAAAAATAGTGTTCCAGGTAATTGCATATTCTGATTGTACTACCCTCAAAACATGAAAAAAAGTCATTTTTCGAAAAGTGTCTGTGTGTGTGTCTATTTCTGAGTCTGTCTGTCTGTCTATAGATTTTTTTCTATGGCAAACGATAACAGCCGCAAATTCAAACAGAATCCAATAATATTGTGCATACTGTCCTGAATTGAAGAGTACTCAAGGCCTATTGTTTTTAGTGAAGATCGGTTAAGGGAAAGAGATAGTTTACCAGCAACTTTTTTTTTTTAACATGGGTAATTTTTTCTATGGCAAACAATAACAGCCGCAACTTCAAACAGAATCAAATAATGTTCCGCATACAGCCATGAATTGTACAGTTCTTAAGAGGTGTTGTTTTTGGTGAAGATCGGTTAAGGGAAAGGGGTAGTTTACCTGCAACAGTTTATGTTGTAACAAGTGAAATTTTTCCATGATGAACGATAACTGCCGTAAATTCAATCAGAATCAAATAATTTTTTACATATGTGCCTGTGTTGTAGAAGACTCAATGTCTATTGATTTTGGTGAAGATCGGTTACAGGGAAAGGGTAGTTTACCAGAAACATTTTTTGTTGTAACAAGAGTAAAGTACTTAATTTTGATAAATAAAGTATCCTGATAAGAAGATCTTAATAATCCACTGTAGAAACGTAAATGAAATATCTATAAATGAAGAGGCTAGTTGAACGGGGTGGGGGTAATGTTCTATAAATGAAAATTATAGTTGAAGGGGGAGGGGATAATTTTTTATATATGTACTACGTTATCGGCAACAAAGAAGTTGTTTGTTGTTAAAGTTCCTTCCCGGGCTGTTTGGCCGTAGTCCAATGTTTTCTGCAAAACCAGACGTTTCGGCAGTGTCGTCGACTGCCATCATCAGTGAAAATCGAATGCGATAACGTGTGGTGGTATACGTTAGTAACCACAGTACTGTGGTTAAGGCTGAACCAATAAGTGGAAAGAAGTTTTTTCTATGGAAACATTTCATTTCGTAAATGATTTTGAATATAAATCTTACAACATGGATCTCATGTATGGACCTCCATACCGATATTTTTTATGGCGAACGATAACTGCCGCACATTCAAACAGAATCAAATATTGTTTTGCATATATTCCTCAGCTGTAAAGGACTGAAGGTCTATTGATTTTGGTGAAGATCGGTTAATTTCACTTCTATGTTCCATAAGGAAATGGAAGTATGGTGATGGTGAAAAAAATAGTGTTCGAGGTAATTGCAGATTCTGAATGTACTACCCTCAAAACATGAAAAAAGTCATTTTTCGAAAAGTGACTGTGTGTGTGTCTATCTCTGAGTCTGTCTGTCTGTCTGTAGATTTTTTTTATGGCAAACGATAAGAGCCTCAAATGCAAACAGAATCAAATACTTTTTGGCATACAGCCCTGAATTGTAGAGTACTCAAGACCTATTGGTTTTGGTGAAGATCGGTTAAGGGAAAGGGGTAGTTTACCAGCAACGTTTTATGTTTTAAAAAGGGTAATTACTTCCATGTTCCATAAGGAAATGGAAGTATAGTGATGGCAAAAAAAATCGTGTTCGAAATAATTGCAGATTCTTATTGTACTTCCCTCAAAACATGAAAAAAGTCGTTTTTCGAAAAGTGTGTGTGTGTGTGTGTGCGCGCGCGCGTATATTGTTTACTTCCATGTTCCATAAGGAAATGGAAGTATGGTGATGGCAAAAAAATCGTGTTCGAGATAATTGCAGATTCTGATTTTACTACCTTCAAAACTTGAAAAAGTCATTTTTCGAAAAGTGTCTCTGTGTGTCTGTCTGTCTGTCTATCTACCTGCGCGCGCGCGCGCGCGCGTGTGTGTTATCTTTCTATGGCAAACGATAACAGCCGCAAATTCAAACAGAATCAAATAATTTTGTGCATACAGCCCTAAATTGTAGAGTACTTTTTGTTTTTGGTGAAGTTCGGTTAAGGGAAAGAGATAGTTTACCAGCAACGTTTTTACTTCCATATTCCTTTTACTTCCATATTCCTTAAGGAAATGGAAGTATGGTGATGGCAAAAAAATATCGTGTTCGAGATTATTGCACATTCTGATTGTACTACACTCAAAACATGAAAAAAAGTCGTTTTCCGAAATGTGTGTGTGTGTGTGTGTGTGTGTGTGTGTGTGTGTGTGTGTGTGTGTGTGTGTGTGTGTGTGTGTGTGTGTGTGTGTGTGTGTGTGTGTGTGTGTGTGTGTGTGTGTGTGTGTGTGTGTGTGTGTGTGTGTGTGTGTGTGTGTGTGTGTGTGTGTGTGTGTGTGTGTGTGTGTGTGTGTGTGGATTTTTTTCTATGCCAAACGATAACTGCCGCAAATTCAAACAGAATCAAATAATTTTTTGCATACAGCCCTGATTTGTAGAGTACTCACGACCTATTGTTTTTGGTGAAGATCGGTTGAGGGAAAGGGGTAGTTTACCAGCAACGGTTTTTTTTTTTACAAGGGAATTTTTTTTTTGCAAACGATAACAGCCGCAAATTCAAACAGAATTAAATAATGTTTCGCATACACCCCTGAATTGTAGAGTTCTCAAGATCTATTGTTTTTGGTGAAGATCGGTTAAGGGAAAGGGGTAGTTTACCTGCAACGTTTTATGTTTTAGCAAGGGTATTTTCTATGGCAAACGATAACAGCCGCAAATTCAAACATAATCAAATAATTTTTTGCATACAGCCCTGATTTGTAGAGTACTCAAGACCTATTGTTTTTGGTGAAGATCGCTTAAGGGGAAAGGGTAGTTTACCAGCAACATTTGAAACCCCACTTTATCTCGAGCAGTAAAGAAAAAGAATATTTCTTTTTTGTAAAGAGGGGCCACAAGTTAATTAAAACTAGGCTAAGGCCTAGAGAAGCTAAAAATTGCGCTGGATCCAGTGAGACGGGACTTGCAATGAAAACTCAAGAATTAAATAATTAACAAATCCCTTTTTATTATTCTATCTCATAACAATTTAATAATAAATAAATACAACAGTGATCTACAATTCCCCTTTAAATAGTTAAATAAATAAGAGTATACTCTCTCAACAAAGCCACCTGAAAAATATTTATTGAGACTAAGAAAATAGTTTGCTATGTCACTCTATCAATGAATTGAAATTTAAAATAATAATTAACCTTGAAATAAAGCTCCCATTATACTATTTAATAAAATATAAAATTTATTTTATATGTTCCTTTTATAATGCTGCATCTAAATTAATGAAGATAAATGATTTCATTCCTTGTTACTATTAATAATAAAAATAATTACTCAACAAATTAAATAAATTTTAAAGGTGACAATTCCTATACATGTTATAAGGTTAAATAAAATAAATTATTTCCTTAAAGAAATGATCAGCAACGGTTATTGAGATAGAATACCTCCCTTTAAAATAAATGAAAAGGATATACCCACATGACTACATGTGTTAACTTTCTGTTGTAACAAGACATTGAACAATAAATCCCTATATCCCAAGTTCCCACCAAAAGTACAGTAAATGCATAATATTTTATCCCCCAAAAATGTACACAGAAATATACACACATAACATGTTCCACAAGACAAAAATACATTATACAATAGTATACATAAAATACATAAAGGTCTCTTGCCACGCCCTTTTTTTTATATTACCCTTCTGGTGTATATAAATTCTAACTTTTTCTTTATACGAATCCCAATTAGGATTAGAAATTTACTTTTATAATTGTACCCACATGGTGTGGGTTAATTGCACGTCATGTGTATAAGAGAATGCTAAAGCCCACAGTGGTCCCCAGGAAATAAAAATTTAAAACTAAGTGCCTAAGTGGCTAAGTGCTTAAGTACTTAATTACGGTGAGAAATAAAAATTGTTTAAAATAATGAACGCCCCCCAGTTATCATAATTAGTATAAAGAATTTATATATACTTAAATAGGACCAATTAATGAAAAGAGAAAAATTGCACAATATTAGCACCTTATAAAAAATACACTTGGGTCAGAGACGGACATGTTCATTCAACTTTCGGCTTGTCTCAACAAACTTGTCTCAACAAACTTGTCTCGACAAACAAGTTGAAAGGTGTTTCGACATGCATAGCTTGGTTGAAACTAGTTAAAAATTCACCTACCTCCCCAGTAATCTTTTTATACAAATGAAATAAACTGATTTTTAATCTAAGAGAAAATATATATATTTTTATACGTGGTGAATTGAACATGAGAAATTACTAATAGCAAAAACTGACTTAAAATCTGTAGAGAAACCCCTATAATGAAATGAGTGGAAATCTATGTTGGATGCTGTCTTGTAACCATATCAGTCTCTGAACTGACAATCTACTATAAATATACTGAAATTTTACAATTAATTTTTTACTCAGTGTACACACTAAACTGTCCCATCAATTGGGGATCCAAATGAATGTTTAACTTGAAATGTAGAAACTGATGGTTATGTATAACTGGACACGGGGTGTGGTGCCGTGTTGACTCTATGTGTAAATATTAAATGGTTGTTTTTCACCTTGCTTTGGTCCATGAAGGGTGGTCTCTTTTATTAGTAAAGTGGCGATCTCATGATTGGCATTTGAGGTGTTGTTGTGGTGATCTAATTCTCTCTGGTATCGAGTGGAGCTTCTTGATGTTCAACGTTCAGCCATGCAGCAGGACTTTCTTCTCTGTTCGGCGGACCCTGCTTACATATTATATTTTTAGTCAGAGACCACACACAAATGCCCCCACTGTTTGGACACCCTCCAAAATACATAATATATAAAGTCAACCTCTAGTTATGTGTTACATAATAAACGTGATGAAATTTATTTGGCCAACATGCCTTATTTAAAAATCTCTATACAATAATTCTTTATAATTTTGCACCTCACCTAATGTGAGTTACTTGTTTGCAATATAACAATTTATTTTGGCTCTGTAACATCTCATAAACTTATTACTTAGAGTGAATTTGTAGATACCACGTGGTGAAGAATTTGTTTAAAACACATAGTTTTTTACTACACATAATTAGATAATACAATTAATTTGAATGGGACATCATTTACATTTAAAACGTGCCTGAGTAAGTTCCCATATATATGTATAAGGTTTTACTGCTAATCTTAGCAAAATCTTATATCACTTACTAACGACGCATGGTGCAATAGGTTAAGTGCGCAACACAATCTCGTTACATCGGTGTTAATTAAAGTTTAAACTTAAATATTTTGTGGTCAATGTACTCTACTTTATAGTGCCGAGATTCTGACACCCAAATAATCTAGTTTCATTAGATTTAAAAAAACTTTACGAACAATTGCGCATTGCACCTATACACGATGCACTAAGTGGGCATGCTTACTCAGGCTTACTTAAAACAGTTTTCTCCAACGAAATATTTTTGTTAATTGATATGAAAGTAATTTGACAGACTTACCGCAGTCGTGAAGAGAAATTAGCTACTCATAGCCAGAAGACTTAGTCGTGTAGAATCATCTCTCTACCAGAGAGAAAAAGATTGCGACTGGCACCAACGAAGGATGTTGTGAGACGAAAAAAAATGGAAGTCCTTCGTTCTGGTTTACCTACCGAACTTCTCGACAGAAAGCAGCACTAGGAATTTTGATACCACAGCAAGCCGACAGATGCCGACAGCAATCGGGCTCTGTGAGTTAGTCTCTCTTATTTCGGTACAAGAGCGAAGCACGAATTAAACAGCTATAATTCCGTACTGCCAATAACGTCAAGCGGACTATTGCGTCTGTACGCGCGGACTCACCGCTAGATAGCAGCCCAGTTTATGATCGTCAAATACAGAACTCTCCAATTGTAAAATGATTGACATTGAGCAGAACCATAAGTTCGGCACACATTTTTTATCAAGCGTATTTTCTATGGCAAACGATAACAGCCGCAAATTCAAACAGAATCAAATAATTTTTTGCATACGTCCCTGAATTGTCGAGGTCTCAAGGATTTTCGATTTTGGTGAAGATCGGTTAAGGGGAAGGGGTAGTTTACCTGCAACCTTTTACGTTTTAACAACAGTAAAGTACTTGAAAATTCATTTAAACTTTTTGAAACAATGGTAATTGTTAAAAATAAAATAATTTTGTTGCCAGGCAATAAAATTATAATTTTTTCATTTTAATGTAAATTATGTATTAGTTAATATCTTTATATTTATAATTCTTCTGTACGTGTGTATGTCACTGAACTCCTCCATGTATAAAATAATATATCGTTCGTGGCAGGTAAGCATATCTCAGTTATGTAATGTTTACGTTTCCATTTTATTATTATGCCTACAGCAATAAAAAGGCAGGTAAGACACACACACACACACACACAATTCACGTTATTTCTGGCCTCACTCATGTTTATTTTCTTACATTTGCACGCTTTTTAAATGGAAAGTGCCGAAACCCACACCAACATAACGCGTGCAAGCCGAAAAAATGGACATCAATTTGCTTCCTGTGGATCGCTGGGCAATGTAACTGCACGTGTTTACAGAGGAACGATTCATAGACAGACTTTTCGTCTTTGGGGAATGAACCCTCTGCAAGATGCTGAGGGTCCATGAGTGACTTCGGAGCGCTCCTTCTTTTTCGCGTGTTTGTTCTGTGAAACGTACACTGTAGATTCGCAGCTTTACTCTAAGCAACGCTCAATAGGAAATGTTGAAAATTTTTGTCCACAGTGTACCCTCATTCACACTAAACCTGCTCTGATGTTTTAATACGGACATCATAATATTAAAACTTTGGAAACTTGAGCACTACTTAATGGAGATCAATCATTAACTTATACAAGCCATTAATTTTATGCATATATTTTATATATATGTGTACAACGTTATCGGCAACAAAGAAGTAGTTTTTGTTAAAATTCCTTCCCGGGATATTTGGCCGTAGTCCAATGTTTTCTACAAAACCAGACGTTTCGGCAATGCCATCGACTTCCATCATCAGTGAAAATCGAGTGCGATAACGTGAGGTGGTATACGTTAGTGACCACAGTACTGTGGTTAAGGCTGAAGCAGTAAGTAGAAAGAAGTAGTTTCTATGGTAATATTTCATTTCGAAAATGATTTTAAATATAAATTTTAGAATATGGAAGTCATGTATGGTTCTCCATACCGATATTTTTTTTTAACAAGAGTAATTATTTCTATGGCGAACGATAACAGTCGCAACTTCAAACAGAATCAAATAATGTTTCCCATACAGCCATGACTTGTAGAGTTCTCAAGACCTATTGTTTTTGGTGAAGATCGGTTAATGGAAAGGGGTAATATACCTGCAACAGTTTATGTTGTAACAAGTGAAATTTTTCCATGATGAACGATAACTGCCGTAAATTCAATCAGAATCAAATACTTTTTAACATATGTGCCTGTGTTGTAGAAGACTCAATGTCTATTGATTTTGATGAAGATCGGTTACAGGGAAAGGGTAGTTTACCAGAAACATGTTTTGTTATAACAAGAGTAAAGTACTTAATTTTGATAAATAAAGTATCCTGATAAGAAGATCTTAATAATCCACTGTAGAAACGTAGATTAAATATCTGTACATGAAGAGGCTAGTTGAACAGGGTGGGAGTAATATTCTATAAATGAAAATTATAGTTGAAGGGAGAGGGGATAATTTTTATATATGTACTACGTTATCGGCAACAAAGAAGTAGTTTGTTGTTAAAATTCTTTCCCGGGCTGTTTGGCCGTAGTCCAATGTTTTCTGCAAAACCAGACGTTTCGGCAGTGCCGTCGACTGCCATCATCAGTGAAAAATGAATGCAATAACGTCTGATGGTACACGTTAGTGACCACAGTACTGTGGTCAAGGCTGAAGCAATAAGTGGAAAGAAGTAGTTTCTATGGAAACATTTCATTTCGTAAATGATTTTAAATATATTAATCTTAGAACATGGAAGTCATGTATGGTTCTCCATACCGATATTTTTTATAGCGAACGATAACTGCCGCACATTCAAACAGAATCAAATATTGTTTTTCATACGTTTCTCAATTGTAAAAGACTGAAGGTCTATTGATTTTGGTGAAGATCGCTTAAGGAATAGGAGTAGTTTGCGTGCCAGATTTTATGGTTTAACAAGAGTAATTGTTTCTATGACGAATGATAACTGCCGCACATTCAAACAGAATCAAATAATGTTTTGCATGCATCCCTACATTGTAGAGAACTCAAGGGCTGTTGATTTTTGTGAAGATCCGTTAAGAGAAAGTTGTAGTTTACCAGCAACTTTTTATGATTTAACAAGGGTAATTTATCGTATGACGAACGTTAACTGCCGTAAAGTCAAACGTAATCAAATAATTGTTTGCATACGTCCCTCAATTGTAGAGAACTCAAGGTTTTTGGATTTTGGTAAAGATCGGTTTCGAAAAAGGGGTAGTTTACCAGCAACGTTTGATGTTTAAACAAGGGTATATTGTTTTTATGACGTACAATAACTTCCGTAAATTCAAACATAATCAAATAATGTTTGCATACATTCCTGAATTGTAAAGGACTCAAGGCTTGTTGATTTTGGTAAACATCGGTTAAGGGGTAGTTTACCAGCAATATTTTATGTTTTAACAAGAGTGATTTTTTCATGACGAACGATAACTGCCGTAAATTCAAACAGAATCAAGTAATTTTTTACATATGTGCCTGAGTTTTAGAGCTTTCAAGGTCTGTTAATTTTGGTGTAGATCGGTTTCAGGGAAAGGGTAGTTACCCGCAACGTTTTATGTTTTAACAAAAGTAAAGTACTTAATTTTGATAAATAAAGTATCCTGATAAGAAGATCATAATAATCCACTGTAGAAAAGTAGATAAAATATGTATAAATGAAGAGTCTAGATGGACGGGTTGGGGGTAATTTTCTATAAATGAAAATGATAGTTGAAGGGGGTGAGGATAATTTTACTTCCATGTTCAATAAGGAAATGGAAGTATGGTAATGGCGAAAAAATCGTGTTCGAGGTAATTGCAGATACTGATTGTACTACCCTCAAAACATGAAAAAAAGTCATTTTTCGAAAAGTTTCTGTGTGTGTGTGTCTGTCTGTCTGTCTTTTTTTTAATACCTTTATTTTATCAGCATGCTCCATTACAAATAAAGTAATACTACATGCTATATGTAAACTTATTACAAGCTAATTCTCAATACATATAAAGACAACTCCATTATTACAACAATTACAAAGATTCAATATAAACAAGAAAAATAAAAATCAATCATTTACAATGATACAATGAATTAGTACTACATTATTAACATGTTAAAACTGTATGTATGTATGTATGCATGATGAAGCTGTTCGACCAATATGTAAGTTAATTCATAATAACAAACGCATACAATGATTCAAAATAGATAGACAAGCACAATTACAATAAACACTACAAAGAATCAAAATCAATGTTATTAACATATTTAATAAACTGTCTAACATATTTTGATGTCAATTCACTTCTATTTGGAGGCCATCGTCCACCACTCCTTAGTACACTATTTTTGAAAACCCGTCTTTCTTCATTCAACATATTGCACTCAGACAACAAATGTTCCACTGTTTGGTCACTGTCGTTGCAGACACATGTTGGATCATCTTTTATTTTGAAACGATAGTAGTAGGCTCTAAGCCTGCCATGACCAGTCGCCATTGTGGTAAAATTAGGAGACAGTGCAAACCTTGAGGACAGTCTGTGCTTCACACTAGGGAAAAACAACTTAGTCAGCATTCCATTTAATGTTTGTTCCCACTCACTTTGCCACTCCATTAGGCTCACCTCACGGAATTTGTTAATCATTGCACTTTTGGTATTCGTTCATAGCACACCATACTGCTACTGGACGCAGCTTCTTTAGCCAGATTGTCAGCCAGTTCATTACCATAAATACCGACATGTGCCCTAACCCAACCAAAATCAATTGACCAGTTGTCCGCCTTTAAACTTCTTAACTTATTCCTTATTTCTTCTATCAAGTAGTTATGATTCCTCGAGCTCCTAAGTGAGTCCAGAGTTACTCTGCTGTCGGTGTAAACAGCTGCCGTTCTCAAATTAGTTATAATATAATTTAATTCAGCTATCTTTTCCAGGGCCTTCAAGACTGCCAATTGCTCAGCCTGATTATTAGAGCACCCAACACCCAACTTATACTCCATCTCATATTTGAGCTCACCATTAACAAACAAGGCTATACCCGACCCAACCCCATTGTTGTGCTTACTACCATCTGTATATGCTTGTACTGTGTATACTTTACTTTCATGGCTCGAGTTTATAATAACTGTATCTGCCGGATGAGGCCATTCCTTGAACGGAATTACTGTGTCCATCAAAATATTAGCACCATCACAACCTCTAGCAACTCTGTAAGCACTAACAATCTCTCTCAACTTTATTATTATTGGAGTCAGTTCTGTCAAAATGCACAAAGCTTCATGCGACACTGTACGAAAATCCTTCGCAATTTTAATATTGATTTCACTCTTTTGAACTTCATCTGGTTACTTTTCCTTTCTAATGCGTCTATCCATACGGGTGCTCCATATGATAAAAGGGGGAGAATTGCCCCCTTATATATAGTTTTAAGTGCCTCATGTCCCAACCCCCAGTTTAATTTTGCAGATCTTGATACCATATGAATCAGTTTTGTACACCTCTCGACCACATACTGGATATGCTCATTAAAATTGAATTTTGTGTCAATAATGAAACCCAAATATTTTAACTTATTAACTTGTTGAAGTTTTTTAGAATTAAGGTAAATGCTTAATTCTGAATTCTGAAGTCTTTTACGAGAAATCAAGAGTATCTTTGATTTTTGTTCATTAAAAGAAACTTTGTTATTTGTAGCCCACTTAGAAATTTTGACCATCTCTAAATTGGCATAATTTTCAGCTTCTAAGAGAGACTTACCACTTGTTAACACAATTAAATCATCTGCAAAAGCTATAAGTTTTGTACGTTTAGTGAAGTCTAAATTGAGCAACGAGTTATACTGTATGTTCCAAAATCCTGCCCCACAACAAGCTCCCTGAAGACAACCTTTACTGACATCCCTCTCCATTGATGTATTGTGAGGAGATAGAACTGCCTTTCGTCCACCAAAGTAACTTTGTGAGAGACAATACAAGTTCCTAGGACACTCGAATTGTTTAATGAGTATTCAAAATACACGGCCACCACGCTACATCAAAAGTGCCATGGACATCAAGACTAACGAGAACAACAACCCCTTTAGCCACCAAACATCTTTCAACAAATTCCTTAACTGCCATAGCTGCATCCACTGTACTTTTCTGGGGTGTAAATCCATACTGATTAGACTGCATTCAATCTTTAGAAAACACGTGGTGCATAATTCTGTTTATACGTAGTTTTTCCAATACTTTCGCTCCTACATTCAATAAACTGATAGGGCGAAACTTCGAAACTTCAGTACTGTTCTCCCTGCCCGGCTTAACTGTTGGTACTATTTTTGCTCTTTTCCATAACTTAGGAAATACACCTCTTCTCAGACACTCATTATAGATTGCTGTTACAAACCGAGGAAATTTCATAAAAACCCGCAATAAAATGCCACTTGTTATTCCATCCTCACCAGGACACTTCTGAGGGTTCATGTTTTCCAAAACTCGCAAAACTTCTTCCTGTGAAAACTCTCTGTCATCTTGTGCACTTATTGGATCCTTAATCTGATTCCTAATATGCCTATGATACTCATTATCCATTATGCCGTCATCCACGGGAATAAAGTATTCCAACATACAATTCATAGTACCTTCCAAATCAGTTGTGAAGGAGCCATCCGGTTTTTGCAAAGTTGTTAAAGTGGAACACTTTCTCATTTTTCCAGCTGCCAAGCGATAAACCGCATTCCAGGGATTCACTGATGTTGTTAAATTACAATATTGTTGCCAAAGAAGGTATTTTTTCTCTTCTAATACTTGATTGATACTTCTTCTTTTCCTCAAAGTAGTACATTTTCCGACATTCTCTCAGGACATTGTCGTTTCTAGTCCTTTGGTATCTTCTTCTTAATGCACTCATTCTTTTACGCATGACTGTGAGTGTATCTGACCACCATGGAACCGATCTGCCTCCAACAGTCTTCTATAATGTTGTACGCTTCTTAAAAGACTTGTCACATGCTGTCTTTATGATATCCTCAAATTTTTTCGCAACTTGATTCATATCTTGCACCTCCGAAACCTTATACTGTAATACAATGTCCAGGCTTCCTAAATCATTATTACACGTAGAAACATAAAACTTTTTAAGTATTTCTTGAAACAAATTCCGATCAAAAGCTTCATAGTTACTTTCCTTGAAGACATATCGCAACCCCCTGATACTGAAACTCCGCAATATCATAATTTCCATGTACTATATTGAAAGTAATAATTATATGGTCCGAACAGCTCTCTTCTTCACTGATCTTCCAGTCCTTAACTAGAGAAACCAGCTGATTATTAACTATAGTTAAATCAATATTACTTTTACCATTCCGTGATTCAAAATTTGTAAAATTACTTTCATCGTTCATTAAAAACAGTTGGTTTCCCATCAGAAACTCTTGTATCGCCCTACCTCTTCTATTGGTTAACAAATCATGCCACATTGTTGACCTGGCGTTACTATCGACAGCGATCAAAACGCCACTTCCCATTACAAAACTGAGAACACTTTCAATTTTATTAATATTAATTCCGACATCATCATGCATACCAAAATACATGCTCGCCAAAAAGAAGTTTTGAACACCATAAATTAAATGCAAAACGACGGTATCTTCATTTGATAGTTGGTTAATCATTAAACAAGTAATTCGATCCTTCATAATTACCACTGCGCAACGTCAGAGTAAAGCCAACAGGTGGCGTAGACTGTACACGCAGCGACAATTCCTTCATAAAAGATACTCTTTCCGTTTCCATTTTCTTAACCTCACATTCCAACACGTTAATTGTCTTCCCTTTCTCTTCCAAAACATTCATAACATCTGCAAAAACTTTTCTAAGCGTACTAACCGACTCCAAGATGACTTTCCTTAAATCATTCCGTAAATTACCACTCTTCCCCGTCACACTCACTAAGTTTTCAAGAGCAAAAGCAAACACAGCATTCACTTCGTCCGCCATTTTTCACTCCTGTCTGCCTGTCTCTCTGATTGTAGATTTTTTTCTATGGCAAACGATAAGAGCCTCAAATGCAAACAGAATCAACTTACTTACTTACTAGCCAACGCCCACCCTTGGCTGTTGGGCCATTAGGCGGCGCGCTGACCAGTAGAGACGTGAGAGCCTTGCCGTACCAGAATCAACTACTTTTTGCATACAGCCCTGAATTGTAGAGTACTCAAAATCTATTGTTTTTGGTGAAGATCGGTTAAGGGAAAGGGGTAGTTTACCTGCAACGTTTTATGTTTTATAAAGCGTAATTACTTCCATGTTCCATAAGGAAATGGAAGTATAGTGATGGCAAAAAATCGTGTTTGAAATAATTGCAGATTCTTATTGTACTACCCTCAAAACATGAAATATCGGTATGGAGAAGCATACATGACTTCCATGTTCTAAGATTTATATTTAAAATCATTTAGGAAATGAAATGTTTCCATAGAAACTACGTCTTTCTACTTATTGCTTCAGCCTTAACCACAGTACTGTGGTCACTAACGTATACCACCACACGTTTTCACACTCGATTTTCACTGATGATGGCAGTCGACGGCACTGCCGAAACGTCTGGTTTTGCAGAAAACATTGGATTACGGCCAAACAGCCCGGGAAGGAATTTTAACAACAAACTAATTCTTTGTTGCAGATAACGTAGTACACATATAAAAAATTCTCCCCTCCCCTTCAACTATAATTTTCATTAATAGAAAATTACCCCCACCTCGTTCACCTTACCTCTTCATTTATAGATATTTCATCTACATTTCTACAGTGGATTATTATGAGCTTCTTATCAGGATAGTTTATTTATCAAAATTAAGTACTTTACTCTTGTTAAAACATAAAACGTTGCAGGTAAACTACCCCTTTCTCTAAACCGATCTTCACCAAAATCAATAGACCTTCAGTCCTCTACAATGCAGGGATGCATGCAAAAAAATTTTTGATTCTGTTTGAATGTGCGGCAGTTATCTTTCGTCATGAAAACATTTCTCTTGTTACAACATAAAATGTTGAAGGTAAACTACTCCTTTCCCTTAACTGATCTTCACCAAAATCAACACACCATGAGAACACGACAATTCAGGAACGTATGCAAAAAAATATTTGATTCTCTTTAAATTTACGGCAGTTATCTTTCGTAAAAAAATTACGCTTCTTAAACATAAAATGTTGCTGGTAAACTACAACCTTCCCTTAACAGATCTTCTACAAAATCAACAGACCTTGAGATCTCCTTAATTCACAAAGGTATGCAAAAACGTAGTTGATTCTGTTTCAATTTACGGCAGTTATCGTTCGTCATATAAAAAATTATACTTGTTAAACCATAAAATGATGCAGGTAAACTTCCCTTTCATTTAACCGATCTTCACCAACACCAATAGCTCTAGAGAACTCTACAACACAGGGCTGTATGCAAAACATTATTTGATTCTGTTTGAATTTGCGGCTGTTATTGTTTGCCATAGAAAAAAATTACACTTGATAAAAAACGGTGCAGGTAAACTACCCCTTTCCCTTAACCGATCGTCACCAAAACAAACAGATCTTGAGAAATCTACAATTCAGGGATGTATGCAAAACATTATTTGATTCTGTTTGAAATTGTGGCTCTTATCGTTTGCCATAGAAAATACCCTTGTTAAAATATAAAATGTTGCAGGTAAACTACCCCTTTCCCTTAACCGATCTTCAACAAAATCAACAGACCTTGCGTTCTATATAATTCAAAAAGGTATGCAAAAGAGTAGTTGATTCTGTTTGAATTTGCGGCAGTTATCCTTCGTCAAAAAAAAAAAAATTACCCTTGTTAAAACATAAAATGTTGCTCGTAAACTACACTATTCCCTTAACCTATCTTCACCAAAACCAACACGTCTTGAGAACACCACAATTCAGGGCTGTATGCAAAACATTATTTGATTCTGTTTGAATGTGCGGCTGTTATCTTTTGCCATAGAAATATCGGTATGGAGAACACGACTTCCATGTTCTAAGATTTATATTTAAAAGCATATTCCAAATGTAATATTTCCACAGAAACTAGAGGTCAGTCGATGGCACTGCCGAAACATCTGGTTTTTCAGAAAACATTGGAATACGGCTAAACAGCCCGGGAAGCAATTTTAACAAAAAACTACTTCTTTGTTGCCGATAACGTAGTACACATATAAAAAATTCTCCCCTCCACCTACAACTATAATTTTTAATAATAGAAAATTAGCCCCACCCCGTTCACCTAACCTCTTCATTTATAGATATTTCATCTACGTTTCTACAGTGGATTATTATGAGTTTCTTATCAGGATACTTTATTTATAAAAATTAAGTACTTTACTCTTGTTAAATAATAAAATGTTTATGGTAAACTACCCCTTTCTCATAACCGACATTCTCCAAAATCAATAGACCTTCAGTCCTCTACAATTCAATGATGCATGCAAAAAAATATTTGATTCTGTTTGAATGTGTGGCAGTTATCGTTCGTCATGGAAACATTTCTCTTGTTACAACATAAAATGTTGCAGACAAACTACCCCTTTCCCTTAACCGATCTTCACCAAAATCAACAAACCTTGAGCTCTCTACAATTCAGGAAAGTGTGCAAAAAATTATTTGAATCTCTTTGAATTTTCGGCAGTTACCGTTCGTCATAAAAAAATTACCCTTTTTAAAACATAAACCGTTGCCGATAAACTACCCCTTTCCCTTAACCAATCTTCAACAAAATCAACAGACCTTGAGTTCTCTTTAGATCAAAAAGGTATGCAAAAACGTAGTTGATTCTGTTTTAATGTACGGCAGTTATCGTTCGTAAAAAGAAGTTACCCTTGTTAAAACATAAAATGTTGCAGGTAAACTACCCTATTCCCTTAACCGAACTTCACCAACACCAATAGGTATTGAGAACTCTACAATACAGGGCTGTATGCAAATAATCGTTTGATTCTGTTTGAATTTGCGGCTGTTATCGTTTGCCATAGAAAATCCCCTTGTTAAAACAAAAAACGTTGCTGGTAAACTACCCCTTTCCCTTAACCGATCTTCATCAAAAACAACATGTCTTGAGAACTCTACAATTCAGGGCTGTATTGAAAACAGTATTTGATTATGTTTGAATTTGCGGCTGTTATCGTTTGCCATAGAAAATAATTACCCTTGATTAAAAAGAAAAACGTTGCAGGTAAACTACCCCTTTTCCTTAACCGATCTTCAACAAAAACAATATGTCTTGAGTACTCTACAAATCAGGGCTGTATGCAAAACATTATTTGATTCTGTTTGAATTTGCGGCTGTTATCGTTTGCCATAGGAAAAAATCTATAGACAGACACACACACACACACACACCTTTCGAAAAATGACTTTTTTTCATATTTTGAGTGTAGTACAATCAGAATCTGCAATAATCTCAAACACGATTTTTTTTGCCATCACCATACTTCCATTTCCTTAAGGAACATGGAAGTAAAATTACCCTTGATAAAAAAATGTTTCCGGTAAACTACCCCTTTCCCTTAACCGATCTTCACCAAAAACAACAGGTTTGAGTACTCTACAAATCAGGACTGTATGCAAGAAATTATTTGATTCTGTTTGAATTTGCGGCTGTTATAGTTTGCCATAAAAAAATCTACAGACACACACCCACAGACACTTTTCGATAAATGACTTTTTTTCATGTTTTGAGTGTAGTACAATCAGAATCTGCAATAATCTCGATCACGATCTTTTTGTCATCACCATACTTCCATTTCCTTAAAGAACATGGAAGTAAAAAATCTACAGACAGAGACACAAAACAGACAGACACACACACACACAGACACTTTTCGAAAAATGACTTTTCTTCATGTTTTGAGTGTAATACAACCAGAATCTGCAATAATCTCGACCACGATTTTTTTTACCATCCCCATACTTCCATTTCCTTATGGAACATGCAATTAAAAAGTCGTTTTTCAAAAAGTGTCTGTGTGTGTGTCTGTCTGTGCGCAGATTATTTACTTCCATGTTCCATAAGGAAATGGAAGTATGGTGATGGCAAAAAAAAATCGTCTTCGAAATAATTGCAGATTCTGATTGTACTACCCTCAAAACATGAAAAAAGTCATTTATCGGAAAGTGTGTTGGTGTGTGCCTGTCTGTCTCTCTGCCTGTCTGTAGATTTTTTTTCTATGGTAAACGATAACAGCCGCAAATTCAAACAGAATCAAATACTTTTTTTTCATACAGCCCTCATTTGTAGAGTACTCAAGACCTATTGTTTTTGGTGAAGATCGGTTAAGGGGAAAGGGTAGTTTACCAGCAACCGTTTTCTTTTTAATCAAGGGTAATTTTTTTCTATGGCAAACGATAACAGCCGCAAATTCAAACAGAATCACCTACTTTTTGCATACAACCCTGAATTGTAGAGTTCTCAAGACCTGTTGTTTTTGGTGAAGATAGGTTAAGGGAAAGTGGTAGTTTACCAGCAACGTTTTATGTTTTAACAAGGGTATTTTCTATGGCAAACGATAACAGCCGCAAATTCAAACAGAATCAAATGATTATTTGCATACAGCCCTAAATTGTAGAGTTCTCAAGATCCATTGTTTTTGGTGCAGATCGGTTAAGGGAAAGGGGAAGTTTACCGGCAACATTTTTTTATCGAGTGTAATTTTTTCTATGGCAAACGATAACAGCTGCAAATTCAAACAGAATGAAATAATGTTTTGCATTCAACCCTGAATTGTAGAGTACTCAAGACCTATTGTTTTTGGTGAAGATCCGTTAAGGGAAAGAGATAGTTTGCCTGCAACCTTTTTTTTGTATCAAGGGTAATTTTTCCTTATGGCAAACGATGACAGCCGCAAACTCAAACATAATCAAATAATGTTTCGCATACAGTCCTGAATTGTAGAGTTCTCAAGACCCATTGTTTTTGGTGAAGATCGGTTAAGGGAAAGGGGTACTTTACCAGCAAATTTCTATGTTTTAACAAGGGTATTTTCTATGGCAAACGATAACAGCCGCAAATTCAAACAGAATCATATGATTATTTGCATACAGCCCTAAATTGTAGAGTTCTCAAGACCCATTTTTTTGGTGAAGATCGGTTAAGGGAAAGGGGTAGTTTACCAGCAACATTTTTTTAACAAGGTTAATTTTACTTCCATGTTCCTTAAGGAAATGGAAGTATGGTGATGACAAAAAAAATCGTGTTCGAGATTATTGCAGATTCTGATTGTACTACACTCAAAACATGAAAAAAGTCGTTTTTCGAAAAGTGTCTGTGTATGTGTGTGTGTCTGTCTGTGTGTCTATCTGTCTGTCTATAGATTTTTTTCTATGGCAAACGATAACAGCCGCATATTCAAACAGAATCAAATAATTTTTGCATACAGTCTTGATTTGTAGAGTACTCACGACCTATTGTTTTTGGTGAAGATCGGTTGAGGGAAAGGGGTAGTTTACTAGCAACGGTTTTTTTTTATCAAGGGTTATTTTTTTTGGTTTGGCAAACGATAACAGCTGCAAATTCAAACAGAATCAAATAATGTTTCGCATACAGCCCTGAATTATGGAGTTCTCAAGACCTATTGTTTTTGGTGAAGATCGGTTAAGGGAAAGGGGTATTTTGCCAGCAACGTTTTATGTTTTAACAAGGGTATTTTCTATGGCAAACGATAACAGCCGCAAATTCAAACAGAATCAAATAATTTTTTGCATACAGCCCTGATTTGTAGAGTACTCAAGACCTATTGTTTTTGGTGAAGATCGGTTAAGGGGAAGGGGTAGTCTACCTGCAACGTTTTTTTATCAAGGGTAATTTTTTTGGCAAACGATAACAGCCGCAAATTCAAACAGAATCAAATAATGTTTTGCATACGTCCCTGAATTGTAGAGAACTCAAGGCCTTTTGATTTTGGTGAAGATCGGTTAAGGGGAAGGGGTAGTTTACCAGCAACCTTTTACGTTTTAACAACAGTAAAGTTCTTGAAAATTCATTTAAACTTTTTAAAACAATGGTAATTGTTAAAAATAAAATAATTTTGTTGCCAGGCAATGAAATTATAATTTTTTCATTTTAATGTATATCATGTATGAGAGAAAATATGTCGTTCGTGGCAGGCAAGCATATTTCAGTTATGTAATGTTTACCTTTCCATTTTATTATTATGACTACCGCAATAAAAAGGCAGGGAATGCACACACACACACACACACACACACACACACACACACACACACACACACACACAATTCGCGTTATTTCTGGCCTCATTCATGTTTATTTTCTTACATTTGCACGCTTTTTAAATGGAAAGTGCCGAAACCCATACCAACATAACGCGTGAAAGCCGAAAAAGTGTCCAGCGTGGATAGCGATTTGCTTCATGTGGATCTCTGGGCAGTGTAAGTGCACGTGTTTACAGACGAATGATTCATAGACAGACTTTTCGTCTTTAGGGAATGAACCCTCTGCAAGACGCTGAGGGTCCATGAGTGACTTCGGAGCGCTCCTTCTTTTCCGCGTGTTTGTTCTGTGAAACGTACACTGTAGATTCGCAGCTTTACTCTAAGCAACGCTTAATAGGAAATGTTGAAAATTTTTGCCCACGGTGTACCCTCATACACTAAACCTGCTCTGATGTTTTAATTACGGACATCATAATATTAAAACTTTGGAAACTTGAGCACTACTTAATGGAGATCAATCATTAACTTATACAAGCCATTAATTTTATGCATATTTTTTATATATATGTGTACAACGTTATCGGCAACAAAGAAGCAGTTTTTGTTAAAATTCCTTCCCGGAATATTTGGCCGTAGTCCATTGTTTTCTATAAAACCAGACGTTTCGGCAATGCCATCGACTTCCATCATCAGTGAAAATCGAGTGCGATAACGTGAGGTGGTATACGTTAGTGACCACAGTACTGTGGTTAAGGCTGAAGCAGTAAGTAGAAAGAAGTAATTTCTATGGTAATATTTCATTTCGAAAATGATTTTAAATATAAATCTTAGAATATGGAAGTCATGTACGGTTCTCCATACCGATATTTTTTGCAAACGATAAGATCCGTAAATTCAAACAGAATTAAATAATGTTTCGCATACAGCCCTGAATTATGGAGTTCTCAAGACCTATTAATTTTGGTGAAGATCGGTTAAGGGAAAGGGGTAGTTTACCTGCAACGTTTGTTTAACAAGGGTATTTTCTATGGCAAACGATAACAGCCGCAAATTCAGACAGAATCAAATAATTTTTTGCATACTTCCCTGAATTGCAGAGATCTCAAGGACTTTCGATTTTGGTGAAGATCGGTTAAGGGGAAGGGGTAGTTTACGTGCAACCTTTTACGTTTTAACAACAGTAAAGTACTTGAAAATTCATTTAAACTTTTTCAAACAATGGTAATTGTTAAAAATAAAATAATTTTGTTGCCAGGCAATAAAATTATCATTTTTTCATTTTAAAGGCTGAAGCAGTAAGTAGAAAGAAGTAGTTTCTATAGTAATATTTCATTTCGAAAATGATTTAAATATAAATCTTAGAACATGGAAGTCATGGATGGTTCTCCATACCGATATTTTTCTATGGCAAACGATAACAGCTGCAAATTCAAACAGAATAAAATAATGTTTTGTATACAGCCCTCAATTGTAGAGTTCTCAAGACCTGTTGGTTTTGGTGAAGATCGGTTAACGGAATAGGGTAGTTTACCAGCAACACTTTGTTTTAACAAGGGTAATTTTTTCTATGACGAACGATAACTGCCGTAAATTCAAACAGAATAAACTACTCTTTTGCATACCTTTTTGAATTATACAGAATTCAATGTCTGTTGATTTTGTTGAAGATCGGTTGGGGGAAAGGGGTAGTTTACCAGCAACGTTTTATGTTTAACATGGGTATTTTCTATGGCAAACGATAAGAGCCGCAAATTCAAACAGTATCAAATAATGTTTTGCATACACCCCTGTATTGTAGAGTTCTCAAGACCTATTGGTGTTGGTGAAGATCGGTTAAGGAAAAAGGGGTAGTTTCCCAGCAACATTTTATGTTTTAAGAAGGGTAATTTTTTGACGAAAGATAACTGCCGTAAATTCAAAGAGAATCAAATAATTTTTGCATACGTTCCTGAATTTTAGAGATCTCAAGGTCTGTTGATTTTGATGAAGATCGGTTAATGGAAAGGGGTAGTTTACCTGCAACATTTTATGTTGTAACAAGAGAAATGTTTTCATGACGAACGATAACTGCCGCACATTCAAACAGAATCAAATTATTTTTACTTATATGCCTGAGTTGTAGAGTACTCAAGGCCTTTTGATTTTGGTGAAGATCGGTTACGGGGAAAGGGTAGTTTACCTGAAACATTTGTTGTTGTAACAGAGTAACGTACTTAAGTTTGATAAATAAAGTATCCTGATAAGAAGATCTTAATAATCCACTGTAGAAACGTAGATGAAATATCTATAAATGAAGAGGCTAGTTGAATGGGGTGGGGTTTATTTTCTTTAAATGAAAATTATAGTTGAAGGGGGAGGGGATAATTTGTATTTGTAAGTCATGTGTACTACGTTATCGGGAACAAAGAAGTAGTTTGTTGTTATAATTCCTTCATGTGCTGTTTGGGCTTGCTCCAATGTTTTCTACAAAACCAGACGTTTTGGCAGTGCTATCGACTGCCATCGTCAGTGAAAATTGAGTGCACTATAGTGAGGTGGTATACGTTAGTGATCACAGTACTGTGGTTAATGCTGAAGAAAGAAGTAGTTTCTATGAAAATAGTTCATTTTGAAAATGATTATAAATATAAATCTTAGAACTTGGAAGTCATGTATGGTTCTCCATACCGATATTTTACTTTTACTTCCATGTTCCACAAGGAAATGGAAGTATGGTCATGGCGAAAAAAAAAATCGTGTTCGAGATAACGGCTGATTCTGATTGTACTACCCTCAAAGCATGAAGAAAAGTCATTTTTCGATGTGTGTGTGTGTGTGTGTGTGTGTGTGTGTGTGTGTGTGTGTGTGTGTGTCTGTGTGTGTGTGTGTGTGTGTGTGTGTGTGTGTGTGTGTGTGTGTGTGTGTGTGTGTGTGTGTGTGTGTGTGTGTGTGTGTGTGTGTGTGTGTGTGTGTGTGTGTGTGTGTGTGTGTGTGTGTGTGTGTGTGTGTGTGTGTGTGTGTGTGTGTGTGTGTGTGTGTGTGTGTGTGTGTGTGTGTGTGTGTGTGTGTGTGTGGAATATTTTCTATGGCAATCGATAACAGCCGTAAATTTAAACAGAATCAAATACTTTTTTGCATGCAGTGCTGAATTGTAGAGTACTCAAGGCCTATTGTTTTTGCTGAAGATCGGTTAAGGGAAAGGGGTAGTTTACCAGCAACTGTTTTAACCAGAGTAATTTTATCATGACTAACGAGAACTGCCGTAAATTCAAACAGAATCAAATAATTTTTACATATGTGCCTGAGTTGTAGAGGACTCAAGGCCTATTGATTTTGGTGAAGATCGATTAGGAGAAAGGGGTAGTTTACCTTCAATGTTTTCTGTTTTAACAAGGGTAATTTTTTCTATGACGAACGATAACTGCCGCACATTCAAACAAAATCAAATAATGTTTTACATGCATCCCTGGATTACAGAGTACTCAAGGTCTGTTGATTTTGGTGAAGATCGGTTAAGAGAAAAGGGTAGTTTACCAACAACGTTTTATGTTTTAAAAGGGTAATTTTATTTTATGACGAATGATAACTGCCGCACAAATAATGTTTCGCGTATAGCCCTGAATTGTACAGTTCGCAAGATATGTTGTTTTGGGTGAAGATCGGTTAAGGGAAAAGGGTAGTTTACCGGCCACATTTTATGTTTTAACAAGGGTAATTTTTTCTATGACGAACGATAACTGCCGCACATTCAAACAGAATCAAATAATGTTTTGCATGCATCCCTGGATTACAGAGTACTCAAGGTCTGTTGATTTTGGTGAAGATCGGTTAAGAGAAAAGGGTAGTTTACCAGCAACGTTTTATGTTTTAAAAGGGTAATTTTATTTTATGACGAATGATAACTGCCGCACATTCAAACAGAATCAAATAATGTTTTGCATGCATCGCTGAATTATACAGAGTACTCAAGGTCTGTTGATTTTGGTGAAGATCGGTTACGTGGAAAGGGTAGTTTACCAGCAACGTTTCATGTTTTAACAAAAGTAAAGTACTTAATTTTTATAAATAAAGTATCCTGATAAGAAGATCATAATAATCCACTGTAGAAACGTAGATGAAATATCTATAAATGAAGAGGCTAGTTGAACGGGGTGGGGGTAATATTCTATAAATGAAAATTATAGTTGAAGGGGTGGTGATAATTTTTTACTTCCATGTTCCATAAGGAAATGGAAGTATGGTGATGGCAAAAAAAAATCGTGTTTGAGGTAATTGCAGATACTGATTGTACTACCCTCAAAACATGAAAAAAGTCACTTTTCGAAAAGTGTCTGTGTGTGTGTGTTTGTCTGTCTGTCAGTCTATCTGTCTATGTGTCTGTACTTTTTTTTCTATGGCAAACGATAACAACCGCAAATTCAAACAGAATCAAATAATATTTTGCATTCAGTCCTTAATTGTAGAGTGCTCAAGACCTATTGTTTTTGGTGAAGATCGGTTAAGGACAAAGGGTAGTTTACCTGCAACGTTTTATGTTTTAACATGGGTAATTTTTTTCTATGGCAAACGATGACAGCCGCAACTTCAAACAGAATCAAATAATGTTTCGCGTATAGCCCTGAATTGTACAGTTCGCAAGATATGTTGTTTTTGGTGAAGATCGGTTAAGGGAAAGCGGTAGTTTACCTGCCACATTTTATGTTATAACAAGGGTAATTTTTTCTATGACGAACGATAACTGCCGCACATTCAAACAGAATCAAATAATATTTTGCATGCATCCCTGAATTACAGATTACTCACGGTCTGTTGATTTTGGTGAAGATCGGTTAAGAGAAAAGGGTAGTTTACCAGAAACTTTTTATGTTTAAAAGGGTAATTACTTCCATATTCCTTAAGGAATGGAAGTATGGTGATGGCAAAAAAAATCGTGTTCGAGATTATTGCAGTTTCTGATTCTACTACACTCAAAACATGAAAAAAAGTCGTTTTCCGAAAAGTGTCTGTGTGTCTGTCTGTCTGTCTGTCTGTCTGTCTATCTATCTGTCTGTCTGTAGATTTTTTTTCTATGGCAAACGATAACTGCCGCAAATTCAAACAGAATCAAATAATTTTTTGCATGCAGCCCTGATTTGCAGAGTACTCGCGACCTATTGTTTTTGGTGAAGATCGTTTGAGGGAAAGGGGTAGTTTACCTGCAACGGTTTTTTTTTAGCAAGGGTAATTTTGTTTGTTTGGCAAACGATAACAGCCGCAAATTCTAACAGAATCACATAATGTTTCGCATACAGCCCTAAATTGTAGAGTTCTCAAGATCTGTTGATTTTGGTGAAGATCGGTTAAGGGAAAGGGGTAGTTTACCTGTAACGTTTTATGTTTTAACAAGGGTATTTCCTATGGCAAACGATAACAGCCGCAAATTCAAACAGAATCAAAAGATTATTTGCATACAGCCCTAAATTGTAGAGTTCTCAAGACCTATTGTTTTTGGTGAAGATCGGTTGAGGGAAAGGGGTAGTTTACCTGCAACGTTTTTTTAACAAGGGTATTTTCTATGGCAAACGATAACAGCCGCAAATTCAAACAGAATCAAATAATGTTTTGCATACAGCCCTGATTTGTAGAGTACTCAAGACCTATTGTTTTTGGTGAAGATCGGTTAAGGGGAAGGGGTAGTTTACCTGCAACCTTTTACGTTTTAACAAGAGTAAAGTACTTGAAAATTTATTTAAACTTTTTGAAACAATGGTAATTGTTAAAAATAAAATAATTTTGTTGCCAGGCAATAAAATTATAATTTTTTCATTTTAATGCAACATAATATTTTTCATTTAATACAGCAATAAAAAGGCAGGTAAGACACAGCCAGGCTGTTTGGCTGAAAATGATTTTAAATATAAATCTAAGAATATGGAAGTCATGTATGGTTCTCCATACCGATATTTTTATTTTATGACGAATTATAACTGCCGCATATTCAAAGAGAATCAAATAATTTTTTGTATACGTTCCTGAATTTGTAAGTACTCAAGGTTTTTTGATTTTTGTGAAGATCGGTTAAGGGAAAGGGGTAGTTTACCTGCAATGTTTTATGTTTTAACAAGGGTAATTTTTTCTATGACAAACGATAACTGCCGTAAGTTCAAAGAGAATCAAATAATATTTTGCATACTTTCCTGAGTTGTAAAGAACTAAAGGCCTATTGATTTTGGTGAAGATCGGTTAAGGGTAAGGGGTAGTTTACCTGCCACATTTTATGTTGTAACAAGAGAAATATTTTCATGACAAACGATAACTGGCGTAAATTCAAACAGAATCAAATAATTTTTTACATATGTGCCTGAGTTGTAGAAGACTCAAGGCCTATTGGCTTTGGTTCTCCATACCGATATTTATGGGTACTACGTTATCGGCAACAAAGAAGTTTTTTGTTAAAATTCCTTCCCGTGGTGTTTGGCCGTAGTCCTCTGCAAAACCAGACGTTTCGGCAGTGCCATCGACTGCCATCAACATTGAAAATCGAGTGCGATAACGTGAGGTGGTATACGTTAGTGACCATAGTACTGTGGTTAAGGCTGAAGCAATAAGCAGAAAGAGGTAGTTTCTATGGAAATATTTAATTTCGAAAATGATTTTAAATATAAATCTTAGAACATGGAAGTCATGTATAGTTCTCCATACCGATATTTCAAACAGTTATGCGGTTTTTTTCCAGCACTAGTTAATGGCAGGTCCGCTAGCGTTGTAAATACAACGATATCGTCCTGAGTTTTTCTTTTTACAGACGTACACTGTTTGCTTATGGTCGACGGATGAAGATTGGGGTCACTCGATGTTAGGACCACGAGCGTCTAGATAATCTGTAGGCCTACACCGTATAATGTCGTTACCGGTATTGGCTACTGTTTCATATCACATTTCAGATAGCCTAGGCTTTAAGTTTGCTATCGCCCCAGCACATTTTTGTTTTACTGTACTACCACGAAGAGAGTTCTCAAATTAGTGAGGTGAAACTGGTGTCACGGCAGCAAGCGACTTCTCAAATTGTTAAAATTGTCGCGTATGTGGTTCCGAAATAAGAAGTTACACTTACGTCTGGTAATATTTTAGTAAATTTCCAATGTCTCCTTCTAAAGCAAGACATATAAAATTAGTATAAAAAACAGTTTTTACTCCACGTGGACTATGGACTAGAGGTGAGCTAAACTAGTATTTTAAAATAACAGGTACGAAAGTACCGTTTCAAAAAGTAACAGGTACAAATACCTGTTAATATATACTTATTATACATAACCTATATTATTCCTTTGCAAGTAACTCGTTGAGTTTCCTGCAGGTCTCCTATGTAATATCTTCAAATAAATACACTGCAAGTAGGTTTATTTTCACCTAGATAAACCTATTAATATGTTAATAGGTTTGTTAAGATATTAATTTATTAAGATATTACATAACCTAAATTATATAATTTGTTATAAGAAATAAATTGAAACTAAAATTATTAACAGTGTTACTTTACACTGTGACTTTATTAAACTATTACTGTTTAAGAGAAAATAAGAAAAAAGAGAATTTATAGGCCTATCTCCCTTTGGGAATACTAATTTAAGTTTTCACTAGGAGTAAACAAACTAACATTGCAAGCAGAATGATCACTGTTGCACACCACTATATAAAAATTATCCCGATTAGCGCTTTCAAGCTTCACAGCTCATCGTCAGATCGGAATTTCATCATCAAAATTCCGATCTGACGATGAGCTGTGAAGCTTGAAAGCGCTAATTGGGATAATTTTTATATAGTGGTGTGCAACAGTGATCATTCTGCTTGTGATTTCAACCACTAACACAACTTTCTTCATTAAACTAACATTGGTTAGACAAATCAGTTGCGAAACTCAGGCAATGAAATTTAGAGTGCACGTAATAGCATAACAAATAATGTGAAAAAGTAATAGTGGTAAGCAAGAAGACCTAGCTAGGAAAAAGTATTTACTTAAAAAAATAAATAAATACAAATTTATGTTATGTTCAAAACAACAATCATTTTCATCGGACATGATTTAAACCAATTACCCTTATAAAAACCCAACCAATTTTGCGGTAAAATTTCATTAGATATCTGCTCTTATCTTATTTTATATTCTTATCAGGTGGTACTCGGAAAGAACGCGGAAGACCGAAGTGGTACGCAGGTCCGGAAAGGTTAGGAACCACTGCTAGTAGATCAACTGTGCAACTGATAGGTCCTGGCAAAAGCACAAGTTGGGCAAATAATGGAAACTTCGAGCCACATTATAAATCATTCATGAATCTTTTACAGTCTCCAAGAAATTCAGATAAACTTGTAGCCTTTTCTTCTTATCACTTCCTTGTTTTATTGATGGCCTTGTAATAAGTTCAGTAAATTCTTGTCTTCATCAGATCGTGTATTTATCTTAGGCTGCAGTTTGACCAGTTACACCTAATTATGTTATCTGTTATGGAGTTTGCTACTTTTATTTCTTTACTAAGTGGAAACTACTATTAGTCAAATGATAAGTAAAGTGACAGAGACAAAAATTAAAAATCAGCCGTTTAGATAAAACAAACAAATTTACGAAAATACCTTGTGTTTTAGGGAAGCCTTATCAGATCAGTAAAGATTTAATGAACAGAACTAGATAAAGTGCATAAATGTCCGTTACAACAATCTGATCATTTACGTGAGGTGTGCACGTTAACAAAAAGTATAATATGGCCTATCAACTATCAGCCACTCTGTAGGTTATAACACAATATAATTCGTTTTTTTTTTCAAAATTTACCAAGGTGGTGACTAGTATAATATATAATGCATTATAATCTGTATTATATATCTGCGTGACACACGAGAATAACTGTAACATCAGTATGAATTTTTTTCATTTATTAAAAACAGCTTCGTATTTACCAAAAAGTGGCTTCGTACTCGTATACTCGAAATACTCCTGATACTCCAAATACTTGTACTCGTTTACTTGTTGTTCCTTTTGTACCGGTGATACGCCTAGTATTTGTAGTACTCGTTTACTTGTTGTTCCTTGTGTACCGGTGACACGCCTAGTATTTGTAGTACTCGTTTACTTGTTGTTCCTTGTGTACCGGTGATACGCCTAGTACCCGTTTACTTGTTGTTCCTTGTGTACCGGTGATACGCCTAGTATTTGTAGTACTCGTTTACTTGTTGTTCCTTGTGTGCCAGTGATACGCCTAGTATTTGTAGTACTCGTTTACTTGTTGTTCCTTGTGTACCGGTGATACGCCTAGTATTTGTAGTACTCGTTTACTTGTTGTTCCTTGTGTACCAGTGATACGCCTAGTATTTGTAGTATTCGTTATTTGCATAGGGGCGTCCCTCGACTCGGAACAGCGAGACCGCGAATAACAAGTATATCAACTTTTCAGTAACTGTTACATCCGTTCCACAAAAATATCGTTCCAAATACCTGTTACAGGTATATCGGCCCACCTCTACTGTGGACTGAAAGTTTCTGCTTTCGGAATAATCTCTGGCGGATGCGCAGAATGTATATATAAGCTTTTCTCCCGCGTTAGGCCATCAGCTCTCTTCGCGGCAAACAGTCAGTAGCGTATCTAGAATTTGGTCTTGTGGGGGGGGGGGGTCGAGTCGACTTCATACAAAAAAAAAAGTTGCGAATAATCAATATTACTCTTTAAAGTGGCTGAAAACCGTGTGATAACCTGAAAACAGTCTCTTTAAAGTGAACAGTAATAAATAAAGTAATCACAATAAAATTACGCGTCATTGAAACAATGCTACAAGATACTTAATGACTAAATTGATTTTCATACGTTTCATATTTCAAACGTACACGCAAATGCTGTGTAATAAACCTGTTATAGTATATTTAAAAAAAGAGTTACTACTGCTTTAGCGTACACGGCTGAAAAAATAATATAACGGTCTAAAAATTAAAGATATTAACAAAATTCCTCGTCAACTTCTTTTTATCCTCTCAGGGAGTCCGGTCCCGCTCGCCCCCCCCCCCCAACCGTAAATACACCCCTGAGTACAGTATTATGTTCGTTATAAGGCTCCTCCCCTCCGACAGGGCGCTCGGTTTGTACGAGTTGATCCGACCCGTTGGTTGTGAATTCGGTTCAAAGTCGGTTCCAAACCTATCTGCCTGCTATATCTCCAACAGACAAGGTACGCGGGCCTTAGTCAGTAACAACGCAACATTTATATTACCGTACTCTTTATCAGAGACTCATAGAATTCTAGATCTTTTTTCCGTTTTTTATTGTGTCAAGCGTATACGCCTATTTGTTCTTGTAATCATTTTCTATTTCTTCATCTTATGATGGTGAAGCTTTAGTGATGGGTGAAAATCCTGGTCCTCATCTGCGTCTTCTGGCGGATCTAAAAAAGAAAAAATGTGTCACTACAAAGAAAATAACAGTAAATTCGTTATAACAGAAGTTATAATGTTACAGTAGAAAAAATAGACTTTGTAAGCAGGCGCAAGTATTTTTATCAAGAGATTGTAGTATAAATTATTGTATTGATGGCAAGCAGTTTAGTTCAGATTTTTGTCATTTAACGTAAATTATCTACTATATAACTATTAACAAATTTCAAAACACTACTACTGCATTTATTACAGCATTCCTTTTTTTAAACTGTTTCTAACCGGACTGAACCTAACCTTAAAATATTCCTCAGGCTTTCACGGCCGGTGTCAGATGTATGGTTCATGTTATCCGGGCTGTTTGGCCGTGGTCCATGGTTTATTACCAAACCATGGACCACGGCCAAACAGCCCGGATAACATGAACCATACATCTGAACCTAACCTTATTCGTATTTTGTTATTTTTGTGGATAAACTATAAGTTTGGCTGTAAACAACATTTTTACCACGTTACGTGTGCAGGGATGTAAATACAATTGCGTTCTAAATTACGTGTAGGCCTATTTATTAACGGTGAAAATACGGATCGTTCGGTTAAGAGACAAGTTCCCCGTTAGCTCAGTAAACAATGACATACTGGAAATGTTTTTATTAACTATTAACTGATGGACCAGCTAATTAAGTAGCAATTTGTTTTTAGGTTAAGAAACATTTTTTCACAGGCTTAATATAGTGATAATTTGAAGTTTACCTGAGCTTCTTCAGGGTTCTCTTGGGTATTGAAAACATCATTTTCCACTATTAATCATCAGGAGTGACAAACAATAAAAATAAACAAATCAAAAACAATAGTTGGTTACTTGTTTAGATTAGGTGATCAGGAATTCGCAGGTGTTTGGAACCAAAGCGGTATACCTGATTGCCAGAAAAAAAAACAGAACTTTCGTTAAGTAAATTTTAGAACACTGCAAAGTAGCATTGGCTACTATTTGAAAAAACCACTTACATCTTTGTCACTAAACAGTTTGGCATTAAGCTACAAGTTGTGCTGGTTAAACCAGTTTAACAATTTTTTGCACTTACACCCCTTTGCTTCTAACTGCCTCATTTTAAAATTTTGAAATACGAATTTTTACGCCTTTTCATAACTCATAGTTACCTCCCCCAACACCCCACGAAAATATTTCACTTTAAGGGGAGTCCGCACTGAAAATGGCCAAAAATTGATAAAAAATGCAACATTTTTTTGTCTCCGAAATTGTTGTATGGTTAGTTCTTTATATAAAAAACACGCTAAAACATTTTTTCCGAAATATTTTGTAGGAAAAAACAAATTGTTTGGAAAAAACCTAGCACCTAAGCGATTTATATTTCATTTAGGCATTATAACAAAACAATATTATTTATATAATATAATTTTACACATATATATCATATTAGTATTAATTTGGAAATAAATGTTACATGTACATCACCTGTTTTATTTACAATGAAAAAATATGTGGCATTAGTGAAACTCGGTGAAAAAAGAAAAGCAAGTAAGTACAATGAATACAGAGGGAAGAAGAAGTATGATATGTTAAAAGAGGAAGAAAAAAGATTGGAAAAGAGGGCCTAACATATGGACCAGGTGAATTTTAGTGGCAATGTAAAAAAGTTAACAAAAAGTTAAAGTGTGTGGACTACAGAGACATGATCGATAAGAAGATTGATAAGGACAGTTGTAGAAGGTTTTTGCTCCTATAAATTATGAAAAATGTAAAATAAAATATTTTATTGTTTAGTGTATTATAATTTATTATTTTAATACCCATACAGTAATAAAAAAATTCACATCAAGCCTCTGTACTCCATAAATATTTAATTTTTCAACAGAAAGGAATATTTGTAGAAAATCCGTATTTCCCGAAAATTCAATTTTTCATATTTTTATACATACTTTTCGATATATCTAAAAAAACTATCTTACTGCTTTGAAATTTTGCACAGGTCTTTGGGATATAATTACCTAAAGAAACACGTATTTTTATTTAATTTGGGCTTATAGTTCCTTTGTAATAAATTTTTATTTATAAATGTAGCCTAAATATTTTTTCTATTTTCCTCACAAAAAATTGTTTTTAATTACATCCTAATAAAAATACGTGTTTTTTACATAATTTTATCCCCTTTAAAATTACACCTCCCAAAAGGTCGTAGGACATCTAGTTTTTCTGGAATATCAATTTGAAAAATATTCTAAAAACGTTATTAAGAAACTTTAAAAAATTTAATTTTTAGTACTAAAAACATTTTTTTCCAGTTACAAAAGTTTATCCTTTTATCTAGTGCAACAATAAATAATAAAAAATCTGAATAAATTAAAAAGTTACAAAATAAACATTTTTATCGTTTTCTCCCCTTAACTATTATAAATGAATTCTCCCTTGACCATTAGTGTGATGAAAGTTATAGAATTAAACTGAGTTGGCAGTAGGCTACATTTTAAAACAAGGAGGCCTATAATCAGACAGAAATTTTAAATAATTGTAAAGATATTCACTCGGTGTAACGTCCAAAATACGTAACGCGATTTTTCGAAAACGGAAAATTCATGTCTTGGTCCGTTTCGACCAATTCATCGCTTACCGAAAGTATTATTTAAATGGTTCATTAAATCATGACAGTAGTGAGCAGATGCACCGTCAGTCAAAAACCACGTCTGCACTCTAACTGCAAGTGGAATATCTTACAAGAGTTCCATCAGACGCGTTTGAAAAATGAAAGCATTGTCTTCCATTAAGCACTGGTGGTAAGAAAAAAGGGCCTAAAAGATTATCACCAAAAAGACCGCACCACACATTAAATGGAAAAGTATGTTGGCGGTAGTCTTGTGGGTTTTCGTGTGCCCAAGTGAAGGTGTTTCAAAAGTTTACAATGCCATTTCTTGTAAATTGTAACACTCTTCTGGCGCATTTTGATCTGTTTTGTTTTTAATTAAAGTCAAATTTCTCAGATTTGTACTTACTTTTAATAGACATAATACACATCAGTTTTCTCATAATTAAATTTTCTACAAAGTTAGTTAGATTTTTTCATTTGTTTATTAGGAAATTAACGAAGTTATCTTATCAAAAATCTAAAAATGTGTGTTTTTCGACTCCAATTTTTTGGGTTTTACTCAGTTGTTTATAAAAACTAATTAAGATAGAGAGCTGGGACCTCTTTTATTCAATTTTTCAGATCAAAAACTATAAGAAAACACCAAATTTACCCTTCAGTTTATACCCCACGAATTTCAGTACGGTGTCATTTTACCGTGGGAGCAGAAATCAGGGCAAACTGGTTTGCGAGCTGTAACTCGCTAACGAACCGTTTTCGGACCTATGTTTATATGAACTTTTCATCTTATTTTTAGCTATAGAATCGGGTTCCGAGAGATTGCCATGCAATTTTGAATCATCCTATATATGTTTGTTTGCACGGATTTAAACATTTAAACGTTCCGTTGTCCACACGACCTAATCGTGTTTACACGAGTAACATGTGTAGGCCTCATACAGAGGAACAGTCCACAGACATTTCGGGTAGTGGAGGCGTTCATTCTTGTACGTCAAAAACTCTGAGCAACTCAAACATAGAGCACGTTAAAAACCCCGAGTCCATGTTGTACAACTAGCCAAATACACAAAATCCTGCTCTGAACTGTTGATTGTGTCCAGTGGCGTACGCAGGGGGGGGGCTCAAGCCCCCCCAACCGCAAAAATGTAACAGGCCTTCCTGAATTTACTTAGGCCTCTTCTAAAATTACAAAATTGCATATTTCGGCCGATTTGGACGGGGATATAAATACTAACAAAATAAGTAGTTTATAATAACAATTATTACTTCTGTTATAATTTATAAGTTCATTGAGAGGTGTATTACGCTGAATGTAACGTTCAGTAAGCTACCTGTTCTCTCTCTCTCTCTCTCTCTCTCTCTCTCTCTCTCTCTCTCTCTCTCTCTCTCTCTCTCTCTCTCTCACTCTCTCTCTCTCTCTCGCTCTCATTTGACGGCGCGGCCACACGCACGCCACTACCAGTGTTGGTGTTGCGTTACTATACGTTGTTGCATGTCTGAACGCGGCTTAAGAATTTTTACTTAAGTATTGAATAATGTTTTTATGAAACTTAAATAAGTAGGCCTACATAAATCTTTTTCATAAAAGTATTATTTAATCCTTAAGTTAAATTCAGCATTTCTTTTTATATCAGTCGATAAATAAAACGAAAATTTTAATAATGTTCCTAATTTCATATCTTGAATAATGCTGCTGTAATAATGAAAAAAAATTACTTTAAAAACACTTTACATTTATATGAAATTTTTTGATTTTTTTTTGTTTACTTACTCCAGGTGGTCTCGTGGCTAACGCGGGCGATTGATGCGCTCGTGGTCCCGGGTTCAATTCCCGGCGGAGGTTCCGTACGGCGTGCACTCAGCGTCGTGAGGCAAACTGAGTAGGCGTGAGATAACAGCGCCGCCTCCTGGCTGTGAATACCGCAACTAGCGGCTGGTGGCGCGTAGTACTAGCCATACACCGTCACACTAACACAAAAGCCGTGCGGTACGCCTTGGTCCTTAACGGACTGTTGAGCGGAGGTTTAATTTAATTTACTTAAAAAGAAATATAGAATTGTTATAAAGTCTATATTTTATAAAATAATTAATTTATAGAAATATTAATAAAATTTTAAATAAAATATATCGTATTTTCCGAACGTATAAACATAACCTACCTACAAAATCCTGCACACCGCGAATGCACGCACTCCACAGCGTGCGTGCAAAATTTCGAGTTTTCATGCATGCCTCTAGCGTGCGAACAGAAATAATATATCCTCTACAAGATTCCATATATTCGTCATTTTCGGCAATGATCGGAGGTAGTCGTTCAGGCGATACTTACACCACCCATACACACGTTACTGTCATCGTCCGCCATTGTCGCGTTTGTGTTTGTTTAGCAGTACGGTGTTTATTAAGTTCGCCGTTTTTGTAGTTTTATTAGTGATTATTTGATTGTTTGTTGCGTCAAAGATGGAGACTAATAAGTCCAAACTTGATGACAAGACAAGAGTACCAAAAAGGAAAGTCAGCATTTTGGATTTCTTTGTAACAATAACTAAACTAGCGTAGTGTGATAGTGTAGCAGAAAGGCCTGCATGTTCTTTGTAAACTTCTACATCGTCTCAGCAAGCTACTTGTGTTGTGGCAATGGCAACAATATTTCGGAGCTTGTTTCTGAATTCTCTGACAATAGAGAAACTATAAGTCCTGGCTGTTCTGACAAATGTTCTTTCACAAAACGAGTCTTCATTATTACGTAAAATAGCAGACATTAGTAATTTTATTATTACAATAGGCCTATAAATCTCAAATTGATGGTAACCTGAAGTATGCCGTCCTTTGTAAAAATCACACTGAAAGTATGGCTGACCACAAATTTCCTGTAAAAAAAAAGGTGAAATTATGTGCGATCATTCCAGTATTCTTGTTATCACATATCAATCACATAGTGCAAATGCTGGCCAGGAATTGGACGTGAAACAACACTACAAGCTAAATTTATATATTCCTTTTGTTGATCACTGCGTTGTTGAGTTAGAAACCCGTTTCGGACCTGTATTGATAAAATTTGTCATTTTCAAGTATTTATACCTCATTTCATCATTAAGGCTACTACTCAAGAGATCAAGCAGTCTGTTGCCTCTATCATTTACCTTGACATTTCCAAGATGGAACTTAAACTTGAGGCAGAAATATGGAAGCAAAAGTAGGTGGATGAAGCAGATATGAATGTTCAAGACGCAGCTCTGTCTTCTCTGCAAGCTTGCAATCCAGATATATTACCCAACGTACGAAAAATTTTAGAAGTACTGTGTGTACTGCCAGTGACGTCAGCTGAGCCAGAATGCTCCTTCTCTACTCTGAGGCGGTCGAAGATGTGACTGAGGTCTACAACATCGGAGACAGGGCTTAATGGGCTAGCTTCGCTCAATATTCATAGGGAAATCGAGATCTCTCCTGAAGATGTTGTTAAGAGGTTTGCCAATAAAGGAAATAGGAGAATGGACTTGGCTTTTTAAATTACAAATTGCTTGGCTTGGACACAAATGCTTTACCTATTGTAAATTAATAGTTAACTTGATTCTTACTCACTGTATATTGTTTCTTTTTCATTTTTTAAATACTGTTGTTAATTTTGTAAGAATTCAGCTAATATGCACTTGTGTAATTTTTCATTAATAAAGTATTAGTAAAATAGTAGTATAACAGTAAGAAGTATAATAGTTTAATGGAAAACTGTTTTTTGTATTGACACAATTAGTTATTAGCAAGACATTTTGAAATATATAGTTGTTAAAATACCAACTTTGCAAAACTTTATTCCCAGTGCTACTGACATTAGGCTAATGTATAATATTATAGTATAATTGAAGTAAAATGAATCTGTTGTTAAATATTACAATAAACATAAAAAATCGATTAAAAATATTTAGTTTTTGAAAGAAAAAAGAATTACAAACAGAATTATCACTGTTGCACATCAGATTTTCCGATGTGACAATGAGCTGTGAAGCTTGAAAGCGCTAATCGGAAAAATTTGTCTATAGTGGTGTGCAACAGTGATAATTCTGTTTGTGATTATAACCACTAACACAACTTTCTTAATTGAAAAAGTGTTGTTTTTAAAATTACTGATTAAAAAATAGAATGAGCATAAGTCCCCCAATCGCGAATAATACATTTTTAATAAAGAAAATGTGAAACCTACTAAAATAATATGGCTACTAATAAATGTTAACCATTAATTGGCATATGTACTCTACGTTATACTATAAGTTGTAGAAGAGTAGGCTAATATATGGACTGCTAAGGTTCAAGCCCCCCCCCCCCCAGACTTATTTCTGCGTACACCACTGGTTGTGTCAATCATAATCTTAAACTTTTGAAAACTTGAACACTACAAAATGAAGGTCAATCATTAACTGTGTGTCAACCTATACAATTCAACAGTTCAGTAAATATGTAATTTTCGCATGCATTACAATCATTGTGAAAAGCCAATATATGCGTATGATTTCGTGAAATAAATAACTTAGGCCTACAAAATAAATATAACGTGTGTTTATTTTTGTTGTAGCTGTTGACTTTTATATTCTAAGTTATTATAAATCATACAATATTTGCAGTGGCGATTTAACGCATGAGCGAACCTGGCGGCCGCCTCGGTCTCTAAGGGGGCCTCAAAATATTGAAAACAACAATCACGCCGTTCAAGAATTATATTAAGTTTTTTTTACCAAAGATATCAGTTTCACTGCTTCATTTTAATGATTTCAAATATCGGAGTCATGTTAATCGTTATCCAATAAAGTATTATCGTATTTGGCAATGCGTTAACCTGCGGCTCGCTCTGAAATACTATATCAAAGGCTTGCCGAAACCATACACTCATTTCTTAAACTATGACCCTAATTTCTGTAAGCACCCCCACTAATAACATTCGTACACATTCAATTGAATTGTTATCGTTCCCCACTCCCTTGTTACTCGATCGGTACATATACAAAAACAGCAACTGAAATTCTTGGAAATTGATTCAATTCCCAACCTATTAGTTCCAAGAATTTCAGTTGTTGTTTTTGTATACATACCGATCGAGTAACAAGGGAGTGGGGAACGATAACAATGCGTTTGACTTACCGATGTTATGTTTATGCTACACAATATCCGACAGTATTCATTTGTCTTTCAAAGTGATCGTGTCAGTGAGAGTCTATTAGCCTAAGTTTTCTAATTTAACACTCTTCCCAGTTAACGTATCAATTACTATCATTTATAATGAGGCGTTTTGAAAGTGGTTGTGCTAAGCGTAAGAAAGTCAAAGAACGAGAAGAAAATATTAAGAGAATTCCGAAACTAATTAATTATTTCAATTATACTGTCAACAAAAAGGATAATACTGCATATGATAATGTACCGGTAAATCACATTCCTGGCCCATCAACTTCGAGTTCAGAGAAAAACGATTTACAGAAACAAGCGGAAGCAACAAACCGTGTGCTAGAACGTAAAGATTTGGTAACGTACAGTGAAGAAGATATTCAAGATCGGGTGACAGACTGTGCTTCAGGAAACTATGTAAGTACCATTATTTCAGAAAACAGTCACTATACAACATCAGACCCCGGTCTTAGGCCACATACTGATGACATCTTACGGGATTATTGGGTAGAAAAGGGACCTTCCGCTTGTCAAAATAAAGAAAATAATTTTGATAAATCAGCCCGTGTATATAAAACTGCGGATAATATGGAAGAAAGATGCCTTACTCAAGCAATTTTCTCGCGACAATTGCCAAACAAAGAAATCGTACAAAGAGAATGGCTCATTTATTCACCTGCGAAGGGAAAAGTTTATTGTTTTGCGTGTAAATTATTTTCTCACTCCAAATTTCCATTTAGCGGAGATGGATTTAATGATTGGAAACGTGCTGTGAAAGCTGCATCAGAACAAGAAAATAGTCAAGAACATAGAAACTGCATGGTAGCTTATTGTAGTCGTTCAAAAACACTCGGGCGAATAGATACACAGTTGGTCACCCAATTCAATAATGAGCGACAATACTGGAAAGAAGTGTTGAAAAGAGTTACTGCGGTAATTAAATTCTTAGCATAGAGAGGACTCCCTTTAAGAGGTTCTGACCAAAGAATTGGTTCAGTAAAAAATGGAAATTATTTGGGTATTTTGGAACTTATAAGTCAGTTTGACCCATTCTTACACGAACACATAAAGAAATATGGCAATGCAGGGAAAGGGATTCCATCATACTTGTCAGGCACCATTTGTGAAGAGTTCTTAGAAATAATGGGGACTAAAGTTCTTTCAGTAATCATCTCGGAAATTCAAAAAGCAAAATACTATGCTATTTCTGCAGATTCCACTCCGGATGTCTCATATTGATCAACTTACTTTTATAGTAAGATATGTGATAGACGCTGTTCCAAAAGAGCGATTTTTGTAGTTTATTCCTATTCATGGTCATAATGCAGAACATCTTACTGAGGTTGTGACACACTTCTTAGAAACCAATAACATAGATATCCTGAATTGTAGGGGTCAGTCTTATGACAACGCAGCAAACATGTCAGGGCGATGTTCAGGATTACAAGCAAAGATAAAAGAACTAAACAAGTATGCTGAGTATGTACCATGTGCTGGACACTCACTTAACTTAGTAGGGGTACATGCTGTCAAGTGTGTTTAAACTGTGACAATTTACTTTGATATGGTACAAAATCTTTACACCTTCTTTTCATCGTCAACACACCGCTTGGAGATACTCCGTTCACATTTAGGACCTCATCATAAAGTGGTGAAACAACTTTCAGACACTAGATGGTCTGCGCAAGCGGACGCAATAAATGCTTTATGTGAGGGCTATAATGAAATCAGATTAAGTCTTCAGTCTATAAGAAATGATGTGACAAATCAGTCGTTAGAGACACGTCTTATGGCTCAAGGATTAGAGAAAAAACTTGATAAACTTGAAACAATTTTTGTAACAATACTGTGGAATGAAATCCTCAGTAGATTTAACGCAGTAAGTAAACTACTGCAAAGTGAAAAAGTGAATTTGTCTGTAGCAGTTAATGCTGAAGTCATTAATTGCCTTTATTAGGGAGAAGAGAGATGGTTTTGACGATTATGAGTCCAAATCAAAAGCGAAATCAGTTGTGAAAGAATATCATGATACACAAAGGCGTCAAACAAAACGTAGCTCCATTCTTGCATTTGCAGATGGTGGATGTAGTAATGAGGAACTTCTGGGAAGAGAAAAGTTCAGAGTAGAGACATTCCTACCCATAATAGACACCCTGGTTTCTAGCCTAGAACTCCGAAGTAAAGCATACATAGACATTTTTGAGAGGTTTGGTTTTTTGGAAAGTCTGCATGTGTTAGAGAGTTCAGAAATTTCAAAATATTGCGAAAACCTTGCAAATTTTTATAGTGGAGACTTTATTACTGCAGAGCTAATATCTGAATGTCACCATTTTGCTGTATATCTAAAATTAAATATAAAATATTTCAAAGAATATGCTGGAGATGATAATGAAAAAAATATAAATATTCATAATTTGTACAGTTACATGAAAGTAGAGGGAAAATGCCGGTTCAAACTCACAAAGGAATGCCGCCTTCTTAAAAAACACTAAAAAAACACTAAAAAACATGATCTCAGAGATGACGCCGCCACCGCTGGACCCGCAGCATCCCGATGGACCACAGCACCGCGAATTTCCGCGAATAAATTTTTTTATTTTTGTAATTTTATTTTTTTTATTTTTTTTATTAAATTGATTTGGTGGGATGATGTTCAATGGACCACCAGCATCCGTGAATATAATTTTTTATTTTTTTAAGAAAGCTGATTTGCATATCAGTGGGTGGCGTTGGGTGGGAGGTTGTTTTTTTATTTCATATCAGTGGGTGGGGGGTGGTTCCAACTCGAAGCATTATAGTGTATACTAAAATATATGATCAGGTGTACCAACCTTTGCATGAGTTCAAATTTGTTGTGTGTTATAATGTATATTAAATCTATATGATCAGGTGTACCAACCTCTGTAGTATTATTATAGTGTATAGATATTTTATATGAGCAGGGTTGTCAACATTTTCTGCGGTGGGGGGGAGGGAAATGTGCGTGTATAGAGCAGATCTGCCAACATTTCTTTCTCTTCTGTGGTGGGAAATTCAAACTATATATGATCATAATTGTTACTCTCTCTCTCTCTCTCACACGGTGTGTATGTCTCTCTCTCGTTGTCAAACGTTATGCTCACCGGCATTATAGTGTATATTAAAATATATGATTAGGTGTACCAACCTTTACATGAGTTCAAATTTGTCGCGTGTTATAATGTATATTAAATCTATATGATCAGATGTACCAACCTCTGTATTATTCGTCCTCTCTCTCTCTCTCCCTCTCTCTCCCTCTCTCTCTCTCTCTCACACGTTGTGTATGTCTCTCTCGTTGTCAAACGTTATGCTCAAACTGTGGTCAGTACCGAGCGCATGTATATGAAATTAGAAAGTTTATATTTATTCGACAAATATTAACGTCCTCTCTCTCTCTCTCTCTCCCTCTCTCTCTCTCTCACACTCTCACTTGTTTCAACTGTGTCAACAAATAGTAACGTCCTCTCTCTCTCTCTCTCTCTCTCTCTCTCTCTCTCTCTCTCTCTCTCTCTCTCTCTCTCTCTCTCTCTCTCTCTTCTCTCTCTCTCTCTCTCACTCTCACACGTTTCAACTATGCAAGGTTTCATACCCTTTCTCCTGTCTCCCTCTCGTACATTGAGTAGTCGGTGTGATGAATAAATAATTTTAGCCCTCTCTCGTTGTCAAAACGTCGTCTTCATTTTCAATGTATTAAATAATTAATTAATAGTTTTATAATGCAGTCAGTGTGATTGATCCTTGTTAGAAATATATATATTTGGCGTCAATGAACTACTTACCTGTTATGTTGTTACAGACAATACTTCTGTTTTAAGGTTGCAGTTTACACACATAGGTTCAGTAGTGTATAGCGAAATAAATTAAAATTATACACACACATGAAAACGGCGGCTGAAATTCATACAAATCTTCTGATGTAACAGTTCACAAAAAATAAATTAATTGTACACATGTTCAGAGGTGTAGAGTGAAATAAAATAAAGTCATAATTTGTTTAAATGATTAAATATATTTTAACATTCACAATATAAAATTCACAATTAAATAAATACATTAGAAATTGATATTTTTCGAAAGTTTATATATAATTGTGTGTCGTACTTGTAGAAGAAGCAACCTGCAACATAACAATACAACAACAACATTAAAATCATGTTAAATATCACACACACAGATGCACACGCAACGCGCGCACATACAGACGCATACGCAACGTAATCACACACACACACACACACACACACATACATACGCATACGCACACATACGCAACGCGCCCACACACAGACGCAAACGCAACGTAATCATACACACGCGTCCACACACAGACGCAAACACAACGTAATCATATACATACATACAACGTGTACACGTTTGGTTTGAATCATGTACCATGTAGGACCAATAAACAGATAACAGATTTAAATATGCTATAGTCATTGTAAGACGTTACAATCATTGAAGTGTTTAATAAGTAAATTGTATGTATGTATATATCACTGAATAATAATAATAATAATATAATCGTTCTAGTGTTAACGTTTGCTGCAACAGGTAAAGCAGTTACAAATAATTACATATAGGTTCAGAGGCGTATAGTGAAATAAATTAAAAATCCATTCATCAAAACTTTGTAAATTAGAATCTGCACTACATTCAAACATACGCACACACACACACAATGATAAAAAATTGTTTATTAAAAGTAGTTTGTTACCTTAACGAGGTACGATTTCCATATGTACTGTTTGATTCCTCATGCCTCGAAACACGAGATGTAGGTCGCTGGGGCTTATATGACGGAGCTCTTCATCTGTAAAGACGCAATTTGTTGTTGTTGTTGTTTTTAACAGGTGGTGTTTTTGCATGTACATACATGCAGAATTATGGCTGTTACATAATATATATTAGGAAAGTCGTCAGAAATAGTTATCGCCTGCAGCAAGACTTTTTGTTGTTGTTTTTAACAGATGGTGTTTTTCATCCCCTGAAGCTTTGCATGTACATACATGTAGAATTATGGCTGTTACATAATATATATTAGGAAAGTCATCAGAAATAGTTATCGCCTGCAGCCATATACAAGTTTACCTAATGAAATTAACAATGCTATGAGACACTTACATTAAAAATGTTTGTATAACAGAAAAATCATTAATTATCCACTCTCTAAGTGCGTGCACATTATGGTTTGTACATACTGTAGAAGAAGAATTGCAATGTGTAAGACATAACGCCCCAGGAATGTCTTTTGGTACGTCTTTTGGGCAACCAATGTCATCAAGATTTATTATATGATAATGAATTATTTTCGATTCTAAAAAACGTTTTTTCTCAAGACCCTTCACAAACACATATTTATATATGTTCGTATACGTTGTTAACACTGAAACAAGATTGTCGTACGGTGTCTCTCCTTCATCCCATCTTAGCCCATGATAGTTTGTCGTTAACCAGCAGTTGGTTCTAGTGTATTTCGAATTCGTAACGACTGTAGCAGGCGGGGCGAAAATCCAATGTCTGCATGCAAAACGTGTTACGTCCATAACCGACAACTCCTTTACTATATAATTGCCGTTGTCATCATAAAAGCAGTGAAAGTCAATTATTACAGCAGCGTTTTCCATTATACTATAAAAAAAAAAGAAACCACACATTACAAACTAATATTTATAAACACAAAGATCGTTACAATAATAATACACAAACTTACGTTTACTGTCGTCCGAACTGAAGCGTGGAGAGAGAATAACTATCGATATCACAGTGAGAATTCTTTTTGTTTTTAACAGATGGAATTTTAGCAGGAGGGGGAGCAGAGTCGCCGTCGGCAATTAATTTGGCACGTACGTAAGATTTTAATAAAACAATTAACAGTTTTAAATAATAATTTTCGGAAACAACCCCCGACTTAAAAAAAAATATAGTTTACCTTGTGGTATAAAATTCAAACTATTAAATTGTCTCTCTCACACACATTCTGATTACTATACAACTAATTGCATGTATGTTCAGATGGTTCTACCGAAATAAACCATTGTATGTATGTGTGTGTGTGTGTGTGTGTGTGTGTATGTGTGTGTGTATGTATTCGCTAAATCCGCCTTTCACTTTCTAATATGACACATGACACTCATTAGTTGCACCCATCACAAGTAATTATGGATTAGAAAGTATTCACGTCCAAAACAAACATCGGCTTTCCCCTACCACCAGAGACCAATATATACTCAACAAATTTAACGATAAATTCTCATTTGACTCGCTTGCGTGCACTGACAAATCTATCACGACATTTTTAATAGTTGGAAGACTGTATTATTGTGCAATCGCAGTATACGCAAGTTCCTGTGTGTAGTCAACATACAATAGTTTTGGTGAGTATAATTTATTGTATGTACAGATTTTATTTAAACGTAAAAATTATTTGCATTAAAACATTATTTAATACATGTATGTGTATGTTCAAACCACAATTTACGAAATATATTCTTACCATATTTTTAATATTACACTTCTAATTGAAGATATATATATTTTAATTTAATACATGTGTGTGTAAGCGTATGTGTATGATCAAATTACAATTTTCTGAATATATTCTTAACGTACTTTTATTCTTAACGCACTTTTAATTGAAGATATATATTTGAATTTAATACAATTTTCTGAAATATATTCTTACTGTACCTTTTATACACTTCTAATTGAAGATATATATATTTTTAGGTATAACTGAATTTTATCGGATTCACACTGACTGCTTGCGTGCGTTGATAAATCTATCTCAACAGTTTTTTAATAGTTGAAAAACTGCTTGAATTATTGTACGTCTCAGTATACACAAGTTCCTGTGTGTGTATTCAACATACGTTAGTTTGGTAAGCATAATTTATCAAGTGCATTATTTATTGATTTAATACATGTATGTGTGTGTGTGATCAAATTATTATTATTATCTGAAACAGAACAGTATATATAGATTCGAGTGGTATGTAAGACGCTGTTATATGTTACTAGTAAAAACATTATTTACTGACTTTAATACATGTATGTGTATGTTCAAATCACAATTTCTGAAATATATTCTTACCGTATTTTTTATATTACAGTTCTAATTGAAGATACATATTTGAATTTAATACATGTGTGTGTGTGTGTGTGTGTGTGTGTGTGTGTGTGTGTGTGTGTGTGTGTGTGTGTGTGTGTGTGTGATAAATTTTCTGAAATATATTCTTACTGTACCTTTTATATTACACTTCTAATTGAAGATATATATTTTTAGGTATAACTGAATTTTATCGGTTTCACACTGACTGCTTGCGTGCGTTGATAAATCTATCTCAGCAGTTTTTTTAATAGTTGAAAGACTGCTTGAATTATTGTACGTCTCAGTATACACAAGTTCCTGTGTGTGTGTAGTCAACATACGCTAGTTTGGTGAGCATAATTTATCAAGTGCATTATTTATTGATTTAATACATGTATGTGTATGTGTGCGTGATCAAATTATTATTATTATCTGAAACAGAACAGTATATATAGATTCGAGTGGTATGTAAGACGCTGTTATATGTTACTAAAATCATAGCAAATATTTTCATTCTAAGCATATTTACTGTTTAATAATAATTACAACCCAACGAATGATATATATAGTTTGATGCTTTATAAGTTTGTGTACATTGGTTGTATATTGTAAGCATGAAAGTATTATTTAAATCTGTTTGTGTGTGTGCGCGAAAATAAACTTAATTTTCTCGATCTAGCAAATAGTTGGTCTAAGCGTACATGTATTATGTACAAATTGATATATAAAACGTTTACGATACACTAACATAATACCAGCGTTATAACAGTACCTTTTGTTTTTCAGTATTCATTCATTCTCACTTGAAGATCATGGCTAACCTTCAGCAGGAACGTGGGGAGGAGCAGACTGAACAAGGTATAAAAAAAGTTCACAGTTAAGAAATTATTTTGTAATTATGTAGTGTGCAAACTTGCTGATGCGAATTAACGTTTGAGTCATACTATGTCTATTGGTGTGTGCATGAAAAGTCTCACTCTTAACATCGTTTAGAAATTGACATGTAGATGAAAATTTTTCATGTTCCTTCATAGGTTTGTCACCTTCTTTCCAATCAACTAATTTAATTCCACAACAAAAGCATTTAACTCTATCGTCTACGAATGACATACTATGTCCACAAACATCGAAATTTCTAGGGTAGAAGTAGAACCCTGCAAACGCTAACTCGTCGGGGCTGATAAACGTCACTTCCCAATACTTGAATGATTTTATTCTTTCACTTTCAATACTAAAATCAGGAGTAGCCGACATCTTCACGGTTTGTAATAAACTGACATATTACCCCCCCGACGAGTGTTATTTATTTACTACAAACATGAATTTGTGTGTACACGTTATTTATCATTCCTATTGGTTACTAATACTCATGTTTCTATTGTTTCAGTTGTGACTCGGTTTTATATCGAGAGGAACAGTAGTGTCCGAGGGTGCATCACAACCTTCGACTACATTCCAGTGAACGTCAACGAGTCGGATCATGACGTAGTATTCGTAATGACTGAGGCACGTCCTTTATTGCTTGAGGATATTCAGGCAGAGCAGGCACGTTTACGCAATATCAAGTGGCATATTGCGTGCAGGATACGTTTTACCAAAACCGTGGTAGATGGTGACAGTGGTGAGGAGAAAGAGGTAACGAAAGATCATCTCCCCTACTGCACACCTTACGGCGAGCAGAAAACCAAAATGCCCACGGAGGAGGAGAAGTTTATGTCCTTTAAAAATTACGCGCACTGTCTTAAAGTACCCTTCACCGTCTACGCCGACTTCGAGTCCCTCATCACTCCGCTTCAATCGTGTTCACCTGGTAACGACGTCCCGACGACAGTGCACGAGTTAGGTGAATTCTACTCCGTCGATAGCAGCGGTGCCCGTCAGAAACTAACTTCTCCTCCTGTATCGTCCACATCATACGAAGCGATGCATATCCCGTCAGGTTTCTCCTATGCTATCGTCGATCATACGCACAGCCTTTGGAGAGAGGCTAAAGTTTATCGGGGTGAAAACGTTGTAGACACGTTCTTCTCGTGGTTGTTGAAAGACGCCGAGGATATGATGAAGGTGGTACGACATAACGTACAATTAATTATGTCCGATGATGACAATGTTGTGTTCACTAACGCCACCGTTTGTCATTTGTGTGAGCGCCCTTTGACAGACGATGACAAGGTACGCAATCATTGCCATCTTACGGGGAAATTCTTGGGAGCAGCCCATAATAGCTGTAATCTGAGTTACAAGATGCCTCGTCATATCCCCGTCTTCTTTCACAACCTTCGTGGCTACGACTGTCACCATTTAATGCAGGGTTTAGGGAAATATAAGGACGAACGCGTATCCTGCATCGCAACATCCAGTGAGCGTTACGTGTCGTTCTCCCTGGGTCCCTTGCGTTTCGTAGGCTCCTTTCAATTTCTTAATCGCTCTCTGGACACACTCGTTACCAATCTGTCCGCGTCCGGGAGCCAATTTCCTTTGCTCAGAGAGGAAATGCTTAGACGGGGTTTCGATGAACAGACCAATCTGCTCGTACGCAAGGGGGTATACCCATACGAGTACGTTGACAGTATTGCTCGGTTCAACGAAACAAGTCTACCCGCTCGTGAACACTTTGATAACCGGTTGATGGAATCATCTATTTCGGACGCAGATTACGAGCACGCGCAAAACGTGTGGAGTGCATTCAATCTGCGTACGTTTGGAGATTACCATGATTTGTATTTGTTGACAGACGTAATGCTGCTGGCCGATGTCTTTGAAAGTTTCCGAGACATGGCCTTACGCGATTACTGCTTGGACCCATGTCATTTTTACTCGCTTCCCGGACTCGCTTGGAACGCGATGCTAAAAATGACCGGGGTCGAATTAGAACTGTTGACAGAAATAAATCTACATCTGTTCCTCGAATCTGGGATCCGCGGAGGCTGCGCGATGATATCCAACCGTCACGCAGTCGCTAACAATCCTCTGATTCCAGATCAGTACGATGTATCGAAACCGACCTCCTTCATTCTGTATACAGACTGTAACAATTTATACGGTGCAGCCATGTCGCAACCACTCCCTTACGCAGACTTCCGATGGCTCGATCGTAACGAAATCGAGTCCTTGGACGTACGTACTGTGAGTGATGATGCTGACATCGGGTACATCCTCGAAGTCGACCTACACTATCCTAATACCTTACACGACCTGCATTCCGACTACCCGCTTGCACCTGTGCGTCAGCGCATAACACACGATATCCTTTCTCCCTTTTCCAAACGTTTACACGAGAGTATATACAGATCATCGTATAACGAATCAGGGTCATCCGTAGAGAAGTTGTTAACAACTTTGGAGGACAAACAAAATTACGTTCTCCATTATCGAAATTTGAAATTGTATTTAAGTCTTGGTTTAGAGCTGAAAGCGACTCATAGGGTGTTGTGTTTTAAGCAAAGCGCTTGGTTGAAACCGTTTATCGATTTCAACACCCGCAAGAGGCAATCAGCCGTCAACAGCTTTGAAAAAGACCTTTTCAAACTGATGAACAACGCCGTATACGGTAAGTCGCTGGAGAACGTACGGAAACATATAGACTTTGAACTAGTCTCGAATGAACGACGGCTTCAAAAACTAGTTTCCACACCCAGGCTAAAACGTATGATTCGTTATACGAACGATCTGGTGGGGCTTTCACTCCGTAAAAAATCCATCGTTCTTCCTCGTCCCGTGTATGTCGGCTTCACGGTGCTTGACGTTAGCAAAACAATAATGTACGACTTTCATTATCGTTATGCTGTCGCCAAGTACGGCCGCAACGTTAAATTGTTAATGACTGATACAGACAGTCTGATGTATCATATTCAAACATCAGACTTGTATGCAGATATGAAGAAGGACTTGCACGTTTTTGACACTTCGGATTACCCTACGTCTCATCCTTGTTATAGCATTAAGAACAAAAAGGTTGTCGGACTGTTCAAGGATGAAACGTGTGGTCGTCCTATTAGAGAATTCGTAGGTCTCAGAGCGAAATGTTATTCGTTCCTTGTGGCCCACGAAGATTCTAGCAATGCGAGTCAAAAACGTGTGTGTAAAGGTGTGCCTCGAGTTGCTATTAAGAGGAGTCTGCGACACGATATGTATCGCAAGTGTCTCACTGATCATTGTCCGTTTTCTGTCAGTGCGTTGTGTTTACGTAGCGATCATCATACGTTGTACACGATGCGTGTAAATAAGCAAGCGTTGTCACCGTATGATGATAAGCGTTATATATTAGACAATGGTCGTGATACCCTTGCGTACGGACATTATCGGATACATGCCGACGACGATGACGACTCTGCTCCTCCACCTGCTAAAATTCCCCGTTACACCACTGGTTAACAAAAAAATTCTTACTGTGATATCTATAGTTATTGCCTCCTCACACTTCAGTTCGGACGGCAGTAAACGTAAGTTTATGTATTATTTTATTATTATTGTAACGATATTTGTGTTTATACATATTAGTTCGTAATGTGTGGTTTCTTTTTTCAGGTGATAACTATTTCTAGTAGTCTGTGGGCTTTCCTACTATATATATATATATATTTTGTAACAGCACTAGTTCTGCATGTACCTCGTTAAGGTAACAAACTACTTTTAATAAACAATTTTTTATCATTGTGTGTGTGTGTGCGTATGTTTGAATGTAGTGCAGATTCTAATTTACAAAGTTTTGATGAATGGATTTTTAATTTATTTCACTATACGCCTCTGAACCTATATGTAATTATTTGTAACTGCTTTACCTGTTGCAGCAAACGTTAACACTAGAACGATTATATTATTATTATTATTATTATTCAGTGATATATACATACATACAATTTACTTATTAAACACTTCAATGATTGTAACGTCTTACAATGACTATAGCATATTTAAATCTGTTATCTGTTTATTGGCCCTACATGTACACGTTGTATGTATGTGTATGATTACGTTGCGTTTGCGTCTGTGTGTGGGCGCGTTGCGTATGTGTGCGTATGCGTATGTATGTGTGTGTGTGTGTGTGTGTGATTACGTTGCGTATGCGTCTGTATGTGCGCGCGTTGCGTGTGCATCTGTGTGTGTGATATTTAACATGATTTTAATGTTGTTGTTGTATTGTTATGTTGCAGGTTGCTTCTTCTACAAGTACGACACACAATTATATATAAACTTTCGAAAAATATCAATTTCTAATGTATTTATTTAATTGTGAATTTTATATTGTGAATGTTAAAATATATTTAATCATTTAAACAAATTATGACTTTATTTTATTTCACTCTACACCTCTGAACATGTGTACAATTAATTTATTTTTTGTGAACTGTTACACCAGAAGATTTGTATGAATTTCAGCCGCCGTTTTCATGTGTGTGTATAATTTTAATTTATTTCGCTATACACTACTGAACCTATGTGTGTAAACTGCAACCTTAAAACAGAAGTATTGTCTGTAACAACATAACAGGTAAGTAGTTCATTGACGCCAAATATATATACTTCTAACAAGGATCAATCACACTGACTGCATTATAAAACTATTAATTAATTATTTAATACATTGAAAATGAAGACGACGTTTTGACAACGAGAGAGGGCTAAAATTATTTATTCATCACACCGACTACTCAATGTACGAGAGGGAGACAGGAGAAAGGGTATGAAACCTTGCATAGTTGAAACGTGTGAGAGTGAGAGAGAGAGAGAGAAAGAGAGAGAGAGAGAGAGAGAGAGAGAGAGAGAGAGAGAGAGAGAGAGAGAGAGAGAGAGAGAGAGAGAGAGAGAGAGAGAGAGGACGTTACTATTTGTTGACACAGTTGAAACAAGTGAGAGTGTGAGAGAGAGAGAGAGGGAGAGAGAGAGAGAGAGAGGACGTTAATATTTGTCGAATAAATATAAACTTTCTAATTTCATATACATGCGCTCGGTACTGACCACAGTTTGAGCATAACGTTTGACAACGAGAGAGACATACACAACGTGTGAGAGAGAGAGAGAGGGAGAGAGAGGGAGAGAGAGAGAGAGGACGAATAATACAGAGGTTGGTACATCTGATCATATAGATTTAATATACATTATAACACGCGACAAATTTGAACTCATGTAAAGGTTGGTACACCTAATCATATATTTTAATATACACTATAATGCCGGTGAGCATAACGTTTGACAACGAGAGAGAGACATACACACCGTGTGAGAGAGAGAGAGAGAGTAACAATTATGATCATATATAGTTTGAATTTCCCACCACAGAAGAGAAAGAAATGTTGGCAGATCTGCTCTATACACGCACATTTCCCTCCCCCCCACCGCAGAAAATGTTGACAACCCTGCTCATATAAAATATCTATACACTATAATAATACTACAGAGGTTGGTACACCTGATCATATAGATTTAATATACATTATAACACACAACAAATTTGAACTCATGCAAAGGTTGGTACACCTGATCATATATTTTAGTATACACTATAATGCTTCGAGTTGGAACCACCCCCCACCCACTGATATGAAATAAAAAAACAACCTCCCACCCAACGCCACCCACTGATATGCAAATCAGCTTTCTTAAAAAAATAAAAAATTATATTCACGGATGCTGGTGGTCCATTGAACATCATCCCACCAAATCAATTTAATAAAAAAAATAAAAAAAATAAAATTACAAAAATAAAAAAATTTATTCGCGGAAATTCGCGGTGCTGTGGTCCATCGGGATGCTGCGGGTCCAGCGGTGGCGGCGTCATCTCTGAGATCATGTTTTTTAGTGTTTTTTTAGTGTTTTTTAAGAAGGCGGCATTCCTTTGTGAGTTTGAACCGGCATTTTCCCTCTACATGAATAATGAGAATATTTTATCAGCATTCCCCAATATGGAAATTGCTATGAGAATTTTTCTCACTTTATTTGTGACCAATGCATCTGGAGAACGTTCATTTTCGAAGTTGAAGCTAATAAAAAATGAGTTACGAAATTGCATGGCACAACCACGCTTAAATACAGTTTATGAACACCGTTAGGCATACAAGGAAGAGAAGTAGTGGCCAGAACTACACTCCATTAGCCCATTACTACCTCAGTATGTTATCACAGGTACTCATTTCCTTTCCACATGTTGAATTGACCTCAACCTCAAACCCAGGACATCCAATGTGGTAGCTAGGCACCATACTACCCACTGATCTGTTACGCCCATTTTAAAGAAATAAACATACATAAAATAATTATATAATCATGTCTGTGATTTATTGCCAACTTTGAAGGCCTCTTGCTCCATTATGCGATGGAGAGACCTTCCAATATCAGTCACTAAATGGACTTCTTGCTAACTGGCAACTTGCTAAGATCATAAACCTATTGCATGCAGTGGCGGCTCGTATAGGGAGGGAGGACAAAAGGGCGCAGCCCTCCCACTAAATTTGCAAATTAAACTTGTCAATAATATATAACTATAATGTGTAGTATCCTTATGTGAAAGATATTTTTGGGGCGACTAATAGCGATCACCCGATGATTTCGGCATGGTCCCGCAGCCGGACGCTTTTGCTGTCGCCCTCCCTGCATAGGTGGATCTTGCGGGGAGCGAAGCAAGAGGACGTGTACACATGTCTATGCTTTTAAATCAGCAGCAGCCATTATAGGAGGGGCTCTGCCCGCTGTCTAATTTAGCAGCTCTTTTCATAGAGAAGTTCTTTTCACTCAATAAAGCGAACCAGTTCTTTGAATCAGTTCACGAGCGGATCGCCCATCTCTATAGAGAACCGGAGCGTTGTTCAAAACTTCTCTGTTGCTGTTTAAGGGCATATATTTTCTCTTGTGTTTTATATAGTTTTGATTGTGTTCTTGTTGTATTTTTTGTGTAAACGTAATGTTTTAATAATTTATTGTTTACTAGCAGGTACCCGCGGTTTCGCACGCGAATATTTGTATATGATTGTTATGGTAACTGTCGAGTTAGTAGTTTGTAACCCAGTCTGAGGATCGACCAGTGGCGGATTCGGGGGGGGCACCTGGCCCGGCCCCCCCTTGCTTTCGAAAATTTTTTTAGTAATAAAACATGTTATATAAATTGTGAAATTTCTTATTAATAATTCACAATAAATTATCTACATGTAATCTATTAGATGTACATTCTAGTAAACTTATGATTTATATAATTTAATTAATATAGTAACATAGCTTTCAGTTGTTTCTGTCGCATATTTAAATTCGCGAATATCGAACCGACGAAGTGGTAACGCAGTGCGCACGCTTGATCAATTGCTTTTCTAAGATCCCACTCCAAGTGGCGCGCCTTCGATTGCGTCTTTTTTTTGTTAGTTTGTACAACTTGCAATTTGAGCTGATGATTGAAGAATGATATAAATAATAACATAAGATTGAGCTTAAAATTAAATATTATAATTATAAAATACTGTAATTAACCAATTAATAGTTTTATACGCTTCTTTTACATGGTTGATTCTCTCTATCTTCAATTTTTTCTTATTTTTACAAATTAAAATATTGAAAACATGTATTACTATGAGTAGGGGGAAATTGGGGGTTCAAACGCACAAAGGAATGCCGCCTTTCTTAAAAAACACTAAAAAAACACTAAAAAACATGATCTCAGAGATGACGCCGCCACCGCTGGACCCGCAGCATCCCGATGGACCACAGCACCGCGAATTTCCGCGAATTAATTTTTTTATTTTTTTTATTTTATTTTTTTATTTTTTTAATTAAATTGATTTGGTGGGATGATGTTCAATGGACCACCAGCATCCGTGAATATACTTTTTTATTTTTTTAAGAAAGCTGATTTGCATATCAGTGGGTGGTGTTGGGTGGGAGGTTGTTTTTTTAATTTCATATCAGTGGGTGGGGGTGGTTCCAACTCGAAGCATTATAGTGTATACTAAAATATATGATCAGGTGTACCAACCTTTGCATGAGTTCAAATGTGTTGTGTGTTATAATGTATATTAAATCTATATGATCAGGTGTACCAACCTCTGTAGTATTATTATAGTGTATAGATATTTTATATGAGCAGGGTTGTCAACATTTTCTGCGGTGGGGGGAGGGAAATTCAAATATGTGTTATATAGTGTATATATTAAAATATATGATCAGGGTTACCAATCTTAAATTATTGTGTGCGTGTATAGAGCAGATCTGCCAACATTTCTTTCTCTTCTGTGGTGGGAAATTCAAACTATATATGATCATAATTGTTATTCTCTCTCTCACACGGTGTGTATGTCTCTCTCTCTCTCTCTCGTTGTCAAACGTTATACTCACCGGCATTATAGTGTATATTAAAATATATGATTAGGTGTACCAACCTTTACATGAGTTCAAATTTGTCGTGTGTTATAATGTATATTAAATCTATATGATCAGATGTACCAACCTCTGTATTATTCGTCCTCTCTCTCTCCCTCTCTCTCTCTCTCACTCTCTCTTGTTGTCAAACCGTTCTCCTCTCTCTCTGTGGTCAGTACCGAGCGCATGTATATGAAATTAGAAAGTTTATTCGACATATATTAACGCCCTCTCTCTCTTTCTCTCTCTCTCTCTCTCTCACTCTCACTTGTTTCAACTGTGTCAACAAATAGTAACGTCCTCTCTCTCTCTCTCTCACTCTCACACGTTTCAACTATGCAAGGTTCCATACCCTTTCTCCTGTCTCCCTCTCGTACATTGAGTAGTCGGTGTGATGAATAAATAATTTTAGCACTATCTCTCTTTCGTTGTCAAAACGTCGTCTTCATTTTCAATGTATTAAATAATTAATTAATGCAGTCAGTGTGATTGATCCTTGTTAGAAATATGAATAATTTTAGCTCTCTCTCTCTAGGTTCAGTGGTGTATAGCGAAATAAATTAAAATTATACACACACATGAAAACGGTGGTTGAAATACATAAATAATTTTAGCTCTCTCTCTCTTGTTGTCAAACGACGTCTTCATTTTTCATGTATCAAATAATTAATTAATAGTTTATAATGCAGTTAGTGTGGCTGAATTGTAAGCGTGCGAGCCTTCAGTGTGCATACAACGTCTAGCATTTAAGGGTACGTGTGTGGACAACGCTCACTAGTATGTTTGTTGCAAGTAAGTATACATTATGGTGGGTGGGTTATACAAATAATAATAATAAAGTGTGTACTATATACATTTATTAAAATACATACACAGCTCCAAGATTATATTAAACTAGTTTTACAATTAAAAATACATACACAACTCAATATTATATTGTTACACGTATTAAAATATATCTAAACTAGTTTTACAATTAAAAATACACACACACACACATACACACACAGCTCCAATATTATAATGTTACAAATATGAAAAATATATATATTTAAAACTAGTATTTACAAAATGTGTATAAAATAAGACTTAAACACGTCTATGTACTGCGTTGGACAATGGTGTATATTCTACAAGCGTATCATGTAATATCATACAGTAGGCAGTCGTCTGTGCAGGAAAATTCATTGACGATTCAAATTCTAAACGTACATCTACTGCTGAAGACTTAAGCGCATCGTCCTGTTTGCTACAATCGAATACAAGCAGCGGGGCTTTTGATTTGAATAATTCTGGTGTCAGTACTGGGCTGACGTCTAAACGGTGGTAATACGAACTTTGAAAACTGACGTACATATTGTACAATAATGCAAAACGGTCTTTCCCAATATCCAAGTTTAAATTATCGTAAGGATAATACTTGTCGTTTAGAAACAGTCTCGCATTGATTACATTACAATGATCAAATTCATCAGCGTGTGCCGTCAGTACATTCTTTCTTGCTGTCTGAAACGCTAACACAACAAAGCGTGGTTTTTCTAGCTGACTCGAGGTCTTGACAATCCAATTCTGCCTTTTAGTCTGTGGTAAGGCAGGATACTCATGCAACTCCCAGGTCCTAAAAGGCATAGTTATCGGGTGGTCATTCTCTATGAGTCGTAACAGTGGTAATCTGTACGCATTAGCTACATGTACATAAGGCATTTTCCAGTAAACTTTATCTAGTTCAAGAACACAATTAGCAGTCGTTTGTCCGCTTGTTAAAACCATAGCGTTTATGTCGGTAGATGTGCGTAGGAGTATAAGTTCTTGTTTCACGTTCAGCACGATGCGTGTATAGTCTTCTGCGAATCCCATTAGCATTTTCAGTGGAATACAAAAGTTGAATACCCCGTCATCATTCACTTTTAATACGTTTGTGGTCGGCGCCACCCAACCTGCGTTTTTCATTGCGTCACGTGTGTTGTTGTTGAGTGATAGAAAAGTTTTAATAGTTGACGTAACACCGACGTTTCGAGTATGGTCCACTACCACACCGGCCAACTCGTAACGAATCTCTTCAAAGAGAAATGCTATAGCATTGTTCACCAGTTCCACATTCAACGCAGTATCTGCAGCCACACTAGGGTTTTTAACCAACTTGCCTTCGATGTAGAGGAAACTTTCCGACGGTAGTGTAAAGACGTCCTGTTGTTGTATCGGCACACGTATTTCATCATTGTTTCCATATCTTGTTGTTGCGTACGGTGCGTGTGAATGAAATGAAAAGTGTGTGATACTGTCTTCAAAGAACGGTTGCTGCTCCACAGATAATATTCCACTCGCCATGTTACTTGTTTACAACAAAACCCAATGAAATCAGAAAACGGCGGTTAACTGATGTTAATCGTTTCAGTTTGGAACGAGTACTGATGCGTTTCCTAGCCGATCTTTCTTCTTCTTCTTCTTTTATTGTCGACGACTGTGGTAGCAGCGGTGGCGAAGAAACAAAGTACAAGCCCATGTCTATAGTCGTTTTAGATGTAAACGCACAGTGATGACTTCGCCGCGAAAATCTATTACGTCACCGTCCTGGTCGTGTAAAGATAATGTTATGTTGTCCAAACGACTCACATTCACAGGTAGGTATATGACGTTTGTAGGTGATTCAATTATTTTGAATCCTGGCTCGACTGACGGATAGAATGAGTGCAGAGTGTGCTCGTTTTTACCGTTCTTGTATGATCCGTGCGCTATATTACACCTTATCAATATACTGTTCACTTTTATAATGTTAACTGTAGCGTCAGACGTATGAGTTTTATTCGCTTCAAGCAGACGCTTTTCCTTGAAACCCAACATATCACCAATACCGTACACTGTTTGTTGAAAGTCAATATCCAGTGCACAAGTCAGTTCACATTTCAGTGTATTATTGTTAGGACGTAGACTAATCTGTGAGTCTCCTAACTGCTTTTTGAGGAAGGCTTCTATGTCACCGATTTCATAAGCACCTGTAGGTAAAGTTATCAAGTCCCACGTTGTTCCGTCTCGTAGTACTGGAAACACATTGTTTTTCCTCTCAACCACGTTCGGTATACTGTTGTATGTAGTAAAGTCCAATAGACCTACATACCATTCCCCGTTTGTTAGTTCAAGAGGTGGGAAAAAGTCACATACAAGAGCAGCAGCATTCGTACCTGTTAAGGTGACCGACAGCGAAGACATCTTGTCGCTTACTGATCACTCACGCGTTAAGAAGTCCAAACATAAATGCCCACAGATGACTGTGTGTGACGACTGTTCACGCTCGTAATTGTAGTAAATGGCAGTGTCGGTTCCAAAATACTGTGTCAGCTCAAGAGGTGGTCGCATATTACCATACGCATCATAGTAGTAAACTCGATTGTTTCGCTTCTTGTAGCAAACCCAGTGCGTACCGAGTCCTTCTGCACTGTCCAGATTAACAACTGCACTCTCATTCTTCCATGGTCGTCTGCGCGGTAAAGTGTTACGCATAAAAACACCTCTGAAATAAGGTATTTTCAAAAGTTTTGCGTACACATACAAATCACTATCGGACAATGCACGCACTGGTATGCAAATTAGTTTTTTTGTCTGTAAGGACGTAGGTATAGACCTGACGCTATTTTTGTATTGTTACGTTTATGTCTTGAGACTGTTTTGCGTTTGCCCACGGATTGATGTTTAATTCCTGAACCCTTCTTCTTTTTTCTACAACCACTACGCGAACCCCCTCCACCCACTGCTGATTTCGCTTTCATTGCAGCGGCTACAGCTGCAGCATACGCTCTTTCACTAACACCGGAATTCCAACCTTTCACTCGTTCCCACGCTTTGTCGGCAAGAACGCGATCAGCTATACGTCTTCGACTGTTGTCTGTGTACCTTGCGTAGGCGATATCGTGTTCGCGACAGGCTTCGTCCAACTCGTTGATTCCACGCTCGCCACGTGCCAATCTCTCTGTGAGTTTTGTTCCGGGTCCACAGAATCGATAGCCGGGTAGGTGTAATTCTACCGGTAATGCGTCCACCGCTCGATTAATCAAAGTAGGTACTGACGAAACGATAGCGGGCACAGTGTTTTTAAGTATTTTTCCAATTACACCGCGCCCCATTCTTTTCTTACGAAGTACGTGCATTCTTGTAAACAGATCTCCAATCCTTGATTTCCGTTTCCGTATCGAGAACGTCTATTAAACGTCCCACCTCTTCAATATATTCAGCCAGAACTGAACGCTGTGTCGCGCTGTCTTGATATTTATAGACAAACTTTATTAGATTGATTATATGAGCGTGAAATACCTGAGTGACCTTGTACAATTCGGTCTTTATATGTAATTTTAATTCGTGCATTTGTCGTACAGTGACTGCGTCTTTGTCATTGACACCGTTCGCTATATTCGTAATTTTTCTTCCGGCAGCGTAGAAAGCATCGCTTTGCAAACTGATTGTGTGTGCATGTAAAAATTCCAAATTCACTGCGTCTTTGAAGTCAACAGGCGCTTGCACACGTGTTAGTCGGCAGTCATTAACGATTACGTTACCTGCACGATCTTTTTTCAAACTCTTCTCGTCTACGTATCGTTTTGTGGCTGCATCTCTTGATTTAAGCGGATCGTTTAGCATTATTATTCGATGATCTTTTGCGTCTACGGTAGCGTCGTCGTTCTTGTACTGTAAGCATGCGTCCTTTACGTACTGTAAAGAAACAACATCGTGCAGCTCTTCAGGATCACCCAAGTTGCGTATCTTTTTGTTTTTTACATCAAAGTGACCGTCGTTAGTCACTCCTAAACCGATATCCTCACGCAGACTTCGATGAGTTTCTTTTCGCACTCTTACAGCGCTGTCGTGTCTACCGAACTTGTCTACACTCATATTTATGAAGAAGAACTGGTGGTTGTAGAACGGTGCGTCTGCTTTTATATGATAATGCCGGCTTCACGTAATTCCTCCAATATCGACATGATTTCATTCCTATGACCAGTATGTCCACTATTTTGAGAAGCCATTAACAGTCTCAATCTATTAACTAACTCGTTAGGATCATCCCAATGCACGTAATCGATTGTAGTGTTCGGTTTCATCTCCATATACCCACTCCCTGTACGTTTTCGTGCACTCGATGCAAACAATTTAGATATTACTAGTCGGTACTTGACGCCACTGTTACTGTTTATTCGTGTATTGTGTTTATATTTTTGTTTGTGTCCGTTGGTTGCTAGTAGTATGGACTTATATTTCCTCATATCGTCCTTATTGTATTTTTTCGGTAGTTTCATAAACAAAAGTTCATACAGACCAGGCGTACCCTCGTAAATTTTTCCTTTGACATGAAAGTTGTCGTTATCATCGATTTTTACATTTGAATCACCTATCATAAATTTACCGCCTTCGTATCGAACACCATACATACGATCTATAATCCGTTTACAGTCCGTCGATTCGCACAAACGCACATATTTGTTTGCTAATGAATCGTCACTGAAATGTGAAGTGTTAGGGTTCCATGCGTCCTCGTCACTGAAATGAGAAGCGCTATGACTCTGCACGTCACTTTCGTTTTCTGTTATTATGTGTTGACTCTGCATGTCATCTTCGTTTTCTGTTATTACGTGTTGTGTAGGCTCTTCTTGTTTTATCTGCTGCTTCTTCTCCTCCTCCTCCTCCTCCTCCTCCTCCTCCTCCTCCTCCATTATATCACCACTTAACTTTCGTGAAATAGCTTCTAACGGTTCCAGAATCGGTTTGTAATTTTTTCTAAACTTCTCGTCGCTTTCTCTGATACCGTGTTGTAATGCATGATATTTTTTCCTTATGTTGTCACTTATCGTATCTATATCATACACAAGTCGTTCCTCCTTATTCATCGCCATCTGTGTTAGCAAGAGGACTGATGACATTACTACAGTGCAACCACTTTTATACCTCGCCGGAAACAATTATGAATCGATCAAAGCCGATTCTATATCTACCTTCATTTATTGACGAGTCTTTGTCTATGACTAGAAATCCATAACGATCCTTCCACGCTTCCATGCAGACGTCTTTGAAAGCATCATATTTCATATCTATGTTAACGTGATCATTGTATGCATGTCGTAAATTTAGATCGTCTTGTTTGAACAATATCAACAAGTTAGCGTTGTCACGTACCAATTGTTTCGGTATCTGGCTATATGTCTGGCATAGATAGAATGTGTCCACACCGCTATGTCTCCCCATAGCAAAATACTTTCGAATATTGTTTTGTCTTTCACACGATACGTCATCGAATACGATAACAGAGTCGAGACCAGTGATTTCACTCGGTAGCGGGACTTCTTCGTTCTCGCTGTATGCATGATAACCTAAACCTTCATCAGCGAGTGATTTCATCACTGTTTCTAGCATTCTGAATTTTGGTTGAAATAATGATTTTGAAAACACGTATACGTTGCGGAAACGTAGTCCGTTGGCATCAAACAGTAGGTTGAATAGCACATTTGATTTCCCGCAGGAACTTGGGCCTGTAACGATACAGCGAATACTGTTCGGTAATAGCGGGCCATGTTTACGTTTAGCACTGTCTTCGTCACCAGCCAAAAAGTCCATATCCTTTATTGGTAATTTGTTTGCTTGCTGTACAATCTTCATCTTTGTGAATACCGAAAGCATACTGTTTTCATTACGTGCTGTCACCTTTTTTATATTAGATCTTTCTTATGTATCCATGCATCGTGTTTACCATCGAAACCAAGCCAACGAACACGCACTCTGTCACCTTTGCGTTGTAACACCTTTTCCACTAGGTATACGTCGCCGACTTTGGACTTACTAATCTCGTGCTCGTAAAAACCACCTTTCAACACTTTGTTTAGATGGTCTTTTAGCAGATAAGTGACTGGGATGGTCGTGGATTGTACTTTATCCACAGTGAATATTTCGTTAGTCCAATTCGGCGTATAACCTTTGGTGAACGTCATTTTGTGCTTACTTATACGAACACGGTCACCGACTTTAAATTTGGGTGGTTTCGTTGGACTGATTTTAGGCGCTGTGTTCTTCCTTATTCGTTCCAACACTATATGTTCGTTGGTGTCATTCACTTCACTAGGTTTCATACCAATGGTTCTGTGTGTTGTATTGTTGTACGATTTCAGTAATGTAGGTAGTAGATCCAACCAGCGGTAGTGTCCTTGTTCGCTGAAAGCTCGATACATGTGGGTCTTCAGTGTGCGATTAAAACGTTCCACTATGGAAGCTTTTTTCTCACTGTAGGTTGAGTAATGTTTCACATTATACTTTTTTAGCAACGCTTGTACTGTGCTGTTGTAATACTCCTTCCCGTTGTCTGTCTGTAAATACTTCATTCGGTTAGCGGCTAGTATAGGCTTCAACGCGTTCGTCACTTCTTTCCCGGTCTTCGTTTTCAATGGTACAGCGTACGCGTACTTGGTAAACGCATTGATTACAGTCATCATATACTTGTACCCTTTGTTCACTCGAGCGTATGGTATCATTTCCACAAGATCCGCTTGGTACAAATCGTGCATACCCTTCAGTTCAACTGCGCGTCTAACGAAATTCCTTCTCGCCGCTCTGTGTAGCTCTTGCGCAATATTCTTGCGTGCGTTGTTCATGGTTTAAGATACACTAACATAATACATGCGGTTAAATAAAAACTATGTATATATATATATGTATAACAGTTCCTTTGTTTTCAGTATTTGTTAATTTCGTTAGTAAACTTGTATATGCCTGCAGGCGATAACTATTTCTGTCGACTTTTATGCAAAAACACCACCTGTTAAAAACAACAACAACAAAAACTCTTGCTGCAGGCGATAACTATTTCTGTCGAATTTCCTAATATATATTATGTAACAGCCATAATTCTGCATGTATGTACATGTAAAAACACCACCTGTTAAAAACAACAACAACAACAAAAATTCTTGCTGCAGGCGATAACTATTTCTGTCGACTTTCCTAATATATATTATGTAACAGTCATAATTCTGCATGTATGTACATGCAAAAACACCACCTGTTAAAAACAACAACAAAAATTCTTACTGTGATATCTATAGTTATTGCCTCTCCATACTTCAGTTCGGACGATAGTAAACGTAAGTTTATGTACTATTATTATTGTAACGATATTAGTTCGTAATTTGTTTAAACGTTGATCTATGTACGTGACCATACGTACTTGTTTTCGTAATATTTGTTATAATACCTTTCCTGTTCTGGATTTATGATGTGTGTGTTGAAAGCCTTATGTATATATTTATATATAGCACATAATGTATATGATAATGAAGCAGGTACTGTTATTATTATTATAGGAACAAGAAGGATGGATCATAGAATAAATACCATATCAAAACAAGAGGAGGAGGATCTTCTCCATAAATGGTTTTTTTCTCCGAAACGGTTAACACCTGTAGAAATTACAAAATTAAAAGCAATAGTCAACAGGCCAAGCTCAAGTATAAGACCATTTCTAAAAGACTTAATAAACAATTTATAAAACCCCAGCGATCTACATCTCGTGTTTCGTGGCATGAGGAAAAACGGCGTAGGATAACAGTACTTGTTAAGGTAACAAACTACTTTTAATACACAATTTTTTTATCACTGTGTGTGCGTATGTTTGACTGTAGTGCAGAGAATACTATTTGAAAAGACATTAACTTATTTAGAACGGATCTGGCGATAACTATTTCTGTGGACTTTCCTAATATATATATTTTGTAACAGCGCTAATTCTGCCTGTGTGTATGTACATGCAAAGCTTCAGGCGATGAAAGTGAACTTTCCTGATGGCCACACCATTCCTTTCACTAGTCTTCTTTGTAGCGAATATTCTGACATTGTATGGTTCCACCTCGCTTGATACAGACGTCTTCACTTCTAATAATAATGTCGTTTATCACAAAATTCAACGCAGTTTCTGCTATTGAGTACAAACGTTGTGCAGAATTAACAGTGGACAAACAGTATCCGATCGTTAACATGTTGCATGTGGACACGCGATATGGGAAGTCTGTGCTTGTAACGTTGGAAGATTGTGAGCGCCGCTATCGTGTATATCTACCTAAGAGGTATGCTGACGTCTTTACAGATGAAGAACTCCGTCATATAAATCCCAGCGACCTACATCTTGTGTTTCGAGGGATGAAGAACCAGACAGCGCATGTGGAAATTGTATCTCGTTAAGGTGACAAACTACTTTTAATAAACAATTTTTTAATTTATTTCACTATACGCCTCTGAACCTATATGTAATTATTTGTAAACTGCGTTACCTGTTGCAGCAAACGATAACACTAGAACGATTATATTATTATTATTCAGTGATATATACATACATACAATGACTATAGCATATTTAAATCTGTTATCTGTTATCTGTTTTATTGGACCTACATGTACATGATTCGTATGCACGTTGTCTGTATGTGTGTGCGTGTGCGTGTGTGTGTGTGTGTGTGTGCACGTGTTGCGTATGTGTGCGTGGACGTGTGTGTGTGTGTGTGTGTGTGTGTGTGTGTGTGTGTGTGTGTGTGTGTGTGTGTGTGTGTGTGTGTGTGTGTGTGTGTGTGTGTGTGTGTGTGTGTGTGTGTGTGTGTGTGTGTGTGTGTGTGTGTGTGTGTGTGTGCGTGCACGTGTGGTGTAACCCAAACGTGTGATTACGTTGCGTATGCGTATGTGTGTGCGTGTGCATATGTGTGTGTGCGCGTGCGCGTGTGGTGTAACCCAAACGTGTGTACGTTGTATGTATGTATGTGTGTGATTACGTTACGTATGCGTGTGCGTGTGTGTGTGTGTGTGCGTGCGTGCGTGCGTGCGTGCGTGTGTGTGTGCGCGTGTGTGTGTGTGTGTGTGTGTGTGTGTGTGTGTGTGTGTGTGTGTGTGTGTGTGTGTGTGTGTGTGTGTGTGTGTGTGTGTGTGTGTGTGTGTGTGTGTGTGTGTGTGTGTGTGTGTGTGTGTGTGTGTGTGTGTGTGTGTGTGTGTGTGTGTGTGTGTGTGTGTGTGTGTGTGTGTGTGTGTGTGTGTGTGTGTGTGTGTGTGTGTGTGTGTGTGTGTGTGTGTGATATTTAACATGATTTTAATGTTGTTGTTGCTTCTTCTACAAGTACGACACATTAATTTATTTCACTATACGCCTCTGAACCTATATGTAATTATTTGTAAACTGCTTTACCTGTTGCAGCAAACGTTAACACTAGAACGATTATATTATTATTATTATTCAGTGATATATACATACATACAATTTACTTATTAAACACTTCAATGATTGTAACGTCTTACAATGACTATAGCATATTTAAATCTGTTATCTGTTTATTGGCCCTACATGATTCAAACCAAACGTGTACACGTTGTATGTATGTGTATGATTACGTTGCGTTTGCGTCTGTGTGTGGGCGCGTTGCGTGTTTGGTTACGTTGCGTATGCGTATGTATGTGTGTGTGTGTGTGTGTGTGTGTGTGTGTGTGTGATTACGTTGCGTATGCGTCTGTATGTGCGCGCGTTGCGTGTGCATCTGTGTGTGTGATATTTAACATGATTTTAATGTTGTTGTTGTATTGTTATGTTGCAGGTTGCTTCTTCTACAAGTACGACACACAATTATATATAAACTTTCGAAAAATATCAATTTCTAATGTATTTATTTAATTGTGAATTTTATATTGTGAATGTTAAAATATATTTAATCATTTAAACAAATTATGACTTTATTTTATTTCACTCTACACCTCTGAACATGTGTACAATTAATTTATTTTTTGTGAACTGTTACATCAGAAGATTTGTATGAATTTCAGCCGCCGTTTTCATGTGTGTGTATAATTTTAATTTATTTCGCTATACACTACTGAACCTATGTGTGTGTGTGTGTGTGTGTGTGTAAACTGCAACCTTAAAACAGAAGTATTGTCTGTAACAACATAACAGGTAAGTAGTTCATTGACGCCAAATATATATATTTCTAACAAGGATCAATCACACTGACTGCATTATAAAACTATTAATTAATTAATTATTTAATACATTGAAAATGAAGACGACGTTTTGACAACGAAAGAGAGATAGTGCTAAAATTATTTATTCATCACACCAACTACTCAATGTACGAGAGGGAGACATGAGAAAGGGTATGGAACCTTGCATAGTTGAAACGTGTGAAAGTGAGAGAGAGAGAGAGAGAGAGGACGTTACTATTTGTTGACACAGTTGAAACAAGTGAGAGTGAGAGAGAGAGAGAGAGAGAGAGAGAGAGAGAGAGAGAGAGAGAACGTTAATATTTGTCGAATAAATATAAACTTTCTAATTTCATATACATGCGCTCGGTACTGACCACAGAGAGAGAGGAGAACGGTTTGACAACAAGAGAGAGTGAGAGAGAGAGAGACATACACAACGTGTGAGAGAGCGAGAGAGAGTACCAATTATGATCATATAGTTTGAATTTCCCACCACAGAAGAGAAAGAAATGTTGGCAGATCTGCTCTATACACGCACACAATAATTTAAGATTGGTAACCCTGATCATATATTTTAATATATACACTATATAACACATATTTGAATTTCCCTCCCCCCACCGCAGAAAATGTTGACAACCCTGCTCATATAAAATATCTATACACTATAATAATACTACAGAGGTTGGTACACCTGATCATATAGATTTAATATACATTATAACACACAACACATTTGAACTCATGCAAAGGTTGGTACACCTGATCATATATTTTAGTATACACTATAATGCTTCGAGTTGGAACCACCCCCACCCACTGATATGAAATAAAAAAAACAACCTCCCACCCAACACCACCCACTGATATGCAAATCAGCTTTCTTAAAAAAAATAAAAAAGTATATTCACGGATGCTGGTGGTCCATTGAACATCATCCCACCAAATCAATTTAATAAAAAAAATAAAAAAATAAAATTAAAAAAAATAAAAAAATTAATTCGCGGAAATTCGCGGTGCTGTGGTCCATCGGGATGCTGCGGGTCCAGCGGTGGCGGCGTCATCTCTGAGATCATGTTTTTTAGTGTTTTTTTAGTGTTTTTTAAGAAAGGCGGCATTCCTTTGTGCGTTTGAACCCCCAATTTCCCCCTACTACTATGTAATGATACAAACACTTTTTATTGATTCCTTTAACATTTATCAGTCTTAATTAACACTATTAGTTCATAGGTAATTTTGGTAGTTTAAGTAGTTGTACTTTTAATATATGATAATTATATTTGGTTCCTTTAATTTATAATGAAGTTATAATCTGTGCACTTATTTTATAAGTTATGGGTACTACTTGTTTTCTCTCAGATTCATTAACTATTGTAAAGTTATGTTGTGTTGAGTTGTATAAATGGTCAGTGATATGTGATGAGCTTTCTAAGAAGTAAATAGATTATTTGTGCATTATAGTTTGTTATCTGTTCTGTCCTTTCCCCATCTGTATTGAGTAACCCATTTGGTTAACACTTCACTTCACTTTATGATTTTACACTTATATTTCTTACATCAACATTATAGCCTACATATTGGTTTACACCTACACTTTGATGCACTCCTATCTATTCCACTAACACTGTCTTCAACCTTTAGTAATCACACGTACTTCACGCGCACTGTATTTAAATAGAATCTTTCAGTTATGAATATAGAGTCGTTTTCTTTTTTTAAGTTTACTTCAAGTTCTGAACTATCATACTAACTGACAAGTTAACTGACTTTATTCAAAATACTACTACTAAGACTCAGACTGTGACCACAAAATCTAAAGACTCTGAGTTATAAGATTGTAAGTCTCCGACTACCATACTCTAAGATAAGACTGTAAGACCCATTTCAGTCAGCTACTCCTATATATGTAGGCCTAGTCTTAAATCTCCCATCATTTTACTTTCCTAACATACATCCCCAAACTAGCCAGTGTTCCTCGTCAATTTCCATCACTTACAACATTCCTCGTACTTAAATTTCTTTAAGAATATTTCTAATATACGCTCGTGCCTGCTGTTGCTTTTTGGGAGGGATTGGGGGTTCGTTAGGATTAGAGTATGTTAGACCTCCGGCATGGCCCCCCCCCTTGGAAATTGGCTGGATCCGCCCCTGGGATCGACTAATTTTAATGTAAAATAATAACCATCTTCTCCTCTGCAAAACATTAAAGGGTACTGTAAAGCATCATAAGCTCGATGTATTTCTACAATTCGATGTAGCGTATGATCCCTCGCACGGATTATTACGAGGGACGTCCTGAAAGTAAGAATACAAGGGCTGTGTAGGACATAGGGAAATTTTTTTTCAAAGTTGGCACCCGTGACGTGTAGACGGGTTCTTAACGGTCAAAATGAGACATCGAGCGCCTCAGTCCGTTACGAAATGCCGTCGCAGCAGCTTAACACGTCAACCAGTTCGTCCCCCGTTTGCTCCACGTACCGCAGGTGTGAGATTCGCCAGTCATTCGTTTCCTCACGTTGCACTGAGGGTGAATCCTTTCTCGACTCAATTGTGACTGGGGACGAAACGTGAGTGTGTCACTATACTCCTGAGTCAAAAAGACAGTCTCTGCAGTGACGCCATACCCATTCGCCAACATCCAAAAAATTCAAAGTTTAGTCTTAACAGAGGAAAATCATGGCATCCATCTTTTGGGACCGGAACGGGATCTTGTTGGTCGATTTCATGCCCAAAGGGACCACCATCAATGCTGCTGCATATTGTGAGACCCTAAAGAAGTTGAAACAAAAAATCAAGACAAAAGGAGGGGAATGCTGACTCGTGGTGTGTCACTCCTTCATGACAACGCCAGACCCCATACCGCCCGGCTCACTCAGGACCTGCTCGTGTCGTTTGAATGGGACATTGTGACTCACCCACCCTACTCCTCGGACCTGGCACCTTCGGATTACCATCTTTTCACCAAATTGAAGGAGTTCTTGGGTGGACAGCGATTTTCGGACGATGAGGTCATGGAGACTGTGAAAAAGTGGTTTAAGGAGGTGGAGCGGAAGGTATACGACGAGGGTATACAAAAGCTGGTGCCCAGGCTTCAAAAGTGCATTGACCTCAACGGCGATTATGTGGAGAAATGATAACATATTTTGGCACACACCCTATAAATTTCATTAAAATATATTCATTTTTCGATTTTTAACAAGTGTTGTATTCTTACTTTCTGGACGTCCCTCGTATATCGAGTTTATCGCATTCCTGGTTAACTAAAACTACTGCCACCTCATTAGTTGTCGGTGCATTGTAGCGACCCCTGTGCTCTTCATTATTTTCTGTTCGATCAGCATGAATCACAATATTGTACTGATTATTATTCGCAGATGTTACAAACGCACTTTTCAGTTCACTAACATATGGGTTGATTGCGTGAAGTAAATTTTGAAGTTCTGTTACTAATGGCTTATCCAAGTTACGAATATGATCCATTCTTGTTTCAGATTGCTGTAAATTTCAGCTATGAAATACACCTGTAGAAATTTTGGTACTTCGTTTTGTGTGGGGAGTAATGATCCCATGAGGTGATATACTTGCCCTTGAATTTTGAAAGTAGAATATAAAGTAGAATAACCCTTCGACTATTTCATTGGCTCCGAATGATGTAAATTGAAAAGCTGAATTGTACGATCTTAATGCATTCAAAAATTTTTTCGATAAAAGATGTTCTCCATTTAATAATGATTTTAACGGTTCTGGAGGAGGAAGTATGGGATCTAATCGCATTTTTCCTGCAGAGCAACATAATCCATGTGATTCATTTTCCACTTTAAAGCTTTGCAATGAGGGCAAACCATACTCAGTAACCCGATATCTGTTTCATTCGCGTAGTTAATAACTGGATTATAATTGAAACCACTATTTAATTTTGCATTCCATCGTAAAGTAGGACCTCGTGATCTGAGAGTCGCTTGCCTGCGTCTTTGTGCCGCTAATCTATTTTCACGAATCGTAGGACTTTCAACCCGTGAGACTTCTTCTAATCCATATCTTTCTGAAGAGTTTCCAGGAGCTGATTGCAGGTGCACTGCTGTCTCTATGTGCAGGTGAGGTGCCAGTGACATTTTGAACCTGGATGTCTCCTTCGCTCATACTTTGATGCTCTTTATCACCTACACTGTCACCTCCAATTACCATTTGTGGGATATCTTCTAAGGCTTTCTGACTAGTATAGTTGATGTTAATTTCATCAAAGGTAACATCCCTTGAGATTATAATTTCACTTGTTTTGGGTACCCATAGTCTATACCCATTTTTAGCATAGCCTACCATAATGCATTCAACTGATCTTGTTTCTAGCTTGTCTGCTGGAACAGGCAGTTTATATGCCCAAGCCTTTGAACCAAAAACCCTCAACTTGTCATAATTCACTTTACCTAGGTAGACTTCAGCGGGTACCTTATTTTCCTTCAGGGCAACTGTTGGAGAGCGGTTCAATTGGTATGCAGCACAACGTATTGCTTCACCCCAAAAGAACTTAGGCAAATTTGTTTCAGCGAATAGTGCTCGTATTCTACTCATTAGAGTGAAATTGATTCTTTCGTTAACTCCATTCTGCTGCTGTGTATGTGGCAAAGTGTATTCGTTGACTATTCCTTTTTGTATACAGAAATTTTTAAACACATGTGATGAGTACTCTCCACCACAATCTGACCTGATTCTTCAAGAGTAATATCCTCTGGCCTTTAACTCTTGGACATAATTCATAATATTTCTTTCTGCTTCATTTTTGTGTTTTAAAAGGAACACCTGGGTAAAATGTGAATAGTCATCGATAATTGTTTGATAATATTTTTCACCTTTCATGGTGTGTATTTTAAAAGGACCAGCCAAGTCACTGTGAATGAGTTCTCCAATTCTGTTTGACCTTGGTAGGGGTACATCCTTAAAAGGCTTTCGTTTTGCTTTACCTTGGTTACAGGGACTGCATACTCCAAAATTGTGTGGAAAATTTAGTGATCCAAGACCTTGAGCACTGAGATGTCCAAGTCTTCGGTGCCATAGTAGATCCTTACTTAATGAAATGCAACAAGTTTCACTCATCGAAGGGTGTGCTATTGAAAATTGAGCCACATACAAATTTCCTTCAGATTCACATTTCATTTGCAATTTGTTATTTGAGATAGTAACTGATTTTCCACCACTATTGAATTGAACATCAAATCCCTTTGAACTCATTCTTTTCACTGATAAGAGATTGTAGGGAAACTCAGGTACAATAATAGCAGGTATCTTTATGAAAACATAACTGTTATTTTTATTGTTCAACACTTTCAAGCGAATTATACCTCTTTTTGTACCTTTTATAGTGCTACCATTTGCTATTTTTATTTCCATTTTATTCTCCATTTCTTCAACATTTTCCATAAGCTATTCCAAATTTTCTGATACCCAATGATTTGTGGCACCACTATCTAAAATGAATTTAACGGATCGAGTATTTCCTAGTAATTCTGAGGATAAAGCGCCATTTTTGTCAATATTTTCAGCGGAAATGAAATCAAATTCTTCTTCTTGATCATCTTCACTCTGTGCAACATTTGACGTATGTCTTGTCGTCTTGCCTCTTCCACGTCCTCGAGAGTTTCCTCTCCCTCTCTTACCATGATATCCATGGCCGCGATATGACGTCTGAGGCGTCTGTTGAGTTTGCACATCCTTGTTTGATGGACACTCATTTTTGAATTTTGAAATGTCCTTTGCCTCTACATGTGTGACATATTACATTTTCGTACCTCATCTGTGAGCTATTCTTATATTCACCTGGAGAGTAGAAAGAGCAGTTACCGTCGTTATCGACCTTATCACCTGTATTGGAGTTCTCTTTGTTTTTGAGTTCAGTATCCAATAACCTTGTTTTTACATCAGAATACGAATATACTGTCGCGTCTTTATTCATTATTGTTTCTATCGATGTAATGACGCTCTCAAAGCTTTCCGGCATTGTCAGAAGAAGGTAACACGTTTTGTCGGTATCATCGGTTGCAACTTTGCTTACGCCATCGAGTTCTTTTACGAGTTTTTCGAATTTAGTGAAATGATCTTGTAATTCGCCATCGACGAATTTCATTTTCAATAGCTTTCGCATTATAAACATCTTAGATAATGCGCTTTTTCTCTGGAAGACATTTTCCAGATTTGCAATCATTTCTTTGGCGCTTTGTGCACTTTCTATGTATTCAATATACTTATCTGATATTGACTGTGCGACGATGCATTGAGCTTTTACGTCTTTAGCTTGGAAACTGGTCAAATCTGCACCTGTGAGTGCTGCGATTTCTGTCTGTTTTATCTAATGCTACGAGTGCACCCTCTTTATTCAGAACAAGACGTATTCTATATTTCCAAGTGGAAAAATTATCTGCCTTTAGCAGGGGAAAGGGAACCGTAGACGTAGCCATTTTAGGTTAAGCACGTGAACTCTTTCACTTTGAGCCTGTAGGCTATATGTAAACAAACTTTTCTCTGTAAATAATTCCGACGTAATTACAACTAACACACATCTATATATCTCCAAATTGCTAGTGTCGGCCCATAACCTGTGAGAGATATTATTTAGGCCTAATATTGGAATTATATTGCCAAATACAGTTAGACAACACGTTGATTAGAAAAGACTTTATTCATTGAACTAAACTTGATAGAATACATACATCCGTTATAACAATAATAATAAGTTACACGCATGCGTATTGTACATACATTGTTTAACCATATTTAAATTGTACATATGATATATTTGACAAAACGTAGACCCCCTAGAGATTTATTATATAGATTAGCCAGTGTATTCTGTGTAAGGTAGTGTTTTTGTCGAACCTTGTGTACATAAACGTGTCACTTATTCTGTGTAGGCCTGAGCCTGTGTGTTCTGTGCTGTGCGTATTTGTTAGAAACAAATAGGGTAGAGAACAAATATATTTTATTTAGCAATGCATGCATTTAATAACATAATTTATTAAGTATTTAAGTTTAGGGAACGTGAACTGCTTAGGGCTATAAATAGTTTCAGTTTCAAACACTGTTTAAATATTGGTAGTTTGCAAGGTAGGTTTTTGATATTAACAATACTTTTAGTAGGAAACAAAAGGTTCAATTTTACAATTATTTCATGATAATACCAATAATTTAGTTTCTACTGGTGACTTTTGTTACATATGGGTCCAAAAAAATTTGCCCCCCCCAGTCAAAAACATTAGCCTACCAGCCGCCACTGATTGTATGTATATATTTTTTTTACTTAATGAGACTTTATTATGCAATAGTGTCTGTTCACAGATACAAGAATATCCTAACAACCATATTTCATTCTTCGTATTGTTTAAATTAGCAGCCATCCTTACTATTTCTTTTATGAATTTGCTAACTGCTATAATTTTTTATTGTTCGACTAAGCTTTTCGTCATTAAGACCTGAAAATTAATTAGGTTGTTTAAGACCTGAAGATGTCAGTAATGACGAAAAGCTTAGTCGAACAATAAAAAATTATAGCAGTTAGCAAATTCATAAAAGAAATAGTAACCATATTTCAATCATTAAATTTTAATTTTAATTGTATTTTGCCTATATCACAAAGTAGAAGACTTCTTATTTAAATTTTCCTCCACTTTGCTTTAAAATATTGATTTCCTTCTTAACTTTAAATGGCAGCCTTGTCTAGTAAATCCTTGAAATCTTATATGTAACGTCTCTTTCTGTGAATAACAACATTTCACAGTTGAGCTTGTTCTCCTCCATTCACGGCTTTTTCTATTGTTTTATTACTTTTAGAGCAGGAAAGTGTTTTTAGTGCATTCACACATGTAGGGGTCTACTAGTTTTAAAAATAGAGCTTCAGTCAGTGTGTAATTTTTGTTTATTTCCTTATATTCACCGTTTACTTTTCCCTTATAAATATATATCAATGAATACGCTGTTTATTAAGCACTCATTAACAAATTTTAAATATTACTTTCATTTTAAAATTTTTTTTAAATAAGAGGTTTGCATGTGTTAATAATATTGCCATATTGATCTTAAGTAAAAATGCATTCTTATTATCAAAACACAAGTGTCACTGGAGCATAATGCCAGTGACTCCTTTCACCCTGTGCCATGTACCCCTGGGCAATTCCGTTATAAAGCAATTAATATTCGTCTTGCCTTAACTTCAATATCTACTTTTCTAATACACAGCAATTAATGCTAATCAACTGTGAGTTCTTGTCTATAAACTTCATGCAAGAAAGAAAATTTGCAGTTCACTACAACCAGTGGCTGCCCGTTATATTTATTATATGAAGGAGATGATTTTAAATTTTCTTCCTTGGGGAAGAACATTTACATCTGATGTTAATTTATTTTAATACATTTTACCAATTTTTACTACTTTTAATAGACTCTAGGAGATGTGACTAAAAAGATAGCAATTATACATTTTCCATCTCATAAACATAAACACTGTGCATCAGCCAAAATGAAATTGATAATGCAATGATAACTTATTCCTCACAAACCAAGAAGAACACAGTAATGAGAACTTATAGTCTAAATGGTCTTAGTAAAGTTGAAACAGCACAGAAGTTTAATCAATATTAAAAGAAGAGGATATAGAAACGTTTATTGAGATGCACAGCCTAACATGATTGAAGTATGTATACAGAAAATGAATGGAAGGGTTTAAAGACACTATGGAGTGAAAACCAGAAGCAGTCCAAAGGTGTGGTATACCAAGAGTAACATGGACATCACAACCAAGCTGTGATGCAATAAACAATTGGAGAGGAAATGCCAGAACAGGTTGAAATGGGGGGAAATTGCACACAAAGGAAAAGTACACTAATCTTCTTCTTCTTCTTTTCTTCTTCCTTCAAGCATTATGTCTGTGGCCTTTTGTGCCCTACAACCACCAGCACTGCTACACTGCAACTCCAGCTGTTAATGTTATGTTCTACCATAACCACATGCAATGGCCAGCCACACAGTGGAGAGTAAGTTCTGTGAGAGTCCATGTGCAGCAAGTGTGCCTTTGTTACTTATCCAGCCCAGGCATACCAGACAAGAATGCTGTATTATTTTGTTAGCAGCAATAGGCGTGGGCAGGCAGACCAAATCATAACTGTAACTCGACCCCATGACCACAGCACAGCCGTTGAGATTGTGAGTCTCAAAAATTATCATTGTACTGGCCCACAACACAAAGCACTAATCTACAGAGTGTAAATAAAAGGTTGACGAAAGAGGGCTGATACTTACAGAACAGAATCTGAAGAGCTTCTTTCTTATTCTGTCTACCTTGTAAAACTACAGCTTCAGTGAGTCTGCATCTGCACTACTTTCAGTCGCTCTGAATTTGCCTTTGTAATCTCCTCTATTTCCATCCCACATGTAGTGATACTTTTCACTGAAGGCTTTTTTTAAGAAGGTACGTTCTGCAAATGGCTCTTCTGCACCTTGCAATCCTATGTTCGAATTCTTCACTAAATGCATTTCAGGATTTAGAAAAGCAGTGTCCCATTTAAAAATCATCTGCCTTTAGGAGCATTATACATTTATCAAGTATACCTAATCTCCCATTGATGTTTGGCTGTAAACCCAGACAGGGATTGATCACCTGTAAACCTGATCACCAGTCTCCTTAAGAGGCTGGTTACTCCTTCTTCCTTCTCATCTCTTATCCAAGAATGTCTTCTGACGCTGCAAACATAACTGTATGATCGTAGATGATGTTGTCACTGGAGATGCAGCCCCTCCTCTTTGGTAAAACATGGTCTCTGTCATGAAAAAAATTGTGTACACAGATGGTAAGATTATTAAATATGAGTGAGTAAGCCCATTAAAAATCCCAACAAATTATGAAACCTGTATTTTAATACAATTTTTGCACATGAAAAATTAAGTGCTGCAGAAATTCATCACCAAATGAATCAAGTTTGTAGCAAAAATGTGGATGAGTAAAGTGCAGAAAGTGCTGTCTGGATGTCTCTGATGGTTATACAAACATTCATGACAAAACCAAAAATGGCCAACCTTCACTTGTTACTGACAAGCTCATACAACATGCGACAACAAAGCTCATACAAACAATAAGCAAATTAAGTGATCATTTTCCCAAAATATCACAAACTGTTTTACCGGTATATGAAAGATTCATTAGCTCCAAATCTATGCTAGGTGGGTGTCAAAAATGACAAACTTAAAAGAACTGTGGAGGGGTAGTTGAAAACACAGTTGCCAGACTTTTGAGGAGAGGTTATAAACTTGTTCCACACTATAACAAGTGCTTACATAATGGTGGCACTTATGTGGAAAAATGAATTATTTCAAGTGTAATATATGCTTGCAATAAAATATTTTCTCGATTAAAAAATGTTTAAGAGCTTACATGACTCTACGTTATAAAGTCTGTGTATATACGAAAAAAATATCACAGTAATGTAAAACATATCTGAATCAAAACCAGTACCGTACCAAAACATATACATAGAGATAGATTCATGTACAGAGGTACATTCATTGACATACTTAATTCTTTATAATAAGCAGCTTTTGTCTGGTTTCACAGAACGACTGTACAGGGAAGTATAATCTATTAATGTAACAGATAGTGAAACAAAGAAAATGATACATGATATATTAAATTCTCTTTCTTTCTTTCTGTCTTGATTCTTTGTTCTAATGAAAAAAGAAAACAATGCATATTGTTCACACTATCTGATATTAAGACATGGTTTGTTACATGAAAAACCCTTTTAATCTCTGTGACTGTGTTGTTACGACAAAGAAAATACAGTCAATTATTTAATGCTATCAGATACATAATTACAAAACAGTTTTTATAGAATTATATGTGAGAGATATGTTATTATAAATAACTGAGTCACACAGAGTACAATAAAAATTAGTATATACTAAAATTGTAACAACAGAATAAAATACATCACTTACTCCAGTTGTCAGGTGACAGATCACTGAAAATCATTTTGCATATCCATTGTTTCAAATTTCACTGATTCATTAAACACGCCTTTCCTATTTATTTAACAGTAGATGCAAATACATTACTATCACTATTGTTCTACTTAGCTACTTAGTTTATTTTATATACATTTACAATCTTTTTTTTTTATAAAATCACTGAACAAATTAGAAAATCTGAATAAAAATAATTTCAAACTTTCTAAAAGAATGTCTTGTCACTATTATATGAGACCATTATGTAAGATACTCATTTTTAAACTAAATGATAACTGTTGATTGATTCATTCATAATATTAAAGTTGACACAATTTATTGTTATTGCTACTTTATATGTCAAACAAAATCTCACTTGCATATACAAACCAAATAGCATGATTATCCTCAGCCAGTGGTGTAACTAGGGGCTGCTTCTGGAAGGGGGTTGAAACTTGCTTCTGTGGGGGAGGGAATGAGACTAGCTTGAAGGTTGAACTCCCTATTTATCTCTGGACAAATGAGAAATTCTGAATTCTTCCCGTTATAAATACATTTTATAAATTCTTTGTGTCGCAAAATTTTCGAGTAAACTGAAGTGAAGTATGTTGCAGATGTGTACATTGTTTACCAAATGCTGAGTGATTATCATTATTAAGAAAACTCTAACTTTCTTTTAGTCATTTACAAATATTGTAATTTCTATTATTTCTACAATTTTTAAGTCTTATTTTAACTCACACAGCTGTCTTAGAAATAGGCCAGTGGTAAGTTGTTATAGAATTTCGATGAAATTTTAAATAGTTCTGTGGGTTGATTGTGTCCTCTGGTACACAACTGCCCTCAGCCATCAATAATCTGAAGCCCCATCGAGTAATCTGAAGGAATATTGATTTGGACTGCTAATACAAGAATAATATAAACTTTACAACAAAACTCAAAACTGTACTTGCATATAATTTAGACAATAATTTGAATTAAGAGAAATTATATAAATTTTACCAAGTATACAGAAGACTGGAACAGAAACTTCAGTTTGAACAACTGTCCCTATATTAACGTCTGACAACTGAGATATGAAGAAATAAACTTTAGGAACAGTACAGATAGACTATAAATGAGTACTGCTGATGACAAATATTCACTGATAGTTGATAACAAAGACAGTCTCTTGTGAAGCTGTTACTTGTGTTAACTATGTGTAATAATGTTTAGATAATTAATGTTGTACAATATTCAAAACATAGTCTAAACAAACGGCAAACCATCAACGTGTTCAGGTCACCAGAACAGAAAGTCTGCAAGAAAGCCAAAGGTGTCTACACAGTGGCGGTGCTAACGAAACGGGGGCCCCCCGCGAAACTAATTAGGGGGCCCTATAAAAATGGTTAAATTTTGTATACGTAATAGGGAAAAACACTCAAATGAGTTTCTATTTACGTGTGTTTCACAACAATGGTTTGTGAATACTTTCTCGTCTATCACAAAGCGTTTGCAACTTGCAAAGGACGTTTTACACATGTACAAACTCTTAAAATTCATTGTTGCTAAACAGACAAAGTTCTATACAAACTATAAAAAAACCAAAATAAAAAGAATGCTTTATTTTTACGTCAAAGATCTAAATTCAGACTATGAAACAGTACCGCACACAGAGTGGTAAAAATTTGTTATATAAAAACGAATATCAAAGTAACATTCTAGCTTTTTTCAAACATTTAAATTAGTTTGTAACTGAATTTGTAAAATTCTTGAATATACTCTATACAAGTTCTCCTTAAGTCTAATCCAATTCAATAACACTCGAACTCAAGTAATGTACAATATTTACAGATGAGGATCAACCAAAGTTTACTGTTTTCCTAAGCCTAGTCTTCTTTTTTTAATAGCTAAGAACTTTTCAACCACTTCGTTGATATTAGTTTTCTGTATCTCACATGCTCAATGCTTAACAGTGCCAAGTCACTCAACCGAGTTTGGGCCATGGTACTTCTTAAGTATGACTTAATTTAATTAATTTAAGTTTTGAAAAGCTTCTTTCCGCTGTAGCTGTTGTGACAGGTATGGTTAAATAAAGCTGCAAAGCTGAAGTTAAGTCTGGGAGGCAATTCATAAGGCAGCTGTTTTCTTCAACCAGTAAATTCATCATTTCTCGAATTCTTTTCTTGTGTACAATTTCTTTGGCCATCAGAGCTTTGAAGGATATTACTTGGTCAGGCAGTGATGTGGAAAGGTCACCAGGATACACATTTACCAGAGCCTTACTTTTCTCCACTATTGTCTCTTGTGAGAAGTTTACTAAATTCTGAGGCGTCAGGAATGAAAACCTATCATCAATGCAATGCAATCCTTCGAATCTCATTTGTAGCTGAGCTATTACAATATCTAGTGTTGCATTGAAAACTTTTACTTCAAATGATTTCACTGGGTCGTCAATTCTATGGTCAACTGATACTTCAACAAAGAAGCGTTTTACAACTCGTTTACGCTTATTTTTCATGTTACAAGTTATGTCCCATGACTGGGCCAACTGGGGCCCCCCATGAGGGTCGGGGCCCCCCCGCGCCGCGGGGTCTGCGGGGGCCTTATCGCCGCCACTGTGTCTACAAAAATTCTCTGCACTGTCTGTACTCCAACAGGAGAATCCAGAAATATATAAAAGAAAACATCAGATTGGTGAAGAGAGAAGACATCTCAAAACTCACACAACATTACAGTACTACAGAATACAATATTCGATTCAGGCACACCAAAAATGAAGTCAGCACCACTGACACAGCTAAAAGAAGCAATAGCGACAGAAAAGACTGTTGCTATGGAAGCAACTGACAGAAAAGACTGGACATACTCAACAACAGAGATGAGCTGTTGGAAACTTCTGGAATTATGTAATGTTCTAGATTTTTCTAAGATATTTTAACAATTTTATAGTGCACGACAGCATCATCTAATTAACAAAATGTTTTCCATCTTGGAAACTCATTAATACAATAGAGATTCACTAAGTGTTAAAATGTGGCTGATCCTTTCTTATAGCACACAGGAAATCTAAGAGTGATCACTAATACATCAGACTCTGTTTGTTTTATTTTCATTTAGTAAAAACTAGTAGCAAAATATTTACTGAAATCTACTTGTATAATACCTAGTTGGAAAATTTTCAGTTGGGCAGTGAGAATCTGCAACTCATTTTGCCTTCATTTTAACACTTTGCCAAACATTTTACTTCAGTACTACCCTAGAATGCTACAAATTTTTTGGTGTTTTTCAATCAGTTGTTATGATTATGAAGATAAAACAACAGTGTCTACTTGTAATGTAGAAAGACAGTAGTATTTTTAAACATTTAAAACATACCGTTTGAAATGATATTCTTTTATACTATTTGCTTAGATCAATTTTCATTCGTATTTCATATTTTTACAGGAGTTTTAAAGACAAATAACACAATTTACAAGAGTAATATGCATGTAAAAAGTTTATAAATATACTTCCATTAAAAATCTGGATCAGACATTTTTATTTAGAAAATTGTTATAAAGATACTGCCTTCTTGAAATTATAAATTTAGATGAAGATTTAATTTATAATTTTACAATTATATGTTAAATATAATTACTTCACTATGACTCGGAACACAAAATGTTTTATGGGTAAAAACGTAAAAGTTGTACCTTACAACCTGAACCGGTTTTCACTTTTAAAAAGCTTCTTCAGAGGTTGCCGCTGGTATCACTGTTCGTCTTGTTGTTGGCGACAAAATCGATTTTTGAAAGATCGATGTTGTGTGTGTAGGGTGTGATATGTTCGAATAAAACATGTGATTTGAATTGCATTTGTTCGTTTAGGATGTCGTTTTTATTTGTTTTCGTGTGTTTGTATATTTCCAGTTGTTCTAGAGTGTCTAGTATTCGGCCTTTTGTGTGTACGTGTAGAATGTTCATGTTATTGTCGATGTTTTTGTATGTGTGGTTTGCTTCAATGAGGTGGTTTGCAAAGGTGGATTCTGTAGTGGAGTGGAGTGCCTTTGTGTGTTCAATGTATCTTTGTTTGAAGCTACGTCCTGTCTGGCCTATGTAGAATTTGTTGCAATCTGAGCAATTTAGTTTGTAAAGACAAGGTAAATCGAATTTGTTTTGTGCTTTGTGTGTATGTTTTGATAGTGTCTGTTCTGTTTTGTTAGTAGTTTTGTAAGCGATTCTGTATCCTGCTTTTTTGAATTTGTGGGCTATTTTTTCAGTTTGTTTGTTGATGTATGTTAGTGTTATGAATTTGTTGTTTTCTGTCTTTGTCTGTTGTTTGTTTTGTGTAGAAGTTTATTGACTATTGTTCTGTCATATCCATTGGATTCTGCTAGATATTTTATTGTGTTTAGTTCGTCTTTGTAGTCTTTTTCATCTAGGGGGATGTTATTAAGTCTATGTATCATGGTTCTGAAGGCAGCTACTTTGTGTTGTATTGGGTGATTGGAGGAGTTGTGTATTAGTGTGTCAGTTGTAGTCAGTTTTCTGTATATACTGAATTTGTGCCTGTGTTCAAGTTTTGTGATGGAGAGGTTTAAGAAGTTTATGATATTGTTGTGTTCGTATTCAGCAGTACAGGTTATGTTTTTATGTATTTTGTTTATGTGCGTTAGTAATTGTTCACATTGTCTTTTGTTTCCCCTGTATAGTATTAGAATGTCATCAACGTATCTGTGCCAATATAGTATTTTATGTGAGTGTCTGTCATTGTTTGTGAGGATTTTTGTTTTTTCTAAGTGTTGTAGGAAGACTTCTGCTAGAATGCTGGATATGGGTGAGCCCATGGGTAGACCATCATTCCGTGTGTAAAATTTATTTTTATATGTAAAGTAGTTTTGTTTTGTGATAATGTTCAGAGTTTCTGTTTGTGCCGTTCTAAAATAGATCGGCGAGTATACGGTGCGTGTTCGGTATTTAGCGTCAAAAAATTGACGTTAAATGCTGTACGGTATTTAACGTAGCAGCGGTAGAGATAAACCAATCTGCAGTTTGATAAACTATCTGTAACTGGTTTTACCATTTAGTGCGGCTTGATTGGTGCTGCCCTCTAGTGAGAGCCCCGGTTTGCGAGTTCCAAGCGGAACTACGTTTCTAAAAATTTTTGTCTCGCACTGATCGTCGCCTTGTTTGGCTGCTTATTTTTTTTTCTCTCCGGCGGAGAAGATTTTGTTGCACCATCCTTCCACCTATGGCAGGCTAAATCTAAATAGAACTGCGGGTTCCTCGATGAAGGCGGGGACCAGCTCCAACCTGAACTTTTGAACATCCAGATTTCTCTCTCAACTTCATCTGCCGGAGAGGAATAGCAATGACGAAACACAAACACCCTATAATGTAGGCCACGAGATTGCCACTTCACACCCATGGACAAAATAAGGTGAACTCAATCCATTATATTCTTTACACATTGTGATGCACTCAATAGAGCCAGTGAACCAATTCAGTCATTCAACAACAGGACTTTAAGTTTTTAAACATTTTAATTGGATCCCCGATTAACAGGACAGTATAGTGCGTGAACTAGGAGGAAATCTTATGTAAATTTTATTAATTTGTTTGTATAATTTGTGAGCTCAGAGGCTGACATGCATCTTTGGCTGCTCACCTTTCAAACGTGCAATTCCTTCTTATTTTCAGTATAAGGGTTTCATCACTGCTTCTAATTCATTCAATTAACTTGTAATTTCTCTGTTTCAATTTAGTGTTCATTTTATATATTAATTTCTCATTTTTAAATTCAGTTTGCATTATATAGGGATAGAAATTTCTGTGGTAGTTAAGTAGATTCACAAATTTAATCCTGTACTGGTGCATGTTCATGCAGTGTTAAATATGCTGTTGAGACAGGTTGAATTATGCACCGACTTGCCCATCAACATGTCGGTCTCTGGGCCAAAATTACTTTTTAAAAGGGTTATAAGGTTCATGACACATTACTATTTTCAAAACTTAACAATATTTCTATATATATAAATTCTATTAATTAATTATGATAACTGGGGTGTTCACTGTATTCCAAATTTTATTTCTCCCAGTATAAGTGCCCAGTGTGGCAGTATTTTATAATAGTATTAGGCACTTGGCCAAATTTTGAATTTATTATGTCCTGGGGACTACTGGTGTTGCATATATACTCAGATACACGTGTAATGTGTTATGCACACATTAAGAATTAAAACCTGACATGGATTTTCATAAATTATTAATGATGTACCTCATGGGGGTAGAAAAGGGTGTGGCAAGAGATCTATGTAATAATTGTCCTGTATTGTGGAACATGTAATGTATTGTATATTCGTGTGTGTATTTTGTGGGGTTCTATATGTATTGTACATTTGGGTGTATTTTTGGGGGAGTTAGATATAGGGTTTATAAAAAGAAAAGATAAAACATAGGGTTATATATATATATATATATATACATTTAATTTTGATGACAATTAATTAATTCTATCTCTATTATTTTTTAATTAATATTTTTTCTAAGAGAGTTAATTTATTTTAATTAACTTTAATAAAGAGTATGTAGATTTGTCTCGATTTAATTTTAATTAATATTTTGTTTTAAAAGAGAATTAGTTATTCTAATTAACCTTATCAAGATGTATATATATTTTATCTCAATTAAGTTTCAATTGATTTTATTTAGAGAAGATAGAAAATAAATTTTGGATTTATTAATAATTTCAAGTAACCCTTTTAAAGAATATAAATTATTTTTAATTAACAGTTTTTAAGCGGAAATTAGATTCTGAATGTTATATTTATTGTTTTTGTAGGTAACAGGAAGGAGATAGAATAATAAAAGGATTTTATTAATTGTTAATTTTATGAGTTTTAATTGCAAGTCCCATCTCACTGGATCCAGCGCATTTTTGGCTTCTCTAGGCTTTGGTCTAGTTCTAATTATCTTGTGGCCCCTCTTTAGAAAAAAAAAAAAAAAAAATTCAAAAAAGAATTTTTGCAAAAAAAAAATTAATAATTTTTTTTACCAGTCTAAATTAAAGCATAGAGGTTTACATGTTATTACACCAAGGGGTTACATGTTATTCGTTGACAAGTTCGTCTGGTGTGTTGTTTTGTTTAAGTTTGTTTTGTAGGATGGTGATTGTTTCAGATATAGGATATTTGTGTACAGGTTTTTAATGTCAAAGGAGGCTAATGTGGCATTATGGGTGATGTGTATGTCTTTTATTTTTGATACTAAGTCTGTGTTGTTTTTTACTGTGATGTTATTGTCTAGTTGTGTGTGTTGTCTGATAATTTTGTCTAGATGTTTTGCGAGTTTGTATGCAGGGGCATTGTGGTAATTGATAATGGGGCAGATCGGAATTTCTTCTTTATGGATTTTGGGAAGCGCTTGGAGGGTGGGGGCTGATGGTCGGATTTGTCTCATGTAGGGCTTTTGTTTGTGTGTCATTATGTGTTTGGCTTTGTTGATTAGTTGTTTTACTGTGTTTTGTCGGTGGGGTCATGTTTTAGTTCTGTGATGTTGTTCTGTTCCATGAAGTTTTGTACTTTGTTGTGTAGGTCGTCTGTGGAGATGATTACAGTTGTGTTGCCTTTGTCTGCTTTTACAAACATGATGTTGTGTTTGTGTGCCTTTTGTCTCAGTTTGATGGCTGTGTATATTTCTGAGTTGTGGTTCTTGTTGTCTGGTATCTTATGTGCTCCTATTATATTGTTTACATTATGTCTTAGTGTGTCTTGATGTTCTGGTGCTGTGTTTGTGAATGAATACAAATTTGAATTAAATACAGCTAGTAATTTGTAAGCTAAATTATGATGCAACTTTGTATTTAAATAAATATTTAAAAAGTGTTTTATGAAAGATTGTCAGTGGCACCTGGTGATATAAAAAAGTGGTGTTGCAGTCATGATCGTTAAACAACAAATAAAAAACAAAGGTCTAAATATAAACAAAGGCAGATCTAAAGAAATTCCCCACTCCCAATAAAAAAAATATCCTCTAATAAAAATATAAAATGATATATTTTTCAGACTTTCTGAAAAAATTACATATATTCAGCTAGCAACTAAAAATTGTTAAAAAAAAATGCCTCTTGATAATTGATCATTGTTAACACTAGAATAAAAATCAGGATAAAATTGTAGCCTATTCAGAAGGGACAAATAACATACTGACCTATAAATAAAATAACATGGTTTTTTAAGAAATATATAAATATAGGTCTTTTTAATTATTAAATATGAAAACCAAATCACACACATAAATGCAAAAATAAAAACACCAACAATAAGACCTTCAAAAGGCAAACTTTTTAAATTAGTTACGGCAGGAGAATAGAGACTAGGTTGGTACTATGCAAACAGCTACTCGAAGTAGTGCTTGCAGGGGTGGCTTGCAGTACTTGAGTGCGTCACTAATCTCTGTATACAGCCTCCATTCATTTCATCCCTACCACTGTGTTTTCCATGCAGTGTTATAACCTGTCAGGAAGTTTGTGTTTGATGATTGCATTTCTCAACCACACATTTTCAAACTGACTAAACTATCTATGTATATGCAGTAGCGTTTGCTTTACCACTCTGTGGCCAAGACATTAGTTTCACACCACATTCAACTTTATGACTTTGACATTATTTCCTATCTCTACACAAAAATAAGTAATGCAGAAGCTGACATCTAGCACCAAAATATATTTAGATCTTTAAATAATATGTCGCTAACATATTATAGTTTAAATGTTTGTGGTTGTGCAACCACACAATCTTAACACCAGTCCTCACTGAAGGACACAATAGGCAGTTTACAGGAAGTTCTACCAGATGATGGATTAACCAGCAGGGTCTTTGCCCTCTTTGCAAATATTCCTGAAAGTTTATAATATTAAAGTATTCACAACACTCGTATTATGATTTGCAACTACTAAACCTTCCCAATTTTGCCTTCATTCTTCAACTGTTCTTTTTTATAACATTATGATTACATTAAATAAACAATATCAATCATGTTGCAGTTAATACAGTATCATTTGTATTGAAGAAAAAGCAAAAACTTCAATACTTACTAGGTTTTCAGCCCAAAATGAATTATTCATTTGGTTTCAATATCAAGGTTTCTTGTTAATTTGGCCCTAAATATTTTACTTGCTCACAGAACATGGCAGTCTCTTGTTACTTACTTAAATTATTTATTTGTTATTTATTATTATTAATTTTAATAACCCCCTTTTTCAGCAGAGACTATCAGACTACTCCATTTGTGATCCCAGCCACGGAACACTTCTTCAGGATTAAAAAAAAAAACTCTCAAAGGTTACTACTTACCAGACAACAGCCTTTCCATAGACCTCCCCCTCTCTCAACAAGACCTCATTATATGGGATGACCTATTTAGGAGCACCTGACTCCATACTCCAAGAACCTCTAGTTAAGGACAATTCCTCCTTAAAGTTATTGACATTTGTTGGCTATTGACCCGAAACGAAAATGTCTGGGTTTCCATTTGAAGTGTATCAGTTTTGTACCATTAGACATAGGTTAGAATGGTATTTAAATAAAATGTTTATAAACAGAATTATGACTGTTGCGCACCACTATAGAAAAATTATTCCGATTAGCGCTTTCAAGCTTCTCAGCTCATCGTCAGAAATTTCCGATCTGACGATGAGCTGAGAAGCTTGAAAGCGCTAATTGGAATAATTTTTCTATAGTGGTGTGCAACAGTCATAATTCTGTTTGTGATTATAACCACTAACACAACTTTCTTAATTAAAATGTTTATAACTATGTAGCTCAAAAGAAACATTGTAGGTTTCCAAGGCATTCAAAGATGCATTATTACTAAACAACATTTGAAAATTTGAAAGTCCAATTGTGTTAAGCAAGGCCTTCTTTTGTGGTTTCTGCAGTTAGGTCTTAATGGCATACAATTTACTGAATCTATTTTTCTTTTTTTTTACATTCAAATCTAGATACATACAATTTAACCTAGATTATATAGCATTCTCCTGGCTTACTAACGCGGATAGCCTAAATTCATTGTAATCTAATCAATTTCTTGAAATTTGCTCAATTTTTGTGTGTGCTGGTAATAAATATATAAAAAAAAATACAGCATCAAACTCTTTCACGTTACAGACAGTAGCAGAAGAAATTTCGTATTTACAACATGTTTACCCACTTATAAACACTTTCTGGCTATTATTTCAAGTAGTTAGGGTAGTTAAGCAATGGGAACAATACTTGGTACTTATTAATCATATTATGGCAATCATAAGTACAATATTTTCTGAATTGCAACTGTTACCACACATACTGTATACGTTATCTGTGAAGATTTGTGTGAGACTCAGAACAGCACACAGGAACAGCAACAGTTTCTTCCCAATTATACTTTTGTTTTTGGTCCATGTTGTGTCAGAATATGAATGCATTTTCCTCACTACAGAGCACTAATTTTTATATAAAAGTTTTATCTGCTTTCCACAGGAAAAATGTAATACATATTACATTTATAATTATTTATGAAAATAAGTTGATTAATTTATATGAATAATATATGTAATTTACAATTATATTTTATATTTATTATTTTCTGTTCACTGGGGGCATTTAAAAAAAATAAATAAAATTATGTTGTAGGCCTACACTATTGGTATTAATATTTTAGATTCAATTATACTCATTCATTTGAAAAGCTATGTTTTACAATGTGGTTGTACCAATAAAATTAAAAAACATAATGTATAAAATATATTGATTGTCTATTATACAGAAATATAGAATCTGTAGATCAGTTACATTCATGTATGGCAAATTCCAACCACTATCGTGATTAAAAAAGAAACCATCATGTACTAAGAATTTAAAAAACAACACTTACAATAAATAAATAAATGACTCATACAATTAACTACTATAAAAAATTACAGCACTCAAGAGCTTTGATGACTATAGTTCTCAAAGTTTATTAGTGAAATCATATTTAATGGTTCAAGTTCTGCTTTTAGAGTGCATATGAGGCGACTAGGATTTATGACTTATTTAATAAAAGAAAAGGCACAATATTTCATTCGTATATATATTTCACTGCTAAAAATAATTATGATGTTATACTTTCTACAAATATTTAATATAACTCTATCTCCACATATAAATAAAAATAGTACATAAATTATGTAATAAATTAAAATATGTATAATTATACAGTTAACGAAAAATAAACATCTATGAAACTTGTACTATCCGTTTAATAAAATTATAAAAATTTCCACGTACAAATAAAATTAACACACTAAAGTTACCTTATTGTATACATTATGGAAAAATGATAATTAATTTAATGTACATATTTATAATTTTCAGTCTTTGCTGCAAATCAGAAGTTTATATTGTATACAAATTTAAATTGTACATAAGCGTAACTTTCCACTTAATATATTAATGAAGACATTATTTAATATTTACTCAACCTCAATACATAAAAAGATGAAAAATCACAGTACTGTATGAATAGAGAAATTTTACAGTGTGGTACAACTTGTATATAAAATATGATCACTGCATGACATATATTAAATTTTTTTAATCACTACATGTGATATGGTAACATTGTTTTAAAATATACCCAACGTAAAAGTCCCAAAATCAAAATTATGGTAAGCAAATTCACTTATTTGAGCAAATATATATTCCAAAGCAGTAATAAAACCTGTTAAGATCACAACAAAAGAAAACAAGGCTTTAAGGCTGTTATGTGTACACTTATTTCAGTCTTTCTAGATTTTAATAAAACGTTTGGTAAAATATTGTTGTTTCTGATATTAAGTCAAACTTACATCAAATACAAACTATCGATAATAAAAAATATTTATTTCCTTGGTAAACAATTAACTTAAAATATACAATTTGTATTGACAACAGCACATAAAAAAACATTTTATTTATATATTAATAAGACAATTAATTATATACTAGCCATAGTTTATGCATACATTAGGTATATGCACATGCAACAATTAATAAAATATATTTAAAAACATCAGAATACAACCAATTACCCAATAAACAGACATAACACTGAAACCATATTAAACAAAATTACTGATGCAACCAACATTAGACATATGAGATGAAAAATAAATAAATAAACAAATATCATTCTAAAAAACTAGTTTGTTTCCTCTAACAACCCTGTAATATTTCCAGAGGAATACACAGATTCTATAAAAAACAGTTTTTATTACTAAATGAGATTATAAGTGTGAACAGAAATAAAAAATGTTTATAGAAAATTAATACTATAGTGAAATTTACATATATTTCAAATAACATATTAAAACAATTATTCTGATTTTTGTTGCAGTACTTAAAAATGTAAAAACTATATACAAAAAAGTATTATAGCAGGGGAAGGAATTATTTTTCTGTATCCTGCTTGGTAATTTCCACATCTGGTAACATTCCAGAATATGGTTTGAAAGTTTTAAACCAACCACAAAGCTAGTAATTTTCCATTGTGGTTGAATGTAACCACTTTTAAAATTTAGTCTAATTTTAAATTTTACTGCTAAATTTGGTTTGGTAATGATAGATAATTAATTTCACTAACTTACTTTTAATCTCATCAGATTAATTTGTTTTAGTCAATTTACAAATTTTGTAATAAACATATGCAGTATGAAACTAAATTAAAATAAAAAGTTGAAAACAATTTTCATCAGGCATCATGTATATTATGTTATATACAACATCATAAACAAGAGTCTCTTGGCCTACAATAACATAAGGTGCCAATACTTTCAAGGATTTTTAGACAAACTGTAAATATATTAAAGATTTTTAGAACAAAAACAAGATTCCTCCTACATCTCACAACTGAAAATTAATGTGAAGTATTTAATTTTCTGTAGCTATTAAAAATAATGACATGCAGCACAGATTTAAACATGACTACACCTGTTTTATCAGTCTTATAAAATTTTATAAGTGATATAATCATGTTTCATGTAGCAGCTCGGCTTGCTGTTTTCTGGAAAACTTGATTGCCAAGCCTTACAGTAGATGTCACTACACCAAAAACACGATTGACTAAACTGTTAGGAATGTCTTTGGTTATAACTGCAGTAGAAGTTTTATCTGAAAATAAAAAAATATATATATTAACAAAGTATTACACAACATAAAAATCTCCCTCCATCAAAATTATATGCATAAATAAATGTCAGAATTGCTTCCACACTGTCAGGGCCGTGCCGTGCTATGATACAGAGAGGTGGCCGCATCAGGCGGCACCGTAAGGGGGCGGCATTAGCAGCTAAATCAAAATACAATTTGAACCATTCAAAAATTAAAAATACTTATGCAACGCGTTTCTATATTGGTCTATGTTATTCCGATATTGATGTATACGATTTATGATTTATCGCACGCCTCTGCCTAAGCGCTTTCAGTACCCTTTGATTTCGGTTTCTGGTGCAGGTGCATCGTTGGCGAGCGCTCGCCAAAAGACTTTTGATCTGACAGTGCGAAGCTATTATTTTTGTTTGTAATATACCGCGCGGCCGCTCCTAAAAGCTGAGGCGGCAATTATCACAAAAGACAATTGCACGTGTTATGTGTTGATAGTTCTGCTTTGAGCTTACAATTATTGACAATATTTGATTTTAATGTTAGTTTGTCTCGAGAAGTGGCAAGTGGCTGTGCTGTGTTTAAATCAGTAAATCAGATATATAATATATCTGCATCAGTATAACATTTTTGCATTTATACTAATTCAGTTTTTGTGTTTAAAAAGTAGATCAGGTTTTTTACAGCAATTGTAGTTACTTATTATCATTGAAAATGATTATGTTATGACAATAGGGCTCGAATTAAAAAGTAGCATTTGCATGGATTGGGTATATCTCAGGTGCGGAACGTGTGCCTGTGTGTGATAGATAGAGAGTTATTTAGGTAATATTGGGCTACTTTTGCATTCTGTGTGTGACAGAGAGAGAGTTGCTTAGGAAATATTTGCATTTGCCTACTTTTGCGTTCGTTATTTATTGCTCTATTTTTACCAAATTCATATACGTTGAAGTGGAGACAATACAATAACAAGTTAAAGAAAAGCATATGTCAAAACAGCTCCTAGCTGTCAATTTGACAGATATTCGTTATCTATTTATTATGTTCTGTTACCTACAAATCTTACTAGCTTTGCAACTCATTTCTATCATTATTTTATCTACCCTATTTTAATAGCATGATAAGCATCATCATATTTAATCATTTTCAATGACCCCCCCCCCTCGGGTTGCATCTTTGCGAAGAACTGTGAATTTTTATTTAATATTTTTATTACAGTATGGAACAGAAAAGGAAAAAATTGTCTGGAAGTCAATATAAAAAGAAACGCTTAAAGAAAGAGGAACAAGGAAGAAAGCTAAGCTATGTTATGAAGGAATTCTTAGTACAAAAGTCCTGTTTAGATGAGCCGTCCACATCCACATCAACAGCGACTGCTTTGGATTTAGCAAATAAAAACTCAGTGCCGCCTCAATCACTTCCAGAAGAAGTTGTTGAGGAGAGCCAAAAAATAACACCATCAGAAGTTCATCAAAAGCCGGGTAGCAGTAGCAGTGGCAGCCACCAGATATTAAACGAAATTCCTTCTGATCCTGCTTATGGAATGCTTTCTGCATGTCATCTGAAACTCGTCAAATACTGGTTGAGAGGGGTCCACATCAAATTAAAGAATTCGAGTTTCCTATTAATAAAGGAAGGCGTACATTTTCGCCCTCGCATTATTTGAAAGTGTTGAGCAATGGTGAAGTCATTGAGAGAAGTTGGTTGATTTACTCTGTTACAAATGATGCCGTTTTTTGCTTTTGTTGTATATTATTTGATAATTCGTCTGCTATTGGTGACTGGCCCAAAAAAGGCTATTCTGACTGGGGAAATCTTATAAGAGCCCTCACAATGCACGAAAAGTCTATAAATCACAGAAATTCTTTTAGAGCAAGGAAAGAATTGGACATTCGATTAAAGCAGAAAAAAACTATTGACGCTGAATATCAACGAATTATGGATATGGAAATTCAGCATTGGAGACAAGTTCTAAAAAGAATTATGTCAATAATTAGACTATTGGCCTCACAATGCTTCGCTTTTCGTGGAACAACTGAACATTTGTTTCAGCCTAATAACGGAAACTTCCTAAAGTTGGTAGAATTGCTTCCTGAGTTTGATCCAGTTATGGAAGAACTTATCAGGAGAGTTCAACGCGAGTCTGATAAATGGTCTGTGACTTACCTAAGCAATAATATACAAGATGAATTGATAAATTTGATGGGAAATATAATTTTAAGCAAAATTGTCGAAATAATAAAAATCGCTAAATATTTTTCGATAATCGCCGATTGTACCCCAGACGTAAGTCATATTGAACAGCTCTCATTAACAATAAGAGTTGTCGATTTTAACTCCATTCAAAATAAATATGAAATTGAAGAATTCTTTATTGGGTTTTTTGAAGCTAGTGATTCAACCGTAGAGGGTTTGACAGAACTTATTCTGACACATATGGAAAAGTTAGGTTTTGAGTTAAAGTGGCTTAGAGGACAAGGCTATGACAACGGAGTTAATATGAAAGGAGTAAGAAAGGGTGTACGAAACAGAATACTTAAAAAATATCCAAGGGCATTTTATGTGCCCTGCGCATGTAATTCTTTAAACCTAGTTGTGAATGATGCAGCGTCTTCTACAGAAACAACAACTTTTTTTCTATTGTACAAGAACTTTACACTTTTTTTCTGGTTCTACAAAGCGTCGGGAAGTGCTAAAAAAATATGTTTCACAATTAACTCTAAAACCATTGAGTGCTACTAGGTGGTCAAGCAGAGTAGATGCGTTAAAACCTTTATGATTTCAACTTTGCGAAATCTATGATGCATTATTCCAAATAATAGAAGACGTCAACAGAGATGCAGAAACTAAAGTTAAAGGAAGAGGGTTAGCAAAAAATATTAAAAATTACAAGTTTATATGCAGTGTAATTCTTTGGCATGATATTTTATTTGAAATAAATTCAGTCTCGAAGCTATTGCAATCTGTAACTATAAATTTGTCAGATTGTGTAAGGATGTTATCAGAAACCATACAAAAAGTGAAAAGTTATAGACAATCTGGATATGATCAGATGAAAATTGCTGCTAATGAGATTGCAGAGAATCTTGAATGCAGTACAGAATTTCCTGTCGAAACTGAAGTTAGAGCCAGAAGGAAAAAGCGTCAATTTGACTATGAAGAAGCTGTTGATGAACCCTTAACAGAGGAGAATAAATTTAAAATAAACTTTTTCAATTATATTCTGGACATTACCCTTAATTTTCTGAATGAACGATTCATGCTTCTGGAAACCCATAGCAAAAATTTTCAGTTTTTATATGACATTTTAAAACTCAAGGATATAGATGACAAAACGCTAGAAAATTATTGTACCAGTCTCCAGTCAATACTTTCGGTCGAAAATGAATCAGATATAAATGCAAATGATCTTCAAGAAGAATTACGTGATGTATCCCGAATGCTACCATATTCTATGAAACCTTTGGATGTTTTAAATTATTTGTGCCAAAATAACTTAATTACTTTGTATCCGAATACTGTTGTAGCTCTGAGAATTTTATTAACACTCCCTGTCTCTGTAGCTAGTGGGGAAAGAAGTTTTTCCAAATTAAAATTAATAAAACACTACTTAAGAAGTTCAATAAGCCAAACAAAATTTAGAAATCTGTCATTAATTTCTATTGAATCTACATTGGCTGCCACTCTAGACTACACATCCCTAATTAACGAATTTGCTAAAGTTAAAGTTAGAAGGGTAAAAATGTAGTAGATTGTTGTAGTTGATAGTTGATATCATTATTTTAAAGTAGTTTATATTTTCAAAATAAAAATAGTAACCTATTCGTACATTTTGTGCAGTTTTTTTTTTTAAATCACAATCGAAGGTTATTTTAAAGAAAAAACATTTAAGGAGCGGCATTTCGAAGACTTGCATCATACTGAGAAAATCTACCGCACGGCCCTGCACACTGTGCCACCAGTTATATTAATTCACTGCACTAATGATATGTATTATATGAGATACAACTTCTTAATATTTTTCTATAAATATGTGGTGTGTTATCACTAATGTGGAAAGCCATATAAAAATAGTTAAACAAATTAATTTGTGATAAATAGTTTTCTATGCTCTTAGCAATGTTTTATTAACAGTTATAATCATCTGAGAGGGATTTGAGAAAAAAATATTGTTCAGCCATTAATCATCTTTCAAAATAATACTACTCATAAACTTAAAAGTATAATTTTTTTGTATACACAATTTGGTTGATTATATACAACATGAAATATTAAAGTAAAATTTCTCTCACATGTTATTTGCTACTGAACTGTAACTGAGTTACATTATAGTCCAGTTACAAATTAGATGATTTTTATTAGGTACTTTAAAACAAACACAGTAACAAGTTGTGAATTAATTAATTACCAAATGTATTAAATCTGTGTATATAGAATAAAAGCAATTAGCCTTAAAGGTGATTTTAATTATTTTGCAACTATATATCAAATTGTGATAAATTTTCTATTTCAAACATTTTATTAGTGTTTCCCAAACTGCTGTTTAATTCAGTCTTTCACAGTGACATACAAGTCTCATATGTTACACACAATTCTCAGTTTCAATTTAATTGTAATAGTTACTTGAAAAAATAATGCTTTTACACTAAAAACTCGTTTATCTGAAAATCCGGTTTATGCGAAACAATTTTTAGTAAATTTTAAGAATACACGAAAGCACTTTCCTGTCACTGTAACCTATAGTTAAATAGCATAGACAAACAGTTCCACGTGATATAAAGTACAAAATCAATAATCATAACTAATTGGGATATGGGGTACTCCGAATTATCGACTTGTTCGGATTTTCGAACATAAAGTATTATGTTCATATACTGTAAACACGAAGTACTGTGAAATAGAAAATGGGAGTCAACCATACAGAGGCAACATCAATGTTTGAAGAGCTACTATCGTATTTGGAGTGACAAGACGTAACTTCCCCTGCAGAACTTCTAACAATGAAACGACTTCGAGATCGGGCAGCCCGCAAATGAGCTTCAAAGCTTAGGCAAAAAACTATGATTGATTACTGTATGAACAAGCAATAGGACTGTTCCAGTACTGTAGAAACTATAATTTACAGTTTGGTGCCGTTTTATAGTTTATTGTGTCATATTCACTGTAAGTAACTTTTAAATTATTATTAATAAATAAAGTTACTGTACTTACATATGTATTATTATTTAAATAGAAGTTTTGGTTTATCCAAATTTCGTTTATCCGAAACGGGCGGGGTCCCATCAAATTCGGATAAACGAGTTTTTAGTGTACCTAACACCCAATGTATGCTTATGTGAACCGAACCATTTTTGCCCAAAACGTATGTAGTCAAATAACTAAAATCTATTTAAAAAATCTAAGTATGAAATCGTTACACACACATATTATGTTACTTAAATATTATTACATGTTATTTTCATGTTACATGTTATACATAAAAACAAACAGACTAGTTTATTATTGTGTTTTATGATATCTGGAGATGACAGTTTAAAAATAAACTGTCAAAACACTGTTACAAAAATACAAATAAAAATAATATATTCTTGTATAAAAAATACTATTTACTATTAATATTCATTGTATAGAAAAGCAACATAATATTTATTGCTGTTAAAATAAGATCTTGTTAAAAGCACACATTGTTAAATCATCTCAATCACTATAAACCACAAAGAAAAGGTCACTTCTGTACCATTTTTTGTATTTTTAAGAAAGGCTTGAACTGTGTCATAGTAAATTTATAAACAAATACTGAGGAATGTTTAAAATGTGACTGATAATAAACTACATATTAACTATACTCAGTCTTTTCTAAGCAAACTATTATTACATTAAATCAAGTGTGTGTGTGTGTGTGTGTGTGTGTGTGTGTGTGTGTGTGCGCGCGTGCATGCGTGCGCACACATGCATGCATGCTAATGTTAAAGATTCTCTTTGTTCTAAAGTAATGTGTTAGTAATCAAAACAAATATGGGAAACAATATGCAATCTGAATTAAGGATACTATGTCATGAGACCGTAAATTGACCACAAGGCAAAAGTCAGTTATGTACAACACAAAACAATCAAACTTATCAGTTCTTAATAATCTACTCTGCCCTATGATCTGACAAAGAGTTATCCCACTACGCTCATGTTTATGTGTGATGACGTGCTTTACACTATGCTTGAACCATGTCAGCTGATTTATTTAATACCACAACAAAGGAACTGTTTGCTATTACCCTCTAATTGGCCATAAACTGAGGCCTATGAAAAAGACAGGCCATGGCCACAACAATTTTTACTTCCATGTTCCATATGGAAATGGAAGTACGGTAATGGCAAAATAATCGTGTTCGAGACAAAGACTGATTCTGATTGTACTACCCTCAAAACATGAAGAAAAGTCATTTTTTGAAAAGTGTCTATGTGTAGAATTTTTTCTATGGTGAATGATAACTGCCACAAATTCAAACAGAATCAAATAATTTTTTGCATACATCCCTGAATTGTAAATGACTCGAGGCCTATTGATTTTGGTGAAGATCGGTTAAGGGGAAGGGGTAGTTTACTAACAACATTTTATGTTTTAACAAGGGTAATTTTTTCTATGACGAATGATAACTGCCGCAAATTCAAACAGAATCAAATAATTTTTTGCATACATCCCTGAATTGTAAATGACTCAAGGCCTATTGATTTTGGTGAAGATCGGTTAAGGAGAAAGGGTAGTTTACCTGCAACGTTTTATGTTTTAATAAGAATAAAGTACTTGGATTTCGTTGCCCATGACGTGTCCGTTACTTAACTAAATATAATTATTTCACTACCAACTCGGAACACAAAGTTTTGATGGGTAAAAACATAAAAGTTTTACCTTATAACCTGAACTGGTTTTCGCTTTTAAAAAGGTTCCTAAACTTTGTGTTCCGAGTTGGTAGTAAAATTATTTATCAAAATTAAGTACTCTTCTCTAACCTAAATATAATTATTTCACTACCGACTTATTTATCAAAATTAAGTACTCTTCTCTAACCTAAATATAATTAAGTGTCCTGAAAAGAAGGTCATAATAATCCACTGTAGAAACGTAAACAAAATATCAATAAATAAAAAGGCTAGTTGAAGGGGTGGGGGTAATTTTCTATAAATGAAAATGATAGTTGAAGAGGGAGGGGGATAATTTTTATATTTATATGTCTTGTGTACTATGTTATCGGCAACAAAGAAGTAGTTTGTTGTTAAAATTCCTTCCCGGGCGGTTTGGCCGTGGTCCAATGTTTTCTACAAAACCTACATTTCAGCAGTGTCATCGACTGCTGTCATCAGTGAAAATCGAGTGTGCTAACTTGTGGTGACATATACATTAGTGACCACATTACTGAGGTTAAGGTTGAAGAAAGAAATAGTTTCTATGGAAATATTTCATTTCGAAAATGATTTTAAATATACATCTTAGAACATGGAAGTCATGTATGGTTCTCCATACCGATATTTCAAGTAATGTGACGTTAGGAGTCAAACGGTTCCAGTATTATTCTATGTACTAGCATAATTAACGCACTTTATTTGACAAAATTTACTTTAATATTTTGGATTTTTTTAATGAAACATGCAATAAATTATAATGAAACATATATAATATACACATATTTTTTAAAATATCAAGCAGGACAAACAAAAAACACTTAGTTAACAAAGTATTTATTTCTTCGGTTTTTTTACCTTTCTTTCTTTTTCTATAATAAAAAAAAATGTTTAATTATAAGATGAGAAAAACAATACTCTAGAAAACGATATTTGGTTGAAGAAACCCCCCACCAAATGAAATCCTGGGTTCACCTCTGAATATTGTAATATTCTAAAAGGTATAATGAAAATATATATAGGGTAACAAAAATTACTACATTAAGTTATGCTATCAAACATAATTTTTTTAATTAAAAGATAATATTCATAAAATTAATTAATTACTCAATATAAAACTGAACTAATTATTACACTGCAGTAACAGAATGAAATACTTTCACTATATAATTAGATTCAAGTAACAATTTCATTGAGGGCAACAGATCTAATAATGGATTGTCTCTTGAAAATTTCTGCAAAGCCTACAAGAGTAAACAGTTTCGTCAGCATATACTGTATATGTATAAAACACTTTACATGATGAAAAAAATAAGAGTTCAATTCCAGACAGAAACACTGCTCATTTAAAAAAAAATACTTACCTATTAAATATGAAAGAAGGATTTTGTTAACAACTTCTGGTTGTTCTTGATGTGGAAAATGACCAGCAGAATCCACTATTTTTAAAGCATACTTTTCTAAATAATTTGTAGATTTAATAAGACTTTCTAAGTGTACTGCTGAATCCTGGTTGCCGACTATAAGTAGACAAGGCACTTGAACACCAGCATCTTCTCTTGTGTTTACCCGCCAAAAAGGTAGGTTTCTGTAGTAGTTGATTGGTCCTGTCCAGTCCTCTTAAAAATGAAACACTTACAGTTACCATTAACAATACACATTAATTACAAACAATATACAAACAGCCCAATTAAAGATATTAGATTAAACAAAGAGCACTTTAGGAACTTTTATTAAAACAGAGTAAGTCTACAACCAGTAGTAGGAAAATGATTCATTTACATATAGTATATTTATTGCAAGAACCATATTCAACTTGTTATTGTACATATTTTAGTGCTATTTCTTTTAAATAATAATAATAATAATAATAATACTAGTCATTAAAACTATTTATGGGTGACTTATGTAAGCCTATATGTTATAAAGCATAAATTCTTAGAAACATATTTGTTCCTTAAACATGTGTGTGTGTGTGTGTGTGTGTGTGTGTGTGTGTGTGTGCGCGCGCGCGCATGCCTTAAGTTTAATGTGATTTAAATTTCACAAATAATTCAAAACCTACATTCACATGTACAAGTAATATTAAGTATACTTTGTTTTGGCCTAATTCACTTTCTTGAAGTATTTTTTTTTTTACATATGGAGTATGTTTTCTTGTTGTGTCAGTCTGCATCTGTTCCACAAACCTACAAGATATGCCTATTAAAAATTCCACTTTATGTGAGTGGAGTCCATAAGATGTGAAAAACTAAGATATTGGCCTCTGTCCATCCTGTGCTACAGGATTTATATTACTCACAATGTAGAGAAGTTAGACAGGCCCTAGACACTGTTGTGTCAGTATAATACATAGAGCAACGTGCAAGCATTCAATTAAAAGTGAAATTGAACAACAATCTAAAAGGATCTTACTATTTGGTAAAAAAAGAAGCCTTCGACAACAGCTGTATGTCATCCACATATTTTTGGTTCACACAAGAGATTCACTGAAAATTGAAAACAGATTGAAGATTATAAATATCCATCACATCAGAATTGATTAAAATATAGTAATCAAAACATTCAGAATGATCAACTAACACATGTTAAAGAAAATTCTTCTTCTTTTTCTTCTTCAGGCTGTGGACCTTACAATCCATTGCACACTCCTAGGTCTGACCATCTTTTCTTTGGTGTTAATTTTAAAGAAAATTAACACACAAAATTAAACATGAGGGAATTCTATGTAAAATGTGCTGAATGTACTCACTCCTAAAAACAAATGAAAGACTGGAATACCTATTCTGACATCTTTCTGCTAAAAATTTCAAGAACAGCTGAATTTTCTTGAATAATTGTGTGATGAAATTTTAATATTTCAATATGATGAATTAAAATTAGCCATGTATATTTCATTAGCCACATTGAATACATTTCTACTTATTACATGTATTTTGTCTGATATATTCCAGTGACTGAAATTATATTTTGTTTCTTTTCTTTTTTTTTGTAATAACAAAATACTGTCACATTAAATAAAGGGGCAAAATTTTTCTAACACTAAATGCTTAATTGTACTAGATAAATAAATAATATTTTGGCATGGGGCTATACAATATGAACACTGACACAACAAAAAGAAAACATGTGCAATTCATCAACAGACATTGTGTCTGTCTGTCTACTCAAAAACATGGATTTTGAATAGGAAGATGTTCTTATTTTGTAATAGAAGTATCTTCATGTGAAAGTAAGACATACAGCAGGAAAATGTTACGAATTTCACTGATAACCTAAACAAACAACCTCTCTATACTATGAGACTCTACAAGTCATATCAGCGATCCTATTCATTCTCAAGTACAAGTTTGGTGGACAAGTAATACAATTCAATCCCATGGAAAACTTTATACTCAAAGTAAGACTGACTGAAGCAGTCACATACTCTGATCGGCAAATTGGTTCACAGACCACATCAACAACTCACAACTTAATCATTACTAGAAAAAGTGTAAACAATATAAACCTTGGAACGCATGAGGATCAATAACTTCTCCTAAAAGTAAAAAGGTTGACACTAAGTTACAACAACAAAGAAGAACAATCCTATTTAGTGGAAAACTGATGGAAAACAAAATTCAGGTAGCTTTTACTGTAGAAATATATTGCAGAAGCATATTTATTTTGAAACTAGGTAATGAAAAAGTTAGCTTTTTTTTAAGAAAATGCTTAACTAGCTTTATATCACAACAGGACAACATACTTATTGAATGATCATAGAAAGCAGTGGTTAGTAATGTTTTATAAACAAATGAAAATAAATAAATTCATGTGTGTGTGTGTGTGTGTGTGTGTGTGTGTGTGTGTGTGTGTGTGTGTGTGTGTGTGTGTGTGTGTGTGTGTGTGTGTGTGTGTGTGTGTGTGTGTGTGTGTGTGTGTGTGTGTGTGTGTGTGTGTGTGTGTGTGTGTGTGTGTGTGTGTGTGTGTGTGTGTGTGTGTGTGTGTGTGTGTGTGTGTGTGTGTGTGTGTGTGTGTGTGTGTGTGTGTCATTTTCATTTATATTTATATACCTTTTCTAGAAAAAAAGTATTTATATGCATCTAAGTATGGTTCATTAATCCTTCCCAAATGCTGATAGCACTGATTTAAAATTCTGAGATCATCTTGTAACGCATCCCATTCTGGAAGAAGTGGAAGCTGGCTATAATGAATCCAACTGCAAAAGAAAACAACAGATATGCACATTATTTGTTTGAATGGAATATTCGTTTAAACATATTCTTTATTACAGTTTAAAATTCTTTCATTAAATTAATTTTTTTGCATACAGTCTGTTGAAATAATTCATGAAAGCTGATACATCCATTACTTACTCTGTGTTGAAGCTGCTTGATTTTGGTAAGTGACTCCAATAAAGATTAGGATGTGGACAAGAAATGGCAATAAATTTGTCCACTATATCTGGATGAATATGAACAAGATACCAGCCAAGTAGTGCTCCCAGATCGTGACCAATCACTGTACAACTTGTTACACCCAGAGAATCAATCAAATCATGAAGTTCATTTACAAGTATTTCTACTCGGTAGCAACGTCGAGGTTCTGGTTTATCTGAGTCACCAAAACCTTTCAAGTCTAAAGCAATGACTCTGTAAAAAAATAAATGACATTTAAAAAATGTTTGTCTAAAATAATTGTGTTCCCATCGGAATAATTTATTATAGTTCTTGATAACACTTGGACATCTCATATGTCCACAACAAAATCCAATGATTTAAACATTTTACTTCTTTTGAGCTCAATAGTAGCTCAAATGAAAGTTTGCATAATGGTAGACTTTCATACAAATAAAATCTTATTAATGACATCACTTGGATTTTCTCTTTCTAAAAAAAATAATAAATAAATAAAAATAAAAAATTACACTCATTCTTGTTAAAATGGATATGTTCTATCAGTATTACTGACTGGAATTAAAGGTAACGGTAACTGGAATTAAACTTCAAATAAAGGTAAAAATGCTATTTTTATGGTCTTAACACTCAAAAAGTTTAGACTAAATACGATAATTAAGTTGAATATAGAAAGTCTGATGGGTTTATGGGTAAACGTGGATAAAGCAACTGGCTGCAGTGGTTCTGTTTTTTTCTTATATACTAAAAACAATACATAAATTTAATTAATATCAGGTGATAGAAAAAACATATAAGTATATAAGTTATTATTTATTTTCATCTACTTGTCCCCATTTGAAAATGATTTATAACTTAATAACATAAACTACTCTAGTATCTTTAGACTTCCTACAATACGTATTACCTCAGTACTATTATATTATTATAATATTAATTAGTTAAACTGAAATCTCTGTCTGTGTGTATAGCTCTGTACTTAATCCTTATATTGTCTGTATCTGGTGCCAGTGTCATAAAACTATTTAGTTTCTTTTAATTGAGACTAAGTCACTGATGATGTATTGCCCATCTTGCAAAAGATTTTGACATAATCACTTGTATCACATGAGCCAAATGACAAGAATTCTATGTGAGTGGCCCCAGTAAGGAGCCAAACAGTAGTGGACCAGACAGTGAATCTGTTTGAGTGTCAGTGACTCCTAAGCTCCATTCTTACTTATGCAAGTATTTATGCCTCAGCAAGCTTCTGCCTCATCAGAACACATTTTGTATAACTGTATAATAAACTGATAAAGAGTGCAATGTCATCAGGTTTTGGAAGACAAGTGATGTGAGCTAAAAGAAGCTTACAGTAATATTTTTATTTTAAATCCTTCTCTCCTTTCACAAATATCGATCATTTTTATATAATTATAAAAAAGGTATATAAATACCTGTAATATTTAGAAAGCACTATAATCTGGTGCCTCCAACTAATCCAGCAATCAGGAAATCCATGGAGCAGAAGTACAACTGGATTGTTTCTGTCACCACATTCAACATAATGTAACTTCACACCCTGCAAATAAATGCTAAATATAGTGTGATGCCTAAATGGGCTTGTTTTGACTTTAAACTGCCTAACAATTTGAAATAGCTGCCTTTATACGTTATACAGGAAATGTTTGTGTTCAGTATTTCACACTCTGCTTCAGTAAGCTGATGTGAACCGAGCTGCCCATGAAGAAATTGGGAATAATGCCACAGAATTCCCAAACTTGGTTATTAGACAAAACTCCTCTATAATTCTTGGATTTTGTTGTCCATGACGTGTCTGTTTCTTAACTAAATATAATTATTTCACTACAACTCGGAACACAAAACTTTTGATGGGTAAAAAAAATGTAAGGTAAAGCTTTTACGTTTTTACCCATAAAAAGTTTTGTCCTCTATAATCTTAATTGTGATACTTAACAACGAGTCTTAATATATAAATATTTTTTACCAATTATTTAATACAGTTTTAAGCATTTAATAAGCACATAAATATATTCAAAATTGTATTTTTCTAATAATAATATTAAAAAGTAGCTGAGAAATCAGACAGTTATCTTTTCACACAAAGTATGTCCTTTGTGTGTCTGTGTTGTATCATTATTTATAGATCCCAGTGGCGGCTGGTGCCATGGTTGCAACGTTGCACAACCACCAAAATAGAATAACTAAACTGTGAAATAATATACTAAAACATTAAGCAGTTATAAGTGTCATAGCCCTCTTGCAACTTGAACAGTATATGGCAGAGCTTACAACACGAACATAAGGGAGAACGTGCGTTACTCTTCACAGTTGCAGCATGTTGCCAATGTTACCTAGGCGGTTGCACAAACTTCTGCAACGCTCCACTAGTAGCGTTGTAGTTCAGTCTTAGTTGTGTTATGAAGTCAGCAAGCACAGCCTTCTTGATTTGTAAGGTGTCAGGTTTAGTGTTTACATTGGTTCAAGATAAACGTTACCCATTGTTTGAATTTATAAAATTATAGTAATAATTTGGTATAACTGCGATTGTGATAATAAAGTGTCAATTGACTTTTTATTAATTAAACTGTGTGTTGAGTATTATTTTTTTTCTTTGTTTAATGCTGCTGTATGCTTTTGTGTCTGTGCTTTTTGGAGTTACTGATTCTGCGTACTTTTAAACAACGTGTTGTTTTTAGTTTAAAATGAATAGCTTTAAGACCCAATGGCTAGGACGCCAAATGTCCCCCTTAACAATAAATCAAATTGTAAAATCAGGCGGTCGACAATTTAGTCGATCATTTAAAGTAGAATATTATGAAAATACTAACTGGTTATGTGGTTGTGACGAAAGAAATTCTTTATTTTGTTTTCCACGTTTATTGTTTGGAGGGAACCCCTGGACCAAATTCGGAATGAAAGATATTAATCATCTAGCTGAAAAAATAAGAAATCATCAGGCGTTAAGTGTACATATAAAGAATGCTTTTCAGTTTTCTCTTTTTGGTACGTAGCCTATAACACAGCAGCTGGACAGTGAATATAGACGAAATATTGTTTTACACAACGAAATATTATGCAATAATCGGTACGTCTTAAATATAATAATAAACTGTATTCGTTTCTGTGGAGTTTTGTGAATTTATCTTTGCGGGGTCATAATGAGACTGAATCTTCATCAGATCCTGGTGTATTTCGAGGCTTATTTGGTTTCAGTTCTGAGCTTGACACAGCAATGAAAAATCATTTAGAGGAAGCAACTGCATTTAAGGGCACCTCAAAAGCCATTCAAAGTGATTTTTTAAATATAATGTTAGAAATATGCCACGAAGAAATAACGAGTAACATACAAGTAGCGGATTATTTGGATGTAATTGCTGATGAGACCACTGATGTTGCTAATGTTTTTCAAATGGTCATGGTGTATCGTTGAAAGATAAACAGGTAAACAGGTTGAAAGATTTTGGGTTTCATTGCTTCTCCTAAACATGATCCTCAGTCGCTTGCATCATGCTTGTTAGATGAACTGTCTCGAAAACAGTAACTTTCTATTTTTTTTCTATACGACAGCACTATTTATGATACACATATATGTAGTAGGTCTGCCTCCTGTTTAATGTGTTCTTTTAACTCCCCCCCTCCTACTCAACCGACTACTGGAACCACCAGCCGCCACTGATAGATCGTATAAATTTATCCTTACAGCACATTTACTCAGTAACAGCAGTAGACAAACAGATAGCCTTAAATGTACTTACTTGTATTACTGTCCCTAATCATTTTGAGAATAAAGATTAATTTATTTTTTGTTTAAAGTTACATATTGCATATTACATGTAGCCCTCCGTACAAAAGGCTACATAGTTCGGAGGAAACAGTGTGAGTATCCGAAGTATCAGAAAGGACAACGGGGGGGGGGGCTTGTGCCCACCAATTATTTACCAGTACATATTAAGTCGAGAAACTTTGGTACAAGGATTTAAGGATGAAACTTCAGGAAAGTGCGATTATTTCTGTCCAGATTTTTTAAACCTATCTTTCGCGAAACATTCGTTACATAATTCTTTGGTAGATTACAGACGCTAGTGGCTGTGTTAACAACCATATTTTTGTACTCCGTAGCAAACTCTCTACTAACGATTACGCAAAAATTAACATTTCAACAGAATAATGTCATTTTCTACTCAAAAACATCTAATCTTTATTAATCATGCCAAGCTACTGTGAAATGTAGACAAAATAATTTTAGAAAGATTTCAGCAGGTTTGGAGGGTTGCTGCCACTTTGAAAGGTTGTGAAAGGCTGGGTATGTTAAACCAGAACCTCACATAGCCTTAGATATTAAGTAATCTGGGACTTATAAACTACGTTCTTACAATTTTGATTCTAGACCTTTGTGCGTTTAAATTATAAAGAACATGAATACATTGAATATGTGTAGCCTATATTGAATATTATTTACACAAATAATTAACAAATATTTCATACCTTCAGCTTGACGTACAAATGATGCCCAAAAGATATATCCATCAGACATGGAGGTGGTCTGCCACTTCGAATTGTGAAATCACTTTTTTTCTTAGAAAGTACTCTGAATATAACTTGTTTGAACAATATCCATAATCCCCATAAAAACGACAAACAATGAATTTTTATACGATCAAGATACGATATTGCAATAATATTATCATGAACAGGTATAGCCATATTTTCAAAACCTTTTACTTAACTTGACCTTCTCACAACCTACCCTAAATAAAACTACCGCTTCGCTCGGCAGCAACTGAGTAACTATCTTGATTACTATCATCAGCTGTTTCACATCATGTCAGTCACGTGCTCAGTAGATATTTCATTGACCTTGAAAATGCTGAAGGAACTAACGAACTGAGTCGGATCACTACGTTATCAAAAGAACTGGTCGTTAAATGCATCAAGTGAACTTTGTCCGTATGCCATTGCCTATATTGTTGATAACATCTACCGGTGCTGTATGTGTTTTGGACGGACCGCGTACAGCGTGCCTCTGACAAGGAAACGATCGGTTATCATGGCATGTGTGAATTGGATTCTTCATTTTCACGCTTCTTCAAATATTCGACACAAAAAAGAGTAAAACACATAGTGGAAGAAGCGGTAAGTACGTCATTACACAACAGACTCCGGGAATCTCCGCAAGACAAATCTTGTTTAAGTTACTGTTCGGTTAGGCCTAGGCAAGGATCCATATGCGTCACCATACTTAACTGTTTTATTCTGTCATCATAGACACGATAAATGGATTCAAATGTAGAACATGAAAAAAGTTATTTCAAATCGGCCGTTCATCACATTCATGTATGCTGTACCTGATATCTAGTATCTATCTATCTATCTAGTATCTAGTATACTGCGTATTATTAATAGGAGTCTTATTCTTCCGGATTAATTTCATATCGGTTCTGTTTCGATATCTTCTTCTCTGATTCTTCTCTACTGTTCATTCGTGGGTAGTTCTTTTTTATTTTGCCCGGCGAGCTCTGTTTAAAATGAATGGCTCCCTAAAGAACCCTACACTACTGAAGAAGACATTGGAAAAGGATGTCGAAACGTCGAGAGAAGGTAAAACGACGTAGTCAAATCCTGAAAACAAAAAAAAGTCTAATACACTGCGTCCCGGAAACCCAATTGTGTGACATACTATAACACTTAAGAAGTCACGAGCTATCTTGCAATTTGAGTATATGTAGGGTTGGCGATCCGAATGGACCCAAGAGCGGCATACCTGGGTGCTGAAACCTCACTATCATCCCCAGAACCCAGAAACAAGTCTACCCTAGCTTAGAATAAAACCACAGCCACCACGAAACGATTTCTCAACTTGTGAACGCCGGAAGACAGGAATCCGCGCGTGCCCATGCGACGATTTCCGATGCCCAGAATGGCCGCGTCATAATCATTCGAATCGATAGTATAACGGTCAGGGGATGGAACTCGGTTTAAATGCCCTCGAAGCACTTTTATGCGACCCGTGACTTGTCTTGGAAAACCAGTTTAATAATTGCTCTATTTACTTTAATAAGGAAACGAATAATAAAATATTACGGCATTTTAACTGAGAATTCTTTTGCAGGAGAAACCTACGGAAAAAAGTTTTACTCTTTCACTAATAAACGTACAGTATAGTAGTATGATTTCACTTTAGTTAATGGAAACTATATTTGCGATAGTACCGAATACTCTTTTATTTTCATCTACAAGACATTGCCTATTTCCTTCCAATCGTCGACTAGACAAAACAGGGGCGCTTGTCCCTTATTTCGTCCTGTAGTCAGTATAGCATCTGTTATTCAAAAATACATTTAAAGAGTTTTTAGCTAAACTGTGTTATTTACAAGCCGATCCTTTCCTGCAGATCAAGCGAGAAAATAGGTCGGGTTTCTTTAAGCTGGTATCTGAAGAAAGATTTCCAAGTCTGCTAAATTTTGAACAGAAGAGACCGTCGGTGTTTGGAAGTCCGTACAGCTGTGAAAGCCTATTCCGAAGTTAATCAAGGGCTACAACAGAAATCGTCTCACATATTCTTCTCTGCTATGATGCGGCCCGCCGACAGGTTCCTGAGTTTAATTGTGGCCCTCAGGTGCTTTTAAGTTAGAGACCACTGACCTAGAACATTGTAATACACGTGTTAAACAGAAATATGATGAATTTAAAACATTAGTGCCTATTTACTTAGTAGATATCGCTAAATACTTGTTAGATGGACCAAATACTAAAATCGTTTAAAACCCAATGTTTAATAAGCTGACCTACATTAAAGGCATTCTGTAGCCATAAATGTTTAATTAGTTAAGTGATGATCAATGTCATGTTCCACAAGATTCCACGCAGTAGCGGACTAAAGGAGGCGGGGGCGGACCGCCCCGGGCCCCACTTAGCAGGGGGTCTCCACATTTCGAAAATTAAGTTTTTTTGTAATTTTTTAAATTTATTTGCAAATGTTCTATTGTCCGTCCTGAAACGGAACAGCACGAGGGGTCTAGAATTTAATCGATCGATTCCACAGAATTGTTTATATTATTTTGAAATCTACCTTACAACCCTATCTCATAAAGTGTTTACAGATATTTAAAAAAACTTATAAAGGTAAGTTTATTATCAGAAATATATTCGTACTAAACAAGCGTCAGTTGCACCTGGCGTCAGTGCCTCGCCACGCAGTCGGAAGTCTCAAATTGTACCCCAAACAGCACGGACGGCAACGGCAGCGGCAGCGACTCAAGAAGGCCGTACCTCGGTACGAAAATGTAAACGGCGGAGTGAAATACCGGGCGATAACATGTAGGCCTACGCTAAAAGAGATTACACCAGTGAGCAATATTTAACATTTCAGGACACCAACAATTAATTTAAAATCTCTCATCAGAATTTTTATCGAACAGTGGATAATATTCGGAGTGCGGAAATCGAAGGAACGAATTCACAAAAAAGTGCATCGCACATTGCGTGAGTGAACAAAACCGTGAGTGACATCGAAGACAACAGCATGTACAACTGTACAGATAAGTAACATAGTATGTGTGTGGATAAAACTGGAAAAGAAATGTGACTTGTAGCGTCTGTGGGGGTGATTGAATGATAAAAGGGGAAGAAAGAAAATGCGAGCGCGAGAGAATGTAGAAGAGAAAAGGGGGGAGAGAGATAGAGATAGAGAGAGAGAGAGAGAGAGAGAGAGAGAGAGAGAGAGAGAGAGAGAGAGAGAGAGAGAGAGAGAGAGAGAGAGAGAGAGAGAGAGTGAGAGTATGAAGTATTGTAATAAATTTAATGCATTCTATAAATAATACTAATTCTGTTATTTCTTTAAATTTTGTATTTACAATATGGAAGTGGAGTTTTATTTCAAACACTTCTTATAAAGTTTCCTAACTAGATGTATTGATATAGTAATTAGACAATAAATACATAACAGTAAAGTGTTTTTGCTATGTATTACTTAAAGTTAAATTGGATTATAAACACCCATTTATTGGAGGGGGGCTCAGAAAGAAATCCGCCCCGCGCCACTAATTAAATCTAAGTACGCCACTGATTCCACGTCAGGTTGTCAGCGGGTTTCTTCAATAGTGCTGAATAGTACTAAAGAAATAATGGTTGCCAGTACGACAATTAGGTTAGTGATAACCTAAGCTAAAGAATGGACAGGCTTACAGGGTGTGGATGACTGTAACATAATCTGATGTAGGCTTTAATAGTAGGCATATATTGGTAAAGTGAATGCTTTGAGTGAAGTAATTATATTTCACGAACATGTAAGTGTGAAAAAGGAAATAAATATCTATACAGAGTGTTCCCAAACTTCGGGAAATGATTCTATTCACTAAACTGTCTTAACAAACAGAAGTCGAAAAATGCTGTCTGTACGTGTTTTTATAAAAAAAGTTTAATTACTGCCGAACGAGATGAAATTTGGACGTGGAGATGAATTTGCTATTTCATATAGACACACATACGGTACGGTGCAAAATAAACCAAAAAGTTAACTCAAAATTTTTCAAAATGGCGGCTGATTGAAATTTTTGATTTTAAATTTCACAAAACTCAGTTACATAACCAAAATATGGCTGATCATACAAAAAATTTACCCTTTTTTGTAAACCAATGATACTTCGTTTATACAATTTGGATAAAAAATAACAGAGTTACTACATTTCTTTCATAACAAAACATTTATCTGTTTTCTCATAAGAACAGTAAAGTTGTATTTACATTGTTGCACGTGTAGTTGTTTGAAGTTGCTTTATGTTGTTTACTATGATTTAACGATCACATCAGAGGCGTAGCTAGGGGGAGGCCAAGGGGCCAGCCGCCCCGGGCTGCATACCAGGAGGGCGGCAAAGTGAGCGTAGACTTGAAAAAATTGTTCTCCCGTTTGACTTCTTCACTAATCCGTCAGTTCTTGCTCTGAGAGATTCCGTACGCTGGAGACGTCTTCCTTCTTCTCACGTCTATTTGTTTCAGCAAGTATTCTTTCCGTTAATGATCTAGATTTTCAGAATATACCGTAGTGTAAAGTACATTAAATGCTATAATCCGCGAGTTTATATTTAATGACTTCACAAAAATATACACTGTCCGACGTACAATCTGTCGATATGAAAACCATCTAAACCGTCTGTGTTTCTGAAAATATAGACGGTTGAGTTGCTGTTGCCAACCCGAAACGCGGTATGCCATGATGAGGTTATCACGTAGTCATATACAACTCATGCCGGCTGGATATCTCTTCTTCCTTTATACTAAATTCACGCATCACGATTAACAAAATTTGTTTTATATATTTTACTTCCATGTTCCTTAAGGAAATGGAAGTATGGTGATGGCAAAAAAAATCATGTTCGAGATTATTGCAGATTCTGATTGTACTACACTCAAAACATGAAAGAAGTCATTTTTCGAAAAGTGACGCGCGCGCGCGCGCGCGCGCGTGTGTGTGTGTGTGGATTTTTTTTCTATGACAAACGATAACAGCCGCAAATTCAAACAAAATCAACTACTCTTTTGCATACCTTTTTGAATTATACAGAACTTAAGGTCTGTTGATTTTGTTTAAGATCGGTTAAAGGGAAAGGGGTAGTTTACCGGCAACGTTTTATATTTTAACAAGGGTATTTCCTATGGCAAACGATAAGAGCCGAAAATTCACAGAATCAAATAATTTTTTGCATACAGCCCTGAATTGTAGAGTACGCAAGACCTATTGTCTTTGGTGAAGATCGGTTAAGGGAAAGGGGTATTTTACCGGCAACGTTTTTTTATCAGGGGTAATTTTTTTCTATGGCAAACGATAACAGCCGCAAATTCAAACAGAAACAAATAATGTTTTGCATACAGCCCTGTATTGTAGAGTTCTCAAGACCTATAGGTGTTGGTGAAGATCGGTTAAGGGAAAGGGGTAGTTTACCAGCAACATTTTATGATTTAACAATGGTAATTTGTTATATGACGAACGATAACTGCCGCAAATTCAAACAGAATCGACTACGTTTTGCATACCTTTTTGAATTAAAGAGAACTCAAGGTCTGTTGATTTTGTTGAAGATCGGTTAAGGGAAAGGGGTAGTTTACCAGCAACATTTTATGTTTTAAGAAGGGTATTTTTTTTTTACGAAAGATAACTGCCGTAAATTCAAAGAGAATCAAATAATCTTTTGCATAAGTTCCTGAATTGTAGAGAACGCAATTTTTCGTGAAGATCGGTTAAGGGAAAGGGGTAGTATACCAGCAACATTTTATGTTTTAAGAAGGGTAATTTTTTTTGTACGGAAGATAACTGCCGTAAATTCAAAGAGAATCAAATAATTTTTGCATAAGTTCCTGAATTGTAGAGAACGCAATTTTTCGTGAAGATCGGTTAAGGGAAAGGGGTAGTTTACCTGCAACATTTTATGTTGTAACAAGAGAAAAGTTTCCTTGACGAACGATAACTGCCGCACATTCAAACAGAATCAAATATTTTTTTGCATGCATCCCTGAATTGTAGAGGATTGAAGGCCTATTGATTTTGGTGAAGATCGGTTAAAAGAAAGGGGTAGTTTACCTGCAACGTTTTATGTTTTAACAAGAGTAAAGTACTTGATTTTGATAAATAATGTGTTTATATTTGTACTACGTTATCAGCAACAAAGTAGTAGTTTGTTGTTAAAATTCCTTCCCGGGCTGTTTGGCCGTAGTCCAATGTTTTCTAGAAAAGCAGACGTTTCGGCAGTGCCGTCGACTGCCATCGTCAGTGAAAATCGAGTGCGATAACGTGTGGTGGTATACGTTAGTGACTAGAGTACTGTGGTTAAGGCTGAAGCAATAAGTGGGAAGATATTTTCTATGCAAACGATAACAGCCGCAAATTCAAACAGAATCAAATAATGTTTTGCATATAGCTTGGAATTGTAGAGTTCTCAAGACCTGTTGGTTTTAGTAAAAATCGGTTAAGAGTAAGGGGTAGTTTACCGGCAATATTTTTTTTATAAAGGGTAATTTTGTTTCTATGGCAAACGATAACAGCCGCAAATTCAAACAATCAAATAATGTTTTGCATACAGCCCTGAATTGTGGAGTTCTCAAGACCTGTTGGTTTTGGTGAAGATCGGTTAAGGGAATAGGGTAGTTTACCTGCAACACTTTATGTTTTAACAAGGCTAATTTTTTCTATGACGAACGATAACTGTCGTAAATTCAAACAGAATCAACTACTCTTTTGCATACCTTTTTGAATTATACAGAACTCAGGGTCTGTTGATTTTGTTGAAGATCGGTTAAGGGAAAGGGGTAGTTTACCTGCAACATTTTATATTTTAACATGGGTATTTTCTATGGCAAACGATAAGAGCCGCAAATTCAAACAGAATCAAATAATGTTTTGCATACAGCCCTGTATTGTAGAGTTCTCAAGACCTATTGGTGTTGGTGAAGATCGGTTAAGGGAAAGCGGTAGTTTACCAGCAACATTTTATGTTTTAACAAGGGTAATTTTTTATATGACGAACGATAACTGCCGTAAATTCAAACAGAATCAAATAAGTTTTTGCATACGTTCCTGTGTTGTAGAGAACTCAAGGCTTGTTGATTTGGTGAAGATCGGTTAAGGGAAAGGGGTAGTTTACCTGCAACATTTTATGTTGGAACAAGAGAGATGTTTTCATGACGAACGATAACTGCCGCACATTCAAACAGAATCAAATATTTTTTTCCATGCATCCCTGAATTGTAGAGGACTGAAGGTCTATTGATTTTAGTGAAGATCGGTTAAGAGAAAGGGGTAGTTTACCTGCAACGTTTTACGTTTTAACAAGAGTAAAGTTCTTAATTTTGATAAATAAAGTATCTTGATAAGAAGCTCAAAATAACCCACTGTAGAAACGTAGATGAAATATCTATAAATGAAGAGGTTAGGTGAACGGGGTGGGGGTAATTTTCTATTAATGAAAATTATAGTTGAAGGTGGAGGTGAGAATTTTTTATATGTGTACTACGTTATCGGCAACAAAGAAGTATTTCATTTTTAAAATTCCTTCCCGGGCTGTTTAGCCGTAGTCCAATGTTTTCTGCAAAACCAGACTTTTCGGCAGTGCCATCGACTGCCATCATCAGTGAAAATCGAGTGCGAAAACGTGAAGTGGTATACGTTAGTGACCACAGTAGTGTGGTTAAGGCTGAAGCAATAAGTAGAAAGAAGTAGTTTCTAAGGAAATATTTCATTTCGAATACGATTTTAAATATAAATCTTAGAACATGGAAGTCATGTATGGTTCTCCATACCGATTTTTTTATGAATAAATCTTCTAAAGTGCCAAGTATTTCTTTAATTATTTTATCCAAAGCACTTATTGCTTGCATGTACACTTTTATTATATGACAACTTTCTCGTGTATTGCAAGTTAAATCTTCATTACTTCAAAAATCTTCATAAAATTGGATATTTCAATGGCCACTATAGTGTCACCATTTCGGTCAGCTTTATCTGCTTTTGAAATTGAACAGAGTTATTTAAATATTCTGAGCCGTCCGTTATCCATTATGTCTTTACTTTGTCTTCTATTATGTGCAGTATTCCAGTTTGCATAATTCCGGCTACCTATTCTGCACAAGTTTGATACTTTATTGTTGCTATTCAGGCTTTAGCTAATATTATTTTAATTACACAGCGCAAATTCGGTTGTAAGACATTAGTGAATGCAAATATATAAATTTGTTTACATCTTTACGTATCCTGTCTTGACTGATATTTGCTGAACCTGATTTCTTGTCTGAATTATAACTGCGATGATCGGTTATCATGACTTGTGTCTTAAAGTGATTCAAGTTCAAAAACTGTAATATCTACCACATCTTAACCATATCTGTCTGATCTTAACATTATTTCTACCCTTTTTTTTTAATTTTAGAGCTGTCAGACCTCAGATTACACCCAAGCTCGCAATCATTAATAACATTTTTCGTTACATACTCCCTATCAGCTGGATGGATTTTTGGGTTCCTAAATAATATAAATAAATTAACAACAGTACTGTGAATTTTGTTTATTTTTTGTTTTTGAACTTCTAATTAAGACAACAAATAAATAAAAATAATGGTGTTGTTTTATTGATACTTCCACAGATAGTTAATAGTTTCGTCAAAGTCTAATGGCACCAGTATTCTCACAGCCTGAAACACTATAAAACGACATTTAATGAAATAATATTTAGGAGACAAATTCAATGGAAAATTCAGAGTTATTCTACGAGTACAAAGAATTAATATTTTGATAACACACCCTTCAGTTTATTCAAATAGTTTATTGTTCGATAGTATAGTATTGTATTGTTTAAAGTATTGAACTTACTATTGATAGGTGAAGTACAAGTCCGGTGATGTTATTTTTCTTTTCGTCACATCCGGAAACCGAAGTGGTGGAGTGTAATGTCAAGGCCGGTGGTGTAATCCCCTCCCGTACGTCGTACATCGCTGGATTTCGAGGAGAGGATTGCCGTCCGGGAGCCCTTCGTAGGCGCCCAGGGTCCTCCGTCTTCGCGACTCTGCAGAGGCCACCAGACTCCTCTACTAGAATCCTCTGGAGGCGCCTGGGGTCCAACGTCCCTCTTCCGGTCGGTATTCGTCGCAGCCGGGGGTTCCTGTGTTGTCACAGCCGGCGATGTGGTGGTTATGTAGTGTCAAGGTCGGTGTTGTAATCCCCTCCCGTACGTCGTACATCGCTGGATTTCGGGGAGGGGATTGCCGTTCAGGAGCCCTTCGTAGGCGCCCAGGGTCCTCCGTCTTCGCGACTCTGCAGAGGCCACAAGACTTCTCTACTAGAATCCTCTGGAGGCGCCTGGGGTCCAACGTCCCTCTTCCAGTCGGTATTCGTCGCAGCCGGGAAATATTCTGTTCCTGTGTTGTCACAGCCGGCGATGTGGTGGTTATGTAGTGTCAAGGTCGGTGTTGTAATCCCCTCCCGTACGTCGTACATCGCTGGATTTCGGGGAGGGGATTGCCGTTCAGGAGCCCTTCGTAGGCGACCAGGGTCCTCCGTCTTCGCGACTCTGCAGAGGCCACAAGACTTCTCTACTAGAATCCTCTGGAGGCGCCTGGGGTCCAACGTCCCTCTTCCAGTCGGTTTTCGTCGCAGCCGGGGGTTCCTGTGTTGTCACAGCCGGCGATGATGTAGTTACGTAGTGTCAAGGTCGGTATCGTTAAAGTCGATGATGTGATAAACTGGTAAAGAAACTGAATAATTTCGATAAACTAAAATTTTCGTGCCGGCGTGCTCGAAATATTAAAAAAAATTTGATTATTATTTCCGTGGTTACGGCCAATTTATATTCATAGTTATTGTTGTTCAGCTGTTTTTTATTTAGTGCTTATGTATATTTGTATTTATTTGGCATTGCGTATTGAGACTGAAGGTAACGCGGTACGGGACTCTTGAATCAGTAATAAAATAGGGATTGATTTACGGGGGGGGGGGGATCCAACACGTAAGAGAAATTCGCCTTTCGGCGCTACGATTTTATAAAACCTTATTCCATAGACCTATTGAGAGAAAATCGTATAGGCCTAATTGTTTTTTCTCTCAAGCTTAATTTTTTCTATATAATCAAAGACGGCGTTTTAATGCGTCCTGAACTGTATTTTACATTTTTGATGTAAGATTTTTTTTAATCTACAACGTTTTATTATTAGATTGTAGACTTTTATATAGATTTGCATTTGTTGCACTCCACTTGTTGCCTTTGACGAGTCTGATCTTTCTCGGTAAACGCTATTGAACAATTCATCTCATCACATGGTTTGGTTTTCAATACGATGTAATGATTTTGATGATGATTATTAATTAAATTGTTCAAAAGCGCTTAACAGGAGTCACTGGACTAGTGGAGAGCATTAATTGTAGAAAAAAAAATAAATTTAAAACAATAAATGTTTTCTTACCCTTATATTAATTATATACACAACATCCGTTAGGCGTTCATGTTCCTACGTGCAATCTTTACGTGCCATCCCATGGCTGTCTCCTGTCTCAATGTTTCCAAGCCACAGTCGATCTTAAATAGCATTTTAAGTGTGATTTTTTGCCACCTGCAGCTAATATCGTTAATACAAATGATATTCTTAACGCTATTGCGGTATTTGGGAATGTCGTCGTCGTCATCTTTTACGGCTTAGGTTAGTCCTGTTCCAGTCTCAATGGAAGTCATCCAACCATCACTTATGGGGTCTTACCACGCTTTTCTTCCCCCTTGCATAACATTCAAGGGCTCTTCTTGCAAATCTAGTTGGATCCATTCTCTCTACGTGTAACCGCCACTCCGTTTTGTACCGGGAGATTTTCTCATTTAAGCTTTCAGCTATGCCCAGCTTCATTCTTATATGATCATTTCTGATAAGATCTCCCCTAGTACAACTCTTTACAGTCCTCAAAAACCTCATTTCCGCTCCTTGTATTCTAGATATATCTTTGGCCTTTCTAATCCAAGTCTCACTACCATACAGTAGTTGAGGTACGGCCATTACATTATAATATTTCAATAGCGTCTGTTTCCTTGTTGTCTTATTCAAATGTTTAATGATACAGCCGCAAAGCGACTGGAAGAGACTAATTTTGCTTTCAATCTCCGAATCATCTTGACATGTGATGCTGCACCCTAGATACTTGAAATAAAGCACCTGTTCTATTGGCGACTCCTGTATGACAGTCTTTGATCTAATATGATTTGCGCCAGAAAAAGCCATAACTTTTCTTTTGGATAAGGAAATGGTTTTGATTGTAATGTGTCAAAATGTCAGTAAGATAAAACAACGACCTTCTGGAAATGTTGAAAACAAATTATTTTAAAAAAGGTACTGAAAATGCTATACGGCTCATTCAGCGGATTCTATAGAGCGCGTGTGTCTCGAACCCTAACGTCCGTTCCTGTTTATTCCTCAAGTCATTTTCTTCCATCGCCGGTTCTCCATCGATTTTTCATACTTTCGACACTCATCGCTTTCATCCTCACTAAAGTTTCAGCGATTCGTTTTATTACAAAACGAAAAGAAAAATAGTACAAATTTACTATAAAAAAAATGTTTTCGAATGTTTCCAAGAAGTATTGAACAACGTGAGAACATGGGAACGTCTTTCGGAAACTTGAGGAATCCCAAGCAACCGGGATAGCAGACATTATACGAGTCACAGACATTAGACATCTATCAATTGCAAATCTTCTAAATCTACTGTATTCCCTCATATACTGCACACCAGAGCGTCTGTTGTACTAACTACCACTTTGCAAGTCTCATTTACCTCTCTCATCCGTTCTCCTCTAAGTCCTCTTTCCATGATCTATTGGTTCTACCCCGTTTCATTCGTCAAGATGCAATCCAGTCTAGCAACTTTTTGGTCCAACGATCGTGAGACATCCGTTCCACATGCGGCAGTACCGTACGAGACGCTTTTCTTTACGGTGTCTAAAATTGTCTTCTCAACATCACGTTGCCTACTTACAGTATATCATTTTTTCTAATGCACTGGAGCCTGGACACCCCACAAGACCTTCTTCCACAAGGTCATTTCCACTGCCTCCATCCTTCGGGAGATTCTTTGATTTATCTTCAAAGTTTCAGAACCATAGATGATGACTATAGTTGCTGAGCAAATCATCTTTTGTGGTTTGTCCTTTATTTTCCAACTTCAAAGCACAAAATTCACCTGCTCTATCACGATTTTCCCTTGTTTTATTTTGTTGATGGTATTTTCATCAGTTCTACCAACTTTTGATAATGTGACTCCAAGATACCCAAAAAAAGGACTACATTTTATAATGTGCGAACCTACTGTCATGTCGGTTCCTTCAAATTCAATAAAATATGACGAAGTTTGGTTTATCCAAAATTTATATGGAGGTCCCAGGATCTGTAGGCTATCTTCATGAAATTTTCTTCTTCTTTTTCTTCTTCTTCTTCTTCTTCCCCTTTTCAAGGATTAGGTTATATAAACCTGTTCCGGCACCCATTTCATCCTCGGACGACCCACGTCTCTTCTAACAATAGCTTTAGTTCAGTGCAGCTTTCAGGAATGGATCCTCTGTCATCCTTTGCAGATGATCCCACCATTGTCTTCTGTAAACTGAAATAATTTATTTCATTTATGTCCTTTACTTCGAGTTCTGCTCTGATATCCTCATAACTTATTCTATCTTGCAATGTATAATTTAAAGTATTTCGAAGAAAATGAATTTCAGCACTCTGAATCTTGCCGCATTCCTTTTTTGTCATGACCCACGCCTCACTCGCATACAGAGGCTGGGGGGAGGGCGCAAGGGGAGGCAAGGAGGGCGGCTAAGTGAGCATAGACTTGAAAAAAATGTTTTCAGTTTATAAAACTACAAACAACTTGTTTCTTTGATATGACTATTCCTTTCATAAAAGAAGCATAACCAGCCTGCTTCTCTGGTTTATGCTTGGCCAAGCGAGACATCTCAGTCCTTCCGAGATATAATGGTGAATAGAGGAACATGTCAGTTGCAGAACAAGAACAGCCATTTTCCTGAAGATGAAGCTGGGAAATCCTTAAACAAGTATTGGTTTAATAAAACCTTGCAGAATGGCAAAAAGGTAAATCGCATTTGGATGTGTTTTTCTCCAATTAAAAAATCTCTATTTTGCTTTTGTTGCACTTTATTTCCACAAAAAAAAACTATCAAAGAAGCAATTTCAACAGATGGGTTATTGTCATGGAGAAATTTAATCTCCGTATTCAGGCTCATGAAAATAGTCCTGCTCATCGCTCTGCGTTTTTGGAATGGAAGGAACTGGAACGTTCTTTAAACAAAGGGGGACTTATTGATGATCTACTTCAGGAACAAATGAGTAAAGCACCTAAGACATGGAAAGAAATCCTCGAACGGGTCATTGCCACAGTACAAACTCTCGCACAACAAAATCTGGCACTGAGAGGACACTGAGAATCAATTAACAATCCAAATCCTGGAAACTTTCTGGCTTTGTTAAAATACTTGGCTAAATTTGACCTTGTCATGAGATCTCATTTGGATTCAATCTCTAGTAAATCTGGGTGTATGTCGTATTTTTCGGCAACTATTCAAAACGAAATAATAAGCCTGTTAGGAGAAAGAGTGCGCAAATATATTATTACTGCATGTAAGAAGCCGAAGTACTTTAGTATTATATTTGACACAACATCAGATTCTGTACATGCAGAACAAATGTCTCAGATTATAAGATTTGTTGAATTTAAACGCAATTCTGTTGATATCAAGGGAGCTTTCATAGATTTTAATCCTTTAGAAGTCAAAACAGCGGAGGGGATCACACAAGCTATTACAAGTATACTTGAGAGAGACGGATTCAATCTTACTGATTGCAGAGGTCAGTCGTATGAACAATCAAGCAACAATGGCTGGTATTCATTCGGAGTTCAAAAGAGAATATTAGATTTGAATCAACTAGCTCTGTTTGTTCCTGTGACAACCATTCACTTAACATTGTTGGAGTTCATGCAACTCATGTAAATGTTCAGGCAGTGACATTTTTTGGGACAGAATAAAAATATAAAATGTAATTAAGAAAGAAGAAGGAAGAATGATAAACTAAAAGTGATTATTAAAGAAACTCACAGACTAGACTGACAGACAAACAACTTTGACCCGACCCCAGAGATTGGCCAGATAAGAACCAATATAAAAGTAAACAAGATGAGAAGTGAAGGAGAAGAAAAATGAGAACAAAGAGGGAACAAACCAACGATGAAGAAAATAAAATGAAACAAGTCGAGAAAACACAGACAAGGAATAGAGAATAGAGAAGGGAGAAATAATATAATCAAATATAATAAAGGAAACAAAACCGGTAAAGAACCAATATAAAGAATAAATGTTAGTATTGATTGAGTGACAATTGTAATTAGTCATTAATAAAACACGATAGATAAAAATACACTAGCCAAAGAATTAGAAGTACATGTAAGTTAGTAATAGAGAAAGACATGATATTAATAAGTATATATAATATGTGTAGAGAAAGAGAGAGATATTGAAATAGTGAGAAGTAAATGGAATTTAACATAGTGAAAGTGAAATTACCCTAAAGTGAAATGATAGAAAAAGAAACACTAAGTAAATTATAATAAACACGAGATAATTTAAAAAGTGCAGTTGATGAGTAGATAAAAATATTGTCAATGATAGCAATAGGAAAAATAGTGAAAGCTAAGATAAACACTTAGTAAAATTAACAAACACTAAAGGTTTAATAGTGAACAATAATATTTAAGAAAGTTGTTAAGAATAGTATTTATAATAAACCATTAATTAAGTAGTAAGGAACACTGAAGAGTGATATTAACTGTATAGATTAGAAAAGAATCTTATTGTAGAGTTTAAAGGTATGTAGTAAAATTTAAAGGTGAGACCCCATGAAAATGTAATCAGATAGTGTTACCATGGAGTGAAGGCAAAGAGTATTTATATAATAAGAAGTTAAAAACAATCAATAAACACCCATGTTATAAGGGATGATTATTGAAGCAAGTTCAATAGAGGTGAGGTTGTTTATCACCCAAAAAATAAATCAAAGGTAATGAATTGTACACCAATATTAGATATTAAGTGTTAAATAATTGTTTAAACAAACTTATGAATAGGATATGGCTGGGGTAATTATACCAACCATAGACCTAAATGTTGTATTTTATGTGATGAAAAAATAGTAATTAATAGCCATATTGTTGACATTGGCGGAGTAAATAAGTAAGAAAAGAAAGCAATGTTTGATTTAGAAAATGAGAAAACCAGTTAGTAAATAGTTAGCAATACATGATGTATAAAATAGTAGTAACATACAAATCACACAAAAACAGAACCAAAACACATCAATAGATAATAAACATAGTTATAAGAACAAAATAGAGCTCTAAGCTAAAATGAGATGTAATGTATATGAAATAATCAAAAATCAGTAATGGCTACTTAGACTTGAGAAAGGCCTAACTGTCAAACACCAACAAATACTAATTGTACGAAAATAACCAAGTAATTAACAAATCCAAGGTGACTAATCAACCAAGGATAAATTGTAAATCTTATTAAAAGCAAAATATTAAAATAAGGAGTTAAATAAACAGAGAAATGTAATTAGGAAATATTAAAATAATTGTAAACTTATAAAACATGAAATAACCCAATCTTGTGGGATACCGAAATAATCTTTGGAAGAAAATACAAATAACAGTGCTAATAATTAATACTTAGGAAGGAAGATAATGGAATGAATACAGTCAGAAGATATATGAGGATTTTGAAAAGAATTCATATTTTGATAACAATGGGTTTATAGCCAACTTAGCCAATCAGAATTATTTGGTAACCATAGAAACGAACGTTGGTGGCAAAATTACCGTTGAATATCGTTACTCGTAAGGTGACGCTCTTGGAAAACAGAAGCCAAATTTTGAACAACCAATTTTTTAATTTAAAATGTTATAAAAGTTAACCAGATTACCAAAATTGAACGAGAAGGAGGCAGACTATGACTGAAACCAATTAACGGATGGCGAAGACCTTTTAATTCAAAACGAAGTGAATAAATTAATCCAAGTAAATTGAAAAAGATGCCAGAAGCCCGAATAATTGAAAATTGAATACTATTGCAGCTACAGTCCTTTGTACCAGACCAACTGATTAACCCCAGTCTACGAAGTTGTTAAGTATCATATAAATTATCCAAATTCCCGAAAAAAGCACTTTAAATATTTCTCACTATACTATGAAATATCACTAAACTGAATTTATTCTCTTTCAAAGATTAAATAAAAATATTAAGACACTGAAAATTTGTCAAATTATAAAATTAACCTATTGTTAGTTTACGAACCTTCAAAACACTTTTACTACACTCCAACAAACCAATTATAGCTACATGTTATAAGATTTAAGTAGAAATATTGTAAGGTTGTGTATTTTTATCATTGTAATTGTATCTAATTCTTTTATCGTAATCAAAAGAATCCAGACAATCGAACGAAAATAGTTGTTTACTACTTCGGTAGAACGCCATTACGGTGTATGTGTATGTTCAAAATCGATTTGTCAAACCCAGAGAGAGATTGTCTCATAGATAAATGACCGGTGCAAAATAATATAACAAACCAAATCTAACTTGTGTCAATGAAAAAGTAATAACCATTCATTAATAAATCAATACTGTGTATAACAAATGTGTTTTATTTTCAGTAGGAAAGTGTATTATTAATATTGTACATTATAGCGGACATCTATGAATTGGCGACTAGCGCTCAAGCCGCGAATACAGCAAACTGCTGGCTTGATTAAAAAATCAATAAGCGGCGGGATAAGTTTGAATTCTCCACACCGCCTGAGCGGAACCGCTTATAATAATAAATTTTTTAATTGTTTTAAATAAACAATTTGGCGCCACCCGGGATTTATACACTCCTAGTGAACCTCAGGTAAGGACTACGATACCTGGTTATTCGTACGTTCGCGACGGACTCAAGCATCGTAAGTTACGTTACCGAGCGAGGACGGATTGGTAAGACACAATATACAAGTTACACTCTGACACTTCTACATTTTACAGAATTCATTAAGAAGGACGAGCGAAGGTTAGTAATAAATTGACGCATCCAACGTGTGGCAAAATAACACGGCAGATATATACACACACGATTTGTAATAATATTCTTTCTTCTATGGACAAAATCCAGAAAATCTTGCACACCAAAGGAGTAAGCTTTATTCAAGCATTGACACTTTTGGAGACGCTAACGGACAAATAAAAAGTTTGGATTGGAGGAATGAGCTCTGTGACAATGTCACTACAAGAAGGAAGCGCACGATGTCAAGGGAGTATGGACACGATTCTCCATTAACAGTGTGTCAAGAAATGCGACCTTCTCTAATAGAAATTTTGGTCAAACTGTCAGTTAAAATTTCAAGCCGTTTCTCTAACATAAAAGAGTTAGAAAAACGCTTTGGGTTCCTCTGTAAATTTGAGGCGTACATAAATGATGGGGATATACATTTTAAGGAACAGCTGTCCCAAATCAATATTAAGTGCACAGTGCTTGCAAAACTGTATCCACATGACCTAAACAGTGAAGAATTGTTCAGTGACTTAAAAAGACATCATACTTTTATTAAAAAGGGACAAAGTTAACGGAGAACAATTGGACTTTACACCTCAAGGACTGATATAATACATTTCTTCAATGGGATTAGAAGCCTACAAAACACTTTAAATATAGTTGTCTTGATTGTTCATCTCTTCAAAACTTTAAATATTTTTTACTTTACCAGTGTCTGTGTCTCTTGTGAAGGATCGTTTAGTAAACTTAAATCGTACCTACGATCAACAATGACTCAAGACAGAGTATCAAATGTAGCGATACTTTCAACTGAAAACGACATTAAATCGTCTTTAGATGATTTAAAATAACGTCGTCTTTTTACAGTGATTTAATAACCGTCTTTGCAGCAATGTTACAGGAATGGTATGGAACAGCAACCAGGAATGTTACATTTTAAAATGTCTCGTTTTAAATAATTATTAAATATTAAACATAAATATTAAGTGTTTATCAATAGAATACGGAACCATTAACCTGTAATGGTAAGTGATTTATTTTAATGTAGTTCTTTGTTTAACTTTATGTTGCATTAGGATATTGTTTTTACGATGCGCTTTAGACCTACAAGGAATTTGCATGTGTATTAGAACGTTTTTATGTTATACATTTTTTATATTACTACATTTTTTATAGCCTAAATTTGTTACTAATAAATGTATAGAAACTGAATACCGGTAACATTATAATATGTATTTTCTTAATTTTGACTTAACAAATATTCTTAAGACATTTGCTGGACGTGCTTTCATACAAAAATCTACACATTTGCATTTATTAAGTACTTTGTTCACTGTATGGGCCTTCATTTGTGCTCTTTTATCTACTTTCAATTGTGAAAGTGAGGCGGCCGACGATCTCCTTGCCCCGGTCGTCAAAAAGCCTAGCTACGCCACTGTAATCAGTGCAAATGAAGTATATTATATATCTTACTCTCCGTCTTAAATTTCGAAATTATATACCCTCCAGTGATACAAGATAGCTTGAAGTAATGTGATAAACAGTTCCAGGCTAGGTCCAGGTTGTTACAGGAGCAGTGTTAGTGTTTAGCCCCTATGTGATGAGAGTCCCACAACGGGTGCGTAAATGCATTTCTCTTCCTAAAATAAAGCTATTGCATTAGGTATTCAAACTCGTGTAACACTGACTTGTTTTTATATCAAAGCCTAGTTCTCATATACTTTCTAGTTGTGCAATACCCGCTTTTAATGATCGTCATAATTTTAATTTTAAAAAGTTATTATTTTCTGTTAAGCCGACTATGAAGAGGATAAACATTTGTATTTTTAAGATTAATAAAATATGTACAATATAGCTGTAACACAATTCTCTGAATTTTAAGTCCACTTAGGCTTATACTTAAATATCGTTAAAAATTACAATACTGTATTATAAGATAGTTAGAGATTTCCACGTTATTTATTTTCAAATTTACTACTAAGTCACGTTCTTGTTTTTGTCTAAATACATTGTCAGCAGAGGCGGCTCACTCATAAGGGCACATGGTCACGTGCCCCACCAAAAAAAAACACGAAATAAATAAATAAATATTGTAGAAACGTCCTCGTTTTAAAAATGATAGCAATAGTTTGTAACAGTGCGAAGTCTGGAGAAATGTGGCAACGCGAAAACAAATGTGGCAACATAGCGACGGTCACAGAGACGTTGTGACCCAATATTACTACTCCCTTCCTCTTCACTACTCTCTTGTGGTGGGAGAGCGTAATGCTAAAATCCCATAGCGCTCGGTCACACTAGACTATGTGACCATTGACCAAACATTTACAGTCTTCAAGTAGTAAACTCTGAATCCTGTAGGTGCGCCACATTACTGCAACTAACGGATATGAATCGGAGCTATTTAGTAGACTATTACATTTTACCGCCATCTGAGCTGTTCTATAATACTAATAATTACTGTTACTTTCTTAGTGTATATTGTTACGAAATAATGTTATTATAATGTTTCTATCGTGAATATGATTATAATAATTTTTGCGATTTTATATAATTTTAAATTATATTCTCATTGAAGGAAATATTAAAATAGAACGTGTACCTAGAGCGGTTATGTTATGTGCTACACGATAGTTGTGGTGGCAGTGCTTATAGTAATTGTATAAATTGTAGTGTTACAAGTTTACAAGTGGTTTTCAGTAATCAGTGTTACGCACGCGTGTAAATACCGGTGTTGAAAATATTCAAGTGTCGGTATTTTGTGTGCTTGTGTAAATCTCTGAGACAAAATGAATGATGTCAAGTATTTACAGAGTAAAACTTTGAGCTATGAAGATAGGTTAATAGCAAAACAATTGGGTCCACCAAGACCGCAGTTGTCTATCAACCAAGTGTTTAAGGACAAAAACAGAACCTATAATAGAACTTTCAATACCACAGTGTACGAAAAATGGGAATGGATGTGCGGATGCCCCACAATCAATGCTTTATTTTGCTTTGCTTGTCTTCTGTTTGGCGGTGAAGACACGTGGACTAAGTCGGGCGTTAAAGATCTGAAACATTTACCAGAAAAGAGTAAGAAGCATTCGCTGTCTAAATGTCATTTAGACAATGAAATAAGTTTAGCCGTGCTAGGTATTGTAAATATTAGATTGCAACTCGATGATGGTTACAGAATTTCTGTTCGTAAACATAACGAACTTGTAGACAAGAACAGATACATCTTGTCTCGAATAATTGATGCGATTAAATTTTGTGGGGAATTTGAATTAGCTTTACGTGGCCACGATGAAACGGAAGAAGCAGACAACAACCCAGGGATTTTTAAAGGACTAATCAATTATACTGCAGCACTTGACAGTGTTTTGAAAGATCATTTAGAAAATTCAACAGTGTTTAAAGGAACCTCGAAAACAATTCAGAACGAACTTTTAGATGCCATTTTGTCAGTGTGTCGAAAAAATATTGTGACTGAAATTTCTACGACAGACTTCATATCACTTCAGGCTGATGAAACAACTGAGAGTTCGTGCAAAACACAGATGGCACTGATTTTGAGATATCTCATTGAAGGGAGAATAATTGAAAGGTTTTGGGGTTTTTTTGAAGTCCCTTTTGATAAAAGTGCTCGAAGTTTAGCTTCGACAATTTTAGGACAGTTGGAAGAAATAGGAATATACAAGTCCCCGGAAAAACTAATTTGTCAGACTTACGATGGTGCATCTGTTATGAGTGGTCAGAAAGGAGGGGTCCAGTGTTTGGTTAAAGAGAAGTATCCAAATGCAAATTTTATTCATTGTTATGCCCATCAAGGGAATCTGATTCTTCAAAACTCAACATCGTCTGCCTCCCAGAGTAGAATATTTTTTCAAGACCTGCAAGGAATAGGACCATATTTTTCAAGATCTCCAAAGAGGATGGATTATTTAGTAGAAATTGTAAAAAAAAAATTGGGTCTGTGCCTCCTACAAGATGGTACTTTCAACACAGGGCTGTTAATACTGTGTTTGAACATAAAGATAATCTAATAAAATGTTTTGAACACATTAGGGACATAGAGATTTCTGACAAAAGTGCTTCTAGCCAGGCTGCAGGATTTGTACGAACTTTGAGGGATCCTCAGTTCATATTCTGGTTGACTTTTTTCCACAAAATTATGCCTCATGTGGCGATTTTCTTTGATTGCATTCAACAAAGAAACATTGATGCAATAAAAATGAGAACATTTGTTAAACATTTTGTGAGTGCAGTGGTTAATATTCGTAAGACCTATGAAGACAGTCAAGTGTCTGTAAGTGAGCCTGTGACTAAGAGACAGTGTGTCGAACAATTAAGTAATAGGAGCAACCGTGTGGCCGCTTTGGAAGTATGTGATATGGTTGTGAACAATATTAATGAAAGATTTCAATTTTCAGATCATTTATGTATTTCCAAATTGTTTTTAGTTGAAAAGTTCCCACAATACTGTGTTGAGTTTCCGGAAAATGATTTTCAGACTACAATTAAATTTTATCCAACAATAAATGGTCTGAAACTGAGAACCGAACTAGAAGTGTTATACAGTCGTGAAGATTTACGTATTGCTTCTGGTGCAACACCCTTATTACAGTTTTTCCTTGATAATAACATGTTTCGTACCTTCTCAGAGTGTGTGACTATTTTAAAGATAATTGTTACCATACCGATGACAACTGTTGAAAGTGAAAGGTGCTTTTCTACATTGAAAAGAATAAAAACATTTTTAAGAAATTCCATGGGCACTGATAGACTGAATGCATTGGCTATGCTATCCACAGAAAAAAAAATGATTCATGGAATTCAAGATTTCAACAAACAAGTGATAGAGGAATTCGCTACATCTAAAAACAGGAGAATGGAATTGTTATACAAAAAGTGAAATACCAGGTAAGACATTCTATATTTTTTTACCTAAGTACTAATTACCGCGAATGGTGGCCCACCTTAGATCCTCCCCACTGTGTGCCCCTCCCATTTCATTAGTCACGAGCCGCCACTGATTGTCAGCACGTTAAGCAATAAACAAATCGTATGAAATTAGTTCTGATATAATTTGTTATCGGTGCGATAACATTCTATGCAGGTTTCTGGGATTTAAATAGGCCTACAATAGTAATGATAGCATTGTTACAGTGAAGTAAACTGTATTCCGATGATAAATTTTCAACTTCAACTGCTTCTTCTTCTTCTTCTTTTTCTTCTCTTCTTCAAGGATTAGGTTATATAAACCCGTTCCAGCACCCATCTCATCCTCGGACTACCCCCGTCTCTTCTACCAATGGCTTTATAGTTCAGTGCCGCTTTCAGCAATCGATCCTCTTGTCATCCTTTGCGGATGATCCCAAATTTATCAATTGTCTTCTGTAAATTGATATAATTTTATTTATGTCCTTTACTTCGAGTTCTGCTCTATTATCATAGCTTAGCTTAAGCAACATAGCTTACTGCACAGCCGAGATATTTGAAACGGCTCACTTGTTCTAAAGTGCTGTTGTTTATAACTATCTTAGTCCTCACTGGATATTTACCTTTAAAGGCCATGGTTTTGGTCATTCTTACTGAAATTGTCAGTGAGTACTTTCTTACCACTTTTGTATTTGAAACATAGCTCTTTGTATATCATCCTCATTTTCTTGAATAAGAACTACGTCAACCGCATATAGCAGGGAAACCATACAAATTGATTTGTTAAGCTGTATTCCCGAAGTCACTCTGGATTTCCATGCTCTCAACATGTCGTCAAAGTATATATTAAACAAGGTTGGGGCAACACAGCATCCCTGCCTAACTCCCTTATTTATTGGAATGTCACCTGAGAACCTACCATTCAGATTCAGGACTACAGATGTAAAGGATCATAACTGAATTTATTAAATCCTGTGGATATCCTCTTCTACCCATAACATTCCATAACTTTTGACGGTCTACATTATCAAATGCTTTTTCCAGATCAACAAAAGCGATATGCGTTTCCCGCCTTTTCTCTAGTATCTGTTGTAATACAAACAATGCATCCACAGTCGGCCTACCCTTTCTAAAACCTACTTATCTTCAAGAAGTAATGCATCTATAATGACTCTTAATCTCTGATTGAGAATTCTTGTATATATTTTGTACGTTGAGTCCACCAAGCTTAGCCTATTCCTTTGCAATTATTTGCATCTGTTCTGTCTCCTTTTTTATATAACGAAATCACTTTTGCCCGCCTCCATTCTTTCAGAATTTTGTTTTCCATCCAAATGTTATTTAGAAAATGGTAAAATTCGTAAATGCAATAATGTTCCACCATATTATCTCATTCCCTGCATATGCAGAACCTCTTAACTTCTTTTTTATTTCAGTTAATACTGCTTTAGTAACATTTTTTTTTTCAAATACTTTTGCTATTTCCAATTCTTTGCCACTGATCCCTCTAACATTCCATGTAGCTAACTTTAAATTTTCCGCAATCCATTTTCGAAACGTGATGTAAATAAATTTTCGAACGTGATGTAAAAATCAACTATTTCATTTTAACCCGTGTACGAAAACGTCAAAACGCCGCTTAAAATTTCATAGCTCTTTACGAAATACGAAGTTACAATACACAGTGGGTGCAGACAGAGAATGTACTATGTTGATAAATACAGAAATGGATGGCATATTTATGATCTCTTGGTCACAATTGTAATTAGCTTTGTAGTGAAGGTGGAACAGGAATAGGAAGTTCGCACAGCGCCGCGCCGCGCGACAAACACTGCGTTTGTACCGTAACGCAAACTATCTCTTATTGCATTACGTTGTTCAAGTGACTTCGCTCATAGAGAACAACTTTTGTGCAAAAAAATATTTGCTCCAAGGCACCGTAGTTTTGTTTGTTTTACATACGCAAATCCACTATCTGTACGGATGAGACGGTACGGTTTGGGGCCTGAATCCTCCCACGATCGTAAAAGTAGCCCTGATGACTCCCGGTCTGTTGGGGGACTTGACACGGTACGCATGTCAGTTTTGGTCGCTCTTAAGCCAGATGTGAAAAGAAAAAAGAGCCGCTGATCTATAATTTGTTGTTATTTTCGTAGTCGCATATAAAACGATAAACTGAAATTAGTAGGCCTATATGCGTTGTGGTTTGATTCAAGAATTAGCAATTTGGCCGTGGGAAGTGCTAATATGGAATTAGTCGACTTTATACGTTAAAACACGCACATTTGTTATAATACCTTTAGTACATTGTTAGTTTGAACCGTACAGTAGAAAACACTATAAAAGTATGCAGTACAAAACCTCACACAGTACAATACTGCTATTATCACTACAATACAAAACTTAAATACTACAATATACCAAAATGCATCGTTTATACTTTTCAAGTTGCGTTTACGTGAAACAGTTTTTGTTGTTCATGTATTTCAGTTCAGCATATAGCCTATATCTGAAGATGGGACGATCGTTCCGAAACGCGTGACAAAGCTACTATAAGAAGTCACAAGACGGAACTGAAATAAGAGAATATATTAAGTAAATAAAATGTTGCCTCACCCCAAGAGTTGCCACCGCGCGCACCTTGTATAAACCCTCTGTTGGCGGTGTAAAAAACGATCATGGGACGAAGTCTCCCGACCACTTCAGTTATTCATGTAGCAGTAATTTTGAAACTGTTTTGACGTGATTTTCGACCTTTTTATATATTGACACTTATAAGTTTGCACCTACTTTCATTTGGAAGGGTAGGGAAATTCGAATGAGTGGCATCAAACATTTTGTATATCATTTCGTTTAGTATCACCCAGAGTAGACCAAGTGGTGGCAAACTAAGCCATTCCCCCATATTGTTTTCTTCATATTTTCACCTAAGTACCGTAATTTTTTCACGTTTTGTTGTTTTTTTTTGCATTTTATCCACGTATCCATATTTTTTCAGGTCTGTAGCCAGAATAAGCCATCAGGGGAGTAAAATATTTTCCAGCAGGAACAAAACATTTTTCAGAGGATCAAACATTTTTCATGAAACATTTATTATCAGAATTTTTTTTACAGATTTGAGTTGAGTAAAGTTTGCCATTATTTTACTTTTTAAAAATAACGCCGCTCAAGTGAGAGCCATTTCTGTGTAAACATTCTTCTAATCTTGACCGAAAATTTTCCATCACTCGACGAAGCAGGTCGGGTTGAATCCGTGCAATTTCTGTCTGATATTCGTTTTTAATTCCGGTATGGTGTGCGGTCTATCAATGTACACCCTGCTCTTCAGAAATCCCCAAAGGAAAAAGTCTCATGCGGATAAATCTGGGGATCTTGCAGGCCACGAGATGTCGCCATATCTGGATGTGAGTTCGTCCGGGAAGAGTTCTCTTAAAGCAGCATGGACACACGAGCAGTATGACTTGTGGCCCCATCCTGCTGGAAAAACTTAATTTCCGGAAACCTAGGGAGCTGTTGCATCAAAAAATGTCCTGACCATGTGTGTGTAGCGGTCTGCATTGACAGTTGTGGTGTTTCCTCTATCGTCTTGGAAAAAATATGGCCCAATAATGCCAGATGATGAAACTGCACACCACACCGTAACTTTCGGACTATGTAATGGCTTTTCATGCAACTCACCTGGGTTTTCATCATTCCAATATCGACTATTTTGTTTGTTTACATATCCATTCAAATGAAAATGTGCTTCATCTGACATAAACATGCGGTGAATAAAGTTTTCATCATCATTTACACGTCGCAATATTTCTTCGCTGAAAATCCTGCGAGCCAGCATATCGCCATCTTTCAACTCCTGGATTACTTGAATTTTGTAAGGATGAAAAGATAAGTCTTTATGCAAAATTCGTCGTAACGATGTGTCACTAATGTTTAGTGCGGATGTATGTTTCATTGCAGAACGTTGTGGACTACGCGTCAATGCTACTCGAACTCTTTCAATGTTTTCCTCTGTTCTTACAGACCTTGTTGCTCCTCTATGCTTTAAGTTTAATGTGGAACCAGTTTCTTCAAACTTTTTCACCCATGACATAATTGCATGAGCGGTCGGCACTCTTCCACGTCGTGGAATATTGAAGTGATTACGAAACAATCGTTGTACAGAAGTCACACAGTCACCATTCTTATAAAACGATTTTACGCAGAAGGCACGCTGTGCACCGGACCACTGCTCCATGTTTAACAAATGGCATTAAATGTAAAACAACGATCGAAAACCTCCACGCCCTCTCGTGAGCAGAAAATGAACTATTGGACTTTCAAAATTTCCCGCTTCACTGGCGGACCCTGTATATGTATGTATAATATATACATACACACATTAGTTTGTAATTCTTCTATCATATTAGAAATAAATGCACAGATAGTATTCATTTACTAAGATATTTATTGTAATAAATTATTCATTGTCTTTCATAATATGAATTAGAATTGTATAAAGGCCAGTCCTCCATTAAGTAGTGCTTAAATCTCCAAACTTCTGACATTATGATCAGAGCAGGTATTGTGTGTATGGAGGGTCCAATTTGAACAACGATTTTCAACATTCTCAGTGCAGCGCTGGTCATAGTAAAGCTGCGAATCTATACAGTGTACGTTCCACAGAACAAACACGCGGAAAAGAAGGAGCGCTTCAGAGTCGCTCGTGAACCCTTAGCATCTTGCAGAGGGTTCATTCCGGTAGAAGAAGTGTCTGCCTATGAATCTTTCCTCTGTAACACGTGTGGTTACTCCGGCCAGCGATCCAAAAGGAAGCAAACCTCTATCCACGCTGGACACATTTTCCACTTGAACGCTGGATAGTCGTAATGTGTTTATGTGGATTACGAAACTTTTTATTTAAAATACGTGTAAAAGTAAGTAAATAAACATGAGTGAGGCTATAAATAACGCGACTTGTGTGTGTGCTGCCTGCCTCTTGGTACCGGTAATCATAATAATAAAACTTTGGAAACATAAACATTAAATAATAGAGATGAGCCGTTACATACCTGCCGGTCAGGAACCGTACACCTTCAAGTGCTGCCGACTTTTTTAAGTGGTTTAATTTTTGTAGGCAAATCAAAGTATTCATTGTTTCTGTTCATGGTAGGCGTAGGCTACTTGGTGAGGTTAATGTTGCATTTTCATGTTGAGGGAGACAGAAGTTGAGCTTAGCGCCTTGGTGTGTATACGTTGTCCGGGTCGCAGCCCAGCCCGATGTTCGGCATTTCTTATGGTGCAGTGCGGTCACGCGTTCGCAGCACAAAGGCGTTAGGTAGCAGGTCCCCTTTACACAATAAGGCGTGTAAGTAAAGACTTGCGTATTTGGACAACTCCAGCCTGACGCTATTCTTGACGTGCAGCTCGGTGACTTCCTTAAGGATTCACCCGCAGGTGCGTAGAACCGCGCTCGCGTGGATGAAAGGCGCGGCTACCGTTAAAGCGTCACTCGGATCGATGCACTACCATGTTGAGGTGGATTGCTCCCGCAAGCAATCACACACACACCTCGCGTTTCCGGTGCCTGAGCGACAGAGCAGTCGAACCGGTTCGAGCTGGTTCAGTCTATTCGTTTTTTCTGCACCGGTCTGGGCTCATGTCTGGTGTACGGTTCCTTGATTCCCCTAAGAGTTCACCTGCAGGAACTTAGAGCCGGACTGAAGTGAACGGTATATGCGGCCGTCATAAGCTGCCGCGCAGAGGCAGATGGCTCTCGCAAGAAGACACTTTGCCACCTCGTGGTTTCTAGCGGAGCACGGGCGACTCGATTGTTTCTGTTCTATCTCTTGCTGAATCTTGGTAAAAGCCAAGCGTGTGAAAGCCGTCACAGTGGGACTCATCTCCTTGTGCCAGGCAACAGATCACAGGAGATTAGGTAAGTGGTGGTCGATTCATTCGTGCTTCATGTGAAAAATGGTGGATCGTCAAGTAGCGCCCGAGGGTGGTGCGTTGTCCGTGCTACTCAGCTGACGAGTGTGCGGGAAGGAGGATCCCCCGGCCTTTACGAACGAATTTATTGACAGAGATCGGATGAAATCCCCCTGAAAAAAGAACCGGGGCGTACGGTTTTGAAATGTTTCCAGTCTACGCTTGTTAGTGGCCGACAGGCGAGCACCGAATACGTTATTGCTGCCCCAAGAACCAGCGTGTAGGCTACAATGATATTTTGGTACGGACTGCTAGGCGGCTGTTTCACGAAAGCGTGGGGGAAGCTGGTCACGTGATCGTTTAAGTTGAAACGCCCGTCAAGCCGAACGCCTAGGTACTTCACCGATTCGGTCCACTGGTTGGGTCTCCCCTCCAAGGAGAGGGTTTGGAATGCGGAAATGGAGCTACACGTAAAGCAGATTGCTTCGGATTAGTCCGTGTTGATTGCAGTCCGGAAAAATATCCAGCTGGTGTTATATATCACTACGCTCGCCTGCCGTGGGGACGGTAAACTATAATGGAATATTAGCGAAGACGGAGAGCGTAACTCCGAGGAGCTCGCTAGAGACACGAGGTACACAACTGACCGAGGACAGGACCTTGCAGTGGCGGCTCGTGACTTCGATGGCCGGATGAAGCATATTCGCTGGCAGAACACTCCCCTCCACCAACCACAAAAAAAAATTATGTGAAAATCATCCTCGCTTTTCTGGAATCATGAATAATAAACATATGGAAATGGTAATGGACTATGTTAATAATATTGTTACGGCATCACGAACAGGAGCCGTAACTCCGAGCGTAACTCCGAGGAGCTCGCTAGAGACACGAGGTACACAACTGACCGAGGACAGGTCCTTGCAGTGGCGGCTCGTGACTTCGATGGCCGGATGAAGCATATTCGCTGGCAGAACACTCCCCTCCACCCACCACAAAAAAAAATTATGTGAAAATCATCCTCGCTTTTCTGGAATCATGAATAATAAACATATGGAAATGGTAATGGACTATGTTAATAATATTGTTACGGCATCACGAACAGGAGCCGTAACTCCGAGCGTAACTCCGAGGAGCTCGCTAGAGACACGAGGTACACAACTGACCGAGGACAGGTCTTTGCAGTGGCGGCTCGTGACTTCGATGGCCGGATGAAGCATATTCGCTGGCAGAACACTCCCCTCCACCCACCACAAAAAAAAATTATGTGAAAATCATCCTCGCTTTTCTGGAATCATGAATTATAAACATATGGAAATGGTAATGGACTATGTTAATAATATTGTTACGGCATCACGAACAATCTACGTGTTTGTCGAACGTTCCAGAGAGATCCAGAGTGTACGCGTGTGGTGTACGTGCTTGTATATGCATCTACGAGAAACTTCTCGATGCCGCCAGCCGTGCGGACTATGTCAAGGCCGCAGTTAATTACGTAGTTCATACGCACGCTACGACGCAATTAGGAATCGTCTAGATATTCGACTGGCTATAAATACCGGTACTCAAACGACGTTCAGTTTACTATGAGGCGAATTTTTGACTGTGCGGTTCGAGAGTATTAGTGCGATATATTTACAGAGCGGTTCGAGTTATTACTGTGTACGTTCAAGTAGTTATTAGTGAAGTGTTGCGTTTTATATTCAGACGGTATAATTGTAATACAACTGAGTTTTTATATTAGTGGACATTTTATTGCGTGTGAACAATTTTCATTTGATTTGTTGTAGACACTGTGTTGTTAATTACGAACTGTTTTACTGTAACAATTAAAGGTGTGATTAGTGAATTGATTGGTGTCTTGTACTTATTTTGTTTCCACTGTACCTACGACGATCGAGTAGACCGTCGTAACAGTGGTGTCAGAACTGGGATAAAACGGTTAACAGTGGAAACAGTGGACACTTTGTACAAGACGAGTGTGATTCGTAATTAATCGGTAAGCATGGATCCCAGTCAGATGATGGAAACTTTACAAACACTGCTGCGGCAGACACAGGAAGAAGCAGAGAAACGACAGGATGAGAAAGCGGAAGAAGCAGAAAAACGACAGGATGAAAAACGCAGGCAGGAGGCAGAGGAACGTAAGCAGAAGGCAGAGGAACGTAAACGTGAAGCATGTGACATCAAAGCGTTAATTCATGAACAAAAGCAGATGCAAGAACATACTACCGCAGAATTGGGTCTCCTACGCGGTGACGTAGGTGAATTACGAGATGAGCTCAACAATCAGATTACCAGAATATCTGACGCAGAAGAATCCATGTCAAATAAAATAGCTAAAGTAGAAAAATCTGTCTTGACTGTGGAAGAAGTTATGTCAACAAAAATATCTGTAGTAGAAAACTCAATGGCAAATATAAGAGAACAAATTAAAATTGAAGTTGAACAGTGCATGAAGATTCAACCAAAACAAATTTCTGAACAGACTGTACCAGTGATAAAGACAGAAAAAGACACAGAAAATAAGTTAATAGAGGACAGTTCATGTCAAAGCTCCAACCTTTGACGGAAGCAGTCACTGGGCAACGTAGCTCCGCCAATTTGAAGCTGCTGCATGCGCAAATAATTGGACAGAGAAAGACAAGGCTGTTTCACTCGTTCTCTCATTAAAAGGACCCGCCGCAGAACTACTACAGAAAGTGCCACCTGACAGCCAGAACACCTATGCCGAGTTGATAAAAGCTCTGGAATTACGGTATGGTGATAAACATTTGCGAGATGTGTACTGCACGCAGTTGAGAGCAAGGCGACAGCATTCCGGGGAGAGTCTTCAAGAGTTTGAAGCAAGTACCGACAGACTAATTAGACTGGCCTATCCTGAAGCGCCAGAAGATTTTCGAACGCGTTTTGCGATGCAGACATTTACTGCCGGTGTCCGAGATCAGGCCCGGACTGGCCCGCCGCCCTGCGGGCCGGTGCGCCCTTAGTTGTTAAGAAGCATAATATGTTAAAAAAATGTTAAGGTAACGTAATTTAATTAATGAGATTAAAGATAATATACCGGTTCTGTTCTGAATGCGACAGCGACAGGCGATCACGGCGCCGCGCCAGAGGAGGAAATGCTCTCGGTGACGTGGTCGGTGGTAAACCAGCTGACAAAACAAAACACTGGCGTCCCCACCCCTTCAGTTCTCCGCAAAAGACAATATCGATTAGCTCACAGTCTTGACAGTCAGTCTCAGTCAGGTGCAGTGCATTGACCCTCGAGTCGTGGTTTGTTTGTTTATAGTTTTAGTTTATAGTGTCTCTAGTCTATTCAACCACAACCAGTTACAACTCTACAGACACCTATCATTCCTAAAGTCGCACCTATTCAGGTAAGAATATTATTATTTAGTCTAGAAGTCGCTTTCTTTGATAGTTCTTTGAATTTTCTTGTCTGCTGACTGTATGATTCAAAAAATAGTTTAAATCATAAAATTAATGTGGCTTTTGCACCAGATTATAAGGTGAAAGCATTTGCGATTAAAAGCGTTTATCGGTCCCGTTCCGTATATAGTTTGTATAGTCAAAAGGTTGACTTTTTTTTTTTTTTTTTTTTTTTTTTTTTTTTTTTTTTTTTTAGGGCGCAATGGAAGGGGGTATGCCGAAAAAACGGAAGTCAGGAAATGAATTCAGAAAAGAAAAAGTCGCTAGACAGAGGGAAAAGGCCGCTCAGAACTTGCCCAAGATAACCAGTTTTTATGTTCTACAACCAAATTCAAGTGCAGCAGCAAACGATACTGAGAACGTTGATTGTGAACATCACGCACGCACACTAGTAACCCAAGACAATACTCAAAATGATTCTCTTTTTAAAAAAAATGAAGTGTTAAACTTGGACCATGACAATGACAAGTACTTTAAAAAACCAAGCCAGACAGACTCAGATATTATGTCTTTCTTCCAGTATCATCCTGTTCAACGTGACAAATCTTCAGTGAAAACGTATTCAGTGTAGATATTGATGGCGAAATATTCAACGCAATTGGCTTACCTACAACACTAGTAACAGGAAGTTGTTTTGCACTATTTGCTTGGTCTTCACAGATGGTTCGTCGGTTTTCTGTCAGGGGTTTGACCGCTACAGACATTTAACACAAACTGTAGAAGAGCATGAAGTGTCAGTAGCTCATAGAGACTCAGTTAAGGCGAAAATTGCGTACGACAACGGATCGATCATTGATAAGCTGGTGTATGAGAAACAGCTTGAAAAACGGGAAAAAGATGTACTTGATCGAAGGCAAGTTGTGTCTGCTGTTATCAATGTTATTAAACTAATAGGCAAACAAGGTCTTGCTTACAGGGCATCAGAAGAAAGTGCCTGTAGTCTTGACGACCCTTCACTAAACCATGGAAACTTTTTGGAAATAATTCTCCTTCTATGTAACTACGACAGCAATTTGGATAAGCATGTCAAAAAGGTTACTGAAATGAGTAAAGCGACATTGAAATCTGCAGATGTGAATTCTAAAGCAAGAGGAAGAGGAAGTCAAATAACATTTCTAAGCAAAACCACCATCAATAAAATAATGAACATTATAAAAAGTTTGATTCAGATAAATATTGCTAATGAAGTAAAGGAAGCTAGATCATACTCAGTTCTCATGGACACAACAACAGACGTCTCTGGTTTCGATCAGTGCGTGATTGTACTAAGATATGTTTTAGAAACAGAAGTAAAAGAGAGGATTATTGGCTTAAAGTGTGTGCAGTCATCAACAGGAGAAAGTTTGTTCACTGCGTTCATTGAAATGTTAAATAGCACAGGACTTGATATCAACAACTGCATTGCCAACTCGTTTGATGGGGCTGCAAACATGAGTGGTCAGTACAAAGGTGTTTCAGGCAGGCTTCAAGAGCAGGTCCCAAACCACATCCGCACGTGGTGCTATGCTCATTCTTTGAATCTTGTTATGACAGATACAGCCCAGAGTGTAACTGCTTCGATATCGTTTTTTGGTTTGTTACAGCAAACTCAAGTGTTTATCAGAGATTCCCACAAGAGACTGGATATTTATTTGGAGCAAAATCCAAGTTTCAGGTTAGGTGTGATTGGAGCAACCAGATGGAGGTCCAAAAGTGACGCCACTTCTAAAATTTTTGGGCGTTATAGTAACTGGATGAAGTTGGCATGCGATGAAGGAAAACAGGCAAAAACCGTGTACATTGAATTGGTTATTTCTCTTCTATCGTGGCTAACTCACAAGGTTTCAGCCCCAAAACAAGAAATGAAGCAAACAGCCTTCTTCAAAAGTTTCTGTCATTCGAAACTATCCTTACGGCTATGATGTTTTTGTTAATTTTCAAGTCGACAACACCTTTGTCAGACTATCTTCAAACGAAGAATCTTAACTATGCACAGGCCTGGAACTTGATTTCATCAGCTCAAGACAGTCTGAAGAATGCCAGAAATAAATTCCCGGACATTCTTATTGCTGCAAAAAATTTTGTCAAGTTCATGACAAATGTTCTGATTCGTAAAGTTAAAGAGACTCCGTCCTTGGATGAATACTGCAATAACATTAACATCGAGAGTGAACTGCCTGCCAAAATACAGAAGAAAATAAAAAAGATGCCAGATGAAACAAGCGACGAAGTCGAAGAAACTTCATTTAGTGGTGAAGAGAGTTTCAAAATTAATGTGTTCTATGTTGTGGTTGACCAAATTAACCACAGCATAGCAACAAGGTTCTCTGATCAAAACAGATTTTATCAGGATCTTTCATGCTTTGATCCTAGAAGATTCTCTGAGTTAAAAACTCATGGAATACCAGAACAAGCATTAAAAATTATAGTAAAAAATAAAACCATAAAATAGTTTTAGTGATTTCCACTCGTCAATTTATTAAAATTATAAATCCATGACAGCTGTTTCGGCAGCACAGTGCCTTCATCAGATGGTGTCAGCTTACACCATCTGATGAAGGCACTGTGCTGTCGAAACAGCTGTCATGGATTTATAATTTTAATAAATTGACGAGTGGAAATCACTAAAACTATTTTATGGTTTTATTTTTTACTATAATTTACAATGGATTTTCACCAAGTAAAGGCATCAAGCATTAATTATTAGAACAAGCATTAGAGAAAATATGCTCTCTGATCCCAACCATTGACAGAGAAAAGCTCTTAGAAGAACTCGAATCGTTTGTTGAACAGTGGCCAAGTATTAATTTGTCATTAAAAGACCATTATCAGGACCCTAAGAAAACTCAAGATGAAGGAGACTTCCACATTTATTCCAGTTCAACATCGGATGATGAATGTGAACAAGCAATCATGTGTAGTGACAGTGACAAAAAACCTTGTCAGTCCTGTGTCAAGTGCGCTTATAAGCTGATATATGAATACAACATGTACTGTATAATGTAGCCGCAGCTTAAAAAGGCTTATAAGTACCTATTGACAATACCACTGACCCAAGTGAGTTGCGAGCGTGCTTTTTCTAAACTCAAACTTGTCAAATCAAGAATTCGTTCGTCCATGAGCAACGACAACCTAGAGGCTCTTCTCCTGATGCAGTCAGAAAGAGAACTACTCACTGTGATTAACAATGAAACTATTATAAATGAACTTTGTTGCCAAAGCCAAGAAATGAAACGCTTACTGTCCTTCTAATAATAATTAGAAAGGCTGTCCTTCTACTAACAATTACTGGCCTTCCTCACTTCCTCTTTCTTAATAAAGAATGCAATAATTACCACTCATATCTTTGATAATGCATATAAATCTCTGATTTGTCAATTAACTAGTAATATAAATAATTAGAAGAACATTAGACGTTTCTTTTCTTAAAAAAATTTTTTTGTTTAGAATAAAAGCCAATCAGTCAAGACAAAATGTACTATACCTTGAGGATTCTTGTTTGTTAGTAGTTAGTATACTACATATTAGATTAATCCATTTAATACTTTTTTTAAGGTATAGTGTAGTTTTTATTTACATCTCTATAAAACTTTACTTTGCAAATTTCAAAAAAATAAACTTTTAATTTTTTCATTAAAAAAATACTAATTTTTGGCATTTTTCAGTCAAAAAGGTATAAAAATGGGGTTTCAAGGTCACAATTTAAAAATTTTTCATTATTATTCCATACCCCCCCCCCCAGACCCCACGGAATGCGCCTTTTGCCAAGTCAAAGGCCGCGCTCTTTTAGGGGTCCCAGTCCGGCCCTGTCCGAGATAACGAACTACAGCAAGTGTTACGAATGGCAAGACACCAGAACAGTGCGGACGCCCTAGTACATGCTTTGCAATTTGAGGCCGCCAAATCAGCGTCTGGTTGGACAAGTCATAAAGTGCGCGCTAAAAGATCACGACGGCACAGACGATGAGGAAGAAGAACAAGGAACAGAGACTCGACGGTCGGCGCCACAGAATAAAATAAGAAAGGATGGAAGACCGAAGTGTTATCGATGTGGGAAGCCTGGACATCTACAACGAGATTGTCGGGTTAGAATTCAGCACCAGGGAAACGATCAATAGTCGGTACAACGGGGCGTGTGCTGACTAACTGGAGGAACGAAGCCCCTAGACAATACGCAATTTCTACACTTCAGAAAAACAGCGGGAGCTTGGTAGTTACCGGATTTGTTCAAGAAAGGCCAACCTCAATTACAGTTGACACAGGCGCAACAGATTCTATTGTGCGCCCTGACGTGTTGAAAGATCTCAAGCCAATCTAGTGCTCTTGCAGCTTGCGAACAGCTACTGGACGGCCTGTAAACGTGTATGGAAAAGTGGAGATACACCTACGCCTCGGTCGACTTGAGTTTAATCATCAAGTACTTGTTGCAGACATTGTGGATGAAGCAATTCTTGGTGTGGACGTTATAAACGCATACGGATTTATAGTCGACTTCAAGAACAATGTCTTGAGAGTCGGAGGCGAAGAGGTAATGCTATCAACAATGACGACAGCAGAAAAATCAATGGACGTCATAAACCAAGTGGCCGTAACTGTTCCGCCAAACTCCGAAAAGATCATCATGGTTAGAACCGATGTAGATACTAGGGGCAACCAATGCTCTATATTCGAACCCCAGGTAGTCAGCACACCGGGCATACTAATTGCCAAAAGTTTAGTAAAACCTGATGAAACCGGAAATGTATCTATTAGAGTGGCGAATATTTTGAATCAAGCTATCACTTTACAAAGCAATACGCTCCTAGGCAAATTGACTCCTGTGGCCTGGGTAGCCGGAATAACGCAACGAAGATCCAGTTCTTCGGATACTTCCAAATTACCACAGGAACTGCAAGAATTATTGAACAGATCTTCTAACGACCTCTCAAGTGGTGAGGTAAAAGAACTCGGACAGTTTTTACACGAATTCAAAGATTGTTTTGCAGTCCGGGGACAGTCACTGGGAAGAACCTCTCTTGTGCAACATCGCATCAATACCGGGGACACAACACCGATACGCCAACCTCCTCGAAGGCCTCCATTATCTAAACAAGAGGAGATGTCTCGGTTAGTACAGGACATGTTGACAGAGGGAGTAATCGAACCTTCGTCAAGTGCTTGGTCTTCCCCTGTAGTGCTGGTAGCGAAGAAGGATGGTGGATTGCGTTTCTGCGTAGACTACCGGAGGTTAAATGACGTTACAAAGGAAGACTGCTATCCATTACCTCGCGTTGACGATACACTCGACACGTTGTCCGCAGCACAGTGGTTTTCCACATTAGACCTGAAGAGTGGATATTGGCAAGTGGGTCTTCATCAAGAAGACAAGGAAAAGACCGCTTTTTCGACCCCAAGTGGCTTATTCCTATATAACGTCATGCCATTTGGACTCTGTAATGCGCCGGCAACATTTGAGAGATTGAAGGACTTGATACTCCGAGGCCTGACGTGGAAAACTTGCCTTGTTTACTTAGACGATGTCATAGTGATCGGGAAGACTTTCGAAGATCATTTGGAAAGCCTTAAGGAAGTTCTAACTAGAATTCACGGTCCACAACTGAAGCTGAGCCCGAAGAAGTGTTCTCTATTCCAGAAGGAAGTACAGTATTTGGGCCATCTGGTTTCGGCAGCGGGTGTTGGCATGGATCCTAATAAAGTAGACACGGTAAGAGACTGGCCAGTGCCGAAGAATAAACAGGAAGTTCGGAGTTTCCTGGGGTTATGCTCATATTACCGACCTTTGTGAAAGGCTTCGCTACTATTGCTAAACTACTACATGAGCTAACGGAAAATAAACGAAACTTCCAATGGTCGAGAGAGTGTGACCAAGCATTTAGAACGTTGAAGATTGCATTATGTTCGCAGCCAATTCTCGCTTTTCCAGCTTCCGAAGGGAAGTACATCGTAGACACAGACGCAAGCAATACTGGTCTAGGAGCAGTTTTGTCTCAAGTGCAGAACGGTGAAGAACGAGTAATAGCGTATTACAGCAAGACGCTTTCTAAACCAGAGAGAAATTATTGTGTTACAAGAAGAGAGTTGTTGGTAATTGTAAGAGCTTTGGAGCACTTCCATAAATACCTCTATGGAAGAGAGTTTTCACTACGTACCGACCATGCTGCACTTGCATGGCTCTTGAGATTTAAAAATCCGGAAGGACAGTTGGCAAGGTGGCTCGAACGTCTGCAAGAGTACAACTTCAAGGTACAACATCGGCGGGGGCGCCTGCACGGTAATGCAGATGGCTTATCACGAAGACCGTGCCCGGAAGACTGCCAACATTGCCACAGAAAGGAAGAACAAAACTCAAGCGAACATGTTCAAGCCATCACTGTAGATTTCCTGGCTGACGGCTGGACAACGCAAGACTGTCGACAAGAACAGATGACTGATGAAGACATTGGACCGATCTTGACAGCAAAAGAGGAAGGTCGCCGCCCGGATTGGCAAGATATCTGCCATGGTTCCGAAGTGCTGAAGGGCTACTGGGCACAATGGGAATCTCTCACCTTAGAAAACGGATTGCTGAAAAGGGCTTGGGAAAGTGCAGATGGACGAGACGTGGTCATGCAGTTGACAGTTCCCCGAAGTAAAGTGCAGTCTGTTTTGAAGGAGATGCATGATGGAACATCTGGAGGCCATCTTGGCGTTAACAAAAACCCTTGACAAAATACGGAAGCGGTTCTATTGGCTTCATCTTCGCCACGACGTAGAGGAATGGGTTCGGACGTGTGAAATATGTGCTGCAAGCAAGGGCCCACAAACCAGAAGCAGGGGACAAATGAGACAGTATAACGTTGGACTACCTTTCGAGAGAATTGCCATAGACATTGCTGGACCATTCCCAGTTACTGACGATGGAAACCGGTACATCATGGTTGTAGGTGACTACTTTACTAAGTGGGTGGAAGCCTACGCAATTCCAAATCAGGAACTGTGGCGAAGTTCACAAGTTCTGTTGCCGTTATGAAGCCCCTATGGAAATCCATACGGATCAAGGGAGAAATTTCGAATCAGGCGTGTTTAAAGAATTATGCCGTCTACTCGGAATTCGCAAGACCAGGACAACGCCTCTGCATCCTCAGTCGGACGGGATGGTTGAGAGATTCAACAGGACACTTGAGCAGCATCTTTCGAAAGTTGTTGACGAGAACCAAACAGACTGGGACCAACGTATACCACTATTCCTTATGGCGTATAGGTCATCAGTACACGACACAACCGGCATGACTCCAGCAAAATTGGTGTTTGGGCGGGAGATTCGCCTTCCTGGGGACTTGATGTTTGGATCACCTGAGACTCAGTCCCAAGAGCCAAAGAACTATTCCTCGCAATTAGAAAACCAACTGCGAGAAATGAATCGCTTGGTAAGAGGACGGCAGAAGATTGCCAGTGATAAAATGAAAACTCGGTATGACATTCGCAGCAATAGTGTGGGTTTCCAAGAAGGAGATCAGGTCTGGTTGTTCAATCCAAAGCGCCGTCGTGGTCGCTCACCTAAGCTTCAGTCTAACTGGGAAGGACCCTACACTGTGAAAAAAAGAATTAACGATGTTGTTTATCGGATTCAACAGGAAGGACAGCGAAAGTTCAAGGTCGTCCACCTAGATCGCCTGGCTAAGTACAACTTTAGAGACGGTTTGCCAGTTCGGGACGAACAGGCTTAAGGAGGGGGAAGTGTTACGGCATCACGAACAATCTACGTGTTTGTCGAACGTTCCAGAGAGATCCAGAGTGTACGCCTGTGGTGTACGTGCTTGTATATGCATCTACGAGAAACTTCTCGATGCCGCCAGCCGTGCGGACTATGTCAAGGCCGCAGTTAATTACGTAGTTCATACGCACGCTACGACGCAATTAGGAATCGTCTAGATATTCGACTGGCTATAAATACCGGTACTCAAACGACGTTCAGTTTAGTATAAGGCGAATTTTTGACTGTGCGGTTCGAGAGTATTAGTGCGATATATTTACAGAGCGGTTCGAGTTATTACTGTGTACGTTCAAGTAGTTATTAGTGAATTGTTGCGTTTTATATTCGGACGGTATAATTGTAATACAATTGAGTTTTAATATTAGTGGACACTTTATTGCGTGTGAACAATTTTCATTTGATTTGTTGTAGACACTGTGTTGTTAATTACGAACTGTTTTACTGTAACAATTAAAGGTGTGATTAGTGACTTGATTGGTGTCTTGTACTTATTTTGTTTCCACTGTACCTACGACGATCGAGTAGACCGTCGTAACAATATTTACTAATAAAGTAGTAGTTAAAAATAGTAAGTAGGCTACTTACGGAGTTGCATTTTATTTCTTGAAAACAAAATCGATTCTCCTCTCTTTCAAATTTGCGAACTTGTCGATTATGTCGTCACAAAATGGTTGTACATTAAGTAATTCGTTTAATAGTTCCTTTTCAATCGAAATTTTTGTTAAGTTAGAAAGTCTGACCTCTGTCATTGTATTGCGCATGCACGTTTTTATTCTTTTTAAACAAGAACAACTTCGTTTTACGGAAACGTTAGTGGATGGAATAGTTGCTATTAAACAAAACAGTTTATAAGCTTCTCTATCTTCCTGCTAACAGCTAAAAGTTCCATACAATTTTGTGGTTCCGTTCGTCTGTACTGCTCATCCTCCTAAATAAACTTTAATTCATTTTTCAGTCATTGGAAGTCAGTAAACTGATTAGGGTGCACACCTTTAAGTTCCTTAATGCGTCTGTGCGAAATTTTTCAGAATACGCTATGAACTTCGAAGCATCCATTAATGTAACAAATAGAAACTTTTTTAATCTTCAAAATGTGTGGTTATTTGTACAGGCTATGTAAAATTTAATATTTTTCAAAAACTTGATCTCGTGTGAATGGAACTCTTTTCCCCCAGTATATTCAGTTGTTTTCGAGGCAGCTAAATCGAAAATTTACCATTTTCATAAACGCATTCTCAGTTGTTTTACGTCAATGAGTTTTTGCGTATTTCTGATTTGAAAGATACAGAAATTAATTTCAAACTTCTTTTGCAGCCCACCAAAGAGAACGACCGTGGCTCCAAAAATGTGTTTAACAACGACAAGCAAAAGCGTAAATTCAAAATCATTAAATTTATTTGAGAAGCCATCACTCTGCCTCTGCCTAATTAATGCTTGATCGTAATTTGAATCGTTCACAATTTTAGTGAATACTTCAATTAACGAATACCATTCACGGGTAATAACGCCAATCTACCGTATTTCTCGTAATTCGCATGGAATTCGAGAGATAGCGTGCGCTACATCTCCACGCTATCTCTCCACTAAAGAAAGAAACAACCGCCATAGCTCTGCACACTTCATTGCTTCGTTGTGTGTTGGTGAAAAAGTAAAAATCTGTCATTTCGCTGTCTGATCTGAAATTTAAATAGGTAAGTTTGTTAATTTTAAACCCCTTACTTTTAATGTACCGGTAATCCTTTGTGAGTTATATCAATTTACAGCTTATTTCATTCTATTTAGGACTATTATGGAACAGTGAAATATTTAACTAAAATAGTAGACAGAATTATCGTAAATGATAGCCATGTTGAGCTGGAGTATTTGGCGTTATTACTGTACCTCGTACATTGTCTGTTGTGTCAAATGTGTAGCTAAGATGTAGATAAAGACTGGCCTCTTTAATTTTCAAGGTGTAATGAACTTTTCTTGTAAGTACATATAAAAAAATTAATAAAAATAAGTGGGACAGCTGAACTTACAGCAACCTATTTAAGTATTACGTCACTGTATGTTTAAATTAGAGAATTGTTTCTCTACCTTATTCTTGATATTTTCATAGGAGTATGGTACTTTTTATTTGTATAAAAGCAACTTTTTCTTTTTTTTAGAATAAAGTGATAATGCCATGAGTTTATCATAAAAAGAATCTGCAGACAGTATGGCCCAAGGACGTATTGGAAGCAGCTGTCAAAGCTGTTCGAGACAACAACTGTTCTGTGAACGCTGCGACAAAGGATTACAAAATTCCATGGAGAACGTTACAAGATTATCTTGTAAAAGTTACAATGTCTTCTAAACTAGGTAGGAACTCTATTCTATCTCCACAATTAGAAGCCGAGTTATGTGAAAGTAAGTTATAATCCGACTTTTAACTGTTGGTTATCCTGTAACGTCTACAGTTTTACATAGCAGTGTTTATACATTGTGTGAAAGTAACAATGTAAAACATAATTTTAATATTAGCACAAAACTTGCTGGACATGACTGGCTTAAATCGTTTTTAACCCGTCATCCTGAAATTGCTAAACGGAAGAGCTAGTCACTGAACACTGGTAGAGCTGTTAAATTGAATCGAGTGGTGGTGGGAGATTATTTTAAAAAACTTGAAAATGTAATGTGCTCTCTGGGGGTTATCCAAAAACTTGAATGTATTTATAATGTCGACGAAAAAGGCTGTACACTTTGCCTTCATAAGGAGCCATATGTATATACTCATAAAGGTTCAAAAAATGTTCACATAGTGAGCCAAGAACACAGTGAAAATGTCACCTTAGTATCATGTGCCAATGCACTGGGAAACGTCATTCCACCAATAATATTATTCAAGGGTTGTAGGATGAAATCAGAGTGGATGGGTGGTCTTCCGCCTGGTAACATTGCTGCAATGACACCTAAAGGAAGTAGGAGTTGTGAGATATTTGTTCAGTGGCTTGATCACTTTGCTAAGTATAAAATGCTAGACAAGTGTTTGCTAGTATTCGATGGCGCTAAGTGTATTTAGATTATCAAATTGTAGAGGCAGCTGAAAAACATCAAATCACTCTGTTTTGCCTTCCAAGTCAAACTACCCATGCATTACAGCCTATGGATAAATCTATGTTTGGCCCTTTTGAAACATATTGGGATCAAGACGTATTGAATTTTATAAGGAACAATCCTGACAATGTTTTAACTAAACAAAGGTTCAGTGTAATTTTTACTAAGGTGTGGGACAAAGCTATGACACCTGCTAATATTAAAACTGGTTTCAGAGCTACGGGAATTCATCCATTCCAACCTGATACGATACCAGATACTGCTTATGCACCTAGGACAGTAACTCAAATACCGATTAATGAAGACATCAGTGGTAGTTGTGTCGAGCCTCTTCCGTCAAGTTCATTGTGTTTGACTATTAACAACCCATAAACTCCGCAAGTAAATGATACTGAAATGATTACCGATCACGTAACAGACCCAGCAGATATCCCTGAAACCACCTCATCAACATTCAAAACAATTTTATCAACTCCTCGTAAAGAGACACTATCCAACAAAATAAATGTAAAATCTGTTAATAGTCTTGCCACTGTTTTAAGAAAAGAGCTTTTTCCTAGCACAAATAATAAACATGGAGAAATGTCAAGAAAAAGCAACAAGAAATCAATGGGAAACAAAAAAATAAGACAACCATAACCCCTAGTGACAAGGAGATGTGGTACTGTCCTAATGCCATGAGGACAAAGTTCTTGATATGCGGAAATGTTTAATGTGCGATGTACACTTTCACGAACTTTGTGTTGGACTAACTAAAAAGGACAAAGAAAAATTTGTGTGTCCATGTTGCTCATAAATTTAGTTTGTAAAAAAGATACTTTTATGTCTTTCCTGTAGTTTCCTAGTTTAGAAACAGTGGAGTAATATTGTATAATCTCTCTTGAATATATTGTGAACAATAAAACATTATTATCATATTATAAAGCAACATTTCAGTGTAGTTGTGTATTAATTTGTATGATGATATTACCCTTTACCTGCTAGCATTATTACCCAGATACTAGGATAATAACGCCAATTTGCATCATGACACACAATGTAAGTAAAAACAATTAGTTTTGTACAGTATGAATGTAGTTCCTTTTCTAACAGCATAACAAAATAATACTTTATCAGATGTGGTAGTTAATTAGCCAAAAATTGCTATTTGTGCCCAGAAAAAATGAGTAATCCTTAATGTGGCGTTATTACCCTAACATACCTAAATACTCAATATTTGGGAATTAGAAGTTCATCACATAATAATGAAAGTACGTATCATCTTCTGGCTGTATCGACTGCGCAAATTCGCTTAACAGAACTGTGGAAACAAGAAGGTAAACCGCTAACAGTTGGAAAAAATGTGACCCTTTGAAATGCTGTTGCAACTTTGTTGTAGCACTAAAAACAAACGATGCGCTCTGCAATGAACAAAAACTGCTTGTGGCGCTACTTCTTTGACTTTTGCCTGAAGACCATTTAATTTCCCTGGTATAACGCTTGTACCATCAAAATATTGGGCAGTAAGTTTTGATTTAAGTCAAATGTTTTGAGGGACATTGACACAACGTTAAACAGTGTATCAGCAGTCCGACTGGAACTAACATCATAAAATCTGAAAAATCTTTCCACCAGTTTTCCTCCAGAAATAACATATCTAATGATAATGCTACAGTGAGATTTGTAGACAATATCTGTGGAATCATCCACCTGAATAGAAAAAATGTAAGGTCTTCCCTTTTTGACGTGCTCATCAACATACTGTGAAATGCAGTCAATTATTTCATTTTGAGTAGTCTTTGAATTGCCGGGACAGATTTTTGTATAATGTTTTTGAATATCTACAGGGCTTATTAGTATGAAGGTTTCTAAAACTTCTTTAAAGTTTCCACGATTAGTAGATGATAAATCTTCGTGATAACCACGAAATGCTTAATTTTTGTTTACCCAAGTAAAGAACTACACGAGTAGGGCAGCTGCATGAAACCAGAACAAGTAAGCATGTTAAGCCAAACATTGCCATTGAAAAGTTTAATAAATAACCTAAAATTTTCTAAATATAATTCAATCACTACTGACTCAGAACACAAAGTTTTTAATGGGTAAAAACGTAAAAGTTTTACCTTATAGCCTGAACAGTTTTCACTTATTATAAGCTTCGTCAAAGGCTGCCACTGGGAGCACTGTCCGTCTTGTTCTTAGCGACGGTGTCGACTTCTGAAGGATCGATGTGTGTATGTGGGGGGTGTGATATGTTCGAATAATGCGTGTGATTTGAATTGTGTCTGTTCGTTTTGGATATTGTTTTTATGTGTTTGTATATTTCCAATTGTTCTAGAGTGTCTAGTTTTTGGCCTTTTGTGTGTACGTGTAGAATCTCCATGTTATTGTCGATGTTTTTGTATGTGTGGTTTGCAAAGGTGGATTCGGCAGTGGAGTGTAGTGCCTTTGTGTGTTCAATGTATCTTTGTTTGAAGCTACGTCCTGTCTGGCCTATGTAGAATTTGTTGCAATCTGAGCAATTTAGTTTGTAAACACCAGGTAGATCGAATTTTTTTTGTGTGTGTCCTGTTTTGTTTGTAGTTTTGTATGCATTCTGTATCCTGATTTTTTGAATTTGAGGGCTTTTTATCAGTGTGGTTATTGATGTATGTTAGTGTTATGAATTTGTTGTTTTCTGTCTTTGTCTGTTGTTTGTTTTGTGTAGAAGTTACTGACTATTGTTCTGTTGTATCCGTTGGATTCTGCTAGATATTTTATCGTGTTTAGTTCATCTTTGTAGTCTTTTTCATCTACATAGTTTCATAAAATATATTATTAAAAACAACAAATTATTTGGCAATTTGAAAATCAGTTTTTGGAATTTTAAAAACAAAATGCGGGTTGTTTTTACTCTATAGGCCAATGATGTAAACAACTGTTTTTGTTGCAAGCCAATTTTCCGCCCCTCCTTCAGCAGGCACCTCTAGCGGGGGCCTACCTCGCCAACCCCTAGGTATGGCCCTGCCTGATGGCAACATATTAGAAGGCAGCTTCCAGGAAGCATTTGCAGCTTCATGAGCTTTGGAACTATAATGATGTTCCACGGGTGAGGAAATACTAGCCTTCTCATGTTGTAACGGTACAGATTTGTATGCTAATTCAATTCAGTTTTAATTGTCAGTTTTCACCTGTGAGGTGCCCCTTGTAACCAGCAACATACAGTGTTATCATAAACTGTTGATGTCTGGACTGCCCAGCCCAGACGTATTATGCAACAGCTCTCCAGCAGTCTCTCTGTGTGTGAATCACAGTAAGCAGTCTATCACCAGTGTTTGCATCAGATAACAGCAATTATACAGTAAGAACTTTGTCATCTTAAGTTGATTTCAAACATGTGTTGGTCAACCCACATACTTATTGAAACATAACCTAAACTAAAATTTGCACGTGTTTATAAAGTTTAACTAGGATAGGTACTTAGAATTTTTAAATTTCAGTGACCTTCCGAAATTAATCTATAACAAAACGTTAGTCGACGGAAATAATAAATTGTACATAATTCATTTAATCAGTGATAATGCCACTTAAATGTTGTGTTCCTGGTTGTAAAAGTAATTACAGATCTGAAGATTTTATGAACTTACGTGTAAAGTTATTTTATTTTTACCAAATACTGGACTTTTGGTTCTGTTGACAGTAATGAATATTTATGAGACACAACTATTATAATTAAACGGTGTTCTAAGACATTCTGAATGTCATTTCTGTACCCAAAGTAATTAACATTTTAAAAAATAGAATACAGGATAAATATAATCCAAATACATTCATTTGAAATTTGAAATTTACATCCTTGAATTATGGTGTTGGGCCAGAGTTTGACTGTTGCTTTCATTATACCTTTCAAAACTAAAAAATTTGTGTATAAAAGAAAGATGACACAAGAGGCAGCTGTTGATTTGACAATGACGAATGAAAGGACATTACCAAATGCAGTTAGGACAAAAGGAGCGTAAAATCCTTTAGGAACAGAGAGCATGGTTCTGGACAGGCCATAAATCCGAGATAGCAGATGGTCAATTAAAGAAATTAAGAGGTGTCGAGCCGTAAAACTAAAAAAAACAAAGACATCAGAGTCACGGGAGTATTACTGAGAAAGTTATCGTCACGGGTGACAAGAACAGGACACACCACATGTATGAATTCATCAACGACGCAACGAAACATTGTTCTCAATGAAAGGAAAGGATCGACCAGATGTATTTCAAACAAAAGACATATCCGGTGAGATACGGGTACAATGGGTGAACCAATTAACAAAGACGACGGGGAGCAAAGTAAAGTGAGAGGTTTCTAGCTAAGATACATAGAAACAGTAGCAGAGGCGACGTTACTTAGAAACGACCACACCAAGCGCGTGTGAACTAACAAGAGCGCAGATGGACAGAATAAGACAATACAGAAATTGGTCACGCTTGTGTGTAGCAGAAGTCAGCAGGGGCTTGACAAGGGAAGACTGGGAAATTTATAGCGATGTTACGTGTACTTGTTAAGCAGATGCAGCAGTGGCAATTAGAGAAATTTGTCTGAAAGGAACAGAAGAACAAGTGTCAGGATGATTGACATGCGTGTAAATTGACGACTGCCAGGGACGAAGGGTGTATCCAAAAAGGGAAGCAATGTGGTAGGAAACGAGATATCCTATCAGAAGCCAGAGCTCAACAGAGGCGGGTTTTTAATAGCAAGTTTCTAAGAAAGCTAGAACGAAAAACTAGTGGGAATTTGGCAGATTATCAAGTGAGGGAAAATAGGAGGGTATTCCTGTGGAAGAGACAAACGATAACCAATGGGAAGGAACCGATGGGCGAAGAGAATTTAGAGTGGGAATTCGGTAGATTGAGTATATAAAATAAGCCGAGAACGCAAACAGGGGGTCTAAGATAAATTTTCGAGAGAGTCAGAAGTCTAATAGTAAAATTTCGGAGTGATGATCAGAAGTGTTGACGAAGTATGATATAATTTTCTTAAAAGCATAACTTGACAGTTAGGAGTCATGACGGAAGTTCCGAATTCGTTGATAGTGAAAGTCCGCAAATTAACTGAAAACATACTAAGATCCGAGATGTATAAATGATTGTGAAGCAGTGTCACTTACACGTTATTTCATAAAACTAAGTTGACAACAACGTATCCAATACGATCGAGATTAACAAGTGCGAACTAAAATATAGTAGCACATAACTTATAAAATGAATAAGATCGCAATATATGTCTATAACAGTCTTGTGAAAACAGTAAATTGAATTTCAAAAAATCAAACACTATAACTAGTTACACGTCAGTATTCTATTGCAATATCGGAAGATGCCGGGGTATGATATTCTAAGTGAAGTGTGTGTACAAGGATAAATCACGAGATGAAATATGTACCTTCAATGACATCATCAATCGAAGGAGTGAGCTATGAACTCCACGCAGATCAGACGCCGTAGAAAGGAATAACTTACCAAAAGTAAATTTTTATGTATTAATTAATACGTGACAAACACCTGTCTGTCCTATTAAAAGAACTCACGTAAAGCTTTGGCAAACTAAAACACTCATGTGTGTCTTAGTAAAGATAATTCTTATATCGTAAAACATGAATCCAATTTTAAATAAATTTTGTGAAATTAGTAAAGTTAATGATTATTAACGTTGAAACTCAAATTAAAACCTTGAGATAGAGCTCGTAAGATGAATTGCTATTGAAGTAGAGGATATTTAATATTTCGAATGAGCATAATATGTTAAATAAGAACTAGTATGAAAATAATAAATGCCTCAAGTATATTGAAATTTGTGTATGCGTTTATTTATTTAATACGTACCTGAGATAGGGAACAAATATCATTATTCAACAGAATGACATAGTATGCATAATCATCACGCAGATGTAAACAAATAAAATTATTTGCATGTTAACATTAATTGCCGTTGCTGGATATAAATCCTATAATTTATTAACTAACATTGTCTTAACATCATATTTTACACACAACAAGTGACTATTTAACACCTACTAAAGATAATGTATTAGTATAGTGACAATAAAAAAAATGTAATGTTAAATTGGCATCACAACAAGGTGGGGCTTAATTAATTAAAAAGAGCGGTAATTAACGTTGTTAAATTGGTGTCCCAAAACGCGGGGTGTAAACACTTAACAGTCAAACATTAAACGTTATAACTAAAAATAGTTATACCTTCTTCGAAGTCAGAAGATTGTGATTGTCTTCACTTTTCACAATAATAGTGTCATCAACTAGTTTTTTAAGTAGCTTTTGCAGCTCTTAACATTTGAAGTCCACTGTAATAACTCACTTTATAACACTTTTTGAAATCTGAAAATGTAACATTTCTAATTAACATCTTTCCCTTTCTGTTCAGTGCTGATTCAGTTTTATTGGACAATTTTACTTGATTTACTGTACTGTGTGACTTACTCTTGTTAGCCTACGCTGTAAAGTATCTATGTGTAACATATTCCAAGTGAAATTCAATACATGAGAATGTAAAGAAAATACAATATTTCATAACTAATTACCTATGTTAAGATTTTGTAACGGTACAATTCTGGCCTTATAATATTTTGGGGAATAATGGATATAAATGGTAATTTTATTTAAAGTCATATAAATAAAGCCTAGTAAAGTTTTATAAGGGTTTTTAACTATGTAATATTGAGTGGACAGGATTGGCGTCAAGGTCAGGGATAGACTCACAGAAACAGCAAAAAACAGTTCGTCATGTTAATGTGTCAACCAGCTGCGCCCATGATTACGTCAGCCAAAAGTATGCAAGGCGTAATACATACGTTTGTAAACAAATAGGGTTGGGCGAGATACACAAAGGAATGAGTGACATAGTTTAACCCCCACCTCTGTATTGCAGCGTTGCGAACAAAGACAGTCTCGTCTCATCAGAGTAGTGTGCTGGCCGACAATTCTCTAAAAGCTACTTATATCTAAATTTTATACAACCAAATTTTTGTTAAATATGTGAAAGTGCAGTATTTTTAAAATAACAGTTCGACGTAAACCTCAAATTTTGGGTTACGGCAACATCGAGAGTGTGAGATCAACGATGGGACATCTTCGAAGAATTTCCAGCTAAGTCATAAAAATGGGGGGGGGGTACAAAATTCCAACTAAGGGTTTAAATAATTATTCATTAAAATGAGCTCAATTTTGGGGAAGTCAATTAACTAAAACTTTGTACCACGAATGACAGTGCGAGTGAAAGAGAGGATGTTTCATTACAATAATTAATAAGTGCTGGGTTGTGAAGTCATTTTTATAACAATATATTATGTTTATTATGTAACAAGTATAAAACATGTTATTTTGGAGGGCTTATAAAATGTTTAAGGGATATTACATGTTTGCAAAATAAATGGGACTACGCCCCGAGGCATAGTAACGTGTTTGTTTGGCACATAGTTCAGTAGAGTCATTTTCATATGTACGTAGAGTCTTTTTGATAATAAAAAGGTAATGTCATTGGTAAACAATATAAGCCAGAGTGAGTTATTTCAGGTAATACATTCCGCAAGTACTGGTTCGCTAACACGAATTCTGACCTTAGGTAAATATACATATTTTGTGTATTTCAGTTTGCAACATGGCGCCCGATGAAAATTTCAAAATATAAATTATCGCTATTACAAAATAATAAAAAGGAACAAAATAATAAAGTTACATTGGCGCTTTCCGACCAGGGACTCGACATAAAATATAATTAGCGGAAAAATTACCTGGAATAATATTTTGAAGATACGTAAACATAAACGTAGAGATAGGTTATGTTATAAGTTTATGTGCACGCATGTATTATAAAAAATCAAAATGAATACTGGTGACGATAATAATGTAGAAGTCAGCATAACTGACGAAACAGTTACGAGTGAGGTGGGCGTTAAATTAACCCCAATTAGCCAGACCGGTGAAGCAAGTGCCACCGAATTAAATACAGTTCAAATAACACCCATCTCAACTCAGTACGAAAATAAAACAGATGAGATCAGTGCAATGATGCAATTACTGTTAAAGATAGATAAGAAATGTGATGAGCAAAAAAGCGAAATAAAAGAAATTAAGAGTAGTTTTAATAATAAGTTCGATGAACAACAAAGTGATTCCAATATTAAATATGATAACTTGAATGCCAAATTTGATGAGAAATTTGATACACAGAATGATCAAATTAAAAATAATTTCAATGAAATGAAAGATGAAATCAAAAGACAAAATTTTAAGTTAGATAAAAGAATTGATGAAATGCATGTACATTTCGATAAAACGAAAGAAAAAATTGTAGCGTTAGTAAATGAGAAGTTAGATAGACCAAAGAATAAAGTAGACGAGAATTACGAGAATAAAAGTGTGGTAGAGAATAGTGGAGAAACAGGTAAATTAAACGTAAATAAAGACGGTCAGATGACAAATAATAAGGTAAGTGATGATAAGAATTATGACAATACAAATAAAAATATGGTGTTAGAAAATAATTGTGTGGATATTGATAGTGATAACGAAATTTTAGAGAGAGTAGAAGTTGAAAATGAGGGGATGTTTGTGTGTGATAAATCAGAGAGAGGAAGAGAAGGTATATTTGTAGAGGAGATGCAGGGGGTAAATTTTTCCCGTGATATTGTAGTTGGGGGTGAAGTAAAGGCTTCACGTGTGTTTAGCAAGGACGTGAGTTCCTTAGGTATATATTTGGGAGACGATATGTCTACAAATAGAGTTCCCTGGGTTTTTTGTGCACTTCATCGGTGGTGCAGTAATTATGAGTTAGTGTCCCCTGCATATTTTGAGAGTGAGAGATATATTGAGAGAGAGAGGTACTGTGAGAGAAAGAGATTTTTAAAGTAAATAGAAACTATGGAGAGTTTGTAGAGAGGTTAGCTAGAGAGAGAAGTAATAATAACAATGAGTACTTACTGATACAAATATCAGTAAGTATAAATTTTATTTGTACTTACTTACAAATAAAAATATGGTGTTAGAAAATAATTGTGTGGATATTGTTATAGAACAAGTATAGTACAAGTATATTTTATAGATTCAGGTATAAACTATATATAGTTGTATCTATAGTTGTAGTGTGTTGATGTTTAATCTTCAATCACTTCAGCCCCGCGATGGAGCGCCAACTTGTTATAGAACAAGTAATACTAGTATATATTTAGTGATGTGTAGTGTGCTTGCAGATACGCTCCGGTATCTGCTGTGATGTTGTTTTTATAAAAACTGCTCCAATTATAATTATTAGGAGTTATTAGTGTGATTGTATAATCTGTATAAGTGTCTATGAATAATTCACTCTTTTGGTTTAAGTAGGCTTCGCGCACTTTTGTTGTATGCCTCCCTCACTTACCACAAGTATCTGTTTCAGTCCTGTTCTGTGACGGTTGTTGCTGAAATACATACACTTAAAATGCACACAAATATTCCATTTGAATATTCAAAACAGTTAGTACACACAATATGAATGAAATAGCATATATAGATAATACTTTAAATTACTCTCTGTTTGAATTCTTCCGCCACCTTTGGTAGAACTGATTTAAAAGAAATAATTTGATTTATATTTGAAATGATACTCTTTTTCATAGGTAAATAAGTGAAGGTTTATTAACAATTTTAAAATGGCAAATTTTAAAAACAATTAACAATCATTTGGGCTAATAACCCTTTAAATAATAATTACAATTGATTAATTTTAACATAAAACTCTGTCCAGGCTCAATGCTGGTAGTCCTGTCATTGGTACAATAATTTGAACTTAATAGGTTATGTTTTCTTGTCAATGTGTTATCAGGTTGTTAGGTCCTTTGAGGTAACATGATATCAGTGTCAAGATGTAATATTAATAGAATTAAGAAAATTGAACAATGGTTAAAAAATAACAAATAAACATCAAACAATGAAAATTAATACCATATGTATGGTAAATATGTTATTATCGTACGCGTGGATGCGCACGCACCTTATAAAACTCTATAGCAGGCGTCAAGCTCGTGGCTTGTACAGTTTCAATGTATCGTTTTATTTTCAACAATTAGTTTGATAAATATATATTTTCAAGAGAAAAAATTAATAAAATACAAAAAAAACTCTTGATATGATTTCTATTTGGTTTGGAAATTATTTGAGAACAGATGCAACAGTTAAATTAACAAGCTACCGCTACTATTCAGAGGTTAGCTATTACAGGTAATGTTATTATGGTAAATGATTTCTTAACGGTTATCATTTCTTAATTTATATCTTCTGAACACATTATTAGTAACATTTTGACATGTTGTTATTAGAATTGCTTTTATACTTTTGTATGAAAGTTAATATTATTTATTTCAAAACATCGAAATAATCAAAACAAAATAAGTTTAGTCAAAAGAGTGACTAAATGTTAACTCTTGTAATTAATGACAATTACTTCAAACATAATTTTTAAAATTATGAAAATTAATTAAAATATTTATCTAATATTTTAATAAGTATAAATTGACATTTCTTGGAATTCTAATAATTCCATTATAAGTTTGATCTTTCGCTAGTACTTGACTCGCGTAGTATTCATAGATGTCTATTTAAAATTATTATTTTTTAAATCAAAGTTATTTAAATAAAATATTGTACTCCCTGTTTATTTATCACAACACACGCAAGTACGACCGGGATTATACACTATCGTACTTGTATAACTCCCGATAATTCCGCACATTCCACTCGGAAGTATTTTTGTTGTGTCAAGGTTATGTATGTTTATCAACTTATTGTCAATGGACGCGCACAAATTTGAAAATAATACTTTTCCATGGTGTAGAGCTGCGTGGACACTTCGTCTGAAGGCTGTTCGTAGACTGTTACATTTCGCCGGAGCGACTTTGGCGTCTCTGACCAAATGCGTTGATTTGATTGGTTGTAAACACTATAGTCTTCACCCCAAAAGCCTATGTTTTATTAAAATATTTGGTGTTTTACCAAATTTTGACTTTGGGTTGGAGTTTATGTGACGTAAGCACTAGTGTAAAAAATAATTGAAAAGTTAATAATTACAATAACTTCCTTACTGAACGTCCTATCGTTACATGAGTTATGTCATTGAATTATAGACATTTTCTTCTTTAATTTAAGTCTAAACAACATTATTTTATTTACATCGCTTCTCTTAATATAACTTTTTTATTAATTATCTTTGGTGTTTCTTATTTTTATAAGTCTTTGTCACCAGATTTAATTATTTTTAATAAAAACACTTTCTAAATAAACACTTGGAGTCCATTTCTCACTTGGTTTAGTTTATTATTTGGAAATAATTATTTCCTTAACAATAGCTCATTATAGCGTCATTAGGCGTCCATCTTTGTTTTTATATAAATGTATTTAAAATGAATTTCCCTTATTTAATACAAGTAATCTTACAATCTAATAATACTAAAACGATTATTTACATGATTTCACACTAAAATATCTTTACATGATGTATTAAATATAATCTACATACTGTCTTATTTCTCTTCTACCTGTCTCATACAATTGTCAACATAATTTTTAGTCTTTTCTATGTAAATTATATTATGTATTAAATATCATTAGTGTACATATATTGTACTTAATGCATTTCATATAGTGGTCAGCTTCTAGCTAGTTCAGAATCCTTCAATTCTTTAATAATGGGTTTGTTCCTATTGTGTCTCATCATAGTGGTCATTTATTTTTCATAAAAACAATAATTAAACTGTTATTGTTACATTTTGTTTGTGTTTCTATATTGGTATTAGACATTACTCCTACTTTTGGTAATGTTCTCATTTACTCTTAGACAAATTTATATGTCATATTTTTCCTAAGTAACTTACTTAACATGGTTTGTTTACATCTGATTTCTGTCACTATGGTCAGTTGGTTTCTAATTATTTGCATATATACTGACTGTTTTTATAGTTCTAATCTGTTCTCAAAGTTGTATTGAGTTTCCCTCTAACTACTGGTAATATTGTGAACAATCTGTGTTTAACCTTTAATACACTATTTTCCTTAACTAATGGGCCATACAATGGTCCATCTTACATCTGATTGTATTTACATGGTTAGTTAGTTTACAACATTTTGTTTATTATACTGTTGTTATTATGTTAAGGATCTGTTCTCAAAACATTACCAGATATTGATCTTACTACTGGTAATATTGTTATTCACTTTAGTATTGGTTTTGATATTGCACTTTGCCTAACTGAATTGGCATATTTGTTGCATCTTTGCTATCTCTGTTTGCCATTGCATTTGATTGGTTTTATTTACATGGTTGTATTATAATGCATTGTCCATTAGGATGTACTGTTATTTATAACAATTCCTTAATTGATATCATTGTTGATAATCATTTATTTTCATTGATATGTTTGGTTTTCTGTTTAACAGGTACCTTCTCTATGGGTTATGTAACAATGTACCATCTGTTTTAATGCAGTATGTCTCTACTACTTACATGGTATTAACATGGTATTCCACAATAATATTTTACTTATTTTGTTACACATATTCATACAATTCCTTCTTAAACACTAACACATATCTTATTGTATTATTTATCATATTTTTCTAGTCATAGGTTGAATTCAATTCAATCCATTTTGTTTGATACAAGGGTTTTTTATTTGTTGTCAGTTCTTTACCAAAAAAAAAACATAATTATATTGTTCTATTTTGTTTTATTCTGGTGGTCTTATGATTATCTGTGTTGATCACAACTTTATTAAATGCGTCACACTCATTGTTCGTGTCTATTTGACTTATTTAACATCTTGTTGTTTTCATCATGGAATTAACATATTTTCATATACTTATAAACTTCATCACTATAATTGTTTGTGTGGTTATTCAGTTAAAATAGTTAATTATTCACATGTTTCACATCTATTAAGTACGCACTGTTATTGTTTGTGTTTCCTTAAATGCTAAACACTGGTTTTCATCCTCACCTTTGATAATCATTGTTTCACTTGTCACTTATTTAGTCTTTGGTACACGTGGTTTATGTTGATTTCTGGTATGATTTATTCATCTTTTTCTCTCTTCTGAGTCAGCTTTCTTGTCCTTCTTCTTTCTCGTTATTTTCATCGTAGTCATTATTCCTTAATTGTTCCTCTCGCTGTTTGAGTTTGTTAATCCTTATTTCGTTGTTTTCCCTCACTTTGGAGTTTGTTAATTCTTATTTCGTCGTTTCCCCTCACTGTTGGAGTTTGTTAATTCTTATTTCGTCGTTTTCCCTCACTGTTGGATCCTATTGGGTCTAGTTACTGGTATTTTGTTTTGGCTCATGTCATTTTCTTTCTTATGTTTCGTAGTTGATGTCACTAGGTTGTTATTATCTTATTCATAGTTGGATTTTCATATTAACACATTTGTAGATACACACAATATATACATGGATTTACTTATCTAGATTTACATTCATATTTTTCTCTTACTTGCCGTCCTTTAAGCTCATTTTATGTAACTGCCATATTTGGTTATGTTACATATGCCTTCCTTTAAGAATTGATTAATTCTGAGTTATGATTATACTATATTTTTCTATGAAGAATTTACCAATTATTGTACATTCCATGTTGATTCACATGTTTTTTCCATATATCCTTTCGCTTTCTGCTCTTTGAATCATATTTATTTCTTCTCTATGTAATTACTTCCCTCGTTTATTTAGTTCCCTAACATACATTTAGCTGGGGCAGTTTAGAGCGGCTCACTTTGGCTATTCGACTCTACTGGCCATACTAATTTCAATAAATATGGAGGCAAATCATCTCCTTTAATAATAATAAATGATTGCTGGCATTACTCTTCAGTCAATTCATCTCAAATCATTAATAATAATAATAGTGGTCGTTTTTCCGACAAATAATAAATATTCTTGGGATTAATTCACGCATCTGCGGTTTGTACATTGTGATTCTCTCTTTTCTTGATTCAACTTAACTAATTCTTCACATATCATCGGGATATTTTGTTTTACATTTCCTCATTGGTATACTCTCATGATTTTCTTCGTTAGTATATTCTTTTTTATTCTTCTTCATCATAGATTAATCTCTTCATTCTGTGTTACCTTGAACGTCATTTCGTCATAATCTTCGTTCCAAATTTATTCTTCTAGATACTATTTATTAGTACATTTATTTTTTCTTTCCTTTTCCAGGTTTTAGTTGGTGTTTGTACTTCATGTAGTGTTGGCTTTTCTTTATTCAAACACAAATTTGTCGTGTGTGGTTGTTTCTCTACAGTAATAATGTTCATTTGGTTTATTCTTCCAACTCTTCTTTTTTTTTTATAGTAGTACGGGTGAGATGTTGTTATTCTACTGGTTGACGTGGCTCTTGGAAATAATTGTTGCCAAGAATGGTGTTTGTCGTTCTCGTATTGACATCTTTTTTATAGTAGTAGTACGGGTGAGATGTTGTTGTTCTACTGGTTGACGTGGCTCTTGGAAATAATTGTTGCCAAGGATGGTGTTTGTCGTTCTCGTATTGACATCTTTCTTATAGTAGTAGTACGTTATCATTAATGAATACAATGTTCTGATTCCTTTACATAAATTCTCTGGGATTATTTTTTCCCACATTATAAAATGGCAATATACATTCAATGTTTAATACATAATTACATAGTTACTTTTCATTTAATATAAACATATAATAATCTTCATGACAATAATTCACCCTTTTTCTTCAGTCAACATCTATTTTTATAATCATATTTTCACTTTTCACTTTTCATTTTGTAAATAACAATAATCTTCATGGCCACATTTCATTTTTCATCTTGATATAGTCAACAGTTATACTCATAATTTTCTTTTTATTTTACACAACAAACATTTTCATCCTCACATAGTATTAATAATAAAATAATCCTTATCGCTCTCTTTTCACCTGTAATTTCATATCTCAATTGGCAATATATTTTTTCATGGAAGTTTGATTATAGGTACCCTTTATCTTTTTTGTAATAGGGTCCTGCAATTCATAGGTGTTGTTTAGATTGCTTTTCGTTACAGTATAAGGTCCGGTATATAGTAGTAGCAATTTCTTTGCAATGCCCTCGATAGTACTTGGGAGTTCTCGATTTTTGATTAGCACTTGGTCTCCCACTTCGTATTTTATAATTTTGGGCTGCAATTTTTTGTATTTAATTCTCAGTTTTTGGGCTCTTTCAACTGCATTATTATAAAACTTGGTTTGGTTAAACTTGATCTCTTCACTTACTGGAAAGTTAATTATTTCTGTGATCTCCCGGGGTGGTCTTTTCTCGTGCATTGCCATGTATGGCGTTTCCTCAGTTGACTGATGGTAGGCGAGGTTTAGGAAGTCTTCAGCTGGGGATAAATATTCCTCCCACTTCCTCTGCTGGCTGTGACAGTAGGTTCTTAAAATCCTTCCTACTTCTCTCAACACTCTCTCAGCAGGGTTGCTGTTGGGGTGGTACACCGATGTCTTATACGTTTTGATTCCCAGATGGATCAGTGTTTCCCGCCATTTTCATCCTCGAAACTGCGTTCCGTGATCTGTAATTATTGACGCTGGTCTGCCCACTTCGGGTATGTATTTGTTTATAACTACTTCCAGTATCTTACTTGTCGTGGCTCAATTAAGTGGGTACAGCTTAGTATATTTTGTATAGTGATCAAAGATAATAATGATATATTTATACTGGTGTCTTCCACCACTCCGTGGAAATGGCCCACAAATGTCCAGGAAGATTTTTTCTAATTTTGTCACAGATGTAATCGGTATCATCACTCCTTCTCGCTTTTCGTTACTGCATTTGACTAGCTGGCAAATATGGCAATTCTGTATATATTTTCTTACCTTCCTATTCATGTCAGTGAAATACACATGTTCTTGCAATGCTTTTACCACCTTCACTGCGCCCATATGACCATATCGTATGTGATAGTCGATGGTCAAATCTTTCTCTAGAACCTTTGGGATAATTATCTTCCAGCCTTCACCATTTTTATTGCTTTTGGTGAACACCAGCTGATGATGAGTACAGTAATACTGTTTAATGGTTGCATCGTTGTCTGCTAGTTTTTTAATAATCATCAATATTTTGGGATCTTGTTGTTGCTGTATAGCTATATCTGACAGTATTTTAGTAAGCTCAGATTTATTTTTTAGCAAGTGGTAGACCTTCGCGATGGTTTCCCTCTCTCCTTCAAATGTTTGGGCGTCGATGTTAATCCGGGACAACACGTCTGCAGCTGTGTTGCTTTTTCCAGGTATGTACTCCCACTGTATATTGTACTCTTGGAGTGTGAGAGTCCATCTTGTCAATCTGCCGTGTTTCAATTTGCAGTTCTTGAGGAATGAAATGGATTTGTGATCTGTTCTTAATGTCACTGTATATCCCAAAATAAAGGTTCTAAACTTTTCGCAAGCGAATACGATACTCAATAATTCTTTTTCTGTGGTGTGGTAGTTGCGTTTGCATTTGTTCAACGTACGACTTGCGAAACTGATCACTTCATGGTTTCCGTCTTGGTCTTCTTGATATAGTACGGATCCAAGACTCAAGTCGCTGGCGTCGCAGTTCATGAAAAATTGTTTTTCAAAGTTAGGGTGATGCAGCATAACGGTTTCTAGGAACTTTTCTTTAATCAACTTAAACGTAGATTCTTGCTCTGATTCCCATTTCCATTTTTCTTTTGATGATAGCTGTGTTGAAAATCGAGCTGTTAATTCGGAATAATTATTTTGAAATTTCCGATAGTAATTGCAGATCCCGAGGAACGATTGCAGTTGTTTTTTGTTCTGTGGGACGGGGAAACGCTGTATTGCCTCCATCTTTTCCTGGGACAGTGTAATCCCATGTTCAGATAGGTTAAACCCCAAGAATTGAACTTCCTTTGCAATTAATTGAGACTTATCTAACTTCAATGTAATGTGATTGTCTTCTAATTTTTGTAACACCTGTGCCACCCGTTCACAGTGTTCCTCCCAATTGTTGGAGGCGATCAAGAGATCGTCAACATAGACTGTTGTAAACTGCAGTGTATTGTGGCCCAGTATCTCGTCCATACATTTGACGAATATTGCTACCGAGTTTACTAAGCCAAACGGTAGTCTTTTCAAATGGTAATTTCGACCTTCAAAGATAAAAGCAGTGTACTTTCTACTATTCGGATGCAGTTCAACCTGCCAATATCCACATACCGTATCCCATATACTGTAAAATTTTGTACCATAAAACTTCTTTAAGATTTCATCAATTTCTCCAGGTGATGTCCTGTCGTTAATTATGGTTTTGTTAAGTTCACGAGCATCTAAACAAATTCATACTGCACCATTTTTCTTTGGTACGGCGACAATAGGGTTGGTGTATGGTGAATTGCTTATTTCGATGATGTCATTTGCTATCAAACGCTGGATTTCTTCTCTTACTGCTTCCTTCAGTGAAAAGGCGATAGGATAAGATTTTCGTTTAAATTCGGTTTGGTCTTTGAATCTTAACTCGCATTGGAAATTTTTGATTTTTCCGGGCGTATCAGAAAATATGTGACGATACTGGCAATATATGTTTATCAGATGGTCCCTTTGTTCCCATGTCAGCTCTTGGCTATTTTGGTTGGTCTTAAATTCTCGTATCTCATTAATCTTGGTCAACCATAAATCTTCCTCTGGGATGTTGTGAAGCTTCTCGTTGATGGCGCCTTCCTGATGTTGGTGGCCTTCCCTAATGTAGTATATTACATGTTCTGCGGGTGCCTTTTGATATTCTGTTGGCTGTCCACTCAACTTCTCCTGTCTTCATCATTACTGTATTTGTGTCCATGTTAATTATCGCGGTGTATTTTCTGAGTATATCACACCCAATGAGCAGGGTAAACGGTAGCCCACTGGCTACGAGGAATATCATCTGTATCGTGTTCCCATTGCTGGATACATCGAGTTGTACTTGTTGTCTAATCGTCTTATTCTGACGTCCGGTAGCTCCAATGAGTACAATGTTGCTAATAGGTAAAGTGGGTATTGTCGCTTTATTTTCAGATTGGATTCTATCTAACTCCACTTTATCAATCAATGATACAGTTGCTCCGGTATCTATCATTGCCGTTGCTTTTATGTTATTGACCTTCACCGCTATGTATGCAATTTCACTGTTACTTGTATCGCTGATAGCACTTTCTTTTTCTTCCATTAAGTCTCTTCTTATATTTTTTAAATAATTATTGGTGTAAGTTTTGCGAAGATTTGGATGGTTTGCCAAAACTCTAGACCCAATAGTGAGGGTACTACTTGGTTTTTCACTGCCGGTTGGTGTTTAAAGGCAGGTCACTATTCCCGTGCCTGTCTTGCGATGTCGAAGCTATGGGTTCCTGATTTCCAGGCCCATGTCCATTATGGTAGACTTCTGTATTTTGTGTTACTGTTCCTTGGCTTCCATTGCTATCGCTTCCGTTAGATCGGTATCCAGATTCCCGCTCCTCTCTATCGCTATTGCTGGAGTGACTATGCTGATTAGGGAAACTCCTCCTTCCTTGGTAGTAGTTTCGACGATTTCCCCCTCGACTGGCATGAGCGTAGTGTACTCTGCGAAAGTGATTATTATGTTGGTTGCCATTGCTTTGTCTAGGGTGATGATTGGGAGCTTGATTCTGGTACGGCCGGTAATAATTGTTACCTCTTTGGTAAGCTGGCTCTCGCTGATATCCACCTGAATGCTGATTATTATTATTCCCTCTATTATTCACATTGTTGCCCCCTCCGTCTTGACGTGGTATAGGGTGATTTTGGAATCTCGGTGGGTGATTGTGCTTTCTTCCCGGGCTATTCCTTTCATTAGGTATGTTGGGATTATTATTCCCAGGTCCTCCTCGATCATATGTCTGGTTAAGCACTTGTCGACTACGTTGGTAGTATCGTTCTCTTTCATGGTTCTCCAACAGTTCGCACATTCCTTGGACTGTTTTTATTTGTGCATTTAGTCTTCCTTGTGAGATGCCTTGATTGAAGTGGTAGGCTAATTTTGTCACTAGGCATTCTTCTGGGATTGCGGGTTCCAGATTCCTTGCCAGGCAAATCTTTCCCAAGAAATATGTTGTCATTGACTGCCTTCCACTTGTATCGAACCTTCCGTTTGTGATATTATCCCTGACGATGTTCTGGGTGGCTTCTGACCAATATTTTTGTTTAAACGCCACTTTGAAGTTGTCATAATTCCCCACTTCGTTACGGGTTGCCGTCCACCAATTGTCGAACGTGCTTTTGAAAGCTTCATCTAACATTCCTTTAATGGTAGTCCATCTACTCTCTCTGTTTTTACATATGATTTCTTCCATCCGTTCTAAAAACTCTAGCGGATTCTTATAATAGGTCCTGAATTCAATCTGATCTCTGTTGTCTAGATGAGTCAATCCGGATAGTAAATTTGGTATCGTTTGCAATCGATGCATCTCGTCGCGGAGGTCATCGAACTCTCTTCGTTGACGCTCGGTTAATAGGGTTCTATCATCATGTACCTGTTGCTTAATTGCGTCCACTCTTCCAGATACTTCTTCACATTTGTCTGTTAATGTTGATTACGCTGCCTTCATGTTGGTCTGCTCTTGTGTTATTACATTTATTTGTGTACCGTGCGTTCTCTCCATTTCGTTAATGCGTTGATTGATGTCTAACTCTGCTTGTATTAGTTTCAGGCTAGTACCTTCTCCCTCCTTTCGCACTTCATACATCTCGACATTAACTTCAGTGGTTAATACGGCCATGCGCTTCTCGATTTCATCAACATTTTCCTTCAATCTTCTTTCTATCATCTCTTCTGTATCCTTAGCGGCTTCCTTCATCTTGTTACTGTGGATACTTATCTGTTGCCACATCCCTTCATGGTCAGATTGTATTGTTTCGACGTCTCTATTGAACTTAGCCGTGATTTCATCCATTTTCTGGTTGGCCTGATCCATTCTGACTCCCAACTCTGCCGATAACTCTTCTTTCATGATGGCCATTTTCTTCTCCAGTAATTCCTCGGTTTTCTTTTGTCCATCTTCCATCCTCCTGTTCGTCTCCTGTATCTGGTTATTGAACTCTTCCTTTAATAATTCCATATGTTTCTGGTTCTCTCTCTGGCCTTCTTCTATTTTCTGGTTTGTTGACCGGCTGGTTTCCTCTATTTTACTATTTAAGTCTGCCTTGGTGGAGTTTAGTGATTCTTCCATCTTCTTGCTTAACTCACTGGTGGATTGGCTATTTTCGTCCATCTTCTTGTTTAAGTCCTCCTTAAGTGACTCTATAGATTTATTGGTCTCCTTGTTGGATGATTTCCGGCTCTCTTCTATCTTCTCCATTACCATTTTGAACATCTCCATGAAGTCGATTTCTCCGGGTACCATTGGTTGTTTGGGTTGGCTGATCTCCGGTGGAGCTTCTTGAATCATCACTTCCGGTTCCTCCATAGGTTGCTGAACCCCCTCCGCCGGTTCAATTTGGTTGTCTTTTACTTCCACTACTATCTCCTCCACATCTTCCGTTGACATAGCTTCCTTCTCTTCTTTTCTGGTTTCCTTCTCTGCTTGCGCCGCCCTTTTTCTTGACGTTGACCTTGATTTTGATCTTGATTTCAATCTGTCGGTATACATCTTGATCTTCTGATAATGTTCCTGCTGTCTTCTCACGAATTGTTGTATTTAGGTTATTGGTTATTGTATATCTCCCTAACTCGAGCTCAGACGTTGGGCGCCAACTTGTTATAGAACAAGTATAGTACAAGTATATTTTATAGATTCAGGTATAAACTATATATAGTTGTATCTATAGTTGTAGTGTGTTGATGTTTAATCTTCAATCACTTCAGCCCCGCGATGGAGCGCCAACTTGTTATAGAACAAGTAATACTAGTATATATTTAGTGATGTGTAGTGTGCTTGCAGATACGCTCCGGTATCTGCTGTGATGTTGTTTTTATAAAAACTGCTCCAATTATAATTATTAGGAGTTATTAGTGTGATTGTATAATCTGTATAAGTGTCTATGAATAATTCACTCTTTTGGTTTAAGTAGGCTTCGCGCACTTTTGTTGTATGCCTCCCTCACTTACCACAAGTATCTGTTTCAGTCCTGTTCTGTGACGGTTGTTGCTGAAATACATACACTTAAAATGCACACAAATATTCCATTTGAATATTCAAAACAGTTAGTACACACAATATGAATGAAACAGCATATATAGATAATACTTTAAATTACTCTCTGTTTGAATTCTTCCGCCACCTTTGGTAGAACTGATTTAAAAGAAATAATTTGATTTATATTTGAAATGATACTCTTTTTCATAGGTAAATAAGTGAAGGTTTATTAACAATTTTAAAATGGCAAATTTTAAAAACAATTAACAATCATTTGGGCTAATAACCCTTTAAATAATAATTACAATTGATTAATTTTAACATAAAACTCTGTCCAGGCTCAATGCTGGTAGTCCTGTCATTGGTACAATAATTTGAACTTAATAGGTTATGTTTTCTTGTCAATGTGTTATCAGGTTGTTAGGTCCTTTGAGGTAACATGATATCAGTGTCAAGATGTAATATTAATAGAATTAAGAAAATTGAACAATGGTTAAAAAATAACAAATAAACATCAAACAATGAAAATTAATACCATATGTATGGTAAATATGTTATTATCGTACGCGTGGATGCGCACGCACCTTATAAAACTCTATAGCAGGCGTCAAGCTCGTGGCTTGTACAGTTTCAATGTATCGTTTTATTTTCAACAATTAGTTTGATAAATATATATTTTCAAGAGAAAAAATTAATAAAATACAAAAAAAACTCTTGATATGATTTCTATTTGGTTTGGAAATTATTTGAGAACAGATGCAACAGTTAAATTAACAAGCTACCGCTACCATTCAGAGGTTAGCTATTACAGGTAATGTTATTATGGTAAATGATTTCTTAACGGTTATCATTTCTTAATTTATATCTTCTGAACACATTATTAGTAACATTTTGACATGTTGTTATTAGAATTGCTTTTATACTTTTGTATGAAAGTTAATATTATTTATTTCAAAACATCGAAATAATCAAAACAAAATAAGTTTAGTCAAAAGAGTGACTAAATGTTAACTCTTGTAATTAATGACAATTACTTCAAACATAATTTTTAAAATTATGAAAATTAATTAAAATATTTATCTAATATTTTAATAAGTATAAATTGACATTTCTTGGAATTCTAATAATTCCATTATAAGTTTGATCTTTCGCTAGTACTTGACTCGCGTAGTATTCATAGATGTCTATTTAAAATTATTATTTTTTAAATCAAAGTTATTTAAATAAAATATTGTACTCCCTGTTTATTTATCACAACACACGCAAGTACGACCGGGATTATACACTATCGTACTTGTATAACTCCCGTTAATTCCGCACATTCCACTCGGAAGTATTTTTGTTGTGTCAAGGTTATGTATGTTTATCAACTTATTGTCAATGGACGCGCACAAATTTGAAAATAATACTTTTCCATGGTGTAGAGCTGCGTGGACACTTCGTCTGAAGGCTGTTCGTAGACTGTTACATTTCGCCGGAGCGACTTTGGCGTCTCTGACCAAATGCGTTGATTTGATTGGTTGTAAACACTATAGTCTTCACCCCAAAAGCCTATGTTTTATTAAAATATTTGGTGTTTTACCAAATTTTGACTTTGGGTTGGAGTTTATGTGACGTAAGCACTAGTGTAAAAAATAATTGAAAAGTTAATAATTACAATAACTTCCTTACTGAACGTCCTATCGTTACATGAGTTATGTCATTGAATTATAGACATTTTCTTCTTTAATTTAAGTCTAAACAACATTATTTTATTTACATCGCTTCTCTTAATATAACTTTTTTATTAATTATCTTTGGTGTTTCTTATTTTTATAAGTCTTTGTCACCAGATTTAATTATTTTTAATAAAAACACTTTCTAAATAAACACTTGGAGTCCATTTCTCACTTGGTTTAGTTTATTATTTGGAAATAATTATTTCCTTAACAATAGCTCATTATAGCGTCATTAGGCGTCCATCTTTGTTTTTATATAAATGTATTTAAAATGAATTTCCCTTATTTAATACAAGTAATCTTACAATCTAATAATACTAAAACGATTATTTACATGATTTCACACTAAAATATCTTTACATGATTGTATTAAATATAATATACATACTGTCTTATTTCTCTTCTACCTGTCTCATACAATTGTCAACATAATTTTTAGTCTTTTCTATGTAAATTATATTATGTATTAAATATCATTAGTGTACATATATTGTACTTAATGCATTTCATATAGTGGTCAGCTTCTAGCTAGTTCAGAATCCTTCAATTCTTTAATAATGGGTTTGTTCCTATTGTGTCTCATCATAGTGGTCATTTATTTTTCATAAAAACAATAATTAAACTGTTATTGTTACATTTTGTTTGTGTTTCTATATTGGTATTAGACATTACTCCTACTTTTGGTAATGTTCTCATTTACTCTTAGACAAATTTATATGTCATATTTTTCCTAAGTAACTTACTTAACATGGTTTGTTTACATCTGATTTCTGTCACTATGGTCAGTTGGTTTCTAATTATTTGCATATATACTGACTGTTTTTATAGTTCTAATCTGTTCTCAAAGTTGTATTGAGTTTCCCTCTAACTACTGGTAATATTGTGAACAATCTGTGTTTAACCTTTAATACACTATTTTCCTTAACTAATGGGCCATACAATGGTCCATCTTACATCTGATTGTATTTACATGGTTAGTTAGTTTACAACATTTTGTTTATAATACTGTTGTTATTATGTTAAGGATCTGTTCTCAAAACATTACCAGATATTGATCTTACTACTGGTAATATTGTTATTCACTTTAGTATTGGTTTTGATATTGCACTTTGCCTAACTGAATTGGCATATTTGTTGCATCTTTGCTATCTCTGTTTGCCATTGCATTTGATTGGTTTTATTTACATGGTTGTATTATAATGCATTGTCCATTAGGATGTACTGTTATTTATAACAATTCCTTAATTGATATCATTGTTGATAATCATTTATTTTCATTGATATGTTTGGTTTTCTGTTTAACAGGTACCTTCTCTATGGGTTATGTAACAATGTACCATCTGTTTTAATGCAGTATGTCTCTACTACTTACATGGTATTAACATGGTATTCCACAATAATATTTTACTTATTTTGTTACACATATTCATACAATTCCTTCTTAAACACTAACACATATCTTATTGTATTATTTATCATATTTTTCTAGTCATAGGTTGAATTCAATTCAATCCATTTTGTTTGATACAAGGGTTTTTTATTTGTTGTCAGTTCTTTACCAAAACAAAAACATAATTATATTGTTCTATTTTGTTTTATTCTGGTGGTCTTATGATTATCTGTGTTGATCACAACTTTATTAAATGCGTCACACTCATTGTTCGTGTCTATTTGACTTATTTAACATCTTGTTGTTTTCATCATGGAATTAACATATTTTCATATACTTATAAACTTCATCACTATAATTGTTTGTGTGGTTATTCAGTTAAAATAGTTAATTATTCACATGTTTCACATCTATTAAGTACGCACTGTTATTGTTTGTGTTTCCTTAAATGCTAAACACTGGTTTTCTTCCTCACCTTTGATAATCATTGTTTCACTTGTCACTTATTTAGTCTTTGGTACACGTGGTTTATGTTGATTTCTGGTATGATTTATTCATCTTTTTCTCTCTTCTGAGTCAGCTTTCTTGTCCTTCTTCTTTCTCGTTATTTTCATCGTAGTCATTATTCCTTAATTGTTCCTCTCGCTGTTTGAGTTTGTTAATCCTTATTTCGTTGTTTTCCCTCACTTTGGAGTTTGTTAATTCTTATTTCGTCGTTTCCCCTCACTGTTGGAGTTTGTTAATTCTTATTTCGTCGTTTTCCCTCACTGTTGGATCCTATTGGGTCTAGTTACTGGTATTTTGTTTTGGCTCATGTCATTTTCTTTCTTATGTTTCGTAGTTGATGTCACTAGGTTGATATTATCTTATTCATAGTTGGATTTTCATATTAACACATTTGTAGATACACACAATATATACATGGATTTACTTATCTAGATTTACATTCATATTTTTCTCTTACTTGCCGTCCTTTAAGCTCATTTTATGTAACTGCCATATTTGGTTATGTTACATATGCCTTCCTTTAAGAATTGATTAATTCTGAGTTATGATTATACTATATTTTTCTATGAAGAATTTACCAATTATTGTACATTCCATGTTGATTCACATGTTTTTTCCATATATCCTTTCGCTTTCTGCTCTTTGAATCATATTTATTTCTTCTCTATGTAATTACTTCCCTCGTTTATTTAGTTCCCTAACATACATTTAGCTGGGGCAGTTTAGAGCGGCTCACTTTGGCTATTCGACTCTACTGGCCATACTAATTTCAATAAATATGGAGGCAAATCATCTCCTTTAATAATAATAAATGATTGCTGGCATTACTCTTCAGTCAATTCATCTCAAATCATTAATAATAATAATAGTGGTCGTTTTTCCGACAAATAATAAATATTCTTGGGATTAATTCACGCATCTGCGGTTTGTACATTGTGATTCTCTCTTTTCTTGATTCAACTTAACTAATTCTTCACATATCATCGGGATATTTTGTTTTACATTTCCTCATTGGTATACTCTCATGATTTTCTTCGTTAGTATATTCTTTTTTATTCTTCTTCATCATAGATTAATCTCTTCATTCTGTGTTACCTTGAACGTCATTTCGTCATAATCTTCGTTCCAAATTTATTCTTCTAGATACTATTTATTAGTACATTTATTTTTTCTTTCCTTTTCCAGGTTTTAGTTGGTGTTTGTACTTCATGTAGTGTTGACTTTTCTTTATTCAAACACAAATTTGTCGTGTGTGGTTGTTTCTCTACAGTAATAATGTTCATTTGGTTTATTCTTCCAACTCTTCTTTTTTTTTTATAGTAGTACGGGTGAGATGTTGTTATTCTACTGGTTGACGTGGCTCTTGGAAATAATTGTTGCCAAGAATGGTGTTTGTCGTTCTCGTATTGACATCTTTTTTATAGTAGTAGTACGGGTGAGATGTTGTTGTTCTACTGGTTGACGTGGCTCTTGGAAATAATTGTTGCCAAGGATGGTGTTTGTCGTTCTCGTATTGACATCTTTCTTATAGTAGTAGTACGTTATCATTAATGAATACAATGTTCTGATTCCTTTACATAAATTCTCTGGGATTATTTTTTCCCACATTATAAAATGGCAATATACATTCAATGTTTAATACATAATTACATAGTTACTTTTCATTTAATATAAACATATAATAATCTTCATGACAATAATTCACCCTTTTTCTTCAGTCAACATCTATTTTTATAATCATATTTTCACTTTTCACTTTTCATTTTGTAAATAACAATAATCTTCATGGCCACATTTCATTTTTCATCTTGATATAGTCAACAGTTATACTCATAATTTTCTTTTTATTTTACACAACAAACATTTTCATCCTCACATAGTATTAATAATAAAATAATCCTTATCGCTCTCTTTTCACCTGTAATTTCATATCTCAATTGGCAATATATTTTTTCATGGAAGTTTGATTATAGGTACCCTTTATCTTTTTTGTAATAGGGTCCTGCAATTCATAGGTGTTGTTTAGATTGCTTTTCGTTACAGTATAAGGTCCGGTATATAGTAGTAGCAATTTCTTTGCAATGCCCTCGATAGTACTTGGGAGTTCTCGATTTTTGATTAGCACTTGGTCTCCCACTTCGTATTTTATAATTTTGGGCTGCAATTTTTTGTATTTAATTCTCAGTTTTTGGGCTCTTTCAACTGCATTATTATAAAACTTGGTTTGGTTAAACTTGATCTCTTCACTTACTGGAAAGTTAATTATTTCTGTGATCTCCCGGGGTGGTCTTTTCTCGTGCATTGCCATGTATGGCGTTTCCTCAGTTGACTGATGGTAGGCGAGGTTTAGGAAGTCTTCAGCTGGGGATAAATATTCCTCCCACTTCCTCTGCTGGCTGTGACAGTAGGTTCTTAAAATCCTTCCTACTTCTCTCAACACTCTCTCAGCAGGGTTGCTGTTGGGGTGGTACACCGATGTCTTATACGTTTTGATTCCCAGATGGATCAGTGTTTCCCGCCATTTTCATCCTCGAAACTGCGTTCCGTGATCTGTAATTATTGACGCTGGTCTGCCCACTTCGGGTATGTATTTGTTTATAACTACTTCCAGTATCTTACTTGTCGTGGCTCAATTAAGTGGGTACAGCTTAGTATATTTTGTATAGTGATCAAAGATAATAATGATATATTTATACTGGTGTCTTCCACCACTCCGTGGAAATGGCCCACAAATGTCCAGGAAGATTTTTTCTAATTTTGTCACAGATGTAATCGGTATCATCACTCCTTCTCGCTTTTCGTTACTGCATTTGACTAGCTGGCAAATATGGCAATTCTGTATATATTTTCTTACCTTCCTATTCATGTCAGTGAAATACACATGTTCTTGCAATGCTTTTACCACCTTCACTGCGCCCATATGACCATATCGTATGTGATAGTCGATGGTCAAATCTTTCTCTAGAACCTTTGGGATAATTATCTTCCAGCCTTCACCATTTTTATTGCTTTTGGTGAACACCAGCTGATGATGAGTACAGTAATACTGTTTAATGGTTGCATCGTTGTCTGCTAGTTTTTTAATAATCATCAATATTTTGGGATCTTGTTGTTGCTGTATAGCTATATCTGACAGTATTTTAGTAAGCTCAGATTTATTTTTTAGCAAGTGGTAGACCTTCGCGATGGTTTCCCTCTCTCCTTCAAATGTTTGGGCGTCGATGTTAATCCGGGACAACACGTCTGCAGCTGTGTTGCTTTTTCCCGGTATGTACTCCCACTGTATATTGTACTCTTGGAGTGTGAGAGTCCATCTTGTCAATCTGCCGTGTTTCAATTTGCAGTTCTTGAGGAATGAAATGGATTTGTGATCTGTTCTTAATGTCACTGTATATCCCAAAATAAAGGTTCTAAACTTTTCGCAAGCGAATACGATACTCAATAATTCTTTTTCTGTGGTGTGGTAGTTGCGTTTGCATTTGTTCAACGTACGACTTGCGAAACTGATCACTTCATGGTTTCCGTCTTGGTCTTCTTGATATAGTACGGATCCAAGACTCAAGTCGCTGGCGTCGCAGTTCATGAAAAATTGTTTTTCAAAGTTAGGGTGATGCAGCATAACGGTTTCTAGGAACTTTTCTTTAATCAACTTAAACGTAGATTCTTGCTCTGATTCCCATTTCCATTTTTCTTTTGATGATAGCTGTGTTGAAAATCGAGCTGTTAATTCGGAATAATTATTTTGAAATTTCCGATAGTAATTGCAGATCCCGAGGAACGATTGCAGTTGTTTTTTGTTCTGTGGGACGGGGAAACGCTGTATTGCCTCCATCTTTTCCTGGGACAGTGTAATCCCATGTTCAGATAGGTTAAACCCCAAGAATTGAACTTCCTTTGCAATTAATTGAGACTTATCTAACTTCAATGTAATGTGATTGTCTTCTAATTTTTGTAACACCTGTGCCACCCGTTCACAGTGTTCCTCCCAATTGTTGGAGGCGATCAAGAGATCGTCAACATAGACTGTTGTAAACTGCAGTGTATTGTGGCCCAGTATCTCGTCCATACATTTGACGAATATTGCTACCGAGTTTACTAAGCCAAACGGTAGTCTTTTCAAATGGTAATTTCGACCTTCAAAGATAAAAGCAGTGTACTTTCTACTATTCGGATGCAGTTCAACCTGCCAATATCCACATACCGTATCCCATATACTGTAAAATTTTGTACCATAAAACTTCTTTAAGATTTCATCAATTTCTCCAGGTGATGTCCTGTCGTTAATTATGGTTTTGTTAAGTTCACGAGCATCTAAACAAATTCGTACTGCACCATTTTTCTTTGGTACGGCGACAATAGGGTTGGTGTATGGTGAATTGCTTATTTCGATGATGTCATTTGCTATCAAACGCTGGATTTCTTCTCTTACTGCTTCCTTCAGTGAAAAGGCGATAGGATAAGATTTTCGTTTAAATTCGGTTTGGTCTTTGAATCTTAACTCGCATTGGAAATTTTTGATTTTTCCGGGCGTATCAGAAAATATGTGACGATACTGGCAATATATGTTTATCAGATGGTCCCTTTGTTCCCATGTCAGCTCTTGGCTATTTTGGTTGGTCTTAAATTCTCGTATCTCATTAATCTTGGTCAACCATAAATCTTCCTCTGGGATGTTGTGAAGCTTCTCGTTGATGGCGCCTTCCTGATGTTGGTGGCCTTCCCTAATGTAGTATATTACATGTTCTGCGGGTGCCTTTTGATATTCTGTTGGCTGTCCACTCAACTTCTCCTGTCTTCATCATTACTGTATTTGTGTCCATGTTAATTATCGCGGTGTATTTTCTGAGTATATCACACCCAATGAGCAGGGTAAACGGTAGCCCACTGGCTACGAGGAATATCATCTGTATCGTGTTCCCATTGCTGGATACATCGAGTTGTACTTGTTGTCTAATCGTCTTATTCTGACGTCCGGTAGCTCCAATGAGTACAATGTTGCTAATAGGTAAAGTGGGTATTGTCGCTTTATTTTCAGATTGGATTCTATCTAACTCCACTTTATCAATCAATGATACAGTTGCTCCGGTATCTATCATTGCCGTTGCTTTTATGTTATTGACCTTCACCGCTATGTATGCAATTTCACTGTTACTTGTATCGCTGATAGCACTTTCTTTTTCTTCCATTAAGTCTCTTCTTATATTTTTTAAATAATTATTGGTGTAAGTTTTGCGAAGATTTGGATGGTTTGCCAAAACTCTAGACCCAATAGTGAGGGTACTACTTGGTTTTTCACTGCCGGTTGGTGTTTAAAGGCAGGTCACTATTCCCGTGCCTGTCTTGCGATGTCGAAGCTATGGGTTCCTGATTTCCAGGCCCATGTCCATTATGGTAGACTTCTGTATTTTGTGTTACTGTTCCTTGGCTTCCATTGCTATCGCTTCCGTTAGATCGGTATCCAGATTCCCGCTCCTCTCTATCGCTATTGCTGGAGTGACTATGCTGATTAGGGAAACTCCTCCTTCCTTGGTAGTAGTTTCGACGATTTCCCCCTCGACTGGCATGAGCGTAGTGTACTCTGCGAAAGTGATTATTATGTTGGTTGCCATTGCTTTGTCTAGGGTGATGATTGGGAGCTTGATTCTGGTACGGCCGGTAATAATTGTTACCTCTTTGGTAAGCTGGCTCTCGCTGATATCCACCTGAATGCTGATTATTATTATTCCCTCTATTATTCACATTGTTGCCCCCTCCGTCTTGACGTGGTATAGGGTGATTTTGGAATCTCGGTGGGTGATTGTGATTTCTTCCCGGGCTATTCCTTTCATTAGGTATGTTGGGATTATTATTCCCAGGTCCTCCTCGATCATATGTCTGGTTAAGCACTTGTCGACTACGTTGGTAGTATCGTTCTCTTTCATGGTTCTCCAACAGTTCGCACATTCCTTGGACTGTTTTTATTTGTGCATTTAGTCTTCCTTGTGAGATGCCTTGATTGAAGTGGTAGGCTAATTTTGTCACTAGGCATTCTTCTGGGATTGCGGGTTCCAGATTCCTTGCCAGGCAAATCTTTCCCAAGAAATATGTTGTCATTGACTGCCTTCCACTTGTATCGAACCTTCCGTTTGTGATATTATCCCTGACGATGTTCTGGGTGGCTTCTGACCAATATTTTTGTTTAAACGCCACTTTGAAGTTGTCATAATTCCCCACTTCGTTACGGGTTGCCGTCCACCAATTGTCGAACGTGCTTTTGAAAGCTTCATCTAACATTCCTTTAATGGTAGTCCATCTACTCTCTCTGTTTTTACATATGATTTCTTCCATCCGTTCTAAAAACTCTAGCGGATTCTTATAATAGGTCCTGAATTCAATCTGATCTCTGTTGTCTAGATGAGTCAATCCGGATAGTAAATTTGGTATCGTTTGCAATCGATGCATCTCGTCGCGGAGGTCATCGAACTCTCTTCGTTGACGCTCGGTTAATAGGGTTCTATCATCATGTACCTGTTGCTTAATTGCGTCCACTCTTCCAGATACTTCTTCACATTTGTCTGTTAATGTTGATTACGCTGCCTTCATGTTGGTCTGCTCTTGTGTTATTACATTTATTTGTGTACCGTGCGTTCTCTCCATTTCGTTAATGCGTTGATTGATGTCTAACTCTGCTTGTATTAGTTTCAGGCTAGTACCTTCTCCCTCCTTTCGCACTTCATACATCTCGACATTAACTTCAGTGGTTAATACGGCCATGCGCTTCTCGATTTCATCAACATTTTCCTTCAATCTTCTTTCTATCATCTCTTCTGTATCCTTAGCGGCTTCCTTCATCTTGTTACTGTGGATACTTATCTGTTGCCACATCCCTTCATGGTCAGATTGTATTGTTTCGACGTCTCTATTGAACTTAGCCGTGATTTCATCCATTTTCTGGTTGGCCTGATCCATTCTGACTCCCAACTCTGCCGATAACTCTTCTTTCATGATGGCCATTTTCTTCTCCAGTAATTCCTCGGTTTTCTTTTGTCCATCTTCCATCCTCCTGTTCGTCTCCTGTATCTGGTTATTGAACTCTTCCTTTAATAATTCCATATGTTTCTGGTTCTCTCTCTGGCCTTCTTCTATTTTCTGGTTTGTTGACCGGCTGGTTTCCTCTATTTTACTATTTAAGTCTGCCTTGGTGGAGTTTAGTGATTCTTCCATCTTCTTGCTTAACTCACTGGTGGATTGGCTATTTTCGTCCATCTTCTTGTTTAAGTCCTCCTTAAGTGACTCTATAGATTTATTGGTCTCCTTGTTGGATGATTTCCGGCTCTCTTCTATCTTCTCCATTACCATTTTGAACATCTCCATGAAGTCGATTTCTCCGGGTACCATTGGTTGTTTGGGTTGGCTGATCTCCGGTGGAGCTTCTTGAATCATCACTTCCGGTTCCTCCATAGGTTGCTGAACCCCCTCCGCCGGTTCAATTTGGTTGTCTTTTACTTCCACTACTATCTCCTCCACATCTTCCGTTGACATAGCTTCCTTCTCTTCTTTTCTGGTTTCCTTCTCTGCTTGCGCCGCCCTTTTTCTTGACGTTGACCTTGATTTTGATCTTGATTTCAATCTGTCGGTATACATCTTGATCTTCTGATAATGTTCCTGCTGTCTTCTCACGAATTGTTGTATTTAGGTTATTGGTTATTGTATATCTCCCTAACTCGAGCTCAGACGTTGGGCGCCAACTTGTTATAGAACAAGTATAGTACAAGTATATTTTATAGATTCAGGTATAAACTATATATAGTTGTATCTATAGTTGTAGTGTGTTGATGTTTAATCTTCAATCACTTCAGCCCCGCGATGGAGCGCCAACTTGTTATAGAACAAGTAATACTAGTATATATTTAGTGATGTGTAGTGTGCTTGCAGATACGCTCCGGTATCTGCTGTGATGTTGTTTTTATAAAAACTGCTCCAATTATAATTATTAGGAGTTATTAGTGTGATTGTATAATCTGTATAAGTGTCTATGAATAATTCACTCTTTTGGTTTAAGTAGGCTTCGCGCACTTTTGTTGTATGCCTCCCTCACTTACCACAAGTATCTGTTTCAGTCCTGTTCTGTGACGGTTGTTGCTGAAATACATACACTTAAAATGCACACAAATATTCCATTTGAATATTCAAAACAGTTAGTACACACAATATGAATGAAACAGCATATATAGATAATACTTTAAATTACTCTCTGTTTGAATTCTTCCGCCACCTTTGGTAGAACTGATTTAAAAGAAATAATTTGATTTATATTTGAAATGATACTCTTTTTCATAGGTAAATAAGTGAAGGTTTATTAACAATTTTAAAATGGCAAATTTTAAAAACAATTAACAATCATTTGGGCTAATAACCCTTTAAATAATAATTACAATTGATTAATTTTAACATAAAACTCTGTCCAGGCTCAATGCTGGTAGTCCTGTCATTGGTACAATAATTTGAACTTAATAGGTTATGTTTTCTTGTCAATGTGTTATCAGGTTGTTAGGTCCTTTGAGGTAACATGATATCAGTGTCAAGATGTAATATTAATAGAATTAAGAAAATTGAACAATGGTTAAAAAATAACAAATAAACATCAAACAATGAAAATTAATACCATATGTATGGTAAATATGTTATTATCGTACGCGTGGATGCGCACGCACCTTATAAAACTCTATAGCAGGCGTCAAGCTCGTGGCTTGTACAGTTTCAATGTATCGTTTTATTTTCAACAATTAGTTTGATAAATATATATTTTCAAGAGAAAAAATTAATAAAATACAAAAAAAACTCTTGATATGATTTCTATTTGGTTTGGAAATTATTTGAGAACAGATGCAACAGTTAAATTAACAAGCTACCGCTACCATTCAGAGGTTAGCTATTACAGGTAATGTTATTATGGTAAATGATTTCTTAACGGTTATCATTTCTTAATTTATATCTTCTGAACACATTATTAGTAACATTTTGACATGTTGTTATTAGAATTGCTTTTATACTTTTGTATGAAAGTTAATATTATTTATTTCAAAACATCGAAATAATCAAAACAAAATAAGTTTAGTCAAAAGAGTGACTAAATGTTAACTCTTGTAATTAATGACAATTACTTCAAACATAATTTTTAAAATTATGAAAATTAATTAAAATATTTATCTAATATTTTAATAAGTATAAATTGACATTTCTTGGAATTCTAATAATTCCATTATAAGTTTGATCTTTCGCTAGTACTTGACTCGCGTAGTATTCATAGATGTCTATTTAAAATTATTATTTTTTAAATCAAAGTTATTTAAATAAAATATTGTACTCCCTGTTTATTTATCACAACACACGCAAGTACGACCGGGATTATACACTATCGTACTTGTATAACTCCCGTTAATTCCGCACATTCCACTCGGAAGTATTTTTGTTGTGTCAAGGTTATGTATGTTTATCAACTTATTGTCAATGGACGCGCACAAATTTGAAAATAATACTTTTCCATGGTGTAGAGCTGCGTGGACACTTCGTCTGAAGGCTGTTCGTAGACTGTTACATTTCGCCGGAGCGACTTTGGCGTCTCTGACCAAATGCGTTGATTTGATTGGTTGTAAACACTATAGTCTTCACCCCAAAAGCCTATGTTTTATTAAAATATTTGGTGTTTTACCAAATTTTGACTTTGGGTTGGAGTTTATGTGACGTAAGCACTAGTGTAAAAAATAATTGAAAAGTTAATAATTACAATAACTTCCTTACTGAACGTCCTATCGTTACATGAGTTATGTCATTGAATTATAGACATTTTCTTCTTTAATTTAAGTCTAAACAACATTATTTTATTTACATCGCTTCTCTTAATATAACTTTTTTATTAATTATCTTTGGTGTTTCTTATTTTTATAAGTCTTTGTCACCAGATTTAATTATTTTTAATAAAAACACTTTCTAAATAAACACTTGGAGTCCATTTCTCACTTGGTTTAGTTTATTATTTGGAAATAATTATTTCCTTAACAATAGCTCATTATAGCGTCATTAGGCGTCCATCTTTGTTTTTATATAAATGTATTTAAAATGAATTTCCCTTATTTAATACAAGTAATCTTACAATCTAATAATACTAAAACGATTATTTACATGATTTCACACTAAAATATCTTTACATGATTGTATTAAATATAATATACATACTGTCTTATTTCTCTTCTACCTGTCTCATACAATTGTCAACATAATTTTTAGTCTTTTCTATGTAAATTATATTATGTATTAAATATCATTAGTGTACATATATTGTACTTAATGCATTTCATATAGTGGTCAGCTTCTAGCTAGTTCAGAATCCTTCAATTCTTTAATAATGGGTTTGTTCCTATTGTGTCTCATCATAGTGGTCATTTATTTTTCATAAAAACAATAATTAAACTGTTATTGTTACATTTTGTTTGTGTTTCTATATTGGTATTAGACATTACTCCTACTTTTGGTAATGTTCTCATTTACTCTTAGACAAATTTATATGTCATATTTTTCCTAAGTAACTTACTTAACATGGTTTGTTTACATCTGATTTCTGTCACTATGGTCAGTTGGTTTCTAATTATTTGCATATATACTGACTGTTTTTATAGTTCTAATCTGTTCTCAAAGTTGTATTGAGTTTCCCTCTAACTACTGGTAATATTGTGAACAATCTGTGTTTAACCTTTAATACACTATTTTCCTTAACTAATGGGCCATACAATGGTCCATCTTACATCTGATTGTATTTACATGGTTAGTTAGTTTACAACATTTTGTTTATAATACTGTTGTTATTATGTTAAGGATCTGTTCTCAAAACATTACCAGATATTGATCTTACTACTGGTAATATTGTTATTCACTTTAGTATTGGTTTTGATATTGCACTTTGCCTAACTGAATTGGCATATTTGTTGCATCTTTGCTATCTCTGTTTGCCATTGCATTTGATTGGTTTTATTTACATGGTTGTATTATAATGCATTGTCCATTAGGATGTACTGTTATTTATAACAATTCCTTAATTGATATCATTGTTGATAATCATTTATTTTCATTGATATGTTTGGTTTTCTGTTTAACAGGTACCTTCTCTATGGGTTATGTAACAATGTACCATCTGTTTTAATGCAGTATGTCTCTACTACTTACATGGTATTAACATGGTATTCCACAATAATATTTTACTTATTTTGTTACACATATTCATACAATTCCTTCTTAAACACTAACACATATCTTATTGTATTATTTATCATATTTTTCTAGTCATAGGTTGAATTCAATTCAATCCATTTTGTTTGATACAAGGGTTTTTTATTTGTTGTCAGTTCTTTACCAAAACAAAAACATAATTATATTGTTCTATTTTGTTTTATTCTGGTGGTCTTATGATTATCTGTGTTGATCACAACTTTATTAAATGCGTCACACTCATTGTTCGTGTCTATTTGACTTATTTAACATCTTGTTGTTTTCATCATGGAATTAACATATTTTCATATACTTATAAACTTCATCACTATAATTGTTTGTGTGGTTATTCAGTTAAAATAGTTAATTATTCACATGTTTCACATCTATTAAGTACGCACTGTTATTGTTTGTGTTTCCTTAAATGCTAAACACTGGTTTTCTTCCTCACCTTTGATAATCATTGTTTCACTTGTCACTTATTTAGTCTTTGGTACACGTGGTTTATGTTGATTTCTGGTATGATTTATTCATCTTTTTCTCTCTTCTGAGTCAGCTTTCTTGTCCTTCTTCTTTCTCGTTATTTTCATCGTAGTCATTATTCCTTAATTGTTCCTCTCGCTGTTTGAGTTTGTTAATCCTTATTTCGTTGTTTTCCCTCACTTTGGAGTTTGTTAATTCTTATTTCGTCGTTTCCCCTCACTGTTGGAGTTTGTTAATTCTTATTTCGTCGTTTTCCCTCACTGTTGGATCCTATTGGGTCTAGTTACTGGTATTTTGTTTTGGCTCATGTCATTTTCTTTCTTATGTTTCGTAGTTGATGTCACTAGGTTGATATTATCTTATTCATAGTTGGATTTTCATATTAACACATTTGTAGATACACACAATATATACATGGATTTACTTATCTAGATTTACATTCATATTTTTCTCTTACTTGCCGTCCTTTAAGCTCATTTTATGTAACTGCCATATTTGGTTATGTTACATATGCCTTCCTTTAAGAATTGATTAATTCTGAGTTATGATTATACTATATTTTTCTATGAAGAATTTATCAATTATTGTACATTCCATGTTGATTCACATGTTTTTTCCATATATCCTTTCGCTTTCTGCTCTTTGAATCATATTTATTTCTTCTCTATGTAATTACTTCCCTCGTTTATTTAGTTCCCTAACATACATTTAGCTGGGGCAGTTTAGAGCGGCTCACTTTGGCTATTCGACTTTACTGGCATACTAATTTCAATAAATATGGAGGCAAATCATCTCCTTTAATAATAATAAATGATTGCTGGCATTACTCTTCAGTCAATTCATCTCAAATCATTAATAATAATAATAGTGGTCGTTTTTCCGACAAATAATAAATATTCTTGGGATTAATTCACGCATCTGCGGTTTGTACATTGTGATTCTCTCTTTTCTTGATTCAACTTAACTAATTCTTCACATATCATCGGGATATTTTGTTTTACATTTCCTCATTGGTATACTCTCATGATTTTCTTCGTTAGTATATTCTTTTTTATTCTTCTTCATCATAGATTAATCTCTTCATTCTGTGTTACCTTGAACGTCATTTCGTCATAATCTTCATTCCAAATTTATTCTTCTAGATACTATTTATTAGTACATTTATTTTTTCTTTCCTTTTCCAGGTTTTAGTTGGTGTTTGTACTTCATGTAGTGTTGACTTTTCTTTATTCAAACACAAATTTGTCGTGTGTGGTTGTTTCTCTACAGTAATAATGTTCATTTGGTTTATTCTTCCAACTCTTCTTTTTTTTTTATAGTAGTACGGGTGAGATGTTGTTATTCTACTGGTTGACGTGGCTCTTGGAAATAATTGTTGCCAAGAATGGTGTTTGTCGTTCTCGTATTGACATCTTTTTTATAGTAGTAGTACGGGTGAGATGTTGTTGTTCTACTGGTTGACGTGGCTCTTGGAAATAATTGTTGCCAAGGATGGTGTTTGTCGTTCTCGTATTGACATCTTTCTTATAGTAGTAGTACGTTATCATTAATGAATACAATGTTCTGATTCCTTTACATAAATTCTCTGGGATTATTTTTTCCCACATTATAAAATGGCAATATACATTCAATGTTTAATACATAATTACATAGTTACTTTTCATTTAATATAAACATATAATAATCTTCATGACAATAATTCACCCTTTTTCTTCAGTCAACATCTATTTTTATAATCATATTTTCACTTTTCACTTTTCATTTTGTAAATAACAATAATCTTCATGGCCACATTTCATTTTTCATCTTGATATAGTCAACAGTTATACTCATAATTTTCTTTTTATTTTACACAACAAACATTTTCATCCTCACATAGTATTAATAATAAAATAATCCTTATCGCTCTCTTTTCACCTGTAATTTCATATCTCAATTGGCAATATATTTTTTCATGGAAGTTTGATTATAGGTACCCTTTATCTTTTTTGTAATAGGGTCCTGCAATTCATAGGTGTTGTTTAGATTGCTTTTCGTTACAGTATAAGGTCCGGTATATAGTAGTAGCAATTTCTTTGCAATGCCCTCGATAGTACTTGGGAGTTCTCGATTTTTGATTAGCACTTGGTCTCCCACTTCGTATTTTATAATTTTGGGCTGCAATTTTTTGTATTTAATTCTCAGTTTTTGGGCTCTTTCAACTGCATTATTATAAAACTTGGTTTGGTTAAACTTGATCTCTTCACTTACTGGAAAGTTAATTATTTCTGTGATCTCCCGGGGTGGTCTTTTCTCGTGCATTGCCATGTATGGCGTTTCCTCAGTTGACTGATGGTAGGCGAGGTTTAGGAAGTCTTCAGCTGGGGATAAATATTCCTCCCACTTCCTCTGCTGGCTGTGACAGTAGGTTCTTAAAATCCTTCCTACTTCTCTCAACACTCTCTCAGCAGGGTTGCTGTTGGGGTGGTACACCGATGTCTTATACGTTTTGATTCCCAGATGGATCAGTGTTTCCCGCCATTTTCATCCTCGAAACTGCGTTCCGTGATCTGTAATTATTGACGCTGGTCTGCCCACTTCGGGTATGTATTTGTTTATAACTACTTCCAGTATCTTACTTGTCGTGGCTCAATTAAGTGGGTACAGCTTAGTATATTTTGTATAGTGATCAAAGATAATAATGATATATTTATACTGGTGTCTTCCACCACTCCGTGGAAATGGCCCACAAATGTCCAGGAAGATTTTTTCTAATTTTGTCACAGATGTAATCGGTATCATCACTCCTTCTCGCTTTTCGTTACTGCATTTGACTAGCTGGCAAATATGGCAATTCTGTATATATTTTCTTACCTTCCTATTCATGTCAGTGAAATACACATGTTCTTGCAATGCTTTTACCACCTTCACTGCGCCCATATGACCATATCGTATGTGATAGTCGATGGTCAAATCTTTCTCTAGAACCTTTGGGATAATTATCTTCCAGCCTTCACCATTTTTATTGCTTTTGGTGAACACCAGCTGATGATGAGTACAGTAATACTGTTTAATGGTTGCATCGTTGTCTGCTAGTTTTTTAATAATCATCAATATTTTGGGATCTTGTTGTTGCTGTATAGCTATATCTGACAGTATTTTAGTAAGCTCAGATTTATTTTTTAGCAAGTGGTAGACCTTCGCGATGGTTTCCCTCTCTCCTTCAAATGTTTGGGCGTCGATGTTAATCCGGGACAACACGTCTGCAGCTGTGTTGCTTTTTCCCGGTATGTACTCCCACTGTATATTGTACTCTTGGAGTTTGAGAGTCCATCTTGTCAATCTGCCGTGTTTCAATTTGCAGTTCTTGAGGAATGAAATGGATTTGTGATCTGTTCTTAATGTCACTGTATATCCCAAAATAAAGGTTCTAAACTTTTCGCAAGCGAATACGATACTCAATAATTCTTTTTCTGTGGTGTGGTAGTTGCGTTTGCATTTGTTCAACGTACGACTTGCGAAACTGATCACTTCATGGTTTCCGTCTTGGTCTTCTTGATATAGTACGGATCCAAGACTCAAGTCGCTGGCGTCGCAGTTCATGAAAAATTGTTTTTCAAAGTTAGGGTGATGCAGCATAACGGTTTCTAGGAACTTTTCTTTAATCAACTTAAACGTAGATTCTTGCTCTGATTCCCATTTCCATTTTTCTTTTGATGATAGCTGTGTTGAAAATCGAGCTGTTAATTCGGAATAATTATTTTGAAATTTCCGATAGTAATTGCAGATCCCGAGGAACGATTGCAGTTGTTTTTTGTTCTGTGGGACGGGGAAACGCTGTATTGCCTCCATCTTTTCCTGGGACAGTGTAATCCCATGTTCAGATAGGTTAAACCCCAAGAATTGAACTTCCTTTGCAATTAATTGAGACTTATCTAACTTCAATGTAATGTGATTGTCTTCTAATTTTTGTAACACCTGTGCCACCCGTTCACAGTGTTCCTCCCAATTGTTGGAGGCGATCAAGAGATCGTCAACATAGACTGTTGTAAACTGCAGTGTATTGTGGCCCAGTATCTCGTCCATACATTTGACGAATATTGCTACCGAGTTTACTAAGCCAAACGGTAGTCTTTTCAAATGGTAATTTCGACCTTCAAAGATAAAAGCAGTGTACTTTCTACTATTCGGATGCAGTTCAACCTGCCAATATCCACATACCGTATCCCATATACTGTAAAATTTTGTACCATAAAACTTCTTTAAGATTTCATCAATTTCTCCAGGTGATGTCCTGTCGTTAATTATGGTTTTGTTAAGTTCACGAGCATCTAAACAAATTCGTACTGCACCATTTTTCTTTGGTACGGCGACAATAGGGTTGGTGTATGGTGAATTGCTTATTTCGATGATGTCATTTGCTATCAAACGCTGGATTTCTTCTCTTACTGCTTCCTTCAGTGAAAAGGCGATAGGATAAGATTTTCGTTTAAATTCGGTTTGGTCTTTGAATCTTAACTCGCATTGGAAATTTTTGATTTTTCCGGGCGTATCAGAAAATATGTGACGATACTGGCAATATATGTTTATCAGATGGTCCCTTTGTTCCCATGTCAGCTCTTGGCTATTTTGGTTGGTCTTAAATTCTCGTATCTCATTAATCTTGGTCAACCATAAATCTTCCTCTGGGATGTTGTGAAGCTTCTCGTTGATGGCGCCTTCCTGATGTTGGTGGCCTTCCCTAATGTAGTATATTACATGTTCTGCGGGTGCCTTTTGATATTCTGTTGGCTGTCCACTCAACTTCTCCTGTCTTCATCATTACTGTATTTGTGTCCATGTTAATTATCGCGGTGTATTTTCTGAGTATATCACACCCAATGAGCAGGGTAAACGGTAGCCCACTGGCTACGAGGAATATCATCTGTATCGTGTTCCCATTGCTGGATACATCGAGTTGTACTTGTTGTCTAATCGTCTTATTCTGACGTCCGGTAGCTCCAATGAGTACAATGTTGCTAATAGGTAAAGTGGGTATTGTCGCTTTATTTTCAGATTGGATTCTATCTAACTCCACTTTATCAATCAATGATACAGTTGCTCCGGTATCTATCATTGCCGTTGCTTTTATGTTATTGACCTTCACCGCTATGTATGCAATTTCACTGTTACTTGTATCGCTGATAGCACTTTCTTTTTCTTCCATTAAGTCTCTTCTTATATTTTTTAAATAATTATTGGTGTAAGTTTTGCGAAGATTTGGATGGTTTGCCAAAACTCTAGACCCAATAGTGAGGGTACTACTTGGTTTTTCACTGCCGGTTGGTGTTTAAAGGCAGGTCACTATTCCCGTGCCTGTCTTGCGATGTCGAAGCTATGGGTTCCTGATTTCCAGGCCCATGTCCATTATGGTAGACTTCTGTATTTTGTGTTACTGTTCCTTGGCTTCCATTGCTATCGCTTCCGTTAGATCGGTATCCAGATTCCCGCTCCTCTCTATCGCTATTGCTGGAGTGACTATGCTGATTAGGGAAACTCCTCCTTCCTTGGTAGTAGTTTCGACGATTTCCCCCTCGACTGGCATGAGCGTAGTGTACTCTGCGAAAGTGATTATTATGTTGGTTGCCATTGCTTTGTCTAGGGTGATGATTGGGAGCTTGATTCTGGTACGGCCGGTAATAATTGTTACCTCTTTGGTAAGCTGGCTCTCGCTGATATCCACCTGAATGCTGATTATTATTATTCCCTCTATTATTCACATTGTTGCCCCCTCCGTCTTGACGTGGTATAGGGTGATTTTGGAATCTCGGTGGGTGATTGTGATTTCTTCCCGGGCTATTCCTTTCATTAGGTATGTTGGGATTATTATTCCCAGGTCCTCCTCGATCATATGTCTGGTTAAGCACTTGTCGACTACGTTGGTAGTATCGTTCTCTTTCATGGTTCTCCAACAGTTCGCACATTCCTTGGACTGTTTTTATTTGTGCATTTAGTCTTCCTTGTGAGATGCCTTGATTGAAGTGGTAGGCTAATTTTGTCACTAGGCATTCTTCTGGGATTGCGGGTTCCAGATTCCTTGCCAGGCAAATCTTTCCCAAGAAATATGTTGTCATTGACTGCCTTCCACTTGTATCGAACCTTCCGTTTGTGATATTATCCCTGACGATGTTCTGGGTGGCTTCTGACCAATATTTTTGTTTAAACGCCACTTTGAAGTTGTCATAATTCCCCACTTCGTTACGGGTTGCCGTCCACCAATTGTCGAACGTGCTTTTGAAAGCTTCATCTAACATTCCTTTAATGGTAGTCCATCTACTCTCTCTGTTTTTACATATGATTTCTTCCATCCGTTCTAAAAACTCTAGCGGATTCTTATAATAGGTCCTGAATTCAATCTGATCTCTGTTGTCTAGATGAGTCAATCCGGATAGTAAATTTGGTATCGTTTGCAATCGATGCATCTCGTCGCGGAGGTCATCGAACTCTCTTCGTTGACGCTCGGTTAATAGGGTTCTATCATCATGTACCTGTTGCTTAATTGCGTCCACTCTTCCAGATACTTCTTCACATTTGTCTGTTAATGTTGATTACGCTGCCTTCATGTTGGTCTGCTCTTGTGTTATTACATTTATTTGTGTACCGTGCGTTCTCTCCATTTCGTTAATGCGTTGATTGATGTCTAACTCTGCTTGTATTAGTTTCAGGCTAGTACCTTCTCCCTCCTTTCGCACTTCATACATCTCGACATTAACTTCAGTGGTTAATACGGCCATGCGCTTCTCGATTTCATCAACATTTTCCTTCAATCTTCTTTCTATCATCTCTTCTGTATCCTTAGCGGCTTCCTTCATCTTGTTACTGTGGATACTTATCTGTTGCCACATCCCTTCATGGTCAGATTGTATTGTTTCGACGTCTCTATTGAACTTAGCCGTGATTTCATCCATTTTCTGGTTGGCCTGATCCATTCTGACTCCCAACTCTGCCGATAACTCTTCTTTCATGATGGCCATTTTCTTCTCCAGTAATTCCTCGGTTTTCTTTTGTCCATCTTCCATCCTCCTGTTCGTCTCCTGTATCTGGTTATTGAACTCTTCCTTTAATAATTCCATATGTTTCTGGTTCTCTCTCTGGCCTTCTTCTATTTTCTGGTTTGTTGACCGGCTGGTTTCCTCTATTTTACTATTTAAGTCTGCCTTGGTGGAGTTTAGTGATTCTTCCATCTTCTTGCTTAACTCACTGGTGGATTGGCTATTTTCGTCCATCTTCTTGTTTAAGTCCTCCTTAAGTGACTCTATAGATTTATTGGTCTCCTTGTTGGATGATTTCCGGCTCTCTTCTATCTTCTCCATTACCATTTTGAACATCTCCATGAAGTCGATTTCTCCGGGTACCATTGGTTGTTTGGGTTGGCTGATCTCCGGTGGAGCTTCTTGAATCATCACTTCCGGTTCCTCCATAGGTTGCTGAACCCCCTCCGCCGGTTCAATTTGGTTGTCTTTTACTTCCACTACTATCTCCTCCACATCTTCCGTTGACATAGCTTCCTTCTCTTCTTTTCTGGTTTCCTTCTCTGCTTGCGCCGCCCTTTTTCTTGACGTTGACCTTGATTTTGATCTTGATTTCAATCTGTCGGTATACATCTTGATCTTCTGATAATGTTCCTGCTGTCTTCTCATGAATTGTTGTATTTAGGTTATTGGTTATTGTATATCTCCCTAACTCGAGCTCAGACGTTGGGCGCCAACTTGTTATAGAACAAGTATAGTACAAGTATATTTTATAGATTCAGGTATAAACTATATATAGTTGTATCTATAGTTGTAGTGTGTTGATGTTTAATCTTCAATCACTTCAGCCCCGCGATGGAGCGCCAACTTGTTATAGAACAAGTAATACTAGTATATATTTAGTGATGTGTAGTGTGCTTGCAGATACGCTCCGGTATCTGCTGTGATGTTGTTTTTATAAAAACTGCTCCAATTATAATTATTAGGAGTTATTAGTGTGATTGTATAATCTGTATAAGTGTCTATGAATAATTCACTCTTTTGGTTTAAGTAGGCTTCGCGCACTTTTGTTGTATGCCTCCCTCACTTACCACAAGTATCTGTTTCAGTCCTGTTCTGTGACGGTTGTTGCTGAAATACATACACTTAAAATGCACACAAATATTCCATTTGAATATTCAAAACAGTTAGTACACACAATATGAATGAAATAGCATATATAGATAATACTTTAAATTACTCTCTGTTTGAATTCTTCCGCCACCTTTGGTAGAACTGATTTAAAAGAAATAATTTGATTTATATTTGAAATGATACTCTTTTTCATAGGTAAATAAGTGAAGGTTTATTAACAATTTTAAAATGGCAAATTTTAAAAACAATTAACAATCATTTGGGCTAATAACCCTTTAAATAATAATTACAATTGATTAATTTTAACATAAAACTCTGTCCAGGCTCAATGCTGGTAGTCCTGTCATTGGTACAATAATTTGAACTTAATAGGTTATGTTTTCTTGTCAATGTGTTATCAGGTTGTTAGGTCCTTTGAGGTAACATGATATCAGTGTCAAGATGTAATATTAATAGAATTAAGAAAATTGAACAATGGTTAAAAAATAACAAATAAACATCAAACAATGAAAATTAATACCATATGTATGGTAAATATGTTATTATCGTACGCGTGGATGCGCACGCACCTTATAAAACTCTATAGCAGGCGTCAAGCTCGTGGCTTGTACAGTTTCAATGTATCGTTTTATTTTCAACAATTAGTTTGATAAATATATATTTTCAAGAGAAAAAATTAATAAAATACAAAAAAAACTCTTGATATGATTTCTATTTGGTTTGGAAATTATTTGAGAACAGATGCAACAGTTAAATTAACAAGCTACCGCTACCATTCAGAGGTTAGCTATTACAGGTAATGTTATTATGGTAAATGATTTCTTAACGGTTATCATTTCTTAATTTATATCTTCTGAACACATTATTAGTAACATTTTGACATGTTGTTATTAGAATTGCTTTTATACTTTTGTATGAAAGTTAATATTATTTATTTCAAAACATCGAAATAATCAAAACAAAATAAGTTTAGTCAAAAGAGTGACTAAATGTTAACTCTTGTAATTAATGACAATTACTTCAAACATAATTTTTAAAATTATGAAAATTAATTAAAATATTTATCTAATATTTTAATAAGTATAAATTGACATTTCTTGGAATTCTAATAATTCCATTATAAGTTTGATCTTTCGCTAGTACTTGACTCGCGTAGTATTCATAGATGTCTATTTAAAATTATTATTTTTTAAATCAAAGTTATTTAAATAAAATATTGTACTCCCTGTTTATTTATCACAACACACGCAAGTACGACCGGGATTATACACTATCGTACTTGTATAACTCCCGTTAATTCCGCACATTCCACTCGGAAGTATTTTTGTTGTGTCAAGGTTATGTATGTTTATCAACTTATTGTCAATGGACGCGCACAAATTTGAAAATAATACTTTTCCATGGTGTAGAGCTGCGTGGACACTTCGTCTGAAGGCTGTTCGTAGACTGTTACATTTCGCCGGAGCGACTTTGGCGTCTCTGACCAAATTCGTTGATTTGATTGGTTGTAAACACTATAGTCTTCACCCCAAAAGCCTATGTTTTATTAAAATATTTGGTGTTTTACCAAATTTTGACTTTGGGTTGGAGTTTATGTGACGTAAGCACTAGTGTAAAAAATAATTGAAAAGTTAATAATTACAATAACTTCCTTACTGAACGTCCTATCGTTACATGAGTTATGTCATTGAATTATAGACATTTTCTTCTTTAATTTAAGTCTAAACAACATTATTTTATTTACATCGCTTCTCTTAATATAACGTTTTTTATTAATTATCTTTGGTGTTTCTTATTTTTATAAGTCTTTGTCACCAGATTTAATTATTTTTAATAAAAACACTTTCTAAATAAACACTTGGAGTCCATTTCTCACTTGGTTTAGTTTATTATTTGGAAATAATTATTTCCTTAACAATAGCTCATTATAGCGTCATTAGGCGTCCATCTTTGTTTTTATATAAATGTATTTAAAATGAATTTCCCTTATTTAATACAAGTAATCTTACAATCTAATAATACTAAAACGATTATTTACATGATTTCACACTAAAATATCTTTACATGATTGTATTAAATATAATATACATACTGTCTTATTCCTCTTCTACCTGTCTCATACAATTGTCAACATAATTTTTAGTCTTTTCTATGTAAATTATATTATGTATTAAATATCATTAGTGTACATATATTGTACTTAATGCATTTCATATAGTGGTCAGCTTCTAGCTAGTTCAGAATCCTTCAATTCTTTAATAATGGGTTTGTTCCTATTGTGTCTCATCATAGTGGTCATTTATTTTTCATAAAAACAATAATTAAACTGTTATTGTTACATTTTGTTTGTGTTTCTATATTGGTATTAGACATTACTCCTACTTTTGGTAATGTTCTCATTTACTCTTAGACAAATTTATATGTCATATTTTTCCTAAGTAACTTACTTAACATGGTTTGTTTACATCTGATTTCTGTCACTATGGTCAGTTGGTTTCTAATTATTTGCATATATACTGACTGTTTTTATAGTTCTAATCTGTTCTCAAAGTTGTATTGAGTTTCCCTCTAACTACTGGTAATATTGTGAACAATCTGTGTTTAACCTTTAATACACTATTTTCCTTAACTAATGGGCCATACAATGGTCCATCTTACATCTGATTGTATTTACATGGTTAGTTAGTTTACAACATTTTGTTTATAATACTGTTATTATGTTAAGGATCTGTTCTCAAAACATTACCAGATATTGATCTTACTACTGGTAATATTGTTATTCACTTTAGTATTGGTTTTGATATTGCACTTTGCCTAACTGAATTGGCATATTTGTTGCATCTTTGCTATCTCTGTTTGCCATTGCATTTGATTGGTTTTATTTACATGGTTGTATTATAATGCATTGTCCATTAGGATGTACTGTTATTTATAACAATTCCTTAATTGATATCATTGTTGATAATCATTTATTTTCATTGATATGTTTGGTTTTCTGTTTAACAGGTACCTTCTCTATGGGTTATGTAACAATGTACCATCTGTTTTAATGCAGTATGTCTCTACTACTTACATGGTATTAACATGGTATTCCACAATAATATTTTACTTATTTTGTTACACATATTCATACAATTCCTTCTTAAACACTAACACATATCTTATTGTATTATTTATCATATTTTTCTAGTCATAGGTTGAATTCAATTCAATCCATTTTGTTTGATACAAGGGTTTTTTATTTGTTGTCAGTTCTTTACCAAAAAAAAACATAATTATATTGTTCTATTTTGTTTTATTCTGGTGGTCTTATGATTATCTGTGTTGATCACAACTTTATTAAATGCGTCACACTCATTGTTCGTGTCTATTTGACTTATTTAACATCTTGTTGTTTTCATCATGGAATTAACATATTTTCATATACTTATAAACTTCATCACTATAATTGTTTGTGTGGTTATTCAGTTAAAATAGTTAATTATTCACATGTTTCACATCTATTAAGTACGCACTGTTATTGTTTGTGTTTCCTTAAATCCTAAACACTGGTTTTCATCCTCACCTTTGATAATCATTGTTTCACTTGTCACTTATTTAGTCTTTGGTACACGTGGTTTATGTTGATTTCTGTTATGATTTATTCATCTTTTTCTCTCTTCTGAGTCAGCTTTCTTGTCCTTCTTCTTTCTCGTTAGTTTCATCGTAGTCATTATTCCTTAATTGTTCCTCTCGCTGTTTGAGTTTGTTAATCCTTATTTCATTGTTTTCCCTCACTTTGGAGTTTGTTAATTCTTATTTCGTCGTTTCCCCTCACTGTTGGAGTTTGTTAATTCTTATTTCGTCGTTTTCCCTCACTGTTGGATTCTATTGGGTCTAGTTACTGGTATTTTGTTTTGGCTCATGTCATTTTCTTTCTTATGTTTCGTAGTTGATGTCACTAGGTTGATATTATCTTATTCATAGTTGGATTTTCATATTAACACATTTGTAGATACACACAATATATACATGGATTTACTTATCTAGATTTACATTCATATTTTTCTCTTACTTGCCGTCCTTTAAGCTCATTTTATGTAACTGCCATATTTGGTTATGTTACATATGCCTTCCTTTAAGAATTGATTAATTCTGAGTTATGATTATACTATATTTTTCTATGAAGAATTTATCAATTATTGTACATTCCATGTTGATTCACATGTTTTTTCCATATATCCTTTCGCTTTCTGCTCTTTGAATCATATTTATTTCTTCTCTATGTAATTACTTCCCTCGTTTATTTAGTTCCCTAACATACATTTAGCTGGGGCAGTTTAGAGCGGCTCACTTTGGCTATTCGACTCTACTGGCCATACTAATTTCAATAAATATGGAGGCAAATCATCTCCTTTAATAATAATAAATGATTGCTGGCATTACTCTTCAGTCAATTCATCTCAAATCATTAATAATAATAATAGTGGTCGTTTTTCCGACAAATAATAAATATTCTTGGGATTAATTCACGCATCTGCGGTTTGTACATTGTGATTCTCTCTTTTCTTGATTCAACTTAACTAATTCTTCACATATCATCGGGATATTTTGTTTTACATTTCCTCATTGGTATACTCTCATGATTTTCTTCGTTAGTATATTCTTTTTTATTCTTCTTCATCATAGATTAATCTCTTCATTCTGTGTTACCTTGAACGTCATTTCGTCATAATCTTCGTTCCAAATTTATTCTTCTAGATACTATTTATTAGTACATTTATTTTTTCTTTCCTTTTCCAGGTTTTAGTTGGTGTTTGTACTTCATGTAGTGTTGGCTTTTCTTTATTCAAACACAAATTTGTCGTGTGTGGTTGTTTCTCTACAGTAATAATGTTCATTTGGTTTATTCTTCCAACTCTTCTTTTTTTTTTATAGTAGTACGGGTGAGATGTTGTTATTCTACTGGTTGACGTGGCTCTTGGAAATAATTGTTGCCAAGAATGGTGTTTGTCGTTCTCGTATTGACATCTTTTTTATAGTAGTAGTACGGGTGAGATGTTGTTCTACTGGTTGACGTGGCTCTTGGAAATAATTGTTGCCAAGGATGGTGTTTGTCGTTCTCGTATTGACATCTTTCTTATAGTAGTAGTACGTTATCATTAATGAATACAATGTTCTGATTCCTTTACATAAATTCTCTGGGATTATTTTTTCCCACATTATAAAATGGCAATATACATTCAATGTTTAATACATAATTACATAGTTACTTTTCATTTAATATAAACATATAATAATCTTCATGACAATAATTCACCCTTTTTCTTCAGTCAACATCTATTTTTATAATCATATTTTCACTTTTCACTTTTCATTTTGTAAATAACAATAATCTTCATGGCCACATTTCATTTTTCATCTTGATATAGTCAACAGTTATACTCATAATTTTCTTTTTATTTTACACAACAAACATTTTCATCCTCACATAGTATTAATAATAAAATAATCCTTATCGCTCTCTTTTCACCTGTAATTTCATATCTCAATTGGCAATATATTTTTTCATGGAAGTTTGATTATAGGTACCCTTTATCTTTTTTGTAATAGGGTCCTGCAATTCATAGGTGTTGTTTAGATTGCTTTTCGTTACAGTATACGGTCCGGTATATAGTAGTAGCAATTTCTTTGCAATGCCCTCGATAGTACTTGGGAGTTCTCGATTTTTGATTAGCACTTGGTCTCCCACTTCGTATTTTATAATTTTGGGCTGCAATTTTTTGTATTTAATTCTCAGTTTCTGGGCTCTTTCAACTGCATTATTATAAAACTTGGTTTGGTTAAACTTGATCTCTTCACTTACTGGAAAGTTAATTATTTCTGTGATCTCCCGGGGTGGTCTTTTCTCGTGCATTGCCATGTATGGTGTTTCCTCAGTTGACTGATGGTAGGCGAGGTTTAGGAAGTCTTCAGCTGGGGATAAATATTCCTCCCACTTCCTCTGCTGGCTGTGACAGTAGGTTCTTAAAATCCTTCCTACTTCTCTCAACACTCTCTCAGCAGGGTTGCTGTTGGGGTGGTACACCGATGTCTTATACGTTTTGATTCCCAGATGGATCAGTGTTTCCCGCCATTTTCGTCCTCGAAACTGCGTTCCGTGATCTGTAATTATTGACGCTGGTCTGCCCACTTCGGGTATGTATTTGTTTATAACTACTTCCAGTATCTTACTTGTCGTGGCTCGTGGTGAAAATATTACAAATGAAATATAATGCAACATGAATGGTAATAATAAATTTGAATTTTTATAGAATTAAATGATACAATAATGAGTAATTAAAAGCTGATATAAAAGAGTGAATAGAAAATTCAAGTAACAATGTTTATAAATGTCTATATAAATTATTTAAAAGTGAATGGTTGGTTGAATGTAATAATCACAATGTTTATTATTATGTATTATGTTTATTATGTATTAGGAAATAGTGTGTGTGGAGGAGTAAAGTGGATAAGTATTATTAACAGCGCCGGATCACTTACTGTTAATAATAATAATAATAATAATAATAATAATAATAATGTAATATTTTTTTTATAAAAGAGAAAATGTTTCAGAAAGAGGGAGATTTTGATAATTGTATCTTAGTAAATTTTGGATTGTGTTTAAATTGTAGTATAAAGATTTATGTTTCTTCTTATAATTATATTAATTATGATAGAAAGGGTTAATTATTATCGATAGGAATCGAACAAATTTTATAATGTTAAGGGTAGTGAATTAAGAGAATGGAACTTCTGTATAATTCTTGTTGAGTTAAAGCAAACCCAGTGCTTCTTAACACAAACCAGCACATAGCTAAGGGGAAACAGATCAGTTAGGGATATGGTATTATAACAGGCCACTATTTTAATATTTTGAATTGTTGTTTCAGTGTCTGGTGATGTGGTGACGGCGGTCCTGAGCTGGCCAGCACGTCAGAGCAGGAGCATAAAGCGCCTGATTGGCCTTATGGTGTTGGGATCTCATAGGAGAAGTCCAGTAAGGTCATGCAGGTACGGTCACCATCATTGGACCACGGGTGAGTTGTTGTATTCTTTTATATAAATAGTAAGGGGGTTGTGGCAACATATCCTAGCTGATCCCTTTAGGAAGTATGAGTGTGTCAATGAGAGTTTTTATGCTTCGTCATAAAACCTCTCATTGAGGGGGTTTTGTAAAGGTACAATTCTGGCCTTATTATATTTTGGGGAATAATGGATATAAATGGTAATTTTATTTAAAGTCATATAAATAAAACCTAATAAAGTTTTATAAGGGTTTTTAACTATGTAATATTGAGTGGACAGGATTGGCGTCAAGGTCAGGGATAGACTCACAGAAACAGCAAAAAACAGTTCGTCATGTTAATGTGTCAACCAGCTGCGCCCATGATTACGTCAGCCAAAAGTATGCAAGGCGTAATACATACGTTTGTAAACAAATAGGGTTGGGCAAGATACACAAAGGAATGAGTGACGTAGTTTGTCCCCCACCTCTGTATTGCAGCGTTGCGAACAAAGACAGTCTCGTCTCATCAGAGTAGTGTGCCGGCCAGCAATTCTCTAAAAGCTACTTATATCTAAATTTTACAAAACCAAATTTTTGTTAAATATGTGAAAGTGCAGTATTTTTAAAATAACAGTTCGACGTAAACCCCAAATTTTGGGTTATGACAACATCGAGAGTGTGAGGTCAACGATGGGACATCTTCGAAGAATTTCTAGCCATAAAAATGGGGGGGGTACAAAAGTCCAACTAAGGGTTTAAATAATTTTTCATTAAAATGAGCTCTATTTTGGGGAAGTCAATTAACTAAAACTTTGTACCACGAATGAGAGTGCGAGTGAAAGAGAGGATGTTTCATTACAATAATTAATAAGTGCTGGGTTGTGAAGTCATTTTTAATAACAATATATTATGTTTATTAGGTAACAAGTATAAAACATGTTATTTTGGAGGGCTTATAAAATGTTTAAGGGATATTACATGTTTACAAAATAAATGGGACTACGCCCCGAGGCATAGTAACATGTGTGTTTGGCACATAGTTCAGTAGAGTCATTTTCATATGTACGTAGTCTTTTTGATAATAAAAAGGTAATGTCATTGGTAAACAATATAAGCCAGAGTGAGTTATTTCAGGTAATACATTCCGCAAGTACTGGTTCGCTAACACGAATTCTGACCTTAGGCCTCGCGTCCACTAGATGCGTAAATAGTGCGACAAGTTGTCGCAAGTTTTCGTGCGACAAGTTGTCGCAAGTTTTCGTGCGACAAAGCACGACAGGGACCGAACGATCCAAACATGAAGGAGTGAGTGGGGGCGCGTCCACTAGGAGGGGGCTTGTCGGTCGACATTGTGCTACAGTGCATTTGATCCAATTCAGTTTGGATTTTCTATGCGACAAGGCGACATGGATTGTGAAAAAAACTGATTAATCTTGTTCAGGAAAGACAACCGCTGTGGGATCAAAGGGATTCTCAAAACCATATGAGGCACATAACTAATAAATTATGGGCGCAGGTTGCCGGTGAAATGAAACACACAGGTATGTAATGGCTTTTATTGTCATTCCCATTTATTCTTATAATTTATTATTAATATAAATATTTTATTTTATTCTTTTTTTTTTAAATTACCTGTGTATTATCATAAAAAATTGATTTACAATTTGCAGTTTTTTTTAAAACAGCGGCTTTTAAAGTCACTGTTTTTAAAACTGATCGTTTATCAAACATTATTAACAAAGTAATCTTTGACCTTCTCTCTGATATCAACTGCTCTTACACTACCCCTATTTTCACCTCTGCTAGCAAAAGGGTTTTTATTTGACTCAGACGGTTCTGCAGAAGCATTTCTGATGTCTTGCATGCCTTCTTTATCTATTACAACATTGTGTAGTAAACAAATACACTTTACAATGGTTTCTGCTGTTGTGGTGTCAACTTCTACAGCTTTCAGTAATAATCGCCATTTGTTGCTCATGATGCCAAACGCACACTCCACCACTTGTCTTGCGTTTGATAATCGTTTATTAAAAATTTCTTGTTCTCGCGTCAAATTCCTCATGGGGTAAGGGCGCATCAAAAAGGGTTTCAAGGGGACGTCCCTCAGAACGTGAGGTACACGGATGTCACTTCCGGGACGGTCTTTTTCAGAGTTCACTTTTAGAGCACTTCGCTCAAGTTGTTGGACAAGGTTCGAATAGCCAAAAACTCCACCGTCACTTTGTTTGCCATAGGCTCCGACATCGATACAAATGAACTTGTAGTCCGCTCTGACTAGTCCTTGCAACATGATAGAAAAAAACTTTTTGTAGTTGAAGTACATACTATTTCGGGCATTTGACTCGAATGTGTTTTCCATCTATACTTCCAACGCAGTTTGGAAATCTCCATTTCTCCAAAAACTCTGTTGCAATGCATTCTACTTGCTCCTCATCAGACGGGAATGGCTTAAGGTCATTGTGCAGTGATTCCCAAATTATTTCACACATCTCGTGAACAATCCTTCCGACGGTAACATCTGATATTCGGAAAGAAAAACCCAGTGCCTTGAATGATGAACTTGTTGCTAGGTACCTGTAAAAAAATAAACAATGTTGCAAAATAATTTTATTAATACAAAAAAGTATTCATACTATTATAAAAAGTAGATTACTTAATGAATTAATAAATTAATTTGTTTACATATCCAAAAGTAATTTGAACAATAATTCGTCAGGTTTGGGACCAAGGGGCTAGTAATTATTGAAAAAAAAAATGAATTGAATCCAACTCATGATTAATGTAGGCTGTATTTGTATGATTAATACTTAAAGTATTAAACCATTTTTTTTTCTTTGTTGTAGTTGCGGAAGTCAAGTGTAAGTGGAGAAATCTGAGGGATTCGTTCAGGGAGAGAACTGAAGAAATGTTACGCCACAAAATCTGGCGAAGGAAGAGAGCCTTCAACACCATGGGCTTATTTCAGTCAAATGAATTTCCTGGCAGACACCCTTCAACCGAAAAATACGCAAAGCAGCATCCCTGATGATACGCAGTGTACCACTTATGATGATACAGAACGTTCTACTCGTGATGTAGAAGACGATTCTGCCTTATCACAGCCGCCAAATGATAGTCAGCAGCAATGCCAAACACCAGAAACAAGTGGTCAACCAATTCCGAATGTTCGACATAAAACCTTCAAGAGCCCTCTAAAAATAAACCCGAAGAAAACAAACTACGATGAAAAATTTCTCGCGATTGAAAATAAAAAGTAGATATGTTCCAGATGACCTCGGAAAAAAGTCAGGATGCTGATTATCAATTTTTAATCAGTCTTCTACCACATTTGAAACAGGTGCCACAGGAAAGGAAATTGCGTGTGCAAATGGAATTGATGAACGTCTTATTGAAAGATCATGAACAAAATGTTGTTCAACACGTTCCATCCTCACCGTCATCGTCTCTTCATATTCTCTGTGTGACGATACCTAGATCGCCCAACAGGACTTTAGTAGCGGAAGTGGTTCTGCGGCTTTGTACTACCACAATTTCAACCTGTAATAAATTTTCATCAACGGAAAATGAATTTTATACTTTTTTAGATTTATAAGTTGTATGATTTTGTGTTATATATATATATATATATATATATTTTTTTTTTCATTTATACTTAAAACTTCTCTAAACATGTTAGACTTAAAACTAGTTTATTAAATGTAACTACAGAATTTTCATTAAAAGTTTCATTACTCTTCAAATGTTTTTCATTTAACTTATCCCTTACCTCAAAGTGAGCGCTAGATGTTCTTCGGGCGATATAGTTTCCCTGAAGTTACTGAACTTCTGCAGACGGCCTTCCACCTTGGCGAGTATGTAAAAAAGGTTTCTCTTTTCATTCTAAAGTATGCAAAATGCTTAGTTTCATTCTCATGAAGATCTTTGTACAAATGGTGAAACTCTCCACACCGACCTCTTTTGCACAAAATATCGTTCACCCGCTCACGTTTTCTTTTTCGGGTTCTTCGTCTAGATAGCCAAGAAGAATCTAACAATAAAAGCAATGATTCATCACACATTGTGAAAGCACAAATGGGCGTAGACTCACTCACGACTGACCCTGCTGTACGAGAAAACATCAAGTAAAGGACGAAGGCTGTTGTACGACAAGTCGTTGCCGCTGTCGCACAGTGTCGCTGTCGCACAGTTTACACATCCACTGGACGCGAAGCCTTAGGTAAGTATACATATTTTGTGTATTTCAGTTTGCAACATGGCGCCCGATGAAAATTTCAAAATATAAATTATCGATATTACAAAATAATAAAAAGTAACAAAAAGAATAAAGTTACAATTTTAAATACTGTTATTTCTTATTTACATTTTAATTTACGTTTTTTGTGTTATTCATATACGTATATGGATAATTTACTTGACAATAAAATAAAAACCGACAGAACGTAAATAAAATATTACAAAATATATTCTTGTTTATAAAAATATTATTTATTAATAAATATAATACATATAACAACATATAATAATGATTGACAACAAACTGTGATTATACAGGTTGTTTTAACAGTGTTACATTTTAATTACAAATCTAGAACAATATCTAACATTTCACTTGATAGAAAAATATACAAAATATGAGTTTATATATTTAACAAAAATGTAATAAAAGGCCAGTGGTTAACAATGTGTAAGCTGTGCAGTATACTGGTTGAATATAAAAGATATACAAAAAAATTTAAAAAAAATAACACTCAACTGTCATAATTGGACAATTTTTCTAGGGACCTCCTGGAACTGTTTATAAGAATTAGTCATCAAGCCTGTTTTAAGAGTTACTATTCACTCTATTCATTTTCTTAAGTAACTATGTTGTGTATTTAATATTACAATTTAAAAATATCTAACCGGATCTCATTTCAATTTTTTCCATAAATTTCTAGGGGGGTGGGGGGGCAGACAGCCTTCTGCTTCTGCTTCCCTAGTTATGCCAGTGCACATACAAAACTTTACAAAAGATTTATTGTAATAATAAAGGAGTACTGGATTGTATTTTAAATTAACACAACAGATCTTAATGTATAAATTTTATTTGTTTTTTATAAACTATGTTTGAATAACAAGATTAACAAAAGTTTAATTTGGGTTTTACCTGTACAAAGAGACAATAAGTACAAAAGTCGAAAATGAATGGCAAACTGTTTGTTTTAAATTACTTGAATGATATAAGTCTTTGGTAACCTTGTATACTTATCAGAATATACATATGTACAAGCCACATTACATGTTGTATTTATATCTGCACAAATTCAAAAATAATCACTTACATTGTAACATAACAAGATTATGCCTAACCGCAATCTTTCTTATAAATAAAATACAAAGAAGTATAAAATCAAGTTAACAAATAAAGAAATGAAAATAAAATGTAACTATTTAAAAATAAATAATAATGACAAGGAGTAAAAGGTAATAAAAAACAAAAGGGAAATATTATAATAAGTACATACAATGGAAATAGGAAGTGAAAACGTATTAATTAATTAGTTTAATGACCATGACAACAATATCAGATGACATGACTATGACTACTACACCCAGGAGAGAAGATCGAATGATAATAAAAATGTAAATAGTTGTTAATAAATAGAAATATTGTGTATAAATGTTAACAAGCTAGGAAAGTAAGTAAAAATACATTTTTTATTGTATAAGCCTATTAAACTATAGAGAGGTCTGCGAACCTCAAGCAGTTATTTTGTGTAATTGCACTACAAAGTGGAATATATCCCTAGAAACTAATTATGTGCATCAGGGACGAGTAAAAATAAGATTCAAATGAATCATGTTAATTATAGGGTATAAAAACAAACCTGTGACCCATAAAACATGTCGTGAAGCCAAGAGCTTTACTAAGTGAATCTAGAGATTAAAAGGAATCTTATTGTTGTTAAATTTGGAAAATAAGCCAGAACAGAAATAATTTGAAGCTGAACATTTTCTACAAAAAAAATAATGTCACACAGTAAATTAATGAAGGAAAACTCCAGATATAATGAGAAGTATAATGGCTTAATATAATACATGGAAACTGAAGGCCAGAAAAATTCTAACAAGAAAATAATCTGTAAACTAAACTACAATTTGGTGAGATTGTTCTATTACGCTAAGACATACATTTGTTCAATCATTATTCAATTTAAAGCACTAGAACAGTGAAATGATATAACAAAAACACTATAAACATTATTAATATAATTAAATTACCTTATTCGGTCCACCTTAGTGACACTAGCTTCTTTCGTTCAATGACGCGTTTCGGGATGAAATCCCATCTTCAGATACACAATATCAATTCAAACGTAAATGTATACCACATTTTGTGGTTATGTCATAATTTAAAATGTTTAAAATCTTTTAAATAAAATATACAAAACGTAACACTGAATCGCTCGGAGCGCCCGCATGCATGCACGCTGTACCGCTATTTCCTTACGACTGGCTATAATTATCATTCAACCGTATAGCAGTGTCAAACAGGTTATTAGATCCGAAGTTCATTTGATCATTTAATATATTATTTTTGCTTGTTGAGTTTTTTGTGGCTTTATATATTTCGAACTCCTCTAGGCTATCCATTAATTTACCCTTCTTGCAAGTATGTAACGCTACGAAATTGTTTTCGAAACTAGTATAATTATGACCTTTTGTTATTAAATGTTGTGCAAAACTGGAATTATTATTATTTGTTTTAGGAATATGCTCCAAAAATCTTGTATAAAAATCTCTGCCGGATTGGCCGATGTAGAATGCTGCACAATTATCACATTTTATTTTATAGACTCCTGATTTATTTTTTAAAGAAATATTTATTTTAGTTTTGAAAAAATTTTTAAATTATTACAGGTTTTGAATGAAATAGTATATCCTTTACTTTTAAAAACAGATTTTTAAATATTTGGCATCAAACCAGTATAATTAGCTGAAATGAATTTTTTTTGTTTTTTATTATGTTGGTTAATAATGTTGGTATTTTTATTTTCTAAACGTTTTTTATGTTTCATTATCATTCTATCAATTATTACTGGCCTGTAACCATTATTTAGAGCTATTTGTTTTATAATATTTACTTCTTGATCATAGTCTTCGTTATTAAGGGGAACACAAAGTAATCTGTCAATAAAGCTGTTAAATGCAGCCATTTTTTGGGCTGGAGGATGAAATGACTTAGCATGTATAACCGTATCTGTGCATGTGTGCTTTCTGTATATTTTGTATTTCAGGTCATTACCGTTATTTTTTATGGTTAGATCCAGGAAATTAATATTTTTGTTATCTTCAATTTCCATAGTGAATTTTATTTTCATATGTATTTTATTTAAATAGTTATTAAATGACTCGAGTTGTCTATTGTTACCATTGAAAATAACAAAGGTGTCGTCCACATATCTTGAATAATATACTATTTTATTGTCAAAATAATTGTTTTTTAAAATTTTAGTATTTTCTAAATGATTCAAATAAATATCAGCGAGGATACCTGAGAGTGGAGAACCCATTGCAGGGCCCTCATTTTGTTTGTAGTATGAACCATCAAATGAAAAATAGTTTTGATTAAGTACTATTTCTAATATTAACATTAGCTGATTAATTTTTCTTACTTCCAAGGTATTATTATTTATTAAATTTTGTTTGAGTAATTTTAAAGTTTCATCAATTGGGACATTGGTATACAGATCCACTATGTCAAAAGACACTAGCTTGTAACTAGGCTTAATATTAATATGACGTAATTTTTCAATAAAATCTTTATAACTGTTTATACTCTGGTTATTATCTAAGCTTATATGTTGTTTGATTATTTTTACCAAGGTTTTTGCTACTTTATAGCTTGGAGCGGTTGTAAAATTTACTAAAGGTCTAATCGGTGTGTCATTTTTGTGTACTTTGGGTAGACCTTTTAAGCATGATACATACATACATACATCCTCGGCGCTACAGCCCAGTCCGGGCCCTGGCCTCCAAAAGAAATCTTCCCCACTGGTCTCTACTCCCAGCCAATGTCCACCAGTTTGCTGCACCCAGCCTCACTGCCTCCTTACCAACCTGGTCCAGCCATCTTGTACGCGGTCTTCCCCTCCTTCTCCTTCCCATCGGCAAATAATTCATCACTCTTTTTGGGATTCTATCCTCCGCCATTCTCTGCACATGACCAGCCCAACGCAATCTGTTAATTTGTATGAGTTGCACGATCGGAAGATCTTTAAACCTTTCGTACAACTCTCGATTATGCAGTCGCCTCCAAATGTTGTTTTCCCTCACAGGGCCATAGATTCTCCTCAGTACCCTCCTCTCAAAAACGGATAGTCTCTGCTCATCTAGTTTTTTTAACACCCAGCATTCCGAGCCGTACATCAGGACTGGTCTAATCAAGGTCTTGTATAGGGAGGCTTTTGTATCTTTAGTTATTAATTTTGATTTAAAATGTTTCACCAGTCCGTAGTAACACCTATTAGCAGATAATATTCGTCTTTCAATATCTCTAGAGACCGAATAAGGTAATTTAATTATATTAACCATTAAGTGACTCGGTACGTAAAACATGAATAGATTGAAATTAGAACCTTACCAGGTAAAAATTGCATATACACTTCAAAACCAAAAGCTTAAACTATTTAAAACTAATTTAAATATTAAATTTAATAAAATTTGTCTATATCAAAATCTTATCCCAAATTACGCTAAAATCAAAATTAACGAAACCTCTAGAATAGCCAGAAAAACCGAGCAATTTGTAAGTAAATACAGGATAAAAGAAGAAATTAAATTCTTATATAGGAAGAAAATCTCATTAAACTCAGGTGTATTTAAAACACATTTAGAACTATATAATAATGTTCATCCCGCTCTATGCGATTCAATCATACAACATATTAATCAATACGTTAAGAATAAGATTAGATTCCAGAAGAATAAACAAACTAATAAAATTGGCCGTTTGATAAGCAATCAAAACAATAATAAATTAAATAATGAACATGCTTTCTACCCTAGACTGATAAACATGACTAACATGGTTCTCACGAACACAGAGGAAAGTCTTATCAATAAAGGACTGAATTACAATTTTCCACCGAATCTTAAAAATAAAAATAACATAATTAAAGAAATAGTTGAAGCCGAATCTGTAATTAAGTGTGTTCCAGACTTAAATGAACGAAATGAACTACGAATATTAATAAATAATAGATTCAATAAAGCAATTAATAATAATTATCATAAACAAAAGAAATTAAATTATACAAAAACAAAACATGAACAACTAACAGCTATACAGCTAAATAAAAAACTCTTACAAAATAACATTTACTTAACGAAGGTTGATAAAGGCAATACTATAGCATTGTTAGACTTGGACGAATATAAACAAAAGGTATACAAATTCATTAATAATAACAACATAACAAAGCTAAATAATGATCCCACCAAAAAATACACATTAGAATTGAATAAAACAATAAATAAATGTACAGATCTATTTGAGAAACATATATGCTACTCACTAAAACCAATAAAAGCTAGTGCATCATGCTTAAAAGGTCTACCCAAAGTACACAAAAATGTCACACCGATTAGACCTTTAGTAAATTTTACAACCGCTCCAAGCTATAAAGTAGCAAAAACCTTGGTAAAAATAATCAAACAACATATAAGCTTAGATAATAACCAGAGTATAAAAAGTTATGAAGATTTTATTGAAAAATTATGTCATATTAATATTAAGCCTAGTTACAAGCTAGTGTCTTTTGACATAGTGGATCTGTATACCAATGTCCCAATTGATGAAACTTTAAAATTACTCAAACAAAATTTAATAAATAATAATACCTTGGAAGTAAGAAAAATTAATCAGCTAATGTTAATATTAGAAATAGTACTTAATCAAAACTATTTTTCATTTGATGGTTCATACTACAAACAAAATGAGGGCCTAGCAATGGGTTCTCCACTCTCAGGTATCCTCGCTGATATTTATTTGAATCATTTAGAAAATACTAAAATTTTAAAAAACAATTATTTTGACAATAAAATAGTATATTATTCAAGATATGTGGACGACACCTTTGTTATTTTCAATGGTAACAATAGACAGCTCGAGTCATTTAATAACTATTTAAATAAAATACATATGAAAATAAAATTCACTATGGAAATTGAAGATAACAAAAATATTAATTTCCTGGATCTAACCATAACAAATAACGGTAATGACCTGAAATACAAAATATACAGAAAGCACACATGCACAGATACGGTTATACATGCTAAGTCATTTCATCCTCCAGCCCAAAAAATGGCTGCATTTAACAGCTTTATTGACAGATTACTTTGTGTTCCCCTTAATAACGAAGACTATGATCAAGAAGTAAATATTATAAAACAAATAGCTCTAAATAATGGTTACAGGCCAGTAATAATTGATAGAATGATAATGAAACATAAAAAACGTTTAGAAAATAAAAATACCAACATTATTAACCAACATAATAAAAAACAAAAAAAATTCATTTCAGCTAATTATACTGGTTTGATGCCAAATATTTTAAAATCTGTTTTTAAAAGTAAAGGATATACTATTTCATTCAAAACCTGTAATAATTTAAAAAATTTTTTCAAAACTAAAATAAATATTTCTTTAAAAAATAAATCAGGAGTCTATAAAATAAAATGTGATAATTGTGCAGCATTCTACATCGGCCAATCCGGCAGAGATTTTTATACAAGATTTTTGGAGCATATTCCTAAAACAAATAATAATAATTCCAGTTTTGCACAACATTTAATAACAAAAGGTCATAATTATACTAGTTTCGAAAACAATTTCGTAGCGTTACATACTTGCAAGAAGGGTAAATTAATGGATAGCCTAGAGGAGTTCGAAATATATAAAGCTACAAAAAACTCAACAAGCAAAAATAATATATTAAATGATCAAATGAACTTCGGATCTAATAACCTGTTTGACACTGCTATATGGTTGAATGATAATTATAGCCAGTCGTAAGGAAATCGCGGTACAGCGTGCATGCATGCGGGCGCTCCGAGCGATTCAGTTGTTACGTTTTGTATATTTTATTTAAAAGATTTTAAACATTTTAAATTATGACATAACCACAAAATGTGGTATACATTTACGTTTGAATTGATATTGTGTATCTGAAGATGGGATTTCATCCCAAAACGCGTCATTGAACGAAAGAAGCTAGTGTCACTAAGGTGGACCGAATAAGGTAATTTAATATATTAACCATTAAGTGACTCGGTACGTAAAACATGAATAGATTGAAAATATAAACATTATGATTATTAATTTTATTTTCTCATTGTAATTTTTTTATTAGTTGTTCAGATTTGATTAAGTTGTTTCTTTTGTATAATCCAAAGAACCCATGACCCAACACACATACACATCCTCACATTACTGAAACCGATTTATAATTATTATATTTTCTATCATATGCAGTGGTGGCTCGTGACTTGAGAGGCTGGAGGGCGCGGTCTTTAGGCTTCTTAATTATTTATCAATATTGAAGTTAACGCACAATGGAAATGTCGCTAATATTTGATCACATAGTTCGTTAATAAAATAAGAATAGTAACACTTTAAACAGACCATTTATTTATATACAAAGTCCATTCGCCTTTCCTTTAAATTAACGAACTTTCTATTTCTAGCATCAAAGTCCTTAATTTCTTTAACAAGTTCCTTGTTGATAGATAACATCGCAATGTAAATTCAGTCTATCGTTTTTCATTGTATTTCTCAAGAAAGTCTTTAGTCTTTTCAGAGTCGAAAAGCAGCGCTCAGGTTCGGCAGTTGTCATGGGGGTAGTTATGACAATTTTCAGAAGTATCAACAACACCTCTTTGAAAACTGACGTAAGATTGTTTTCTTCTATGAAGTTAAGAAGTTTTATTGTGCCTTTAATATTATAATCATGCCGTCTGTATAATAGTTCCAATTCACTCCGGAGTTTGTTTTCTTGTAAGAAAGGTTAATGCCGAATCACTAGCTTGAATTTTTCTTCTGGAAAGTTTGTAGAAAAAAGTGGAAATAAGTCAGTGGACATCAATGAAGCTGCTTCTAGGTGACCCGTGTAAGTAAATCTATCTTTTACGCGAGTTATAAAGATGTCACATACTTCTTTTGCATCCCCTATTCTAGTGCTGCATCCAACATTATTGGATCACATTGTCTCTGGGAGACAATAAAATACATGGAAAACAGAACAAAGATTTTTGAATGTCACAGCCACCCAGATCCAGTCATTTTTTTGGTGTGCATCTTTCGAAAGCAGTTGCCATCTGAAAACACGATTCCCACTTTCCTTATTTTCTGTTTGCATCATGCAGAATTCAGGAGTTAGCCTACTTAATGACTTTAGTTCAATTTTTTGATCTTGCAAAAGTTATTGCTTTAAGCGCCTGCACTGAATTATCCATGTTGGATTAAATGTTAAAACAAAACCTAATAATTCGACACTACAATATTTCCCTAAATTATCGTGAAAATATTAAAAAAAAAAAAAAACTCTAAACCTAAACAAATGCCCGCACTGATAGTCCAGTCGCCAGAGTAAAAATAATGGTAAAATTTCGTAAAAAATTGAGGCAAAGTGATATTTGGTATAGTTATTGAAAAAGGTCTAAATATCGGTTTAAAATCATCTTTGCATGTTTATAAGGTCAGGCTTTAAAAAAAGACCTTATTTAAGGGCAGCGCGCGGTAAAATCGATAAAAACGTTTACATTCCGTGAATTTCTTTTCTTACTACTAAATAAACCATTGGATCATGATAAAGTCTTCATTCTTTTTGTTTAAAATAGTTCAAATTTTAATAGTAATAAAATCAAAATAACGATTTTGTTATTATTTCATCGTTAGGAGTATTAAATCGATAGACGGAATGGTCAATTTTAACAAATCTTCCTCTGTTGAATAATATTATTAAATATGTGTATCTTAATATACATAAAAGTCATTGTGTGTATTTATATTTCACACCTCCTACTAAACCACTGGACCGATTTCAACAAAACTTAGCACAAATATTTTATGCAACGGGAGAACCAACATAAGATAGGTGTTTTGGGCCCTGGGGGATGTCAAAAATGGAAAATATGAAAATACCGCATGTAGGGTATCAAATTAAAGGGGATTTCAATGCAAGTAACAATTTTTCATGCATATAAGCACTATTGAAAATTCTTGGGCCCTGGGGCTCAATAAATGGGTGGTTTTGGGGGAGGTCAAAAATGGAAAATATGAAACTGGACCGATTTCCACCAAACTTGGCACACATTTTTTACGCAAAGGGAGAACCAACATAAGATAGGTGTTTTGGGCCCGGGGGGATGTCAAAAATGAAAAATATGAAAATACTGTGGGGTATCAAATTAAAGGGAATTTCAATGCAAGTAACAATTTTACATGCATATACGTACTATTGAATACATTTGGGCCCTGGGGCTCAATAAATGGGCTGTAATGGAGGGGTGTCAAAAATGGAAAATATGAAATATCATATGTGACATGCATATACGCACTATTAAAAATTTTGGTTTTTTAAAATTTTGGGCTCAATAAATTAGTGGAATTGGCGGAGGGGTGATGTCAAAAATGGAAAATATGAAACTACCGCACGTGGGGTATCAAATTAAAGGGAATTTCAATGTAAGTAACAATTTGACGTGCATATAATTTATCATATAATTCTAAGGCTGTTTTCACAATTAATAAGTCTGCATCATCGTCAGCTTGTTTAACGTTAGCTTTCTTCTTCCAAATATCTCGTTAGAATTTCAATAAATCGAGTTTTATTAGTTTTATTCGAAAGAAATTGTTCTTGGGTCACTGTGACACACATATCTTCATAGAATAAAATATCTAAAGAGGAATTTTGATTGGTACGGCGATAACGCTCCATAGCTTTGATGCTGTTAGAATTGTTTGTATAGCCATCAAAAACTACAGTAACTTTTGATCCAAAGTGTCTCTTGACATAATTTACGTATCTTTGAAAAATACATTTGAACTTGTCATTTTTTGACCATACTACTCTATGCAGTAACATACCACCATCAATGACGTAAATGCAATCTTCAAGGTTAATCTCAGTGCGGTCCACTTCAAACATATCATATAGTTTAGACTTATCTGTTTTCCGAAATACACCTTCGTAAAACATAGATGTTGGGTACGGTGCAAGTTCATAACGCATGTAATCTTATAATTCGTCGTCACTTTTTCTTGCTACACAAATGCGTTGAAATATAAACATTGGATCTATAGGGACAATTTCCTCTTGAATTTTCAGACTACTATTAACACTTTTTAATGACAGTACTCTATTTTTTCGTTTAAACGAAACTTTATGGAAGTTTGTACCAGCAATTTCTCCTAACCCTGCTTTTCCAAACTCAAAAGCATTATGACAGTTAATATTATTACCGCCAGTAACTCCAGTAGATATAGACATTATTGAATCTTGATAAGGAAATGTCTCGTGACAATCAAACCAGGATTTTATTTTGAGAGTATCTTCAGTATCTCGTTTTATTCGAGAATCTCTAGCATTTACATGCTGATCGGAAGTAGAAAATTGTATACCACAAAAATTTTCTACTTCCTCGCAGATATCATGTGTATATGGCATCGCTAAAATCCATTTATTTGCAGTACTGGTAGTTACTCCCCGTCCAATCATACCACCATCAACTTTCATGACTCTCATTAAGTCCTGTTCGATTGTCATATCAGTATGAGTTCCTGACCAGAATTTCTCAGTTCGTCTTACAGTACAAAATCTGTTATTTATAAAATTTTGAAGTTCTTTAATTTTTAAAGCGGTAGTTTCTGGAATTACATTTTGGTTTTGCATTGAGGTGAAAAGTTTTTCAGATTCTTTTATAAATTTATTCATATATTGTACATATAATAAGGCTGATTTCGTATAATTAAAATGTCCAGTCGCATAAAACTATGGCAACATTTGCTGAATAACTTGTAATTGAATTTTTATATTACCCATTTTTTCAGAGCGCACAAATGCTTTTGCAATAGAGATCATTCATATGTATTGTATCCATAATTTTGCAGTTTTACCGCATTCCTCAATTTCAATAATTTTTTCTAGAAATTTACCATTTAAGATGTTAAAAAAATTATGATCTTGTACTTCTTTGTAAGTAAGATTGTCATCTAAAAATTCTTGTAGTAAAGATTTCATATTTGAATATTCAACTTCTGAAAGATTCATTTCCTCAATAATATTTTTACACAAAACTATCCAAATTAATGTGTGGCCTCGTACTGCTCTAGCATAAGCATGGCCATCTAACATCTTATCTACAGTTCCTGGCGCATAGTAACAGCTTAATGCTTCTTTTAAACTGCTTCCTGCCATCACATAACCGATTGAACCAAGAAAAGACATAAGCAGATGAAATCCTCCAAGTCGAACAATTACATTATGTATATCATCATCAGGTGAGGATTGGACCATTTTAAACGCTTTCTGATACAAAGGTTGATCGAAAGTAACAAAACAATTAAATAGATTTAAGTTTTCACTAGTTTTACAGCGTATTTTAAAACGGTGTATATTGTATTTTTGTCAGTTGGAGGAGAGTGTACAAAAGGCAAGCAAACAATTCTAGATAATGTATACGTCATATTTTCCAAAAGCTTGGACATAAAGGCATTCCAGCCAGTAATGCCTGGTTTGGTCACTCCATAAATCCAAAGCAAGTCAGCATTAGAAAAATCTATATTATTAAAACTCGGGTTATCTACTTTTTCAAAAACAATGTTTTGGAGTGCATGTGTATTAATATTTTCAAAAATTTGGAATGGTATTTTGTCAATTTTGCTAATTTCTTTTGCAGTAGGCTTAACTGTCAATCGTTTTAAGGGAACTTTGTTATAATAACAATCTCTGGGACTTACAATCATAATACCTCCCATACTATGAAAAGTATTTCCCGTCTATAGTATTGATGTTAATATCTGAATTGTCAAATGCCAATTGTGCAAAACAACCAGATCTAAATGGAGAACGTGGACTAAGCAATACACTATCCTCATAAAGTGTTGCTTCTTTGTATGATGAACACACTCCCAGATGCGACAATATATCTATAATTCGTTTTGAAGCAAATTTCCTGTGCAACATTACAGACAGACCAACTTGCAATGGTGATAGAAAGGTTCTAGGTCTTATGCAACTCATAATTGAATGAGTAATTGCTGTGCATTTTGTTTCATATGAACTAATATCACCTTTTTTATTTTTTTAAATTATTTCTTCTATCAGAAACTGAAGGGATTCTGGGATATTCTCATTAATATTTTGGAATATATTATCACTTGGAGGATAAAATTCTGTATTACTTTTCTTCAGATTAACATCGTTTCGAATAATTGCTGCTGCAGATTTTAAGATTTTTCTTTTTTCTTCATTTTCATCTTTTTTTGAGGCTATCCATGTCTACGTTTAATTTTTTTAAATGGTCAAAAAATGGTGTCAGAAAGGCCAAAAAATTTTGTTAATTAACCACCCGAAAGTATTTTTAATAAGCTTTAATTTAAGCCGTCGTACACCTTTGTGCCACAATCTTGCCGTACTTTATGAGCACTCAAAGTTTTTTTGTGAATTTGCTATTTTTTTGAGGTAATATTCGACATTTCAATATGAAATTTTTGGGGTTTATAGTACTCCACAAAGGTTACCTTTCCCTCAAGTTTTATCAACTTTCATTAATTTGTGTTAAAACAACAGCAATTTGTTTATAAACGCCATCGCCACTTTATTTATTTATTAACAATAATAATAACATCGACTTCCGTATTAAGGCTAGAAATGTTCTTAATTTATTATAGAATACTGAAAAAAATTCACATTAAAATCGGCTTGTTAGGTCCAAAGATATTTATAAAAACGCTATTTTGCAACTTAAATTGTTAATAAAAAAATAAACGGGTTGTTTTTACACAAAACTTAACTATTAGCTCAACTTGATCCCATTAACCAATTTAGCACACAAAAAATCGACTCCCAAAACAATTCACATTTGATTTTTATTTTGACTCCACTACACGTGCTCACAAATAAATAAATATTAGCATGTATAAAAAGTGTAAATAAAAACTTTAAACTGCAATTTTTTTACCTGTTTTATATGATAAAAACAAAAATATTTGTAATGTTTTGATTATAACCTTTGAAGAAATATCAACTGCGTTACTGCTCCGTTCTTGTATAGCAGATGTTTGTATGGCACACCACAACAATGGGTGTTGCGCGCGCAGCTACATTTACAGTTGCACACTCGAGGGGAATAGAACGCCGCGCCGTTTAAAAATTTTACCTGTTTTCTAGGGTCTTGTTTTTAGAGTATAGGTATAATCAGGTAAGAGAAATAACATGAATAGATAGATTTAGTATTGTAGTAGCTGTAACGTTAATTTCAAGTACTCAAATAAACCCACTTAAAAGATACATGTATGTAACGCAAAGGAGGCACCTTTTTTTAGTATACACAATTTGTATTTATTTTTTTTAATTTCGAAAATGATTTTAATTTTCATGAGTATAGTTTTTGATGCAGAACACTTGCAGCTTTCAAATACAATTTTTTGTATTTCAATATCTCTATTTTTAAGATTAATAAAGGCAGATAAACTCTGAATTTTCGAGTAAATTTAAAATACGTCGAAATACTCACTTTTGAAAAGGTGTTTTTTTTTTAAATAACAACTTCAAAAGTATTTTTCATTATTATAAAATAAAAAGTTTATCTCTTTTAAAGGTAAATTAGTAAAGAACTACTATTTTTTTAAATTTTATTGTATAGTACTTGTAATTTTGTGGTTTCACTTCTTTTTGTATCTACAGTAAATATTTATACACTATATTCTTTATGTTCAAATAAAATATTTATGTAAAAATCAACAAATTTTTAAAGCTATACTGTTCCCCTTCAAAACTAGCCTTTATTTAACTGGCTATGCTTAGATTAAAGAAAGTTATGATATTTTTGAATAGACGTGCCTGGCTAATTTAGCGAATTACGCAAGATCGGGGGCAAACGCTCTTTTTAAAACGCAGCGCTCATCATTACCAATTTTCAGGAAAACAGTTCCATTAACGTAAAAATATGTAAGGAGACTTTCTGAAGGAAATTGTTTGCTCTTCAATATACACCTTTTTATTTCTTCCAACTGTACATATTTACGGATTGCTTTAAGAAAATCTGTCTTTACGATTTTTCCAGACCATTTTCAGAAAACCCTAGAAAGGTAAACATGCAAAGATTTTTTTATATTAATTATTAACGTTTATTTAACACGTGCACCAAATATTGCTTTGCCCCAATTTTTTATCAAGTCAAAATGGCGACTGGACTATGAATTAACCATGCCAGAGGAACTATAAACACTAAAAAGAGCAAATCTCATATTATCAATAGTCTGCGATTAGTTGTACTGAGTGAATCACGCCACGTTCTGCTAAACTTGGCGCGAGAGCCGGCGCGCCGAGCGACAGTCTAAATGGCGTATTTAAGCTTACAACTTCGTTCTACTTTGGATAGAGTGGGGGAATTGAGAAATGGGCGTGATTGTCAGACCGCCGTAATGCATGCTGTTCCGAAAACATTTCTGCTATTACCTAATACAAAAACATTTTCTTGTCCGAAGTATTAAAGAAATAGGTAATGACTTTCCACAAGTAGTGATAATGGGTTGTTTAATGATATGATTTAATCTGGGGGGGGGCCCAGCGCGAATAGCGCCCTCTGAACGAACCGCCCCTGATCATATGTATGACTTTGACTTTACATCGACGTTAATTTTTGTTTATTGACCCTGAGAAAGAGTTTTTATGTTATCGAACCTAAAGGAGCTACTAACTGAAGAGAAGGGCATTGCATGTTAACAAATGTCAATATATGTTAAAAAGAAAAGAATAATAACATTTTTTGAAAATAAGACAAGACTGAATAAGAGTTAAATTTTTTATTTCACGTTACATATAAAATTGGCACCAACAACTTGGAGCTACAGGATATAATTACATTGAAGGGTAAGATTTATATTATGTTATACTAGAAAAAATAATACGTTACATAAATTTGGCAACCAACTTGAGGGCTAGAGAAAAAGAAATAAAGAATAAATAAATAAGAATTGGACAGAATTATCATTGTCATTTATAGCCGGCGATTATACAAAAGAAAACAAGATGTCCAGGAGAGGAACCTCATGTAGAAAAACAAGACAGCTAATACGGAAATGAATATGGAAGCGAAGGAGGCTCAACCTGCACTAGAAGTGGAGGTAGAAGCCAGCAATATAGAAGAAAATCAACCCGACAAACCAGCATATATGGAGAGCGTAAGCATACAGGAAATGATAAGGCTTATAGCCAAACAATTAAGTAAGAAAATGGAAGATACCAATAAGAAAATAGAAGACAATAGTAAGAAAATGGAGGATGCCAATAAGAAAATAGAAGATAATAGTAAGAATATGGAAGATACCAATAAGAAAATAGAAGATAACAACCAACAGTTAAAGGAAGAAATAAAAAATGATAGTAAACAGTTGAAAGAACAATTAAGTAAGACAATAGAAGAACAAATGACTGAAATCAGAAAGGATCAGAAAAATTAGGTGGAAGAAAGCAATGAGAACTTGAAACAGCAGATCATACAGGAAATTGCTGAGATTAATCAGAAAATGGAACAGTATAATGAAACGATCAAACAGCAGATTTCGGAAACTAACGAACAGCTAAAGCAAACAAGTTTGGAACTACAGCAATTCAAGAAAGATGTCTGCATACAGACTGACCATGTAGAAAATAATAATATAATAAGAATGGAATCATTGCAGAAAGAAACACAAGAGAAAACAGAAAAGGTGCATGAGAAGGTAGAAGAGAAAATAGAGCACATGGAAGTCAACATTAATGGTATAAAGAACCAAGTAACCAATAATGCAGAGAAAATAGAAGAAATACATAAAAAAGAACTAATAAATATACGGGAAGAATTGGAGATGATTAGGAATAGACCATTTAATGTACCTAATTTCAAATTTACTGACAATAGAGAAATGTTTAATTTCAAGAATTATAGAAAGAACCCAACAGAATTCTTAGAAAGGATTGAAGAGAACATTACAAAAAAACAGAGAAACACGATGGACAGTAATTCAAAGTATGTTGGACGAACACTTTAAGGACATGACTGATAACTGGTGGACAGCAACCTGACATGACATAAATGACTATCAAGAGTTTAAGGCGTTGTTTAAAGCCAAATATTGGTCTGAATCCACCCAAAACATAGTGCGAGACAATCTATACAATGGCAAATATGATCCACAGAGAGGCCAATCATCAATGGTTTATTTCTTGGGAAAGGTGTGCCTAGCTAGAAACCTGGAACCCAAGATACCAGAGGAGTGCCTGGTAACTAAACTCTCTTATCAATACGAGGAAGGGATTGCCAGAGCAAGACTTTGCGGACAGATCAAAACGATACAGTCCATGGCAGCACTATTAGAAAATTATGAGCATGAAAACTATTACTGCAGAAGTAGACACAGAAATGACAACCAGCTAAGGGACAGAAATAATACTGCCAACAATAATAATCAGAGTAATAATGGCAACCGTGATAATTGATCACGGGTAAACTATGTGCGAACACACAATCGAGAAAATAACCACGGTTCTAGAAGACAATACTATCAAGGACGCAGGAGCCTAGAACTCAACCACCAATACCCGAATAGTAATAGAGACAATAACTATAATAACAATAATTACGATAGAAATTCCCCAAGAAGGAGCACAAGTATTGAAGATAATAGGAGAATGAATAATTATGGCTCAATGGGGGACACCAGCGAGGTCAGACGTAATGTAAATAGCAACGATATTCACCATTACAATGATGTTAGGAACAGTGACGATAACCAGAATTTAAACGATAGGCGGCTTTGAGAAATCATAATGGCCCATCACTGATCCGATCTTCTGGGTACTGACTTAGACAACCACACCACATACCCAACAAGACTATTACAGTAATTAAAAATAATTATTTGAAAAACATACAAGAGGACTTGTTAACCGAAGAATCTGCCCATGTAGAAAGTAACAATAATGAAATCACATACATTAGAGCTGACATAAATGGGATTCCAACCGAATTAATGACAGATACCGGGGCGAACGTTTGATTGACAGGATCCAGTTAAATAGAATACAAAGGGAATGCAAGAAAATAATACCAACACTACCCATTAATAACGTAACACAAATTGGAGCTACTGGACGCCAGAACAAGTCTGTAAAGAAACAGGTATTGCTAGACGTGAAAAGTAATGGATCAACAGTTCCTATATTTTTGGTAGCCAGGGACCTACCATTTAATTTGTTAGTCGGGTGCGATATGCTAAGGCAGTATTCGGCTATAATTGACCTGAGCAGAGAGAAGGTGTCTCTGATCTCAAATGATTTAGTATGGACGGCTGAGTTAATTGGAAGCCAATGTGCCCCTCAGAACTGTGCCAGCTATTATGTTAGGGAAGATAAATATGATTGATATGGTTCATTACAAAATAGCATAGAATATCATGACACTCATGAAGAAATGTGGCGGAATAATCTAGAAGAGATCCAGACATTCCAGCAAGAAAAAACAGGGTTAAATTTAACTGAAGTAAAGGTGAATAAACTAATATCAATATATAGTAAATATAAACATATTTTCTCAGACATGCCCGGTAAAGTGAGAAACTATCAATGTAAATTAAAATTCAAAGAACCAGTCGAATTCAGAAGCAAGTCATATCCCATCGCTCATTCCTTGAAAGAAGCGGTAAGAAGTGAAATAAATAAAATGATGGCAAATGATATTATCGAATATAGTCACTCTCCATACACAAACCCTATAGTTGCAATCCCAAAGAAAAACGGAAAAGTTCGGCTTTGCCTTGACACCAGAGAAATCAACAAGATGATTGTAAATGATAGAACGTCTCCGGGGGAAATAGAAGAGATAGGCAATTAAAGAAATTTCATGGTACCAAATTCATCAGTACTTGGGACACAGTATGCGGGTACTGGCAAGTAGAATTGCATCCTGACAGTCGGAAGTACATCGAAGTGCTTTCATATTCGATGGAAGAAATTACCAATTCAAGAGACTCCCATTTGGTCTCATCAACTCGGTGGCTATTTTTGTTAAATGTATGGAACAGATACTGGGACAGGAAGCACTACAATTCACCACAGTATACGTCGACGATTTGTTGATTACTTCATCAGACTGGGACGAACACTGTGACAGAATTGAACATGTATTACAGAAATTGTCAGAAAATAATATTACTCTGAAACTCGACTTATTGCTGCTGAAGTCCAATTTTAGGTTTTATTTTGTCTGAGTCAGGCATCTCTCCATCACCCGACAAAATAAATACCATCCAGAATTTTCCTACTCCAAAAAACAGAAGACAATTACAATCGTTCCTTGGACTATGCAATTTTACCGAAAATTCCAGCAAAATTACTCAGAGTTAACAGCAAAGTTTCGATAACAATTAACATCCAAGGACAAATGGAGATGGGAACCTGAACAAGACACGGGAGTCAGTTATATTACATCACCCCAATTTTAACAAACCCTTTTATTTAAACTGTGACACGAGTAACATAAGTCTTGGAGCAGAACTGTATCAGGAAGATGAAGAAGGGAACCACTTGGTTGTTAGTTTTGCAAGTAGAGTGCTAAATAACTGTGAACGGAATTATAAAGTCACAGAAAAGGAATTGCTTAGTGTGGTATTTGCCTGCAATAAGTTTAGAACCTATATCCTGGAATACCCGGTAACCATTAAATCCGATCATAAATCAATCTCCTTTTTAAAGAAATGTAAATTAAGCCATGGTCGATTAACTAGATGGATATTAGCGCTACAAGAGTACCACATCAACTGGGAGTATGTACCAGGAAGAAAAAAATGTAGTAGCAGACGTACTATCCAGGATTAACGTGGAAAAGAATACCTTCGAGGCAGAGAATGAGGAAATTGCAAGGGTCTACCATATTATCAAGAGAAGAACAGACTTAGAAGTTATGTCAACGAAATTAAACAACGACAAAAAACTGATCCAAAATTAATACAAATAAGACAAAGATTAGATAACCACGACGACAAAATATTACAATTTTATTGTGTGCATGAAGATGTATTATTTATAAGAACTAAATTAGATCAAGACAATTGGAAGGTGTTTATACCCAGGACTATAGAAAAAGAATTAATAGTTGATTACCATATTCGGTATGGCCATATGGGTCCTCTGAAAGTGATTAAAGCATTAGAGGAACATGTATATATCAAAAATATAAATAGAAGGGTCCGTATGTATGTACAAATGTGCCATGTATGTCAGCTAGTAAAATGTAATAATGAGAGGAAAGAAGGAACTATGATACCAATCACCTCTACACATAAATTGGAAAAGGTATTCCTTGACATTTGTGGACCATTTCCTCGCAGTGGAGGACAACATCGGTACAAATCATCATCATCATATTGGACCATTTCTCAAAATATACTAAATTTTATCCTATCAATCGAGCGACTACTAGAAAGGTCTTAGACATTATCATTAACAAATATGTACCCGAGTTAGGAACTCCAAGGACTATTATTACCGACAACGGCACACAGTTTAAGGGACATATTGAAAGAAAACCCTATTAAGACATGGAATACAGACCTACAAGAGTCTACCATCCGATCAGCAATCCAGCGGAGAGAGTGCTGCGAGAGGTCGGAAGGATCCTGAGGACATGCTGTTTCGATCAGCAAAGAAAATGGAGTGAATACCTACCATCTACAGAAAGTTTTTTAAATTTAGCATATCATCAGACCATAGAAACTACACCGTATGTGGTAATGGATGAGAAGCAACCACCCAGAGAAGTTACCGAATTGGTTAGTTTCCAGAAACCCAGGAGTATAAATTTGATAATAAAATAGTAGAAAAAACAAACAAACAGAGGGATAAATATCAAAATCAGCAACGGAGTGTTATTAAATATTCAGTAGGAGAAAAGGTACTGCTGAAAAATCGAGTTACCTAGTACCATGGAGGGAATTGCTAGGAAACTACTGCTCTTGTACACTGGACCTTACATAATTACTAAAGACAAAATGAATAACACATATGAATTAATGGACCCAACTAGTCAACAAATTAAGGGAACATACAACCAAGCTGCACTGAAAAAATATTATGAAGACCCTACACAAGAATGAATGATGATTTCTTCAGTCGTATAAATATTCCATCAGAAATAATCCTTCTTAAAGGGGGGCCGTTATGTAACATAACAAGATTATGCCCTAGAATAAATATAATTTAATCATCAAAATTCGTTGTGAATTATGCCTAAATGCAATCTTTCTTATAAATAAAATACAAAGAAGTATAAAATCAAGTTAACAAATAAAGAAATGAAAATAAAATGTAACTATTTAAAAATAAATAATAACGTCAAGGAGTAAAAGGTAATAAAAAACAAAAGGGAAATATTACAATACGTGTAACGGTACAGAATTGTGTGCTACCCCAGTTTCAATTTTATTTTATATCAATTCAGTTTTAATTGTCAGTATCAACCTGTGAGGTGCCCCAGTTTAACCAGCAACACACTGTTAGCATAAACAACTGTCTAGACAACTAGACTAGACGTATTACGTAACTGCCCCAGCAGCAGGCCTTGTGAATCACAGTATGCAGATTGTCACCACAGGAGCAACAACAGACAGTAAAGTGTAGCATACAGCTTGCTAAATAAAACGGTGGCCTCGGGTGCAAGATAGGCCGTAATTTATATTCGGCCTATCTATTAAAGTATCTCATAAAAGTTATAAAAGTGTATAAACAGTGTAGCGCGCGGCCAGCCTATAAAACATCAAGTGTTCGAACAAAGTTACGTCGGCCGACTTTATTTTACCACATGTGGAAACATTGAATTAAAACAGTGAAAATCTGAGTAAATACTGTAAACTAATAAACAATTGCGTGAGTGCGCCCGAAAAACGAAAGAGGTTAAAACGAGACCGTGCAACAAACCATATGGACACACACGGTGGACGGGTAACTAACAACTTCTTTACATATATATGTAAATCAATTTAAAACAAATGATGATAGCTGATATACATGTAAACCTAAATAATTGAGATCTCTAAGGGAAGGTATTTTGGTAAAAGAAAATAGCAAGGGGAAAAGAGATAAATATGTACTGGTTCATTTCAAATATAAACAATTTGTAATAGGTTAGAAGTAAAAAAGATTTCATTTGTAAATTTGTTTGATTTCATGTTATTCGTTACTAACACTTACTAATAATATAAAATAATATACCAGTTTTTAATTGATGTCCAAGTAAAACGAAGTAATTAATGTGGTTAATAAACTAGAAGCGATTGGTTTTAAAACAAACTGTGTATTTATATGTGTACTGATAACCTTCAAATAATCCTTTCTGCAGCTGTGTTCGTCTGTAGAACCTTGGAGATATCCCTAAGGTAAGAGTTTAATAAATTGAATTAATTAATACTGTTTCAGTGTCCCCAAACTAGGGACTCGAGTAGTTTTATATTTGATATAAATAATATTGTTTCATAAGTACATACAATGGAAATTAGGAAGTGAAAACTTATTAATTAATTTGTTTAATGACCATGACAAGACTATCAGACGACATGACTATGACTACTACACCCAGGAGGGAAGATCGAATGATAATAAAAATGTAAATAGTTGTTAATAAATAGAAATATAGTGTATAAATGTTAACAAGCTAGGAAGTAAGTAAAAACACATTTGTTATTGTCTGAGCCTACTAAACTATAGAGAGGTTTGCGAACCTCAAGCAGTTATTTTGTGTAATTGCACTACGAACTGTAAGTGATATTAAAAAATAATTAAAATAATATTAAACAATAATCACAAACTACCTAACGTAAGGAAGTGGAAATAACGAAAATAATGGTGATTAACGTTAAAAAACAGTGTATAGTGAAAGTGCATAGGAAATAGACCTGGTTATAATAGAAACAGTGAATAACACATATAATTTATACAGGGTCCGCCAGTGAAGCGGGAAAATTAAAAGTACCCAATTTTTTCATGAAACATTTATTATCAGAATTTTTTTTACAGATTTGAGTTGAGTAAAGTATGCCATTATTTTACTTTTTAAAAATAACGCCACTCAAGTGAGAGCCATTTCTGTGTAAACATTCTTCTAATCTTGACCGAAAATTTTCCATCACTCGACGAAGCAGGTCAGGTTGAATCCGTGCAATTTCTTGTCTGATATTCGTTTTTAATTCCGGTATGGTGTGCGGTCTATCAATGTACACCCTGCTCTTCAGAAATCCCCAAAGAAAAAAGTCGCATGCGGACAAATCTGGGGATCTTGCAGGCCACGAGATGTCGCCATATCTGGATATGAGTCCGTCCGGGAAGAGTTCTCTTAAAGCAGCCATGGACACACGAGCAGTATGACTTGTGGCCCCATCCTGCTAGAAAAAATTAATTTCCGGAAACCTAGGGAGCTGTTGCATCAAAAATGTTCTGACCATGTGTGTGTAGCGGTCTGCATTGACAGTTGTGGTGTTTCCTCTATTGTCTTGGAAAAAATATGGCCCAATAATGCCAGATGATGAAACTGCACACCACACCGTAACTTTAGGACTATGTAATGGCTTTTCATGAACTCATCTGGGTTTTCATCATTCCAATATCGACTATTTTGTTTGTTTACATATCCATTCAAATGAAAATGTGCTTCATCTGACATAAACATGCGGTGAATAAAGTTTTCATCATCATTTACACGTCGCAATATTTCTTCGCTGAAAATCCTGGGAGCCAGCATATCGCCATCTTTCAACTCCTGGATTACTTGAATTTTGTAAGGATGAAAAGATAAGTCTTTATGCAAAATTCGTCATAACGATGTGTCACTAATGTTTAGTGTGGATGCATGTTTCATTGCAGAACGTTGTGGACTACGCGTCAATGCTACTCGAACTCTTTCAATGTTTTCCTGTGTTCTTACAGACCTTGTTGCTCCTCTATGCTTTAAGTTTAATGTGGAACCAGTTTCTTCAAACTTTTTCACCCATGACATAATTGCATGAGCGGTCGGCACTCTTCCACGTCGTGGAATATTGAAATGATTACGAAACAATCGTTGTACAGAAGTCACACAGTCACCATTCTTATAAAACGATTTTACGCAGAAGGCACGCTGTGCACCGGACCACTGCTCCATGTTTAACAAATGGCATTAAATGTAAAACAACAATCGAAAACCTCCACGCCCTCTTGTGAGCAGAAAATGAACTATTGGACTTTCAAAATTTCCTGCTTCACTGGCGGACCCTATATAAAACAACTATATAGCTAATATAATAAAATTAAACAAGGTGTACAATAATTAAAACTAGTGGAATATTCCCTAGAAACTAATTATGTGCATCAGGGACGTGTAAAAATAAGATTCAAATGAATCATGTTAAATATAGGGTATAAAAACAAACCTGTGACCCATAAAATATGTCGTGGAGCCAAGAGCTTTACTAAGTGAATCTAGAGATTAAAAGGAACCTTATTGTTGCTGAATTTGGAAAATAAGCCAGAACAGATATAATTTGAAGCTGAACATTTTCTACAAAAAAAAAGTAACACAGTAAATTAATGAAGGAAAACTCCGGAAATAATGAGAACTCTAATGGCTTAATATAATACACGGAAAACTGAAGGCCAGAAGAATTCTAACAAGAAAATAATCTGTAAACTAAAGTACAATTTGGTGAGATTGTTCTATTACGCTAAGACATACATTTGTTCAATCATTATTCAATTTAAAGCACTAGAACAGTGAAATGATATAACAAAAACACTATAAACATTATGATTATTAATTTTATTTTCTCATTATAATTTTTTTATTAGTTGTTCAGATTTGATTAAGTTGTTTCTTTTGTATAATCCAAAGAACCCATGACCCAACACACATACACAACCTCACATTACTGAAACCGATTTATAATTATTATATTTTCTATCATATGTATGACTTTGACTGTACATCGACGTTAATTTTTTTTATTAACCCTGAGAAAGTTTTTATGTTATCGAACCTAAAGGAGCTACTAACTGAAGAGAAGGGCATTGCATGTTAATAAATGTCAACATATGTTAAAAAGAAAAGAATAATAAAATTTATTGAAAATAAGACAAGACTGAATACAAGTTAAATTTTTTATTTCACGTTACATATAAAATTGGCACCAACAACTTGGAGCTACAGGAGATAATTACATTGAAGGGTAAGATTTATATTATATTATACTAGAAAAAATAACACGTTACAACATTCACTCAAAGCCTTGACACATTTTTGATACTACAAACTTCTAAATCTTTAGGTGCAAATCCTAATTCTCTATGCATCTATTCACTCATGTATTCCTGGATGTATTCATTCATTCATATATTCACATATATTATTTTCACAGAACATTAAATTTTTATATTTATGTACAAATTATTCTATACACATACTTGAACCTTACTGTTGCTACATGTTAATAAATATCTGACACATTCCTGTAATTAATGCCCTGTTGACATTCTCGAGTACTCTTATATAAACGTCTTATGTATTCTGTCAAAACATCATCTAACACTAACATGTAATAAATAATTATCTATAAATTCAATATGAAGTTGTGAATTAATAACAAGAAATGCTGTTACATTAAAAAACTTAAATTGTTACAAAGTAAGTACAAATAAGATACAAATACAAATACTAGTGTGTATTCACACACACACCTTCAATTTATACAAACTTGCCAAACTGGATTTAAATTGCTATTGGCTTTCAAACTTGAATTTGTAGGCATGTTTTTTGTTAGAAGTAATGACTAAATCAATAATTAAGTTTTAATTTAGTGAATTACCCGTAATAAATTTTCAATGCCTATAAAATATAATATTACATTTGTAATCTATATATATATATAAAAGAGAAATACCACTGACTCACTGATTCATCACGAAATCTCCGAAACTATAACACCTAGAAACTTGAAATTTGGCATGTAGGTTCCTTATGTGATGTAGGTATCCGCTAAGAAGGGATTTTTGGAAATTCGACCTTTAAAGGGGGAAAAAGGGGGGGAAAGTTTGCCTGACTAACTGACATAGAATCAACGTAGAGCAAAAACTACTGAATGGATATCAATGAAACTTTGAACATAGCTTCATCATAGGTCTTAGGTGCTCACTAAGAAACGGTTTTAAAAACTTTCACTCCTAAGGGGCAAACCCCCCCCCCATTGTATCTATATATGTATGTTCCACATCTCCTCCTAAACCACTGGACCGATTTCAACCAAACTTGGCACAAATATTTTACGCAACGGGAGAACCAACATAGGATAGGTGTTTTTTCGATGGGGTCCTTTGGGGGGTTCTTTGGGGTCTTTCACATCTTGTGAAGAAATTACAGTAGAGAATTTTTTTGTGTGTAAACGGCACTGTAGCGGGCGTCAACTGTCAAGAGTGATGCATGTTATAGCCAAACGGCCGCCGTTAGACAATGACTTAAGAAAGACAATGCCTCGGCACACAGCAGATGTTGGACGTGGATGAACGACATAAGCGCAAAAGGCTACAATAACAAAGAAACAAAAGACTATGTCTTTTCGTCACAATTACTGACAAAGCGTGTACTGAGGGGACGCCAACATTTTCGACATACACGTGTGAGTTAGCGGCTGCACATGGACATAACATTTTCCACACAAGCAGTCTAAGAGCGGATGCAATTAAGAACAAAAGAACATGCATAGCCGCACAGCGGGTAACTTGCTTGCTGGCACGACATACGGAGTATCTTAGAGGGCTGCAGAACAGATGTTAGTTCCTGGAAGATGACCACCATCAGTGTGTGAACGTAACAAGGGAAGTCGAGGACAATACGGCGATTCGACACACCCGGGTTATGGTACACACATGTGCGGACAGGAAATCTCTTGGGAAGGACAGTAGGGAACGTAAGACAATCACGTAACAGACAACCGTGTAATTAGGTCCGTCGTCATACGGGGAGGTGGTGTGGTCAGCAAGACTTTTAGAGAGGGGTCTTGGCTGACCTATCAGGAACAAGGAATTCGGAAAAGGCGGGTGTTAAGAAGACGTCAACATGGAGACTAGGGTGAAGAGCTAATGGGAAGGAGACTAGAGGCCCCAGCCAGAGTATCTAGGAGGAGTCTTCACAGAATCGGAAGCGAGAAACCAATCATGACAGTAAGGGTATGATATCCATGGAGGGAGTCGTGTTGCTGAAGAAATAAAATTAGGTATTCGCAGAGAAGGAGAGGTCAGTCTATTTTAAATCTCAAGTCAGTCGATTTTCAATTTTCAAACAGTCAATTTGAGTTCAGTCTCAGTTCGGTCGTATTCTAATTTTTGTCAGTCAATTTTATTTCGGTATAAATCAGCCAGAGTCTTTCAGATGGACTGTAGTAAAGTGTATTGATACAAGCAGAGAGATCGTTCGGGAGTGCATCAGAAACTATGTAAAACTGTAGAACTAACCCGTGCGTTAATAGAATTCATAAGATCGTGGAAGTTAAATACTAAGACTATGTCGAGTTAAGTATGATCAGACTTTGTGATCATAAATATCCCTTTTTATGAATCGAATGCGTGTGACAAAGTATTGACAATATATCACATTACCGTGACGTAAGTGACATGAGACAATATAGTGAGATTGTGCCACGAATTAACTCACTGAAATGCAAATAAAGCCAATTATATTTGCATAAGTGAATACATTATAAATGGTACGATCGCTCTAGTTGAACGCGGCATAAACTATTGCACACGTACACCGAGAGTGACAAAGAACCTGCACGCAAAAGTGTTTTAGACAATGAAGAAATATTCGAATTAACGCTATTAGTCATTTCATGCGAGTATCCGAATAAAATGAGGAACAAATAGTGTCGTGACGGAGTGTCAAGTGAAATTTAATTGGCGTATCACAATTCAATGACGCGGAGTAGATTAATCGTCTTATCTTCAGCCTGGACCTCGTCGCAGAATGAGGAACTACGCAGTTAGTCACCGCAAATTGGATACAAACACCAAGTAAATTATTATTATTCATGTACCATTAGATTAGGTTGCCACTGTCCTACCACTCAAAAAGAACTCGCCACTGAGTTGAATATACATTTATTTAATTGCTCTAAGTAACGCAAATTGAGAAATATGAATCCATAGAGTAGGATATATTGAAATTTATAAAGTCATTAATTAACCTTTATTGATTTGTAGATGTTCATAAATGTTAGAGATAATATAACAGCATTGTGTATTTAATATGTTGTATAGAAACGCTAACTTTATTCAGAATTTAAATGACATTGAAAATATATAATAAATTTGTATTGTTCACGAAAGTTAATAGTGTCTGAGTTACATAATTGTTATTCACCCAAAACACCTGTTTACATATGGTGCTCCAGAACGCGGGACGTATTAAAGTTCAGTGATATCAGAGTGTATCATCATATATGGTATGCCCGTCCTGGAGCAGTAAACAAGATCTGTAGTAAAAACCTACATTTATGGAAAACTCCTTAGAATGGTATACAATTAATTATCATACCTTACATGATGAAGTTCCTATGAGCAGATATATTTAGCATCAATAATAAACCATTTATCCTAACTGATAAAGAGTCGTCAATCATAGTAAACAAGGTAATTTAGTTATTTGAACAATTAACATTTACACTCATAACTTCACAGAAAATATAAAGTCGTATATGAACACCCAAACTTGGGGTTGCGACCTAATTAAAATCAATTAATTAATCTATGCAGATAAAATTGCATATAAGAAATATAACGTTGTACATGGCTTCCCAACGCGGGGCAACAAGCAAGATTTATTATTTCAATTAATTTATGCAATCAGAGACGCGCATAAAAATTAACGTTGTACATGGCGCCCAATGCGATTGCACGAAGCGATTGCTTGATTAATTAATAATAAATATTATTAGTGAGTAGGCTGAGGACAGGCAGTGGCTATAAGCAATTGTTAGACAATAAGTCAGTAGTAGAAAATACTTAGTTTAAGCATACTTGAATGATTACGCGTAGTCGCGCGAAAATGACAACCAATAATCCAGACAGTATGGAGTTCGACGTGAACAACCAGCTAGGCGTCGAAGGACGTGACGAAGAATCGACGCAGAGTGAAAACGCCAGCGCCGGCGAGACTACAAGGGCGGGGGGACAATCGTTAGTACCTCGCGAGATGAACTTTCAGTTATTGCTGGAGTTCATTAAACAACAGAATGAAGAAATGAGCGAAAAAATGAAACAACAGAACAAAGAATTAAGCGAGAAACTAAGTGAGAAACAGAATAAACTAGGCAAGGAATTGAAAAGACATAACGAAGAACAGATTGGAAAAATAAAAGTAGAATTGCAAGAACACACCAAGAAATGGGAAGAGAAAATTAGCGAGCTACAGAAAAAGAATGAACGTGGAATGAAAGAGTTGAAGAATGAATTAACAAGACATACCAAAGAAAGTAAAGAATTGAGAGAGAAGCACCGACAAGAATGGCAAGAAGCAATTAATAATACACAGAAGACAGTAGACCAAATAAATAACAAAATAGACACACATATTCAAGAAACCAACAGCAGGAATGAAGAATTGAAAGGAGTTGTCATGAACAACGTAGAACGACTACGGACAGAACAAGGAGAAGCAGTAAACTCGTTAAAACAGAAGATCGTAGAAGTAGATGACAGACAACGATCGGCTGTACAGAAAATCAGTGAGACAGATAAAGAGAAGGAGACACGACTAGAAGAATTAAGAAACCACATCGCCAAAGTTAAAGAAGGCCAAGAACGACTACAGCGTCAATTAGCCAACGCAGAAGTCGGATCGACCGCAAGAACAGGTGGGCCGCATAACAACGAATTAAAATACAACGGCACAGACCGATATCCCATCGAATTTCTCAAAGAACTGACCGAAATCCAGAACACATTCTACCCAAGTGACGATGTCAAATGGATCGGTCGACATTTAGAAGCAGACGCCGCGATTTGGTGGAGGGTGATACGAGACCAAATCCGTAATTTTGAAGAATTTAAAGACCTCTTTACACAAAAGTATTGGGGAGAAGAAAGACAGGACGCAGTCAGAGACAGCCTAGAATTTGGCCGGTTTAATTGGAAGGGCAATCTGAGCGCAATACAGTATATGGAGCGCAAGCTACTTGAAAGCCGCCAATTAACGCCAGCAATCACTGATCGTCAGTTAATCAAAAAGATAGCGCGCCATTTTGGTAAGAATATTGAAATTGCTGTGATGACAAGGGGGATTAATTCTATCCAAAACCTTGAATCATTGATTGCAGAGTACGCTACGATTAATCAGCGAACAAACAGAGACAACGACGTTGTAGGGAGTCACGAGAAGGTGAATGCCCGAGGTGTGGGGGAAGCAACAAATACACCCCAACCATTTCACAATAAGGGTGTCGGCTGGAAACAAAAACTACATGTGCCGAACAAGGAAAGTGAAAGCGGTCACAACGTTAAGGGGTTTGGACGACACACTAACCGACAGCCCATAAATTCCTTGGAATTTGTAAACAACGGTGCGTCAACCTCGACTGGTAAGGGGAACGACGTAGATAAAGAAAAAAAAAATTAACCCTACAATACAATGAGATAGCCGATATACTGACTAAGAACCGACTTCACGAAACTAACATACTATTACCAGATCTTAGAAATGAATTAATTTATGAAGATGAATTAAAATTCGAACAACGGATTTCTAAGTGTCCAGAAATATTAATTAAGTTCAATAATAATATTACAGTCCTTGCCTTATTGGATACAGGGAGCGCGATTAATGCGTTGTCAGAAGAATGGTTCAACCAAAATAAACATTATTTAGAACCTTATGAGGAATTAAGCATGACTAATACACTGATTATTAGTGCAGTAGGTAGTAAGTCTAAGCTAGTACGGAAACAAATCTTATGTGACATTTACATTAGTGATATCAAGATAGACTGTGTATTTTTAATTATTCCAAATTTAATTAGAAATTGTATATTAGGTATTAGCTTTATGAAAGATGAAAGATGTTTGATTGACGTGGAAAAGGGAGTCGTCGAATTTAGAGGAAGAGAGGAAGAACAAAATGTCAGCATACCCATTGTACACATGGAAGTAGTAGAAGCAGAAGAAGAGGATGAAATCGAGAAGAAAATAAACGCGAAAGTGGACAACATAACAGGTGTGGATGAGGAAACATTAGAAAATCTGAGAGAAGTCTTAATGAATAATAAAAGTTTATTTCGGGAGAGTCCAGGGAGAATGGAATGTTATCAACATGAATTTAAAGTAACGGACAACACGCCTTATTTCCAACGCGGGTGGTCAATTCCACTTGCATACAAGCAAAGAGTTGATGCCGAAATCAACAAAATGTTGAAACACGGTGTAATTGAGAGGGGAAATAGCCCATTTATAAATCCAATGGTCGCCGTAATAAAGAAAGACAGAAACGTCAGGCTGTGTTTGGACGCACGAAAAATCAATAGTGTTACCATTCCCGACTATGAAGGACCAACTCCTATCCAAGAGATATTAGCAAGGTGTGGAAGAATGAAATACCTGTCCACAGTGGATTTAACCAGCAGTTTTTGGCAGGTGCCACTAAAGAAATGTTGAAGCGATTACACCGCTTTCATGTATGAGGGGAAATGTTATAGATATACAGTAACACCATTCGGATTAAGCACCAGTTCTGCCGCTCTGACGAGAGGACTAGACATGACACTTGAAGATCCGGTGAAGGAAAACACAATCATCTATGTTGACGACTGTCTTTGTTACTCGAACGACATCAAGACGCATCTGGTACATTTAAATTTATTATTAAGCAATCTACGCAGAGCAAACCTAACGATTAACCTCGATAAATCGCAATTCTTTCGTCAAGAAATCGCCTATCTAGGGTATCGCTTAACTACAGAAGGAGTACAAGCAACAGAAGAAAAGGTTGCTGCGATCAGAAATTTCCCAGTTCCGAGAAACCAGAAGCAATTGAAAGGATTCTTAGGATTGACTAACTTTTATAATAGATTTACTGCTAAGTACGCAGAAACTATTCAACCATTACTGGATTTATTGAAAAAAAATAAAAGGTTTATTTGGACATCAGAACTACATCAATGCTTCAAGGGAGTGAAGGATTTATTTATTGAGACGGTTATATTAAAATTTCCGAAAGTCAACCAACGATATTTTCTTCAATGCGATGCGAGTAAATACGCCTATGGTGGACAACTGTATCAGTTGGATGAAGAGGGGAATGTGGGTGTTATTGCCTACACAAGTAAAACTTTTAAGGGTGCGGAAAAGAACTACTTCACGACTGAAAAAGAACTATTAAGCATTGTCAGATGTTTAGAGAAATTTCGAATATATATCTTGGGTCAACCATTAACGATTATAACTGATAATAAAGCACTCACTTTCATGCATAAGTGCCATCTGAACAACTCCAGGATAACTAGGTGGATCCTATCCATACAAGAATATAACTTTAACATCCTTCACTGTAAAGGTAAAGAAAATGTAGTGGCCGACATACTCAGCCGGTATCTAGAAGACGTAACGGAAGAGGACCAAGTTGATGAGAACTTCGAATATCAGATAAATCAGGTAACTATAAAAATGAAGAAAGACGTATGTAGTATGATAAGAGACATAGGAAAATTCCAGATGGAGGATACGAAGTTGGGATCTATTATAGATAATCTAAATAATAGTAATGAAAATGATATGTGTAAGTTTTATAAGTATATTGATAACAAATTGTATAGGAAGTGTAAGAACAAATGGAAATTATACGTGCCAGAGAGTATTACGGACATAATCATCTCCAAAATACACCAGATGTACGGCCATTTAGGAGGTAAGAAATGTACCAAACTGTTACAGGAGAGTTTCACATTTGACAAAATGTCAAGGAAAATTAAAGAGTACGTGAAAACTTGTGACAAATGTCAACGTTGCAAGGATAGCCAAAATAGGAACCTGTTTGGCAGAACGATACCTATTTTACCATCAGAGAAAGGAGAATTCATTAGCGGTGATTATTACGGACCGTTACCGGTATCGACGGGTGGCGTAAAACACATCTTCGTCATGGTAGATAACTTTACAAAATACGTGAAGTTATACACGTTGAGAAGGGCAACAACGGCCGCAACTATCAGGAGAGTCCGACAATACATCGAAGAAATTGTAAAACCGAAAGCAATATTAACGGACAATGCGACGCAGTTTACATCGAAACAATGGGTGAAAGGAATGAGTGAACTTCAAATACAACCGAAGTACACTGCCATTCGCAACCCGTACGCCAACCTTGCCGAACGTATTAATCGACAATTAGGAAACATGTTCCGTATATTCGTCGGCGAACAACACACTAAGTGGTCACGTTTTATTGCAACAATAGAAAGCTGCCTTAATGAAACGTATCACGACACCATAGAAATAACACCATACGACGCGCAGTTCGGTAGGAGACCAGCACGCGTTTGGGAAAAATACTTAAACCAAGAAATACATGAACATAGTATAACGGACAACCACCAAATCTTCGTGAAAATGAAGCTGAAGAGAGAGAAGCACGCAAGGAAAATGAACGAGGATAACAAAATTACCAAATTTAAAATGGAAGATCTAGTATTGGTAAGGACATATTGCCAATCGGATGCCATGCAGAAGAAAATTGACAAATTTTGTGAATTACATTGTGGGCCCTATAAGGTGAAACAGGTCTTGGGGGAAGCTACATATATCTTGGTTGAATGCAGCGATGAACAGAAGGTCCGCGGCAAATTCAACATAAGGCAATTAAAAGCATATCATTGAAAGAGATTAAAGAAAGAAATCAACGTGATAAATAATACATCAAATTATTTAAGGACAAGACGTGTGTTTATGTTACATAAAGGAAGGAAAAGGCAAATTACTCAACGGCTAAGTGGGGAGAAGTTAGAGGAATACGTAACGCCTCTAACGGTAATAAAACAAACCATTCAAGTTTGCTTAGCTAAGAGATAGAATTGTCTTTGTAATTAAATCAAGAACTATGTCATTGTGTTATAGTTAGTAGTGAAATCATAGACTAATTTGTAAAAATTTAAATTGTCTTGTTTCTTGGTAGAATTTTGAATAATGTACGTGATAAGATAGTAATCGATAGGAGAAAGTAAGCAAAGGTTTGTTACTTAATCATATGAAATAATTAGCTATAAATTATTGGAATGTACAACAAGCAGTAATAAATTACAAGAATGTACAATAAAAAAAAAAAAATCATTTTATATAAATTGTGTAATCGTAAAAATTTTAATGAGAGTTATAGTGTGGTAGTTGTTAAGTTCAAATAAAAGGGGAAATGTAAATAAGGTTTTGTTCAATTGAAATGAGATGTTGTTGAGAAATTGTAAAATTTTAGGGGAAGAAAAATTTTTTTGATACGTATAAGAAGTACATTATTAATGTTTATATGTGTAAAATTTAGCATAAATCAAATTGTAATATAATCTTTGGAAAATATAACCAAGGAAATTGGAGTGAATAGGTAATCAAGATATTTAAACGTAAGCTTATTGTGTTTTCTTTTGTAGTAACCAAAACAAAATAGGGCGCTTGTCAACAAAATGTAAAATTTAGCTTGTAGATTATTTAGGAGTAATGCATATTAAAAACTGAAACGAAAAGAAAAAAAAATGATAACTAGTTAGCAACAAAAGAACACTTTTTTTTACTTTATTTACTTAAAAAGAAGGAATTTTGTAGATATAGAACATGTAAATGAATATTAACTTAACCATTTAATTACTAGAAAATATGTAAATGGATTCATAATCTCAAACAAGCGAGCAATAAATTCAGTATCGATGTTATGACCGACAGTGGTATAATAATGACAGACAGTGTTGAAAATGGGGGAAGGAAAGGGTAAGTGACGCTACACGCTTTCATGTGGAAGATGATCTTTGGTGACTACACTCTTTTCAATGAAGAATGACCATTGATGAAATTTCAGCAAGGGCATTAATTTGCGATTCCTTGATTCGGGACTCATCAATGAACCCAAATTGGGGACTCTGTGAAGCAATTACAGTAGAGAATTTTTTTGTGTGTAAACGGCACTGTAGCGGGCGTCAACTGTCAAGAGTGATGCATGTTATAGCCAAACGGCCGCCGTTAGACAATGACTTAAGAAAGACAATGCCTCGGCACACAGCAGATGTTGGACGTGGATGAACGACATAAGCGCAAAAGGCTACAATAACAAAGAAACAAAAGACTATGTCTTTTCGTCACAATTACCGACAAAGCGTGTACTGAGGGGACGCCAACATTTTCGACATACACGTGTGAGTTAGCGGCTGCACATGGACATAACATTTTCCACAAAAGCAGTCTAAGAGCGGATGCAATTAAGAACAAAAGAACATGCATAGCCGCACAGCGGGTAACTTGCTTGCTGGCACGACATACGGAGTATCTTAGAGGGCTGCAGAACAGATGTTAGTTCCTGGAAGATGACCACCATCAGTGTGTGAACGTAACAAGGGAAGTCGAGGACAATACGGCGATTCGACACACCCGGGTTATGGTACACACATGTGCGGACAGGAAATCTCTTGGGAAGGACAGTAGGGAACGTAAGACAATCACGTAACAGACAACCATGTAATTAGGTCCGTCGTCATACGGGGAGGTGGTGTGGTCAGCAAGACTTTTAGAGAGGGGTCTTGGCTGACCTATCAGGAACAAGGAATTCGGAAAAGGCGGGTGTTAAGAAGACGTCAACATGGAGACTAGGGTGAAGAGCTAATGGGAAGGAGACTAGAGGCCCCAGCCAGAGTATCTAGGAGGAGTCTTCGCAGAATCGGAAGCGAGAAACCAATCATGACAGTAAGGGTATTATATCCGTGGAGGGAGTCGTGTTGCTGAAGAAATAAAATTAGGTGTTCGCAGAGAAGGAGAGGTCAGTCTATTTTAAATCTCAAGTCAGTCGATTTTCAATTTTCAAACAGTCAATTTGAGTTCAGTCTCAGTTCGGTCGTATTCTAATTTTTGTCAGTCAATTTTATTTCGGTATAAATCAGCCAGAGTCTTTCAGATGGACTGTAGTAAAGTGTATTGATACAAGCAGAGAGATCGTTCGGGAGTGCATCAGAAACTATGTAAAACTGTAGAACTAACCCGTGCATTAATAGAATTCATAAGATCGTGGAAGTTAAATAATAAGACTATGTCGAGTTAAGTACGATCAGACTTTGTGATCATAAATATCCCGTTTTATGAATCGAATGCGTGTGACAAAGTATTGACAATATATCACATTACCGTGACGTAAGTGACATGAGACAATATAGTGAGATTGTGCCACGAATTAACTCACTGAAATGCAAATAAAGCCAATTATATTTGCATAAGTGAATACATTATAAATGGTACGATCGCTCTAGTTGAACGCGGCGTAAACTATTGCACACGTACACCGAGAGTGACAAAGAACCTGCACGCAAAAGTGTTTTAGACAATGAAGAAATATTTGAATTAACGCTATTAGTCATTTCATGTGAGTATCCGAATAAAATGAGGAACAAATAGTGTCGTGACGGAGTGTCAAGTGAAATTTAATTGGCGTATCACAATTCAATGATGCGGAGTAGATTAATCGTCTTATCTTCAGCCTGGACCTCGTTGCAGAATGAGGAACTACGCAGTTAGTCACCGCAAATTGGATACAAACACCAAGTACATTATTATTATTCATGTACCATTAGATTAGGTTGCCACTGTCCTGCCACTCAAAAAGAACTCGCCACTGAGTTGAATATACATTTATTTAATTGCTCTAAGTAACGCAAATTGAGAAATATGAATCCATAGAGTAGGATATATTGAAATTTATAAAGTCATTAATTAACCTTTATTGATTTGTAGATGTTCATAAATGTTAGAGATAATATAACAGCATTGTGTATTTAATATGTTGTATAGAAACGCTAACTTTATTCAGAATTTAAATGACATTGAAAATATATAATAAATTTGTATTGTTCATGAAAGTTAATAGTGTCTGAGTCACATAATTGTTATTCACCCAAAACACCTGTTTACATATGGTGCTCCAGAACGCGGGATGTATTAAAGTTCAGTGATATCAGAGTGTATCATCATATATGGTATGCCCGTCCTGGAGCAGTAAACAAGATCTGTAGTAAAAACCTACATTTATGGAAAACTCCTTAGAATGGTATACAATTAATTATCATACCTTACATGATGAAGTTCCTATGAGCTGATATATTTAGCGTCAATAATAAACCATTTATCCTAACTGATAAAGAGTCGTCAATCATAGTAAACAAGGTAATTTAGTTATTTGAACAATTAACATTTACACTCATAACTTCACAGAAAATATAAAGTCGTATATGAACACCCAAACTTGGGGTTGCGACCTAATTAAAATCAATTAATTAATCTATGCAGATAAAATTGCATATAAGAAATATAACGTTGTACATGGCTTCCCAACGCGGGGCAACAAGCAAGATTTATTATTTCAATTAATTTATGCAATCAGAGACGCGCATAAAAATTAACGTTGTAATCTCCTCCTAAAACACTGGACCGATTTCAACCAAACTTGGCACAAATATTTTACGCGACGGGAGAACCAACATAGGTGAGGTGCTTTTTTCGATGGGGTCCTTTGGGGTTTTCCACATCTCCTCCTAAACCACTGGACCGATTTCAACCAAACTTGGCACAAATATTTTACGCAACGGGAGAACCAACATAGGATAGGTGTTTTTTCGATGGGGTCCTTTGGGGGGTTCTTTGGGGTCATCCACATCTCCTCCTAAACCAATGGACCGATTTCAACCAAACTTGACACAAATATTTTACGCAACGGTAGAACCAACATAGGACAAGTGTTTTTTCGATACGATCCTCTGGGGGGTCCTTTGGGTCTTAAAAAACTATTAGATCTGGTTACTATGGCAACCCAATAGAATAGATTCTGGTTACCATAGCATCAGTGGAAGTCTCCCGCGTAGGAAATAGCGCGGGAGTCGTCCGACGAGCCTTCCCCGGAACGATACCTCTGAAACCTTCTGGTTTCACGATATCTCTGAAACCACTGAATGGATATCAATGAAACTTTGAACATAGCTTCATCATAGGTCTTAGGTGCTCACTAAGAAACGGTTTTACAAACTTTCACTGCTAAGGGGCAAAAAACCAAATACTGAAATTTATCCACTGTAAGTGGTTGACATCTCAGTTTACTGGAAACCCCGAATACATTTAGTCCTGAGTTTTTAATCATTGTTTTAAATTGAAAAAAACTTCGTTGTTTGCAGGTTCTTATAGTCGAGAAAATTTTGAAGTTCAATTAATTAATAAATGTATGTCCTTTTTTTCTCGGATCGGCTCTAACGATTTTCTCGAAATAAATAATAAATAGCTGTTGCTATGAATGTAAATAAACAAACTAAGAGTTGAGAATTTGTACAATCTATCTAATCCTATACTATTAAGCGAGCAATAATTGTACAATTACGTACAACGTGAAACTCCGTAGCGAAGCAGGGGTATTTTGCTAGAGAGATAGCAAGTAAAAGTAGGGCAGAGTAGTGATACATTCACTAAAAGTTAAATCATAAATAAACTAAAATAAAAGAAATTAAATTCGAAAAAGTCAGTAGACAAGTTTAAGTAAAGACAAAAAGAAAAATCGTATATAAATGAAATTTAACTAAAACCAAAATTTGTAAAGAATTATTTTTCTAAAAGAAGAAACATAATAATAACAATAATTATTAGCCTATTTACAAAAAGGTATCTAGGTTACCTAATAAAAAAGTATAAACATTTATTGGTTACTAGGGGTAACTGACTAACAAGAAATATTAATTGTTAAATGCAATTCAATGTGAGATGAAAAAGTGTAATGTCCTATAAAAGTTAAATAAATTTCAAAGAATATTCGGAATTAACCACTTCTACACTTCTAACCGATTTCAACCAAACTTGGCACAAATATTTTATGCGACGGGAGAACCAACATAGGATAGGTGTTTTTTTCGATGGGGTCCTTTGGGGTCTTCCACATCTCCTCCTAAACCACTGGACCGATTTCAACCAAACTTGGCACAAATATTTTACGCAACGGGAGAACCAACATAGGATAGGTGTTTTTTCGATACGATCCTTTGGGGGGTCCTTTGGGGTCTTCCACATCTCCTCCTAAACCACTGGACCGATTTCAACCAAACTTGGCACAAATATTTTATGCAAAGGGAGAACCAACATAGGACAAGTGTTTTTTCGATACGATCCTTTGGGGGGTCCTTTGGGTCTTAAAAACTATTAGATCTGGTTACTATGGCAACCCAATAGAATAGATTCTGGTTACCATAGCATCGGTGGAAGTCTCCCGCGTAGGAAATAGCGCGGGAGTCGTCCGACAGGCCTTCCCCGGAGTTCATCCACGGAACCCGGGGAGTCTTAGGTCGGACCCGCAAAAGACGGCGGGGCCAGAGTCAATGGTTCTTATAAATAAAGATATAGGTTATGATATCAAAGGTGGTGTATGCATCTTAAGAAACTTCTTAATAGTGTGTGAATTCAGAGTTGTTTCAGTTTGAATTTAAAAGTGGATAAGTTAAGATCGAAGTAAGTTATAAGCGAGTATAAAAAACAAAGTTTTGATAGCAAATGTATTCAGATCATAGTGTTCAGACAATGTAAATGCACATGCTTCAGTTGGAATTTAAAAATTGATAAGCTGAAATCTATAGAGATATTGTATTGTTAGAATAAGTTTAGGAGACACTAATTTAACAAATGCGTTATTTCAACATTAACACAATGAATTATAAAAGACAGTAAATACGCAGCGCGTGCAAGTACTGTAGACATTTTATTGAAAACTAATTTAGCTGTTCGCCCTCTCCCAGAGTTAGAAATCAAGCAGGAGCATCACGTGCAACAGAATTCTTCTCCAGATATAAGAATACAGTTTATGACATGTCCTTAAACAGGTGTGCTACAGAGTACTCCTCCAGTGAGAATGCGAACGTAACAATATAAGGAAGATTATACAATATACAAGTAATATAACGTTAGAACAAGAATAGGTGCCTATGAGCCTATGAATAAATTATGAACCCGAGCAACGCTGGGTAAATCGGCTAGATATAGATATCTATATAAGCCAAATACCACTGACTGACTCACTGATCACGATATCTCTGAAACCACTGAATGGATATCAATGAAACTTTGAACGTAGCTTCATCATAGGTCTTAGGTGCTCACTAAGAAACGGTTTTAAAAACTTTCACTCCTAAGGGGCAAAAAACCAAATAATGAAATTTATCACGGGAATTGCATACTTTGTAAATGAAGTGGTTGACATCTCAGTTTATTGGAAACCCCGAATACATTTAGTTCTGAGTTTTTAATCATTGTTTTAAATTGAAAAACTTCGTTGTTTGCAGGTTCTTACAGTCGAGAAAATTTCGAAGTTCAATTAATTAATAAATGTATGTCCTTTTTTTTCTCGGAAACGGCTCTAACGATTCTCTCTAAATAAATAATAAATAGCTGTTGCTATGAATGTAAATAAACAAACTAAGAGTTGAGAATTTGTACAATCTATCTAATGCTATACTATTAAGCGAGCAATAATTGTACAATTACGTACAACGTGAAACTCCGTAGCGAAGCACGGGTATTTTGCTAGTCTATATATATAAAAGAGAAATACCACTAACTCACTGATTCATCATGAAATCTCCGAAACTATAACACCTAGAAACTTGAAATTTGGCATGTAGGTTCCTTATGTGATGTAGGTAGCCGCTAAGAAGGGATTTTTGGAAATTCGACCTTTAAAGGTGGAAAAAGGGGGGGAAGTTTGCCCGACTAACTGATATAGAATCAACGTAGAGCAAAAACTACTGAATGGATATCAATGAAACTTTGAACATAGCTTCATCATAGGTCTTAGGTGCTCACTAAGAAACGGTTTTAAAAACTTTCACTCCTAAGGGGCAAACCCCCCCCCTATTGTATGTATGTATGTATGTTCCACATCTCCTCCTAAACCACTGGACCAATTTCAACCAAACTTGGCACAAATATTTTACGCGACGGGAGAACCAACATAGGTGAGGTGCTTTTTTCGATGGGGTCCTTTGGGGTCTTCCACATCTCCTCCTAAACCACTGGACCGATTTCAACCAAACTTGGCACAAGTATTTTACGCAACGGGAGAACCAACATAGGATAGGTATTTTTTCGATGGGGTCCTTTGGGGTCTTCCACATCTCCTCCTAAACCACTGGACCGATTTCTACCAAACTCGGCACAAATATTTTACATGACGGGAGAACCAACATAGGATAGGTGTTTTTTTTTCGATAGGGTCCCTTGGGGTCTTCCACATCTCCTCCTAAACCACTGGACCGATTTCAACCAAACTTGGCACAAATATTTTACGCAACGGGAGAACCAACATAGGATAGGTGTTTTCTTTGATGGGGTCCTTTGGGGTCTTCCACATCTCCTCCTAAACCACTGGACCAATTTCAACCAAACTTGGCACAAATATTTTACTCAACGGGAGAACCAACATAGGGTAGGTGTTTTTTCGATACGATCCTTTGGGGGTCCTTTGGGGTCTTCCACATCTCCTCCTAAACCACTGGACCGATTTCAACCAAACTTGGCACAAATATTTTACGCAACGGGAGAACCAACATAGGCAAGTGTTTTTTTGATACGATCCTTTGGGGGGTCCTTTGGGTCTTAAAAACTATTAGATCTGGTTACTATGGCAACCCAATAGAATAGATTCTGGTTACCATAGCATCGGTGGAAGTCTCCCACGTAGGAAATAGCGCGGGAGTCGTCCGACGGGCCTTCTCTGGAGTTCATCCACGGAACCCGGGGAGTCTTAGGTCGGATCCCGAGAAAGACGGCGGGGCCAGAGTCCACGGTTCTTATAAATAAAGATATAGGTTATGATATCAAAGGTGGTGTATGCATCTTAAGAAACTTTTTAATAGTGTGTGAATTCAGAGTTGTTTCAGTTTGAATTTAAAAGTGGATAAGTTAAGATCGAAGTAAGTTATAAGCGAGTATAAAAAACATAGTTTTGATAGCAAATGTATTTAGATCATAGTGTTCAGACAATATAAATGCACTTGCTTCAGTTTGAATTTAAAAATTGATAAGCTGAAATCTATAGAGGTATTGTATTGTTAGAATAAGTTTAGGAGACACTAATTTAACAAATGCCTTATTTCAACATTAACACAATGAATTATAAAAGACAGTAAATACACAGCGCGTGCAAGTACTGTAGACATTTTATTGAAAGTAATTTAGCTGTTCGCCCTCTCCCAGAGTTAGAAATCGAGCAGGTGCATCACGCGCAACAGAATTCTTCTCCAGATATAAGAATACAGTTTATGACATGTTCTTAAACAGGTGCGCTAGAGAGTATTCCTCCAGTGAGAATGCGAACGTAACAATATAAGGAAGATTATACAATATACAAGTAATATAACGTTAGAACAAGAATAGGTGCCTATGAGCCTATGAATAAATTATGAACCCGAGCAACGCTGGGTAAATCGGCTAGATATAGATATCTATACAAGCCAAATACCACTGACTGACTCACTGATCACGATATCTCTGAAACCACTGAATGGATATCAATGAAACTTTGAACGTAGCTTCATCATAGGTCTTAGGTGCTCACTAAGAAACGGTTTTAAAAACTTTCACTCCTAAGGGGCAAAAAACCAAATAATGAAATTTATCACGGGAATTGCATACTTTGTAAATGAAGTGGTTGACATCTCAGTTTATTGGAAACCCCGAATACATTTAGTTCTGAGTTTTTAATCATTGTTTTAAATTGAAAAACTTCGTTGTTTGCAGGTTCTTACAGTCGAGAAAATTTCGAAGTTCAATTAATTAATAAATGTATGTCCTTTTTTTTCTCGGAAACGGCTCTAACGATTTTATCGAAATAAATAATAAATAGCTGTTGGTATGAATGTAAATAAACAAACTAAGAGTTGAGAATTTGTACAATCTATCTAATGCTATACTATTAAGCGAGCAATAATTGTACAATTACGTACAACGTGAAACTCCGTAGCGAAGCACGGGTATTTTGCTAGTCTATATATATAAAAGAGAAATACCACTAACTCACTGATTCATCACGAAATCTCCGAAACTATAACACCTAGAAACTTGAAATTTGGCATGTAGGTTCCTTATGTGATGTAGGTAGCCGCTAAGAAGGGATTTTTGGAAATTCGACCTTTAAAGGTGGAAAAAGGGGGGGAAGTTTGCCCGACTAACTGATATAGAATCAACGTAGAGCAAAAACTACTGAATGGATATCAATGAAACTTTGAACATAGCTTCATCATAGGTCTTAGGTGCTCACTAAGAAACGGTTTTAAAAACTTTCACTCCTAAGGGGCAAACCCCCCCCCCTATTGTATGTATGTATGTATGTTCCACATCTCCTCCTAAACCACTGGACCAATTTCAACCAAACTTGGCACAAATATTTTACGCGACGGGAGAACCAACATAGGTGAGGTGCTTTTTTCGATGGGGTCCTTTGGGGTCTTCCACATCTCCTCCTAAACCACTGGACCGATTTCAACCAAACTTGGCACAAATATTTTACGCAACGGGAGAACCAACATAGGATAGGTATTTTTTCGATGGGGTCCTTTGGGGTCTTCCACATCTCCTCCTAAACCACTGGACCGATTTCTACCAAATTCGGCACAAATATTTTACACGACGGGAGAACCAACATAGGATAGGTGTTTTTTTTCGATAGGGTCCCTTGGGGTCTTCCACATCTCCTCCTAAACCACTGGACCGATTTCAACCAAACTTGGCACAAATATTTTACTCAACGGGAGAACCAACATAGGGTAGGTGTTTTTTCGATACGATCCTTTGGGGGTCCTTTGGGGTCTTCCACATCTCCTCCTAAACCACTGGACCGATTTCAACCAAACTTGGCACAAATATTTTACGCAACGGGAGAACCAACATAGGCAAGTGTTTTTTTGATACGATCCTTTGGGGGGTCCTTTGGGTCTTAAAAACTATTAGATCTGGTTACTATGGCAACCCAATAGAATAGATTCTGGTTACCATAGCATCGGTGGAAGTCTCCCACGTAGGAAATAGCGCGGGAGTCGTCCGACGGGCCTTCCCTGGAGTTCATCCACGGAACCCGGGGAGTCTTAGGTCGGATCCCGCGAAAGACGGCGGGGCCAGAGTCCACGGTTCTTATAAATAAAGATATAGGTTATGATATCAAAGGTGGTGTGTGCATCTTAAGAAACTTTTTAATAGTGTGTGAATTCAGAGTTGTTTCAGTTTGAATTTAAAAGTGGATAAGTTAAGATCGAAGTAAGTTATAAGCGAGTATAAAAAACATAGTTTTGATAGCAAATGTATTCAGATCATAGTGTTCAGACAATATAAATGCACTTGCTTCAGTTTGAATTTAAAAATTGATAAGCTGAAATCTATAGAGGTATTGTATTGTTAGAATAAGTTTAGGAGACACTAATTAAACAAATGCCTTATTTCAACATTAACACAATGAATTATAAAAGACAGTAAATACGCAGCGCGTGCAAGTACTGTAGACATTTTATTGAAAACTAATTTAGCTGTTCGCCCTCTCCCAGAGTTAGAAATCGAGCAGGTGCATCACGCGCAACAGAATTCTTCTCCAGATATAAGAATACAGTTTATGACATGTTCTTAAACAGGTGCGCTAGAGAGTATTCCTCCAGTGAGAATGCGAACGTAACAATATAAGGAAGATTATACAATATACAAGTAATATAACGTTAGAACAAGAATAGGTGCCTATGAGCCTATGAATAAATTATGAACCCGAGCAACGCTGGGTAAATCGGCTAGATATAGATATCTATACAAGCCAAATACCACTGACTGACTCACTGATCACGATATCTCTGAAACCACTGAATGGATATCAATGAAACTTTGAACGTAGCTTCATCATAGGTCTTAGGTGCTCACTAAGAAACGGTTTTAAAAACTTTCACTCCTAAGGGGCAAAAAACCAAATAATGAAATTTATCACGGGAATTGCATACTTTGTAAATGAAGTGGTTGACATCTCAGTTTATTGGAAACCCCGAATACATTTAGTTCTGAGTTTTTAATCATTGTTTTAAATTGAAAAACTTCGTTGTTTGCAGGTTCTTACAGTCGAGAAAATTTCGAAGTTCAATTAATTAATAAATGTATGTCCTTTTTTTTCTCGGAAACGGCTCTAACGATTTTCTCGAAATAAATAATAAATAGCTGTTGCTATGAATGTAAATAAACAAACTAAGAGTTGAGAATTTGTACAATCTATCTAATGCTATACTATTAAGCGAGCAATAATTGTACAATTACGTACAACGTGAAACTCCGTAGCGAAGCACGGGTATTTTGCTAGTCTATATATATAAAAGAGAAATACCACTAACTCACTGATTCATCACGAAATCTCCGAAACTATAACACCTAGAAACTTGAAATTTGGCATGTAGGTTCCTTATGTGATGTAGGTAGCCGCTAAGAAGGGATTTTTGGAAATTCGACCTTTAAAGGTGGAAAAAGGGGGGGAAGTTTGCCCGACTAACTGATATAGAATCAACGTAGAGCAAAAACTACTGAATGGATATCAATGAAACTTTGAACATAGCTTCATCATAGGTCTTAGGTGCTCACTAAGAAACGGTTTTAAAAACTTTCACTCCTAAGGGGCAAACCCCCCCCCTATTGTATGTATGTATGTATGTTCCACATCTCCTCCTAAACCACTGGACCAATTTCAACCAAACTTGGCACAAATATTTTACGCGGCGGGAGAACCAACATAGGTGAGGTGCTTTTTTCGATGGGGTCCTTTGGGGTCTTCCACATCTCCTCCTAAACCACTGGACCGATTTCAACCAAACTTGGCACAAATATTTTACGCAACGGGAGAACCAACATAGGATAGGTATTTTTTCGATGGGGTCCTTTGGGGTCTTCCACATCTCCTCCTAAACCACTGGACCGATTTCTACCAAATTCGGCACAAATATTTTACACGACGGGAGAACCAACATAGGATAGGTGTTTTCTTTGATGGGGTCCTTTGGGGTCTTCCACATCTCCTCCTAAACCACTGGACCGATTTCAACCAAACTTGGCACAAATATTTTACTCAACGGGAGAACCAACATAGGGTAGGTGTTTTTTCGATACGATCCTTTGGGGGTCCTTTGGGGTCTTCCACATCTCCTCCTAAACCACTGGACCGATTTCAACCAAACTTGGCACAAATATTTTACGCAACGGGAGAACCAACATAGGCAAGTGTTTTTTTGATACGATCCTTTGGGGGGTCCTTTGGGTCTTAAAAACTATTAGATCTGGTTACTATGGCAACCCAATAGAATAGATTCTGGTTACCATAGCATCGGTGGAAGTCTCCCACGTAGGAAATAGCGCGGGAGTCGTCCGACGGGCCTTCCCTGGAGTTCATCCACGGAACCCGGGGAGTCTTAGGTCGGATCCCGAGAAAGACGGCGGGGCCAGAGTCCACGGTTCTTATAAATAAAGATATAGGTTATGATATCAAAGGTGGTGTATGCATCTTAAGAAACTTTTTAATAGTGTGTGAATTCAGAGTTGTTTCAGTTTGAATTTAAAAGTGGATAAGTTAAGATCGAAGTAAGTTATAAGCGAGTATAAAAAACATAGTTTTGATAGCAAATGTATTCAGATCATAGTGTTCAGACAATATAAATGCACTTGCTTCAGTTTGAATTTAAAAATTGATAAGCTGAAATCTATAGAGGTATTGTATTGTTAGAATAAGTTTAGGAGACACTAATTTAACAAATGCCTTATTTCAACATTAACACAATGAATTATAAAAGACAGTAAATACACAGCGCGTGCAAGTACTGTAGACATTTTATTGAAAGTAATTTAGCTGTTCGCCCTCTCCCAGAGTTAGAAATCGAGCAGGTGCATCACGCGCAACAGAATTCTTCTCCAGATATAAGAATACAGTTTATGACGTGTTCTTAAACAGGTGCGCTAGAGAGTATTCCTCCAGTGAGAATGCGAACGTAACAATATAAGGAAGATTATACAATATACAAGTAATATAACGTTAGAACAAGAATAGGTGCCTATGAGCCTATGAATAAATTATGAACCCGAGCAACGCTGGGTAAATCGGCTAGATATAGATATCTATACAAGCCAAATACCACTGACTGACTCACTGATCACGATATCTCTGAAACCACTGAATGGATATCAATGAAACTTTGAACGTAGCTTCATCATAGGTCTTAGGTGCTCACTAAGAAACGGTTTTAAAAACTTTCACTCCTAAGGGGCAAAAAACCAAATAATGAAATTTATCACGGGAATTGCATACTTTGTAAATGAAGTGGTTGACATCTCAGTTTATTGGAAACCCCGAATACATTTAGTTCTGAGTTTTTAATCATTGTTTTAAATTGAAAAACTTCGTTGTTTGCAGGTTCTTACAGTCGAGAAAATTTCGAAGTTCAATTAATTAATAAATGTATGTCCTTTTTTTTCTCGGAAACGGCTCTAACGATTTTATCGAAATAAATAATAAATAGCTGTTGGTATGAATGTAAATAAACAAACTAAGAGTTGAGAATTTGTACAATCTATCTAATGCTATACTATTAAGCGAGCAATAATTGTACAATTACGTACAACGTGAAACTCCGTAGCGAAGCACGGGTATTTTGCTAGTCTATATATATAAAAGAGAAATACCACTAACTCACTGATTCATCACGAAATCTCCGAAACTATAACACCTAGAAACTTGAAATTTGGCATGTAGGTTCCTTATGTGATGTAGGTAGCCGCTAAGAAGGGATTTTTGGAAATTCGACCTTTAAAGGTGGAAAAAGGGGGGGAAGTTTGCCCGACTAACTGATATAGAATCAACGTAGAGCAAAAACTACTGAATGGATATCAATGAAACTTTGAACATAGCTTCATCATAGGTCTTAGGTGCTCACTAAGAAACGGTTTTAAAAACTTTCACTCCTAAGGGGCAAACCCCCCCCCTATTGTATGTATGTATGTATGTTCCACATCTCCTCCTAAACCACTGGACCAATTTCAACCAAACTTGGCACAAATATTTTACGCGACGGGAGAACCAACATAGGTGAGGTGCTTTTTTCGATGGGGTCCTTTGGGGTCTTCCACATCTCCTCCTAAACCACTGGACCGATTTCAACCAAACTTGGCACAAATATTTTACGCAACGGGAGAACCAACATAGGATAGGTATTTTTTCGATGGGGTCCTTTGGGGTCTTCCACATCTCCTCCTAAACCACTGGACCGATTTCTACCAAATTCGGCACAAATATTTTACACGACGGGAGAACCAACATAGGATAGGTGTTTTTTTTCGATAGGGTCCCTTGGGGTCTTCCACATCTCCTCCTAAACCACTGGACCGATTTCAACCAAACTTGGCACAAATATTTTACGCAACGGGAGAACCAACATAGGATAGGTGTTTTCTTTGATGGGGTCCTTTGGGGTCTTCCACATCTCCTCCTAAACCACTGGACCGATTTCAACCAAACTTGGCACAAATATTTTACTCAACGGGAGAACCAACATAGGGTAGGTGTTTTTTCGATACGATCCTTTGGGGTCTTCCACATCTCCTCCTAAACCACTGGACCGATTTCAACCAAACTTGGCACAAATATTTTACGCAACGGGAGAACCAACATAGGCAAGTGTTTTTTTGATACGATCCTTTGGGGGGTCCTTTGGGTCTTAAAAACTATTAGATCTGGTTACTATGGCAACCCAATAGAATAGATTCTGGTTACCATAGCATCGGTGGAAGTCTCCCACGTAGGAAATAGCGCGGGAGTCGTCCGACGGGCCTTCCCTGGAGTTCATCCACGGAACCCGGGGAGTCTTAGGTCGGATCCCGAGAAAGACGGCGGGGCCAGAGTCCACGGTTCTTATAAATAAAGATATAGGTTATGATATCAAAGGTGGTGTATGCATCTTAAGAAACTTTTTAATAGTGTGTGAATTCAGAGTTGTTTCAGTTTGAATTTAAAAGTGGATAAGTTAAGATCGAAGTAAGTTATAAGCGAGTATAAAAAACATAGTTTTGATAGCAAATGTATTCAGATCATAGTGTTCAGACAATATAAATGCACTTGCTTCAGTTTGAATTTAAAAATTGATAAGCTGAAATCTATAGAGGTATTGTATTGTTAGAATAAGTTTAGGAGACACTAATTAAACAAATGCCTTATTTCAACATTAACACAATGAATTATAAAAGACAGTAAATACGCAGCGCGTGCAAGTACTGTAGACATTTTATTGAAAACTAATTTAGCTGTTCGCCCTCTCCCAGAGTTAGAAATCGAGCAGGTGCATCACGCGCAACAGAATTCTTCTCCAGATATAAGAATACAGTTTATGACATGTTCTTAAACAGGTGCGCTAGAGAGTATTCCTCCAGTGAGAATGCGAACGTAACAATATAAGGAAGATTATACAATATACAAGTAATATAACGTTAGAACAAGAATAGGTGCCTATGAGCCTATGAATAAATTATGAACCCGAGCAACGCTGGGTAAATCGGCTAGATATAGATATCTATACAAGCCAAATACCACTGACTGACTCACTGATCACGATATCTCTGAAACCACTGAATGGATATCAATGAAACTTTGAACGTAGCTTCATCATAGGTCTTAGGTGCTCACTAAGAAACGGTTTTAAAAACTTTCACTCCTAAGGGGCAAAAAACCAAATAATGAAATTTATCACGGGAATTGCATACTTTGTAAATGAAGTGGTTGACATCTCAGTTTATTGGAAACCCCGAATACATTTAGTTCTGAGTTTTTAATCATTGTTTTAAATTGAAAAACTTCGTTGTTTGCAGGTTCTTACAGTCGAGAAAATTTCGAAGTTCAATTAATTAATAAATGTATGTCCTTTTTTTTCTCGGAAACGGCTCTAACGATTTTCTCGAAATAAATAATAAATAGCTGTTGCTATGAATGTAAATAAACAAACTAAGAGTTGAGAATTTGTACAATCTATCTAATGCTATACTATTAAGCGAGCAATAATTGTACAATTACGTACAACGTGAAACTCCGTAGCGAAGCACGGGTATTTTGCTAGTCTATATATATAAAAGAGAAATACCACTAACTCACTGATTCATCACGAAATCTCCAAAACTATAACACCTAGAAACTTGAAATTTGGCATGTAGGTTCCTTATGTGATGTAGGTAGCCGCTAAGAAGGGATTTTTGGAAATTCGACCTTTAAAGGTGGAAAAAGGGGGGGAAGTTTGCCCGACTAACTGATATAGAATCAACGTAGAGCAAAAACTACTGAATGGATATCAATGAAACTTTGAACATAGCTTCATCATAGGTCTTAGGTGCTCACTAAGAAACGGTTTTAAAAACTTTCACTCCTAAGGGGCAAACCCCCCCCCTATTGTATGTATGTATGTATGTTCCACATCTCCTCCTAAACCACTGGACCAATTTCAACCAAACTTGGCACAAATATTTTACGCGACGGGAGAACCAACATAGGTGAGGTGCTTTTTTCGATGGGGTCCTTTGGGGTCTTCCACATCTCCTCCTAAACCACTGGACCGATTTCAACCAAACTTGGCACAAATATTTTACGCAACGGGAGAACCAACATAGGATAGGTATTTTTTCGATGGGGTCCTTTGGGGTCTTCCACATCTCCTCCTAAACCACTGGACCGATTTCTACCAAATTCGGCACAAATATTTTACACGACGGGAGAACCAACATAGGATAGGTGTTTTTTTTCGATAGGGCCCCTTGGGGTCTTCCACATCTCCTCCTAAACCACTGGACCGATTTCAACCAAATTTGGCACAAATATTTTACGCAACGGGAGAACCAACATAGGATAGGTATTTTTTCGATGGGGTCCTTTGGGGTCTTCCACATCTCCTCCTAAACCACTGGACCGATTTCTACCAAACTCGGCACAAATATTTTACACGACGGGAGAACCAACATAGGATAGGTGTTTCCTTTGATGGGGTCCTTTGGGGTCTTCCACATCTCCTCCTAAACCACTGGACCGATTTCAACCAAACTTGGCACAAATATTTTACTCAACGGGAGAACCAACATAGGGTAGGTGTTTTTTCGATACGATCCTTTGGGGGTCCTTTGGGGTCTTCCACATCTCCTCCTAAACCACTGGACCGATTTCAACCAAACTTGGCACAAATATTTTACGCAACGGGAGAACCAACATAGGCAAGTGTTTTTTTGATACGATCCTTTGGGGGGTCCTTTGGGTCTTAAAAACTATTAGATCTGGTTACTATGGCAACCCAATAGAATAGATTCTGGTTACCATAGCATCGGTGGAAGTCTCCCACGTAGGAAATAGCGCGGGAGTCGTCCGACGGGCCTTCCCTGGAGTTCATCCACGGAACCCGGGGAGTCTTAGGTCGGATCCCGAGAAAGACGGCGGGGCCAGAGTCCACGGTTCTTATAAATAAAGATATAGGTTATGATATCAAAGGTGGTGTATGCATCTTAAGAAACTTTTTAATAGTGTGTGAATTCAGAGTTGTTTCAGTTTGAATTTAAAAGTGGATAAGTTAAGATCGAAGTAAGTTATAAGCGAGTATAAAAAACATAGTTTTGATAGCAAATGTATTCAGATCATAGTGTTCAGACAATGTAAATGCACATGCTTCAGTTGGAATTTAAAAATTGATAAGCTGAAATCTATAGAGGTATTGTATTGTTAGAATAAGTTTAGGAGACACTAATTTAACAAATGCCTTATTTCAACATTAACACAATGAATTATAAAAGACAGTAAATACGCAGCGCGTGCAAGTACTGTAGACATTTTATTGAAAACTAATTTAGCTGTTCGCCCTCTCCCAGAGTTAGAAATCGAGCAGGTGCATCACGCGCAACAGAATTCTTCTCCAGATATAAGAATACAGTTTATGACATGTTCTTAAACAGGTGCGCTAGAGAGTATTCCTCCAGTGAGAATGCGAACGTAACAATATAAGGAAGATTATACAATATACAAGTAATATAACGTTAGAACAAGAATAGGTGCCTATGAGCCTATGAATAAATTATGAACCCGAGCAACGCTGGGTAAATCGGCTAGATATAGATATCTATACAAGCCAAATACCACTGACTGACTCACTGATCACGATATCTCTGAAACCACTGAATGGATATCAATGAAACTTTGAACGTAGCTTCATCATAGGTCTTAGGTGCTCACTAAGAAACGGTTTTAAAAACTTTCACTCCTAAGGGGCAAAAAACCAAATAATGAAATTTATCACGGGAATTGCATACTTTGTAAATGAAGTGGTTGACATCTCAGTTTATTGGAAACCCCGAATACATTTAGTTCTGAGTTGTTAATCATTGTTTTAAATTGAAAAACTTCGTTGTTTGCAGGTTCTTACAGTCGAGAAAATTTCGAAGTTCAATTAATTAATAAATGTATGTCCTTTTTTTTCTCGGAAACGGCTCTAACGATTTTCTCGAAATAAATAATAAATAGCTGTTGCTATGAATGTAAATAAACAAACTAAGAGTTGAGAATTTGTACAATCTATCTAATGCTATACTATTAAGCGAGCAATAATTGTACAATTACGTACAACGTGAAACTCCGTAGCGAAGCACGGGTATTTTGCTAGTGAAGTTATAATTCTTTGGTTTCTATGGTTCAGTCATGTTTCTGATTTCGTATGGAAAGTTGGATAATTATGACTTCGTTTTGGAATCCCTGAACACAATGAATTTACAAAATTTTAAAAACGTTATTACTAATTAAAAATAAATCTGTAAGAACAGAAATTTCTATTTTTATGCTAAAATATAATAAATATGACTATAACAAATGCATTATCATAACAACTTTCTCAATATTGTGTAAGGGGTACAGGAACAAATTGTTAAACCTGTGAGCTTTAACTTATAAATAATGCAATTCCCAGCCAGAATAATTACCCATTTTTTTATTTCTTAACATGTTTGAAATGTTAATTAAAACATATGCCCATTAAATGTTTACCCAATTCATCAAGTATTCATATTTTGATATACTGGTTTGGTTTCAAAAGCATACCTCTTATGATCAAATCTGGTAAATGACGGAAATACTTCTGTTCTTAAAAATTATACTTGTCTATACTATAATATTGAAGAAACCATAATTACACTCCTGTATACATTTATATACTAGTGCACAATGTGGTGTAAGAAAGACAAACATAAACAATAGCTAGACATAACAATTTACTAATCTAATAAATTTGTTCTTAATTAGGAATGGCTTTTCACTACAGTAGTAAAAAATTACAAAACCCTTCTGACTTCAATCTCTGTACTAGAGGAATACAATTCAATGTTTCAACAAACATACATAGCATATGAAAATCAGAACAAAATCAGTGTTATCTAATTTGTAATTCTTTACAAGCTAAAATTACAAGTTCAGTTAGCATAACACCTCAGGTACTATAGCATTGAGCCAAATGATTTACAAATTCTAAATGAAAGAATGTACATGGATGCTAATTAAATCCAAAATATCTCATATAGATAAAATAAATAATAAAATAAAATAATACTGTTCCAAAATGAATTAAAATTCTCTCTGTTCATTAAACGTGTTACTGACCTACTAAAATCGTAACACAGATGTAATATGAACTGTAATATCAGACCACACTTATTATGTGTGTTAGACACTATACCTACATAAAAATTCAGCTTTACGTCAGGCATAAAGTTCAATATACTTAAATGTTACCATCCTTAACAGCTGGAAAAGAAATATCCCAAGAAAAATATATCAAACCATAAAATTATCTGTGAAATATATACCTAATAAGTGGTACATACAGTGGTTTTAATAAATTAAAATGCAACTATATTAATTCAACTACCTTCACTAGAAACAAAATGATTTATAAAATAAGGTAATAAAATTGTTTTTAATATATTTATTTAATGAATTTTATAATTAAAATTAAACCGTAATTTAGAATTTTAAATTAATTCAAGTTTTAATCATTCTAAATACTAACAGATTATGAATAAAATCCTATTGATGTAAAGGGTCACTAACAACAAAGGTACCATAGGACAGTTTTAATACAGATTAAATTTTGTTTGTCCAGCAAAGAAAAATTAACTGACGTGTCTATTTTACATATACGCCATAACTGATCAAAGTAACAAACAAAATTATTACGACTTATTACCCTATAGATTCCAAACAAAGTAACTTCATTCTATCACACAAAGAATGTTTCAACACACTGGTTCACTGAATTTTCATGACGGATTCCCCAGGTCAAGATTTTTTTAATTTTTCAAAAAATGTATATTGTAATGAAGAGACAAATATTACTTTTTGCGAGTGTAATACAGTTACGGGTTTATCGTTAATTCAGCCACGTTGAATTAACCAATCTGTTATTAAGGAAAATGTTTATTATGTTGTTGTAGATGAGACCTCCTGCAACTCAATATTAATTTATAAAAAGAAAACAATTATTTATTATATCGTTGCTGCAACTCGTATGTTGAACATAGCCCTGTGTTAATCAATTACTAAGTGTTTTACCAGAGAATAACGTTATATTACGGGTATGATAGTTAATAATTCGGTAATTCTCTCCAACCCTATTCGGTCCGTATTATTTAAATTGACCCAAGTGTGGCGAAGAGAATGCGTTAGTTCGGCACTCTCCCGTATTCACCAGCTGTCTGCAACGAGCGCTGCTATTAGTAATTGACTCGTTTTTGTAGGTTAGTTAGTTTCACTTGACAGTTTAATCGCCTTCTTTATCTGTAAATTACTCCCCAATCAAAATACAATACCTATTCGACAATAACACAGAACATCATCACATACAAGAAGGATTCTTTATTTATATTATTTTTTAAATTCCCACAGTCGTCCTCACAGTTTATCTGATTGTAATATCGATCGTACAATGCTGAATCGATTTGTTAATGGACTAGTACTGCATAATACAATTTAAATATAATTTTCGTTTTATCTCTTATCCCAGGGTACATGTGATTCTTTTAACGATTAGTAAGGCCAGGTAATGCAAAATTAAGGTTACTAAGTATTACAAATGGTTATTAATTCTTAATGTATAAAATTAAATATAAGCTGGTTTGTTACCGTACAATACTATACTCGATGTAGCCGTGTTTGTTTATAACCGCATGAAGGTGTACTGATGAGGTTACTTTGACCAAAAAATGCGTCCAGATTATCAATAAAGGTTGAAAGGTGATGTCCCGGAGTGTCACAGGAGTTCTTCTATTCTTCGTTCTTCTTCGCGATCCTAGTGGTTGCCGGTCCCAGTGGAATTGGTGTAGTGTTACAATTTCTTCAATCTCTTGAAAGTGAGGTATATTACTTCAATACCAATGGTTCTTTGTGTATGTTTGGTTTATATTTGCATTAATTTTGACTTCTTGTCCATTCAAGAAGAATCTTGGTTTAATTGTAAATCGGGTTCAATGGAATTAGTTGAAGAAGGATTTATTAATTCCGCAACTTTGAAGAAGTGTAGAATTATATTTACTGAAATCTAGTTCAGTAATTATTACTCATCTTTTATAAAATTGCTAAACTGCTATAATTGTTATTTAGACAAAGCTTTTCATCATCACTGACATCTTCAGGTCTTAAACAACCTGAAGTTGTTTAAGACCTGAAGATGTCAGTGATGACGAAAAGCTTTGTCTAAATAACAATTATAGCAGTTTAGAAATTTTATAAAAGAAAAGTAAGGATGGCTGCTAATTTAAACAATACGAAGAATTATTACTCAGTTCTGTTTTAATGGATTGGCTTTAAGACATTAGATTTATTACGGTTTATTCATTTTTATTTTATTTTGGTTTTAATTTGTCTACTGAACTGTTCCCAATAGCATATAACACTCGAATTGAAAGGTTTTTTATTTTTAAATTCTTTTCTGGATTCGTATTAATTCAACTTAACCCATCAGCATATAACAATTGAATGTTGAAATCAACAAAATTTCTTGCAATTCAGTTACCCTAACAACCATTACTTTCTGTCATTGGATAATATGTGATATCCTAGAGCCAGAATTAGAAAATATTACTACTCTTATTTAATAAAATACTCCATGCTTGGAATTATACCAAATCACATAAAACTCTCACTTAATCTGGCTATTAAACCATATACATTTTACTACATTTTCATCTGACTGGACTTATTAAAAAGGTATTAATTTCCTTTTACAAATATTAAATTTAGGCCTATTGGTTTTATTACACCTGTTATAATTTTGTTTTGTTTTTAACTTAATTTTTCTTTACCTGACCTACTGTACAAATAGTCACTGGCTTATGGCCACTTATATCAATTTTAATTTCCTGGTTTCAATTCATTATATTGTTTAGTTCATAATTGAACCCTTCATTGGTTTTTACTTCCATATAACTTAAGGAAATGGAAGTATGGTGAGGGCAAAAAAAATCGTGTTCGAGATTATTGCAGATTCTGATTGTACTACACTCAAAACATGAAAAAAGTCGTTTTTCGAAAAGTGTCTGTGTGTGTGTCTGTCTGTCTATCTATGTGTAGATTTTTTTTCTATGGCATACGATAACAGCCGCAAATTCAAACAGAATCAAATAATTTTTTGCATACTGCCCTGATTTGTAGAGTACTCACGACCTATTGTTTTTGGTGATGATTGGTTGAGGGAAAGGGGTAGTTTACCTGCAACGATTTTTTTTATCAAGGGTAATTTTTTTTTTTTGGCAAACGATAACACCCGCAAATTCGAACAGAATCAAATAATGTTTCGCATACAGTCCTGAATTATGGAGTTCTCAAGACCTATGGTTTTTGGTGAAGATCGGTTAAGGGAAAGGGGTAGTTTACCTGCAACGTTTTATGTTTTAACAAGGGTATTTTCTATGCCAAACGATAACAGCCGCAAATTCAAACAGAATCAAAAGATTATTTGCATACAGCTCTAAATTGCAGAGTTCTCAAGACCTATTGTTTATGGTGAAGATCGGTTAAGGGAAAGGGGTAGTTTACCTGCAGCGTTTTTTTATCAAGGGTATTTTCTATGGCAAACGATAACAGCCGCAAATTCAAACAGAATCAAATAATTTTTTGCATACAGCCGTGATTTGTAGAGTACTCAAGACCTATTGTTTTTGGTGAAGATCGGTTAAGGGGAAGGGGTAGTTTACCGGCAACATTTTTTATCAAGGGTAATTTCCTATGACGAACGGTAACTGCCGCATATTCAAACAGAATCAAATAATTTTTTGCATACGTCACTGAATTGTAGAGGCCTTTTGATTTTGGTGAAGACCGGTTAAGGGGAAAGGGTAGTTTACCTGCAACCTTTTACGTTTTAACAAGAGTAAAGTACTTGAAAATTCATTTAAACTTTTTCAAACAATGGTAATTGTTAAAAATAAAATAATTTTGTTCCCAGGCTATAATTTTTTCATTTAATGTAAATCTATACATAGTATAAAGTAAAGTCGGTCTGTTTTCTCTCTGTGTTTGAAATCGCTAATCTCAGGAAGTACTGAACGGATTTTATTCAAGTTTTCGCCAATAGATAGAGTGTCTATCGATGAACATTTATGTGTATAATTAATACGTATATGTTGTACATTAGCTTAGCTATCACGGTTTATGTCAAGTAAGTGGTATAGTTTACATCTTATATATAAAAATGAATGTTTCTTTGTTTGTCCCGTATGCGTTCCTATACCATTCATCCGATTGCGATGAAACTTCGGTGAGTTGTTGTGCGCACGTCCGTGAAGGTTTCTTCCACATCTCCTCCTAAACCACTGTACCGATTTCAACCAAACTTGGCACAAATATTTTACACAACGGGAGAACCAACATAGGATAGGTGTTTTTTCGATGGGGTCCTTTTGGGGGTTCTTTGGGGTCTTCCGCATCGCCTCCTAAACCACTGGACCGATTTCAACCAAACTTGGCACAAATATTTTATGCAAAGGGAGAACCAACATAGGACAAGTGTTTTTTTCGATACGATCCTTTGGGGGGTCCTTTGGGGTCTTCCACGTCTCCACCTAAACCATTGGACCGATTTCAACCAAACTTGTCACAAATATTTTACGCAACGGGAGAACCAACACAGGACAGGTGTTTTTTTCGATACGATCCTCTGGGGGGTCCTTTGCGGTCTTAAAAAACTATTAGATCTGGTTACTATGCCAACCCAATAGAATAGATTCTGTTCTAAATATATTATCGCATTAAATTGAAGACCACGCGAACGAAGTTGTGGGCAACAGCTATTTATTTTTAAGAAGCCTACTTTAATTAAACTTTATTAATTAAACTAACATTTTCATTACGTACAACGTGAAACTCCGTAGCGAAGCACGGGTATTCTGCTAGTCATGTATAAGAGAAAATATATCGTGCGTGGCAGGCAAGCAAATCTCAGTTATGTACTGTTTACGTTTCCATTTTATTATTATCACTACCGCAATAAAAAGGCAGGGAAGACACACACACACACAATTCGCGTTATTTCTGGCCTCATTCATGTTTATTTTCTTACATTTGCACGGTTTTTAAATGGAAAGTGCTGAACCCATACCAACATAACGCATGCAAGCCGAAAAAGTGTCCAGCGTGGATAGAGATTTGCTTCCTGTGGATCGCTGGGCAGTGTAACTGCACGTGTTTACAGAGGAACGATTCATAGACAGACTTTTCGTCTTTAGGGAATGAACCCTCTGCAAGATGCTGAGGGTCCATGAGTGACTTCGGAGCGCTCCTTCTTTTCCGCGTGTTTGTTCTGTGAAACGTACTCTGTAGATTCGCAGATTTATTCTAAGCAACGCTCAATAGGAAATGTTGAAAATTTTTGTCCACGGTGAACCCTCATACACACTAAACCTGCTCTGATGTTTTACGGACATCATAATATTAAAACTTTGGAAACTTGAGCACTACTTAATGGAGATCAATCATTAACTTATACAAGCCATTAATTTTATGCATATTTTTTATATATATGTGTACAACGTTATCGGCAACAAAGAAGTAGTTTTTGTTAAAATTCCTTCCCGGGATATTTGGCCGTAGTCCAATGTTTTCTACAAAACCAGACGTTTCGGCAATGCCATTGACTTCCATCATCAGTGAAAATCGAGTGCGATAACGTGAGGTGGTATATGTTAGTGACCACAGTACTGTGGTTAAGGCTGAAGCAGTAAGTAGAAAGAAGTAGTTTCTATGGTAATATTTCATTTCGAAAATGATTTTAAAAATAAATCTTAGAATATGGAAGTCATGTATGGTTCTCCATACCGATTTTTTACATAATTATAAGAACTACTTGCCAACTGATTAATACTTATTGTCTTCCTGGCCAAGTTTACAAATATTATTTTAAACATCTTCATTAATGAATTAAAGTAAATACATTTAACATAATATCATACTTAACAAATGTACTCATTTTTATATTATCTAAATACAATTTTAACATGAATAACATAAGTACCCATGACTTAGTACTTCCTTAAAGCAACAGCTCCACACTTACTACACACACAACATAAAATAAATATCCTGTAAACACTATATCATGCTACAGAACAACACCAAGTACATTTTATAACACATTAAATATTAATTGAACAGTATGTTATACTCAACTCCTACACATTAAACTCATCCCACTAGGCACAATGTTTATGTTTTACATCTCATACTACTCATTACATATTTTAGATTTAGGTACACTTTTGACGTTTTATTACTTAGTAACCTTACTAGGTACCTTTACTGCATTTTTCAGGTAAGATGGACTCTCTTGTATTTAATTATAACATACCTTGGGCATGGTTTTAAGTCAGGTTTACAAAGTTTTTATGTAACGTCGGGAACCTCAACTCTGTTACGTTACATAATACTCCCCCTTCGAAAGAAGTTTATTTTGGCTGAATGAAGTTTAGTTAAAATAAACTTATAGTTTGTCTATGATAAGGTTTTCTTCTCTTTCTATTCTTCAAACTTTAATTGCACCGGAAAATTGTGTTGACACTCCTTGTGTATCTGGTCATTAATTCTCTACTGGTACCTCCTTCAGTTGTAGACCTGTCCTTTTCTCTGGAACTCATAACTTCTTCTAGCTTTTTACGCTTTCTCTTTATATTTATATTTAATTACCTCTCTTGGTGTATAATCCCTAAAATACTATATTTCCCTAACATTTTTCCCTAATATCATAGCCGGTACGGAATCAGAGGGGCACTATTGGCTTCCATTACTCTGCCGTTTCCCTAACTATATCTTCTGAGATCAGAGGAACTTCATCTCTGTCCAGAAAAAAATATAAACGTTGCACGATCACAACACAATACATATAATTATTATCTATAAGGTAGCTCCTTCGCTACAAACTTATATTCAAGGGATGATTACTATTATTTTTGAGGTATCCTAATACTTTTCTTAACTTCTTTATCTCGCTGTTCTGTAGTTCCATTTATCATATTATCTGTAGTTCCATTTATCATATTATTCACCAGTATTGTAATTAAAGCTGTTCAATATTCATTTTAAATTCTTCTTAGTTCCGTGCTGTCAATTAATTATTCTTTAGTATACGTATTTTACTATTTTTTAATTCACTCCCATTTACTTCTGCAATTAAACACTGAATCTCCTCCTTATCATAAATTGTATGGCATATTCTTCCTTCATTTAACTCATTTCTAACCCTTCTTTCTCTTCTTTCATGTTTATTAGTTTAAAATAATTTCTTCTGAATTATATAGTAAGGTGTTCTTACTCATTTTTGAATTTTTTGGTTTTAAATTGATTCCACATAATTTATCTTAACTATTTTGTATTGGCCTCTGTTCGGGCTGCTCTACCAATATGGTTTTCTGGTGGATTCCGTAAATTATATGCAGTGGTAAATCTTTCAATGGCATCGTCGCAGTATGGATCATATACATACGGTTCTATGTCCTCTTCGTTGCGTCTATTCCTTCCCTCAGCATTCCCAGAATTGGGATTAGGTTTACGGTTTCCACGATGATCCTCTTGGTTATTCCTCTCATCAGCCATGATATAGTTTACTCGAGCTATATGGGTTCCCTGGTCATTACTTAGTTGATTTTCCGAGGGTATGTCTCTCCTTTGTTCCCTGCTTCCTCCATCATTCTTGACGCTCCTATTTCTGTTTTGATTTCCTCCATCATCGTTCCCTCGGTTATTATCCCAATAGTCTCTCCCGTTATCAAAATTCCTGCGGCCTGCACTGTATCTGTTATTATTATTATAGTTATTATGATTGCTTGGTAATGATTATTACGGTAACGATTATTTATAAAATGGTCATTAACCCTTCGGTTATAATTATTGTTGTTAAATCTATTTGTTCCTGGACGCAACTCTTGATTTGGCTCCTCCCTCCTATTGTTGGAATATTCACTTTGCCTGCGAGACCTTTGATAATAGTCTTCCATTTCGTAACTGGCCAACAAGGTTTCCATTGCTCCCACTGTCTTCACTTGTCCACTGCGTCTGGCACGAACTATCTCTTCTTCAAAATGGTAAGATAATTTATTTACTAAACATTCCTCTGGTATTCGCGGTTCCAAATGACGCGCCAAACACACCTTTCCCAAAAAGTAAGTAGTTGGGGACTGCTCTTGATTAATATTGAATCTCCCGTTGGTAATGTTATCCCTAATCATGTTCTGTACGGAATCCGACCAGTATTTTGACCTAAAAGCCTTTTTAAACTCTTCATAATTACTCGTTTCATTCCGGACCGCTGACCACCAATTATCATTTATGCTTTTAAAACAATCATCCAACAAACTTTTTATTATGTTCCATCGGGTCACCTTAATCCTACTAAACCCATTCATCTATTCTCTCCAGAAATTCTATGGGGTTTCCTCTATAAATTTTGAAATTGATATTTTCTTTTTGCTCAGGGGCTATGTGATGTGCCAGATACATTGGTCGATTTTGTAAAACTTCTATTGACTCCTTTATATTAATCAATTCCTGATTCTGTATATTTTCGACAGTCCCCTTATTTTGGTCCACTTGGGTTTTTATTTGTGTTATTTCGTTATTAACTATTTCAATTCTCCCAGCTATATTAATTTGCACTTCGTCCAATTTCCCTTGGGTTTCTAATTGTACTTCTTTTATTCTAGTTTTGTTATTATTTTCCACTTGATTAATTTTGGCCTCTACTTCCACTGCGAGTTGTATGATGGTTTCATCTGTCTTTTCCAGACCCACCTTAGTTTCAGTTATTTGCTGTCTTACTTCCTCTTCATAATTATCCACCCTTTTGTTAATTGTTTCATTGACATTTGCCACCCTTTCATTGATGACTTCCCTCAACGCTTGGTTTTGTTCACTTATAATTTGCCGCAACTCCTTATTACTGTTTTCAATTTTCTCATCTATTTGTTTGTGATTTTCCTGAATCTGCCTTAAGCTCTCGTCGTTTCTGTCAAACCTTTCATTGATTTGGTTTAAGCTTTCATTTATCAGCTGGTTATTCTCATCATTTTCCTCTTTATTTTTGTCAAACTTCTCATTCATTAGTTTGATTAAGTTCTCACTCAAAATTTCGTTTTTGTTTCTTTGAGTTTTCATTAATACTGTCTATTTTATTTTCCAGCTTTTCTGAATTTTCATTTATGCTGTCTATTTTATTTTCCAGCTTTTCTGAATTTTCATTTATACTGTCTATTTTATTTTCTAGCTTTTCTGAATTTTCGTCAAATTTTTTATTTAATTCTTCCTTCTGTTTCTTGGAATCTTCTTTAATTAATTCCCATAATTTTTGTAAATCTAGGCCTCCTCTGGCTTCCTCTTTATCGCCCGCCTGTTGTTCCATTTCGGTGTCTGTAATTATCTCCGCTTCTTCTTCCCGTCTATCTTCTTCCGTTTCCTGGTCCTTCGCAATCCTTTTAGAAACACCTCTTGTATGCATTCCTGTGCCTCTAATAGTTGCCTGCTCCAGTTAAGTAATAGCCTAATTTTTTACTTAACTAAAGCCCACTCGTTGAGCGCCAATTTGTAATGAAGAGACAAATATTACTTTTTGCGAGTGTAATACAGTTACGGGTTTATCGTTAATTCAGCCACGTTGAATTAACCAATCTGTTATTAAGGAAAATGTTTATTATGTTGTTGTAGATGAGACCTCCTGCAACTCAATATTAATTTATAAAAAGAAAACAATTATTTATTATATCGTTGCTGCAACTTGTATGTTGAACATAGCCCTGTGTTAATCAATTACTAAGTGTTTTACCAGAGAATAACGTTATATTACGGGTATGATAGTTAATAATTCGGTAATTCTCTCCAACCCTATTCGGTCCGTATTATTTAAATTGACCCAAGTGTGGCGAAGAGAATGCGTTAGTTCGGCACTCTCCCGTATTCACCAGCTGTCTGCAACGAGCGCTGCTATTAGTAATTGACTCGTTTTTGTAGGTTAGTTAGTTTCACTTGACAGTTTAATCACCTTCTTTATCTGTAAATTACTCCCCAATCAAAATACAATACCTATTCTACAATAACACAGAACATCATCACATACAAGAAGGATTCTTTATTTATATTATTTTTTAAATTCCCACAGTCGTCCTCACAGTTTATCTGATCGTAATATCGATCGTACAATGCTGAATCGATTTGTTAATGGACTAGTACTGCATAATACAATTTAAATATAATTTTCGTTTTATCTCTTATCCCAGGGTACATGTGATTCTTTTAACGATTAGTAAGGCCAGGTAATGCAAAATTAAGGTTACTAAGTATTACAAATGGTTATTAATTCTTAATGTATAAAATTAAATATAAGCTGGTTTGTTACCGTACAATACTATACTCGAGGTAGCCGTGTTTGTTTATAACCGCATGAAGCTGTACTGATGAGGTTACTTTGACCAAAAAATGCGTCCAGATTATCAATAAAGGTTGAAAGGTGATGTCCCGGAGTGTCACAGGAGTTCTTCTATTCTTCGTTCTTCTTCGCGATCCTAGTGGTTGCCGGTCCCAGTGGAATTGGTGTAGTGTTAAAATTTCTTCAATCTCTTGAAAGTGAGGTTTATTACTTCAATACCAATGGTTCTTTGTGTATGTTTGGTTTATATTTGCATTAATTTTGACTTCTTGTCCATTCAAGAAGAATCTTCGTTTAATTGTAAATCGGGTTCATCATCACGCCTTTAATGGAATTAGTTGAAGAAGGATTTATTAATTCCGCAACTTTGAAGATGTGTAGAATTATATTTCCTGAAATCTAGTTCAGTAATTATTACTCAGTTCTGTTTTAATGGATTGGCTTTAAGACATTAGATTTATTAAGGTTTATTCATTTTTATTTTATTTTATGTTTTAATTTGTCTACTGAACTGTTCCCAGTAGCATATAACAATCGAATTGAAAGGTTTTTTATTTTTAAATTCTTTTCTGGATTTGTATTAATTCAACTTAACCCATCAGCATATAACAATTGAATGTTGAAATCAACAAAATTTCTTGCAATTCAGTTACCCTAACAACCATTACTTTCTGTCATTGGATAATATGTGATATCCTAGAGCCAGAATTAGAAAATATTACTACTCTTATTTAATAAAATACTCCATGCTTGGAATTATACCAAATCACATAAAACTCTCACTTAATCTGGCTATTAAACCATATACATTTTACTACATTTTCATCTGACTGGACTTATTAAAAAGGTATTAATTTCCTTTTACAAATATTAAATTTAGGCCTATTGGTTTTATTACACCTGTTATAATTTTGTTTTGTTTTTAACTTAATTTTTCTTTACCTGACCTACTGTACAAATAGTCACTGGCTTATGGCCACTTATATCAATTTTAATTTCCTGGTTTCAATTCATTATATTGTTTAGTTCATAACTGAACCCTTCATTGGTTTTTTACATATTATAAGAACTACTTGCCAACTGATTAATACTTATTGTCTTCCTGGCCAAGTTTATAAATATTATTTTAAACATCTTCATTAATGAATTAAAGTAAATACATTTAACATAATATCATACTTAACAAATGTACTCATTTTTATATTATCTAAATACAATTTTAACATGAATAACATAAGTACCCATGACTTAGTACTTCCTTAAAGCAACAGCTCCACACTTACTACACACAAAACATAAAATAAATATCCTGTAAACACTATATCATGCTACAGAACAACACCAAGTAGATTTTATAACACATTAAATATTAATTGATCAGTATGTTATACTCAACTCCTACACATTAAACTCATCCCACTAGGCAGAATGTTTATGTTTTACATCTCATACTAGTCATTACATATTTTAGATTTAGGTACACTTTTGACGTTTTATTACTTAGTAACCTTACTAGGTACCTTTACTGCATTTTTCAGGTAAGATGGACTCTCTTGTATTTAATTATAACATACCTTGGGCATGGTTTTAAGTCAGGTTTACAAAGTTTTTATGTAACGTCGGGAACCTCAACTCTGTTACGTTACAATATACATAACTAACATTAGCTCCATGTCTTTCCATAGTATACCAAGACCAGTGAGTAGGATTTCTGCATTACACATTTATGGGAATTTCAAATTGAAAATCATCATAATATGTCACAATTTAGCTGTAGGTAATTGCAGTAACAAATGCAGGAAGATACATTTGATAAATATATAAACAGATTATCTGAAAATAATCTGTGTAGTTTACAAATTGTCCAAAAATCTGAAAATTCTGATAGGCTATACGAATGGTGCAACATCCATATCGTTCTTGTGACAGACTTCACCAAACACAGCCTACTCAATCAAACATTTGTTTCAACTTATTTTTGATTTCTAATCACCCCTCCTACAGAAACTGTGTTCAAGGCACAAGGGTAGTTAAACTTTCCTCTAAAATGTCAACTCTATTGCATGCTGAAAGGCCTACTTTATTCTGTGACAAAAAGAGGAGAAAACAAAAACCTGTTTTCAGTTTAAAATGACAAAAATAAAATTAAAACCTAATACAAGTCACAAGGAACGAAACATGTAGACACATTCAATAGTTTTTACACATTTAACAATTTGGACAACAAGCAAGGTCTCATTTGAATGTTTTCTGTAAGAAACTGAAGTCATATTCCACTATGACCATTACCCTTATACTCTGCTGAGATCTTCTGCAGCTCCACAGTTTTATCAGTTGTTTAATGAAAACTATAGAAATCCATGGTAGTTGGCAGGTTTGATATATAACAGTATCATTTAACATGAAGCACAGATTATGTTAACTCCCGTACAAATGACAACACGAAAAAAGGACAAAGTTGTGTGTGTGTGTGTGTGTGTGTGTGTGTTTTCCATAGTTTTATCATGTGTTTCATAAGAACTATAGAAATCTATGGTAGTTGGCAGGTATGGTATATAACTATATAACAGTATCATTTTACATGAAGCACAAATTATGTTAACTCCCATACAAATGACAACATTAAAAAAGGATACGTTGTGTGTGTGTGTGTGTGGGGGGGGGGGACAGACATGACAGAGAGACTGTGCTACAACTTGACTACAGAGAAATCAGCAAATTTAATAAATAGTGTTTACATAACATTTAAAATAATAAATAATTAAAAAAATTATTAATAATACTTAACATGTTTTGCTGGGTAATACCATTACTGCCACAATTATCATTAACAACACAATTATTACTACACCATCACCATTAACATAGGCTGCTTCATTTCGGACAGCCAAAAACCATTTTTAAGATCTTCTAATAATTTCCTTCAGTATAATTTTAGATCAATTATTTTCATAATATAAAAACATTTCTTATATTAAGATAAAAATAATACAAAGACAACTTTAGTAAAGCCCACTGTTGTAAAATGGCAGTGTAGAGTGTTGGAAAAAATGAATGTGTTTTCTTCATGCGTTCTCCATACACACTTTTGATACAACACTTGGACATCACCAAAAATGAAGTCATTCTGTAAACAAGAAGGTCTTTGAATACATAAACTATTGCAATAAGAAACAACAAAATTCAACATGTTTGTTACCACAATATTAAACCTCCAGCATGAACGCTATAGACCAGTGGTTCCCAAACTTTTCAGTCCTCGGACCCCCTGCAAAAAATTAAAAATTTCACGGACCCCATCTGAGTTATGAAATAAAACAAACAGTAAATATTATACAAACTCTTATATTTTAATTAAAATGTATTAAAATTAAAAATCGTTTAACTTGCAAAATTATAATATTAATGATATCAAACATAGTTTAATGTGAACAATGAAGCTGCTTTTGAACAATTAGCTCTGCAATATTAGGTTTAATGTCTGATAATTTCAATATTAAGTAACTGTCGACATAAAGTTTATTTCTTAACTTTGACTTCAAGTAAGTGAGCAGGGAGACTGCAGTTTCACACAAATAAGTAGAGGAAAACACAGTTAAACAGTTCAAAGCGCTTTTTCACAGTTCAGGATAGTCAGTCATTACATATAACCAGAAGTCAGCTAGCCGTAATTGTGAAAACTGTAATTTTAATGAACTGTCAGTTGAACGTTCTGCCAATGAATCTTCTTTTTGTAGTGTAAGAGAGAGATCTAGTCAGTTCGGCTGACAAACAGAACTGCTACACGACATGATTTAAAGACATTATTAAAACCATTAGTTTGAAATTACTTTGACAATTACAATTAGTTTGAGCCCCTCCCCACAAAAAATACTGAAATCTTCTACTAATTGTTTTAAGATTCTAAAATTTAGATTTTAGAGCATAAAAAAATCAGAGAAAATTATGGTATATTCTAATTTTTCTTAGAAGGCTCTGCGGACCCCCTGAAAGATTGTCACGGACCCCACTTTGGGAACCACTGCTATAGACTGTGAACTATTTTCTTTATGTTTCCATCCAGATTATTATAATTCTTATATATACAGTACGCACAACCATGAAAAAGTTAAATTTAGCTAACTGGAAAGGAGCAGTATCCTGAACTGATAGTAGTATAATTACCCATACTCTTAATAAAAAAATGTTTTATTGTTTAACATTTCAATGAACTTCACACTTAGCATGTTATTACGTCTTTCAGTGATACTGGATAATAAATAAATCATACCTTTACAGTTTATATCTGTCAAATATAACAAGCATATCTGTTATAGAGTTACACACAGATTGATAAATTAGTCTGTTTCATATACTGAGTATGCTGGTGCCAGTGTGATACTCAAACATGCAGATGTTACACTTGAGTTGGCAGACTTGCTTTTATATTATACAATTATTAATTTCTGTTTCTTGCTGTATGAAAAGAGAATATACCAAATTTCTTTTTGCACTAGATTTATGCAGTCAGTAGAACTCATACACATGAAAGAATCTGCACTTACATACCTTAGGTAGCATAAGTCAGCATGAGATACAACATTTATCTACTACATTTATACAGTAATTTATACATTTTGACATTAAGCTTTCATATATATAAAAAATATTCTCAATTAACCACATCACTAATTGTGTTACAAAAGGTCCAATGTGTAATCAACATTTAAAACATTAGTTTTTTCTTATCTTTTCTGAAATAAATTAAGCCCTCACAGAGTATAGCTTACATGAAATTTTACATTATATATTTTTACACGTTCGCTGTTTTATACAGAATTACATGTACAGAGTATCCCACAAGTGAAAACCAGACTATTCGGTATTTTGGGTTACACAAAATATTTATGTGGTCAATTCTATCATGTATGTTTATCAACTCGCACGGCCCTATCGACTGTTTAGCAATGTGCTCTGTGCAGGCACCATACTATGCATGTCTCATCAATCCAGTTGCAGCTGTCAAAGGAGTAGCTCATAACTGGAACTTTCTCATTACCACGTGGCAGCATTGGAACTGTTGAGAAATCGGGATTTATACGTTCACCCCCCCCCCCCCGGACAGTCTGTAAGTTATTCTATTCTTCTATGATGCATGTAAACCATTTTTTTCTTCCACCCTTTCTCCCTACAGGGACCTGTTCCCTCGAGTTTAAACTTTCTTCAAAGCTTGGGGAATCTATAATAAGGTAAGCCAAATCTATAATTTTTATATTCTTTTTTATATTCTTCTTAACAGCTCACCACTCGCTCGAGTCTCACCAGAGGAGTGTATACTAATCATACAATTTTATATTACATGAGGTTATCGAAAATTTAATTACATGAAATTTTTGTTCATGTAAATAAAAAACTTCACGTAGTTCTTACCAGAGAACTTTGTGTCATTTTTTCTACCATACGTTACGTGTGAAACACGTAAGATCGTTTTTTAATTATACTCAAGCTTAAATACAATTTTTTGTCTTCACATTTTTTAAATAATGATTTTTAAGATCTTTATGGGATTTGTTCTGACGTTGATTGCGTCAGACTGTTCAATTTCTAATGGGTTACATTACGTTAAGTATTTGGCAGCCACAAGTGCTTATCCTGGTGGGGTAAAAAATTGGCTCATATGTGTATTTCTCCTTGAATCCTGGTTTTCTTTGCGGTGTAACTCAATGTATTTGCATGTTTATAACATTTTGAAACCTGTACAGTAATTTTCTACCATGTGGTAGATCTTATTTGTGTAGGTAAAAATTGTAGATATTTCCATTAGCGACTTGTTTAAATGGTGTTAGCCACTGTTAAACAGTGAGTTATCACAATTTGATTGTGTATATGTATGTATGTATATTCACATTTGTATGTATTAAATATAATTAATATTTAATACATACAAATATGAATATACATACATATATACACATATTGTAAAGAAACACGTAAGACGGTGTTAAGAGGAGACGATGATGCCCCACGTTGTGAGCGTCAATTTGATACAAAACGATTTTTGATGTGTGTGTGTGTACTGGGGTTCAATCAAGCTCCACGTTGGTATGCGCCAATTTGTTATGAATAACTTTAAAGGTGACAATTTGTAACAATTAAAATGTTGTTACCTGGTTTAATTAATGTGTTATTAATAAATATATCTATTCGGTTGTGACCGATGAAACCTCCTGAAAATATATTATTAGACAAATATAATTATAATAATGTTCTTTCAACTTATAATTGTAGTACGATATAGGTCTAACTTAGTATTCAGTAGTTGGGTAATATGAACGATATATATCGTGTATTAACTGAATGTAATGAATATTCTTGTCAACCCTAGTCACTCGACGTTAGGAAATTCTATTCAAATTTTGCACTGAAAACACGCTAGTTCAGCGTTCTCCCGTTCCACCAGCTGTAAGCACTCGGCGCTGTTATTTGCAATAATCGTGTTTCTAGGTTAGCTGTTCATCGGGTTTAAATCAACCTTTTATTGTAAATTATTCCACCCACTACATATAGTATCTATTCTGCAATAACTTCAAACATTATCTCATACAATAAAGATCCTTTATTAATTTTATCTATTAATTCACAGTCCCCGTCATCTCCAAAATAATAAGATAATCAAATCGATCACACAAAAATATATCGATTATCAATTAATCAAATTCCATAGACTTATACAAATGAAAAATAATAATAAATAGTTCTTATCCCAGGGTTCGTAAGGTTCTTGGAACCATTAGTAAGGCCAGGTAAAATGCACAATTAAGGTTACTCAAGTATTACAAAACAAAATTATTAACTCTAAATATATTGAATTTAAAATAGGTTGTTTTTTACCAAGTCGACGAAAACTCCGACTGGCCATGGACGTCTATAAACAGTTGACGAGATTCAGCTTAAATCGTCTTCATCCAGTAAAATTGTTCTGTTTTCCTTAATAAAATTGATTGTGGATTGTACTGGGAAGCTCTCAGGAATTCTTCTGGCTGCTGTTCTTCTCCTATGATCTTGATAATTGTCGGTCCCGGTGGAATGAAATTAGTATCCCAGCTTCTTCTGCCAGTGAAGGTTAGCTCTGCAAAACGAGATCCTCGTATGTCTTTTCAATAATTCCGTTAGGTTCGGACTTTATTTCTCTTAATTAATCTTCTGGTTATAGGAGAAATCGGTTTAATGACGAATCCAGCGGAATTATCCTGGTGAATGAGGTGAGGGGTTTTCAACTCTTTTATATGTATTCAATTATAATTGGGAAGTCCATTTAGTTTTATTACTCATCAATATTATGATATAAATAGGTTTCAAAGAAGGTTTTTTTAATTTTGATTTATATTTTATTCAGAATTTATTATTCATTTTTTTAAATGCATCTGCCCATCTCAACTTAATAGCTTGTAACAATCAGAACGAATGATTCAATGTAAACAACTCATGTCCATTTCAGTTGCCTTAACAACCACTTTTTTCTGTCATTGGGTGAAATTAGATATCCTAGAGCCAGAATTATAGAATATTACTACTCTTTTTCAATAAAATACTCCATGCTTGGAATAATACTAAATTACCTAAAATTCTCGCCTAACCTTCCTTCTTAAACAGTAAATGTTTTACCATAGTTTCATTAGATTGGACTTCTTAAAAAGGTATTAATTTCCTTTCACAAATATGGAATTTAGGCCTATAGGTTTTCTTACAACCGTTATAACATTATTTGGTTTTTTAACTTAATTTTCTTTTACCTGACCTACTGTACAATTAATTATTGGTTAATGGTTAATTACATTAATTTTAATTTCCTGGTGTTTACTTTATTACATTAATTAACTGGTCCTGGAACCCTTCAGTAGTTTACAATATAATTGTCAGAACTACTTGTCAAACCTTAAACACTAATTGCCCTCCTGGCCAAGTTTATAAACATTAATTAACACAACAGCATTATTCAATTTTAGACAATACTTGAAACTTAGTATAATGCCTAACACTGGTAACTATACTTGATTGTCTAAAGACAAATTTAACATAAATACAAACATAATCATTGATGAAGTATTCCTATTAAACAACATCAGTTCATTCCTACCATACTCAAACCATAACATAAATATTCTGTGAACATTAACATGTTACAGTATAAAAACAAGCATAATTTATTATATTTAACTATTAATTGGTATGGTTTTTTATATTCAACATTAATTATTGCCTCTTTTGACTTGAGGTACTTCTCAGATGCATTAACTACTGAGCAACCTTAATTCAGGGTATGGTCCTTGACCATGTTTCATTCAATTTTTTATGTAACGTGGGGGACTCAACTCTGTTACGTTACATAACACCCCCCCCTTCGAAAAAGTTTATTTTGTCTTAACAAAGTTTAGTAAAAAATAAACGCACAACTTGTATCTGACCAATTGGTTCCCCTATTCATAATACTTTTTATTTCAGACTTATCCGTTGTATTACTATTATTTCTTCTTTCCTTCTTAAAATCAATTATTTCCCAAGTTTAAATCTTACTTCTATAATCATTCTTGTGACATTCTTTATTAATTATACATTTTGGATCTGGTTTTATTTATTTATCTATATTTAATTGTGAGTTTTCCCTCTAATATTTAATTTTCCTAAACCTCCCTAACATTATAACTGGAATCGAATCGGTGGTGCTCTATCGGCTAACCAATTACCGTCGTCCGTTACATACCTTCTGGGATCAGAGGAACATCATCTCTGCCCAATTAAATGATTGCTGGAATATTCTACAGTCAATCTTCATTAATAAACCTCGCAAGGTAGTCATCATGTGACCTTCAATAAAATAATTAATAATAATCATACTCTAGGGATTATTCACTGTACTTTAACTCAGATCATATTATTTCTTCATATTAATTCTTCCTTCTATTATACACTTCTCCTCTCCAATACTTGGCTGTTTTATTGACATTTATTAATTGGCTTTCTTACGGATAATTCTTAAATATTTGTTTTTTTCTTTTCTTGTGATCCTTTTGATGGTTCCATTTTGGCTTCTTCATTCTCTTATCTTCCTTGGCTCATATTCCTTTATTACCAATACAGCTGGTTATGAGATTTTGGTTAGTATTATACATTACATCATGTAATTATATTCTTCTGGCACAATCATTATTATTCCTTTTACATTCTAAATTACATTTCTCACTATTATATTACATCAGATAAACTCATTTTGTTTTTTGGTTTTGATGATTTTTATTAGGTTTAATCAGTGTTATATTTTTTTTCTTTTATATTAGTTTAAAGTAATTTCTTCTGAATTATATAGTAAGGTGTTCTTACTTATTTTTGAATTTTGTTGTTTTATTGTTTCTTCATTTTTCCTTGGATTTGCTTGATCCTGTATCCATAAAATCCGTCCCTTTTCTTTATATTCTGTTTGGAATCTGTTTAACCGTGGTCCATTATTTCCTCTGTACTGATTGTTCGGATTTCTTTAGTGCATAGAGTTATTTCTGTCCTTGTGACATATCTCATTATTATGTAGTTCTTGCATCTTGTCACTATAAAATTGTCATTTATGTTCAAGTTCACCATCGCCTTTTGACCTGGTTCTTCTGTACTGTTTCTTAATTGTTCTAATGGTTCATACATAAATTCCATAAGTCCTCCATGCTCCTTGGTTAGTTTTGGCCTTTTTGGTCCTTCTAGTCCATCTGGGAATTCAAGTGTGTTTCGTTTAAAGTTTCTCACTTGCCTTACTTCTCTGTTTTCCGTAATTGGTATATTATGTAGCTGAACCAATCCCCTTTTAATCATTTCCAATCCTTCCCGTGTATTTATTAATTTCCTTTTACGCGTTTGTCTTATTTTCATTATCTTTATTTCATTATGAACCCGTTCTATTCTTCCGGTTATATTAATTGGTATCTTGTTAAATTTTTCTTGGGTCTTCGCTTGTAGGTTTCCTATTTGAGTAATTTTGGTCTCTACTTCCACTGCGAGTTGCATGATGGTTTCATCTGTTCTTTCCGGACCCACCTTAATTTCGGTTATTTTCTGTCTTACTTCCACTTCATAGCTCTCAACTCCTTTGCTCCGTGTTTCATTGACAATTATAATACTTCCATTGATGACTTCCCTCAACGCTAGGCCTTGTTCATTGATGATTTGCTGCAACTCCTTATTATGGTTTTCAATTTTCTCATCCATTTGTTTGGTATTTTCCAGAATCTGCCTTAAGCTCTCATCGTTTCTATCAAACCTTTCATTGATTTGTCTAAAATCGGCCTTCAATTGTTCATTATTTTCATTTATGGTTTGCCTTAAAAGTTCACTAGTACTTTCCTTAATACTGTCTATTTTTTCATTAGTGTATCTATTATCTTCTTTAATTTGTCTTAAACTCTCATTAGTTTCCTCCTTGGTTTGCTTTAAGGTTTCCTCCTGTTTCCTAAAGTTCTCCTTATTTTCCTCATTTATTTGTTTATTGCTTTCCATTATAATCCTCAACAGCTCCTGCATACTCATGTCTTCCTTTCTGGCAGATTTATCTGGTTGGTCCCCTTGGGCATCCTCTTCAACTATTTCCTTCTCTTTGATAATTGCTTCAGTTTCTTCTTTATCACCCATTGTTTGTTCCATTTCACTGTCCGTAAATGTTTCTATCTCTCGTTCCTGTCCACCTTCTTCCTTCTCCTTCTCTTCTGCCCCCTTCTTCGATCTGCCTCTGGTATTATGCATTCCTGTGCCTCTAATGGTTGCCTGCTCAAGTTAAGTAACAATTAATATGATGTTTTACTTAACTAAAGCCCACTCGTTGAGCGCCAATTTGTAAAGAAACACGTTCGACAGTGTTAAGAGGAGACGATGATGCCCCACGTTGTGAGCGTCAATTTGATACAAAACGATTTTTGATGTGTGTGTGTGTGTGTGTGTGTGTGTGTGTACTGGGGTTCAATCAAGCTCCACGTTGGTATGCGCCAATTTGTTATGAATAACTTTAAAGGTGACAATTTGTAACAATTAAAATGTTGTTACCTGGTTTAATTAACGTGTTATTAATAAATATATCTATTCGGTTGTGACCGATGAAACCTCCTGAAAATATATTATTAGACAAATATAATTATAATAATGTTCTTTCAACTTATAATCGTAGTACGATATAGGTCTAACTTAGTATTCAGTAGTTGGGTAATATGAACGATATATATCGTGTATTAACTGAATGTAATGAATATTCTTGTCAACCCTAGTCACTCGACGTTAGGAAATTCTATTCAAATTTTGCACTGAAAACACGCTAGTTCAGCGTTCTCCCGTTCCACCAGCTGTAAGCACTCGGCGCTGTTATTTGCAATAATCGTGTTTCTAGGTTAGCTGTTCATCGGGTTTAAATCAACCTTTTATTGTAAATTATTCCACCCACTACATATAGTATCTATTCTGCAATAACTTCAAACATTATCTCATACAATAAAGATCCTTTATTAATTTTATCTATTAATTCACAGTCCCCGTCATCTCCAAAATAATAAGATAATCAAATCGATCACACAAAAATATATCGATTATCAATTAATCAAATTCCATAGACTTATACAAATGAAAAATAATAATAAATAGTTCTTATCCCAGGGTTCGTAAGGTTCTTGGAACCATTAGTAAGGCCAGGTAAAATGCACAATTAAGGTTACTCAAGTATTACAAAACAAAATTATTAACTCTAAATATATTGAATTTAAAATAGGTTGTTTTTTACCAAGTCGACGAAAACTCCGACTGGCCATGGACATCTATAAACAGTTGACGAGATTCAGCTTAAATCGTCTTCATCCAGTAAAATTGTTCTGTTTTCCTTAATAAAATTGATTGTGGATTGTACTGGGAAGCTCTCAGGAATTCTTCTGGCTGCTGTTCTTCTCCTATGATCTTGATAATTGTCGGTCCCGGTGGAATGAAATTAGTATCCCAGCTTCTTCTGCCAGTGAAGGTTAGCTCTGCAAAACGAGATCCTCATATGTCTTTTCAATAATTCCGTTAGGTTCGGACTTTATTTCTCTTAATTAATCTTCTGGTTATAGGAGAAATCGGTTTAATGACGAATCCAGCGGAATTATCCTGGTGAATGAGGTGAGGGGTTTTCAACTCTTTTATATGTATTCAATTATAATTGGGAAGTCCATTTAGTTTTATTACTCATCAATATTATGATATAAATAGGTTTCAAAGAAGGTTTTTTTAATTTTGATTTATATTTTATTCAGAATTTATTATTCATTTTTTTAAATGCATCTGCCCATCTCAACTTAATAGCTTGTAACAATCAGAACGAATGATTCAATGTAAACAACTCATGTCCATTTCAGTTGCCTTAACAACCACTTTTTTCTGTCATTGGGTGAAATTAGATATCCTAGAGCCAGAATTATAGAATATTACTACTCTTTTTCAATAAAATACTCCATGCTTGGAATAATACTAAATTACCTAAAATTCTCGCCTAACCTTCCTTCTTAAACAGTAAATGTTTTACCATAGTTTCATTAGATTGGACTTCTTAAAAAGGTATTAATTTCCTTTCACAAATATGGAATTTAGGCCTATAGGTTTTCTTACAACCGTTATAACATTATTTGGTTTTTTAACTTAATTTTCTTTTACCTGACCTACTGTACAATTAATTATTGGTTAATGGTTAATTACATTAATTTTAATTTACTGGTGTTTACTTTATTACATTAATTAACTGGTCCTGGAACCCTTCAGTAGTTTACAATATAATTGTCAGAACTACTTGTCAAACCTTAAACACTAATTGCCCTCCTGGCCAAGTTTATAAACATTAATTAACACAACAGCATTATTCAATTTTAGACAATACTTGAAACTTAGTATAATGCCTAACACTGGTAACTATACTTGATTGTCTAAAGACAAATTTAACATAAATACAAACATAATCATTGATGAAGTATTCCTATTAAACAACATCAGTTCATTCCTACCATACTCAAACCATAACATAAATATTCTGTGAACATTAACATGTTACAGTATAAAAACAAGCATAATTTATTATATTTAACTATTAATTGGTATGGTTTTTTATATTCAACATTAATTATTGCCTCTTTTGACTTGAGGTACTTCTCAGATGCATTAACTACTGAGCAACCTTAATTCAGGGTATGGTCCTTGACCATGTTTCATTCAATTTTTTATGTAACGTGGGGGACCTCAACTCTGTTACGTTACAATATACATATATAAATTACCGTCCTTATATGGTATCTTGCATTTTTTTTATTTGCCATTAGGTTTGGGGTTATACTTGATTCATGTGTTTAAGTTTGTATTTTGGCAAACGTATTCTTGTTATGAAAGTTTGGCCATTAATTAAGCCTAATTGTGTAATTTTATATACAGTACTATTACACTTTACACTTTGAATTTAGATTATATATTTGTAATCTGAATATTGATTTTCTATTTGAAAATTGTCCCTAATTTGGATTTTTTGTCTTTGACTTGGATAATGCAGCTCTATATTATTATGTTGCAACTGTTCCCTTTCTTATCTCCATAGTGTGAAGCTAAGATTTTCCTGGCAACCTAAGTTTAATAATTTGTACAAACACAAATTATTAGGTCACATGGTGCCTGTGACTGTGCCGACGTTTCACAAGGGTTGGTGCCATGATGGCCGATAACCCCATATTGGTGCCTTTAAAAAAAAAATGATTCTGAGAAGATTCAAGTTGCCTTTGATGCAAGAACACTGACCACCAGTTGTGTGTCTTTAAAAGGTTTATTGCTGATGGATCCTAAAGTTCAGACTCTGGTTTCCAGTATCATCACCCTGGTTCTACATGACCAACTGCGGGATCTCCTCCCATCTGCAGGCTTTGTTTTGAGTAAGTGGGTGAGCAGTGGCAGCTAAGACCAAAAATGTCACCTCTGAAGACTGTATATGTTTGTCCTCACCTCGAATTACTAGGGTCTTCTCATCTTCCATAAACGTTACACCATTATGTGCAGCTTGTCCAACCATTTTTGTTGTCTAGTCCGATTTGTTGTTGGATGACACTGTCATTTTGTGAAATATTCTCTTTCATATGAAATCTGCTATCTGTGCTTCTTGTGCTTTTGTGTCTGAAGTTGTTTTCAATCACCATTTGTGATGGTCTGGTCCTCCATTCCTTTTTGAAGATCAGTACACTTGGTCATTATCTTCTTTTCTCCAGACTATAATAGTGTTAGAATGCTGAGTTAGAATTTGCCAATCAGTCCTGTATGACTGCAGTGTTGTTTGCCTCTTGTGCAGACATATCCTCCTGGCCTCGTTTGGTGGGAACATTTGGTTTATTTGTAAAACAGCTTAAGTCCCAATCTGGAAGTGTACTGTCATCACTTGCCTAAGGAATCTGGCCTTTAATTATATATGCTGGTATTTTCAGGCCTGCTGCTTCTCTATTGAATTCCGGTATATTGTGGGTAGTTTTACTACCATCTGGGAGTCGCGTGGTGTGCACCGTTCATCAGTGAGTGTGGGTTGATCAGACATCAGGGCCAAATTGATGATGTTATGCCTGCATGTCAGGCATATTAGGAGTTTTTGTTGCACTGTGTGTGCTCAGGTTGAGTCCTATCCATTGTATCTTTTGTTGGGGGACTGTTACCTTCAGGTCAATCGCCCCCTTCATGTCCATTTCTTTAGATCAGAATTTTTATACAGGACCACATAACTTAAGGAGAAGTATTTTATATAAAGGCACCAGGGTACATGTGTCTGTCCCCTGACTGTTTGGGAGGTATGATTTTGTACGTTTTGTTGTGTGTTCATGTTTTACGTTTATTTTGGGTCTCGGGGCACGATAAGTGTCTTCAATTTAGTGCTATCTGTACAGTATGTTTATTCATGATATATATTGTTCTTATGGTCCTTTTAGATTAACTGGCCATCAAGAGTTCTGGGCAAGGGGGGGTTCAGTATTTTGGGGCACACGAAATATTTATATAGTCAACTTTGACTATCACATACGTGTATTGACTCATGTGCCTCTATTGACTGCTTTGCGATGCGCTCTGTGCTGGCGCTGTACATCCACATCTCATCAGGCCAGTTTCAATTTTCAAAGGAGCAGCCTCATAGTTGGAATTTGCTCACCACCAAATGGCAGAGACAAGTGACACTGTACGAGTCACCACTACCCATTTGACTGATGTCTATTTCCAGGGGCAACATCTTGCGTTGAGACTTGATCCTTCTCAGTCTGCTTCTGTGGTGACATCTCATCATCTGTCTGGCACCATGGTCTGTTTGGCTGAACTACCCCTGCTGGCTCTAGCCACGTTTGATGGTCATTTACCAGCCTGGCCAGAGTTCTATTAAAAATTCATTACTCTGATTCATGAGACTGAATCACACCTCATAAAGTTCTTGTATGTAAAGGAGCAGCGTATGAGAAAATCTTGACTCTGTCAGTGGACGACAGATATGATATTACTATGCCCATCTTCATATACCGATACCTCAACAAAAGGCTAGCAGTCCAAACTTACTGCCAGAATCTTCTTCATCTTCCTACCAACTCAGTGAAGTTTTTGAGGGCAATGCATGATTTTATAGATGTGTTCACACATAATTTTTGGCCACTGCAGTCTTTGAGGGTTGAAGACATACTCCAAGATGTTTTCTCGGCTTTCTCTTGTCAAACTGGTTTCACCCTTGAGAAGAAGATCCATTATTGTTAGATATTTATTTAAGCCCAATTCTTCATTGGCCTTCAGGGAATCATCTGTTCTCTCTCCCTCATTTGGTGGGAGTATTTGGTTTATTTGTAAACATCAGTAAGTCCCATTCTGGGAGTGTACTGTCATCACTTGTCCTCAAGGAAACTGGGCTTTAATTATATACAGCGGTAAGTTCAGACAGACTTGCTGCTTCTCTGTTGAACTCCAGTACTGTGGCTGGTTTTACTATTCACCCGGGAATCCAGCAGTATGTGTGGGTTCAGTCCATGACTCCAGACCAAAATGCCTCACCTGTAAGTCGCATCATCCAGTTGTGGAATGCAAGAAATTTCCGAACCTGAGCCTGTCTGACCGTTACAAACAGTCCAAGTGCCTGAAATTATGCAGTCTGCTGCTTGTCATTCACCAGTATGAACAAATGTCCTGGTAGGTGTGCAATTTGTAATGGTGTTTCCCATCACATGGTTCTTCAATTTCTCACCAAGCCAGATGCCAACGAATAGTCACCTGAGGGAGGTGATCAACCCTTAGGTGACTGTTCATTGGCAGCCAGCTTGTTGGGAAAATAAAGAAGTGTGTAATGGGAAACACCACTGCAAACCACATACAGACTTAAATTAATGTAAATCGCTCAAATATTTTGTTTCTTCAGTTACATTTCAACCACAAACTACACTCATGTCACTTCAGCAAGTTATAACAGTTGTAAATTATTGCCTAGTGGTGATAAAAATTAAAAAATAAAGTGTGTCTCCAACAAATAAGTATAAGCCAATAAACTAAAATACATCAATCACCTACAGGTTCAAACACTTTTGTATGAGTAATGTTTTTGAAATATAATATTATTATTACATTTCAATTTATATTTTCTTACCTGGCTTGTGTCTTTAAAGTAAATTCAATACCACGGAGTAGATCATTAGTCTTCAATATAAGTAGCATCTGACGATTAACTTGAGCAAGTACTTCTGTAATAACTCTCAGCAAACCTGGCACTTCTTTCTGAAAAGCTTGTTTCTGAAACACACACATCCAACAATAATCTCAAAAACTATATGAAAGATATATTTATAAAAACTACCATGTAACGGGGCTAAAAGGGAGGGGTTTTATTTTATTAAAAATTTGTAAATTCATTTTCATCTGCGTGATCAGCCACATGTTGAATACAAGCTGTAGTTCAAACAAAGGAGCGATGAGGTGAGTTCATTACAATGGAATGTGTCGGGTTGTCCACAACAGTTGAATTCTCAGAACTTTAATACTGTGTAATGCGCACAAACACCTGCGGAGCGCATAACCGACGCTTGGCGAAGTCGCGCAAAATGGCTTTGTGCGAATTTTGTCCAACATGTGCTCTCGACATGACGGAAACATAACTGTAAGTCACGCCCATCTATGTGACGTAAACCAGTGAACACCAGATTTCATCGACGTCCAACACATTGGAGTTGCACTTGTTGAATGTGCGGTGACAAAGACTTTAACGCATAAGGCATTGTTTTCCGTCTTGTCCAAAAAATCTTGGTAGTGGGGTACTTGGTGGACGTCTCTCGCAGTACCTCACCGACGTTAGCCTGGGCAGGCAGCCCGCCAAATGGGGCTCAACAATAAAATTTCAGTATGAAGTAAAAGTGAGTGCAAATTTTCCAAAAATGCGGGAGTGAGTACAGTGTTTGGAAGAAAAAATGAAATCAGAAATTGTCTTCGGACACATAGAATGAATTTTGTAAGTGGTGTGCCACGAGGTCGTGGAGACGCCATGTTGCCGGTAGGGGTATTGAGTAACGTATCCCAAAATTATATGCGTAATTTTGAGTAAAATGGGACCCATCTAAGTAAAAGGGGTAAATTTGTTTTTATGGTGTGAATGTGAGAATGAGCAGGCTGGGCGGCCTTCTTTAAGGTAAGATGTCTAATAGAATTTTAGTAGTATCCGATCATGTCATAAATATTATAAGAATGTTTTATTTAGCTTAAATTTTTGGCAAGAAGTAATAGATTGATGTAAGAGGTAAAGAAATGAATAAGTAATAACGAACATGTTGAAAGTTTTAAAGAATTTAATAAAATTTAATTTGCTTCTCTTACTAAATGCGAGTTGTGTACGTTATTAATACAACCTTGAAATCATACTTGCATTTCGATGTTCGTGTGACGAACTCTGGGCGGAGAAGAAAATTTAAAGGTAAGTGGAGAGTAAAATATTTTTATGATTTAATGTATTAATAAAAGGTAATTAACTTAACAATGGCGCCACGAACTTGGACGAATTTTAGAAATTAAATTTCATTAAATTCCACACCTACAACAAATGCAAGTTTGATTTAAGGTTGAGTAACGGTACGCCAAAAAATACGTAGAAGTACGTAATTTACGTATTATTTACTTAAGATTGAAATTGTGTTATGAGGAATTAAATTAATTAGAGTAAATTAACAAGTCTTAAAAAAAATAAATAAATAATGGATACTAATGAGAGTATTAATAACGAAGTCAGCTTCTCTGACAATCAGACAGAAAGTCAAACAAATAGCGATTCAGGTATTCAAACAGAGTCACTATCAATAGGTGACTGTAATGTAGACGAATCTGCAATTAGTGCGCCAGGAGCGAATTCCACTCCCTTAACAACTAAAACAAATACAAAAGAAAAAGAGATGTCCATGAATGACCTATTTAACCTTCTCAGTAAACGATTTGATAGTAACGACGAAAAATTTAATGAACAGAATAATGAGATAAAATTAATGAGAAACGAGATTAAACAACAGAATGTCAAGTTGAATGAGCGAGTGAATGTAATTAATACAAATTTAAATAATATGAAAGAACAGGTAATCAAATCTATAAATAATAATTGTGAGAAGATGGTTAACGAAACGAATAAAAATTTAGAACATAAATTCAATCAGATCCTTAATAAGAAGTTAGATGACAATGTTATAAGTATGACAAATATTAATAATGACAAAATAGTGGAAGAGTTAGTATTAGATAGTAAAGAATTGAATAGTGATGATAATGATGTTAATTACAATTCTGAGGTAAGTAGGAGCGAGAATTCTGATAATATAAGTGAAAATATGCTGTTAAAGAATAATGGGGTAAATAGTGAGAGTACTGATGCAGTTGTAGAATGTAATAATGGAATGTTAATGTGTGTTTATGAGTCAGAGAGAAAGTGGAAAGATGGTATAGAGGTAGAATGGTGGCAGAGGGTAAATTTTCCCCAGGTTTATTGTGAACCAAGGTGTTCACAAATATTGTTTTTGAAGGGCAAGAGTCCCTTATTATTGGAAGACATGAGGTCTTTGAGTTGTTCCCTGAGTTTTTATAAGTTAGTACCCTCTGTGTGGGATGGTGTCGAAAGTGTGATATGGTGTTATGGTGAGAGAGATTTAGAGAGAGAGTTGTGTGCAGATAGGGAGATAATAATATATCAGTTGAAGAGAAATTATAATGAGTTGAAAGAGAGGTTAGAAGTGATGAAGATAAATGATATAAAATACTTACCTTATAAAATAGAGATTAATAATTATTTTGATGATACCTGTATAAATAATAACAACTTACCTGATGTTTTAATGAGTATAGTAAACAAATACGATGAGAAAATAAATTGCTGTAGGATGACCAATAATACTGATGGAGACTGGACAAAAATAACTGATGTTGACTTGGTTTATGACAAAATAATAATAATGGGAGGTAAACCTATGTATTATTATTGTGGTAAGATGGATAAAATAAATTTTTATGGTTATTACACAAAGGATAGCCATATGATGTGCATATATAAAATTGAAAAATGTTATGTGAAAACAAGACTAATATCCGATGATGGAGGTTGAACATAATTTTAATAAATGGACATTTTAAATATTTTGATTTATGGTTCTGACCTTGCAGACTTGGAAAATGAAGTGTGGTAAATTGAATAATAATGACAAAAGTTGGTAAATAAATTGTTAGTGAAATTAATTGTGTTTGTATTGTAACAAGTAGGTAATATAAACAATATGTGTATGTGGTAGAATTTGTTTAATAATATTGATAATAATTTTTTGTCAGATTAAATAAATGATTACGAAGGTCGTAATTAATGAATGATAAATTGTTTTGGAAGTAATGTAATTAAAAATGTTGTGTTTTCAATATCTAATGGAATTAAAGTAAATTGAATTGTTCAAATAAATTTGATTGATTTAAAATGTTATATGATAGAATTTTTCTAATGATTCTGAATTATTTTATGAGATCTAAATTTGATAATAATTAATAAACGAATAAAGGGAAGTTGTATTTAGTTGTGGAATCATATTATTGTTATTGTTTCAGAAGGTAATGGAGATGTATTGTTTTGGAATCATATGTTTTGAATGATGTACTGTGAGTATAAATTTGATAATACAAGTTAAATAGAGTGAGATGTTTACAGTTGTTGAAAAGATTTTAAACTCAATGATGAAACTAATTTGAGATAATTGTACTAAATAGAAACCATAATCAAAAGGTAGTAATAACTGAAATATGAGATAAAATAAATGTTAATAATAAATTTGGAATTTTTGAAGAATCTAATTGTAGTAAGTGATAAATAATGAAAGGATGATATATAGAAGAGTTAATAAAAATTTCAAGTAATAATGTTTATAATTTGTTGTATAAATTATTTAGAAAAAAAAATTTTGTTGTTGTTTAATGTGAATGTAGCAATGCTAATGATCAAGGTTAATGACTATTTGTTTATTATGTTATGTTATCATACAAGATATGTGGGTAATGTTGGGGGGTTGTGTGGTGTTAACAGAAGTGATGTATTTACGGAATGTAGAGACTGCAACTGTAGAAGGGTTAATTTAGTTATTAGTATTGTAACGTGTCCAAAATTGGGTTATTTTATTCATTACAGTATGGGGTATTTGCATTTTTATTTATTTCATTTTTTGCGGGATTTTATAAAACTATTGTGCAAACTTTAACTCTATTGGAACAGAACACGTGGCAAGTAGAACAGTTGAAACAAAGGCGAGGCGCAATTTCTATTGTGTAACACGGCAAGGAATTCGCACCACCCGCAAATTCTCAGAAATGTGCATAAGTGGGACGACGCCCGCACTTAACATCTCAAGCCGGGGCGCTGAATTGACGCCGTGAAACTCCAAAGTCGCTGCAAAAAATGGCGCTGGAATGAACAATTTGTAAAACCAACCAGCCAGCTACAGGAAATGCGTTTAAGCCCCGCTCGCTGCTAGTGACATCAGTATAGCAGAGGCAAATATCGTCTACAAACTGGGCTGATATAACGACTATGTTCCTTGCATAGAGTGAATACACCACAGCAATTAAGCATGAACGGCGACGAAAATCTGTTGGCCGTGAATACGAAGTTCCTCCCGCTCAGACAAGCACGATGCCCAGTTACGCTATAGGTGCCGGCCGGCACGGAGCTAAGTAGGCTCTCTACAAAGTTTTTTTTATTTTTTCCATTAAAAAGTGAAACAACAGTAAAATTTCATGTGACCGCGGTCAATCCATCAAGTGGAACCGAATCAAATGTTTTTTGGACAATAAAAAAACAAGCAATTTACAGGAACGATGAGTGCGCGCGTGAACCACGTTGCTGGGGCCTATTTCTTCTATTAAAGGTGTAAGGGCCGGGGGGTCTTAAAATGGTATGGGGTTTTTGCTAAATTAGAATCAATATATATATGTGAGAAAGGCAGGCTGGGCTGTTTACATTAATGTATGTGTGTGTCATAGAGAAGGTAAGGTAATTATATTTGTTTTGTTATTAATATTTTGTTATTAATAATCAGCTATGTATAAGTCTCATACCAAGTTTAAAAGAAAAAATAGTAGAGAATAACCGATTTCTATTTTAAAAATGTAAGATGCTCAATAACAGAAAAAATTAAAACCACTATTTTTTCAAATGGTAAATAGAGTTAAATTCTTTCAAAACCTTATTTCGTTTTATGTACTGTCAAAGTTCGTCGAACGAATTGGGTTCGTCTCCACTATGCGATCCGGCCAGATCGAAGATTCAAGGTAAGTGGGAGTTTCAATATGAATAAATAAAATACCAAAAAGAGTAAAGTTACAATTGGTGCCGTGACCAGGATGTAATATAACAAAAAAGGGTTGTATTGCACCGACCTACATTTGACAGTACATCGAACGAGGTACGGTTGCGAAAGCAAAATTGTATTGATGTAAACTTACGTAATTATGATAGAAGGTTGATTGTATGTATGTTGTAATATCAGTTTTGAAAAGAGAGTAATCATTGGCAGTTGTTATGTAAGAAAAAATAGATCAAGTAAAAATGTCTGAGAATACAGAAAAAAGTAGTGTAATAGATTCAGTTATGAGTGAAAGTGACCTTGAGTCGCAATCGCTGGATGAAAGTGGTATGCTGAGGGGGGGCCGAGCGCTGTTACAGAAACAGCTGTCGGCAGTAATGTAATCGTTCACTCCACTCCGATTGCGGCTCAAACACGACTAAGCGAAACAGATGTTGACTCTGGGATTCAGTTGACCCCCGTGTCAGCCAATAAAAATAAACAATCAGAGGAACTAGATATAATGAGTTTCTTACGAAAAAAGGACAAAAAATTTGATGACAAGTTTGATGCAATTGACAAAAAATTTGAGTCGTTTTAATACTAATGACGAGAAATTCGAGATTTTAAGTAACGAATTCAAAGAACAGAAAATAAATGCGAACAACAGAATATTAAAAATGATATTATTTTTAATGAAATTAAAGAACAGAATATTCAGTTGCAGCAGAGTATTAGCGTAAAATTTGATGGTTTAATAAATAATATACAAAACAAGAATGAACGTCTAGAAAGTAACAGTAAAATAAGAAATAATTTGAATAAAGTAGAACAGAGTAAGAGTAATACAAATGAAAGTTGTGATGGCAATGTTGTATTAGACAAAGAGTTAACCAATAATAATGACAATATCGAAAATAATGAATGTAATACTGAGAATAGTAGTGTATTTGGAGAGTTGGTATCAGAAAGTGATACGGTGAAAATAAATAGTGAGAATACTGATGAGTTTGTGGAATGCGATAATGAAATATTAATGTGTGCTTATGAGTTAGAGAGAGAGTGGAAAGAGAGTTATATTATGGGTATGAAACAGAGGGTAAATTTTTTACGAGGTAGAATGGGGGGTGAAGGAAGACCTTCACGTATATATTGTGTAGACAAGTGTGCTACAAATAATTGTTTTTTGAAGTTTTTGTTTTTCCTGGAGAAGTCAGGAAAGGTTTGATTGAATTTGTACCCTCTGTCTGTAATACTTTTGAGAGTGTGATTTGGGGTTATGAGGAGAGATATGTAAACAGAGAATTGTATGTTAATAAAGAAACAGAAGTGTATGATTTGAATAGAGAGTATGATGAATGGAAAGAAACTTTAGAAATATATTTGAATAATAATGATTATAATGATTTGATAAAAGTAATTAACCCGATAGTGAATGAATTTAATGACGGAGACTTAACAAAAATGCCTAACGTTGACTGGTTTAATGAGTATTTGGGTAAGATGAGTGAAGTTAGTTTGTATGGTTATAATACACAAAACAATAACTGGTGTATTAATGCAATTGAACAAGGTTACATAAAACCAAGACTTATTTGGGACGATGGAGGTTAAACTATAAATCACTAAAAGACAGTTATAAACATTGTTTTATGGGCTTTGACAAGGCAGAGTTGGACAATGAAGTGTGGAAAAACTGAACAGTTAATAACAAAAATTTGTAAATAAAATGTAGTAAATTTATTTGAGTGCATTGTAGGATGTTAAGTAAACAAGTGTGTGTAAATGTTGCAATAATAATAATAATATTTTGTAATTTAAATAAATAAATATCAGAATTAATTTTGAAAACAGTAATTGATTAATTGGAATTGTGTCGATAACTATATGATTTATATTTTTGGTAATCAATTTAATTAAAACAATTTGATACATGTTACATATTTTGATTGATTACTTGAATGTTAATTAATTAAATTTTTTTTTTAATGAATTCAATTTATTTTACGAGATTTGGAAATTTGGTGATTAAAGGATAAATTGTTTGATGTAAACTAATAATTGTTGTGAAATGTTTCAGAGGTGAGGTGAAAGTATGGGGGTGTATGGTGATTATGTTTTGTATATATCATGTTAAATGGACTGTAAGTATAGAACTTTTACAATATGAATCATGTATAATAAAAATGTTTACAGGTAACTAAGATTTTAATTCAATAGTGAGATTATTTGAAATAATTGTGCAATAAAAATGATAATTAAAAAATGTTAATAATAACTGAAAGATATGTAATAATTATTAATAATGAATTTTGAAAATTTTAAGAAAGTCTAATGGTAAAAGGTTATGAATGAGTTAAATGATTATTGATGAAAATATTATATGATAATGTATATACAATTTTTAATTAGTTAGCTATTAAGTTGCTATTGCGGGGGTGGCCTGTGCTCCCGTAGATAGCGAAATGGGTTGGGGGTAACAGAGAGTGTTACCTCCATCGGAGGCCAAAATGGCGAAAATGTGCGACACACCTTTTTCTCCTGTCGCACATAACTAGAATGATGTAGAACAGGCAGTGAAATGCAAGTTAGATTTCCCCGACTTTTCGGGCGATTACTGCCTTACCAGCACTAATCGTGGATTTGGCTAGCGGCCAGCTATGGTCATATCAAGTCCCTTGACCATAGCTGACTTGAAATTGGTATATAGCAGAAATTAAATGGGGGGTGACAATTAGGGGAAATCCAGGCACTATGGAACAGCGGCTACCACTCTGCCCGCTTGGGGGCAGCAAAGCCAGGTGGTAGACCCGCATTAAGGGCATGAAACTATAGACAAAGGTATGTTGATATCTGAACTTTTTAAAATGTAACAGCCGAAGCAAAGACACGGAGAGGTCAAACTACTCCAAAATATGCCGTCTTTGCAGAAGCGAAAGGGCGATACAGTCCTCCATAACTTGCAATAGTGTGTGTGGCTGGGAGGTGGCTCAGATGAGTCACGAATTTAAATTTTACAACATAAAAAAATTTTTTTTGCTAATCAAAATTTTGATCCAATAAAAATGCTTGTGCTCTGTTTAAATAACTAGCTGCTCAGACATTCAATATAAGGTGTGCATGCTTTTAAATGTATTATTTTATTGTCGTAGGTTAGATATAAGCATTGATAAGAATATGTATTTTCATTATGTGTGTATATTTTTTTCTAAGCCAATAATTAAATCGTCTGGCAGGCGGTTAATATGAATTATCAGAATCAGAGAAAGGGGAAACAATGAGGGTAGAAGTAAGTATTGATAAATATATATTTCATATAATTTGTTCAATTTTGAGATGTGTTTTCATTGTGTTAGGAGATCAGCTGATCAGCAATAAGATGTCACTGGTATATTGGTTTATAAATGTTCCAAGTAATTAAGGTTTAATGTAGTGGGTCAATGTATTATCGATGCTATTTAAAAGTAATGATAAAAATAATTTGATAAAGTGAGAAGTAAAGTAATAATTTATGCAAGTTAACAAAAGATAGTTTGTGGGTGATAAATATGTTGTGGGACATGTAGATCTGTCCAAGTCAAAGTTGAAAGTTGAAGAAATAGTAGAGATGAAAATAATGTAATGTTGTTTTGAGTTAATGTGATGTTATAGAATTTTGAGAAGTATTGATGTTGACACAGTAGTTGTGGAGAGTATATGGGGAGTTTTGAGTGATATATTGATGTTTATAATTAATGATGTTATTTTGTTGTAATGTGGTAAGTTAATGAGATTGAGATTTTGGGGATGGCAATTTTGTAGTAGGGGGTAGTGTAATGTGGGAGTCCGCAACATAATGATAAGTTGGGACGGGTTTGGGATCGATTTTAGTGAGAAGGGGCCGCCTTAGGTAGAATCCAGGGGCCAGATAAGGGAATTAAGTTTGGGGGGGGAAACACGTATCCTATGTACAAAGGGTTAGAGAGTATTTTTTATATATAGAGAGAGAAGGTGTCGAATGGAGTTTAATGATAAGTTGGGGTTTAGAGAGTGTTTTGGTAGATGTTTTAATAGAGATGGGTGTCATGGGAGTTGAAGTTGTTAGTTAGAGTCAGAGGGAGAAAGTTGATATATGTATAAACAGATCAAGTAGTAAATTAAATGGAGATGAGTAATTAAATCACCCACAGTAATGGAGAATCAGATTGTTAAACAAAGAGAGAGATTTATAATAAAGATAAAAAATTTTTATTTTGAAGCCAGTGACAGAATTTTGATAGAATTTGAAAATAATGTAAAATCAATAATTGTTTATTTTGAATAATTTAAATGTCAATTTGCCTATTAGTTACAATAATATTTTGTTAATTTTAAATGTTTTATTTTATTATGTTTTGTGTTTCAAGTTAGGATATTACAGATGTTAAATGTATTGTCAGATAGAACTTATACATAACACATGTGGGTCAAGGTTTTGAACTTGACCTAGTTTTGATCAGCTGATGGTAAGGTCATATAATTTTATAGTATGGAAGTCAGTTCAACTGTTGTTTTGATCAATTTAAACCAATTTTTAGATAATTTCTACATGTAAAGGAAACCTTTTAATGAACTTAAATTTTTTTTGAATTTTAAAATTTTTAGGAAACAATTTTTGAAAAAAAAAAAAAAATTTGTGATTTTTCGCCTGCCAGCTAAGGAATCTTTTAAGTATTGATTATTTTATTATTTGTGTGCTACCCATGTTTATTTTATTGATTGTTTGTATTGCCTTGTACTGTTAGACAATAAGTATTCACATGTTAGGTTAAGGATATGTTTAACTATAAGAAATGTTTAAATTCACTTATTTTAAGTAAAAACAGAAAACAAGGAAGAGAATTTTTTTTGATAAAGTATTTTATTTTGAATTTTGAATGTTTTTTCTTAGATGAAATCGTAAAATTTAAAGAATTTTTCAATGTATAATATGTAATGTGAGTGTGTGTGAGCCCAGTATCTGCCAAAGGCAGCCCAGCTTGCATAAAAGGGGAAACATATCGGTGGAGGATCTGGAATAATTTAAGCCAGGGATTGAGGATTTTTTGGGGGTAGCATGTTAGAAGGTGAGGTGCGCTGTGGTACTTGTCTGTTCGATTTCTCGGTGTTGGGATCTCTTACGGAGAAGTCCAGTGATCTCGTTCAGATGCGTCCATAGTCGCTGAGCCAGGGGGGTCGTGTACCCATGTAGAGTAAGAACAAAAGGGGGTTGTTGGCACCAGTTCCTCACCGGTCCTCTTCGGGGTTTTATCAATGAGATTTCTTCTGTTTTGGACAGCAGAATTCTCATTGAGGGGGTATTGTAATGTGTCCAAAATTGGGTTATTTTATTCATTACAGTATGGGGTATTTGCATTTTTATTTATTTCATTTTTTGCGGGATTTTATAAAACTATTGTGCAAACTTTAACTCTATTGGAACAGAACACGTGGCAAGTAGAACAGTTGAAACAAAGGCGAGGCGCAATTTCTATTGTGTAACACGGCAAGGAATTCGCACCACCCGCAAATTCTCAGAAATGTGCATAAGTGGGACGACGCCCGCACTTAACATCTCAAGCCGGGGCGCTGAATTGACGCCGTGAAACTCCAAAGTCGCTGCAAAAAATGGCGCTGGAATGAACAATTTGTAAAACCACCCAGCCAGCTACAGGAAATGCGTTTAAGCCCCGCCCGCTGCTAGTGACATCAGTATAGCAGAGGCAAATATCGTCTACAAACTGGGCTGATATAACGACTATGTTCCTTGCATAGAGTGAATACACCACAGCAATTAAGCATGAACGGCGATGAAAATCTGTTGGCCGTGAATACGAAGTTCCTCCCGCTCAGACAAGCACGATGCCCAGTTACGCTATAGGTGCCGGCCGGCACGGAGCTAAGTAGGCTCTCTACAAAGTTTTTTTTATTTTTTCCAGTAAAAAGTGAAACAACAGTAAAATTTCGTGTGACCGCGGTCAATCCATCAAGTGGAACCGAATCAAATGTTTTTTGGACAATAAAAAAACAAGCAATTTACAGGAACGATGAGTGCGCGCGCGAACCACGTTGCTGGGGCCTATTTCTTCTATTAAAGGTGTAAGGGCCGGGGGGTCTTAAAATGGTATGGGGTTTTTGCTAAATTAGAATCAATATATATATGTGAGAAAGGCAGGCTGGGCTGTTTACATTAATGTATGTGTGTGTCATAGAGAAGGTAAGGTAATTATATTTGTTTTGTTATTAATATTTTGTTATTAATAATCAGCTATGTATAAGTCTCATACCAAGTTTAAAAGAAAAAATAGTAGAGAATAACCGATTATTTCTATTTTAAAAATGTAAGATGCTCAATAACAGAAAAAATTAAAACCACTATTTTTTCAAATGGTAAATAAAGAGAGTTAAATTCTTTCAAAACCTTATTTCGTTTTATGTACTGTCAAAGTTCGTCGAACGAATTGGGTTCGTCTCCACTACACGATCCGGCCAGATCGAAGATTCAAGGTAAGTGGGAGTTTCAATATGAATAAATAAAATACCAAAAAGAGTAAAGTTACAGTATGCTATTGCAGTGGTGGCATGTGCCACTGTAGATAGCGGTAAGTGTTGGGGAGTAACAGAGAGTGTTACCTCCATCGGAGGCCAAACTGGCGTAAAACACACGGCACAACTTTTATATAATTTTATATTATATGCTGATTTGTTGCCGTGCCGTGTATCAAATGATGAAGAGAACATGCTTGAATTTAGAGATGATTTCCCCGCCTTTTCGGGCGATTACTGCCTTACCAGCACTAATCGTGGTTTTGCATGGCAGCCAGCTATGGCCAACAATTGTAAATTTGACCATAGCTGTGCTTGAAATTGGTATAGATTTGAAATTAATGGGGAGTGACTTAGGGGAAATCCCCGGAACTATGGAACAGCGGCTGCCACTCTGTTCGCGTGGGAACAGTAAACCAGGTGGTAGACCCGCATTAAGGGCTTATAAATATGAAACAATAGATATGATATCTACTTAATTTTAAAATGTAACGCAGAAGCAAGGACAAGGAGATGTTAAATTCCTCCACCAATGCAGTCCTTGTGGATGCAAATGGACGCAACAGTCCACCATCAGAAAACAATAGTGTGTGTGGAAGGGAGGTTACTCAAGGGAGTAACGAATTAAAATTTTGTTGTAACTTAATAATGACGACTCGCTACTGAGCTGATTAAATAATTTTGTTTTGATTTGAAAGAGGGGTGTAGTAGATGTTTGTTATATTGTGTTTATTATGTCTTAGTGTGTTATTATTGTATTATGTTAGAGGTAAGGATTATGAACATGTGTAGTTTGTATAAATTTTGAAATGTATTTAGTGAAAGGTCAGTCACCTGATCTAGAACATCAGCTGATGGCTGGAGTCACATATGTGGTATGTCATTTATAAATAATTTGCAGAGTTTTCAATAACTAGATGTTTCAGTATTAAACTTGTGTTGTTTTAAATCAATAATGGGAGTAATTTGAGATAGTTAAGAATTTTAACTGGTTTGTAAAAGGTGGTAAAGTTGATTTTGGGTGATTAATATTGAGTTAGGACATTTAGATCAGTCTATGTTGGATTTAAAGGGGTACTAGAGAGAATAATATTGTTATGAATAAGATAATGTACAATTTGAAAAGTATTGATAGAGACACAGTAGCTATGGGGATAATTTGTATAGTAATGATTGATATATTGGGGTAATAAACCAGGTGATATTTTGTAGATGAAAGTGATGTAATGGGAGAGTAAATAGTTGATGGGTAATTCTGTAAGGGGGTGGTGTGATAAGGAGTCCGCAACGAAAGGTGTTGGGACAGGAAGGGACCGTTTAGGGCTGGAAAGGGTTGCCTAGGGGAAGTCCAGGAACCAGATAAGGGAGTGAGCTTTGGGGGGGAACACACATCCTGAGTACAAAGGGGTAGAGAGTATTTTTTTTTATATATATATAAGGCTAGAATGATGCGATATGAGTTAAGTAGTAAGTGGGTTTAGAGAATGTTTGATAGATGTTTTGATAGAAAAGGGGTGTCATATTAGTTAAAGCTGTTAAGTGAATATTAGAATCAAAAGGGGTAAGAGTAAGTATACATGCCAAGTTGTAAATCAAGTTATTATGAATAATTAAGTCACCCAAACTAATTGAGATTGAGAATAATAAAGAAAGAAAGACCTAGTAAAAAACATAAAATTAATTAATATAATTAAATTACCTTATTCGGTCCACCTTAGTGACACTAGCTGCTGTCGGTTAATGACGCGTTTCGGGATAAAATCCATTCTTCAGATATACAAATATCAAACTTTAAATGTATACCACAATTTGTGGTTTGTCATAATTTTAAAATATTTAAAATCTTTTAAATAAAATATATATAAACAAAAACGTAACAACGGAATCGTTCAGAGCGTCCGCATGCATGCACGCTGTATTACGACTTCCTCACGACTGGCTATACTTATCACTCAACCGTATAGCAGTGTCAAACAGGTTATTAGAACCGAAGTTCATTTGATCGTTTAATATGTTATTTTTGGTCATTGCGTTTTTTGTAGCTTTGTATATTTCGAACTCCTCTAGACTATCCATTAATTTACCCTTCTTGCAAGTATGCAACGCCACGAAATTGTTTTCGAAACTAGTATAACTATGATCATTTTCTATTAAATGTTGTGCATAACTGGAATTATTATTATTTGTTTTTGGAATGTGCTCTAAAAATCTTGTGTAAAAATCTCTGCTGGATTGGCCAATGTAGAATGCTGCACAATTATCGCATTTAATTTTATAGACACCTGATTTATTTTTTAAAGGAATATTTATTTTAGTTTTGAAAAATTTTTTTAAATTATTACAGGTTTTGAATGAAATAGTATAACCTTTACTTTTAAAAACAGATTTTAAAATATTTGGCAACAAGCCAGTATATTTAGCTGAAATGAATTTTTTATGGTTTTTATTATGTTGGTTAATAATATTGGTATTTTTATTTTCTAAACGTTTTTTATGTTTCATTATCATTTTATCGACTATTAGTGGCCTGTAACCATTATTTAGAGCTATTTGTTTTATAATATTTACTTCTTGATCATAGTCTTCGTTATTAAGGGGAACACTAAGTAATCTGTCAATAAAGCTGTTAAATGCAGACATTTTTTGGGCTGGAGGATGAAATGACTTAGCATGTATAACCGTATCTGTGTAAGTGTGCTTTCTGTATATTTTGTATGTCAGTTCATTACTGTTATTCGTTATGGTTAGATCCAAGAAATTAATATTTTTGTTATTTTCAATTTCCATAGTGAATTTTATTGTCTTATGTATTTTATTTAAATAATTATTAAACGACTCGAGCTGTCTATTGTTACCATTGAAAATACTCGGTACGTTAAACATGAATAAATTGATAAAATTAATTGAAACAAGTGACAAATTTTGATAGAAAAAGAAAGTAATTACAGATATAAAATGTGTAATTTTTGGTCTATTTAAATGTCAGTTTTATTGTTTATTGTAATAATCACCATGTTAATTTTAAATGCCTTATTTTATTATGTTGTATTGTGTTTAAAGATAAAAAATTTTAAAGATGTCTTACGTATTTTATGAACATATGTAGGTCAAGGTCGTTGACTTGACCCAGAGAGATCAGCTGATGGTTGATGTTATAGGCAAGACCTATTTCTGGCAATTGATTGATGCAATCTGGTTGCTTAAGTGAATTAAATGATGTTGATTTTTTCTGAAATTGGTAAAATTAATATTTTGATAAATTTAAAATTGTTTTGAAAAAAAAAAATTTTTTTTGAGTTTTTCCGTCTGCCATACAGATGATGTTTGAGTTTTAAGTATATTATTGTTTATGTGTATCAATAGTGTTTCATTGAATTATATTGTTTAGAATATATGTGTAAATAAATGTTAGAGTAAGTGCATTCATGTTTTAGTAAGGTATTCAATTTACTTTTTTTTAATTGGTATTAGTATTGAAGAGAATTAATAGAGTTGATGAATTCATGTAACAGATTTTGTTTTTTTTTTGTTCTTGAGGAAGTAACTTAAATGATTTTTTAATTTAACGATAAATATTTTCTGAATTTTCAGTAAAAGAATGTATTAATGAGTATATGTATGCGCCCAGTACTTGCTAAAGGCAGCCCAGTATGCATGAAAAGGGGGAACATATCGGTTGAGGATCTGGCATGGAGTAAGGCCAGGGATTTGTAGTTTGGGGTGGCATGTTAGAAGATTAGGTGCGCTGTGATGCGTGTCTGTTCGATTTTATGGTGTTGGGATCTCGTATGGAGAAGTCCAGTAATCTCGTTCAGGTGCGGCCATAGTCGCCGAGCCAGGGGGGTAGTTTACCCATGATGTATAAGAGCTAATGGGGGGTTGTTGGCACCACATCCTCACCGATCCTCTTAGGGGTTTAGCAATGAGATTTCTTCTGTTTCGGCAGAAGATCTCTCATTGGGGGGGGGTATTGTAATGGGGCTAAAAGGGAGGGGTTTTATTTTATTAAAAATTTGTAAATTCATTTTCATCTGCGTGATCAGCCACATGTTGAATACAAGCTGTAGTTCAAACAAAGGAGCGATGAGGTGAATTCATTACAATGGAATGTGTCGGGTTGTCCACAACGGTTGAATTCTCAGAACTTTAATACTGTGTAATGCGCACAAACACCTGCAGAGCGCATAACATACGCTTGGCGAAGTCGCGCAAAATGGCTTTGTGCGAATTTTGTCCAACATGTGCTCTCAACATGACGGAAACATAACTGTAAGTCACGCCCATCTATGTGACGTAAACCAGTGAACACCAGATTTCATCGACGTCCAACACATTGGAGTTGCACTTGTTGAATGTGCAGTGACAAAGACTTTAACGCATAAGGCATTGTTTTCCGTCTTGTCCAAAAAATCTTGGTAGTGGGGTACTTGGTGGACGTCTCTCGCAGTACCTCACCGACGTTAGCCTGGGCAGGCAGCCCGCCAAACGGGGCTCAACAATAAAATTTCAGTATCAAGTAAAAGTGAGTGCAAATTTTCAAAAATGCGGGAGTGAGTACAGTTTTTGGAAGAAAAAATGAAATCAGAAATTGTCTTCGGACACATAGAACGAATTTTGTAAGTGATGTGCCACGAGGTCGGGGAGACGCCACGTTGCCGGTAGGGGTATTGAGTAACGTATCCCAAATTTATATGCATAATTTTGAGTAAAATGGGGCCCATCTAAGTAAAAGAGGTAAATTTGTTTTTATGGTGTGAATGTGAGAATGCGCAGGCTGGGCGGCCTTCTTTAAGGTAAGATGTCTAATAGAATTTTAGTAGTATCTGATCATGTCATAAATATTATAAGAATGTTTTATTTAGCTTAAATTTTTGGCAAGAAGTAATAGATTGATGTAAGAGGTAAAGAAATGAATAAGTAATAATAAACATGTTGAAAGTTTTAAAGAATTTAATAAAATTTAATTTGCTTCTCTTACTAAATGCGAGTTGTGTATGTTATTAATACAACCTTGAAATCATACTTACATTTCGACGTTCGTGTGACGAACTCTGGGCGGAGAAGAAAATTTAAAGGTAAGTGGAGAGTAAAATATTTTTATGATTTAATGTAGTAATAAAAGGTAATTAACTTAACAACCAAAATACTGTTACAAAAATCACAAGCAGTTGTGATCTTATAACAACATTGTAAAATAAATAACTGAACACTAGAGAAATAATTAATAATGACTTTAATAACAGTTTTCATACATAAAGATGCTTGCGTACAATTTTTCAACTGTTCTGTACAAATATCATAAAAAATAATAAAAATAATACACTCATGTTTGGACACAACACTGAAAAATAACACTAAACATCACTATCAAATAACATGCACTGAATCACACCACTGTGAATCATGCACTGTGGTTATATAGAATGTGAGGAGTAGATTGAAGAGATACACTTTGCTTTTGGGGGATACTGATGGGGGTATAGCAGTCCTGTGGGTAAGGGTGGCTCTGGTCCACATTTTGAAGAGTAACCTGAAAATTAAATCAGAATGGAGCACTCAGGCAAGGTAACAAAAAGGGCAGACCTAAATTAAGGTGGCCAGACAGGTTTGAAGATGACCTGTGGAAGCATGGTGTTCTCAATTGGATAATGTTGGCACAGAACCATGGCCAATGGTTAGCTGTTGTAGAGAAAACCAAGTCTACTATGGAGCTGTATTACCAGAAAAGGAGGAGGAATATTTTGTGGAATAAATACCTACATTTTTCTACTATTAAAATTTAGTTTTCAATAAATTATGTAATGAATTAGAATGTTTGTGTTCCAAATAAAATCCTCTATTATACACTGAATTACTTGTCACTGATCAAACAGTTAAAATAATTTATTAAACAGCTCATACGAGTATTTATATTATAACGTTTTATTCTTCTTTTATTTATTTTATTTTATATTTTAATTTATTTAATTTGTATTTTATTTAATTATTAAAATTCTGTATTGATTATTGTGAATGTTTTAACATTACGTTTTTTCCCCTCCTCTTTTTTCATTCTCCCATAATAAAATATAATTATAAACCACGTTGAAGTACAAAAAAAAACCTACCTATTAGCCTATGTAACAGAAATAGGTGAAACCCATGTAGTGTAAGTAATGATGGATGATGTAATAATCATTGTTTTTTGTGTTAAAAGTTAGTAGGTAAAGATGAAAGTTGCTTTGTGAATAATTATAAGTATGACAAGCAATGAATGTTATGTTTTGAAGACTGGCTTTGACCTAGAACGCTAATAAGAGCATAATATGTTTTAAAATAGTTATTGATAATTAATTGTTTTGTGTTAACTTATGTTATTTATTGTAATTGTATTAAGAAGGTTTAATGTTCACAAAAACGAAGGAAACTGTACTTATAAATGTATTATGAACATAAGATATATTAGGCCTATAGAAAATCTTTGGAACTACTGGAAAAAACTAATCAAATGAGATATCAAAATAATCTATGCCCAAAAAGCAGTTCAATGGTACTAGTATCTTTAAGATTGAAGCTAGTATAAGAAAAGTTTATTAATTTTAAGAAAATTGTATTAAATTTAAGAAATTTGTTCATTTTGGGACCTAAAACAGAAACCATGACAACACAATGTTACAAGGTTTCCACCAATGGGAATTTTACACTTTGTATCTTGACAACCCAAATATTATATGAAAAATTATTAGTTGATTATTAGATTTTGAAGAGTTAACATTAAGTCTAGATACAACTCGGACACATAAAAAGCTGATCCTACATCGAACTGGGGTGAGGTTAAGCCTAATAGCGACCTAACATAAATGAAGAACGAAGTAATATAATATCTAAATGAAGAATAAGTATTAAAAGTGGAAGAATTATGTGGAAATAATATTGAAAGGAAGGTCTTATAAATAATATAAAAAAGTAAAAACATTCATAATAACGAAAGATTGCACTTCACATATACACTTTCCACACATGTACAAATTATATCTAACCTTTCACTTATAAAGTAAACTGATAATTATAGATTACTTTCAATATTAAACTATTATTTTATTGTAATATAACTGTTGGAAGTGTAATAAAAACACGAATAAGGTTAACCTGAAAAACTGACCGTTGTTGAAAACGAACTGTTGTAACATTATTTATATTTTCTTGTTAATTCACTTTATATTTAATTGTATTTATGTTATTTTGTACTTCACAAAAGGTATTTTTGTTGACATTTCTGTAGTCAAAAGAACTTAAGACCTGACAAGTATAAATAATAAACTGTTAACGTGTATTCCATCAGAAATATACGGGAGTTAGTGCAACCAACTGAACATTTGAAAACATAGCCGGAGCAATTTTAATGATTTTAAAATTATTTCAATTTGTTATAAAAGAAAGAAAATAAGAGATTGATCGAAATAAAACAGTAGTGAAGATTTTTTAATTGCTTAATTAATTTATTTTGGTGTAATGGTATCTTTATTTTTCATATAGTTGAACGTTATTTTTTTATCAACAAAGAGAGGTTGGCAACACTGACATTCGGAACGAAATTCGAATTGAATACTACTAAAGTAAGGATTTGAAACTGTTACAATGAGAAGAAATTTATCAAGAATTTAATAAGTCCAACATATAAGAATTAACAATATTTATAATTATTAATTCAACTGAATTAATAAAAATTCAGATATCTTATACAACCAGAATCTAAGTAATTAACATTTTTTGTAGTTTAACAAAATTTTAATTGTTTCTATTGATAAAACAGTTTGGCGCCTACCACAAAGAACTAGATAACAATAATTTTAATTATAATTTTCATTCAATCAAATATAACAACTTGGGGCTAAAAACTTCAACAAACACACAATATAACTGAATGTTATAGAATTGGCACCAAGAACTTAATTAAAGCATAATAACTGGATGTTATAGAATTGGCGCACCAACTAGTGAGGCTAGGATTAAGAAATAACATCATATTACTGTATTAGTTTGATTCTAGTGGTGACTACAGAAAAACAAACGAAAATGCCTGAACAAACAGAAGAAACAAAACTGGATATGACATTGGAATTCCTGAAAAAAATGGACCGTGATTGTAAACAAATGATGGAAGAAATAAGAGAAATTAATCGTAAAAACATAGAACAAATAATACATGATCGTCAACAGATGGTAGATGTAATAATAGATGATCGTAGACTGTTAACGGAAGAATTAAAAAATTATAGGAACCAGTCAATTAAACTAGTAAATCAGAAAATAGAAGATAGTAGTAAGGAAATAGTGTAATGGTTCTCGCCTTTTACCCTTTTAATTTAATACTAAACTCATCATTATATACTCACCGCTGCCAGAATTTTACTTACCGTCATGGTCCCCGTAAAACTTACCTTTTGAAACTGCCCAGGTAGCCAACATGTTTTTTAGTTATACATGAAAACTTTGAACACTCTTGCCCTTATAAAAATCCCGCTATCTGACTGTAATAAAATTTCAGAAAACCCCCGATTACGTTAAACGAGTTGTCAGCACAGAAAACTAGGAAATGGTTATGGCGTAATAACTAGACTAACACATGTTTATAGAAGAATGAACCTTTTAATTTTTTACCATTTACTCTATCATTGATTATTATGTTTTATTTATATTTAAAATTTTTTACTAATTTTAGTCCAATAATTTTGTATAGACTACTACTACATCTTTCTAATTGAGCCAGTACTTTTGATAACCCATACACACACTCACTCAATTTACATTTATTTTTAAAACTTCCTATTTAATTAATGAGCTCCTTATTAATTATAATGTTTTGGCCAAATGAAACTGTCTTTACACTTGTTACCTATATGCGTAATATCCACACGTTGTACACGATATTGTCCGGAACTGTTTTCACTAATCACTCTCCACTCCAAACACAGTTTATTATTACCTTACGTCATTTACTCGTCACTTTACTTGTTTGTACATTTTATATTACTTGGTAGGCCTACTTTTGTATTTTTCGGCCTACCAAGAACTCGTCCGAGGCTACCGTTTTTGTTCTAGTAACTGTCTGCTGATTGTTTGGCCGCTCAGCCGTGAGTTGCAATGGAACTGGTCTCAGTGCTGCTAAGGCGGTAATGCATAGGTTTTCGTCTGGTCACGTGATCGTGAGACTGCGCTCCCATTGGTGCTGTTAAAAGAGCGCTCTAACGTAGGCGTAAGATTTAGCAATATTTTGCCGCCTGCTGCAATACGAAATTACATTACTTTTTTCCGTGATTCACGGCTGATGCAAAGTTAGGTGTTATTTCACAATCTGTCTATGCTGCTTCAGTGCGGAGCCGAAACATAGAATGTTTTGTGATAAACACAGCATATTTGGTCGACTAACTCGGGGTTCTACAAAGGTGAACAATGAATGCGTGGAGAATATAATTTTTTAAAATGTTAACTTGGCCCTACATATTCGTACCGTTACAATACCCCCCCAATAAGAGGTTGAAGGCCGAAGCGTTCAAACTCTTATTGCCTAAAACCTAAGAGGGTCAGCGAGGATATGGCACCACAACCCCCCTGAACTCTCTACTAAAATCATGGGTACTTTCCCCCCTAGTCCGGCGACTGTGGCAGCACCCATCCGGTCTTACTGGACTTCTCTGTTCGAGATCCCAACACCATAAGCTCGAACAGATACCCGCCACAGTATCGCCTGACTTTATAACATTCAATTAAAATTTAATAAACGGCCTTCCATCACTCCATATCCCACAACTGATTTGTTTCCTCTTAGCCATACAGGCTCATTCTTTGCAAAGTACTGGTTCTGCTTATACAAAGTATTGGTTTGGTTTAAAAATAATAATATAACCTTACAGTCTACTTACAGTTCAATCATATAAATTTTTTTTTTTTTTTTTACTACCCCCCTTTTAATCACTTAACCCCTGATACCCGTTACATATTACTGTGTTCTGCGCTAGGCTTCTTGGCCATGCAGACCTCATCCTAGCCATAAACCACATCTCCCTCGTGACCTGTAACTGGGTCACCCCCCATCCACACTCACTATTCCCCCCCCCCCGACTGTAGCGCCCAGTTGCTTTCACAAGGACTGATGCGGAAGGGGTGGACATTTTTTCTTTTATTCCACCCCCATCCTTGCTTCGGCGTTACAATAAAATTCAGTGTTACACTTACTATTCTCGATTGATACGCCCCTAATGGACTACCACCCCTATCTGGGTGAAAATAGACCTGTTCCAAAATTTGGTAAATTCCCCAAAAAATAACCCCCCTACTACATCTAACAAACCACCGGGTTAACAAAATAAAACAAACCACAAGCCGGTTATATCAGGTAAAATTTATGATTTGCCACAATTAACTACTTTCACGGTCATGATCCGGTGAGATCATGGCCGCACTTAGGTGGAGAATCTACAGTTAAACATAAAACATGGATTGACATTTATAAAATTTATATGAACAGCAATACACACACCTTATTTTCCAAACGCTATCTCAGCCCAAATATTTCCATCAGTTGTCAGTTTTAAATGAATATTTTAATCATTATTTACATCAATTAGTATTTAATTTAAATTTCCAGTTTGAATTCAAATGAAAATAAAGTTAAGTTCATTATTAAAATCATCTTGTCAATTAATTTAATTTAATTAATTTCTCAAAAGTTACAATAATTGCCTCATTATTATTGGGTCTGTAAAAAATTAACTTCATTTCTTTTGTTTCACAATAAGATTTTGCTGCTGGCAATGATTCAGTAGAATAAAACAGTTGTCAACTTCAACACCTGGCTGCAAACATTAGTCAAAACATACAACACCCCTGTTTACATCAACAATAGTCTGCCAGACTGGTGTTATAAACACTCTCAGTTTCAACATTCATGGTTACGTCATATACTGACACATATGCTTACTTCAACTGTTAATTTCTCTGAGTCTTGTAGTTAACATATTTATCAATTTCTATTTATTACAATTCGAACCAAAATTAATTTTGCTTCATTCATAAAATTAACCTTTTTAAATTATTTGTTTAACTTGACAATTCTTTAATAACCTCCACTCAAAACAATTTAGCTGTAATTATATTATTTAAAACATTTTTAATATACACACATCATACAAAATAGACTTAAATATTATTATGACATTTGTTCTTATTATAAACATACGTTACCTATAAGCTATACTGTACATTGCAGCAAAATAATATTAACACCATACATTTATTTACAGATTTTCGTCATATCCAATTATTATTTGTCACACTTCAATACCTGATTCAGCCAAGTCATTACCATATACTAAAGTATTTAAAATGTCCATACACTGCTTTTTTAATTCAACCTCCATCATCGTATAATAATCTTGCCTTTTTATAACATTTCTCATTCTTACTTACCCTCAATTTATTATTATCATTATTATGATAACCCATCAACTCTATTTCTTTCATTATACCCTGATAACTTATAGGATTATTCCCTATTATTATTTCATAAACGTTGTCAATATTAATTATTTTTGTCCAGTCTCCATCAGTAGTATTAGTTAACATCAGGTAAGTTATTTTATTATTTATAACAGTATTATCAAAATATTCATCTCTCTCTATTTCACCATGCAAGTCACTTTTTTCACCTATCTCTATATCTAAAACCTGCACTAACCTTTCATAACCTCTATTAACCTCAAAAATCGCTATTTCTCTCTTTCTCTCATCACAACACCATATCATCTTTTCTCTCTCACTCCATGCAAAGGGCACCATTAAATATTTATTACCTCTACTGGCTTTACCAGTTAAATCACGAAAAATACAGGGACCATCTGAAGACACCTTGTCTTCCATACAAATACAGGAGGAAACTCTGTCCTCATTAAACACCTGTGAAAACTCCGTTTCACCATAAACTTGGGGAACATCTGCCCTTTGCCCATTTAACCTCTCTACACACACACTTATAACCTCATCAACACTTTCTCTGCTCACAACCTTACACTCTAACACCACGTTTTTAATTTCACCACTGTTACTTACCGTATCATTCTTAGATACCCCATTTTCTGCTATATAATCATTATTCTTATTTAATGTTATTTCATCATTATGATTACTTGTAGTACTACCACTTACCTCAGAATTGTAATTACCATCATTATCTTCACTAGTGAACACTACCTCTTGTAGCGGGTCATTTTTGGGTGTTTTTATTTTCCACAGTATGGGATAATTATATTTTTTATTTTATTTCATTTTGGGCGGGTTTGTCTATAAGTTGTGAAAATTATTGTGCAACCAGTTTCATTCCATTATAACAGAACGCATGGCAACGTTATTTCCATTGTGAAAGAAACAGTTCGAAACAAAAGCAGCGACGCAGTTTGTTGTCGAGGAATGCGGCAGAGAATTCGCGCCACCCTAAAAATTCGCAGACCTCTGTACTTGTGTGGCAGTGCACACACGCCACTACTCGAGCAGGGGTGCCTACCCAAGCGTTGGCAAAAAACTAAGATGACCAGAGAGCAAGGATATTCGCCGCCTTCTCCAAGACGTCCCGGAAAGGCTGTTTAAGTCCCACCCACTTTAATGACGTCCGCCAGTGCCTAGATGAGATCATGTACCATGTTCACCAAAAACTTACATACATCGCATAGGACGAAACTGTGACGACTAACTGTAAGGCATTGATGTCCGTCGTCTTGACTAAAATGCTCCCGGAGTGGGGAACTGAGAGACGCAGTCAGTCTTTGGTCGACTCTCGCCTGCGCAGGCCGCCCGACAACCGGGCTCAGAAACAAATTTTTTTTTAAAACTGATATAACAGTGAAATAGCTGAAAAAGTTTATGTGACCGCGGTCGGGAAAAATGTAAAACAACATTAAACACCTTTTGGACATTTCACACGAAATTAGAAATGAAATGGATGTGCGCGAAGACCACGTGGCCGGGGATTATTTCGTCTACTGAAAGTGTAAGGGTTGGGGTTTTATAAAGGTATGGGGTATCAAATAAATTAAAATTAATTTAAGTGAGAATGGCAGGCTGGGCTCTCTTGTTTAAAGTATGTAAGTAGTAGAAAATAAGAATAGTACGTAAGACGTAATGATTACACAACCTGTAAAACCATAATTTTAATTATTTTTAAAGTATGAAAAATCTATATTTGGAGGAAAAGTAAAAAATTCAAATCTGTCAAATGATTTTAAAAATAAAAGGAAAAGTTAAATTCTCTTCATTCAAAATGGGTATTCAGACTTATTTCGTAACCTCACACTGTTTCTGATCTCGCTTATAGGAGAACTCTGGGGGGACCCTTAGGAACAAAGGTAAGTAGAAGTGAATTAAATGTATAAAAAAGTAAGTATTTATACAAATGGCGGCCCGAACAACGACATTATATAAAATAATTATATAAATAAGCCAGAAGTCAGAAACAGAGTGGGTAGCGAAAGAATACAAAATACGTAAAATAAGGTTATGTTGTAACTACACATGGTAAAAAATAGTACAATAATTTTATGTATAATATGATGGTGTAATATTTAGTACACGAAATAATTTTTTTTGAAAGAAATATTTAAACAAAATTTTAAAATGGCAAATAACGAGAACGTCAGTCTAGCTGACAATACCAATGAAAGCCACACAAGCGCAACTGAATCACAAATTATGAGTGGAGAAATTATTCACTCAACGCCAGTCCCGACTAACAGGGCTGACGAAAATCAAATAGTAAAAATGATGCAAGCACTGTTTAGCGAACAGAAAAATGAGTTTAATGAAGTAAAAAATGAAATCAGAAAACAGAATATTATTTTTGATAGACGAATCAAGGAAATAGACGTACGTTGTACAAATATGCAAGAACAAGTAGTAGAAATAGTTAATGAGAAATTCGATGCTAAAATAAATGATTTAGATGGCAAAATCAATACAATTAATGAAACAGTAATTAGCACAGTTCAAAACCAAATTGAGACACAAAGTAAAGAGATAGAAAATAAATGTTTAGCTACAGTAGATAAGCAGATAGAGATGAAAACTAAATTTGAAATAAATAAACAAATAGACATTAAAACAACTGTTTTACAAGATCAGTTAGAAAATTTTGAGTCAAATGTAATAAGTATAGCAGAGAATATAGAAACATTAAGTAAAGCTATTTCAGAGCATGCAGATAATACCAACTGTAAAATAAGTACAATACAAAGTAAGCTTAGAGAAATAGATGAGTTCAGTTTACAAACTAGTAATAATATATATGACAAATGTACTGTAATTGAGAACAATTTAATGAGTGTAAAAAATGAATTACGGGGGGAAATTAACAAAAAATTTACCGGGGTTACGGAAAGGGTTATCATAACGAGAGATTTACACAATGAAATTGAGTTAGAAACATTTAGCTATGAAAACAGAACAATACATCCAATGAGATTCATAAACCAAACCCGGGAATACAACCGTTTCAATAACAGTAATTGGGAGGTACAATTAACCAAAATAATTAAATGTTTTAGGGGTAGTTCAGTAGTGTGGGCGGAAGCACATCGGTCAGAATGGGATTGTTATGAGACATTCGAAAGAGCATTTAAAGGGAAATATTGGACCGAAGATGAACAAGAAATACTAAGAAGCCGTATAATGGGAACGGGCGATTTTTTAGGACACCCTAATAATAATAATTTAACAATATACGTGACCAAGTTATATAACGAAGCGAAATATTTAGAGCCGCAGATACCATTTAAATCTTTTGTTAGACATGTAAGTAAACACTTACCGAAAGATGTACAAACCACTTTGATGACAAAAGAAATTGCAGATATGAACGAGTTGGAGAGAATACTAGATATATTACAGAGCATTAGAGATCGAGAAGGGGGTAGGCGAATACAACCGAATAATAACCATAATCATGTTGAATATAATCAAAATAGGAGTAACAATTATCGTGGGTATAATAATAATGTGCATAGAGACAATGTAAACAAACCAGGTGAGTGGAGTTGTTCCAGGTGCAGATGGGGGAATTTCGCCAGCAGACAACGGTGTTATAAATGTAATTTACCCAGAGAAGAGCAGAGGAGGAGAAACGAAAGCAGGCCATACAGAGGAACAAATAACTACCACCAGGGACCGCCGCGGGATCACCAGATACCCACAACAAGTAACCATAGACAACAACCGGAAAACTAGAGCATACAGTGGTAGCACGGACCAGACCACTGTACGGGGAAGCAAGTGAGGTCCAACTGTTAGAAGATGTCACGAGTAATGTAATTAGAACAGACATAGTTGCAGATCTGCTGGAAGAAGAAAACAAGACAATCGAGGTGAGAGCGGGACTAACAGAAATACAGGTAAATGTAGCTAATAAATATTATAGAACACTTGTAGTACAGGTAGTGAGATTTCTGTTATTGCTGAAAACATTTTAGGAGAGTTAAAAGAAAGTATAAAGAATATTCCAATTTTACCAGTAGCTGGGGTTACAGTAGTAGGAGTTACAGGCGTACGCAGTAAGAGAATAACAAAACAGATACACTTAAGTTTTTTGATAAATGACATAGAATTTGAGAACACATTTTTGGTAGTTAAAGGGTTAAGTTTAGACATTATATTGGGTAATGATTTCCTGCAAAGAAATAAAGCTATTGTAAACTTTAAGGAGAAAATAGTAGAATTAGACGGGGGTGATCGGTCTGTAAAGGTTAATTTTGAACAAATAATAGATAAAGTTAGAACAACGGGGGTAAAAATATTACAAAAGAGAGTAGGTGAAAGTGGTGCAGATACTAGAATAAATTTATGTAGAGAGAGTAAATATATTGATGAGTGTGAGAATGAAATGAGTAATATTAATAATGCAGTATGGGAGATAAGGGCGGATGAATTTTGTAGTGGAGGTGAGGTGGTAAGGAGTGATCAGCGTGCTGCGCTGTGGCAAGTGATCGAGGAGTTTAAGGGAGTGTTTGCCGATATTCCAGGAAGGGCAAAGGATTATGTATGTACATTGCAGATACGGGAACACACACCTTTCATGCAGCGAAGTTATCCCGTGCCTTATTCCAAGAGACGAGGGGTGCAAGAGGAGCTGGACAGGATGTTGGAAGGAGGGATAATAGAAAGGTCAGTATCACCCTATTCGAACCCATTAGTTGTTGTAATTAAAAAAGATGGCAGAGTTAGGTTATGTTTAGATGCCAGGAGGATCAACCAGATAATAATACCAGACCGTGAATCACCAGAGTCAATCAATGAAATATTTCAGAAATTCAGCGGGGTGAGATATATGACGTCATTGGATTTAACAGCAGGATATTGGCAGGTACCATTGGCTGAGGTGAGTAGGAAGTATACAGCTTTCCTGTTTAACGGTAAGAACTATCAATTTCAAAGATTGCCATTTGGATTAAATACCAGTGTAGCCAGTTTCATAAAGTGCTTAGACCAAATTTTAAAACCCAAAGATTTAGATTTTTTAACGGTATATGTAGACGATATTTTAATTGCGTCAAGAACTTTTGAGGACCATTTAGATCATTTAGGATATGTGCTAGCCAAATTAAAGGAAGGAGGACTTACTGTAAATTGGGACAAATCAAAATTTCTACAGACACAAATAAATTTTTTAGGATTTATAATCACACCAGAAGGAATCTCCGCAAATCCGGATAAAGTGGACTCCATCATGCGCTTCCCTGAGCCGAAGAACATCAAGCAGCTACAGAGTTTTCTGGGATTGTGTAATTTTTATCGAAAATTTCAGAAGAACTACGCCCATGTGACAGCAAGATTGAGTGCGGTACTCCAGAAAAATAAACAGTGGAGATGGGGATTAGTGGAACGAGAAGCGTTCAACGAAATTAAACAGAAATTTAGCAAAATGATAATGATGAACCACCCTGATTTTAATAAAATATTTTTCTTACAGACAGATGCTAGTAACGTGGCCGTAGGTGCGGAACTCTACCAAGAGGACGAAGAGAAAGAACACCTAACCATTGCATTTGCGAGTAGATCCTTGTTAATGGCTGAGAAGAACTATACCACTACCGAAAAGGAACTATTAAGTATTGTGTTCGCCGTCAGCAAATTTCGCACATACATCTTGGGAAATAGGACGGTGATCCGCACCAATCACAAGGCACTATCCTTCTTAAATACATGTAAACTTGCTCACAGCCGTTTAACCAGGTGGGTACTTGTTTTACAGGAATATAATTTTGAATGGGAGTACATCAAGGGAACAGACAACAAGATACCTGACACTCTTTCACGGGTAGACATGTTAGACAATAAGATGGGTAGGGATTTAAAGGAAATTGAAATTTTCCAGATTAGCAGAGAAGATAGAATTTTTGGCGAAGAGTTGAAGGACATCAGAACCATGCAACGAGCAGATGGTAAGTCAGGTAAGATTATGTATAGTTTAGAAACAGAATTAACAGAGTCAGAATATAATCAGCATTTTCAGATTTATCAGGGGTTATTATTTAAGAAAGTAGTAGGGGGTGAGCGTGATTGGAAAATAGTTATGCCAGAGGGGTTAGTTGATAAGATTATTTGGGATTGTCATTTAAGATATGGTCATTTCGGGGCGAAGAAGTGTGTTAATGTTTTGAAAGTCATGTGTTTTTAAAAATATGGAAAGAAGGGTTAGAAAATTGTTAAGGGGTTGTGATTTATGTCAGAAATCGAAGGTAGTAAATTATAGGGTAGAAGGGGAGATGAATTTTATAAAAGTGAATAGACCTTTCGATTTAGTTGCGGTAGATTTGTTTGGGCCATTGCCAAAGGGTAGAGGCGGAGTGATGTATATTTTTGTGATGCTTGATACTTTTTCTAAATATGTGAGATTGTATAGCGTTAAAAGAGCTACCAGTCAGGTATTGAGTGAGAAGGGGACAAAGGACTACATGATTTACGTGGGTAAGCCGAAAGTGATTTTATCAGACCATGGTCCGCAGTTCATCAGTGGGAAATAGCGTCAGACTCTAGGATGGGAAGGAATCATCACGAAACATACGGCTGTGTACCATCCCCAGTCCAACCAGGCTGAGCGTGTAATGAGAGAGATAGGCAGGATCTTTAGAGCCTATTGTCACGCTAAACACAGCGAGTGGCCATTATACGTCCGAAGAGTAGAGACTTGGCTGAACAGTACCACCCATGAGTCCACCGGCTATACACCTCACGAGTTGATCAAAGGAACACGCCCCCCGAGAATTTTGGACCAGTTGTTTGATTACCCACCTGAGAGTGAGAAAGCGGATGTGAGTATAAAAATCAGGTTGGCAAATGAGAGTTTATTAAGTAAAGGAGAACAAAGAAAACGTAGGCACGACGCAAAAGGTAAGTGGATGAAGTATGAAGTAGGACAATTGGTATTGGTGAGGAGACATGATTTGTCGAGCGCTCAGGACAAGGAGATTAAGAAATTTTTCTTACTCTATGAAGGACCGTATGAGGTAATAGAAGTTAAGATGAAGAATTCGTATGTATTACAGAACAGAGAGACAAGGGAGATAGTAGGGACACACAATGCTACAAATTTGAAATTGTATTGGTCATCATAGGAATTTTACCAGGATTGTTGTTAATTATTATTGTGTGAATGAAATTTAATCTGATTTTATATGTTTACAGAAGGGAGTCTCCCCCATTTTCGGGCGGTCACGATCTTACCAGTCCTGGCCGTGGTATTCGGAACTTGGAGGCGAGCCATGGTTGGAGGATCTTCCTTCGGGCGGTGAACGCAACGATGGTCCGGCTCCACCAAAATTGGTTAAAATTAGAAAACTCACAACACTTTGAACGGGGAGGGGGACCCATAGTTTCGTGGAAAGGTAGTATATATGTATTTTTTTTTTCTTTCCTCTTTTCACGAAATATTTTAGTTTTATTTTAGAAATTGTAAAATGAAACAACCAAAAATTTGTAATTTGAATACTTAAATTTTCAAATAATTGTTTTCCCTCAGAAAACAACACAAATGTATTTTATTTTGATGTAACTGTATGATTCATTGTGGTACTTATTATTTTGTCAGAAAGAAAATGTTAGTGAAAAGTGAAAGATTGGACTTGCAGAAGTGTCTATGTGAAAACTTTTAAAAAGTAAATAAAAGAACTTGTTATTATACAAGATTAAAGGGTAATTTGAGGGGGTTGATTGGTGCTCAATGAAGTGATGAAACAATGGAGTGTTGAACTGCATTTGTAGAAAGTTTAATTTTCAATTGTTAAGTAATTAGTTAGTTATTAAGTGGCTATTGAGGGGGTGGCCTGTGCTCTCTTAGATAGCGAAATGGGTTGGGGGTAACAGTGAGTGTTACCTCCATCGGAGGCCAAAATGGCGATAAATGTGCGGCACACCTTATCCGTGTAAATTAAAATTTACACACCTTACTAAATGACCGTGTCGCACATAATGAGATTGATGTGAAACAGGCAGTGAAATGAAAGTTTAGATTTCCCCGACTTTTCGGGCGGTTACTGCCTTACCAGCACTAACCGTGGTTTTGGCTAGCGGCCAGCTATGGTCATATCAAGTCCCTTGACCATAGCTGACTTGAAATTGGTACAATTTGAAATTCAATGGGGGGCGAACTTAGAGGAAATCTTCCCGGAACTAAGGAACAGCGGCTGCCACTCTGCCCGTTTTGGGGTAGCAAGACAGGTGGTAGATCCGTCTTAAGGGTGTATGATTATAGAACAAGAACATGATGATGTTCACTAATTTTAAAACTTAATAGCGGAAGCAGAGACACGGAGAGGTAAAACCTGCTCCAAAATATACAGTCTTTGTGGAAGCGAATGGGCGCCACAGTCCACCATAATCTGAAATAGCGTGTGTGGCTGGGAGGTGACGCAAAGGAGTCACGAATGTAAAGTTTAATAACATAACATTTTTTTTTTCTTCAAAGTTGGATCCAATAAAACTGCTTATGCTCTGTTCAATTAACTAGCTGGTCAGATATGTAATATAAGGTGTTCATTACATGCTATGATTTTAAATGTATTATTTTGTTGTTGTATGTTAGGTATAGGCATTGATAAGAATATGTGTTTTCATGATATGTGTATGCTTTAAATTAAGCCAATAATTAAACGCCTGGCAGGCAATTAACGTAATAGAAGTGAGGATGGATAAATAAATATATATATTTCATATAAGTTGTTCAAATTTGAGATGTGTTTTCATTATGTTAGGATATCAGTTGATCAGCAATAAGATGTCACTGGTATATTGGTTATAAAGGTTCCAAGTTATTAATGTTCAATGAAATGTTTGCAATGTATTACAGATGTTTTAAAATAATGATACAAATAATTTGATAAAATGAGAAACTAAGTAATAATTTATGCAAATTAATAAAAGATAGTTTTGGGTGATAAATATTTTATGTGACATATAGATCTGTCAAAGTTAAAGTTGAATTAGTAGAGATGATATACGGTAATGTTGTTTTGAGTTTATACATGTTATAGTATTTTGAGAAGTATTGATGTTGACACAGTAGTAGTGAGTATATGTAGAGATGAGTAATGTGAATGAGATATAAACATATTTGTTGATGATATTTTGTAGTAAGGGTGAGGTGGTAAGGTGTGATCAACGTGCGGCGTTGTGGCGAGAATAGAGTAGTTCGCGTGAGTGTTCGCCGATATTTTGGAGGGGCATTGGCTCGAATAGGTATAGCCAGGTAGGGAACACACATCCTAGTACAACGATGAGCGGTGCCAGAGGTAAGTGGAATTAGTGAAAGGTATTTATAAATGAGAGATTGGTGTCATAAGTGGTTCATAGTGGTTGTTAGTAAAAAAGGGAGTAATATTAAAATGTCTATTCAAGTGAAAGTATAGAGAATACAAGTGTCACCCAGATTAAGCAATGATGGAAATGTGAAGAGTTAGATAGAAAATTCATAGTAGAAAAGTAATCAGAGATGAAATATAATGTAACATGAAGGGCAATAATAAATTTGGATTGCATAGAATCAAATGATAAATAATTGATGGTTAATTAATAACAGTTCAATTGAAATTAAAATGTAATGTTTATAATTTTATCAAGATGTAGGGTATGTAGATTTTTAACAAGGTTAAATGTGATTGGGTTATTTTAATGTAAGAATAGCAATGTCAATTATATGTGTATACAGATCAAGTAATACATTGAATGAGAATAAATAGTTCAAATCACCCACAGTAGAATAAAGTAAGATTGTCAAATAGAGAGAGTGATTTATGATAAAGATATAAAATTTTCATTTTGTAAAGCCAGTGACAGAATTGTGATAAAATTGGAGAATAATATAAAATTAAGGTGTTTATTTTCATAATTTAATTTTCATAATAATTTAAATGTCAATTTGTTTATTATTTATATTAATATTTTGTTCATTTTAAATATTTTATTTTATTATGTTTTGTGCTTTGAGTTAGATTGTTACAGATGTTTAATGTAGGTGCAGAAAGTATACATAACATATGTAGGTCAAGGGTTTTGGACTTGACCTAGTTTCGATCAGCTGATGAGGTCATACACCTACTAAGCTTGTATAGTAGGAAGTCAATTTTGATTTGTTTGTTTAATTAATTCGAACCAATATTTAAATAATTTTGCATATGAGGGAAACATTTAAAATAAATTTAAATTTTTTTTTGAATTTTAAAATTTTTGAAAATTTTAATTTTTTTGGGGGAAAAAAAAAACTTGATTTTTCGCCTGCCAGCGAATGAATATTTTAGATAATGATTCTTTTATTATGTGTGCATTAACCATGTTTATTTTATTGTATTACATTGTATTGGTAGACTATAAGTGGTTCTCATGTTAGAGTAAGGATGTGTTTAGATTAGTAGAAATGTCTAGGTTAAGTCATTTGAAACAAAAATTTAGAAAAACAAGGAAGAGAATTTTTTGATAAAATATTATTTTTTTTGAATTTCGGATTTTTTAAATTTTTAATAAATTTGAAAAGAAATCTTTTATTTTTAATGTGTTATGGTAACATGTAAGGTTAGTGTGTGTGAGCCCAGTATCTGCTAAAGGCAGCCCAGCTTGCATACAAGGGGAAACATATCGGTAGAGGATCTGGAATAATTTAAGCCAGGGATTGAGGATTTTGGGGGTAGCATGTTAGAAGGCGAGGTGCTCTGTGGTGCGAGTCTGTTCGATTTCTCGGTGTTGGGATCTCTGACGGAGAAGTCCAGTGATCTCGTTCAGATGAGTCCATGGTCGCTGAGCCAGGGGGGTCGTGTACCCATGCAGATTAAGAACAAGGGGGTTGTTGGCACTAGTTCCTCACCGGTCCTCTTCGGGGTTTATCGATGAGATTTCTTCTGTTGTGGATAGCAGAATTCTCATCGAGGGGGTATTGTAGCGGGTCATTTTTGGGTGTTTTTATTTTCCACAGTATGGGATAATTATATTTTTTATTTTATTTCATTTTGGGCGGGTTTGTCTATAAGTTGTGAAAATTATTGTGCAACCAGTTTCATTCCATTATAACAGAACGCATGGCAACGTTATTTCCATTGTGAAAGAAACAGTTCGAAACAAAAGCAGCGACGCAGTTTGTTGTCGAGGAATGCGGCAGAGAATTCGCGCCACCCTAAAAATTCGCAGAACTCTGTACTTGTGTGGCAGTGCACACACGCCACTACTCGAGCAGGGGTGCCTACCCAAGCGTTGGCAAAAAACTAAGATGGCCAGAGAGCAAGGATATTCGCCGCCTTCTCCAAGACGTCCCGGAAAGGCTGTTTAAGTCCCACCCACTTTAATGACGTCCGCCAGTGCCTAGATGAGATCATGTACCATGTTCACCAAAAACTTACATACATCGCATAGGACGAAACTGTGACGACTAACTGTAAGGCATTGATGTCCGTCGTCTTGACTAAAATGCTCCCGGAGTGGGGAACTGAGAGACGCAGTCAGTCTTTGGTCGACTCTCGCCTGCGCAGGCCGCCCGACAACCGGGCTCAGAAACAAATTTTTTTTTTAAACTGATATAACAGTGAAATAGCTGAAAAAGTTTATGTGACCGCGGTCGGGAAAAATGTAAAACAACATTAAACACCTTTTGGACATTTCACACGAAATTAGAAAAGAAATGGATGTGCGCGAAGACCACGTGGCCGGGGATTATTTCGTCTACTGAAAGTGTAAGGGTTGGGGTTTTATAAAGGTATGGGGTATCAAATAAATTAAAATTAATTTAAGTGAGAATGGCAGGCTGGGCTCTCTTGTTTAAAGTATGTAAGTAGTAGAAAATAAGAATAGTACGTAAGACGTAATGATTACACAACCTGTAAAACCATAATTTTAATTATTTTTAAAGTATGAAAAATCTATATTTGGAGGAAAAGTAAAAAATTCAAATCTGTCAAATGATTTTAAAAATAAAAGGAAAAGTTAAATTCTCTTCATTCAAAATGGGTATTCAGACTTATTTCGTAACCTCACACTGTTTCTGATCTCGCTTATAGGAGAACTCTGGGGGGACCCTTAGGAACAAAGGTAAGTAGAAGTGAATTAAATGTATAAAAAAGTAAGTTTTTATACACTCTCCCACTATTTTGTCACTATTATTTATTAATTCATTATTAGAATTACCGTTATCACTCACCTGGTTAATTATTCTCTCACTATCATTAACAACATTATTATCACTTACCTGTTTTGATTCAACTTCTGTATTCTCCTTTAATTTATCTGTCTCGGGTTTTCGCAATATTTTATCCCATACTTTGTCCCTTTCGTCAAACCGTTTATTCATATTATCAAAATGTTTGTTCATCACTTCAAAACCCTTATTCATATTATCATATATTGTTTTCAAAAGATTCATTACATCCTCCCCTGAACGCTCCTTTTCTACCACCCCCACACTGTCGTCATTATCATTAGGCCTATTCACTGTCTTATTTTCTACCCCTATTACTTCAACTACCTTACCTTTATTATTTGTCATCTCACTATGTTTATTAATTTCTGCGAATATTCCCTCTTCTTGTTCTTCCATCCGCGTTAAATTATCATCTAAATTACCCCACTCCTCATCTGTCATTTCACCTACAACCCCCCGAAATTCGCTCTCCCATTCATCCCACGCGAAACCAATATCATTACCTTGTACTTCACCCATATTCAAAATTTATTTATATAACACTTTTATGAAACTACCACCCCTCTATTGCTCAGTAATTATACATATTAACTCTAAATATACCCACTACTTAATATCGTTATTACTACGTGGAAATAAACCCAACATTTACGCTACCAAAACATAACCTAATTTTCACAACGTAATTATATACGATTAATTTTACAAATACGTCATTACCAAATCCTACTTTCTGTGCTTTAAAACAGGTCTAGTTCCTATATTTATACGAACATCCTGGCAGGGTCGTCGTTGTTAAGGTACTCGCCTTTTACCCTTTTAATTTAATACTAAACTCATCATTATATACTCACCGCTGCCAGAATTTTACTAACCGTCATGGTCCCCGTAAAACTTACCTTTTGAAACTGCCCAGGTCGCCAACATGTTTTTTAGTTATACATGTAAACTTTGAACACTCTTGCCCTTATAAAAATCCCGCTATCTGACTGTAATAAAATTTCAGAAAACCCCCGATTATGTTAAACGAGTTGTCAGCACAGAAAACTAGGAAATGGTTATGGCGTAATAACTAGACTAACACATGTTTATAGAAGAATGAACCTTTTAATTTTTTACCATTTACTCTATAATTGATTATTATGTTTTATTTATATTTAAAATTTTTTACTAATTTTAGTCCAATAATTTTGTATAGACTACTACTACAGCTTTCTAATTGAGCCAGTACTTTTGATAACCCATACACACACTCACTCAATTTACATTTATTTTTAAAACTTCCTATTTAATTAATGAGCTCCTTATTAATTATAATGTTTTGGCCAAATGAAACTGTCTTTACACTTGTTACCTATATGCGTAATATCCACACGTTGTACACGATATTGTCCGGAACTGTTTTCACTAATCACTCTCCACTCCAAACAGTTTATTATTACCTTACGTCATTTACTCGTCACTTTACTTGTTTGTACATTTTATATTACTTGGTAGGCCTACTTTTGTATTTTTCGGCCTACCAAGAACTCGTCCGAGGCTACCGTTTTTGTTCTAGTAACTGTCTGCTGATTGTCTGGCCGCTCAGCCGTGAGTTGCAATGGAACTGGTCTCAGTGCTGCTAAGGCGGTAATGCATAGGTTTTCGTCTGGTCACGTGATCGTGAGACTGCGCTCCCATTGGTGCTGTTAAAAGAGCGCTCTAACGTAGGCGTAAGATTTAGCAATATTTTGCCGCCTGCTGCAATATGAAATTACATTACTTTTTTCCGTGATTCACGGCTGATGCAAAGTTAGGTGTTATTTCACAATCTGTCTACGCTGCTTCAGTGCGGAGCTGAAACATAGAATGTTTTGTGATAAACACAGCATATTTGGTCGACTAACTCGGGGTTCTACAAAGGTGAACAATGAATGCGTGGAGAATATAATTTTTTTAAATGTTAACTTGGCCCTACAATTTCGTACCGTTACAATAGAAAATAAAAAAGACAAAAGTGTATTGTTGTCTGAGAACAAAAATAACAGAAACAAAGAGAATAATAAGTACCTGGAAAAGAAGAAGAAGAAAATAGGAAAACTACGTAAAAAAGAACTAATAAACACACGGGAAGAATCGGAGATGATTAAGAATGGGCTAATTAATGTGCTTAATCTCCCAATTACCGACCATAGAGAAAATGTGAATTTCAAAGATTATATAGGAGGAGTTCAAAGGAAAGGTTAGAAATGATTTACAATAAAACAGTGAGTAAAAAATTAAGATAATCCATAGTTAAATTAAATATACCACAAGGAGAAATACATAATAAAAGGTCAGGGATATCACTGATAATTGATTTACCATTGACATATTTGTTTAGTAAACTAGATGATAGAGTGATAGAAATAAGAGTTAATACAAGTGAAAATTTTGTATTAGAAACATTGCCGTATAAGGTAGTAGCGAGAAAATGGACAAGGACAGAAATAGTTCTGAAAACAATAGCAGTCTGAGCAACAAGGGTAACTGATATATTTGACCACGGATAAACCAAGTATGAAAACTACTGGAAAAAGGGACTGATTTTTACTTCCATATTCCTTAAGGAATGGAAGTATGGTGATGGCAAAAAAAATCGTGTTCGAGATTATTGCAGATTCTGATTGTACTACACTCAAAACACGAAAAAAAGTCGTTTTCCGAAAAGTGTCTGTGTGTCTATCTGTCTGTCTGTCCGTCTTGTGTAGATTTTTTTTCTATGGCAAACGATAACTGCCGCAAATTCAAACAGAATCAAATAATTTTTTGCATACAGCCCTGATTTGTAGAGTACTCACGACCTATTGTTTGAGGGAAAGGGGTAGTTTACCTGCAACGGTTTTTTTTTATCAAGGGAAATTTTTTTTTTTTTGGCAAACGATAACAGCCACAAATTCAAACAGAATTAAATAATGTTTCGTATACATCCCTGAATTGTAGAGTTCTCAAGACCTATTGTTTTTGGTGAAGATCGGTTAAGGGAAAGGGGTAGTTTACCTGTAACGTTTTATGTTTTAACAAGGGTATTTCCTATGGAAAACGATAACAGCCGCAAATTCAAACAGACTCAAAAGATTATTTGCATACAGCCCTAAATTCTAGAGTTCTCAAGACCTATTGTTTTTGGTGAAGATCGGTTAAGGGGAAGGGGTAGTTTACCTGCAACGTTTTTTTATCAAGCGTATTTTCTATGGCAAACGATAACAGCCGCAAAACCAAACAGAATCAAATAATTTTTTGCATACGTCCCTGAATTGTAGAGGTCTCAAGGACTTTCGATTTTGGTGAAGATCGGTTAAGGGGAAGGGGTAGTTTACCTGCAACCTTTTACGTTTTAACAAGAGTAAAGTACTTGAAAATTCATTTAAACTTTTTGAAACAATGGTAATTGTTAAAAATAAAATAATTTTGTTGCCAGGCAATAAAATTATAAATTTTTCATTTTAATGTAAATTATGTATGAGTTAATATCTTAATATATATAATTCTTCTGTACGTGTGTATGTCACTGAACTCCTCCATGTATAAAATAATATATCGTTCGTGGCAGGTAAGCATATCTCAGTTATGTAATGTTTACGTTTCCATTTTATTATTATGCCTACAGCAATAAAAAGGCAGGTAAGACACACACACACACACACACACACACACACACACACACACACACACACACACACACACACACACAATTCACGTTATTTCTGGCCTCACTCATGTTTATTTTCTTACATTTGCACGCTTTTTAAATGGAAAGTGCCGAAACCCACACCAACATAACGCGTGCAAGCCGAAAAAATGGACATCAATTTGCTTACTGGCGAAGCTAGTAGTTAATGAATGGGTAGGCAAAAATCTTATATTAAATTTTTTTTAAGGAATCACTAAAAGGACGGTGGTTCAAATCGGACGCTGAGGTAGAGTTTGCTGTAACCGAATGGTTCCACAAACAGCCGTAAGAATTTTACTAGCAGGGAATCTACAGGTTAGCCCAACAGTGGAACTCATGTCTTAATGTTATTGGAGACTTCTTTTAAAATCGTTGAATAAAAAATGCTTTACAGCTCTATACGTGTTTCTATTGAACAATCCTTGTATTAGTCATACACAATAATACAACTGATTGAACTTCAAATTTTTAAACTTGATTAGTTTCTATATATATATGTTTAATGTTACAAATAATTCAAATAACAATCTTGATCATCTGTTAGTTCAGCAGAATAACAGTGACACTTTTAATAACCGCATAAAATAAACACTTAGAAACAACACAGGCGCTTTATGTTTGGACCACAGAAGTGAGGCATGCCTCAACGCTCTATGTGTACAGCGCGGGACAATCCCCCCTCCCTTCACTTCCCTATCACACCACTACATTGCTTACATACGATGTATACAAAAAACGCTGAGGCAAGTTCAGGTTGCCTCATTCGCTTTAAACGAACTATGCCGAATCTCACCTGTCACCATCTAGCAGTCGCTCAATAAAGCACGTTTCATACATACATACATACATACATACATACATACATCCTCGGCGCTACAGCCCAGTCCGGGCCCTGGCCTCCAAAAGAAATCTTCCCCACTGGTCTCTACTCCCGGCCAATGTCCACCAGTTTGCTGCACCCAGCCTCACTGCCTCCTTACCAACCTGGTCCAGCCATCTTGTACGCGGTCTTCCCCTCCTTCTCCTTCCCATCGGCAAATAATTCATCACTCTTTTTGGGATTCTATCCTCCGCCATTCTCTGCACATGACCAGCCCAACGCAATCTGTTAATTTGTATGAGTTGCACGATCGGAAGATCTTTAAACCTTTCGTACAACTCTCGATTATGCAGTCGCCTCCAAATGTTGTTTTCCCTCACAGGGCCATAGATTCTCCTCAGTACCCTCCTCTCAAAAACGGATAGTCTCTGCTCATCTAGTTTTTTTAACACCCAGCATTCCGAGCCATACATCAGGACTGGTCTAATCAAGGTCTTGTATAGGGAGGCTTTTGTATCTTTAGTTATTAATTTTGATTTAAAATGTTTCACCAGTCCGTAGTAACACCTATTAGCAGATAATATTCGTCTTTCAATATCTCTAGAGGAGTCATTTCCAGAGTCCACATATGACCGAGATATGGAAAACCCTGAACCTTTTCAAATTCATAATCGTTAATGCGCAGGGACAGGGTACGAGTATTGGCACCTACAACCATATATTTGGTTTTGCTTTGGTTTATAACCAAGCCCATAGCCTTAGCGGACAACTCCAGTTCCTGAAAGGCTTCCTTTAAGCCAGATTCAGACCTACTTATGACGTCAATGTCATCGGCATAGGCCAGAAGCTGTACCTCCTTGTGAAATATGTGTCCGCTAGTTTGAATTCCTGAATCTCAATAAAGCACGTTTCAGTTTAATAAATTTGACAGTCGCAGTAACAATGTATAATCTTTACATTATGTAGTTCATACGTATTTATAATTTTTATTCTACAGAATTTTTTAGGGTAGGCATTGCCTCAATTGCCTCCATATAACTTTGCCACTGATATATATGTGTACAACGTTATCGGCAACAAAGAAGTAGTTTTTGTTAAAATTCCTTCCCGGGATATTTGGCCATAGTCCAATGTTTTCTACAAAACCAGACATTTCGGCAATGCCATCGGCTTCCATCATCAGTGAAAATCGAGTGCGATAACGTGAGGTGGTATACGTTAGTGACCACAGTACTGTGGTTAAGGCTGAAGCAGTAAGTAGAAAGAAGTAGTTTCTATGGTAATATTTCATTTCGAAAATGATTTTAAATATAAATCTTAGAATATGGAAGTCATGTATGGTTCTCCATACCGATATTTGAGATAACAGGCAACGCGTGAATAATGTTAGGACTAATAATAATAATTATAATAAAAGGAAAGACACAACAGCGACATAGTATACATTAGAGTGTGACTACAGGGAGTAAATACTGAGCTGATGATAGATACAGGAGCCAAGGTCTCATTAATGGACAAGGCTGAACTGGACAGAATACGAGAAGCCATACCGGAGAAAATACCCAGATTACGTATAAATAATATTACTATGATTGGAGCCACAGGACGGCAGAGCAAGACAAGTGAAACATCAAGTAATTCTAAATGTTACAAGTGGAGGAATAGGGATTCCTATGGTGTTTTAGCAGCTTAAGGGCTACCTTTCACAGTGTTCATAGAGTGTAATATGCTACGGTGACACTCAACAATCATTGATATGGGAAGGGGCCAAAGAGCACTGTACCATGCACAGGGGGAATGGTCGAGTGAGGATAACAGGCCGCAAGTGTGCCACTCACTATCGATACACATTCACCGTGCCACATGATGATAGGGGTGAAATTAGGATCACCATAGGAAATAAGGAACTTGCAACGAGAGAATCAGATTTATGGCAGGATAAACTACAAGAGATACTGTCTTTTAAAGAAAAAGGGTTAAAGAAGAAATCAGTGGGGAGAAAAACAAAAATTAATCGAAATATATAATAGATATAGAAGCGTTTTCTCCGCTGCACCAGGACAGGCTAAAGACTTTAGATGTGAGTTGAAATTTCATAAACCTGTTCAGTTCAATCGCAAATCGTACCCCATCACTCAATATCTCAAAGAAACGGTAAGGAATGATATACAAATATTAAACCATATCATTTAATTAAAGTGTTAAGCATAAGTCAAATATGAAAACGTATAAAAAATGACTTACTAAATAGAAGTAAGCAAAAGAAACAGTATATGTGCCTATCAATGAATACAAATAACTACATATCCTGAGATGATACGTGTTATATGTTTAGATGTTATACGTGATGTGTCATATATGTTATATTCATGAATTTGATCTGTTTGTAATCAAGTTGAACAAAACTGAAAAGCTCATACAACAGTACAGTAAGGAACTTTGTGTACCAAAAAACAAAGCAGTTTTTTATTCTAATTGAATAGAATTGTTTGATAAAAAAGGATATCTAAATAAGGTTTTAAAAATGAGAATAAGGATGAATAAAACAAACCAATAAGCAGTTTAGGTGTATGGTGAAGAAAGGAAGCATGAGGGAATGAAGTGTCGAACACAAGTTTATCAAAGCATTACAGGATGTTTGTATCGTCGGGTAAGAAAAATGTGATACTGATTTTAAGTGTAATAAAAACTTTAAAGGACCGTTTATTTCAGTAAATTAAACTAATTTATACAGAAATAACCAGTTTTCAGGGGGGGTATTATGTAATATTACGTTTCTTCCCCTCCTCTTTTTTCATTCTCCCATAATAAAATATAATTATAAACCAGGTTGAAGTACAAAAAAAAAACTACCTATTAGCCTATGTAACAGAAATAGGTGAAACCCATGTAAATAAATTAGTGTAAGTAATGATGGATGATGTAATAATCATTGTTTTTTGTGTTAAAAGTTAGTAGGTAAAGATGAAAGTTGCTTTGTGAATAATTATAAGTATGACAAGCAATGAATTTTATGTTTTGAAGACTGGCTTTGACCTAGAAGGCTAATAAGAGCATAATATGTTTTAAAATAGTTATTGATAATTAATTGTTTTGTGTTAACTTATGTTATTTATTGTAATTGGATTAAGAAGGTTTAATGTTCACAAAAACGAAGGAAACTGTAATTATAAATGTATTATGAACATAAGATATATTAGGCCTATAGAAAATCTTTGGAACTACTGGAAAAAACTAATCAAATGAGATATCAAAATAATCTATGCCCAAAAAGCAGTTCAATGGTACTAGTATCTTTAAGATTGAAGCTAGTATAAGAAAATTTTATTAATTTTAAGAAAATTGTATTAAATTTAAGAAATTTGTTCATTTTGGGACCTAAAACAGAAACCATGACAACACAATGTTACAAGGTTTCCACCAATGGAAATTTTACACTTTGTATCTTGACAACCCAAATATTATATGAAAAATTATTAGTTGATTATTAGATTTTGAAGAGTTAACATTAAGTCTAGATACAACTCGGACATATAAAAAGCTGATCCTACATCGAACTGGAGTGAGGTTAAGCCTAATAGCGACCTAACATAAATGGAGAACGAAGTAATATAATATCTAAATGAAGAATAAGTATTAAAAGTGGAAGAATTATGTGGATATAATATTAAAAGGAAGGTATTATAACTAATATAAAAAAGTAAAAACATTCATAATTACGAAAGATTGCACACTTCACATATACACTTTCCACACATGTACAAATTATATCTAACCTTTCACTTATAAAGTAAACTGATAATTATAGATTACTTTCAATATTAAACTATTATTTTATTGTAATATAATTGTTGGAAGTGTAATAAAAACACGAATAAGGTTAACCTAAAAAACTGACCGTTGTTGAAAACGAACTGTTGTAACAATTATATTTTCTTGTTCATTCACTTTATATTTAATTGTATTTATATGTTATTTTGTACTTCACAAAAGGTATTTTTGTTGACATTTCTGTAGTCAAAAGAACTTAAGACCTGAGAAATATAAATAATAAACTGTTAACGTGTATTCCATCAGAAATATACGGGAGTTAGTGCAACCAACTGAACATTTGAAAACATAGCCGGAGCAATTTTAATGATTATAAAATTATTTCGATTTGTTATAAAAGAAAGAAAATAAAAGATTGATCGAAATAAAACAGTATTGAAAATTTTTTAATTGCTTAATTAATTTATTTTGGTGTAATGGTATCTTTTATTTTTCATATAGTTGAACGTTATTTTTTTATCAACAAAGAGAGGTTGGCAACACTGACATTCAGAACGAAATTCGAATTGAATACAACTAAAGTAAGTATTTGAAACTGTTACAGTGAGAAGAAATTTATCAAGAATTTAATAAGTCCAACGCATAAGAATTAACAATATTTATAATTATTAATTCAACTGAATTAATAAAAATTCAGGTATCTTATACAACCAGAATCTAAGTAATTACCATTTTTTGTAGTTTAACAAAATTTTAATTGTTTCTATTGATAAAACAATTTGGCGCCTACCACAAAGAACTAGATAACAATAATTTTAATTATAATTTTATTCAATCAAATATAACAACTTGGGGCTAAAAAACTCAACAAACACACAATATAACTGAATGTTATAGAATTGGCACCAAGAACGTGGGGCTTAATTAAAGCATAATAACTGAATGTTATAATGTATATTAGTTATTATGGTACTCTTGAATTAATCTGGGTTGGTCTTAATTTCGGGGTGTCAATGTGCAAATAATTTAGTTATTATGATTTGACCTGAATAAATAAAATAAGAATTTTGAGTGTTTTTTTTCTAATAATAAATAAAACAAACCACTCTCTTCAAAATAGAAAAATTGAATTATTTTATTTTCTTAGTATTTAACTTAGTTTGTAACTATAACATTGCCCTTACAAATACAATTGGTTATACTAGTTGAATTATGTGAAAATTGGCAAGACTCGTCTCAAGGATTAAAAAAAAATATTACTTTTATTTTAATTTGATTAATATTAGTGGATTCTTTTGACTACAAATATTAATGTTACGAAAATACCAAAAGAAAGTACAAAATAATTACAATATTTTTTGGATATTATTTAACACTAAATGTAATTAGTCAGCTTAACAGTTGGCAACACCAATTTCGTTAGTAAAGATGGCAAGATGGCGGACCTACGTTTAATCCAGTTGTGAATTTTTTCGGTTTGAAGTGAATGAGTTGAAAATACAATAAATTGCTTAATTCTCTCCAATAAAAGATTACCAGTGTCAAAATTTACATAAAATAGTGTGATTATATGTTCTAGTGTGTACAGTGATCAATAAAGTTCATCAGAAATAAGTGTCGTGATGGTTAGTGAAGTCGGGTTATATTAATATAAAATTGTTTTTATCTCATCAATTAATAATATTTATGACTGATGTTCTGTTTTTTAATATTTTCACTTTAACAAATTCTTCACTAAGCTAATTCAATGGAATACACTGTTTCTTCTCACCACTGCTTGGTTCAGCCTAACTTGTCTTGGGTTCGATGATTAACTTTCTTGCTATTAATTACTACGGAGAGTATATCTGTACACAACCACGTTCAACAAACGAATGACGCTTTTTCTTCTCAATTTCGCTGGTGTCCCTGTCAAAATGTAAAAATTTCTGATTGGCTGGATTAGACTGGCATTGTTAACTGACCAGTATGGCTTCTTGTTAAAATAATGAGTTGATTTTTCTTTCACAAATCCTGAACTTATGCAAAATTTAATTTAAAATACATTGGTAGATCTAAAATCTTTGTTTGATGCTGACAATTCTGATATCTCACAAGCCATAGTTTGTTGTTGTATTGGAGTGTTAGTGGTCTCAAATATTTCTACTAGTAATTTTGTACAAACCACTATGTTGTTGGTAACCTTGTTGGTAAATGACCTGAAGATGGCTTGACTGCCGAAAGCGCTCGTCAATACCAAAGACAACATAGTGGTTTGTACAAAATTACTAGTAGCCATAGTTTGGTTGCAATATTAACTTACTAAAATACACTGTCCAAATCCACATACTAAATTTTATCTGAATTTACAAACATTTAACATAAAAAAAAAAATATAATGTGAGTTGCTTGCCAGTTTCACTCCTAATCCCATTTTACAAATGATGAACATTAATTTGCTTGAGTTACTAAACAAAATACATATTACCTCTTTTAGTTATCAACATAAATCTCATTAATTGTAACATTAAGACTAACATTATGAAAACTGAAAAGCACAAACAATAATATAGAATTAACATTTAACAGTTAGTGTACTGGGTTACTGTTACAATATTTAAACAAACTTATATAGTGAAAAAGTCAGTACCCATACAATTTTTTGTTAAAATACCCATAAAATGAGTTCGTTAAAATTCCCAATGGTTAAGGGAGAGTCGGTGTAGTGTTTTGCAGACAATCTGACAGAATGCGAAACAGATTCTTGACATTGAACTTATTATAATGCATGGCTGTTGATTCAAAATACACATATGGCAAGCCTGTGCAGCTGGTGAATCATATAAAATATGGTACACTTTTGCAGTGTACAAACACAAAATTTGTATGTGTTAGGTTGCGCATATAAGATGGACACAGTTTTTGGAAGGGCATTTTAAGGAAAATTTTAACTTCCAAACAGTAGCCCTGATTCCATGTAGTTTCTATACAGTACTGAACAGCTAATGCACTGCAACAAGTCTATGAACTTTATTGTCACGCCTTATACAAACAAAATATGTACAGGAGAGCACACAGAAGTAATCCTTGCAGGGTTTTGTAGAGGGTATTAGATACAATACTTACCTCTTCTAAAGTATATTTTGTAGTCTCAAGACCAGACTGTATGGCATTCCAAGTACGTCCAGACACCATACAAGAAAAAAACGCATAGAGGTCTCCAACACCTAATTTTTCACAGCTCTTTTTCATCTGTACTTTGTCTCTGTTCAGAATACTAAGCCACAACTTTGAATACGCCCATCTTATATCGTTGCTTAGTGTCTGAAAAATGTATTTATTTAAATAAACTGAAACTAGGAATACCTGATCTTTTTTACAATAAAGTACTATGGTGTAACATATTTATGTATTCTTAACATTGTTCATTCCTATATGTATGGTTATTTGGTATAATTAATTTCTGTTGTGAATGAATAGAGAGAGTTTTTTTTTACAACCTTGAACTATCGTGGAGCCTTAAAGGCCAGCCCAGATTGATTTAATCTGAAACTTGAACGTAAAAATTTGTTCAGTGCAGAAATGTTTGACAGTTTCCCTATGTTGTAAGAACATTGTAAGATTATGCATCAAGAGATTGCAAAATATAATCAACATTAATAACATTTGTAAAATCAGAGCTATATGCCTTTAATATTTTGGAATGGTCAGGGCATTCGTTTTCTATGTTCGTTTTTGTATAACTCATCCTTGTAATCTAAACGAAAATTTCAGTATTTGACAGTGTTGAATACACATAAAATGTTCACACAACACTGTTCACATTTTATTTAATTTCTACTCTAACAATGTACGGTATTACAGTATTTAGAAAAGATATAGTATAGAATAACAGAAAAAACAATAATTGGAAGAGGTTATTTTTCCACACATGTTGACATTGTATTTTATGTTTCTACTACTTATTAATGTTATGAATGTGAAAAGAGTCTAGTTACTTTTGAACCAATTATGGGCATTTAAACTTAAAGTGAACATCATAACTAAGAGGTCTAGTTCCTGTTACAAATAAAGAAAGCTGGGAGATACTAGTGACAGAAATAGGATCATATGTGCCATTATGGAACTCTGAAGTATGGAAACATCAATTTTAAGATATATTATAAATTTAAGAGATAGTAAAATCTACATTAAAAACAGTCCTTACACAAAACGACTTCCTCCAAATGTTTGTCAGGTGCTATACTATGCACCGCTGAATCTAAAGATTGTATTCAAGTAATTGTGTAGCAAGATGGCTGTGAAAGTAGCTGACATTCCAATTTTGTATCACAATGTATATGTTCAGTAATATATACAAATGTTAAGGATTCAAGTATCCATAATCAGTGGTTAATACTTTAGCTTGTTATCTTGCTGTATAATAAAATACACACCCTTTTCTGTTATGTATGTTTCAGCATTGTGGCACCAAAAAGACAACTACTCAACACTTAGATTTAAGAATATGTTAATAATATCCTGTTGTTAATAGCATGAAATATAATACAGTTCAAATTCAAATAGCTTTTAAACTTTAAATTGAGACCTTAAAGTATGTATGCACTCCTATTACACGTAGAAGAAGTTTCAAAACACAATTATGCACGTCAAAATTTGCCAGTGCATTTCAAATAAGTTAACACTAATAAAGAAATACTACCATTTTTATATGTTTATTTTTACTAGCTTTTAGTTTTAATAGATATAATAAGTTATATGCATTTTATTGCATACAAACAGTAAAATGGTAACATAATGAAAAGGAAAACCATTCTTAACTGGAGCCTAATACCCAATGATTTGTGATATTCGATATTGTTAAAAGTTCAAAAATAATAACACACACACACATCTATACACACAAAATTTAACCCTTTTGTGATGGCCCCACATGACTCATGAGGGTGTCATGTTAACTTATATTTAATTTGGTGCTACCTTAATGACAGATTCCTTTCCTAGATTAGGACAGAAAGCGACCTCATAAAGGTCACAAGCACTCATTTAGTGTGGATTTCTGCCATAAGGAGCTCCTCAGTTTTCAGTTACAGAAACATTTCCAAACATGAAACAGCGACTAATCGTAGACTAAGTAATGTCTCATTTTTTGTACCTTCTTATATTTTACTTATAATACCATATTTCTGTTACTAAAATGTTATCTAATGTTTATACTGTAACGCAACAGAAATGCTAGCATTCATGTTACATAAAAGCAAGGTTAACAGAATAATAAACAAGTCAATATCTAACCCCATGATAGAACAAAAATCTAATAATTACATTTATAATTATAGATAAAGGTGAATAAGGATGCAAGGTAGTATTAACAAGAATAAACGAACCTGTAAGTTAGATAATAGTTAATGATATATGTTCAGTGAAAAGCAAACAAAAATGAAACAATAATTTACTTTATAGTAATAGCAAGTAAGGATTTTGAGTTAAAAGATATTATTTTGTGACAACAAATGTTATGATAAAGTTTATGTTATGTTATACCAAATATGTGTTGAGTTAATGAAAGGTAATGAAACAAGATGTATTATTCAATTACTGTTGTAGAATGAAGTGTGAAGCAGCTAGTTAACGTTAATAGATTTGAATTTTCTTATATGTGATCCATAGGTCAAGATAAAATTGTCATTAGATATGGAAAAAATAATTGTTTATGTAAATGTTAATAGTTAAGATTTGATTATATGTATGAATTTATGTAAAAAGGGCTATAGATGTTTACCAGTTATAAACACAGGTAGATCCGTTTACAATAAAAGGCCTAACAGCCAAAACCACTATATAACCACTCATAACATAAAGGTTAGGTACATAAATTAATAATAATTAATGAATACGGTTTGAAGAGCTAGAAAAAAACATTAAATTAATAATGATATATAATAAACCATATCAATTTATACAAATTATGATAATGCCATAATGCCATGATATCGATTGATAACGTTTAATATCGAAAAGGTAGTAAATATAAAAGAAACAGGCTTATATCAAAAAACCAGCAGAATATGTGTAGAAAATAATAAACCAACTATCGGTAAAGTTACATTCCGATAGGATAGCAAATTGATAAGGAATAGACAAAAAATATATGAAATAAACACTATATTCAAAACATGTGGAAGGAAGAAAAATCATGTGTTGCTAGGGACTACAGGAAAAGAAGAAGTTGTTGATTTGTCAATAATTGCCTTAGATGATCTGAACTGATGAGATTAAAAAAAACCAAGAAATATCTATTTAATCGGATATATACTAAATTAGTAAATACTATTATAAAATACAAAATACTAATGATAATATTTATGACTCTTGCCAGTATAAATTAACCAAACAAGACAATAGTATGAAATCGCAATAGAAAATAAATAACTGGATTCTATAAGGAAGGACTTGAATTGTCCCATATCCGAAAGGAATTGACGATATAATAAACCAAATAGAAAGAGTCAATGTATCACAACTAATAAAATACACTACACTAGAACTCATAACATTTCAAATACACAGAACATCACTAATTGCTTCAACCGAGAGAAGAACGTATTTGGATCCTGGAATTGCAGAAGAAGCATCAATCGGACCGTAAATCAACCCAGAGAGCTGTATTTCCGAAGTGGACAGGACAAGAATTCCATTTTATTAAACCGAAGAAAGAATATCATACGGCATAATCGTCCAGAACAGTAAATTTATCAATCAACCGCCTACACGATTTGCTTCGTTCTAGTCTGGTAAATTATTATTATATTAATCATACTAACTACACAACACTTCAAATTTGTAAATCTTGCATTCTTATCTATGTATTTTTAATCTTCCCCACAGTTACAAGAACCTTCACACCCTGAATTAAATTAATTACAAATTAAAACACACTATATAACTGAATTTAAATAAAGGATCGGAATAATCAATAATCGATTCATGCAATCTATAGCCCAAGCGTATGTCAGAACATATCTTATTCAATGTTAAAGAAGTAAACAAATAAAGAACCTTTATATAGTTGCAAAATCTTGTCATTTGGAGTATGATTTAATGAGTTGGGAATAAAACGTAACTGACCAAGTATAGGATAACTGGTTAACATAAACAGTGAAATAACCTATAAGTTTCGTTGCTCCGGTACTACAGCGCTTATAGCGGAATTATCCGACACCAAAGAGAGAGCGTAGAAATACAAAATTATACATAATTCTCTTCAAGGTATAATAGGGTTGAACGAAATTACAGAATAACGCATTAATTATTTAAGTTTCAAGTACACTAACACTGATATTTTTTAGAGAGCTAAGTTAGTATTAATTAATTACATCAATATATCCCACAACTCCAAATATCTCAGATATTTAAATAATTAAGTAAATTAAACGACCTAAGAGAGTAAAGACAGGGGAACATACCCGTTCATAGCAACGAATAGGCTTACATTGTGTGAACATAACGAGATGCTCGTACTCGTCTGACCACAAATTGGTGCTCAACTTGTGTAGGGCTTAAGTTAAGTAACTATAACTATATTAATATTACTTAACCAGAGCAGGCAACTGTGGGAGAATAAACATTCATACCAGAGGTAGATCAAGGATTAGGGCAGGAGAAACGGAGAAGGAAATAGATGAACGAGAACAGGAAATAGAAATAATCACAGACAGGGAAATGGAACAACGAACAGACGAAATAGCGGAAACTGAAATTATTATGGACAAGGAAAAGGAACCAGTTGGAGAAGAGGCCCAAGGGGACCAAATAGATAAAGCGGGAGTCACAGAAATACCAAGTTGGCAGGAATTGATGAATTTTATGGCAGAACAGAACAGACTAACTAACGAAAATCTAAGGAAAATAAATGAAGAAAACAAGGAGACTTTTAGGAAACAGGAAGAAAACTCAAGGAAAACAAATGAGGAAATTAAAGAAACCTCAAAACAAATGAACGAAAGATTAAACCAAATTCACGAAAGGTTAGATAGGAATGATGAGGGTTTAAAACAAATGAAGGAAGACATCCTACAAATACATGAAGAGAATTTAAGGCAGATTAATGAAAAAATTGAGAATCTTCATGTGACAGTTAACCAGAAGGTGGACCAAAATAATGAGGAAAGAAAATTAGAAATAGCCAAAACAAATGAAGTGTTAGAAAAAACTAACGAAACAATAGGACAGGTTCGTGAAGAACTACAAAATAAAATTAATGACATAAAAATTGAGAGTAAAACAATGGTCGAGGAAATCCAACAGGAAACTGTCGGAAAATATGAGCAAATTAAAAACGAAGTACATCAGGTACGGGAAGAGAATAAGGAAGGTATTACGCAAATACAGACAGACATGGGTGAACGACTCGAAAGAGTCTATGGCAATTTAAACAGTATGGAAGGTCAAATTAATACCAGTAAAAATAAAATAGAGGAAATTAGCAGACGTGAATTACAATTACAAGAAGAAGTAGATTCATGGCGGGATAGGACATGCCAACATAGTCATACAAATTACCACGAGAACCGGGAGTGGATTAATTTTCGTAATTACAAGCGCAATCCGATGGAATTTTTAAAGAGATTCGAAGAGGTGATCGCAAGACATAGAGAAATTCGCTGGAGTATTATACGCAGTATGATTGATGAAACATTTAAAGATACTTATGATAATTGGTGGACAGCGGTGCGCCCGGATATACTGGACATGACTGAGTTCAAAAAACAATTTAAAGAGAAATATTGGTCTGAATCGACCCAGAACATGATTAGAAATAATTTGAGTAACGGTCGATACGAAACAAACATAGGCCAGTCTCCTACTTCATACTTTCTAGGAAAAGTATGTATGGCACGGAGCTTAGAGCCCAGAATTCCCGAAGAATGTTTGGTGATACAACTATCCTACCATTACGAGGAAGGGATAAAAAATGCACGTATGTGTAGTCAAATCAAAACGATTCCAGCCATGGCCAAATTCCTGGAGAATTATGAGCACGAGAACCAATACCAAAGAAATAGGATGTTAAATTATAAATATCAGAAGTATAATAACAACGCGCCACCAACCAATTCTCATAATAATGATCACAATCTACCTGCACAGAACGTTAATGCCAATAGGACCCAAAATGAGCACGCGAATAATAATTCCAAGAACTATAATTATCGTGGCAATAATACTTATAATTACCGCGATAGTCGCAATAATAGAGGAGATGGGGACAGACGACCCAATAATTATAGGCATAACATCAATTATATCTACTCCAGGCCTCAAGGTAATCAGCGACGGTATTACCCAAGGAGTCACCGATATGACAACCATTATGACCAGTCCCAGCGTGAAGACAACTATCCACCTGAAAGAAATTATAGGATAGCGGAACCTAATACGGAGGATCACACCGAAACCGTACTAAATCAACACAGTAATTCAAATGAAAATAGAGAAGAGGGGGTAAGCCCTCATTTAAACTAATAGAGGCAGTGAAAATTAATGAATACCCTTCACTGAACCGTAATCTTGGGGAGAACGACTTATAAACAAAATTAAGAGTAATCGTACCATAACTATAATTAGTAACCACTATTTAAAGAATATCAGAGAAGATTTATTGGAAGAGGATAACAAAAATGTAAACAGTAATAGTAATAACGAAATCATATATGTAACAGCAAAATTAAATGGGGTACAATCTACCATAATGATAGATACTGGATCTAACATATCGTTGATAGACAGTACTGAACTTGAAAAAATACAGCGAGAAGTCCAGTTGCCCATACCGACCTTACCTGTCAATAATGTGATAATTATCGGAGCCACTGGGAGACAAAATAAAACAGTTAAAAAACAAGTATCGCTCGATCTTACCAATAATAATATGACCCTACCAATACGATTCTTGGTCGCAACGGGATTACCGTTCAATGTATTGATTGGATGTGATGTATTGCGCCAACATTCCGCAGTAATTGACTTGCATAAAGGTATAATATCTTTAACATCCGAAGAAGGATTGTGGACAGCAGAATTAATTGACACTAATAGAACCGTTCCAATTAACACCAGATGTCTAGCCATAAAAAGCTACTTTTGTAAGAAAAATAAAATACCAGAAGTCATTCAATATGAGGACGATGATCCCGAACTGTGGCAGAGTAAGTTAGAAGAGGTCCGAGAATTCCAAAGGGAAAAAACTTGTAGACAAGTAAGTAAGGTACAGGCCGAAAATTTAATTCAAATATATAATAAATACAAACATGTATTCTCCAATGCTCCAGGTAAAGTAAAAGGATATCAGTGTGTGATAAATTTCAAAGAACCAGTGAACTTTCGCAGAAAATCATACCCAATTGCTTGTTCCATAAAAAACGAGGTCCGGAACGAGATTAATCGTATGATTCAAGATGACATAATAGAATATAGTCAATCACCATATACCAGTCCCATAGTGGCAGTCCCGAAAAAGAACGGAAAGGTGAGAATTTGCCTGGACGCTAGGGAAATAAATAAAATGATCATCAATGATAGGACTTCACCAGGCGAAATAGAAGAAATTTTAAAGAAATTCCACGGCATTAAATACATCAGTACTTGGGATACGGTATGCGGTTACTGGCAGGTTGAACTACATCCAGATAGTAGAAAATACATGGCGTTCCTTTTTGACGGAAGGAACTATCAATTTAAAAGGCTACCTTTCGGACTAATTAATTCTGTTGCAATATTTGTAAAATGTATGGACCAAGTATTGGGACAAGAAACACTGCAGTTCACTACGGTCTATGTAGATGATCTACTTATAACTTCTTCACATTGGGATGAACATTGCGAGCTGGTGGAACAGGTACTGAGAAAATTATCTGAAAACAACATAACACTCAAGCTGAATAAATCTAAATTTATCGCCAATCAAGTAAAGTTTTTAGGTTTTAATTTGTCTGAGGAGGGTATCACACCTTCAACAGAAAAAGTAGAAGCAATTCAACTTTTCCCTACTCCAAAAAATAGGAAACAGCTACAATCCTTTCTTGGAATTTGTAACTATTACCGAAAATTCCAAGATAACTATTCAGAAGTAACTGCCAAGTTTCAGAAACAATTATCATCCATTGTGGGCATGGGGACCAGAACAAGATAAAATTCTGCAATTAATCAAGAAGAAATTTTTAGAAACAGTTATGTTGTACCACCCTGATTTTAACAAACGCTTTTATTTAAATTGTGATGCGAGCAATGTTAGCTTAGGAGCTACCCTATATCAAGAAGATAAAGAAGGACATCATATGGTAATCAGCTTCGCCAGCAGGGTGCTTAACAACTGCGAACGCAATTATAACGTTACCGAGAAGGAGCTGCTAAGTGTAGTGTACGCATGCAATAAATTTAGAACTTACATACTCGGATACCCAGTGACCGTAAGAAGTGACCATAAATCAATTTCATTTCTAAAAAGATGTAAACTTAATCATGGCCGACTAACTAGATGGGTCCTTGCATTGCAAGAGTATTGCATTGATTGGGAATATATACCTGGAAGAAAGAACATAGCAGCCGATATCTTGTCCCGAATAAACATACAAGACCAATCGTTCGAAGGAGAAAAGGAAGAGATTGCAAAAGTGTACCATGTCATTAAGAGTCGGAAGGATTTGGAGATTATTATAAATGAAATTAATCAACACCAAAAATCGGATCCTAAATTAATAAACATACGACAGAAGATACAAAATGCTGATGAAGTTATTACTAAATATTACTGTATACATGATGATCGATTATTTATTAAGGTCACCCCTAAACAAATAAACTGGAAACTAGTAATTCCCACCGCTGTGGAAAACAAATTGATATTGGATTACCATGAACGATATGGACACATGGGAGCCATGAAAATCGTCAAAGCCCTGGAAGAACAAGTGTACATAAAAAATATAACCAGAAAATTACAAAAATCCATACAGGCATGTCACATCTGCCAGATGGTTAAACATAATAATGAGAAGAAGGAGGGAGTCATGATCCCTATTACATCCAAATATAAGCTGGAGAAAGTATTTCTAGATATATGTGGACCATTCCCACGCAGTGGAGGAAACCACAGATATAAATTCATAATAATTATTTTTGATCACTTTTCCAAATACACTAAACTCTACGCTATTAGCAGAGCCACGACCAAGAAAATTCTGGAAATAGTCATCGGACATTACATAACAGAGGTTGGTAAACCATCATCTATTATCATCGATCATGGTACGCAATTCAAGGGCTATAAATGGAGAAATAATCTTTTAAAACACGACATTAGAACATATAAGACTTCAGTATACCACCCCAGCAGTAATCCGGCAGAACGTGTATTGAGGGAAGTTGGCAGAATACTCCGAACTTACTGTCATGACCAACAGAGAAGGTGGTACGAATACTTGTCACTAACCGAAGAGTTCTTAAATATATCTTACCATCAGTCCATTGAAAATACCCCTTATACTGTTATGTTTGAAAGGCTTCCACCTAGAGAAATCCAGGATATTATAAACTTTCCAAATAACCCAGAATATCAATTTGAAACCGTTAAATTTTATAACCGAGTAATGGAAAAGGCGGAAATGAAGAAAAGAAAATATGAAAAGAATAATCCAAAACCAATTAAGTACCAAGTGGGTAAGAAAATATTAATAAGAAACAGGGAGCTACCAAGCACTCTAGAGGGAATAACTAAAAACTTATTATTATTATATACTGGGCCATATGTGATAACAAAAAATAATAATAACAATACATATGAAATAATGAACCCTATCACGAAAAGGATTAAGGGAACGTACAACCAAGAGTCCATAAAGAAATATAATGAATAAATTCTAAAATATAATAAGAACAACTTATTACCAGTCTTGAAGAGAAAATACTTGGAATTTAAAAAGAATTTGAGTTGAATACTACCACTAAATTCTCAAATACAATAAGAACCACTTATTATCGATTTTGAAGAAAAAACACTTGTAAATAAAAGAGAATTTTTTGAACAATAAAATAAATTAAAAAAAAATGTGTCATTCAAAATGAAGTAAGTCTGAATTAAAATATAGTTATGAAGAAGGTATTAAGAAGAGTAAATAATGAATAACAAACCCCAAGATTACAGAAGAAAGCGAGAATTATTATTAAATGTTTATAAAGAAATAGTGTGAATAATGAAACCCCAAGATTACAGAAGAAAGCGAGAATTATTACTAAACGTCTACAAAGGAATAATGTGAATGATAAATAATGAAACCCCAAGATAAAAGTTTTTACCTCAAATCTACCTATACAAAATAATAAAAGAAAAATCATATGATCTAAAAATACATACCGCATTGCCAAGTGAAAGAAACAACTTCAGTAAATGATTGATTGTAACCAATGTTAAAGAAAACAAGAAGGAAAAAATATTTATGAACATAAGTCATTGAAATATAAACAGCCAAAATAATGAAATACGATAAGAAGAAGAATAGTTGTGCTAAGGAATGTATTTAGTCAGAAACACAGTTATAATGATCATCACACAATAACTATTTAGAAAATATTGAGATCAGAAAAAACAAATGAAGAAGATACTTAGCATTATAATCACAACAAAAATGAAAACAAAAATGATTACAAATGATAACTGTCAAATTTAATATCAAAGAATGTTTAAGGAAACTAAAATGGAATCACAAAGTATGAAGGATAGTAATGAAGAAATATAAAAGCAACAAAGAAAAAAAATTTTTCCCAAATATTTATTATTAAATAATTAAAGAGATTATTAGGAGATTATTATATTTTATAGCTGACTGTAGATGAATTCCAGCAGTACTATATTAAGATGTGGTGTGGGCAGCAGAGTATGAAGCCAAACAGTGCCTCTCTGAACTGTACCAACGCATATATTAGGGATTGTTAGGGAAATTAAATATTTAAGGAATATTAGAATAGTTGCAAGAATGACCTCAGTTTCCAAAAGAGTAGGACGAAGAAAACAGAAAGAAATTAGTTGACAGAAGAATAATTGAGAAATACAGTGATTATAGTAATTATAAGTAGAAGAGATGTGAACTAATGTATCATTGAATATTGTAGCCAACTATCAACAAATACTGTTTACAGAAATTAAAAATGATCAAGAATGTTAATTAAAATGATGAAATGTTATTAAATAAAGAAGTATTAATACTAGTCTAATGAAGTTACATTGAGAATCCCATCGTCAACCATTAACATTGAGATGAAGAAAAGGCATGTGAAAAAGACAAGTTTATTTGACCTAAACTTCATTCAGGTAAACTAAACTTTTTTAGGAGGGGGAGCATATGTAACGCAACAGAAATGCTAGCATTCATGTTACATAAAAGCAAGGTTAACAGAATAATAAACAAGTCAATATCTAACCCCATGATAGAACAAAAATCTAATAATTACATTTATAATTATAGATAAAGGTAAATAAGGATGCAAGGTAGTATTAACAAGAATAAACGAACCTGTAAGTTAGATAATAGTTAATGATATATGTTCAGTGAAAAGCAAACAAAAATGAAACAATAATTTACTTTATAGTAATAGCAAGTAAGGATTTTGAGTTAAAAGATATTATTTTGTGACAACAAATGTTATGATAAAGTTTATGTTATGTTATACCAAATATGTGTTGAGTTAATGAAAGGTAATGAAACAAGATGTATTATTCAATTACTGTTGTAGAATGAAGTGTGAAGCAGCTAGTTAACGTTAATAGATTTGAATTTTCTTATATGTGATCCATAGGTCAAGATAAAATTGTCATTAGATATGGAAAAAATAATTGTTTATGTAAATGTTAATAGTTAAGATTTGATTATATGTATGAATTTATGTAAAAAGGGCTATAGATGTTTACCAGTTATAAACACAGGTAGATCCGTTTACAATAAAAGGCCTAACAGCCAAAACCACTATATAACCACTCATAACATAAAGGTTAGGTACATAAATTAATAATAATTAATGAATACGGTTTGAAGAGCTAGAAAAAAACATTAAATTAATAATGATATATAATAAACCATATCAATTTATACAAATTATGATAATGCCATGATATCGATTGATAACGTTTAATATCGAAAAGGTAGTAAATATAAAAGAAACAGGCTTATATCAAAAAACCAGCAGAATATGTGTAGAAAATAATAAACCAACTATCGGTAAAGTTACATTCCGATAGGATAGCAAATTGATAAGGAATAGACAAAAAATATATGAAATAAACACTATATTCAAAACATGTGGAAGGAAGAAAAATCATGTGTTGCTAGGGACTACAGGAAAAGAAGAAGTTGTTGATTTGTCAATAATTGCCTTAGATGATCTGAACTGATGAGATTAAAAAAAACCAAGAAATATCTATTTAATCGGATATATACTAAATTAGTAAATACTATTATAAAATACAAAATACTAATGATAATATTTATGACTCTTGCCAGTATAAATTAACCAAACAAGACAATAGTATGAAATCGCAATAGAAAATAAATAACTGGATTCTATAAGGAAGGACTTGAATTGTCCAATATCCGAAAGGAATTGACGATATAATAAACCAAATAGAAAGAATCAATGTATCACAACTAATAAAATACACTACACTAGAACTCATAACCTTTCAAATACACGGAACATCACTAATTGCTTCAACCGAGAGAAGAACGTATTTGGATCCTGGAATTGCAGAAGAAGCATCAATCGGACCGTAAATCAATCCAGAGAGCTGTATTTCCGAAGTGGACAGGACAAGAATTCCATTTTATTAAACCGAAGGAAGAATATCGTACGGCATAATCGTCCAGAACAGTAAATTTATCAATCAACCGCCTACACGATTTGCTTCGTTCTAGTCTGGTAAATTATTATTATATTAATCATACTAACTACACAACACTTCAAATTTGTAAATCTTGCATTCTTATCTATGTATTTTTAATCTTCCCCACAGTTACAAGAACCTTCACACCCTGAATTAAATTAATTACAAATTAAAACACACTATATAACTGAATTTAAATAAAGGATCGGAATAATTAATAATCGATTCACGCAATCTATAGCCCAAGCATATGTCAGTTAGAACATATCTTATTCAATGTTAAAGAAGTAAACAAATAAAGAACCTTTATATAGTTGCAAAATCTTGTCATTTGGAGTATGCTTTAATGAGTTGGGAATAAAAAGTAACTGACTAAGTATAGGATAATTGGTTAACATAAACAGTGAAATAACCTATAAGTTTCGTTGCTCCGGTACTACAGCGCTTATAGCGGAATTATCCGACACCAAAGAGAGAGCGTAAAAATACAAAATTATACATAATTCTCTTCAAGGTATAATAGGGTTGAACGAAATTACAGAATAACGCATTAATTATTTAAGTTTCAAGTACACTAACACTGATATTTTTTAGAGAGCTAAGTTAGTATTAATTAATTACATCAATATATCCCACAACTCCAAATATCTCAGATATTTAAATAATTAAGTAAATTAAATGACCTAAGAGAGTAAAGACAGGGGAACATACCCGTTCATAGCAACGAATAGGCTTACATTGTGTGAACATAACGAGACGCTCGTACTCGTCTGACCACAAATTGGTGCTCAACTTGTGTAGGGCTTAAGTTAAGTAACTATAACTATATTAATATTACTTAACCAGAGCAGGCAACTGTGGGAGAATAATCATGCATACCAGAGGTAGATCAAGGATTAGGGCAGGAGAAACGGAGAAGGAAATAGATGAACGAGAACAGGAAATAGAAATAATCACAGACAGGGAAATGGAACAACGAACAGACGAAATAGCGGAAACTGAAATTATTATGGACAAGGAAAAGGAACCAGTTGGAGAAGAGGCCCAAGGGGACCAAATAGATAAAGCGGGAGTCACAGAAATACCAAGTTGGCAGGAATTGATGAATTTTATGGCAGAACAGAACAGACTAACTAACGAAAATCTAAGGAAAATAAATGAAGAAAACAAGGAGACTTTTAGGAAACAGGAAGAAAACTCAAGGAAAACAAATGAGGAAATTAAAGAAACCTCAAAACAAATGAACGAAAGATTAAACCAAATTCACGAAAGGTTAGATAGGAATGATGAGGGTTTAAAACAAATGAAGGAAGACATCCTACAAATACATGAAGAGAATTTAAGGCAGATTAATGAAAAAATTGAGAATCTTCATGTGACAGTTAACCAGAAGGTGGACCAAAATAATGAGGAAAGAAAATTAGAAATAGCCAAAACAAATGAAGTGTTAGAAAAAACTAACGAAACAATAGGACAGGTTCGTGAAGAACTACAAAATAAAATTAATGACATAAAAATTGAGAGTAAAACAATGGTCGAGGAAATCCAACAGGAAACTGTCGGAAAATATGAGCAAATTAAAAACGAAGTACATCAGGTACGGGAAGAGAATAAGGAAGGTATTACGCAAATACAGACAGACATGGGCGAACGACTCGAAAGAGTCTATGGCAATTTAAACAGTATGGAAGGTCAAATTAATACCAGTAAAAATAAAATAGAGGAAATTAGTAGACGTGAATTACAATTACAAGAAGAAGTAGATTCATGGCGGGATAGGACATGCCAACATAGTCATACAAATAACCACGAGAACCGGGAGTGGATTAATTTTCGTAATTACAAGCGCAATCCGATGGAATTTTTAAAGAGATTCGAAGAGGTGATCGCAAGAAATAGAGAAAATCGCTGGAGTATTATACGCAGTATGATTGATGAAACATTTAAAGATACTTATGATAATTGGTGGACAGCGGTGCGCCCGGATATACTGGACATGACTGAGTTCAAAACACAATTTAAAGAGAAATATTGGTCTGAATCGACCCAGAACATGATTAGAAATAATTTGAGTAACGGTCGATACGAAACAAACATAGGCCAGTCTCCTACTTCATACTTTCTAGGAAAAGTATGTATGGCACGGAACTTAGAGCCCAGAATTCCCGAAGAATGTTTGGTGATACAACTATCCTACCATTACGAGGAAGGGATAAAAAATGCACGTATGTGTAGTCAAATCAAAACGATTCCAGCCATGGCCAAATTCCTGGAGAATTATGAGCACGAGAACCAATACCAAAGAAATAGGATGTTAAATTATAAATATCAGAAGTATAATAACAACGCGCCACCAACCAATTCTCATAATAATGATCACAATCTACCTGCACAGAACGTTAATGCCAATAGGACCCAAAATGAGCACGCGAATAATAATTCCAGGAACTATAATTATCGTGGCAATAATACTTATAATTACCGCGATAGTCGCAATAATAGAGGAGATGGGGACAGACGACCCAATAATTATAGGCATAACGTCAATTATATCTACTCCAGGCCTCAAGGTAATCAGCGACGGTATTACCCAAGGAGTCACCGATATGACAACCATTATGACCAGTCCCAGCGTGAAGACAACTATCCACCTGAAAGAAATTATAGGATAGCGGAACCTAATACGGAGGATCACACCGAAACCGTACTAAATCAACACAGTAATTCAAATGAAAATAGAGAAGAGGGGGTAAGCCCTCATTTAAACTAATAGACGCAGTGAAAATTAATGAATACCCTTCACTGAACCGTAATCTTGGGGAAAAACGACTTATAAACAAAATTAAGAGTAATCGTACCATAACTATAATTAATAACCACTATTTAAAGAATATCAGAGAAGATTTATTGGAAGAGGATAGAAACATGTAAACAGTAATAGTAATAACAAAATCATATACGTAACAGCAAAATTAAATGGGGTACAATCTACCACAATGATAGATACTGGATCTAACATATCGTTGATAGACAGTACTGAACTTGAAAAAATACAGCGAGAAGTCCAGTTGCCCATACCGACCTTACCTGTCAATAATGTGATAATTATCGGAGCCACTGGGAGACAAAATAAAACAGTTAAAAAACAAGTATCGCTCGATCTTACCAATAATAATATGACCCTACCAATACGATTCTTGGTCGCAACGGGATTACCGTTCAATGTATTGATTGGATGCGATGTATTGCGCCAACATTCCGCAGTAATTGACTTGCATAAAGGTATAATATCTTTAACATCCGAAGAAGGATTGTGGACAGCAGAATTAATTGACACTAATAGAACCGTTCCAATTAACACCAGATGTCTAGCCATAAAAAGCTACTTTTGTAAGAAAAATAAAATACCAGAAGTCATTCAATATGAGGACGATGATCCCGAACTGTGGCAGAGTAAGTTAGAAGAGGTCCGAGAATTCCAAAGGGAAAAAACTTGTAGACAAGTAAGTAAGGTACAGGCCGAAAATTTAATTCAAATATATAATAAATACAAACATGTATTCTCCAATGCTCCAGGTAAAGTAAAAGGATATCAGTGTGTGATAAATTTCAAAGAACCAGTGAACTATCGCAGAAAATCATACCAAATTGCTTGTTCCATAAAAAACGAGGTCCGGAACGAGATTAATCGTATGATTCAAGATGACATAATAGAATATAGTCAATCACCATATACCAGTCCCATAGTGGCAGTCCCGAAAAAGAACGGAAAGGTGAGAATTTGCCTGGACGCTAGGGAAATAAATAAAATGATCATCAATGATAGGACTTCACCAGGCGAAATAGAAGAAATTTTAAAGAAATTCCACGGCATTAAATACATCAGTACTTGGGATACGGTATGCGGTTACTGGCAGGTCGAACTACATCCAGATAGTAGAAAATACATGGCGTTCCTTTTTGACGGAAGGAACTATCAATTTAAAAGGCTACCTTTCGGACTAATTAATTCTGTTGCAATATTTGTAAAATGTATGGACCAAGTATTGGGACAAGAAACACTGCAGTTCACTACGGTCTATGTAGATGATCTACTTATAACTTCTTCACATTGGGATGAACATTGCGAGCGGGTGGAACAGGTACTGAGAAAATTATCTGAAAACAACATAACACTCAAGCTGAATAAATCTAAATTTATCGCCAATCAAGTAAAGTTTTTAGGTTTTAATTTGTCTGAGGAGGGTATCACACCTTCAACAGAAAAAGTAGAAGCAATTCAACTTTGCCCTACTCAAAAAATAGGAAACAGCTACAATCCTTTCTTGGAATTTGTAACTATTACCGAAAATTCCAAGATAACTATTCAGAAGTAACTGCCAAGTTTCAGAAACAATTATCATCCATTGTGGGCATGGGGACCAGAACAAGATAAAATTCTGCAATTAATCAAGAAGAAATTTTTAGAAACAGTTATGTTGTACCACCCTGATTTTAACAAACGCTTTTATTTAAATTGTGATGCGAGCAATGTTAGCTTAGGAGCTACCCTATATCAAGAAGATAAAGAAGGACATCATATGGTAATCAGCTTCGCCAGCAGGGTGCTTAACAACTGCGAACGCAATTATAACGTTACCGAGAAGGAGCTGCTAAGTGTAGTGTACACATGCAATAAATTTAGAACTTACATACTCTGATACCCAGTGACCGTAAGAAGTGACCATAAATCAATTTCATTTCTAAAAAGATGTAAACTTAATCATGGCCGACTAACTAGATGGGTCCTTGCATTGCAAGAGTATTGCATTGATTGGGAATATATACCTGGAAGAAAGAACATAGCAGCCGATATCTTGTCCCGAATAAACATACAAGACCAATCGTTCGAAGGAGAAAAGGAAGAGATTGCAAAAGTGTACCATGTCATTAAGAGTCGGAAGGCTTTGGAGATTATTATAAATGAAATTAATCAACACATACGACAGAAGATACAAAATGCTGATGAAGTTATTACTAAATATTACTGTATACATGATGATCGATTATTTATTAAGGTCACCCCTAAACAAATAAACTGGAAACTAGTAATTCCCACCGCTGTGGAAAACAAATTGATATTGGATTACCATGAACGATATGGACACATGGGAGCCATGAAAATCGTCAAAGCCCTGGAAGAACAAGTGTACATAAAAAATATAACCAGAAAATTACAAAAATCCATACAGGCATGTCACATCTGCCAGATGGTTAAACATAATAATGAGAAGAAGGAGGGAGTCATGATCCCTATTACATCCAAATATAAGCTGGAGAAAGTATTTCTAGATATATGTGGACCATTCCCACGCAGTGGAGGAAACCACAGATATAAATTCATAATAATTATTTTTGATCACTTTTCCAAATACACTAAACTCTACGCTATTAGCAGAGCCACGACCAAGAAAATTCTGGAAATAGTCATCGGACATTACATAACAGAGGTTGGTAAACCGTCATCTATTATCATCGATCATGGTACGCAATTCAAGGGCTATAAATGGAGAAATAATCTTTTAAAACACGACATTAGAACATATAAGACTTCAGTATACCACCCCAGCAGTAATCCGGCAGAACGTGTATTGAGGGAAGTTGGCAGAATACTCCGAACTTACTGTCATGACCAACAGAGAAGGTGGTACGAATACTTGTCACTAACCGAAGAGTTCTTAAATATATCTTACCATCAGTCCATTGAAAATACCCCTTATACTGTTATGTTTGAAAGGCTTCCACCTAGAGAAATCCAGGATATTATAAACTTTCCAAATAACCCAGAATATCAATTTGAAACTGTTAAATTTTATAACCGAGTAATGGAAAAGGCGGAAATGAAGAAAAGAAAATATGAAAAGAATAATCCAAAACCAATTAAGTACCAAGTGGGTAAGAAAATATTAATAAGAAACAGGGAGCTACCAAGCACTCTAGAGGGAATAACTAAAAAATTATTATTATTATATACTGGGCCATATGTGATAACAAAAAATAATAATAACAATACATATGAAATAATGAACCCTATCACGAAAAGGATTAAGGGAACGTACAACCAAGAGTCCATAAAGAAATATAATGAATAAATTCTAAAATATAATAAGAACAACTTATTACCAGTCTTGAAGAGAAAATACTTGGAATTTAAAAAGAATTTGAGTTGAATACTACCACTAAATTCTCAAATACAATAAGAACCACTTATTATCGATTTTGAAGAAAAAACACTTGTAAATAAAAGAGAATTTTTTGAACAATAAAATAAATTAAAAAAAAATGTGTCATTCAAAATGAAGTAAGTCTGAATTAAAATATAGTTATGAAGAAGGTATTAAGAAGAGTAAATAATGAATAACAAACCCCAAGATTACAGAAGAAAGCGAGAATTATTATTAAATGTTTATAAAGAAATAGTGTGAATAATGAAACCCCAAGATTACAGAAGAAAGCGAGAATTATTACTAAACGTCTACAAAGGAATAATGTGAATGATAAATAATGAAACCCCAAGATAAAAGTTTTTACCTCAAATCTACCTATACAAAATAATAAAAGAAAAATCATATGATCTAAAAATACATACCGCATTGCCAAGTGAAAGAAACAACTTCAGTAAATGATTGATTGTAACCAATGTTAAAGAAAACAAGAAGGAAAAAATATTTATGAACATAAGTCATTGAAATATAAACAGCCAAAATAATGAAATACGATAAGAAGAAGAATAGTTGTGCTAAGGAATGTATTTAGTCAGAAACACAGTTATAATGATCATCACACAATAACTATTTAGAAAATATTGAGATCAGAAAAAACAAATGAAGAAGATACTTAGCATTATAATCACAACAAAAATGAAAACAAAAATGATTACAAATGATAACTGTCAAATTTAATATCAAAGAATGTTTAAGGAAACTAAAATGGAATCACAAAGTATGAAGGATAGTAATGAAGAAATATAAAAGCAACAAAGAAAAAAAATTTTTCCCAAATATTTATTATTAAATAATTAAAGAGATTATTAGGAGATTATTATATTTTATAGCTGACTGTAGATGAATTCCAGCAGTACTATATTAAGATGTGGTGTGGGCAGCAGAGTATGAAGCCAAACAGTGCCTCTCTGAACTGTACCAACGCATATATTAGGGATTGTTAGGGAAATTAAATATTTAAGGAATATTAGAATAGTTGCAAGAATGACCTCAGTTTCCAAAAGAGTAGGACGAAGAAAACAGAAAGAAATTAGTTGACAGAAGAATAATTGAGAAATACAGTGATTATAGTAATTATAAGTAGAAGAGATGTGAACTAATGTATCATTGAATATTGTAGCCAACTATCAACAAATACTGTTTACAGAAATTAAAAATGATCAAGAATGTTAATTAAAATGATGAAATGTTATTAAATAAAGAAGTATTAATACTAGTCTAATGAAGTTACATTGAGAATCCCATCGTCAACCATTAACATTGAGATGAAGAAAAGGCATGTGAAAAAGACAAGTTTATTTGACCTAAACTTCATTCAGGTAAACTAAACTTTTTTAGGAGGGGGAGCATATGTAACGCAACAGAAATGCTAGCATTCATGTTACATAAAAGCAAGGTTAACAGAATAATAAACAAGTCAATATCTAACCCCATGATAGAACAAAAATCTAATAATTACATTTATAATTATAGATAAAGGTAAATAAGGATGCAAGGTAGTATTAACAAGAATAAACGAACCTGTAAGTTAGATAATAGTTAATGATATATGTTCAGTGAAAAGCAAACAAAAATGAAACAATAATTTACTTTATAGTAATAGCAAGTAAGGATTTTGAGTTAAAAGATATTATTTTGTGACAACAAATGTTATGATAAAGTTTATGTTATGTTATACCAAATATGTGTTGAGTTAATGAAAGGTAATGAAACAAGATGTATTATTCAATTACTGTTGTAGAATGAAGTGTGAAGCAGCTAGTTAACGTTAATAGATTTGAATTTTCTTATATGTGATCCATAGGTCAAGATAAAATTGTCATTAGATATGGAAAAAATAATTGTTTATGTAAATGTTAATAGTTAAGATTTGATTATATGTATGAATTTATGTAAAAAGGGCTATAGATGTTTACCAGTTATAAACACAGGTAGATCCGTTTACAATAAAAGGCCTAACAGCCAAAACCACTATATAACCACTCATAACATAAAGGTTAGGTACATAAATTAATAATAATTAATGAATACGGTTTGAAGAGCTAGAAAAAAACATTAAATTAATAATGATATATAATAAACCATATCAATTTATACAAATTATGATAATGCCATAATGCCATGATATCGATTGATAACGTTTAATATCGAAAAGGTAGTAAATATAAAAGAAACAGGCTTATATCAAAAAACCAGCAGAATATGTGTAGAAAATAATAAACCAACTATCGGTAAAGTTACATTCCGATAGGATAGCAAATTGATAAGGAATAGACAAAAAATATATGAAATAAACACTATATTCAAAACATGTGGAAGGAAGAAAAATCATGTGTTGCTAGGGACTACAGGAAAAGAAGAAGTTGTTGATTTGTCAATAATTGCCTTAGATGATCTGAACTGATGAGATTAAAAAAAACCAAGAAATATCTATTTAATCGGATATATACTAAATTAGTAAATACTATTATAAAATACAAAATACTAATGATAATATTTATGACTCTTGCCAGTATAAATTAACCAAACAAGACAATAGTATGAAATCGCAATAGAAAATAAATAACTGGATTCTATAAGGAAGGACTTGAATTGTCCCATATCCGAAAGGAATTGACGATATAATAAACCAAATAGAAAGAGTCAATGTATCACAACTAATAAAATACACTACACTAGAACTCATAACCTTTCAAATACACGGAACATCACTAATTGCTTCAACCGAGAGAAGAACGTATTTGGATCCTGGAATTGCAGAAGAAGCATCAATCGGACCGTAAATCAATCCAGAGAGCTGTATTTCCGAAGTGGACAGGACAAGAATTCCATTTTATTAAACCGAAGGAAGAATATCGTACGGCATAATCGTCCAGAACAGTAAATTTATCAATCAACCGCCTACACGATTTGCTTCGTTCTAGTCTGGTAAATTATTATTATATTAATCATACTAACTATACAACACTTCAAATTTGTAAATCTTGCATTCTTATCTATGTATTTTTAATCTTCCCCACAGTTACAAGAACCTTCACACCCTGAATTAAATTAATTACAAATTAAAACACACTATATAACTGAATTTAAATAAAGGATCGGAATAATCAATAATCGATTCACGCAATCTATAGCCCAAGCGTATGTCAGTTAGAACATATCTTATTCAATATTAAAGAAGTAAACAAATAAAGAACCTTTATATAGTTGCAAAATCTTGTCATTTGGAGTATGATTTAATGAGTTGGGAATAAAAAGTAACTGACTAAGTATAGGATAATTGGTTAACATAAACAGTGAAATAACCTATAAGTTTCGTTGCTCCGGTACTACAGCGCTTATAGCGGAATTATCCGACACCAAAGAGAGAGCGTAAAAATACAAAATTATACATAATTCTCTTCAAGGTATAATAGGGTTGAACGAAATTACAGAATAACGCATTAATTATTTAAGTTTCAAGTACACTAACACTGATATTTTTTAGAGAGCTAAGTTAGTATTAATTAATTACATCAATATATCCCACAACTCCAAATATCTCAGATATTTAAATAATTAAGTAAATTAAACGACCTAAGAGAGTAAAGACAGGGGAACATACCCGTTCATAGCAACGAATAGGCTTACATTGTGTGAACATAACGAGACGCTCGTACTCGTCTGACCACAATACATACAGTAGAACCTGGTTAACCCGGACCTCTTTAACCCGGACGTCCGGATAACCTGGACCAGTTTTGGAAAAAAAAATTATGTTGTTTAGCGTAGTAAATGAAGACTTGTTTTACAGACGATAAATCGCTATTCTCAGTAGGTACATTACTCGAATTCACTTGCCAGCGGGCGAGTTCATTGCACTCACCCCACCTGCCAACCCTCTCCTTCCCCTCCCCATGCCTCGCACTTGACATTGACCTAGAAACAACATTCCTCAGTTGCGCTGCAATCTCGGTAGTGTTCGCGTGTTGTCCTAGTGTCACTGTTGAGGTACAGTATCGTTGTGCTGTTTCGTTAGCACGTTGTTCGCGATGGCGACGAAACGTAAAAACATTGTTGTGACTATGAAAAAAAGGATGGAAGCATTGACAAGAATTGATAAGGGAGAATCGTTAAAGAACATTGCTGCTGAGTTTGGAGTAGGAACATCGACTGTATCTGATTGGAAAAAGAACAGAAAACGCATTGAAGACTTTTGTTTCAAAGTGATTTCTAAGGACAGTTTGGATAATCGGTGTAAAGCAAAAACTGCTAAACTAGAAACTCTGGATGAAGCATTGTTTGTCTGGTTTTGTGCAGAAAGAGAACGTGGTTTGCCGATTTCTGGACCCATCATCCAACAGAAAGCATTGAGTTTGAACAAACAGTTGACCCATGGAGACCCGAGTTTTACAGCTAGCCAGGGGTGGTTGGACAGATGGAAAAAACGGCATGGAGTGCGTCAACTTACAATCACTGGAGAAAGCTTGTCAGGTGATGTTGAAGCGGCAGAAAAATTTAAAAAAGAGTCTGAAGACCTTATTAAAAAGGAAGAACTGACTGCAGATCAAGTTTACAATGCCGATGAATGCGGTTTATTTTACCGGATGTTGCCGAGTAAAACGCTAGCCTCAAAATTAGGAGATTCAGCGAAAGGGTATAAAAAAGGGAAAGACCGCCTCACCATAATGGCTTGCAGTAATGCGTCAGGAAAGCACAAAATTCCTCTCCTTATAATAGCGAAGTCTAAAAACCCCTGTGCATTGAAAAATGTGAAACGAGGCTCACTGCCTGTCGTTTACAGCTCACAAAAAAGTGCTTGGATGGTTAGTGACATTTTCAAACAATGGTTTTTCGAGAATTTTGTGCCGCCAGTAAAAAAATATTTGAAGAACTGAGGCCTTCCCAACAAGGCGGTTTTGCTGATTGACAATGCGCCTTCGCATCCGTCTGTCAATGAACTAGTCAAAGATGACATTTCAGTGAAGTTTTTACCACCTAATGTAACTTCTCTCGTTCAACCGATGGACCAAGGAGTTCTAGAAAAATTAAAAAAAGTGTACAAAAGGTAAATGCTAAGTCAACTGGTAGAGGACGAAGGAGAGCATGGTGTGGTAGAGGTGCTGAAATCTTTTAACGTAAAGACTGTTATTTATATGATTGCGGAAGCTTGGGACCAGGTTGGAAGAGAAACTTTGATAAAGTCTGTAACTAGACGGGTGTTTACAAATAATTATTTTTGTTCTGTACAAAAATTAAAAAAAATTTGTAATTTGTTAAAAATTTTCAAAAAAAAATTTTTATGTTTCGTTTTAATGTAAATATTTAATAAATAATTCTTGTGATGAGGTTTTGTTGAAATTTTAAAGTTCTTTAAGTTATTTGTGTCAATAAATTCGCTTCTGATTCACTGTAAATAAATCTGGAGTTAATAAGATTGTCTCACTTCACTAATCGATTGGCGATTTTCTTCTTTCTCAAGTAAATTATTCCTCTTGAGTAATAGTTGCCTTTCTGTTTGTCCTGTGGTTAATTAAAACTCTTATATTAACGTGTGAAATAAAATTAAAACCAGACAGTTGAATTATTATTATTTATTGACAATTATTTGTTAGAATATCAATTTAAAATCGATTATTAGATAAAGCTCGACTCTTTCACAGGGGTAATCGATTATCAATACATGTTATATTATACAAATATTTTCGAATGGTTCTTTGAACGGTTATAATTATAATAGTCAGAGAAGGGACAAGTATAGAAAGTATAACATTCACAAAATAAATCTTAATAATTAATAATTACAAAATTATTTTATCTATATATTAATACGTGAAGAGAAAACTTTGTACCCCTTTTTAAGCACATTGCGCGCACGGAGGAGTGTGAGATTTGGCATAGTTAAAGTTTATATGGAGAAGGAGTGCAGAAAGCTAAAATTTATATATAATATGTGTTACAAATACATTAAATTTAATAAAATAAAACATTCATTTGCACTTGAAAATTCATTTAAACTTTTTCAAACAATGGTAATTGTTAAAAATAAAATAATTTTGTTGCCAGGCAACAATAGTCTGTGGAGTGTATGTCAAGGCAAAAAAGCGTTTATTTTATATTTTGTATATTAGATATCTGTGTTTTATATATTAATGTGCAGTTGAAAGTGAAATACAGCTTGCTTAATACTGACAGATTGACTGAATGAGCTGTGAATTTTGTGTGATTTCAAATGTTCCTTTTTCAATAGTCTGTGGAGTGTATGTCAAGGCAAAAAAGCGTTTATTTTATATTTTGTATATTAGATATCTGTGTTTTATATATTAATGTGCAGTTGAAAGTGAAATACAGCTTGCTTAATATACACCTGTTGCAAAAGGAAAATTTTGTAGCAGCAATTTAAATTGACTTACTCTCGCCTAATTATTATTGGTGGTTTCAAAAAAGTGAGTACATTTTATTATTTTTAAATTAAACCCTGTCTAATCTTAGTTTCAGTAATTTCATTACATGTTTTTTTTTACATTCAGATATTCGCACCTACTTCCATTATACCTCAACATAGAACATTGACGGGCTGGAGTGAGAGACAAAGAAGAAGGAATATATATTCGCGTGAAAGTCAAAATGATAATAGACCAAATGCAAATTTAAATAGTGTAAATAGTATAACATTGACGGGTCGGAGTGAGAGACAAAGAAGAAGGAATATATATTCGCGTGAAAGTCAAAATGATAATAGACCAAATGCAAATTTAAATAGTGTAAATAGTATACAAAATGATGAAATTATTTTGAGGGATACATTTAAATGCGCACTGAATGTCATTCCAAGAAATTTTAATACTTTTGATTGTGGATTAATGCATTTACAATGCAGGTTTTGCAATGCAAAACATTTCGAAACTGAGGTCACTTTAGGTGAAAGGACTGCATTCACTTCATGTTGTCATAAGGGTAAAGCAATATTACCGGCCTTAAGTCAAAATGAATACTTTAAATCATTGTATGATGGACTTACTTCAAATGAACCTTCAATAAAAAGAAAGTCAAAAAATTATTTTGAAAAAATTCGTAAATACAATTCATCATTTGCTATGGTTAGCTCAGAAGCTAAAATTTCGGATACAGTTACGCGTGGAGTGTATCATTTTAAAATACATGATGTTTTTTATCACAGTTCAGGTTCAATGACTGCTGGATATGGTCGCTCACCATGTTATACGCAATTATATTTTTATGATGTTGACACTGCTGTCAATTATAGATTACGTGAACACTATAATCAAACATGCAATAACAATATAATGCGCGAAATCTCTCTTGAATTGGAACGCATTAATCCTTTCGTTCGGTCATTCATTGCAATGAAAGATCATTGTCAGAGAGTTGAAAATCAAAATAAAGAAATTTGTATGCTCATTAAAGTAAATCGTGATTTAGATCTACGCCATTATAATGATGCAGTTCAAACTGATGTAGCAGTAATATTTAGTACAGTTGATGGTGAGCCACCCTTTGAACGAAATATGGTTTCGTTTTCAAAAGTTAATGGTACCATTAAAAATATCTCTGTTTTGGATTCATCATTGGACCCTTTAGCGTATCCATTACTTTTTCCAAATGGTGATACTGGGTGGCATATCAATATTTCTCATAATGTACCAACTACATCTAATTCAAGAGCGCCCAGAAATAAATTAACCATGCTTCAGTATGCAGCCTATCGACTTGCAATTAGAGAAGATTTTAGTATGTTGCACCATTCACAAAAATTATTTCTGCAGTGGATAGTTGATATGTATGTGAGAATAGAGGGCACAAGGTTACATTTCATTCGACAAAATTAAACAAGTCTTAGGTCTGAAGTTTACAACAATTTAACAGATTATTTAGAATTGAACCCCAATGCCAATAATGTTGGCCGTAGAGTAATTTTACCATCTTCATTCAATGGATCTCCAAGAAATATGTATCAGAATTATTTAGATGCAATGTCAATTGTACAACATTTCGGAAAGCCTTCTTTGTTTATTACAATGACTTGCAATCCAAGTTGGCCTGAAATAGTTAGCAATATTGGTGTAGGTGAGTCAGCTAATTTTCGACTGATATTGTTGTGCGTGTATTCAAGTCCAAACTGAAAGCATTAATTGAGGGCCCTACACTAAAAAAAATCTTCGGTAAAGTTGAAGCACTCATTTATACAATTGAGTTTCAAAAGAGAGGATTGCCTCATGCTCACATTTTACTCTCTTTAAATGAGCAAGATAAAATTGTTAACGCTACCAATATTGATAAAGTTGTATCTGCGGAGATTCCTAACATTCAAACACATCCTACATTACATGAATATGTTGTAAAACACATGATGCATGGTCCATGTGGTGTACTTAATCCAAATTCTGTATGTATGAGAGATGGAAAATGCACAAAAGATTATCCAAAACGATTTAATGAATTTACATGTGAATCATTAAATGGATATCCATTATACAGAAGGCGTGATAATGGTATTAATGCTGAAGTTCACGGTAGTTGCCTCGACAATCGTTATGTTGTACCATACAATCCGTATTTACTTGCCAAATTTAATTGCCATATAAATGTTGAAGTATGCACTACAGTTAAAAGTGTTAAATACATTTATAAATATGTGTATAAAGGCTATGACAGTGCATCTGTTGAATTAGGTTCAGAGAGAAATGAACCAGGTCAAGAAATACAAATTGATGAAGTTAAAAATTTTTCAAATGGCCGTTAGCCATTAGTTTAGTTAGTTTTTCAACTGAAGCTGTATGGCGCATCTATGAATTACCAATGCATTTTCAATCACATGTCATCGTTAGACTTGACATTCATTTACCACGTAGACAGAATGTTTACTTTCGAGAAGGGCAAGAACGTCAAGCAATTGAAAATGCAAGACAAACAAAATTATTAGCATTTTTTGAATTGAATCGATCAGATCCATCAGCGCATGAATATAAGTATATTGAAATTCCTTTGCATTATGTGTGGGAAGATTCCCGAAAAAAATGGAAGAAGAGAAGGCGTGGAGGTGATAAAATCATTACACGCATATATGTAGTATCACCAAAAGACATAGAACTTTTCCATTTACGATTGCTTTTATTACATATCTGTGGTCCAAAATCATTTGAGGATGTTAGAACATACAATGGAATTATACAAACTTCTTTTGTTGAAGCGTGCCATGCTCGCAGCATTGCTTCAAATGATAATGAATGGCGCGAATGTTTAAATGAAGCAAAAGAATTACATTCACCAAAACAAATGAGAAATTTATTTGGTTACATTTGTGCATTAAATGTGCCAGCCAATGCATTGGCGTTATGGAATGAATTTAAAGTATATTTTTAGTAGATATTTTAGTGAAGATTTTTTGAGAGATTACAACGAAGAAGTATCCTTTAATACAGCTCTATTAGAAATTGAAGATATTTTGAATGTTCATAATTTGTCATGTCAAGAACTTGGTTTACCAGTTCCCATGTATTCGCAGAGAACAGACGAAGCAAATGCTATTGATCCAATAGAACAAAAGTTTCTGTTTTCTGAGCATTATGAAACTGCAAATATTGAACAGTGTAATCTAATTGATCGTGTGATTCATGAGGTTTTGCATCATGATACTGGATCTAATGTTTTTTGTTTAACCGAGTAATTACGGTTCTGGTTGACTAAGTAGCTTCGAGTTTTCAAAGTAGCTTCGAGTTTTCAAAGTAGCTTCAAGCCGTTGCATTTCTGTAAAAAGGGCAGGCTTATGGACGCGCTGGAAGAATTTGAAATTTATAAGGCCTCAAAAACCCAAGGTAATCAGCTCTTGAACGACAAGCTTTCTTTTAAGTCCAACGGACTGTATGACACGGCCATACGCGTGTTGGAACAACACATAGATAAAGGTAGAGATAGTGCGGCGCGTAACGGTTAGTCGCTTGCAAGTTCCGATACGATGCGCATCGTGTAGTTGTGTAATTGTATACACGCGGTATGTGCGAGTGAAACTTTTTATTTTTATTTATATCTTATTAAGTTGATGTACTCCATGTGAGTGATTCTTGTTTTTTACCAACCTGATGATGGGACCATGAGTCCCGAAACACGTAGTTTTTTAAAGAAACATTGAAGTTGCAAGGAGGAGCACCAGTGTACCTGGATACACAAGGTAATATTAAATATAGTTAGTTATATGCAACTAGGAGACCACAACACAATATGTATATTGAAGCTACTCAGGCAAAGTTGGTCTATAAATACAAAAGTATAAAAATCAAACTAATAAAAGCTAGTCTCGACATCAGATTTAATAAGAAATGCTTATACATGGATATAACGCCTAACTACGTTAGAGTTAACATCAAGAACACATCTTCATCGGCTTCTGTCGCCCAAAAATTGGCTCAGAAAGTGTGGATGAAAGAAGAAATTAAACATCTTTATTCCAAAAAGACCAAATTAAACAGCGAACTGTATCATGCACACTTGGAAATTCTTAATAAAATTCACCCGGTTGTTGTTCATGAAGTCTTGTCATGTATTGAGACGCAGATTCGTAATATCATAAGTAAGGTCGTAAACATACAAAAAATAAAGTTTGAAAAATTAAAAAGAAAACAGTACCAAACGGACCGTAGTTACACATACAATAAACACACATTTTGTACACGTATGGTTAACGATAGCAACATACATTTTACTAGAGTAGAAGAGAAATTATTTAGCAAAGGCCTAAATTATAACCTTCCAAGACTATCTAAACACAATATTATTCGTGAAGTAACTAATGCTGAAGCGGCCGTAAAAATACTAAGTGATCAAGATAAACAAAACGAGGCTCGCGTGTTCATTAATAACAAACTGAACCGTATGTTAAAAAGTGAAAAGCGTCCACCTGACTACAAATATCGCAGGGATATAAAAACTGTACGCAATATTAAGCAAAAACTCGAGAACAATAATGCTATCATAACTAAAGCTGATAAAGGCAATACGATTATAATCTTAAATCAAGACGAATACAAACAGAAAGTTTATGAGTTTATTCACGATAATAACATACGTACTTTGACTAGAGACCCCACTACAAAATACGTTAGGGATATCAACAACTGTATTAATAGATCCACATGCCTATTTGATACACGCACTATGCGTCTGCTAAAACCAATACACGCCCAAGCTCCCACACTTAACGGCCTCCCAAAATTACACAAGGAGAATATGCCCATACGTCCTGTGGTTAATTTTACCACAGCACCTGGGTATAAGGTAGCTAAGAAACTTTTACAGATCTTAAAAAGTAATATTAAAATAGACATTAACCACAGCGTCAGAAATAGTATTGAGTTTGTGGACAGAGTGAAATCGTTAGTAGTATTACCACAATATAAGTTGGTGTCCTTTGACGTTACGAACCTTTACACTAATGTTCCTGTGCCCCAAACGATTGATATTTTACAGAAAAACCTGGAGGATTCAGGCACTTTGGATCAGCAAAAAATCCATGAACTTATCGCGTTACTAAGAATAATATTAGGCCAGAATTATTTCACTTTTGACAACCAATTTTTTGCGCAGGACGACGGCCTTGCAATGGGATCGCCACTTAGTGGTTTCTTGGCCGATCTTTATCTTAACTATTTTGAAAATGAACATATTTTATCGCATAAAAACAAGCTTTACAAAAATATCATCTCATACACTCGGTATGTGGATGACACATTCCTTGTTATTAATGGCACACATAGACAAATAGAAACCTTGAGTAAATACATGAATAGTATACACTCAAAAATAAAGTTCACGTTGGAGATGGAAAATAACAGTAGCCTAAATTTTCTGGACATAACTGTGCGAAAAATAAATAATTTGTTTAGGTTCAACATCTATAGGAAGCCAACTGCCACAGATATTACTATTCACGCTTCTTCATTTCATCCATTTGCACAAAAAATGGCATCATTCAACTCGTTGGTTAACAGATTACTAAAAATTCCGTTAGAGGCGAAAGACTACATCGATGAGCTTAATACGATAAAGTATATCGCGGTGGCCAACGGTTACAATAGTACAGTTATAGACAAAATAGTAGCGAGGCAGAGGAGGAACATATATAAAAATAGGAGCATAAACAAAACACACAACAGTGACATTAAATATATACCAACAGAATTTACAAATCTTTTGCCGAATACTATTAAGAACGTTTTTAAAAAACACGGTTTCGCAGTTTCTTTCAAAACGAGTAATTGTATTTTGAACGCTTTGAGACCAGTGACCAACAGACTAGTAGAAAACTGTTCTGGTATTTATAAAATAGAATGCGAGGACTGCAATAATTTTTATGTTGGACAAACGGGCAGGAAATTTCTGGATAGGTACAGAGAACATCTCCCTAGAGGTGATATCCAGAAGATAAAATCAAACTTTGCCTTGCATATAGTCAACCAGAACCATAATTACTCGAGTTTTCAAAGTAGCTTCAAGCCGTTGCATTTCTGTAAAAAAGGGCAGGCTTATGGACGCGCTGGAAGAATTTGAAATTTATAAGGCCTCAAAAACCCAAGGTAATCAGCTCTTGAACGACAAGCTTTCTTTTAAGTCCAACGGACTGTATGACACGGCCATACGCGTGTTGGAACAACACATAGATAAAGGTAGAGATAGTGCGGCGCGTAACGGTTAGTCGCTTGCAAGTTCCGATACGATGCGCATCGTGTAGTTGTGTAATTGTATACACGCGGTATGTGCAAGTGAAACTTTTTATTTTTATTTATATCTTATTAAGTTGACGTACTCCATGTGAGTGATTCTTGTTTTACCAACCTGATGATGGGACCATGAGTCCCGAAACGCGTAGTTTTTTAAAGAAACATTGAAGTTGCAAGAAGGAGCACCAGTGTACCTGGATACACAAGGTAATATTAAATATAGTTAACCAAAAGTACTGATGGAGACTGGACAAAAATAACTAATATTGACACGGTTTATGAAATAATAAAAGGGAATAATCTTATAAATTATAATGGTATATTGAATGACATAGAATTAAGGGATTATTATTATGATAATAACAATAAATGGAGTGTGAGTAAGGATGAGAGGTGTTATAAAAAAATAAGACTATTATACAACGATGGCGGTTAGGTAAGAAATCAATAAATGGACATTTTAAATATATTAAATATTTTAATGTATGGTTATGACCTTGCCGAATTTGAAAATGAAGTGTGGTAAATTAGAAAAATAATGATGAAGATTTGTAAATAAATTTTAGTGAAATTGATTGTGTGTATTGTAACAAGTATGTAATGTAAACAATGTGTAAGTAATAGAAATTGATTTTAATAATAATAATATTTTATCAGACAAGATAAATAATGAGTTGGTAATTAATGAATTGTAATTGGGGAAGTAAGGTAATTAAAATATGTTGTGTTTTCAATAATTAATTTAATTAAAGTAATTTGAGAGGTTTAAATATTTTTTATTGATTTACAATGTTATATAATTGAATTTTGATGATGAATTTAAATTATTTTATGAGATTTAAATTTGATAATACTTAATAAATAAATAAATGTTAAATTGTATTTAGTTGTGGAATCATATTATCGTTATTGTTTCAGAAGGTACATGGGGTTATTGGTGTTGATATTTTGTGTTTATGATAGTGTATGAGTCACACTGTAAGTATGAATTTTATAATGCAATTTATATAAATCAAACTGTTCAATGTTTAAATAGCAAATTTTAAATGAAATGTTATAAAGAAAATTTTGGAAAAGTTAATGATATAGTAAATAGTAAATAATTGATAATTAATTAATAGAAGTTCAATTGAAAGTCAAATATAATGTTTATAATTTCATATGCAAACGTAAGGATGTAAGGTGTGTAATTTCTGAGCAACCTTAAATGTGAATTGTTTGTTTTAATGAAATGATTGCAATGTTAATTATGAGTGTATGATATGTATTATGTTAAGCAATGAAAATCAATCAAGCAATTAATATACCCAAACATATAAGAGGTGACCTTCCGTGAATTGCAGTAGCGGTGTCAGCGTTGGCCTTATATGTCTTTTGGTAGTTTCCCCACATTTCGGGCGGTCACGGTTTCACCAGGCCCTGGCCGTGGAATTATGTAAGTAGTTACAAAATTGGTGAATTTTGAAGTTGAACCAGGGGGGTAACAGGGGAAACTACATAACTATGGAACAGCGGCTATCGTCGAAGGTGTCGATAGTGCCGTCTTTAAGGGTGTGTGAATCATTTTAGTAGGATTACTGGTGTCCTCGGACATCAGTAATACCGAATTGTTATGTAACGCTGAACCAAGAACGGTATAGTCAGCGATTATACCTTATACATGTAACTTCAGTTCTTGGGGATGCAAATGGATGCAACAGTCCACCATCAGAAAACAATAGTGTGTGTGGTAAAGGAGCTGGCAGTTACAGGCCAGGGGCACAGATATAGCATCTGTGCACAAGGTAAATACCTAGACCGACCGGCAGGTGGTTTACCTAATTGTAACTGGGTAAAAGGGGGACTTGAAGTAACGATGTTGTGGGAGTGTAGCTGTAAATTGCAGTGAGAGGGTGACGACCTCTGTAAACAGCGGGCGGTCTAGTTATAACACGACTCTATAAAGAGAGTTGGGGGTTGACAACCCATATAGCTGTTCAGTAACTGTTGCTATGACTATGTCTCAATGAGTAGCGATTTATATCCCTATGAGAGCAAAACCATTTTAAGTACCAGATATAACTAGTGATGAATTCAAATAACATGGTAGGATAACCATATGATTTTGTGTATGTGTATTAATTGTATGTAGTATGTTAGATATAAGGAGTGTAAAAATATGTATTTCATATAATTGTAGAATGTATCAGTAGTAAGGTCATAAGGGTCATTATCATTTATAATGAGTTGCAAACTTTTCAATGTAACTAAATGCTTGAATATAATTAATGTTTGAATATAACGATTTCAATGTGGTTAAAAGATTTTAATTTAAATGATGGAAATAATTTGAGAGAGTTAAGAATTTTAAATGGTTTGTAAAAGGTGGTAAAGTTGAATTTGGGTGATTATTATTTTGTTAGGACAATTAGATCAGTCCAAGTTAAGTTTAGAAGGGGAGTTGAAAAAAGTAAGATTGTTGTGAATAAAAGTAAGGTAGAATTTGAGATGTAATAGTGACACAGTAGCTATGGGGATAATTTATATAGTAATGATTGATATATTGGGGTAATAAACCAGGTGATATTTTGTAGATGAAAGTGATGCAATGGGAGAGTAATTAGTTGATGGTGATTTTGTAAAGGGTGGGGGTGGTGTGTAAGGAGTCCGCAACGACAGGCGTTGTGGCGGGTAGCAGTGGGTTTTCAGTGAGTGATTGCTGGGTAAATAGGATGGGCAAGAGGTGGAGCACGGTGGTGAGTTGAGGGAACACACATCCTGAGTATAAAGGGGTAGCGAGTATTTTTTATATATAAGGGTAGAATGATGCGAATTGAGTTTGAGTAGTAAGTTAGGGGTAGAGAATGGTTGGTAAATATTTTGAGAGAGGGGTGTCAGACTAAGTAAAGCTGTTAAGTGAGTATTAGAGTCAGAAGGGGGGTGAGGTTATGTTTAATCACCCATTTGTAAGTTGAATTATTATGAATAAATAGAGTCACCCCAAACTAGTTGAGAATGAAAATGTTAAAGAAAGTAAATCATAGTTAAAACATAAAATTAATTGAAACAAGTGACAGATCTTAATAGAAGTTGAAAATCATTCAAGCAAAAATATGTAAATGTTGGTCAATTTAAATGTAAATTTTATTGTTTATAGTAAGATCAAAACAACCATGTTAATTTTGTATGTCTTATTTTATTATGTTGTATTGTGTTTAAAGGTAAAGAATTTTAAAGATGTTCTATGTACTTTATGATGTAGCCTATGTATAGCCTAGGTATGTCAAGGGCATTGACTTGACCTAGAGAGATCAGCTGATGATTGAGGTTGGAGATAGAACCATTTTTCTGAGGATTTTGTTTCTTGATTGCATTAAGTATTTTTTTTTTTTTTTTTTTTTTTAATATGGAGAAAAAAGATATTTTGATAAATTTAAATTTTGTAAAAAAAAAAAATTGGATTTTTCCGCCTGCCATATAGGTGATGTTTAAGTTTCAAGTGTATTATTGTTTATGTGTATTACTAGTGTTTTTATTGAATTGTATTGTCTAGTATGTATGTATAATCAAATGTTAGGATAAACGAGTTCATGTTTTAATGAGAAGTTCAATTTATTTGTTTTTCTGATTATTAGTAGTAATGAAGAAAGTTGATAGATTCAGGGTAAAAGATTTTTAATTTTTTGGTTTTGAAGAAAGAAATGGTAATAGAACAGATTGATTTGGAGCTTAGATGAATTTTTAACCAAATTTAATGATTGGAATTTGTTTACTATATCGTAATTTGAAAAATGATTTTAAGATGTTTAAGGAGTTTGTTTATAAGATATTATGAATATGTGTATGCGCCCAGTATTTGCCAAAGGCGACCCAGTATGCATGACAAGGGGGAACATATCGGTGGAGGATCTGGCGTGGTACAAGGCCAGGGATTTGGAGTTTGGGGTGGCATGTTAGAAGGTTAGGTGCGCTGTGGTACGTGTCTGTTTGACTTTATGGTGTTGGGATCTCAGATAGAGAAGTCCAGTAATATCGTTCAGGTGCAGCCATAGTCGCCGAGCCAGGGGGGTAGTTTACCAATGATGTATAAGAACTAATGGGGGGTTGTTGGCACCATATCCTCTCTGATCCTCTTAGGGGTTTATCAATGAGATTTCTTCTGTCTCGGCAGAAGATCTCTCATTGGGGGGGGGGTTATTGTAACGGGGCTAAAAAGGAAGGGTTTTTATGTTTATTAAAAATACCATAACTTTGTTTCCCCTTTGTGTGGCCAGCCACATGTTAAATAGAAGCTTTATCAAACAAAGGAGCTTGAGGCGAAGTAGTTACAATGGAATGTGTCGTGTTGTCGACAACGGTTTAATTCGCAGAACCTCAATACTGTGTAATGCGCCCAAACGCACAAACACCGGCGGAGCGAAGAACCGACGCTTAGCGAAGTCAAGCAAAATGGCTTTTCGCGAATTTGGTTAAACATGTGCTTGGTGCATGGCGGATACAAGATTAAGGACACACCTTTTCAGTGACGTAAACCAGTGGACACCAGATTTCGTCTACTGCCAACACACGTAAATAACACGGGTAGTGGGTGCAGTGACTATGACTTTAGCACCAGCAGGCAGTGAGTTCCCGTGTTGAAAAACCGGGGAGAGGGGAACACGAGGAAGCGTCTGCCCCGTTAATCTCACCTACAGGCCGCATGCGGTCCATTTAAATTTTACTAAAAGTTTTTTTCCTAGGTCGGCCGACCTCACCAGTAAGAACCCGGAACAGTTATCTAAAAAAGTGAAAGTAAATCAGAATATGAAGTGAAGTGAGTCGAAAATAAGAGGCGGTAAATTGAAAAAGATGAACTCATAACTTTTGGACACTTAACGAGGACTTGGTGCGGGCCACGCAACGAGGTCAGAGGAGACGCCGTTACACAAGTAAAAGTATTCTTACCAAAAATTTTAATGATGCCAAAAAATTAATCAATTAAATGGGGTGGTAAAATTGTATGCGAGTTGAGTGTGGGCATTGCTGGGTCGCCTTAATAAAATAAAATAAAAATGTAGAATAAGTTGGTTGAAACATTTATTTTTTGTTGTTGTGTATGTATATGTTTGAAATTAGAATGAGAAAAAGTAACACTATAAAATCATTAATTTAAATGAATTAAAATCAATGTAATTTCACCAGAATGTTTTAAAAGTATAACTTGAAGTAAAGAGTTTGATGAAAATTATAAGTGGAGGAGAACGTAAGCTTGCAATGAATGTTAATAAAATGAATTAGTAGCGTAACCATGTGTTAAGCTAATTATTACGCCACATTACCATCACCTATCCAGTATGGAAGATTTCGTCTAACGAACCTGGCAATTAAAGTTGATTTAACGGTTTCGATGTAAAACCTTAAAACATCGTGGCGACCGATTAATAGTTTGGGATCTTCTGTGAGCGGTAAGTCAGAGTGGCGTGAAAGAATAAGGTAAGTAAAAAGAATAGAACATAACAATTGCTATATTTCTGTCATTTTGGAAATATAGGCTCAATATCTGCTTCCTGTTCTTGTCAAAAATTTTAGCCATCTTATGTGTTATAAATATGATTATAATAAATCTCAGATTGTTATAAATCTTTACCTTTCCTTAATTTCTTACAAATTTATCATTTGATCATTCTTTTAGTTATAATTCATGAATTTACTATTCCTCCTCTGAAATTGTTAGATTTTACATTTGAAAATTTTTTAATAATTTTATACATCCTTTTATATTATTCTTTTAAAGTATAGTTTTAGTTATAGTAGTTGGTTATTGTTTCACCTTATATAAATCTCATTAGTTTACTTGGTTTATTTTGTAGCGGGTCAATTTTGGGCCTGTATCCTAAAGTACGTATGACGCAACCCTGAAGCCGATTGATGGTAAGTAAAAGTTTCTTGACGTTTATGTTGTATTATTATTATGTCATTTATTAATGAACGTAACAATTTAACTTCCTTACTCAATTATAATGTTATTGGAATTTCCTATTTGGCCTAGATTTTATGGTTTTACATATACTGGTTTTTTAATAATACTATTTCTATATCCCTTTTGACTTTCTGAAGTTAACACAATATTAAATAAAATCTCCTTATATAACTATTGGAACATGTAGCATTGTATTCATGTTCATAATACTAAAACAATATTGAAAATTAATTACTAGTCTTTAAAGTTAGACATTTTAGTTTTAACTATTTTTAGAAATACATTACTAATATTTTATAAACTAGTATGGTATACATACAGAGACATTTTAGTCTGTATGAACACTGTTATACATAATAAACATTCTTATATTAATTATAATTCTTATTCTATACACCACCTTGAAATGTGGAGTTCATAGGCTTTAAACACAAACATAATGAGCCATTTAATTTTTATTTTTTCTTAAACTTAATTTGATTGCAGTCCTTTCTGTTTATATGGTGTATTACATTTTAATCCCTGTCACAGTAATTATTCCCCACCTGCTCTTTTTATCATTTACATTTCAAAGAATGTTTTTGATAATAGGTGGCCTCTTCTATGAAACATTAGAAATACTTTCATAATAATACTTCATGATATGTCATCTCTGTATTTATATAAAACATTAAAGTTATTTAATTGTACATTGTTAAAGTATCGGTTACACCTTTACTTGAAGTTTATTATATTGAAATCACTTACACTGGTTCACTTACACTGTTGGGTCTGATTTATATTTGAGTTCTACAATATTCTAAGACCAAACTTTTAGTTATAATGGACTGTGAAGATTTGTTTATTTTATTATATAATAACTTTAGTTGGTGCACTTTCATTTACACTACTAAACACTTTTGTTTATAATTATTTTACATTTCTATGAGGTTTTGGGGTGTTATACTTTCTTGGGTTATATTAAAATTTGGTTCGGGGTTTTTTATTGTTAGTAATAGGTTTTTCATGGGTATTCCTCATAGTTCTCCCATCCTACATCTTCTTTTCTTCACTTCTTCCTTCTTGGGTTTTCCAAGGTAAGTTGGTTTTATTATGTCCGTTGGTTGGTTCGGGGTATCTTCTTTATTACCTGCTCCTATCCTACCTGGGTATTATCCTGATTTTATTTTAGTTTCTTCGGATTTAATTTTCTTGATACTTTTTTGTTGCGTTTTTATGATTTAATTTTACTTTTTCCTTTATGGTGGTATTTTCCTTTGGTATTTAATTATTTTCTTTTGAGTTAATGTAATTTAAATTTATTTATGATCAGAATGGAATTATTACTTAGTGGATTCTGTCATGCTACAAGTCATGGAAAAAGTTGTGGCCTGGTGTGTGACTTGCCAGAAAACAATACAATTGAAGAAGAAGAAGAAGAAGAAGAAGAAGAAGAAGAAGAAGAAGAAGAAGAAGAAGAAGAAGAAGAAGAAGAAGAAGAAGAAGAAGAAGAAGAAGAAGAAGAAGAAGAAGAAGAAGAAGAAACAAGTGTGGAAGAAGATTTTATAGACATTTTTAAAAATATCGATGGCTGTTCCGATGTTGATGAAGAAGACATTGACAATTGGTTGCAAATTGACAATGACGGAGGTTATAAAGGGATCACAGAGGAAGAAATTATTGCATCATGCAGTGTTACAGAAAATGAAAATGAAGAGGATTCAGACAGTGTTGATGAACCAGCTGTGGTTATGACCCACGCAGAAGCAGTAGCAAACATAGAAAAATTGATGGTTTATTTCGAGAGTCAAGCCGAAACATCGCCAAACGAGCTTCTAATGCTAAAGCGGATGCGAGATCGTGCTGCTCGTAAGCAATACACAAAACTGAGACAGCAAAAGCTCACTGCCTTTTTTACTACCGACTAGTTTGTACCTATATTGTGTACAGTGTAAATACATATTATGTATTTTTAGGTGAAAGTGTGCCGACAATAATTTTTAAACTCCATTAAAAATATTTTTGGTAAGTACATGTTCTTTTTTATCGTTTTTCCCTCATTCTCTGGATAACCCGGATTTTCGTTAACTCGGATCGGCCCCGGCCCCAGTTGATCCGGGTTAACAAGGTTCTACTGTAATTGCAAAGTAATTTTCTTTGCGATGAATTGTGGAGGCAGCTTTGTAAAATTTACCAAATAAGATTCATAACACTACTTGCTACAATTTTTCATTGCTTATGAGTAACAACTTGCCAATGATACTGAAGAGGATGAAATCTACATCTGACAAATAAAACATTACTTGTAATCATAGTGAAACATTTATAGATAAATAAGTTGAATACAATTTACAGTATTTTAGCAATGAAACAACTGAATGTGACACAAAAGAACAGAAATTAAAACTTCACCCTTTTATTTACAAAAAAATAAAAAAGTTGAAATAAGTACGACTTCAGGAAAGGATACACAAGTCACATGACTATGGCAACATAACAAAGAGAAGAAATAAAGAGAGAATGGAGGAGACAATACAGATGGTTTATGATAATCGGACAATGTACTCAAGACAAAATATTATGCATATACACTAACATTTTGTATATATGCATATACTAAACATTAAATATGTATAGAATGCAATTGTACACACTTACAGCATATAGTCCATGGTCTAACAGAACAATGTCTACCATTCCAGACTTGTTTTCATGTACAAGAATATTCCCAGGATGAGGATCACTGTGCACAAACCCCTCAATAAATATCATTTGTGAATATAATTGGCTCAGTTTGTCAGATATTTCATACACATTGATGTTATGTTTCTTAATATAATCTAAATCATTAACTTGTCCTCCATCTAAGTATTCCATTGTAAGAACACGAGTTGTACTTAATTCGTTGTATATTCTTGGTACCTGAAACAAAAAAGATCAACTTTATATAATACACAAATGTTATTAAAATTACATGATAGTAAAATTAACATGAATTAATATATGACCAAAAACATGCTACAGAATTATTTCAAGGCCTATACAATTTTATCTCTTCTTCTACTCATGGCACAACAGTTATTTGTTGGACCCTAGCCTCCTTATACAATTTTATCTATTATACATTAACACATATTAAATCTTCCTATAAGCAGATATTTGTATTTCTGTCAAGCTACAATTATAACCATGATCATCACCAATATCTACTAAACACTCACAAGCACTTGGATGAAAAATTATACTTCTGACAAAATTATTATCACTTGCAGATCACTCACTTTATTTTGTCAGGAATGAGATTAATTAGAAGTTAAACAACATTATTGCCAAACCATGATTACACAGTGCTCATGCCAGTAGTGAATGATAATCGAAAAACAAAATTGCTTTAAACAAAACTCTGATTACTCCAGTAAAAATTATTTAAATTGTTTTAAAACTTTAATAAACTGTGTAGAGAAACAAACTTTCTTACCTTTATATATGCCCCATAATTCCACTTACCCTGATTCCGTTAAACTTACCCTTTCTGATAAAAACTCCCCAGAAGATTCCAAACTCGCTAAAAAGGTCGCCACGATGTTTTAAGGATATACATCAAAACCATGATACTTACCCTTAATTAATTTAGATCATTTAATGCCCTTAGATCAGAAGATTCACAGGTTTCGTTTAGACAAATTCTCGATGCAGAACTCAGGTTACGGGTGTAACATAGTAATTAGATTAACACATTTTTATGCTATTTAAACCAACTCTTTTATTTCAATCACTTTTCAAATACTTTCTTTCTTTCTCTTTTCTTTGTGAAATATTATTTGTTTCTTATTTATTACGTTATCTCTTATTTATTCTTACCTCTATCATATAAAAGTTTTATATTATACATAACACACCAGTACCGTACTTTTACTTTTAACGTTTTTCCCAAATTTCCTCACTCACACACACACACACCCACGCTCTTTACGTTTCTCTTTCACTCCCCTTTTTCTGAATTCTTAATTATTTAAATATTCAAAACTTGTTGGCCAACATATTAACTGTACTTAACTTTCTCCTTGCCATTCCAATTGTTCTGCCATCTTCATGTTCACTTACACTGTCCCTATCACACAACGGCTATCACTGTTTTAAGTTTCTGTATTTAGTAAATTCATTTTACTTTCAATATAATTTTTGGGTAGGCCGGGCGTACTCACACGCACCGGCCTCCCATCACTATTTCACTGATACTGTTGCTGAGCTACCGACTATATTGTTGGATGAGTGGTGAACAACTGGGCGAACCTCGTGTGCGCTTGGTTGCATGCCTGCCAAGCATTAGGCGTTGGTCGTGCGGTCTCAACTTGGTCTGTGATTGGTTTAAAAGTAACGAGCGGGAATAATTCGCCTCACCTCCGCTATGAATTTTGGGTCGGAGATTACATACTTTCCCATGCCCTTTAACCTCTGAGCACATGTCGCAAAAAAGTGGCATACACACGCGCTCTTACACATTCCCAGACGCTAATAGCTTTTGTGTGACTCGTACGGTTTGGTACCGCACTGACTACAAGGTGTTAATAAAAAACGTCAAGCTTTCGTGATCAAGACTGTTGCCTAGCATGGGTTGGTTACAAATTGTTAAACTTATTATGAAATAAAAATAAACCATGGGTTTGCCCCGTTACAACTGTCCTAAACTTTTTTTAGGATTATATAAATCAAACAAAATCAAAACGAATATGGACAAGGGGTTCTTCATGGAATGGGAAGGGTCCCAATGGACAGTAAAGGAGAAGAGTCTTAAGGTCAGGGCATCTGGTCTACAGAATGTGTCCTGAAAATACCATTCCAGAGGGACAGAACAATATATTCAAGGAATAAGAGGTTAAAGTAAGGTCTTGAGAGGGAAGAGACTGCAAAGAAAATAGACATATTTAAAGTATGATTACTTGAATTCAGTTAATAAACTTTCTTCTCAGAGAAATTAATAGTTCTTAACTAGGAAAACAATTTCATTTTTGGAATTTTAAAAATAATATGTAATAACAGTAGAGTAAAAAACATACACAAAACTAATTATTATTAAAAACATAATACAGTAATAAATACAAGAGTTGTACATTTCATTGGTAGATTAAAAAAAAAAAAACTTGAGCATAAGTCAAAAACATGTTTCAATAAATATCAAATGATTAATGTGAAATTCAGATAGTGGACAGTAGACTACTATAGTTGCAAATATGGTAAGTACACAATTTTATGTATTTATGTATTTAAAGAAATCAAACAAGTTTTGGGTGTGGATATACTCGTAACAGATTTTGTTTTTCAATTATGTTTTATATTATTGCTACTTAACTTATCTTTGATGTTTGGATTGTTCCATTCTACTACACTATCAGAAAACTAGTAAAAAGTTTGGAAATAGTAGGCATTCATACCAAGCAAAATCAAACAACACAAATTTATCCTGATTACAACTGACAGCAGATATTGTGCACATAAAGAATTACTGTGCTGTTGACATTGGCAACATGTATTGCTTAAATGATAATGGCATGTGTTATGTAATTCTCATGTGTTGTATAGCAAATTCTCATGCCTACAGATGGGCTAACATTCACTCTGCATCTATAATGTTGTAGTGGTCACTTGTAACCATTATTATGGTACATGTCAGTTCCTGTTGGCTGTAAATTCAACAATGCTACATCGCTGTTACAAATTAAGTTCACAATTCAGTGTACTTTGTGTAGTGGTAAGTTGTGTTATGTAGTAATTGTGCGTGAAGATTTGTATTTTAGTGATATTTATTAATTGTAGTGACAGGGTATTATTTGTTATGTATAGGACAACTGCATAACTAGAATTATTGAATATGATGTTATGTGTATTAAAAGTGTAAATAAATTGTAATGATTCTCTGGTGTTCAATAACACATCCCATTTTTTAAATACTACAGTTTGTATGATCATTGTAATATTAGGATATATCTTACATAAATACAAATATGCAAATCCATCACTTTTTCTGGTAGAAAAGTTGTTGTAAGCTGCAGAAAATGTAGAAGTCACAGAATGGGAAATCTATGGAATAAAATAATTTTTACGTTAATTTTATTGTTTGATCCTTATTCTTAATACTACTGTGTTTGTCTGCACAAAAATTAGCATATCAGTAGTTTTAATAATGCACAGATTTTTGACTGTATAAAGATTTGTAATGTGACTAATTTTACATAATATCATTATAGGTAAGATTAATGTACATGTTAGAATTATTGAATCAGGCATATTGGGGACTCCAACATAAATAATAACGGTATCTGAGATGTTCAGTCTCAACTACACCACTTATGATGCTGTACTACAACATGAGTTGAAATTCAGAGAATTATGAAAGGAAATACAAAACACAAATACATTTAAACAGATTTATTTTGACTAAACATAAAATAAAGTTGAAATTGGAAGAATCAATATAGTTACCAAACAAACTAACTGAAATACTGTTAATGTTAATGAAACAAACTAAATGTTAAAGGTCATTTCTCACTTCACATGTAGTCAAACGACTCAAACAAATAAAACGTCAATGATTTATTTATAATAACATTAACTTTACATTAGGCAACATTGAAATAAATACACAGTCTTACCTTAAGCCAAGAAAAGTGTTTAAACATTTTTCTAACTTTTTCTGTATTTTTTGCTTCTTGTTTGAAATCTAATTCCACGGGAATATTATGTTTTGTTTCTTCTACCAACCACTTGAATTTGAAATTGGGGAAAACCCAAGCTACAGCATTCACAAGAACCTATAGAAATGTTAATATAATTATTCATATTGCGCAGAGAAATACATAACATACAATCTACTTTATAGATAAATTTAGGTCAAACTAAATGTGAAATAAGTTTTAAATTTTATGAAATTAATTGTGAAAACTGCTTCTGATATTTCATTGTATCCCATTATAGATATATTCTTGGTTGGAAAAAACATGCAGAAAATTAAACAGCGAGTTTCTAACAAACGTCCTTACTGTTTTTACAATAGGAACAGACAGATAGTTTTGTAGAAATTTAAAAAAATTGGTTCTAGAGAATTTTTTTTCTATCTTATAACCCCTAAGAGTATGATGTTAATTGATAATATACCATATCATTCAGTTCAGATAAGTAAGCCAGTGGGTAAGTACTTAATAAAAGCTAACCTGATCACTCGGCTAACATTGTTAACTCACGTACTTTTACACACATTTATATTTATATATTATTACTTTTACTACTATAAGGTAAACTACCATTTCAGTGTATATGTGAGCACGTGATTCCTTTCTACTGTAAATCTCTCTCTAAGGGGCCAGGGTTCATTCTCGGCGAGATTAAGACACAAGAAGGTGATAGAAATGATAACACTGATTCTCATTTGAGTGTAATCACGAGGTTTTAATTGCCAGAATAAAATAAACATATATTGAGTGATACCCAAAATGGCGTCACATATAATTGCCAAAACAAAATGGTGGTTACATTTCCTCAAACCCTATTCAATCATAGTTACTGTATATTATATTGAATCTTGTTACTACTTTTTATAAATTTTATTTCTGGCTGCAGCTCTAATCACGTAATAAAGAATATATTAACAGGAGACACAAACCAATGCCCTCTGTAGGCATAATCATGGCCATGCGTTCATTCATTCGTTTGCTCATTCACTCTCACTATTGCAAAATACATTTTATCAACTTCATCGGGTATTAATTAGTGAGCTCATTATTAAGTAAAAAGGTAAAATTGGTTGACTTCTCTGAAAGTGGGCCGAGTTGCTCCCTCGCTGGTGTTAGATGTTCTCCAGGAGTATGGCAGGTGTTCGCCTCATATTTATCGTTTATAATACATTGTGCACTGATTCTACATTTGATGTTTTTACTGTTTACTAATACTTGAGCCTTCTACAGCTCCACTATCACATTTTAATTTTAGATAGTAAGTCCCTTTAAAACTTTTGTTGAAAACTGATTCTACAGCGATACATCGCTGCTGACCCTTTGGTGTGCTTGCTGAACTGAGAAAGAGGATTATGCAAATTTGCGCATGTGTTAGTGCATTTGACGTCACCGTCTTTTGTTTGATGGGACAACGCCTCGTTACATACGTTGTGGTTCAAGCGTCATTGTCTTTTATTCATGACGAAACAGCTTTATAAACCAATCACAATTGTTATTTATAGTCCGTCATCACATACACCGCCATTATTTCCACTTGCTTTTGCTCGTCCACCGGTGACCTTGGCTTTGTGCTACTCTCACTGAATATGCGTTGTTCCTTTTTACAGAGGGACAATGGACCTAACCATTCTTTAGTTAACTGTTATACAATAAAACATTATAAAATAACCTCAAATCCCATAATTAAGGTATTGGGCCTTTATGTACTGTTACAAACCCCCTGTCGAGACACAAAAACTTTCATTGACTCATTCATACGGTTCTAAAAGGATCAGCCTAGATATGTTGCCACAACCCCCTGTAATATTACTATATCAAAATTTATCATCACTTACCCTTGGTCCAATGATGCTGATCGCGCCCTCTGACCTTACTGGACTTCTCAGGTGAGATCCCAACACCATAAGGCCATGAGACACTTAACGTTCCTGCTCTGACGCACCGGCCAGCTCAGGACCGCGGTCACAACACCATAAAACTCTGAAACATGTAATACAAAATTTTAAAATAGTGGTCTAACATACTTCCATATCTACAACTGATATGTTTCCTTTTAGATGCATTGGTTTGTGTCTGGGCATTGGTTTGTTCAATTACAGTTTTTTCAAAACAACAACAACAAGAATTCAACATAGACTGATTTTTTACCAACACCAAACTCAATCTCTTCTTTGTAAGAGAAAATATATATATTCCTACAAATAACATAATACATAAACAATTCTTTGATATTCCCCAAAACACCATCACCTATTTATTTCTATAAGATTCAACCTACAACTACTGTGGCAGACAAGTTTATTATTAAAATTTTATTACTCAACTTTATAATCATTTTATATCTTTTGCAAATGACATTATACTATATTTATTCAACACCATTTCTAACTTTATCTTTTTAATATCCAAAATCTACTATCTTGAACATTTGTTACCGTCGTTACCCCTGTAGCGACCTCCTGACCACACACACTATGGCCATCAACATAATAAAAACATCATAGAACATTGAACATTACACATTAACATTGTTACATTTACATTACATAACTCATATTTACACAATTTGTACCAAAACTTTATAACATTTTTATCATCAATTCTCGATTAACTTTTTATTATTTAACATTTGTTTATATCAGATTCTATACAACAATTTCAATTTATCATTTACCTTTCAGTTACATCACCTTCCTGCTATGAATTTTTCTTTTTTCTAACCCTTTTATCCTTACTAGTTTGGGTGACTCTCTATTATTCACTATTCTCTATCTTATTTTGGCATTTGTCAATCTAACCTTACTACCCCCTTTTTTACTAACAACCGCTTCTAACCATTAACATATTATGACACCAATATCTCTATAATAACCCCCTTCACTAATCCCATTTAAAACCTCTGGCACCGCTCATTTTTTGTACTAGTGTGTGTTCCCTACTCTAACCAACTCATTCCCTTATCGGTTCCTGACCCTTTCAGGTAACCTTTCCGGCACTAAATGGTCCCTTCCTGTCCCAACACCTTTCGTTGCGGACTCCCTACACCACTACCCTTACTACAAAATATCATCATCAACAAATATATATACCATTCACATTAATCAACTCTACATATATAATCACTAACCACTGTGTCCCTAAAATATCTAACACCTCTTTATATATTATCAGTATCTCAACACTTTATTTTTCACTAACTCCCAATAACTCTATTTAACTAACTCCAATGCCCTTATTTATCACTATTACCCAAACTCTTTACAACATTTCAACTTAATATACCACTAGAAAATTCATCACTTACCTACTAACAACAATACCTCTCAATATCCAAATTACCTGCTTCATCATTTACTATCCACTAGAATCTAAATCTCATAATATCATTTAAAATCATCAAACTTCCTTAAATTATTTAAAATTCTACCGTACCTGGTATACATAACAAATATATAAAATACACAACAGCAAAAATACACAAATACATTGACATTAATATACACAAAAATATACAATCCAAAATTATAATTATATCATTTACCATAAATCAGTCATAAACAGTCCATCCTGAAAAACACTGTCCACATAATTAAATGTTTATAAACACAATAAAATGTTTACCCTCCATCGTCAAATAATAGTCGAATCTTAAAACTATATACATTGTTTATTATTAGATATCTTATACTAACATCATAAATACATATACAATTCAAATGTTCATCATTATCCTCAAACTCATTTAACCTGTCATGATTGGTCATTGTCCTGTCACCTCCTGTATAATCAGTCATAATTAGGTATTTTGTAAAGTCATCATTCTCATTATCTCCTACTCCTTCAGTTTTATTACAAGGTAAGTACTTGCTATTATTTTCACTTCTCTCTCCACCTAACCTTTCTACAAATTCTTCATAATTTCTATTTACTCTATATAACTCCATCTCCCAATTATCACACAACTCTCTTTCACAATATCTCCCATCATAACCCCAAATCACATTCTCTCTCTCAATATATGCAGGGGACACTACAACTTTATTCTCCCACCACCTATCAGGTGCACAAAAAATCCAGGGACAACTATTTGCAGACCTTTTGTCTCCCAAATCTACATCGAAGGCACTCTCTTCCTTCCTAAAAACATGTATATCACCCCCAAATACACCATTAAGGGAAAAATCTAACCCCTGCAATTCCCCTACAATTATACTCTCTCTACACACTCTCTTTAACCCTTCAAAACACACAATCATTCCATCATTAATATATTCTATTCCCCATAAAATTTCATTATCACTACTCCTGTTTACATAATCATTTTCTAATGTCATACTTTTATTTATATTGTTACAATTCTCTCCCCTACTTACCTTGTCTTTGTTTATCTCTAACTTGTTTACTACCCTCTTATTTTCTAACTCTATCTCATTAATTCTCTTGTCAACATCAACATTTTGTTTATGCATTTCATTTTCAAATTTTTCAAATTTCTCCTCTACTTGATTCAATTTTACATTCTGCAAGTTATTTTGTTTCTTTAGTTCGTTCTCGAAACTGTCTAACTTTACATTAAATGTACTATTCATCTGGTTAAATTTGTCATTAATTAATGTAAATAAATCTTCCAATGATATTTTATTCTCAATTGTCTTAGGTGTTGAGTTGGCATTTATTCCATCTAATAAAATTGACTCTGTAGCTGTATTATTTATTTCTATGCTATCATTATTTTCTGCCATTTTGATAACTTTAATATTGAAATGACTACTTAGTTACACTTGTCACAATTACTACTTAATATGTTTTGTCAACATAACCTCTCGTGTATTAGGTTATGCACTATTCTATCACTCTCCTTGTTTCTGAATCTGGCTTATATTTTATATAAAATAGCTTTATATAAAGTCCGTTGTTCGGGGGCCAATTGTTAACTCACGTCTACTCTTACACACATTTATATTTATATATTATTACTTTTACTACTATAAGGTAAACACGTGTACTTACCATTTCAGTGTATGAGCACGTGATTCCTTTCTATTGTAAATCTCTCTCTAAGGGGCCAGGGTTCATTCTCGGCGAGATTAAGACACAAGAAGGTGATAGAAATGATAACACTGATTCTCATTTGAGTGTAATCACGAGGTTTTAATTGCCAGAATAAAATAAACATATATTGAGTGATACCCAAAATGGCGTCACATATAATTGCCAAAACAAAATGGTGGTTACATTTCCTCAAACCCTATTCAATCATAGTTACTGTATATTATATTGAATCTTGTTACTACTTTTTATAAATTTTATTTCTGGCTGCAGCTCTAATCACGTAATTAAGAATATATTAACAGGAGACACAAACCAATGCCCTCTGTAGGCATAATCATGGCCATGCGTTCATTCATTCGTTTGCTCATTCACTCTCACTATTGCAAAATACATTTTATCAACTTCATCGGGTATTAATTAGTGAGCTCATTATTAAGTAAAAAGGTAAAATTGGTTGACTTCTCTGAAAGTGGGCCGAGTTGCTCCCTCGCTGGTGTTAGATGTTCTCCAGGAGTATGGCAGGTGTTCGCCTCATATTTATCGTTTATAATACATTGTGCACTGATTCTACATTTGATGTTTTTACTGTTTACTAATACTTGAGCCTTCTACAGCTCCACTATCACATTTTAATTTTAGATAGTAAGTCCCTTTAAAACTTTTGTTGAAAACTGAGTCTACAGCGATACATCGCTGCTGACTCTTTGGTGTGCTGTGCTGAACTGAGAAAGAGGATTATGCAAATTTGCGCATGTGTTAGTGCATTTGACGTCACCGTCTTTTGTTTGATGGGACAACGCCTCGTTACATACGTTGTGGTTCAAGCGTCATTGTCTTTTATTCATGACGAAACAGCTTTATAAACCAATCACAATTGTTATTTATAGTCCGTCATCACATACACCGCCATTATTTCCACTTGCTTTTGCTCGTCCACCGGTGACCTTGGCTTTGTGCTACTCTCACTGAATATGCGTTGTTCCTTTTTACAGAGGGACAATGGACCTAACCATTCAGTTAACTGTTATACAATAAAACATTATAAAATAACCTCAAATCCCATAATTAAGGTATTGGGCCTTTATGTACTGTTACAACATGATCACAACAATTACTGTGGTCCCTTTTCCCTTTTTCTAATGATGTTCCCTTGAACACAAACAATTTCCCTTTTTCAACAAACACGCAAAAAACAAAACACACATTACTGAATACAGGCAAAAAGCCTGAGAAGGTGTGACATATCCAAGAGGTATGCAGTGGCTCGTCTGCCACCACACCACTGTTATCTGCATGGAATTCAGCTTGATTATGCTAAAATGAAGATATATATTATGGCCACACATGTACATGAGCAGAGAAGATGCAGTGACAATTACAAAACAATCCATGTTTCTAAAGAACAGATAAAAGTAAATTTACTTGTGTTATAATATATAGTAGGAGGATAAGAAATGTGGAAGAGGTTCGTTTGAGCAGAGAAACAAAAAGCACAAAAGGATACAGTGAATAACAATATTTGGGATTAATTTGCTTATCACTGCAAACCAGCAGCGGCTCATCAGGAGAGGCAAGGCTAAGCCTCCCCAGTAAAATTTAGAAAATTATTAAAAAGTAAACAACTAGTAATGGGCTCTAATTTTATTGTAACTGAACCTGTAGTAAATCTGTAATCACAATTTGGCATTTTAAATTATCTGATTACTTACAAAAAAAAGTTTAAATCGTGTGTTATCAATAATAGTATAGAATTGCAGCAGACAGAGGAAGGGATCTGAGTGGCTGCCGTAGTACTCGTACAACTACGTGAGAACTGTGCCCGTCAAGTGGTGGGGGTATGCTAGTATATCTGTAACCGCTCCACGGAGGCAATGCGTGAGTTAGCCTCTTGGCACATTTAATGTGGTTTGTATTAGTTTTACGCAGTCTTTACGTTCTTGTGCTCCTTGTGTGTGTGTACTATTATTATTTTACTCTTCTTGCTGTATGTATTTGATCTCTACCATGAGGATAAAATGGCGTTGGCAGAAGAAAGTGAAAGTGATATTGCAGTATCAAACAAAGGCATTATTACAACACTACTGGAAAACCATTATCCCGGTTGAGTGATTTTGACAGAAGTGAAATGCTGAAACGTTGTCATACCCTAAAATTTTTATTTCTTGAAAGGCACAAAACCAATCTAGTACTTGCCAGTCGTTATGGTATGACTAACATAAATGGCTATGTGGTAGTGGAGTAAAGTCAAAGTTATTCTGCTGATCCTGCTTACTGTTAAACAATATTATTGCTCAACTAGAAGTATGATTTTCCAGCTGTAAGGAATTGAAATTATGAAGTTAGGTGACACTAAAACTTTTCTTATTATGATAAAATATTCCTGATTCTTTTGATTCATTAATTGAAATATATGCTCAGAATTTTAACAAAGAAAAATTAAGAACAGGACTTGACATCATTTTCTTGGCATTAGACAGTGAAATTAACCAGATTAATAAATAAGATGAAAGATGATGATGAATTTTGTGCAAAACGAAAATCTTCCTGAAGCGTATAAATTATTTACTCTATTGCAACAAGTCTTCCTTGTAATTATTCTTACATAAAGAGAAGTTTTTCATGTCTTAAAAGAATCAAAATTTACTTAAGGAACCGCATGACTCAAGATTGTTTCAGCGCTATTGTTCTAGTTTCAACTGAAAAGGGAATACTCTGCAAACTGTAAAGTGGACCAACATGGCATGATGATGTTACTGACAATTTTGAGAATAAGAAGGACTGCTGAGTGAATTCGCTGTAGGCCTACAAGTAAATTCATTGCTGCTTACAAAATATATTTCTACTTATAAGTTTACTTCTTTACTAGAACAAAAGCAAGTTAATCTTTGCTTTATCTTGTTAAATATAACCGATATTTCTAAGACGTATACGCTGTTAAAATCAGCTAGCTCTACTATAATTAATATTGAAATAACGTGTGTCAAGGGGGGGGGGTGCTATGACTGAGAGCGGCTCGCATAACTGCCTTGTAGCCTCCCCATCCTCAGGACTCACCGGCCACCACTGCTGCAAACTCAATTGCTGTTTCTTAGACACAGAAAAGTAAAACTCCTACATTTGATTAAGAAGGACAAATATTTATGTATTTTAGAAACATTATAATTTAAACAGCCAAAATACAAAAACCTCTGAAATTCCTTTGTTGTACTGAAATCCCTTTTTCAGTCACCACTTTTCTATTCCCATAAACTCTTCAGTATTTCTATATTATGTTCTTACCTACCTGCTATCTACTACGTGTAATAAGTGTAAATTCAGTTTTCCTTTGTACTACAAGAAGATAGTATAGTAAACAACTGGCATGTTTGTAATAAACAAGAAGTACATTGTGAAACATAACCATGAGTGTGTTTTCCCGACTTGCACAGTAGTTGCAATGGTTCACCAGGTGCCTAGCAATATCTCTTTAAAGTAATCTATATCCATTAATATATAGGTTAACATAAGTATGCTATGGAGACAAGAGTGTACATAATATCTGATAGCCTTGGCCATTAATTCATGTCAGACTACAGTATACAGTAACTTACTCAAACGGTTTTAGGAAATTACCCACTGCAATACATTTTCTAGCTTCTGATGCAAGAACACAAACACTGGATTACTTTACACACACCTGCGCACGCGCGCGCACACACACACACATTTAAGAATATCATAAACATTTCCAACCTCCATTGTTTTTAAATCAACAATTGAATTTCCCAGTACATAGGGATGCTGAACTTTAACAGCGACAACAGAACCATCTTTGAGCTTCGCCTTATGTACCTGTGCCAGAGATGCAACTCCTAATGGCTCAGGACTGATTTCCGAAAATATTTCATGAGGCTGCAACAAAATCCTGATATTACAAACATAAATAATAATATTACAACATAAAATGTTATACCAATTGTTATAAGTAACACAACCCAAACTAATGCTGTAATTTTTAACATTACACTATATTCACATATGAAGCACATACACAAAGATTTAAATCACTACTCAGCTCTCGTAACAACATATCTAAAATATATACAGTATATAAATATCAGTATGGAGATACTAAGATGGAGATGGTAAGTGTGGATGGTAAGATTTATATTTAAAATCATTTTCGAAATGAAATATTACCATAGAAACTACTTCTTTCTACTTACTGCTTCAGCCTTAACCACAGTACTGTGGTCACTAACGTATACCACCTCACGTTATCGCACTCGATTTTCACTGATGATGGAAGTCGATGGCATTGCCGAAACGTCTGGTTTTGTAGAAAACATTGGACTACGGCCAAATATCCCGGGAAGGAATTTTAACAAAAACTACTTCTTTGTTGCCAATAACGTTATACACATTGTAACGATGTATCGAGGTCGTACCTTTAAAATGTGTTCACACTTGTTTATTATGTGTATTAGTGTGAATGTAGTGTGTTTGCCTCACACCGGTCGTTACAATAATCGTAGTCACTACTGGAGTCTGTAGCGTTGTCCAAATTACCAGTACAACCTACCTGTTAATTCATAAGGGTTGCGAATCCCGGGTGGCGCCAAATTGTTTCTATCAAAACAATTAAAATAGTTAAATTATAAAATGATACGTGTTATTAGCGTTGACCGCTGGAGCGTTCAAATGGTTCCCGCCACTATACAGGTTGCTGTCTTGACCACTCGTGACGAGCGCTAGTTGGTTATTGAATAAAACTTGCTAACACACACATATTCTACAACGTCCTATGAAATAAAACGATAGTAAGACTCTGTAAACAAAATTATTTCTCTGCCGCTATGACTACAGTTTACATACAATATATTAATCTGTTCAATATCTGGGGTTCTTTGGATTATGAAATAAGACATAAACGTTGGTTACATTAAAAAAGTACACTACCATACCTTATACGTACTTAGAAAGTATAATGTGTTTTTTATAATTTGTTCGGTAGTGTCGTATTCTTGTTACAAAGTTGCACTCTAATGCGAGGTTATATTTTGGTTAACAAAATGTTTTTACGTAAGTTAATTATGCATTAAAACCTTTGAAAGAAAATTATATTTGTTCAATAGTGAGAAATTTGATCATTTGAGAAATATTTACAGTAATTTGGTTTTTTGGGATAAAGGAATTTATTCGATACTTATCAGTTCAGATAGTGTTGATATGTTGTCATCTGGGGTAGTGGATATTCTGCAAATTTGGACTGGTTTTAAGCTTCGGACATCTTTTTCAATCTTGTCTTGGATTTCTGTTAACTAATTTATTGGTATTTGGTTCCAGGACATCGTTAAATCTTAGTAGGTCGACATCTATTCGTCTTTGGTCATCATGGTTAACTTCCAAAACTTTTCGTAACTATTTAAAGTAAAATTTCAATCATCACAATTTTGCGTGCCGCTTACCCACGCGTCATTTCTTCAAGTCTAATAATTTTAACGGAAAATTAGCCTTCAACGGCCCGTTACTATGGTAACATCACTCCTTTGATTGGTTAATTCCTCTTTCAAAAGCATTGTTAAGAGATTTGAATTTTTATTCAAATTTATTAAGTATTTTCCTAATGGTTTTATTCCTTTATAGTTCCTTTGGGGTAATAAATGATATCACTATTATCTTTCTTTCCTTTCAAAGTTTACAATGATACCTCATAAGGTTATATTCTGTTGTACATTAACTTTAGTCTAAATATGTGACATTTGATAAATTACATATCTTTCTTAAATTAAACTTTTATAATAACCTTTCTGTTTTAAAATGATTTACATATAATTACTGGCCATTTACTGGTCTTAGATTAGTAAAGTTTCTTGCAAAATTGTTACAATTGACATTTGAGTGTGTCTGACAGTTAGATGTTTTCATAGCCAAGATTAGCCATGATGGTTTTTTGGTTGATTTCTTTTAAATTACATTTTGAATTCAGCCTGATGGGCTTCACTTAGTTGTCATGTTTGTTTGCGTTGTGTGTTGATCCTGTTTGTGTTTTAATCATTATTCAATACAGTTTTCATTACCCATATTTTAAAATATAACAATTAGGCTTATGGACTGCAAGTTCCCTTCAACCATATCCTCTTCATAACATTGAACCAAACTATTCTTTATAAGCTACTAGTTATTGTTAGTTCTAACATTAATTCCTTTCTTTTGTTACTACATTGAGTGATAAACATCATCACTTCTTGTAAATTTATGAAAGTTAATTCCCCTTTCAACATGGGGCGTTTTATTCATTGTAGTCTTAATTTTAAAACAAAACCTTATTTCTATACTACTATCTCCTCTATACCATGTTAATACAAACTGTTTTTATCTGGGCTTTCTCCCTGAATAATATTACATGCTTCTTTTATATTTATTTGAAATATTACTTTTAATTATATAAATGTTCACAAAATTACTCAAATCATTGGTTGTTAGTCAATGTTTTATAAAGTGTTCTCTTATTTACTATTACATTTTTATTGCTTAACACTACTATTTCCCTGTATCACCTTCACCTTTAATTAGTAAAGGTTCATCACTGATACACTTTCACTATTTTTAGGGTATTTACACTTTCACTATTTCTAGGGTATTTACACTTTCACTATTGCACTTTGCTTTGGTTCACTGTTTGTATTGAGTGTTACTTAATGGGTAATCCCTATACTTTTCTCCTATTATTTCTCACTATTTCTTTACAGCATAATATTTATTATTAATAATATTAGGTTATTTATTTTTCATTAAATCTAACCCTCCTAATTGTGTTAGTGTACTTTTCTACACTACATTACTTTACAATCGTCTTGTGTCTTTAAAATAGGTACATGAGTTAATTCAATTATAACAATACTATTTGTTTCCTTAATGGATAATTATTTGGGGTTTATTTACAGTATTCTATCCTTGAGTCTACTATTTCTTCCCTTTATATGTGTGTTAGTTTCCCCTTGGGTTTAACCTGTCTCCTCTTCATTCTTCCTCTTCTTCATCTTCTTCAATTTTCTTCATCTTGGTTCGGTTCTCCTCCTCTCATCTGGTTTGATTTCTGTTTAGTCGTAGGGATTTGTTCCCTTCCTTTGATTCTTCTTTAGTTCTGGTTTCTTATCTTCCTTTGTTAGTTCATAATTGTTAGGTCAATTACCTTTTTTTTTCTTGAGTATGTTTCGTGGTTCCCTTCTTTGTGTTTTTGTTGTTGGGTCAGTCACTTGGGTTGGGTAATATCGTCGTTCGTCGTGTTATAATATTGATATTTTATTCATTTTTTAAACATTTTATTTTATATGAAGTATTTTTATATTAAGAATTATCTTTTTTATCCCTGGTACTGGGGTGGCTTATTTGTGTTGTAACATAATGCCTCTCCTCTAAAATTGATCATTTTGATGAAACACTAGCATAGTTTTTTATGAAATTATCAGTTATAGATAATCTTTTTTCCTTTTCTTTCTTGTTTATTTCTCCATTCTTCATATCTCTTCTTACTTAATTCATTCCATTTTATTTGGATCTGTTATTATTTATTTCCATTGGTGCATTTTCCCTCATACACAATTTTTTCCCTAACTTTATAGTAGTTGGTTTCTCCCATTACTACTCATTTTTCTGAGACCAGAGGCACATCATCTCTGCTCAGTTTATTTGGATTGCTGGACTTTTCAACAGTCAATCTTAAATACCTTCTTTGTCAACTTGTGACTTAAATCAATAATAATAATATAATAATATACTTTGGGATTGTCCACCTTGTGGTTTGTTTTTAGATCACTTTGGCCTTTTACTCATTCTTCCTTCCGCTATACCTTAACTATATACTATTATCATCTACTCATACACTTGATTGTTTTTATATTTATTCATATGTTAATTTCATCATATCTCACCTTTCATTATTTTGTTTTCAGTGCTCGTTGTGATCATTTTAATTGTCTTAGACATTTTTTATTCTTTTCTTGGTTATTTAGCAAGATTCTGCTTTAGCCATATCTGTATATTTGTCTTATATACAATTTCTCTCTCCTCCTTGTACCAGTTCACATTTCTTTTCTTTTTTTTTCTTAGAATACTTTTGATTCATTATAATTTCAGGTATTTATCTCAGTAATTTGAGCTTGATTTAATTTTTTGTTTATTTTATTCTGCATTAAATATCATTTTTGATAATTCTTTGTAAGTTAATTCTCTTACTTTAAAGGAATGTTTGTAGCGTATTCCTTTTTAGTTATTTTTTGTTTAATTTAATTAAAATTGTAAGTTTGTGATTCTTACATTTTTATTATATAGGAATGTGTGTAACTTATTCCTTATTATCTCACTTTTTTACTTTATACTTCATATATCAATCTTTTATTAGACTGTAAGTTGATTTAAATTGAAAGGAATTTGTGTAACGGTTTCCTTTGTTTTTTACATTATCATTCAATTATATTAATTCCTTTTATTTCGTATATATCATCTAAATAGGGTAGTAAGCTGCTCTTACAATCTCTTTTGGAATTTTGAAATATTATTTCAGTTCATAATGGTTCTATTCTTCTTCGTAAAACTTTTTTATCGAAGTTTGGTTATAAACTCCCTTTATTTTTCTTGTATTTATATTGCTTATCTGGTAAGTATTATTACCATTATCTTTTGTGATGATATACGGACCTGTATATAGCAATAATAATTTCTTTGCTATACCTTCCATTGTACTTGGCAGTTCACGATTTTTAATTAATATTTTTTCTCCCTCTTTATATTTGATTATTTTGGGTTGGTTTTTTGCATATTTTGCCTTTTGTTTCTCAATCTTGTCCATTATTAGGCTGTACCATTTGTTTTTATCATACGGGTCTTCTGGGTTTTTTGGGAATTCTATTATTTCTTGGATCTCTCTATTTGGCTTCCTCTCGAACATCATTAAGTAGGGTGTATTTTCAGTAAATTGGTGATAGCTGATATTTAAAAACACTTCGGTTGAAGATAAATATTTGTACCATTCTCTCTGGTTATTATGACAATAAGTTCTCAAAATGCGTCCCACCTCTCTCAACATTCTTTCTGCTAGATTACTACTAGGGTGGTATACTGAAGTTTTATATGTTTTAATGTTTAGTTTTAGTAATTCTTCTTTCCACCGTCTTCCCTTAAACTGTGTTCCATGATCGGTTATTATCATCTACGGTTTTCCAATCTCTGACATGTATTTATTTTTAATAATATCTAATATTTTCTTTGTTGTGGCTCTGTTTATAGCGTATAATTTGGTGTACTTGGTGTAATGGTCAAGTTTACCACAATGAACTTGTATCCATGTCTTCCTCCGCTACGTGGGAATGGTCCACATATGTCGAGGAACACCTTCTCTAGTTTGGCACTTGATGTGATGGGTATCATCGTTCCATTCTTCCTTTCGTTGTTGGTTTTGACCATCTGACACAATGTGCAGGTTTTTATGTTTTTATTCACTTTTCTTGTAATATTTTTTATGAACAAATCTTCTTCCAAAGCTTTTACCATTTTGATTGTTCCCATGTGGCCGTATCTCACATGGTAATCTTTGATGATTTGATTTTCTAATGATTGAGGAATTACTAGTTTCCATGTGTCTTGGTTCTTTTTTGTTTTTATAAATAAGATATCATTGTATACACAGTAAAATTTGTTAATAATTGCTTCAGATTCCATCAGTCTTTTTCTGATGTTGGATATTTTGGTATCTTGCTCTTGTTGCAACACTATTTGGTTTACTATATTTTCCAGGTCTTTCCTATCTTTCAATATATAATACACTTTTGCTATCTTCCCCTTTTCTCCTTCAAATGTCTGATTTACTAAATTTATTCTGGATAATACGTCAGCCACTATGTTTTTTCGTCCTGGAATATACTCTCATGTAATGTGGTATTCTTGCAGAGCAAGTATCCATCGAGTAAGTCGGCCATGACTCAATTTACACTGTTTGAGAAACGATATTGATTTATGATCGCTTCGGACCGTGATAGGATATCCTAGTATGTATGTCCTAAACTTGCCGCACGCGAATACTATGCTGAGCAACTCTTTTTCTGTAACATTGTAGTTACGCTCGCAACTATTTAGTATTCGGCTGGCGAAGCTAATGACCAAGTGATTTCCATCCTCGTCTTCCTGGTATAGCTCTGCGCCTAGACTTACATCACTAGCATCGCAGTTTAGGTAGAACGGTTTTTCAAAATTGGGGTGGTGTAATATAACAGTATCAACAAATTTTTGTTTAATTACTTTGAGCACTTCCTCTTGTTCCGCTCCCCATGTCCATTTTTCCTTCGAAGAGTGTTGTTTGGAAAATTTTGCTGTTAGGTGGGAGTAGTTGGTTTGAAACTTCCTATAGTAATTACATACTCCTAGGAAGGATTGCAATTGCTTTTTGTTTCTCGGTGATGGGAAATTTTGTATGGCTTCAACCTTCTCTTGGGATGGAGAGATTCCCTCCTCGGTCAGGTTGAATCCTAAGAACTTCACTTCTTTTGCAATAAATTTCGATTTGTCCAATTTAAGGGTAATATTGTTGTTGGATAATTTTTCCAATACATGTTTGACTCTTTCGCACTGTTCGTCCCAGTCTGATGACGTGATAAGCAGGTCGTCAACGTACACTGTGGTGAATTCCAGTGCCTCTTGACCCAACACTTGGTCCATGCACTTTACGAACACTGCTACTGAATTAATGAGTCCAAATGGTAACCTTCTGAACTGGTAATTTCTACCGTCAAATATGAAAGCCATGTACTGCCTACTGTGTGGGTGCAGCTCCACCTGCCAGTACCCACATACAGTATCCCAGTTGCTAATATATCTTATCCCATGAAATCTCTTCAGAATTTCTTCTATCTCCCCCAGTGAGGTTCGGTCATTGATAATCATCTTATTTATTTCTCGGGCGTCCAAGCAAATTTGTACCTTGCCATTTTTCTTGGGTATGGCTACTATGGGGCTGGTATATTGAGAGTGGCTATACTCAATAATATCTTCAGCAATCATTCTATTTATCTCCATCCTGACTTCATTTTTCAGGGAATGTGCTATGGGATATGATTTCCTGTGGAAGTCTACCGGTTCTCTGAACTTAATTTCACACTGGTATCCTCTAACTTTTCCTGGGGTGTTTGAAAAGACATGCTGATAATCGTTATAAATTGCAATTAGTTTTTTAGACTGTTGCTCACTAATTTCCTGTAGAGGCCGTTCTCTTTGGAAGGTTCTGATCTCTTCCAACTTCTGTTTCCACAAGGCCTTGCGCTCCTCCTCCTCGGCCATGGTGATAGATGGTTCACGCCTCTGACAATAATAACTCTTCAATCCTGGGTCTTGGCTCACAGCAATTGGAGTTGACATACAATTTATAATGTTTGCGGACCAGGTTCCTTGTTCCGAAGTTAACAACACGACTCCCTTCTGCAGGTTTATTACTGCTGAATACCTTCTTAATACATCACATCCGATAAGCATGTTGAATGGTAGCCCACTTGCCACTAGAAATATAATAGGGATGGTTGATTCTTGATTATCTAACTCCAATGATACTTGTTTTCTCACCGTTTTGTTCTGTTTACCAGTTGCGCCAATGATGATTATATTATTTATTGGCAGTGTAGGGATTGGTGTTCGAGAGTGAGCTTGAATTCGTTCTAATTCAGGCTGGTTGATTAGAGAGATATTAGACCCCGTATCCACCATGATAATGGTCATTGTGCCGTTTATTGTCGCCTTTATATGAACAATTTCACTATTATTTTGTGGTAATTGTTTGGCCTCTTCTTCGAGAAGTTCCTCTCGAATATCCTTTAAATAATTGTTGTATATTATCGTAATTACTTTGGTTTCCTGATTTGACATTGTTCGACGTATCAACCCAAGTGATTGGTCATGTGAAGGGCGTTCATACTTTTTCACTGACCCGTTTAGTTTAAAGGTGGTTGTTGGTTGCCGGCCAGGTTATTGGACTGGTCGTTCATTTCATTGTTCAGCACTTGTTGCTGGTTGTTTCCATCCTGAAGTGGTTCGTTGTTCCTGCTCACTGATGGTTGATTGTTATTATTATTGGACGTGTGGTACCATGAGTCTCGGTGCCAATTCGGGTTATATCTTCGGTGGTTATTCTGCCTTCTTCCACTGATGAAATTTACGTGACGTCGGCCGTCGCTTCTATTTTGATTACCCCCGGGTCCCCGGTTGTACTGGTAACTAGGATGATACCGGTTGCCGTAGTAGTTATGGTCGTTGGGGTGACCATTGGTGCGTTGTTCCGGTTCAGCTCCTCTGTAACCATCATTCGGTCGGTTATTATTTGGGATGTTTCTATTATTATCTTGATTCCCTTGACGATGGTTTTGTTGACCTCTGTTACCTGGCTGATTATTCGGAGAATGATTCTGGGTATTTCTATTGAATGTCTGTTCTTCATTATTATTATTATGGTTTCGGCCCCAGTTATTCCGGTTATTGTTTTGTGGATGATTGTATGGTACATTGAAATTGGTCATATTATTATGTTCATTCCACTTGTTATACCGTTGGTTCATGATCCGGTTTTTTCGGTATTGGCCATCATTCTCCAGGTCCTCCAATAGACTAGCCATTCCTTGAATTGTTTTTATCTGTCCTTGCCTTCTGGCCTTCTGTATTGCTTCTTCGTAATGATAACCCAGCTGTATTACCAGAGACTCCTCGGGTATCTTGGGTTCTAAATTTCTGGCTAAACATACTTTTCCCAAAAAGTAGGACGTTAAAGTGTGTCCTCCTTGTGACTCGTATCTTCCATTGCTGATATCATTGCGGACCACATTCTGTGTGGACTCGGACCAATATTTCACCCGGAATTGTCTCTTAAACTCTTGTGTGTCATTGATCTCGGGTCGAGTGGCCGTCCACCAGTTTTCATGGGTGTCTCGGAACATTTCATCGATCATACTTCTCACACTGGACCACCTGGTTTCTCTATTTTTTTCTATCAGCTCTTCTACCCGTTTGAGGAATTCTATCGGGTTCCTCCGGTAGCTGCGAAAATTAATTATCTCTCGCTTTTCGCTGGTTATGATCTGCGTGCTATTATAAGGTTTCTCTCTTAATGCATCTAGCTCTTCTTGCATTTGTTTCTCCCGTATACTTATCCCCTGGATTTTCTCTCTGTTTTCTCTGGTCATTCCGTCTAGTTTATCGATGACGGTGTATACCTTCTCCACACGATTGTTTACATCTATCTGTATCTCTTGGTGCCTCTCCTCTAGTTCCTTGACCACCTCCTGTTTGTTCTTCTGGCATCCTTCGGTAAGGACTTGGTAGAATTCCGTCGCTCTCAATTTACCTTCCTCCTCAACATTACTGATTTTATTGTTCAATTCTTCACGGACTTGTATCACTGTTTCGTTGGTCTCTGTTACCGTTTGCCTGATCTCCTCTCAACATGCGACTAGCTGTTGCTTCCATTCCTCCTTGGTTTTCTCACTTTCTTCCTCTATTTTCCGTTGGAGAATAACATTATTATTTTCCATCTTTTTATTTACTATTTCCAGATCCTTCTTGATCTGTTTCTTCAGCTCCTCGCTCTTCTTTTCCAATGCCTCCTGACTTCTCTTCAAGTCTTCATGGTTGCTCTCTATTTTGTTATTCAGGAATTCTATGCTCTCCTTCATTTGCTTCTTCAATTCTTCACTGTTTAGGTCCAGTTTATCCAATTTTTTATTCAAATCTTCCTGGTCCTGTCTTCTATCTTCCTTGTCTGACTCTAATTTTTGATTCATTTGTCCAAATTGTTCCATCATGAACTTCATTATGCTATCTAATTTCATTTCTTCTGTTGGTTTGACTGGTTGGTTATTTACCATGACTTCTGCTTCTATTTCTGGTTCAGGTGGGTTTGGATTTTCTAGCTGGTACTCCTGTGGATGCTCTTCCAACAGTTCTCCAATCGTTTCCTCAACTTCTTCCATTTCTTCTTGGTTTCCTTCTTGGTTTAATGCTTCCTTACCTTTGCGCCTCGTAACCATACCGTGTCTATTCATAACCGCCGCTAGTTATTCTTTCTAGCCTCACGTTGCTGGTCGCCAATATGTAACGATGTATCGAGGTCGTACCTTTAAAATGTGTTCACACTTGTTTATTATGTGTATTAGTGTGAATGTAGTGTGTTTGCCTCACACCGGTCGTTACAATAATCGTAGTCACTACTGGAGTCTGTAGCGTTGTCCAAATTACCAGTACAACCTACCTGTTAATTCATAGGGGTTGCGAATCCCGGGTGGCGCCAAATTGTTTCTATCAAAACAATTAAAATAGTTAAATTATAAAATGATACGTGTTATTAGCGTTGACCGCTGGAGCGTTCAAATGGTTCCCACCGCTATACAGGTTGCCGTCTTGACCACTCGTGACGAGCGCTAGTTGGTTATTGAATAAAACTTGCTAACACACACATATTCTACAACGTCCTATGAAATAAAAGGATAGTAAGACTCTGTACGGTAAATTTAATACAAATTCAATCATTAATTAATATGACAAAAGGATTATCAATAATTTGATAACTAAATGCTCCGGCTTATAACATGAAACACAAATATCTCAAGGTTGGCAAATCGATCTGAAAACAAATTATTTCTCTGCCGCTATGGCTACAGTTTACATACAATATATTAATCTGTTCAATATCTGGGGTTCTTTGGATTATGAAATAAGACATAAACGTTGGTTAAATTAAAAAAGTACACTACCATACCTTATACGTACTTAGAAAGTATAATGTGTTTTTTACAATTTGTTCGGTAGTGTCGTATTCTTGTTACAAAGTTGCACTCTAATGCGAGGTTATATTTTGGTTAACAAAATGTTTTTACGTAAGTTAATTATGCATTAAAACCTTTGAAAGAAAATGACATTTGTTCAATAGTGAGAAATTTGATCATTTGAGAAATATTTAAAGTAATTTGGTTTTTTGGGATAAAGGAATTTATTCGATACTTATCAGTTCAGATAGTGTTGATATGTTGTCATCTGGGGTAGTGGATATTCTGAAAATTTGGACTGGTTTTAAGCTTCAGACATCTTTTTCAATCTTGTCTTGGGATTTCTGTTAACTAATTTATTGGTATTTGGTTCCAGGACATCGTTAAATCTTAGTAGGTCGACATCTATTCATCTTTGGTCATTGTGGTTAACTTCCGAAACTTTTCGTAACTATTTAAAGTAAAATTTCAATCATCACAATTTTGCGTGCCGCTTACCCACGCGTCATTTCTTCAAGTCTAATAATTTTAACGGAAAATTAGCCTTCAACGGCCCATTACTATGGTAACATCACTCCTTTGATTGGTTAATTCCTCTTTCAAAAGCATTGTTAAGAGATTTGAATTTTTATTCAAATTTATTAAGTATTTTCCTAATGGTTTTATTCCTTTATAGTTCCTTTGGGGTAATAAATGATATCACTATTATCTTTCTTTCCTTTCAAAGTTTACAATGATACCTCATAAGGTTATATTCTGTTATACATTAACTTTAGTCTAAATATGTGACATTTGATAAATTACATCTTTCTTAAATTAAACTTTTATAATAACCTTTCTGTTTTAAAATGATTTACATATAATTACTGGCCATTTACTGGTCTTAGATTAGTAAAGTTTCTTGCGAAATTGTTACAATTGACATTTGAGTGTGTCTGACAGTTAGATGTTTTCATAGCCAAGATTAGCCATGATGGTTTTTTGGTTGATTTCTTTTAAATTACATTTTGAATTCAGCCTGATGGGCTTCACTTAGTTGTCATGTTTGTTTGCATTGTGTGTTGATCCTGTTTGTGTTTTAATCATTATTCAATACAGTTTTCATTACCCATATTTTAAAATATAACAATTAGGCTTATGGACTGCAAGTTCCCTTCAACTATATCCTCTTCATAACATTGAACCAAACTATTCTTTATAAGCTACTAGTTATTGTTAGTTCTAACATTAATTCCTTTCTTTTGTTACTACTTTGGTGATAAACATCATCACTTCTTGTAAATTTATGAAAGTTATTTCCCCTTTCAACATGGGGTGTTTTATTCATTGTAGTCTTAATTTTAAAACAAAACCTTATTTCTATACTACTATCTCCTCCATACCATGTTAATACAAACTGTTTTTATCTGGGCTTTCTCCCTGAATAATATTACATGCTTCTTTTATATTTATTTGAAATATTACTTTTAATTATTTTTAATTATATAAATGTTCACAAGATTACTCAAATCATTGGTTGTTAGTCAATGTTTTATAAAGTGTTCTCTTATTTACTATTACATTTTTATTGCTTAACACTACTATTTCCCTGTATCACCTTCACCTTTAATTAGTAGAGGTTCATCACTGATACACTTTCACTATTTTTAGGGTATTTACACTTTCACTATTTCTAGGGTATTTACACTTTCACTATTGCACTTTGCTTTGGTTCACTGTTTGTATTGAGTGTTACTTAATGGGTAATCCCTATACTTTTCTCCTATTATTTCTCACTATTTCTTTACAGCATAATATTTATTATTAATAATATTAGGTTATTTATTTTTCATTAAATCTAACCCTCCTAATTGTGTTAGTGTACTTTTCTACACTACATTACTTTACAATCGTCTTGTGTCTTTAAAATAGGTACATAAGTTAATTCAATTATAACAATACTATTTGTTTCCTTAATGGATAATTATTTGGGGTTTATTTACAGTATTCTATCCTTGAGTCTACTATTTCTCCCCTTTATATGTGTGTTAGCTTGCCCCTGGGTTTAACCTGTCTCCTCTTCATTCTTCCTCTTCTTCATCTTCTTCAATTGTCTTCATCTTGGTTCGGTTCTCCTCCTCTCATCTGGTTTGATTTCTGTTTAGTCGTAGGGATTTGTTCCCTTCCTTTGATTCTTCTTTAGTTCTGGTTTCTTATCTTCCTTTGTTAGTTCATAATTGTTTGGTCAATCACCTTTTTTTTTCTTGAGTATGTTTCGTGGTTCCCTTCTTTGTGTTTTTGTTGTTGGGTCAATCACTTGGGTTGGGTAATATCGTCGTTCGTCGTGTCATAATATTGATATTTTATTCATTTTTTAAACATTTTATTTTATATGAAGTATTTTTATATTAAGAATTATTTTTTTTATCCCTGGTACTGGGGTGGCTTATTTGTGTTGTAACAACATATATATAAAATATATGCATAAAATTAATGGCTTGTATAAGTTAATGATTGATCTCCATTAAGTAGTGCTCAAGTTTCCAAAGTTTTAATATTATGATGTCCGTAATTAAAACATCAGAGCAGGTTTAGTGCGAATGAGGATACACTGTGGGCAAAAATTTTCAACATTTCCTATTGAGCGTTGCTTAGAGTAAAGCTGCGAATCTACAGTGTATGTTTCATAGAACAAACACGCGAAAAAGAAGGAGCGCTCCGAAGTCACTCATGGACCCTCAGCATCTTGCAGAGGGTTCATTCCCTAAAGACGAAAAGTCTGTCTATGAATCGTTCCTCTGTAAACACGTGCAGTTACATTGCCCAGCGATCCACAGGAAGCGATTCACGTTATTTTTGGCCTCACTCATGTTTATTTTCTTACATTTGCACGCTTTTTAAATGGAAAGTGCCGAAATCCACACCAACATAACGCGTGCAAGCCGAAAAAATGGACTTCAATTTGCTTCCTGTGGATCGCTGGGCAATGTAACTGCACGTGTTTACAGAGGAACGATTCATAGACAGACTTTTCGTCTTTAGGGAATGAACCCTCTGCAAGATGCTGAGGGTCCATGAGTGACTTCGGAGCGCTCCTTCTTTTTCGCGTGTTTGTTCTGTGAAACATACACTGTAGATTTGCAGCTTTACTCTAAGCAACGCTCAATAGGAAATGTTGAAAATTTTTGTCCACAGTGTACCCTCATTCACACTAAACCTGCTCTGATGTTTTAATTACGGACATCATAATATTACTACTTAATGGAGATCAATCATTAACTTATACAAGCCATTAATTTTATGCATATATTTTATATATATGTGTACAACGTTATCGGCAACAAAGAAGTAGTTTTTGTTAAAATTCCTTCCCGGGATATTTGGCCGTAGTCCAATGATTTCTACAAAACCAGACGTTTCGGCAATGCCATCGACTTCCATCATCAGTGAAAATCGAGTGCGATAACATGAGGTGGTATACGTTAGTGACCACAGTACTGTGGTTAAGGCTGAAGCAGTAAGTAGAAAGAAGTAGTTTCTATGGTAATATTTCATTTCAAAAATGATTTTAAATATAAATCTTACAATATGGAAGTCATGTATGGTTCTCCATACCGATATTTTAAGTATAGTACACATAATGCATATTCTATTGAATTTTACACTATAAAAGGGCCAAAAATAGTTTATAAAAATAAAGTCATATGTTACACAATCTAGTACTAAAACAGTACTAATAGTACTAGTGTGTGTGTGTGTGTGTGTGTGTGTGTGTGTGTGTGTGTGTGTGTGTGTGTGTGTGTGTGTGTGTGTGTGTGTGTGTGTGTGTGTGTGTGTGTGTGTGTGTGTGTGTGTGTGTGTGTGTTCTTTAAATACAGATGTCCAGTTGAAGAACTGCAATGAATGGAAATGGAATTAAAGCCTTATGGTTAAAAGTTTTTCTCTACAGGTCTCTCCTAATCAAAAGGAGACTTCATTGATTAAACATGAAATTCACAACACACAAGAAAATTATCAATTAAAAATTGATACACCTGATAACACATTTTCCACACCTAAGAAAAGCTTCAACACATCTAAAATTCCAATGACAAGTAAACTGAAATATAATTTTGTGTTAAAAATATTTAGGAAGGGCCTTTTGGAGGTAACACTTGTCTGATTTTTAGTTTTTTATAACTTTTGTGATTATTTGCAAATACAGCTGTGGCTACAGTAATGTTACAATTTTTGACAGTTTTGATACATAAAAAACCCATAAAACACATCTTTTTGATCTTTAACTGCCATTTTCTAATCTCAAACCAAACACACTTTTTATTAAGTCAATTATATACTGCCTTTCATATTATTAAGAATAATGTGGCTCACATCTTAAAACAGTTGAACAAATTATTAGATATCAGTGAAATTGATACTCGAATTTTTTATTTAACACACAGTTGTACTATAATAATTCTCCTACAGTACAAAGCGCTCCAATACACTATACACAATAGACAATAATTTACTATACTATTATTATATACATCCACCAAAATCAGTAAAGTTTCAATTTTTTTTAATTATTGAATAAGGCCTTTTCAAAATTATTATAATTTCATCATCAGTTCACACTAAAGAATGTTGACCTTTTCGAAATTATATACATCCACCAAAATCAGTAAAGTTTCAATTTTTTTAAATTATTGAATAAGGCCTTTTCGAAATTATTATAATTTCATCATCAGTTCACACTAAAGAATGTTGTTATTTTTACAAAATTGGAACTTCACTGATTTTGGTGGATGTATATAATAATATTATAACAAATCAGTGGCATAATGTTTAGCAAAATAATTTACTATACTTTGTTTTAAACTGGAATAGAATTTTGTGTGACATAGCCAGACGTCTCCACCATTGCCTGGAACATGTGGTTGATTGAACCTTGGGTCCAATTCTGCTGTGATTTTCATGCAAGTAACATTTTACTTGTTTCAGCTGTGATTTTACTGTTGGTTTTAGTTAGCTGTTTTAGTAGTTAAATTCAAACAGTCTTTTTAAAGATTGGAAAAATTAAGTATTGGGAGTGCGCCATTTACATTAAAATGCTTTTATCTTAACAGATACAAATTATGGCTGATGACAGTCAACGTTATAAAACATGGGATCGTCCTCGTATACATCACATGATCAGCAAAAATCTTCACCCTATTGGAGGACTGGTCATGGTGTCACTTTGCAAAGTCAAGCAAGTGAATTTGTTTGTTCTGTGAAGGAATATTTTACAAGAGAGAAGGACAACAATGGACCACTTTTACCTCCAACAAAAGTTCTTAAGCAGACGTCTGCAGCATTAAAAATACGCAAGAACAGTTACAAAAATTTTCAGCGGGAAAACGAAAAAAATTGCTGAGGGAAGATGTTTAAAATTAGAAACACCCAACAAAAAAAGAAAAATTTGTAACAAAACTTGATACGTTTCACACTAACACAATCTATCAGCATATTTACAATTACGTTTCCACCAGAAAGAACAACCAATACTGAGAAAACTTCGTGTCTAATTGAAAGATGCTGATTTTTTCCATGGCAGTATGCCATCGATTCTGGCAATTTTGAAAGGAACTGGCTCTTTACATTAAAAAAGATTGGTGGGTGTAAACTGTCGTTGGAGAGAGAAGATATTACTCGGCATTATTACTTGGCATTCCAAGTTTTTAAGGCAAATAAGGAAGGAAAACTTCAACGAAATCATGTGGCTTGATGGCAGCCACACCTTGGTAAAAGGCTAGACAGATGATACAAAAGAAGCGACTATGGCAGTACCAGTAGGAAAGAGAGGCAGAATTATCCTACTTCATGCTGGCAACTCCAAGGGGCTTATAACTAACTGTCTTTTCTGTTTACTTCTAAAAAAACCAAGGAGTATCATGAAGTAAGGAACCATGACATATTCCGTAACTGGTCCAAAGATTCTCTGATTAAAAACTTGGAGAAACCTCCAGTCATAATTTCTTCAGACAATGCACCATATCATTTCAAGATACTGGATAAAGCACCAAGCATGTCATCATGGAAGGCAGAAATAGTTCAGTGGCTCCAAAATCATAACGTTTCATTTGAAGACAATATGAAGAAGGCAGAGCTACTGGAGTTTATTTATTTATACAAACCATATTTTCCACTACACGTACTAGACCAAATGGCTAAGGAATATAGACATAAAGTTATAATATTACCTCCATACCACTGTCATTTTAATTCTATTGAGTTAATATTGTCACAAATTAAGGGACATGTTGCAAGGAATAACAATATGTTCAATACAACTGAAATTACAAAGCTGACTGTGTAAGCTATTGAACAGGTTATGAAAAGCAACTGGAAGAAAGTTGTAGATCACACCTGTAAAATGATATCCAAGGCTTGAGAAGATGAAAGAATTCTTGAAGAAGCAGTGGAAACTATGATGATGATTTCGTTAAACAATGACAGTGACAGTTCCAGTGAGAAAGACGCGGAAACTGACAGGAACCTCTGACTGAATGGAGATGAAGATGACCAAAGAGCGACATGAAGAATATGGCCTGTTTTGTGTGTATAGTGACACTGAAGAAGACAGACACACATGAAGATAAAAACATTGGTGAAGAAAGTGATCATGAAGCAAGTGATTTAAGTGGAGTATTTTCATTATCTCTGAAAGTTAAAAAAGTTTTAAATTTTTCCGTATTTTAAAGAAACTGTTTTTATGACAGCTTTTATATATATATTGCCTTAATATATAATGCACTGTCTATAATGTATATATAATGCATATATATTTATCAATACTGTCTTTTCTTGCAAAAACAACATTTATAATAATACTATATACAATAAAACACTAATCTTTTCTTTCCAAAGCATAAAATAATTACAAGATGCTTTCTCTTGAGTTTTACTTTTATAAAATAGGTTTATTACCTTCTGTCACGCTTCTTAAAATCCAATATAGGATGACTCGAGTTTCGACACCTATGGTGTCATCATCAGATCCATTGTGAATAAAGTTAAAACTTCATTTATCGATGTATATACATCTCGTCAAATAATAAAAAAACAACACATACATAGTACAAAATAATAAATAATTAACACATATTAAAAACGAAATAACAACGAATGAAAAATGAACACAAGCGGCCGCTACGAACCTGTACAGGAAAATGCATTACACGGTAAAACTAATCGATATCGATTTGACCTTTGATCAAATTTATCGATCTGACACAGCTAATTTCTCATTCATATCATTTACTCTATTGAATAAAATATTATTTTTATTTATTGACTTTTCGTTTAGGATACGATCGTAATTCTCTTTAGTGGCTTTATATATTTTGAAACGTTCGAGAGTGTCCAGTTTAAGTGACTTCTTGCATTTATGTAATATGTCCAAACTCTAACTAATACTTTTTATGTTGTGATCATGTAAGCTTAAATGTTCAGCAAATGTAGATCTTCCTATATTTGACTTAGAGCTTGGGATGTGTTCTTTATAGCGTAATTTGAACGAACGCTATAACGCTTCGTTATAAAAAACGTCTCATGAGAAACACATCGTGTTGGTTTCTTGGGGCTACGGGCAAAACTCTCTATAAGTTGTTACACAGTGGCATCAAAAATTTGTAGGCGTCCTGTTGGTTTTACATGTTGTACAGAACAACCAGTCTCAACAAAGGGTTGGTGCCAGAAGTAAATTGTAGGCCTACTCAGAGAACTTTACCATACTCAAGCATGAAAATTACATTGTACTGTAGTAGCTGACGTCATTTCATGAAACCAAAACATACAACGAACATACTCAGCACCATTGAAAGTAGCTACATAGCGAGTAGAGGAGAAAGTGAAAACACTCTGGCTGTGCACTATAGTCGTGAATAGGGCTAGCGGTGAAAACGTTAAATTCGGCGCTGCAATCGCTTGTTGTAGTTGAGACGCTAAGCCAATCAGCTACGTGCAAAAAAGAGTTGTGTTTTATGTGTTGTTAAAAGTGTGTTTTTGCATCTTATTACTTATATCGTGTTCAGTTGCAATTATAGGTTTGAGTGATTTACAAACATTCTGAGTAACAAACTTGTGACAATATACAGTAAAAATGCTCAGAATGTATGAATGGTTATACTAACGATTTGTGTGTTATTTTTCATATATGGGTAGTTTTTAGTTTCAGTTAACAGTGCGTGTGAAAAATTTATGTAGTAGTACAGTTACACAGAAGTTGTGTGTTAAAATATATAATAGAAATCCCATCCAGTTTTGTACCTGGATGTAGGAATGGATATGGTAAAAGTTTCCTACAAAGGAAATCATTTCTTTAGACGCCCCAGGGTTGAAGATCAGTTTGCAAAATGGGTGAGTGCAATTCTCAGGAAGGACAAATGTCTTACACATAAATCTTGTATCTGTAAGTTGCATTTTTCTGATGATTTGATTTTGAAAGTAGATTCATTTGTTGTAAATAATAAAAAGGTCGAAATTCCAAGACTGAGATGGAGCTTAAAACCTGGCGCAGTACCTCACATCTTTCCGAATTTGTCTACATTATGTTACAACACAAATAAGCCACCCCAGTACCAGGGATAAAAAAGACAATTCTTAATATAAAAATACTTCATATAAAATAAAATGTTTAAAAATGAATAAAATATCAATATTATGACACGACGAACGACGATATTACCCAACCCAAGTGATTGACCCAACAACAAAAACACAAAGAAGGGAACCACGAAACATACTCAAGAAAAAAAAGGGTGATTGACCAAACAATTATGAACTAACAAAGGAAGATAAGAAACCAGAACTAAAGAAGAATCAAAGGAAGGGAACAAATCCCTACGACTAAACAGAAATCAAACCAGATGAGAGGAGGAGAACCGAACCAAGATGAAGACAATTGAAGAAGACGAAGAAGAGGAAGAATGAAGAGGAGACAGGTTAAACCCAAGGGGAAACCAACACACATATATAGGGGAGAAATAGTAGACTCAAGGCTGGAATACTGTAAATAAACCCCAAATAATTATCCATTAATGAAACAAATGGTATTGTTATAATTTAATTAACTTATGTACCTATTTTAAAGACACAAGACGATTGTAAAGTAACGTAGTGTAGAAAAGTACACTAACACAATTAGGAGGGTTAGATTTAATGAAAAATAAATAACCTAATATTATTAATAATAAATATTATGCTGTAAAGAAATAGTGAGAAATAATAGGAGAAAAGTATAGGGATTACCCATTAAGTAACATTCAATACAAACAGTGAACCAAAGTAAAGTGCAATAGTGAAAGTGTAAATATCCTAAAAATAGTGAAAGTGTATCAGTGATGAACCTCTACTAATTAAAGGTGAAGGTGATACAGGGAAATAGTAGTGTTAAGCAATAAAAATGTAATAGTAAATAAGAGAACACTTTATAAAACATTGACTAACAACCAATGATTTGAGTAATCTTGTGAACATTTATATAATTAAAAATAATTAAAAGTAATATTTCAAATAAATATAAAAGAAGCATGTAATATTATTCAGGGAGAAAGCCCAGATAAAAACAGTTTGTATTAACATGGTATGGAGGAGATAGTAGTATAGAAATAAGGTTTAGTTTTAAAATTAAGACTACAATGAATAAAACACCCCATGTTGAAAGGGGAAATAACTTTCATAAATTTATAAGAAGTGATGATGTTTGTCACTCAAAGTAGTAACAAAAGAAAGGAATTAATGTTAGAACTAACAATAACTAGTAGCTTATAAAGAATAGTTTGGTTCAATGTTATGAAGAGGATATGGCTGAAGGGAACTTGCAGTCCATAAGCCTAAATGTTATATTTTAAAATATGTGTAATGAAAACTGTATTGAATAATGATTAGAACACAAACAGGATCAACCCACAACACAAACAAACATGACAACTAAGTGAAGCCCATCAGGCTGAATTCAAAATGTAATTTAAAAGAAATCAACCAAAAAACCATCATGGCTAATCTTGGCTATGAAAACATCTAACTGTCAGACACACTCAAATGTCAATTGTAACAATTTCGCAAGAAACTTTACTAATCTAAGACCAGTAAATGGCCAGTAATTATATGTAAATCATTTTAAAACAGAAAGGTTATTATAAAAGTTTAATTTAAGAAAGATATGTAATTTATCAAATGTCACATATTTAGACTAAAGTTAATGTATAACAGAATATAACCTTATGAGGTATCATTGTAAACTTTGAAAGGAAAGAAAGATAATAGTGATATCATTTATTACCCCAAAGGAACTATAAAGGAATAAAACCATTAGGAAAATACTTAATAAATTTGAATAAAAATTCAAATCTCTTAACAATGCTTTTGAAAGAGGAATTAACTGATCAAGGGAGTGATGTTACCACAGTAACGGGCCGTTGAAGGCTAATTTTCCGTTAAAATTATTAGACTTGAAGAAATGACGCGTGGGTAAGCGGCACGCAAAATTGTGATGATTGAAATTTTACTTTAAATAGTTACGAAAAGTTTCGGAAGTTAACCACGATGACCAAAGACGAATAGATGTCGACCTACTAAGATTTAACGATGTCCTGGAACTAAATACCAATAAATTAGTTAACAGAAATCCCAAGACAAGATTGAAAAAGATGTCTGAAGCTTAAAACCAGTCCAAATTTGCAGAATATCCACTACCCCAGATGACGACGTATCAACACTATCTGAACTGATAAGTATCGAATAAATTCCTTTCTCCCAAAAAACCAATTTACTATAAACATTTCTCAAATGATCAAATTTCTCACTATTGAACAAATATCATTTTCTTTCAAAGGTTTTAATGCATAATTAACTTACGTAAAAACATTTTGTTAACCAAAATATAACCTCGCATTAGAGTGCAACTTTGTAACAAGAATACGACACTACCGAACAAATTGTAAAAAACACATTATACTTTCTAAGTACGTATAAGGTATGGTAGTGTACTTTTTTAATGTAACCAACGTTTATGTCTTATTTCATAATCCAAAGAACCCCAGATATTGAACAGATTAATATACTGTATGTAAACTGTAGCCATAGCGGCAGAGAAATAATTTGTTTTCAGATCGATTTGCCAACCTTGAGATATTTGCGTTTCATGTTATAAGCCGGAACAATTTGTTATAAAATTATTTATAGTCCTTTTGTCATATTAAATAATGATTGAATTTGTATTAAATTTACCGTACAGAGTCTTACTATCGTTTTACTTCATAGGACGTTGTAGAATATATGTGTGTTAGCAAGTTTTATTCAATAACCAACTAGCGCTCGTCACGAGTGGTCAAGACGGCAACCTGTATAGCGGCGGGAACCATTTGAACGCTCCAGCGGTCAACGCTAATAACACGTATCATCTTATAATTTAACTATTTTAATTGTTTTGATAGAAACAATTTGGTGCCACCCGGGATTCGCAACCCCTATGAATTAACAGGTAGGTTGTATTGGTAATTTTGACAACGCTACAGACTCCAGTAGTGACTACGATTATTGTAATGACCGGTGTGAGGCAAACACACTACATTCACACTAATACACATAATAAACAAGTGTGAACACATTTTAACAGGTACGCACCCGTTATTTCGTTACATATTGGCGACCAGCAACGTGAGGCTAGAAAGAATAACTAGCGGCGGTTATGAATAGACACGGTATGGTTACGAGGCTCAAAGGTAAGGCAGCATTAAACCAAGAAGAAAACCAAGAAGAAATGGAAGAAGTTGAGGAAATAGAAGTTGAGGAAATGACTGGAGAATTGTCGGAAGAATATCCACAGGAGGACCAAATGGAAAATCCAAACCCACCTGAACCAGAACCGGAAGTGGAAATAATAGTCTAATAGTCAACAACCAACTTGAGAAACCAGTTCAGGACGATGAGGGAGAAAAACGGGCTGGAGATCATGAAACAGCAAAGGGAGGTCCGTGCATGTAAGACCTGATGAATTTCATAGCAGAACTTTCAAGGAAAGACAAGGAAGAATTGAACAAAAAATTAGAGTCAGACAAGGAAGATTTGAATAAAAAATTGGAATCATTACAAATGGGAATGAATAAAAAACTGGACCAAAACAGTGAAGAATTGAAGAAGCAAATGAAGGTGATACAGGGAAGTCAGGAGGCATTGGAAAAGAAGAGTGAAGAGCTGAAGAAACAGATCAAGAAGGATCTGGAAATAGTAAATAAAAAGATGGAAAATAATCATGATATTCTCCAACGGAAAATCGAGGAAGAAAGTGAGAAAACCAAGGAGGAATGGAAGCAACAACTGGTCGAATGTCGAGAGGAGATCAGGCAAACGGTAACGGAGACCAACGAAACAGTGATACAAATCCGAGAAGAATTGAACAATAAAATCAGTAATGTTGAGGAGGAAGGTAAATTGAGTCATGGCCGACTTACTCGATGGATACTTGCTCTGCAAGAATACCACATTACATGGGAGTATATTCCAGGACGAAAAAACATAGTGGCTGACGTATTATCCAGAATAAATTTAGTAAATCAGACATTTGAAGGAGAAAAGGGGAAGATAGCAAAAGTGTATTATGTATTGAAAGATAGGAAGGACCTGGAAAATATTGTAAACCAAATAGTGTTGCAACAAGAGCAAGATACCAAAATATCCAACATCAGAAAAAGACTGATGGAGTCTGAAGCAATTATTAACAAATTTTACTGTGTATACAATGATATCTTATTTATAAAAACAAAAAAGAACCAAGACACATGGAAACTAGTAATTCCTCAATCATTAGAAAATCAAATCATCAAAGATTACCATGTGAGATACGGCCACATGGGAACAATCAAAATGGTAAAAGCTTTGGAAGAAGATTTGTTCATAAAAAATATTACAAGAAAAGTGAATAAAAACATAAAAACCTGCATATTGTGTCAGATGGTCAAAACCAACAACGAAAGGAAGAATGGAACGATGATACCCATCACATCAAGTGCCAAACTAGAGAAGGTGTTCCTCGACATATGTGGACCATTCCCACGTAGCGGAGGAAGACATGGATACAAGTTCATTGTGATTATACTTGGCCATTACACCAAGTACACCAAATTATACGCTATAAACAGAGCCACAACAAAGAAAATATTAGATATTATTAAAAATAAATACATGTCAGAGTAGAAAACCGTACATGACAATAACCGATCTAGAACGCAGTTTAAGGGAAGAAGGTGGAGAGAAGAATTACTAAAACTAAACATTAAAACATATAAAACTTCAGTATACCACCCTAGTAGTAATCCAGCAGAAAGAATGTTGAGAGAGGTGGGACGCATTTTGAGAACTTATTGTCATAATAACCAGAGAGAACGGTACAAATATTTATCTTCAACCGAAGTGTTTTTAAATATCAGCTATCACCAATTTACTGAAAATACACCCTACTTAATGATGTTCGAGAGGAAGCCAAATAGAGAGATCCAAGAAATAATAGAATTCCCAAAAAACCCAGAAGACCCGTATGATAAAAACAAATGGTACAGCCTAATAATGGACAAGATTGAGAAACAAAAGGCAAAATATGCAAAAAACCAACCCAAAATAATCAAATATAAAGAGGGAGAAAAAATATTAATTAAAAATCGTGAACTGCCAAGTACAATGGAAGGTATAGCAAAGAAATTATTATTGCTATATACCGGTCCGTATATCATCACAAAAGATAATGGTAATAATACTTACCAGATAAGCAATATAAATACAAGAAAAATAAAGGGAGTTTATAACCAAACTTCGATAAAAAAGTTTTACGAAGAAGAATAGAACCATTATGAAATGACACATATTTCAAAATTCCAAAGATTGTAAGAGCAACTTACTACCCTATTTAGATGACATGTGCGGAATAAAAAGGAGTAATATAAATGAATAATAATGTAAAAAACAAAGGAATCAGTTACACAAATTCCTTTCAATTTAAAACAACTCACAGTATAATAAAAGATTGATATATGAAGTATGAGATAAAAAAGTGAGATAATAAGGAATAAGTTACACACATTCCTATATAATAAAAATGTAAGAATCACAAACTTACAATTATAATTTTTAACAAAAAATAACTAAAAAGGAATACGCTACAAACATTCCTTTAAAGTAAGAGAATTAACTTACAAAGAATTATCAAAAATGATATTTAATGCAGAATAAAATAAACAAAAAAAAAATCAAGCTCAAATTACTGAGATAAATACCTGAAATTATAATGAATCAAAAGTATTCTAAGAAAAAAAAGAAAAGAAATGTGAACTGGTACAAGGAGGAGAGAGAAATTGTATATAAGACAAATATACAGATATGGCTAAAGCAGAATCTTGCTAAATGACTAAGAAAAGAATAAAAAATGTCTAAGACAATTAAAATGATCACAACGAGCATTGAAAACAAAATGATGAAAAGTTAGATATGATGAAATTAACATATGAATAAATATAAAAACAATCAAGTGGTATGAGTAGATGATAGTATATAGTTAAGGTATAGCGGAAGGAAGAATGAGTAAAAGGCCAAAGTGATCTAAAAACAAACCACAAGGTGGACAATCCCAAAGTATATTATTATATTATATTATTATTATTATTATTTAAGATTGACTGTTGAAAAGTCCAGCAATCCAAATAAACTGAGCAGAGATGATGTGCCTCTGGTCTCAGAAAAATGAGTAGTAATGGGAGAAACCAACTACTATAAAGTTAGGGAAAAAAATTGTGTATGAGGGAAAATGCACCAATGGAAATAAATAAAAACAGATCCAAATAAAATGGAATGAATTAAGTAAGAAGAGAAATGAAGAATGGAGAAACAAACAAGAAAGAAAAGGAAAAAGGTTATCTATAACTGATAATTTCATAAAAAACTATGCTAGTATTTTATCAAAATGATCAATTTTAGAGGAGAGGCATTATGTTACAACACAAATAAGCCACCCCAGTACCAGGGATAAAAAAGACAATTCTTAATATAAAAATACTTCATATAAAATAAAATGTTTAAAAATGAATAAAATATCAATATTATGACACGACGAACGACGATATTACCCAACCCAAGTGATTGACCCAACAACAAAAACACAAAGAAGGGAACCACGAAACATACTCAAGAAAAAAAAAGGGTGATTGACCAAACAATTATGAACTAACAAAGGAAGATAAGAAACCAGAAGTAAAGAAGAATCAAAGGAAGGGAACAAATCCCTACGACTAAACAGAAATCAAACCAGATGAGAGGAGGAGAACCGAACCAAGATGAAGACAATTGAAGAAGACGAAGAAGAGGAAGAATGAAGAGGAGACAGGTTAAACCCAAGGGGAAACCAACACACATATATAGGGGAGAAATAGTAGACTCAAGGCTGGAATACTGTAAATAAACCCCAAATAATTATCCATTAATGAAACAAATGGTATTGTTATAATTTAATTAACTTATGTACCTATTTTAAAGACACAAGACGATTGTAAAGTAACGTAGTGTAGAAAAGTACACTAACACAATTAGGAGGGTTAGATTTAATGAAAAATAAATAACCTAATATTATTAATAATAAATATTATGCTGTAAAGAAATAGTGAGAAATAATAGGAGAAAAGTATAGGGATTACCCATTAAGTAACACTCAATACAAACAGTGAACCAAAGTAAAGTGCAATAGTGAAAGTGTAAATACCCTAAAAATAGTGAAAGTGTATCAGTGATGAACCTCTACTAATTAAAGGTGAAGGTGATACAGGGAAATAGTAGTGTTAAGCAATAAAAATGTAATAGTAAATAAGAGAACACTTTATAAAACATTGACTAACAACCAATGATTTGAGTAATCTTGTGAACATTTATATAATTAAAAATAATTAAAAGTAATATTTCAAATAAATATAAAAGAAGCATGTAATATTATTCAGGGAGAAAGCCCAGATAAAAACAGTTTGTATTAACATGGTATGGAGGAGATAGTAGTATAGAAATAAGGTTTAGTTTTAAAATTAAGACTACAATGAATAAAACACCCCATGTTGAAAGGGGAAATAACTTTCATAAATTTATAAGAAGTGATGATGTTTGTCACTCAAAGTAGTAACAAAAGAAAGGAATTAATGTTAGAACTAACAATAACTAGTAGCTTATAAAGAATAGTTTGGTTCAATGTTATGAAGAGGATATGGCTGAAGGGAACTTGCAGTCCATAAGCCTAAATGTTATATTTTAAAATATGTGTAATGAAAACTGTATTGAATAATGATTAGAACACAAACAGGATCAACCCACAACACAAACAAACATGACAACTAAGTGAAGCCCATCAGGCTGAATTCAAAATGTAATTTAAAAGAAATCAACCAAAAAACATCATGGCTAATCTTGGCTATGAAAACATCTAACTGTCAGACACACTCAAATGTCAATTGTAACAATTTCGCAAGAAACTTTACTAATCTAAGACCAGTAAATGGCCAGTAATTATATGTAAATCATTTTAAAACAGAAAGGTTATTATAAAAGTTTAATTTAAGAAAGATATGTAATTTATCAAATGTCACAGATTTAGACTAAAGTTAATGTATAACAGAATATAACCTTATGAGGTATCATTGTAAACTTTGAAAGGAAAGAAAGATAATAGTGATATCATTTATTACCCCAAAGGAACTATAAAGGAATAAAACCATTAGGAAAATACTTAATAAATTTGAATAAAAATTCAAATCTCTTAACAATGCTTTTGAAAGAGGAATTAACTAATCAAGGGAGTGATGTTACCACAGTAACGGGCCGTTGAAGGCTAATTTTCCATTAAAATTATTAGACTTGAAGAAATGACGCGTGGGTAAGCGGCACGCAAAATTGTGATGATTGAAATTTTACTTTAAATAGTTACGAAAAGTTTCGGAAGTTAACCACGATGACCAAAGACGAATAGATGTCGACCTACTAAGATTTAACGATGTCCTGGAACTAAATACCAATAAATTAGTTAACAGAAATCCCAAGACAAGATTGAAAAAGATGTCCGAAGCTTAAAACCAGTCCAAATTTGCAGAATATCCACTACCCCAGATGACGACGTATCAACACTATCTGAACTGATAAGTATCGAATAAATTCCTTTCTCCCAAAAAACCAATTTACTATAAACATTTCTCAAATGATCAAATTTCTCACTATTGAACAAATATCATTTTCTTTCAAAGGTTTTAATGCATAATTAACTTACGTAAAAACATTTTGTTAACCAAAATATAACCTCGCATTAGAGTGCAACTTTGTAACAAGAATACGACACTACCGAACAAATTGTAAAAAACACATTATACTTTCTAAGTACGTATAAGGTATGGTAGTGTACTTTTTTAATGTAACCAACGTTTATGTCTTATTTCATAATCCAAAGAACCCCAGATATTGAACAGATTAATATACTGTATGTAAACTGTAGCCATAGCGGCAGAGAAATAATTTGTTTTCAGATCGATTTGCCAACCTTGAGATATTTGCGTTTCATGTTATAAGCCGGAACAATTTGTTATAAAATTATTTATAGTCCTTTTGTCATATTAAATAATGATTGAATTTGTATTAAATTTACCGTACAGAGTCTTACTATCGTTTTACTTCATAGGACGTTGTAGAATATATGTGTGTTAGCAAGTTTTATTCAATAACCAACTAGCGCTCGTCACGAGTGGTCAAGACGGCAACCTGTATAGCGGCGGGAACCATTTGAACGCTCCAGCGGTCAACGCTAATAACACGTATCATCTTATAATTTAACTATTTTAATTGTTTTGATAGAAACAATTTGGTGCCACCCGGGATTCGCAACCCCTATGAATTAACAGGTAGGTTGTATTGGTAATTTTGACAACGCTACAGACTCCAGTAGTGACTACGATTATTGTAATGACCGGTGTGAGGCAAACACACTACATTCACACTAATACACATAATAAACAAGTGTGAACACATTTTAACAGGTACGCACCCGTTATTTCGTTACATATTGGCGACCAGCAACGTGAGGCTAGAAAGAATAACTAGCGGCGGTTATGAATAGACACGGTATGGTTACGAGGCTCAAAGGTAAGGCAGCATTAAACCAAGAAGAAAACCAAGAAGAAATGGAAGAAGTTGAGGAAATAGAAGTTGAGGAAATGACTGGAGAATTGTCGGAAGAATATCCACAGGAGGACCAAATGGAAAATCCAAACCCACCTGAACCAGAACCGGAAGTGGAAATAATAGTCTAATAGTCAACAACCAACTTGAGAAACCAGTTCAGGACGATGAGGGAGAAAAACGGGCTGGAGATCATGAAACAGCAAAGGGAGGTCCGTGCATGTAAGACCTGATGAATTTCATAGCAGAACTTTCAAGGAAAGACAAGGAAGAATTGAACAAAAAATTAGAGTCAGACAAGGAAGATTTGAATAAAAAATTGGAATCATTACAAATGGGAATGAATAAAAAACTGGACCAAAACAGTGAAGAATTGAAGAAGCAAATGAAGGTGATACAGGGAAGTCAGGAGGCATTGGAAAAGAAGAGTGAAGAGCTGAAGAAACAGATCAAGAAGGATCTGGAAATAGTAAATAAAAAGATGGAAAATAATCATGATATTCTCCAACGGAAAATCGAGGAAGAAAGTGAGAAAACCAAGGAGGAATGGAAGCAACAACTGGTCGAATGTCGAGAGGAGATCAGGCAAACGGTAACGGAGACCAACGAAACAGTGATACAAATCCGAGAAGAATTGAACAATAAAATCAGTAATGTTGAGGAGGAAGGTAAATTGAGTCATGGCCGACTTACTCGATGGATACTTGCTCTGCAAGAATACCACATTACATGGGAGTATATTCCAGGACGAAAAAACATAGTGGCTGACGTATTATCCAGAATAAATTTAGTAAATCAGACATTTGAAGGAGAAAAGGGGAAGATAGCAAAAGTGTATTATGTATTGAAAGATAGGAAGGACCTGGAAAATATTGTAAACCAAATAGTGTTGCAACAAGAGCAAGATACCAAAATATCCAACATCAGAAAAAGACTGATGGAGTCTGAAGCAATTATTAACAAATTTTACTGTGTATACAATGATATCTTATTTATAAAAACAAAAAAGAACCAAGACACATGGAAACTAGTAATTCCTCAATCATTAGAAAATCAAATCATCAAAGATTACCATGTGAGATACGGCCACATGGGAACAATCAAAATGGTAAAAGCTTTGGAAGAAGATTTGTTCATAAAAAATATTACAAGAAAAGTGAATAAAAACATAAAAACCTGCATATTGTGTCAGATGGTCAAAACCAACAACGAAAGGAAGAATGGAACGATGATACCCATCACATCAAGTGCCAAACTAGAGAAGGTGTTCCTCGACATATGTGGACCATTCCCACGTAGCGGAGGAAGACATGGATACAAGTTCATTGTGATTATACTTGGCCATTACACCAAGTACACCAAATTATACGCTATAAACAGAGCCACAACAAAGAAAATATTAGATATTATTAAAAATAAATACATGTCAGAGTAGAAAACCGTACATGACAATAACCGATCTAGAACGCAGTTTAAGGGAAGAAGGTGGAGAGAAGAATTACTAAAACTAAACATTAAAACATATAAAACTTCAGTATACCACCCTAGTAGTAATCCAGCAGAAAGAATGTTGAGAGAGGTGGGACGCATTTTGAGAACTTATTGTCATAATAACCAGAGAGAACGGTACAAATATTTATCTTCAACCGAAGTGTTTTTAAATATCAGCTATCACCAATTTACTGAAAATACACCCTACTTAATGATGTTCGAGAGGAAGCCAAATAGAGAGATCCAAGAAATAATAGAATTCCCAAAAAACCCAGAAGACCCGTATGATAAAAACAAATGGTACAGCCTAATAATGGACAAGATTGAGAAACAAAAGGCAAAATATGCAAAAAACCAACCCAAAATAATCAAATATAAAGAGGGAGAAAAAATATTAATTAAAAATCGTGAACTGCCAAGTACAATGGAAGGTATAGCAAAGAAATTATTATTGCTATATACCGGTCCGTATATCATCACAAAAGATAATGGTAATAATACTTACCAGATAAGCAATATAAATACAAGAAAAATAAAGGGAGTTTATAACCAAACTTCGATAAAAAAGTTTTACGAAGAAGAATAGAACCATTATGAAATGACACATATTTCAAAATTCCAAAGATTGTAAGAGCAACTTACTACCCTATTTAGATGACATGTGCGGAATAAAAAGGAGTAATATAAATGAATAATAATGTAAAAAACAAAGGAATCAGTTACACAAATTCCTTTCAATTTAAAACAACTCACAGTATAATAAAAGATTGATATATGAAGTATGAGATAAAAAAGTGAGATAATAAGGAATAAGTTACACACATTCCTATATAATAAAAATGTAAGAATCACAAACTTACAATTATAATTTTTAACAAAAAATAACTAAAAAGGAATACGCTACAAACATTCCTTTAAAGTAAGAGAATTAACTTACAAAGAATTATCAAAAATGATATTTAATGCAGAATAAAATAAACAAAAAAAAAATCAAGCTCAAATTACTGAGATAAATACCTGAAATTATAATGAATCAAAAGTATTCTAAGAAAAAAAAGAAAAGAAATGTGAACTGGTACAAGGAGGAGAGAGAAATTGTATATAAGACAAATATACAGATATGGCTAAAGCAGAATCTTGCTAAATGACTAAGAAAAGAATAAAAAATGTCTAAGACAATTAAAATGATCACAACGAGCATTGAAAACAAAATGATGAAAAGTTAGATATGATGAAATTAACATATGAATAAATATAAAAACAATCAAGTGGTATGAGTAGATGATAGTATATAGTTAAGGTATAGCGGAAGGAAGAATGAGTAAAAGGCCAAAGTGATCTAAAAACAAACCACAAGGTGGACAATCCCAAAGTATATTATTATATTATATTATTATTATTATTATTTAAGATTGACTGTTGAAAAGTCCAGCAATCCAAATAAACTGAGCAGAGATGATGTGCCTCTGGTCTCAGAAAAATGAGTAGTAATGGGAGAAACCAACTACTATAAAGTTAGGGAAAAAAATTGTGTATGAGGGAAAATGCACCAATGGAAATAAATAAAAACAGATCCAAATAAAATGGAATGAATTAAGTAAGAAGAGAAATGAAGAATGGAGAAACAAACAAGAAAGAAAAGGAAAAAGGTTATCTATAACTGATAATTTCATAAAAAACTATGCTAGTATTTTATCAAAATGATCAATTTTAGAGGAGAGGCATTATGTTACAACACAAATAAGCCACCCCAGTACCAGGGATAAAAAAGACAATTCTTAATATAAAAATACTTCATATAAAATAAAATGTTTAAAAATGAATAAAATATCAATATTATGACACGACGAACGACGATATTACCCAACCCAAGTGATTGACCCAACAACAAAAACACAAAGAAGGGAACCACGAAACATACTCAAGAAAAAAAAAGGGTGATTGACCAAACAATTATGAACTAACAAAGGAAGATAAGAAACCAGAAGTAAAGAAGAATCAAAGGAAGGGAACAAATCCCTACGACTAAACAGAAATCAAACCAGATGAGAGGAGGAGAACCGAACCAAGATGAAGACAATTGAAGAAGACGAAGAAGAGGAAGAATGAAGAGGAGACAGGTTAAACCCAAGGGGAAACCAACACACATATATAGGGGAGAAATAGTAGACTCAAGGCTGGAATACTGTAAATAAACCCCAAATAATTATCCATTAATGAAACAAATGGTATTGTTATAATTTAATTAACTTATGTACCTATTTTAAAGACACAAGACGATTGTAAAGTAACGTAGTGTAGAAAAGTACACTAACACAATTAGGAGGGTTAGATTTAATGAAAAATAAATAACCTAATATTATTAATAATAAATATTATGCTGTAAAGAAATAGTGAGAAATAATAGGAGAAAAGTATAGGGATTACCCATTAAGTAACACTCAATACAAACAGTGAACCAAAGTAAAGTGCAATAGTGAAAGTGTAAATACCCTAAAAATAGTGAAAGTGTATCAGTGATGAACCTCTACTAATTAAAGGTGAAGGTGATACAGGGAAATAGTAGTGTTAAGCAATAAAAATGTAATAGTAAATAAGAGAACACTTTATAAAACATTGACTAACAACCAATGATTTGAGTAATCTTGTGAACATTTATATAATTAAAAATAATTAAAAGTAATATTTCAAATAAATATAAAAGAAGCATGTAATATTATTCAGGGAGAAAGCCCAGATAAAAACAGTTTGTATTAACATGGTATGGAGGAGATAGTAGTATAGAAATAAGGTTTAGTTTTAAAATTAAGACTACAATGAATAAAACACCCCATGTTGAAAGGGGAAATAACTTTCATAAATTTATAAGAAGTGATGATGTTTGTCACTCAAAGTAGTAACAAAAGAAAGGAATTAATGTTAGAACTAACAATAACTAGTAGCTTATAAAGAATAGTTTGGTTCAATGTTATGAAGAGGATATGGCTGAAGGGAACTTGCAGTCCATAAGCCTAAATGTTATATTTTAAAATATGTGTAATGAAAACTGTATTGAATAATGATTAGAACACAAACAGGATCAACCCACAACACAAACAAACATGACAACTAAGTGAAGCCCATCAGGCTGAATTCAAAATGTAATTTAAAAGAAATCAACCAAAAAACATCATGGCTAATCTTGGCTATGAAAACATCTAACTGTCAGACACACTCAAATGTCAATTGTAACAATTTCGCAAGAAACTTTACTAATCTAAGACCAGTAAATGGCCAGTAATTATATGTAAATCATTTTAAAACAGAAAGGTTATTATAAAAGTTTAATTTAAGAAAGATATGTAATTTATCAAATGTCACAGATTTAGACTAAAGTTAATGTATAACAGAATATAACCTTATGAGGTATCATTGTAAACTTTGAAAGGAAAGAAAGATAATAGTGATATCATTTATTACCCCAAAGGAACTATAAAGGAATAAAACCATTAGGAAAATACTTAATAAATTTGAATAAAAATTCAAATCTCTTAACAATGCTTTTGAAAGAGGAATTAACTAATCAAGGGAGTGATGTTACCACAGTAACGGGCCGTTGAAGGCTAATTTTCCATTAAAATTATTAGACTTGAAGAAATGACGCGTGGGTAAGCGGCACGCAAAATTGTGATGATTGAAATTTTACTTTAAATAGTTACGAAAAGTTTCGGAAGTTAACCACGATGACCAAAGACGAATAGATGTCGACCTACTAAGATTTAACGATGTCCTGGAACTAAATACCAATAAATTAGTTAACAGAAATCCCAAGACAAGATTGAAAAAGATGTCCGAAGCTTAAAACCAGTCCAAATTTGCAGAATATCCACTACCCCAGATGACGACGTATCAACACTATCTGAACTGATAAGTATCGAATAAATTCCTTTCTCCCAAAAAACCAATTTACTATAAACATTTCTCAAATGATCAAATTTCTCACTATTGAACAAATATCATTTTCTTTCAAAGGTTTTAATGCATAATTAACTTACGTAAAAACATTTTGTTAACCAAAATATAACCTCGCATTAGAGTGCAACTTTGTAACAAGAATACGACACTACCGAACAAATTGTAAAAAACACATTATACTTTCTAAGTACGTATAAGGTATGGTAGTGTACTTTTTTAATGTAACCAACGTTTATGTCTTATTTCATAATCCAAAGAACCCCAGATATTGAACAGATTAATATACTGTATGTAAACTGTAGCCATAGCGGCAGAGAAATAATTTGTTTTCAGATCGATTTGCCAACCTTGAGATATTTGCGTTTCATGTTATAAGCCGGAACAATTTGTTATAAAATTATTTATAGTCCTTTTGTCATATTAATTAATGATTGAATTTGTATTAAATTTACCGTACAGAGTCTTACTATCGTTTTACTTCATAGGACGTTGTAGAATATATGTGTGTTAGCAAGTTTTATTCAATAACCAACTAGCGCTCGTCACGAGTGGTCAAGACGGCAACCTGTATAGCGGCGGGAACCATTTGAACGCTCCAGCGGTCAACGCTAATAACACGTATCATCTTATAATTTAACTATTTTAATTGTTTTGATAGAAACAATTTGGTGCCACCCGGGATTCGCAACCCCTATGAATTAACAGGTAGGTTGTATTGGTAATTTTGACAACGCTACAGACTCCAGTAGTGACTACGATTATTGTAATGACCGGTGTGAGGCAAACACACTACATTCACACTAATACACATAATAAACAAGTGTGAACACATTTTAACAGGTACGCACCCGTTATTTCGTTACATATTGGCGACCAGCAACGTGAGGCTAGAAAGAATAACTAGCGGCGGTTATGAATAGACACGGTATGGTTACGAGGCTCAAAGGTAAGGCAGCATTAAACCAAGAAGAAAACCAAGAAGAAATGGAAGAAGTTGAGGAAATAGAAGTTGAGGAAATGACTGGAGAATTGTCGGAAGAATATCCACAGGAGGACCAAATGGAAAATCCAAACCCACCTGAACCAGAACCGGAAGTGGAAATAATAGTCTAATAGTCAACAACCAACTTGAGAAACCAGTTCAGGACGATGAGGGAGAAAAACGGGCTGGAGATCATGAAACAGCAAAGGGAGGTCCGAGCTTGTAAGACCTGATGAATTTTATAGCAGAACTTTCAAGGAAAGACAAGGAAGAATTGAACAAAAAATTAGAGTCAGACAAGGAAGATTTGAATAAAAAATTGGAATCATTACAAATGGGAATGAATAAAAAACTGGACCAAAACAGTGAAGAATTGAAGAAGCAAATGAAGGTGATACAGGGAAGTCAGGAGGCATTGGAAAAGAAGAGTGAAGAGCTGAAGAAACAGATCAAGAAGGATCTGGAAATAGTAAATAAAAAGATGGAAAATAATCATGATATTCTCCAACGGAAAATCGAGGAAGAAAGTGAGAAAACCAAGGAGGAATGGAAGCAACAACTGGTCGAATGTCGAGAGGAGATCAGGCAAACGGTAACGGAGACCAACGAAACAGTGATACAAATCCGAGAAGAATTGAACAATAAAATCAGTAATGTTGAGGAGGAAGGTAAATTGAGTCATGGCCGACTTACTCGATGGATACTTGCTCTGCAAGAATACCACATTACATGGGAGTATATTCCAGGACGAAAAAACATAGTGGCTGACGTATTATCCAGAATAAATTTAGTAAATCAGACATTTGAAGGAGAAAAGGGGAAGATAGCAAAAGTGTATTATGTATTGAAAGATAGGAAGGACCTGGAAAATATTGTAAACCAAATAGTGTTGCAACAAGAGCAAGATACCAAAATATCCAACATCAGAAAAAGACTGATGGAGTCTGAAGCAATTATTAACAAATTTTACTGTGTATACAATGATATCTTATTTATAAAAACAAAAAAGAACCAAGACACATGGAAACTAGTAATTCCTCAATCATTAGAAAATCAAATCATCAAAGATTACCATGTGAGATACGGCCACATGGGAACAATCAAAATGGTAAAAGCTTTGGAAGAAGATTTGTTCATAAAAAATATTACAAGAAAAGTGAATAAAAACATAAAAACCTGCACATTGTGTCAGATGGTCAAAACCAACAACGAAAGGAAGAATGGAACGATGATACCCAGCACATCAAGTGCCAAACTAGAGAAGGTGTTCCTCGACATATGTGGACCATTCCCACATAGCGGAGGAAGACATGGATACAAGTTCATTGTGATTATACTTGGCCATTACACCAAGTACACCAAATTATACGCTATAAACAGAGCCACAACAAAGAAAATATTAGATATTATTAAAAATAAATACATGTCAGAGTGGAAAACCGTACATGACAATAACCGATCTAGAACGCAGTTTAAGGGAAGAAGGTGGAGAGAAGAATTACTAAAACTAAACATTAAAACATATAAAACTTCAGTATACCACCCTAGTAGTAATCCAGCAGAAAGAATGTTGAGAGAGGTGGGACGCATTTTGAGAACTTATTGTCATAATAACCAGAGAGAATGGTACAAATATTTATCTTCAACCGAAGTGTTTTTAAATATCAGCTATCACCAATTTACTGAAAATACACCCTACTTAATGATGTTCGAGAGGAAGCCAAATAGAGAGATCCAAGAAATAATAGAATTCCCAAAAAACCCAGAAGACCCGTATGATAAAAACAAATGGTACAGCCTAATAATGGACAAGATTGAGAAACAAAAGGCAAAATATGCAAAAAACCAACCCAAAATAATCAAATATAAAGAGGGAGAAAAAATATTAATTAAAAATCGTGAACTGCCAAGTACAATGGAAGGTATAGCAAAGAAATTATTATTGCTATATACCGGTCCGTATATCATCACAAAAGATAATGGTAATAATACTTACCAGATAAGCAATATAAATACAAGAAAAATAAAGGGAGTTTATAACCAAACTTCGATAAAAAAGTTTTACGAAGAAGAATAGAACCATTATGAAATGACACATATTTCAAAATTCCAAAGATTGTAAGAGCAACTTACTACCCTATTTAGATGACATGTGCGGAATAAAAAGGAGTAATATAAATGAATAATAATGTAAAAAACAAAGGAATCAGTTACACAAATTCCTTTCAATTTAAAACAACTCACAGTATAATAAAAGATTGATATATGAAGTATGAGATAAAAAAGTGAGATAATAAGGAATAAGTTACACACATTCCTATATAATAAAAATGTAAGAATCACAAACTTACAATTATAATTTTTAACAAAAAATAACTAAAAAGGAATACGCTACAAACATTCCTTTAAAGTAAGAGAATTAACTTACAAAGAATTATCAAAAATGATATTTAATGCAGAATAAAATAAACAAAAAAAAAAATCAAGCTCAAATTACTGAGATAAATACCTGAAATTATAATGAATCAAAAGTATTCTAAGAAAAAAAAGAAAAGAAATGTGAACTGGTACAAGGAGGAGAGAGAAATTGTATATAAGACAAATATACAGATATGGCTAAAGCAGAATCTTGCTAAATGACTAAGAAAAGAATAAAAAATGTCTAAGACAATTAAAATGATCACAACGAGCATTGAAAACAAAATGATGAAAAGTTAGATATGATGAAATTAACATATGAATAAATATAAAAACAATCAAGTGGTATGAGTAGATGATAGTATATAGTTAAGGTATAGCGGAAGGAAGAATGAGTAAAAGGCCAAAGTGATCTAAAAACAAACCACAAGGTGGACAATCCCAAAGTATATTATTATATTATATTATTATTATTATTATTTAAGATTGACTGTTGAAAAGTCCAGCAATCCAAATAAACTGAGCAGAGATGATGTGCCTCTGGTCTCAGAAAAATGAGTAGTAATGGGAGAAACCAACTACTATAAAGTTAGGGAAAAAAATTGTGTATGAGGGAAAATGCACCAATGGAAATAAATAAAAACAGATCCAAATAAAATGGAATGAATTAAGTAAGAAGAGAAATGAAGAATGGAGAAACAAACAAGAAAGAAAAGGAAAAAGGTTATCTATAACTGATAATTTCATAAAAAACTATGCTAGTATTTTATCAAAATGATCAATTTTAGAGGAGAGGCATTATGTTACAACACAAATAAGCCACCCCAGTACCAGGGATAAAAAAGACAATTCTTAATATAAAAATACTTCATTAAAATAAAATGTTTAAAAATGAATAAAATATCAATATTATGACACGACGAACGACGATATTACCCAACCCAAGTGATTGACCCAACAACAAAAACACAAAGAAGGGAACCACGAAACATACTCAAGAAAAAAAAGGGTGATTGACCAAACAATTATGAACTAACAAAGGAAGATAAGAAACCAGAACTAAAGAAGAATCAAAGGAAGGGAACAAATCCCTACGACTAAACAGAAATCAAACCAGATGAGAGGAGGAGAACCGAACCAAGATGAAGACAATTGAAGAAGACGAAGAAGAGGAAGAATGAAGAGGAGACAGGTTAAACCCAAGGGGAAACCAACACACATATATTGGGGAGAAATAGTAGACTCAAGGATAGAATACTGTAAATAAACCCCAAATAATTATCCATTAATGAAACAAATGGTATTGTTATAATTGAATTAACTTATGTACCTATTTTAAAGACTCAAGACGATTGTAAAGTAACGTAGTGTAGAAAAGTACACTAACACAATTAGGAGGGTTAGATTTAATGAAAAATAAATAACCTAATATTATTAATAATAAATATTATGCTGTAAAGAAATAGTGAGAAATAATAGGAGAAAAGTATAGGGATTACCCATTAAGTAACACTCAATACAAACAGTGAACCAAAGTAAAGTGCAATAGTGAAAGTGTAAATACCCTAAAAATAGTGAAAGTGTATCAGTGATGAACCTCTACTAATTAAAGGTGAAGGTGATACAGGGAAATAGTAGTGTTAAGCAATAAAAATGTAATAGTAAATAAGAGAACACTTTATAAAACATTGACTAACAACCAATGATTTGAGTAATCTTGTGAACATTTATATAATTAAAAATAATTAAAAGTAATATTTCAAATAAATATAAAAGAAGCATGTAATATTATTCAGGGAGAAAGCCCAGATAAAAACAGTTTGTATTAACATGGTATGGAGGAGATAGTAGTATAGAAATAAGGTTTTGTTTTAAAATTAAGACTACAATGAATAAAACACCCCATGTTGAAAGGGGAAATAACTTTCATAAATTTACAAGAAGTGATGATGTTTATCACCAAAGTAGTAACAAAAGAAAGGAATTAATGTTAGAACTAATAATAACTAGTAGCTTATAAAGAATAGTTTGGTTCAACGTTATGAAGAGGATATGGCTGAAGGGAACTTGCAGTCCATAAGCCTAATTGTTATATTTTAAAATATGTGTAATGAAAACTGTATTGAATAATGATTAGAACACAAACAGGATCAACCCACAACACAAACAAACATGACAACTAAGTGAAGCCCATCAGGCTGAATTCAAAATGTAATTTAAAAGAAATCAACCAAAAAACAGCATGGCTAATCTTGGCTATGAAAGCATCTAACTGTCAGACACACTCAAATGTCAATTGTAACAATTTCGCAAGAAACTTTACTAATCTAAGACCAGTAAATGGCCAGTAATTATATGTAAATCATTTTAAAACAGAAAGGTTATTATAAAAGTTTAATTTAAGAAAGATATGTAATTTATCAAATGTCACATTTTTAGACTAAAGTTAATGTATAACAGAATATAACCTTATGAGGTATCATTGTAAACTTTGAAAGGAAAGAAAGATAATAGTGATATCATTTATTACCCCAAAGGAAATATAAAGGAATAAAACCATTAGGAAAATACTTAATAAATTTGAATAAAAATTCAAATCTCTTAACAATGCTTTTGAAAGAGGAATTAACTAATCAAGGGAGTGATGTTACCATAGTAACGGGCCGTTGAAGGCTAATTTTCCGTTAAAATTATTAGACTTGAAGAAATTACGCGTGGGTAAGCGGCACGCAAAATTGTGATGATTGAAATTTTACTTTAAATAGTTACGAAAAGTTTCGGAAGTTAACCACGATGACCAAAGACGAATAGATGTCGACCTACTAAGATTTAACGATGTCCTGGAACTAAATACCAATAAATTAGTTAACAGAAATCCCAAGACAAGATTGAAAAAGATGTCCGAAGCTTAAAACCAGTCCAAATTTGCAGAATATCCACTACCCCAGATGACGACATATCAACACTATCTGAACTGATAAGTATCGAATAAATTCCTTTCTCCCAAAAAAACAATTTACTATAAACATTTCTCAAATGATCAAATTTCTCACTATTGAACAAATATCATTTTCTTTCAAAGGTTTTAATGCATAATTAACTTACGTAAAAACATTTTGTTAACCAAAATATAACCTCGCATCAGAGTGCAACTTTGTAACAAGAATACGACACTACCGAACAAATTGTAAAAAACACATTATACTTTCTAAGTACGTATAAGGTATGGTAGTGTACTTTTTTAATGTAACCAACGTTTATGTCTTATTTCATAATCCAAAGAACCCCAGATTTTGAACAGATTAATATATTGTATGTAAACTGTAGCCATAGCGGCAGAGAAATAATTTGTTTTCAGATCGATTTGCCAACCTTGAGATATTTGTGTTTCATGTTATAAGCCGGAACAATTTGTTATAAAATTATTTATAGTCCTTTTGTCATATTAATTAATGATTGAATTTGTATTAAATTTACCGTACAGAGTCTTACTATCGTTTTATTTCATAGGACGTTGTAGAATATATGTGTGTTAGCAAGTTTTATTCAATAACCAACTAGCGCTCGTCACGAGTGGTCAAGACGGCAACCTGTATAGCGGCGGGAACCATTTGAACGCTCCAGCGGTCAACGCTAATAACACGTATCATCTTATAATTTAACTATTTTAATTGTTTTGATAAAAACAATTTGGCGCCACCCGGGATTCGCAACCCCTATGAATTAACAGGTAGGTTGTACTGGTAATTTTGACAACGCTACAGACTCCAGTGGTGACTACGATTATTGTAACGACCGGTGTGAGGCAAACACACTACATTCACACTAATACACATAATAAACAAGTGTGAACACATTTTAACAGGTACGCACCCGTTACTTCGTTACAATATTTGACAAAGCTTCTAAACTCCAAAAATCACCCGCAAGAAGGCAAATACAACAAGTACAAACAGGCCAAGAAAAAAGCAATTTGAATAACTGTTCTATGACAGAAATTGTGAATTCAGACCACCCCCAGACTAGAACACACCAAGATGATCAACTGGATGAACACAACCAAATCGTGTCGCTGAAACGGAAAATACAAAATCTAACTCGTACTTTAATACGAACTAAGAATAAACTGCGTTGTGAGAAAGCAAAAGTTGTTTTACTAGAAAAGAAACTTGCCAGGAAGGAATGTGACTCATATGATAGAGGGATGAAGAATTTACATAAAATAATGGATGAATAAATGGACATGAAAACTTCTCTGGCGAGCTATGCCCTGGTATTCATGTTTGTGCCTCTGTTATTCAACTGGGTACAGCCTGTAGCAGTGTATGCACGCAGGAATGCAACCCCGGGTGATATTCTGATAACAGCATAGCCAACACAATTAAATTTTATCGTGATACGAACTGTGAAGGGTTTGTAGGTAGTGGGAAAAAAGAAAGCAGGGACATGAATGACCTTGTCAATGCATTAAATTCATCAATTCTTACAAAGGGGCTTTACAATGGATCAGCGTCTCATCACATATTATTGAAAGTTCTACAATTCTTAATTCAGAAAGCAACACTTTCGCCTCAGAGAGAACTCTATAATCACGCAGGGTTACTCTAAAAAGCACTCTGGAGGCATCCGAATATTTGTGGAGCAAGAAATTTAAGGAGCGAACTGTGAACCGAAAAGTGAATCTCCACTCACTTCTTTTGTAAACCAAATCCGTGAAATGTGTAAGGAGGTAGAAAATGAAAACAAAGCCCTCAAGAAATCAATGAAAAGGTAATCAAGGAAAAGGTAGTTTTAAAGGACTCGGAGTGCTACGTAGAGGAACTACCTGAGCTTAAAACTGGTGCTCCAAAAGAATGTCTCATGTATCATTTGGTAGGGTACATAGTGAGAAAACCATCTAGAATAACTGACTGTGGTGACTGTGCTGTTACACTGAGGAACAATCGTCCTCCTAATCTACCTGCTGCTGTGTGGAAAAAAATAAAAGACTGGGGAACAATCGAAGAAATGTCTCATTTAACTTACACTTCAAATGCTGTTTATCATATACTGTTGCAAGCAAAAACAACTGTTACAATAAAACGTACTTCACCAAACAGTATGTGGGGGGATATTTTTTATGAATGTTTGGATGAAATCAAAGAAATTAATGTGCTCACAACGGACAGTGTAGGATGTTGCCTTGAACACACACTAGAGATTGTAGGCAGGCTAATTTTCAAATATATCCAGTGCCGATTCTTTTCCGTACGAAGGAAGTACGTAGAGAAATGATCAATACAAAATTGGCTAATACTCTTTGAAATTTTCGAACTGCTAACATCCTAGGGTGAGTACATTGTTTAAATCTTATATCCTTTTGTATTTGTACGCATTGCAGTGTATCGTAATTATCATATCAATTGTTGCAACATGTAAAAACATTTCACGACAGTTTCAAAAAGTAGAATTGTGTTTGTATTAAAACTTATGTGAGTGCTTCACGCTCCCGTACACAACAACTGGCTATGCTAACGCCACACTGTGGTGAACCACACTAACTAACTAAGTGATCTCACTTTCTATTCTACTCGCTATGGTAGCTACTTTGAACAACAATGGTCCTAGCACTTCTGGTGGCTGCATTTAGAACTATAGCACTACATGAGTCAATCTTGATGTGTTTTGCTTTAAAATGACATCTCAACTGACTCTGTAAGTCATTTGCATAAATTTCTATATGTTTTCAAAGTTGTAAAGTCCTTTTTGAATCACCCTGTACTATCCTTCTAAAATTCAAATCAAATAATTCTACCCACAACCCATGCAAAAATGGTCCACATGCAACCAATGACACAAAGAGCATTTAAGGTCATGGACAGACATTACTGTTTTTGTGCTGTCAAGTAGCCGACCACATTTAGATCAAAAGAAATTGTCTTTAAAATCTACAACACAAAATATCAGAAAGACATATATTTGTAACTGCCAATATTATCTTTCATTTATGGTTTACATTGCTTTCTCATGAAAATATTTTATTTACTACAAATACATTTTTTAATACTTAAAAATAATTAAACTTATCCCAAAATGTACATTTTTATTGAACGATTTATTACCTTTAACCTTGGATCTACCACTACAGCTGTATAGTAATACTTTATTTACCAAATTAACAATTTTCCCAAAATAACAAGGGTAAAATATTTAGAGTTAATTTATTCTAAGACAAGACAGCCACTTGGAATTAGTTAAATTAATGAAGTACCAAGTTACATTCTGTTTGAAATCTTCACGTAATACACGATATATATCTTCCAAAGAAGAACAAGGTGCGTGACTATGTAAAACTCTCATTGTCTCAACATATTCCTTTGGCAATAAGTAGTCAAGAGCTCCAATATGTTGGCCCACTTTTATAAAAACTCCTTTATTTGCACAGCACAGTTCCAGCAAACGTTCTGCTGCTTCTTTGTGCACCTGTAACAAGTTAATTAACTAAAACTTCGTATAAAGAAAGGAGTCTAATAATAATATTTCAGTTTTTAAAATTAATATTTATAATTATAAAATTCAGCCGCCTCACTATGATTTGTATCACACCAAACAAGATGTAATTCTTTATTGTATAACTGCTCAACACCAGGTGATTTTTTGTTTGTTTATTAAGTTTCATAAACACATGCATTCTTTCACGTTCACACCCACCATTTTTTATTTACCCACATACACAACTCTGCAACTACAACTAATTCTGTAAATCCTGGGTGTTGTCAAAGTATGTTAGAAAGTAGCAGCAATTCTTTTACCTTTTTATTGGTATCAGTACTGGTGTCAGGCTTACTAGGCTTTGTATTTGTGTCACAAAAGCCTTTCAGTTTTGTCAACAGTACACTGAACATAGGACAAACAAGCTGGCATTTTCTTACATCATGTGTGTTCTGTAGTCCCACTCTCTGGTAACACCCACAATAGACAGCTGTTTCATTAATGCTTCGTTCGTCTGGACTCCTGCAGAACCATTCTTACATACACCCCTCACCAAGGACTTTTTTTTTAAGTTCTTGTCATCCAAACATGATTAGCTTTATTCATCACAACGTTTATCATTGTTTTTTTAAGTGGGAGAATGATGCCAGTAGGCAATTAAATATTTATTTTTATGTGTCAGTTTCCTGTGTATAGTGTGGCCCAAAATTCCTGTATATTGTAGCATAACGGAAATTTTGCCTTATTTTACAATTTAATACCACATAGAAAATGAAAGGAAGAAGCAATCTGGAATGAGTAGAATAAACCTAAATAAAAATAACATAAGCGAAGTAATCAGTATAATAAATAAAATGCCTTAACAGTACTATAAAAACTCTCAATACAAAGAAATTAAGCACATTCAATTCAGAATAAAAGTGTTAAACCATATAGGATGATTATTATCCCAGTAACATCATCAGTATACCCAGTAAGATAAGGAGCAGTAAGGAAATATAACCAGCAACAAATTAATTAAAATAAAAATATCAAAGGGACAAAACCTATTTTAAAGACAGAACACTCTATAAGAGTCAATCAAAATAAAGCAATGAACTAAAAAAGATTATTACACAAAAAATTAGAAACCCATATGAAAAATTAAGAGAATACAATACCAGTAGAATGATTTCATGTAAATCTAGGTATAAATAAAATACTGTGTAATTAAGGGGAACGCCCTAAACCAGTTTTGAAAGGACAGCAAAAGACTGTAATTAGGCTAAGACCGTAATTTGTTTATTTGTTTAATTATTATGTTTAATTATTATATTGGTATTCACTACCTACTATGTTAATATTAGGAGATACTAAATGTTAGACAATAAGTGTTTGTTGTATTCTTGGATTTCAAAATACATAAAAACATAACCTTCACTGCCGAATACGAACACAACAATACCATAAACTTCTTAGACCTCTCCATCACAAAACTAGAACACAGGCACAAATTCAGTATATACAGAAAACCAACTACAACTGACACACTAATACACAACACCTCCAATCACCCAATACAACACAAACTAGCTGCTTTTAGAACCATGATACATAGACTTAACAACATCCCCTTAGATGAAATAGACTACAAAGACGAACTAAACACGATAAAATATCTAGCAGAATCTAACGGTTATGACAGAACAATAGTCAGTAAACTCCTACACAAAACACAAAACAAACAACAGACAAAGACAGAAAACAACAAATTCATAACACTAACATACATCAACAAACAAACAGAAAAAATTGCCCACAAATTCAAAAAAGCAGGATACAGAATCGCTTACAAAACTACTAACAAAACAGAACACACACTATCAAAACGCATGCCCAAAGCACAAAACAAATTCGATCTACCCGGTGTATATAAACTAAATTGTTCAAATTGCAGTAAATTCTACATAGGCCAGACAGGACGTAGCTTCAAACAGAGATACATTGAACACACTAAAGCACTCCACACCACTACAGAATCTACCTTCGCAAACCACCTCATTGAAGCAAACCACACATATAAAAACATCGACAATAACATGAACATACTACACGTACACACAAAAGGCCGAAAACTAGACACTCTAGAACAATTAGAAATATACAAACACACAAAAACAAATAAAAACAACATCCTAAACGAACAGACACAATTCAAATCGCACGCATTATTCGAACACATCTCACCACACACACACAGCTTCAATCTTTCGAAACACTTTCTCGTCGCCAACAACAAGACGAGCAGCGCTACTAACGACAGCCTCTGATGAAGCCTTCTATAGGTGAAAGCCGGTTTAGGCTGTAAGGTAAAACTTTACGTTTTTACTTATAAAAAACTTTGTGTTCCGAGTCGTCAATATTATAGTGATATTTGTTTGTTGTATTTAAAAGAATGTCAGTTTATGTCAGAATTTTGTTAAGGAAGGAAAGGCAATATATTAATTCAAATGTCCTATAAATAGTGACTCAGAAAAGATAATAATAATAATAATAATAATGTGAAATAATTATAATATTGATAGGAAAAATGAAAATTGATAATCAAGCCAAATTCAACTTTGACCCTGTAATCAAATCAGAGGAGATAAATTAATGAAAACCTAGACCAAATTGATATAAATTATTCCCTTTAGCATACAAATACTTTATTATAATTATCACAACAACCTATAGTAGTAATTAAAAGAGTCTGAGGGTAAAATTGACTTAAATAAAGATTGTACAAGATAATACCTAGGCAATGAACCAAGTATAAGTAAAATGTAAATAAATCAGTAAATGTTTAGTATAATGACAAAGTAGGGAAGGCAAATTATACTGATTTAATTAGTGATCTTATTTGAGGACAATGGTAACATAAAACAACGTAGGGAAGGCAAATTATACTGATTTAATTAGTGATCTTATTCGAGGACAATGGTAACATAAAACAAAGTGTAAAACATTTAATGGGTGATTGTGTGAATCATGATAAGGCCTAGAAGTAAATTTCAAGGAATGTAACTTTTGAGTTTAATACAAACCAAACTAGGTCATGTTTAATATTAATTTGTACAAAATCAAAGCAGGAATATAGTTATGTAGTTAAAATTTCATAAAAATACTAAATAACTAAATTATAGCCAGTAAAATATAAAAAATGTCAATTATTTCTATAAAATCGAATTGGGAATAAGTCAAACAGCTGATAGTGAACAATGAAAAATGCGACCAAAATCTTACAGGATTTTCTATATGAAGAAACAAATACAGTTAGTTGATTGTTAAACTCCAAGCAGAACGGATGTGTCAGAGTATTGAGACGAAATCTGAATTAAAAATTTTACCTAACTAAACCTAAGATATACTATGGAATATAAAAGAATGAAGTACATACAATAAATCAGTGAAGCCAATTTAAAGAGTCATTGGAATAATAAAACATATTTAATAAATACTAAACTAACTACCAGAACGAACGACTACAACGGAATTATAAATCTAACCTAATATATGAACAGCGAACTGATTGAAGAAACCATTCGACACTATACACGTATTACCGGATGAAATCCAGTGGAGGACGAAAACCAAACACCACAACTTGAAGATCTTGCAATAACTACATCACAGAAGAGGAAATTATCAACTACTGCACTTTATTGAAGTAAAATCTCAGAGAAAGATTGTTAGCGTGGGACAACGTATGGAGGCAGCCATCTTTTAATTTCAACCAGCCCGAGACGAAGAAGGCGTGATGTCAGAACACTCAATCTGCGGTTCGAATATCTTTTTACTATATACTATATTTTTTAATTATTATCTGTTAATGAATAAGTTTTTTATTTTCTAATTGTAAGTATTGAATTCTCTAACTTGCCTTTCCTGACTATTTCGACAGTTCAAAGAATCCATGTTAAATAATAATATAATTTGAAATAATTTTGGAATATGTATTAATCGACCTGCGATCCAGTCTTGACTCCGAGAGCAATAGTCAACGCAAGTCGAACAATCGCATTGATCATAATAAACATAATTATTTGTTTTAAATTGTCGTTTATTTGATTAGTTAAGAACTAAATTACATTGCATCAATTCTCAATTTATAAACTAGGACTTCAGAAAGGAAAAAGATGAGCAGAAGAAGAAATAAAGACACTGAATTGACCGCTACCTTCAATCGATTTAAATACGACAATCTATTTAACTCAGTGAAACAAATATTTCTTCACCAAGTCATACCTGATTACTAATTATTATTTTAATTAACTGAATGATAATAATAAAATAATAAAAACACTTAACATAATTAAGTAATAAAATTAAATTAAATTAATATAAAAAAAAAATTAAAAAAAAAAAAATTTTATTAAACAGTTATTATACTCATTTGAAAATAACTTCGTTTATTTACAAATTGGCGCTCACAAAGTGGGGCATAACATAAACACGAGCAAGTCGTCGTTTATTTACAAACTGGCGCCCAACATGGGGCTAAAAGTAGGGATTGATAGGCCAATAAAATAAAGAAAATTTGCCCAATTTCCTATTTTAGCTGGCAGCTGTTAACAGGTCAGGAAAGTAATTAAAATGCACAGGAGGGCGACGTCAAAGAAAAGGGCGCCAGAAGCTGAGCAGGAGATAGACATGGAGGACAAGGAGGCGACTCCAGTGGAAGATGTGGAGATGATATTACCTACAGCGGAACCAACGCACACAACAAAAGGAGAAACAGTTAGAGAAATCCAAAACAATAGAAGATACGAAATTGGATAAGATGATGGAAATGTTCCTACAAATGAGTAAGAAAATGGATGAAATTGGAGATACCAATAAGAAAATGGAAGAAAATAGCAAGAAGATGGAGGAGAAAATGGATGAGAACAACAAATCGACAAAGGAAGAATTGAGTAACCAAATTGGAGATACCAATAAGAAAATTGATGAAACCCGTAAGAAGATGGAGGAAAATAATAAGAAGATGGAAGAGAAGATGGAGGAAAATATTAAGAAGATGGAAAGTGACAACCAACAGTTGAGGGAAGAGTTAAGGGAGAATATCAAGAAGATGGAAGAAAATAGCAAAAGGATGGAGGAGAAGATTGATGAGAATAATCGAACATTAAAAGAAGAGTTGAGTCAGAAGATGGTAGAGAACAATGAAACAATCGGCAAGAAAGTAGAAGAGGAAATGACCGTGATAGAACAAAAAATTACGGAAGCTGACGAAAAATGGAGTCAGACTGAGCGAGAAATACAGAGTTTTAAAGCAGAAGTCAACACCAAGGTTACAAATATAGAAGAGAAACAAAAATAAGCACGTGAAGAATGGGAGAAGGTGCAGAACCGATTCACAGAAAAGTGTGATGGTATAGAAGCTGCTGTTACCAGTATAAATGGTCAAGTACGCCAAAACCAAGCAGATATAAAAACTTGTCTGAGTTAACCGACTAGCCTTACTAATTTTCCCACTACTGAAAATCGTGAATGGGTTAATTTCCGATTATACCAGAGAAAACCCATGGAGTTCATAGCTAGGATCGAAGAATATTTCACCAAACGTCGGGGTAACCGCTGGAGTACCAACAAGGAAGTACTCGATGAGTCGTTTAAAGAAATAATGGATAACTGGTGGATCGCTATCAGGGATGACATCACGGACTACCAACAGTTTAAGAGGTTATTTAAAGCTAAGTATTGGTCAGAATCCACACAAAACATAGCAAGAGACAAAACATATGTCATGGGAAATATAACCCATACCGAGGTAATACTTTGACCTCGTATTTCCTGGGAAAGGTGTGCGTAGCCAAACACCTAGAGCCTAAGATACCCGAGGAGTGCCTGGTGAGTAAATTATCATATCATTATGAAGAGGATATAATTAGAGCACGCAGAAGTAGTCAGATTAAAACCGTACAAGCTATGACGGAGTTACTCGAGATGTACGAACACGATGATTATTACCGACAGAGTAGAAGGAGAACCGATAGACCTGAGTTAAGGAATAATAATAATTACACAAATTATAATCATTATAATGGAAATAATAATAATTATAACCCCGCGAACCGGAATAATAGTAACTATAATAATAATAACAGTAATAATAATAATGATAATGGTAGTAATAATAATAACCAACTAAATAGAAATAATTATTATAATAACAGTCAATATAAGGGAAATAGTCGAGAAACACAAACCAAAGTAATAATAATCATTACCCCAATAACAATAGAAATTATCAACAAGGTAGTGATAATAATAACAGGACATATCGACCTAGGGTGAATTACATAAGAGCAGAAGGAAGTGATCAGCGAAGGTACCACCACCAAAGGGAGAATGATAATAGGCATTTACAACGAAATAATAGCATCGAAGAATCCAGATCCGGAAGCGGGAACCAAAGAAGGGACGCACCATCCGGAAATAATCAACGAGATGAGAATAGAAGGAATAGGAATGATGAAAACAATCAAGTAAATGAAAATTATGATTGGATACCGTTCAGTGACAATCCTGCTGAGCATTTCCGAATCGCTTACAATCAACGGAACCCACCAGAACTCCGGATTCCCCCAAGAGGAAATGGTAACCAATCCAACACACCACAGGGCGAAAGACAAGAAGTCGATGAAGAAGAAACCACACCCGACAGGTGGAATGCATAAAATTATCTAAATTCCAAAAGAAGTAAGAACATCTTATACTATAGTTCAGAAAGAAGTGATTTTGAATCAAATAATAAAGGAAAGGAAAATAAAACGTCAAAATTTCAAAACAAGTAAGACCATCTTAACATATATTTCAGAGAAATTATTGTGAATCAAATAATAGAAAGAAGGAATAAAAATAAAATATCAAAAGTCTAAAAATAATAAGGACAACTTATGTTAATAAGTTGAATGAAATAATTTTACAAAGAAAACAAAAATATATCCATGAAGATTATCAGCATTATAAGAAGAAGGTACACCAGTGATTTAAATGAACCAGTTCTGAAGGGAAGCATAGAAAATAATTATCACCATTCTGAAGGCTAAATAGTGACAACTCACAACAACTATGTAAATGAAATAATTCTTGAAACAAAGATGTTACAGAACTTTTAAGTGAAAAGGGAATAAAAGACCAGATCGTTGATATGTTTTAAATATTATAATTTGATGAAACTCACAATGAAATTAATTTTATAGAAGAATGAATAGAAGAACCAATCAACCAAAACAAATAAGGATAAGGTATTAAGACCAGACATTAAGCCATGAGCAATAGAATAATTGATTAAATAAGAAAAAAAAAAAATATATATATATATATATATTGTAACGAATTGTTTGGGTCGTCTCTGTATGTCGTCTTCTGAAAACGACGAGTATATTGTATATGTGTAGTGCGTTCGTCTCGCACTGGGGTCGTTACATCTACTCTTGCGCTAACGATGACCGTAGCGATGTTGTAATTATCAGTACAACGCGGTAGTAGCCTTACCTGTTAGTAAATAGGGATTTGTGATTCCCGGGTGGCGCCAAATTGTTTATTAAAAACAATTAAAATTCTTAGATAATATCAAGGTTACTCTATAATAAGGTTGGGCCCGAACCGAAACGAATTACTATTGGCTGTTGAAATGACGTCACCATCGAGGAACAAGCTGCGCGGTAAATACCTCTCAATACAAATATGTTATTTTTTTATTAACTACAGTTTGTTTGTTATTTATATTTTTATTTACGAACTTATTTTAGTGAATGAAGTACGTAATAATGTTATATGAAGCGAATGTTTGCGTAATTTAAATGTGTACGCTTTTAATATTAATCGTATATCCAGGCCCCGACTTCAGGTACCTTGCACCCTGGGCAAAGCATTCTTATAGCCGCCCCCTTTCATTTTTTTACTTTCCTCCCCCACCCCCACCACCTTTCACTAGGGAAACAACAAACTATAATGAAGATAAACATTTGACAGTTTTTATCTGTGATTAAATAACTGAAATTATATATAATTATACATATTTCACTACTAAGAGAACACACTTTTTTGCACAACGAAGTGAACGCGATAACACTGAAAGCGTATACTGAAAGGAAACATCAAACATGAAAGAGGAAATGACTGTATTAATTTTTTTTTTACCGCAGTGTAAACAAGTTTGTTGCAAGAGTTGTAATCAGTAAGAGTTGCAAGTTACTGATACTGAGTAACGATATCAGGCGACATCCGCCGCTGTCGTTTATCAAAAAGCTATACGTCAAACATATAAGCAAAAGGCTATAAGGCAAACATCACACACACACACGCACAGAGGAAACTACGCGTAATATAATATTATTCATTACATATTCCTTGGCGCGTGCCGGCGTTCATTCGAACGTAGTTTCCTTCATTCCTAGAATTTTAACAATAACACTCAACTGTCTACTGTCTTATAGTCTTAACGCGTATTGTATTTCGTTCCTTGGCGCCCCCTTGGACCAGGCGCCCTCTGGGCATTTGCCCAGTCAGCTCATTTAAAGCCCGGGGTCTGCGTATAGCAACTGAAGAAGCAGTACGGATTTCCTATACATAATTGTTAATAAACCGATTGATAGTCGGAAAAATAATACCGAAACACCTTGCTAAAAATTAAATTTAGTAATTAGATCAGTCTAGACCGATATAAACAAAGCCTGAATACTAATGAAGCAAATTTTAGTAGACTAATTACAGAAGTGACTCGTTTTATCAAACTATACACTTATTTGTTAGAACGTTTCCGTTCGCCTGCATACAATAGACACGGTTTGAAAAAATTGAAAGTAATGACAATTAAATGCTCTTTGTACTATTTTTAGTTCCTATTTTCTACACCCTTTTTTTATAATTTTTTAAAGCCCGTGTTAGACTTTAGAAATAAAATTGCAGTACAATAGGCTTTATAACTTCTCTTTTTTCATCATAGTATTCCTTATAATTTGATGAAAATATATAATTATTTGGTAGCGCTCATGTGTTCGCGCGCACACACATGTATTTTTTTCAACCACAACTTCCCCTCACGCTTTATCTAGGCTTGGGACTAGCTATATTCTGTACAAAATTAATTTAAAATTTTAATTTTACAGAATATAGTCGGTTTAAAAATTGTGGGCTAATTATACATTGAGCCCGTTTGTTTATAGACGGAACCCAGAGTCCACTGACCAGTTACTTATCAGACCTCTACTCAGTTCAAAGTCCAAACCAGACAGCGGCTGTCTAAGTTCCGCCTTCCTGCAAAGAACAATGATGCCTATAATACCATCCTAATTAATACAAAAGTAGAAATATATTAATTAATGTGTGGGTTTAACTATGGACGATGCGTGCCACTGGCGTGATTTTCTCTTCTGTGCTTCTGCTGCTTTCATGCGGCCATTCATGAAACGAAGGCGAATGAACATTCTCGTCCTGGCGTATATTTTTACAACTTCTGTTTGCATCTCAGGAAATTTACTTAAAATTCTTGTAGTCATATTTTTTATAATATTTTTACCTTTATACAAACTATCCGGCCCATTGAAGTCCCTAAAAATTATTTCACACTGTGAAATCTTGTGCACCCAGTCTTCTGAAGGAACAAGAAGACCTCCTCGAGATAAAAACTCTATCCAGCCTCCAGCAGAAGTACCAACGGCAGGGGGATATACATTTTCTGAAGGTGTTCCCATTGTAGGATCATGCTTTCTCCCACGATAGGCAATGTAGCCAGCTAGGTAGCGGAACCCCTCAGTAGAGCAGTCTACTCCATCACTGATCGCAGGAACGTCAACGTCTGCAGTAAATGAGAAGGAGAAATCTTGCATTTCTGTTGACCCTTCAATCATAGATAGCTGCTCGGTCATGTCAGGTAAGATACCTTGCAAGAGATGAGAAGTCATAATTTCCTGATCATCATCTTGGACAAAAGGTGCTTCCTTCGAAAAAGGTATTTTATTTGTATTTTGACCCACCAAAAGCAAACGAAGTCGATGTTTAACTTCTGTCGGTGGTGGGTTAATAAAAAACTGCCCAATGCCTCGTATTTGGGAGAAAAGATTTTCCAGGAAGTCTTGATTTAGTCTTGCAGTTAAAATATATTTAAGATTGTTTTTTCGTATATGACTAAAAAGGCCAAATAACGAGTTGATGGTCATCATGAAACCTTTTTGAAATGGCAACAAATTCCGAGATTTTCCTACGCGCATTGTTTCACAACAAGTATACATTTTTTTAAGTACGCCTTCTTGTACTTCGTGGTGAGTGCCATACCCGGTAGCCAAAGGTTTATTATCTACACATCTTCTTGAATTTAAAATATCGAAAGAATCAAAAAAACCTCGTATTAAAAAAACCGAAACTATGTCAACAGACAAAAGAATAAATGGAAAATTAAGAAAGGTAATTGAAAATAACTAAATTTTCGTAAACACCGATACAAACGTATTGGTAACCTAACACTGTTACTGTCGAAACGTTCTTGTGAAACGTCACGAGATAAAACAAACTCTGCTCACAGAAATACACCAACAATAACTGAAGTGTTTACCACAGAATTTAAACAGTTCTGTACCACTTTTTTTTTTTTTTTTTTGCAAAACACTACACATATAACACCTATATAACAACGTAACAATAAGCAAGCAGTAAGGCGCGGAATCCCGCCTCGATGGTGACGTCATGCGCAGTAGCGTGGATTCAGAACGCGTACTGCGCAACCCATTCGGGCCCCCCCTGGATAATATGGTTTAACTAAGTTCACAGCTGTGACGGCCGGGGCATTCAAATACTTCCCGCCTTGGTTAGACGACTGACTCGATCAAGTAGTGTGTCGATTTGCAGCATGAGCACTGTACCGTCAAAGCTAATTCGCTAACAAACACAAATTATATGATACCCTCCCTATGAAATAATAACAATGGTTACTCCCTGTACTAGTTATTTTAATGGTTGATAAGTAAAATTTCAGTTTGACAATTAAATTATATTTGTTGATTAATAAATTTGCACCGATATTTTACATGAAACAATTTTTCTCAGGATGACGAATCGATTTTGGTAACGAGGTACACATATCAGCATGGCTGCTGAGCGGTTTAGTTATTACAATTATTTTCGTTCCAAAATCTGGGATTCTTTTGATTACAAGACAATTCCTATGATTACAACAAAAAGTACATTACCTTACTTTATGTGTACTTAAATAATAAGGTTTGTTGTTACAATCTGTTCTGTAGTGTCGTTAAAAGTGTTTCTAAAGTTCGTATTCACACAACAGGTTATGTGTTATGTTAACAAATTTTCAGTGTGTTATTTTTCTTAATTAATCTTTGAAAGAGAATATTCGGTTTATAGTGAGAGTTCAAATTACTTTTAGAAATATTTAAAGTGAGTTTAATTTTTGGAAATAGGGTAATTCAAGGATACTTAACACATCAGATGACTTGGTGTTATCAATCATTGAGTTGGAAGGGGATTGGGCTGCAATCGTTTTCTGTTTTCATTAATCTTGGGGCTTGAGTAGGTCTGGCGTCCTTTTCATATTAGATGTGGTCATGTTTTCATTTAATTTCCTGGTAAAATGGTCCTTGGCATCAGCTGACTGTTCCAGTTGTTCGTCTGCTTCTTATTCGATCATTGTTTTGAATTTTGTTTACTATTTTTACATTTTTTGATTAAAAATTGGTCTTCCAAAATTTGACTTCTGTTCGGCACGAGTGACGCTTTACAAGTAACGATATTCAACCATAATTCCGTCCCTAACAGCAGTTGCTATGGTTACAAATTAAATCTGATTGGCTTAGATTGACATAAATCCATTGTTATCAAAATCTGAATTCTTTTCAAAATCCTTGTATATCTTCTGATTGCTTTTATTCCTCTATCTTCCCTCCTAAGTATTAACTATTATCACTGTTATTTGTATTTCCTTTCAAAGATTATTTTGGTATCCCACAAGTTTGGGTTCTTTTATGTTTTATGATTTTACAATTATTTTAATACTTGCTAATTACATTTCTCTTTTAATTTAAATCCTTATTATAATATTTTGCTTTAAAAATGATTTACAAATTATCCTTGGTTAGTTATTCGCCTCTGATTTGCTAATTTCTTTGTTAACTTATTACAATTTGTAGTTGTTTGTTCTTGACAGTTAGGCATTTTCATAGGCCTAAGTAGCCATTATTTGTATTTACTTATTTCGTACAAATTATGTCTCTTTTTAGCTTAATGAGCTTAGCTTTGTTATTATAATTGGTTGTGTGTTATTTATTGATGTGTTTTGGCTCTGTTGTAGTGTTATTATTATGTTACTATTATTTTATACATCATGAATTGCTAATTATTTACTATCTGGTTTCCTCGTTTACATTTCTTTACTTTCTTATTTATTTAATCTGCCAATAAAAACAATGTGGCTATTATTTACTACTTTTGTTCACATAAAATACAACATCTAGGCCTATGGTCTGTATAATTCTTCCAGCCATATCCTATTCATAAACTTGCTTAAACAATTATTTAATAATTATTTGATAACATTTGTTTACAGTTCATTTCACTTTATATCATTTTTTGGGTGATAAACAACATCACATTTTTTGAACTTACTTTAATAATGATCCCTGGTAACATGGGGTGTTTATTGATTTGTTTTAACTTCTTAACTTTTTAAATAATCTTTACTTTCACTCCATGCTAACACTATCTGTTTTCTCTTTCATGGGATTCTCCCTTTTAATTATAACTGCATTCAATTTAACATTAATATTCTTTCTTAACTAATACTGTCTTCATCACTTTTCAGTGTTCATTATACCTTAATTAACTGTTTACACTTAATACTATTCTTAACAACTTTCTTAATGACTAATATTTTTCACTCAATCATCACCTTCACTTTTAAATTATTTATTGTTTATTATAATTTATTTAGTGTTTTTTTCTTTATCACTTTATTTTGGGATTTTTACACTTCCACTTTTGCACTTCTAAAATGTTTTTGGTTTTAAGTGTTTCTAAATGGGTAATCCCTATTATTACTTTCTCACTACCGTACTATCTCTTTCATTACAAATATCATTACTAATATTAACAATTTTAGGTCTCTATATTTTATCTTTACATCTAACTCTAATATGTGGGTTAGTTTGCTTTTATATTTAACATTCTTTCCTTGGGTTTCTTTCAATTGTCATTTACTTTATTATCCATTAATTGATAATAATATTTATTTATTACTTAAGTTATTTATTGGTTTCTTTTTCAACCTTACCTTGAGTGTACCATTTCTCCTGCTTTTATTCTTTATTACTTGTTTGTGTCTTATCATTTGATTTCCTTTTTATATATTTCCCTTTATCTTAGGTTTGTTTCTTTTTCATTTTCCTCCTTCTTCATTTTCAGTGTATTTCCTTTATATCTTTTTTTTCCATCTTCTCCTTTGGGTTCATTTTAATAAGTGGCATTGAGTTATTCAATTCCTTCAATTGGTTTCATTTTGCTTGGTTTCGGTTTTTTCCCTTCTTCATTTGGTTTGGTTAATCACTTTCTTATTTGGTTTTATACTCGTTTGTTTTTTGTTGTTCCCTTCTTCTTTTGTTTCCTTTTGTTGGGTCAATCACTTGGGTTAGGTCATGTCGTCGTTTGTCGTATCATTGTCTTTTTATTTTCTTTATATTAAACATTTTATTTTATATGAATTATTATTTTATATTCAGACTCATCTTTTTTATCCCTGGTATTGGGGTGGCTTATTTGTGTTGTAACATAATGCCTCTCCTTCAAAATTGATCATTTTGATAAAACACTAGCATAGTTTTTTATGAAATTATCAGTTATATATAATCTTTTTCCTTTTCTTTCCTGTTTGTTTCTTCATTCTTCTTTCTCTTCTTACTTAATTTATTCCATTTTATTGGGATCTGTTTTTATTTATTTCCATTAGTGTGTTCTCCCTTTTATATAATTTTTTCCCTAACTTTTTAGTAGCTGGTTTCTTCCATTACTACTCATTTTTCTGAGACCAGAGGAACATCATCTCTGCTCAGTTTATTTTGATTGCTGGACTTATTCAACAGTCAATCTTAAATACCTTGTTTGTCATCTTGTGACTTAAATTAATAATAATAATATATTTTGGGATTGTCCACCTTGTGGTTTGTTTTTAGATCACTTTGGCCTTTTACTCAGTCTTCCCTCCGCTGTACCTTTGCTATATACTGTTATCTACTCATACAGTTGATTGTTTTTTATTTATTCATTTGTTAATTTCATCATTTCTAACTTTTATTAGTTTGTTTTTCTATCCTTCTTGTGGTCATTTTAATTATCTTAGACATCTTTTTTCTTTTTCTTGGTTGTTTACCAATATTCTGCTTAAGCCATTTTCTGTATATTTGTTTTATACCTAACTTCTCTTTTTTCCTCGTACCAGTTTTTTTTCCAGGTATTTATCTTAGCAGTTCATGCTTGATTTTATTTTTTATTTATGTTTATTTTGTTTTGTTTTAAATATTATACTTAATAATTTTTGTAAGTTAGTCTTTCTTACTTTTTCATAGGAATTTTTGTAACTTATTCCTTTCTTGGTACTTTGTGTTTAAATATTACCGTAAGTTTGTGGTTCTTACTTTTTTATAGGAATTTTTGTAACTTATTCCTTTATTATAATTTTTTATATTATACTTCATATGTCAACTTTATTTTATTGTAAGTTGATCTTACTTTGTAGGAATTTTTGTAACTTATTCCTTTCTTCGTACTTTTTGTTTAAATATTATCGTAAGTTTGTGGTTCTTACTTTTTATAGGAATTTTTGTAACTTATTCCTTTATTATAATTTTTTTATATTATACTTCATATGTCAACTTTATATTATTGTAAATTGATCTTACTTTGTAGGAATTTGTGGTAACATTCCCTATTTTTATATTAGGCCTCATAAGTCCTTGAAACATTATTGTAAGTTGTGCTCACATTATTTTTGAATTTTGGTATTTGTTTATTTACTTATTATAAGTCATTTTTCTTCGTAAAACTTTTTTATAGAAGCTTGATTGTAAACTACTTTTATCTTTTTGGTGGTTATGTTACTTATTTCATAAGTATTGTTTCCATTGTCTTTGGTGATGACATAAGGTCCTATATATAATAGTAGCAGTTTTTTGGCTATCCCTTCAAGTGTACTGGGTAGGTCACGGTTTTTTATTAATACTCTTTCTCCTTCGTTATATTTTATTATTTTAGGTTGGTTCTGTGAATACCTTGCCTTTTGCTTCTCAATTTTCTCCATGATTCGGCTATAACATTTGTTTTCATCATACGGGTCTTCTGGGTTGACTGGGAAGTCTATCAATTCTTGTATCTCTCTATGGGGTTTTCTTCCAAACATCATTAAATATGGGGTGTTCTCAATAAAATGGTGGTAACTTATATTTAGAAATACTTCGGTTGAAGCTAAATATTTCTGCCATTCCTTTTGGTCATCATAACAATAAGTTCTTAGTATACGTCCCACCTCTCTTAACACTCTTTCTGCAGGATTGCTACTAGGGTGGTATTTGGATGTTTTATAGGTTTTTATGTTCTCTTTTAATAATTCATCTCGACACTTCTTTCCTTTGAATTGTGTCCCGTGGTCTGTTATTATCATGTATGGTTTTCCAACTTCTGTGATGTATTTATTTTTTATTATGTCTAATATTTTCTTCGTAGTAGCTTGGTTTATTGCATATAATTTTGTGTACTTTGTGTAATGGTCTAATATTGTTACTATACACTTATATTTATGTCTCCCTCCGCTACGTGGGAATGGTCCACATATGTCAAGAAATACTTTTTCTAACTTGGTGTTTGAAGTGATGGGTATCATTGTTCCCTCTTTTCTCTCGTTATTTGTTTTGACCATTTGACATATTGTGCAGGTTTTAATATTCTGGTTTACTTTTCTTGTTATATTTTTGATAAAGAGTTCCTCTTCCAATGCTTTTACAATTTTTAATGTTCCCATATGTCCGTATCGGACATGATAATCCTTAATTATTTTGTTTTCTAATGAATTTGGAACTACAAGTCTCCACGTTCTTTGATTCTTTTTGGTTCTAATAAAGAGTATATCTTGGTGGATGCAATAATATTTATTTATAATTTCTTCATCTTCTAATAGTCTTCTTCTTATGTTTAGTAATTTTGAATCTTGTTTCTGCTGTACCACTATTTCGCTTAGAATATCTTCCAGGTCCTTCCTATCCTTTATTATGTAAAACACTTTGGCGATCTTCTCCTTTTCTCCTTCAAATGTTTGGTTTTCTACATTTATTCTGGACAAAGTTTTTAAATTTATTTATTATGGTTTATTAGGTCTCATTTAATTCGTCTTAGTCGTTTAGTCATTTCTTGTCAATTCTTGTTTTGGTTATTATAAATTGGTTTAATTAAATTAATACTCCTTCCCTTCCATTGGTTTGCTTGGTCATTATCCTGAGAATCAGTCCCATTTCTCAGTGTTCATCTTCACTTTGCTTACCCATGGTCCATCATTTCCTCTGCACTTGTGGTTCGGATAATCTGGGTGTGTATAACTATTTCCTTACTGGTGAAATAGGTATCTTCTATCTTGTACCACAATTCTTCTAATATCATATGTTCATTTGTATCCATGGCTCCATCGTTCACTTTATGATGTGGTTTATTGATCAAAGGAGTTAATGGTACCTCCCTCCTTAATGTTATCATTGATTTTTTATTCTGCATTTCCAATTCGGGTGTACTCAAGTGTTTCAGAGACCTTCGTAATTTGTGACACACTATTTTGTGGTGGGTCCTTTCTATTTCTTGTATCTTCCATTTACATATCGATTTGCTGAAGTTTTCCTTCACTAGTTTGTTGTGACTTCCCTCTATAATTGCTTTTAAGGTCCTCCTACAATCTTTATATTTCATGTATTTGCTTTGGTCAGTAATGGGTAAATTAAACACATCAATTAGTCCATGCTTCATCATCTCCAATTCTTCTCTTGTTTGTATTAGTTTCTTTTTATATATTTTCCTATTTCTTTGGTTTTCTTAATTTTCTTAATTATTCGATTCTTCTTTACTCCTCTACGGTTGATTTCTATGTGCTTGATTTTCCTTTTATTTTGGTTATCTTTATTTTCAGAAAACAATACACTTTGTCTTCTTTATTCTCTATTTCCTTACTACCTTCAGAAGTGGTGTCTGGTGTTTCATTTAATTGTGTGAAATCAATATCTACTGTTTTATCAAGTTGATCTGCTGGGTAACTTGTTTCTTCCCATTTCTTATTCATCCCCATTTTTTTCTGCTTGATTTCTTCACGATACCCTATTAGTATGTATCTTAATTCTTCTCTATTCTTCTCACTGTCTTCCTTCAACTGTCTTTGAAGTGTTTCACTATTGTTCTCGATCTTGTTGTTTAATATCTCAAAATCTTTCTTTATTTGCCTCTTCAGCTCCTCACTCTTCTTTTCTAATGTCTCCTGGCTTCTCTTCAGGGCTTCATGCTTGCTTTCCATTTTGTTATTCAGGAGCTCTATGTTCTCCTTGATTTGTTTCTTCAATTCTTCACTGTTTCTGTCCAGTTTTTCATTTAAGAATTCCCTGTCTTCCTTTCTAATTTCTTTTGCTTCTTCCTTGTCTTCCTTTCTTTGTTCCTTAATTTGTCCGAATCGCTCCATCATCATCCTCATCATGTTATCCCATTTCGTCTCTTCAGTTGGTTTGTCTGGTTGGTCGCCGACTATTATTTCTACTTCCGGTTCTGGTTGGGTTGGGTTTTCTGGTTGGTCCTCTTGGGGGTCCTCTTCGAACAATTCCCCGATCATTTCTTCAATTTCTTCCATCTCTTCTTGGTCGGTACCTTCAGTTCCTTTCTTTGTTTTGTATCTTGTAACCATGGAATGTCTCCTCATAATCGCCGCTAGTCTCCTTTTCTAGCCTCACCGGTTGGTCGCCAATCTGTAACGATTTAATAGACAATCAGAATGATCAATATTGCACACCTATGCAATAGGATATGCAAATAGGATTCCTGATCTGACGATGAGCTGTGAAGCTTGAAAGCGCTAATCGAAATAATTTTTATATAGTGGTGTGCAATATTGATCATTCTGATTGTGATTTCAACCACTAACACAAATTTCTTCATTAAACGATTTAATAGACGTCCGTCTCGTTCAAGCCCCACGATGGAAGCCAATCTGTAACGCGATTAGATGTGGTCGTCTCTGTATGTCGTCTTCTGAAAACGACGAGTATATTGTATATGTGTAGTGCGTTCGTCTCGCACTGGGGTCGTTACATCTATTCTTGCGCTAACGATGTCCGTAGCGATGTTGTAATTGGGTCATCCATGTCAAATCACCCAATAAAAAATTAATTTGACACCCACCTCCTCAGATTTTGATGAAACTTGGCACAATTTATTCTATTACTATCCTGATAACACATGCACAATTTTTTTTGCTCTATCATTTATAGTTTTTTTTATTAATTTTTTAGTTTTTTTAATTTGGCGCTATCCGAAGCCGCGGAAATCGCGCCTTTAACGTGCACTCACAAATTTAAAAATATTTTTCTTGAAAACTATTCAAGATATCATCATGAAATTTTGCAGGAAGTTTGTGTGTTATACCTAAAAGCAGCGAAAAATGCTCTTATTAACCTATTTCAATCCCTCAAAAAACTAAAAATATTTAAATATAAGTTTTTAGAAATTTTAGAAACGGGTGTTTTATTTTACAAAAACCACAATATCTAGAGTCTCAGACATGATAGAATGCTCAAATTTGTTTGAAAATACTCTTAAATATATAGACTATTAGATAATTAAAAAATATAGTTGGCTTTTTAACATGTTTAATTACAATACAAAATAAAGAACTATATAGGCCTATCTAAAAAAACTATACTGCTTTTAAATAGGTAGTCCGTGGGAAAGTTAAAATTTAGTTTGCTTTTTATTTTTTATAACTTTTACAAACTTATAAACATTAGGGGAAAGTCTTACAGTACCTACTGCATAAAAACAACTCAAAGATGTACTAGTAAGTTTGAAATGTAATAATGAGGGTAACTAAAAGTAATATTTAAAAGCTCAGTACTCAGATTTTAATCTCAGTACTCTGATTTGGTGAATTATCAGCAGCTCAGCTGTGCTGCTGATAATTTACATGACTCACCAAGCCTGTCTCAACAGGCTCTTTTCCTGTGGTGACATGCTCCTCTCTACAGTTGAATTACTGCAGTTGTTCCTATCCAGGGTTGCCAGGTGTGGGGATTTTTCCCCACAGTGGCGAAATTTGAAGCCTGAAAATTGTAAGTGGGGAAATGGTGGGGATTTGTGTAAATGTGGGGAATTGGTGGCGATTTCAAATAATAAAAATTCATAAATATGTACAATTGTATTTTATGCGCATTTTAATAACCATTCAGTATAAAATGTTTTATTTTTTCAATATTTTTCAAGCCTGATTACCATGAATATTGAACCCCTCCCTAGCTTAGGGAACCACCAGCCGGGATCCACCGGCTTCCTTACCATAATACTGAACCCCTCCCTAGTTTAGGGAACCACCAGCCGGAATCCATCGGTTTCCTATTCTATGCGAATGCCTTAGCGATGGTGATTACTGGAAATACCTTAGCAAGCTAGTTGCACAACCAACATACTGGGTTTCACAGAATTACAGTTATTTACTATAGCATATGCCATGCGTAAGTTAGAATTTATTCGTAATCGCTACATATCTGTGTTAGCTGCTTTAGTTGAAGTTGTTATGTTACTTTGTTCGGATTGTATAATAAGTGAAATACATTACTATATGTGCGTATCTTAGTGTGTAACACGCGTATAACATAAATTTGACAAAACGTTCAGTTCACGGTATTCAAAATTTAATACTTTTGTGTTTTGAAAATTGATTTGTGATAGTGTATTTTTTCATATAGTTTTATCATGATGAGCAACCCTTGTACCTCTAAAATTATTAAAAGTGACAGTGATAGTGACGGATACGCTATTGAAAATGAACGAATTTTAGGTAATAAAACTCTTCCAAAAACTGTTAAGGCCACAAAAACCGATATCACTCCTAAAATGAAGCGTATATTTATTCATAAATATAGGAAGGAGTGGGAAGAAAATCCAGAATTCAAATCCTGGTTAAAACCCACCTGGTTATAATATCTGCTATAAAAAAAAACATAACTTCTGATAAACACATTAAAAATTCCAAATCTGTAAAACCTTCAATGTCCCTAATTCAAAGTTTTTCCAAATCCCATAATATGCCTATAGATAAACAAGTTAAGGAGGGGGAGATAAGAACAGCCTCCTTTATATCAGAACATAATATAGCCATTGAGTTAAGTGATCACTTAGTTAGACTTATTAAAGCAGTTTGTGCAGATTCCGAAATAAGTAAAAAACTATTGTATAACCGTACTAAATGTACTGCAATAATAAAAAAATGTGATAGCCAAAACAGAGTTCGAGGAATTACTTGATGTTATGAGGAACAATAACTTTAGCATGTTGGTAGATGAGTCAACTGATAGGTCATCTAATAAACACTTCGCAGCAGTTGTAAGGACGTGTTTGAATAATCATGATGTGAGGGATGATTTTTTTATGTCTTTTGCCTGTTGTAGATGGAACTGCCGAGGGCCTTTACAAATTGTTAACAGATTTTTTTAATAAACATGTAATTCCTTATAAGTCCAATCTGATAGGATTTGCAGCTGATGGAATAAACAAATACCATGATGGGTCCTAAACATTCACTGCAAACTATGTTAAAAGCAGATGTACCCAATATTTTTATCATGAAGTGTGTTTGTCACTCTCTGGCTTTGTGTGCTTTGTATGACTGTGAGAAACTACCAGAATCTGTTGAGGATTTAGTTAGGAGTATATATACCTATTTTCAATACAGTCCAAATAGACAACATGAATTTCAAGCATTCCAAAAATTTGCAGAAGTTAAAATACATAAGTTGTTAAGGCCCTGCCAAACCAGATGGTTATCTTTACTAGCATGTGTCGAAAGAGTTGTTGAACAATATCCAGCATTGCTGCTATATTTTCAAGGGGAATTTTTAATTGATGACAATGCAAAATCCATTTATGAAAAATTAACACTATAAATTATATCTTCTTTTCTTGGAGCATGTTCTCCCAATTTTAACAGATATGAACCTAGAATTTCAAACAGACAAACCTAAGATTCAATATCTGTATAACAGATTTGAAACAGTGTATAGGACAATCTTGGATTTTTACATAGATCCAAATTATTTAAGTAAAATGGATGTAACCAAATTGCAGTACAGAAATCCTTCAAATTTTACAATCTAGAAAACATTTATGTAGGTGCTAAGTGCACTGTGATTTTGGAAAGCAAAGATTCAAATCTGTCACCGGAAGAAATAAAAAATTTCAGAATAAACTGCTTAAACTTTTATGTTGAATGTGCCCACCAAATTTATAGCTGGTTTCCTTTTAACAGTAACTATGTGCAAAGCTTAAAACATCTAGAATTTCTAGACAGGAAAAAACTAAAGTCATTCAATCAATAGCTTCAGCATTTGAGAAAAGTATTAAAATAAATATAGTAGATCTAGATAGGGAATGGAGAGTTCTTAGGAACAAAAATGTTAACACCGGTACAGATGAAAGTTTATTAAGCTTTTGGAGAGAAGTTAAAAGTACAAAAAATGTGAATATTGAAGCTTTTCCAAATTTAAATAATTTTGTGGCATATATATTTACTCTACCTCATAGTAGTGGGTGTGTTGAAAGGATTTTTAGTGCCATTAATATTAACAAAAACAAAATCAGGAACAAGTTGGGTTCTGAGACACTGTCTGGCCTATTGCATACAAGAAACATTCTAAGCAAACAGAATAAATCCTGTTTCGATTTTAATATACATAATTCAAATGCTGGCAAAACAACAACTCTATGTATATGAATTAAAAATAAGTGAGTAGGCCCAAATCGTTTTTGTGAATTAAACTGTTAAATACTGTTTTTGGAAAAATGTTAAATATACAGTAGTGTAAATAGTGACTCAAGCCTATAATGGACTAAGTGCTTGCAAAGGATTTCAAAAAGTAAAGAGGCTGACCTCAGCAGGTGAGAACATTTTACTTTATCATACTTAAACAAGTTTTTTAATGTTTATATTATTCTTGTAATAGTATTTAAACATTTAGAATATACTCAGACCATATAACATGTGACAGCATAAAGCACACATACTGTGTGAGTGGGGATTTTTATGTCAAAGTGGGGAAATTTTGGGTAGCCAAGTGGGGAAAAGACGACTGATTGACCTGGCAACATTGTTCCTATCTTTCATTAAGTGAGGACATACCTACAGTGACTAATTGTTTCCTAGTTAAAGATTGTTTAAATTAATGTTTTTAAGTTAAGTGTTATTGAGGCAGTAATAATATAAACTTTTTTAAATTTACTTTGGGTTTTGAAGATAATTTAAATTCGTGTGAATATAAACTTATTTTGTTTACTTTGTGTTTTGAAGAAAAGGTAAATTTGAGTGTACAAGTAGGGCATGGATGTTTTTTTAACAATAATTCAGTTGAATTGTAAGTAATGGCAGTTTGTTTACAGTTTAAAACCCTCTAATAAGTACTCCCTTTTTTTGCTAATTACTAAAAATAATATATTACTATTATTTTTTTATAAATGTTTTGCTTCAATAACTAAAATATTTTGGAAGTATTATATGAAGAATAATACTTAACAAATTTTTCATAACATGCTGTGAAGTATGCAAAACAGCATGGCAGATATTCAAGCCTGTAGCATTGGACTATTTAAAAAATCCGACTGTTTCCAAACAATCTACATACCTTCAAAAAAGTTACAATGTGTTTCTGAATTAAGTGACGAAGAAAAAGATTTGATTCACCTTAGATCTGGAATTAATTTGTGTGAATTTAAAAATATCTGTTCGCATCACAGCTACTACTTTTTAAACGTATTTGAAAAGTATCAAACAATCTGTGTAGACCCGTTACAAAAACACAAAGAGCCTATTAAAAAATCGTTGAGAAGTGTAAGTTTAAGTTTTTCAAAACAATTGATAGCAAAAAATATTTACATAAAAAGTGGGCAAAAGCTTTGTTCAACATGCCATAACTTTTGTGAAGAGAAAATAAATATAAAAGTCAGTGATAATGAAACAGATGATGAACTCATGACTGAATTAGATTCATTAGAATCAAGAAATATATCCCTCTCACAAACAAACACTGCTCTAGATGATTTAGGTTTAACACCAATACAGCTTCACACCTTGTCATCATGTAGTAAGGGGTCGTATTATAAAAGAAAAGTTGATAATGTAACTAAGGCTGTGAAAAGAAAACTTTCAAAAGCACTAGATTGTGATGTTCCAAGTTCTGATGACGAGGAAGAAGATACAAGTATAGTTAAAAAGGCACAGGATTTTGATGTGATGATTTGTCTTTTGAAAGAAAAGATTTTATCTGTTGGGAGGTCTAAAAAAATCCAGATTTTGACTTTGGCTCCAGAATCTTGGAGCAAAGAAAAAGTGATGAAGGAATTCAATGTGAGTGAATACATTGTGCGACAAGCAAGAAAGCTGAAACGCGAAAAGGGTATTTTGGCAATTCCTGATGCCAAAAAAGGTAAAACACTTTCTGAAAATACAATTAAACTTGTAACCGACTTTTATCAAAATGATGAAAGTTCAAGAGTGTTACTGGGGCTAAAGACAAAGTAAGTGTTATAACATTGCCAAACCCTGATCATATTTGATATCAATAAGTATGTAAAAAATGCGAAGAAATAGTATATTTTGATAAATAACCAATAACGAGAATGAAAGTAGTAAATATAATTAAGAGTGAAGGAGGAAGAATAGTAAACCAAAGGTGATTATTAAATAAGAAATACAAACTAGACTGACAGACAAATGACATTGACCCAACCCCAGAGATTGGCCAGATATTAACCAAAATAAAGCGAGACAAGATGGAAGTGAAGGAGAAGAAAAATGAATTTAAATAATGGACCAAACCAACTACAAAGAAAATAAAATGAACCAAGGTGATAAAACACAGACAAATAATGTAGAAGAGGGAAGGAGGAGATGATACCATCCAATATCATAAAGGAAAAGGAACTGGTGAATAACCAATATAAAAAAGAAATTTTAATATTATCTATGTGACAAATATAACTCATAATTAATAAAAACCCATTAAATAAAAATACACAAACCCACGAATTAGTAGTATATATAAGTAAGAAATCTAGAAAGAGACATGAACTCATTAGATACAAATAAAATTTGTAAAGATAGTGAGAAATATAATGAAAATAATTAAGTGACAAAGAGAAATAATAATAGGGTTTACCCACCAATAAACGTGTAAAATAAAAAGTGATAACAGTGAAGGTGATGTGTGAAAAAGGATATTGTAAGCAATAGTATAATTAAAAAGATAGTGATAGATAAGTAAACACTCAATGAATCAATGATGGACCAATGAAAGATTTAAGAGTGGAATTGTAAAAAATTATATAGTTAAGGGTAATTAGAGATAGTGTTTAGATTAGAAATAGATAAAGAATACAATATTATTCAGGGGAGAAAGCCCAGGTAAAATAAACTGTTTGTGTTAACATGGGATGTAGAAAAGTAGTAGTAAAGACTTAAGTAATTAAATATATAGTTGGTAAATACCCTATGTTATGAGGGAAATTAAGTTAAATAAGTTTACAAGAAGTAATGATGTTTATTACTCAGAGTAGTAGCAAAGAAGGAAGTTAATGTTAAAAACAACAGTTAATAATAACTTGTAAAGAATTGTTTGTTTCAATTATGAAGAGGATATGGCTGGAGGGAACTTACAGTCCATAGTCCTAAGTGTTATATTTTAAGTATTAAGACATAAAAAATAATCCTGACATATGATCACAACAAAAACAAACTCATGACACAACAAACACTAAACAAATCAATTATAACAACAGAACAAAAACTTTGTAATGAGATGAAATACAATTAGAATAATTTAAATAGAAATAATCAATGGCTACTAAGGCCTAGGAAATGTATAACTGTCGATGATAAATAATTGCAAACTGTATAAAAACAACCAGGAGATTAAGAAATTCAAGGCAAGTAAATAGCCGAGAATAATTTATAAATCAGTTTAAAGAAAAAATATTAGAATAAGAACTTAGTTTAAAAGAGAAATGTAAATACCAAATATTAACAGATTTGTACAAACATTGATATTTCATAAAACCATACATTATGGGATACCAAATTAATCTTTGAAAGGAAATAATAACAGTGGTGATAATATTTAATATGTAGGGAAGAGGACAGAAGAATATAATCAATAAGAAGATATGCAGTTATTTTGAATAAAAATTCAAAATTTGATAACAATAGACTACTTCAGAATTAACCAATCGGGATTAATTGGTTACTATGACAACAGTCGTTTGGTGTCTAATTACCGTTAGATTTCTTTACTCGTTATATGACGCTTTCGTTGAATAGACGCTAGTTTTAGAATGACCAAAATTGTCAATTAAAACATAAAAAATCTCAAAAGAAGTTACTAGCAAGCGAATCCCAAGAAGGAAGACGATGACTGGAACAATATAACTAATGTCGAGGCCGAATTAAAGAAGAAAGAAAATAAAATCCTGCCGATTAACTTGGAAAGGTGCCCGAAGTCCCGAATCAATGCAAATTAAAGATGATTGCAGCATAACTCCTTAATACCAGATCGAATGAGTTCGTCCTGTCTACTGAAGTGATAAGTACCTATTAAATTACCCAAATTTATAAATAAACTCACGTTAATTATTTCTCACTAAAGGTCGAAATCTCACTAAACTGAACATAATTACTTTCAAAGATTAAAAAGAATACTAAGTCACTGAAAATTTATAAACTGACAAAGATAACCTGTTGTTAATTACCAATAACTTGTAAACACTTTTACTACACTACACTAAACAAATTATACCTACACAATATATTATTTAAGTTTAACTGATGTAAGGGTGTGTATTTTTATTGTTTTAAACATTAGTAATCCTTTTAACGTAATCTCAAGAACCTGTGACAAACGAACAATAATCATTTTGTGTATAATTTCCAACAGATGCCATTACTGAAAGTCTGTTAATCAGTTCAGATATCGATTTGTCAAACCCTGTAGAGTTGTCTCATATATAACCGGAGCATTTGTAGTAAAAAAGGAAATATAATTTGTATTAAATGAACAACTAATCATTAATAGAAAAATAAATAAGTATTGAGTGTAACCACGGTGTTATAATTTCATTAGGAGGTGGACAATAATTTATGTACATTTTAGCAGACAAGTAGTGTGGACGACTAGCGATCACACAGCCCACGCAACGAACTATTGGTCGCTACAGATGGCCGAGGCTGGCGGAAAGATTTGAATTATTCAAACCGCCTGAGTAGCGCTGGCGACACACGTTGAATTTTATTTTAATTGTTTTAATAAAACAATTTGGCGCCACCGGGATTTTCACACCCCTAGTGAACAACAGGTAAGAACATCGAGACCTGGTTATTCGTACGTTCGCAACGGACGAAATCTGCGGAAGTTGCATGCATTTGAACGACGGATAGAGAAGACACGTTACACCCATTACACACAAATTGTACATTATTCACATTTTACAGAGTAAAACGGTAGCCGGACACACGACTACATGGACTAGAAGAGAGGGAAATACGAACTTCTAGCGGCGAGAAATACGGACGAAAATAAGTATTGAGGAAAAGTATAAAACGGTTCGCTACACACTATTAAATAATTTAACATCAATAATAATTAACAGTACAGGTAAATCGTTATTATACAAAGTGGCGCGCCAACTAGTAGGGCTAGAATAATTAAGAAATTATACAATTAAACCCTATAAATTCTAGCGGCGATTACGAAAGGTTACAATATGCACACCAGAGGATTGTCGAAAAAATTGGCAAAGGAGAAGGAGATGGAAGAAAACAGAGGGGAAGAAGAGGAAGGAACACCGATTGAAGAGGTGGAGACAGTAATAACCACAACAGAACCAAGCCAAGACGAAGAAATGGAACCACAGGCTGGAGATAGAAGGGAAGCCAGAGGAGGAATGGATTTAATAAAATTAATGGAAATGATGAATAATAATTTGAAGGAGATGAACAATAAATTCGACAAGAACGAGGAAATTCTGAAACAGATGAAGAAAGAAACCAATGACCATTTGAAACAGATCAATGAAAAAATAGTGAGTACAAATGAAAGTACTAAGGAAGAATTGAGGAAAACAGTCAACCAAAATAATGAAACACTACAACAACGATTGCTGGAGGAAATTCAGCAAAGAAACGAAGAATTGAAGGAACAGCTGAAGGAGGACCACGAGAAAAATAAAGAAGAAATGAAGCTACAGATGGCACACCAATTAACGAAGGACCGAGAAGAAGCAAAGCAGCAGATTACGGAAATCAATGACAAGTTAGAGGAGACTTTGGAGAAGCTAGAAAAAACCAACGAAAATGTTTCTGAAGTCCGTGAGGAGGTAATCAATAAAATAAACAACCTCGAAGGAGAAACCAAAAGGAGAATTGAGGAATGTCACGAAGAAACAACCAAAAGGTGGGAACAAGTGAACCAGGACATGCATCAAGTCCGGGAAGAGAATCAGAAGGAGACAGCGATTGTACGAACAGACCTGGGAGAAAGAATGGAAGGAGTGTATAGCAATTTAAATAAAATCGACAGTAAAGTGGACAAGAATAAACAAAAATTGAAGAGATACATAGACGAGAAGAATTATTACAGGAAGAAGTGGACGCCTGGCGTGACCGATCATGTAACCACAACCAAATATTTAACAATGACAATAGAGATACAATAAATTTCCGCAACTATAAGCGCAACCAGATGGAGTTTTTGAAAAGAGTAGAAGAACTGATAATAAAGAACTGTGAAACACGATGGACAGCTGTGAGGGGAATGTTAGATGACATGTTTAAGGAAACATATGACAACTGGTGGACCGCCACACGACCAGACATCCAGAGCATCCAAGAATTTAAAACCCAATTCAAAGCAAAGTACTGGTCAGAGTCAACCCAGAACATGGTCCGTAACAATTTAAGTAACGGAAGGTATGAAAACCAAAACGGACAAACCCTAACCTCATACTTTCTAGGAAAAATCTGTATGGCCAGGAATTTGGAACCACGCATTCCGGAAGAGTGTTTAGTAATACAATTATCGTACCACTATGGCGATGCGATCCAGAAAGCCCGTATGTATAGTCAAGTCAAGACAATTCAGGACATGGCTAGTTTATTAGAGAGCCATGAACACGAATGGCAGTACCGTAAGAACAGATTCACGAGTTTCCGAAATAATAGACTAAATGAAGGACCATTCACACCAAACCAACAGGGTGACAATAAACCACCACCGAACAACACCAATAACTATCAAGGAAATCAACGTGGGAATAATGCGCCCAGGAACTATCACCCAAACAATAACAATAATGGTAATTTCAGAAACGATTACAGAGGGAATCAACAACGGAACGGTCCTAACAATTATCACCATCCAGGAAACGGTAACAACAACTACAACAATTCAGGATACCGGCCACAGGTAAATTACATAAGGGGACGAAGACAAAGGAGTCCAAGAAGAAACCATCACTCACCTAACTATCGGCGAACGCACTCTGAACAGGTACCCGATACAAGAAGTCACCCATTCGAAGAAGATCACCGGAACAATGTGGATGACCGGAACAATCGACATGAGCCGAACACTAATCAAAATGGTAATAACAATGAGAATTCTGGTGCACTACCACACAATCAAGCGAGTAGCGATGGAGAACCTCGAGTATATCGGATAAACCATATCTTAGCAGAGGAACAGGATGAAGAACCATACCCAGACAGATGGAATGCATAAAAAAACACTGGAATATGAGACTGAACTACTGATTACCAACCAAGCTAACCAACGGAGAAGAAATAATATTAAGGTAACTAAAACAATAAATAATCATCAAACGGGAAAACATAGAGAAATATTATGACGATCAACAATGACTGAAAAAAAAAATTAAAATGAAAAAACCAATAGAAATACTTTAAATAAAGGAAAATAACGTGACAAACGAACAAGTTTGCCAATATCATAAAGAAAAGATCTCTAAAGAATTTCAAAATTCAAAACATTTGTAAGTACAGCTTACACTAATCATTAGAGAAACCATTATGATGAATAGAAAAGTTTTCAAAAAATCAAAAAAGATATGTAAGAAAAGCTTACCCAAATATCTCGATAATATTTCAGAACAATTAAAAATGGAGAGATAAAAGTTACAAGGCATTCATATAAAGTAAGAGCAACCAACTTACTACAATATTTAAATAAAAAATAATAATAGAGGAGTGTAGTTACAAAACATTCCTACAAAATAAGATTAAATTACCATAATATTTAGCCAAAACATGAGGCATGAAAAGCATAACATACTATAAAGGAATAAGCTACAAAAAATTCCTAACTAGTAAGAAGCAATAACTTACTATGATATTTAAAAATTATGAAAAAAAAAATATCAATCAAAATGATCAACTTCCACAACTATTTAGAAAGAGGGGAAGTAAAACCCAAACCAATGATCAAAAAACGAAATAAATGAAATAAACATTCTAAGAGTTATAATGTGAGATGAGATGAAACAAAGAGTAATTAAAATGAATAAAAATGTGAATTGTATCAATAAAAAACAATGCTTCAAATATTATCAAGTAGTATCTATAAAGAAAGATGAAACAATATATGACTCGAACTGAGCAATAATGAAGTATAAAAGTAAAAGATTCCCAACAAATATTATGATTATGATTATTATTATTATTATTATTTTGAGTCACGAGTTGACTGTATTTAAGAAGTATTAATTGAGATTGTCTGTTGAATGAATCCAGCAATCATTTAACTGAGCAGGGATGATGTTCCCCTGATCTCAGGATAAGAGTAATTTTGAACGACGGAGTTAGTTAAGCCAATAGAGCCCATCCGAATCGATTGCAACTACAAGGTAGAGATAATTAGGGAAATTAAGATCTATAGGGAATAAGTTATAATAAAAAATCAATAAGCCAGTTCGCAATATGAGAAAATAATGAAGAAAAGACTAAGAAGAATGGAAATAAAAGATACAGAATTAATTATAAAAAATGAATGAGAAGCAGGAGAATTTAAAAAAAAAATGATACGATACAATTGATAATTTCATCAAACTTAGAATCACGTTTTATAAAATGATCAATTTTGGTGGAAGGGCATTATATAACATTGCCAAACCATGATCATATTTGATATCAATAAGTATGTAAAAAATGCGAAGAAATAGTATATTTTGATAAATAAACAATAACGAGAATGAAAGTAGTAAATATAATTAAGAGTGAAGGAGGAAGAATAGTAAACCAAAGGTGATTATTAAATAAGAAATACAAACTAGACTGACAGACAAATGACATTGACCCAACCCCAGAGATTGGCCAGATATTAACCAAAATAAAGCGAGACAAGATGGAAGTGAAGGAGAAGAAAAATGAATTTAAATAATGGACCAAACCAACTACAAAGAAAATAAAATGAACCAAGGTGATAAAACACAGACAAATAATGTAGAAGAGGGAAGGAGGAGATGATACCATCCAATATCATAAAGGAAAAGGAACTGGTGAATAACCAATATAAAAAAGAAATTTTAATATTATCTATGTGACAAATATAACTCATAATTAATAAAAACCCATTAAATAAAAGTACACAAACCCACGAATTAGTAGTATATATAAGTAAGAAATCTAGAAAGAGACATGAACTCATTAGATACAAATAAAATTTGTAAAGATAGTGAGAAATATAATGAAAATAATTAAGTGACAAAGAGAAATAATAATAGGGTTTACCCACCAATAAACGTGTAAAATAAAAAGTGATAACAGTGAAGGTGATGTGTGAAAAAGGATATTGTAAGCAATAGTATAATTAAAAAGATAGTGATAGATAAGTAAACACTCAATGAATCAATGATGGACCAATGAAAGATTTAAGAGTGGAATTGTAAAAAATTATATAGTTAAGGGTAATTAGAGATAGTGTTTAGATTAGAAATAGATAAAGAATACAATATTATTCAGGGGAGAAAGCCCAGGTAAAATAAACTGTTTGTGTTAACATGTGATGTAGAAAAGTAGTAGTAAAGACTTAAGTAATTAAATATATAGTTGGTAAATACCCTATGTTATGAGGGAAATTAAGTTAAATAAGTTTACAAGAAGTAATGATGTTTATTACTCAGAGTAGTAGCAAAGAAGGAAGTTAATGTTAAAAACAACAGTTAATAATAACTTGTAAAGAATTGTTTGTTTCAATTATGAAGAGGATATGGCTGGAGGGAACTTACAGTCCATAGTCCTAAGTGTTATATTTTAAGTATTAAGACATAAAAAATAATCCTGACATATGATCACAACAAAAACAAACTCATGACACAACAAACACTAAACAAATCAATTATAACAACAGAACAAAAACTTTGTAATGAGATGAAATACAATTAGAATAATTTAAATAGAAATAATCAATGGCTACTAAGGCCTAGGAAATGTATAACTGTCGATGATAAATAATTGCAAACTGTATAAAAACAACCAGGAGATTAAGAAATTCAAGGCAAGTAAATAGCCGAGAATAATTTATAAATCAGTTTAAAGAAAAAATATTAGAATAAGAACTTAGTTTAAAAGAGAAATGTAAATACCAAATATTAACAGATTTGTACAAACATTGATATTTCATAAAACCATACATTATGGGATACCAAATTAATCTTTGAAAGGAAATAATAACAGTGGTGATAATATTTAATATGTAGGGAAGAGGACAGAAGAATATAATCAATAAGAAGATATGCAGTTATTTTGAATAAAAATTCAAAATTTGATAACAATAGACTACTTCAGAATTAACCAATCGGGATTAATTGGTTACTATGACAACAGTCGTTTGGTGTCTAATTACCGTTAGATTTCTTTACTCGTTATATGACGCTTTCGTTGAATAGACGCTAGTTTTAGAATGACCAAAATTGTCAATTAAAACATAAAAAATCTCAAAAGAAGTTACTAGCAAGCGAATCCCAAGAAGGAAGACGATGACTGGAACAATATAACTAATGTCAAGGCCGAATTAAAGAAGAAAGAAAATAAAATCCTGCCGATTAACTTGGAAAAGGTGCCCGAAGTCCCGAATCAATGCAAATTAAAGATGATTGCAGCATAACTCCTTAATACCAGATCGAATGAGTTCGTCCTGTCTACTGAAGTGATAAGTACCTATTAAATTACCCAAATTTATAAATAAACTCACGTTAATTATTTCTCACTAAAGGTCGAAATCTCACTAAACTGAACATAATTACTTTCAAAGATTAAAAAGAATACTAAGTCACTGAAAATTTATAAACTGACAAAGATAACCTGTTGTTAATTACCAATAACTTGTAAACACTTTTACTACACTACACTAAACAAATTATACCTACACAATATATTATTTAAGTTTAACTGATGTAAGGGTGTGTATTTTTATTGTTTTAAACATTAGTAATCCTTTTAACGTAATCTCAAGAACCTGTGACAAACGAACAATAATCATTTTGTGTATAATTTCCAACAGACGCCATTACTGAAAGTCTGTTAATCAGTTCAGATATCGATTTGTCAAACCCTGTAGAGTTGTCTCATATATAACCGGAGCATTTGTAGTAAAAAAGGAAATATAATTTGTATTAAATGAACAACTAATCATTAATAGAAAAATAAATAAGTATTGAGTGTAACCACGGTGTTATAATTTCATTAGGAGGTGGACAATAATTTATGTACATTTTAGCAGACAAGTAGTGTGGACGACTAGCGATCACACAGCCCACGCAACGAACTATTGGTCGCTACAGATGGCCGAGGCTGGCGGAAAGATTTGAATTATTCAAACCGCCTGAGTAGCGCTGGCGACACACGTTGAATTTTATTTTAATTGTTTTAATAAAACAATTTGGCGCCACCGGGATTTTCACACCCCTAGTGAACAACAGGTAAGAACATCGAGACCTGGTTATTCGTACGTTCGCAACGGACGAAATCTGCGGAAGTTGCATGCATTTGAACGACGGATAGAGAAGACACGTTACACCCATTACACACAAATTGTACATTATTCACATTTTACAGAATAAAACGGTAGCCGGACACACGACTACATGGACTAGAAGAGAGGGAAATACGAACTTCTAGCGGCGAGAAATACGGACGAAAATAAGTATTGAGGAAAAGTATAAAACGGTTCGCTACACACTATTAAATAATTTAACATCAATAATAATTAACAGTACAGGTAAATCGTTATTATACAAAGTGGCGCGCCAACTAGTAGGGCTAGAATAATTAAGAAATTATACAATTAAACCCTATAAATTCTAGCGGCGATTATGAAAGGTTACAATATGCACACCAGAGGATTGTCGAAAAAATTGGCAAAGGAGAAGGAGATGGAAGAAAACAGAGGGGAAGAAGAGGAAGGAACACCGATTGAAGAGGTGGAGACAGTAATAACCACAACAGAACCAAGCCAAGACGAAGAAATGGAACCACAGGCTGGAGATAGGAGGGAAGCCAGAGGAGGAATGGATTTAATAAAATTAATGGAAATGATGAATAATAATTTGAAGGAGATGAACAATAAATTCGACAAGAACGAGGAAAGTCTGAAACAGATGAAGAAAGAAACCAATGACCATTTGAAACAGATCAATGAAAAAATAGTGAGTACAAATGAAAGTACTAAGGAAGAATTGAGGAAAACAGTCAACCAAAATAATGAAACACTACAACAACGATTGCTGGAGGAAATTCAGCAAAGAAACGAAGAATTGAAGGAACAGCTGAAGGAGGACCACGAGAAAAATAAAGAAGAAATGAAGCTACAGATGGCACACCAATTAACGAAGTACCGAGAAGAAGCAAAGCAGCAGATTACGGAAATCAATGACAAGTTAGAGGAGACTTTGGAGAAGCTAGAAAAAACCAACGAAAATGTTTCTGAAGTCCGTGAGGAGGTAATCAATAAAATAAACAACCTCGAAGGAGAAACCAAAAGGAGAATTGAGGAATGTCACGAAGAAACAACCAAAAGGTGGGAACAAGTGAACCAGGACATGCATCAAGTCCGGGAAGAGAATCAGAAGGAGACAGCGATTGTACGAACAGACCTGGGAGAAAGAATGGAAGGAGTGTATAGCAATTTAAATAAAATCGACAGTAAAGTGGACAAGAATAAACAAAAATTGAAGAGATACATAGACGAGAAGAATTATTACAGGAAGAAGTGGACGCCTGGCGTGACCGATCATGTAACCACAACCAAATATTTAACAATGACAATAGAGATACAATAAATTTCCGCAACTATAAGCGCAACCCGATGGAGTTTTTGAAAAGAGTAGAACTGATAATAAAGAACCGTGAAACACGATGGACAGCTGTGAGGGGAATGTTAGATGACATGTTTAAGGAAACATATGACAATTGGTGGACCGCCACACGACCAGACATCCAGAGCATCCAAGAATTTAAAACCCAATTCAAAGCAAAGTACTGGTCAGAGTCAACCCAGAACATGGTCCGTAACAATTTAAGTAACGGAAGGTATGAAAACCAAAACGGACAAACCCTAACCTCATACTTTCTAGGAAAAATCTGCATGGCCAGGAATTTGGAACCACGCATTCCGGAAGAGTGTTTGGTAATACAATTATCGTACCACTATGGCGATGCGATCCAGAAAGCCCGTATGTATAGTCAAGTCAAGACAATTCAGGACATGGCTAGTTTATTAGAGTGCCATGAACACGAATGGCAGTACCGTAAGAACAGATTCACGAGTTTCCGAAATAATAGACCAAATGAAGGACCATTCACACCAAACCAACAGGGTGACAATAAACCACCACCGAACAACACCAATAACTATCAAGGAAATCAACGTGGGAATAATGCGCCCAGGAACTATCACCCAAACAATAACAATAATGGTAATTTCAGAAACGATTACAGAGGGAATCAACAACGGAACGGTCCTAACAATTATCACCATCCAGGAAACGGTAACAACAACTACAACAATTCAGGATACCGGCCACAGGTAAATTACATAAGGGGACGAAGACAAAGGAGTCCAAGAAGAAACCATCACTCACCTAACTATCGGCGAACGCACTCTGAACAGGTACCCGATACAAGAAGTCACCCATTCGAAGAAGATCACCGGAACAATGTGGATGACCGGAACAATCGACATGAGCCGAACACTAATCAAAATGGTAATAACAATGAGAATTCTGGTGCACTACCACACAATCAAGCGAGTAGCGATGGAGAACCTCGAGTATATCGGATAAACCATATCTTAGCAGAGGAACAGGATGAAGAACCATACCCAGACAGATGGAATGCATAAAAAAACACTGGAATATGAGACTGAACTACTGATTACCAACCAAGCTAACCAACGGAGAAGAAATAATATTAAAATAACTAAAACAATAAATAATCATCAAAGGGGAAAAAATAGAGAAATATTATGACGATCAACAATGACTGAAAAAAAAAATTAAAATGAAAAAACCAATAGAAATACTTTAAATAAAGGAAAATAACGTGACAAACGAACAAGTTTGCCAATATCATAAAGAAAAGATCTCTAAAGAATTTCAAAATTCAAAACATTTGTAAGTACAGCTTACACTAATCATTAGAGAAACCATTATGATGAATAGAAAAGTTTTCAAAAAATCAAAAAAGATATGTAAGAAAAGCTTACCCAAATATCTCGATAATATTTTAGAACAATTAAAAATGGAGAGATAAAAGTTACAAGGCATTCATATAAAGTAAGAGCAACCAACTTACTACAATATTTAAATAAAAAATAATAATAGAGGAGTGTAGTTACAAAACATTCCTACAAAATAAGATTAAATTACCATAATATTTAGCCAAAACATGAGGCATGAAAAGCATAACATACTATAAAGGAATAAGCTACAAAAAATTCCTAACTAGTAAGAAGCAATAACTTACTATGATATTTAAAAATTATGAAAAAAAAAATATCAATCAAAATGATCAACTTCCACAACTATTTAGAAAGAGGGGAAGTAAAACCCAAACCAATGATCAAAAAACGAAATAAATGAAATAAACATTCTAAGAGTTATAATGTGAGATGAGATGAAACAAAGAGTAATTAAAATGAATAAAAATGTGAATTGTATCAATAAAAAACAATGCTTCAAATATTATCAAGTAGTATCTATAAAGAAAGATGAAACAATATATGACTCGAACTGAGCAATAATGAAGTATAAAAGTAAAAGATTCCCAACAAATATTATGATTATGATTATTATTATTATTATTATTTTGAGTCACGAGTTGACTGTATTTAAGAAGTATTAATTGAGATTGTCTGTTGAATGAATCCAGCAATCATTTAACTGAGCAGGGATGATGTTCCCCTGATCTCAGGATAAGAGTAATTTTGAACGACGGAGTTAGTTAAGCCAATAGAGCCCATCCGAATCGATTGCAACTACAAGGTAGAGATAATTAGGGAAATTAAGATCTATAGGGAATAAGTTATAATAAAAAATCAATAAGCCAGTTCGCAATATGAGAAAATAATGAAGAAAAGACTACGAAGAATGGAAATAAAAGATACAGAATTAATCATAAAAAATGAATGAGAAGCAGGAGAATTTAAAAAAAAAAAATGATACGATACAATTGATAATTTCATCAAACTTAGAATCACGTTTTATAAAATGATCAATTTTGGTGGAAGGGCATTATATAACATTGCCAAACCATGATCATATTTGATATCAATAAGTATGTAAAAAATGCGAAGAAATAGTATATTTTGATAAATAAACAATAACGAGAATGAAAGTAGTAAATATAATTAAGAGTGAAGGAGGAAGAATAGTAAACCAAAGGTGATTATTAAATAAGAAATACAAACTAGACTGACAGACAAATGACATTGACCCAACCCCAGAGATTGGCCAGATATTAACCAAAATAAAGCGAGACAAGATGGAAGTGAAGGAGAAGAAAAATGAATTTAAATAATGGACCAAACCAACTACAAAGAAAATAAAATGAACCAAGGTGATAAAACACAGACAAATAATGTAGAAGAGGGAAGGAGGAGATGATACCATCCAATATCATAAAGGAAAAGGAACTGGTGAATAACCAATATAAAAAAGAAATTTTAATATTATCTATGTGACAAATATAACTCATAATTAATAAAAACCCATTAAATAAAAATACACAAACCCACGAATTAGTAGTATATATAAGTAAGAAATCTAGAAAGAGACATGAACTCATTAGATACAAATAAAATTTGTAAAGATAGTGAGAAATATAATGAAAATAATTAAGTGACAAAGAGAAATAATAATAGGGTTTACCCACCAATAAACGTGTAAAATAAAAAGTGATAACAGTGAAGGTGATGTGTGAAAAAGGATATTGTAAGCAATAGTATAATTAAAAAGATAGTGATAGATAAGTAAACACTCAATGAATCAATGATGGACCAATGAAAGATTTAAGAGTGGAATTGTAAAAAATTATATAGTTAAGGGTAATTAGAGATAGTGTTTAGATTAGTAAATAGATAAAGAATACAATATTATTCAGGGGAGAAAGCCCAGGTAAAATAAACTGTTTGTGTTAACATGGGATGTAGAAAAGTAGTAGTAAAGACTTAAGTAATTAAATATATAGTTGGTAAATACCCTATGTTATGAGGGAAATTAAGTTAAATAAGTTTACAAGAAGTAATGATGTTTATTACTCAGAGTAGTAGCAAAGAAGGAAGTTAATGTTAAAAACAACAGTTAATAATAACTTGTAAAGAATTGTTTGTTTCAATTATGAAGAGGATATGGCTGGAGGGAACTTACAGTCCATAGTCCTCAGTGTTATATTTTAAGTATTAAGACATAAAAAATAATCCTGACATATGATCACAACAAAAACAAACTCATGACACAAAAAACACTAAACAAATCAATTATAACAACAGAACAAAAACTTTGTAATGAGATGAAATACAATTAGAATAATTTAAATAGAAATAATCAATGGCTACTAAGGCCTAGGAAATGTATAACTGTCGATGATAAATAATTGCAAACTGTATAAAAACAACCAGGAGATTAAGAAATTCAAGGCAAGTAAATAGCCGAGAATAATTTATAAATCAGTTTAAAGAAAAAATATTAGAATAAGAACTTAGTTTAAAAGAGAAATGTAAATACCAAATATTAACAGATTTGTACAAACATTGATATTTCATAAAACCATACATTATGGGATACCAAATTAATCTTTGAAAGGAAATAATAACAGTGGTGATAATATTTAATATGTAGGGAAGAGGACAGAAGAATATAATCAATAAGAAGATATGCAGTTATTTTGAATAAAAATTCAAAATTTGATAACAATAGACTACTTCAGAATTAACCAATCGGGATTAATTGGTTACTATGACAACAGTCGTTTGGTGTCTAATTACCGTTAGATTTCTTTACTCGTTATATGACGCTTTCATTGAATAGACGCTAGTTTTAGAATGACCAAAATTGTCAATTAAAACATAAAAAATCTCAAAAGAAGTTACTAGCAAGCGAATCCCAAGAAGGAAGACGATGACTGGAACAATAAAACTAATGTCGAGGCCGAATTAAAGAAGAAAGAAAATAAAATCCTGCCGATTAACTTGGAAAAGGTGCCCAAAGTCCCGAATCAATGCAAATTAAAGATGATTGCAGCATAACTCCTTAATACCAGATCGAATGAGTTCGTCCTGTCTACTGAAGTGATAAGTACCTATTAAATTACCCAAATTTATAAATAAACTCACGTTAATTATTTCTCACTAAAGGTCGAAATCTCACTAAACTGAACATAATTACTTTCAAAGATTAAAAAGAATACTAAGTCACTGAAAATTTATAAACTGACAAAGATAACCTGTTGTTAATTACCAATAACTTGTAAACACTTTTACTACACTACACTAAACAAATTATACCTACACAATATATTATTTAAGTTTAACTGATGTAAGGGTGTGTATTTTTATTGTTTTAAACATTAGTAATCCTTTTAACGTAATCTCAAGAACCTGTGACAAACGAACAATAATCATTTTGTGTATAATTTCCAACAGACGCCATTACTGAAAGTCTGTTAATCAGTTCAGATATCGATTTGTCAAACCCTGTAGAGTTGTCTCATATATAACCGGAGCATTTGTAGTAAAAAAGGAAATATAATTTGTATTAAATGAACAACTAATCATTAATAGAAAAATAAATAAGTATTGAGTGTAACCACGGTGTTATAATTTCATTAGGAGGTGGACAATAATTTATGTACATTTTAGCAGACAAGTAGTGTGGACGACTAGCGATCACACAGCCCACGCAACGAACTATTGGTCGCTACAGATGGCCGAGGCTGGCGGAAAGATTTGAATTATTCAAACCGCCTGAGTAGCGCTGGCGACACACGTTGAATTTTATTTTAATTGTTTTAATAAAACAATTTGGCGCCACCGTGGCACGCGCCACCCTATGTTATGAGGGAAATTAAGTTAAATAAGTTTACAAGAAGTAATGATGTTTATTACTCAGAGTAGTAGCAAAGAAGGAAGTTAATGTTAAAAACAACAGTTAATAATAACTTGTAAAGAATTGTTTGTTTCAATTATGAAGAGGATATGGCTGGAGGGAACTTACAGTCCATAGTCCTCAGTGTTATATTTTAAGTATTAAGACATAAAAAATAATCCTGACATATGATCACAACAAAAACAAACTCATGACACAACAAACACTAAACAAATCAATTATAACAACAGAACAAAAACTTTGTAATGAGATGAAATACAATTAGAATAATTTAAATAGAAATAATCAATGGCTACTAAGGCCTAGGAAATGTATAACTGTCGATGATAAATAATTGCAAACTGTATAAAAACAACCAGGAGATTAAGAAATTCAAGGCAAGTAAATAGCCGAGAATAATTTATAAATCAGTTTAAAGAAAAAATATTAGGATAAGAACTTAGTTTAAAAGAGAAATGTAAATACCAAATATTAACAGATTTGTACAAACATTGATATTTCATAAAACCATACATTATGGGATACCAAATTAATCTTTGAAAGGAAATAATAACAGTGGTGATAATATTTAATATGTAGGGAAGAGGACAGAAGAATATAATCAATAAGAAGATATGCAGTTATTTTGAATAAAAATTCAAAATTTGATAACAATAGACTACTTCAGAATTAACCAATCGGGATTAATTGGTTACTATGACAACAGTCGTTTGGTGTCTAATTACCGTTAGATTTCTTTACTCGTTATATGACGCTTTCATTGAATAGACGCTAGTTTTAGAATGACCAAAATTGTCAATTAAAACATAAAAAATCTCAAAAGAAGTTACTAGCAAGCGAATCCCAAGAAGGAAGACGATGACTGGAACAATAAAACTAATGTCGAGGCCGAATTAAAGAAGAAAGAAAATAAAATCCTGCCGATTAACTTGGAAAAGGTGCCCAAAGTCCCGAATCAATGCAAATTAAAGATGATTGCAGCATAACTCCTTAATACCAGATCGAATGAGTTCGTCCTGTCTACTGAAGTGATAAGTACCTATTAAATTACCCAAATTTATAAATAAACTCACGTTAATTATTTCTCACTAAAGGTCGAAATCTCACTAAACTGAACATAATTACTTTCAAAGATTAAAAAGAATACTAAGTCACTGAAAATTTATAAACTGACAAAGATAACCTGTTGTTAATTACCAATAACTTGTAAACACTTTTACTACACTACACTAAACAAATTATACCTACACAATATATTATTTAAGTTTAACTGATGTAAGGGTGTGTATTTTTATTGTTTTAAACATTAGTAATCCTTTTAACGTAATCTCAAGAACCTGTGACAAACGAACAATAATCATTTTGTGTATAATTTCCAACAGACGCCATTACTGAAAGTCTGTTAATCAGTTCAGATATCGATTTGTCAAACCCTGTAGAGTTGTCTCATATATAACCGGAGCATTTGTAGTAAAAAAGGAAATATAATTTGTATTAAATGAACAACTAATCATTAATAGAAAAATAAATAAGTATTGAGTGTAACCACGGTGTTATAATTTCATTAGGAGGTGGACAATAATTTATGTACATTTTAGCAGACAAGTAGTGTGGACGACTAGCGATCACACAGCCCACGCAACGAACTATTGGTCGCTACAGATGGCCGAGGCTGGCGGAAAGATTTGAATTATTCAAACCGCCTGAGTAGCGCTGGCGACACACGTTGAATTTTATTTTAATTGTTTTAATAAAACAATCTGGCGCCACCGGGATTTTCACACCCCTAGTGAACAACAGGTAAGAACATCGAGACCTGGTTATTCGTACGTTCGCAACGGACGAAATCTGCGGAAGTTGCATGCATTTGAACGACGGATAGAGAAGACACGTTACACCCATTACACACAAATTGTACATTATTCACATTTTACAGAGTAAAACGGTAGCCGGACACACGACTACATGGACTAGAAGAGAGGGAAATACGAACTTCTAGCGGCGAGAAATACGGACGAAAATAAGTATTGAGGAAAAGTATAAAACGGTTCGCTACACACTATTAAATAATTTAACATCAATAATAATTAACAGTACAGGTGAATCGTTATTATACAAAGTGGCGCGCCAACTAGTAGGGCTAGAATAATTAAGAAATTATACAATTAAACCCTATAAATTCTAGCGGCGATTACGAAAGGTTACAATATGCACACCAGAGGATTGTCGAAAAAATTGGCAAAGGAGAAGGAGATGGAAGAAAACAGAGGGGAAGAAGAGGAAGGAACACCGATTGAAGAGGTGGAGACAGTAATAACCACAACAGAACCAAGCCAAGACGAAGAAATGGAACCACAGGCTGGAGATAGGAGGGAAGCCAGAGGAGGAATGGATTTAATAAAATTAATGGAAATGATGAATAATAATTTGAAGGAGATGAACAATAAATTCGACAAGAACGAGGAAAGTCTGAAACAGATGAAGAAAGAAACCAATGACCATTTGAAACAGATCAATGAAAAAATAGTGAGTACAAATGAAAGTACTAAGGAAGAATTGAGGAAAACAGTCAACCAAAATAATGAAACACTACAACAACGATTGCTGGAGGAAATTCAGCAAAGAAACGAAGAATTGAAGGAACAGCTGAAGGAGGACCACGAGAAAAATAAAGAAGAAATGAAGCTACAGATGGCACACCAATTAACGAAGTACCGAGAAGAAGCAAAGCAGCAGATTACGGAAATCAATGACAAGTTAGAGGAGACTTTGGAGAAGCTAGAAAAAACCAACGAAAATGTTTCTGAAGTCCGTGAGGAGGTAATCAATAAAATAAACAACCTCGAAGGAGAAACCAAAAGGAGAATTGAGGAATGTCACGAAGAAACAACCAAAAGGTGGGAACAAGTGAACCAGGACATGCATCAAGTCCGGGAAGAGAATCAGAAGGAGACAGCGATTGTACGAACAGACCTGGGAGAAAGAATGGAAGGAGTGTATAGCAATTTAAATAAAATCGACAGTAAAGTGGACAAGAATAAACAAAAATTGAAGAGATACATAGACGAGAAGAATTATTACAGGAAGAAGTGGACGCCTGGCGTGACCGATCATGTAACCACAACCAAATATTTAACAATGACAATAGAGATACAATAAATTTCCGCAACTATAAGCGCAACCCGATGGAGTTTTTGAAAAGAGTAGAAGAACTGATAATAAAGAACCGTGAAACACGATGGACAGCTGTGAGGGGAATGTTAGATGACATGTTTAAGGAAACATATGACAACTGGTGGACCGCCACACGACCAGACATCCAGAGCATCCAAGAATTTAAAACCCAATTCAAAGCAAAGTACTGGTCAGAGTCAACCCAGAACATGGTCCGTAACAATTTAAGTAACGGAAGGTATGAAAACCAAAACGGACAAACCCTAACCTCATACTTTCTAGGAAAAATCTGTATGGCCAGGAATTTGGAACCACGCATTCCGGAAGAGTGTTTAGTAATACAATTATCGTACCACTATGGCGATGCGATCCAGAAAGCCCGTATGTATAGTCAAGTCAAGACAATTCAGGACATGGCTAGTTTATTAGAGAGCCATGAACACGAATGGCAGTACCGTAAGAACAGATTCACGAGTTTCCGAAATAATAGACCAAATGAAGGACCATTCACACCAAACCAACAGGGTGACAATAAACCACCACCGAACAACACCAATAACTATCATGGAAATCAACGTGGGAATAATGCGCCCAGGAACTATCACCCAAACAATAACAATAATGGTAATTTCAGAAACGATTACAGAGGGAATCAACAACGGAACGGTCCTAACAATTATCACCATCCAGGAAACGGTAACAACAACTACAACAATTCAGGATACCGGCCACAGGTAAATTACATAAGGGGACGAAGACAAAGGAGTCCAAGAAGAAACCATCACTCACCTAACTATCGGCGAACGCACTCTGAACAGGTACCCGATACAAGAAGTCGCCCATTCGAAGAAGATCACCGGAACAATGTGGATGACCGGAACAATCGACATGAGCCGAACACTAATCAAAATGGTAATAACAATGAGAATTCTGGTGCACTACCACACAATCAAGCGAGTAGCGATGGAGAACCTCGAGTATATCGGATAAACCATATCTTAGCAGAGGAACAGGATGAAGAACCATACCCAGACAGATGGAATGCATAAAAAAACACTGGAAAATGAGACTGAACTACTGATTACCAACCAAGCTAACCAACGGAGAAGAAATAATATTAAGGTAACTAAAACAATAAATAATCATCAAACGGGAAAACATAGAGAAATATTATGACGATCAACAATGACTGAAAAAAAAAATTAAAATGAAAAAACCAATAGAAATACTTTAAATAAAGGAAAATAACGTGACAAACGAACAAGTTTGCCAATATCATAAAGAAAAGATCTCTAAAGAATTTCAAAATTCAAAACATTTGTAAGTACAGCTTACACTAATCATTAGAGAAACCATTATGATGAATAGAAAAGTTTTCAAAAAATCAAAAAAGATATGTAAGAAAAGCTTACCCAAATATCTCGATAATATTTTAGAACAATTAAAAATGGAGAGATAAAAGTTACAAGGCATTCATATAAAGTAAGAGCAACCAACTTACTACAATATTTAAATAAAAAATAATAATAGAGGAGTGTAGTTACAAAACATTCCTACAAAATAAGATTAAATTACCATAATATTTAGCCAAAACATGAGGCATGAAAAGCATAACATACTATAAAGGAATAAGCTACAAAAAATTCCTAACTAGTAAGAAGCAATAACTTACTATGATATTTAAAAATTATGAAAAAAAAATATCAATCAAAATGATCAACTTCCACAACTATTTAGAAAGAGGGGAAGTAAAACCCAAACCAATGATCAAAAAACGAAATAAATGAAATAAACATTCTAAGAGTTATAATGTGAGATGAGATGAAACAAAGAGTAATTAAAATGAATAAAAATGCGAATTGTATCAATAAAAAACAATGCTTCAAATATTATCAAGTAGTATCTATAAAGAAAGATGAAACAATATATGACTCGAACTGAGCAATAATGAAGTATAAAAGTAAAAGATTCCCAACAAATATTATGATTATGATTATTATTATTATTATTTTGAGTCACGAGTTGACTGTATTTAAGAAGTATTAATTGAGATTGTCTGTTGAATGAATCCAGCAATCATTTAACTGAGCAGGGATGATGTTCCTCTGATCTCAGGATAAGAGTAATTTTGAACGACGGAGTTAGTTAAGCCAATAGAGCCCATCCGAATCGATTGCAACTACAAGGTAGAGATAATTAGGGAAATTAAGATCTATAGGGAATAAGTTATAATAAAAAATCAATAAGCCAGTTCGCAATATGAGAAAATAATGAAGAAAAGACTAAGAAGAATGGAAATAAAAGATACAGAATTAATTATAAAAAATGAATGAGAAGCAGGAGAATTTAAAAAAAAATGATACGATACAATTGATAATTTCATCAAACTTAGAATCACGTTTTATAAAATGATCAATTTTGGTGGAAGGGCATTATATAACATTGCCAAACCATGATCATATTTGATATCAATAAGTATGTAAAAAATGCGAAGAAATAGTATATTTTGATAAATAAACAATAACGAGAATGAAAGTAGTAAATATAATTAAGAGTGAAGGAGGAAGAATAGTAAACCAAAGGTGATTATTAATTAAGAAATACAAACTAGACTGACAGACAAATGACATTGACCCAACCCCAGAGATTGGCCAGATATTAACCAAAATAAAGCGAGACAAGATGGAAGTGAAGGAGAAGAAAAATGAATTTAAATAATGGACCAAACCAACTACAAAGAAAATAAAATGAACCAAGGTGATAAAACACAGACAAATAATGTAGAAGAGGGAAGGAGGAGATGATACCATCCAATATCATAAAGGAAAAGGAACTGGTGAATAACCAATATAAAAAAGAAATTTTAATATTATCTATGTGACAAATATAACTCATAATTAATAAAAACCCATTAAATAAAAATACACAAACCCACGAATTAGTAGTATATATAAGTAAGAAATCTAGAAAGAGACATGAACTCATTAGATACAAATAAAATTTGTAAAGATAGTGAGAAATATAATGAAAATAATTAAGTGACAAAGAGAAATAATAATAGGGTTTACCCACCAATAAACGTGTAAAATAAAAAGTGATAACAGTGAAGGTGATGTGTGAAAAAGGATATTGTAAGCAATAGTATAATTAAAAAGATAGTGATAGATAAGTAAACACTCAATGAATCAATGATGGACCAATGAAAGATTTAAGAGTGGAATTGTAAAAAATTATATAGTTAAGGGTAATTAGAGATAGTGTTTAGATTAGTAAATAGATAAAGAATACAATATTATTCAGGGGAGAAAGCCCAGGTAAAATAAACTGTTTGTGTTAACATGGGATGTAGAAAAGTAGTAGTAAAGACTTAAGTAATTAAATATATAGTTGGTAAATACCCTATGTTATGAGGGAAATTAAGTTAAATAAGTTTACAAGAAGTAATGATGTTTATTACTCAGAGTAGTAGCAAAGAAGGAAGTTAATGTTAAAAACAACAGTTAATAATAACTTGTAAAGAATTGTTTGTTTCAATTATGAAGAGGATATGGCTGGAGGGAACTTACAGTCCATAGTCCTCAGTGTTATATTTTAAGTATTAAGACATAAAAAATAATCCTGACATATGATCACAACAAAAACAAACTCATGACACAAAAAACACTAAACAAATCAATTATAACAACAGAACAAAAACTTTGTAATGAGATGAAATACAATTAGAATAATTTAAATAGAAATAATCAATGGCTACTAAGGCCTAGGAAATGTATAACTGTCGATGATAAATAATTGCAAACTGTATAAAAACAACCAGGAGATTAAGAAATTCAAGGCAAGTAAATAGCCGAGAATAATTTATAAATCAGTTTAAAGAAAAAATATTAGAATAAGAACTTAGTTTAAAAGAGAAATGTAAATACCAAATATTAACAGATTTGTACAAACATTGATATTTCATAAAACCATACATTATGGGATACCAAATTAATCTTTGAAAGGAAATAATAACAGTGGTGATAATATTTAATATGTAGGGAAGAGGACAGAAGAATATAATCAATAAGAAGATATGCAGTTATTTTGAATAAAAATTCAAAATTTGATAACAATAGACTACTTCAGAATTAACCAATCGGGATTAATTGGTTACTATGACAACAGTCGTTTGGTGTCTAATTACCGTTAGATTTCTTTACTCGTTATATGACGCTTTCGTTGAATAGACGCTAGTTTTAGAATGACCAAAATTGTCAATTAAAACATAAAAAATCTCAAAAGAAGTTACTAGCAAGCGAATCCCAAGAAGGAAGACGATGACTGGAACAATATAACTAATGTCGAGGCCGAATTAAAGAAGAAAGAAAATAAAATCCTGCCGATTAACTTGGAAAAGGTGCCCGAAGTCCCGAATCAATGCAAATTAAAGATGATTGCAGCATAACTCCTTAATACCAGATCGAATGAGTTCGTCCTGTCTACTGAAGTGATAAGTACCTATTAAATTACCCAAATTTATAAATAAACTCACGTTAATTATTTCTCACTAAAGGTCGAAATCTCACTAAACTGAACATAATTACTTTCAAAGATTAAAAAGAATACTAAGTCACTGAAAATTTATAAACTGACAAAGATAACCTGTTGTTAATTACCAATAACTTGTAAACACTTTTACTACACTACACTAAACAAATTATACCTACACAATATATTATTTAAGTTTAACTGATGTAAGGGTGTGTATTTTTATTGTTTTAAACATTAGTAATCCTTTTAACGTAATCTCAAGAACCTGTGACAAACGAACAATAATCATTTTGTGTATAATTTCCAACAGACGCCATTACTGAAAGTCTGTTAATCAGTTCAGATATCGATTTGTCAAACCCTGTAGAGTTGTCTCATATATAACCGGAGCATTTGTAGTAAAAAAGGAAATATAATTTGTATTAAATGAACAACTAATCATTAATAGAAAAATAAATAAGTATTGAGTGTAACCACGGTGTTATAATTTCATTAGGAGGTGGACAATAATTTATGTACATTTTAGCAGACAAGTAGTGTGGACGACTAGCGATCACACAGCCCACGCAACGAACTATTGGTCGCTACAGATGGCCGAGGCTGGCGGAAAGATTTGAATTATTCAAACCGCCTGAGTAGCGCTGGCGACACACGTTGAATTTTATTTTAATTGTTTTAATAAAACAATTTGGCGCCACCGTGGCACGCGCCACCCTATGTTATGAGGGAAATTAAGTTAAATAAGTTTACAAGAAGTAATGATGTTTATTACTCAGAGTAGTAGCAAAGAAGGAAGTTAATGTTAAAAACAACAGTTAATAATAACTTGTAAAGAATTGTTTGTTTCAATTATGAAGAGGATATGGCTGGAGGGAACTTACAGTCCATAGTCCTCAGTGTTATATTTTAAGTATTAAGACATAAAAAATAATCCTGACATATGATCACAACAAAAACAAACTCATGACACAACAAACACTAAACAAATCAATTATAACAACAGAACAAAAACTTTGTAATGAGATGAAATACAATTAGAATAATTTAAATAGAAATAATCAATGGCTACTAAGGCCTAGGAAATGTATAACTGTCGATGATAAATAATTGCAAACTGTATAAAAACAACCAGGAGATTAAGAAATTCAAGGCAAGTAAATAGCCGAGAATAATTTATAAATCAGTTTAAAGAAAAAATATTAGAATAAGAACTTAGTTTAAAAGAGAAATGTAAATACCAAATATTAACAGATTTGTACAAACATTGATATTTCATAAAACCATACATTATGGGATACCAAATTAATCTTTGAAAGGAAATAATAACAGTGGTGATAATATTTAATATGTAGGGAAGAGGACAGAAGAATATAATCAATAAGAAGATATGCAGTTATTTTGAATAAAAATTCAAAATTTGATAACAATAGACTACTTCAGAATTAACCAATCGGGATTAATTGGTTACTATGACAACAGTCGTTTGGTGTCTAATTACCGTTAGATTTCTTTACTCGTTATATGACGCTTTCGTTGAATAGACGCTAGTTTTAGAATGACCAAAATTGTCAATTAAAACATAAAAAATCTCAAAAGAAGTTACTAGCAAGCGAATCCCAAGAAGGAAGACGATGACTGGAACAATAAAACTAATGTCGAGGCCGAATTAAAGAAGAAAGAAAATAAAATCCTGCCGATTAACTTGGAAAAGGTGCCCGAAGTCCCGAATCAATGCAAATTAAAGATGATTGCAGCATAACTCCTTAATACCAGATCGAATGAGTTCGTCCTGTCTACTGAAGTGATAAGTACCTATTAAATTACCCAAATTTATAAATAAACTCAAGTTAATTATTTCTCACTAAAGGTCGAAATCTCACTAAACTGAACATAATTACTTTCAAAGATTAAAAAGAATACTAAGTCACTGAAAATTTATAAACTGACAAAGATAACCTGTTGTTAATTACCAATAACTTGTAAACACTTTTACTACACTACACTAAACAAATTATACCTACACAATATATTATTTAAGTTTAACTGATGTAAGGGTGTGTATTTTTATTGTTTTAAACATTAGTAATCCTTTTAACGTAATCTCAAGAACCTGTGACAAACGAACAATAATCATTTTGTGTATAATTTCCAACAGACGCCATTACTGAAAGTCTGTTAATCAGTTCAGATATCGATTTGTCAAACCCTGTAGAGTTGTCTCATATATAACCGGAGCATTTATAGTAAAAAAGGAAATATAATTTGTATTAAATGAACAACTAATCATTAATAGAAAAATAAATAAGTATTGAGTGTAACCACGGTGTTATAATTTCATTAGGAGGTGGACAATAATTTATGTACATTTTAGCAGACAAGTAGTGTGGACGACTAGCGATCACACAGCCCACGCAACGAACTATTGGTCGCTACAGATGGCCGAGGCTGGCGGAAAGATTTGAATTATTCAAACCGCCTGAGTAGCGCTGGCGACACACGTTGAATTTTATTTTAATTGTTTTAATAAAACAATCTGGCGCCACCGGGATTTTCACACCCCTAGTGAACAACAGGTAAGAACATCGAGACCTGGTTATTCGTACGTTCGCAACGGACGAAATCTGCGGAAGTTGCATGCATTTGAACGACGGATAGAGAAGACACGTTACACCCATTACACACAAATTGTACATTATTCACATTTTACAGAGTAAAACGGTAGCCGGACACACGACTACATGGACTAGAAGAGAGGGAAATACGAACTTCTAGCGGCGAGAAATACGGACGAAAATAAGTATTGAGGAAAAGTATAAAACGGTTCGCTACACACTATTAAATAATTTAACATCAATAATAATTAACAGTACAGGTGAATCGTTATTATACAAAGTGGCGCGCCAACTAGTAGGGCTAGAATAATTAAGAAATTATACAATTAAACCCTATAAATTCTAGCGGCGATTACGAAAGGTTACAATATGCACACCAGAGGATTGTCGAAAAAATTGGCAAAGGAGAAGGAGATGGAAGAAAACAGAGGGGAAGAAGAGGAAGGAACACCGATTGAAGAGGTGGAGACAGTAATAACCACAACAGAACCAAGCCAAGACGAAGAAATGGAACCACAGGCTGGAGATAGGAGGGAAGCCAGAGGAGGAATGGATTTAATAAAATTAATGGAAATGATGAATAATAATTTGAAGGAGATGAACAATAAATTCGACAAGAACGAGGAAAGTCTGAAACAGATGAAGAAAGAAACCAATGACCATTTGAAACAGATCAATGAAAAAATAGTGAGTACAAATGAAAGTACTAAGGAAGAATTGAGGAAAACAGTCAACCAAAATAATGAAACACTACAACAACGATTGCTGGAGGAAATTCAGCAAAGAAACGAAGAATTGAAGGAACAGCTGAAGGAGGACCACGAGAAAAATAAAGAAGAAATGAAGCTACAGATGGCACACCAATTAACGAAGTACCGAGAAGAAGCAAAGCAGCAGATTACGGAAATCAATGACAAGTTAGAGGAGACTTTGGAGAAGCTAGAAAAAACCAACGAAAATGTTTCTGAAGTCCGTGAGGAGGTAATCAATAAAATAAACAACCTCGAAGGAGAAACCAAAAGGAGAATTGAGGAATGTCACGAAGAAACAACCAAAAGGTGGGAACAAGTGAACCAGGACATGCATCAAGTCCGGGAAGAGAATCAGAAGGAGACAGCGATTGTACGAACAGACCTGGGAGAAAGAATGGAAGGAGTGTATAGCAATTTAAATAAAATCGACAGTAAAGTGGACAAGAATAAACAAAAATTGAAGAGATACATAGACGAGAAGAATTATTACAGGAAGAAGTGGACGCCTGGCGTGACCGATCATGTAACCACAACCAAATATTTAACAATGACAATAGAGATACAATAAATTTCCGCAACTATAAGCGCAACCCGATGGAGTTTTTGAAAAGAGTAGAAGAACTGATAATAAAGAACCGTGAAACACGATGGACAGCTGTGAGGGGAATGTTAGATGACATGTTTAAGGAAACATATGACAACTGGTGGACCGCCACACGACCAGACATCCAGAGCATCCAAGAATTTAAAACCCAATTCAAAGCAAAGTACTGGTCAGAGTCAACCCAGAACATGGTCCGTAACAATTTAAGTAACGGAAGGTATGAAAACCAAAACGGACAAACCCTAACCTCATACTTTCTAGGAAAAATCTGTATGGCCAGGAATTTGGAACCACGCATTCCGGAAGAGTGTTTAGTAATACAATTATCGTACCACTATGGCGATGCGATCCAGAAAGCCCGTATGTATAGTCAAGTCAAGACAATTCAGGACATGGCTAGTTTATTAGAGAGCCATGAACACGAATGGCAGTACCGTAAGAACAGATTCACGAGTTTCCGAAATAATAGACCAAATGAAGGACCATTCACACCAAACCAACAGGGTGACAATAAACCACCACCGAACAACACCAATAACTATCATGGAAATCAACGTGGGAATAATGCGCCCAGGAACTATCACCCAAACAATAACAATAATGGTAATTTCAGAAACGATTACAGAGGGAATCAACAACGGAACGGTCCTAACAATTATCACCATCCAGGAAACGGTAACAACAACTACAACAATTCAGGATACCGGCCACAGGTAAATTACATAAGGGGACGAAGACAAAGGAGTCCAAGAAGAAACCATCACTCACCTAACTATCGGCGAACGCACTCTGAACAGGTACCCGATACAAGAAGTCGCCCATTCGAAGAAGATCACCGGAACAATGTGGATGACCGGAACAATCGACATGAGCCGAACACTAATCAAAATGGTAATAACAATGAGAATTCTGGTGCACTACCACACAATCAAGCGAGTAGCGATGGAGAACCTTGAGTATATCGGATAAACCATATCTTAGCAGAGGAACAGGATGAAGAACCATACCCAGACAGATGGAATGCATAAAAAAACACTGGAAAATGAGACTGAACTACTGATTACCAACCAAGCTAACCAACGGAGAAGAAATAATATTAAGGTAACTAAAACAATAAATAATCATCAAACGGGAAAACATAGAGAAATATTATGACGATCAACAATGACTGAAAAAAAAAATTAAAATGAAAAAACCAATAGAAATACTTTAAATAAAGGAAAATAACGTGACAAACGAACAAGTTTGCCAATATCATAAAGAAAAGATCTCTAAAGAATTTCAAAATTCAAAACATTTGTAAGTACAGCTTACACTAATCATTAGAGAAACCATTATGATGAATAGAAAAGTTTTCAAAAAATCAAAAAAGACATGTAAGAAAAGCTTACCCAAATATCTCGATAATATTTTAGAACAATTAAAAATGGAGAGATAAAAGTTACAAGGCATTCATATAAAGTAAGAGCAACCAACTTACTACAATATTTAAATAAAAAATAATAATAGAGGAGTGTAGTTACAAAACATTCCTACAAAATAAGATTAAATTACCATAATATTTAGCCAAAACATGAGGCATGAAAAGCATAACATACTATAAAGGAATAAGCTACAAAAAATTCCTAACTAGTAAGAAGCAATAACTTACTATGATATTTAAAAATTATGAAAAAAAAAAATATCAATCAAAATGATCAACTTCCACAACTATTTAGAAAGAGGGGAAGTAAAACCCAAACCAATGATCAAAAAACGAAATAAATGAAATAAACATTCTAAGAGTTATAATGTGAGATGAGATGAAACAAAGAGTAATTAAAATGAATAAAAATGCGAATTGTATCAATAAAAAACAATGCTTCAAATATTATCAAGTAGTATCTATAAAGAAAGATGAAACAATATATGACTCGAACTGAGCAATAATGAAGTATAAAAGTAAAAGATTCCCAACAAATATTATGATTATGATTATTATTATTATTATTTTGAGTCACGAGTTGACTGTATTTAAGAAGTATTAATTGAGATTGTCTGTTGAATGAATCCAGCAATCATTTAACTGAGCAGGGATGATGTTCCCCTGATCTCAGGATAAGAGTAATTTTGAACGACGGAGTTAGTTAAGCCAATAGAGCCCATCCGAATCGATTGCAACTACAAGGTAGAGATAATTAGGGAAATTAAGATCTATAGGGAATAAGTTATAATAAAAAATCAATAAGCCAGTTCGCAATATGAGAAAATAATGAAGAAAAGAGTAAGAAGAATGGAAATAAAAGATACAGAATTAATCATAAAAAATGAATGAGAAGCAGGAGAATTTAAAAAAAAATGATACGATACAATTGATAATTTCATCAAACTTAGAATCACGTTTTATAAAATGATCAATTTTGGTGGAAGGGCATTATATAACATTGCCAAACCATGATCATATTTGATATCAATAAGTATGTAAAAAATGCGAAGAAATAGTATATTTTGATAAATAAACAATAACGAGAATGAAAGTAGTAAATATAATTAAGAGTGAAGGAGGAAGAATAGTAAACCAAAGGTGATTATTAAATAAGAAATACAAACTAGACTGACAGACAAATGACATTGACCCAACCCCAGAGATTGGCCAGATATTAACCAAAATAAAGCGAGACAAGATGGAAGTGAAGGAGAAGAAAAATGAATTTAAATAATAGACCAAACCAACTACAAAGAAAATAAAATGAACCAAGGTGATAAAACACAGACAAATAATGTAGAAGAGGGAAGGAGGAGATGATACCATCCAATATCATAAAGGAAAAGGAACCGGTGAATAACCAATATAAAAAAGAAATGTTAATATTATCTATGTGACAAATATAACTCATAATTAATAAAAACCCATTAAATAAAAATACACAAACCCACGAATTAGTAGTATATATATAAGTAAGAAATCTAGAAAGAGACATGAACTCATTAGATACAAATAAAATTTGTAAAGATAGTGAGAAATATAATGAAAATAATTAAGTGACAAAGAGAAATAATAATAGGGTTTACCCACCAATAAACGTGTAAAATAAAAAGTGATAACAGTGAAGGTGATGTGTGAAAAAGGATATTGTAAGCAATAGTATAATTAAAAAGATAGTGATAGATAAGTAAACACTCAATGAATCAATGATGGACCAATGAAAGATTTAAGAGTGGAATTGTAAAAAATTATATAGTTAAGGGTAATTAGAGATAGTGTTTAGATTAGAAATAGATAAAGAATACAATATTATTCAGGGGAGAAAGCCCAGGTAAAATAAACTGTTTGTGTTAACATGTGATGTAGAAAAGTAGTAGTAAAGACTTAAGTAATTAAATATATAGTTGGTAAATACCCTATGTTATGAGGGAAATTAAGTTAAATAAGTTTACAAGAAGTAATGATGTTTATTACTCAGAGTAGTAGCAAAGAAGGAAGTTAATGTTAAAAACAACAGTTAATAATAACTTGTAAAGAATTGTTTGTTTCAATTATGAAGAGAATATGGCTGGAGGGAACTTACAGTCCATAGTCCTAAGTGTTATATTTTAAGTATTAAGACATAAAAAATAATCCTGACATATGATCACAACAAAAACAAACTCATGACACAACAAACACTAAACAAATCAATTATAACAACAGAACAAAAACTTTGTAATGAGATGAAATACAATTAGAATAATTTAAATAGAAATAATCAATGGCTACTAAGGCCTAGGAAATGTATAACTGTCGATGATAAATAATTGCAAACTGTATAAAAACAACCAGGAGATTAAGAAATTCAAGGCAAGTAAATAGCCGAGAATAATTTATAAATCAGTTTAAAGAAAAAATATTAGAATAAGAACTTAGTTTAAAAGAGAAATGTAAATACCAAATATTAACAGATTTGTACAAACATTGATATTTCATAAAACCATACATTATGGGATACCAAATTAATCTTTGAAAGGAAATAATAACAGTGGTGATAATATTTAATATGTAGGGAAGAGGACAGAAGAATATAATCAATAAGAAGATATGCAGTTATTTTGAATAAAAATTCAAAATTTGATAACAATAGACTACTTCAGAATTAACCAATCGGGATTAATTGGTTACTATGACAACAGTCGTTTGGTGTCTAATTACCGTTAGATTTCTTTACTCGTTATATGACGCTTTCGTTGAATAGACGCTAGTTTTAGAATGACCAAAATTGTCAATTAAAACATAAAAAATCTCAAAAGAAGTTACTAGCAAGCGAATCCCAAGAAGGAAGACGATGACTGGAACAATATAACTAATGTCAAGGCCGAATTAAAGAAGAAAGAAAATAAAATCCTGCCGATTAACTTGGAAAAGGTGCCCGAAGTCCCGAATCAATGCAAATTAAAGATGATTGCAGCATAACTCCTTAATACCAGATCGAATGAGTTCGTCCTGTCTACTGAAGTGATAAGTACCTATTAAATTACCCAAATTTATAAATAAACTCACGTTAATTATTTCTCACTAAAGGTCGAAATCTCACTAAACTGAACATAATTACTTTCAAAGATTAAAAAGAATACTAAGTCACTGAAAATTTATAAACTGACAAAGATAACCTGTTGTTAATTACCAATAACTTGTAAACACTTTTACTACACTACACTAAACAAATTATACCTACACAATATATTATTTAAGTTTAACTGATGTAAGGGTGTGTATTTTTATTGTTTTAAACATTAGTAATCCTTTTAACGTAATCTCAAGAACCTGTGACAAACGAACAATAATCATTTTGTGTATAATTTCCAACAGACGCCATTACTGAAAGTCTGTTAATCAGTTCAGATATCGATTTGTCAAACCCTGTAGAGTTGTCTCATATATAACCGGAGCATTTGTAGTAAAAAAGGAAATATAATTTGTATTAAATGAACAACTAATCATTAATAGAAAAATAAATAAGTATTGAGTGTAACCACGGTGTTATAATTTCATTAGGAGGTGGACAATAATTTATGTACATTTTAGCAGACAAGTAGTGTGGACGACTAGCGATCACACAGCCCACGCAACGAACTATTGGTCGCTACAGATGGCCGAGGCTGGCGGAAAGATTTGAATTATTCAAACCGCCTGAGTAGCGCTGGCGACACACGTTGAATTTTATTTTAATTGTTTTAATAAAACAATTTGGCGCCACCGGGATTTTCACACCCCTAGTGAACAACAGGTAAGAACATCGAGACCTGGTTATTCGTACGTTCGCAACGGACGAAATCTGCGGAAGTTGCATGCATTTGAACGACGGATAGAGAAGACACGTTACACCCATTACACACAAATTGTACATTATTCACATTTTACAGAATAAAACGGTAGCCGGACACACGACTACATGGACTAGAAGAGAGGGAAATACGAACTTCTAGCGGCGAGAAATACGGACGAAAATAAGTATTGAGGAAAAGTATAAAACGGTTCGCTACACACTATTAAATAATTTAACATCAATAATAATTAACAGTACAGGTAAATCGTTATTATACAAAGTGGCGCGCCAACTAGTAGGGCTAGAATAATTAAGAAATTATACAATTAAACCCTATAAATTCTAGCGGCGATTATGAAAGGTTACAATATGCACACCAGAGGATTGTCGAAAAAATTGGCAAAGGAGAAGGAGATGGAAGAAAACAGAGGGGAAGAAGAGGAAGGAACACCGATTGAAGAGGTGGAGACAGTAATAACCACAACAGAACCAAGCCAAGACGAAGAAATGGAACCACAGGCTGGAGATAGGAGGGAAGCCAGAGGAGGAATGGATTTAATAAAATTAATGGAAATGATGAATAATAATTTGAAGGAGATGAACAATAAATTCGACAAGAACGAGGAAAGTCTGAAACAGATGAAGAAAGAAACCAATGACCATTTGAAACAGATCAATGAAAAAATAGTGAGTACAAATGAAAGTACTAAGGAAGAATTGAGGAAAACAGTCAATCAAAATAATGAAACACTACAACAACGATTGCTGGAGGAAATTCAGCAAAGAAACGAAGAATTGAAGGAACAGCTGAAGGAGGACCACGAGAAAAATAAAGAAGAAATGAAGCTACAGATGGCACACCAATTAACGAAGCACCGAGAAGAAGCAAAGCAGCAGATTACGGAAATCAATGACAAGTTAGAGGAGACTTTGGAGAAGCTAGAAAAAACCAACGAAAATGTTTCTGAAGTCCGTGAGGAGGTAATCAATAAAATAAACAACCTCGAAGGAGAAACCAAAAGGAGAATTGAGGAATATCACGAAGAAACAACCAAAAGGTGGGAACAAGTGAACCAGGACATGCATCAAGTCCGGGAAGAGAATCAGAAGGAGACAGCGATTGTACGAACAGACCTGGGAGAAAGAATGGAAGGAGTGTATAGCAATTTAAATAAAATCGACAGTAAAGTGGACAAGAATAAACAAAAATTGAAGAGATACATAGACGAGAAGAATTATTACAGGAAGAAGTGGACGCCTGGCGTGACCGATCATGTAACCACAACCAAATATTTAACAATGACAATAGAGATACAATAAATTTCCGCAACTATAAGCGCAACCCGATGGAGTTTTTGAAAAGAGTAGAACTGATAATAAAGAACCGTGAAACACGATGGACAGCTGTGAGGGGAATGTTAGATGACATGTTTAAGGAAACATATGACAACTGGTGGACCGCCACACGACCAGACATCCAGAGCATCCAAGAATTTAAAACCCAATTCAAAGCAAAGTACTGGTCAGAGTCAACCCAGAACATGGTCCGTAACAATTTAAGTAACGGAAGGTATGAAAACCAAAACGGACAAACCCTAACCTCATACTTTCTAGGAAAAATCTGCATGGCCAGGAATTTGGAACCACGCATTCCGGAAGAGTGTTTAGTAATACAATTATCGTACCACTATGGCGATGCGATCCAGAAAGCCCGTATGTATAGTCAAGTCAAGACAATTCAGGACATGGCTAGTTTATTAGAGAGCCATGAACACGAATGGCAGTACCGTAAGAACAGATTCACGAGTTTCCGAAATAATAGACCAAATGAAGGACCATTCACACCAAACCAACAGGGTGACAATAAACCACCACCGAACAACACCAATAACTATCAAGGAAATCAACGTGGGAATAATGCGCCCAGGAACTATCACCCAAACAATAACAATAATGGTAATTTCAGAAACGATTACAGAGGGAATCAACAACGGAACGGTCCTAACAATTATCACCATCCAGGAAACGGTAACAACAACTACAACAATTCAGGATACCGGCCACAGGTAAATTACATAAGGGGACGAAGACAAAGGAGTCCAAGAAGAAACCATCACTCACCTAACTATCGGCGAACGCACTCTGAACAGGTACCCGATACAAGAAGTCGCCCATTCGAAGAAGATCACCGGAACAATGTGGATGACCGGAACAATCGACATGAGCCGAACACTAATCAAAATGGTAATAACAATGAGAATTCTGGTGCACTACCACACAATCAAGCGAGTAGCGATGGAGAACCTCGAGTATATCGGATAAACCATATCTTAGCAGAGGAACAGGATGAAGAACCATACCCAGACAGATGGAATGCATAAAAAAACACTGGAATATGAGACTGAACTACTGATTACCAACCAAGCTAACCAACGGAGAAGAAATAATATTAAAATAACTAAAACAATAAATAATCATCAAAGGGGAAAAAATAGAGAAATATTATGACGATCAACAATGACTGAAAAAAAAAATTAAAATGAAAAAACCAATAGAAATACTTTAAATAAAGGAAAATAACGTGACAAACGAACAAGTTTGCCAATATCATAAAGAAAAGATCTCTAAAGAATTTCAAAATTCAAAACATTTGTAAGTACAGCTTACACTAATCATTAGAGAAACCATTATGATGAATAGAAAAGTTTTCAAAAAATCAAAAAAGATATGTAAGAAAAGCTTACCCAAATATCTCGATAATATTTTAGAACAATTAAAAATGGAGAGATAAAAGTTACAAGGCATTCATATAAAGTAAGAGCAACCAACTTACTACAATATTTAAATAAAAAATAATAATAGAGGAGTGTAGTTACAAAACATTCCTACAAAATAAGATTAAATTACCATAATATTTAGCCAAAACATGAGGCATGAAAAGCATAACATACTATAAAGGAATAAGCTACAAAAAATTCCTAACTAGTAAGAAGCAATAACTTACTATGATATTTAAAAATTATGAAAAAAAAAAATATCAATCAAAATGATCAACTTCCACAACTATTTAGAAAGAGGGGAAGTAAAACCCAAACCAATGATCAAAAAACGAAATAAATGAAATAAACATTCTAAGAGTTATAATGTGAGATGAGATGAAACAAAGAGTAATTAAAATGAATAAAAATGTGAATTGTATCAATAAAAAACAATGCTTCAAATATTATCAAGTAGTATCTATAAAGAAAGATGAAACAATATATGACTCGAACTGAGCAATAATGAAGTATAAAAGTAAAAGATTCCCAACAAATATTATGATTATGATTATTATTATTATTATTTTGAGTCACGAGTTGACTGTATTTAAGAAGTATTAATTGAGATTGTCTGTTGAATGAATCCAGCAATCATTTAACTGAGCAGGGATGATGTTCCCCTGATCTCAGGATAAGAGTAATTTTGAACGACGGAGTTAGTTAAGCCAATAGAGCCCATCCGAATCGATTGCAACTACAAGGTAGAGATAATTAGGGAAATTAAGATCTATAGGGAATAAGTTATAATAAAAAATCAATAAGCCAGTTCGCAATATGAGAAAATAATGAAGAAAAGACTAAGAAGAATGGAAATAAAAGATACAGAATTAATCATAAAAAATGAATGAGAAGCAGGAGAATTTAAAAAAAAAATGATACGATACAATTGATAATTTCATCAAACTTAGAATCACGTTTTATAAAATGATCAATTTTGGTGGAAGGGCATTATATAACATTGCCAAACCATGATCATATTTGATATCAATAAGTATGTAAAAAATGCGAAGAAATAGTATATTTTGATAAATAAACAATAACGAGAATGAAAGTAGTAAATATAATTAAGAGTGAAGGAGGAAGAATAGTAAACCAAAGGTGATTATTAACTAAGAAATACAAACTAGACTGACAGACAAATGACCCAACCCCAGAGATTGGCCAGATATTAACCAAAATAAAGCGAGACAAGATGGAAGTGAAGGAGAAGAAAAATGAATTTAAATAATGGACCAAACCAACTACAAAGAAAATAAAATGAACCAAGGTGATAAAACACAGACAAATAATGTAGAAGAGGGAAGGAGGAGATGATACCATCCAATATCATAAAGGAAAAGGAACCGGTGAATAACCAATATAAAAAAGAAATGTTAATATTATCTATGTGACAAATATAACTCATAATTAATAAAAACCCATTAAATAAAAATACACAAACCCACGAATTAGTAGTATATATAAGTAAGAAATCTAGAAAGAGACATGAACTCATTAGATACAAATAAAATTTGTAAAGATAGTGAGAAATATAATGAAAATAATTAAGTGACAAAGAGAAATAATAATAGGGTTTACCCACCAATAAACGTGTAAAATAAAAAGTGATAACAGTGAAGGTGATGTGTGAAAAAGGATATTGTAAGCAATAGTATAATTAAAAAGATAGTGATAGATAAGTAAACACTCAATGAATCAATGATGGACCAATGAAAGATTTAAGAGTGGAATTGTAAAAAATTATATAGTTAAGGGTAATTAGAGATAGTGTTTAGATTAGAAATAGATAAAGAATACAATATTATTCAGGGGAGAAAGCTCAGGTAAAATAAACTGTTTGTGTTAACATGGGATGTAGAAAAGTAGTAGTAAAGACTTAAGTAATTAAATATATAGTTGGTAAATACCCTATGTTATGAGGGAAATTAAGTTAAATAAGTTTACAAGAAGTAATGATGTTTATTACTCAGAGTAGTAGCAAAGAAGGAAGTTAATGTTAAAAACAACAGTTAATAATAACTTGTAAAGAATTGTTTGTTTCAATTATGAAGAGGATATGGCTGGAGGGAACTTACAGTCCATAGTCCTAAGTGTTATATTTTAAGTATTAAGACATAAAAAATAATCCTGACATATGATCACAACAAAAACAAACTCATGACACAACAAACACTAAACAAATCAATTATAACAACAGAACAAAAACTTTGTAATGAGATGAAATACAATTAGAATAATTTAAATAGAAATAATCAATGGCTACTAAGGCCTAGGAAATGTATAACTGTCAATGATAAATAATTGCAAACTGTATAAAAACAACCAGGAGATTAAGAAATTCAAGGCAAGTAAATAGCCAAGAATAATTTATAAATCAGTTTAAAGAAAAAATATTAGAATAAGAACTTAGTTTAAAAGAGAAATGTAAATACCAAATATTAACAGATTTGTACAAACATTGATATTTCATAAAACCATACATTATGGGATACCAAATTAATCTTTGAAAGGAAATAATAACAGTGGTGATAATATTTAATATGTAGGGAAGAGGACAGAAGAATATAATCAATAAGAAGATATGCAGTTATTTTGAATAAAAATTCAAAATTTGATAACAATAGACTACTTCAGAATTAACCAATCGGGATTAATTGGTTACTATGACAACAGTCGTTTGGTGTCTAATTACCGTTAGATTTCTTTACTCGTTATATGACGCTTTCGTTGAATAGACGCTAGTTTTAGAATGACCAAAATTGTCAATTGAAACATAAAAAATCTCAAAAGAAGTTACTAGCAAGCGAATCCCAAGAAGGAAGACGATGACTGGAACAATATAACTAATGTCGAGGCCGAATTAAAGAAGAAAGAAAATAAAATCCTGCCGATTAACTTGGAAAAGGTGCCCGAAGTCCCGAATCAATGCAAATTAAAGATGATTGCAGCATAACTCCTTAATACCAGATCGAATGAGTTCGTCCTGTCTACTGAAGTGATAAGTACCTATTAAATTACCCAAATTTATAAATAAACTCACGTTAATTATTTCTCACTAAAGGTCGAAATCTCACTAAACTGAACATAATTACTTTCAAAGATTAAAAAGAATACTAAGTCACTGAAAATTTATAAACTGACAAAGATAACCTGTTGTTAATTACCAATAACTTGTAAACACTTTTACTACACTACACTAAACAAATTATACCTACACAATATATTATTTAAGTTTAACTGATGTAAGGGTGTGTATTTTTATTGTTTTAAACATTAGTAATCCTTTTAATGTAATCTCAAGAACCTGTGACAAACGAACAATAATCATTTTGTGTATAATTTCCAACAGACGCCATTACTGAAAGTCTGTTAATCAGTTCAGATATCGATTTGTCAAACCCTGTAGAGTTGTCTCATATATAACCGGAGCATTTGTAGTAAAAAAGGAAATATAATTTGTATTAAATGAACAACTAATCATTAATAGAAAAATAAATAAGTATTGAGTGTAACCACGGTGTTATAATTTCATTAGGAGGTGGACAATAATTTATGTACATTTTAGCAGACAAGTAGTGTGGACGACTAGCGATCACACAGCCCACGCAACGAACTATTGGTCGCTACAGACGGCCGAGGCTGGCGGAAAGATTTGAATTATTCAAACCGCCTGAGTAGTGCTGGCGACACATGTTGAATTTTATTTTAATTGTTTTAATAAAACAATTTGGTGCCACCGGGATTTTCACACCCCTAGTGAACAACAGGTAAGAACATCGACACCTGGTTATTCGTACGTTCGCAACGGACGAAATCTGCGGAAGTTGCATGCATTTGAACGACGGATAGAGAAGACATGTTACACCCATTACACACAAATTGTACATTATTCACATTTTACAGAGTAAAACGGTAGCCGGACACACGACTACATGGACTAGAAGAGAGGGAAATACGAACTTCTAGCGACGAGAAATACGGACGAAAATAAGTATTGAGAAAAAGTATAAAACGGTTCGCTACACACTATTAAATAATTTAACATCAATAATAATTAACAGTACAGGTAAATCGTTATTATACAGTGTTAAAAAAAAAGTTTACATGCAAAAAAGACTTATCCTTTGTAACTTGAAAGAACTCTATTCTTGTTTTAAATGGGAATATCCAGATGTGAAAGTAGGGTTTTCAAAATTTTGTTGTTTGAGACCTAAATGGTGTATCCTTGCTGGTTCTGCAGGCACACACACTGTATGTGTTTGCTGCATCCACCAAAATGTAAAACTGTTACTGGATGCTGCCAAAATTGAAGAATCATATAAAGACCTAATTAAGATGCTTGTGTGCAACATAGAAAATTCCAACTGCATGCTGCGCCATTGTGATAACTGTCCTGCAAACACTGCATTAATCGATTATTTGACTGAAAAATTAAGTGAAGATTATGATTTAGAAGAAGAAATTGTAATAAGCCAATGGGTGAATACCGACAGAGCAGAGATGGTAAAACAATCTATTAGCGTAGAGGACTATATTTCTTTATTGAGCAGATAACTAGAAAAGCTAATACCCCATTCATTTGTCGCTAAATCGCAGTCATCAGCTTTTAAGAGATTGAAAGAAAACCCACCACCCAATACAGCAATTGTAGTAATGGATTTTAGTGAAAATTATTCATATGTCATTTAAAATGAAATCCAAAGTTATCATTGGAATAAAGGGGGTTGTACTCTTCATCCAGTAGGGATTTTTTTAAGAAACAAAGAGAATGTTTTGATTTCTAAGCATTGTTTTATAAGTGACGATCTTGAGCATGACACAAGTTTTGTTAACTATGTCCAAAGGGAAATTACAAAATGGCTGGCAATAAATCATCCAGAAACAGACACAGTTCATTATTTCACTGATGGCTGTGCTGGTCAATATAAAAATAGGAATAGTTTTAAGAACCTGTCTGAGCATTTGAAAGACTTCAATATGAAAGCTGAACACTCGTTTTTTGCTACAAGTCATGGGAAATCAATATGTGATGGTCTAGGAGGAACGGTAAAAAGAATTTTAAGGAAAGCAAGCCTCCAGCTACCAGATGAAGATCAAATTATGACAGCAAGTGCTGTCTACAACTATTGTGAAAAGAACATTGAAAACATTCACTTTCACTTTATTGACAAAAAAGATGCTGATTCACTACGATTGGAACTAGAAAAACAATTTTCAACAACCCGGACTATTCCTGGTACTAGAAGTTTCATAATTTCAAACCACTTCAGACAAACAACCTTGAAATTAGAAGGACTACTGATAGTCTTAACCCTGCACTAATCTTTTCTTATCAAACTTCTTCTGATTGGGTTTGTGTTCAACCATCTTCATATAATTATGTGGCTGCAAATTATGATGGTAACTGGTATTTTGAACTAGTAAAAACTATCTTCAGTGAAGAAGAAGATGCAGAAATTCTTTTTCTCCACCCTTTAGGACCAGCTGCATCTTTTTATTGGTCTCAAAGAGAAGATTCGTGCATAGTGCCTTTGGAACACATCATCAGTATAGTAGACGCACCACAATCAAGTGGCACCGGACGAATGTATTATTTCAAAAAAGATTGTATGAAAAAACTGAAAGCTGTTGGATGAAGTGGAAAAAGTATTTCAATCAGCATTAACATGTATTAAAAAGACAAACAACTCACAATATTGAATGTGTATTTTGAACAATAAATTGTGTTTAACGCAAGTACTCAATCATCTTTTGAATTTTAAAAGATATTTTTCTGTTGTGCACAGTTATTACACATGTTAAAAACCCAATTATATTTTTTAATTATCTAATAGCCTATATATTTAAGAGTATTTTAAAACAAATTTGAGCATTCTATCATGTCTGAGACTCTAGATATTGTGGTTTTTGTAAAACAAAACACCCGTTTCTTAAATTTCTAAGAAATTATATTTAAATATTTAAATATTTTTAGTTTTTTGAGGGATTGAAATAGGTTAATAAGAGCATTTTTCGCTCCTGTTAGGTACAACACACAAACGTCCTGCAAAAGTTCATGATGATATCTTGAACAGTTTTCAAGAAAAATATTTTTAAAGTTGTGAGTGCATGTTAAAGGCGCGATTTCCGAGGCTTCGGATAGCGCCAAATTAAAAAAACTAAAAAATTAATAAAAAAAAAACTATAAATGATAGAGCAAAAAAATTTTGCAGATGTTATCAGGATAGTAATAGAATCAATTGTGTCAAGTTTCATCAAAATCTGAGGAGGTGGGTGTCATGACCTGGGTGACTTGACATGGAATGACCCAATTATTAGTACAACGCGGTAGTAACCTTACCTGTTAGTAAATAGGGATTTGTGATTCCCGGGTGGCGCCAAATTGTTTATTAAAAACAATTAAATTTCTTAGATAATATGGTTTAACTAAGTTCACAGCTGTGACGGCCGGGGCATTCAAATACTTCCCGCCTTGGTTAGACGACTGACTCGATCAAGTAGTGTGTCGATTTGCAGCGTGAGCGCTGTACCGTCAAAGATAATTCGCTAACAAATACAAATTATATGATACCCTCCCTATGAAATAATAACAATGGTTACTCCCTGTACTAGTTATATTAATGGTTGATAAGTAAAATTTCAGTTTGACAATTAAATTATATTTGTTGATTAATAAATTTGCACCGACATTTTACATGAAACAATTTTTCTCAGGATGACGGATCGATTTTTGTTCAACCATTGTATCTGTTTAATTGCTCGCGCGCAATCAGCCCACGCACTTACGTCATTCGTTGCAGTCCAGCTCGCTTCGGCCAGCTGCTGCGATAGTTTAGTTAAGACTCAGCTTCTCATCCGTACGCTACACTCTTACATTTGCTAGCAACGGCAATGTAAATTTTATTAACGTAACTTCTCGTTACAATTTTTTCTCTCTCTTATATTCGTTATGTGTCTTGGCAATCCACGCCACACGTAATTGTATTTTGGCATGTACGCCACACGTAACTGCATGGGCCTGCGCTTCTTTATAATGTTTCAATAAATGCTACTTAACTCAGATTTCATACAGTCCACTTCTTCGTTCAAAAACACATTCCGACACCTATACCAGCAACACTTAGCTTTGCAAGACCAACTCTAGAAATTTTCGAGAGCGTTAAGCAAGCATCATATGGTCCTCCGGGCCGCGGATATGATTCATTTTATGGATGTACAATCCACATACAATGTATTTCACGGATGTGACTCATTTCATAGATAATTCGTTTCATGGATCAGTTTAATAAGCAGGCCTATCAGCATTTTTCTTCATGATTTAATTCAGCAATTCTTTAATCATCACTACAATTGGAGCTCGTATTGCACGACTTTGGGGACGTCATATTTCGCCGACCGGATCGTTCGAAGCATCATTTCAGCAGTTGAATACCATCAGCACGTGGCATTCATCATTTGGGAAAATCCAAAGCAGCCAATCTAGACAGGATTCGACCGCTTCGGACATCACCTGACAGGCAGCGACCGTGTCTACATCATCAATTCATGGGTACCTGATGGGACTGCCAAGGTTTCGACAAGCTCTGAGGCCTTCTTGAACATGCCGATAAGTACCATGTCAATTGACTATAAATTCATGTTTCATATTAGTTTTCAATTTTGCATAATTTGTATATCTTTCAATGGCATTAAAGTAAAGGAAGCAGTATTTAAAAATAATAATATAACTTTTTTACATCAGTTTCATTTGAATATGAACTTGTAATTTTTTCTGCGAACTCAACAAGCATTTTTTAATTGTAAATCATACTTTTGAAATAGTATTCATATCATTAGTGATGATACTGCTATATTGTTTATACTGCCTAAATCAGTATTTATCACCACATAGAACTAGTTCAAGATGTGTTAAGCAATGGTTACCGTGTTGTAGCGTGACTTTATAATTTGGATTTCCTGCATGGTCTTGTTCATCTCTTTGCATTCACTTAGTTTCTTTTTCGTATTATCATTCAAATTTTCTCTCATACCCAATCATGACGGATATGAAGGCGCTGATCAAAAAACGTGGCACGATCAAGGCCTCTTATATCGCGCATAAACACATATGCAGACAATTTCGATCATGATACGCATGACCACCATGCACTAAAAATAAAGCTTCGCCACCTTATGGAGCTATCCGCCAAATATGACGAGATTCAAACGCAAATTGAGTCTGAGGACTCTGACTTTACATCCGCTAGCGATAGGGTTCAGACCGAAGATGATTTGTGCAGCATAGAATGCAAGCTGCAAAATTTATTAGACCATGCCGAGGAGATGAGCAGGAATGCAGCAAATCAATCCGAAGTAGTCACATTCAGCACGCCTCCCATTCAGTTGCAACCGATTAAGCTACCCTGCTTCGCAGGTGACATACTTGAATGGCAACATTTTTACAATATGTTTTTAGAGTTGGTTCATGTCCGAATGGACCTGACCGGCATCCAAAAATTTCATTACTTGCACTCACCATTAAGGGATGAGGCGCTGAATGTCATAAAATCACTCCCAATCACACATGAAAACTACACGGTAGCAATTGACTTGTTAAGAGCCCGGTATGACAGTAAATTGATTGTTACGGCGTATCATGCAGCTAACGTCTTGCGCATGAAGCACATGCAGCAGGATTCTGTGCTCAGCATTTCTAAATTTATAGATGAGCTCACCGCTAACATAAATGCTCTGAACTCATTAAACTTATCAGTAAACACATTTGAACTTATTTTTGTGCATTTTCTCGCCCAAAAACTTGACGAGCGTACATGTAGATTGTGGAAGGAAGGTTTAAGTGACGAACAGCTTCCAATTTACGATAATTTTATTCAATTTCTAAATACAAGACGTCAGCTGTTACAAAACGTAAATGCACCGACTGGTTCGTCTTGCGGCAGACAAGTTAGCGATAAAACTTCTTATCGCAAATTGGCTAATCGCGCAGAGTTCACTGGGTCACTGATACACACTCAAACTAACAATAAATTTTGCCAGCTGTGTCGTGGCAATCATAAATTGCTCGAATGCCCACAATTCATGGCTTTACAACCTACTCAACGTAGAGAGGTTTTAATAAGTAACAAACTCTGTCTGAATTGCAAACGTTGGGGCCATAAAAGCTCGGTTTGCCCTTCCAAATTTTCGTGCAGAACATGCTCGAAAATGCACCACACCATGATCCACGCTTCCACAAATAGCTCTACCAACAGGAACAATAAGCAATGTTCCCTAAAGCTACAAACTAGCAAATCGATTTTGTTGTCCACCGCCGTATGCATCACCACCGATCATGCCGGTAACAAACACCCGGTAAGAATCCTGTTGGATTCAGGGTCGCAAGCGAATTTTTGTACGATGGGTTCGCCCGCCGCATGGGCTTAAAACTAAACAAATCCGAACTGCCTATCACGGGCATAAATAACTCCCTATGTCAAGCCAATTTTAGCACAAGGGTGCGCCTAAACTCATGCTATTAGGATTTCACTTTGAATGTCCACTGCGCTCTTCTGCCCAGAATTACAAATAACCTTCCAACAGAATCCTTTAACATGGTATCGTTGAAAATTCCAAAAGGCATATTTTTAGCTGACCCGCAGCTTAATCGTTCGTCACAAATTGACATATTACTCGGGGCACAGTACTTTTTGCAGTTGATTGAGCCGACTAAATTTGTTCGCAGTCCGCACTTTCCGATAATACAGGAAACAAAACTAGGGTTTATACTCGCCGGGAATTTACCCTTCAACGTAGACATGACTAAACCGGTCTCTTCGTTCATGGCTCGTGACGACAATAATGCTATCTCGTCACAATTGAAGAACTTCTGGCAGTTGGAGGATGTTTCGTGCCGTACTCCCTCAGATGAGGACACGGAGTGTGAAAATCATTTCCTTACAAACACCTATCGTAACGCTAGTGGTAGGTTTGTTGTGTCGCTACCCCGTAGGACAGAGTGCCTCGGCGATTCTCTCCCCGGAGTAGTTCGCAGATTTCAAACCCTCGAACTCAAATTTAGGCAAAACCAGTCTTTGCACAAAGAGTATACTAGTTTTATGGAGGAATATTTAAGCCTTGGTCCTATGTCTCCACTCGATTCATATGATTTATCAATTAACAAGTCAAATATTTTTTATTTACCTCACCATGCTGTCATTAAGACTACTAGCACAACCACCAAACTTCGCGTTGTTTTTGACGGTTCTGCCAAAACGTCAAACGACACCCTTATGGTTGGCCCTACGGTCCAGCAGGATCTTTTCACCATTATGGCCAGATTTAGAACGCATCGTTACGCTCTCATTGCCGACATCGAGAAAATGTATCGCCAAATTTTGGTATCCCCGAGTGATTCTAACTTACAAAGAATTGTTTGGCGTGACGCTCCCCACAAGGAACTCAAACACTATGCTCTGAGAACAGTCACATATGGGACTGCCAGCGCATCATTTTTGGCCACTAGATGTTTAAAACAAATCTCTCAGGAAAATAGTACTCAGCACGCCCTGGCCTGCTCGGTCATTGCAAACGATTTTTACGTCGACGATCTCATTACCGGATCTGATAGCTCACACGTCCTAACCCAACTAAACTCTGACATTTCTGAGTTGTTAAGCCGCTACGGCTTCACTCTGCATAAATGGTCTTCTAATGACCGGAATATAACATCCTCACATAGTAACTCGTCCCTGGACTTCAACAAGGACCAAACCGTCCGCACTTTAGGTATTCAGTGGGACGTTCATGCTGACAGCTTCGTATACAATATCCAAAGAGATTTGAAAATTGACGTGCTCAATAAAAGAAAGGTATTATCGGTCATCGCTGGAATCTACGACCTATTAGGGCTGATTGGACCTATTACGTTTTGGTGCAAGCACTTTATGCAAACGCTATGGTCATCGGGTACAAATTGGGACGACCCGCTCTCTGACTCATTATCAATTCAATGGGCCGAGCTTTACGCTCAATTGATTTCAGACACTCATTTTAGGATCCCGAGAGCTATAAAGGATTCATGTAATTTCCCAATCATTTCCTTTCAATTACACGGGTTTGCTGACGCGTCTGTAAAGGGTTACGCATGCTGTATTTATGTGCGTACAGTATATTCTGACAACAGTATATCATCTCACCTATTGTGTTCCAAATCTAGAGTCGCCCCTTTAAAGCAGATATCTTTACCTCGTCTTGAACTTTGCGCCTGTCTATTATTGGCCCAGTTGGTTTATAAGGTTGTCCACGCTGTTACCTACAATTTCAGCAAGTTGTATTTTTATTCTGACTCTACGATCGCCCTTCACTGGATTCACCAACAGTCCTCTAGGTGGAAAGTATTTGTAGCCAACCGCGTCTCGGAGATACAGCAGCTCACTGCAAAGGGTACTTGGTATCATGTCGCCTCGCATGACAATCCCGCGGACATTCTATCCCGCGGCTGTTTACCCCGTTTGTTACACCGCCACCCGCAATGGTGGCATGGTCCCTACTGGTTGTTAAAGGAGTCTTCAGCGTGGCCCACCAGTCCTTTTGATTCCAATTCTTCCTGCGCTCATCCGGATTTGGACAAGGAAGAACATAAACAAGTTCTACTCGCTCTAGCTACTGCTTCATCCTCTTCTAAATACGTTGAAGATTACTCTTCTCTTTCTAGACTTGTCTGTGTGTTTGCTTATTGCCTGCGTTTTATTCGGAATGCTAAGTCTCCCGCCTCTAACAGAAACACTTCATTTTTGACGTCACAAGAGCTACACAGCGCGCTTTTGGTTTTTATACGCCAAGCCCAGTTTTCGCATTTCAACATCGAAATTAAAGAACTCCGGGCACAACGCCCTGTACCTAATAATAGTAAAACTTTCTCGCTTAATCCATTTATAGACAACGCGGGTATACTACGTATAGGCGGGCGCCTTCAACAGTCGCAGCTAAACTATAATAGTAAGCACCAAATCATACTCCACCCTCAGGCTCACTTTACTAGACTAATTATTGAAAATGAGCATATTCGACTACTCCATGCCGGAGTACAACTAACGCAGTGTTCTCTACGCCAAAGATAATGGATTATCAATGACAAATCTTACATACGCTCAGTGATTCACAAATGTATCACTTGTTTTCGATTTCGCGCAACTGGTTCAAGCCAACTTTTAGGACAATTACCCTCTCCCAGAGTCACTCCTTCTAAGCCATTTTCACAATGTGCCGTCGACTATGCCGGTCCCATGTTTCTACGTCAGGGCGGGCAGCGGTCCAAATCATTTACAAAGGCTTATATTTCTCTCTTCATTTGCATGTCCACTAAGGCAATTCACCTTAAACTGGTTTCAGATTTGTCCGCAGACGCCTTTTTGGCTGCCTTGAAACGCTTCATATCACGCAGGGGCATCCCCGCACAAATATTTTCCGAAAACGGTACAAATTTCCATCGTGCTGGCACTATATTACACGATCTGTACAAACTCTTTCAGCAGGACGAATTTCGAAAATCCACTCAGGACTTCACCAGTTCACGTGGGTTTAAGTGGTCTTTCATACTTCCGTCAGCGCCTCACTTCGGCGGTCTATGGGAGAGCGTGTCAAAAGCGTTAAGTTTCATTTACGGCGCGTTATCGACAGTACGCTTCTCAACTTTGAAGAGTTTTACACTGTTTTGACTCAAGTTGAAGCTTGTTTGAATTCGCGTACCTTGTTCACTGTGTCAAATGATGCTGGGGATCCCGAGCCTTTGACTCCAGCACATTTTTTGGTTGGTTCTCCACTTACCGCGCTCCCAGAACCCGACTATTCGGATGTAAAAATGGGTCGCTTGGGGAGATGGCAGCTTCTGCAGAGATTTACCCGCTCTATATGGAAGAGTTGGTCTAGAGACTATCTGCATCAGCTGCAACAAAGAAATAAATGGAGAAAGCATTCTAAAAATTTGTCTCCAGGACAACTCGTCCTCATTTTAGAAGACAATACACCACCTTTGCAGTGGAAACGTGGTATTGTCACCCAGATTTATGTAGGGCAGGATTCATTAGTACGCGTTGCGGATGTCCGTACTGCACACGGCATCCTGCGTAGACCTATTCACAAGCTGTGTCCACTTCCCGTGGAATCAGAATAATTAGCATTATCATGCATCATTGTTCCGAACATTTATCATGTTTTTTATTGGATGTGTGCATTGTATTATTTTTAAGGATTTATTATTGAGTTCTTATGTATCATCATTATGTTATTGAACTTTTTGTGACTATTATTATGTACTATTAATTATTATGTCAATCGTTATGTATTATGTATACTCACATTATGCACTTTGCATCCTGTGGATATGTCTATCTTACTGTTATGCATCATTGTTTGTGATATCATTATACCAATGCTTATATGCATACTATAATATTATATGCATGTACTTTATTATGTTTTTTCTCTATTGTATTTACTATGGTTATGTATCTTTAAATTATTGGTCTACTATTACTGTATTTGCTATTATGTCGTTATTATTGTATTATTATATTTAGTCAGTTTTTTGAGGAAGTTTTCGTTATATAAATTAAAGGATGTCTCTTGTTTTCTGTTAAAGATTAATGTTTGTATTTACCAAACATATGTTAATGTTAGTTGTATAAGCACCTTATTTTTAACATGGGCGTTAGGTTGTATCTTTTCAGTACAGAAATTGCTTTGTTTTACTTTGAGTTTGATCTGATAGCTTAATTAATTTTGTTATTTACGAATTTCTTCTGTCAGAGACTATTTACGTTATGCAAGGGTCAATTTATTTAATGTGTAAGGCTTTCAAGTATTTTATGTATTTTATTTGTATACAACATTTGATTAATAATGTATTTACATTTGTTTATATTGTATTTGTATTTATGCTATCTCATGGGCCATCTATCGGTGCGCCAATATTCATGTACCATGTATTGTCACATTTTTCAGGTTTGCAACTTATTAATGTATACTTGTATGTTTTCAAGCAACCTTGTTTTTTACTGTAAACTACGTCAAAATCGCCCGATTTTGGGCGGGCAGTATGTTAAACCATTGTATCTGTTTACTTGCTCGCGCGCAATCAGCCCACAAACTTACGTCATTCGTTGCAGTCCAGCTCACTTCGGCCAGCTGCTGCGATAGTTTAGTTAAGACTCAGCTTCTCATCCGTACGCTACACTCTTACATTTGCTAGCAACGGTAATGTAAATTTTATTAACGTAACTTCTCGTTACAATTTTTTTTCTCTCTTATATTCGTTATGTGTCTTGGCAATCCACGCCACATGTAATTGTATTTTGGCATGTACGCCACACATAATTGCATGGGCCTGCGCTTCTTTATAATGTTTCAATAAATGCTACTTAACTCAGATTTCATACAGGCCACTTCTTCGTTCAAAAAAACATTCCGACACCTATACCAGCAACACTTAGCTTTGCAAGACCAACTTTAGAAATTTTCGAGAGCGTTAAGCAAGCATCAATTTTGGTAACGAGGTACACATATCAGCATGGCTGCTGAGCGGTTTAGTTATTACAATTATTTTCGTTCCAAAATCTGGGATTCTTTTGATTACAAGACAAATAATTCCTATGATTAGAATAAAAAGTACATTACCTTACTTTATGTGTACTTAAATAATAAGGTGTGTTGTTACAATCTGTTCTGTAGTGTCGTTAAAAGTGTTTCTAAAGTTCGTATTCACACAACAGGTAATGTGTTATGTTAACAAATTTTCAGTGTTATTTTTCTTAATTAATCTTTGAAAGAGAATATTCGGTTTATAGTGAGAGTTCAAATTACTTTTAGAAATATTTAAAGTGAGTTTAATTTTTGGAAATAGGGTAATTCAAGGATACTTAACACATCAGATGACTTGGTGTTATCAATCATTGAGTTGGAAGGGGATTGGGCTGCAATCGTTTTCTGTTTTCATTAATCTTGGGGCTTGAGTAGGTCTGGCGTCCTTTTGATATTAGATGTGGTCATGTTTTCATTTAATTTCCTGGTAAAATGGTCCTTGGCATCAGTTGACTGTTCCAGTTGTTCGTCTGCTTCTTATTCGATCATTGTTTTGAATTTTGTTTACTATTTTTACATTTTTTGATTAAAAATTGGTCTTCCAAAATTTGACTTCTGTTCGGCAAGAGTGACGCTTTACGAGTAACGATATTCAACCGTAATTCCGTCCCTAACGGCAGTTGCTATGGTTACAAATTACATCTGATTGGCTTAGATTGACATAAATCCATTGTTATCAAAATTTGAATTCTTTTCAAAATCCTTGTATATCTTCTGATTGCTTTTATTCCTCTATCTTCCCTCCTAAGTATTAACTATTATCACTGTTATTTGTATTTCCTTTCAAAGATTATTTTGGTATCCCACAAGTTTGGGTTCTTTTATGTTTTATGATTTTACAATTATTTTAATACTTGCTAATTACATTTTTCTTTTAATTTAAATCCTTATTATAATATTTTGCTTTAAAAATGATTTACAAATTATCCTTGGTTAGTTATTCGCCTCTGATTTGCTAATTTCTTTGTTAACTTATTACAATTTGTAGTTGTTTGTTCTTGACAGTTAGGCATTTTCATAGGCCTAAGTAGCCATTATTTGTATTTACTTATTTCGTACAAATTATGTCTCTTTTTAGCTTAATGAGCTTAGCTTTGTTATTATAATTGGTTGTGTGTTATTTATTGATGTATTTTGGCTCTGTTTTAGTGTTATTATTATGTTACTATTATTTTATACATCATGAATTGCTAATTATTTACTATCTGGTTTTCTCGTTTACATTTCTTTACTTTCTTATTTATTTAATCTGCCAATAAAAACAATGTGGCTATTATTTACTACTTTTGTTCACATAAAATACAACATCTAGGCCTATGGTCTGTATAATTCTTCCAGCCATATCCTATTCATAAACTTGCTTAAACAATTATTTAATAATTATTTGATAACATTTGTTTACAGTTCATTTCACTTTATATCATTTTTTGGGTGATAAACAACATCACATTTTTTGAACTTACTTTAATAATGATCCCTGGTAACATGGAGTGTTTATTGATTTGTTTTAACTTCTTAATTTTTTAAATAATCTTTACTTTCACTCCATGCTAACACTATCTGTTTTCTCTTTCATGGGATTCTCCCTTTTAATTATAAATGCATTCAATTTAACATTAATATTCTTTCTTAACTAATACTGTCTTCATCACTTTTCAGTGTTCATTATACCTTAATTAACTGTTTACACTTAATACTATTCTTAACAACTTTCTTAATGACTAATATTTTTCACTCAATCATCACCTTCACTTTTAAATTATTTATTGTTTATTATAATTTATTTAGTGTTTTTTCTTGATCACTTTATTTTGGGATTTTTACACTTCCACTTTTGCACTTCTAAAATGTTTTTGGTTTCAAGTGTTTCTAAATGGGTAATCCCTATTATTACTTTCTCACTACCGTACTATCTCTTTCATTACAAATATCATTACTAATATTAACAATTTTATGTCTCTATATTTTATCTTTACATCTAACTCTAATATGTGGGTTAGTTTGCTTTTATATTTAACATTCTTTCCTTGGGTTTTTTTCAATTGTCATTTACTTTATTATCCATTAATTGATAATAATATTTATTTATTACTTAAGTTATTTATTGGTTTCTTTTTCAACCTTACCTTGAGTGTACCATTTCTCCTGCTTTTATTCTTTATTACTTGTTTGTGTCTTATCATTTGATTTCCTTTTTATTTATTTCCCTTTATCTTAGGTTTGTTTCTTTTTCATTTTCCTCCTTCTTCATTTTCAGTGTATTTCCTTTATATCTTGTTTTTCCATCTTCTCCTTTGGGTTCATTTTAATAAGTGGCATTGAGTCATTCAATTCCTTCAATTGGTTTCATTTTGCTTGGTTTCGGTTTTTTCCCTTCTTCATTTGGTTTGGTTAATCACTTTCGTATTTGGTTTTATTCTTGTTTGTTTTTTGTTGTTCCCTTCTTCTTTTGTTTCCTTTTGTTGGGTCAATCACTTGGGTTAGGTCATGTCGTCGTTTGTCGTGTCATTGTCTTTTTATTTTCTTTATATTAAACATTTTATTTTATATGAATTATTATTTTATATTCAGAATCATCTTTTTTATCCCTGGTATTGGGGTGGCTAATTTGTGTTGTAACAATATATATATATATATATATATATATATATATATGCTATTCACAATGTAAACAAGAAGCAGGTTGTACAAACAACTAAACAAAATAAAGGAATTTCAAAAAAGAGGATGAAATGCATATTATGCAATATACCTAGTGATACATAATATAAACTGAGCTTTAAAATGTAAAAGAAACCATATGGATAGAAGTATTAATTAATCTGAACAATTATGAAGTGATGATTCTAAGGATGTTTATTATTAGTTGAAATAGACCACTTTTTATAATTTATATTTTAATGACTGGATGTAGATAATTCCACCAGTTTTATAATTGAGCAGAGATGATAATTCCTCTGAGCTCAAATAAGTGAAGTATGGCCAGCAGAGAATGTAGCCAAAATGTGCCACTCTGAACTGTTCCAGCTCACGTGATAGGGAATGTTAGGCAATGAATATCCCAAGGATGAAGCACCAAGTAAGAAAAGAAAAAAAATATAATATTAATAATAATAATAATAATAATAATAATATAAATCAGATTAAAATGACTATCTAATAAGAGTGAAATAAAAAAAAATGAAACAGAAAATATACATGTCAACTTAGAGCTCAATTATAAAGAGGCAGGTATATAAGTGTATACAAAACCAAGAATATAATAAAGACAAGTGTCAGAAGCAATTATTTCATCCATACTAAACGTATGATCCGAACTAATCACTTTTACAGGAGGGCATATGTAGCATAACGGAAATTTTGCCTTATTTTACAATTTAATACCACATAGAAAATGAAAGGAAGAAGCAATCTGGAATGAGTAGAATAAACCTAAATAAAAATAACATAACCGAAGTAATCAGTATAATAAATAAAATGCCTTAACAGTACTATAAAAACTCTCAATACAAAGAAATTAAGCACATTCAATTCAGAATAAAAGTGTTAAACCATATAGGATGATTATTATCCCAGTAACATCATCAGTATACCCAGTAAGATAAGGAGCAGTAAGGAAATATAACCAGGAACAAATTAATTAAAATAAAAAAATCAAAGGGACAAAACCTATTTTAAAGACAGAACACTTTATAAGAGTCAATCAAAATAAAGCAATGAACAAAAAATGATTATTAGACAAAAAATTAGAAACCCATATGAAAAATTAAGAGAATACAATACCAGTAGAATGATTTCATGTAAATCTAGGTATAAATAAAATATTGTGTAATTAAGGGGAACGCCCTAAACCAGTTTTGAAAGGACAGCAAAAGACTGTAATTAGGCTAAGACCGTAATTTGTTTATTTGTTTAATTATTATGTTTAATTATTATATTGGTATTCACTACCTACTATGTTAATATTATGAGATACTAAATGTTAGAGAATAAGTGTTTGTTGTATTTAAAGAATGTTAGTTTATGTCAGAATTTTGTTAAGGAAGGAAAGGCAATATATTAATTCAAATGTCCTATAAATAGTGACTCAGAAAAGATAATAATAATAATAATAATAATGTGAAATAATTATAATATTGATAGGAAAAATGAAAATTGATAATCAAGCCAAATTCAACTTTGACCCTGTAATCAAATCAGAGGAGATAAATTAATGAAAACCTAGACCAAATTGATATAAATTATTCCCTTTAGCATACAAATAATTTATTATAATTATCACAACAACCTATAGTAGTAATTAAAAGAGTCAGAGGGTAAAATTGACTTAAATAAAGATTGTACAAGATAATAATACCTAGGCAATGAACCAAGTATAAGTAAAATGTAAATAAATCAGTAAATGTTTAGTATAATGACAAAGTAGGGAAAGCAAATTATAATGATTTAATTAGTGATCTTATTTGAGGACAATGGTAACATAAAACATAGTGTAAACCATTTAATGGGTTATCGTATGAATCATGATAAGGCCTAGAAGTAAATTTCAAGGAATGTAACTTTTGAGTTTAATTCAAACCAAACTAGGTCATGTTTAACATTAATTTGTATAAAATCAAAGCAGGAATATAGTTATGTAATTAAAATTTCATAAAAATACTAAATAACTAAATTATAGCCAGTAAAATATAAAAAAATGTCATTTATTTCTATAAAATCGAATTGGGAATAAGTCAAACAGCTGATAGTGAACAATAAAAAATGCGACCAAAATCTTACAGGATTTTCTATATGAAGAAACAAATAAAGTTAGTTGATTGTTAAACTCCAAGCAGAACAGATGTGTCAGAGTACTGAGACGAAATCTGAATTAAAAATTTTACGTAACTAAACCTAAGATATACTATGGAATATGAAAGAATGAAGTACATACAATAAATCAGTGAAGCCAATTTAAAGAGTCATTGGAATAATAAAACATATTTAATAAATACTAAACTAACTACCAGAACGAATGACTACGAGGGAATTATAAATCTAACCTAATATATGAACAGCGAACTGATTGAAGAAACCATTCGACACTATACACGTATTACCGGATGAAATCCAGTGGACGACGAAAACCAAACACCACAACTTGAAGATCTTGCAATAACTACATCACAGAAGAGGAAATTATCAACTACTGCACTTTATTGAAGTAAAATCTCAGAGAAAGATTGTTAGCGTGGGACAACGTATGGAGGCAGCCATCTTTTAATTTCAACCAGCCCGAGACGAAGAAGGCGTGACGTCAGAACACTCAGCCTGCGGTTCGAATATCTTTTTACTATATACTATATTTTTTAATTATTATCTGTTAATGAATAAGTTTTTCATTTTCTAACTGTAAGTATTGAATTCTCTAACTTGCCTTTCCTGACTATTTCAACAGTTCAAAGAATCCATGTTAAATAATAATATAATTTGAAATAATTTTGGAATATGTATTAATCGACCTGAGATCCAGTCTTGACTCTGAGAGCAATAGTCAACGCAAGTCGAACAATCGCATTGATCATAATAAACATAATTATTTGTTTTAAATTGTCGTTTATTTGATTAGTTAAGAACTAAATTAAATTGCATCAATTCTCAATTTATAAACTAGGACTTCAGAAAGGAAAAAGATGAGCAGAAGAAGAAATAAAGACACTGAATTGACCGCTACCTTCAATCGATTTAAATACGACAATCTATTTAACTCAGTGAAACAAATATTTCTTCACCAAGTCATACCTGATTACTAATTATTATTTTAATTAATTGAATGATAATAATAAAATAATAAAAACACTTAACATAATTAAGTTATTAAAGTTAAATTAATATAAAAAATAAAAATAAAATAAATAAAATTTTATTAAACAGTTATTATACTCATTTGAAAATAACTTCGTTTATTTACAAATTGGCACTCACAACAGTGGAGCATAACATAAACACGAGCAAGTCGTCGTTTATTTACAATATTTATGTATTTATTCATTTAAGTGTTTCAGTAAGTCTGGTAATATCTCTAGCCCATGAGGCCAAACAGACGACACATCATCTATGTAAGGAAAATCATGCTATTGGCTTATGTTCAGATATCACCAATGCACCTTTTTCAAATATCAATGTGTCAGCCAGTTTTCTGGCAGTGTTAAAGTTTATACTGTGTCCAGCTTCAGCTGTTATGAAGATTTCTCCACTGATAGCTGGGTGTTCCCAGCTATTACTGATACGTGGCAGTTAAACTGGCAAATGTACAATTTTTTGCATTGGATACACTGGCTGTGTGTGAACTAATTAGACTGTATGCCTATTAACATAATAACACAAACAAAATATGGGAATATGAGTAAAGCTCTTAATTTATTTGGATAAGCACCACATTTTGGTCCTCCACATTTCTCTTTCTCTTGTATAAAAAAAAACTAATAGATTTGTATGTACTTATGTACATACACAGTGAAATAAGTAACAGGCCCATAATAATACAGAGGGGGCTGAGTTTAAAGGGGATCACATAAGATGATAGGTTTTAGATTAATAATTGTCTGCACGACTTCCTTGCACAATTTTTAACTTATCCTGAATACTTTAAACAATTATGTTTAATAACAAAATGTGCACAGTGTAACTTCTATTCTACAGTACTATTTTGAGCCATGGTAAAAAATTTAACACACACACACACTTAATGGAATTTATAATTAATATGAAATTGAAAACACATAATGTTTAACCATAAACAGCGTAACGAACGAGTTGACGTCGCTATTGTTTAAGCCCCGCGATGGAAGCCAATCTGTAACGAACGAGTTGACTGGTGCATATCTGTAAAATGTGTACACCAGATTTTTAAGTGTATAAAGTGTTAGTGTGGTGTGTTCGTCTCACACCTATCGTTACTTCAATGGTTGTTGCTAACGAAGTCCGTAGCGTTGTCACAATTATCAGTACAACCTACCTATAATTTCATAGGGGTTTGTGAATCCCGGGTGGCACCAAATTGTTTATTGAAAACAATTAAATTTGTGAATTAATAAGTTAGTTTGGTGTTTTCAGCGGTGACGGCTGGAGCATTCAAATGGTTCCCGCCTCTGTACAGCTTACTGTATTGCACAGATAGCAAGAGCGCTAGTTGTCTGTTCGGTGAATTCGCTAACACACACATATATAATACAATTTCCTATGAAATAAAACAAAGGTAACACTCTGTACTGTATCTTTAATTATAGTTTGGTAATTCATCAATGTGACAATAATATTATAATTTAGTATTCAATAAAATTGCTCCGGCATAAAACATGAAACACAAATCTCAAGGCTGACGAAATTAATTTTGAAACGAGTTATTCTGACGCCATTATGGCCACTGTTTGTACATTATTTGTCAGCTCGCCCCAAAATCTGGAGTTCTTTGGATTATAAAGAAAACATAAAATATGGTTACAATAAAAAAGTACACTACCGTACCTTATCCGTACTTAAATAATATACAGTGTGGTTACAAATTGTTCGGCAGTGTAGTAATAGTTGTTACAAAGTTCACAAATTAGTGCGAGGTTATTTTTTAGTTAACAAGTTTATCTGAGTAAGTTTATTTTATTCAATCCTTGAAAGAAAATTATTTTTAATTAATAGTGAGAGTTTGTATTGATATGAGAAATATATAAAGTGCGTTTATTCCTGGGATTAGTGTATTTAAATGATACTTATCAGTTCAGAAGGTTGTGATAGATCGCTGTTCTTGGGTAATTCATCAAATTTGGAGTGACTTCGGCTGCTAGCATCTTTTTCTAATTTGTCTTGGGAATTTCTGCTATTAATTTTCGTTTATTTAGTTCTGGACATCTGTTAATCGTTGAACCTCTTCATCTTCTTCTCACTGGTACATGTTTTTGGCTTTTGAATGTTTTTTAAACTTTTTAAAGTAAAAATTTGGTCATACAAAATCTTGCGTCCCTACTACCCAAGCGTCATTTTTTGAGTAAACAAATTTAACGGAAAATTAGTAACCAACGGCCCGTTTCTATGGTAACTGAAACCCTTTGATTGGTTAAGGCCAAGACTAAAAGCATTGTTATCATATTTGAAATTTTTATTCAAATTTATTATATATTTTCTGATTGATTTTATTCTTCTGTCTTCCTTTCTGGGTAATAAATATTATCACTATTGTATTTATTTCCTTTCAAAGATTAAAATAACACCTCATAAGGTCATGTTCTATTAGATATTAACTTTTGTCTAATTATGCTGACATTTGATAATTACATATTTCTTTTAATTTAAACTCTTATTGTAACATTTTTCTTTTAAAATGATTTATACAGAATTTTTGGCTAGTTACTTGCCTTAGATTTGTTAATTTCCTTGTGGATTTCATACAATTTGTAATTATTGGTTTTGACAGTTAGGCATTTCCTAGGCCTAAGTAGCCATTGATTATTTTTACTTATCATTTTTTAATTATATTTCATTTTATTACAAAGCGTTTTGTCCTGTTGTTATAATTGATTTGTTTAGTGATTGTTGTGTCTTGAATTTGTTTGTGTTCTGATTATATGTCAAGATTATTTTCTATATCTTAATACCTAAAATATAACAATTAGGCCTATGGACTGTAAGCTTCCTTCAGCCATATCCTATCCATAACATTAAAATGAACAATTCTTTACAAGTTATTAGTTACTGTTGGTTTAACATACATTTCATTCCTTTACTATTATTTTGAGTGAGAAACATCATCACTTCCTTAATTTATTTTCCCTTATAACATAGGGTGTTTATTAATTATATTCTTAATTTCGTAATTCTTTACTAATACCTTTCTCCATTCCATGTTAACACAAACTGTTTATCTTACATGGGCTTTCTCCCCTGAATAACATCGTATCCTTTATCTATCTCTACTTTAAATGATTTACTAAGTGTTTTCTTATCTATTATTTTTTTTTTTAATCATACTATCATTTACAATATCTTTTTTCACTTATCACTTTCACCTTTAATTAATTGGTGTTTATCACTGATACACTCACTATTTTGGGGTATTTACACCTTCACTATTGCACTTGTTAACTGTTTACATTAAGTGTTTCTTAGTGGGTAATCCCTATAATTATTTCACTTTGTCACTTTCTCACTATTTCTTTCATTACAAATTATGCACAGTATTATTAATGTTATTTTTCTATAGCTTTTTACTATATCTAACTCTAATTTTTGGGTTAGTGTACTTTTTCTTTTTATAATATTACTCTACTGTTTTGGTTAAAACAGTTATATGAAGTACTTCTTTTATAATAATATTTGTTTCTGGTATTGGACAATTATTGGTTTTATTCCCAATATTATATTTGAGTGTACCATTTCTCCCTTTTATATTTGTGGTGTTTCTTATCCCTTGGTTTCATTTCGTTTCCTCTTCATTTTTCTTCTTCGTCTCCTTCATCTTCTTCATTTTCAATTGGCTTCATTTTATTTCGGTTCTCCCCTTCTCGTTTGGTTTTACTTTATTTGGTTGTATGAATTCGTTCACTTCCTTCAATTGTCTTTATTCTTCTTTGGTTTTGGTTTTTTCCCTTGTTTGTCATTTGCTGTTTGTTTGGTCAATCACTTGGGTTAGGTTATGTCGTTGTTTGTCGTGTTACCGTCTTTACATTTTATTTATATTTAATATTTTATTTTATATGAAGTATATTTATATTTATTATCATCTTTTTTATACCTGGTACTGGGGTGGCTTATTTGTGTTGTAACATAATGCCTCTCCTTCAAAATTGATCATTTTAATAAAACACTAATATAGTTTTTTATGAAATTATCAGTTATATTTTATTTTTTCCTTTTCTCTCTTGTTCGTTTCTCCATTCTTTATTTCTCTTCTTACTCGATTCATTCAGTTTTATTTGGATCTGTTTTTCTTTATTTCCATTAGTGTGTTCTCCCTTTTATAATTTTTTCCCTAACTTTTTAGTAGCTGGTTTTTTCCATTACTACTCATTTTTTCTGAGACCAGAGGAACATCATCTCTGCTCAGTTTATTTTTCGATTGCTGGACTTTTTCAACAGTCAATCTTAAATACCTTTTTTGTCAACTTGTGACTTAAATTAATAATAATAATATATGGGATTGTCCACCTTGTGGTTTATTTTTAGATCACTTTGGCCTTTTACTCATTCTTCCTTCCGCTGTACCTTTGCTATATACTGTCATCTACTCATACAGTTGATTGTTTTTTATTTATTTATTTGTTAATTTCATCATATCTCACTTTTCATTAGTTTGTTTTTCTATTCTTCTTGTGATAATTTTTATTATCTTAGACATCTTTATTCTTTTTCTTGGTTGTTTAGCAATATTCTGCTTTAGCCATTTTTTTTTTGTATATTTGTTTTATACATAATTTTTTTTTCCTTGTACCAGTTGTTTTTTTTTTTTTTCTTTGAATACATTAAATTCATTATACCTTCAGGTATTTATTTTAGCAATTTTTGCTTGATTTTATTTCTGTTTATTTTAATTTGTTTTAAATATCATTTTTGATAATTTTTTGTAAGTTAATTTTTCTTACTTTATAGGAATTTTTGTAGCTTATTCCTTATCATAATTATTTATTTTTATACTTCATATATCAACTTTCTTTGACTGTAAGTTGATTTTACTTGGTAGGAATTTGTGTAACTTATTCCTTTGTTATTATATTTTTATTTTATTTTTTTTTTCATTCCTCATATGTCATCTAAATAAGGTAGTAAGTTGTTCTTACAAACTTTTTGAATTTATAAATTTTTTTATTTTATTTCTAGTAATTTATTTTTCTTCATAAAACTTTTTTATTGAAGCTTGATTGTAAACTCCTTTTATCTTTTTTGTGTTTATATTACTTATTTGGTAAGTATTGTTACCATTATCTTTTGTGATGACATATGGACCGGTATAGAGCAATAACAATTTCTTTGCTATGCCTTCAAGTGTACTTGGCAGTTCACGGTTTTTTATTAATATTTTTTCTCCCTCTTTATATTTATTTTGGCCTGGTTTTTAGCATATTTGGCTTTTTGTTTCTCAATCTTCTCCATAATTAGGCTGTACCATTTGTTTTTATCATACGGATCTTCTGGGTTTTTTGGGAATCCTATTATCTCTTGTATCTCTCTATTTGGTTTCCTCTCAAACATCATTAAGTATGGTGTATTCTCTGTAAACTGGTGATAGCTGATATTTAAAAATACTTCGGTTGAAGTTAAATATTTCTGCCATTCCTTTTGGTTATCATGACAATAAGTTCTTAAAATGCGTCCCACCTCTCTCAACATCCTTTCTGCTGGATTACTACTAGGGTGGTATACGGAAGTTTTATATGTTTTGATGTTCAGTTTCATTAATTCTTCTCTCCACCTTTTCCCTTTAAATTGTGTCCCATGGTCTGTTATAATCATGTACGGTTTTCCAATTTCTGAAATGTATTTATTTTTGATAATATCTAATATTTTATTTGTTGTGGCTCTGTTTATAGCGTATAATTTGGTGTACTTGGTGTAATGGTCTAGTATAATTACGATGAACTTGTATCCATGCCTTCCTCCGCTACGTGGGAATGGTCCACATATGTCGAGGAACACCTTCTCTAGTTTGGCATTTGATGTGATAGGTATCATCGTTCCATTCTTCCTTTCGTTATTGGTTTTGACCATCTGACAACGTGCAGGTTTTTATATTTTTATTTACTTTTCTTGTGATATTTTTTATAAACAAATCTTCCTCCAAAGCTTTTACTATTTTGAGTGTTCCCATGTGCCCGTATCTGACATGGTAATCTTTGATGATCTGGTTTTCTAAAGAATGAGGAATTACTAGTTTCCATGTGTCTTGGTTCTTTTTTGTTTTTATGAATAATATGTCTTTGTATACACAGTAAAATTTATTTATAATTGCTTCAGATTCCATCAGTCTTTTTCGTATGTTTAATATTTTGGTATCTTGCTCTTGTTGTAACACTATTTCGTTTACGATATTTTCCAGGTCCTTCCTATCTTTCAATATATAATACACTTTTGATATCTTCCCCTTTTCTCCTTCAAATGTTTGATCTTCTACATTTATTCTGGATAAAACGTCAGCCACTATGTTCTTTCGGCCTGGAATATATTCCCACGTAATGTGGTACTCTTGCAGAGCAAGTATCCAACGGGTAAGTTGACCATGACTCAATTTGCATTGTTTGAGAAATGATATTGACTTATGATTGCTTCTGACTGTGATAGGATACCCTAATATGTAGGTTCTAAACTTGCCACACGCGAATACTATGGTGAGCAGCTCTTTTTCTGTAACATTGTAGTTACGCTCGCAACTGTTTAGTATTCGGTTGGCAAAGCTAACGACCAGGTGGTTTCCTTCATTGTCTTCCTGGTACAATTCTGCGCCTAGACTGACATCACTAGCATCGCAATTTAGGTAGAATGGTTGTTCGAAATTGGAGTGATGTAACATGACAGTTTCGAAACATTTTTGTTTGATTAGAGTTAGTACTTCCTCTTGTTCAGTTCCCCAAGTCCATTTTTCCTTTGATGAAAGTTGTTTAGAAAATTTCGCTGTGATATGGGAGTAGTTCGTTTCAAACTTTCTATAGTAATTGTATATCCCCAAGAATGACTGCAATTGCTTCTTGTTTTTTGGTGAGGGGAATTTTCGGATGGCTTCAACTTTCTCTTGGGATGGAGAGATTCCCTTTTCAGTCAAGTTGAACCCTAGGAACTTAACTTCATTGGCAATAAATTTTGACTTATCCGATTTAAGTGTAATATTATTATTGGACAACTTTTTTAATACATGTTCGACTCGTTCGCAGTGTTCGTTCCAGTCTGAAGACATTATGAGCAGGTCGTCAACGTACACTGTTGTGAATTCCAGTGCCTCTTGACCTAAGACTTGGTCCATGCACTTGACGAACACTGCTACGGAAATGATGAGTCCAAAAGGTAATCTTTTAAATTGGTAATTTCTACCATCAAATATAAAGGCCACGTATTGCCTGCTGTGTGGGTGCAGTTCCACCTGCCAGTACACACATACAGTATCCCAGGTACTAATGTATTTTATTCCATGAAATCTTTTTAAAATTTCCTCAATTTCTCCCGGTGAGGTCCGGTCACTGACAATCATTTTATTGATTTCTCGGGCGTCCAAGCAAATCCGTACTTTGCCATTCTTTTTGGGTATAGCTACTATTGGGCTTGTGTATTGAGATTGGCTATACTCAATAATGTCCTCCGCAATAATTCTGTTAATCTCCGTCCTGACTTCATTTTTCAGGGAGTACGCTATGGGATATGATTTCCTGTGGAAGTCTACAGGTTCCCTGAAGTTAATTTTACACTGGTACCCCTTAACGTTTCCAGGAGTATTCGAGAAAACATGTTGGTATTTGTTATAAATGGCAGTGAGGTTTTCAGACTGTTGCTTACTGATTTCTTGTTGAGGCCGTTCTCTTTGGAAATTTCTTATTTCTTCTATTTTCTGTTCCCACAATCCTCTACTTTCCTCTTCATCGGCCATAATGATGGACGGTTCATGCGTTTGACAGTAGTAACTTTTCAATCCTGGGTCCTGATTCAGAGCGGTTGGAGTTGGATTACAATTTATGATATTTGCAGACCAGATTCCCTGTTCAGAAGTTAGCAATACGACTCCCTTTTGCAGGGTGATAACTGCCGAATATCTTCTTAACACATCACATCCTATGAGCATACTAAATGGCAGCCCATTGGCCACAAGAAATACAATAGGGATGGTTGAGTTTTGATTGTCTAATTCTAATGAAACTTGCTTTCTTACCGTCTTATTTTGTTTGCCTGTGGCACCAATGATAATAATATTGTTTATTGGCAGTGTGGGGATTGGTGTTCGAGAGTTGGCTTGAATTCGCTCTAATTCGGGTTGGTTTATTAGAGAGATGTTAGATCCCGTGTCCACCATGATTATTATTATAGTTCCGTTTATGGTAGCCTTTATATGGACAATTTCGCTGTTAGTTTGTTGCAACTGGTTAGCCTCTTCTTCGAGAAGTTCTTCTTGGATATTTTTTAGATAGTTGTTAGATATTATCGTAATGACTTTGTGTTTATCTTGTGACGTTATACGACGTATTAACCCAAGTGATTGGTCATGTGAAGGGTATTTAGGTTTTCCACTGACCTCTTTAGTTTAAAGGTTGTTGTTGATTTTTGGCCAGACTATTCAACTGGTCATCTGTCTCGTTGCTCGGTCCTTGTTGATGGTTTACTTCATTCCTTGGTGGTTCTGTAGTTCTACTCCCTGAGAACTGATTGTTGTTAGTATTGGATTTGTGGTACCATGGGTTTGTCTGCCAGTGCGGACTATACCTCCTGTGGTTATTTTGTCTACGCCCAGGAATAAAATTTAATTGGCGTCTGCCGTCGCCTCTATTTTGGTTTCCCCCGGTTCCCCGGTTGTACTGATAATTAGGGTTGTACCGGTTGCCATAATAGTTATTATTGTTGGGGTGGCCATTTGGGCGTTGGTCCGGTTCTGCTCCCCTGTAGCTATTGTTTGGGATGTTCCTGTTGTTAGACTGGTTTCCCGGATGATTGTTTGGTGGGCCTCTGTTAAATGGCTGGTTATTTTGAGGATGATTCGGTATATTCCCGTTGAATGGCTGATCATTTTGATAATTGTTATTATTCCGGTTCCCACTGTTCCGGTTGCCGTTTTGTGTGTGATTGTAGGGTAGGTTGTAATTGAGTGCATTATTATTATCATTCCACTTATTATATCGTTGGTTCACTAGCCAATTTTTCTTATATTGTCCATCGTTCTCGTGATCCTCCAACAAGCTTGCCATTCCTTGGATTGTCTTAATCTGCCCTTGTCTCCTGGCTTTTTGTACTGCTTCCTCGTAGTGGTACCCGAGCTGTATCACCAGAGATTCCTCAGGTATCTTGGGTTCTAGGTTTCTTGCCAAGCATACCTTCCCTAAAAAGTAAGACGTTAGGGTGTGTCCTGCTTGTGGTTCGTACCTCCCATTGCTAATGTCATTCCTGACTACATTTTGGGTGGACTCAGACCAGTATTTTTCTTGGAATTGTTTTTTAAATTCCTGGGTACAATTTATCTCCGGTCATGTTGCCGTCCACCAGTTGTCGTGGGTGTCTCTGAACATTTCATCTATGAGGCTTCTTACGATTGTCCACCTGGTTTCCCTATTCTTTTCTATTAATTCCTCTACTCTTTTGAGGAATTCCATTGGATTCCGCCGGTAACTGCGAAAGTTGATTACATCTCTGTTCTCGCTGGTTATAATATGGGTATTGTGACAAGGTTTCTCCCTCAGTGGGTCCAGCTCTTCCTGCATTTGCCTCTCCCTTTGGCTGATTCCCTGGATCTTCTCCTTGTTCTCTTGGGTCTGTCCGTCTACTTTGTTGATGGCGGTGTATACCCTTTCTACGCTATCACTGACATCTATTTGTATTTCCTGATGCCTCTCCTCCAGCTTCTTAAGCACCTCCTGTTTATTTCTCTGGCATTCTTCGGTGGTGACTTGATAAAGTTCTGTCGCTCTCATTCTGCCTTCCTCCTCAACATTGCTGATTTTATTGTTTAGCTCTTCCCGGACTTGTATCACCGTTTCATTTGTTTCGGTTACCGTTTGTTTGATCTCCTCCTGATATTCTACCAGTTGTTGTTTCAATTCCTCCTTGGTTTTTTCGCTGTCTTCCTTCAATTTTCGTTGGAGCGTATCACTACTATTTTTGATATTCTTATTCACTATCTCCAGATCTTTCTTGATCTGTTTCTTCAGCTCTTCACTCTTCTTTTCTAGCGTCTCTTGGCTTCTCTTCAATGCCTCCTGGTTGCTTTCCAATTTATTATTCAGAAGTTCTAGGTTCTCCTTCAAGAACTCCCATTCTTCCCTTCTTAATGATTCTAATTTTTTATTCAATTCTTCCTTGTCTTCTTTTCTTTGTTCTTTTGCTTCTTCCTTCAGCTGGTCTATTTTTTCATTCGTTTTCCTTGAAGTTTCCCTTGCTTGTTCGAATTGCTCCATCATCATTCTCATCATGCTATCCCATTTCGTCTCTTCGGTCGGTTTGACTGGTTGGACGTCAACTACTACATCAATTTCTGGTTCTGGTAGGTTTGGATTATCCGGTTGGTCCCCTTGGGGATCCTCTTCGAACAATCCTCCAATCATTTCCTCAATTTCTTCCATTTCTTCTTGGTTTGTTCCTTTCTTAATGTCAAATCTTGTAACCATATGATGTCTTTTCATAATCGCCGCTAGTCGTCCTTTTCTAGCCTCACTACGTTGGTCGCCAATCTGTAACGAACGAGTTGACGTCGCTATTGTTTAAGCCCCGCGATGGAAGCCAATCTGTAACGAACGAGTTGACTGGTGCATATCTGTAAAATGTGTACCCCAGATTTTTAAGTGTATAAAGTGTTAGCGTAGTGTGTTCGTCTCACACCTATCGTTACTTCAATGGTTGTTGCTAACGAAGTTCGTAGCATTGTCACAATTATCAGTACAACCTACCTATAGTTCATAGGGGTTTGTGAATCCCGGGTGGCGCCAAATTGTTTATTGAAAACAATTAAATTTGTGAATTAATAAGTTAGTTTGGTGTTTTCAGCGGTGACGGCTGGAGCGTTCGAATGGTTCCCGCCTCTGTACAGCTTACTGTATTGCACATATAGCAAGAGCGCTAGTTGTCTGTTCGGTGAATTCGCTAACACACACATATATAATACAATTTCCTATGAAATAAAACAATGGTAACACTCTGTACTGTATCTTTAATTATAGTTTGGTAATTCATCAATGTGACAATAATATTATAATTTAGTATTCAATAAAATTGCTCCGGCATAAAACATGAAACACAAATCTCAAGGCTGATGAAATTAATTTTGAAACGAGTTATTCTGACGCCATTATGGCCACTGTTTGTACATTATTTGTCAGCTCGCCCCAAAATCTGGAGTTCTTTGTATTATAAAGAAAACATAAAATATGGTTACAATAAAAAAGTACACTACCGTACCTTATCCGTACTGAAATAATACACAGTGTGGTTACAAATTGTTCGGCAGTGTAGTAATAGTTGTTACAAAGTTCACAAATTAGTGTGAGGTTATTTTTTAGTTAACAAGTTTATCTGAGTAAGTTTATTTTATTCAATCCTTGAAAGAAAATTATTTTTAATTAATAGTGAGAGTTTGTATTGATATGAGAAATATATAAAGTGCGTTTATTCCTGGGATTAGTGTATTTAAATGATACTTATCAGTTCAGAAGGTTGTGATAGATCGCTGTTCTTGGGTAATTCATCAAATTTGGAGTGACTTAGGCTGCTAGCATCTTTTTCTAATTTGTCTTGGGAATTTCTGCTATTAATTTTCGTTTATTTAGTTCTGGACATCTGTTAATCGTTGAACCTCTTCATCTTCTTCTCACTGGTACATGTTGTTGGCTTTTGAATGTTTTTTAAACTTTTTAAAGTAAAAATTTGGTCATACAAAATCTTGCGTCCCTACTACCCAAGCGTCATTTTTTGAGTAAACAAATTTAACGGAAAATTAGTAACCAACGGCCCGTTTCTATGGTAACTGAAACCCTTTGATTGGTTAAGGCCTAGATTAAAAGCATTGTTATCATATTTGAAATTTTTATTCAAATTTATTATATATTTTCTGATTGATTTTATTCTTCTGTCTTCCTTTCTGGGTATTAAATATTTTCACTATTGTATTTATTTCCTTTCAAAGATTAAAATAACACCTCATAAGGTCATGTTCTATTAGATATTAACTTTTGTCTAATTATGCTAACATTTGATAATTACATATTTCTTTTAATTTAAACTCTTATTGTAACATTTTTCTTTTAAAATGATTTATACAGAATTTTTGGCTAGTTACTTGCCTTAGATTTGTTAATTTTCTTGTGGATTTCATACAATTTGTAATTATTGGTTTTGACAGTTAGGCATTTCCTAGGCCTAAGTAGCCATTGATTATTTTTACTTATCATTTTTTAATTATATTTCATTTTATTACAAAGCGTTTTGTCCTGTTGTTATAATTGATTTGTTTAGTGATTGTTGTGTCTTGAATTTGTTTGTGTTCTGATTATATGTCAAGATTATTTTCTATATCTTAATACCTAAAATATAACAATTAGGCCTATGGACTGTAAGCTTCCTTCAGCCATATCCTATCCATAACATTAAAATGAACAATTCTTTACAAGTTATTAGTTACTGTTGGTTTAACATACATTTCATTCCTTTACTATTATTTTGAGTGAGAAACATCATCACTTCCTTAATTTATTTTCCCTTATAACATAGGGTGTTTATTAATTATATTCTTAATTTCGTAATTCTTTACTAATACCTTTCTCCATTCCATGTTAACACAAACTGTTTATCTTACATGGGCTTTCTCCCCTGAATAACATCGTATCCTTTATCTATCTCTACTTTAAATGATTTACTAAGTGTTTTCTTATCTATTATTTTTTTTTTTAATCATACTATCATTTACAATATCTTTTTTCACTTATCACTTTCACCTTTAATTAATTGGTGTTTATCACTGATACACTCACTATTTTGGGGTATTTACACCTTCACTATTGCACTTGTTAACTGTTTACATTAAGTGTTTCTTAGTGGGTAATCCCTATAATTATTTCACTTTGTCACTTTCTCACTATTTCTTTCATTACAAATTATGCACAGTATTATTAATGTTATTTTTCTATAGCTTTTTACTATATCTAACTCTAATTTTTGGGTTAGTGTACTTTTTCTTTTTATAATATTACTCTACTGTTTTGGTTAAAACAGTTATATGAATTATTTCATTTATAATAATATTTGTTTCTGGTATTGGACAATTATTGGTTTTATTCCCAATATTATATTTGAGTGTACCATTTCTCCCTTTTATATTTGTGGTGTTTCTTATCCCTTGGTTTCATTTCGTTTCCTCTTCATTTTTCTTCTTCTTCTCCTTCATCTTCTTCATTTTCAATTGGCTTCATTTTATTTCGGTTCTCCCCTTCTTGTTTGGTTTTACTTTATTTGGTTGTATGAATTCGTTCACTTCCTTCAATTGTCTTTATTCTTCTTTGGTTTTGGTTTTTTCCCTTCTTTGTCGTTAGCTGTTTGTTTGGTCAATCACTTGGGTTAGGTTATGTCGTCGTTTGTCGTGTTACCGTCTTTACATTTTATTTATATTTAATATTTTATTTTATATGAAGTATATTTATATTTATTATCATCTTTTTTATACCTGGTACTGGGGTGGCTTATTTGTGTTGTAACAACAGTTACCTTGAATTTCATACCAACCTAAACTATAATGGTTAACTTCTTTAAATTTCCTTATTAAGTCAGCCAAAATGTTAACAGCATTAATATTTACTAATGAGTTGAAAATTTATCATACAAATTTTTTTTCAATGTATAGAATCACAATTTTGTTAAAGGACTGTAAATTCTGATAAAAAAATAATGTACAATTCATAGGACTGTAGAAAAATTTGTAAACATATGGAGGGAGTTTACAATTTTCCACAATTATTCAATATTTATTCTTTAATGTGAAGGTAATTCATGTTTGAAAGAGATGTTATGGTATACCTTTATTGATTATACTGTAAACATGTTAAGTGTTAATTTTGGAACAAAATTAATTACGATAACTTGGTAATATTGACTTGTAAAATTAAAGCATAATTTGTTATTTTTTTGTTTCTTTTTTTTCTTTATTTGTTTTTTTTTTCATTCTAAATTCTGGTGGTCAGATATCTGACACCATCTGAGTACCAGACTGACTCAGATCTAAATGTATCTAAATACATTAATACATAGTGCCAATTAAAATATTTTCTATAAAGTTTTAGTATATTTATGGCTGTCTGGATATAAGGAGAGCGGATTACTTGAAGTTTTCACAAGGAGGTCGTAGGTTCTTACTTACACTACATTTTATACAAAATTGTTGTGCCTCTGACATAAGAGCTGATATCATATGTTTCCAAGTTTTGTATTGGAAGTTAGAAGACACAAACTATTAGTATTAATAACTTATTTCAGACACATTAAGAATACCATATTACTACTTATATAACATACCTTTGATGCCTGTGTCCGATATTCTTCTGAATCATAATCCCACTGTTTGTAATAAAGATTCCGTTTATAATGAACACCAATACCAAACACCTGAAATTAAATAATTAAGATCTATATATATATATATATATATATATATATATATATATATATTGTAACGCAACAGAAATGCTAGCATCCGTGTTACATAAAAACAAGGTTAACAGAATAATAAACAAGTCAATATCTAACCCCATGATAGAACAAAGATCTAATAATTACATTTATAGTTATAGATAAAGGTAAATAAGGATGCAAGGTAGTATTAACAAGAATAAACGAACCTGTAAGTTAGATAATAGTTGATGATATATGTTCAGTGAAGAGCAAACAAAAAATGAAACAATAATTTACTTTATAGTAATAGGCAAATAAGAATTTTGAGTTAAGAGATATTATTTTGTGACAACAAATATTATGATAAAGTTTATGTTATGTTATACCAAATATGTGTTGAGTTAATGAAAGATAATGAAACAAGATGTATTATTCAATGACTGTTGTAGAATGAAGTGTGAAGCAGCTAATTAACGTTAATAGATTTGAATTTTCTTATATGTGATCCATAGGTCAAGATAAAATTGTTATTAGATATAGAAAAATAATTGTTTATGTAAATGTTAATAGTTAAGATTTGATTATATGTATGAATTTATGTAAAAGGGGCTATAGATGTTTACCAGTTATAAACACAGGTAGATCCGTTTACAATAAAAGGCCTAACAGCCAAAACCACTATATAACCACTCATAACATAAAGGTTAGGTACATCAATTAATAATAATTAATGAATACGATTTGAAGAGCTAGAAAAAAAACATTAAATTAATAATGATATATAATAAAATTTATACAAATTATGATAATGCGATGATATCGATTAATAACGTTTAATATCGAAAAGGTATTAAATATAAAAAAGAAAAAAACAGGCTTATATCAAAAAACCAGCAGAATATGTGTAGAAAATAATAAACCAACTATATGTAAAGTTACATTCTGATAGGATAGCAAATTGATAAGGAATAGACAAAAAATATATGAAATAAACACTATATTCAAAACATGTGGAAGGAAGAAAAATCATGTGTTGCTAGGGACGACAGAAAAAGAGGAAGTTGTTGATTTTACAATAATTGCTTTTGCTGATCTGAATGTGATGAGATTAATAAAAAACCAAGAAATATCTATTTAATTGGAATATACTAAATTAGTAAATACTATTATAAAATACAAAATACTAATGATAATATTTATGACTCTTGCCAGTGTAAATTAACCAAACAAGACAATAGTATGAAATCACAATAGGAAATAAATAACTGGATTCTACAAGGAAGGACTTGAACTGTCCCATATCCGAAAGGAATTGACGATACATTAAAACAAATAGAAAGAGTCAAAAGTATCACAAATAATAATATACACTACACCAGAATTTATAACCTTTCAAATAAACGGAACATCACTAATTGCTTCAACCGAGAGAAGAACGTATTTGGATCCTGGAGTTGCAGAAGAAGCATCAATCGGGCTGTAAATCAATCCAGAGAGCTGTATTTCCGAAGTGGACAGGACAAGAATTCCATTTTATTAAACCGAAGAAAGAATATCGTACGGCATAATTGTCCAGAACAGTAAATTTATCAATCAACCGCCTACACGATTTGCTTCGTTCTAGTCTGGTAAATTATTATTATATTAATCATACTAACTACACAACACTTCAAATTTGTAAATCTTGCATTCTTATCTATGTATTTTTAATCTTCCCCACAGTTACAAGAACCTTCACACCCTGAATTAAATTAATTACAAATTAAAACACACTATATAACTGAATTTAAATAAAGGATCGGAATAATCAACAATCGATTCACGCAATCTATAGCCCAAGCATATGTTAGTTAGAACATATCTTATTCAATGTTAAACAAGTAAACAAATAAAGAACCTTTATATAATTGCAAAATCTTGTCATTTGGAGTATGATTTAATGAGTTGGGAATAAAAAGTAACTGAATAAGTATAGAATAATTGGTTAACATAAACAGTGAAATAACCTATAAGTTTCGTTGAGCCGATACTACAGCGCTTATAGCGGAATTATCTGACACCAAAGAGAGAGCGTAAAAATACAAAATTAGACATAATTCTCTTCAAGGTATAATAGGGTTGAACGAAATTACAGAATAACGCATTAATTATTTAAGTTTCAGGTACACTAACACTGATATTTTTTAGAGAGCTAAGTTAATATTAATTAATTACATCAATATATCCCACAACTCCAAATATCTCAGATATTTAAATAATTAAGTAAATTAAACGACCTGAGAGAGTAAAGACAGGGGACATACCCGCTCATAGCAACGAATAGGCTTACATTGCGTGAAAATAACGAGACGCTCGTACTCGTCACATTACAAATTAACGAACTCAACAGTGGGGACTTGAACAGTACATACTCGTCTCGATACAAATTGGCGCTCAACCAGTGTAGGGCTTGAGTTAAGTAATTATAAGTATAATAATATTACTTAACCAGAGCAGGCAACTGTGGGAGAATAAAAATGTATGATACCAGAGGTAGATCGAAGAGGAGGGCAGAAGATACTGAGAAGGAAGAAGGTGAACAAGAACAGGAAATAGAAATAATAACAGATAGTGAAATGGAACAACAGACAGACGAAATAACGGAAACTGAAATAATCGCGGACAAGGAAAAGGGAGTAATGGAAGAAGATGCCCAAGGGGACCAACCAGATAAGCCCAACCAAAAGGAAGACTTGAGTATACAGGAAATGTTTAAACTACTATTGGAAAAATCAAAGCAGCAGGAGGAAAACTTAAGAGAACAGTTTAGGAAAACAAATGAGGAAAATAAGGAAAAATTAAGAGAACAGTTTAAGAAAACAAATGAGGAAAATAAGGAAAACTCAAAACAAATGAACGAAAGATTAAACCAAATTCACGAATGGTTAGATAGGAATGATGAGGGTTTAAAACAAATGAAGGAAGACATCCTACAAATACATGAAGACAATTTAAGGCAGATTAATGAAAAAATTGAGAATCTTCATGTGACAGTTAACCAGAAGGTGGACCAAAATAATGAGGAAAGAAAATTAGAAATAGCCAAAACAAATGAAGTGTTAGAAAAAACTAATGAAACAATAGTACAGGTTCGTGAAGAACTACAAAATAAAATTAATGATGTAAAAATTGAGAGTAAAACATTGGTCGAAGAAATCCAACAGGAAACTGTCGGAAAATATGAGCAAATTAAGAACGAAGTACATCAGGTACGGGAAGAGAATAAGGAAGGGATTACGCAAATACAGACAGACATGGGTGAACGACTCGAAAGAGTCTATGGCAATTTAAACAGTATGGAAGGTCAAATTAATACCAGTAAAAATAAAATAGAGGAAATTAGTAGACGTGAATTACAATTACAAGAAGAAGTAGATTCATGGCGGGATAGGACATGCCAACATAGTCATACAAATAACCACGAGAACCGGGAATCGATTAATTTTCGTAATTACAAGCGCAATCCGATGGAATTTTTAAAGAGATTGGAAGAGGTGATCGCAAGAAATAGAGAAAATCGCTGGAGTATTATACACAGTATGATTGATGAAACGTTTAAAGATACTTATGATAATTGGTGGACAGCGGTGCGCCCGGATATACTGGACATGACTGAGTTCAAAAAACAATTTAAAGAGAAGTATTGGTCTGAATCGACCCAGAACATGATTAGGAATAATTTGAGTAACGGTCGATACGAAACAAACATAGGCCAGTCTCCTACTTCATACTTTCTAGGAAAAGTATGTATGGCGCGGAACTTAGAGCCCAGAATTCCCGAAGAATGTTTGGTGATACAACTATCCTACCATTACGAGGAAGGGATAAAAAATGCACGTATGTGTAGTCAAATCAAAACGATTCCAGCCATGGCCAAATTCTTGGAGAATTATGAGCACGAGAACCAATACCAAAGAAATAGAATGTTAAATTATAAATATCAGAAGTATAATAATAACGCGCCACCAACCAATTCTCATAATAATGATCACAATCGACCTGCGCAGAACGTTAATGCCAATAGAACCCAAAATGAGCACGCGAATAATAATTCCAGGAACTATAATTATCGTGGCAATAATAATTATAATTACCGCGATAGTCGCAATAATAGAGGAGATGGGGATAGACGACCCAATAATTATAGGCATAATGTCAATTATATCTACTCCAGGCCTCAAGGTAATCAGCGACGGTATTACCCAAGGAGTCACTGATATGACAACCATTATGACCAGTCCCAGCGTGAAGACAACTATCCACCTGAAGGAAATTATAGGATAGCGGAACCTAATACGGAGGATCGCACTGAAACTGTACAAAATCAACACAGTAATCAAAATGAAAATAGAGAAGAGGGGGTAAGCCCTCATTTAAACTAATAGAGGCAGTGAAAATTAATGAATACCCTTCACTGAACCGTAATCTTGGGGAACAACGACTTATAAACAAAATTAAGAATAATCGTGCAATAACCATAATTAATAACCACTATTTAAAGAATATCAGGAAAGATTTATTGGAAGAGGATAAGAAACATGTAAACAGTAATAGTAATAACGAAATCATATATGTAACGGCAAAATTAAATGGGGTAAAATCTACCATAATGATAGATACTGGATCTAACATATCGTTGATAGACAGTACTGAACTTGAAAAAATCCAGCGAGAAGTCCAGTTACCCATACCGACCTTACCTGTCAATAATGTGATAATTATCGGAGCCACTGGGAGACAAAATAAAACAGTTAAAAAACAAGTATCGCTCGATCTTACCAATGATAATATGACCCTACCAATACGATTCTTGGTCGCAACGGGATTACCGTTCAATGTATTGATTGGATGCGATGTATTGCGCCAGCATTCCGCAGTAATTGACTTGCATAAAGGTATAATATCTTTAACATCCGAAGAAGGATTATGGACAGCCGAATTAATTGACACTAATAGAACCGTTCCAGTTAACACCAGATGTCTAGCCATAAAAAGCTATTTTTGTAAGAAAAATAAAATACCAGAAGTCATTCAATATGAAGACGAGGATCCCAAACTTTGGCAGAGTAAGTTAGAAGAGGTCCGAGAATTCCAAAGGGAAAAAACTTATGGACAAATAAGTAAAGTACAGGCCGAAAATTTAATTCAAATATATAATAAATACAAACATGTATTCTCCAATGCTCCAGGTAAAGTAAAAGGATATCAGTGTGTAATAAATTTTAAAGAACCAGTGAACTTTCGCAGAAAATCATACCCAATTGCTTATTCCATAAAAAACGAGGTCCGGAACGAGATTAATCGTATGATTCAAGATGACATAATAGAATATAGTCAATCACCATATACCAGTCCCATAGTGGCAGTCCCGAAAAAGAACGGAAAGGTGAGAATTTGCCTGGACGCTAGGGAAATAAATAAAATGATCATCAATGATAGGACTTCACCAGGCGAAATAGAAGAAATTTTAAAGAAATTCCACGGCATTAAATACATCAGCACTTGGGATACGGTATGCGGTTACTGGCAGGTCGAACTACACCCAGATAGTAGAAAATACATGGCGTTCCTTTTTGACGGAAGGAACTATCAATTTAAAAGGCTACCTTTCGGACTAATTAATTCGGTTGCAATATTTGTAAAATGTATGGACCAAGTATTGGGACAAGAAACACTGCAGTTCACTACGGTCTATGTAGATGATTTACTTATAACTTCTTCACATTGGGATGAACATTGCAAGCGGGTGGAACAGGTACTGAGAAAATTATCTGAAAACAACATAACGCTCAAGCTGAATAAATCTAAATTTATCGCCAATCAAGTAAAGTTTTTAGGTTTTAATTTGTCTGAGGAGGGTATCACACCTTCAACAGAAAAGGTAGAAGCAATTCAACGGTTCCCTACTCCAAAAAATAGAAAACAGCTACAATCCTTTCTTGGAATTTGTAACTATTACCGAAAATTCCAAGATAACTATTCAGAAGTAACTGCCAAGTTTCAGAAACAATTATCATCCATTGTGGGCATGGGGACCAGAACAAGATAAAATTCTGCAATTAATCAAGAAGAAATTTTTAGAAACAGTTATGTTGTACCACCCTGATTTTAACAAATGCTTTTATTTAAATTGTGATGCGAGCAATGTTAGCTTAGGAGCTACCCTATATCAAGAAGATAAAGAAGGACATCATATGGTAATCAGCTTCGCCAGCAGGGTGCTTAACAGCTGCGAACGCAATTATAACGTTACCGAGAAGGAGCTGCTAAGCGTAGTGTACGCATGCAATAAATTTAGAACTTATATACTCGGATACCCAGTGACCGTAAGAAGTGACCATAAATCAATTTCATTTCTAAAAAGATGTAAACTTAGTCATGGCCGGCTAACTAGATGGGTCCTTGCATTGCAAGAGTATTGCATTGATTGGGAATATATACCTGGAAGAAAGAACATAGCAGCCGATATCTTGTCCCGAATAAACATACAAGATCAATCGTTCGAAGGAGAAAAGGAAGAGATTGCGAAAGTGTACCATGTCATTAAGAGTCGGAGGGATTTGGAGATTATTATAAATGAAATTAATCAACACCAAAAATCGGATCCCAAATTAATAAACATACGCCAGAAGATACAAAATGCTGATGAAGTTATTACTAAATACTACTGTATACATGATGATCGATTATTTATTAAGGTCACCCCTAAACAAATAAACTGGAAACTAGTAATTCCCACCGCTGTGGAAAACAAATTGATATTGGATTACCATGAACGGTATGGACACATGGGAGCCATGAAAATCGTCAAAGCCCTGGAAGAACAAGTGTACATAAAAAATATAACCAGAAAAGTACAAAAATCCATACAGGCATGTCACATCTGCCAGATGGTTAAACATAATAATGAGAAGAAGGAGGGAGTCATGATCCCTATAACATCCAAATATAAGCTGGAGAAAGTATTTCTAGATATATGTGGGCCATTCCCACACAGTGGAGGAAACCACAGATATAAATTCATAATAATCATTTTTGATCACTTTTCCAAATACACTAAACTCTACGCTATTAGCAGAGCAACGACCAAGAAAATTCTGGAAATAGTCATCGGCCATTACATAACAGAGGTTGGTAAACCGTCATCTATTATCACCGATCATGGTACGCAATTCAAGGGCTATAAATGGAGAAATAATCTTTTAAAACACAACATTAGAACATATAAGACTTCAGTATACCACCCCAGCAGTAATCCGGCAGAACGTGTATTGAGGGAAGTTGGCAGAATACTCCGAACTTACTGTCATGACCAACAGAGAAGGTGGTACGAATACTTATCACTAACCGAAGAGTTCTTAAATATATCTTACCATCAGTCCATTGAAAATACCCCTTATACTGTTATGTTTGAAAGGCTTCCACCTAGAGAAATCCAGGATATTATAAACTTTCCAAATAACCCAGAATACCAATTTGAAACAGTTAAATTTTATAACCGAGTTATGGAAAAGGCGGAAATGAAGAAAAGAAAATATGAAAAGAATAATCCAAAACCAATTAAGCACCAAGTGGGTGAGAAAATATTAATAAGAAACAGGGAGCTACCAAGCACTCTAGAGGGAATAACTAAAAAATTATTATTATTATATACTGGGCCATATGTGATAACAAAAAATAATAATAACAATACATATGAAATAATGAACCCTATCACGAAAAGGATTAAGGGAACGTACAACCAAGAGTCCATAAAGAAATATAATGAATAAATTCTAAAATATAATAAGAACAACTTATTACCAGTCTTGAAGAGAAAATACTTGGAATTTAAAAAGAATTTGAGTTGAATACTACCACTAAATTCTAAAATACAATAAGAACCACTTATTATCGATTTTGAAGAAAAAACACTTGTAAATAAAAGAGAATTTTTTGAACAATAAAATAAATAGAAAAAAAAATGTATCATTCAAAATGAAGTAAGTCTGAATTAAAATATAGTTATGAAGAAGGTATTAAGAAGAGTGAATAACAAACCCCAAGATTACAGAAGAAAGCGAGAATTATTATTAAATGTTTATAAAGAAATAGTGTGAATAATGAATAACAAACCCCAAGATTACAGAAGAAAGCGAGAATTATTATTAAATGTTTATAAAGAAATAGTGTGAATAATGAATAACAAACGCCAAGATTACAAAAGAAAGCGAGAATTATTATTAAATGTTTATAAAGAAATAGTGTGAACAATGAATAATGAAATCCCAAGATTACAGAAGAAAGCGAGAATTATTATTAAATGTTTATAAAGAAATAGTGTGAACAATGAATAATGAAATCCCAAGATTACAGAAGAAAGCGAGAACTATTACTAAACGTCTACAAGGAAATAATGTGAATGATAAATAATGAAACCCCAAGATAAAAGTTTTTACCTCAAATCTACCTATGCAAAATAAAGAAAGAGAAAAATCATATGACCACATTGCCAAATGAAGGAAACAACTTCAGTAAACGATTGAATGTAACCAATGTAATGTTAAAGAAGACAAGAAAGAAAGATTATTTATGAACATAATTCATTGAAAAATAAACAGCCAAAATAATGAAATACGATAAGAAGAAGAATAGTTGGGCTAAGGAATGTATTTAGTCAGAAATACAGTTATAATGATCATCACACAACAACTATTTAGAAAATATTGAGATCAGAGAAAAAACAAATGAAGAAGATACTTAGCATTACAATCACAACAAAAATGAAAACAAAAAGGATTACAAATGATAACTGTCAAATTTAATATCAAAGAATGTTTAAGGAACTAAAATGGAATCACAAAATATGAAGGATAGTAATGAAGAAATATAAAAGCAACAAAGAAAAAAAAAATTTTTCCCAAATATTTATTATTAAATAATTAAAGAGATTATTAGGAAATTATTATATTTTATAGCTGACTGTAGATGAATTCCAGCAGTACTATTTAAGATGTGGTGTGGGCAGCAGAGTATGAAGCCAAACAGTGCCTCTCTGAACTGTACCAACGCATGTATTAGGGATTGTTAGGGAAATTAAATATTTAAGGAATATTAGAATAGTTGCCAGAATGACTTCAGTTTCCAAAAAGAGTAGGACGAAGAAAACAGAAAGAAATGAGTTGACAGAAGAATAATTGAGAAATACAGTGATTATAGTAATTATAAGTAGAAGAGATGTGAAACTAATGTATCATTGAATATTGTAGCCAACTATCAACAAATAATGTTTACAGAAATTAAAAATGATCAAGAAGGTTAATTGAAATGATGAAATGTTATTAAATAAAAAAAAAAAGTATTAATACTAGTCTAATGAAGTTACATTGAGAATCCCATCGTCAACCATTAACAATGAAATGAAGAAAAGTCATGTGAAAAAGACAAGTTTATTTGACCTAAACTTCATTCAGGTAAACTAAACTTTTTTAGGAGGGGGAGCATATGTAACGCAACAGAAATGCTAGCATCCGTGTTACATAAAAACAAGGTTAACAGAATAATAAACAAGTCAATATCTAACCCCCATGATAGAACAAAGATCTAATAATTACATTTTTAATTATAGATAAAGGTAAATAAGGATGCAAGGTAGTATTAACAAGAATAAACGAACCTGTAAGTTAGATAATAGTTGATGATATATGTTCAGTGAAGAGCAAACAAAAAATGAAACAATAATTTACTTTATAGTAATAGCAAATAAGAATTTTGAGTTAAGAGATACTATTTTGTGACAACAAATATTATGATAAAGTTTATGTTATGTTATACCAAATATGTGTTGAGTTAATGAAAGATAATGAAACAAGATGTATTATTCAATGACTGTTGTAGAATGAAGTGTGAAGCAGCTAATTAACGTTAATAGATTTGAATTTTCTTATATGTGATCCATAGGTCAAGATAAAATTGTTATTAGATATAGAAAAATAATTGTTTATGTAAATGTTAATAGTTAAGATTTGATTATATGTATGAATTTATGTAAAAGGGGCTATAGATGTTTACCAGTTATAAACACAGGTAGATCCGTTTACAATAAAAGGCCTAACAGCCAAAACCACTATATAACCACTCATAACATAAAGGTTAGGTACATCAATTAATAATAATTAATGAATACGATTTGAAGAGCTAGAAAAAAAACATTAAATTAATAATGATATATAATAAAATTTATACAAATTATGATAATGCGATAATATCGATTAATAACGTTTAATATCGAAAAGGTATTAAATATAAAAAAGAAAAAAACAGGCTTATATCAAAAAACCAGCAGAATATGTGTAGAAAATAATAAACCAACTATATGTAAAGTTACATTCTGATAGGATAGCAAATTGATAAGGAATAGACAAAAAATATATGAAATAAACACTATATTCAAAACATGTGGAAGGAAGAAAAATCATGTGTTGCTAGGGACGACAGAAAAAGAGGAAGTTGTTGATTTTACAATAATTGCTTTTGCTGATCTGAATGTGATGAGATTAATAAAAAACCAAGAAATATCTATTTAATTGGAATATACTAAATTAGTAAATACTATTATAAAATACAAAATACTAATGATAATATTTATGACTCTTGCCAGTGTAAATTAACCAAACAAGACAATAGTATGAAATCACAATAGGAAATAAATAACTGGATTCTACAAGGAAGGACTTGAACTGTCCCATATCCGAAAGGAATTGACGATACATTAAAACAAATAGAAAGAGTCAAAAGTATCACAAATAATAATATACACTACACCAGAATTTATAACCTTTCAAATAAACGGAACATCACTAATTGCTTCAACCGAGAGAAGAACGTATTTGGATCCTGGAGTTGCAGAAGAAGCATCAATCGGGCTGTAAATCAATCCAGAGAGCTGTATTTCCGAAGTGGACAGGACAAGAATTCCATTTTATTAAACCGAAGAAAGAATATCGTACGGCATAATTGTCCAGAACAGTAAATTTATCAATCAACCGCCTACACGATTTGCTTCGTTCTAGTCTGGTAAATTATTATTATATTAATCATACTAACTACACAACACTTCAAATTTGTAAATCTTGCATTCTTATCTATGTATTTTTAATCTTCCCCACAGTTACAAGAACCTTCACACCCTGAATTAAATTAATTACAAATTAAAACACACTATATAACTGAATTTAAATAAAGGATCGGAATAATCAACAATCGATTCACGCAATCTATAGCCCAAGCATATGTTAGTTAGAACATATCTTATTCAATGTTAAACAAGTAAACAAATAAAGAACCTTTATATAATTGCAAAATCTTGTCATTTGGAGTATGATTTAATGAGTTGGGAATAAAAAGTAACTGAATAAGTATAGAATAATTGGTTAACATAAACAGTGAAATAACCTATAAGTTTCGTTGAGCCGATACTACAGCGCTTATAGCGGAATTATCTGACACCAAAGAGAGAGCGTAAAAATACAAAATTAGACATAATTCTCTTCAAGGTATAATAGGGTTGAACGAAATTACAGAATAACGCATTAATTATTTAAGTTTCAGGTACACTAACACTGATATTTTTTAGAGAGCTAAGTTAATATTAATTAATTACATCAATATATCCCACAACTCCAAATATCTCAGATATTTAAATAATTAAGTAAATTAAACGACCTGAGAGAGTAAAGACAGGGGACATACCCGCTCATAGCAACGAATAGGCTTACATTGCGTGAAAATAACGAGACGCTCGTACTCGTCACATTACAAATTAACGAACTCAACAGTGGGGACTTGAACAGTACGTACTCGTCTCGATACAATATATATATATATATATATATACATACACATATATATATATACATACATACATATATGACAGCAATAATAGAGCAGACCCAGGGTAACTACACACAGACACACACACGCGCGCGCGCGTTTTGGTAATAGCGAAATACTCTCTCTCTCTCTCTCTCTCTCTCTCTCTCTCTCTCTCTCTCTCTCTCTCTCTCTCTCTCTCTCTCTCTCTGTGTGTGTGTGTGTGTGTGTGTGTGTGTGTGTGTGTGTGTGTGTGTGTGTGTGTGTGTGTGTGTGTGTGTGTGTGTGTGTGTGTGTGTGTGTGTGTGTGTGTGTGTGTGTGTGTGTGTGTGTGTGTGAACAACACTGTCAAAGTACACTTATCTAAAAATGAAACTTTTACTTGTGAAACTTACTGTTTATTCTCTTCTTGTTGAACGCGTTTCAGCGTACGTATTCGCCTTCTTCAGCTTTGAGACAGACTGCCATCATTTAGTAATGGTTGTTGTGTGGAAGGTGTGGTGGGGTTGGTGCGTGGAGGAAAGGGATTGGCGTGGGGATTCAACTTAATGTTTGTTTTTTGTATAATTGTGTCAAAAAGTGTATGTGATGTATATTGTAATTGATCGTTAAGTATGTTGTTTGGTTGTGTTGTGTGGTGTTTATATATTTCGTATTGTTCAGTTGTGTTGAGTTTTCAACCTTTGGGTAAGTAATGTAAAATTTCAAGATTAGTGTCTATGTTGGTGTAACTGTGGTTTTCTGTGTGTATGTGTGTGGCAAATGCGGAGTGTATATTGTTGTTGGTTAAAGCTTTTAAATGTTCAGAATAACGGGATGAAAAAGATCTTCCCGTCTGGCCTATGTAGAAACTACTGCAGTCATTACAATTTAATTTGTATACACCTGTTTTGTTATATTTGTCTATGTCTGTGTTTGTATTTTTGATGTGTTTTTTGATGGTATTGGTTGTTCTGTATGCTATTTTGTATTTGTGTTTTCTGAATGTGTTGGCGATTTTGTGTGTGTAGGAGTTGTGGTATGTGAGTGTGATGTATTTATTGTGTTGTGTGTTGATGGTATTTTGTGTTTTGTTGTTTTTGTTTTTGATGCGTTTGTGTAGTGTGTTTATTAAATCAAAAACAAAAACAACAAAACACAAAATACCATCAACACACAACACAATAAATACATCACACTCACATACCACAACTCCTACACACACAAAATCGCCAACACATTCAGAAAACACAAATACAAAATAGCATACAGAACAACCAATACCATCAAAAAACACATCAAAAATACAAACACAGACATAGACAAATATAACAAAACAGGTGTATACAAATTAAATTGTAATGACTGCAATAGTTTCTACATAGGCCAGACGGGAAGATCTTTTTCATCCCGTTATTCTGAACACTTAAAAGCTTTAACCAACAACAATATACACTCCGCATTTGCCACACACATACACACAGAAAACCACAGTTACACCAACATAGACACTAATCATGAAATTTTACATTACTTACCCAAAGGTCGAAAACTCAACACGACTGAACAATACGAAATATATAAACACCACACAACACAACCAAACAACATACTTAACGATCAATTACAATATACATCACATACACTTTTTGACACAATTATACAAAAAACAAACATTAAGTTGAATCCCCGCGCCAATCCCCTTCCTCCACGCACCAACCCCACTACACCTTCCACACAACAACCATTACTAAATGATGGCAGTCTGTCTCAAAGCTGAAGAAGGTGAATACGTATGCTGAAACGCGTTCAACGAGAAGAGAATAAACAGTAAGTTTCACAAGTAAAAGTTTCATTTTTAGATAAGTGTTAGTGCTGTGAAAGAAGAGATGAATAATCAAGACAACTGTCAAAAGTACTATACTTTCAAATTTACCAGTACAGTATACAAGTTATTTTCAGAATATGTCTGTATATTTCTTATTCCTATCAAGAGAATAAGTTGATTTAGTCAACAAATGGCCATATTATAACATTGCCAAACCCTGATCACATTTGATATAAATAAGTATGTAAAAAATGCCAAGAAACAATATATTTTGATAGATAAATGATAACGAGAATGAAAGTAGTAAATATAATCAATAGTGAAGGAAGAAGAATCAACCAAAGGTGGTTACAAAACAAGAAAATACGAACTAGACTGACAGACAACTGACATTGACCCAACCCCAGAGATTGGCCAGATATTAACCAAAGTAAAGCGAGACAAGAAGACAGTGAAGAAAAAAGAAAAAAAAAAGTTACATGGCCATAACAATTAACTCATAAGATTGTTTTAAAAGAGCATAATTTTTTATTATTATTAATAATTTATGTTTAAATTTTTATTAGTGGTAACTTGTAAATGACAGTATCTCAGCAATTGTTATACATAAAAAACCATGTGTAGATATGATTGTATGTATATCCTTATCTATAGGTGATGTGTCAGCTGTTATGTTTAAAATTACACTCATACAGACAGGGAATAGAAATGTGTGCGTGATTCAATCAGAGAACAAATTGTATAGCCTACTATATACTTTGGAACTTTTACTACGATTATTTCAGCCGTATGTATGTTATTTCAGCATTATGTGTTTGAAAGTATAAGGTTTTGGAGAGTTTATTTATTCGCTAATATTATTGCTGTTGCTACAGATGTAGTATGTTTCAATTAACACAATATATTTTAACATTATTAAATTGTTGTTATTATTATTAATTATGACATTTCAGACCAATTTTTATCACTTTAATGACAATGTATACAAAGTTATGTTTTATTTGAAAGATGTATTTACAATACCATGTTGTTTGAATATTATAAAATGATATGTGACAGTCTGAAGTTAACAAAAGAGACATGAACTCATTAGATACAAAAACTTTGTAATAATAGTGAGATCGTGAGAAATATAAGGGTAATTAGATATAGGTAGGGAGTGACAAAGATGAACAGTGAAGTGATAAGTGTAATAAAATAAACAGCATATAATCTTAAGAAAAAAAGAGTTAAACAAGTGTGACAAACCCAAAACATAAGCACATGTTAAATGAGCAATTAAGTTAAGTATATTAGACTGAAAGACACAGAATAATTGTGAATGTAAAAAACAGAAAAAATATTATCTCAGTATAAAAATCACCAGGGTGATTACTGTTATAAAAGAGATGGTGTAGGTATAACACTCACCAAATTTGTTCATTTGTTAATTTAAAGAAAGAAGTTATTGGCTTAATGTTTAAGGCAATAAATACCAGAAGAAATAGTTTTACAGTAATATGTTAGTATGTTTTAAGTAAGTAAGGAATTTATAAAGAAAATAATAGCAATACCTTTATAAGAAATAATAGGCAAAATATAATAATTATGTGTAACGAAAGGGAACAAGGCAGAATTATATTAAAACTTAGAAATAAATAAATTATGTATTAACATAGTATTATCAATTTTGGACTAAAACATTAATACATGGCTTAGACCAATCTTGTAAGATATCAAACTAATCTTTGAAAGAAAATAGGAACATCTATGTAAAGATTACAACCATTGAAATTATCCCCAAGTAAATATAGCCATTATAAAATATTTATTCAAATTAAACAAAAAATTCAAAATTTGATAACAATGTGTTTATTTTGAGATCAACCAAGGAGAATAATTATGTTACCATGGAAACTGTTGAGTAACAAGCAAAAAATACCGTTAGATTTTTTTACTGAATGCATGACGCTTTAATGGTATAGACGCTAATTTTCGAGTGACCAAAATTGTCAATTAAAACATAGAAAATATCAGAAGAAGTTACTACTAAGTGTATACCAAGACGTAAGACGAGGACTGAAACCATATTATTGAAGTTGAGGCCAAATTAACGAAAAAAGAAAATAAATTACTACCAATTAAACTGGAAAAGATGCCTGATGTCCTGAACCAAGCAAATTAAAGAAGATTGTAGTATAACCCATGAATAACAGATCGTATGAATTCGCCATAACTACGGAAGTGATAAGTACCTATTAAATTACCCAAAATATATAAATAAACTCACGTTAATTATTTCTCACTAAAGGTCGAAATCTCACTGAACTGAAATTAATTACTTTCAAAGATTAAAAAGAATACTAAGTCACTGACAATTTATAAACTAACCAATATAAACTGTTGTTAATGATCCATAACTTGTAAACACTTTTACTACACTGCGCTAAACAAATTATACCTACACAATATGTTAGTTAAGGTTACTTGATGTAAGGGTGTGTATTTTTATTGTTTTAAACATTTGTAATCCTTTTAACGTAACCTCAAGAACCTATGACAAACAAACATTAATAACTGATGTACTATTTACAACAGACGCCATTATTAAACGTCTGGTTATCAATTCAAATATCGATTTGTCAAACCCTGTAATTGTCTCATATAAACAACCGGAGCATTTGTATTAGAATAATTTGTATTAAATGAATAACAATCACTAATAAAAAATGTGTAAGTATTGAGTGTAACCACGGTGTTATAATTTCATTAGGAGGTGCACAATATTTTATGTACATTTTAGCAGACGACTAACGATTTACACAGCCCACGCATCGAACTGCTGTGCGCTCCAGTGGGCCTAGCTGGCGGAAATATTTGAATTATTCAAACCGCCTGAGCTGCGCTGGTCATACACCTTTGAACTTTATTTTAATTGTTTTAAGAAAACAATTTGGCGCCACCGGGATTTTCATACCCCTAGTGAACATCAGGTAAGAACATCAAGACCTGGTTATTCGTACGTTCGCAACGGACGAAATCTGCGGAAGTTGCACGCATTTGAACTACGGATAGAGAAGACACGTTACACCCATCACACACAAATTGTACATTATTCACATTTTGCAGAGTAAAACGGTAGCCGTACACACGACTCCATTATAAATTGGCGACCAACCGGTGGAGCTAGAAGAGAGAGAAATACGAAATTCTAGCGGCGATTACGAAAGGTTACAATATGCACACCAGAGGATTGTCGAAAAAATTGGCAAAGGAGAAGGAGATGGAAGAAAACAGAGGGGAAGAAGAGGAAGGAACACCGATTGAAGAAGTGGAGACAGTAATAACCACAACAGAACCAAGCCAAGACGAAGAAATGGAAACACAGGCTGGAGATAGGGAGGAAGCCAGAGGAGGAATGGATTTACAAAAATTATGGGAGTTGATTAATGGAAAATTAGACAAGAATGAGGAGAGCTTGAAGGAGATGAACAATAAATTCGACGGCATGAAGAAAGAAACCAGTGACAATTTGAAACAGATCAATGAAAAAATAGTGAGTACTAAGGAAGAATTGAGGAAAACAGTCAACCAAAATAATGAAACACTACAACAACGATTGCTGGAGGAAATTCAGCAAAGAAATGAAGAATGAAAGGAAGAATTGAAGGAACAGCTGAAGGAGGACCATGAGAAAAATAAAGAAGAAATGAAGCAGCAAATAAGACTAATTTTCAGAGAACGTCGTGAAGAAAGCGACCAGACAAAAATGGAGATGAATAAGAAAGGGGAAAAAACCAATTACCAAATAGATCTACTTAATGAGACATTAGGTAACGGGTTCAAGAAGGTGAATGAAACAATAAACACCACTCCAGAAGGAAATAATGAAAAAACAGAAATTCAAGAAGACCCAAATACATTGTTACATCAAAATAAAGGTAACGAAAACAAAGAGAAAAGTAAACACAAAGGAACCAACCGTAGAGGAGTACAGAAAAAACAGATAATTAAGAAGACTAAGAAAATACATCAGAGAAAACGAATCAATACCAGAGAGGAATTGGAGATGATGAAGAACGGACTACTTGAGACGTTTAATCGACCAATTAATGACCATACGGAAATGATGAATGTTATGGAGTGCAGGAGAACTATGAAGGAAATTCTAGGAGGGATCAACGATCAACCAGCGAGTAAAACTTTCAGCAAACCTATCTTTAAATGGAGGATATCCAAAGTTGAAAAGGAACACAACAAAACAATGTATGACAAATTGAGAAAGTCTACAAGAAAAGGGAAATTACCAGAGATAGAAATACCAAATAAACCAATATCAGTGAGAAGATCAATAACGGAGGTACGATTAACTTCGTTGAGTAGTAAACAACATCATCAAGTGATTGAGGTAGGCACTGATGCCAGAGAACACATGGTATTAGAAGAGTGGCTGTACCAGATAGAAGAGACATATATAACACAGACAGAAACAGTGATGCACACCAGAGCAGTCTGAACAACGGAGGAAACTCGTGTAATCATGGACAATGGATAAACCAAATGCAGATAAACACTGGAATGTGGGACCATACACTATAACAAAAGACAAGGGCAATAACACTTACGAGATCACTCACCCTGTCACCAAGAAAATAAAGGGGGTATACAATCAAGCCTCAATTAAGAAATATTATGACAATCAACAATAACTGTAAAAAACAATTTAAAGTAAAAAACCAACAAAAATACTTTAAATAAAGAAAAAAAAAATAAAGTGACAAACAAACAAGTCTGCCAATGTCATAAAGAAAAGATCTCTAAAGAATGTCAAAATTCCAAAACATTCGTAAGTACAGCTTACACTAAGCATTAGAGAAACCATTATGATGAATAAAAAATTGTAAAAAATCAAAAAAGATATGTAAGAAAAGCTTACCCAAATATCTCGATAATATTTTAGAACAAGTAAAAATGGAGAGATAAAGGTTACAAGGCATTCATACAAAGTAAGAGCAACCAAATTACTACAATATTTAAATAAAAATTAACAATAGAGGAGTGTATTTACAAAACATTCCTACAAAATAAGGTTAAATTACCATAATATTTAGCCAAAAAATGAGGCATAAAAAGCATAACATACTGTAAAGGAATAAGCTACAAAAAATTCCTAACTAGTAAGAAGCCATAACTTACTATGATATTTAAAAATTATGAAAAAAAAAAAAATATATATCAATCAAAATGATCAGCTTCCACAACTATTTAGAAAGAGGGGAAGTAAAATTACCCAAACCAATGATCACAAAACAATATAAATGAAATCAACATTCTAAGAGTCATAATGTGAGATGAGATGAAACAAAGAGTAATTAAAAATGAATAAAAATGTGAATTGTATCAATAAAAAACAATGCTTCAAATAGTATCTATAAAGAAAGATGAAACAATATATGACTCGAACTGAGCAATAATAAAGTATAAAAGTAAAAGATTCCCAACAAATATTATGATTATGATTATTATTATTATTATTATTTTGAGTCACGAGTTGACTATATTTAAGAATTATTAATTGAGATTGTCTGTTGAATGAACCAGCAATCATTTTACTGAGCAGGGATGATGTTCCCCTGATATCAGTATAAGAGTAGTTTTGATGAAAAAATAAGATTTATAGGGAATAAGTTATAATAAAAAATCAATAAGCCAGTTCGCAATGTGAGAAAATAATGAAGAAAAGACTAAGAAGAATGGAAATAAAAGATAACGAATTAATTATAAAAAATGAATGAGAAGCAGGAGAATTTGAAAAAAAAAAAAAAATTGATACGATACAATTGATAATTTCATCAAACTTAAATTCACGTTTTATAAAATGATCAATTTTGGTGGAAGGGCATTATATAACATTGCCAAAACATGATCACATTTGATATAAATAAGTATGTAAAAAATGCCAAGAAACAATATATTTTGATAGATAAATGATAACGAGAATGAAAGTAGTAAATATAATCAATAGTGAAGGAAGAAGAATACAACCAAAGGTGGTTACAAAACAAGAAAATACGAACTAGACTGACAGACAACTGACATTGACCCAACCCCAGAGATTGGCCAGATATTAACCAAAGTAAAGCGAGACAAGAAGACAGTGAAGAAAAAAGAAAAAAAAAAAGTTACATGGCCATAACAATTAACTCATAAGATTGTTTTAAAAGAGCATAATTTTTTATTATTATTAATAATTTATGTTTAAATTTTTATTAGTGGTAACTTGTAAATGACAGTATCTCAGCAATTGTTATACATAAAAAACCATGTGTAGATATGATTGTATGTATATCCTTATCTATAGGTGATGTGTCAGCTGTTATGTTTAAAATTACACTCATACAGACAGGGAATAGAAATGTGTGCGTGATTCAATCAGAGAACAAATTGTATAGCCTACTATATACTTTGGAACTTTTACTACGATTATTTCAGCCGTATGTATGTTATTTCAGCATTATGTGTTTGAAAGTATAAGGTTTTGGAGAGTTTATTTATTCGCTAATATTATTGCTGTTGCTACAGATGTAGTATGTTTCAATTAACACAATATATTTTAACATTATTAAATTGTTGTTATTATTATTAATTATGACATTTCAGACCAATTTTTATCACTTTAATGACAATGTATACAAAGTTATGTTTTATTTGAAAGATGTATTTACAATACCATGTTGTTTGAATATTATAAAATGATATGTGACAGTCTGAAGTTAACAAAAGAGACATGAACTCATTAGATACAAAAACTTTGTAATAATAGTGAGATCGTGAGAAATATAAGGGTAATTAGATATAGGTAGGGAGTGACAAAGATGAACAGTGAAGTGATAAGTGTAATAAAATAAACAGCATATAATCTTAAGAAAAAAAGAGTTAAACAAGTGTGACAAACCCAAAACATAAGCACATGTTAAATGAGCAATTAAGTTAAGTATATTAGACTGAAAGACACAGAATAATTGTGAATGTAAAAAACAGAAAAAATATTATCTCAGTATAAAAATCACCAGGGTGATTACTGTTATAAAAGAGATGGTGTAGGTATAACACTCACCAAATTTGTTCATTTGTTAATTTAAAGAAAGAAGTTATTGGCTTAATGTTTAAGGCAATAAATACCAGAAGAAATAGTTTTACAGTAATATGTTAGTATGTTTTAAGTAAGTAAGGAATTTATAAAGAAAATAATAGCAATACCTTTATAAGAAATAATAGGCAAAATATAATAATTATGTGTAACGAAAGGGAACAAGGCAGAATTATATTAAAACTTAGAAATAAATAAATTATGTATTAACATAGTATTATCAATTTTGGACTAAAACATTAATACATGGCTTAGACCAATCTTGTAAGATATCAAACTAATCTTTGAAAGAAAATAGGAACATCTATGTAAAGATTACAACCATTGAAATTATCCCCAAGTAAATATAGCCATTATAAAATATTTATTCAAATTAAACAAAAAATTCAAAATTTGATAACAATGTGTTTATTTTGAGATCAACCAAGGAGAATAATTATGTTACCATGGAAACTGTTGAGTAACAAGCAAAAAATACCGTTAGATTTTTTTACTGAATGCATGACGCTTTAATGGTATAGACGCTAATTTTCGAGTGACCAAAATTGTCAATTAAAACATAGAAAATATCAGAAGAAGTTACTACTAAGTGTATACCAAGACGTAAGACGAGGACTGAAACCATATTATTGAAGTTGAGGCCAAATTAACGAAAAAAGAAAATAAATTACTACCAATTAAACTGGAAAAGATGCCTGATGTCCTGAACCAAGCAAATTAAAGAAGATTGTAGTATAACCCATGAATAACAGATCGTATGAATTCGCCATAACTACGGAAGTGATAAGTACCTATTAAATTACCCAAAATATATAAATAAACTCACGTTAATTATTTCTCACTAAAGGTCGAAATCTCACTGAACTGAAATTAATTACTTTCAAAGATTAAAAAGAATACTAAGTCACTGACAATTTATAAACTAACCAATATAAACTGTTGTTAATGATCCATAACTTGTAAACACTTTTACTACACTGCGCTAAACAAATTATACCTACACAATATGTTAGTTAAGGTTACTTGATGTAAGGGTGTGTATTTTTATTGTTTTAAACATTTGTAATCCTTTTAACGTAACCTCAAGAACCTATGACAAACAAACATTAATAACTGATGTACTATTTACAACAGACGCCATTATTAAACGTCTGGTTATCAATTCAAATATCGATTTGTCAAACCCTGTAATTGTCTCATATAAACAACCGGAGCATTTGTATTAGAATAATTTGTATTAAATGAATAACAATCACTAATAAAAAATGTGTAAGTATTGAGTGTAACCACGGTGTTATAATTTCATTAGGAGGTGCACAATATTTTATGTACATTTTAGCAGACGACTAACGATTTACACAGCCCACGCATCGAACTGCTGTGCGCTCCAGTGGGCCTAGCTGGCGGAAATATTTGAATTATTCAAACCGCCTGAGCTGCGCTGGTCATACACCTTTGAACTTTATTTTAATTGTTTTAAGAAAACAATTTGGCGCCACCGGGATTTTCATACCCCTAGTGAACATCAGGTAAGAACATCAAGACCTGGTTATTCGTACGTTCGCAACGGACGAAATCTGCGGAAGTTGCACGCATTTGAACTACGGATAGAGAAGACACGTTACACCCATCACACACAAATTGTACATTATTCACATTTTGCAGAGTAAAACGGTAGCCGTACACACGACTCCATTATAAATTGGCGACCAACCGGTGGAGCTAGAAGAGAGAGAAATACGAAATTCTAGCGGCGATTACGAAAGGTTACAATATGCACACCAGAGGATTGTCGAAAAAATTGGCAAAGGAGAAGGAGATGGAAGAAAACAGAGGGGAAGAAGAGGAAGGAACACCGATTGAAGAAGTGGAGACAGTAATAACCACAACAGAACCAAGCCAAGACGAAGAAATGGAAACACAGGCTGGAGATAGGGAGGAAGCCAGAGGAGGAATGGATTTACAAAAATTATGGGAGTTGATTAATGGAAAATTAGACAAGAATGAGGAGAGCTTGAAGGAGATGAACAATAAATTCGACGGCATGAAGAAAGAAACCAGTGACAATTTGAAACAGATCAATGAAAAAATAGTGAGTACTAAGGAAGAATTGAGGAAAACAGTCAACCAAAATAATGAAACACTACAACAACGATTGCTGGAGGAAATTCAGCAAAGAAATGAAGAATGAAAGGAAGAATTGAAGGAACAGCTGAAGGAGGACCATGAGAAAAATAAAGAAGAAATGAAGCAGCAAATAAGACTAATTTTCAGAGAACGTCGTGAAGAAAGCGACCAGACAAAAATGGAGATGAATAAGAAAGGGGAAAAAACCAATTACCAAATAGATCTACTTAATGAGACATTAGGTAACGGGTTCAAGAAGGTGAATGAAACAATAAACACCACTCCAGAAGGAAATAATGAAAAAACAGAAATTCAAGAAGACCCAAATACATTGTTACATCAAAATAAAGGTAACGAAAACAAAGAGAAAAGTAAACACAAAGGAACCAACCGTAGAGGAGTACAGAAAAAACAGATAATTAAGAAGACTAAGAAAATACATCAGAGAAAACGAATCAATACCAGAGAGGAATTGGAGATGATGAAGAACGGACTACTTGAGACGTTTAATCGACCAATTAATGACCATACGGAAATGATGAATGTTATGGAGTGCAGGAGAACTATGAAGGAAATTCTAGGAGGGATCAACGATCAACCAGCGAGTAAAACTTTCAGCAAACCTATCTTTAAATGGAGGATATCCAAAGTTGAAAAGGAACACAACAAAACAATGTATGACAAATTGAGAAAGTCTACAAGAAAAGGGAAATTACCAGAGATAGAAATACCAAATAAACCAATATCAGTGAGAAGATCAATAACGGAGGTACGATTAACTTCGTTGAGTAGTAAACAACATCATCAAGTGATTGAGGTAGGCACTGATGCCAGAGAACACATGGTATTAGAAGAGTGGCTGTACCAGATAGAAGAGACATATATAACACAGACAGAAACAGTGATGCACACCAGAGCAGTCTGAACAACGGAGGAAACTCGTGTAATCATGGACAATGGATAAACCAAATGCAGATAAACACTGGAATGTGGGACCATACACTATAACAAAAGACAAGGGCAATAACACTTACGAGATCACTCACCCTGTCACCAAGAAAATAAAGGGGGTATACAATCAAGCCTCAATTAAGAAATATTATGACAATCAACAATAACTGTAAAAAACAATTTAAAGTAAAAAACCAACAAAAATACTTTAAATAAAGAAAAAAAAAATAAAGTGACAAACAAACAAGTCTGCCAATGTCATAAAGAAAAGATCTCTAAAGAATGTCAAAATTCCAAAACATTCGTAAGTACAGCTTACACTAAGCATTAGAGAAACCATTATGATGAATAAAAAATTGTAAAAAATCAAAAAAGATATGTAAGAAAAGCTTACCCAAATATCTCGATAATATTTTAGAACAAGTAAAAATGGAGAGATAAAGGTTACAAGGCATTCATACAAAGTAAGAGCAACCAAATTACTACAATATTTAAATAAAAATTAACAATAGAGGAGTGTATTTACAAAACATTCCTACAAAATAAGGTTAAATTACCATAATATTTAGCCAAAAAATGAGGCATAAAAAGCATAACATACTGTAAAGGAATAAGCTACAAAAAATTCCTAACTAGTAAGAAGCCATAACTTACTATGATATTTAAAAATTATGAAAAAAAAAAAAATATATATCAATCAAAATGATCAGCTTCCACAACTATTTAGAAAGAGGGGAAGTAAAATTACCCAAACCAATGATCACAAAACAATATAAATGAAATCAACATTCTAAGAGTCATAATGTGAGATGAGATGAAACAAAGAGTAATTAAAAATGAATAAAAATGTGAATTGTATCAATAAAAAACAATGCTTCAAATAGTATCTATAAAGAAAGATGAAACAATATATGACTCGAACTGAGCAATAATAAAGTATAAAAGTAAAAGATTCCCAACAAATATTATGATTATGATTATTATTATTATTATTATTTTGAGTCACGAGTTGACTATATTTAAGAATTATTAATTGAGATTGTCTGTTGAATGAACCAGCAATCATTTTACTGAGCAGGGATGATGTTCCCCTGATATCAGTATAAGAGTAGTTTTGATGAAAAAATAAGATTTATAGGGAATAAGTTATAATAAAAAATCAATAAGCCAGTTCGCAATGTGAGAAAATAATGAAGAAAAGACTAAGAAGAATGGAAATAAAAGATAACGAATTAATTATAAAAAATGAATGAGAAGCAGGAGAATTTGAAAAAAAAAAAAAAAATTGATACGATACAATTGATAATTTCATCAAACTTAAATTCACGTTTTATAAAATGATCAATTTTGGTGGAAGGGCATTATATAACATTGCCAAAACATGATCACATTTGATATAAATAAGTATGTAAAAAATGCCAAGAAACAATATATTTTGATAGATAAATGATAACGAGAATGAAAGTAGTAAATATAATCAATAGTGAAGGAAGAAGAATACAACCAAAGGTGGTTACAAAACAAGAAAATACGAACTAGACTGACAGACAACTGACATTGACCCAACCCCAGAGATTGGCCAGATATTAACCAAAGTAAAGCGAGACAAGAAGACAGTGAAGAAAAAAGAAAAAAAAAAAGTTACATGGCCATAACAATTAACTCATAAGATTGTTTTAAAAGAGCATAATTTTTTATTATTATTAATAATTTATGTTTAAATTTTTATTAGTGGTAACTTGTAAATGACAGTATCTCAGCAATTGTTATACATAAAAAACCATGTGTAGATATGATTGTATGTATATCCTTATCTATAGGTGATGTGTCAGCTGTTATGTTTAAAATTACACTCATACAGACAGGGAATAGAAATGTGTGCGTGATTCAATCAGAGAACAAATTGTATAGCCTACTATATACTTTGGAACTTTTACTACGATTATTTCAGCCGTATGTATGTTATTTCAGCATTATGTGTTTGAAAGTATAAGGTTTTGGAGAGTTTATTTATTCGCTAATATTATTGCTGTTGCTACAGATGTAGTATGTTTCAATTAACACAATATATTTTAACATTATTAAATTGTTGTTATTATTATTAATTATGACATTTCAGACCAATTTTTATCACTTTAATGACAATGTATACAAAGTTATGTTTTATTTGAAAGATGTATTTACAATACCATGTTGTTTGAATATTATAAAATGATATGTGACAGTCTGAAGTTAACAAAAGAGACATGAACTCATTAGATACAAAAACTTTGTAATAATAGTGAGATCGTGAGAAATATAAGGGTAATTAGATATAGGTAGGGAGCGACAAAGATGAACAGTGAAGTGATAAGTGTAATAAAATAAACAGCATATAATCTTAAGAAAAAAGAGTTAAACAAGTGTGACAAACCCAAAACATAAGCACATGTTAAATGAGCAATTAAGTTAAGTATATTAGACTGAAAGACACAGAATAATTGTGAATGTAAAAAACAGAAAAAATATTATCTCAGTATAAAAATCACCAGGGTGATTACTGTTATAAAAGAGATGGTGTAGGTATAACACTCACCAAATTTGTTCATTTGTTAATTTAAAGAAAGAAGTTATTGGCTTAATGTTTAAGGCAATAAATACCAGAAGAAATAGTTTTACAGTAATATGTTAGTATGTTTTAAGTAAGTAAGGAATTTATAAAGAAAATAATAGCAATACCTTTATAAGAAATAATAGGCAAAATATAATAATTATGTGTAACGAAAGGGAACAAGGCAGAATTATATTAAAACTTAGAAATAAGTAAATTATGTATTAACATAGTATTATCAATTTTGGACTAAAACATTAATACATGGCTTAGACCAATCTTGTAAGATATCAAACTAATCTTTGAAAGAAAATAGGAACATCTATGTAAAGATTACAACCATTGAAATTATCCCCAAGTAAATATAGCCATTATAAAATATTTATTCAAATTAAACAAAAAATTCAAAATTTGATAACAATGTGTTTATTTTGAGATCAACCAAGGAGAATAATTACGTTACCATGGAAACTGTTGAGTAACAAGCAAAAAATACCGTTAGATTTTTTTACTGAATGCATGACGCTTTAATGGTATAGACGCTAATTTTCGAGTGACCAAAATTGTCAATTAAAACATAGAAAATATCAGAAGAAGTTACTACTAAGTGTATACCAAGACGTAAGACGAGGACTGGAACCATATTATTGAAGTTGAGGCCAAATTAACGAAAAAAGAAAATAAATTACTACCAATTAAACTGGAAAAGATGCCTGATGTCCTGAACCAAGCAAATTAAAGAAGATTGTAGTATAACCCATGAATAACAGATCGTATGAATTCGCCATAACTACGGAAGTGATAAGTACCTATTAAATTACCCAAAATATATAAATAAACTCACGTTAATTATTTCTCACTAAAGGTCGAAATCTCACTGAACTGAAATTAATTACTTTCAAAGATTAAAAAGAATACTAAGTCACTGACAATTTATAAACTAACCAATATAAACTGTTGTTAATGATCCATAACTTGTAAACACTTTTACTACACTGCGCTAAACAAATTATACCTACACAATATGTTAGTTAAGGTTACTTGATGTAAGGGTGTGTATTTTTATTGTTTTAAACATTTGTAATCCTTTTAACGTAACCTCAAGAACCTATGACAAACAAACATTAATAACTGATGTACTATTTACAACAGACGCCATTATTAAACGTCTGGTTATCAATTCAAATATCGATTTGTCAAACCCTGTAATTGTCTCATATAAACAACCGGAGCATTTGTATTAGAATAATTTGTATTAAATGAATAACAATCACTAATAAAAAATGTGTAAGTATTGAGTGTAACCACGGTGTTATAATTTCATTAGGAGGTGCACAATATTTTATGTACATTTTAGCAGACGACTAACGATTTACACAGCCCACGCATCGAACTGCTGTGCGCTCCAGTGGGCCTAGCTGGCGGAAATATTTGAATTATTCAAACCGCCTGAGCTGCACTGGTCATACACCTTTGAACTTTATTTTAATTGTTTTAAGAAAACAATTTGGCGCCACCGGGATTTTCATACCCCTAGTGAACATCAGGTAAGAACATCAAGACCTGGTTATTCGTACGTTCGCAACGGACGAAATCTGCGGAAGTTGCACGCATTTGAACTACGGATAGAGAAGACACGTTACACCCATCACACACAAATTGTACATTATTCACATTTTGCAGAGTAAAACGGTAGCCGTACACACGACTCCATTACAAATTGGCGACCAACCGGTGGAGCTAGAAGAGAGAGAAATACGAAATTCTAGCGGCGATTACGAAAGGTTACAATATGCACACCAGAGGATTGTCGAAAAAATTGGCAAAGGAGAAGGAGATGGAAGAAAACAGAGGGGAAGAAGAGGAAGGAACACCGATTGAAGAAGTGGAGACAGTAATAACCACAACAGAACCAAGCCAAGACGAAGAAATGGAAACACAGGCTGGAGATAGGGAGGAAGCCAGAGGAGGAATGGATTTACAAAAATTATGGGAGTTGATTAATGGAAAATTAGACAAGAATGAGGAGAGCTTGAAGGAGATGAACAATAAATTCGATGGCATGAAGAAAGAAACCAGTGACAATTTGAAACAGATCAATGAAAAAATAGTGAGTACTAAGGAAGAATTGAGGAAAACAGTCAACCAAAATAATGAAACACTACAACAACGATTGCTGGAGGAAATTCAGCAAAGAAACGAAGAATGAAAGGAAGAATTGAAGGAACAGCTGAAGGAGGACCATGAGAAAAATAAAGAAGAAATGAAGCAGCAAATAAGACTAATTTTCAGAGAACGTCGTGAAGAAAGCGACCAGACAAAAATGGAGATGAATAAGAAAGGGGAAAAAACCAATTACCAAATAGATCTACTTAATGAGACATTAGGTAACGGGTTCAAGAAGGTGAATGAAACAATAAACACCACTCCAGAAGGAAATAATGAAAAAACAGAAATTCAAGAAGACCCAAATACATTGTTACATCAAAATAAAGGTAACGAAAACAAAGAGAAAAGTAAACACAAAGGAACCAACCGTAGAGGAGTACAGAAAAAACAGATAATTAAGAAGACTAAGAAAATACATCAGAGAAAACGAATCAATACCAGAGAGGAATTGGAGATGATGAAGAACGGACTACTTGAGACGTTTAATCGACCAATTAATGACCATACGGAAATGATGAATGTTATGGAGTGCAGGAGAACTATGAAGGAAATTCTAGGAGGGATCAACGATCAACCAGCGAGTAAAACTTTCAGCAAACCTATCTTTAAATGGAGGATATCCAAAGTTGAAAAGGAACACAACAAAACAATGTATGACAAATTGAGAAAGTCTACAAGAAAAGGGAAATTACCAGAGATAGAAATACCAAATAAACCAATATCAGTGAGAAGATCAATAACGGAGGTACGATTAACTTCGTTGAGTAGTAAACAACATCATCAAGTGATTGAGGTAGGCACTGATGCCAGAGAACACATGGTATTAGAAGAGTGGCTGTACCAGATAGAAGAGACATATATAACACAGACAGAAACAGTGATGCACACCAGAGCAGTCTGAACAACGGAGGAAACTCGTGTAATCATGGACAATGGATAAACCAAATGCAGATAAACACTGGAATGTGGGACCATACACTATAACAAAAGACAAGGGCAATAACACTTACGAGATCACTCACCCTGTCACCAAGAAAATAAAGGGGGTATACAATCAAGCCTCAATTAAGAAATATTATGACAATCAACAATAACTGTAAAAAACAATTTAAAGTAAAAAACCAACAAAAATACTTTAAATAAAGAAAAAAAAAATAAAGTGACAAACAAACAAGTCTGCCAATGTCATAAAGAAAAGATCTCTAAAGAATGTCAAAATTCCAAAACATTCGTAAGTACAGCTTACACTAAGCATTAGAGAAACCATTATGATGAATAAAAAATTGTAAAAAATCAAAAAAGATATGTAAGAAAAGCTTACCCAAATATCTCGATAATATTTTAGAACAAGTAAAAATGGAGAGATAAAGGTTACAAGGCATTCATACAAAGTAAGAGCAACCAAATTACGACAATATTTAAATAAAAATTAACAATAGAGGAGTGTATTTACAAAACATTCCTACAAAATAAGGTTAAATTACCATAATATTTAGCCAAAAAATGAGGCATAAAAAGCATAACATACTGTAAAGGAATAAGCTACAAAAAATTCCTAACTAGTAAGAAGCCATAACTTACTATGATATTTAAAAATTATGAAAAAAAAAAAAATATATCAATCAAAATGATCAGCTTCCACAACTATTTAGAAAGAGGGGAAGTAAAATTACCCAAACCAATGATCACAAAACAATAGAAATGAAATCAACATTCTAAGAGTCATAATGTGAGATGAGATGAAACAAAGAGTAATTAAAAATGAATAAAAATGTGAATTGTATCAATAAAAAACAATGCTTCAAATAGTATCTATAAAGAAAGATGAAACAATATATGACTGGAACTGAGCAATAATGAAGTATAAAAGTAAAAGATTCCCAACAAATATTATGATTATGATTATTATTATTATTATTTTGAGTCACGAGTTGACTATATTTAAGAATTATTAATTGAGATTGTCTGTTGAATGAACCAGCAATCATTTTACTGAGCAGGGATGATGTTCCCCTGATGTCAGTATAAGAGTAGTTTTGATGAAAAAATAAGATTTATAGGGAATAAGTTATAATAAAAAATCAATAAGCCAGTTCGCAATGTGAGAAAATAATGAAGAAAAGACTAAGAAGAATGGAAATAAAAGATACCGAATTAATTATAAAAAATGAATGAGAAGCAGGAGAATTTGAAAAAAAAAAAAAATTGATACGATACAGTTGATAATTTCATCAAACTTAAATTCACGTTTTATAAAATGATCAATTTTGGTGGAAGGGCATTATATAACATTGCCAAAACCTGATCACATTTGATATAAATAAGTATGTAAAAAATGCCAAGAAACAATATATTTTGATAGATAAATGATAACGAGAATGAAAGTAGTAAATATAATCAATAGTGAAGGAAGAAGAATACAACCAAAGGTGGTTACAAAACAAGAAAATACGAACTAGACTGACAGACAACTGACATTGACCCAACCCCAGAGACTGGCCAGATATTAACCAAAGTAAAGCGAGACAAGAAGACAGTGAAGAAAAAAGAAAAAAAAAAAAAATTACATGGCCATAACAATTAACTCATAAGATTGTTTTAAAAGAGCATAATTTTTTATTATTATTAATAATTTATGTTTAAATTTTTATTAGTGGTAACTTGTAAATGACAGTATCTCAGCAATTGTTATACATAAAAAACCATGTGTAGATATGATTGTATGTATATCCTTATCTATAGGTGATGTGTCAGCTGTTATGTTTAAAATTACACTCATACAGACAGGGAATTGAAATGTGTGCGTGATTCAATGAGAGAACAAATTGTATAGCCTACTATATACTTTGCAACTTTTACTACGATTATTTCAGCCGTATGTATGTTATTTCAGCATTATGTGTTTGAAAGTATAAGGTTTTGGAGAGTTTATTTATTCGCTAATATTATTGCTGTTGCTACAGATGTAGTATGTTTCAATTAACACAATATATTTTAACATTATTAAATTGTTGTTATTATTATTAATTATGACATTTCAGACCAATTTTTATCACTTTAATGACAATGTATACAAAGTTATGTTTTATTTGAAAGATGTATTTACAATACCATGTTGTTTGAATATTATAAAATGATATGTGACAGTCTGAAGTTAACAAAAGAGACATGAACTCATTAGATACAAAAACTTTGTAATAATAGTGAGATCGTGAGAAATATAAGGGTAATTAGATATAGGTAGGGAGCGACAAAGATGAACAGTGAAGTGATAAGTGTCATAAAATAAACAGCATATAATCTTAAGAAAAAAGAGTTAAACAAGTGTGACAAACCCAAAACATAAGCACATGTTAAATGAGCAATTAAGTTAAGTATATTAGACTGAAAGACACAGAATAATTGTGAATGTAAAAAACAGAAAAAATATTATCTCAGTATAAAAATCACCAGGGTGATTACTGTTATAAAAGAGATGGTGTAGGTATAACACTCACCAAATTTGTTCATTTGTTAATTTAAAGAAAGAAGTTATTGGCTTAATGTTTAAGGCAATAAATACCAGAAGAAATAGTTTTACAGTAATATGTTAGTATGTTTTAAGTAAGTAAGGAATTTATAAAGAAAATAATAGCAATACCTTTATAAGAAATAATAGGCAAAATATAATAATTATGTGTAACGAAAGGGAACAAGGCAGAATTATATTAAAACTTAGAAATAAGTAAATTATGTATTAACATAGTATTATCAATTTTGGACTAAAACATTAATACATGGCTTAGACCAACCTTGTAAGATATCAAACTAATATTTGAAAGAAAATAGGAACATCTATGTAAAGATTACAACCATTGAAATTATCCCCAAGTAAATATAGCCATTATAAAATATTTATTCAAATTAAACAAAAAATTCAAAATTTGATAACAATGTGTTTATTTTGAGATCAACCAAGGAGAATAATTACGTTACCATGGAAACTGTTGAGTAACAAGCAAAAAATACCGTTAGATTTTTTTACTGAATGCATGACGCTTTAATGGTATAGACGCTAATTTTCGAGTGACCAAAATTGTCAATTAAAACATAGAAAATATCAGAAGAAGTTACTACTAAGTGTATACCAAGACGTAAGACGAGGACTGGAACCATATTATTGAAGTTGAGGCCAAATTAACGAAAAAAGAAAATAAATTACTACCAATTAAACTGGAAAAGATGCCTGATGTCCTGAACCAAGCAAATTAAAGAAGATTGTAGTATAACCCATGAATAACAGATCGTATGAATTCGCCATAACTACGGAAGTGATAAGTACCTATTAAATTACCCAAGATATATAAATAAACTCACGTTAATTATTTCTCACTAAAGGTCGAAATCTCACTGAACTGAAATTAATTACTTTCAAAGATTAAAAAGAATACTAAGTCACTGACAATTTATAAACTAACCAATATAAACTGTTGTTAATGATCCATAACTTGTAAACACTTTTACTACACTGCGCTAAACAAATTATACCTACACAATATGTTAGTTAAGGTTACTTGATGTAAGGGTGTGTATTTTTATTGTTTTAAACATTTGTAATCCTTTTAACGTAACCTCAAGAACCTATGACAAACAAACATTAATAACTGATGTACTATTTACAACAGACGCCATTATTAAACGTCTGGTTATCAATTCAAATATCGATTTGTCAAACCCTGTAATTGTCTCATATAAACAACCGGAGCATTTGTATTAGAATAATTTGTATTAAATGAATAACAATCACTAATAAAAAATGTGTAAGTATTGAGTGTAACCACGGTGTTATAATTTCATTAGGAGGTGCACAATATTTTATGTACATTTTAGCAGACAACTAACGATTTACACAGCCCACGCATCGAACTGCTGTGCGCTCCAGTGGGCCTAGCTGGCGGAAATATTTGAATTATTCAAACCGCCTGAGCTGCGCTGGTCATACACCTTTGAACTTTATTTTAATTGTTTTAAGAAAACAATTTGGCGCCACCGGGATTTTCATACCCCTAGTGAACATCAGGTAAGAACATCAAGACCTGGTTATTCGTACGTTCGCAACGGACGAAATCTGCGGAAGTTGCACGCATTTGAACTACGGATAGAGAAGACACGTTACACCCATCACACACAAATTGTACATTATTCACATTTTGCAGAGTAAAACGGTAGCCGTACACACGACTCCATTATAAATTGGCGACCAACCGGTGGAGCTAGAAGAGAGAGAAATACGAAATTCTAGCGGCGATTAAGAAAGGTTACAATATGCACACCAGAGGATTGTCGAAAAAATTGGCAAAGGAGAAGGAGATGGAAGAAAACAGAGGGGAAGAAGAGGAAGGAACACCGATTGAAGAAGTGGAGACAGTAATAACCACAACAGAACCAAGCCAAGACGAAGAAATGGAAACACAGGCTGGAGATAGGGAGGAAGCCAGAGGAGGAATGGATTTACAAAAATTATGGGAGTTGATTAATGGAAAATTAGACAAGAATGAGGAGAGCTTGAAGGAGATGAACAATAAATTCGACGGCATGAAGAAAGAAACCAGTGACAATTTGAAACAGATCAATGAAAAAATAGTGAGTACTAAGGAAGAATTGAGGAAAACAGTCAACCAAAATAATGAAACACTACAACAACGATTGCTGGAGGAAATTCAGCAAAGAAACGAAGAATGAAAGGAAGAATTGAAGGAACAGCTGAAGGAGGACCATGAGAAAAATAAAGAAGAAATGAAGCAGCAAATAAGACTAATTTTCAGAGAACGTCGTGAAGAAAGCGACCAGACAAAAATGGAGATGAATAAGAAAGGGGAAAAAACCAATTACCAAATAGATCTACTTAATGAGACATTAGGTAACGGGTTCAAGAAGGTGAATGAAACAATAAACACCACTCCAGAAGGAAATAATGAAAAAACAGAAATTCAAGAAGACCCAAATACATTGTTACATCAAAATAAAGGTAACGAAAACAAAGAGAAAAGTAAACACAAAGGAACCAACCGTAGAGGAGTACAGAAAAAACAGATAATTAAGAAGACTAAGAAAATACATCAGAGAAAACGAATCAATACCAGAGAGGAATTGGAGATGATGAAGAACGGACTACTTGAGACGTTTAATCGACCAATTAATGACCATACGGAAATGATGAATGTTATGGAGTGCAGGAGAACTCTGAAGGAAATTCTAGGAGGGATCAACGATCAACCAGCGAGTAAAACTTTCAGCAAACCTATCTTTAAATGGAGGATATCCAAAGTTGAAAAGGAACACAACAAAACAATGTATGACAAATTGAGAAAGTCTACAAGAAAAGGGAAATTACCAGAGATAGAAATACCAAATAAACCAATATCAGTGAGAAGATCAATAACGGAGGTACGATTAACTTCGTTGAGTAGTAAACAACATCATCAAGTGATTGAGGTAGGCACTGATGCCAGAGAACACATGGTATTAGAAGAGTGGCTGTACCAGATAGAAGAGACATATATAACACAGACAGAAACAGTGATGCACACCAGAGCAGTCTGAACAACGGAGGAAACTCGTGTAATCATGGACAATGGATAAACCAAATGCAGATAAACACTGGAATGTGGGACCATACACTATAACAAAAGACAAGGGCAATAACACTTACGAGATCACTCACCCTGTCACCAAGAAAATAAAGGGGGTATACAATCAAGCCTCAATTAAGAAATATTATGACAATCAACAATAACTGTAAAAAACAATTTAAAGTAAAAAACCAACAAAAATACTTTAAATAAAGAAAAAAAAAATAAAGTGACAAACAAACAAGTCTGCCAATGTCATAAAGAAAAGATCTCTAAAGAATGTCAAAATTCCAAAACATTCGTAAGTACAGCTTACACTAAGCATTAGAGAAACCATTATGATGAATAAAAAATTGTAAAAAATCAAAAAAGATATGTAAGAAAAGCTTACCCAAATATCTCGATAATATTTTAGAACAAGTAAAAATGGAGAGATAAAGGTTACAAGGCATTCATACAAAGTAAGAGCAACCAAATTACTACAATATTTAAATAAAAATTAACAATAGAGGAGTGTATTTACAAAACATTCCTACAAAATAAGGTTAAATTACCATAATATTTAGCCAAAAAATGAGGCATAAAAAGCATAACATACTGTAAAGGAATAAGCTACAAAAAATTCCTAACTAGTAAGAAGCCATAACTTACTATGATATTTAAAAATTATGAAAAAAAAAAAAATATATCAATCAAAATGATCAGCTTCCACAACTATTTAGAAAGAGGGGAAGTAAAATTACCCAAACCAATGATCACAAAACAATATAAATGAAATCAACATTCTAAGAGTCATAATGTGAGATGAGATGAAACAAAGAGTAATTAAAAATGAATAAAAATGTGAATTGTATCAATAAAAAACAATGCTTCAAATAGTATCTATAAAGAAAGATGAAACAATATATGACTCGAACTGAGCAATAATGAAGTATAAAAGTAAAAGATTCCCAACAAATATTATGATTATGATTATTATTATTATTATTTTGAGTCACGAGTTGACTATATTTAAGAATTATTAATTGAGATTGTCTGTTGAATGAACCAGCAATCATTTTACTGAGCAGGGATGATGTTCCCCTGATATCAGTATAAGAGTAGTTTTGATGAAAAAATAAGATTTATAGGGAATAAGTTATAATAAAAAATCAATAAGCCAGTTCGCAATGTGAGAAAATAATGAAGAAAAGACTAAGAAGAATGGAAATAAGAGATACCGAATTAATTATAAAAAATGAATGAGAAGCAGGAGAATTTGAAAAAAAAAAAAAAAATTGATACGATACAATTGATAATTTCATCAAACTTAAATTCACGTTTTATAAAATGATCAATTTTGGTGGAAGGGCATTATATAACATTGCCAAACCCTGATCACATTTGATATAAATAAGTATGTAAAAAATGCCAAGAAACAATATATTTTGATAGATAAATGATAACGAGAATGAAAGTAGTAAATATAATCAATAGTGAAGGAAGAAGAATACAACCAAAGGTGGTTACAAAACAAGAAAATACGAACTAGACTGACAGACAACTAACATTGACCCAACCCCAGAGATTGGCCAGATATTAACCAAAGTAAAGCGAGACAATAAGACAGTGAAGAAAAAAGAAAAAAAAAAATTACATGGCCATAACAATTAACTCATACGATTGTTTTAAAAGAGCATAATTTTTTATTATTATTAATAATTTATGTTTAAATTTTTATTAGTGGTAACTTGTAAATGACAGTATCTCAGCAATTGTTATACATAAAAAACCATGTGTAGATATGATTGTATGTATATCCTTATCAATAGGTGATGTGTCAGCTGTTATGTTTAAAATTACACTCATACAGACAGGGAATAGAAATGTGTGCGTGATTCAATCAGAGAACAAATTGTATAGCCTACTATATACTTTGGAACTTTTACTAGGATTATTTCAGCCGTATGTATGTTATTTCAGCATTATGTGTTTGAAAGTATAAGGTTTTGGAGAGTTTATTTATTCGCTAATATTATTGCTGTTGCTACAGATGTAGTATGTTTCAATTAACACAATATATTTTAACATTATTAAATTGTTGTTATTATTATTAATTATGACATTTCAGACCAATTTTTATCACTTTAATGACAATGTATACAAAGTTATGTTTTATTTGAAAGATGTATTTACAATACCATGTTGTTTGAATATTATAAAATGATATGTGACAGTCTGAAGTTAACAAAAGAGACATGAACTCATTAGATACAAAAACTTTGTAATAATAGTGAGATCGTGAGAAATATAAGGGTAATTAGATATAGGTAGGGAGTGACAAAGATGAACAGTGAAGTGATAAGTGTAATAAAATAAACAGCATATAATCTTAAGAAAAAAGAGTTAAACAAGTGTGACAAACCCAAAACATAAGCACATGTTAAATGAGCAATTAAGTTAAGTATATTAGACTGAAAGACACAGAATAATTGTGAATGTAAAAAACAGAAAAAATATTACCTCAGTATAAAAATCACCAGGGTGATTACTGTTATAAAAGAGATGGTGTAGGTATAACACTCACCAAATTTGTTCATTTGTTAATTTAAAGAAAGAAGTTATTGGCTTAATGTTTAAGGCAATAAATACCAGAAGAAATAGTTTTACAGTAATATGTTAGTATGTTTTAAGTAAGTAAGGAATTTATAAAGAAAATAGTAGCAATACCTTTATAAGAAATAATAGGCAAAATATAATAATTATGTGTAACGAAAGGGAACAAGGCAGAATTATATTAAAACTTAGAAATAAGTAAATTATGTATTAACATAGTATTATCAATTTTGGACTAAAACATTAATACATGGCTTAGACCAATCTTGTAAGATATCAAACTAATCTTTGAAAGAAAATAGGAACATCTATGTAAAGATTACAACCATTGAAATTATCCCCAAGTAAATATAGCCATTATAAAATATTTATTCAAATTAAACAAAAAATTCAAAATTTGATAACAATGTGTTTATTTTGAGATCAACCAAGGAGAATAATTACGTTACCATGGAAACTGTTGAGTAACAAGCAAAAAATACCATTAGATTTTTTTACTGAATGCATGACGCTTTAATGGTATAGACGCTAATTTTCGAGTGACCAAAATTGTCAATTAAAACATAGAAAATATCAGAAGAAGTTACTACTAAGTGTATACCAAGACGTAAGACGAGGACTGGAACCATATTATTGAAGTTGAGGCCAAATTAACGAAAAAAGAAAATAAATTACTACCAATTAAACTGGAAAAGATGCCTGATGTCCTGAACCAAGCAAATTAAAGAAGATTGTAGTATAACCCATGAATAACAGATCGTATGAATTCGCCATAACTACGGAAGTGATAAGTACCTATTAAATTACCCAAAATATATAAATAAACTCACGTTAATTATTTCTCACTAAAGGTCGAAATCTCACTGAACTGAAATTAATTACTTTCAAAGATTAAAAAGAATACTAAGTCACTGACAATTTATAAACTAACCAATATAAACTGTTGTTAATGATCCATAACTTGTAAACACTTTTACTACACTGCGCTAAACAAATTATACCTACACAATATGTTAGTTAAGGTTACTTGATGTAAGGGTGTGTATTTTTATTGTTTTAAACATTTGTAATCCTTTTAACGTAACCTCAAGAACCTATGACAAACAAACATTAATAACTGATGTACTATTTACAACAGACGCCATTATTAAACGTCTGGTTATCAATTCAAATATCGATTTGTCAAACCCTGTAATTGTCTCATATAAACAACCGGAGCATTTGTATTAGAATAATTTGTATTAAATGAATAACAATCACTAATAAAAAATGTGTAAGTATTGAGTGTAACCACGGTGTTATAATTTCATTAGGAGGTGCACAATATTTTATGTACATTTTAGCAGACGACTAACGATTTACACAGCCCACGCATCGAACTGCTGTGCGCTCCAGTGGGCCTAGCTGGCGGAAATATTTGAATTATTCAAACCGCCTGAGCTGCGCTGGTCATACACCTTTGAACTTTATTTTAATTGTTTTAAGAAAACAATTTGGCGCCACCGGGATTTTCATACCCCTAGTGAACATCAGGTAAGAACATCAAGACCTGGTTATTCGTACGTTCGCAACGGACGAAATCTGCGGAACTTGCACGCATTTGAACTACGGATAGAGAAGACACGTTACACCCATCACACACAAATTGTACATTATTCACATTTTGCAGAGTAAAACGGTAGCCGTACACACGACTCCATTACAAATTGGCGACCAACCGGTGGAGCTAGAAGAGAGAGAAATACGAAATTCTAGCGGCGATTACGAAAGGTTACAATATGCACACCAGAGGATTGTCGAAAAAATTGGCAAAGGAGAAGGAGATGGAAGAAAACAGAGGGGAAGAAGAGGAAGGAACACCGATTGAAGAAGTGGAGACAGTAATAACCACAACAGAACCAAGCCAAGACGAAGAAATGGAAACACAGGCTGGAGATAGGGAGGAAGCCAGAGGAGGAATGGATTTACAAAAATTATGGGAGTTGATTAATGGAAAATTAGACAAGAATGAGGAGAGCTTGAAGGAGATGAACAATAAATTCGACGGCATGAAGAAAGAAACCAGTGACAATTTGAAACAGATCAATGAAAAAATAGTGAGTACTAAGGAAGAATTGAGGAAAACAGTCAACCAAAATAATGAAACACTACAACAACGATTGCTGGAGGAAATTCAGCAAAGAAACGAAGAATTAAAGGAAGAATTGAAGGAACAGCTGAAGGAGGACCATGAGAAAAATAAAGAAGAAATGAAGCAGCAAATAAGACTAATTTTCAGAGAACGTCGTGAAGAAAGCGACCAGACAAAAATGGAGATGAATAAGAAAGGGGAAAAAACCAATTACCAAATAGATCTACTTAATGAGACATTAGGTAACGGGTTCAAGAAGGTGAATGAAACAATAAACACCACTCCAGAAGGAAATAATGAAAAAACAGAAATTCAAGAAGACCCAAATACATTGTTACATCAAAATAAAGGTAACGAAAACAAAGAGAAAAGTAAACACAAAGGAACCAACCGTAGAGGAGTACAGAAAAAACAGATAATTAAGAAGACTAAGAAAATACATCAGAGAAAACGAATCAATACCAGAGAGGAATTGGAGATGATGAAGAACGGACTACTTGAGACGTTTAATCCACCAATTAATGACCATACGGAAATGATGAATGTTATGGAGTGCAGGAGAACTCTGAAGGAAATTCTAGGAGGGATCAATGATCAACCAGCGAGTAAAACTTTCAGCAAACCTATCTTTAAATGGAGGATATCCAAAGTTGAAAAGGAACACAACAAAACAATGTATGACAAATTGAGAAAGTCTACAAGAAAAGGGAAATTACCAGAGATAGAAATACCAAATAAACCAATATCAGTGAGAAGATCAATAACGGAGGTACGATTAACTTCGTTGAGTAGTAAACAACATCATCAAGTGATTGAGGTAGGCACTGATGCCAGAGAACACATGGTATTAGAAGAGTGGCTGTACCAGATAGAAGAGACATATATAACACAGACAGAAACAGTGATGCACACCAGAGCAGTCCGAACAACGGAGGAAACTCGTGTAATCATGGACAATGGATAAACCAAATGCAGATAAACACTGGAATGTGGGACCATACACTATAACAAAAGACAAGGGCAATAACACTTACGAGATCACTCACCCTGTCACCAAGAAAATAAAGGGGGTATACAATCAAGCCTCAATTAAGAAATATTATGACAATCAACAATAACTGTAAAAAACAATTTAAAGTAAAAAACCAACAAAAATACTTTAAATAAAGAAAAAAAAAATAAAGTGACAAACAAACAAGTCTGCCAATGTCATAAAGAAAAGATCTCTAAAGAATGTCAAAATTCCAAAACATTCGTAAGTACAGCTTACACTAAGCATTAGAGAAACCATTATGATGAATAAAAAATTGTAAAAAATCAAAAAAGATATGTAAGAAAAGCTTACCCAAATATCTCGATAATATTTTAGAACAAGTAAAAATGGAGAGATAAAGGTTGCAAGGCATTCATACAAAGTAAGAGCAACCAAATTACTACAATATTTAAATAAAAATTAACAATAGAGGAGTGTATTTACAAAACATTCCTACAAAATAAGGTTAAATTACCATAATATTTAGCCAAAAAATGAGGTATAAAAAGCATAACATACTGTAAAGGAATAAGCTACAAAAAATTCCTAACTAGTAAGAAGCCATAACTTACTATGATATTTAAAAATTATGAAAAAAAAAAAAAAATATATCAATCAAAATGATCAGCTTCCACAACTATTTAGAAAGAGGGGAAGTAAAATTACCCAAACCAATGATCACAAAACAATATAAATGAAATCAACATTCTAAGAGTCATAATGTGAGATGAGATGAAACAAAGAGTAATTAAAAATGAATAAAAATGTGAATTGTATCAATAAAAAACAATGCTTCAAATAGTATCTATAAAGAAAGATGAAACAATATATGACTCGAACTGAGCAATAATGAAGTATAAAAGTAAAAGATTCCCAACAAATATTATGATTATTATTATTATTATTTTGAGTCACGAGTTGACTATATTTAAGAATTATTAATTGAGATTGTCTGTTGAATGAACCAGCAATCATTTTACTGAGCAGGGATGATGTTCCCCTGATATCAGTATAAGAGTAGTTTTGATGAAAAAATAAGATTTATAGGGAATAAGTTATAATAAAAAATCAATAAGCCAGTTCGCAATGTGAGAAAATAATGAAGAAAAGACTAAGAAGAATGGAAATAAGAGATACCGAATTAATTATAAAAAATGAATGAGAAGCAGGAGAATTTGAAAAAAAAAAAAATTGATACGATACAATTGATAATTTCATCAAACTTAAATTCACGTTTTATAAAATGATCAATTTTGGTGGAAGGGCATTATATAACATTGCCAAATCCTGATCACATTTGATATAAATAAGTATGTAAAAAATGCCAAGAAACAATATATTTTGATAGATAAATGATAACGAGAATGAAAGTAGTAAATATAATCAATAGTGAAGGAAGAAGAATACAACCAAAGGTGGTTACAAAACAAGAAAATACGAACTAGACTGACAGACAACTGACATTGACCCAACCCCAGAGATTGGCCAGATATTAACCAAAGTAAAGCGACACAAGAAGACAGTGAAGAAAAAAGAAAAAAAAAATTACATGGCCATAACAATTAACTCATAAGATTGTTTTAAAAGAGCATAATTTTTTATTATTATTAATAATTTATGTTTAAATTTTTATTAGTGGTAACTTGTAAATGAAAGTATCTCAGCAACTGTTATACATAAAAAACCATGTGTAGATATGATTGTATGTATATCCTTATCTATAGGTGATGTGTCAGCTGTTATGTTTAAAATTACACTCATACAGACAGGGAATAGAAATGTGTGCGTGATTCAATCAGAGAACAAATTGTATAGCCTACTATATACTTTGGAACTTTTACTAGGATTATTTCAGCCGTATGTATGTTATTTCAGCATTATGTGTTTGAAAGTATAAGGTTTTGGAGAGTTTATTTATTCGCTAATATTATTGCTGTTGCTACAGATGTAGTATGTTTCAATTAACACAATATATTTTAACATTATTAAATTGTTGTTATTATTATTAATTATGACATTTCAGACCAATTTTTATCACTTTAATGACAATGTATACAAAGTTATGTTTTATTTGAAAGATGTATTTACAATACCATGTTGTTTGAATATTATAAAATGATATGTGACAGTCTGAAGTTAACAAAAGAGACATGAACTCATTAGATACAAAAACTTTGTAATAATAGTGAGATCGTGAGAAATATAAGGGTAATTAGATATAGGTAGGGAGTGACAAAGATGAACAGTGAAGTGATAAGTGTAATAAAATAAACAGCATATAATCTTAAGAAAAAAGAGTTAAACAAGTGTGACAAACCCAAAACATAAGCACATGTTAAATGAGCAATTAAGTTAAGTATATTAGACTGAAAGACACAGAATAATTGTGAATGTAAAAAACAGAAAAAATATTACCTCAGTATAAAAATCACCAGGGTGATTACTGTTATAAAAGAGATGGTGTAGGTATAACACTCACCAAATTTGTTCATTTGTTAATTTAAAGAAAGAAGTTATTGGCTTAATGTTTAAGGCAATAAATACCAGAAGAAATAGTTTTACAGTAATATGTTAGTATGTTTTAAGTAAGTAAGGAATTTATAAAGAAAATAGTAGCAATACCTTTATAAGAAATAATAGGCAAAATATAATAATTATGTGTAACGAAAGGGAACAAGGCAGAATTATATTAAAACTTAGAAATAAGTAAATTATGTATTAACATAGTATTATCAATTTTGGACTAAAACATTAATACATGGCTTAGACCAATCTTGTAAGATATCAAACTAATCTTTGAAAGAAAATAGGAACATCTATGTAAAGATTACAACCATTGAAATTATCCCCAAGTAAATATAGCCATTATAAAATATTTATTCAAATTAAACAAAAAATTCAAAATTTGATAACAATGTGTTTATTTTGAGATCAACCAAGGAGAATAATTACGTTACCATGGAAACTGTTGAGTAACAAGCAAAAAATACCATTAGATTTTTTTACTGAATGCATGACGCTTTAATGGTATAGACGCTAATTTTCGAGTGACCAAAATTGTCAATTAAAACATAGAAAATATCAGAAGAAGTTACTACTAAGTGTATACCAAGACGTAAGACGAGGACTGGAACCATATTATTGAAGTTGAGGCCAAATTAACGAAAAAAGAAAATAAATTACTACCAATTAAACTGGAAAAGATGCCTGATGTCCTGAACCAAGCAAATTAAAGAAGATTGTAGTATAACCCATGAATAACAGATCGTATGAATTCGCCATAACTACGGAAGTGATAAGTACCTATTAAATTACCCAAAATATATAAATAAACTCACGTTAATTATTTCTCACTAAAGGTCGAAATCTCACTGAACTGAAATTAATTACTTTCAAAGATTAAAAAGAATACTAAGTCACTGACAATTTATAAACTAACCAATATAAACTGTTGTTAATGATCCATAACTTGTAAACACTTTTACTACACTGCGCTAAACAAATTATACCTACACAATATGTTAGTTAAGGTTACTTGATGTAAGGGTGTGTATTTTTATTGTTTTAAACATTTGTAATCCTTTTAACGTAACCTCAAGAACCTATGACAAACAAACATTAATAACTGATGTACTATTTACAACAGACGCCATTATTAAACGTCTGGTTATCAATTCAAATATCGATTTGTCAAACCCTGTAATTGTCTCATATAAACAACCGGAGCATTTGTATTAGAATAATTTGTATTAAATGAATAACAATCACTAATAAAAAATGTGTAAGTATTGAGTGTAACCACGGTGTTATAATTTCATTAGGCGGTGCACAATATTTTATGTACATTTTAGCAGACGACTAACGATTTACACAGCCCATGCATCGAACTGCTGTGCGCTCCAGTGGGCCTAGCTGGCGGAAATATTTGAATTATTCAAACCGCCTGAGCTGCGCTGGTCATACACCTTTGAACTTTATTTTAATTGTTTTAAGAAAACAATTTGGCGCCACCGGGATTTTCATACCCCTAGTGAACATCAGGTAAGAACATCAAGACCTGGTTATTCGTACGTTCGCAATGGACGAAATCTGCGGAAGTTGCACGCATTTGAACTACGGATAGAGAAGACACGTTACACCCATCACACACAAATTGTACATTATTCACATTTTGCAGAGTAAAACGGTAGCTGTACACACGACTCCATTACAATATAAAAAAAATAATAATTTATAATTAATTATGTTTTATAATTCTATAGAACATACTAGAACTTAAAAACTAAAGTGATGCAATTAAAAAACTATGATTCAAATTTTAAACAAATTCAATTGATGCATTCAAGAATGTTACAAACCGTTATTGCAGCTCTGCCGAAACGTACAGCTCCAACAGAATCAATTTTGTACTGATTAGCGCGCAACGAAATCAAAGTGCCTAACCCTGCTCCACCTACTACACTGTATTTAACAATTCGTCTTACTGGCCATGAAAGTGACATGTTTCACTCCACTTCTATAAACACAACAAAGATTTTTGGATATTTTTAATTATATAAAACACATAAAAAATATTCACAACTGCAAAACCTTAAAGATAATACACTAATTTTTCTGTATGTCTGAAAATGAGAAGTTAACAATTAAACTGAAATAAATTTATGAAATTTTACATAAAAACCAAGGCATTTTATTCCTTTAGTACAAATCCTCTTCTTTCAATACTGAGAGTTTATTATGCTCCTTAGACCTAAAAAAGCATCTAAGCTACAAGAATTATCACAAAAAAATAGTATATTAAAAACAAACAAAAAATATTGCAATCTTTTGTCTGTATTTCATAATGATGAATAGCTTGGTATCTGATTTATTCTTTTTAATTTTCTGATCATTACTCAATTTCTTTAAGTTTAATGCTTGATATTTATCTTCTATCTGAAGTTAACATCTTCTATTTTTATCTTCTTTAATTATTTTATACTTCTCCTTAATATTTATTATGTTTGCTCTTTGTGAAAAACCTACAACTACTAAGTACCTTATTTTTATTAATCACGGACACAATTTTTTCTCTATTCATAGCAAAGTTTATCTCATTATTTAAGGATTTTATTTGTGCTTCCACAAAATCATTTTTTGTTCTTTTCTTGAAGAAGTATTAGACATGCTCATGCTATGTCACTACCAACGAGAAGACAAAGCCCTACAGCATGACCTATAATATTCTCTGACATCATCAAGAGTCGATGACAATGTGCGTATAGCCGCCATTACTGTTTTATTTTTCTGAGCTAGTAAGGTTGCTATCCCGTGTTTATAATTGTTTGTTTGTTTGGCCATTTAACTATTTTATGTTAAAAATATGTTTGGTGGTTTTTGTGTGAAGTGATTAAATATCACTATTTCTGTTGGTTGAGAGGATTCAGCATACAAAAACAAGACATCTTTACTGCTGTTGTTAGCTAGGTGAGTAGTAGATATCATACTTTGTATTTTGTTAATTAATGATCGTATATGTTTTAATTCTTTTTTATACTCTTAGTAAATGATAATATTGGGTACAGATAAAGAAACTGTATGTATATTATTACCATAAAGAACATCTACTGGTGCCTATTTAGAAATCTGTTAGGTTATTGCATATTTTTGCACGACTTCTTACAAAAAAAAAATCATAAATATGGAACTACTCATACTTACAGCTTACTCAGAATGAAGTGATGTTTTATTATTTATTAGTATAAGTTAATAAGCAGTTACCTAAGCAATTTCGAAGAAATTCAGATATGTTTCTTACTTCGAATTCTTCAAATGCATCTCGTTTTCATACAATATAAAAGTATGTACTTTCTGTTACTGTACATGCATTTATTGTATTAATATTTCTGTGGCAGTTATGTTTTACTTTAATTTCACGGTTTTATTTTATTGATATGTTAGACGTTAAGGGTATGTTTGGTTAGATAGTAGAGGTTAGATTATAGAGGTAAAGTTAGATTGTTATGGCTTGTTCATTTATATTGTTATACTGAAAGTAAATGAATGTGTTGAAATGTTACATAATATTGGTGGAGTTACAATTAATTTTGGTTATGGTTGTATTAGGTTGCATTAAAATATTTTGTTAAAACTTATTATATTCAGATGTTTATGTATAATATTTAAGTTTGGTTCTTTCCAAACTGTGCCCCTTGAATTATATAAGACATTCTCCCCACCCTGTATATTTGTTTAATCCAAAAACCAGATTTGTAACAGTTTCCAAACTTCTTGAATGGTCCAGGGGGAAATACAGTGCATTTTTGTACATGTTAAAGAAATGAAAAGGCCTAGTTATTTTATTTTACTGTGTAGTATATAGCACAACTGTGTTGAGAAAGCAGTAACAATTGTCTAAATTAGAATTAGAATTGGTAACTCAGAATAACTTTACTGAGTTATGAATTGAAAATTCTATGACAAAACTTTCATGTAACACTTTAAGTGTTTATGTTAATTAAAACTAAGTTAAGTTTTGTCAGTACTTATTCACATATGCATCTGTAAGTTACAAATACAGTGAAACATCCCTTGTCTGGACACTTACCATGAAATAAATTTTGTCCGCATAAGGGGAGTGTCTGGCTATGGGGAGTGACAAAGTTTTCAAAATTTTTTAACATAATTAAGGAAATGTTAAATGAAGTATGAAAATGCACTTTTACTTTTACTGTACTAATAATTCATTTATTTCTCAATTTAACATTTTTATTTAACAGATCCTTAAAGCAAAATATGAAAAAATAACAGTACGTGGTTTATAATGTACTGTACTACTGTATAATAAAAATATACTAAAATACAGTATTATTAAGTTTATAAAAAATCATACAACTGCAGTCTTTTACAAAAAATTATTGCCGTTTGAAAAAGTCTGTCAAACTAGTCTGTTTAGAGAATTTTAATTTTACAATTTGTTCTTCAGTGTGCATAATTAAATCGCAGATCATATTTAAACCGTTAGAATCATTCTTAAATTTGCAAAACATTTTAAGATCGTCTAGTCCTTGTAACGTATTTTGGTAGGTGTTAAAAGGATTATGTGTATCTTCGTTAGTTTCAATTTCTTCCTCTTGTTCGCTATCATCATCATTTGTTGCAGTATTGATCAGGTTGGAAATCTAAGGGCATATGAAAGAAAAAAGTAAACCTACTGTAAGGATAATCATTACACCGTAAACAAGCAAAATTTACAGTACGGTACTGCCTACATTGAACACGAATACAGTAACATGATAACATAATGGCATCTCGCCTGAGTGCTTGTGTCCTCGATAGCTAAGCTGGAGTCGATTTCAGGATATTCTTGCAAATTGCATGCATTAAATTGGCTTTCAAATTGTGTGAAGTCTTCGTGAACCTGTACTGCTTCCGTTGGTTCACAGTGGATAGGATCTTTGCAAAAAGATGCTTTTCTGAAGCAGTTAACAACGGTACTTTCTGTGACGGCCTTCCATGCTTTATCAATCCATCCTACGGCCTGAAGAACATCTATTTTTTTCACCAAATCTTGCTGTGTTGTGGTTTCACTTATGTTGGATATCAAATGCATTAAAACTAGCTTACGGTATTTGTGCTTAAAATTTTTTATGATCCCTTGATCTAGTGGTTGTGATGTTGCGGTAACATTAGGTGGGGAAAAGACGAGTTCAATGTTTTGCAGCGTTAATCGTTGGTGACAAGCAGCATTATCGATGAAGACCACTATTTTGCAATTTTTACGTTGCATTAATCTATCAAGTTTTTCTAGCCACGAATTCATGATGTCGCGTATCATCCACGATTTACTATTGCTAGCCCACTCTACAGGAAAATTATCAATATCAAGTCCTTTAAAACACCGAGGTCTAGCTGCCTTACCAATAACTAAAGGCATCAATTTTTCTCCGGTCATACTGGCACACAATAAAATCGTTAAGCGTTCTTTAGCGACTTTTCCCCCACTACACGTTTCATTTTTTAGACATAATGTTTTATCCGGTAAGGCTCGAAAAAGCAGACCGGTTTCGTCTGCATTAAAAACATTTTCTGGCAAATAGGCTGACAGTAGATTTGGCAAATGTTGTATCCACTCGTTTACAACATTAACATTCACTGCACCTGCTTCACCCGAGATTGCCTTAAAAGAAATACAATGCCTGTTTCGAAATTTTTCTAACCAGCCATTAGAAGCTTTGAAATCAATTTCCCCTAATTGCTTAGAGACTTCAAGAGCCTTTTCTTGAAGCATTGGTCCAGAAACGGGGATTTTTTGGGCTCTTACCCGCTGAAACCATTCAAAAACTACTTTATCAATTGTTGTACCCAGACCAGTCCAACAAAGTTTCGCCGAACATTATAATTTCCGTTCTGCAAATTATTTAAAATATTATCTTTGTTTTTAATAATTTCAGCCGCACCAGTTTTACCAATTTTAAAATGTTTTGCAATTTTACGAACAACACAATTTTCTCGCATCGCGTACTCGATAATTTTTATTTTTTCACTCCGGCTTAAAACTTTTCGAGGGGCCATTTATAAAAAAAATTGGTGATAAAAATTGTGAAAAGTTACGTAATTACGTAATTTCAAATCTTCACTTTAAACTGTAAACACTGAAGTACTGTACTGTACTGTACTGACAAATATAAAATCACTAGTTAAAATAACTGCAGTGTTATTTAAAAGTAAGCTCGTAATGCGTACTATCGCAATACGCATACAGAAGCACTTGTTCGAGTGAGTGACCAAAGACAATGACCGACCAAAGTCAACTAAACTACGAAAATATAATACAGTACCCCCTATTTACGGTTATGCACATTCAATCAAAACAGGCCTAGTTCTGGAAATACCTCCCCCCCCTATGCTGTTTAGCAACTTTCATAACAAAGAATGGTTCATTCCTGGAATTTGCAAAATTAAGCGTACAACAGTTACTGTGTATTATTTACAGCCTACTGCAGTCTAAACATAAGTCACGTTCGTTGCAAACAATAAACACAAGTTATTTTCGATCAATACCCATCCATTATTCCAAGAAAATAAATAAAATTATGCTGTATAGGCGTATTTCTTACATTATTGAATTGTAACTTAAAGTATTAAAATAAAATCCAGTCCAACGTGTTAGCATTTTGTCCGCAAAAGGGAGGTTAATGACACATAATACCATAACTCTTAGTGTCCGTGTCCGGCCAAGAGAGTGTCCGTCTATAGGAGGGGGGAAATACATAGTAAAATATAGAAAATTCCTTGGTTCCTTAAAAAGTGTCCGTATAAGCAGGGCCGCCCAGAGGGGGGGGGGCAGATTGCCCCAGGCCACAAAAAACTCAACTCAAAAGGGGGCCACATTTGAAAAAAAAAACATTATTTCGGTACTAAAAATACTATTTGCGTAACAGGATGCATGATCGAGACTCGAGAACGATAACAGAAACAAACAGAGCGCCAGGCTCCGTCTCTGATAGTGATGAGTCATTCCCCTCCCTTTTCGCCAACACCCCCTCCCTTTCTGCCAACACTCTAAAGTTCACTGCCTACCTGATCTCGACATTCGATATTCTGTTGTTCGGTCAGACAGTTATTGCAGTGTTGGTATTGATAGTTTTCAGACTCTATGTAGGTCGTAGTGACACTGTTACAGTTTATAAATAAAGTTTTTTGTAGTGTGCAGCTGCGTAATTTGTTATTACAATTTGTACTGGGTAAGTAACTAATTAGCCATTGGATTCTATCTCTGTTGCCTTAAAAAAAAAATATCCCTTTGGTTAGGTATTTATTATTCACTAGCTGTGCCCGCGATTGGTACTTGACACTCATTGTTTATACTATTTAACACACTTTTATCGTTTACGTACTTTATTTTGGAGTTTCTTACACTGCCGAATTTGCTATCGCGTGTTCGATCCCTAGCGCGATTTTGGCTTTCCGTATTAACAATTAACGCAATACTTATGACCTATTTTACATTATTTTTATTCTTATTAATTACTTATACTATATTATATGATATTTACATAATTGTTATTTATCCGTCTGGCTGTTAAATTAGGGTTTTTCGTCATGTCTAATGTCGGAAGTATTTGTTTTCTGTGTTTATTTAGTTACTTTCGGTACCTCATTCTGTAACCTAACTTCTGTCTATATCTGTGTATTTACATCGACACGCTGAAAATACACTCTGATCTTTTCCACCTAACGAGCTTATTTGTCAACCGATTTAAATGAAACAAACACTAAATGTTAGCCCAAGCTTATCTCAATACATCACTGAAAACCACACCCAAATTCGTTCTGCCATTGTGGAGATTAGCGTGCACAGACAGAAAACAGACAACGATTTTATTATATGTATAGATTTATTTTTATTTTATTATTTATTGTGTGAAATCTTTAAGATTTATACAATCGTCATACATGTTTTACATAATTAATAACAAAAATAACAAAAGAAAGTGCCAAATATGTACTGTTTCAGGTCAATAAAATAGAAGTTAAAAATGAAACGATCGTTTCAATCTGGTGCGGCAAGAAGAAAGGAAAAAAGAGAAAAGTTAATGCGTGAGGAAAGAGGAAAACACACCCTTCATAGTTTATTAAAAGGGAATTCCGGCCAACCCGAGTCTTCAAGCAACTCAAACTGTACATTGACTAGTGAGGGAGGAAATCCAGTAAAAAAAGTTTCTAACGAAGATAGTCGTACAAACTATGACAATAACGTAAACGATAAAATCGCTGAGGTTGTTTCAGTGTTTCCACAAAAATCTTCTAATAATGACTTCGAAAGCACTAGTGTACATCGTGTCAATAATAATTTATGTGAAGGAACTCATGAAGGCTTTAAGAACTTTATATCTAATGATCCTGCAAAATGGAAATTTCTAGATACAAAACAGAGGGAATTGATTGTTTTAAAAGGACCACCTCCTATTCCTGAGAGCTTGCCGCGAGATATGTCAGGCAGGCCATTTCCTCACGGAATTTTTTTTAAACACCAGACTAATGGCGAGAGTGTAAAAAGGGGTTGGCTTGTTTGGAGCGAAGAAGCAGCTTCCCTTTTTTGTTTTCCATGTACACTTTTTAAATGTGACGATAGTGACGATCAAGTTCAAATGTTAAAATCACAGTTATGTCAAGGTGGAGTTAATGACAAATGGAAAAAAGTGTATGAAAAAGTTAAAAGCCATGAAGGTAATGTTTGTCACTTGAGAAGCTATTTTTAAATGGATAGACCTTTGTGTTTCACTACAAGACATGGGAGGCATCGATGCAGCGTTACAACAAAACATTAAGCAGGAAGAGGAAAAATGGAGGAAAATTTTGAAAGCTGTAGTTGATGTTGTTCTTTTTTTTAGCGAAAAGAAATTTGCCATTAAGAGGAACCCGTTCCACAATCGACTATTATGACAGTGGTCTTTTCCTAGCAACCCTCCAGTTAGTGGGAAGATACAATGTTGAAGTTGGTCAGCACCTAGAAAATATTAGTAATAGCAGAGAATCAGGTAAAAGACTTCAGGCTCACTATCTGTCCTGGCGAAGTCAAAATGAATTCTTAAAAGTGTGTGCTGATGAAGTTATAAATTCAATACTTGAGGAAATAACATCAGCTCACTACTATAGCATCATCGTAGATGGGACACCAGATGTGTCTCACGAAGAACAGCTAGTATTTATCACTCGATATGTTCTGTGTCAAGATGGAGAGTGGAAAGTTTATGAAAGATTTATTAAAATGAATGCCTTTGAAAAGAAAACAGGAGCAGCAATAACAGATCAAGTCAAAAGTGTCTTAAACAACTTTCAGTTGGATTTGTCTTTATGTAGAGGTCAAGGCTATGACAATGCCTCTAATATGTCTGGCAAGTTTAAAGGCGTTAAAACGAGAATTTTGGAAGAAAAGCCACAAGCATATTTCACACCTTGCTGTGCTCACACCTTAAATTTGTGTGGGACTCATGCAATGGAAACTAGCATTGAGATTAGATCCTACTCTGGAAATGTTGAAAAGCTGTATAACATATTTTCAGCAAGCCCTGCAAGATGGAATATTCTTCAAAACAAAGCTGGCATATCTCTTCATTCTACTTCAAAAACAAGATGGAGTGCAAGAATAGAATCAATTAGCCCTCTAGCAAAGAACTATAATAATGTATTGTCGGCACTTAATGGATTGGAAGATCTTAAACTACCAGCTGAAGACCAAGCTGATGTTAATGGCTTAATTGAGTGGATGAGTTCTTACGAATTTGTAATTTTTACCACAGTCTGGTACAAACTGCTCAAGTGTATCGACATTAGAAATAAGATTTTACAAAGTTCCAAACTTTGCCTTCCTGAAGCAACTAAACACATAAGAGGGCTAATAGTTGATATTCAGTTGATAAGAGATTCATGGGTTCAACTTCTTGAAGAATCAAAAAATGTAGCTGTGGAACTTAAAATTGATCACCAGCTAAAAGTGACCAGGTTCCGAAAGAAAAAAAGATTTCATGACGAAGCAGGTGTTGAAGTTGAAAAGTACGTTTTTAAGTCACCTGAAGAGAGACTTCAAGTGCAAGTTCTCAACCCAGCCCTTGTTATTCTTTTGGTCCAACTAAGTGACTTGACTGAAAGAATGTCACACTGTTCAAGATTGTTTTCACCAATATTAACTCCACCATTTAATGAAGAACAAGACCACTGTGCAAGTACAGCAGAAGATGATCATCCCACAACATCAACACATTATGTTTTCAGTGAAAAACAAATACAAGAACAAGCTAAAGAACTGTCGACTGCTTATACTTCAGACTTACAAAAAGATGACCTGAATGATGAACTTTCTTTTTTTTACAAAATTCGCGAAGAGTCAGTTTTGTGTAAGTGGTCATATTTCATCAGCACTAGAACTTATAAACTTGATATACAAAAAAGGATTGGAGTCTGTATTTCCTCAAATTTGCACGGCTCTTCGTCTTCTCATAGTGGCCCCAGTGACTGTAGCATCTGGTGAGAGAGCATTTAGTAAGCTCTCATTGATCAAAAACCGCTTGCGGTCAACCACAACAGAAGACAGACTTACTCACCTAATGTTGTTAAGTATCGAGCATGAACTCGCAGACAGACTGTCTTTAGAAAAAGTGATCAATGACTTTGCTGCAATGAAGGCTAGGAAAAAGATTGTTTAATTTACTGGCATGTGCAACCTTAAGAGTGTGTGTGTGTGTGTGTGTTTTACTTTTCTTGCTTTTAAATTCAGTTTTATAACGAAATATAAAATGTTTAACGTATTATAACAGATAAGTGTTTTAAAGAGCAGCGCTATTGAGTTAGGCCATTATTATTCACTTCAAAGAACTATCAAATTACAATTTACACATTATTGTTTTGGTTTGAAAGACTTTCTTTTTTTAAATACTGTATTTGTGGTATTAAAATATGTTTTGAAACTTTTATCATGTTTTTAAATTTATCCTAAAACAGCAAGCTTCATTATTCCATTAGTCAAAACTAAGTAAAGGTTTAATGAATAGACCCCTTCGAAGAGACTTGGATAATGGACTGACTAAAGTGGTCCTATGCAGTCAAAAAAGTGAAAAAATATATATATAAGTTATTGTAAAGGAGAGGGCCACAAATCCAAACTTTGCCCCGGGCCACCAAAAGTCTCTGGGCGGCCCTGCGTATAAGAGAGTTGTCCGCTTATCGGAGGTGTCCGGAAGTAGAGGTTTCACTGTACTATGATCATTTAGTTAATCACAATCACAGTAGTTTTTTAATACAGTAAAAGCATTGAAAGAGAAAAATCCATTTCCTTTACAGTTTAGGAAAATTTTTATTAACATAACTTAACAAAGCCAAGTGATCACTATGACAATTTTTTATGCCAGCGTCCAATCCTATCAAGCAATTCTTAGTTTTAGTGCATTTGTTTCAATTTCTCTTATTAATTTCTGGAGATCCCTCACTCTTGTTGCGTACTTAATTGTCGATTAAATTATAATGCAGCAAATAAAGTTGCAGTTTTTTGATTTCCAAGAAATGAAGAACGGAAAGCAGCTTGGATTCAAGCTATTCTACAGAATGATTTCAAATACACTTTATCTTCACAGGTGTGTTATGTTATTCTCATTTTACTACTTATTTAATACAGTTATTAAGAATTATAAAGTTAATAATAACTTGTTTGGGAGAAGTTAAACCAGTTGGTTATTTTTAAATTTATAGATAAAACGGAGATAAGGTTGCTCTACAAGTAGATCAGTACATGGATACACCAACCACTGATTTGAATTAGTAATTGAATTTTTCCTAAGAAAATTATATATTTAAAAAGTTTGTAATTATTATCTTGGTTTAAGGCTAAGGCCACGTGGAACATACAGAATTTTAGTATATATATAAAAAAAAATGTCGGTGCTATAAAAAAATTATTCTTTTGCATTCAGTGGTTAAATTTTGGTACTACATCTTTTTGTACAGAATTATCAAGAGTGCTAGTAAAACAGCCGGGGTATTAGGGTAGTCTGTTTTAGATTATCTGTTCTATTTTTGTTCATTGTTTGAAAACAGATGGCAGTGAACAGAGCACAGTTGCTAGTCCATTACATTTTTCAAGTCCTTCTGCGTTCTTTAGTAAATAATCATTGAGAGTATATACAAATTTACAATGAAATATTATTATATACATACCACCATAGTCAGTAAAATTCCATTTTTTAAACCTTTTCGAAATATTAAAATTTCATTCTCAGTTCATACACTGTAATGTTCCTGTTGTGATGTTTTCCTTTAAATGTATAACTGTTGTTATTGTGTGTATTACTCCTTACTGTTATTGTGTGTAATACACACAATAACAACAGTTATACATTTAAAGGAAAACATCACAACAGGAACATTACAGCGTATGAACAGAGGATGAAATTTTAATATTTCGAAAAGGCCTTATTCATTGGTTTAAAAAATGGAATTTTACTGACTATGGTGGTATGTATACAATAATAATAATATAACAAGTCAGTGGCATAATGTTTGGCAAAATAATTACAATGAAATGTTTATTTGATGACATTAAAGACAAAAAAAGCATTTGTGTTTCCTTAACAATATGGCATTAACTGAAATGTATGGTTATTATAGAAAATTTTTTGCACAAATTTTTAACAAGTATTCACTGTAAAAATACTTGTATTGAGTTGAGTGTTTTTATGAACTGAGTTGAGTATTTGCAGAACTTAATAATTGAGTGTTGCAATCTATTTGGATAGAAACCCAATTTTACTACTTATTTTTACTTCCATATTCCTTAAGGAATGGAAGTATGGTGATGGCAAAAAAAATCGTGTTCGAGATTATTGCAGATTCTGATTCTACTACACTCAAAACATGAAAAAAAGTCGTTTTCCGAAAAGTGTCTGTGTGTGTGTCTGTCTGTGTGTCTGTAGATTTTTTTCTATGGCAAACGATAACTGCCGCAAATTCAAACAGAATCAAATAATTTTTTGCATGCAGCCCTGATTTGCAGAGTACTCGCGACCTATTGTTTTTGGTGAAGATCGGTTGAGGGAAAGGGGTAGTTTACCTGCAACGGTTTTTTTTTTAGCAAGGGTAATTTTGTTTGTTTGGCAAACGATAACAGCCGCAAATTCAAACAGAATCAAATAATGTTTCGCATACAGCTCTGAATTGTAGAGTTCTCAAGATCTGTTGATTTTGGTGAAGATCGGTTAAGGGAAAGGGGTAGTTTACCTGTAACGTTTTATGTTTTAACAAGGGTATTTCCTATGGCAAACGATAACAGACGCAAATTCAAACAGAATCAAAAGATTATTTGCATACAGCCCTAAATTGTAGAGTTCTCAAGATCTATTATTTTTGGTGAAGATCGGTTAAGGGAAAGGGGTAGTTTACCTACAACGTTTTTTTAACAAGGGTATTTTCTATGGCAAACGATAACAGCCGCAAATTCAAACAGAATCAAATAATTTTCGGCATACAGCCCTGATTTGTTGAGTACTCAAGACCTATTGTTTTTGGTGAAGATCGGTTGAGAGGAAGGGGTAGTTTACCTGCAACGTTTTTTATCAAGCGTATTTTCTATGGCAAACGATAACTGCCGCAAATTCAAACAGAATCAAATAATTTTTTGCATACAGCCCTGATTTGTAGAGTACTCGCGACCTATTGTTTTTGGTGAAGATCGGTTGAGGGGAAGGGGTAGTTTACCGGCAACGGTTTTTTTTATAAAGGGAAATTTTTTTTTTGGCAAACGATAACAGCCGCAAATTCAAACAGAATCAAATAATGTTTCGCATACAGCCCTGAATTGTAGAGTTCTCAAGACGTATTGTTTTTGGTGAAGATCGGTTAAGGGAAAGGGGTAGTTTACCTACAACGTTTTTTTAACAAGGGTATTTTCTATGGCAAACGATAACAGCCGCAAATTCAAACAGAATCAAATAATTTTCTGCATACAGCCCTGATTTGTAGAGTACTCAAGACCTATTGTTTTTGGTGAAGATCGGTTGAGGGGAAGGGGTAGTTTACCTGCAACGTTTTTTTAACAAGGGTATTTTCTATGGCAAACGATAACTGCCGCAAATTCAAACAGAATCAAATAATTTTTTGCATACCTCCCTGAATTGTAGAGGTCTCAAGGACTTTCGATTTTGGTGAAGATCGGTTAAGGGGAAGGGGTAGTTTACCTGCAACCTTTTACGTTTTAACAAGAGTAAAGTACTTGAAAATTTATTTAAACTTTTTCAAACAATGGTAATTGTTAAAAATAAAATAATTTTGTTGTCAAGCAATAAAATTAAAATTTGTTCATTTTAATGTACATCATGTATAAGAGAAAATATATCGCGCTTGGCAGGCGATATTAAGATTTAAATATAAATCTTAGAATATGGAAGTCATGTATGGTTCTCCATACCGATATTTTACTTCCATATTCCTTAAGGAATGGAAGTATGGTGATGGCAAAAAAAATCGTGTTCGAGATTATTGCAGATTCTGATTCTACTACACTCAAAACATGAAAAAAGTCGTTTTCCGAAAAGTGTCTGTGTGTGTGTCTGTCTGTGTGTCTGTAGATTTTTTTTCTATGGCAAACGATAACTGCTGCAAATTCAAACAGAATCAAATAATTTTTTGCATACAGCCCTGATTTGCAGAGTACTCGCGACCTATTGTTTTTGGTGAAGATCGGTTGAGGGAAAGGGGTAGTTTACCTGCAACAGTTTTTTTTTATCAAGGGAAATTTTTTTTTTTGGCAAACGATAACAGCCGCAAATTCAAACAGAATCAAATAATGTTTCGCATACAGCCCTGAATTGTAGAGTTCTCAAGACCTATTGTTTTTGGTGAAGATCGGTTAAGGGAAAAAGGTAGTTTACTGGCAACGGTTTTTTTTTTTATCAAGGGAAATTTTTTTTTGGCAAACGATAACAGCCGCTAATTCACACAGAATCAAATAATGTTTCGCATACAGCCCTGAATTGTAGAGTTCTCAAGACCTATTGTTTTTGGTGAAGATCGGTTAAGGGAAAGGGGTAGTTTACCTGTAACGTTTTATGTTTTAACAAGGGTATTTCCTATGGCAAACGATAACAGCCGCAAATTCAAACAGAACCAAAAGATTATTTGCATACAGCCCTAAATTGTAGAGTTCTCAAGACCTATTGTTTTTGGTGAAGATCGGTTAAGGGGAAGGGGTAGTTTACCTACAACGTTTTTTTAACAAGGGTATTTTCTATGGCAAACGATAACAGCCGCAAGTTCAAACAGAATCAAATAATGTTTTGCATACAGCCCTGATTTGTAGAGTACTCAAGACCTATTGTTTTTGGTGAAGATCGGTTAAGGGGAAGGGGTAGTTTACCTGCAACGTTTTTTTATCAAGCGTATTTTCTATGGCAAACGATAACATCCGCAAATTCAAACAGAATCAAATAATTTTTTGCATACGTCCCTGAATTGTAGAGGTCTCAATGACTTTCGATTTTGGTGAAGATCGGTTAAGGGGAAGGGGTAGTTTACCGGCAACCTTTTACGTTTTAACAAGAGTAAAGTACTTGAAAATTTATTTAAACTTTTTGAAACAATGGTAATTGTTAAAAATAAAATAATTTTGTTGCCAGGCAATAAAATTATAATTTTTTCATTTTAATGTAATATAATATTTTTCATTTAATACAGCAATAAAAAGGCAGGTAAGACACAGCCTGGCTGTTTGGCTGAAAATGATTTTAAATATAAATCTTAGAATATGGAAGTCATGTATGGTTCTCCATACCGATATTTTGAAATAATAATATTTTTTTTTAACAGGTCTATGGAAGACATTTTGCTGCCAGTGACATTGAGTGGAGTACACTTGCATTTTATGTGAAGAAAATTTTGTCAGCACCATAGAAGTATCCAAGACTAAGCACTGCAGTCCCAAGTATATTTCCTGGTTGTCCATATTACTTATCAAGTCAGAATTCTTCAAGAGAAGATCCAAACCTAAAGAAGATGAAGTTAGAAGACAGACAAATGGCCAGTGCTCTTGCTCTTAGTGAAAAATCGTTTGAGCAATATGAAAAGGACAGATTTTTTTCTAATTTTGATGAACTTCTAAACACATGTAGAAAGTGCAATTATAATAAGTACTGGAGTGTTGTGAAAAGTGATGATGATGATAACAGGGCTGTGACTTTGTTTTACGCTATGGCAATAAATGTAGACTTAAATCTAATAGTATCATATAGGGGAGTACCAGTTGATATAAGTTAAAAAACACTTAAAAATTTCCTCGGAAGATCTGTTATATGAATGACATATATATTTCAATCACTTTCTGCTACAGTCCGTTTCTTGATGTATATAATACTATAATACTTATAACTAATTTACCTCAAGATATATTTTTTCCTTTAGGAACATGTTTCGGGAGATCCTGTTCTCCCATCTTCAGCCTTCGCCATCTTGCTTCTGGTGCAGTATTTGTGTGTTGGCTTCTGGATGTTATTAAGATGGTTTGTTGGTCTTTGGTCCTTCAATGTTGCATTATTGTGTGTGGTTGTGGTATCTGTTTTTGTATTTTGTGTATTTTCGATGTTGAGTGCTTTGAATATTGTGTCATGTTTTGTATTGATTTGTATTTGTTCTGGTATTAATTTGTTTTGTGTTTTATGTTTGTAAATCTGTAAATTTTCCCAAATGTTCATTATGGTGCCTTTGTGTGGTATATGTTTTATTAGTGTTACATTGGTTATGTCTGGGAATTCATGTCCTGTGTTTATTGCATGTGTGGCTAAATTGGATTTATATATATTTGGTTTTTTGTATGCATTTAGGTGTTCAAAATAACGTTTTTTCAGCTGTTTCTTTGTTTGTCCTATATAACATTTATTGCAATCTTGGCATTCAATTTTGTATATACCGTTGGTTGTTGTATTATCTTTGTTGTGTGAGCTATTTAGATTTTGTAATTTATTTTTATTAGTTTTGTATGCTATTTTTATATCTGTGTTTTTAAATAGTTTTGTTAGTTTTGTCATTTTATTATTTATATATGTGAATGTGGCCCATTTTTTGTTGTTGTTATTATTTATGTGTTGTTCAGTTTGATTAATTCTTAATTGTTCAGTTTTTATTTTGTATTTAAAAACACAGATATAAAAATAGCATACAAAACTAATAAAAATAAATTACAAAATCTAAATAGCTCACACAACAAAGATAATACAACAACCAACGGTATATACAAAATTGAATGCCAAGATTGCAATAAATGTTATATAGGACAAACAAAAAAACAGCTGAAAAAACGTTATTTTGAACACCTAAATGCATACAAAAAACCAAATATATATAAATCCAATTTAGCCACACATGCAATAAACACAGGACATGAATTCCCAGACATAACCAATGTAACACTAATAAAACATATACCACACAAAGGCACCATAATGAACATTTGGGAAAATTTACAGATTTACAAACATAAAACACAAAACAAATTAATACCAGAACAAATACAAATCAATACAAAACATGACACAATATTCAAAGCACTCAACATCGAAAATACACAAAATACAAAAACAGATACCACAACCACACACAATAATGCAACACTGAAGGACCAAAGACCAACAAACCACCTTAATAACATCCAGAAGCCAACACACAAATACTGCACCAGAAGCAAGATGGCGAAGGCTGAAGATGGGAGAACAGGATCTCCCGAAACATGTTCCTAAAGGAAAAAATATATCTTGAGGTAAATTAGTTATAAGTATTATAGTATATATATATATATATATGATTTAAAGTTGTATAGAAAACTTAAACACCAATTCCAGTAGCAGTGATGGCAGCAACAACAGCAGTTGTAATAACATTAGTTAGTACTCAGTTAGCAACAGCAGTTATACTCCAGGTGATAGGCACACTTTTAAACACATATAAAAACAACGTGTCTGAACAGCAAAAATTTATTATACATTTTATGGTTGAACAACTAAATTTAAATAATTGCAAGCCAGAAAATTACCGGTACAGCACAGATATATTAATTTTTTCTTCTATGTTTTTATTAATTTCCCCACAGGCATACAAATTTGCCTGTACAATACAAAATTGTCAGTACAATCATTTTCAACCTGTTCAGTGAACCTTTGTGTTTTAATAGTTATATTAGGTATGTTTTCATTTTTCTTTCTTCTTTTTAATATTTTTATTATGAAATTACTAATTACTAAGTCACTAAGTACTAAGATAATTACTAAGTTAGAATAATACTATCAACGAAAAAATATCAGTTTGTTATTCTAATTTTTAGTTCAAGAAATAATGTCAGGAAAATAATGACAATATTATTAATAAAAACAACAATAACCTTAACACTGTGAAGTTACTCACTTTTTGCACTTATATTTAACACATTCCACTCTTCATAAAATAATACTTACCGCTGCCAGAATTTCACTTACCGTCATGGTCCCCGTAAAACTTATCTTTTGAAAACTGCCCAAGGTCGCCACGATATTTTTCTAAAAGGTAAAATATCGAAAACTTATATACTCTTGCCCTTATAAAAATCCCGCTATCTGACTGTAAAAGAATTTCAGAAAACCCCCGATTTCGTTAGACGAATTTTTAACACAGAAATGAGGAAATGGCAATGACGAAATAACTTAGACTAACACATTTTTATGATATGAAATGAATATTTTACTTACGGAAATACTGAAGTCCTTAATACAACACACAAAAGAACAAAACACATTTTGTTAGGAAATAGCTCTTACATTGAAAATACAATTCTTACACTTATAAGGTAGCCCAGCTTTGCTCGCACACACACATTCACGCTATTTTAAAAAAAAACCCTTTTATTTTATGATACCAATCCTTTTGTTTGTCTTTATTGTCACTGCCGCGATTTCGTGAAAAACACGTGTTTGCCAACCGATTCGAGTGTCCGCTATTTATTGGTCTGATCCACAACACCACCGCACAAATTGTATTATTGGTGAGTTCGTAATTCCTCGGGTCCCGGTCGGTATTAACTCTATTGTTGACTCAGTTACAGTTTATAAACTACACCGACCGGGTCCGAACAAAATGTCTGTGTCTGTAGCTGAAGTTGGTTGTTCGTGAACTATCTGGCGTCGCTGCTTAATGTCGACTGTCACTGAGAACGTAACAGGTACTTGTTCCTTTTTCTGGAGGGAAGCTGTGTTCACTGCCACCCTGCTTTCGTCGCTCATTGCTCATATGCTGTTGGGTAACCATTTTATATATGGAATGGAGCTGATATATGTGTGTGACCAGAGCTTAATATTGGACTTGGCTCTGCTGATGTCCCCAACAGTAGGCGGAGTTTAATGCGACTTCCGGTATTGAGTTGATAGCTGCGGCAAACGGTATGCTACATCGCCATGTTTCACAGCGTGGGTTGTGTTTTCCAGGCGTTACTCCGGCGCGCCGCCCATCAATGTTGCATACGGGCGTAATCATACACACGCAAAGTTCTGCGAAAAATTGGGGTGGTAAATTCTTCGCCGCATTACTCAACAACAACCTGCTTCTTACTGCTTTTGTTTCGAACTGTTTCTTTCACAATGGTTCTGGTATACTGACAAATACGTTGCACAATACAATTATTTCGCAATGTTTTATAAGGCTCCCGACCAAAACGAAATGAATAAAAATATATAAATGCCCCAAACCGTTAAAATAAAAACACCCAAAATTTGACCCGCTACAACACTGTATAAATAAAAGAATGAAATTTAATCATGATTGCACTTTTTTAACACTTTCCATCTGTGTTTCCCTTTTTTATACTAAGTGTAAAGAAAATACAACACCAATCTGCAATTTAATAAATATTTGAGTGTTTCTCAAATTATCATATAACAACAACGTGTCTGAACAGCAAAAATTTATTATACATTTTATGGTTGAACAACTAAATTTAAATAATTGCAAGCCAGAAAATTACTGGTACAGCACAGATATATTAATTTTTTCTTCTATGTTTTTATTAATTTCCCCACAGGCATACAAATTTGCCTGTACAATACAAAATTGTCAGTACAATCATTTTCAACCTGTTCAGTGAACCTTTGTGTTTTAATAGTTATATTAGGTATGTTTTCATTTTCTTTCTTCTTTTTAATATTTTTATTATGAAATTACTAATTACTAAGTCACTAAGTACTAAGATAATTACTAAGTTAGAATAATACTATCAACGAAAAAATATCAGTTTGTTATTCTAATTTTTAGTTCAAGAAAAAATGTCAGGAAAATAATGACAATATTATTAATAAAAACAACAATAACCTTAACACTGTATAAATAAAAGAATGAAATTTAATCATGATTGCACTTTTTTAACACTTTCCATCTGTGTTTCCCTTTTCAGAATGTTTGGAAATGATCATCAACATTGAAGAAAAAGTAAGCATATTAAGAAACATATGTAAGTACTTATTATAAAAAAATAATGTTTGTTTTTTGATAAAGTCATTTTGATTATAAAATATAAATATTTACAACAAGAAAAGAATTTTCAGTTTTCAAAATTTAAATATATTTTTATAAAACAATGGGTTCTTCATTGAGGTGGGGACCATGTCACTCACTCCAACTCAAGCCTCCTCTCCCATTTTGCAGAAAAAGAGGACCCTGTCAAGGCTGATACTTTGACGACAGTGACAGGGCTTTCCACCAAATTCAGCAGAGTGACAGGTAGGCCCAACTCTGATTGGCTCCTCAGATTTCCCCAGCGTTAGTAGGTTCTATGAAAATATTTTATTTCAAAAATGATTTTAAATATAAATCTTAGATATGTTTTATAAATCTCATGTTTTATGTTTTAACATGGGTAATTTTTTATATGACGAACCATAACTGCCGTAAATTCAAACAGAATCAAATAATTTTTTACATATGTGCCTGAGCTATAGAGAACTCAATGTCTGTTGATTTTGGTGAAGATCGGTTACGGGGAAAGGGCAGTTTACCTGAAACATTTTTTGTTGTAACATGAGTAAAGTACTTAATTTTGATAAAGTATCCTGATAAAATCTTAATAATCCACTGTAGAAACGTAGATGAAATATCTATAAATGAAGAGGCTAGTTGAACGGGCTGGGGGTAATTTTCTATAAATCAAAATTATAGTTGAAGGGGGAGGGTATAATATTTTTTATATGTGTACTACGTTATTGGCAAGAAAGAAGTATTTTTTTGTTAAAATTCCTTCCCTGGCTGTTTGGCTGAAAATGATTTTAAATATAAATCTTAGAATATGGAAGTCATGTATGGTTCTCCATACCGATATTTATACTAAGTGTAAAGAAAATACAACACCAATCTGCAATTTAATAAATATTTGAGTGTTTCTCAAATTATCATATAAAATCGGAAATCAATATTTTTTAGTTATTGCAAAAGCATGGTCACTGGCGAAGATATGTAGGGCACCCCCCCCCCCCAGAAAATAATCTATGGGGAAAAATATTAACAGCACCTTAACTATTTTGTGATATTTTCAGTTTCAGTGATTATAAAATTATAAATACTATTACTTAAATTCAAAAGTAATATAGTGTCCTTGCTTTCCATCTTTATACAAGCAATGTGCCACCCCCTAAGTAAAAAATACTAAGTATCAGGATCCATCTCTGCCCACGATTTTAATTATATTAAAAGTATGATTACTGTCTTCAAATATTAAGAAGAACCTTTATATATTACGTGATAAACTAGTTTGATTAGTTAGGTGCTGATAAACTAATACATTTGTATGCTCGTTATATACAATTATTAATTTTCATTTTTATTTATATTATTTTTTAATTATAGGAAAATACTGTACATAGTAATTTCATCATTACAATCTGTAATTTAGCAGATCCCTGTAATATGCAAAATTTTATGTTTAGAATAACACATTATGTTTAAACATTTATGTTCATTTGGTAACATGCAGATTTGTATTATGTAGTAGATATGACCATTTATATTTGAAATAAAATACAACAGTGTAATAGTTGTAGTCAGGCCCGTATTTTGGATGTATAACGCCCCTGTGCAGTCATTAATTTTACGCCCCCTATTCCCTGAGCTAAACTTCAGTGTCGCTATTCGTTTACAGACTATGGACAATAAATTGTTTAATTACTTACTTCAATTTTAAACTGTATTATAGACAGTATTTAAACTTAACTGAATACACAATATATGAAACAAAGCTGCAAGTTAAACATTTATACATTATTCTGAAGACGATATATGGTAAACACATAGAAAATAATCACTACAGTTTAATAACCTCAGTTAAAAATATCGCTGAAACATCCAATTTGGTCAGTCAAATGTATATGGTAGAAACAATGCAATTTGATACTAACCATTTTGTGAAACTTACCGAACTTATAGAAATGACTTTCTTCTGACTTTTGCATTTGCAAATGCATTTATCACTTCCTCAAAATCCAGACTGACAGTGATGTCTGATTCTATGGCGTCTTTGTTTTGATTAATACCATTTTTTATCAAATAACCCCGAGTGTGGTCAGTGTTTTCCCAATAGAATGGATCATTACTAGGAATAGATGCTGCAAAATCCACTTCTGTAGAGAGCGTAGCTTGTTCCTGTACTTCGAGATTTTCGACTTCCACATTGTGTTTACTGTTTTCCACTATAATTTCACCCGAATTTTCAGGCCTACACTGTTCACTTTTGTTTTCACCACTGAAATATGAGTCCAGTCGAGGTATTTTCTGCAAAATTTTACTCTCCCTCTGTCTTTTTTCCTCAGCTTTCTTGCGATATGCAGCACCTCTTAACCTAGATCGCCCATCCATACCGTCCCTAAGCTATTACATCTTAACGGAAAAACCTATAGAAATACTGTTTTGTAGAACATTTAAAACTGAATAATTCACTATCAACAGTTAAAATACTCGGCGTATCGTATAAAATGCCTTGATTTTGAAAGTTAATAACAAGTTGGAACCACGTGGAACGATGAAACGCCAACTTAACTCTGAACTAATAACAACATACACACCAAAGAATATGCACACTACCGCATCCGCGTAGGTGTACAAGCCACGTAGGTGTACAAGCCACGAGCGTCTAGCCAGAGTAATTTCAATATATGTGCTGCCATCTCGAATAGAAGTGGTGCACTAATAGTACCATACTACTGTACTTTAATGCCAGAGCCAGAACGCTAATCTACTTCGGGATTTATAATGATATGAAGCGATGTTTTTTTTAACCAGCTATATTTTGCCGCCCTCAAAATTTTGCCGCCCTGTGCACCTGCACATGCCTAAATACGGCCCTGGTTGTAGTGTTCTGTCACCACGTGGCAGACAGGCAGATCTGAATGTTGTTACCAATGTGAAAGATGTGAAGTAGGCCACATATTTCCTATGTGATTAAAAAAAAAATGATTACATTAAAACAGCCTAAATTGTCTGTACACCTAAATCGTAATAATTTTGTAACCACTACCAAATCTAGTATAACTATTATTTATATCATGAATATGTGTTAGGTTAGAATAATATACTTAAGTTAGATGAAATTTATATAAAAATATTCATGAAATGCTTATCAGTTTCTATAAATTCTTAATATCACAATTTTAGGACGAAAAATGTATTCTTGAAAAAAGATTAATTTTGTACACTTTAATGTGTAACTTATGGAAATATAATATACAGAAGATTATTGATGCTCAGTTGCTGACAAACTATAGCAGTCATTTTTTAAAAACATTGTAAACAAAAATAAATATTTTTACACATGTATCCAGTGTTTTTTTAATCATCTGTGAAAATTAATTTTCATATTTAACGTAAAATATCTTATGAAGATTAAGATTTTAAATTAACAAAAAAATAATAATACTTGGATTTGCCATCGATGTACTAAAATAATATGGTTTGATGAATCTAACTAAAACAAAAATGCCTGCAAGTTTTTATATGTGCATTCAAAATACCAAACAGATTAAAAGCATAGAAACGCTTATTAGTTCATACTGCATCAGGCAGCACGTAGACAGCTGACTAGAGTTCATCGACTCGTGATGATGTCACGGCCAAGCGCTGAGGCTTTGTCTTCTCATTGGTAGTGACTATGTCCCCATTCCCTTCTTTTACAAAATTCAAACTACAGTGTATTCTGGATAACGGGGCCACCGGTTATTAGAGCCAGCCGCTTTATTGGGCCAATATTCAAAATACAAAAACAAAACAGGGTTACACATTGAAAGTTGCTTCACTTAATAGGTAAGTAATAATTCAGTTACTCAGTTCAGTAATGGCTCAGTTTCCTCTTATTACAAACAAGTAATAACCCAATTTTTTAAAATGTAATTTATACAAGTGAGGGCGACAAACCATAACAATACAGTATATTATTAACAACAACCCGACAACATGTTCGGTTTCACACTTTCTGTGTTTGTCTTTGGCAGCATACCATAAACCAAAACTACAGGCACCACTAGGGCCTACAGAATTGTTGTGTCTAGTAATGGGCTTTTTAGCCTCTTTGTAGCATTCCTTCAACTACCTGATGTTTTCAACAAACGTGACGTTGATAACAACACATTTCTCTACAGTTTGCCAGGTTGGGTAAACATATCCGTTTGTTACTGTTACGCGGTATTGGAGGATACTGACTTTTTTCATTTTGTCATTGTGTGGTGACTATTTTTTATATTTTAAATGTCATGATATAGCAACCTTTTTCAAGTTAATTATCAGTTTGTCTTGTAAATTTTCTGACCCCGTTTTAAACTACGAATAGGCCGAAGAATAACTTGACTTTGGCTGAAAAAGTTAAATTACTTGACATGATCAAAACTTACTGGCCTAACACTAGTCCACGAAAACTGACGGAACTACCTGGAGTACTGAAAACTAAAATTCTTTGTGTGTTGCTACAGAAAGAAAAATTATAACAAGAGCAGCTTTCAATGTATGGACTTCAAGGGGCTTCTCAAAAATGGAAATGCGATGGAAAGGATCCAGTTGTTAAAGATGCTTTAAATGAATGGTTCTCCACTGTCACTGCTTGAGAATTGTCTGCTATTGATCCAATGCTTAAAATTAAAGCAGAAGAATTTGCCAAGAAATTAAACCATAATGGTTCTAAAACCACAGATGGTTGGTTAATTTATTGGAAAAGTAAAAAGCAATTTCAACTTTCCACGGGGAAGATACTAGTGTTGACATCAGAAGTGCTGGAAATGGAATAACAATACAGTACCCAAAATACTCCATAATAAATAAAGAAATGAAGACACAACATATTATTTAAAGATAAATAATAAGGTCAAGAAATAAAAAGTAATTACAACAAAAAGGAAAATATTATAATTAATAAATAATAGGGAATTAAGGAATAAAAACTCATGAAGTAAATAATTTAATGACAGTAACAAACAATGACTGACGATGACAATAATACCCAGAAGTTAAGATCAAGTGACAAACAAACATGTAAATAATGATTAATTAATAGAATTATAATGTACAAATGTTAAACTTAGAAAATAAGTAAAAAGATATTTGTTAGTTCATAAGCATTAGATTAAAACTATGAGGAGGTCTGCGTACCTCAGACAGTTATTTTGTATCATTGAACTACAAACGGTGAATGATATAAATTTTACAAATATAATAATATCAAACTATAATTATATAAGTTAGGTTGTGTGATAGTGATAGAAAGTGAGAATAACAGTGATAGACTTTAAAAAGGAAAAAATCATGTACAGTATAATGAAAGTGATTAAACATAATTATAATATGAGCATTGAATGAAACATATAATCTATATGAAACAGTTATGTAGCCCACATAGTGAGATCAAACCAAGTGTAAATAATTAAAAAATAGAAAAATCCTACGTTACAAACTTACAATATAATGTAGTGGCGAAGAAAAAATACGATTCAACGGAATCATATTCATTATAAAAGATGAAACCGAACCTGTGACCCATAAACATATCACAGCCAAAGCCTTAACTGAAGGAATTAGTATTTTGGTAAAAACGAAGGGATTGTTGGAAAAAAATTGAAACGAGGCAGAACATGTTAATTTGACTGCTGGACTTTTATACAAATTAATTGCACATAGAAGGCGAGATGACAAAGAAAGTCTATTGAAATAACTAGAAGACTAATATTTTAATCGAAAGTACCAAAAACTTGAAGGCCAGAAGCGAAGAATCAAGCAATAAGTTCATAAGGAAAACTACCAGATTGGTGAGATTGCTCCGATATGCTAAGCCAGATATTTGAACCAACATTACTACATTTTAATGATCGAGTTACAGTGAAATACTATAACCAAAACAATATAAACGTTATAATAGTGAATTTTATTTGTACACCATAACTATTAGCATTAAGAGTTCCTTTTTAAATTGTTTTTTGTATGATCCAAAGGACTGACTAGTCAACATACATCCGCAACACCCAATTACAAAACCTTCATTATAAATATTATGTTTTATATTATATTATGACTTGAACAATACTTTGACTTTAATTTTACATTAACCCTGAGATTGAGATTTTCCATCTAATCCAACCGAAATGAGCTACCAATAAAAGAAGGGACCTTGAATGTCAGTACAATTACAAAATGTTAAAGAGAAATAATAAATTTTATTGAAATTCAGTCAAGATAGAAAAGGAGTTTGATTATTTATTTAACATAAAAGTTTAATTCTTACATAGAAGAAGGCTAAGTTTAAGAAGGTTAGGAGTTAAGAGGTAAAACCATTCAAGATATACCGGTTATATATATATATATATATATATATATATATATATATATATATAATTGTTACACTACACTACAACAGTCTCTTATGGACCGAGAAAAAACTCAAAAATAGTGATCATAAGCAGATAATCATTTACCTATCTCTATATAATTTACATACAGCATCTGTAGCATATATATGACAAAAAATAGTAAGCCTACACATAAACATTCTATAAGGATGAAATAAAGATTAGACACAACAGAGTCGATAATAAAAACCACTTCCTGAGTTTTAGTTTAAGTGTTTACAGGTGCAATTCTCATCAGTGACTTGGTGTGTTGTGTTTATCATAGGCCTATGGTTGCTGACCTCATATGTTCTATTTATAATCTGCTTCTCCTAAGGCGAATCTAGAAATCAACAAACGTTATATGATTTGGTGTAAACAAATGATTTATGTATGTTAAGATTCAGCTAAAGAAAAATATAATCATCAATACACACTCGTATCATAATTTGTGATATACCATGAGTTACTGGCTCAAAATCATCTTGGGTGATGTAAACTAAATGACCTTGGCAAACAAACCCATTTTGAGTACTTCACCAATTTAAAATAATAAACATGCAACTTAACTCGCCTCAAGCTATGTGAGAACATAAAAATTTCACTATATACTTGTGCAGAACACGAAAAAGGTTAAGGTATATGCCATGGAGGAAAAAAAGTAAATTAAAGGAAAGGGACAGTCGTGTTAGGAGCTAACATAGCCAAGTCTGAAAAGCTAGAGTCTCTGTTAATTAGAAAATCCAAGAAACTAAATTGTTTTACCAATGACAAATCATTACCTTCACAATGAGAAGTTAATAGAAAAGAATCAGTAATAAAATATACTACTGTCCATTAATGAATCAAATAAAAACTAATCTGAACATCATCGGACTGTCATCAGTATGAACACCTTTACAGCAGCAGCAGCTCATCAGGGGAGGCAAGGGAGGCTAAGCCTCCCCAGTGAAATTTAGAAAATTATTAAAAACAACAAATAGTAATAGGCTCTATTTTTTATTGTAACAGAACCCGTAATCAATCTGTAATCACAATTTGGCTTTAAATTATTTGATTAATTACAAAAACTTTTTAATCGCGCTTTATCAATAGCGGAGAATAGCAGCAGAGGCAGGGATCTGAGTAGCCTCCTTAGTTCTCGTATGGCTACGTGCCTGACAGTTGGTGGGGGGACGTTAGTGCATCTCTCACTGTACTTGGGAGGTAACGAGTGAATTAGCCTCTCTGCACGGATTAATGTGGTTTGTGTTAGTTTTACGCAGTCTTTACGTTCTTGTGGTCCTTGTGTGTGTATGTTTATTATTTATCTCTTCTTGGCGTGTGTTTCTAATCTCTACTACGAGGATAAAATGGATTTAGCAGAAGAAAATGAAAGTGATATTGCAGTATCGAACAAATGCATCATTACAACACTACTGAATAAACAATTTTCCCGGATGAGTGATTTTGAGAGAAATGAAATGAAAACTGGTCGACCTACCCCAAAATTTTAATTTCTTAAAAGGCACAAAAACAAATCTAGAACTTTCCAGTCGTCATTGTACAACCAACATAAATGGCTATGCTGTAGTGGAGTAAATTCGAAGTTATTCTGCTGGCTCTGCTTACTGTTAAACACAAACAAGACTATATGGTCTACTGAAGGCTTACAAGTAAATTCATCACAGCTTTCAAACACTGTTAAAATCAGATAGCTCTACCATGCTTAAGAGTGAAATAACGTGTTTCGGGGGGGGGGGGCTATGAGTGACTGACTGACTTTGACTGACTCTCTCGTAGCCTCCTCTTCCTCAGGACACACCGGCCGCCACTGCTTTACAGTATGGTTACGATGATTAGAACTTCAATTATATGAAAACTGGTCAGTCAGAACATCAGTTATCTACACAGTACTCAAAAAATTTACAGTAGGGCACCAATTATCCAGCCTGTAAAAGAAATTCTAAATCAAAAACCTGGTAGAACTCTTCTCCAGAAGAATGACACGTCATTCCCACCAACGATGTCCATAATGAAGCAGTAGCCTATGTTACAACCAATCAGTTTCTGAAATCACTGAGGTAATAAAGGAGGCTTCAGGTCCAATGAAGACTTGTTTTACTGTGTTGTGGATGAACCAGTCTGGGTATCAGACCCTCAAGGACTAGGAATTAATATAGCATGTCCACAATGTTGCTTCAATGAAGGAAAAAGAGGTAAAGACTATACATATAGATGGTGACAGTAAAGGAAATGGACCCCAATGATGAAGCCCAAGACAGCAATGAAGTGGCATGAGAACCAATAAGAATGTGACATGATTCTGATACTGCCCTTTAAGAGACTGAAATCCCCTAGGAAAAGTGTTACGAGACTCAGACAGAAGAAAACTTATGATTTATTTTCAAAGGAACTGTAAATGTATGACAGAAATTTAGTACGTACATATGTACATGTATTTACAAGTGGCAATAATGTTTTGCTTTTTGAGTGCTGTAAAGGTGTTGTTTTGTTAAACTGGAATTACCTACAACTAACCTAAGTACATGTAATTGATTAAGACAAAGTATTTCTTCTGATGTTTTTACTATTTTGTAGGTAGGGCCTATATCAATTACATAGAAAACTGATTTTCCAGACATAACGAAACTCCAATTACTCTGCATAATCAATACTGTACTGGAATATGTAAAGATCATTCATAATAAACTGACCCTCTTCTACAATGGTTAAAATTTATTTATATAGGCCTATGTTAATATATGTTGAAAAATCTGACACATTAAATAAACTCTGATATTAAACACACTTAACAATGTTAAATCAGTCAAAATGATATTAACCCATGGTAAAAATAATCATTAAATTTTTGCAAATGTGATATACCTATTTTATTAAATGGTTTAAATATAGTTATAAAATGTGGTACAGCTATTTTACCAAACGGTTTAAATAAATATACTTATACATCACAATCTTAAGTTTCAAAAAAATTGTATATGAAACAGTGGGGTTCATAATGGTAGAGTTCAAAACAGTTCCACAGTCCTCATTCCATTAATGGCATCAAAGATTGCTTTCATATATTGTTTACAAAGTTTCATTCAATACCAGAATATTTGAATTCAGTACCTCTGGTTTCAAATTTTTCTAAAACAAAAAAAAGGAAGAGATAACAGCTGTTTTATCACTACTTCATAGTCACACCTTAATAGTATGGTTTCTATTTCCAACTTTCTCAAAATAAAAAAACATTACAAATACCAAGTCTTTTATAGTTTAAAGCTATTTAAATTAGTTAGGTCAACAAATCGTGTTCTCTGGGTCAGTTTATTCAGCATCTTATTTTCACTATTATTCAGTTTAGATTTGAAAAAAAACTTGGTTGGATAAAGTTTCGAGTGATATCATACTTATTTACTTTAGATTTTCGTACCAAACATTTTTTACATTTTGTAGTGCTCCAGCGGCGGTTTCTACACATTACTACTGACATAAAAAAAATATTGTAATATCGAATGATTACAGCTATATTACTTTATCAACCATTTAAATTACAAAAATATTGCTCAGTTTATCATTAAAAAATCTTAAATAACACATTTATGAATTTTTTTTCTGAAAGTGTACAAGATCTATTAAGGACAGATTGTCATGAAATTTTTCAAAAAATCTTTTTTTCAAATATATTTTTTACTTAAAGTTTGTTATTTTCTGAACAAGAAAATTACAGCTTATCATTAATATTTTGGCTGTCATAAATTTTTTAACGTAAGCCTGCAATCTAATTTTTGCAAACCTTTCCGTAACCCGATAAAAAATTTTGCTAGTAATAAATGTCTGACACTTCTTTTTTAGTTGCAAACTGTTTATGATATTATGTTAGGATATGTGAACAACATTTATGTTTAATTATGGCAAATAAGTGGAATGTATTGAAGCTTGAGTGTCAGCTGACTGCAGTCTGTCAGCTGTTAGTGTATTGTTGTCCAGTACAGATTTTGACTTCCCCTGTGTGTTGTTGCTTTGTTTTGTGCAGTGTTTTATATTTTTTTAGAATGCCAAGAGTAAGGAAAGTGTTTGCGAAAAGAGTATTTAGAGGAAATTGTCATTCGAACAGTAGGAGTGTGCTAAGTTCAATTCTGCCGGAAAAAGATACAAATGTGGATGTGAACAAGAGTGAGGTTAGGTCAAACTCATCTAAACTGAAACAGTTATATGTACTTGATGAAAATGGTTATGAAATGTTTGAAGATCCCGATTGATGTAATATAATTGTTGATTTATCACTACTGTCTAACCTTATCCAGTCATTTGTTGTGTGTAAACATTGTAAAAGCTCAAACACTGTATGTTATAAAGGAAGAAAGTACAAAAAGAAAAGGACTAGCAACAAACATTTCAGTGTATTGCTCAAATTGTAATGAAAGCATATCAACAATGACTTCAAAAATTGGGAAACATAGATTATATGATATAAATACCAGATTTGTCTACGGTCTTAGATGTATAGGCAAAGGCCAATCAGCTGGTAAAACGCTCTGCTCAGTAATGAATTTACCACCCCCACCAACTACATTCAAGAAACATTCTGATGTGATATTGAATGCTACTGCTTTTGTGAGTGAAATGTCTATGATGAAGGCTGCTAATGAAGCTGTACGGGAGAATTCAGGAAGCACTAACATCACCGCAGCATTTGATGGAACGTGGCAGAAAAGAGGCCATACTTCCCTGAATGGTGTATTTACTGCTACATCTTTTGAGACAGGCAAAGTTTTGGATGTAGAGTGTTTAACAAAATATTGCCAAGGATGTAATTTGAATAAAAAGTTTGAAGGTAAGCATGAAGAACAATGTGTAAGAAACTATAGCGGTTCAAGTGGTTGGGTGGAAGTTACTGGAGTTGAAAAGTTATTTCAGAGGTCTTTTGAGAAAAGAGGTGTGCGATATGTGAAATATTTAGGAGATGGGGATTCTAAAGCTTTTGACAATATAAGCAATAAAATGCCATATGGAAATGATGTAAAAATTGAAAAACTTGAATGCATAGGCCATGTACAAAAAAGGGTAGGGGCCAGACTGAGGCAACTGAAAAATCAACATAAAAAACTCTCCGATGGCAAAACACTTTCCGGCAGAGGTAGACTTACAGATTCTGAAATTGATCTAATTCAGTCTTACTATGGGTTGGCAATAAGGAGAAATACTGGTGATAGTGAAAAAATGAAAAGGGCAATTTGGGCAATATATTTTCATAAGCTATCAACTGATGACTCGCCCCAGCATGGTTTGTGCCCTACAGATGCTGGAATATGGTGTGGGTACAATAAAGCACTATTTATAAATGAAACATTCTCTACTTACTCTCATAAACATTCTCTGCCAAAATCTGTGATGGAAGCAATAAAACCAATTTTCAGAGATCTCTCAGATGAAAGATTACTGCAGAAATGTACGCACGGAAAGACACAAAATCCCAATGAAAGTCTAAACCATGTAATATGGTCTAGAATTCCAAAAGATGTTTTTGGGACTAAGAACATTAAAAATAGGAGTTTTTGATGCTGTACTAACCTTCAACGAAGGTGCATCCGCAAGAGCAATGGTTTTGAAAGAATTGTCCATTGATCCAGGAAAAAACACTGTGAGTGCACTACGAAAAACTGATGAGCTCCAAATGAAAAAGGCAAAAAGAGAAGCAGAAATTATGACAAAGGAGGCAAGAACCCACAGAAGGAATGAGAAAAGAAGAAGGGAAGAGAATGAAAATGAAAGTGAAGTGCTGCATTCTGCTGGTAAATTTTAAAACAATAAAAACAAAATTTTTACGTTTTTGTGTTTTTCCGAAAATACTGTTTTTGTGAATAAAGGTACATATATATCAGAAACTATTGCAGTTATATTCTTAATTTTTTTACCTCTTGTACATCACTTATGTATACGTGGTCTGTACTAGAATTATTAAAATAAATAAATAAATAAAAATGTTACTAATTTTTAAAACATAATATTACAACGAAAATACAAAAACTGAAATAACAACAAATTCTTTAGGTTGTAGATGACAATATAGCTGAGCAAAATTAATAATTCTACTTATCTAAAAATGAAACTTTTTCTTGTGAACTTACTGTTTATTCTCTTCTCATCACAAAAGTTCACAAGAAAAAGTTTCATTTTTAGATAAGTGTTAGTGCTGTGAAAGAAGAGATGAATAATCAAGACAACTATAATAATTCTAGTACAGTATCTATAGTAGCATATTAGAAACATGATGGAAAAATTTTATGTCTAAATAATAACTGGTTCCTGAGAAAAGTGTACCTAAAGCGTTAAGGAATTACCTATGCTTTTATATGAACAAATCCTTCGTTTCAATCTGTCCTTAAGGATCGCTTTTCCGAAGCATTCATTATTTTTGCAAGTACCTTAACAATTACCTTGGCAATGACCTCAAATCTGAGTTTATCTTTCAAAAAAAAAAAAAATCACGCCAACCTCTAATTTTTGTATAAAATAAAATATACTTGCAACACAATACAAAACTGTAGATACTTTCGTATTTTTACACGATTAATAGCTACTACGAAATTTCGCACACCACATTAAAAATGAAAACGCTAGTTTACGCATACGTTTCACAACAATTTCTAATCTACATTTTATAAGGATATACTGTAAAGTAAAAACTGTACTACTTAGGTTAAAGGTAAATTTTATTCATGTTTTGTCAAGCATACCGCTACCAGTAATGCTTTCGGTTGAATTACATAGTCAAAAGTGTTGACTTGAAATTAAAATCTTGTATAACATTTCATTGCACCAGAACTCTGTTTTATTTGTTTTATGTTAAAATATCGTACACATTCAAGTTTAAATATACGTGTGTACACTATTTTTATATTTACACAGTCAAGAAACCATGATGTGTGTACAAAAGCGTATCTTTCCTTTCTTTTATTTTCCGTTTCATAAATTTTCAATTTTCTTTTTAATTTGCAAATTAAAACGTACAAAATTTTTCTTTCTTTATTTATTAATATATATATGTATATATAAACTTTCACGTATGAACTTACTATTCGTTGTCACTTCCCCAAACATTTCGAGGTAATGTTCCTCTTCCTCTGTGGGAGTAATACTGAATGTCGATTACAGAATATCCGTTACGGACTATGTGTGTGTGTGTGTGGGGGGGGGGGTTTATTTGTATTATGTTCTGCAAAGCGAATATATTTTGAAGGCATTGCTCAGAAATAGCGGGAATGATACTGGAAGTTGGTTGACGCTTTTATAATTAACTATTGTTTACATCGGATGAATTTTACGGAAAATATATAAATTTTATTGTTTATTTCAACAGTATTTACTGATTTTGTATTCATCGCTATAAGCAAGACAACTGATAAGTAGGTAAGAAGGATTTTATTGCATTTTGTTGAATACTGCACAGTGATAACAAAAGGCATTCCCTTGTGTTATGAAATTAGTGAAAACAATGAGCACACAAAACAGTTTATATATAAAGATATAACATGATAAATTTACATATATTTATATATAAAAAATAAAACTAGTGTGTAGAAGCATCTATATTTTGAAACAATTACCCCACACGGAGACTTTGGTATGTTGAGTAGTTTCTTTATGGAAGAGAGAACAGTACGTGTACATATACCTAAAGTTTTTCAATAAAAGTTTTAATTGTGAAGTTATTTAATGTACTATTAATTTCATCTAGAATAATTTATTTTTAATAGGTTGTATAGTGTTTAATATGTCCTTTTGTCATTAAAGTTTTTTACATACATCACATCACAAGTATACACAAAAAAGGCATTCAAATTTTATTTCTGATAGCTGTGTCATAATTAACTCAACTTTTAACATTTATACAAATCCATGAGTTATCGAGTATGGGTACTAGAGAAAATCTAGTGCTATAACAGGAGCCTTGCCCTCTTTTTTATCATTCATAAAAATACTTTTATGTTGACTTTATCAACAAAAATAATGGTTAGAAAAAACTGATAGATACTGCAATGATGCTTCCTTTATACAGTTAAGCATTTTTATAACTTAGTTTAGTCTTTTGTCAGCTCATCTGAAGGAAATTGTGAAAAATATCTAGCAGTGTATGGGTCATTCCATGCCAAACCAACCAAAAAATTTTAAGATTCAACCTGAACATTTCAGATTTTAATGAAACTTTCAGGAATCATTCTCCCTTATGATAGAAATGAGAATATATTTTTAGATTTTTTTTATCTGTTTGGGTTTTGATGTAATTAATTTTTTAAAATACCGTTTTTGGGTCATTCCATGTCAAGTCACCCAGGTCATGACACCCACCTCCTCAGATTTTGATGAAACTTGACACAATTGATTCTATACTATCCTGATAACACCTGCAACATTTTTTTGCTCTATCATTTATAGTTTTTTTTTTTTAATTTGGCGCTATCCGAAGCCTCGGAAATCGCACCGTTAACGTGTACTCACAACTTTAAAAATATTTTTCTTGAAAACTATTCAAGATATCATCATGAAATTTTGCAGGAAGTTTGTGTGTTATACCTAAAAGCAGCGAAAATGCTCATATTAACCTATTTCAATCCCTCAAAAAACTAAAAATATTTAAATATAATTTTTTAGAAATTTAAGAAACGGGTGTTTTGTTTTACAAAAACCACAATATGTAGAGTCTCAGACATGATAGAATGCTCAAATTTCTTTTAAAATACTTCTAAATATAAAGGCTATTAGATAATTAAAAAATATAGTTGGCTTTTTAACATTTTTAATTACTGTGCACAACAGAAGAATATCTTTTAAAATTCAAAAGATGATTGAGTACTTACGTTAAACACAATTTATTGTTCAAAATACACATTCAACATTGTGAGTTGTTTGTCTTTTTAATACATGTTAATGCTGATTGAAATACTTTTTCCACTTCATCCAACAGCTTTCAGTTTTTTTCACACAATCTTTTTTGAAATAATACATTCTTCCGGTGCCACTTGATTGAGGTGCGTCTACTATAGGGTCATTATCAAAAAAACGTACATTGTAGTGTCACTACAGATTTGTGGAGTATTTGTTCCATTTTAGTGGTGTATTGTAATGAATGAAGCAAGAAAATAAACTATTTTAATATTCCTGTGGAAAAAAATTATTTTTTTTATTTTAAATCTGTCCACAGACAGTAATATATCACGTCTGTGGTCTGTCACTATCCTGTTTTTCAAAACATATTTGGTGAATTCTTGCTTTAAACTTAATAAAATTATATTATTATTATTATATTTAATATATAATATTCTCAACTGTTAAATATATAAAGATTATATCAGTTTTATTTGTAAACATTATGAATTTCTAATTAGTTCTTTGTCGTCACCAATTTTGTTGTACTTTCTGCGGTCAAGAACTATAGTTCAGTAATAAATCCAACATAGCAGCAACCCTCAGTCTAGTGTTTAACTAAACTCTTTGGCAGCCATTTTACGCTGTGAAGTAACAAGTGTATGTTTGTTTTAATTTTATGAGCTATTTTATTTGTTTTCCAAGAGTTAATTTAAGAGCGTCAAGATCATCACATCACGTCTGTAACCACCAGAAAAAACAAAATAAGGTAAGTTTGCTAACAAATTTACATTGTACATAAAATATAATGTAGTAGAAACTGCACAAGTCACTTATTATGAATATAACCTCAAAGCCATATTCTGTACTTGCACAAAATGTTAGGATTCGTCACGTCTATGGAAGTCTTGTCTGTGGACAAGCATGACCACAGACAAGACAGTCAAAGAACATATGTGAGCATTTTATCAAACTACCAACAAAATTCCTACTACTATTTGATGTACTATTTCTAAAGTCTATAGGTACTACTGAATGTATATCAACCAGATTGTTAACATAAGTCCGTATTGTTGTTTGGTATCATATTTTTTAATTGTTTCCCATTGATTCCTAAACAGAAACTATGAGACACTTTGAATAAAACTGAATTAGAAAAACTGTGAGTTTTATCAGTCATATTAATTTAGTATGTCTGTAATGAAGTCTGTTGGTTCAGTTTATATGGATATTTTGGAATTTGTGTAACATTTTGGCCTTGAATGTGACTGAACAAATACAATTCTGTGCAGTAATAATTACAGTATATGAAGTATTAACCACTACTTTTTAATTGTTTTCCTTTGTTAGGGCCTGTAGGCTATTTTAGTTTAGTTTTTATTCATTTTAAATTTATATTTAGAATTATATTGTTACACTCCATTTTTTGTAAGGGCTAAAATTGTTCAGGTGATATTTTTGACTTTAAATATTAATTGGTTTTTATTGATAAAATACTCTAGATTCTTTGCCTTCTATATTTTCCAGTTTGGTATAGCTATTATTTGTTCTTCTTTAGGTGCAAATCACCATGTCTAAAGTACAGAAGAAGAAAGCAAGTGAAAAGGAATTAACAAAACAGAGAGAAATGAAGTATGAGGCGTGCAAGGGAACATCGACAAATATGAAGAAATTAAGAAACAGGATAGGGAACATAAGAGAGCCACGAGAAAGAAAGTTGCACAAATGACTGATCGAGAGAGACGGCAAATCCAAAAGGAATGGCGTGAAAGAGCAAGAAGATATAGACAAAGAAAAAAAGAAGAAGCACAACAGTGTGCAGTTTTTTTTACACCTCCCGACAGCCCCCTGCCTGATCAGCCAATTGTACATTCTACATCTAGAATTGATAGTGGTCGAAAGACAAGAAGGAGAAATAGAGAGTTACTTAATAAGGAACTGATGACGCTGAAACAAGAAAATGAAAAACTTAGGAAAAAGGCAGATAGATATAAAAAAAATATTACCAAGAAAGGTCAAAAAGTAAACAGACTGATACTCCCTCAAAAGAAGTGAAAGTTTACTTAAAGGACAGAAGGTTTCTCCGGCAGTGGTTAAACAATTAAAGTTTAGCTCTGTTCTGAGCAAGCAAATAACGTCAAATTTTAATGAAGTTAATTCAACAAAAAAGAAAAGAATCCTAGCCAATATGATATCAGAGAAAATAGTGAAGAAGTACAAATGCCTGCAAAAAATTATGTGTTTGACATCCCGAAGGACGCTCATAATGCAAAGGCCGAGCACATCAAACAGAAAAATATGTTACAAGAAAAAAATGATGTTATTAATTTTCTGGAAAAAGATATAAACAGTAGAATTTGTGCTGGGGAAAAAGAGTCAATTACAAGAAAGAAACTGAAAAAACAAGAGATTCTTGTGCGACACTATTCTAAACCTTCATAAAAAATTTATTGTTGATTTTCCTCACAAGAAAATTAGCTATACAAAATTTTGCCATTTACGACCTTTCTGTATTGTTCAACCCAATTGCAAAGACAGAGGCACATGTTTGTGTACAGTGCACGCCAACTTCAAGCTTATTGTTAATAAAGCCCATGCTGTTGGTATGATTAATGCAAGATCCTCAAAGGAAGTTATTGCATCACTAACTTGTTTTAATGTTGGGAAGACAAAAGAAGACTGTCTAGAATGAAATTGTCACGTTTGTTTTAATAAATCATTAATGTGGAATGAATTTGACAATGAACCAATAACATTACCAGTGGCTTTAAAAAATCATAAAGGGAAAAGTAAAAATGATCAAAAAACAATTAAAGAGGAGGTCATATCTTCAAAGCTAGAGCTGCAATCCACGTTCAACAGTCAGGTCAAAAATTTTATGCAGCATATTGCTAACATTCATCACCAGTATGTAGTGACATCAAATATAAAGAAGAAATTAGCAGAGGATGAAGCGTTCATACACATGGACTTCTCTGAGAATTACCAGTGTAAATATTCAGAAGAGGTCCAATCAGTACATTTTGGTGGGTCACGAAATCAAGTGAGTTTACACACGGTTGTGGCATATTACAGAAAGAATAATCAGACACTGTCTAGATCTATCTGCACTTTTTCTGAAAGCCCAAGACATGATGCTGTTGCAGTGTGTGCTCATTCAGAACCAGTTGTAGCACAAGTAAAACTAAATGTTCCTAATTTTAGGAAAATACATTTTATGAGCGATGGGCCTTCAACCCAGTACAGAAATAAAAACCTTTTTTATCTCGCTGCTACTTTTTTAAAAAATAAACTCCAAGTAAGAAGCTTACACTGGCATTTCTCAGAGAGGGGACATGGAAAAGGAGCCCCTGATGGGGTTGGGGGATGTGTTAAGAGAGTAGCTGATAGTCTTGTAGCCCAGGGAACTGATATACCTGACCTAAAAACACTGGTTGATGAAATTGGAAGACATGTTCCTAATGTTGAAATATTTGAAATTAATACAAGTAACATTGATGAAATACAAAACCTTCTTCCTGAGAACATAATTACATTCAAGGGAACATTAAAAATCCATGAGGTTACTTGGTCCGCAGAGACAATACATTTGATACAAGCAAGAAGACTAAGCTGTATGGAATGTGAAGCTAACCAGATCTGCAACCACTATAGCATTGGACAAATACAGGTTCCTGATCAAACACGTATCCTTTTATTTGTTCATAATAATATACTTAATTACTTAAATAATCTTAACTTTTCACCAGTCATGTAAAAAATTTCAATTGTATTGGTGTCAGGCAATCAACAAAATTTGATATAATACCAGTTTTCCTTTTGTTAAAACATTTGATATGTAAGTGGAGATATTACATGTTGAATTACAATGCATGTATTTTAAGTTAGTTGCAGTGGTAATCCTTCAGCCTGGAAAAATGGCTTTTTTTGCAGAACATCTGCCATTATAATTATTGGTTAATACCCTGAATGAATGGCTCCAAAGTAATTTTTGACAAGATTTTTTTTAAGATCAGTTTCACATAAATATATGTACGCACAACTGTTATAATGTTTTCCTTAATGCAGGCTTGTAGGCAAACAACAATTACATTATTCTGATGTTTACTCATCAGATTCTGAAAAAGTAGAACCTCTTTATGCTAAGGAGCTATCAACTCCTCAAGCTAATGGCTATGCAATAATAAAATGTGGACAGAAATCAGTCCAGCATTACATTGGATTCATCCAGTCTTATTCATCAAGAGAAGATGAATACAAAGTAAATTTTTAAAAAGAACAGGGAAAATAAATTTGTGTTCTCCGAAAATGAGACCACAGTGTACGACGTTGAGCCTGGGGATATATGTGATATTTTAAATCAGCCAATTCTAAATAATAGAAATGAATATATATTTGATTTTGATTTTTCATCTAATAAAAATTTATATTAGACTACTAGGTGGTAATCACAAATCATGTTTCATATTAAATAATCAACACGTACTTCCAGTAATTAAGACCAGTTGACTGAATTCCAGTCAGCAATTTATATATTTTATTATTATTCATTTTTATTAGTACTTTTTTATTATCAAAATAGTATTATCATAAATAGCATAGAAATGGTATTAAAAATATTATCAAACAATAATATCATAATCACACTACTGTTGATAATCAAAACTAGTTGACTCGGTTCCAGTCAGCAATTTATGGTTACAATTAATATTGTTATTTGTTATACAGTAATCATTAATTATCAGAAAGTAATATTAGGTGGCAATAATAATAAAAACTGACAAAAATTAAGAAATAATACATGGTAACCTAAAAAGTTTTTTTAGAAAATAAAAAAGACATTTTACAGTGTTGTACTATGATTCATTTGTGCTTTTAACCTACTCTTTCATTTGCAACCAGGTAATATTAAAGTTAGCAGAATCGAAAATCAGTCTGATCACATCTGTGGACAAAGTCATGTCTGTTATTTCTTTTGTCTTGTCTGTAGACATTACTGTCACGTCTGTGGATCCTCATTTTAAAAATTTGGTAAATTAATGTTAAATATAAGTGTATGATCTTGGCAATTGTATTGTACTTTATTGTAAAAGTAAAACCTACCAAAAAAAGTCGAAAGGAAACAATTTCTGACAAAATAGTAAATAAAAATATATTAAGGCCAAACTGTACGTTTTTTTGATAATGACCCTATACTGATGATGTGTTCCAAAGGCACTATGCACGAATCTTCTCTTTGAGGCCAATAAAAAGATGCAGCTGGTCCTGAAGGGTGGAGAAAAAGAATTTCCGCATCTTCTTCACTGAAGATAGTTTTTACTAGTCCAAAATACTAGTTACCATCATAATTTGCAGCCACATAATTATTTGAAGATGGTTGAACACAAACCCAATCAGAAGAAGTTTGATAAGAAAAGATTAGTGCAGGGTTAAGACTATCAGGAGTCCTTCTAATTTCAAGGTTGTTTGTCTGAAGTGGTTTGAAATTATGAAAACTTCTAGTACCAGGAATAGTCCGGGTTGTTGAAAATCGTTTTTCTAGTTCCAATCGTAGTGAATCAGCATCTTTTTTGTCAATAAAGTGAAAGTGAATGTTTTCAATGTTCTTTTCACAATAGTTGTAGACAGCACTTGCTGTCATAATTTGATCTTCATCTGGTAGCAGGAGGCTTGCTTTCCTTAAAATTCTTTTTACCGTTCCTCCTAGACCATCACATATTGATTTCCCACGACTTGTAGCAAAAAACGAGTGTTCAGCTTTCATATTGAAGTCTTTCAAATGCTCAGACAGGTTCTTAAAACTATTCCTATTTTTATATTGACCAACACAGCCATCAGTGAAATAATGAACTGTGTCTATTTCTGGATGATTTATTGCCAGCCATTTTGTAATTTCCCTTTGGACATAGTTAACAAAACTTGTGTCATGCTCAAGATTGTCACTTATAAAACAATGCTTAGAAATCAAAACATTCTCTTGGTTTCTTAAAAAAATTCCTACTGGATGAATAGTACAACCCTCTCTATTCCAATGATAACTTTGAATATCATTTTGAATGACATATGAATAATTTTCACTAAAATCCATTACTACAATTGCTGTATTGGGTAGTGGGTTTTCTTTCAATCTCTTAAAAGCTGATGACTGCGATTTAGCGACAAATGAATGGGGTATTAGCTTTTCTAGTGATCTGCTCAATAAAGAAATATAGTCCTCTACGCTAATAGATTGTTTTACCATCTCTGCTCTGTCGGTATTCGCCCATTGGCTTATTACAATTTCTTCTTCTAAATCATAATCTTCACTTAATTTTTCAGTCAAATAATCGATTAATGCAGTGTTTGCAGGACAGTTATCACAATGGCGCAGCATGCAGTTGGAATTTCTATGTTGCACACAAGCATCTTAATTAGGTCTTTATATGATTCTTCAATTTTGGCAGCATCCAGTAACAGTTTTACATTTTGGTGGATGCAGCAAACACATACAGTGTGTGTGCCTGCAGAACCAGCAAGGATACACCATTTAGGTCTCAAACAACAAAAATTTGAAAACCCTACTTTCACATCTGGATATTCCCATTTAAAACAAGAATAGAGTTCTCTCAAGTTACAAAGGATAAGTCTTTTTTGCATGTAAATATTTTTTTTAACACTTACTTTGTCTTTAGCCCCGTTGAACTTTCATCATTTTGATAAAAGTCGGTTACAAGTTTAATTGTATTTTCAGAAAGTGTTTTACCTTTTTTGGGATCAGGAATTGCCAAAATACCCTTTTCACGTTTCAGCTTTCTTGCTTGTCGCACAATGTATTCACTCACATTGAATTCCTTCATCACTTTTTCTTTGCTCCAAGATTCTGGAGCCAAAGTCAAAATCTGGATTTTTTGAGACCTCCCAACAGATAAAATCTTTTCTTTCAAAAAACAAATCATCACATCAAAATCCTGTGCCTTTTTAACCATACTTGTATCTTCTTCCTCGTCATCAGAACTTGGAACATCATAATCTAGTGCTTTTGAAATTTTTCTTTTCACAGACTAAGTTATTATTAACTTTTCTTTTATAATACTGTAAACTTAATTTTGCTAGTCTCTGTTCTGGGCGTCATTGTAAACTTAATTAACTTATATAAGTATAAGTCCCAGTTCGGGTCGGCATTGTAAACTTAATTATACTTTCATTTTGTACAATATATTTATTTATAATAATATGGTATACATAAGTACTTACCGTATGATTCACTACATATCCGTTTTGAGCACGTGGCGTTCTCACCACCATTAATTTTCTACCTAGGGTCCAAAGTTCGATATTAAGCGAGACCAGAGACAGTGTGGGATCTCGAAATAATGACGCTAACAACGATTGTGGTGACATAAAACTTTTGTTTAATAATTCTGAATTTGCATTATTCACATACACAAAAATCAAAATGGCGTCTTGTACATTCAAAGACAAAATGGTGGCTATATACTTCCGCCTCTACGAATTATTCATTAATTTCAATTAATTATTTCTTGTATTTGATTATTCACAAGAACATGTTAATAAACTGCAGTGATTATTTAATTGCTTGCTCAGTTTTAAATTGCATAAACCAATGCCTCAATCTTTATTGTAAATGCCGGCACATACATGCTTCAATGCTCACACACACACACACACACACATCAACAAAGGTACATTTTTTAATTTATAGTAATTTTGAGCTCAAAAGAATATTAAAGTGTATTGATCTGAATTTTGACTTCCCTGAGGGTGTAGGATTGAAGTCCTCGTCAAGCGTTTCACATTGTCTGGCAGATGTCCGGCCGAAAGTTCCTGGTTTCTTTTCCCCTTGATCACTGACGCTAATTTACATTTTTGAACTGTTAGTTACTGACTGATTTAGAACCTTCACTGACTGTTACATTTTGATTACATTTTATAACTCCAATCAACACTTGCTGGCAAAAATCTGCCGGCAATGATTTTGTGTAGTAACGCTCTGAGTGTATCTTGCAGACTGAGAACGAACAACTGGTACAATGTACCCATGTGGAAGGGTTATTCCGTCATCACTTTATTGTTTCAAGCTGATGACGGCATCGTTTTGCATCACAGTCGTTACGTTTTTTATATTATTCATGACGTTTCAACATTGTCGAACAGTGCAGTATTCAAATCTGTACAGAAAATCACGTAGACTTTGGAGTCGAGTTGTACTGACAAACTGCGTCGTGGATAATACATTGGGGAAAGTTCACCTAACCATTTTAAATATATGAAAATACAATAAAATTGTTTTCCTGTACCAATAAATTCTTTAGACGGACTTATGTACCGTCACAAAACCCCCTCAATGAGAGGTTTTATGTCGAAACATAAAAACTCTCATTGTCTCTTTCACACCTTCTAAATGGATCAGCCCAGATATGGCGCCACAACCCCCTGTAGTGTTTACATAAAAAAGAAATACAATAACTTACCCTTGGTCCAATGATGATGACAGTACCTGCATGACCTTACTGGACTTATCAGGTGAGATCCCAACACCGCAAGGCCATTTAGGCATTCAACGTTCCTGCTCTGACATGCAGGCCAGCTCAGGACCGCCGTCACAGCATCACAAAACTCTGAGACATTGAGTACAAAAAATTAAAATAGTGGCCTTGTATAATCCCATATCCATAACTGATATGTCTCCCCTTAGCTACATTGGTTTATGCTCAGAGGCATTGGTTTTCTTACCCCTAAAGTTTCAAATAACAAACAAACAAGATTTAAGACAGAATGTCCTTCTCCTTTTACATTCCTACCTTTAACAGAACTGGCCTCCAGTCAACACTACTTTACTCTTTTCACCACAAGAAAAATATATTCTTATACTAAGATCATAACACGTAAAACAATTTCTTAAGTTTCCAACAGCAACAACTTATCTATATCCCTAATATATGGAATTCAAAACACAACTTTATTATGGCAAACACTTCAAATATTTAAAATTTATCGATCAGTTTTCCTGATTTCCATATATCTTTACAACAGAATCAGAACCCCTTTTATTCAACACCATTATCGACATCATCTATTTAATACTTAATAATTGTTACCGTTGCTACCCCTGTAGCAACCTCCTAATCCACACACTCTATTACCATATAATATCACATCATAAAACATTAATTAAGTAATTAGTCTTCAATTATTTAAAATTCCACAATTATTTAAAATTTTACCATTACTTTCATCACTTCTTTAGCTTGAAACATTTTATAATTATTATTAAATCAATTAAACTATAAATTCCTATTACATACGTGGTTTCCATAAAAATACACATAATACACAATATAATGTAGTACACAAATACATTTAACATTGACACACACACAAAAATATACAATCCAACTTATTATTTTATCATTGACCATAAATCAGTTCATAAAACAATCCATTTTAAAACACTGTCCACATAGTTAAATGTTCATAAACACAATAAAATACTTATCCACCATCATCAAATAATAATGTAATCTTATATCTATACAAATCATTTATCATTGAATACATTATATTAGTATCATCAATGTAATACTTATTTCTTTTCTCATATTCTTCCACAAAACTATTGTAATGAATAGGGTTACTCCATATTATTATATCATACACCGTGTCATCATATAGTATAGTCCTGTCTCCCTTAGTATAATTTGTCATAATCAGGTAAGTTATATTACCATCTTTAACAACATCATCTACTACTACCTCAGTTTCAATGCAAGGTAAAATTTCAATATAATCATACACCTAACCTTTCCACAAATTCTCTATAATTCCTATTCACCTTAAAAATCTCTTTCTCTCTCTCTCATTACAATATCTCTCTCTCTCAAAATATGCAGGGGACACTAACTCATAATTACTGCACCACCTATCAAGTGCACAAAAAATCCAGGGAATTCTATTTGCAGACCTTTTGTCTTCCAAATACGCGCGTGAAGCCTTTTCTTCAGCCCCGACTACAACATTACGGGAAAAATTTACCCCCTGCAACCCCTCTACCTGTATATTCTTTCTCCACTTTCTCTCTCCCTCATCAACACATACTAACATTCCAACATTATATTCTACTCTCTCTAAAATTTCATTATCACTATCAATATTCACACTATTATTTTCTAACACCTTATTTTTACTTCTATTATCATAATTCTCACCCTTACTTACCTTGTCGTCTTTATTTTCATTTAATTTATTTGATTCTCTACTATTTTCTACCCCCATTCTACTCTCATAATTTTCGTCTACTTTATTCTTTTGTCTATCAAACTTCTCATTAACTAGTGCTACTATTTTCTCTTTCGTTTTATCGAAACGTGCATGCATTTCATCAATTCGTTTATGAAAATTAAAATTTTGTTTGTTGATTTCATTTTTTACCTCATTAAATTTTTCGTCGAGTTTATTAAATTTCTCGTCAAAATTATCAAACTGTGCACTTTGTGCATTGAATTTCTCATCAAGGTTATCAAACTTTGTTTCTGTTCATGAATATCTTTTGATATTGTTCTTAACATACTCATTATGTCATTGTCAAATTGATTGTTATCTTTCTTTGAGGTTGGAGTTGCATGAGTATTCGAGTCGTCTATTGTTGACTCAGTTAAGCTGTATTCTTTTATTGGGGTTGAATGAACCCCGGGTTCCGCCACACTAGCCGACTCGCTCATTTCAACTCCAATCTCGTTATGGTTTGCCATTTTGAATAGAAAAAGAAAATTGTTTCTTTTAAACTGTTGCTTTGTGTATATTTACCCTAACAACAACATAACCTAATAATCGTAATACACATTGTTTACGTGTTATGCTATATACCATTTTGACACCCACTCTGTCTCTGTATTCTGGCTTATTTATATAAAAATTTTTATATAAAGTCGCCAGTTCGGGCAGCCATTGTAAACTTAACTTTGCTTGTCTCTGTTCTGGGCGTCATTGTAAACTTAATTAACTTATATAAGTATAAGTCCCAGTTTGGGTCGGCATTGTAAACTTAATTATACTTTCATTTTGTACAATATATTTATTTATACATAAGTACTTACTGTATGATTCACTACATATCCAGTTTGAGCACGTGGTGTTTTCACCACCATTAATTTTCTACCTAGGGCCCAAAGTTCGATATTAAGCGAGACCAGAGACAGTGTGGGATCTCGAAATAATGACGCTAACAACGATTGTGGTGACATAAAACTTTTGTTTAATAATTCTGAATTTATTATATATACGTCCGCCCCTACGAATTATTCATTAATTTCAATTAATTATTTCTGGTATTTGATTATTCACAAGAACATGTTAATAAACTGCAGTGATTATTTAATTGCTTGCTTAGTTTTAAATTGCATAAACCAATGCTTCAATCTTTATTGTAAATGCTGGCACATACATGCTTCCATGCTCTCACACACACATATCAACAAAGGTACATTTTTTTAATTTATAGTAATTTTGAGCTCAAAAGAATATTAAAGTGTATTGATCTGAATTTTGACTTCCCTGAGGGTGTAGGATTGAAGTCCTCGTCAAGCGTTTCACATTGTTTGGCAGATGTCCGGCCGAAAGTTCCTGGTTTCTTTTCCCCTTGATCACTGACGCTAATTTACATTTTTGAACTGTTAGTTACTGACTGATTTAGAACCTTCACTGACTGTTACATTTTGATTACATTTTATAACTCCAAACAACACTTTTGCTGGCAAAAATCTGTCGGCAATGATTTTGCGTAGTAACGCTCTGAGTGTATCTTGCAGACTGAGAACGAACAACTGGTACAATGTACCCATATGGAAGGGTTATTCCGTCATCACTTTATTGTTTCAAGCTGATGACGGCATCGTTTTGCATCACAGTCGTTACGTTTTTTATATTATTCATGACATTTCAACATTGTCGAACAGTGCAGTATTCAAATCTGTGCAGAAAATCACGTAGGCTTTGGAGTCGAGTTGTACTGACAAACTGCGTCGTGGGTAATACATTGGGGAAAGTTCACCTAACCATTTTAAATATATGAAAATACAATAAACTTGTTTTCCTGTACCAATAAATTCTTTAGACGGACTTATGTACTGTCACAATACGACCCCTTACTACGTGATGACAAGGTGTGAAGCTTTATTGGTATTAAACCTAAATCATCTAGAGCAGTGTTTGTTTATGAGAGGGATACATTTCTTGATTCTAATGAATCTAATTCAGTCATGAGTTCATCATCTGTTTCATTCTCACTGACTTTTATTTTTATTTTTTCTTCACAAAAGTTATGGCATGTTGAACAAAGCTTTTGCTCAGGTTTTATGGAAATATTTTTTGCTATCAATTGTTTTGAAAAACTTAAACTTGCACTTCTCAACGATTTTTTAATGGGCTTTTTGTGTTTTTTTTTAACGGGTCTACACATTGTTTGATACTTTTCAAATACGTTTAAAAAGTAGTAGCTGTGATGAGAACAGATATTTTTAAATTCACACAAATTAATTCCAGATCTAAGGCGAATCAAATCTTTTTCTTCGTCACTTAATTCAGAAACACATTGTAACTTTTTTGAAGGTATGTAGATTGTTTGGAAACAGTCGGATTTTTTAAATAGTCCAATGCTACAGGCTTGAATATCTGCCATGCTGTTTTTCATACTTCACAGCATGTTATGAAAAATTTTTTAAGTATTATTCTTCATATAATACTTCCAAAATATTTTAGTTATTGAAGCAAAACATTTATAAAAAAATAATAGTGATATATTATTTTTAGTAATTAGCAAAAAAAGGGAGTACTTATTAGAGGGTTTTAAACTGTAAACAAACTGCCAGTACTTACAGATTCAACTGAATTATTGTTAAAAAAAACATCCATGCCCTACTTGTACACTCAGATTTACCTTTTCTTCAAAACACAAAGTAAACAAAATAACTTTATATTCACACGACTTTAAATTAACTTCAAAACCCAAAGTAAATTTTAAAAAGTTTTTATTATTACTGCCTCAATAACACTTAACTTAAAAACATTAATTTAAACAATCTTTAACTAGGAAACAAGTCACTGTAGGTATGTCCTCACTTAATGAAAGATAGGAACAACTGCACTAATTCAACTGTAGAGAGCAGCATGTCACCACAGGAAAAGAGCCTGTTGAGACAGGCTTGGTGAGTCATGTAAATTATTAGCAGCACAGCAGAGCTGCTGATAATTCAGCAAATCAGAGTACTGAGATTAAAATCTGAGTACTGAGCTTTTAAATATTACTTGTAGTTACCCTCATTATTACATTTCAAACTTACTAGTATATCTTTGAGTTGTTTTTATGCAGTAGGTACTGTAAGACTTTCCCCTAATGTTTATAAATTTGAAAAAGTTATAAAAAATAAAAAGCAAACTTTAAATTTTAACTTTCCCACGGACTACCTATTTAAAAGCAGTATAGTTTTTTTTAGATAGGCCTATATAGTTCTTTATTTTGTATTGTAATTAAACATGTTAAAAAGCCAGCTATATTTTTTAATTATCTAATAGCCTATATATTTATGAGTATTTTAAAACAAATTTGAGCATTCTATCATGTCGGAGACTCTAGATATTGTGGTTTTTGTAAAATAAAACACCCGTTTCTAAAATTTCTAAAAAATTATATTTAAATATTTTTAGTTTTTTGAGGGATTGAAATAGGTTAATAAAAGCATTTTTCGCTGCTTTTAGGTATAACACACAAACTTCCTGCAAAATTTCATGATGATATCTTGAATAGTTTTCAAGAAAAATATTTTTAAATTTGTGAGTGCACGTTAAAGGCGCGATTTCCAAGGCTTCGGATAGCGCCAAATTAAAAAAACTAAAAAATTAATAAAAAAACTATAAATGATAGAGCAAAAAAAATTTCGCAGGTGTTATCAGGATAGTAATAGAATAAATTGTGCCAAGTTTCATCAAAATCTGAGGAGGTGGGTGTCAAATTAATTTTTTATTGGGTGATTTGACATGGACTGACCCTTTTCGTCTTTCACAAACTTTTTAATTCTTGAATAACTCAAGTTCTATAAGGCCTAGAGACTTGCTTGACCCCTCATTTTAAAGAGAATCTTACAAGGTTTAATTTGATATACTACTTGACTATGTTTGGTGAATTTTATTTTATTTTTTTTTAATTCAAATAACATTTTTACATACATTTTTTGAGATAGTTTTTAAAAAATTGAAAAAATATGTTTCTTGTAATATTATAAGCTATAAATCCTGACACTTTTAGATTGGGATCAGGAGTTATGACAAAAACCTTAAAGTAATGTACAACGCATCTATAGGCTAATAATTTTTGTTTTGTGTTTACACGGTAACAGACAATTTGTAAAATCTACATTTTTTTGTTACTTACATCATACTAAAAATACATAGTCAATCATCATAACAAGGAAGGTTGCATACCGGGCTTTACATGATAAAAATAATAATCCCCGCGCCAATCCCCTTCCTCTACACACCACCCCCACTATACCTTCCAAACAACAACCGTTACTTAGTACTGGCAGTCTGTTTCTAAGCTGACAAAGGCGAATACGACGCCGAAACGCGTTCAACGAAAAAGACAAGTAAGTTTTCACAAGAGAAAGTTTCAATATTATATTAAGTGTAGTGCTGTGAAAGAAGATGATGAACAAACAAGACAACTAAAAATAATAAGTTTTTTCTTGGTTAGCACTCAGTCATTTTGTAATCGGACCAAAATATCTAAATAGATCTTAGTTCTTCTTTATTTAACAGATAATTTCTTGTTTGCCTTTTTAGTTTCTAAGTTTGTAAGGCAATAAACTCTTCCTGTTTCTGTTGTAGGATCAACTTTTGTTAAAACCTCACTTTTGTGCACAATGAATATGTCAGTAAATTGTGGGTATTTGAAAGATGGAGAAGGGCCATGTGGTTCCAAAAAACTTATTTTTACTTCATCTCCTTCTACTCCTAACACACAGCTTAACCACCACTTGTCTGAGTACTGGCATGTGACAAAGCCAACGATGTCATTAGTGTCCAAATCATCATCAGTGTCATCAGCTGAAACTATTTCTACACTTGATACCTCTGAAAATGAGTGGCTTTTCACTGTTTCAATCACAGGAGTATAACTGTGAAATTGCTGAGTGCCCTCTATTGTTGTTGCTGCTTCAAACCGTCTCTTCAAGGTCTATTCCTCTACCTCATGTTCGTCTTTAGTGGAATACAAAAAACTGATGTTGTCAATATTGGCTTTAGCCCAATCATAAAGTGGGCAAGGAGTCATGATTTGTTCATTGTAAACCATATGTAGACTGGCCAATGCTGCTAAACGTTTTACAGTTCCTCCTACACCGTCACATGCATTCTTTTCATGTGACGATGCAAAAAAGTTCCATTCAGCCTTAATTCCAAAATCGTTCTCATGATGGCAGAGATTGAGGAAGTTGGATTTGTTTTTGTACTGTAATGCTGCTCCGTCTGAAAAATAATGGAGCTTTTCGGGCTTATGAGGCAGGTTCTGTTTAAGAAAGTCAATCATGAGGCGTTGAAATAAATGAACAGCAACGGTATCATGTGTCATACAATTAAAAATGATAACTAAGCTAAGGTATGCCAGCTTTTTGCTTTCCTCATCCATGTAGTATATAACAAACGGATGTATTGTTGCTTGAGCATTATTCCAGTGAAAGCCTTGTGCAGCATGTTGAAGTACAAATGCATAATTTTCAGCAAAATCACAAAGCACAATGCATTGGTTTTGAGGTAGATTTTCTTTTAAGTGTCGCAAGTACGAAGACTGTTGACTAGCAATGAAAGAGCGTCTTAAGGGTTTTGGCAAACTCTGAAACATATAATCCACAAACTCTTCTGTTGGTTTTGTAACAGTTTCCAGGACACACTTGTTATCAATCTGCATCCATTGTTTGAAACTCACATTTTCAATGCTATTTAGGTCAAAAGCTTCTTCAAACCTAGCCTTCAAATTCTCACTTCCTGGGCAATTAACACAATTTGCAAAATACCATTTACATGTTGGAGTTTTGCAAATTATATTGCTTGTTATATCTTTGTATGTTGTAATAGGGAGCTCACCATTTGTTAATTCAGGTATTTTACACTGAGCCATCATTAATTTGGCATTCTGATGTATTGTGCAAACGCACACAGTGTGTCCCACTGGACCCAGGAAGAACACAATGCTTGGGACGAAGCTCACAAAATTTAGTAAATCCAATTTTCTGATCTGGGTAACGCTCCTTGAATAGTACATATGCTTCTCTGAATGTACTTAGAATTAAATACTTTTGCACATGTACACGTTTGCCATATTTTTTCACCGAAACAAAGTCTTTTTTACCTGGCATTTGACGACTAACTTCATCATTTTGATAGAAGTCCTTGACTAAGGCCACCATTGAAGGGTCCAATGTTCTTCCAGGGTTTGGGTCTGGGGATGACATAACACCTTTTTCATGTAACAGTTTTTTTGCCTTTCTAGCCATAAAGTTAGACACTCCAAATTCAGTTTCAATTGTTTTTAGAGTCCAGCTTTTGGGAACTAGTTAGAATCTGCATTCTCACACTTTGTATTAGTGTTGAACTTTTCTTTTAATTGATTAATAACTTCATTGTCATTATTTTGTACGGCATCAGAGTCAGAGGTACCTGCACTTAGATTTTGAACTTTTGTTTGGAAAGCTTCAGTCACTTTTTTTATCTTTTCATCTGGCTATTTTTTTTTCACTTGAACGTTTTCTTTTTATTGGCGTTTCATCTATAGCAGCAAGACTTTTGTTTAAGGCTTCAATTGTCTCTACTTTCTCTGGAGTTGAACATGTGTTTTGAACTTGTACTTCAGGAACATTCAAATCATACTGCGATTCTGAGCTGTCCGAATGCAATTCTTCTTGCTCAGTTGAAATTTCTGGTAGCTTTAAAACGGCTTTATGACAACCACAACATATCTTGTTGCCTTCACGTAAATTGGCATTACGTTTAAAACATTTTCATTCACAGGTCTCAAGCTTTTTTTGTAGTAATAATGACCAGCCTTTTTAAACGGATTACAACAATATACTGAAAAATGTTTTGTTTGACTGGGTTCACCCATATTGTTATCACAGGAGAACACTTCTTTCACATCCACTTAAAAAGTAATAACGTATAAAAACCATACTTTTATGCAAAACACTTTTTAAGTGACACTGCCAACAACTAACTGTTGACTCACTGAGATCTTAAAGGAAACGAAGCAAAAACTGAGCTAGAGTGGGTATGAGTCACACTCATGTAAGAACATGAATCAGACAAGTCTGTACAGGCTTTCTGTGCTGTGCCAGAACACATGTAATTGGCAGATATTTTATTCACAATGATCTTAATTAAGTTATGGCTTGATTATTTGTTTGTAGGTTTAGTAAACCTCTATTATAATCCCTATTGTAAATTTGTTACCTTAGAGCCTATGTATATTTTTTACCTTTAAAAAAATTTTAGAGTGATTGCAATCTAGCCCTTACCTTAAAGCATTGTCATACGTTTTTTGGCATAACTCCTGATCCCATTGAGATCCCACTTTAAACGTTTCAGGATCTATAGCTTATAATATTACAAGAAACATATATTTTTTCAAGTTTTTAAAAAACAATTTCAAAAATGTATGTAAATGTTTTTTGGATTAAAAAAAAAAATTCACCAAACAGTCAAGTAGCACATCAAATTAAACCTTGTAAGATTTTCTTTAAAATGAGGGTTTAAGCAAGTCTCTAGGCCTTATAGAACTTGAGTTATTCAAGAATTAAAAAGTTTGTGAAAACCAATAAACGGTATTTTTTCTACATTTTAAAAATTAATTATATCAAAACCCAAACAGATAAAAAAAAAATAAAAATATATTCTCATTTCTATCATACGGGAGAATGATTCCTGAAAGTTTCATTGAAATCTGAAATGGTCTGGTTGAGTGACAGGTTGATTTGGCATGGAATGACCCGTATACAAAACTGAAGTAAGTCAAAACCTCTGTTAGGCAACAGAGTGATGTTTTCAAATTATTCACCAATAGGTGTTTGCTTCCAGGATAAATTTCCCATCTCATACACTTTTTATTGTATGTGACCACAAACTGCTAATCAATCAACAAATGAATCAGACGTCTTTATCTTTGCTGTTGTGACCATTTGCAGATTACATAATCTGTATTGCAGAATTTTAGAGTGCAGTATTATGTGTTCGCAAAAATATTTGTATTCTTTCTCCCCAAAATTTCATTTCTATAGCTGTCCTGCATTAGGATATTCTGCTATTATTATTTTAATTTGCAGTTTTTCTATGACTTGTTCCAAAAACCATAATAACTTGCCAAACCAACCGTACCTAATCTTTCTTGGTTTAAGTATACACAGTTATAGGTTTTTTTAATATATACCAACAGGTACAGATTTTTTTGTAAACTAATTTTTTGCAAATCAAATCAAAAACTAATTCAGAATTGTATTGTAACAGTACAGAGGTTCAGCCAGTTTCATATGTTGGAGCCCGGTATTAATGGAAAACCAGCTCTCTCCCCCATTAACAAAAAACCTATTTTTTTATTGCAACAGGCACTGATTTTATTTAAGTATTAGTTCTCATATTTTATTGTTATTCTATTACATTTTGAAAGTAAAGCTGTCTGATTAATCAAAGGCATATGTTAATTATATGTAGCTATTAATATTTTTAAAAATTTAAGCAAAATACCAGTTTTAATCAAACCATGTATGCATATAGTATGCAACTTTTGTTGGCTTGATGTATAAATGTTTGACATTAATAAAAATGTATTTTTAGTGATAAGTGCTCCATTGCAGGTAGCAATAATAATGATGGATAGTGGCAGTGAAAGTGAAGATGAAGTCTTCTTTGGACCAGTTACAGAAAAGGAAATGACAGTAAGGAATCTAAGAGGAATAAATGAGGAAGAAAGGTGAAACTAAAGAAGTTATATTTTGTTTAAGCAAATGGATCTATTTTCCTCATTCATATTTTTCACAGTGCAATAAAAATCATGTTTGTCATTTAAATTTAAAGAGAAATTTTATGTTCCAGAAAGGTTGATTACCAAGCCTTTATGTAACAAATATAAATTTGTGAATATATTCCCTACATTTCAGCACACGCGCGTGTGTGTGGTTTATATACCAATAACTGTACTGGTAACATAACGAAAAATTGTTCATTAATGGAGTCTCAGATTTCTTTTACAAGCATGTATTTTTTATTGAATTGTCCATTACCATTTTCATTTAGACTTGGATTAGATAGATGCCCCATTGTCTACCACTGTCACATTAAATATCTGATGTCTTCACGTGGTAGCAGTAACACAAGTAGAGTACAGAAGATGCTATGGCTATTAATTAGAATAACAAAGCTGTAGTGACAAAAGCCATAAAACACAAGAGCAGTACGTCATGAGTCATAAGCTACTCACACTGTTGGTATTGTCTTACTATCTTTTTTTCATTTCTTGTCTATATAATCAAGAATTAGTGACATTACAATAATATTAATAAACAATATGCTTTACCCTTTTCCATAATATAGACTGGTATGGCATTAAATAATTAACATACAATTGAACTACTAATGGTAAAAATGTTCAGAATGTATTCAACATATGATGACCACCCAGTAATAATTATTTTCTCCTTAGCAGTTTTTCTTTTTCAGGAAGTTTTACAATCAGGTAATTTTTTGTCAGTCTTACAATCTACTGTTGCCACTAGGCTGTAAACAAATCAAAATTTTTATATAATATTTTAAACAGGGAACTCAAGGTTTGATATGAGAATTAATCTACTCTTTTGTAGACATACGAGAGGGGACCCAAAAGTAACAAGAATTTTTCTCTGGCAGTTGGTAGAACGCTAGTTCCGACTTCTCCCGCTAGGTGCCTTCACTAGACACCATTTTGTATCAGTTGCCCTAGCGGCATTGTTGTGGAAACATTAGCGCGGTCAGTGTGAGTATTTTTTGTAAGCGCTGTTTCACGTTTTTGGCGATTTGTCAATGGGAGACATTAAATACCAACGTGCTAACATCAGGTTCTGTTTCCTGTTAGGGAAATCAGCAGCAGAAACTGTCGCAATGCTTCGGACGGCTTATGTGCTTCGGACTATAAAAGTGTTGGGGCAAAGTAGGTGACAAATCTTCTGAATAAAATGTAGATAGTCTATTCACTTGTTCATCAATTTCCTGTTCTTTTAAAAGCTGCACACTGCTTGTGGCTGGATTTTTCTGCTGTATCGATCCTGTTTCATAACACACAGTTAGTTGTGAAAATAATAGTGCCCACATGTATTAAAACCAAATACTCAGAACTTTTCTCTTGGACATTTTATTTGTTCATCCTTTCCCAAATCATCAAAAAATGTTTACATTGTGCAGGTTAAAAACTGGGGTAATTTCCCAATTTATGGCCATTTTGTTTGCTTCCTTTAAAATGGCTTGGATATTTTGTTTACCTGTATCAAATTATTTTGAGTTTGCTTCAATAATGAGGAGTGTGTCAGTAAATCAATTAATGGGTCTTGTAAATATATAGGTACAGTGTCAATTGTCTGAAGTATTTTACTCTGTCAAACGAGCATAAATATGAACTCAAAGAAATTCAGTTTGTTCCTTACAGTCATGGCTTCCATTGTTTGGCATGACTTACTGGATAAACAGAATAATATTTTTCACCATCACCTGTGAAAATCAATTCTTGAAATCAAATAAACTGTTAACGCATAAGAATCATCTTGTAGGACAAAGCTTCTAAGTGTTCATTTAGTTGTCTGTTATCCAGGACACCATTCAGTTTCTGCTATCATGGAAAACTCACTGAAAATACATAGATTTGTTGAAAGTTGTGTGGAAACTAATATACAAAAACTGTGTGAATTTCTGGTATGTATTTAATGGAATCGTTAACTACCAAATTCAGATTGTATGTGATGCAATGGACATACACAGCAATCAGCACTATGCTTGAAGACCATACTTGTCCAACTGGTTGAGTTCCAGAATGTACACAGTATCTTTCTTCTTGCTCAATTTGTCCTTCCACTTCATAGAATCCACCAAAAGATTTGCACGCTCTAGTAGACTTTTGTATTTCTATTTTGATTTGCAGAATGACCACAATCAATTGACAGTTTCGCTTTATGTCCTCAGTTGTGACCAACAAAAATAGAAAAAAGGCAGCTTCGTAATTTACTGTACAAGTGATCTTAATGTTGAGTTTACAAATAAAATAACATAACAGTTATTTTGAAGCTTAGCACTTATGTATTTTGATGTACTTTGTACATTGTTAATATGAGATTTTATAAAAGGGTCGTAAATGGCAAATAATTCAAATATACTTGTAAAATTTGCCCTTTTATGAGAAGCGGAGCCTTCATCATGGCCATAAAAGTATGTACTACAACACGTTAATTTTAAAAATGCACATGAGTATATTTTTATCCTTTCATTTTCTTCCTTTAAAAAGTCTTATAATTTATTTTTCTTCCAGTTCTCATATGTGAAACATGCTATGAGATGAATGGTTGATGTTTCATGGTCAGTATTCTTGTAAACACGCTTGAGAATACACTGAATTAAAACTTTTGAGGTAGCAAAGCCGGAACCTGTTTTTGTTTTATATTTTAATAACATAAAAACAAATGACTTTTTTGTTATTGATATTTTGGAAATGGGCTAGTTGTTTGGTTCGTTGGTCAATCTATATTAAAATTTTCCTTTTTAATTCACCCTACAAATATCGTGAGTGAAGTGATCACCGTGTCAGTTAGATTCACCTCTCTTATTTCAAATTCAGTAGCACAAGCAGAACTATAGTACAGCTTTGTATCATCACTCTGATACTTGAGTTGATACTGTCACTATGTCGTCACAGGATGAAACCCTACTAGAACGTGGCACTTCATTTTGTAAAGAATGATGAAATTTTTGGTAATTTCTTAGTTACTAATATAAATTTTTCTTAATCACTTGAGATTGTTTACTAATTCATATTTTGCATGTTTGTTTAAAAACAAATCGATGTACAAACATAGACTTTTTCAAAATAGTAGTTATAACGCTAACAATAGGGGTTGAGCCCCTGCTCAACAATAAACGTGTCTCAAGAAAACTGAAAGAATTTACAAAACAATCTTGAAACCAGTTGTTATATATGGATCAGAGACATGGGCAATCTAGAAAAAAGCATAAATGGCTGGGAATACATAATTTTACAAAATATCTGTGGAGGGACAACTAAATGGTTAGTATATTATATAGATTGGTGATTACCTTTATCTAATTCCTTCCTTGCAACTTAATTATTTGCGTAACGACGCGTTTCAGGAACACATTCCCATCATCAGGTTATAAAATTAAATCATGCACTAGTCACTCATTAAGTTTTAAAAATAAAACCACTGCACAACATTCGTATTCGCGCAAACACATAGCTATGTGTATTCACTCACGTGCACGTCGTCGTAAAGTTAAAAGTCGACTGATTTGTTATCACAAACTTACGTCTGCTTTCTTTTTGTTGTGTGCGTATTACTGTGTCAAAGAAGATGTTGGATTTAAACGACAACATATCATTCAATAACTCATCACGCTGGAATTTACTTGCTTTGTAAATTATAAATTCTTCCATTGCATCCATGAAACGTCCTTTCTTACAGTAATGTAGAGGTTTTAAATTTTGTACAAAACTGGTATAATTATGGTTGTATTCCATTAAATGCTGCGCGTAACTGGACTTTATATTATTGCCATTCTTCCTGGGCAGATGTTCTATATATCTATCTTTAAAACCTCTTCCTGTCTGTCCAATATAGAATCTTATACAATTTTATATATGCCGGAACATGTTTCAGGATTTTTGTTTCTTTTTGCTCGTAATAAGTTTTGAATATTATTGTTTGTTTTAAAAATTACTGTAACGTAATATTTTTTTAATTGATTTTTAATGATTTGTGGTATCAAGTTAGTGTACTCAACGGATATAAATTTATTGTCAGTCTCGGTTTGTTTGTTCGTAGATTCTTTTTGCGTGTGTGTTTATTGATTAACTTGTCGACAATCGTGCTGCTATATCCGTTGGCGATTGCTATGCTTTTTATGGTGTCAATTTCTTTGATAAAATCCTCCTTGTCTAGGGGTACATTAAAAAGTCTGTGGACAAACGCGTTATAAACAGCCATTTTTTGTGACCATGGATGGTATGAGTCTGCATGTATGGTAATATTGGTTGTTGTAGGCTTTCTATAGATCTTAAACTTAAAGCAATCTTTCTGTTTAATTAAAGTTAAATCTAAGAAATTCACACAATTATCTTCGGTTTCTAGAGTAAATTTGATTTGGGTGTTTATACTGTTCATGTATTTTCACATGTTTTCAAGTTGTCTTAATGAACCGTTAAAAACACAAAATGTGTCATCAACATATCGATGATAGGCTATAATATTCTTATGATGCATATTGTTCCTCGATAATAGATATTTATTTTCAAAATGGTTGAGATACACTTCTGCTAATATACCACTTAGAGGAGAACCCATAGCGAGCCCCTCACCTTGTGAATAAAACTAACCACTGAAGGTGAAATAGTTCTGTTGTAAGATTTTTTGAACCAATATAATGAGTTCATTTATTTCTTGAATGTTCATTGTGGCTTTTCTTATTAAATTTTCTTTTAGAATTTCAATAGTTTCTGTGACTGGCAGATTTGTGTATAAGTTTACTATGTCGAAAGAGGCAATTTTATATTGAGGTAGCAATTTTGTTACCTTTATTTCGTTTATGAAATCAATATAGTAGAACCTCATTATAACGGACTAATTGGTGCTAAAGGTTGTCTGTTGTAATGAAAGTCCGTTATATAACAAATAAGTCTTGTTAGGTCGTATTTACATCAATAAAACTCGGTAAATTAGTATAAAACATTTTTATTTTTACTTGACATCATTTTACATAGCATACATGACAAATGAGATCATACTGTTCATATTTACATTATAGACCAGAATTGAAACTTTATATACATTCTATTGTTTTATTCTCTTGGACAAGAAGGGCGTGGTTCATTATTATTCATTAGGTTATTACTACTAACATTAACTGGTTTGAAAAAAGTATTGATTTTTGGTTGTGTTTGTTCGTTATTTATTTCGTTGGTCAGTAACTGACGAAGATGCCGCAAGTGTTCATAGTAAGTAAACACATTTTCATTTTTTGATTGTTGCGCAACGTATTCAATGACAAAATTTAAACGATCTTTCACTTCACTCACTTTTATTGTTGCCTGAGTATTGTCTTCCTCCGAAGAGTCTCTTTCTCAGTGACACTGCCAACAATCTCCTCTTCCGTCAACAAGTGGAATCCAGGGTCATCTTCATCTTCTTCAAGCCAGGTCTCCACATCTTCCAATAAAACTTCTTCCTCCCCTCCTCTTTGCAAAGTTTTACGGAAATCTTCTGTCTCACAATTTTCTATTTCTAAACATGCTTCTTCATTCTTTAACAGTTTTTTCCATGAGTTCGCCAAAGTAGTTGGTTTAATTTCTTTTACAGCATCAGCAAAGTTGTGAATCATAGATCGAATGTTGTAGGCCTTCAAGTTTTGAAGAGTCTTTTGGCCCCTTCTATCTCTTCAGCAGCGGATGGCTCATCCACTTCTAAGATTTCACTGAGAAATTTTTTTCTATAAAGCCGCTTGGCAGTATAAATTACTCCTTGGTCCATGGGCTGAAACACGGATGTTGTGTTTGGAGGCAGGAACTTACAATTTACCTTCTTGTCTCGAATGCAGAATTTGTCAACATCAGGGTGTGTTGGTGCATTATCCAAAAGAACCAAAGCTTTTATTTTTTCTTTTGGAATGTTCAAAATTTCCATTTGGTCATTTATAATTGCTGGCACAGCTTTCTTATGAAACCAATCACTTGTTATTTCAGTTGTAAACCACGCATTTCGGGAACTATAATAGTGAACTGGTAAATTGTCCATCACATTTTTAAGTGCCCTTGGTTTTTTGCTTTTACCAACGATAGCAGGTTTAAGCATATGAGTGCCGTCTGCATTTGCACACAACAAAACTGACACACGCTCCTTGGTGACTTTTCTACCAGGCGTAGTTTTTTCGGCTCTTGAAGCTTGTGTATTGTCAGGTAGAGTTCTCCAAAACAAACCTGTCTCATCAAAGTTATAAATTTGGCTCAATTGATAACCTTTTTTAATCAGATCGTCTAATTGTTTCATAAAAGGCTCAACAGCTTCAAAGTCTGCGCTAAGAATTTCCCCACTAATCTTCTTGTTTGAAATGTTGCAACGTCGACGAAACCTAAATAGCCAACCAGAGCTCGCTTTAAATTGTTCAAGTTCCATCTGTTTGGAGAGTCTTTTGGCAGCCGCTTGAATTTCAGTTCCTGTAACAGCCATTCCACATGAACGAAGCTGAGAGAACCACTTGTAAACTGCATCATCCAGTGTTGCCATAGAAGGCAGCCGCATACGCTTAGCTGCACTCTTCTCCTTTTCTACATTGAACTTGAGAACAAAGTTACGAATGTCATTTTTTGATTTTTTAATGTCCGATACAGTATGTTTTGTGATTTCATACTCACGACAAATGCTAGAAACAGACACTCCTTTTTCTAATTTTTCTATAATGGAGAGTTTATCTTGAAGACTGAGCGCCTTACGCTTCCGTTTCTGTCCTACAATTGGCTTACTTAACGACATGATTTGAATAAATTAAAAAAAGTTATAGGCAGGACGTGTGACTGTGCGCGACAAACAACTGAACAATACTGACCAGTAGTTGTGGGAGTGAAAATATACCTGGCTAAGGCGTTAACCTTTCTTTGTTTTCAACTCCCTTTCCCTTACCATTCAAACAAACAGTTTCCTGTATTTGTTGTTATTATCTCAACAGTTAATTCACAAACCAGTTAATTCAATGGTGGATTGGGGTTGGGTTTTAACTTTCAACAATTTATACCTGACAAGGGTGTTTGTCTCTGAAAACTGTCATTCGGCACTGGCGGGCGAATGTGAGTAATTCCGGTGCATTGACTTAGTTACTAGGAGGTGGGGGTACAACGTAAAAGACGTGTCCATTGTAAAAGAAGTCCGTAGTAACAGGGTCCGTTATAATGAGGTTCTACTGTATTATTTTTAATACTACGATCATTTTCAAGTGTAATATTATTTTTTATAATTTGTTGTAATAACTTAGCTATCTTGTAACTTTGGGCTGTTGTGTAATTAATAAGCGGTCTTATAGGGATATTTTGTTTATATAATTTGGGTAGGCCTGTAAGCTGTGGGGCTTGTGTGTGTATAGGTTTTATGTATCTACGTGTTCGTTCGTCCAATAAATTAGTGCATTTATTAATTGTTTCGTTCAAAATCTTAACATAACGTTTAGTAGGGTCGTCGGCCAATGTCTCAATATTATTACTATCGATAAACTCATGGATTTTATTTAAGTATTCTTGCTGTGGTGATAAAACCACTGTGTTGGCTTTATCTGCTTTTGTTATTATGACATTACTATCATTTATTTTATCTTTAATATTTCTGATGTGTCTATAGTCGCTGCTGTATTTATCTTTAAGTCTTTGGTTTATATTATTAATTTTCAATAGTTGATTGAGTTTATTATTTATTATTGTACGGGCTTCGTTTTGTGTATTTGTATAAGATAACGTTCTTATGGTGGCTTCCGCAGTCACAACCTCATGTACAAGGTGATCTTTATCAAGTCTAGGCAAATTGTACTTTAAACCTTTACTTAGTAATATTTTTTCTGCGTTTGTTAGGTTTATATTAGATAAATTTGTTACGCGTGTATAGAAAGTATGATGACTTCGTATGCTTATATTGTTCTGTTGATTATCGTGCAGAGAACAAAGCTTTTTATTATGGGTAAATAATATTTTACATGTGACGCGTTTGATCTGTTGTTCAATTACTTCAAACACATTGTTACTAACCGCAGAGTGCATTGAATTAAGCAATTCCAAATGAAGTTTATACAACTCATGATTGAGGTTGATTTTCTTTATATATAAACTATTAATCTCTTGTTTTATCCAAGTTTTTTGCGCTGTTTGTCGAACCAAGTATGCCGCCTTCGATTTGCTATTGATGTTGATAACAGTGTATTTAGGAGTTATGTTGTTTCGCAGACACATTTTGTTAAATTTAATGTTATTAGTGGTTTTAATTAACTTAACTTTGGTGTTCTTGTATTTATAGACCAGTACTGCCGGATAGGCTTCAAAGTTCATTTTTGGTTCGGTCTCCAAGTTGCGTAATTTAATAAATTATATAGATTGGTAATTACCTTTATCTAATTCCTTCCTTGAAACTTAATTATTTGCGTAACGACGTGTTTCAGGAACACAGTCCCATCATCAGGTTATAAAATTAAATCATGCACTAGTCACTCATCGTTAAGTTTTAAAAATAAAACCACTGCACAACATTCGTATTCGCGCAAACACATAGCTATGTGTATTCACTCACGTGCACATCGTCGTAAAGTTAAAAGTCGACTGATTTGTTATCACAAACTTACGTCTGCTTTCTTTTTGTTGTGTGCGTATTACTGTGTCAAAGAAGACGTTGGATTTAAACGACAACATATCATTCAATAACTCATCACGCTGGAATTTACTTGCTTTGTAAATTATAAATGCTTCCATTGCATCCACGAAACGTCCTTTCTTACAGTAATGTAGAGGTTTTAAATTTTGTACAAAACTGGTATAATTATGGTTGTATTCCATTAAATGCTGCGCGTAACTGGACTTTATATTATTGACATTCTTCCTAGGCAGATGTTCTATATATCTATCTTTAAAACCTCTTCCTGTTTGTCCAATATAGAATTTATCGCAGTCGTCACATACAATTTTATATATGCCGGAACATGTTTCAGGATTTTTGTTTCTTTTTGCTCGTAATACGTTTTGAATATTATTGTTTGTTTTAAAAATTACTGTTGTCCATCCATTTCAGTCCAAGAAGTGTTCCAGATGACCTGAACTGTATTTCACCTTTTTTCAGTTTCTCGGACGTCGGCGGGACGTTTTTTCTATTTTTTCGCACTGTACCGACGGCATTTGTCAATTTTTCATTAAGCCATAAAAACAAATCAGGACTCGAATACCAATTATCGAGATAAATGGTGTGACCCCGGTTCAAATACAGCAACAACAAACTTACAACAACATCACCTGATTTTCCCCAGTCAGCGTTTCCAGACATAATTTCTGTTCCAGCACCAGCGTAGATAATGTAATCAATAATATAATTGCTTTCTACTTCACAAAGAAAAATTTTAATACCGAAACGGCTAAATTTTAGGGGTATATACTGTTTGAGTTGGAGATGACTTTTGAATAGCAAGAAACTTTCATCAATTACTAAATTTTCAAATGGATTTAAGGCTCTCTAAATTTTTTTCTTGTGTGTTCCACTATAAGCCGTATTTTTACAAGGCTATCTTGAGTAGGTGTTGAATTGTCACAAAAATGTAAAAGACACAGAATTAGTTTAAATCGATCCCTAGCCATAATTAGAATAGATGTTCAACAAACAGAAAGTAATGGTACCGGTGTGCCGTAACTATGGAATTTCGTTACGGCAACATACGAATATTGTTTAAGTCAAATTATGGCAATAGAAGCATTCATTTTGCCGTGTGGTCCGTGGTTACGTGATATGTGGACACCCGCACGCCATCTAGTAGCGATGCGTCGCGACTTGAGTTTCATTGCTCCGCTGTGAGGGGCCGGTGCTGGTTGTTGCCTTATACACGTGTTGTGTTCTCTCCGTTTTCAGCCTTCGAACCGGCGAGACGTTGCTTGTCCGGCTTCTGAAGAAAATTTGAATTCTTTTTTAAATACCGGGCGTATGATTTTTATTATGGCCGGCTGAGTAAAGAAGTGTGCCCTGGGGTGTCTGCGGCCCGTTCTACCGTGACCCGAGTGTCAGACCAAGATAAAATGTAAGAAGATCAAGGAACTTATTCGGGGCTAATGTGCTAATGCCAATCTCTACAGGTATGTCTGGAGAACAATGTTTCTCGTGTGCTGTGAAGGTGAATTTTTGCAAAAGGAAAATTATTAACTTATTACTTGATTCTCTCGGCAAGTGAGGTACTGGCTAGTTATCTTAACACAACAACAACAACAACAACAAACTTTTGCTTTAATTCTTGATGTTTTTTTACTTTACTGAATATCTGGAATACCCAGGTTATTTTAATGATTGCAAATTCATTTCTGAACTCAAGTTTTTCTTTTAAAATTCTGTTGAACTGGACTGGCATCTGATATTTCGTTTAATTGTGAGGACAGCTTCCTAAGCTGTTAGTAAGGGATAGTAATACCTTATATGCAAAGTTTTTTTTAAGATATAAAAAAAACTTTAAAAAACGAAATGTGTTAAGATACTACTTGTGAATTGGTATCTATTTAACCTTGCTGGGTGAAGGCACTTCCCGGCTTACTAGAGTGAAACATGCCCAGTTCCTTAATTTTCTCTGAGAAGGTCTCTCAGTATTTATTAGTGTTATTCATGTAACTGTCTTATTGTAAAAATTGTGAAGTGCATGTAAGTAAAAGAAAATTATGAAGTCGTATTCTTGAGTGCAACTCCTGGTCAGTACAGGTTGTGAACTGTCCATCACATTGGTTCAAACTATGTTATATCCCTACACATTGGGATTTAGAATTTCTTTTAATTCTCTGTGAATTTCAAATCAATGTTAAAATTTTTTGTATAGATATATATACATAAATCTAATGGAACTTAATAATGTTGGCTCAGTTTAAAACATGTTGAATGACTATATTAATTAATTGTTGAGTGATGAGTATATATAAATAGGGTTATGGATCTAGTCATTCGTATACACATATGTGTATGTATAAAACATTTTACATTTTTGAGAGACCTGGTTATTTGATTTTTTTTTTTAAATAATGGTGTACACTATGAAATCAGAAAACCATTGAGCTATACAAGTTTAGTAAAAAATTGAGCACACACATTGTGAAGGTCATACTAAAGAACATAATTACCAAATTATATTTAACATTATACCTTTACTAATTATATTGTTGTTGTTCTTAGTTTTTTGGTTGAGATTTCAGATGGTGCATGTTGTTTGTGTAAATTAATTAAAATATTACAACCAGAGGTGTCCTGGGGGGAAAAAAAACTTATTGTTATTAGATGTATTAAATTTTGAAAACCTCAGGATTTATTTTTTTATTTATTAATGTTAATAATAATTTATTGCCAAAATATTGAAATAATATTTTTTGTAAAGGTTTTAAAATTTACCGCCGAGGTTTGTTGCATGTTCATTGTTATTTTAAAAAAATACTTATATATTCTGGCTACAATGAAGTACATGCATTGTACATAAAATTGTAAGGTTTTTAACAAAAAATTTAGAGAACCAATAAATTTGTTGTTTGTTGAGTTTGGAAATTGAGGTCACCTCATTAGTCCAATTGCCTAATGGTTTCCCAGCACGAGGCCTTTCTTCCACTAGGAGTCCCCCTCCTGGTTTTGAACAAGTGAGCCGGTCATCCAGGTAAGCTGTAGAATTTAGTTACACATTTTTAAGAAAGTTAAAATTCTGAAGTATGGTTAATGTGTTGTGATGACAATGATGAGCGGCTCACAAATGGTAGCAGAGCGTGGTTGGACATAGGCCTGGCCACCTCTGAACCAAAAATTGGAAATTGAGGTCACCTCATTAGCCTAATGGTTTCCCAGCACGAGGCCTTTCTTCCACTAGGAGTCCCTCTCCTATAAATATAGGAGACCTGGGTATTCCAGATATTCAGAAAGGAAAAAAACATCAAGAATTAAAGCAAAGTTTTTTTTTTTTTTTTTTTTTTTTTTTTTTTTTTTTTTTTGTTGCTGTTAAGATAACTAGCCAGTACCTCACTTGCCGAGAGAATCAAGTAATAAGTTAATAATTTTCCTTTTGCAAAAATTCACCTCCACAGCACACGAGAAACATTGTTCTCCAGACATACCTGTAGAGATTGGCATTAGCACATTAACCCCGAATAAGTTCCTTGATCTTCTTACATTTTATCTTGGTCTGACACTCGGGTCACGGTAGAACGGGCCGCAGACTCCCCAGGGCACACTTCTTTACTCAGCCGGCCATAATAAAAATCATATGCCCGGTATTTAAAAAAGAATTCAAATTTTCTTCAGAAGCCGGACAAGCAACGTCTTGCCGGTTCGAAGGCTGAAAACGGAGAGAACACAACACGTGTATAAGGCAACAACCAGCACCGGCCCCTCACAGCGGAGCAGTGAAACTCAAGTCGCGACGCATCGCTACTAGATGGCGTGCGGGTGTCCACATATCACGTAACCACGGACCACACGGCAAAATGAATGCTTCTATTGCCATAATTTGACTTAAACAATATTCGTATGTTGCCGTAACGAAATTCCATAGTTACGGCACACCCCCACAACAAAAGGAGTCCAACGGGTTGGATGACACTGGGTCGGCCACAACTGGAGGAAAGGCGGGGACTAACTAAAACAGATTAAAAGGTAAAATTAGTCGGAAGTTGAAAACGAAAGGACACCGGAAAGAAGGACAAGGTGTGTGTAAGTGTGGAAGATACCTGGAGTGTGAGCGGTCGCGACCTAAAGAGATAGAAAGAGGAAAGGAAAGGGGATGAGCTAAAATTCTGATAAAACACTAAAACCCCATTTAACCCCCCTTAAAAACAGATAAAACTCTAAAAAGTAAAACATTAAAACCCAAATCCTCCAGAGAAGCCCCCTGAAAACCAAACCCAAGGACCCTAATTAATCCTAACTGGGGAATGCGGCATGGCCATTTAATAACAAAGTTCAATCTCAATACTAGGTGAGCTGATGAACAAACCAGGTCGACCGTGAAATTGACATATCAAACATAGAACAGTTACATGAGACAACGACGGGTTTATCAGATTACGAAAACGACAACAACTACATTCCACCCTGCAGCCGGCTATCAACAGCCCATAGTCCAACTCGCCCAGATAACATATTTTACAACATACAGCTGGTTACAAGTTACTCTGTCAATGTCTAGACTCCGCATAAAATGACAAACAACGTATTTTTGCTCTTATACACCAAACAAACTACCCTTGACAATATCTCGTATCCCCATAAAACAACAACCAACAATCTAACACTAACATCACTACACCAACCTAGTCACAACTCTTCCAACTAACTTCTTTTTGATATTTTTCTTTTTCCTAATTTTTTTTTGTTTTTTTTTCTAAGGGGGGTAGGAAAATTGGGAAGATGAAAAGGGCAAGGATCATTGAAAGGTCAATAGCTAGGACTAAGGGTAAGGTCATGGCGCCCTCCGGAAATAAGGATGAATGGAGGAAACCAAGGCTCGCGTGGGCAGGGACGCAACCCTGAAGTAGACGAACACCACTGGGACTGTGGGGAACATCTACCCGCTACCTGTGGGGTGTCTCGACCCGACACCGGACCAACAACCAAGACCAAGACCATATGCTGCAAGACCAACAAAGACAATGACAAGAACACGAACACAAAGAAACAAATAGACACTTAACGGCGAACACCCCAAAGATACAATCCGGAATCACTAACCTGTGCTCACCCCCAGGTGTCCCGGCCCGGCAACCGCTCCCAAAGACCAAATTTTTACAACAATGGTGACCACATAATTACAGTAAAAATATCAGAATCAACCCTTCCTAAGCTCATTACATTCATTGAGATATGAGAACACACCACAAAACTGACAGTGCATGTCCAATTAACGTATTGAGGCCACCGCATCAATTTCCAATTTTTGGTTCAGAGGTGGCCAGGCTTAGGTCCAACCATGCTCTGCTACCATTTGTGAGCCGCTCATCAATGACATCACAACACAATTCTAACTTTCCAATTTTGACAATTTTAACTCTTAAAAAGTGTAAATAAATTCTACAGCTTACCTGGATGACCGGCTCACTTGTTCAAAACCAGGAGAGGGACTCCTAGTGGAAGAAAGGCCTCTTGCTGGGAAACCATTAGGCAATTGGACTAATGAGGTGACCTCAATTTCCAATTTTTGGTTCAGAGGTGACCAGGGCTACATCCAACCACGCTCTGCTACCATTTGTGAGCCGCTCATCATTGTCGTCACAACACATTAACCATACTTCAGAATTTTAACTTTCTTAAAAATGTGTAACTAAATTCTACAGCTTACCTGGATGACCGGCTCACTTGTTCAAAACCAGGAGGGGGACTCCTAGTGGAAGAAAGGCCTCGTGCTGGGAAACCATTAGGCAATTGGACTAATGAGGTGACCTCAATTTCCAAACTCAACGAACAACAAATTTATTGGTTCTCTAAATTTTTTGTTAAAAACCTTACAATTTTATGTACAATGCATGTACTTCATAGTAGCCAGAATATATAAGTATTTTATTTAAAATAACAATGAACATGCAACAAACCTCGGCGGTAAATTTTAAAACCTTTACAAAAAATATAATTTCAATATTTTGGCAATAAATTATTATTAACATTAATAAATAAAAAAATAAATCCTGAGGTTTTCAAAATTTAATACATCTAATAACAATAAGTTTTTTTTTCCCCCAGGACACCTCTGGTTGTACTATTTTAATTAATTTACACAAACAACATGCACCATCTGAAATCTCAGCCAAAAAACTAAGAACAACAACAATATAATTAGTAAAGGTATAATGTTAAATATAATTTGGTAATTATGTTCTTTAGTATGACCTTCGCAATGTGTGTGCTCAATTTTTTACTAAACTTGTATAGCTCAATGGTTTTCTGATTTCATAGTGTACACCATTATTTAAAAAAAAAAAATCAAATAACCAGGTCTCTCAAAAATGTAAAATGTTTTATACATACACATATGTGTATACGAATGACTAGATCCATAACCCTATTTATATATACTTATCACTCAACAATTAATTAATATAGTCATTCAACATGTTTTAAACTGAGCCAACATTATTAAGTTCCATTAGATTTATGTATATATATCTATACAAAAAATTTTAACATTGATTTGAAATTCACAGAGAATTAAAAGAAATTCTAAATCCCAATGTGTAGGGATATAACATAGTTTGAACCAATGTGATGGACAGTTCACAACCTGTACTGACCAGGAGTTGCACTCAAGAATACGACTTCATAATTTTCTTTTACTTACATGCACTTCACAATTTTCACAATAAGACAGTTACATGAATAACACTAATAAATACTGAGAGACCTTCTCAGAGAAAATTAAGGAACTGGGCATGTTTCACTCTAGTAAGCCGGGAAGTGCCTTCACCCAGCAAGGTTAAATAGATACCAATTCACAAGTAGTATCTTAACACATTTCGTTATTTAAAGTTTTTTTTTATATCTTAAAAAAAACTTTGCATATAAGGTATTACTATCCCTTACTAACAGCTTAGGAAGCTGTCCTCACAATTAAACGAAATATCAGATGCCAGTCCAGTTCAACAGAATTTTAAAAGAAAAACTTGAGTTCAGAAATGAATTTGCAATCATTAAAATAACCTGGGTATTCCAGATATTCAGTAAAGTAAAAAAAACATCAAGAATTAAAGCAAAAGTTTGTTGTTGTTGTTGTGTTAAGATAACTAGCCAGTACCTCACTTACCGAGAGAATCAAGTAATAAGTTAATAATTTTCCTTTTGCAAAAATTCACCTTCACAGCACACGAGAAACATTGTTCTCCAGACATACCTGTAGAGATTGGCATTATTAGCACATTAGCCCCGAATAAGTTCCTTGATCTTCTTACATTTTATCTTGGTCTGACACTCGGGTCACGGTAGAACGGGCCGCAGACACCCCAGGGCACACTTCTTTACTCAGCCGGCCATAATAAAAATCATACACCCGGTATTTAAAAAAGAATTCAAATTTTCTTCAGAAGCCGGACAAGCAACGTCTCGCCGGTTCGAAGGCTGAAAACGGAGAGAACACAACACGTGTATAAGGCAACAACCAGCACCGGCCCCTCACAGCGGAGCAATGAAACTCAAGTCGCGACGCATCGCTACTAGATGGCGTGCGGGTGTCCACATATCACGTAACCACGGACCACACGGCAAAATGAATGCTTCTATTGCCATAATTTGACTTAAACAATATTCGTATGTTGCCGTAACGAAATTCCATAGTTACGGCACACCGGTACCATTACTTTCTGTTTGTTGAACATCTATTCTAATTATGGCTAGGGATCGATTTAAACTAATTCTGTGTCTTTTACATTTTTGTGACAATTCAACACCTACTCAAGATAGCCTTGTAAAAATACGGCTTATAGTGGAACACACAAGAAAAAAATTTAGAGAGCCTTAAATCCATTTGAAAATTTAGTAATTGATGAAAGTTTCTTGCTATTCAAAAGTCGTCTCCAACTCAAACAGTATATACCCCTAAAATTTAGCCGTTTCGGTATTAAAATTTTTCTTTGTGAAGTAGAAAGCAATTATATTATTGATTACATTATCTACGCTGGTGCTGGAACAGAAATTATGTCTGGAAACGCTGACTGGGGAAAATCAGGTGATGTTGTTGTAAGTTTGTTGTTGCTGTATTTGAACCGGGGTCACACCATTTATCTCGATAATTGGTATTCGAGTCCTGATTTGTTTTTATGGCTTAATGAAAAATTGACAAATGCCGTCGGTACAGTGCGAAAAAATAGAAAAAACGTCCCGCCGACGTCCGAGAAACTGAAAAAAGGTGAAATACAGTTCAGGTCATCTGGAACACTTCTTGGACTGAAATGGATGGACAACAGTAATTTTTAAAACAAACAATAATATTCAAAACGTATTACGAGCAAAAAGAAACAAAAATCCTGAAACATGTTCCGGCATATATAAAATTGTATGTGATGACTGCGATAAATTTTATATTGGACAAACAGGAAGAGGTTTTAAAGATAGATATATAGAACATCTGCCCAGGAAGAATGTCAATAATATAAAGTCCAGTTACGCGCAGCATTTAATGGAATACAACCATAATTATACCAGTTTTGTACAAAATTTAAAACCTCTACATTACTGTAAGAAAGGACGTTTCATGGATGCAATGGAAGCATTTATAATTTACAAAGCAAGTAAATTCCAGCGTGATGAGTTATTGAATGATATGTTGTCGTTTAAATCCAACGTCTTCTTTGACACAGTAATACGCACACAACAAAAAGAAAGCAGACGTAAGTTTGTGATAACAAATCAGTCGACTTTTAACTTTACGACGATGTGCACGTGAGTGAATACACATAGCTATGTGTTTGCGCGAATACGAATGTTGTGCAGTGGTTTTATTTTTAAAACTTAACGATGAGTGACTAGTGCATGATTTAATTTTATAACCTGATGATGGGACTGTGTTCCTGAAACACGTCGTTACGCAAATAATTAAGTTTCAAGGAAGGAATTAGATAAAGGTAATTACCAATCTATATAATTTATTAAATTACGCAACTTGGAGACCGAACCAAAAATGAACTTTGAAGCCTATCCGGCAGTACTGGTCTATAAATACAAGAACACCAAAGTTAAGTTAATTAAAACCACTAATAACATTAAATTTAACAAAATGTGTCTGCGAAACAACATAACTCCTAAATACGCTGTTATCAACATCAATAGCAAATCGAAGGCGGCATACTTGGTTCGACAAACAGTGCAAAAAACTTGGATAAAACAAGAGATTAATAGTTTATATATAAAGAAAATCAACCTCAATCATGAGTTGTATAAACTTCATTTGGAATTGCTTAATTCAATGCACTCTGCGGTTAGTAACAATGTGTTTGAAGTAATTGAACAACAGATCAAACGCGTCACATGTAAAATATTATTTACCCATAATAAAAAGCTTTGTTCTCTGCACGATAATCAACAGAACAATATAAGCATACGAAGTCATCATACTTTCTATACACGCATAACAAATTTATCTAATATAAACCTAACAAACGCAGAAAAAATATTACTAAGTAAAGGTTTAAAGTACAATTTGCCTAGACTTGATAAAGATCACCTTGTACATGAGGTTGTGACTGCGGAAGCCACCATAAGAACGTTATCTGATACAAATACACAAAACGAAGCCAGTACAATAATAAATAATAAACTCAACCAACTATTGAAAATTAATAATATAAACCAAAGACTTAAAGATAAATACAGCAGCGACTATAGACACATCAGAAATATAAAAGATAAAATAAATGATAGTAATGTCATAATAACAAAAGCAGATAAAGCCAACACAGTGGTTTTATTACCACAGCAAGAATACTTAAATAAAATCCATGAGTTTATCGATAGTAATAATATTGAGACATTGGCCGACGACCCTATTATGTTAACATAACCCTGTTATGTTAAGATTTTGAACGAAACAATTAATAAATGCACTAATTTATTGGACGAACGAACACGTAGATACATAAAACCTATACACACACAAGCCCCACAGCTTACAGGCCTACCCAAATTATATAAACAAAATATCCCTATAAGACCGCTTATTAATTACACAACAGCCCAAAGTTACAAGATAGCTAAGTTATTACAACAAGTTATAAAAAATAATATTACACTTGAAAATGATCGTAGTATTAAAAATAATACAGTAGAACCTCGTTATAACGGACCCCGTTACTACGGACTTCTTTTACAATGGACACGTCTTTTACGTTGTACCCCCACCTCCTAGTAACTAAGTCAATGCTCCGGAATTACTCACGTTCGCCCGCCAGTGCCGAATGACAGTTTTCAGAGACAAACACCCTTGTCAGGTATAAATCGTTGAAAGTTAAAACCCAACCCCAATCCACCATTGAATTAACTGGTTTGTGAATTAACTGTTGAGATAATAACAACAAATACAGGAAACTGTTTGTTTGAATGGTAAGGGAAAGGGAGTTGAAAACAAAGAAAGGTTAACGCCTTAGCCAGGTATATTTTCACTCCCACAACTACTGGTCAGTATTGTTCAGTTGTTTGTCGCGCACAGTCACACGTCCTGCCTATAACTTTTTTTAATTTATTCAAATCATGTCGTTAAGTAAGCCAATTGTAGGACAGAAACGGAAGTGTAAGGCGCTCAGTCTTCAAGATAAACTCTCCATTATAGAAAAATTAGAAAAAGGAGTGTCTGTTTCTAGCATTTGTCGTGAGTATGAAATCACAAAACATACTGTATCGGACATTAAAAAATCAAAAAATGACATTCGTAACTTTGTTCTCAAGTTCAATGTAGAAAAGGAGAAGAGTGCAGCTAAGCGTATGCGGCTGCCTTCTATGGCAACACTGGATGATGCAGTCTACAAGTGGTTCTCTCAGCTTCGTTCATGTGGAATGGCTGTTACAGGAACTGAAATTCAAGCGGCTGCCAAAAGACTCTCCAAACAGATGGGACTTGAACAATTTAAAGCGAGCTCTGGTTGGCTATTTAGGTTTCGTCGACGTTGCAACATTTCAAACAAGAAGATTAGTGGGGAAATTCTTAGCGCAGACTTTGAAGCTGTTGAGCCTTTTATGAAACAGTTAGACGATCTGATTAAAAAAGGTTATCAATTGAGCCAAATTTATAACTTTGATGAGACAGGTTTGTTTTGGAGAACTCTACCTGACAATACACAAGCTTCAAGAGCCGAAAAAACTACGCCTGGTAGAAAAGTCACCAAGGAGCGTGTGTCAGTTTTGTTGTGTGCAAATGCAGATGGCACTCATATGCTTAAACCTGCTTTCGTTGGTAAAAGCAAAAAACCAAGGGCACTTAAAAATGTGATGGACAATTTACCAGTTCACTATTATAGTTCCCGAAATGCGTGGTTTACAACTGAAATAACAAGTGATTGGTTTCATAAGAAAACTGTGCCGGCAATTATAAATGACCAAATGGAAATTTTGAACATTCCAAAAGAAAAAATAAAAGCTTTGGTTCTTTTGGATAATGCACCAACACACCCTGATGTTGACAAATTCTGCAGTCGAGACAAGAAGATAAATTGTAAGTTCCTGCCTCCAAACACAACATCCGTGTTTCAGCCCATGGACCAAGGAGTAATTTATACTGCCAAGCGGCTTTATAGAAAAAAATTTCTCAATGAAATCTTAGAAGTGGATGAGCCATCCGCTGCTGAAGAGATAGAAGGGGCCAAAAGACTCTTCAAAACTTGAAGGCCTACAACATTCGATCTATGATTCACAACTTTGCTGATGCTGTAAAAGAAATTAAACCAACTACTTTGGTGAACTCATGGAAAAAACTGTTAAAGAATGAAGAAGCATGTTTAGAAATAGAAAATTGTGAGACAGAAGATTTCCGTAAAACTTTGCAAAGAGGAGGGGAGGAAGAAGTTTTATTGGAAGATGTGGAGACCTGGCTTGAAGAAGATGAAGATGACCCTGGATTCCACTTGTTGACGGAAGAGGAGATTGTTGGCAGTGTCACTGAGAAAGAGACTCTTCAGAGGAAGACAATACTCATTACAGTTCACGGCACATTAAATAATTCACCCGCTGACCACTGCACTTCTCCCGTTATAAATCCATTATTTCCTTGGGTCCCGGTCGGTAGGAAGGCGGTATTACACTTAGTTATTCATTTTTAGAAAATTCAACCCGATCGGGCCCACGCGGCACTAACTGCGACTATTAGCTGTTGTGGTTCTTTGTGGACTGGGGCAGAAGCGTCTCTACGCTCACTGCCAACTAGATTGCGTTTTTTCAAAGTGGAAAACAATGGCTTGTATTTCGTCGCTACTGCTGTGTTCCATTTAACACACGTAGTTGTTTGTGTGTTTGCCGTGGATGATATTTAGTCAGCACTGGTTGACGTCACAAAAGAGGCGGGACTTAGACTCACATCCTCCAACTTGGTCAAGGAAGCGAACAGCGATTCTTCTCTTAGCCATTTTTTGTTTTACAGTTCAGCGTCGGTCTGCGCGCATGCTCGTTGGTGTGTGCGGACGCGGACGTCACACAAATGTAAAGTTCGTAGAAATGACGCTTGGTACATTCCTTTGTAACGATTGCACAACTGATATTGCGTATTGTCCCTTTGTTAGCACAATGTTCATTTCAACACGTGGCCTGGTCACAGATGGAAATTATATTTATGAATATTTTTATTAAACCCCAAAATTTTAATAAAATAAAAATCCCTCCCAATTCGTCACGTTACAATGTTTCCTCTTCATGAGAATGCTCACTGTTACAGCACAAGTAATTTATGTAGTGTAGTACATACATATTTGCAAAGAGGAAACTTTAATGAAAAAATATCCAAATATAATTGTCACCTTAAAACAAAATTGAAAAATTGAATCATGAGACCAACTGAAAACACAGTTGACACAAAACAGTACAAGTGATGACTTTTACATGAAGAGAGTGGAAAACAGCAAAGTGCATGTAGGCAGCTAGTTAGATAGGTGTCTACTGTATTTTACATGTTTTTAAAAATTACTATAGGAATGACGACATTTCTGCACCAGTCTTAGTTGAGAGTGCACTGCACTTTTAAATGAAGAGAGTGGAAAACAGCAAAGTGCATGTAGGCAGCTAGTTAGATGGGTGTCTACTATATTTTGAAAGTACTATAGGATTTACGACATTTCTGCACAGTCTTAGTTGAGTGGAAACATTTTGATTAAACCTCTGTTCAATATGAATCAGAATTTTTTTTTTTAAGTTTAATGGTTATGACAAAAAAGTAATGAATAAGTTTTTTATGCATTTACATTTTTTAATACAAGGCGTTTTACAAAGGTAAGGATCGATTGGTTATAAAGAGCGATTGGAAACACTGAGTAGTTCACATATGCACAGTAGCTGTAACTGGTCCATGTAACCACCATATTGTTACCACTCCATTATTGTTTGCCTTTGCATGACAATGGGTTATAATGAGTGCAAAAATAAATAATCCCACTAGTTGTGAAGTCCGATCAGTAATTAAATTTTTAAAAGCAAGAGGACATAATGCTGCTGAAATTCTTCATCACTTGTGTGAAACATGGGCCTACCGCAATGAGTAAAGGAAGGAAAAGTGAGCCAATAGTGTCATGAATTTAGGAAAGGCCTTTCAAATATCCACGATGAAGAGAGGCATGGCAGGCCTTGTCAAGACTGATGATCTCACTGAGCATGTGAATGCAAAACTGAGAGAAAAATATCACTTTACATTTAGTGACCTTTGCATAGTTTCCAGAAGTTTCAAAGACAATATTGTTTAGAATTGTGACTGACTCTAGGCTACTGTAAACTGTGTACATGATGGGTACCAAAAACGTTAACAAGTGCTCACAAAGACCAGAGATTGACATCTACATGTGCTTTTTTAGACCCCTTTCATAGAGAGGGGGACAGATTTTTTCCCCAAATAGTCACTGGTGACGAAACAGATGGATTTTGTGTCAATGCTGAATTGAAACGACAGTCCATGCAGTGAAATCATTCCAGTTCACCCAAACCAGAAAATCATGGCAACTGTGTCCTGGGACCAAAAGGGTGTGCTTTTGGTCAGTTTCATGGAGGCTGAAAAAACGATCACATCGCAAGCCTGTTATAAAACACTTTATACACTGTGCTGTGCCAGTCAAAACCAATGACAAGGAATGCTGAGGTCAGGAATTGTCCTCCTTCATGATAATGCACATCCACACATGGTTACCCGCACAATCGAAACGATTCAAAAATTCCGACGGGAAAGTTTTGATCATCAGCCTTATAGTCCTGACCTCGTGCCCAATGACTATCAACTCTTCCTACACCTCAAGAACTAACTTGCATCTTAATGGTTCGAAGAAATTGAAGAGATGAAAACCTCAGTGCAAAACTGGCTGAAATCCCAGGTGGCAGAATTTTATGCAGAGGAATTTCATGCTTCATGATATCAAAAGTGTTTGAAATGAAACGATGACTATATAGAAAAATAATGTATGTTCATATGTATTTGGAATTACTAATCAATTCTTCATTTTCTCATTTGTTCGTCTTTTGTAACCAATCAACCCTTACTTTTGAAATACATCTCGTATTATCATTTACTTAATATTATACTGACTTAACTCTCGTGTTATCAGTTATAACAACACAAAATTAAGAAATATGTTATTTTTAATTTCTTGGACATTTTAATAAATGCATTAAAGAGTGATGGACTGGATTGTACTGTAGTGATCATGTAAAATTTCACTAACTCTTAGTAGACTTATAATAACTAATTTACATCTAAAAGTAAGGTAATGAAAGCATCTAAAAAATCTTAAAAGTAGACATGCTATGAGATATATTTTAAAAATATAATCATTATCATTATTTGCTCTCATAACCCATTGTGGAGTAAAACCCTCTGCCCACATTCTCCTTTAATTTTTCTCATGAGAAATTCTTGTTCAGTTCACTGTCACAGTATTAAATCAGATTGTCTGTCTACTTTAAAAAGAAGATTAATCTTGTCTTCTTTATTTAAAAACACAGCAAGTCCATATACTTGTGTGTGTACTAATAGTAAGTAAACATTGTAAGACAGAATAGTTTATGTTGTGATATTTAATAATAATATCAGATTATAAATTTATTCAAGAAGTTGTAGAAATCCAAATGCAAAATTTGTCTCCTTTTAATATAAATATTAGTTGCACTTTTGAGAAAACAAATTGTATGTCCTTTGTTACAAATATTGTAATAAATCAATTTTCTTTTCTATCAACGGTGTTATCTTCAATCAGTCATGCCCCGCGATGGACGCCACGTTGTAATACAACTAGTTAGATGTGTTTGTTTGTTTGTTAGAATTAATGTTTAAATTCTCTTGGAGCACTGGTATATTTACCTTTCACTTACCATTGATTATCGTTGTCAATCTTCCAAAATAGGCCCTGTAATACACTGAAATGGCACAACACAGTTTATAAAATATGTCACAAGTGTATATGTGCATGCACAGTAAATAAAATGATTTTGTATATTTGATACTGTTTTGAAGTTCAAATATTGGCCGCTCGTTCGCCGTACTGCCACTTTGTAAAATAATTGCTCTGTTAATATTTTCGTTATTGCCTACTTTGAAATGAAAGACTGATTCAAGTGTAAGTAAATTTGTAATTTATTAACAATAAGTTAATTTCAATTAGAACCCTTTAAAACAATTTATAAACATCACAAAATAAGTTAGCTAGTTACCGAGATTCTTAAAGCTCAGGGCTGGTAACACTGATTATTTATATTGTATGGTGCTAACCTTGTTTGGTTAGTTTTTTGTTTACAATTACCAAAAGTCGTGAATTCTTTTAGTTAACATGATACAGGATACAAAAATGCTAAAATACAACAATAATGTTTTATAGAGAGTGATTACAAATCAAGAAAACAAGTTTAATTATGATATTGAAAATTATCGTATTTGGTCCACCTGATATCAACTCACAGGTTATGTATTGGAGTGTATGACACGATTGCAATTGCTGTGTGTCAGAATAATATTACTTGGATGGTTATTAATAACAAAATATATTATAATTAATTCATAAACTCATTTCAATTGAGTATATTCAAGCTTGTCTAATTTTAAAGCACAACTCAGTATGACTGTTACACCTTTCGTAACGTGTAGGTTAGATTGCCATTTACTCTAAGTGAGTTAATAAGATATTTAAATTGATGGCATTGAAATCTTATAACTATACATAATATTTATTCATGGTAAGTTCATTGTTTATTAACTGTAATGATAGTTCTCGGTTATTATCTATAAATGAATTGACTTCATATTAGTTATAGTCAAGTTAGCATCTAGATTCAACCTTGTTTACACCAGTGTTGGTTAAAATATTATATTCAACTGTCATCTCCTTCGAAAATCAATAATATTTTATTTAAATGATTAAAATTGAGAACTTTTGTTCAAATACTGGTTAATTAACAATTATTATTTAGTTTAGCCATGTACAACTGTACTTGACTAAAGTAGTATCAACGTAAAAATTTATTATTTGGTAAATATTAGATTTCATTAAAATATCGCTAATACTAGGTACTCCCTTAATTTCCCACCATCATTGCCGATATTATTATACACTGGCAATGGTTTGGTTTATTAATTCACATCACTCGTTGCACTTCACTCGCTATAGGTTATACACTTTAGTTAGGTTAGATTACGTGTTTATACTAGGGAGCGCGCACTTTTTTTAAATTTTGTTCCCGTCGAAGACTTGTTCCATTCACTATGATGGTCAATTAGCTAGTAGTCCTTTCCTTCGAAGTCGCTGTCGGCGTCTCATGAAATCAGCTCTTCCTATTGGTTGAAAATCTGTTAATCTCGTACCCATATGCCTTAATAAATTAAGAAATTTTATTTCTTAGCTTCGGTCTTTGGGTTTGAGAGTACGGCGATGATGCTATCAATTCTTTTGGAATTGAAGGAAAACTTATTATCGTTTATAACTTCCTTAGTACATTTCGGATTAAGAAATTAATGGTATCACTATTTTGTGGATGCTTGGCTCTTTATTTTGAGTCCACTCAAGCTACAAATCCGTCCATAATTAACCTAAATAACTTTCTGATGATGTACCTTTCGTGGTTCTTAATTATACATAAGTTTTTTCCACTTTATTATAACACCTGTTATTTCTAACACTCATTGTAGATATTTAGAGTCCTTTTCTCTTAATAACTACTCCTTAAATACTAAAGTATGTACAATTTTTTCAAATGCTTTTCAGGCATGTAAGCCCTATATGTCCTTGCATTTATATTTACTAATTCTAATACATATCTTATAATAACACATTTCTTTGGGGTTTATCTTGTACCTTAAATATTCATACATCTTTGGTGAAGCTTTGGTTCCATTTATGGTGCTTCATTTATTTACACTGTATGGCTTTAATACACCATGTCATAGTTCTGTCATATTGATATACATATTTTATTATTATTTGTGCTTTATGGATGTATTTTTATCCATTAAGGTGTTCTTAGACTTTGTCTACTGTTTGTCTTGTGTGTATAATACTTCCTGCTGTGTTAATTATGCATAATTCTCAGTAGGATTGCTATTTACATCTAGTCTCATTTGACATGTATATTTGTTTATTATTATTTTCATATAAATTATGTATTTAATGTCTGTTAAAGGTTCTCAAAGAGGTATTGAGTATTCTAGTTACTACTGTCAAACTATTTTCCTCTCCTTTATTAAGTTTAAGTGAGTATTTTGTGTAATTCTGATAGTCACCTTGTGTTTTGGTAATCTGGCTATGGTTTGTTTAAGCAATATAGAGTATATAATTGTGTTTCTTAATTCATACTGGGTTCACTATGTTACACATTTATCCTAGTTTGGTTGTTGATTTGAATAATTACTTTTGTCTGCATTTTTCTAATTGTTATTTGTGATTCTGTGTTGCAGATTCTGTTCAGTTGAGGTTATGTGTATCCTACTGAATTGACAACAATGCTTATTCTGGATTTGTTCATTTTCTTGCTTAATTCTTATATTTTTACTATGATATGTTATTACTATTATCTATTACAATATTTTCCTTATTTTACTTGTATTATATACTATTTGTTCACACTTTATGATTTAATTCTTACTTGTTATTGTCATACATATTATGTGTTTACATTTGGGTTTGGGTAAACTGTTTTGTTTTTCTACTACAGGTTGTCTTATCTTTAATACATTAATAATTACATTCTGTATTGGTTTTACCCTTCACTCTCTTGATATTTAAACATATATCTTATTAAGGATTTTATATTCAATTTCAGTCATTATTGAGCAATTATTTCTCTCTTTATTATCAGTACATTTGTGGTCTTTTTATGTTCTTATTTTATTATATTCTTGTTTCATAAATCATACACTAATTGTTTGTGTTGTTTATTTGGGGTTGCTATCTATCTTTGTTAACACTTCTTATCTTCATCTTCTATAAACATTGCACTTCTATTGTTTGTGTTGTTTAGTTTGGGATTGTGATATTTTAGTATTAATCGATGCACTTATATAAGTCACTCACTATTATTGTTTGTGGCTGCTTATTAGTTTGTCGACACTTTGTTCTTGGTCACCTTGTTTCTTCTTCATGTTCTTCCTTGTTGTGGGTATCATGATTCACTTATTTGGCATTCTTCATACATGCATTATTACCTTCTTATTAGTTGGGTATTTGCTTCATCTAAAAATACTTTCCTTATTTATTGTATCTTCCTCACACTGGTAATGTTATTGTCTTATTCCATGTTAAATATTTTTCATTGTTTATTAAACATTTTTCTTCTTCTTAATTATATAAACCTCTCCTCTTCTTATATACAGATTTCTTCCTCTTCTTATGTACAGGTTCCCTCTTCTTCTTATATATATGTTTTTTCACTTTCCCTCACTTGTATTATGCTTCACATATATAATATGTTGTTTCACTTGTATGCTAGGTTCCCTCACTTATATGATATGTCGTTTCACTTGTATGATGTGTTCCCTCACTTATATGATCTGTTGGGTCCTGGTTGCTAACGTATTTGTTCTGTTTATATTTTTCCTCTTCTGATCATATTGATGATGCATTCAATTATAATTCTTCCTTCTACGGTGTTGACTTACTTTGACATTATTTATCCATGGATACACGATTGGTTTTGATACTTTAGAGGTTTTTGGTCATTTTGGCTTGGACATGTACATGGTATATTCTTATTCTAAGTATTTGATATCATTTATATGTAACTACAATTTTGATACGTTACAATATGTAGCAACAATTATCAAAATTACTAATACTTAAAAATTATAAACTGAATTCTGTCTTTTCCCGGATCATTATTTAGGATGATTTGTGTTAGTACATATTAGTGTGATCTCTTATATGCAGGATTCATGTGTTGTTTATAGGTCTGTTGATAATGAAGGTACTGAAACTAAAGATCTGTCAACTGGAAAAGAAAATATTTGTAGTAGCCACAGTTTTGTAGACACTACTTCACATATCATGGAACAAGCTGATGTAAACCACATGTCAGATGAAGAAATATGTACCGAAAGCCCGGCGCAACAGAAGAGCGAACTGTCAGAAAGTAATGACTGTGACACTTTAAGCCAAGAGTGCCATGTTACTTTTAATCAGAGTATTTTATGTGAGTCTACAATCAGTTATGGAGAAAGTAACGTATTATTAACATCAAGTCTAGAAAGTAATTTTAAGCAGTTTGAAACAGTAAATGGATATCAAGATGAAAATCTTAGATACAGTGAATGTTTATCTGTTAGCATTACAGATGCAATTCGTGATAGTGAAAATGAATATGGGGAGTTTGATAATACGCTAAAAAGCATTGAAGAATTGGAAAACAGTTTTACACAAGTGGCACTTGGTGATGTCAACAATACTGGTCATTTGCCATCAGTCGAAAAAGAAACAAAGAATGGAAACAAAGTAGACTCTAACAGTGAAAATGATTTTAGGCATTTGATGGCACCAGATGAATCAAAAAATGAATATTTTATTGTTTCTGAAGAAAATAAGCCTTCAGAATTGTTGAATAAAACTTGTGAAGTACTTTTTCAAGAGTCGCCATCTTCAAAAATAAATGATTCAATTAGAGTCACTTGTGGTAGCAACCAAAGCATTAATCATGTACAGAACATTAACACCAATCAGAACGAATTTGACTCTAATCCATTAGTATTGTCTAAAACAGCTGTAGAAACAATTTCATCAGATTCTAATTTGTCATTTAAGACATGTCACAGTATAAGTGACGATGCAATAATAAGTACTAAAACCAGTGAATCAACACTTTCTGAAATACAGTCTAATAGCTCGTCAAATACACTGTGTTCCCTAGTTTTAGCGTCTGATCAAGCAATTCAATTGGGCACAGAAAAAGACAGTGATGTAAAACAGAATTCAGATACCAGGATTACTTCAGATGTTTTGTGTGAAAATATGTCACTAAATAATTCTCAATTGGTTACAGATTTGCAGACTTGTTTTAACGAAAGTAACTCTAGTAGTAAAGCAGAAAAGGTTTCTTCACACACTTCTGGTTTATCAGGATCATTCACAACAGACTTAAAAAATATGCCTCTTACGACTGAATGTGAAAGAATAATTGAAACATATGATTTAAAGGCTCGAGAACATGTAAAAATAAAAAATAGTGAGGCAGAAAATAACAGTGTAGAAATTCTTTATAGTTCTCAAAGTCAGAAAAACCAAATGCAAATTTGTAAAAATAATGTAATAAATAACAGAAACGGAATAACTGATTCTTGTAACCTTGAAAATAATAATGGCACTGAAATAAAACTATATAATCATGGAATAGTAACTGTTGAAAGCACTGAAGCAAGTAAGTCAAATTCATTAGATGTAACAGATAAGGAAAATGAACCAGCCAGCAAAGATGAAAATATGTACATTTTTGAAACCACTGAAACAAGTATAAAAGAAAATAAAAATTGTGAATTAACGTTTGAAGTAATACAGAAAACGAATGATGAAACTATATCAGAACCGAATATGTGTGAACGAGAATCATTTAAAGATCTATTGGATGAACAAAATAATGAAAATATGCTGGAAATGAATGAAAGAACAATAAGTGAATATGTAACAACCTGCAAAAGAAGTTTATTACCACAGCCTGTCTGTGAAGTAATTAATACTGAATTCATTGAAACAGATTTAGAAGTACCAAGTAACCCTGTTATTTTGAAACCTAAAACAGAAAATACTCTCATTAATACATGGTCTTCGGAAACCTATGGTACTTCTTCAAATGAAAATTTGTGTACAGATAAAATTTTCTCGTCTCTGTCTGAAGAAAGCTGTAAAAATGACAATAATTTGGGTGACTTACTTAGAGAAATTTGTACAACTTCAAATGAAAATGTAATGACAGAAAGTCACTCAATTATGACAGATGTAATTGTAAGTATGAATGATAATATTTGTGAAGTTAAAGATAATTCTCTTTCAGTTGTCAGTGTTTCGTTGAATGAAAATTTGTCTTTAAAGAGTATTCATTCTAGTCATGGTATAACAGACTTGACTAAACCTTTTTTCAAAAATATACATGAAGAAGAAAGTAATTTATATTACACAGATACACAAAAACATTCAACTAGTCTCATGGATGAGAATATTCATACTGATGTGGTAGACAAAGAATCATATTTGCAGGATGAGATTCAACTGAATTTCAGTAATTATGATGAAATGAATGAACCACAGAAACAATCAACCAGTGTTAAGGATGAGAGTATTCTTGCTGGTGTATCAGAGAAATCTTTTCAAGGAGAGAATCTACTGGATTTCAGTAATTATAATAAAATAGATGAAACTGTAGCTAACGAAATTGCCAATATAAACCATGAGGAAGTTACAGCATACTTGGAAGACTCAGGAACACCAGATGTTATCTCTCACACTGAAATTAAACAAACTACTGAAAGAGATGTTCAGTTCATTGAGCAAGAAAAAATAGAATGTGAAGAAGAACCTATGGATATTTCATATGGTGATTTATCGATTAAAAATATAGAACAGTGGAAAGAATACAGACATACAATAGAGTTGGATTCTTCTTTGTTAGGTGACATTATTACAGAAACAGAATTCAAAGAAGTCCTAGACAGTGAGGAAGCAAGTTTCAACCTTGCAAGAAGTGTAAATAAAAGTGGCGATAAATGTGTTCCTAATACAGACCTGACCATAGCTAGTAATTTCCTACAACAGAAAAGTAATGTTAAAAAATGTATAACAAATAGTGCCTCCAAGGCCCCTAAACAACAAAAGTCAGTCATAAAGACGCCATCATTTGTTCCCGAAACAAAAACATTAAGTTTGCAAAGAAAGTGGGCTTCAAACCTGGTGTCTACAAAACCCAGTACTACAGACAAGAATAGAGCAGTAGCAAAAGTCAATTTGATTTCAGAAAAGGTTAGACTTCAGAAACCAAGTACTGCCCCAAAATCTGGTGTGTCTAGTATTACTAGGGAGCCAAAATCTCAGTCTAAACCAAAGCAAGAACATACTGTGATTCCTACAGTAAGAAGAAGCATTGAACTTACTAAGCCTGCAAGCTCTCCAAATAATTTGAAAAGAAATGAGCGTTTCAAACAAATAGAGAGTCCAATTCGTGCTTATATTAATAACTCACCTTCTTCAGTGGCATCAAAAATGAGTTCACACAGTGATGATAATAAAAATTTGTTGGAAAACAAAATACCAAAGCAAGAATTTGGCAGAAGTTCAGAAAAAAAAGTTTCCCATATACCGAAATTGAGAACTCCAAGACTTCAAGTACAATGTTCCAGTGTAAGTACAAAATTTTTTTAAATGCATTTTAGAACTAGCCTTTTCCACAAAAATATGTAGAAATTCTGAAGGGCAGGAATCCAGCACACTTAACTGTTTCTAGAACAGTATTCCTTACTGCACTTTGTATTGCTAAGTAGCAGCTAAATAAAATTTTTTGTTTTATTAGACCAGATATGTACGTCTCAGAAAAGATTACATTTGTGCATGTAAAGACTTGCATATTTACTGATTGGTTTTAATTCCTATTAGTATATAAATGTTGTATTTAATAAAATTCTAAAATTAAAAACTTTGTTGAATTCTCACGCTTTTACTTTCAAAAGAAAGTTCATATAAATATCTTTTACGAAGATTCAGTTCAAAAACCGCTCATTAAAAAAAAATTATACCTTTTCTGTTCCTTTAAAAATATGAATGGACACATTTTTCTTGCTTATCTAGCAGCTGTATATCATTTTGTGATACAAAGTATCATTAATAAAAGTATCTATTAACTGAATTAAGATTAAATGGTTTCCTGTTTGAATTAAAATGGAAATGGTGAGCTATTAGGAATGTGAAACGCAGATTCTCTTATTTAATTGTTTGGTACAAATGAGATTAATAAGTAATGCATATGTAAAATTGAATAGGTCATTTGTTATTTTAATAAGCAAATGTAGATGTTCCCTTTGTGGAAGTGAATTTTTGTCAACTATTAAAAAGCTATAAATTTTAGTTATACAGAGCTTGTTTTTCAACTTGTATACATCCTTCATCTTTTCCTCATTCTTGGCCTGTACTTTCCAACTTATGCTGGTTCTGAAATTTTTGTATCATCTGTTACAAGTGTTTTGTTAGCTTTGTGCTATACTTGATTGTGTTAGTAATGTAATGCTCATATTGTAACAAGAATCCTGTTGAACAGCCTAGAACGTCTTCCACCCATCCCTTCCCTAGCCGAGCAGGCGTGTGTCTCAGTCAAGGCCTTACTCAAGTACATTCCAGAGTCCTCTGGAGAACACTTGAATTACGTGTTAAGTGGCATGAAATTGAGGACGGACAATTTCTAGAAGACCTGCGCTACATATAAAAAGCCATAGCAGCCGGCTTGTCAGGTAGTTACGTAAGCGATTTTCCTTAGTGCGGATCGAGTGTTTGTCAAAGTATCGTGTGAATTATTATTGTTATAATTACCGCGGAATTCCTTGTAGTTGACATTATTGCGTGTAGACAAATCTAACTGGAATTATTGTACGAGTATGATCTTGTTGAGTAACTTGTTGACTACTAATTATGAATTGTGATAATTAAAGCTGGTAATTAGTGACTTCATTGATGTCTGTATTTTGTTTTCCACTATACCATCCCGATCAATAGTCCATCGTAACAGTGGTGTCAGAAGTGAGATAGAACCATTAACAGTGGAAACAGTGGACACTTTGTACAAGACTTGTGTAATTTGTAATTGATCAGTAAACAATGGATGCCAGTCAGATGATAGAAAATTTCCAGGTGCTGCTGTTGCAGATAGAGGAACAACGATGACAGGATGCAGAGAAAAGACACCAACAAGAGGCAAAAAAATGACAGGATGAGAAAGCAGAAGAGAGACAGAAAACCCTCCTGCTGGAAACACAAGAACACCAGAAAGCACTAATGCTGGAAACAGAAGAAAGACAAAAAGCACTGTTGCTTGAGTCGGAAGGACGACAGGCAGAGGAATGGAAGCATGAAACAGAAGACATCAAAGCATTAATACAGGAGCGAAAACAGATGCAAGAATAAACCGCTGCAAAGTTGGGTTTATTACAATGTGAGTTTAATAACCAAATTACTAGAATGTCTTATGTAGAAGAATACATGTCAAGAACAATCTGTCTCGAGTGTGGAAGAAGCTATCTCAACAAAAATATCTGCTGTGGAAGACTCAATTGCAAACATAAGATAACAAATTAAAACTGAAGTTGAGCAGTTCATGAAGATACTATCACAACAAATTTCTGACTATACAAATGTTAAAGGCAAAAAAAAAACTAGAGAAAGTCACTTTGCCTGCAGCTCAGGCATTTCATGTCAAGGCTCCAACATTTGATGGAGGCACTCACTGGATGGCAATCTTCGGCAATTTGAAGCTGCTGCATGTGCAAATAATTGAACAGAGAAAGACAAGACAGTTTCACTCGTTCTCGCATTAAAAGGACCTGCAGCAGAACTGCTACAGAAAGTGCCACCTGGCAGCCAGAACACCTATCCCGAATTGATTAAAGCTCTAGAATTGTGGTCTGGTGATAAACATTTGCGAAATGTGTACTACGCTCAGTTGAGAACAAGGCGATAACGTTCCAGGGAGTGTCTTCAGACTGGCCTATCCTGAAGCGTCAGAAGGTTTTCAAACGAGGTTTGCAATGCAGTCATTTATTGATGCCATCGGAAATTGTGAACTTCAGCAAATGATACGAATGGCGAGACACTGAAATAGCTCAGAAGCTCTTGTTCACGCCTTGCGAGTTTGAAGCTGCCAGGTCAGCGTCCCGCTACATTAATGGGTTTATGTCATCACACTGTAGTCAGAAGATCCCCGTATCATGTTGCTGTTACGATGGGTGCAGAAAAACAATGTTGCTGGACAAACAATTCAAAAGTACAAGAGCGCCACAAGGATTTGAACGATAGGAAAAAGACATCTGTGGGAAACGTGGTCATCTACAGGTAGACTGTTGGAAGGATAAAATACCGAGAGAAAGGAATGATGGCACCAAACAGCACACAGTTTCCACGCTACATAAGGCCAGTGGAATCTTGATTGTTAAAGGATTTGTGGAAGGTAAACAAACATCATTTACAGTTGTCATGGGGGGGGCAACAGTGTCCATTGTGCGCCCTGACTTAATCAGCAAACAACAGCCCCAATTTAGCTCTTGTACAATACAGACTGTGACTGGAAGCCCCATCAAAGTATTAGGTCAAGTAGACGTATGTGTATGCCTGGGTCTACTCGAGTTTTACCATCAAATGCTTGTTGCACACATTGTCGATGAAGTGGTTCTTGGCACGGACATTATGAATGCCTACGGATTCATTATGGACTTAAGAGAGAGTGTCCTAAAGGTTGACCAAGAGAAGATAAAGCTTTGCATGGCTAAAATGACAGGGTCCACCAACCATTCGATCAAGCAAGTGACATTAGCCAAAGAAGAAGTCAACCGGTGTAATCAAGAGGAACCCTTCCTATTGCAAGCAGAAATTGAAGAAGAACTAGCAGAGGAACTACCAATATGTGTAATAACAAAAGAAGTGAGTGGAAAGCCAACTGTGGGTGTAGAGGAAAGACTCTTGGTTGTTCCTGAGTTAATGGAAGTGCCCGGGGGAAAAGTTACTGAAGATGAAGTTATGCAATAGGTTGTTGATGAGAACCAAACAGACTTGGACCAGCTAATGGCATATAGGTCATCAGTACATAATGCAATGGGAGTGATTCCAGCAAACTAGTGGTTGAGCAGAAGACTCGTATTCCTGGGAACTTGATGTTCAGATCCACGAGAGTTAATTCGAAGAGCCGGAGAATTATCCTTTACAACTAGCCAGCTACGTAGATCGCCTGTCCAAGTATTACTTCAGAGATGGCTTGCCAGTTTGAGACGAACCGGCTTAAGGAGGGGGCAGTGTAACGAGAACCCTGTTGAACAGCCTAGAACGTCTTCCATCCGTCCCTTCCCCAGCCGAGCAGGTGTGTGTCTCAGTCATGACCACACTCAAGTACGATCCAGAGTCCTCTGGAGAACACTTGAATTACGTGTTAAGTGGCATGAAATTGAGGACGGACAATTTCTAGAAGACCTGTGCTACATATTAAAAGCCATAGCAGTTGGCTTGTGAGTTCTTAATCGATTTTCCTTAGCGCGGATTGAGTGTTTGTCGAAGTATTGTGTGAAGTGTTATTGTATTATAATTAATGCAGAACTCCTTATAGTTGACATTATTATTGTGTGTGGACAAATCTAACTGGAATTATTGTACGAGTATAAACTTGTTGATTACAAATTTTTAAAGCTGGTAATTAGTGACTTCATTGGTGTCTGTATTTTGTTTTCCACTGTACCATACGACAATCAGTAGACCGTCGTAACAATATAATTTCAAAATTGCTTTTCCTTATATGCCATGTAAATAACACATTACATTTCCATGTAAACTCTCTAAGTAGTCTTGAATTCTACTAATGGGAATAACACACACACACCATTTATAAAGTAGAAGTGTCTGCATAAAAATTGTTAGTTTCATTTACTTTAATATTATCGATTCATGCAGCTACATTATAACAGTAAATTATTTATAATCACGGGGAAGTACATTAGTTTTCTACTGCAAGTCCCATAGTTTATCTTTTGTTTATACATACAGGTCTTGTAGGCATTTAAAATATTAAAACAACCATAATACTACATGTTTTCTCCAGCACTTTATTATAGTACATAAAATGGATATCTACATCATATCACACTTTTCTATGGTTAAGGTTACTTTTTTTTTATTTTTAAACATTTTTCTTGCCTCCAGAAACGATTAAGACTATAAAATAGGTTATTTACCTTCTGTCGACGTTTCTTAAAATCCTTTTAGGATGACTCGAGTTTCAACACCATTTGGTGTCATCATCAGATCGGTGAATTAGGTTAAAACATTTCGATGCATATGCATCTCGTTAGATATTTAAAAGATTAAAAACAACACATAACATTATATAAAACAATAAATAGACTATATCACAATAAAATAACATTAATAAAAGAATATAAAAACAACGCGGCCGCAAACGAACCTGTACAGGAACGCACCCCACGGTAAGATTAATCAATGCCGGTTTGACCTCGGTTCAATTTCATCGATCTGATATAGCCAATCTCTCGTTCCATAAGAATGAATTATTTAACAGAATCGATCTTATGGAACGAGAGATTGGCTATATCAGATCGATGAAATTGAACCGAGGTCAAACCGGCATTGATTAATCTTACCGTGGGGTGCGTACCTGTACAGGTTCGTTTGCGGCCGCGTTGTTTTTATATTCTTTTATTAATGTTATTTTATTGTGATATAGTCTATTTATTGTTTTATATAATGTTATGTGTTGTTTTTAATCTTTTAAATATCTAACGAGATGCATATGCATCGAAATGTTTTAACCTAATTCACCGATCTGATGATGACACCAAATGGTGTTGAAACTCGAGTCATCCTAAAAGGATTTTAAGAAACGTCGACAGAAGGTAAATAACCTATTTTATAGTTATTTTTTTTATATAAGTTTTCAAGTACAAGTAATGCTGAATATTTTATTTATTTTTTATTATATTATATATTGTAATATATGTTTAATTTATAATATCTGTATATTTAGATTCAAAAAAGAAAAGTGGACACAACAGAGAATGTGGATCCTAACAGAGGAAGTCACAAAACCATTCCAAGAGTAGTAAGTAGTTCAATACGTATTCACCACACCCCATCAGTTTTTTTAATATTTATTTTCTCTTAGATTCGTATGATTTTTTAAGAGGCAAGTCAGATTATTTAAACAGCATTAAATGATAAAGTGTTAATTCTTACATAATGGTAAAATGCTATAAGTGTCTCAGTATCTGTTTCTATATGTTTAACAACACAGACTGGTATGCTGTGGAGATAAGCTTAGTCTAAACAGACACACTCATATGTCTATACACATTCAATTGTTATCATATAACTGCCACGTACAGGATATTGTAATAATTACACAAATACTGTAAATTATTATTTTTTTTAATTTTTTTTTTACTGGCTAGCGAAAGTCCCAAGAATATTGAAGATAGATAGTATATGGTATGTTACAATCAGTCAAATTTTTCATTGTCTGATGAGCATGTGAAAATATAATTTTTTGTGTTACACATGATATAGATTATGGCATACTTTTAAAAAGTTTAAAATTATTTAATAATGTGCAATGGTTTCTTATTGTACGTGCGCTGGCACTTGTGTGTGTGTAGTCTTTGGAAAACATAAAGTGTATAGAAAATTGTAAGAGAAGCTTGTTAAATCCACAAGTTTTTATATTGGATACCTATAGTATAACCACTACAACATATCCAAGGTATCATCTACCATTATAAAGTACTTGATCTGATAGTATAAGAAATTAAGAATGAATTGATGTCAGCCAATATATAACATGTTAGCTACCATAAACTACTTGTCTTGAAATCTCAGAAGAAATGATAGAATACTAAATACATGAGGTTGCCAGTCGACCTCTACATGCAGAGCACTCTCTGATCTTTATGGTGGAAGTGATGCAAACATACGGCCACAAGTTGTATAGAACATAAAATGAGTATAGTATGAAACACATAGTAACCCAAAATTGTTTTTTGAAGAAGATACAAATGTACTTATATATACTACTTAATTAATGTATTGTAAAAGATAATATTCTTGTGTCTAATATAAAAAGCAATGGTCTCTACACTTTCTGTACAGTTTATACTATACAGATTATAAAATCACACAAATGAAAAGCTTTTTAAATTGTTTCATTCAGTTTTGTTTAAAGGCCAGAAGGAAATCTAGGTAGATCAAATTTTATTGAATTATAATTAAATGAAGAATCTGATTCATCGTTAAGAAGATACTAAACTCAAAAAATGTCCCGTGAACCACCCTGAAACTTTTCTGCCCCTCACTTCTCTAAGAAGTAATAGGTGATTATGATAATATGGCAGTTTTCTGTTCCCAGTGGCACTGTGTTGATGCAGCTATGAAAATAACGTTAATCAAAGCAAAAACATTAAAGTTTACAAAATCTCTTATTTCATATTATACGGCAAACAAGATATTAGAACAACACTGATGAAACTAAATTTGAAGGATACTGTATTTCCTCTCACAGATGCTTGGGGTTCTTATTTACTATGAATGTCTCAATGACAAGTTAAAAAAAACTTTTAAACATAAAATGGTGAGTTTTTCTTTTACTCAACTGCAAAAAAGAAAGGTAATGGTTTTTGTATGTATGTGTTGGGTTACTTTATTCCCTGTAGAATCTGAATGGCTTTCTAGATTTTGATGAATTAGATGTCAAAAGATCATAAATCACCCAAAAGATCATAATCACCCAAATGATACCGATTAACCATATGATATATAAATCAATATGGCGGACACTAGGTGCCATAGTGTCTAAAAAATGTTAAGTTGAAGGTCTTGTGTGGTGTTATTGAATGAACGGGTGTTATTAGAGGGGAATCATAATAATAATAATAATAAAATGTGACGTACTGATCGATCACATTTATTATTATCATTAAATTTCAAATTAGTTGTTACTTACCGTTACGATAGCTCTTACAGGGTCACAGGATTCGATCACATGTACCTAGATACAAACATGGTCTAGAGGTTATGCAAAGTACTGACACAACTCATTTTAGAAGAGAATTTAACTTTTAATTTTATTTTTTAACTCATTCAAATTTCAACAAATTTTTACCATGTTTTTGTATATAAAATAGCTTCATAATTTTTCTTTGTCTGGTGATTCGTTACATATACTATCTTATTCTACTAGCTTACCTTAGATTCATATACACATACAGACAGAGCCCAGCCTGCATATTTAAACACCCACTCAAACACACACACACACAATTTACTTCCCCTTAAACATTTTTTAAATGATATTTCCCCTTGTCAGCCACGCGGTCTTCTCACACGCACTCACTGTTCCGGTAAAACTTCTTATTATTGTCCGAAAATTGCACAGTTACGTTCTTTATTCTTTTTACTGGACCGCGGTCATACCAAATTTTTCTACTATTGCACTGGATGTCACTTTAGAAAAGTTTTATTTCTGAGCCCGGTTGACGGGCGGCCTGCGCAGGCGAGAGTCGACCAAAGACTGACTGCGTCTCTCAGTTCCCCACTCCAGTAGCATTTTAGTCAAGACGACGGACATCAATGCCTTGTATGTAGTCGTCACAGTTTCGACTCATGCTAGTCATGTAGTTGTTGGAATGACGATAGCAGACGATTTCAACCAGGCACTGGCTAATGTCATAAAAGTGGGTGGGACTTAAAACAGCACTTCCGCAAAGTTTTGGAGAAGGCGATGAATATTATTCTCTCTAGCCATCTTGGTTTTTCAACATAGCTTGGGTAGGCGCTCATGCGCGAGTAGTGACGTGTGTGCACTGCCACACCAGTACAGATTTCTGCGAATTTTGTAGAGGTGCAAATTCCTTTGCCGCATTACACAACTAAAAGTGCGTATCACCTTTGTTCCAAACGCTGTTTCTCAATACTGGTCTATTATACAGACAAATACTTTGCACAATAATACATTTATTTCGCAAATATTTATAAGGCTCCCGACCGAAAATGAAATGAATACAAATATATAAATGCCCCAAACCGTTAAAATAAAAACACCCAAAAATTGACCCGCTACAATACCCCCTCGATGAGAATTCTGCTGTTCATGACAGAAGAAATCTCATCGATAACCCCGAAGAGGACCGGTGAGGAACTGGGGCCAACAACCCCCTGGTTCTTAATCTCATGGGTACACGACCCCCCTGGCTCAGCGACTATGGACTCATCTGAACGAGATCACTGGACTTCTCCGTAAGAGATCCCAACACCGAGAAATCGAACAGACTCGCACCACAGCGCGCCTTGCTTTCTAACATGCTACCCCCAAAAATCCTCAATCCCTGGCTAAAATTATCCCAGCTCCTCCGCCGATATGTTTCCCCTTTTTTGCAAGCTGGGCTGTGTTTAGCAGATACTGGGCTCACACACACTCACGTTACAGGTTATCATAACACATAAAAAATAAAACTTTCTTTTAAAATTTATCAAAAATTTAAAAAAAAATTCAAAAGTCAAAAAAGTCTTTTATCAAAAAATTCTCTTCCTCTTTTTTTTTTTTTTTTCTTTAACATGACTTAACCTAGACATTTCTACTAATATAAACACATCCTTATTCTAACAGGAGAATCACTTATAGTCTACCAATATAATGCAATACAATAAAAGAAACACGGTTAATGCACACATAATAAAAAAATCATTATCTAAAATAGTCATTCGCTGGCAGGCAAAAAATCAAGTTTTTTTTTTTTCAAAAAAATTAAAAATTTTCAAAATTTTAAATTTCAAAAAAATTATTCATTAAATATTTATTAAATTTATTTATTAAATAACATTTATTAAAATTATTCAAATATTGGTTTGAATTAATCAAACAAACAAATTAAAATTGGATTCCTACTATACAAGCTTAGTAGGTGTATGACCTCATCAGCTGATAGTAACTAGGTCAAGTCCAAAACTCTTGACCTACATATGTTATATATAAGTTCTGAAAACACATTGAACATCTGTAATATCCTAACTTGAAATACAAAACATAAAACAAAATATTTAAAACGAACAAATATTAATATAATAATCATCAACTTGATATTTAAATTATTTAAACAATTCTGGACTTTACATTATTCTCAATTCTATCAAGATTCTGTCACTGGTTTGAAAAAATGAACATTATATATTCTTTATCATGGATCTCTCTTTCTTTTCAACAATCTTACTTTAATATACTGTGGGTGATGTAAATTATTCATTCTCATTTACTGTATTAGATCTCTATACATATATAAACTCTCTCCCTCTGACTCTAATATTCATCAACTGCAACTCCCATGACACCCATCTCTACCAAAATCTCTACTAATCCAAACACTCTAAGCCCCAACTTATCATTTAACACCATTCGCCGCCTTCTCCCATTATAAAATACTCTCTAACCCTTTGTACATAGGATACGTGTTTCCCCTACCCAAAACTCAATTCCCTTATTTGGCGGCCCGGATTCTACCTAAGGCGGCCCCTTCCCCACAAAAATCTATCCCTATCCCGTCCGCAGTCCCAACCCTTGTTGCGGACTCCTACATTACACTACCCTCTAATACAAAATTACCATTCCCAAAAAATCTCAAACTCATTACATTACTACAAATACACAAAATAACCTCATTAATTATAAACATAAATATATCACTCAAAATCTACAATTATTCTCCACAACTACCGTGTCAACATCAATATTTCTCAAGATTCTGTTACATTACATTAACTCAAAAACACCATTACATCATATTCATCTCTATCATTTCAAATTCAACTTTTAATTCAATTTGGACAGGTCTACTTGTCCCACAACATATTTATCACCCATGAATTATCTTTTATTAATTTGCATAAATTATTGTTATTTTATTTCTCATATTCTTTTTATCTTTACTTCAAAATATCTGTAGTACATTAAACATTAATTACTTGTAACATTTATAGACCAATATACCAGTGACATGGTATTGCTGATCAGCTGATATCCTAACATAATAAAAACACATCTCACTATTGAACAAATTACATGGAATATACATATTTATTTTTATTTATTCTCACTTCTCACCTCATTGTTTCCCCTTTTTTCTGATTCTGATGCTTATGTTAACCTGCCAGACGATTTAATTATTGGCTTAGGAAAAAACATACACGCATCATGAAATTAACTATTTTTACAATACCTATATCTAACACACAACAAGTAAACACTACATTTAAAAACGCATAATGAACACCTTATTTTTAAATATCTGAGCAGCTAGTTACCTGAACAGAGCACAAGCAGTTTTATTTGAATTAAACTTTGAATAAGCAAAAACTTTTGTCATAAACTTTAAATTCGTGACTCCTTTCCGTCACCTCCCAGCCACACACACTATTTCAGATTATGTAAGACTGTCTCGCCTTTTCGCTTCCACAGAGACTGTATATTTTGGAGCAGGGTTTTACCTCTCCGTGTCTCTGCTTCCGCTGTTAAGTTTTAAAGTAGTGAACATCATCGTGTTCTTGTTCTATAATCATGCACCCTTAAAACGGATCTGCCACCTGTCTATGCCACCCCTAAGCGGGCAGAGTGGCAGCCGCTGTTCCATAGTTTCCGGGAGATTTCCTCTAATGTCCCCCCAATGAATTTCAAATATATACCAATTTCAAGTCAGCTATGGTCAAGGGACTTGATATGACCATAGCTGGCCGCTAGCCAAAACCACGGTTAGTGCTGGTAAGGCAGTAACCGCCCGAAAAGTCGAGGAAATCTAAACTTTTATTTCACTGCCTGTTCCACATCAATCTCATCATGTGCGACACGTTATTTAGTATTGTGTGTAAAATTTTTTATTTTACACGGATAAGGTGTGCCGCACATTTATCGCCCTTTTGGCCTCCGATGGAGGTAACACTCACTGCTACCCCCAACCCATTTCGCTATTTGCGAGAGCACAGGCAACCCCCACAATAGCCACTTAATAACTACCTAATTACTTAATAAATGAAAATTAAACTTTCTACAAATGCAGTTCAACACCCCATTGTTATTATCACTTGATTGAGCACCAAACTACCCCCCAAAGTCATCCCCACTTCTTGTATTGACAACAAGTTTTTATTTTGTTACACATCGTTTCAAAACGTTCCCATACTCACTGATACTAAAGCTCGACAATTATTTTTGGTCACTTAATTCTAAAATTTATTTAAATTTATACACATCCAAAATTGTTTTGGTATATTTTTTTTTTTTTTTTTTTTTTTCAAACTCTATTTACATTGGAGGCTGACTAACATTCTCAAATCGGGATTAGTACTAGTAAGGCAGTAACCGCCAGAAAAGTCGGGTTTCGCCGCAAAACGGATCGGCACTAGGTAGATCTACGTGAATTCACGTCCCCCCTCTGAAACACACTACTTCCCCTCTCCTACCATTTCTTCTACCCCACTTTCTACCGTGCGCCCAACCGTCTTGCCACAAAATTCGTCTTTTCAGACTAAACAGAACTACGACCAATGGCTAATTTTAATTTTGCCATTGGCACAAAAATATTTAAATTTGTATGCACTGCCTTTTATTTAATGCAGCCTCCATTATATACAAACACTCTAAGGCAGTGCAGGCACGTGACAGGCACACCGATCCGCTGCACCATGAGTGTATTAAAAAATTTTAAGTCGAGTCACGTACCTGTTGGGGTCCCCCTCCCCGTTCAAATATATGTGGTTAAATTTCTATTTTGTACCAATTTTGGTGGAGCCGGACCATCGTTGTTTTCACTGCCCGAAGGAAGATCCTGCCAACCATGGCCCGCCTCCGAGTTCCTAATTCCACGGCCAGGACTGGTAAGATCGTGGCCGCCCGAAAATGGGGGAGGAGCCCTTCTAGAAACATAAAAGATAATTATATAACATTCATACCTTTACAAATTAACAAAATACTTATGCTGACCAAAATAATTTCAAATTTGTAGCGTTGTGCGTACCCACTATCTCCCTGGTTTCTCTATTCTGTAACACATATGAATTTTTCATTTTTATTTCCACTACCTCGTACGGCCCCTCGTACAATAAGAAAAACTTCTTGATCTCCTTATCTTGTGCACTTGATAAATCGTGTCGTCGTACCAATACCAGCTGTCCAATCTCATACTGCGTCCACTTACCTTTCATGTCATGTTTCTGTTTTCTCCTCTCTCCTTTCGTCAACAGACTTTCATTGGCTAGTCTCAGTTTAACATCGTTACCAATAGTGTTGGTTTCCGGTGGATATTCAATTAATTGTTCCAGAATCCTCTGTGGCCGCTTTCCTCTTATTAGCTCATAAGGCGTGAACCCCGTCGACTCGTGGGTGGTGCAGTTTAGCCAATTTTCAATCTTCTGCACATAGAGTGGCCACTCGCTATGTTTGGCGTGGCAGTATGTTCGAAAAATTCTACCCAACTCCCTCATGACTCTCTCAGCCTGATTTGACTGTGGATGATATACGGCGGTGTGCTTTAGGATAATACCTTCCCATCCAAGAGTCTGGCGCCATCTTCCGCTGATGAACTGCGGCCCATGGTCGGATAATATCACCTTCGGCTTTCCCACGTTGATCATGTAGTCGCGTGTGATCTTCTCGCTCAGCACCTTACTTGTTGCTCGCTTTACACTATATAGCCTGACATATTTGGAAAAAGTATCAAGTACAACAAAAATATGCATCACTCCACCCCTACCTTTCGGCAATGGGCCGTACAAATCTACAGCTACTAAATCGAATGGTTTTTCTACTTTAATATAATTTAGTTCTCCCTCTAATCTATAATTTACAACTTTGGATTTTTGACATAACTCGCAAACTCTAAGTATTCTTCGGACTCGTTTCTCCATGTTCTTAAATAAACAAGATTCCTTTAATACATTCACACACTTCCGTGCCCCAAAATGCCCGTATCTAAAGTGACAGTCCCACACTATTTTCTCTATCAACCCTTCAGGTATGACTAGCCTCCAATCCCTCTCTCTCCCCTCTACTTTTTTAAACAAACTCCCTTTAAACACTTGAAAATATTGCTTATACCCTAATTCGTCTATATCTGATTCTATACTAGTAATTATTTTATTTAATTTATTATCAGCTCTTTGCATTACATTTATATCTTTTAATTCCTCCCCAAAAAGTTTATCTTCACGGGATAGTCTATAAATTTCTATCTCTTTAATATCTCTACCTGTTCTATTTCTGTCTGTGTCTACTCGTGATAGTGTGTCTGGCACCCTGTTCTCTACACCCTTGATATATTCCCAAGAAAAATTATACTCTTGAAGAGCTAACACCCACCTGGTTATCCGGCTGTGTGTGAGTTTACAAGTATTGAGGAACGATAGCGCTTTATGGTCCGTCCTGATGATGGTTCTGTTACCCAGCAGATACGTTCGGAACTTCCTCACGGCGAACACTATACTGAGGAGCTCCTTCTCGGTGGTAGTATAGTTGCGCTCAGCGGCCAGCAACGTCCGGCTGGCGAAGGCGATGGTTTTATGTTCCTTCTCCTCGTCCTCTTGGTAAAGTTCTGCTCCCAACGCTATGTTACTAGCATCTGTCTGTAAATAAAATTTGTCATTAAAATTGGGATGATTCATTAGTATCATGTCTGCGAACTTAATTTTGATGTCATTGAACGCTGCTCTTTCATTGTCGCCCCATCTCCATTGCTTGTTCTTTTGCAACACTGCGCTGAGTCGGGCCGTCGTCTGTGCGTAGTTCCTCTGAAACTTCCTGTAAAAATTACAAAGACCAAGAAAACTTTGCAACTGCTTTATATTTTTTGGCTCCGGGAATGTCAAGATGGCTTCTACTTTATCCGGGTTAGCACGTATTCCTGTAGGTGTTATTATGAAACCTAAAAAATGTATTTCGGTTTGCAAGAATTTTGATTTGTCCCAATTCACTGTCAAACCCCCCTGATATAACTTCTCCAATACATATTCCAAATGCTCAACATGCTCTGCAAATGTTCTAGAAGCTATTAGTATGTCGTCTACGTATATGGTTAGAAAATCTAAGTTATGTGGTTGTAAAATTTCGTCGAGACACTTAATAAAACTAGCTACACTGGTGTTCAAACCAAACGGCAGCCGCTTAAATTGATAGTTTTTTCCGTTGAAGAAGAACGCTGCATATTTTCTACTATTTACTGCCAACGGGACTTGCCAATATCCGGCGGTCAGGTCTAAAGAAGTCATATATTTCACACCACTAAATTTCTGAAAAATCTCTTCTATCGCTTCGGGTGACTCCCGGTCTGGAATGATTATTTGATTGATTTTGCGGGCATCTAGGCATAACCTCACTCTCCCATCTTTTTTGATTACTACTACTAAAGGGTTGGAATAAGTTGATACCGACCTCTCTGATAACTACGTTGAACATATGGCGCATGCTCCCTCACCTTTAATTCGCATTCATAACCTTTTGCCCTTCCTGGTTCCCTGGCAAACACTCCCCGATAATCCTCAACTACCCGCCACAGCGCTTTACGCTGAAAACTCCCCATTTCATCAACTTCCCCGTAAAATTTAACCTCTCTTTCGGCCCATATTCTATCTCCACTCTCTTCACTCACACTCTCTCTACACGCATGTATACTAACTTCCATATCCCTATTCATGGTCTTATCTGGTATAACCCTTATACCCGAAATCTTTACTGTGTCTAGAACCCGTTCAAAATTAACTGTTATTTGTTTATTTTCATTACTCAATTCTAAAATTCTTTTTCGAAAATTAATGACCGCATTATTTCTTATTAAAAAATCATTACCCAAAATCACTTCTAAATTTAAACCTCTTACAACTAAAAATGTATTCTCATAGTTTTCCCCATTTATTAACATGTTCAACTGGACTTGTGTTGTAACCCGTTTACTTCTAACACCCATAATACCTACAATTGCTACCCCTGCTACTGGCAAAGACAGAATATGTTTGTTAGTTTCTTTCAATTTATTGAGTACATGTTCTGCTATTACAGATATTTCGCTACCTGTATCTATAAGTGTCAAGATTGACTTACCTTCTATCTCCAGTTTTACCTCAGTCAACCACGCCTCTTGTCTCCTCGTTTCCGTCTCCTCTTCTTCCAACAATTCTGTGGCCAAGTCCGTGTGAATCGTGTTATTCCTGTATTTATTTTCGTGGACCCCGTGATTATTCCTCGACAATGGCCGGGCCTCCTCATCCATTGTCCTCCTTAGTTTCCCATTCTTTCGTCTGCATTACGGGGCGTGTACACTCTGCCCATCTGCTGATTTCCTCCTTCATTTCTCAGATTCTCTACTCGTCGTTCACCGTTCCTCTGCTGTGGGTTGTTGAACCTCGGTGGTGTTCTCGGCTGCTGTCCGGGCCTCGCCCTTCTACATCTATAACAAAAATTACGCTCAGCATAATTTTCCACCAGACACCCGTCACATTTCCACATTGGGTATCGTCTGTCCCGTTCTCGACCATTGTGTGTGTTTCCTCCGTTTGGTCCTCCTCTTGGTACATAATTACCTCCATTTTGTATATTATGTTGTTGTATGCGTCTGCTGTCTTCCTGGTCCTTAATATTCTGAAAAACGTCTAATATTTTTTCTAATTCATTTATGTCGCTTACCTCTCTGGTCATCAATGTGATCTGCACTTCCCTTGGTAGGTGCTTGCTGACGTGGCGTACAAACGACTGGAATGGCAACGGTGGTTCCAAATACTTCGCTTCGTTGTACAGCTTCATCGTATATACTGTAATACTACGGTTGTTTCTTCCAAAACTCCCAGTTCCCATTATTTGGCTTCGCAGTATCTCCTGCTCCTCCTCCGACCAGTATTTGTTCCGAAATGCTCTCTCAAAATCTCCATAACTCTCCCATTCGTTTCGATGCGTCTCCGCCCATATCTCTGAATCACCTTTAAAACATTTCAAAATTTTTATAAGTTTAACCTCCCAGCTACTACCATTGAATCTGTCAAACTCCCGTACTCGATTTAAAAATTGCATTGGATGCACTCTCCTAATTTCACTACTAAAAGTTTCTAATTCTATTTCATTGTTTGTGTCACGTGTCATAAATATGCGTTCAGTAACATTGTTTACATTTTGATTTTTTACTACACTTAATTCATCTCTCATATTATTAATATTCTGTTCAAGTGAATATAATTTTTTGTCATTACTATACTCAGACTGTACATTATTCTTTGATATCACATCGATAGATTCATTTACTGCTCGTATTTCTGTCTTATAATTATTTTCAATTTCATTTATTTTATAGTCTACCTTATTTTGGTGTTCATCAAAGTTCTGACTAATTTTTTCAACTGTCATTACTACACTATTCAACTTACATTCAGTTTCAATGTTACATTTATTAATTTTAAATTCCATGTCATTGTTATGCTCATTCATTGAATTTATTAATATTTCATTATTCTCATTTATCTGCTTCTCAACTCTATCTATCTGACTGTCTATTTCATTAAATTTAACATCTACCTTTTGCATTGAATCATCTAACCTGGTTTCTACTTGGTTAACTCTATTGGTAAATTCTACTTTGGTATTTTCACAACGTTTATTAATTTCTTGAATCTCGTTCTTTAACTCGTGAAACTTGACATTGGAATCAATTTGTTGCTCTTTATAATTGCTATTTATATTTTCAGCCATGGTTTTCATTAAATTAAACAGATCGTCCATCGACAACCCTTTAGTTCGTGTTGTCGACGGAGTAGATTGTGCTGCTATGTTTTCGTCAGTGAAGCCGACTTCTTTACTATCAATTCTACTTTCCCTATCTAATTTCGGGGTTACTTGAATCCCTGAATCTTCATTTACTTTACTTTGATCTGTTATACTTATTTCTGCTTCACTCTGACTCACACTTGGAGTCGAGTGTGTTTCATAGTTACTAACGTTTGAGTCGTCGAAATTTTCGACGCTATTTTCATTTATTTTATTCTCGTTATCTGACATTTTGTATTGTTGATGTAAATTAAATTACCTAAATTGCTTAAATAGAATAACTTAATTAAATAAAATACTGTAATTACTTAAATTTTGTAATATACTGTTACGTTGCTAAGCTAACCTAGAACATGTTTGTATCCATGTCGATGCGGAATTCAATTAATTAATTATAATTAATTCAATTCGTGCCTGTTCCGTGGCGCCAATTGTGACGTACTGATCGATCACATTTATTATTATCATTAAATTTCAAATTAGTTGTTACTTACCGTTACGATAGCTCTTACAGGGTCACAGGATTCGATCACATGTACCTAGATACAAACATGGTCTAGAGGTTATGCAAAGTACTGACACAACTCATTTTAGAAGAGAATTTAACTTTTAATTTTATTTTTTAACTCATTCAAATTTCAACAAATTTTTACCATGTTTTTGTATATAAAATAGCTTCATAATTTTTCTTTGTCTGGTGATTCGTTACATATACTATCTTATTCTACTAGCTTACCTTAGATTCATATACACATACAGACAGAGCCCAGCCTGCATATTTAAACACCCACTCAAACACACACACACACAATTTATTTCCCCTTAAACATTTTTTAAATGATATTTCCCCTTGTCAGCCACGCGGTCTTCTCACACGCACTCACTGTTCCGGTAAAACTTCTTATTATTGTCCGAAAATTGCACAGTTACGTTCTTTATTCTTTTTACTGGACCGCGGTCATACCAAATTTTTCTACTATTGCACTGGATGTCACTTTAGAAAAGTTTTATTTCTGAGCCCGGTTGACGGGCGGCCTGCGCAGGCGAGAGTCGACCAAAGACTGACTGCGTCTCTCAGTTCCCCACTCCAGGAGCATTTTAGTCAAGACGACGGACATCAATGCCTTGTATGTAGTCGTCACAGTTTCGACTCATGCTAGTCATGTAGTTGTTGGAATGACGATAGCAGACGATTTCAACCAGGCACTGGCTAATGTCATAAAAGTGGGTGGGACTTAAAACAGCACTTCCACAAAGTTTTGGAGAAGGCGATGAATATTATTCTCTCTAGCCATCTTGGTTTTTCAACATAGCTTGGGTAGGCGCTCATGCGCGAGTAGTGACGTGTGTGCACTGCCACACCAGTACAGATTTCTGCGAATTTTGTGGAGGTGCAAATTCCTTTGCCGCATTACACAACTAAAAGTGCGTATCACCTTTGTTCCAAACGCTGTTTCTCAACACTGGTCTATTATACGGACAAATACGTTGCACAATAATACATTTATTTCGCAAATATTTATAAGGCTCCCGACCGAAAATGAAATGAATACAAATATATAAATGCCCCAAACCGTTAAAATAAAAACACCCAAAAATTGACCCGCTACAAAAAGTAGAAGAAAATAAATCTTTAAAAATATGCATAACAGGTACGTGCATGATAAACTTATCTCTGTACCGGGTTGGAGTGAGTTTCTTTACACACTGTATTGTTAGATGATTAGGGGCCAGGTCTTAACAGATTCTGCCAGTGAAGAGGATGACTAAAATGCAGGCGTTTGCACTTAAAAATAAGACACACTCAACAAAACCAGTAGTGTTCCTACTATACTGAGAATCTGGTTTCATGGGTGATGTGACCATGCATCAAAAACAGTTCTATGGCCATCACCAGATACATTGAGTGTGACGCATCCAGTTGATGCAGGTATCAGCTGAAGGCTAGAACATAACAGGTAATGTCCCAGGTGTTCGGGTCTGTATGGAATCATCCATGATTCAGTTTGACCTGCTGCATGGTTAAGTAAGATTCCATGTCAATTCAACCAGGCTATCTCACCCACCATTTTAGATTTTAATGAAACTTAGCTTGTTTGTTCTACCTATAGAGGTAAGGAACCACACCAAATTTGAACACTATATCTTACTTCGTTATCATGTTATGGCTATTCAAAGTTTTTCACATTTTGCTGTTTGGATCTCGCGAGACAAGAAGCGTCAGTAAATATAAAATAATTTGTAACTTGTTTATTTTACATCCAATCGTTGTGAAATTGTCAAGTTTTACTCTTTAAACTACAGGGATTCCAGAGAAATATACAAAATCCTTCTAAGGTTAACCATTTTAGCAGAAACAAATCTTATTTTTGCATCTCTAAAATTTTTAAAAACGAAACATGGTTTAGCGTTAAACTCAATATCTTAAGAAGGGAAAGGGATAATCCCAATTTTTTTCCTTCTAAATAATCCTAATGAAATGGGCTACAATATAAAAAAATAAAATGTTTGGGGTTTTCATTCCTTTGTATAGTTTTTTTTAACTAAATGTAAACGTTTTATAATAACTTATTGAGCCAGTGTAAGACCTAGGCCATGGCCTATGTCAACTATTAAACTGCCACTTGCAATATTAGCAATAAGCAACAAGTAGAAATAAGTAATAAGCAATAAATAAATTAGTAGTAAGTAATTATTCAATTACAATTAATTCTTAATTAAATTAAAAAAGTAAGAATAAAAAAATCTTATTTGAACTAATTGAATTCAAAAACAAGAAAGCTGCAAGTAGAAACAGGCCCAGCTTGCAAAGTGTGCAGTCATGTTTGTTTGTGTGCAGACATGTCTGGACAGGCAGGTTTAATCAGACAATCTATTCTTTGCTTGCCTATACTACAATTTTTACAGGAGAGTGATTGACGTTTGTCTGCAAGTGAGGGGGGAATTGGTGTTTAGAGCGGTCTGATTGGCCGAAACTATACAGCACAGCGTTGTCAACTCGTACTTGTTGTTCCGCTGTTTGTGCGTTACCACGTGTGCGTAGTAAATTGAACAGCAGGCCTAGTGCGTTTACTACGGTTTGATGTGAGTGAAATTTGACAGTTTTAAAATTTACAATATTATCATATTTTAGTGCATTTGCATGATTGAGTGATATTTTTTAAATTTAGTGATTATTAGTCTAATATTCAGAAGTGATTTTGTGGTAAAATTTAAGTATTTAGTGGACTAAGTGATAGTGATTGTAAATATTATCCATTCAGCTATGTCCGACGCCAGTACGAGTGCTTCAGCTATACGCAAGACAAGAAAAAGGAAAGTATTTAATGGACAGGCAAGACAACTTATCTGTTCAGTACGTGAATATTTTGAAAAAGAAAAAGCAAACGGGGGCCGTTAATTTCCTTTAATAAAGTTTTAGAGCGTACAGCTGCCGCATGCGAAGTAGGGAAGAATCTTATAGTACGTATAGGAAAAGAGAAAGACGATCTTCTTACTGATTTTAGTGATACAGAGCCCAAGTTTCATACACCTAATAAAAAAAGAAATATAGACAAAAAAGTTACGAAGTTAGATTCTTTCCAAGAAAATGCAATTCGACAGCATATTTATAGCTACTATTGTAGAAAAGAGCACCCAACAATAAATAAACTTCATAAGTCGTTAGCAGCAGCTGATCTTTTTGCCGGTAGTAAATCATCTGTATTGCAAAGTATTTCAAACAATTGTAAATTGTTTGGAAAGTATTGCAAAATATCGGTTTTAAGTTTACAAACATTTCGGGGAGAAAAGTTCTTATGGAAAGTGAAAGTGTAGTTGCTTTACGTTGTAGATTTCTACGAGAAATTCAAACTAAATCTATTGAAGACATAGTCTGGTTAGACGAAACATAGGTAAACATAGGTCACAGTTTACGAAAAGGCTGGACAGATGACACTGTGGAAGGAACAATGAAAATACCTTTAGGACGAGGGGGTAGATATATTATTGTACACGCTGGGACATCAAAAGGTTTCATAACTAACCGTTTTTATGGCTTTAAGTCAAAGAAAACGAGTGACTTCCACGAAGAAATGAACTCTGAAAACTTTACCAAGTGGTTCACAGACTCGTTATTAAAAAACCTCACAGTGCCGTCAACTGTTGTAATGGATAACGCCCCTTATCACTCGGTTATATACGACAAAGCGCCAACATTAGCTACACGTAAAGAAGAAATTATTCACTGGCTTCATGAACATAACATTTCTATGACTGTTAGCATGAAAAAAGCAGAGCTATTGGAGCTGGTGTCAGGTTGTAAACCCCGCTTTCCGGAATACGTAATTGACAAAATAGCATAAGAACATGGCCATAAAGTAGTAAGATTACCACCGTATCATTGTCATTTTAACCCCATTGAGTTAATTTGGGCACAAGTAAAGGGATATGTAGCAAGAAATAATAAGACTTTTACAGGAACTGAAGTAGAAAAATTGATACGCGAGGGCATTATGAATGTTACTGCAGACGATTGGAGAAAAGCAGTGATGCATACAAAGAAAGTAATTGACGAAGCATGGAGCAACGAAGGCATATTAGAAGACTTGGCCCGGGTGGCGCCAAATTTTTTGTATAAAACAATTAAAATTGTCTCCTTATCAATGTTTTATTCGAACGGTGCGACGAATTCAATCCGTCCCGCCTTTTCTCAATTTTTGTTAATCGAGTTAGCAGTTACAGTATTCGCTACTTGCGCGCTAGGCGTCGCATCAGAAACATTCGCTATACATTATAATTTTAAACATACACTTTTCTAATGAAAATAAAACACAATTTAACACACACAGTATAGATTTATTATTAATTTGAAGTTAATATTTTATAGACACAAGTTGTAATTAATTTTTTATATACAATTCTGCACCGGATAATTCTTTATAAGACTCTACTCAAGGGTTAACCAATCGATTTTGAATACAAATAAACACAGTATGGCGTACTTTGACGCCAAACAACAAATATTTCATTCGACGGTTATGGGCTCTTTGGATCACGTTAAAAGGTTCAGATGCAATTATGTATAGTTACGTTATTTTTGAATTTATAGATACGATATATTATATTTCACAATTGTGGTTATGTATACATAAACTAAGACGCCATCTTTATTTATTACCTAAGTCATGGGCCAGAATTTCGTTACGCGAAGTTATTAGGAAACGGAAATTGCTTGAAATAACAAAACAGCTGTTCTAATTGTTACCAATGAAATACCCCTTTTTATTCTTTACTTTGTTACATAACATTTTTTTAAACCAACTGTAACCCTTCCAAAACATAATGTGTAATAATAAATTTGATTAAGTTTAATGATTATATGATTAAATGATTATACAATAATAACATATATATATTTATATTTATATAGTGGTGCTCAACCCAGCACTTAGAATAATTACGCACGCACACAACCACTCACCCTTTCATTATCATGGTACAAACTTATTTAAATTTTGGAGCTCCTTAAATTTAGATTGAAATTTTTTTTTAAATAAAAATGAATTTCTACAATAAACTGATATTGGGAAATTATGAAATCAGGAATTAAGGAAAGATCTCACCCATTTCGTGTTGGCTTCCTCGCACTGCTAGTCTCGTTCGTATATCGGCACAATCGGTGTATTTTTACGGCGCTTGACGGGACTTTATGTCAACCCACGTAACCCACCGTCGTGGGACCGATTCTATACGTCGATCTTGTACGAACGATTTAATCGGTCGAGGACGCCTACACCAAACCGAACTATAACTCTCCTTAATACATCTTGATTGTAGATATTATACTGTTTATTAACCACCTACAGTGGTCTAAAAAGTTAAAATTCACTCGTAAGTGAATGTGCAACCGGCCGGTGCTGATCAGTTGTTGCAACAGAATGACGGCAATTTCTGGTTGAAATCTGCGGAAGTGGGGTGTATTGACGTCACATTTTCTTTGTCTAACGTGTTGACATCGCAGTTTGGTTGCTGTCAACACATTTCCGCCTCTGACGTAACGAAGGCTTGGCTCTGCTTATCTCAATAACTGCACACTGTTTTTGTGATGTGACACCGTTTTTTGTCATGAATTAGTTCAAATCCTGGCAAATACTGTAATATAGTCCACTCACTGTAAATTCTATATCGGGTGTTTGAGGTTGGGTTGGGTATGTCAAAAAATAGGAAAATACAATATTTATGATCTCTTTACCATATTTTAGGTAATTATGAAATGTACCATGATTGTACCATCACAAAACCCCCTCAATGAAAGATGGTGTGACGAAGCACACAAACTTTCATTGACCCTTTCATACTTCCTAAAGGGATCAGCCAGGACAAGTCGCCACAACCCCCTTACAATTTTATATAAAAAATAACAATAACTCACCCTTGGTCTGGTGATGAGGACCGTACCTTCATGACCTTACTGGACTTCTCCTGCGAGATCCCAACACCATAAGGCCACTTAGGCTCTTAACGCCCCTGCTCTGACGCGTTGGCCAGCTCAGGACCGCTGTCACATCCCAAACACTGAAACAATTTATAAAAAATATTAATATAGTGGCTTATTGAATCACTCCATCCTCAACTGATCTGGTTCCCCTTAGCTAAGTGCTGGTTTGTGCCAATAAGCACTGGGTTGGCTTAATATATTTTAATATGCTTAATAAAATTATAAGATTATATTTTATAATCTTCAAGAATTAAAAAGAATATTATACCAAAATTGAATAAGATATAATTGAAAATATAATAAGAAAATTACACATTATAATCTCCCAAATCTGGAGAAAAACAAATTATAAAAGAATTAATAACTCTATATATTTATATATTGAATACTCTTAGTGCATGATAAAAAAAATTATTATTATTATTATTATTATTAACAGTTAATCATCTGGCTGATAAATATTATTAACAGCGCCATTTAAAATTTTTTTTTTTTTTTTTTCTACACATATTATTAAAATCATGTTAAAAAGTTTTCAAATAAATACATAATACATTAATAATTAACACTGATATATTAATAATACAGTTAATACATTTTAACTACTCAATCATATTCAATCATATCTTAATAAATAATTAAGATATATCAAAATTGAAATATCATTTAAAAATGTTAATTCTTTAGTTACATTAATAAATTTGTAGACACTTTCCAAGTCCAAAACATCACTTTTCTAACACTCCAGGAAAACAATGGATCTTCTGATATGCTTAGTTACATAAAAAAAAAATATAACTCCTTACTGAGTTAACCTCTTAAGTTACACAATTTTCAAATTTTATTCTATGATAAAACAAAATTTCATGGGATTAATGCCAAAAGATTTTTTTTTTTTTTTTTTTTTATCCCAAGAATTAGGGGTCCCCCTCCCCGTTCAATAATAAGATTAAATTTTCAAATTTCTACCAATTTTGTGTGGAGGAAGACCATCGTTGCTTTTACTTCCTTACGTCAGTTCCGCCAACCATGGTCCGCCTCCCAAACTCCAAAATCCACGATCAGAGGTGGTGAATCTGTGATCGCCCGAAAATGGGGGAGAGTCCCTTCTGTAAACCAATAACTAAATTAATACTCATATACTCCAAATATAAAACATCAATATAAAATAACTAAGTCGACCAGTACAACTTTAAATTTGTAGCATTGTGTGTTCCTACTATCTCTCCAGTTACGTTGTTCTGTAATACATAAGAATTTTGCATCTTAACTTCTATGACCTCATATGGCCCTTCGTATAAGAGAAAGAATTTCTTAATTTCTTTGTCTTGTGCACTCGATAAGTCATGTCTTTTAACTAATACCATTTGTCCTACGTTATACTTAATCCACTTACCTCTTGCGTCGTGTCTACGTTTTCTCTGTTCACCCTTACTAATTAAGTGTTCATTCGCCAACCGGATTTTAATGTTTATATCAGTTGTTCTACCTTCAGGTGGATAGTCGAATAATTGTTCTAAAATTCTTGGTGGGCGTGTTCCTCTTACCAATTCATGAGGTGTATAGCCAGTAGACTCGTGGGTGGTACTGTTCAGCCAAGTTTCCACCTTTCGTACGTACAACGGCCACTCGCTGTGTTTAGCGTGACAATAGGCTCTGAAGATCCTGCCTATTTCTCTCATTACACGCTCAGCCTGGTTGGACTGGGGATGATACACAGCCGTATGCTTCGTGAGGATGCCTTCCCATCCTAAGGTTTGACGCCATCTCCCGCTGATGAACTGCGGCCCATGGTCAGATAAAATTACTTTTGGCTTACCCACGTTAATCATATAGTCTTTGGTTATTTTTTCACTCAATACCTTACTGGTAGCTCTTTTTACGCTATACAATTTTACATATTTTGAGAAAGTGTCAAGCAATACAAATATATAAACTACTCCGCCTCTACCCTTTGGCAATGGTCCAAACAAATCCACAGCAACTAAATCAAAAGGTCGATCTACCTTAATATAATTTAACTCACCTTCTACTCTGTAGTTAACCACCTTCGACTTTTGACACAAATCACAACTCCTCAGCAACTGCCTCACTCGCCTCTCCATATTTCTGAAAATACATGATTCTTTTAAAACATTGACACACTTTTTAGCCCCAAAATGACCATATCGTATATGACAATCCCAAATGATTTTCTCTTCCAACACTGCTGGTATCACTAATTTCCAGTCACGCTCACCCCCTATTACCTTCTTAAACAATAACCCTTGATAAATTTTAAAATATTGATTGTACTCAGACTCATCCAGCTCCGTCTCTAAACTGTGTATTATTTTTCCAGACTTACCATCTGCTCTCTGCATGGTGTTAATATCCTTCAGCTCCTCTCCAAAGATTCTGTCTTCTCTACTAATCTGAAAAATTTCAATTTCTTTTAAGTCCCTACCTGTTTTGTTATTTTCACAATCTACTCTGGATAGAGTGTCGGGTACCTTATTTTCTGTTCCTTTAATGTACTCCCACTCGAAGTTGTACTCCTGTAAAACAAGTACCCACCTGGTTAATCGACTATGAGCCAGTTTACAAGTGTTGAGGAATGACAAAGCTTTATGATCAGTCCTAATGATCGTTTTGTTACCTAATATATACGTTCGAAATTTACCAACTGCAAACACAATACTGAGTAATTCCTTCTCGGTGGTCGTATAATTCTTTTCAGCTGGCAGTAAGGATCAACTAGCGAACGCAATTGTCTTATGTTCCTTCTCCTCATCTTCCTGATACAGCTCTGCTCCCACAGCTACATTGCTGGCGTCCGTCTGTAAATAAAACATTTTATCAAAATCCGGGTGGTTCATCATAATCATGTCACTAAATTTTCGTTTTATTTCTTCAAAGGCTCCACGCTCCACTTCTCCCCATTTCCATTGTCGGTTCTTCTGTAATACCGCACTTAACTTAGCGGTTAGGTAGGCGTAGTTCCTCTGAAATTTCCTATAAAAGTTGCACAGCCCAAGAAAACTCTGAAGTTGTTTGATGTTTCGCGGTTCAGGGAAACGCATTATAGATTCGACCTTGTCCGGGTTTGCGGAAATTCCTTCCGATGTAATAATGAATCCTAAAAAATTAATTTTCGTTTGTAGAAATTTGGACTTATCCCAATTTACGGTTAATCCTCCCGCTTCTAATTTTCCTAAAACATATTTTAAATGTTCTAAATGGTCTTCAAATGTACGTGAAGCTATTAAAATATCATCTACATAAACTGTGAGAAAATCTAAATCTTTTGGTCTCAAAATTCTATCCAAACATTTAATGAAACTAGCTACGCTGGTATTTAGCCCAAATGGTAGTCGCTTAAACTGATAATTTTTTCCGTTAAATAAAAATGCTGTGTATTGCCTACTTACCTCGGCTAAAGGTACCTGCCAATATCCAGCAGTCAGATCTAATGATGTCATAAACCGTACGCCACTAAACTTTTGAAAGATCTCATTTATAGATGCTGGTGATTCTCGGTCTGGTATAATAATTTGGTTAATTTTCCTTGCGTCTAGGCACAATCTTACTCCTCCTTCCTTCTTAATTACCACCACTAACGGATTTGAGTAGTGAGACACTGACCTCTCTATGATACCATTATCTAACATCTTATCCAACTCCTCTTGCACCGCTCGTCTTTTAGAGTAAGGCACTGGATAACTCCGCTGCATGAATGGTGTGTGCTCCTTTATCTGTAACATACATTCATAATTTTTTGCCCTTCCTGGAATATCGGCAAACACTCCCTTAAACTGCTCTATTACCTGCCATAACGCTCTACGTTGGCCACTCCTTATCACCTCACCCCCACTACAGAATTCATCCGCCCTTATCTCCCATACTTCCTTATTAATATTACTCATTTCATTATCAACATCTTCTAAATACTCACCCTCTATACAAAAATTTACTTTAGTATCTAAGTGATTCTCAACTACTTGTTTCTGTAACAATTTCACACCAGTGGTTCTAACTTTATTTATCACGTTTTCAAAATTAATTTTCACAGACCGATCACCCCCATCTAATTCCAAAATTTTTTCTTTAAAATTTATTACAGCTTTATTTCTTTGTAAAAAATCATTTCCCAAAATTATATCCAAACTTAACCCCTTGACTACCAAAAATGTATTATCAAAATTCATATCTCCAATTGAGAAGCTTAAATGTATCTGTTTCGTCACCCTTTTACTACGTACCCCCGTGACTCCTATTACTGTAACCCCTGCTACAGGTAAAACTGGTATGTTCTTATTCAATTCTTTCAATTCACTTAAAATGTTCTCGGCTATTACTGAAATTTCGCTCCCTGTATCGACAAGTGTTTTAAAGTTTCTATTATCTATTGTTACCTGTATTTCCGTGAGTCCAGCTCTCACCTCCAATGTCGTGTTACACTCCTCCTCCAATAAATCTGCAACGATGTCTGCTTTTATAACGTTGGATTTTAAGTTCTCGATGGGTCGGACCTCATGAGTTTCCCTGAACAGTGGTCGGGTCCTACTTACCACTGTTGCCTTCAGTTTTCCGGCTGTGTCCTATTATGACTTGTTGATGGCACAGGGTGTCCGCGTGTTGGTCCCTGATGGTGATACGGTGCTCCTCTGTTACTAGGGGCTCCTCTGTTCGCAGGTATGAATTGCTTTACTTGGTTATTTCTTGGTGCTTTACAGAAATAACAATGCTGCATGTGACCCCGATTCTCCTTCCTGCAACTAGAACAACTCCAACCGCCTGGTGTCTGAAAATCATTTCTAACATTATATTTATTGCCAGTATGATTGAAATAAGGCCTTGGCCGATTAAACTCATTGTTATTATTGTTATGGTTATACATATTTGGTTGTATAGGGCGTCTACCCATTTCACGATCATTTATACTTTGTAGTATATCTAATACCCTTTCCAGTTCATCAAGGTTTTCTATTTCTTTAGTCATCAGAGTGACCTGCACTTCTCTAGGTAAGTGCTTACTAACATACCTAACAAATGACTTAAATGGTATAGGAGGCTCTAAATATTTAGCTTCGTTGTACAATTTTGTTACATAAATAGTAATGTTATTATTACTAACGTTACGTCCCATGAAATTACCCGTTCCCATAATACGGCTTCTTAAAGTCTCCTGCTCTTCTTCTGTCCAATATTTACCCTTAAAAGCTTTTTCAAAAGTATTATAGCAATCCCATTCTAACCTATGAGCTTCAGCCCATATGACTGAGTTACCCTTGAAACATTTAATAATTTTATTTAATTTCACTTCCCAGCTACTACTACTAAAATGATTATAATCCCTAGTCTGATTAAGGAATCGCATGGGATGTATTACTCTGTTTTCATGGCTAAAATTCTCTAGTTCTATTTCATTATAGAAATCTCTAGTTACTACTACTCTATCAGTTATGCTTGAAACATTTTTATTTATTTCTCCCCGTAATTCGTTTTTTACACTGGTCAAATTATTTGCAATCATATCATATTTATCATGCACATCCATACTATTTTGTACAGTTAAGTCATCAATTTCTTTAATCTTATTTTGTAACAAATTAAATCTACTCTTGGTATTTTTCTCATGTTCAGTCATAGTACTATCTATAGCTTCTAAATTTTTAGTGATATCTATCACGTTTATTTCAATGTTTTCTAAATGATTTTGCAACACATTGGTTTTAACTTCTACTTGACTTTCTACAAAATGTAAACATTTCTGTTGTATTTCTGTACTTGTTGACTGTACTTGACTTTTAATCGTGTTATTTACTGTGTCATAAACTAGATCGATTTTCGTGTCTAAATCATTTATGGTACTACTGAACTTGTCATCAACAATGGCTAGTGTATTTTTCTGTATGTTATCACAACGTGTTTCTACTGTATTAATTCGTTCTTCTAAGTGAAAGTTTTGACCTTTTATTTCATTCTTTAATTCATTGAATTTAATATCAGAATCAATTTTCTGTTCGTCTAGTTTTTTATCTAGTTTTAATAACAATTGTATCATTGCGTTACTTTCATCTGATTTACTGTCTAAATTAGTTGAAATGGATGTGTCAGTTTGTTTTATTTCGACAGACACAGGCGTATTTACTTCGTCATTCTGACTAATGGGATTTATTTGCATATCCATTTCACCAGTTAAAGTTATGTCAGTGGTACTGGTTTTTATGTCACTATCGTCACTTGTACTCATTTTGGCAATTGTGTAATGCACGCATGCATACAATTGTCTAACCTAATTGTGGGGTTATGTTTACTAGTTATAAAATTTTGTCTGTTACCTCAAGCAATTTTTTCCCGTGTTCTTTCTAGGCGTATCCCATGTAATAATATATATACATAATATTACATAGGGTCCCTGTTCTTACGGGCGACATCTGTATAGTTACGTTATTTTTGAATTTATAGATACGATATATTATATTTCACAATTGTGGTTATGTATACATAAACTAAGACGCCATCTTTATTTATTACCTAAGTCATGGGCCAGAATTTCGTTACGCGAAGTTATTAGGAAACGGAAATTGCTTGAAATAACAAAACAGCTGTTCTAATTGTTACCAATGAAATACCCCTTTTTATTCTTTACTTTGTTACATAACATTTTTTAAAACCAACTGTAACCCTTCCAAAACATAATGTGTAATAATAAATTTGATTAAGTTTAATGATTATATGATTAAATGATTATACAATAATAACATATATATATTTATATTTATATAGTGGTGCTCAACCCAGCACTTAGAATAATTACGCACGCACACAACCACTCACCCTTTCATTATCATGGTACAAACTTATTTAAATTTTGGAGCTCCTTAAATTTAGATTGAAATTTTTTTTTAAATAAAAATGAATTTCTACAATAAACTGATATTGGGAAATTATGAAATCAGGAATTAAGGAAAGATCTCACCCATTTCGTGTTGGCTTCCTCGCACTGCTAGTCTCGTTCGTATATCGGCACAATCGGTGTATTTTTACGGCGCTTGACGGGACTTTATGTCAACCCACGTAACCCACCGTCGTGGGACCGATTCTATACGTCGATCTTGTACGAACGATTTAATCGGTCGAGGACGCCTACACCAAACCGAACTATAACTCTCCTTAATACATCTTGATTGTAGATATTATACTGTTTATTAACCACCTACAGTGGTCTAAAAAGTTAAAATTCACTCGTAAGTGAATGTGCAGCCGGCCGGTGCTGATCAGTTGTTGCAACAGAATGACGGCAATTTCTGGTTGAAATCTGCGGAAGTGGGGTGTATTGACGTCACATTTTCTTTGTCTAACGTGTTGACATCGCAGTTTGGTTGCTGTCAACACATTCTCCGCCTCTGACGTAACGAAGGCTTGGCTCTGCTTATCTCAATAACTGCACACTGTTTTTGTGATGTGACACCGTTTTTTGTCATGAATTAGTTCAAATCCTGGCAAATACTGTAATATAGTCCACTCACTGTAAATTCTATATCGGGTGTTTGAGGTTGGGTTGGGTATGTCAAAAAATAGGAAAATACAATATTTATGATCTCTTTACCATATTTTAGGTAATTATGAAATGTACCATGATTGTACCATCACAATTACAATATTAAAAATACACAACCTTACAATGTTTTTTCTTAAGTATGGTAATGTGTAATGGTAATTGTTTTGTTTGAGTGTCGTACAAGTGGTTTAAAAGTCGTACATAAATATGAGGTTAGTTCTATGGTTTTACAAATTTTCAGTGTCTTAATATTACGATTTAGTCTTTGCAAGAGAATAAAAGTGATTCAGTGGTATTCAACATATATTGAGAAATATTCAAAGTGCGTTTATTTTTTGGAAGTTGAAATAATTTTGTAGCGGGGCATTTTGGGGCCTACCTGAGACAATGTAAAGAAGTTTATATTTTCTTGATAATAAATAACATAATTTGTATTTTTTCATAAATAAATAATAATTAACTTGTTGGGTGATAGGAAAAAATTTTATTACCGAGAGGTAAATTTGTTATTTTGGAGCGATCGCAACTGTGGCTACACTGCTGTTGACTTTATGAATGTAGACTTATTTAATAATATTGTGTGGACCGTTTTAATAACAGACAAACTGTGCAAAAGTCAAATCAAGGACAAACACAACAGTAAACAAATTATATAACCAACATTGTCAACAAGTTATGTAATTGACGATCAGGCGATCGTTACGTCAGCGTGTGACATAACGAGGTGTGTCACCAGTTTCGTCAGACACACAGAACAAAGACTCAGTGGAAAAACAACATCTGAATTCAACAGACGCAACTAACTGTGCGTTAGCCGGTTCGCCGGTTTTTCGGCGAAGTTTTGTGTGTTCGCCGACGCGCCCGCAACATATAAAAAAAATGTGAAGTAAAGTCTAGAAAAATACAAAAGTAACTAACAGTTTTGTTTCTTCGTTATAAAAACAGTTTTCGGCAATTATTTATTAAAACGGACAATGTGCGTAAAAGTGTGACGCCACCAACTTACTGAACAGCTAAGTAGCCATGCATTCATATTAAAATTTCAACAAAGGTTTTCTTTTAAAATTAATTAAGTAATGGGGAAATAAATTTTAACAACATGTAACACGAGAGCTCTCAAATCATAAAATCATTGTGTGTGTGTGTGTGCGTGAGTAAGCGTGTAGACAAAGAAGGCTGGTTTGCGTTGTTTGTATTTTAATTTAATTCATACTTAATTCCTTAAAATTTATTTGGAATTTGTATACCATGTTTTCATTCTCATTGTAGCAGAATGATTATATAATTAATAACTTTCGTAAATGTGAATTTCCAGTAGAGAGAGGACGGCAGGAGGTAGTTTGTTAATACTAAAAAATTATAGTAAAAAATGTCAATAAAACTCTATTCCTGGGAAACAAAATAAAGTTTTTCTTTATTTGGAACAACCAGTTCTGATCTCCTGGGTTCGCCGAAAAGAACCCGAGAAAAAAATGGTAAGTACACATATTTTTGATACGTAGTTGGTAACGAAATGGCACACCACAGTAAACAGTAAATACAGTAACAGTAGTATTAGTTCAAATTATATTTATTGGATATCAAGAATATCAAATGTATCAATTTGATACTTAACAGCGTTGTAGTACGGAATTACTCTGTAGGTCGGGAAGGAAGGATTGAGGTAGCAATATATTCCATTTGTCCTTTACTCAAGCTTCGGCATCTTTTTCAAAGTTGTTGGATTTATTTGTATACTTCGTCTTCAATTAAACGTCTTCTTCATCAGGTAATGGTGTTCAGTACTCATCAGACTTCTTTACGATCAATTTCTATACATTATTTTACTTTTAAAGTATTTTAAATATGAAAATGTGTAGTACTGAATTTTCACTTCTGGTTTGTGTGAGCGTCACTTTTCAAGTAATTGTATTCAACGGTAATTACCTCGTCAAACCATCGTTTCCATGGTTACATCATTATTCTCGTTGGGCGAGCTCGACATGAATACATTGTTATCAATATTTGAATTCCTTTCAAATCTTCCTATATCTTCTGACTCCCTTCCTCCTCTTATCTTCCTTCTTAGTTATTATCTATTTGCACTGTCATTTATATTTTCTCACAAAGATTATTTTGGTATCCCACAATATTGGGTTTTTTCAAGTTTTCTAAGTTTACAATTAATTTCGTACTTACTAATTACATTTCTCTGTTTATATAATTCCTTAATTTAATATTTGGTTTTTAATAATAACTACCATTCATCCTTGGTGAATTAGTCACCTTGGATTTGTCCATTACATGGTGATTTTTATACAATCAGTAATTGTTTATGTTTGACCGTTAGGCCTGTTTCACATTTAAGTAGCCATTACTGGATTTTTATGGCTTCATACACAATATATTTCATTTAGTCCTAAATCGTTATTTTGCTTTTATAATTAGGTTTAATGTCTCTGGAGGTGTTTTAATTTAGTCTTTTTGTGATCTTTGTATGTAACAATTGTGTTATTCAATATTACTGGCTAATTATTTACTATTCATTTCCAATATAACATCTAGGTCTGTGGTCTGTATGATTCTTACAGCCATATCCAATTCATAAACAATAGTTTATACAATTCATTATTTCTTATTTGTTGTTCTGGTGCTAAACAATCTCACCTCTATTGAACTTTTTTCATTAAACTTCCCTTATAACATGGGTATTTACTTAATGTTAATACAGACTTATTTTCTAATGCTCTTTGCTCTCCCTTCCATGTTAACACCATCTTATTACTTTTCCTTGTGAATCACACCTTTAAACTTTTACAATACATTCTTAAGTTATAACAATACTATTTCCTAGTCATCACAGTGAATATCACTACTTAGTGTTCATTATTTACTGATCAATGTTCTATTCTAAATGTTATTCATTGTAACTTTGTTAAATGTTATTAAGCACTCTTAACACTTAAACATAGGTTATTTTACTAAGTCTTTATCTTAGCCTACTCTCCTCTTACTATTTTTATCACAGACAATATTTTTATTTATTATTCACTTGCACTTTCTTAAATTATTTAGTGTTCATTATAATTTACTTAGTGTTTCTTTTGTATTATATCACTCTAGGATAAATCACTTTCATTAGTTCAACTTCCATTTATTTCTCATCATTTTATTCTCTTTCTCTACACACTATCTATATAAAATTATTAATATTATGTCTTTCTTTGTTAACAAACTACATATATCCCTACCTCTTTGGTTAGTGTACTTTTATCTATTGTTTCATATTACTAACTATTTATAATTGTCATTCAATCAATATTAACATTCATTAATAGTTTTGGTTCTTAACCGGTTTCATTTTCTTTATTATTTTAGATTACATTATTTCTCCCTTCTCTATTTTTTTCCTTGTCTAGTTTTCTTGACGTGTTTCATTTTGTTTTCTTCCTCGTGGGTTTGTTCTCTCTTGGTTTTCATTCTTCTTCTCCTTCATTCGTCTTGTTTCTTTTATTTAGGTTTCTTAACTGGCCAATCTCTGGGGTTGGGTCAATGTCGTTTGTCTGTCAGTCTATTATTTGAGTTTCTTTATTAATCACTTTTGGTTTATTACTCCTTCTCCTTCCATGTTAATTACCTTTTATTTATATATTTTACTCTCCACATTATTTATTTATTCAAATATAGTATTATTTAGCATTTTTTATACATACTTATTGTTATCAAAATTTACCTGAATTTGGCGATGTTATACAGGTAATAATAATTTCATTTTCAGTTTTGTTTTTATGGTAAAAGTAATAAAAACAAAACATTGACTCTTATTTTGCTGTCTTATATTTTATTATTGTTAATTTTTACTTTATTTATACACTAAGTTGATTATTGCACATTGTCACATTTATCGTTAAATCAAAAAATTAAAGATTCTGAACATTTGAAGTTAATTTAAAAAACACACTGAAGTTAATTAAGTTCTCGTTTATTATTCTCTTAAGAATTCACATTTTTAGTTTATGAATTATCTGTAGTTACAACTGAATAAATATTAGTTTTTAACTAAATATAATTATAACACTACGACTCGGAACACAAAACTTTAAAAGGCGAGACTTCTGAAGAAGCCTTTAAAAGGCGAAAGCCGGTTCAGGTTGTAAGGTAAAACTTTTTCGTTTTTACCTATAAAAAGTTTTGTGTTCCGAGTCGTAGTGTAATAATTATATTTAGTTATTTAATGGACACGTCATGGACAACGAAATCGAAGATTAGTTTTTAAGTAGGGGAATACATATTTAGTCTGCGTGTACTGGATTTGTTTTGTCTGCGAGAAGTATGTTTTGAGTGAATGCAGTAACGAAAGTTACTCTTGCGTGACATTCAACAGAAACGCGTGGTTACGAATTGGCAACATGGCGATGACATCATTGCAAACGTCAATCCCTCTCCTGTAAAAATTTTGGTATAGTCAGTCTGTTACTTGTGCTTCTTGAGGAAACAGCATAGTGTATTACTGCTTAGTATTTTATTTATTAATTCTGTGTGTGAGTGTATAGTGGTTACTGTGTGTTTTAATTACTTTTATGGATTATTAACACTAGTAAACTGTAAGTAAATGAACTTTCATTAAGTATTTTAAAAGAAATAAACAATAACAATGAAAGTGTATTTGCTAGAACATTTGTTTTTTTAATTACCATATGTATAAGAAATTTGAATTTTGTGATGTTATTTATTAACCCACATTTAAATAATTAAATAATCTCCCACTTACCGTAATTTATCCAAGGTCCGCTACACGAACTGTGAATTGCAAGTGTGGTTCAAGGCCATTTCAGTAACATACGCAATGCATTTGTATCACACAATTCAACCTTTATTTCATGTTTTGACTGTAAATTATTAAAATTCTTTATCTCTTCACTCCATTTAAATATCTCAATTATATATAGAACCAAACATTTCTTTCAATATATCCTTAATCTAATTCTATTTCTACATAAGATGAACCCAGCTTGCTCACTCACTCTTTCATTCCACTACAAAATCCCCTTTTTATTTATTTAGGCCTTTCATTGATTATAATTTGTTAGTTGGTTTTTTAAATGATTACTTTCCTGGAATTGTGTCCATGACGACCACGAGTTGAATTTAGTCCATTTTGTTTACTTTTCTGTCCGAATAGGGTTCACTGTTAATTTTGATATCACTGGTTAATTCATACCTGCCAACTTTTACGGTTTTTCCGTAAAATTTACGGAATAGCGTGTGTTTTACGGCTTTACGGATGAACTACGATATTTTACGATTTTACGTACGAAGACCTTATTTTCAAAATTCGCGCCAGAACGAGCTTCCGCATGCTACCGGTACATGTTGTGTGACCATCGATATAATATATTATCTCGATGTGTGTGACCCGTGAGTATTCGATAAATCGCATTTTCCGGTCGTTACAGTTTTCGACTATGAATACATTCCTATATGAATACAATGCTTTCCGGCTGAAATGCAGTCGTTCTATATCGATATATTTGAGTTGCGAGATCGACTAGTTGGTTCGCAAGCCGCTCCGATTGAAGCGTGGTTAAAGACATTCTTTGTTTCGCTGACTTGGCGTGGTTGGATGCAAGTTACGTAGCTGAGATTGTATATTATAGTTACGGAATAACGTGTGAATTGCGCTCGTTGCATTTTCTTTGTGTTTTACGCAACATGTTGGGAAGTCAATGTTGTGCTGAAATTAGCCTAGTTAAGAAGAATAGGACTCAGTTCAGGTCATCTATGTCCAATGGAACTCTGGAAGCCATTTCCATTTTGAAGACGAACAGTTTTGAACCATGTCATAAAAGCACTTTTTCTAAAGACTTTTTAAAGAAAGCTAAACAAGCTACAAGTTTATCCCTTAAATCGGACTAAAGGAAGTGCATGTGATTGTAAATAATATAAATAACTTCAGTGTACTGTATATAATTATCTTTTTGGTTTGAAGTGCAGCAAGATACTCTTTTCTGCAAAATTTTCTTCGGTTGTGTGCATAGCCTACGAATAACGTTGGGTAAGTGGATTTCATTGATAAATTTTACAAGTACTTGTGGTCTTTTAATTCATGTTAAATATTTTGTCCTTTAGAATATTGTATTAATGCTATAGAACTCTAATTATCTGAAGTGAAAAATATGCATGCATTTTGTGTTGTTAAACTGCATTTTGACGCGCGGGTTCGGACGTATTTTGACGCGCGGGATTTTTACTGATTGGCCTTTTGGAAAGTTGGCAGGTATGTTAATTTATGTCTCACAATTTGCTCGTGTTGATCTGCTGTTTAGTTAAACTCACTTTTAAGATTTTTTAATAATTTTTTTTTTTTTTTTTGACTCGCGAGTCTTGGTGTACGCCTGGCCAGACGTAGCTTCGGCGGGTAACTGCGAGGAACATTAACAAAGTACCCCACTCCCCAAGTTTTTGGACAAGACGGAAATTACCAATGCCTTCTAGCGATAAAATGTTCGTCACTGTACTTAATGTACGCTGTGGTTCATGGGTGTTAGACGTTGACGAAATTTTGAGGCCACTAGTTACGTCACTCAAATGGGCGTGTTCTTAATTGTACTTCTGTCCTCTATCGAGCACATGTTGAACAAATTTCACAAAAAAAACCATGTTGGTTCGGCTTGGCCCGAGGCTGTGAGTGTCGTCTGTGCGCCTCGCTGGTGTTCGCGCATTTGTGTGCGTCAAACAGCACTGAAGTTCTTGGAATTATACTGCGTTGTCGGACACACACTGCATTCCATTGTCCTTTGTCTGAATAACACCGTTTTATGTAGTGGACTTGCTACCGTATTTCTACATGAGAGTGACACTTGAAAATGAAATGAATTTAATAAAATAAAATACCCCATTTTGTCCCATTATAATACCCCCCCCCAATGAGAGATCTTCTGCTGGAACAGAAGAACTCTCATTGCTAAACCCCTAAGAGGATCGGTGAGGATATGGCGCCACCAACCCCCAGTTTATTTCTAAACACATCATGGGTAAACTACCCCCCTAGTTCGGCGACTATGGCTGCACCTGAACGAGATTACTGGACTTCTCTACTCGAGATCCCAACACCATAAACTCGGACCGGCACTCACCATAATGCACCTAACCTCCTCACATTCCAACCCCCAAAATTCCAAACCTGGCTTTTTACCATACCAGATCCTCAACCGATCTGTTCCCCCTTACATGCACACTGGGTTGCCTTTAGCAAGTACTGGGAGCGTACACATACTCATAATATCTTCTAAACAAACTCCTTAAACATTTTAAAATCATTTTTCAAATTACAATATGGCAAACAAATTCAATTCAAATCATTAAATTTGATTAAAATTTCATTTAAGTTCCAAATCAACCTGTTTTATTCCCCTTACTTTCATCAAAACAAAAAAATAAAAATCTTTTACATGAAGCTATCAACTCTATCAATCTTCTTCACTACTGCTAACAATCATAAAAAACACAAATTGAACATCTTATTAAATCCTATACTCGCTTATACTAATATTTGTTTATAACACATATATACTAAACAATGTAATTCAATAAATACACTAGGAATACATATAAACAATAATATACTTGAAATTCAAAATATCTTCTATATGGCAGGCAAATTTTTTTTTTTTTTTACAAAAAAATTTAAATTTACCAACATCTTTTTTCTTAATTTTCAGAAAAACAAAAATATTTAATTCACTCAAGAAACAAAATGGCATCAATCAATTACTAGAAACTGGTCTTGTCTCTAACATCAACCATCAGCGTTCTCTGGGTCAAGTGAATGACCTTGACATACATATGTTACACAGAGCTACACCATACAATACATGAAACACCTCTAAATTTTTTACTTTCAAACATAATACAACATAATAAAATAGGACACTCAAAATTAACATGGTTATCATTATCGTACAATAAACAATAAAATTTACATTTAAATTGACCAAAATTTACACATTTTATAGCTTCATATCATTCTCAACTTCTATTAAAATCTGTCACTTGTTTCAATGATTACATTTTTACTATGACTTTGTCTCTTTAACATTTTCATTCTCAATTAGTTTGGGTGACTCTCCATTATTCAGAGTAATTTGATTTACTAACTTGGCATTTACATATAATCTTACCCTCCTTCTGACTCTAACAATCACTAACCGATTTTACCTAGTATGACACCCCTCTATCAAAACATCTACCAACCATTCTCTACCTCTAACTTACTACTCTAAATCATTTCGCATCATTCTACCATTATAACAAAATACTCTCTACCCCTTTGTACTCTGGATGTGTGTTCCCTTCCCAATGGTCATCCCTTATTTGGTTCCCGGACCCTCCCTAGGTAACCCTTTCTGGCACACGTCGGTTCCCTTCCCGCCACAACGCTTTTCGTTGAGGACTCCTTATCACACCACCCCCCTTACAAAATTCCTTTATCCATTAATTACTCTCCCATTACATCACTTTCATTTACAAAATATCTCCATTTATTTATTACCTCAATATATCAATCATTACTCTACCTATTTTCCCCATAGCTACTGTGTCACTATCAATACTCAAATTGTACATTACATTTATTCACAATAATATTGTTCTCTCTAACGCCCCTTCAAAATTGATTTGATTTGCTTAAATGCCCTACTTAAACAATTACTATCACCCAAATTCTAACATTTACCCCATTTCACATTTTAACTCTTGAAAACTCAAAACTATCTCAAATACATCTCTTCATTTAAATTAAAATCTTTTAACCACGTTGAAAATCTATTACTCAATTTTAATTATATTCAAACATTTAACTACATTGAAAATTTGCAAATCTTTTATAAGTGATATACTACATTTATAATTCCAGTGATCAGCTGATTTTCTTGGCAAGGTGAATGACCTTACTACAGATATATTTCAAAACTATATAAAGTACACCTGTTCATAATTCTTACCCCTAATATACTACATACAATTAATACAAATACACAAAATTATATAGTCATTATCATACCATGCTATCTGAAATCATTACAAGTAAATCTAGTGTGATGGTACAATTCTGGTACAATCATAAATTAACAAAAACATGGTATAGAAGACCATAAGTATTGTATTCCTTCATTATTTAACAATTTGGTCATAATTAATTAAACAATTAATAATCCCTGTAAAGCAACAGTGAGTGAACTATATAAATATTTTGTGAACGCAAAAGTGAATTGACAAGATTCTAACTGTTTTCATCGCAAAAAACCAAGAAACACAGCAAAAAACGTATGTCGCATCCCTGATGACGCCAGCGATGAGGAATGTGTTGTTGAAGCTGTAAACAGATGAACAATAACTTGATGACGTTTCGCCCCACCTACGAAATGTGAAACAAAGAATCCAGGTCATTTCATCAGAAAGCGTGAACGCAGCCGGCCGGCAAACAGTTCACTGAGTGTGAATTTAAACTTTTACACCACTAAAAGTGGTTAATTACAAAAGTGCTTAACAACAGTGACACCTTACCATTCAGTAAGGTGTATTACTTCAAAATGTGACCGGGAAGCAAAATCGGTAAACTCGCGGTGTGCAAAGTTTTACTGTACGAAAAACCGCAGCTGAGATCGGTCAAATTTGGTGAGAACGTTCCAAACATTCTCTTATTGTAAAATCAAAATTCACTTAATGACCAATTTTAAACAAAATCTTAAAATATGAGCTCAATAAAATAATAACTTGTACCAGAGTGTGAGAGAGAGAGAGTGAGAGAGAGAGATAGAGAGTGACATAAATTATGCTGGGTTGTGCAGGTTTTATATTTGTTTTGGTTTTAGCGTATTATACTCTATTTCATTTTATTATATGTTTAGTATATTTACGATGTTTATTTCTTAGTGATGTTTATTCAAACCTATATAGGACTACGCCCCGAGGCCTAGTAACGTGCGTGTTTGGCACATAGAAGTAGAATCATTTTTATATGTAGAGTCTTTTAGATAATAAAAGATAAACATTGGTAACCATTTCAACTAATAGTATTTATTTCAGATACCACTTTCCGCTATCATATCGTTCGCTTAACACGAATTCTGGCCCGCAAAATAAGCCTAATATATGTTGGTAATTTCCATCATGGCGCCCGTAATTATACAATGTTTATGGTAAAAGTAGTTATATGTATGTGACGCAAAGATTTGTATTATCACATTTGGTCGCCTTGCGAACAGGGACTCTGTATAATCTAATTTTATGTGGGGTAAGCCTACGAAGAGAGCGGAAGGGTTATCTGAGGTAATAAACGCCAAATTTTAATACGTAAACATAACCAAATTTTACGAGGTTATGTTATACGATTGTATGCATGCGTGTATTATAAAATTGCAAACATGAGTACTAATGATAATATTACAATAGAAATCAGTACAGCTGATGTAAATCTGACTGGTGAGATGGATGTTCAACCAACTCAAACTAGTCAGACTGACGAGGCAAATACGCCTGTATCTGTAGAGACAACAAAAGTCGATACATCCATTTCAACTATGTCGGAAAGTAAATCAGATAGTACCGCTGCTTTGATGCAGCTGTTATTAAATAAATTTGATGAACAGAGTGTAAAATTTGATGAAAAATTTACAAATTTGAATGACAAATTTGATAAACAAAGTGAAAAATTGGATAGTTTTGATATCAAGTTCAATGAATTAAAGAATGAAATTAAAATCCGTAATAATAATCTCATTAAGCAGTGTGATAAGGTGATTAAAAGATTAGATGAGAATTTAATTCAACTAGAAAAACAGAAGGCGAATAGTAGTGAAAACAGTACGAAAAACGAAGTACTGACTAATAACGTAAGTAACAGTGACAATGTGAATAATGAATTTACAGGTAGTAAGAATATGATATTAGAAAATGATAATGAAAGTATTATGAATGATAATGAGGTGTTTGAGTGTATTGAGTCACAGAGAGAGCTTGGAGAAAGTATTTTTGTACAAGGGGTGCAGGGGTTAGAATTTTCTTTTAATGTTGTGTTAGGGGGTGAAGAAAAGTCTTCACATATTTTTTATAAGGACAAGAGTTCCTTCAATTTATATTTGGGAGACGATAGGTCTACAAATAAAGTTTTTTGGTGTTTTTGCGTACCTCATAAGTGGTGCAGTCATTTTGAGTTAGGGACCCCTGCATATTTGGAGAGAGAGAGTGTAACTTGGTGTTATGGTGAGAAATATATGAAGAGAGAAAGTGTAGAGAGGTATTGTGAGAAAAAGAAAGTAATAAAATTTTTAAAGTAAATAGAAAGTATAGAGGATTGGTAGAGAGGTTAGGCATAGAGACGGTGGATGAAAATAATGAATACTTACCTTGTAGTAACAGTAAAATTGAAATAATAATAGATGATGAGAATAATGGTATTAAGTACTTACCTGTGGTAGAAAATTATGATGATAATTACAAGATGAATAACCAAATTATAACATATGATATTACTGAGATAGACAGAACCCTACTCGATCGTGACTTGATATATTTGTTTAATAATTGTTTGATATATGAATATAATGTTTCTAATCATAAAATTTTTTCATTAGACAATAAGATAAATAGAACTAAGATTAGGTTGTTATTCAACGATGGAGGATAGACTGTTTTAATTGTGTTATGAACATTAAATATATGTGAAAAGTGGTATTGAATTGGACTGCTATGGACTGAGTTTGATAAATAACAAAATAATGTGTTTGGAGTGTATATTTTTCATTGTATCATATGTATTTATATATCAATGTATTTATGTATTTTGATGTTGTGTATTGCAGGTATATTTTGTGTACACCAGTTATTATGTATTTTAACAATTAACATGTTTTGTTTAATTAAACAAGTTTAAACAAATGAATAATATTTAAAGGTCAATTACTGAATTAAAATGGTACAAAAGAAAGTTGTACTAATTTGTAACAGAAGTAAATTATTAATTGTCATAGAAAGTTTCTAATGAAGGTAATTTATTATTTAATTTGCAATGAAGGTAATTCCTAATGAATAATAATAAATGATTAAATAAGAATATATATTTGAAAAGTGAGAGGTATTGTTATGAGCAGGGGTGAGATGAATTTTATAAGACAATTGTCAATGATTGCAGTAAGGTAGAATGTTAAAACAGGGATAGAGCCTGGATATAGATAGAAACATGTGAGTTATTTAATTGAAGTTAATGGTAGTTAGATAGTTAAGTATTTTTAAAGAAAATAATACCAAGAAAGTATTAGATATTTAGGGACACAGTAGTTAGTGATTATTTGTAGAGGTGATTAAAGTCAAGGTTAAACATATTTGTTGTTGATATTTTGTAGTGGGGGTGAGGTGATAAGGAGTAGCCAACGTATAGCGTTGTGGCAGGTAATAGCGTAGTTTAAGGGAGTGTTTGCCGAATTATTTGGAAGGGCAAAATATTATGAATGTATATAGCCAGTTAGGGAACACCCATCTCTGTACAAAGACGAGCGGTGCCATAGGATTTAAATGAAATTAGTAAAGGTATTTATAATTGAGATATTGGTGTCATGATAGGTAAATATGATTGTTAGTTAGAAGAAAGGTGAGTAAGATTATAATAAGTAAAAGCATAGTGAATACAGGAGTCACCCAGACTAAATAATGATTAGAAGATGAAAGGTTAGGTAGTTAGGTAGGTAGAATATTCAGAGTAGAAAGGAGGTAATAAATGAATGGTGAAATAATAATAATATGAATATTAATAATAAATGTGAAATAATAATATTATAATAATTGATGTCTAATTAATTAATTAATTGCACTTGTAAATTTTATAATTTAAATGCAAACTTAAATCGATAGAATATGCAAATCTTAATCAAGATTAAATATGAATTTTAAATGTATTAATATAATGATCATGTGTATTAATGTATCAATGTATTATCATGTATTATGTTATGAAATTTTAACATGATTTATGGAAATAGTGTGTGTGTGTGGAGGAGAAAGAGGGGTAAATATAATTGGCGCTGTCAATAACAATTATTACCTGTTAATAATAATAATAATAATATTTTTAAATAATAATTTTGATTTCAATAAGATTTCATTAATTACTTTTTTTCTATGATTTGTTTTTCTCCATGTTTGAATATTTGGGAGATTTATATGGGGATTTCCATGTTTTTATTTACAATTAAATTAAATTCTTTTTTATATCAATATGTGTTTCTTTTATAATTATAATAATTATAAAACAGAAAGAGTTAATTATTATCGATGGGAATTGAAACGATTTTATAATTCAGGGTAGTCCCTAAAGAGAATGGCAATTCTAGGTAATTCTTGTTACATTTTTTATATTATATTTCTAGTAATTCAAGCAAACCCAGTGCTTATTAGCACAAACCAGCACCTAGCTAAGGGGAACCAGATCAGTTAAGGATAGAGTAATTTACCAAGCCACTATTTTGATATTTTTTTCATTTATTGTTTCAGTGTTTGCTGATGTTATGACGGCGGTCCTGAGCTGGCCAGCGCGTCAGAGCAGGGGCGTTACGCGCCTAATTGGCCTTATGGTGTTGGGATCTCGAAGGAGAAGTCCAGTAAGGTCATGCAGGTACTGTCATCGTCATCAGACCACGGGTGAGTTATTGATTTTCTTTTTGTATAAATTGTAAGGGGGTTGTAGCGACCTATCCTGGCTGATCCCTTTAGGAAGTATGAATGGGTCAATGAAAGTTTTTATGCTTCGGCACAAAATCTTTCATTGAGGGGGTTTTGTGATGGTACAATTCTGGTACAATCATAAATTAACAAAAACATGGTATAGAAGACCATAAGTATTGTATTCCTTCATTTTTTAACAATTTGGTCATAATTAATTAAACCTTTAATAATCCCTGTAAAGCTACAGTGAGTGAACTATATAAATATTTTGTGAACGCAAAAGTGAATTGACAAGATTCTAACTGTTTTCATCGCAAAAAACCAAGAAACACAGCAAAAAACGTATGTCACATACTGAGATAAGGTGCCTAACCCTGATGACGCCAGCGATGAGGAATGTGTTGGTGAAGCTGTAAACAGATGAACAATAACTTGATGACGTAGTTTCGCCCCACCTATGAAATGTGAAACAAAGAATCCAGGTCATTTCATCAGAAAGCGTGAACGCAGCCGGCCGGCAAACAGTTCACCGAGTGTGAATTTAAACTTTTACACCACTAAAAGTGGTTAATTACAAAAGTGCTTAACAACAGTGACACCTTACCATTCGGTAAGGTGTATTACTTCAAAATGTGACCGGGAAGCGAAATCGGTAAACTCGCGGTGTGCAAAGTTTTACCGTACGAAAAACCGCAGCTGAGATCGGTCAAATTTGGTGAGAACGTTCCAAACATTCTCTTATTGTAAAATCAAAATTCACTTAATGACCAATTTTAAACAAAATCTTAAAATATGAGCTCAATAAAATAATAACTTGTACCAGAGTGTGAGAGAGAGAGAGAGAGTGACATAAATTATGCTGGGTTGTGCAGGTTTTATATTTGTTTTGGTTTTAGCATATTATACTCTATTTCATTTTATTATATGTTTAGTATATTTACGATGTTTATTTCTTAGTGATGTTTATTCAAACCTATATAGGACTACGCCCCGAGGCCTAGTAACGTGCGTGTTTGGCACATAGAAGTAGAATCATTTTTATATGTAGAGTCTTTTAGATAATAACAGATAAACATTGGTAACCATTTCAACTAATAGTACTTATTTCAGATACCACTTTCCGCTATCATATCGTTCGCTTAACACGAATTCTGGCCTGCAAAATAAGCCTAATATCATATGTTGGTAATTTCCATCATGGCGCCCGTAATTATACAATGTTTATGGTAAAAGTAGTTATATGTATGTGACGCAAAGATTTGTATTATCACACTAGTGCTCAAAATGGTTTTGCTCTCATAGGGATATACATCGCTACTCGCTACTCGCTACATCGCTAGCAACAGTTACTGAACAACTCTGTGGATTGTCAACCCCCAACTCTCTCTATAGAGTCGTGTTATAAGCTGACCGCCCGCTGTTTACAGAGGTCGTCACCCTCTCACTGAATTTACAGCTACACTCCCACTACATCATTACTTAAAATCCCCTTTTCCCAGTTACAATTAGGTAAACCACATGCCGGTCGGTCTAGGTATTTACCTTGTGCACAGATGCGTTATCTGTGCCCCTGGCTTGTAACTGCCAGCTCCTTTTCCACACACACTGTTGTTTCCTGGTGTTGGACTATGGCGTCCATTTGCATTCCCAAGAACTGAAGTTACATATATAAGGTATAGACGCTGCCTATATCGTTCTTGGTTCAGTGTTATATAAAAATTCTGTATTACTGATGTCCGAGGACACCAGTAATCCTACTAAAATGATTCACACACCCTTAGTACGGAACTACCGTCACCTTCGACGATAGCCGCTGTTCCATAGTTATGTAGTTTCCCCTGTTTACCCCCCGGTTCAATTTCGAAATTCACCAATTTTGTAACTACTTACATAATTCCACGGCCAGGGCCTGGTGAAACCATGACCGCCCGAAATGTGGGGAAACTACCAAAAGACATATAAGGCTCACACTGACACCGTTACTGCAATTCACGGAAGGTCAACTCTTATATGTTTGGGTATATTTAATTGATTTTTCATTCTTAACATAATACATACAACACACTCATAATTAACATTGCGATTATTCCATTAAAACAAACAATTCACATTTAATGTTGATCAGAAATTACACACCTTACATCCTTACATTTGCATATAAATTATAAACATTATATTTTAATTTCAATTGAACTTCTATTAATTAATTATCAATTATTTATCATTTACTATACCATTAACTTTTCCAAAAAATTTTCTTTGTTATCAACCTTCCTTTCACATAACATTTCATTTAAAATTTGCTATTTAGACATTGAACATTCTACTTTCTTTAAATTGCATTATAAAATTCATACTTACAGTACATCACTCACATACTGTCATAAACACAAATATAAACACCAAACACCAATAACTCCATGTACCTTCTGAAACATTTTAACAACCATGTTATTCCACAAACTAAACACAATTTAACATTTATTTATTTATTAATTATTATAAAATTTAAATCTCATAAAATAATTTAAATTCATCATCACAATTCAATTATATAACATTTTAAATCAATCAAAAATATTTAAACATCTCAAATTACTTTAATTCCATCAATTATTAAAACACAACATATTTGAATTATCATCAAAACAATTACAATTCATTAATTACTTTCATAATTATTCTTGTTATTTATTTAGTCTGCTCAAAATATTATTATTATTATTAAATTGATTTCTACTACCTACACACATTGTTTACATTACATACTTGTTACAATACAAACACAATTAATTTCACTATCAATTTATTAACAAATCTTTGTCATTATTTTTCAGTTTACCACACTTCATTTTCTAAGTTAGCAAGTCCATAACCACAAATTAAACTATTTAATATGTCCATTTATTGGGTTTATAATTACCCTCCATCATCGTATAAATATCTAATATATTTAAAACATAAGTCATTTTTATCCACATACAATTTATTATTATTATTATAATGACTATTATCAACATAATATTTGACACCATTATTGCCTATTAATTCATAAAACCTGTCTACATTTGTGATCTTAGTTCCGTCTCCATCAGTATTTTTGTTCAACATAAAGTCAGTTAGTTTATCATCATACTTCTCCACTACATTCATTAAAACATCAGGTAAGTTATTATCATTTATAAAGGTATCATCAAAATAATTATCAATCTCTATTTTACAAGGTAAGTATTTTATATCATTTATCTTCACCACTTCTAACCTCTCTCTCAACTCTTTATAATTTCTCTTTAACTGATATATTATTATCTCCCTATCTATACACAAATCACTCTCAAAACATCTTTCATCATCATAACACCCGTCACTACCCCCTTGAACTATCTCATTCCATGCAAAGGGCCACACAAACTTACTATATGTCTTGGCACTTCCAAGATCATCACAAAAAATAAAGGGACCATCTGAAGACACCTCGTCTTCCATACAACTACAGGAGGAAACTCTGTCCTCATAAACAACCGGTGAAATCTCTGTTTCACCATAAACTTGGAGAAAATTTGCCCTTTGCCCTACATACTCATCTAATCTCTCTTGCCACTCTTTCTCTAATTCGTCAACACTAATTACTACTACATGGCTCCGTTAACATAGAATCTGGAGAGGGGAAGCGTAGCAGCACTGGCACTGCCAGTTGCGTGGGGGTTCAGTACGTTTCCCTACGCTGCTTGACGTTTGTACAGTCAAAGTAAAACTCACACGCGACTAGATAATTTACTCGTGCAAAAATTAAAGTTAGAGCATTTTAATACTTAAACTGTACGCATATGGTGTCAAAATTGTTATTCTACACCGTTTCATAAATTATTAAATTACTTTGACCATAAACATAAACAATATGAGCAATAAACTCCACAATTTCAATTAGGTATTGACCTGTAAACCAGAACTAGTTGTGTCTCTGTTGTTGATCAACATAAATGGATTATTGTTACTTCAGTTTGGAGCTTAATATGTCAATAAGGCTATTCAATGTTTAATTTTTTTTTGTACTCTTCATACATGTATAAATTTATGTTACTTTTGCTCATGCTTTTTCGAATTACAACATGAATAGTTAGCTGGTAGAGAAAGGTTTTGCTTTTACAAATAGTAGTTCTATAAACGAGTGAAATTATGTGGAACAAGTGAATTTAATTTCTATTCAATTAGCAAGTTTATAAACAGACTTGGGAAAGATCATAATAATTGTTAACTGATCAAAGTTAAAGTTACTGTCCAAACAAACTAACTAAGTTAAAGTTACAGTTAATAGTTACAAAAACTAACTGATTAAAGTTAAAACAAAATTAACTGATTAAAAGTTAAACCATTTTTGGTTTGCTTTTTTGTTTTATTTTTATTGAGTAAAGTACTTAGATTTTTGAAATAATTAAAATCGGATTAAAATATGTAATTAATGAGTCTATAGAGAACTTTAATTATTCTTTAAATTTATCACTGTATTATTCTATTTAGTATTTAATTTACAAATAAATGTTCCATACTAGGAAATAATGAATTACCTATTACTGATACTTCAGGACGTTATGAACAACAAGATCTAATATTTTACAAAGGACAGGTTGACAAGTCGATAGGTATTAATAAGTCTGAACAAAGTGGCTAATTTTACAAAGCAATAACGGTATATTGGTAAAGTGTAGGCCGTTATTGTTGTGGATGAGGTAAAGTTATTTCTGTCAAAGACAATTTACAAAGGTACTTTCATAATAGTTTTTATGGTAGGATATATAAGAGAAATATTTCAAACAAAATGACTGATTTTGTTCTGTCTCCAACAGAACAGGTTTTACGTACGAAACAACAATGATCAGTATCACTGAGTAAGTCATAATTGTATTTATTTGGAACTCGATGTAAACAATGAAGTAATGACACTTTGCTTTTTACGTTTTCTGTAATTCTCAGTTTGGCTAATGCCCATATACTAATTATTGTGTGTTATTCGTTAGTATTAAAGACAGAATTATTATCACTACTGATTCGTGGTTATGAATTAAATTACCTTTTAATAAATAATGGAAAAAATCTTACCTTGATGAAATTTTTAGAAGCGTATCTTGAGAAGTTGCATTCACGTGTCTTTCAAACAATTATATCACTAAAACTATAACTTTGTCTTATTTTTTAAAACATAATACCGCGAGAAATAAATTAAAACGCACATGCTAATTTGTACCAGAAAAACATAACATTGTCAATAATTAGTAGGAAAAAAAAATAGTTGGACTATTCACTCAAATTCACTTCTCTCAACACAAATTTTAATGTTGTGAAAGCACTGATATAGTTTTCATATTAAGTGGCATTCTATTCTAATTCTTCAACACCAGACATTTCGCATCCATCCGATAAATTACTAAAGCATTCACTGTCGTCTGTATCAGTGGAAGTGTCAGAAGATTCTTCTCCCCCAACCGATATTATAATCTTCTCTATTTCATCTTCCATCAAAGCATCAGTTTCCCAGTATTTATCTTCCTCACTTTTTACATGCTGTATAGCTTTCTTCCAGTCACTTTCTGAAATAGAAGCAATAACATTTTCGGTGAGGTTTTTAATATCACCTGCTTTCTGATCGACGTTGAATTTTGCTACTTGTCCCTTAACTATGTTCCATACGTACTCAATGGCATTCAGGTTACAGTGGTATGGAGGTAATCTTATCACTTCGTGCCCTTTTTCTTTAAAAATCGTATCTACTTTATACGTTGGTGATGGCTTTCGAAAACGAACTATTTCCAATAATTCACTTTTCGTCATATCTTCTGAAAAACTGACTCCCATTTTTCTTAGCCATTCCTGGATTTCCGCTTTTCGAGAAGCTGTAGTCGGCAGTTTGTTTTCTTGTACACTGTGGTATGGTGCATTGTCCATAACAACTAAAGACTTCTGGAAGGTTTGGCAACAGTTTTTCCTTAACCCACCGGGAAAAATTTTCAAAGTTCATCTCGTGGTGGTAGTCTCCACTTGTAGTTTGTGACTTGAACATAAGAAAGGCTTCAGGAATGAAACCTTTCTCCCAACCTGCAGGAACAATAATCCAGCGTTGTCCAGTACTATTATTTTTTAAAACTCCACTAGTCGTAGGATCCTGCCAACACTTGTTCACTGTGTAAGTGGGATGGATGAATGTCTCGTCGAGAAAAATAACAGGTCGCTTATTGTCACAGGTGTCATTCCTCCTAATCTTTCGTAAGTATCTTGCTCGCCATGCAACTGTTTCGTTTCTCTCCATCAATATACTTCTTTTATTTTTACATTTTTTAAATCGGAATCCAAGCTTATGTATAATTCTGCGTAAAGTTTCCTTGCCTCCTTCAAAATGTATGTCACTTTTTGATTCAGAAAGAACCGATTGCAACGTAGGAACCTGCTTTTTAATAGTATAAAAATTCTGTATCGTACGGCGGACTGCACATAAATCAAAATCATCTAAAACAATTTTTCTTGTACTCTGCTGACGTGTCTTTCCAGGAGTGCTCAGTTTTCTACCAGTAGATTTTGACACTTTTATCTCTTTCCGTATCTTACAAATGGTGGTTTCTGCCTTTCCTGTTGCAGCTGCTGCTCGCTTTGTCGCATTATTTATTGGGTACTTATAACAACCACTGTTCTTTTCTTCATCAAAAAATTCAATAACTCGCCCAACTATTTGGCGTCCTTGACTGCGAATTGTAGGCCTTTGTTTGTTACTTGTCATCTTTCAATTCTACAGTTAATGAATTTTAAAAGTGTGGTGTTGAAGTCTGGAAATTAAGCTGTATAAAAAGAACAGTATAAAAATTACACTCACAATACTCACAAAATTAGTAAATATAAATTCAAATGAATAAACTCTGTAACACGAACACGCACAAATATTAATTATACCGCAGATCAATGCTACGATACTCTCAGTTAGTAAATATAAATTCAAATGACAAACTCTGTAACACGAACACACACACACAAATATTAATTCTACCGCAGATCAATGATACTCACAATTAGTAAATATAAATTCAAATGAATAAACTCTGTAACACGAACACGCACAAATATTAATTATACCGCAGATCAATGCTACGATACTCTCAGTTAGTAAATATAAATTCAAATGACAAACTCTGTAACACGAACACACACACACAAATATTAATTCTACCGCAGATCAATGATACTCACAATTAGTAAATATAAATTCAAATGAAAAAACTCTGTAACACGAACACGCACAAATATTAATTATACCGCAGATCAATGCTACGATACTCTCAGTTAGTAAATATAAATTCAAATGACAAACTCTGTAACACGAACACACACACAAATATTAATTATACCCCAGATCAATGATACTCACAATTAGTAAATATAAATACAAATGACAAACTCTGTAACACGAACAAGCGCAAATATTAGACCTCACGATATTCACCGCTGGGAGTACATACATTCAAATGACAAACTTTTGAGTATGACTGTAAACTGCTTGGTTGGGTGAGACGCGCATGCGCATTTGTCTCTGAACTCAGTTAGTTCACATTTTTTCTGCATGTTTTGTTGACTCGGTGAGGTAGTACTCTGTTACTAACACCAACTAACTTTCTACTCTCATTATCACCACTATTCAATATTTTATTATCTAACACTACCTCTTCCACTATTTTATCATTATTATTATTGGTCATAACTGTAACACTGTTGCCTAACTTCGTGTTTATTATCTGATTTAACTTACTTTTAGTTTGTTCCTCTACTGACTCTACCACTTTCTCGATATCTTGTTTTAATTCGTTATACTTACTCACACACTTATTTTTTACCTCATTAATATCAATTTTAAGCTCGTTAAACTTTCTACTCTGTTCATCAAATTTAGCATCAAATTTATTATTCTGTTTGTCAAATTTGGTGTCAAAATTACTATTTTGCTCTAAGATTAATTGCAACATATTCATTACATCATTATTAAATTGACTGTTACATTTTGTTGAGGTTGGGGTTAATTGAACTCCTGAGTCCTCAGTCACATTGCTTTGATCTGTTACATTTAATTCTACTATTTTATCTTGACCCACACTTGGAGTCGAATGTACCTCAAAATTATTCATAATATTTGATTCATCAAAATTGTCAACACTAGTTATTTCATTTACATCGTTTTCATCATTTCCTGCCATTTTTTAAGTTGTAACTTTACTGACTTTTGTTTCACTAATCTTTAATTTACATGTACAACATCTTATATTTAGTCTAACCTTAATTTATTGTTTTACATACTTTACGTAATTATTACGTACTGTTACTTAACCTTTAAATCAAATTTGCATTCACTTGTAGGTGCGGTCTTTATATATAAATTTCAATTTATAAAAACTGGTCCCTGTTTCGGATGCGCCATTTGTGAAGTTATTTATTAACCCACATTTAAATAATTAAATAATCTCCCACTACCGTAATTTATCCAAGGTCCGCTACACGAACTGTGAAATGCAAGTGTGGTTCAAGGCCATTTCAGTAACATACGCAATGCATTTGTATCACACAATTCAACCTTTATTTCATGTTTTGACTTTAAATTATTAAAATTCTTTATCTCTTCACTCCATTTAAATATCTCAATTATACTGTATATAGAACCAAACATTTCTTTCAATATGATATCCTTAATCTAATTCTATTTCTACATAAGACGAACCCAGCTTGCTCACTCACTCTTTCATTCCATTACAAAACCCCCTTTTTATTTATTTAGGCCTTTCATTGATTATAATTTGTTAGTTGGTTTTTTTAAATGATTACTTTCCTGGAATTGTGTCCATGACGACCACGAGTTGAATTTAGTCCATTTTGTTCACTTTTTTGTCCCAATAGGGTTCATTGTTAATTTTGATATCACTGGTTAATTAATGTCTCACAATTTGCTCGTGTTGATCTGCTGTTTAGTTAAACTCACTTTTAAGATTTTTTAATAAATTTTTTTTTTTGACTCGCGAGTCTTGGTGTACGCCTGGCCAGACGTAGCTTCGGCGGGTAACTGCGAGGAACGTTAACAAAGTACCCCACTCCCCAAGTTTTTGGACAAGACGGAAATTACCAATGCCTTCTGGCGATAAAATGTTCGTCTCTCTCTCCCTCTCTCTCCTATGGCGCTACAGCCCAAGTCGGGCCCTGGCCTCCACCAATCTCCGCCTCCAATCCACTCTATCCACTGCAACCCTCCTCCAGTTTCTTATCCCCATGTCTCTCGCGTCCTCCGCAACGCCATCTTCCCACCTCTTCCTCGGTCTACCTCTAGGTCTCGTTCCCTCCCATGTACCCAGCAAAGCCCTCTTAGGGTTCCTGCCATCCTCCATTCTCATAACATGTCCGGCCCAACGCAATCTTTGAATTCTTATAAATTTTGAGACTGGTATCTCTTTATATATTTGATACAGTTCGTTGTTGTATCTCAGTCTCCATGAGCCATTTTCTTGTATTGGGCCTATAATGCGTCTGAGGATTTTCCTTTCAAAGGTGTCTACTATGTCGACTGTTTTCTGTGTGATTGCCCATGCCTCACACCCGTAGCATAGCACCGGTCTGATGACAGTCCTATATATTTTCATTTTTGTTTCCCTGTGCATATCCCCAGACCTAAATGATGGCAGCAATGCGAAGTACTCCTTGTTAGCCATGGTGGTCCGTCTTTGGATCTCCGGCTCCTCTGATCCAGTCTTTGCTAGATTCACTCCGAGATACGTGAAATTGTCCACCACCTCAATTGTGTCCTCCTCTATCTCGATGTTGTTATGAACCTGGTCCCTTCTTGTTTGGATAAGCATTTTTGTTTTATCCATATTTATGGCTAGCCCAACTTCCTTGGCTTTGTTTTTAAGCTCTATAAATATTTCTTTAGCTGCCGTGATCCGTCTTGACATGATGTTAATGTCATCTGCGTATGCGGCTATCTGTACAGTTTTATTTGTTAACAGATTGGAGCTATTTATTGATAAGCCTCTAATTACATATTCCAATGGAATATTAAATAGTGTTGGGGCCAACCCATCTCCCTGCTTTAGTCCCCGTGTAATATTTATGGGTTCAGTTAGTTGGCTATCCACCTTTACTTGGGCTTCAGTCTGCTGCATAGTAACTTGGGTTAATCTTACCAGCTTGCCTGGTATTCCAAATTCATGCATTATGGTGTAGAGTTTGTCTCTATTAATAGAGTCATACGCTTGCCTGAAGTCCACAAAGATCTGGTACACATCAATATCACGTTCCCATCCGCATCTTAGTATCTATTTTACCGAGAAGAGTTGGTCGATTGTAGACCTTCCAGGTCGGAATCCAGCTTGGTATTCCCGTATTATATTTTCTGTGAGGGGTCTCAGCCTTTGGTTCAAGATGTACGCAAAAACCTTGTAGGAGGTGCACAGCAACGAAATGCCTCTGTATAAAATGTTCGTCACTGTACTTAAAGTACCCTGTGGTTCATGGGTGTTAGACGTTGACAAAATTTTGAGGCCACTAGTTACGTCACTCAAATGGGCGTGTTCTTAATTGTACTTCCGTCCTCTATCGAGCACATGTTGAACAAATTTCACAAAAAAAAACCATGTTGGTTCGGCTTGGCCCGAGGCTGTGAGCGTCGTCTGTGCGCCCCGCTGGTGTTCACGCGTTTGTGTGCATCACACAGCACTGAAGTTCTTGGAATTATACTACGTTGTCGGACACACACTGCATTCCATTGTCCTTTGTCTGAATAACACCATTTTATGTAGTGGACTTGCTACCGTATTTCTACATGAGAGTGACACTTGAAAATGAAATGAATTTAATAAAATAAAATACCCCATTTTGTCCCATTACAATTTGCTATTTCACTGTAATTTGAAATGGAAGATAAGTGCAGTGTAGGGATAATAACACAGACAGAATGTCACAAAATAAGTTATGTCACCAAAAAAGCAATAGAAAATGCATGTGAATTGTCTGAGGAAGAACTAAATTTACTACAGCTAAGAACTGAAGTACAGAATCTTACTACAGTTTGCCTTCACCATAAGAGTTTATTTTTAAAAAAGTATGAATTCCTACAAAAAACTTGTGATCCTTACAAAAGGCACAAGAAACCTATAAACAAAACTTTAAGAGTGGTAAGTTTAGAACAGAGCAGGGTATGTGTAAAGCAAGGGCTTAAAATTAAACCTGGAGAAAAATTATGTTCCTCTTGTCATAAAATGTTATTTACTACTCCAGCTAATCATGGCAGCGATGAAGAAGACTTGCAGCTAAATGATGACGATGGTTTTGAAGTTAATGAATTATAAAAAGAAGATGCTATTGATTCTTTAAATGCTTCTTTAACAGATGTGGGGTGTTCACCTTTAAAGTTACATGCACTTAATGAGAGTTGTAAAATAAGCTATGCACAACAGAAAATTGAAAAATTACAACAAAATGTGAAAAATAAAATTGAATTTGTTCTTGATGTTGAAGTACCACCAGAAGGAATGAAATTAGAAAAAGAAATGGAACAAAAAGCTGCTGATATGGACTTGCTGGTAGAAAACATCAAAACCCAACTACCTCAACTGGCATCAAAGAAGAAAGTCCAGCTACTAACAATCCCAGCATCTCTTAACTGGTGGAGAAAAAAAATTAAAGATACTTTTCAAGTTTCTGATTACTCTGTTCGGCAAGCCCAAAGTCTATTCAAAGAAAAAGGTTTTCTTGCTGAACCTGAACCAAAAAGAGGGAAGAAACTGAAGCCTGAAGTCATAACGTTGGTTGTAAATTTTTATCAAAGTGATGAACAGTCAAGGGTATTACCCGGTATGAAAGACGTAGTAAGTTTAGGGAGAAAACAATATGAGAAGAAACGGTTAATTTTGAGTAACCTCAATGAAATATACTCAAATTTTAAATGGGAGTATCCTGAAGTGAAAGTAGGTTTTTCAAAATTCTGCACGCTCCGCCCCAAATGGTGTGTTTTGGCAGGTGCCAGTGGAACCCACTCTGTCTGCGTCTGCACCATTCACCAGAATGTCATATTGCTCATTCATGCAGCAGAACTTGAAGAGGGATATAAAGAGCTCATAAGTCTGCTGCTTTGTGAAAACCGTAATCGTGAATGCATGCTCAGACACTGTGGCAACTGCCCCTCTAAAGATAATTTAACAGGCTTTCTACAAACAAAGTTTTGCGACTGTGATGAAGAGGACAGAATTGAATACAAACAATGGATTTCAACAGACAGGACACAAATGATCACATGTACAGCAAATGTTGACGAATTTATTGATGAACTCACTACCAAACTAGAAAAACTAGTTCCACATTCATACATTGCAAAGTGCCAATCAAAATATTTTAAAAGCCTCAAAGATTCCTCTGCATCAAATGTTGCTGTTATTTCAGTGGATTTTAGCGAGAATTACTCTTTTTCTATCCAGGATGAGGCTCAGGGGTACCACTGGACTTCAGACTCTTGTACAGTACATCCTCTTATTATAAACTTAAGTTGTGTTGCTGGTAAAAAAATAGTTTCATCACACTGCATCATATCAGATGACTTGAAACATGATGTCTGTATGGTGTACAAAATACAGGAAAAAGTGTCAGAATTTGTCAAGGAAAACGTTCCCAATATTACAGAATTCACTATTATAGTGACGGTTGTGCAGCACAATATAAAAACAAGTTCAATTTTATGAATCTTTCTCTGCATGAAAATGATTTCATGTTAAAAGCTCAGTGGTCATTCTTTACTACAAGCCACGGAAAAACAGAATGTGATGGGATTGGAGGAACTGTAAAGCGACTAGTACGAAAAGAAAGTCTCCAAAGGCCTCTTCAGAACCAAATACTAACTCCACATGATTTCTTTCAGTTTTGTAAATTAAACATCAAAAAAGTTAACTTTCACTTCATTTCCAAAGATTCTGTAAATCTGATACGTTCTAAGCTTGAAGAACGCTTTCAAGACCTAAACAGTTAAGTTTTTACATCCTGCAGGACCATCACCATCATTTTACTGGCCAACACGAGATGATGTCTGCCCGGTGCCAATTCCTCACGTCCTTGCAGTTGTTGAGTCCCCACACACCTTTACTGGAAGAACATACCAATTCTCAAAGGAGTGTATGAATTCTATTCAAAAAGTAATGTCAAAAACCTTTCAAGTGCTTGAAACTGAAAATGGACCAACATAGAGTGAAATACTATCTAAAATAAATCTGGTAAGTTTTCAGACTTAAGTTCATAACTGCAGTGACTAAAGACATTTTTCTATAAATATGTTAATAGGATTTTCAACTTTAAATCTGTCCATGTCTATTTACTTATGTTTAAATATAATTCCTACCTATCAAAAAATAAAGGTTTTTTAAAATAACAAAAATTATTTCCTTTGGAACACAAGTCAACAACCAAGGGGAGCTGTACACAATGCTTCGCTAAAATATTAAAAACGTTTACATTTAGTTAAAAAAAACTATACAAAGGAATGAAAACCCCAAACATTTTATTTTTTTATATTGTAGCCCATTTCATTAGGATTATTTAGAAGGAAAAAAAATTGGGATTATCCCTTTCCCTTCTTAAGATATTGAGTTTAACGCTAAACCATGTTTTCGTTTTTAAAAATTTTAGAGATGCAAAAATAATATTTTTTTCTTCTAAAATGGTTAACCTTAGAAGGATTTTGTATTTTTCTCTGGAATCCCTGTAGTTTAAAGAGTAAAACTTGACAATTTCACAACGATTGGATGTAAAATAAACAAGTTACAAATTATTTTATATTTACTGACGGTTCTTGTCTCGCGAGATCCAAACAGCAAAATGTGAAAAACCTCAAAACTTTGAATAGCCATAACATGATAACGAAGTAAGATATAGTGTTCAAATTTGGTGTGGTTCCTTACCTCTATAGGTAGAACAAACAAGCTAAGTTTCATTAAAATCTGAGATGGTGGGTGAGAAAATTGTTTTTTTGTGGTTGAATTGACATGGAATGACCCTAAGATCAAATCAATGAAGGCCCAACTGATCCTCTGTTGGGTGTGATAGTGCACATTGGAGAGAGCTGCTGTAGAATTGAGCTTGCAGATTTTCACAAAAAGTCAAGCCTGTGTAGCTTTCAGCTGAGTCAAGGTACTTGCTAGCTCAACTATCAGCTCACTTTAGCCCAGGAAGTTGAAAAAATGGCCATGCAATCAAAATTCTTTAAGGGCCAATCAATTCCAATTGGTCCAGAAAAAAAAATAATTGCTTACCTGATCATTTCAACAACAACAACAAATCATTTTTTGTGTATCCATTCCCTTATGTTTTGGTAGTTCAAAACATATTTCATTTATTTTTATTGTATCTGGTTTACGTATTGCAGCCACTTTTGTTACAATTCTAAATTTCTCATTACTGGGGTGCCCTAGGGCTTTCATATAAACTTCATTGTTTTCAGTACATTCTAACCTACAATTTGGAGTCTTATTTACTAGCTGAGTATATTTCTTTACAGGTGATCTTTCTAACTGAAATTAAAAAGTGTAATTTCTCAAGAAAGGAAAAGACTCAGCCTTAATTTTGTATATGCTTATTTATATTAATACAGTTTATATATAGAGTATCAATAGTGAGTAACGGATCCTTTAAACATTACAGCCTCTTAAAAATTGAAGTTTTTTTTTTTTTAATTTTAAGCTTTGACATTCCTGTTGGGGGACCACACAGAAATCTGAAAATTGCAAACATAAGAGGCCTCTATGGTAGGAAACTTTCAGTATAAATTTCAACTTTGAGATTCAACTCCTAACAGAAACATATTTTTTAATCAAGCAAAAAGTAGACGTTATTCCTCACAGGGAGTCGGTGGGAATAAGCAGTCATTCAATCATTTAGGCTTGTTAGCTTGTTAAACTAAAATAACTGTTTCTTAAAATAACTTCATTGTTGTAATAGGCATATTATATTATAGATATAAAATTATATTATATTCAGAAAAAAATTAATCAGGAAACTTCTATCCCAAAAAACTGAAGCCATACTTTTTTACTGTGATATATACTTTTAATTTTTGTTATTTTGGGGGAATCTGTGGCATGTTACAGTAATTTCTGATTTGATTGAGAGATGAGAAACCAGGTTTTGTCCCCAGTTACAAAAGAGTCCAAGAATTCATTTCATTCCTCTGATTAATTTGTGAGAAACGTGATTATGAATCTGTCCGATGTTTTCTTGTGCTCTGTGGACATTTTGGCACCCAAAGCACTACAGTTCTTATATTCTTGTATTGTAACATGCCAGTATGTACGCTTTGATTTTTTTTTATAGCCATGTCGGTGAGGACATGTCTTGGGCTGTTCTGGGGCAAGCCCCCTTCAGCCATTTGGTTTGGATGTGTGCAGTGGTGGGACAGCCTATAAAACTAATACAGCCATGGACAAGCAGCATTTGATGCTAAAGATGACAGGTAGCGTCATAATGGCATCAAAAAAACCGGCGGAGGACAATTTTTGTGGGTTTTATAATGGGCAGGGAAGTTGTGTGGATTTTATTTTATTGTTACCTTTGTAGCTCATCAGTTGGGTCCGGGGATTCTCCTATTGCTGGTTCTGTGTCTCTTTCTTGGAGGAGTTTCATTTGCAAGCGCTAGTAATCGGTTAATTAGGAAGAAGGGCCATTGTGTGTTTCTGGTGTTGATAGGAGCTGCGATGGATTGTAAGGCAGAACGCGTTTTTGCGATTTTGGTATACTTCCAATGTAGTTTACAGAGAAAGGAGACTAAGTTGGGAAGTATTTTGTTAAAGGCAAGGGCAACAAAGCTATGTTCAAGGTTTTCGTGAGGGGAGGACGGCAGTATATTAAACATATAGCCTGCCATTCTCTTATCCTGTAGGGGTCGAGTCTAGCTTGGTCTGCAGTCAGCAGGATCGGGTGAGCATATGTCATAATAGGACTGCATGTTTCTACTTAGTATACATAGTGATTGGATATGGGCACGGGCTTGGTCAACAGTTCTTTTAATGTACTGTTGCCAGGTGAGTTTGGTTGTAAAGATACTTCTCTTTTACCATTTTGTTTTTAATAATACATTCATATAATACTCACCGCTGCCCGAATTTTACTTACCACGTACTTACCGCCACTCTGACTTACCGCTCACAGAAGACTCCAAACTATTAATAGGTCGCCACGATGTTTTTGGCTTTATATCGAAACCTTTAAAACAACTTTAATTGCCAGGTTCGTTAGGCGAAATTTTCTATACTGGATAGGTGATGGTAATGTATTAATTAACTTAACACATGGTTACGCTACTAACTCATTTTATTAACATTCATTGCAAACTTACGTTCTCCTCCACTTATAACTTTCATCAAACTCTTTACTTCAGATTATACTTTAAAAAACATTCTATTAAATTACATTGATTTTACTTCTTTCTCGATTCTTGTTTAATCATGAACTGACAAAGAGTTTTATAGCATGTTACTTTTTCTCTTTCTAATTTCACAACATATACGTATATAAAAAATTTACTCCAACTAACTTGTTCTAATTTTTTATGAGACGACCCAGCAATGCCCACTCTCAACATTCATACAATTTTAAAACCCCCACATTTACTTAATTTAGGCCTTTATAAAAAAATATTTGTATGAAATACTGTTACTTGTAGCAGTAGCGTCCCCGCCGACCGCATGGCGCATCACACACAAGGTTCTCTTTTTCGATGTCCCAAAATTATGCTTGCACTTTTTATGACTTACTGTGTTTACTGTTATATTTTGATTGCACTGTTGAACACATTAAAACTATACTGGGGTTTTGCCGGCCGACCGTAATTAGTTAAGAACTTTTTTTTTTTTAGAACCACGCGTGGTCTGGTGTTGTTGTCGACTGGGTGGTGTGCTACCAAAATTTCTCCCACCAGCAGTTAGGCATAACGGAAATTGCAATGCCGTAGATGTTGAATCGTTCGTCACTGTTCATTTAACATGTGTTATTTACGTGTGTTGGACGTCGACGAAATTTTGAGTCCACTGGTTACGTCACTAAATAGGCGTATTCTTGTGTCATGCTTTCGTCCGCTAACTCGCACATGGCAAACAAATCTCACAAATTAGCCATATTGGGCGAGATGTCTAAGCGTCGTTTCTGCGCCCCGCTGTTATTTGCGCGTTTGAGTGCGCCACACAACCCTGGATTTCTTAGATTCAATTGCGTTGGCAAACACACGCCGTGTTCCATTGTCTCGGCTACGTTCAAAATTCTACATCACTGTTCTTTGTTTGACAAAGCTTTTATTTAACATGTGGCTGGCCACACAAATGGGAAACAAAATTATGATTTTTAATAAAACAAACCCCTCTCCTTTTAGCCCCGTTACAATACCCCCCCAATGAGAGATCTTCTGCTGGAACAGATGAACTCTCATTGCTAAACCCCTAAGAGGATCGGTGAGGATATGGTGCCAACAACCCCCCGTTAATTTCTTAACGCTTCATGGGTAAACTACCCCCCTAGCTCGGCGACTATGGCTGCACCTGAACGATATTACTGGACTTCTCTATTCGAGATCCCAACACCATAAAGTCGAACAGATACGCACCATAATGCACCTAGGCTTCTAACATGCCACCCCACAATCCAAACCCTTGGCCTTATACCATGCCAGATCCTCAACCGATGTGTTCCCCCTTATCATACACACTGGATCGCCTGTGGCACATACTGGGCACGTACACATATTCCTTAACAATCCTAACAAATTCCTTATTTAACATCCATTAAATATTTATCTTTAACTTCAAAAATTCATTTAAGTGCAAAATTAACTTGTGATATCTCCATTACGTTCAAAAAAATGAAAAATCTTTTGCATGAATCCCTCAACTCTATTAATCTCCTTCACTACTACTAATAATCATAAAAAAACACAAATTGAACATCTTATTAAATCATTAATTCGCTTATCCTAACATTTAGTTGCATATATATATATATATATATATTCAACAATGTAATGCAATAACTACACTAGTAATACACATAAACAATAATATACTGAAACTCAAACATCACCTATATGGCAGGCAAAAAAAGTCAAAAATAAATTTTTTTTTATTTTTTTTATTTATTAATTTTTTTTAAATTCAAATTTACCAAAATACACTTTTTCCCAATATTCAGAAAATTTAAAATCCTTTAATTCAATTAAATGTAAAATTGCATCAATCAATTGCCTGAAACTGGTCTTGTTTATAACGTCAACCATCAGCTGATCTCTCTGGGTCAAGTCAACGACCTTGACATACATATGTTACACAAAGCTACCTCATAAAGTACATAAAACATCTTTAAAATCCTTTATCTTCAAACATAGTACAGCATAATAAAATAAAACATTTAAAATTAGCATGGTGATTATTACAATAAACAATAGAATTTACATTTAAATTGACCAATATTACACATTTTATAGCTTTACATTATTCTCAAATTCTGTTAAAATCTGTCACTTGTTTCAATTATTTTTACATTTTGACTTGACTTTCTTTCTTTAATATTTTCATTCTCAATTATTTTGGGTGACTTAATTATTCATAATAATTCAACTTACTAACTTGGCATTTACATATAGTCTTACCCCCTTTTTGGACTCTACTACTCACAAATTCTTTATCTAGTATGACACCCATCTCTCAAAACATCTATCTCCACCAACTTACTACTCTAACTCCCATTAACTCATTCTACCCTTACAACAAAATACTCTCTACCCCTTTTGTATTCAGGATGTGTGTTCCCTCAATTCACCACCATGCTCCACCTCTTGCACATCCTATTTACCCGGCAATCACTCCCTAAAAACCCACTGCTACCCGCCGCAACGCCTGTCGTTGCGGACTCCTTACCACACCCCCCCTTTACAAAATCACCATCAACTAATTACTCTCCCATTACATAATTTTCTTCTACAAAATATTGTGATGGTACAATCATGGTACATTTATAATTACCTTAAATATGGTAAATAAAACCATAACTATTGTATTTTCTTAATTTGGTCATAATCAAACCAACCTTAAAGAACCAATATGAATATATAGTGAGTGGAGTGTATAATAATATTTGTCAGGATTTGAACCAATTCAAAGCAAAAACTGTGAAGCATCACAAAAAACAGTATGCAGTTTGTGGCGATAAGAGTGCCGAACCTTAATTACGTCAGAGGCTGAGAATGTGTTTACATCAACAACACGAGGCTGTCAACAGCTTAACAATGGAAGTGTGACGTAGGTTCACCCCACCTCAGCAAAATCCAACAAAGACTCTTGGTCATTTCAACTGCAGCAGTGATCAACGCCGGCCGGCAACCCGTTCACTCATACGTGAATTATAAATTTTGAACCACTGTAAGTGGTTAATAAACAGTATAAATATCGTGAATATGTGCTGAGGAACGTTAAAAAGTTCGGCTTTGTGTAGGCGTCATCGGCCGATGAATCGTCCCATGGAGATCGGCGTATAGAATCGGTCCGAAGGGTTACGTAGGTCGACACGACGGTGCGCCGTAAAACGCCGTAAAATTTTACCGATTGTGCTAATCGGGACGATACTAGGAGTGCGAGGAGGCCTACACGAAATGGGTGAGAACGTTCCATCAACACCTTAATATCCTTATTTTATTTCCACGTAAACTTCATCTAAAATGACCAAATCACAAATCATATAAATTCAAATATTCAAAATTTCAGTTACATAAAATGAGCTCCTAAAATAATAAAATTTGTACCATGAGAGAGAGAGAGAGAGATTGCGTGTGTGTTGAGTAATTTCTAAGTGCTGGGTTGGGCACAACTACATATATTACTATTTTATAATTACTAAAGATATGTAAGGATATAGTCACGTAAGTACATACTATTAGATAATCACATATTTACTTGCATTATGCTTTTGGAGGGGTTAGAGTTTGTTTCACATTTGCAAAACTGTTATGTAAGAGGTAGATAAAATAAAAAGGGTATGTCATTGGTAAAATTTATAAACAGATGTTTTATTATTTCAAGCAACTTCCGTTCATCATAACTTCGCGTAACGAATTCCTGGCCTATAACATATGTAACAAAGATGGCGCCCGAATTTTGTAAACATAATCATAAGTGTAACATACAATATATTGTATACATAAAATCAACCGAATCGTAAGATCACAGATGTTGCCCGTAATAACAGGGACTCGGCATAAAAGTTTATGCGAGTACGCCTAGAAAGAGAACGGAAAAAGTTGTTTGAGGTAATAGACACCAAAATTGTAATACGTAAACATAACCCAATAGTTAGGTTATACCATTGTATGCATGTGTGTATTGCAAAATTGCCAACATGAGTACAAATGATAATATTACGTTAGAAATCAGTACAACTGATGTAAATTTAACTGGCGAGATGGATGTACAATTAAATCAAGCTAGTCAGACTGACGAGGCAAATACGCCCGTGTCTGCAGAGATAACGAAAATCGATACATCCATTCCAGCTATGTCAGTTAGCAAACTAGATGGTACTGCTGAAATGATGAAAATTTTATTAAATAAATTTGACAGTTTTGATAAAAAACTAGATGAGCAGAAAATCGATTCTGATATTAAATTCAATGAGATCAAGAATGAAATAAAATTAGGTCACGACAAACTGATTAAAAAATGTGACCAGCTCATCACAAAACTAGATGTAAATTTAAGTCAATTAGAAAGCCAGAAAGTACTAAATCGTAGTACCCAGCAAAATGCTGTACTGGATAACAACATATTTAAAAATAATAATTCAAATAATGAATGTAACGATAACTCAAATATTACAAGTAGTAAGATTGTGGTGTTAGAAAAGGATAAAAATGATAATGAAAGTATAATGAGTGAAAATGAAAGGTTTGAATTTATTGAGTCAGAAAGAAAGTTGAGAGAAAGTTTTTAGTACAAGGAGTGCAGGGGGTAGAATTTTCTTTTGATGTTGTGTTAGGGGGTGAAGACAAGTCTTCACGAATTTTTTATAAGGATAAGAGTTCCTTAAATTTATATTTGGGAGACGATAGGTCTACAAATAAAGTTTCTTTGTGTTTTTGTGTACCTAATAAATGGTGCAACAATTTTATGATAGGGACCCCTGCATATTTGGAGAGAGAAAGTGTATTTTGGTGTTATGGAGAGAAATGTATTAATAAAGAAAATATAGAGAGATATTGTGAGAGTAAGAGAGTAATAGAAATATTTAAAGTAAACAGAAATTACAGACAATTGTTAGAAAGGTTAGGGTTAGATAAGGTGGATGAAAATAAGGAATACGTACCTTATAACAATAATGAATTTGAGATAACAATAAATGAGAATAAAGGTATTAAGTACTTACCTGTGGTGGATAATTATGAAGATAATTCTAGAATAAATAACAAATTAATGACATATGATACTGAGATAAACGGAACCCTACTTGATCGTGACTGGAAATATTTGGTTAATAACAATTTCATAAAGGAATATGAATATAATGTTGCAGATAATAAAATATATTTATTAAGTAATAAGTTAAGTAGACCTAAGATTCGTTTGTTGTTCAACGATGGTGGATAGACTGTTGTATTGTGAAATGAACATTAAAGATATATGTGAAAAGTGATATTGAATTGGACTGCTATGAACTGAGTTTTGGTAAATAACAAAATAATGAATTGGAGTGTATATTTTTCATTGTATTAACTGTATTTATCTATCAATGTATTTTTGATGTGTATTATGTATTACAGGTACACCAGTATGTATTATTATGTATTTTAATAACATGTTTAATAATAATATTTTTTTTTCAGTTGAATAACAATTAAAGAGTAATCATTCTTTATTAAATTATGGTACAAAAGAAAGGTGTACTAACTTTGTAACTTTATAAATTATTAATTGTCATAGAAAGTTTTTAATGCAGTTCAATCATTATTTAATTGTAATGAAGGTAATTACTAACGAATAATAATAATATTTAAATAAGAATATATATATTTGAAAAGAGGTATTGTTATGAGTAGGTGAGAGATGAATTTTATAAGACAAATGTCAATGATTACAGTAAAGTAAGTGTTTAAACAGGGATAGAGCCTGGGGATAGATAAATGAAGGTGAGTTATTTAATTAAAGGAAAAAGGGAGTTAGATAGTTAAGGATTTTGAAGTAAATAATACAGAGAATTATTAGATATTTAGGGACACAGTAGTTAGTGATTAGTTGTAAAGGTGTTTAAGTAAAGGTATAAACATATATTTGTTGTTGATGAATTCTGTAGTGGGGGTGAGGTGATAAAGAGTAGCCAACCAATAGTGTTGTGGCAGGTAATAGCGTAGTTTAAGGGAGTGTTTGCCGAATATTTGGAAGGGCAAAATAATATGGATGTATATAGCCAGTTAGGGAACACCCAACTCATTGCAAAGACGAGCGGTGCCATAGGATTTAAATGAAATTAGTAATGGTGTTTATAATTGAGATATTGGTGTCATGATAGGTAAATTTGGTGGTTAGTTAGAAGAAGGTGAGTAAGATTATGATAAATAGGAGTATAGTGAATATAGGAGTTACTCAGACTAAACAATGATAGAATGTGAAAGGTTAGGTAGGTAGGAAAGTTCAGAATAGAAAGGTAATGAAATAATAATATTATAAGAATGTAATAATAAATTTAAAATGAATTTCATAATTATAATAATAATTGATGTATAATTAATAAAAGTTTAATTGAAATTGTAAGTTTTTAACTTAAATGCAACTTTCAATTATGCAAATGTTAGTGCATATCTTATAGTGCAAATCTTAATCAATGAATAAATTATTTTAATGTATTAAATGTATCAGTGTTAATTATCAATGTATTATTATGTATTTATGTTATAAAATTTTTAACATGCTTTTATAATATGGAAATAATGTGTAAAAGGGATAATTAGAAATGGCGCTGTTAATACCAGATTATTACCTGTTAATAATAATAATAATAATAAATTTTTTTAGTTTTATCATTCAATAAGAGTTATAAACAAATAAATATACAGATTTATCAATTCTTTTATAATTTGTTTTTCTCCAGGTTTGGGAGATTTATAGGGTAATTTTCCTAATTTCAATTAGAGTTTAAATTTTTATTATATCAATGTGTTTATGTTATAATTACAGTAATTGTAAAAGAAAGAAGACAAATATTATCGATAGTAATCGAAACCATTCATTAATTCAGGGTTTGTAATATGAAGAAGGGAAATTCTTTCTAATTCTTGAGAAATATATATTTCTAATTCTTTTATAACTATATTAAGCCAACCCAGTGCTTATTGGCACAAACCAGCACTTAGCTAAGGGGAACCAGATCAGTTGAGGATGGAGTGATTTACTAAGCCACTATTTTAATATTTATTATGTATTGTTTCAGTGTTTGGTGATATGACAGCGGTCCTGAGCTGGCCAACGCGTCAGCGCAGGGGCGTTAAGAGCCTAAGTGGCCTTATGGTGTTGGGATCTCGCAGGAGAAGTCCAGTAAGGTCATGTAGGTACGGTCATTATCATCAGACCAAGGGTGAGTTGTTATTTTCTTTTATATAAAATTATAAGGGGGTTGTGGCGACTTATCGTGGCTGATCCCTTTAGGAAGTATGAAAGGGTCAATGAAAGTTTTTGTGCTTCGACACACAATCTTTCATTGAGGAGGTTTTGTGATGGTACAATCATGGTACATTTATAATTACCTTAAATATGGTAAATAAAACCATGACTATTGTATTTTCTTAATTTGGTCATAATCAAACCAACCTTAAAGAACCAATATGAATATATAGTGAGTGGAGTGTATAATAATATTTGTCAGGATTTGAACCAATTCATAGCAAAAACTGTGAAGCATCACAAAAAACAGTATGCAGTTTGTGGCATAAGAGTGCCGAACCTTAATTACGTCAGAGGCTGAGAATGTGTTTACATCAACAACACGAGGCTGTCAACAGCTTAACAATGGAAGTGTGATGTAGGTTCACCCCACCTCAGCAAAATCCAACAAAGACTCTTGATCATTTCAACTGCAGCAGTGATCAACGCCGGCCGGCAACCCGTTCACTCATACGTGAATTATAAATTTTGAACCACTGTAAGTGGTTAATAAACAGTATAAATATCGTGAATATGTGCTGAGGAACGTTAAAAAGTTCGGCTTTGTGTAGGCGTCATCGGCCGATGAATCGTCCCATGGAGATCGGCGTATAGAATCGGTCCGAAGGGTTACGTAGGTCGACACGACGGTGCGCCATAAAACGCCGTAAAATTTTACCGATTGTGCTAATCGGGACGATACTAGCAGTGCGAGGAGGCCTACACGAAATGGGTGAGAACGTTCCATCAACACCTTAATATCCTTATTTTATTTCCACGTAAACTTCATCTAAAATGACCAAATCACAAATCATATAAATTCAAATATTCAAAATTTCAATTACATAAAATGAGCTCCTAAAATAATAAAATTTGTACCATGAGAGAGAGAGAGAGAGAGAGATTGCGTGTGTGTTGAGTAATTTCTAAGTGCTGGGTTGGGCACAACTACATATATTACTATTTTATAATTACTAAAGATATGTAAGGATATAGTCACGTAAGTACATACTATTAGATAATCACATATTTACTTGCATTATGCTTTTGGAGGGGTTAGAGTTTGTTTCACATTTGCAAAACTGTTATGTAAGAGGTAGATAAAATAAAAAGGGTATGTCATTGGTAAAATTTATAAACAGATGTTTTATTATTTCAAGCAACTTCCGTTCATCATAACTTCGCGTAACGAATTCCTGGCCTATAACATATGTAACAAAGATGGCGCCCGAATTTTGTAAACATAATCATAAGTGTAACATACAATATATCGTATACATAAAATCAACCGAATCGTAAGATCACAATATCTCCACTTATTTATTACCGCAAAATTTCAATCATTACATATTTTCGCCATAGCTACTGTGTCACTATTACATCCCAAATTCTACCTTATGTTTACTCCCACAATAATATTATTCTCTCTAGTACCCCTTTTATCTCAACATGGACTGATTTAAATGTCCTAACGAAATAATAATCACCCAAAATCAAACTTTACCACATGGTACATTTTAACTCTTGAAAACTCAAAACTATCTCAATTCATTTTACCATTTAATTCACAATCTATTAAACACATTGAAAATCTGTTATTCAGTCATTAATGATATTCAACTTTAACTATATTCAAATATTTAATTACATTAAACAAAAAAATCTGCAAACTATTTCTAAGTGACATAGTACGTATATAACATCAGTAATCAGCTGATGTTCTTGGCAAGGTGAATGACCTTACTACAGATATATTTCAAAATTATATAAAGTACACATGTTCATAATTCTTACCCCTAACATACTAACAATAATGACACAATAAAACATACTAAACAGAATCTGATAAACATCACATTTAAATCATTTACTACTAAACAACCTATCTATTACAATAGTATTTTTGAATCAAAATGAATCATTATAATTGACTCTATCACTTAAAATTGGTTGCTCTCATAGGGACATACATCGCTACTCATTGAGTCATAGTCATAGCAACAGTTACTGAACAGCTCTATGGATTGTCAACCCCCAACTCTCTCTATAGAGTCGTGTTATAAGTTGACCGCCCGCTGTTTACAGAGGTCGTCACCCTCTCGCTGCATTTACAGCTACACTCCCACTACATCGTTACTTGAAGTCCCCCCTTTTTCCCAGTTACAATTAGGTAACCACCCGCCGGATGAACTGGATCGAGCGTTTGCCTTATGCACAGATGCTATATCTGTGCCCCTGGCTTGTAACGGCCAGCTCCTTTTCCACACACACTATTGTTTTCTGATGGTGGACTGTTGCATCCATTTGCATTCCCAAGAACTGAAGTTACATATATAAGGTATGGACGCTGCCCACACCGTTCTTGGTTCAGCGTTATATAAAAATTCGGTATTACTGATGTCCGAGGACACCAGTAATCCTACTAAATTGATTCACACACCCTTAATCACTGCACTATCGACACCTTCGACGATAGCCGCTGTTCCATAGTTATGTAGTTTCCCCTGTTACCCCCCTGGTTCAATTTCAAAATTCACCAATTTTGTAACTACTTACATAATTCCACGGCCAGGGTCCGGTGAAACCGTGACCGCCCGAAATGTGGGGAAACTACCAAAAGACATATAAGGCCAACGCTGACACCGCTACTGCAATTCACGGAAGGTCATATGTTTGGGTATATTAATTACTTTTTCATTCTTAACATAATACATACAATATACTCATAATTAACATGGTGATTATTCCATTAAAACAAACAATTCACATTTAAGGTTGATCAGAAATTACACACCTTACATCCTCACATTTGCATATAAAGTTATAATCATTATATTTTAATTTTAATTGAACTTCTATTAATTAATTATCAATTATTTATTGTTTACTATACCATTAACTTTTCCAAAAATTTTTTTTTATAACATTTCATTTAAAATTTGTTATTTAAACATTGAACATTTTGATTTATATAAATTGCATTATAAAATTTCATACTTACAGTACATCACTCACATACTGTCATAAACACAAAATATCAACACCAAACACCAATAACTCCATGTACCTTCTGAAACATTTTATCAACCATGTTATTCCACAAACTAAATACAATTTAACATTTATTTATTGATTAATTATTATCAAATTTAAATCTCATAAAATAATTTAAATTCATCATCAAAATTCAATTATATAACATTTTAAATCGATCAAAAATATTTAAACATCTCAAATTACTTTAATTTCATCAATTATTGAAAACAACATATTTTAATTGCCTTACGTCAACACAATCATAATTCATTTATTATCATCTTCAAAATTACTCTCCTTATTTATTTAATCTGTCAAAATATAATTTTTATTATTATTAAACAAATTCTACTACCTTCACACATTGTTTACATTACATACTTGTTACAATACAAACACCGTTAATTTCACTTGTCATACTCTACTCCAATTTAAATATATTAAATACAAAATGATATAATTTCCACCTACCTGCCAAGATTCTATTACGGTCCAGGATCCGATCACATGAACATCAGATACAAACATGTGTTAAGGTTATCGAAATAACTGATTCGACACATTGTTATGAAGAGAAATAATTAGTTTTAATTATCAATTATTGCTAATTTAAAATTTTGTTTATCGAATACAGTCACTTACATGTTTTTCGAATATGGTGTAATTCTTGCTTATAACTTATTTTTAAACTTACATATTACTACTTACAATCTTAAGATAGCCCAGCCTGCTTTCCATACGCACTCACATTCTTAAAAACAAAATTCCCCTTCACCCTTATGAATTAAAACCCATTATATAAAGCCCCAGCCAGCCATGTGTTCACTCGTTGACCGCGTGGTCGCCCCGTTTTAAGTTCTGAATCGCCCCGAATAAAAAAAAACTATTGTGTTTTGTTATTGTCTCGTCAGACATCACCGTCACTTGGTTTTTTACACTGTTAACTCATTTTACTGTTATATGGTGAAATTTTGCGAGGAGCCCACTCGGCTCAGTACCGGCGCCGGTCTAGTCAGTGAACGACTGCGCAACTAACTTGGCGGGCGGGAGGAAACAGTATTCCACGGCCATCAGATTTCGTTGTTGTTCATAGCTGAATTGCTGTGGCTTATTAGCTATGAATATAACACATAGTGTGTTTTTTCCTAGTGTTGGCTGATGATATTAGGCGCTGCTAGACTGACGTCATTAACACGGAGGCAGTCCTTAGCTCCGTTTCCTGTAGCTTGGCTGGTTGGTTTTACAAACTGTTCGCTCATGCGCCATTTTTCACAGCGTCGTTTGGTTCTCTCGGCGTCCCAACAGCGCGCATACTTGAGTCGTTGAGTGCGTGCACCGTCACACTCACACACAGTTCTGAGAATTCGAGGGTGGTACAAATTCTTGGCTTGGTTACACAACAGAAACCGCGTCTTGCCTTTGTTCTAAACTGTTCTCTTGCCACGTGGTCTGTTACAATGGAAATAACGTTTGCACAATATTTTTTACAAAATCCCACAAAATGAATAAATAAAAATACAAATACCCCATACCCGCAATAAATGAAATGACCCAATTTTGACACGTTACAATACCCCCCCCCAATGAGAATTCTGCTGTCCAAAACAGAAGAAATTCATTGATAAACCCCTAAGAGGACCGGTGAGGAACTGGTGCCAACAACCCCCTTGTTCTTACTCCTCATGGGTACACGACCCCCCTGGCTCGGCAACTATGGACGCATCTGAACGAGATCACTGGACTTCTCCGTAAGAGATCCCAACACCAAAAAATCGAACAGACACGTGCCACGGCACACCTCACCTTCTAACATGCTACCCCCCAAAATCCTCAATCCCTGGCTTAGATTATGCCAGATCCTCCACCGATATGTTTCCCCTTGTATGCAAGCTGGGCTGCCTTTAGCAGATACTGGGCTCACACACACTCACATTACCTACTGACATTACATATTATAACATTGAAAATTTTTCAAAAGTTATTTAAATTGCAACCCATTGGTTGTTTTCAGGTAAAATTGATTCATAAATTTTGTATAAATTCTAAATTATTCTCTTCATTGTTTTCTGTTTTTATTTAAAATAAGTGAATTTAAACATTTCTTATAATTAAGAACATCCTTAACCTAACATGTGATCACTTAGAATCTAACAATACAAGTCAATACAATAAAGCAATAGAATTAAACATGGTTAATACACAAACAATCAAATAATCAAAGCTTAAAAATATTCATTAGCTGGCAGGCGCAAAATAATTTTTTTTTTTTTTTTTTTTTTTTTCAAAAAAATATTTTCAAAAAAAATTTTAATTTATTAAAATGTTTCCTTTACATATAGAAATTATTTAAAATTTGTTTAAATTGATCGAAAACCAAAGTTGAATTGACTTCCATACTATTAACTTATATGACCTCACTGTCAGCTGATCCAAACTAGGTCAAGTCCACAACCTTGACCTACATACGTTATGTACAATTTCTATCTGAAAATACATTTAACATCAGTAACATTCTAACTTGAAACGCAAAAACATAATAAAATAAAACCTTTAAAATAACAAAACATTATTATAAATAATAAGCAAATTGACATTTAAATTATTCAAAATAAACAATTCTTAATTTTACCTTATTTTCAAATTCTATCAAAATTTTGTCACTGGTTTCAAAATAAAATTTTATATCTTTATTATAAATCTCTCTCTTTATTTAACAATCTTATTCTCCATTACTGTGGGTGATTTAGATATTTATCTCATTTATTGTACTACTTGATCTGTATACACATATAATCTTTCTCTCCCTGACTCTAACCACTAACAACTTCAACTCCCATGACACCCATCTCTATCAAAATATCTATCAAAACACTCTCTAAACCTCAACTTACTAATAAACTAGAATCACAACCTTCTCTCTATATATATATAATAAAAAAAAATACTCTCTAACCCTTTGTACTTGGGATACGTGTTCCCCCCCCAAAACTCATTTCCCATTATCTGGTCCCTGGATTCTACCTGAGGCGACCCCTTTCCCACTAAATCGATCCCATCCCGTCCCAACTATCATTATGTTGCGGACTCCTACATTACACTACCCCCTACTACAAAATTGCCATCCCCAAAATCTCAATCTTATTACCTTACTACAATTACAACAAAATAACATCATTAATTATAAACATCAATATATCACTCAAAACTCTACATATATTCTCCACATAACTACTGTGTCAACATCAATACTTCTCAAAACTCTATAATATACATTACTTCAAAACAACATTACATTATCTTCATCTCTACTATTTCTTTAACTTTGACTTCAACTTGGACAGATCTACATGTCCCATCAAATATTCATCACCCAAAACTATCTCTTATTAGCTTTCACAAATTATTACTTTATTTCTCATTACTTTAAATAGCATCTGTAATACATTGAAACATTGCATTAAACATCAATTACCTGGAACATTTACAACCAATATACCAGTGACATTTCATTGCTGATCAGCTGATCTCCTTATCACAATGAAAACACATCTCAAAATTGAACAAATCACATGAAATATATATTTATCTATCATTACTTCTCACCTCCTTGTTTCCCCTCTTTCTGATTCTGATACTTTGTGTTAACTGCCTGCCAGACGGTTTAATTATTTACTTAGTTGCAAACATACACAAATTATATAAAACATATACTTTAAATCAACTCTTATATCTAACCTGCTAAAATACAATATTACTTTTAAAAATTTATACCATGAACACCTTATAGTGAATGTATGAGCAGCTAGTTATTTAAACAGAGCACAAGCATTTTTATTGGATCGAAATTTGAGTTAGCAATTTTTTATGTTATAAAATTTAAATTCGTGACTCATCTGAGTCACCTCCCATCCACACACTCTATTGCAAATTATGTAAGGCTGTGGCGCCTTTTCGCGTTCACAAAGACGTCATATTTTGGAGTAGTTTGACCTCTCCGTGTCTTTGCTTCGGCAGTTACATTTTAAAATTATGAATATCAACATATTCTTGTCTATAATTAAACACCCTTAAACGGGTCTACCACCTGGCCTTGCTGTTCCTACTCGAACAGAGTGGTAGCCGCTGTTCCATAGTACCTGGATTTCCCCTAAATTTCACCCCCCATTTAATTTCTACTATATACCAATTTCAAGTCAGCTATGGTCAAGGGACTTGATATGACCATAGCTAGCCAAATCCACGATTAGTGCTGGTAAGGCAGTAATCGCCCGAAAAGTCGGGGAAATCTAATTTCATTTCAGTGCCTGTTCTACATCGTTTTAGTATGTGCGACACGAACGTCTATCATTGTACAAATTGAATTTGCACCAAAAAAAATGTGCCGCACATTGTCGCCATTTTGGCCTCCGATGGAGGTAACACTCTCTGTTACCCCCAACCCATTTCACTATCCACGAGAGCACAGGTCACCCCCGCAATAGCAACTTAATAACTAACTAATTAAATTTTTATATACATTCTAATATAATATTTTCATCAATAATCCTTTAACTCATTCATCACTTTCTACCATTGGACTTTCTTAAAATTTTCAAAATTTATTATTAATAATTAGTATATATCATTTTCAGTTATTATTAAAAATTTTTAATTATTTTTATTGAACACAATTATTTCAAATAATCTCACTATTGAATTAAAATCTTAGTTACACCTGTAAACATTTTTATTATACATGATTCATACTGTAAAAGTTCTATACTTACAGTCCATTTAACATGATATACACAAAACATATTCACCATACCACATTACTTTCACCTCACCTCTGAAACATTTAACATAAAGGTTAGTTTCAATCAAACAATTCATCATTTAATTACCAAATTTCCATCTCGTAAAATAATTTGAATTCATTAAAAAGTTAATTATACAACATTGGAATAGTCAATCAAAATATTTAAAACATCAAATTGGTTTAATTAAATTAATTACTGAAAATACAAATTACCTAGCTATCAAAACAATTACAATTGGTCAATTGCTGTTTTTCAAAGTTAATTCTGTTTATTTATTTAATTTGCAAAATATTATTATTCTTATTATCACTTACCTACATACATACATTGTATATCTGACCTTCTACAACACACATAAATAAATTCACTACAATTATTTACAAACTTTGGTTATTAACTGTTCAGTTTTTTCGCACTTCATTGTCCAAATCTGCCATGTCAGAGCCATAAAACATAATGTTTATAACTGTCTTTTATTGTTTTATAGCTTAGCCTCCATCGTCATAGATTAGCCTTGGTTTTATGTAACATTGTTCAATTTCATTCACACACAAATTACTGTTTTGTGTGTTGTAACCAAAAAAACCAAATTCATTCATCTTACCAAAATGCTCATTAAACTAGTCCACGTTAAGTATTTTTGTTAAGTCTCCGTCAGCAGATTCATTCATTATCGGGTTAATTACTTTTGTCAAATCATTATAGTCATTATTATTCAAATATACTTCTAAACTTTCTTTCCATTCGTCATACTTTCTATTCAAATTATACAATTCTGTTACTTTCTCCACATACAATTCTCTGTTTAAATCTCTCTCATCACCACACCACATCACACTCTCACAATTATTCCGGACAGAGGGTACATAATTACACAACAAAAATAAATACTTCAATTCATCTACCAACACGGGACTCTTGCCCTTCAACAACAACACTTGTGAACACATTAAATCATAAACATCATAAATAATAAGGGGAAAATTTACCCCCTGTCCCCATTCTACCACAACATTATTTTTCCTCTCTCTCTCTCTCTAACTCATTAACACACATTAACATCTCATAATCACATTCTACAAACTCATCAGTACTCTCAGATACTACCTTTTCAATTATATCATCGTCATCATTTGTTAGCTCTTTATCTAATATCATATTTTTACACTTGTCACTACAATTTTCATTTGTTTTATTTTTCTCTGTACATACACACTCTCTTGACTCACTTGCTTCTCTTTTTGCTTCACTACATATTTCGCTTAACTTACTCTCAATACTACACAGTGACTTAGTTAATACGTCAAATTTAGCATCATTGGCATCAAAACGTTTATTCATTTTAGTCTCATTTATGTCAAAATGACTATTCATGTCGCTACTCATTCTCTCTAATTGACTGAGTATGATACTCATTATATCGTTATCGGACCTATTACATTTTGTTGAGATCGGGGTTATCTGCACCCCCGAATCTTCAGTTACATTACTGTGGTCACTCATATTTAATTCTGTTTTATCTTTACTCACACTTGGAGTCGAATGTATCTCAAAATTGCTCATGTTTGACTCGTCAAAATTTTCGACGTTAGTCATTTCATTTACGTTATTTCCGTTATCTGACCTTCTTATTTTTTATAATTAATACTCAGAATATTTTAATTAATTTAATTAATTTTTTGTAATGTACTTTCTATATTACTTTCTCATATTAACTTTGCGTACATAACGCATTTTTATTTTACTACGCTAACCTAACACATGTTTGCATCCTCATAGATGTGGAATTTAATTAATTAATTTAAATTCGTGCCTGTCACGGGCGCCATTTGTCATACTCTACTCCAATTTAAATATATTAAATACAAAATGATATAATTTCCACCTACCTGCCAAGATTCTATTACGGTCCAGGATCCGATCACATGAACATCAGATACAAACATGTGTTAAGGTTATCGAAATAACTGATTCGACACATTGTTATGAAGAGAAATAATTAGTTTTAATTATCAATTATTGCTAATTTAAAATTTTGTTTATCGAATACAGTCACTTACATGTTTTTCGAATATGGTGTAATTCTTGCTTATAACTTATTTTTAAACTTACATATTACTACTTACAATCTTAAGATAGCCCAGCCTGCTTTCCATACGCACTCACATTCTTAAAAACAAAATTCCCCTTCACCCTTATGAATTAAAACCCATTATATAAAGCCCCAGCCAGCCATGTGTTCACTCGTTGACCGCGTGGTCGCCCCGTTTTAAGTTCTGAATCGTCCCGAATAAAAAAAAACTATTGTGTTTTGTTATTGTCTCGTTGTCGGACATCACCGTCACTTGGTTTTTTACACTGTTAACTCATTTTACTGTTATATGGTGAAATTTTGCGAGGAGCCCACTCGGCTCAGTACCGGCGCCGGTCTAGTCAGTGAACGACTGCGCAACTAACTTGGCGGGCGGGAGGAAACAGTGTTCCACGGCCATCAGATTTCATTGTCATTCATAGCTGATTTGCTGTGGCTTATTAGCTATGAATATAACACATAGTGTGTTTTTTCCTAGTGTTGCCTGATGATATTAGGCGCTGCTAGACTGACGTCATTAACACAGAGGCAGTCCTTAGCTCCGTTTCCTGTAGCTTGGCTGGTTGGTTTTACAAACTGTTCGCTCATGCGCCATTTTTCACAGCGTCGTTTGGTTCTCTCGGCGTCCCAACAGCGCGCATACTTGAGTCGTTGAGTGCGTGCACCGTCACACTCACGCACAGTTCTGAGAATTCGAGGGTGGTACAAATTCTTGGCTTGGTTACACATCAGAAACCGCGTCTTGCCTTTGTTCTAAACTGTTCTCTTGCCACGTGGTCTGTTACAATGGAAATAACGTTTGCACAATATTTTTTACAAAATCCCACAAAATGAATAAATAAAAATACAAATACCCCATACCCGCAATAAATGAAATCACCCAATTTTGACACTTTACACACTAAACTTTATTTACAAATCTTTGTCATTCATTTTTCTGTTTATCACACTTCATTTCCTAATTCAGCAAGGTCATAACCATAAATTAAAATATTTAATATTTTTAAAATGTCCATTTATTGATTTCTTATCTAACCACCATCGTTGTATAATAGTCTCATTTTTTATAACACTTCTCATTCTTACTCACACTCAATTTATTATTATTATTATTATTATCATAACCCATTACCTCTATGTCATTCATTATACCATTATAATTTATAAGATTATTCCCTTTTATTATTTCATAAACCATGTCAATATTCGTTATTTTTGTCCAGTCTCCATCAGTACTTTTGGTTAACATCAGGTATTTTACCTTGATATTAAGTTATTTAAGATTTTTTTTTTTTTTTTTTTTTTTTTTATTTTATTTTTTTTTTTTTTACAAGTTGATTAAAACTAGGCTAAGGCCTAGAGAAGCCAAAAATGCGCTGGATCCAGTGAGACGGGACTTGCAATGAAAACTCAAGAATTAAATAATTAACAAATCCCTTTTTATTATTCTATCTCATAATAATAAATAAATAAATACAACAGTAATCTATAATTCCCCTTTAAAATAGTTAAATAAATAAGTATACTCTCTCAACAAGGCCACCTGAAAAATATTTACTGAAAGCAAGAAAATAATTTGCTGTCACTCTATCAATGAATTGAAATTTGAAATAATAATTAACCTTGAAATAAAGCTCCCATTAAACTATTTAATAAAATATAAAATTTATTTTATATGTTTCTTTTAGAATGCTGTATATAAATCAATGAAGATAAATGATTTCATTACTTGTTACTATTAATAATACAAATAAATGCTCAACAAATTAAATAAATTTTAAAGGTGACAATTCCTATACTTGTTATAAGGTTAAATAAATTAAATAATTTCCTTAAAGAAATGATCAGCAACGATTATTGAGATAGAATACCTCCCTTAAAAAAAATGAAAAGGACATACCCACATGACTACATGTGTTAACTTTCTGTTGTAAAAGGACATTGAACAATAAATCCCTATATCCCAAGTTCCCACCAAAAGTACAGTAAATGCATAATATTTAAAACCCCCAAAATGTACACAGAAATATACACACATAACATGTTCCACAAGACAAAAATACATTATACAATAGTATACAGAAAATACATAAAGGTCTCTTGCCACGCCCTCTTTCACATTACCCTTCTGGTGTATATAAATTCTAACTTTTTCTTTATACGAATCCCAATTAGGATTAGAAATTTACATTTATTAATTACCCTCATGGTGTGGATTGATTACACCTCAGGTGTACGATAATGTATAGCATACAATTGTCCCCAGGACCTAATAAAAGTTAAAAGTAAGTGCATAAGTGGCCAAGTGCCTAAGTACCTAATTACGGTGAGAAATAAAAATTGTTTAAAATAATGAACGCCCCCCAGTTATCATAATTAATATAAAGAATTTATATATACTAAAATAGGGCCAATTAATGAAAAGAGAAAAATTGCATAATATTACCACCTTATAAAAAAAAACTACACTTGGGTCAGAGACGGACATGTTCATTCAACTTTCGGCTTGTCTCAACAAACTTGTCTCGACAAACAAGTTGAAAGGTGTTTCGACATGCATAGCTTCTGGTTGAAACCAGTAGAAAATTCACCTACCTCCCCAGTAATTTTTTTATACAAAGAAATAAACTGATTTTAAAAATAAGGGAATATATATATATTTTTATACATAGTGAATTGAACTTGAGAAATTACTAATAGCAAAAACTGACTTAAAATCTGTAGAGAAACCCCTATAATGAAATGAGTGGAAATCTATGTTGGATGCTGTCTTGTAACCATATCAGTCTCTGAACTGACAATCTACTAGAAATATACTGAAATTTTACAATTAATTTTTTACTCAGTGTACACACTAAACTGTCCCATCAATTGGGGATCCAAATGAATGTTTAACTTGAAATGTAGAAACTGATGGTTATGTATAACTGGACACGGGGTGTGGTGCCGTGTTGACTCTGTGTAAATATTAAATGGTTGTTTTTCACCTTGATTTGGTCCATGAAGGGTGGTCTCTTTTATTAGTAAAGTGGCGATCTCATGATTGGCATTTGAGGTGTTGTTGTGGTGATCTAATTCTCTCTGGTATCGAGTGGAGCTTCTTGATGTTCAACGTTCAGCCATGCAGCAGGACTTTCTTCTCTGTTCGGCGGACCCTGCTTACACATTATATTTTTAGTCAGAGACCACACACAAATGCCCCCACTGTTTGGACACCCTCCAAAATACATAATATATAAAGTCAACCTCTAGTTATGTGTTACATAATTAACCTTGATGAAATTTATTTGGCCAACATGCCTTATTTAAAAATCTTTATAACAATAATTCTTTATATGTGAGTTACTTGTTTGCAATATAACAATTTATTTTGGCTCTGTAACATCTCATAAACTTATTACTTAGAGTGAATTTGTAGATACCACGTGGTGAAGAATTTGTTTAAAACACATAGTTTTTTACTACACATAATTTGATAATACAATTAATTTGAATGGGACATCATTTACATTTAAGACGTGCCCGAGTAAGTTCCCATATATATGTATAAGGTTTTACTGCTATCGCAGCAAAACCTTATATCACTTAAACTAACTACGCATTGTGCAATAGGTTAAGTGCGCAACACAATCTCGTTACATCGGTGTTAAATCACCTTTAAACTTAATTATTTTGTGGTCAATGTACTTTGTTTTTTAGTGGCGAGATTCTGACACTTGAATCAATGTAGTTTTATTAGGTTTTAAAAACTTTAGCAACACATTGCGTATTGCACAATGCCCGATTCAACAAGTGGGCATGCTTACTCAGGCTTACTTAAAACAGTTTTCTCCAACGAAATATTTTTGTTAATTAATATAAAGTAATCAAGACTTACCGCAGCCGTTTATCGAATTATCTCTTCATAGCTGGAAGAAGATGTAGTAGAAATTCATCTCTCCACCGGAGGGAAAATAAATGCGACCGTCCACCGCCAAGTATTTTGTTAGACCACAATTAAGATGGAGTCTCCTTTCTTCCCCGATTACCTACCATAGATCTTGCCAGGGAGCAGCACTTGGAATTTTGATACCACAGCAAGCCGACAGATGCCGACAGCAATCGGGCTCTGTGAATTAGTCTCTCTTATTTCGGTACAAGAGCGCAGCACGAATTAAACAGCTTTAATTGTGTACTGCCTATAACTACAAGCAGTGTATTCCGTCTTTTCGCTCGGACTCACCGCTAGATAGCAGCCCAGTTTAGGATCGTCAATTACAGTTCTCTCCAATTGTAAAATGACTGACATAGCGCTGAATCTTTTGACTCAGCACACCCTCACCCCAAAAGGGCAACATAGTTGCCCCAACATTAGAGGTCAGGAGGGTACCCTGCAGTGTACCTCTCCCCAAAGAAACCGGTGGACGTCGTGGTTGGGTTGGCTCAGCTGAGCTTGCTCTCAGGAGAACAGAATTCAAAAAGGAAAACGAAAGAAGATATGTATTATGTAACTGTGCGGGTGCTGCATGCTGACCTGATCAGAGTTCGCATACAGCACAAGAGAGAGAGACAGCAAAAGACAGAAGGATTCCTACGTACGCAGATCTTCCGATCTCCTGAGGCTCACCCCCTTCGCCCGAACACGACTTCCACCTTAAACAAGGACATCCGTCCTATCTTTACGGGGACTAACCCCCTTCGAACGTTTTTGATAACCCTCGACAACGTTTGAGTTTGGAAATGTGGCTTGTCACCAATTTTTGTTTGTCTCCCGGTACGCCCAGCTGGGCCGTCACCGGTGACGTAAATCCTATGACACGGTATGGCCCCGACCAACGGTAGCATAGCTTCGCAGCACGTTTGTCAGCGGCTGAGCTGAGTGGGTGGCTTTGGCAATAGACCCAGTCACCAATCCGGAAGGGGTTTGGAATACGCCCCTGATTATAACGCCGACGGACCCGCTCGTACGCTCGCAGCAAATTCTTCCGAGCCACTTTCCATCTCTCCGCAGTTTTATTATTGGGCTCCCGCGGCAGAAGATCTTCGATATCCCACAGGTTGGTCAACGGGAGTGCGGGCGAGAATCCAAACAAAATTTCAAATGGCACGGCCTGATGACTGTCGTGTCTGGCCGTGTTGAAAGCTAATTGTAACCACTTCAAATTCTGATCCCAGGTGGTTTGTTGCTCAGCGTGATAAGCAATCAATGCGGACCGGAGATTCCGATTGAATCTCTCCGCATGGGACGGTTGTGGGTAATAAGGGGAAGTGGTTACGTGTTTGATGCCACTGGCGAAACACATATGCCTGAATTCGTTTAAAATAAATTGCGGGCCATTGTCCGAAACAATGATGGTCGGAAGACCAAAATGCTGAAAAACGTGGTTCTGTAAAGCGTTGATGGTCAAACGAGCGGGTGCCTGCCGTAAGGGCAGTAGCCAGGCAAACTTTGAAAAAGCATCTACACAAACAAGCATGTAAGCATTACCTGACTTGCTACGGGGGAACGGCCCCACGTAGTCAATAAACAACTTTTCCATTGGTCTGCTCGCCACCTCAGAAGATAACAACCCTAGTTTGGTGTTCTGGGGAGGCTTGCTCAAGCCACAAAGATGACAGTTTTTAACTCTCGTCGCGATGTCTCTATCCATGCCCTTCCAGATAAAATGTTTCCTAATACTGGAAATGGTCTTCGAAATTCCCTTGTGGCCTCCGATTGGGGAATCATGGTAATAGCTGAAGACCATGGGCACTAATTTGCTAGGCAGCACGATTTTAGGTGCTTGTCCTTTTTTCTCTCGACAACAAAGGACTCCCTTGGACAAGAAATAAGGGGCCTGTACGTTACCCTGCTTGATATTTTGGATGACTTGACCCAGCACTTCGTCGTTTAACTGATGGGGTAACACATCAGTGAAGGCTAATAGAAAATCTAGAAGAACGGAACAGGGTTGCTCAGCTTGGGCATCACTGGGTTGGGAAAACATGCGGGATAAGGCATCTGCAACCACATTCTGGGATCCCCTGATGTGTTGCACGGTGAACTTAAAGGATGAGATTTTCACCACCCATCTACCAATTTTACCCAGTTGCCGGGGATGAGCTAGAAGCCATGAGAGAGCCTGATTGTCGGTCTCGAGCAGGAACTCAGCATGTTCCAGGAAACACCTGAACTTGTCTAGAGCGTACACAACAGCTAAACACTCTAGCTCATAAACGGATGATTTACGTTCTTGCTGGGTCAACGTGCGTGAGATAAAAGCCACAGGCTGCCTAGCGTCGTCAGTAACTTGGGAAAGGACCGCTCCGAGCGCAACCGAACTCGCGTCCGTCTGCAAAATGAACGGCTTTGAAAAGTCGGGCATCCGCAACACCGGTGGGGAAATGATGGCTTCCTTTAAGGTAGCGAAAGCCTTCTGTTGGTTTTCCCCCCATGTAAACTTTGCCCCCTTCTTCCTCAGTTCATTCAAGGGAGCGGCAATTTCAGCGATGTTCGGTATGAAACGCCGATAAAAATTTATCATACTGACGAATCTCGCTATGCCCTTCGCATCCCTTGGCGGAGGAAAGTCACGGATGCCCTGTGTCCTCTCTGGGTCTACCGTCACGCCCTTGTATGAAATTAAATGGCCCAAGAAAGAAATACTCTCTTGGGCGAAACGAACCTTTTCGGGATTGACAGTGAGGCCAGCCTCTCTTAAGCGACCCAACACCTCTTTTAAATGCCGCAGATGATCTTTGAAAGTCTCGCTATATACCAAAAGATCGTCGAGATAATTATAGACGAAACGGAATTTGACGTCGTGAAAGACAGTGTCGAGAAGGCGAGTAAGTGTCTGGGCCCCCACAGCCAAACCCATGGGAACCCTTGTGTACTGGTACAAATTCCAGGGTACACAAAAAGCCGTATATGGTTTACTTTCTTTGGCAAGAGGTATCTGATGATAGGCCGCGTTCAGATCGATAATGGTATAAAATCTGGCCCCACTGAACCAATCAAAGGCCGAATGTAAATCCGGGAGGGGAACAGAATCCACCTCGATATTGGCGTTCAACTTCCTGTAATCAATAACCATTCTTTGTTTGCCACCAGGCTTTGGCACTAAAAATGCTGGACTGGCATAGCTGGAATGAGAAGGTTCAATCACCCCTTGGTCCAACAATTCTTGAACCTTCTCTCGCAGAATGGTCATCTTTGGAGGAGCAAACTTGTAAGGGTGTGACCTCACTATTTTCGAATCTGTAAGTCTGATTTTGTATTCCAGCAGGTGTGTGAGTCCCAAGGTGGGAGTTAACACCTCGGGAAATTCCTCACACAAATGATCTAAGGCCGTCTGCTGGGATGGAGTGAGATGATCTCGTGCAGAATCGGGACAAGCTACTTCTTGGATACCCGGCTTAGCGCCCTGGTACCCAAGGAACGGAATTAAAACCTCCCGATTAAATTTAAAAAAACATTGGTGCGCTTGGATGTCCAGCACGAGACCACTTTTTGCGATGAAATCGGCACCAATGATACAATCCACTCCCAGAGCAGGAGAAACCAGAAAAGACCACACCCAAGAAAACCCATCGATTTTGATCTTAAAGGAAGTAACCCGGGAGATAGGCAAGATTTCCCGGGATGCCGTCCAGCATATTGCAGATGACTGTTCTGACCTTTTAATTAAACCCTGTCGTTCAAGGTCCGCATGTACCCGAGATGAAATGATGGATCGGGCAGAACCGGAGTCAACTAAGGCACTGAGCTGACCCCCCTTTACCTCGAGCGACAGAAAGGGGCATACAGAAAGTTGTTGCGAGGTAGCGGACTGGACCTTGATGTTAGAAGATTGGGCTTTTAACGAGTGCCTGGAGGTCTGCGGAAGTTGAACAGAATTGAAGCGGGGGGAAGACATCCTCCGAAATATCTTCCCCTGTCTACCTAGTTTTTTGGTGCTGGTCTAGACATAGGTGGCGCTGGTCGCGCGCGCCCTCGCGTACAATTTCTCGCCACGTGTCCCGGGCGGTTACAATTGTAACAAATCACGGAATTTGAATTCGTTTGCTGACGATTTCGAGCTGGCTGGGCCTGTCGGGGGAAGGTAGGTTCTCTGGTCCCTTCCAATGTCTGAGGTCTTGGTTCGGCACGTCTACTGTCTCCTCTCGCATGGTCGGTCATCTGCATGGCCTCCGTCATAACACAGAGTCGCTCCAGGTCGGCAAACCACTGCGGCCGCTGGGCAAAAACTAATCGCAGACGATCGTCGGCAGAGACGCCGTCGAGAATGTGTTGTACTACCTCTTCCTCCGACATGCCCATTCCCAGAATACGAGCTACCTCGCGTATTCGCAGCACGTACTGGGCCAATGTTTCGCCCCGTGCCTGGACTCTGTAAAAATGACGATGGCGCAATTGCTCCATCAATCGGCTAGGGATGAAAGCCCTCAGCACCACCCGGTGGAACTCATCCACACCTTCTCTGCGTCGCATCACCTCCGCCACCCTGTCAGCCATGGTACCGCGACAGTAGGGGAAGATGAGTTCGAGCACCGTTCGCTCCTGCATACCCGGGTAGTCTTTCAACTCAAAGACTATTTTGAAAAAAGGTATTAGTTTGTCTGCCTCCAGTCCATCTACGACTGGAAGTTGTTGTATTATATGGGCAAGAGGGTTGGGCATTTTATTGTACGTCGCCGCCCCCAAACCAGTTTGTACAGGCTCTACTTCTCTGTATGAAGAAGTATTCACAGCTGAGACCACGGACTCCTCAACAACCAGAACCGGGGTGGATGCTCTTACTGGTTGTGACCCCTGGAGGGTCGAGGTAATCTCTTGTATTATGTCTGGTATATTATATGGCGGTTCACTGACTTGTGCTTGTAAATTCTGCAGCCGATGAATTACGTGCTGCATACGTTGCCGGATCCGCCGGACACCGAGAGAGCATCCCGGTCCCTCCTCCAAACTTTCGACGGATTGAGCCAACTCCCGCAGCTCACCCCACCTTTCCGTACACCCTTCCCACTCACTCTCAGGGTCAGTGATAGTGACCCTGAAGAGCGCATCACCCGCGGCCAGCGCTTCACGGAGCTGCCGCCGTAAGGCCTGGTCATTGCCTCGGGGTTCTTTACCCCGGGCCCGGAGCTCGAACTCAATTTCCTCCCTTAAAAACAACTCAGGATTGATTGAACTCATCCTCACTTCGCGGTCGGCACACTTAACACTCACAACTTTAAAAACTAATTCTAAATAATACCAGAATTTGAAAAACTCAAGTACTCTACTTTCCAAAGAGTAGACTGCGGGTCCACCTACCGATGCGAGAAACTAGCCCACTACCTGAACTGCTCTCACTCTGTCACACCAGACAAAAGGAACGCGACACACACACGACACGAAAACAAAACACCGACCACGAAAATTTATTTTAACAATTTCATGTTACTCCGGCTACCATCTATCGGAAGAAACCGACTGCCGATCGGGCCATACCGCATAATCACAAAAAAAAGCAACACCTCCCCAAACATGGGCAAGGTAAACTCAAACTAACCAAGCACCGAACTGCGATACGTCTTCCCCAGGGATTTCCCCTTCTAAAATTTCCTACCACGTGGCACTATTCACTATTCAAGGCGGGCAAGTACATGTACATATATTTCAAAACCTTAAAGCTAACAAAAAATATTTTCAACTTGGGATATAGGGCCTTTAAAATTTTTCTAAGTTCTATTTGAACTTAACATTGTGAAAGTTCGAAAATATTTCCTAAGTTTGCAAGCCCCGTCACACCCACAGGACCCACGGGTTGACCGTCATCGTAAGCGCGCTCTGCTACCAAATGTAACCCCACTTTATCTTGAGCAGTAAAAAAAAAAGAATTTTTTTTTTTTTTTTTTTTTTTTTTGTAAAGAGGGGCCACAAGTTAATTAAAACTAGGCTAAGGCCTAGAGAAGCCAAAAATGCGCTGGATCCAGTGAGACGGGACTTGCAATGAAAACTCAAGAATTAAATAATTAACAAATCCCTTTTTATTATTCTATCTCATAATAATTTAATAATAAATAAATAAATACAACAGTAATCTATAATTCCCCTTTAAAATAGTTAAATAAATAAGTATACTCTCTCAACAAGGCCACCTGAAAAATATTTACTGAAAGCAAGAAAATAATTTGCTATGTCACTCTATCAATGAATTGAAATTTGAAATAATAATTAACCTTGAAATAAAGCTCCCATTAAACTATTTAATAAAATATAAAATTTATTTTATATGTTTCTTTTAGAATGCTGTATATAAATCAATGAAGATAAATGATTTCATTACTTGTTACTATTAATAATACAAATAAATGCTCAACAAATTAAATAAATTTTAAAGGTGACAATTCCTATACTTGTTATAAGGTTAAATAAATTAAATAATTTCCTTAAAGAAATGATCAGCAACGATTATTGAGATAGAATACCTCCCTTAAAAAAAATGAAAAGGACATACCCACATGACTACATGTGTTAACTTTCTGTTGTAAAAGGACATTGAACAATAAATCCCTATATCCCAAGTTCCCACCAAAAGTACAGTAAATGCATAATATTTATAACCCCCAAAATGTACACAGAAATATACACACATAACATGTTCCACAAGACAAAAATACATTATACAATAGTATACAGAAAATACATAAAGGTCTCTTGCCACGCCCTCTTTCACATTACCCTTCTGGTGTATATAAATTCTAACTTTTTCTTTATACGAATCCCAATTAGGATTAGAAATTTACATTTATTAATTACCCTCATGGTGTGGATTGATTACACCTCAGGTGTACGATAATGTATAGCATACAATTGTCCCCAGGACCTAATAAAAGTTAAAAGTAAGTGCATAAGTGGCCAAGTGCCTAAGTACCTAATTACGGTGAGAAATAAAAATTGTTTAAAATAATGAACGCCCCCCCAGTTATCATAATTAATATAAAGAATTTATATATACTAAAATAGGGCCAATTAATGAAAAGAGAAAAATTGCATAATATTACCACCTTATAAAAAAAACTACACTTGGGTCAGAGACGGACATGTTCATTCAACTTTCGGCTTGTCTCAACAAACTTGTCTCGACAAACAAGTTGAAAGGTGTTTCGACATGCATAGCTTCTGGTTGAAACCAGTAGAAAATTCACCTACCTCCCCAGTAATTTTTTTATACAAAGAAATAAACTGATTTTAAAAATAAGGGAATATATATATATTTTTATACATAGTGAATTGAACTTGAGAAATTACTAATAGCAAAAACTGACTTAAAATCTGTAGAGAAACCCCTATAATGAAATGAGTGGAAATCTATGTTGGATGCTGTCTTGTAACCATATCAGTCTCTGAACTGACAATCTACTAGAAATATACTGAAATTTTACAATTAATTTTTTACTCAGTGTACACACTAAACTGTCCCATCAATTGGGGATCCAAATGAATGTTTAACTTGAAATGTAGAAACTGATGGTTATGTATAACTGGACATGGGGTGTGGTGCCATGTTGACTCTATGTGTAAATATTAAATGGTTGTTTTTCACCTTGATTTGGTCCATGAAGGGTGGTCTCTTTTATTAGTAAAGTGGCGATCTCATGATTGGCATTTGAGGTGTTGTTGTGGTGATCTAATTCTCTCTGGTATCGAGTGGAGCTTCTTGATGTTCAACGTTCAGCCATGCAGCAGGACTTTCTTCTCTGTTCGGCGGACCCTGCTTACACATTATATTTTTAGTCAGAGACCACACACAAATGCCCCCACTGTTTGGACACCCTCCAAAATACATAATATATAAAGTCAACCTCTAGTTATGTGTTACATAATTAACCTTGATGAAATTTATTTGGCCAACATGCCTTATTTAAAAATCTTTATAACAATAATTCTTTATATGTGAGTTACTTGTTTGCAATATAACAATTTATTTTGGCTCTGTAACATCTCATAAACTTATTACTTAGAGTGAATTTGTAGATACCACGTGGTGAAGAATTTGTTTAAAACACATAGTTTTTTACTACACATAATTTGATAATACAATTAATTTGAATGGGACATCATTTACATTTAAGACGTGCCCGAGTAAGTTCCCATATATATGTATAAGGTTTTACTGCTATCAGCAAAACCTTATATCACTTAAACTAACTACGCATTGTGCAATAGGTTAAGTGCGCAACACAATCTCGTTACATCGGTGTTAAATCACCTTTAAACTTAATTATTTTGTGGTCAATGTACTTTGTTTTTTAGTGGCGAGATTCTGACACTTGAATCAATATAGTTTTATTAGGTTTTAAAAACTTTAGCAACACATTGCGTATTGCACAATGCCCGATTCAACAAGTGGGCATGCTTACTCAGGCGTACTTAAAACAGTTTGCTCCAACGAAATATTTTTGTTAATTAATATAAAGTAATCAAGACTTACCGCAGCCGTTTATCGAATTATCTCTTCATAGCTGGAAGAAGATGTAGTAGAAATTCATCTCTCCACCGGAGGGAAAATAAATGCGACCGTCCACCGCCAAGTATTTTGTTAGACCACAATTAAGATGGAGTCTCCTTTCTTCCCCGATTACCTACCATAGATCTTGCCAGGGAGCAGCACTTGGAATTTTGATACCACAGCAAGCCGACAGATGCCGACAGCAATCGGGCTCTGTGAATTAGTCTCTCTTATTTCGGTACAAGAGCGCAGCACGAATTAAACAGCTTTAATTGTGTACTGCCTATAACTACAAGCAGTGTATTCCGTCTTTTCGCTCGGACTCACCGCTAGATAGCAGCCCAGTTTAGGATCGTCAATTACAGTTCTCTCCAATTGTAAAATGACTGACATAGCGCTGAATCTTTTGACTCAGCACATATCTAAAACCTGCACTAACCTTTCATAACCTCTATTAACCTCAAAAATCTCTATTTCTCTCTTTCTCTCATTACAACACCTCTCATAACCCCATTGAACTCTCCCATTCCATGGAAAGGGCACCACTAAATACTTATTACCTCCACTACCAGGTAAACCACAAAAAACTAAAGGACCATATGAAGACACCTCGTCTTCCACACCACCACCGGAGGAAACTCTGTCCTCATAAAACCACTGTGAACATTCCATTTCACAATAAACTTGGGGAAAATCTGCCCTCTGCCCCTCTAAACTCTCTACACACACACACACTCATACCCTCATCAACACTTTCTCTGCTCATAACCTTACTCTCTAACACCACGTTTTCACTTTCACCACTGTTATCACTCATTAACTCATTTTTATAATTATCGCTACTACTCACCTGGTCTACCATCACCTGTTTTGCATCTAAGCTACTACCACTACCATTAATACATGTCTCCGTTATTTTCACTTATTTTGCTCTTACCTGTATTTATCACCCACACTCCCATTCTCTCAATATTCTGCTCTAGTTTGTTAAAGTTATTTTTAAATATTTCATTGGTACTTTCACAACGTCTATTAATCTCATTAATATCATTTTTTAATTCATTATTCCGCTTTTTCAACTCATTGAAATTACTTTCCCATTTTATTTTCTGTTCATGTATTTCACTACTCAATTTATCAAATTTTTTGTCAAAACGATCATTTAATGCATCAAATTTCTTACTGTTATCATTAGTCATTTGTTTATTTTGGTTAGCCATCAGTTTAATTTCCCCCATTATCTCACGCAACCAGTCCTCAGTTTTATTATCTTCTCTAGCCGAGACGGGAGTTGAATGAACTCTCGCCTCGTCCATAACAGCTGATTCTGTCCAGCTTTCTTGATTTACTATATGAGTTCTGACTGAACTTCTGATTCACTTGTAACAGTTGAGTCAGACAAACTGACTTCGTTCTCTGTCTTTTCCATTTTTTATAAATTTAATTAGTCTTTATTATATATAACTTGGTTATTATCTAAACAAAATCTCGTAACTTAACTCTTTAACAATATTTTACGTCTTAACCTCTATTCACACATCTCGTAATTTTACATTTTTTTTCTTACAAAAAAACCGCCCATTATCATCACCTATTTTGTACTTCAAATTAGGCCTAAACCCATATGAATCAATTCATCTGAGTCATCCTGGCAGGGTCGCCACTGTAAAGATACTTCTCTTTTACCATTTTGGTTTTAATAATACACTCATATAATACTCACCGCTGCCCGAATTTTACTTACCACGTACTTACCGCCACTCTGACTTACCGCTCACAGAAGACTCCAAACTATTAATAGGTCACCACGATGTTTTCGGCTTTACATCGAAACCTTTAAAACAACTTTAATTGCCAGGTTCGTTAGGCGAAATTTTCCATACTGGATAGGTGATGGTAATGTATTAATTAACTTAACACATGGTTACGCTACTAACTCATTTTATTAACATTCATTGCAAACTTACGTTCTCCTCCACTTATAACTTTCATCAAACTCTTTACTTCAGATTATACTTTAAAAAACATTCTATTAAATTACATTGATTTTACTTCTTTCTCGATTCTTGTTTAATCATGAACTGACAAAGAGTTTTATAGCATGTTACTTTTTCTCTTTCTAATTTCACAACATATACGTATATAAAAAATTTACTCCAACTAACTTATTCTAATTTTTTATGAGACGACCCAGCAATGCCCACTCTCAACATTCATACAATTTTAAAACCCCCACATTTACTTAATTTAGGCCTTTATAAAAAAATATTTGAATGAAATACTGTTACTTGTTGCAGTAGCGTCCCCGCCGACCGCATGGCGCGTCACACACAAGGTTCTCTTTTTCGATGTCCCAAAATTATGATTGCACTGTTGAACACATTAAAACTATACTGGGGTTTTGCCGGCCGACCGTAATTAGTTAAGAACAATTTTTTTTTTTTAGAACCACGCGTGGTCTGGTGTTGTTGTCGACTGGGTGGTGCGCTACCAAAATTTCTCCCACCAGCAGTTAGGCATAACGGAAATTGCAATGCCTTAGATGTTGAATTGTTCGTCATTGTTCATTTAACATGTGTTATTTATGTGTGCTGGACGTCGACGAAATTTTGAGTCCACTGGGTACGTCACTAAATAGGCGTATTCTTGTGTCATGCTTCCGTCCGCTAACTCACACATGGCAAACAAATCTCACAAATTAGCCATATTGGGCGAGATGTCTAAGCGTCGTTTGTGCGCCCCGCTGTTGTTTGCGCGTTTGAGTGCGCCACACAACCCTGGATTTCTTAGAATTCAATTGCGTTGGCAAACACACGCTGCATTCCATTGTCTCGGCTACGTTCAAAATTCTACATCACTGTTCTTTGTTTGACAAAGCTTTTATTTAACATGTGGCTGGCCACACAAATGGGAAACAAAATTATGATTTTTAATAAAACAAAACCCTCTCCTTTTAGCCCCGTTACATGGTGACTCCAAGATATTTGCAGTCACGCTTTGGAATGATATTAGAAGGGCCAACATGGACTGGAGTTTGGAAAAATGTCTCATGTTACATCCTGTTGAATTGAAGATACAGAGTTGGGTCTTGTCCATGTTCACAGAAATTCTCCAGGTATTGCAGAATGCTTTTCCAGGTATTCAGAGAATGACTGCAATACTTCCTGTAGTTTTTATATGGCGTGCTGGTGTATTCGAGCCTAGACCCAGCAGGCTGTATCATCAGTGTATTGAGCGAGGCCTGCTGTCGGGTGTTATAAGTGCTGAGCGGGGGACACCAGTCTTTTGTAAATACAGTATATTGCAACAGTACAAATAAGTGATGTACTGAGCATTTAATATAAAAATTTAAATATACCTAATAAACTGTAAATAATTAATAATGTATTAGAAATAAGCATGTCCGGGATTGCAAGCTTGGCTCAAACAAAAATATGAACAGGTGTTTCGACCTGAATCGACATGCACACACACACACACAAATGTAACTGAAAGTGTGTACACCAGTATTTTGCTAGTGTGTGTGACGCAGGTCTATGCAGGCGAGTTTACCACCCCAAGATGAATAATTGCATAATTACTGTTTTTCTGTAATTATTCATAACCTATAAATACGGAGTAAAATCCAAAAACACAATAAAATGTAATAAAATTAAATAAATACTGTGTACAGAAACCACGTGAAAGTGACACACCGTACGAGTGTAGTGGTGAAATAACTGTACAGAGCGAAAGGGTTAAGTTGCAATGTCCAAAAATACACTGAAAATGTGTAGTGAAAATAGTTGTAAGATGAGTATAAGAGTATACTTATAGGACTCTGCAATTTGCAGAAATATAAGAAATAGCGAAATTGACAAGGAGTGGGGGGACTGAACCCAGAGACAATTTCAGACATGTCGATTTCGTACAACTGCAGGTGTTGACCAAGACATGGGTATAAATAGGACACACACGCTACAGTTGTTCTCTTTTTCGATCACACACAGTGCAGCGGGAGCTTCTGCCTGTCCGCACAAAGTATTTAAATCTTTTGTAAATAGTTTCATCCTTCCAGTTACATACAGTTATGTAACTGGATTATAAAAACAAGCAATTTTAATTAGTAACAAAATCCACATAAGAAGATCAACTGACGTCCGAAACAGCACGAGAAGAAGTTCCAGAGAGAGAGAGAGAGCTGATGACTTAGTTCCAGAGAGCGAGCGACGCAGGACAAGAGAGAGACGACGCTGGACTCTGGAGGAAACGGCGCTGGACAAGAGGAACGCTACTGAAGTCTGGAAACGGCGCTGGACAAGAGGAATCGATGCTGAGTTCGAGACGAGGACGATTACAGATGGATCCAATGATTATGATTGACGACAATAAGGTGATAAACAACTTATTTATCTCGTAATCGAACAATTAACTCAAAGACAATTAAAGACATTCTTGTTCTATTTAAAAGTAAGAGCCAATGTATTATAAATATAGAGAGTTAGAATCATAAATGTTATTGAAGTAAGATTAACGTAAATAAGAGCTCAAATTAATATTGAAATGAAAATAATGCAAAGCATATTGTTCGATATTTCGGATCGAACCGGTCAATAGTTTTCATTTTCCGAAGTTGGCACTATGGCTTGTGTAGAGTCAATGCATGCACTCTGCCTGAAGCCTTTGTCGTACGCCAACCTTTGTAGTGTTAACATCCACGAGCCGGACTCTTCGGCAGGTAGAAATCCTTTGCATGTGACCCATCCTCTTCCCAACCAGTCTATTCTGCCTGATTGTCAGGATCAACCCATTCGTGAGATTACGGTAAGTCATTTTACTATTAATTATTTCTTGTTAGCAATTCTGCATGCTACGCTGCTATAGAGCTCACCAGAGGCTATCAAATTATGCTGTAAGAAAACCGTCTTACCTTCAGACTGTCAAAATAATATCGTACATCTAATTACTACCAGAGGATTCATGAGGTTGCTAGTTTTTTCAATTAAATTGCTTGCCATCACGAATGGGAGCACGTGTTTTGTAATTTTTTTGCATGTTGCTGCTGGCGGTTTGAGTAAATGGGTTATAAGCCAGTTTTGGCTGCGCGATTTTTATTTTAATTACCAACGTGCTGATCCGTTTCATTTTTTTTTTTTTGTGCCTGCTCGTGGTTGTTTTGCATGCGGTTAATTTCTAAATTACATAAATGTTCGTCATTTGCATGCTATGGCACAGAAGCACGTTGGTATGATACACATGTGAACCATTTTTTGTGCGTTTAATGCTGTTGGTTGTGTTGAGCAGTTTCGTCGCTTGGGCGTGGCCGGGTGAGCAAATATTGTTTCAAAATTTTGCACCTTGTTTTTTGGGTAATCATTTGATTACTGGGTCAATTCTTGTGAAGTTTGTTCCCGTCCTGTTAAGGTCTGCTTTACACGTGAAATTGATGTGTTACGTGCTTGCGACCGTGTCAGGCGTGTGGGGAACAGTTTGGTTTTAGGTTATCCGGAGTTTTCGGTATAGCCTGCCTTTATATTTAATTTTTTTGGCATTGACTATTACCTTTTGGTGCAGTTTATATTTTGCATATGCGATATCCTGTCCATACACGCCGCGTGGACCATAAATTTTTGCATTTAATGTGTCCAAGTTATTGTGTTTGGCTCGGTAACTGGTGAATTGTTGTATATTGTACTTTGCTGTGTTTTTGGGTGCACTTTTGTGTACCATTATTTTGCACCGTATGTGCTGTAATCTTGTGCAACTTGTGTTTTTTTTGTCATGCTTTTGCACTGTGTAAGTCAATTTGTTGCATGTTTTTTGAGTATGTAATTTATTGTGTTTGGTACTATTAGCCTGTTGGATTGTGTAAATCGTATTTTGCCTTGCACTAATTTACTTTTGTATTTATCTTGCTCGGTATTGTTTATGAAAACTAGTTGTGTCGTAGGCCTATTTATCTGGATCACTGTTAGGCTAGGTCTGGTCATGATTATTGTTCAATTTCTAATCCTCTCATTCAGGGTGGTTGTCGGTTGCGCGATATTTTTTAATTCAGTATGCCTGCTAAATTGTCGCTGGCAGCTTTTGACCGGACCACTTCGGTGGGAATACTTGCGTTGCAACACTTAATAAATCGGTTGGAAGGGTTGCCGCAATTGAGAGTCGTGGATCAACATGAACCCGGTATCTTGGCCTCCAGGTTGTCCGAAAAATATCAGTATCTTCTAGGTAAGGTGGATCCTTACCTATTGGCAGAGTCATTGGCCGAGGGATTGGATGAGGACCACATTTTCGGTGGTAGCACAAATTGAGGATATTTATATCCGGGGAAGCGTTTTAGCGTCAAAACTAACTAAACCAGAGACACCAGTTGGTTCCGGTCAGTCTTCATCAGCAAGTGGCGGGCACTCAGGTGTTCTCGTTCATGAGTTGCTGAAGCTTTCTTTACCTTGTTTTGATGGCCAGGCCAAATGTTGGTCCGAGTTTTGGTCAAAGTTCACCACATTAGTGGACGAAAGTCCTGCCCTCACTCCAAAGCAGAAATTGTTATATTTATTGACTCATCTTAAGGGTGAGGCTTATGAGAAGGTTGCCGCGCTTCCCATAGTTGAGGATAGTTATTCGCTTGCACTGTCAACTCTTAAAAGCCATTATCACAATCCTCGTTTGGCCGCCCGGGTCTATTGTACCAATCTGCTTCAGTTACCAGCCGCTTCTATGCAATCAGCTGCCCTATTAGAAAATTGGTGGACAGCTTCAATGCCAACTTTTCAGCGTTGTCAGCTCTAAATATTGTGGATATATATCAAGCAATATATGCGTCTTTTGTATTGTCAAGGCTGGATCTATCATTGTGTAAACGCTTTGAGGCGTCTGTTACGGACAAAGAGAATCTCCCTGCCCTAACAGAATTTTTAACCGCCATGGCGGAACAGAAATAACAGGCATCTTTGGAATCGGCTTTACCTGCTCTTCCTAGCACTAGCCACCAGAAAACCTAGAAGGTTTCCTTTTCTAAGGCTACTCCTCTTGCTGTGTCTACATTATCTGCGGAGGTTACGCAACGGTATTCATCTTGTTAACGTTGCCTTCATTGCGCTTCCTGGACCCATGTGCTTCTCAAGTGTCCGGCGTGGCTGAGTAAGGACCCTAGGGCTCGATTTCAAAGTCTTAAGAATAAAAAATGTTGTCTTTCGTGCCTTCAACATAAACATTCGGGATGGTGCAAAACGTGTCGCTCTAAGTACCACCACACTTTACTTCATTTCAAAAATGCCCGTCTGTCTCCGTCTCGTTCACAGATTTCTGAAACAGCTGAACTCAAGGCTTCGGGGTCATCGCTTGTTGACCAAGTTGATCTGTCTAGCACTACTCTGACTGTGTCTCTGTCCCATCCTGCAGGGGTTCTGTTAGCCACATGTCTAGCAGTCTTGTCGTCTCCCAATGGTGGTTATATCGTAGTTAGGGCCATCCTGGATAGCGCGTCCCATGCTTCTTTCATCACTGAAGCATGTGCATCTCGCTTAAAGTGCGCTTGTTTTGACGCTTCAGTAAGTGTCAATGGGGTAGGTGATATTGCCACCAAAGCAAAAAGGGTGTGCCATCTTTCCTTGGAAACTTTAAAACGCGAGGTTGTGGCGTCTAACCATGCTTTCGTAATTCTTTCTAAGAGCTCATCGGACTCACCTAGGTTCCAGGTGTTGCCTGAAGTTAAGCAGGCTACAAAAGACCTTTTGTTAGCTGACCCTACCTTCGATGTAGCAGCCCCAATTGATGCGTTGTTTGGAGCCGATATTGTAGCGGCTATTCTTTTGGGAGAGACTATTCCCTTGGGTGCAAGTTTGCCTGTTGCAGTTAGGACACGTTTTGGGTTTGTGATTATGGGTAGAGCCCCAATTTCACTTAATTGTGCATTGACTTGTGCTAGCGGTCTCACTGGCCTTCCTTTGGATCTGGTGTCTGCACATCAGCTTCACTGTCATTTCCACCACTTTTATCCTTCCGTCACAACATTATCAACGGATACAACAAACCTACTTGAGCAAGTTCATCGGTTTTGGGAGGTCGAAGAGCCTCCAGCTGTGCCCCACCAATTATCTGAAGAGGATCACTTTCCTGAAAGGTTTTATATGGAGTCAACAAGTCGGTTGCCGTCGGGTCATTACCAGGTGCGCTTGCCGTTCTTCAAAAACTCTTCTCACACTTTGGGAAATTCCCTTAAGGGAGCCATGTCTCGGTTTTTCGCGTTAGAAAGGAAATTTGCGTCTAACAGTCAGTTTAAGAGCCAGTATGTGCAATGTATGACTGATTATGTCGCTCAGGGGCATATGTCGTTGGTGTCTGACCCCAATTTTCCAAAATATTTCATCCCTGATTATGGTATCTTTAAAGTTAGAGGCGATACTTCAAAACTAAGGGTGGTGTTTGACGCCAGCATGAAGACGTCCTCCGGGATTTCCTTAAATGACGTATTATGTGTCGGCCCTAAGTTGCAGACCTTACTGTCCGACGTTTTGACTTTGTTTTGGCGGTTTAGCCATGTTTTCACGTGCGACCTCGAACAGATGTATCGCCAAATTGCCATGCATCCTGATGACTCGGCGTACCTGTGTATTTTATGGCGTGAGGAGGTTACCGCCCCACTAAGGGTTTTCGCTTTGCGTACCGTTACTTACGGGCTGGCTTGCGCCCCTTCTCAGGCGTTGCGAACCTTGCAGCGGCTGGCTCAGGATGAGGCAATTAATTTTCCTGCGGGAGCGGCGGTACTTAGCCGTAATATTTTTATTGATGATATTGCTGCTGGTGCTGATTCAAAATCAGAGCTTTGCAATTTACAACAGGAATTAATTCTGTTGTTATTGTCAGGAGGTTTCAATTTGAAAAAAATGGTGTACTAATCAACCTGACTGCCTACCTGAATCAGCCGCTCAGAGTGATTCCGGCGTGTCTAAGGATATTCTGGGTTTAAGTTGGGACCATTCAACCGATTGCTTCTCATTTCCTCCTTTGGCCTGTTGCAGCAATGCTCAGGTTCAGTTTACCAAACGTGTCGTGTTATCCCAGATGGCACAATTATTTGACCCATGTGGTTGGCTTTCGCCAGTGATTTTCAGGGCCAAGGCTTTTTTCCAAAAACTCTGGGCTGAGGGCTTGGAATGGGATGCTCCTCTCAATAATGACTTAAATGATTATTGGAGTCAATTCCTGTCCTCTCTGAATCATCTTTTGGTAATCACTATTTCTCGGCCATTCCTCCCTAAAGGTGGGCATATTGGAAGGGTTATATTACATGGTTTCTGTGATGCTTCCCAGTTGGGTTATGCGGCCGTCCTTTACCTGTCCATTTATACTGACTCTGGTCCTCCGGTGGTTTCGTTGGTGTCTTCTAAAACTAAAGTGGCACCTCTTAAAACTTTATCAATCCCACGTTTGGAGTTGTTGGGAGCTTATCTTTTAGCCAAACTTGTTCGTCATTATGTTGGCATATTCTCTTCATGCATTCAAATGAGTCAAGTTTTCTTATGGACGGACTCGACGATTGTTTTGGATTGGCTGAATATGCCTACTTTTAAATTGAAGACGTTTATTGCTAATCGGGTGGCTGCCATTACCGAGTGGACCGATACTAAGTCTTGGCGTCATGTTCATGGTGTTTCTAACCCCGCTGATTTACCCTCTAGAGGTACTTCACTCTCCAGCCTCTAGTCTTCGACATTGTGGTGGTCAGGGCCGGATTGGCTAAAGCTTGATGCTCTGCACTGGCCCCCTATTAATTATCGCCCGAATCACGGCGTGCAAGATGTTGCCTTGGAGACCAAGGTCTCTTCGTTTCTCACTCAGGAGCCCCGGGTGGAAATGTTCGATCACTTGTCCTCGTGGCCCTTAGTGGTGGGGGTTACCTCAGCTATCTTAAGGTGGGCTATGCCTTCCCGGATTGAAGCTTCCACAGCCGTGGGTTGGAAGAGGTTGGCTGTTAAGTATATTTTACGCTACATTCAACGCAGCGTGTTTGGACAGTAGCTCGCGGCTCTTCGTTTAGGTAAGCGGCTCCCGGTCCGCATTCAGCGCCTGGTCCCGTTTATAGATGATTTTGGCCTCATTCGAGTACGCGGTCGCTTGACCAACTCTACGGTAACTAGAAATCGTTTTCCGGTTTTACTGCCCAAGCATCACCACCTAGTAGGGTTGCTAATTCATCACACCCATGTGTGGTTAGGTCATGCTGGGCCCTTGCAAGTTCAATTTCAGCTTGCTCAAAATTATTGGATTTTGTCCGCACGTTAGGTCATAAGAACCATAATTTGGAAATGTCTTCCTTGTTTCAGGGCGCGTCCTCGCCCCACTAACCCATTAATGGGGGATCTTCCAATTCCTAGGGTTAATCCGGCACCTCCATTTTATTATTCCGGCATGGATTATGCTGGCCCTTTTTTGGTACGGGCTTACGCTGTTCGGAAGGCACCTATAGTCAAAGCTTATCTATGCATTTTCATCTGCTTAGCCACTAAAGCAGTTCACTTTGAAGTAGCTATGGATCTTTCAACGCCACAGTTTATTGATGTGTTGAGGCGGTTTATTAGTCGTCGTGGTGCTCCTAAAACACTGTATTCGGATTGTGGCAGGAATTTTGTGGGGTCGCGCTCCGAACTTAAACGGGAGCTCAAAAATGTTCTTTCCAATCCTGACATGTCAGCTCAGATAACAGCTTTTGCTGTTGATAACAACATTGAGTTTAAATTTATCCCTCCGTCTGCCCCTCATCAGGGTGGCTTGTGGGAACGGGCTGTCCAGTCGGCCAAGTTTCATATGAAACGCATGATTGGGACCAGGTCGTTGACTGTAGCAGAATTTTCGTCTTTATGCATTTGTATTGAGGCAATCTTAAATTCCCGTCCTTTAACTGCCCTATCTTCAGATCCAAGTGATTACCAGGCTCTAACGCCTGGTCATTTTCTGGTTGGCCGCCCCATTATCGTGCCCCCGGAAGCTGAAGTCTCGTTAAATGAAGGGACCGTCCGTCATTACAAACAAATTTCCGCTTTGCTTCAAGCATTTTGGAAAAGGTGGCGTTTGGAATACTTGACGGCACTTCATGCCAGATCGAAGTGGTCGTCTAAGTCCAGAAACTTAATGGTTGGGGACCTGGTGGTTATGGAGGAACAGTATTCTCCTCCCCTGATGTGGCCTCTTGGCCGAGTCTCAGCTGTGTTTCCGGGGAGCGATGGGGTTGTTCGTCGCGCTTCAGTTAAAACTTCCACAGGTTTTTTTGAACGACCTGCTATCAAATTATACAGGTTGCCTATATCTTCTTAATTGGGTTTGTCTTGTTTTCGGGTGAGCAGAATTAGGTTCAATGATTGTGTTGTGGACTTACTTGACACTTTTCTGGGATTTCACAGGTGATTCCTTCCAGCTGTTGTCCACATTGAAGTTTACGTTGTGGAATGTTTCTGGCATGGCGTTGTGCCAGTCTATTGGGAGTTATGGATGCTCAACAAATCAACAACAACAAAATAAGTAAAAAAAAAAGGGAATAAAGGGAACAAAAAATTTTAAAAAATGTGTAAAAAAACTAGGGAATATTAACTAAGTTGATTTGTTGAGTTGTACGTTGTGTTTGGCTGGGCCATTGTTTATTGTGTGTTGTTGGGTTTTGTCTGCTCTATCCGAACCTTTCGGATTGCTCGCCTGGTCGATGCGCCGTGGCGGAGTTATTCGGCATTCTTTTCTCTAATTAATTGCATGTTTTTCTGTATGTTTGAATTTTCTTGTGTTTGCGTGTGACCCCCTCCTATGTTGGAGGGTAATTTTCAGAAAGTGTTCCTGTTCACTAAAAACCAAATTTTTTGTAATGTATTTTGGCCTTTCTTTTGGTGTAGTTGGTTGTTGACCCATTGTGGTCAACGGGGGCTGGTGTTCGATATTTCGGATCGAACCGGTCTACAGTTTTCATTTTCCGAAGTTGGCACTATGGCTTGTGTAGAGTCAATGCATGCACTCTGCCTGAAGCCTTTGTCGTACGCCAACCTTTGTAGTGTTAACATCCACGAGCCGGACTCTTCGGCAGGTAGAAATCCTTTGCATGTGACCCAGCCTCTTCCCAACCAGTCTATTCTGCCTGATTGTCAGGATCAACCCATTCGTGAGATTACGGTAAGTCATTTTACTATTAATTATTTCTCGTTAGCAATTCTGCATGCTACGCTGCTATGGCTATCAAATTATGCTGTAAGAAAACCGTCTTACCTTCAGACTGTCAAAATAATATCGTACACATATAAATAAAAATTAGCTTTTTTTATAAATCAGTACTGATAAAAGAAAGATAAATTCAGTAACTATTAATATTTTTGAGTTTCCATTACAATCTCTAAAAAGATATTTAAACATTGATATTTTGAAGCACACTAATTGACTGAATAGTCAGGAAATGATTTTTAATAAAATAATTAGTAGAATAGAATATTTAGTCAGTAAGGATGTATACAGAGTAAGCCTTACGGCATAGTAACAAAGTAATAACTAATGTTTTAAGTCGAATCAAGTGCCATGCGCACAATTTTATTAGTACCAAATAAATTTGAAATACCGTTACACGTTACATCGAGTTCTTATCACAGATACACCTGAAACCCAAATTAAATTGTAGTTATGTAAAGTAAGTATTATTACATAAGTTGTCGCTTCCAATGTGGGGCATCACAAATTTAAATTATATTAAATCTACAAAGTTGTATTGTTGCATATTTGTCGCTCCAAGATTGTGGGGCTATTCAAATTAAATTATATGTAAATTTATACACATACAACATAAATTATACAACTTACGTACAGAGTTATATTGTTATATAATTTGTCGCCCTGGACGTGGGGCTCCACAAATTTAAATTATATAATAAATCTGTTGCATAGATTGGCGTCCAAGATCGTGGGGCTCCGCAAACACAAATAAATTTATATTTGCAATTGTAGTGTTGCATAAAAATGTCGCCCTTGAATGTGAGGCCCGACACGCCTACATTTATGTATATTGTTACAACACAAATAAGCCAACCCAATACCAGGGATGAACAAAACAATATTGAATCTAAAATAATACTTCATGTTAAATAAAAATGATTAATTTAAATAAAATATAAAGAATATGACTCGACAAACGACGACTTTGACCTAACCCAAGTGATTGACCCAACAAAAGGAAACAAATGAAGAAGGGAACCACACACAAAAACAAACGAGAATGCAACCAAAGAAGAGAAGAAAGTGATTGACCCAACAAAGGTAAACCAAAAGAAGAAGGGATCCACGAAGAATAAACAAGAATATAACCAAACCAAAGGAAAAAAAAAAAAATCCAAAACCCAAACAAAAATGAAACAAGTTCATGGAATTAAACGACCCAAAGTAACACGTCGAAATGTACCCAAAGAAGAGGATGGAAAAACCAAAGTATTAATCAAATAATGAAAATGAAGAAGGAGGGAAATAGATAGAAGTGAAAACCAATAATGATACACAAACAAGTAATAAAGCATAGGAGAAGGAGAAATAATGCACTCGAGAATAATATTGGAACCAAAACCAATAATTACCCTATGAGAAAGGAAAAAGTAACTGTTATTACCCATTAATGGACAAAAATGATTTAGGGAAGAAACCCTATTAAAAAAGTTAAAGATTAACATGATAAAGAAGCAACCTAAAACCCAATTGAGAATTAGATGTAAAAATAGTATTGTAAGAATATAAAATTGTTAATAGTATTAAGGATATATTGTAATGAAAGAGAAATAAGTATAGGGATTACCCACTAAAAAACACATAGTATAAACAGTGATACAGTGTGATAGTGTATGTGTAAAAACCCCAAAGTGAAGTGATAAAGAAGGTATGCTAATTAAATTATAATTAACTATAGATAATTTAAAAGTGAAGGTGAGGTATAAATGGGAATAGTGTAAGATTTAGAATATAACTATTATAAGAAATAGTGAATAATAAAGAAAATAGACTCTTAATAAATCTGTGAAAAACACTAAAGGTTTAAAAGTGGAAATATAACAGTGAATAAATATATGATGGAAAATAGTATTAAGTATGAATTATAGAATAAGATATGCTGAACACTAGAAAGTGATGATGACATTATTATTTAAGAAAAGATGTTTAATAGATTTAAGTTTAATTATAACCGATAGTAATTAAAAGGGAGGATCCCAGGAAAGAATAAATTGAAGGTGTTGACATGGAGAGAATGTAAAGATTGTTTAAAAATTAATAAATTAGAGACAAATCAAAGACACCCATGTTATAAGGGACTGTTATGAATTTCATAAAAGTGATGTTGTTTATCACAATAAAAATAATATGTATTGTAAACAAAAAATTAGCAAATAATAAGTTGGAAGGAAGTGATGATATTTCTCACTCAAAATAATAACTTATAAAGAATTGTTCATTTTAATGTTATGAATGGGAAATGGCTGAAAGAAACTTGCAGTCCATAAACCTAATTGTTATGTTTTAAATATTAAGATAGAGAAAGCGATATTGACATGTAATAAAAACACCAACAGACTCAAAATACAACACAACCAATAATAATATCAAAGTAAAGCCCATTAGGCTGAAACGAAATGTATTTAAATGAAATAAGTCAAATAACATAATGGCTACTCAGGCCTATGAAGGTGCATAACTGTCAGAACCAAACAACTACTAATTATAACAAATTAACAAAGAAATTAGCAAATCTGAGGTGAAGGATTCACCAAGAATAAATTGTAAATCATTTGTAAAGCAAAATATTATAACAAGCATTTGTATACAAAAAGAAATGTAATTAACAAGCATTAACATAATTGTAAAAACATAAAATCTAAAATTACCCAAACTTCTGGGGTATCAAAATAATCTATGAAAGGAAATAAATACGATGGTGACAATATTTAATAACCAGGAAGGAAGATAGAGGAATAACAGCAATCAGAAGATATACGAAGAATTCGAATTTTTATAACAATACATCATCTCAAAATCAACCAATCAAAATCATGCAGTTGCCATGGATACGGCAGTTGAAGACGGAATTACCATTGAATACCGTTAGACAGAAGCGAAGCATCATTCAGAGAATACAGAAGCCAATATTGGGAAGAACGTTTTTCTGTTAAAATTATGTAAAAACGTAATTAAAGTTCCTAACCATGACAGCATAAGAAGCAGACGACCATTTATAGCAGCCAACACGAGATCCAAGGCAAATAAACGGAAAATTACCCGAAAAGAACATCCAGATACATTATGAAAAAGACGCCCAACCCAATGAAGCCCCAAAATTCATGAAAACCGAACTTAATGCAGCCAAATCCTACCCGGCCAAACGAACGAAGACACCGAGTCATGCTGAGGTGTTAAGTACGATTAAATTATTTATTTTCCAAAACCCTAATCACTCAAAATTTTACTAAAAGTAAAATTAATCTCACTATAAACAAATATTTCTCTTTCATAGACTATTTAAGTAAAATAACACTTGATAAACACTTGTTAACGTTAAATATAACCTCTTAATTAAACCCGAACTTACAAAACACATTTAACTACGCCACAGAACAGATTATAACATCACATATTATTATTTATGTACACGTAGAATAAGGTAATATATTTTTATTGTAACCATAGGAATTCTTTAGCTCATAGTCACAAGACTCCACGATTTAGGAAACAAAAATAATTGTAATATTTCGATGTACACAACCACACGAAAAATAATGGTTTCCTTGATCTATTCGTCAAGCCTAAAGAACAGAGTCTAATGTAATCAGTCGGTGCAAATTTATCATTATATAATTGTCAATTAGAATATTTGAATTATCACCTATTAAAAATAACTATTACAGGGAGTAACCGTCGTTATTATTTCATAGGGAGTGCTTTATATATTACTTGTGTTTACTTAAGAATAGATTTGACGAGAAGCGAACAAGTTGTCATTTACGCAGCAGCAGCGACAATTGAGACGGCTGTGCGAGCGGGAATTATTTGAATGCCCTGACCGTCACCGCTGATAACTCGTCAGACAATAATTTTAGTTGTTTTATATAACGACTTGGCGCCACCCGGGATTAACACACCCCTATAAACAACAGGTAAGGTTACTGCCGTGTTATACAGGTGATTACCGCAACGCTACGGACATCGTTAGCCACAACATTAATGTAACGACCCCGGTGCGAGGCGAACGCACTAATCATTATTACACATACAAAATTGGTGTACATTTTACAGGTACGACCAAGTTTTTACGTTACAATATGTATCACTGTAATATAGTAGCAGGCTAATGGCCGACCCCTGGGTAGTTGAAATGGAGCCGAGAGATGCTGGCGGACTCAGACTTGAGCTGTTCGGCTGTCCAGGAACTGCGAAAGCCATTCATTTTACAGTGTTTAGAGGGAAGTGACATCCGAGGGTTTTGAATCTGGGGCCATTATGCCAGACGGAATCAAACACTTCTCGGATGTCGAGAAGGGCTAAGATGGTTGGGTGCTTGCGGGATGAGTTATCCTGGATGGCACTGATCACCCTGACCAGCTAGTTATAAATGTTATACCCAGAACGGAAGCCGCTCTGCATACTGGGTAGGATGTTGTGTGTTTGTAAGTAGGATGTATCCTGGCAACTAGTATTTTTTCGGAAAGCCTGAAGATTGCAGGGGTAAGCAAGATGGAGCAGTAGTTCGAAGTATGTCTGGTTGATCTGAAAGGTTTGGGAAACATAAGGACATGGGTGTGTTTCCAAGCTCGTGGCATGTATCCAAGTCGTAGACTGGTTGTATACAAGTAAGAGAGTGCTTCCAATGCAATATTGGGAAGAGCTTTTAATACTCTGTTTGGTATGCCGCCTGGGACTGTGTTGCGTTATTGCAGTAGTTTATATTTCAAGTCTTCTAAGGTTATTGGTTGCCTCAATGGATGGCTGTAGGGGCCTGTAAGCCTGTCATCGGGATGAAAGAGAATGTTGTGTGTTGTGAGGAAAGTGTTTATAGCGTGTTCTGCAATGGCGTTAAAGTTGGGGCTATGCACTGATTGGAGGCTGTCCCAGAAGATGGCCACCTTTTCACTATCACTAACGACCAGGATAGGAGTATCTGGTTCGGGAGGGTCATGGAAGCGCTTAATGTGCTTCCAGAACTGTGCTGGATTGGAAAGGAGTCTTATATCTGAAGTACAGGTGCTGTCGAGACACAATGAATAATTTGGTTAAGGTCATCAGAGATTAAATACAACTACCATTCCTTTGTTTGTCATGGACATCAGTCCTTCCTTATGAAAATTCATGGGGCCACTCTGTGACATTTTGTGAAGTCATAGTGTCACCATAAACAGCTGCAATTTGTCTGTGAATTTCAGCAGGGTCGCTCTTTTTGTGTTGCGTTTGGTAGGATTTTGGATCAGTGCTGTTTTTGTCAACTGAGTAACACAGCCTGTAGCTAAGCCTATTTTCTCAGTCAGGAACCAGGACTGACTAACCATAATGGCAGTGTTATGCATTGCTATTGGTAGTCAGTTCCCACATAGCCTTGATCCAATGTTTCAATTTCTGGACATGCTTCGTATTTAATGAGGTGTATGGTGTTGTTTCATTCAAGTTGTAGAAAATGAACTGCATTATGTAAATATTTATATAATATTCAAAAGGCACACAAAAACCACATTTTTCAAATCCACTTTCTATAGATGAATGAGACTACTGTACTTATATAAAGGGTCATCATTCATGGTTTTGAAACTTCTTGTTTACATAACAATTTGACCGCAGAACAATACGAAATATACAAACACAACCAAACAATATACTTAATGAACAATTACAATTTAAATCCAACACACTATTCGACACAATAATACACCACGGACACAATTCAGAATCTCGCACCAACCCCCTTCCATCTACACACACCCCCAATCCCCAAAAAACCGTTACAGATTACCAACGCCTTGACGCTTTCTGCATTTATACCTCACTGATGAAAGGAGCAAACTACTCCAAAACGTACGTATGAGGATATAACAAAAAGTAAGTTTTTTCACAAGTGAAAGTGCATTAAATTATTAATTGTTGAATTTTATTCTCTCTTCTGGGAGTAATTGTTGACATTTTCCTGATATGAAGAAACAATTTTACACAAAGGAAATTTTACGTTCAACTTTTTTTACTAAATTTTTAGTACACTAATAGACCATTGAATAAAGATTTTTACTGGACAAAAATCCTCCAGACACGAAATTTGGTAGAAAGTTAGGTTTTGGGGTCACTTCAATGGGGGGAAAAAATCGGACACTCCAGCTCACCGCTGGGCCCCCCTTGGGGGGGTTAAAAGGTGGGGCAAAACGGTTTGTTGTAAATATCTCAAAACTAAGCAAGATATCAAAAAAAGTTAAATACAAAAGTTGTAGCTGACCAAATTTCCCATCAAAATGGTCCTTAGTAATTTTTTCGTCAGACGCACTGGGACAGAGATATGAGCGCTCAAAGTTGTGACCTTTTTTTTGCAATTTTTCGTATAAGGCATTTTTACAACAAAAAAAAAACTTGCATTTTTTTGAGTTTAGGCCGATTTTTGTATAGTTAAAAGCGCTAAATATGGGTATGTAAGTGTTTGTACATGTAATACCAACTATTTGGATGTAAATTTTTGCATGTATATATTTATGCACACATATACACACACACTACAACTACAAAAACGTGCATTTTTGAACGTAAGCGTTACATGCATATACTGACTAATCCATGCGTATAGATGTGCATTTTTGGATTTAGACAAGTATAATATATATGCATGAAAATATTTCTACACATATTTGCACATATATGTGTGTGTATATACATGTTGTTATAGAACAACTAATGGATTGGTAGATTGAGTGTTTAGTGTTTTTATTTTTAATTAATTTTAAAATTCTTATTCAGTAGTAGACTCTTCTTCTCTCCTCACATTGTAATGTAACCATCGATGATTAGTGTTGCTTAGTATTTGATAGAATTAGTAATGTTTAAATTTTAATTAATGTTTATGTTTGAAAAGGATTATAATCACTGATATCTTGCTACATTCACCTCCCCACTTACCATCCGTGAACGTCTTCTATCTTCTTAATGGGTTGTCCTATCTTCACTGGAAATACATTAATAATACACATAATACTTTGTCTGGATATCGACATATACATTAAACAAAATGACAATGATACTCAATTGTGAATTGAATATTCAAATGTTGACTGCTTTAATATTGCCGCCACCTTGTGAAATAATTGTTTCTAAAATGTAAGTTATTTGTATCTATTTAATAGAAATAAAGACTCTCTGTTCACTGGTAACAAATTGAGGTGTTTATTAACATTAGTGAAATTCAGTAAAATCCCTTTTAAAACAATTACTAATAATTTTTAAAAAACAACAAAGTTAAATAATTGCTGAAACTTCTTCAGCTCAGGGCTGGTAACACTGGTACAATGTACAATAATATGGTAATTTAGGTTATGTTTACTTTGGTTATAAGCATTACCAAATTTCATGAATCCTTTGAATGTACATGATGCAAGATACAAAGATGTTTTATTAAACAACAATATTTATTCATATATTATAATTAAAAAGACAAAAATTAAAAATCATTAACCTCAATACGATATTCAACTTATCGTACGGTAGGTGTGTTGCATTCTGATGCTAAAATCTGTGTACACGTGCTATTAACGTTGCACTATTAAAACAATGTTACTGGTTTAATTCTTATTATTATGAACTGGAATTGAAAAAAAACGAAAAAACTTATTATCGAGTCTATTCATAAGAATTATTCATGACAGAAGTGACTCTCTGTTGGCAAACAATTACGTGTTGGTTATAGGTTAGTTTACCTATATGCAAGAGTGAGTTAACAAAATAGAATAATTAATATTATAAAAATCTTAATACTATCTTCACAAACACATTATTTATTGTAGTAAGATGTATAATTAGCGGTAATGATTGTTCTCGCATATTAAATTATCATTGGTTAAGTACTGCTGAAATCGTAGTCAAACAAGCGACTATATTTTACAAGTAAGGTTTGCGGTATAAATTATTAATTCCGCTTCCATTATTATTCTAACATGAATATAAAAATATTTTGATTAAATCAGACGAGAACTTTTATTCATTTAACCTGGTAATAATTCATCGTTTGCTAGCTAGCCATGTATAGTGTTTTTTACTTGGCTAGCGTAGTCGACTATAATTTTCGTTAATCAACGAATATTATTTTGTCATTTTATTTTAAAATTGTTAATGTATAATACTCCCTGCATCTTTCACATAACATGACCTTTATTATACACTGGTCATGTTTTTATTAATTCACTGTATCACTCACAACACTGTCACTCGATAAAAATTGGTGTTCAGTTGAGGTTAGTTATGGCTATATACTCTTATACGCGCACATTTTAAAATATTTTTCTGGATGACTGTCGTAGGCTCCGCTCGCATCAGTGGCTGGAAGACAATTAGTTCCTCTCATCAAAGCTTCTTCTCTCGTCTGGTAAAATCAGATCATCCTATTGGCTTATAATGCGGTACTCTCTACCCCAAAGGCCTTCGTTAAATTAAAATTTTAATTTTTAGCGTCTATGCTTTGGGTTCGAGACTCAGCTATGACGCATTCCCTTCCAATCGGAAATGACAGAAAATCTTATAATACTCATAAGTTTCTTATTCATAGTCTTATTGTCATTTGGATAGTGGCATCGTTTTGTGGATACTTGTGTCTTTAATTTAAGTCCAGACAAGTAATAATTCCGTCCATTAATAACTCACTTCACTTTATCTAAAATTCATATAGTGGTTCTTAATAAAAATAAGTTCTTTCCACTATATTTTGGTGTAATTATATCTTAATGCTTATGATTAAACGTCTGGAGTCCATTTCTCTTATAATCTAATACATAATATTAACATATTTGTGATTTAAACAAAATATACTAATGGCGTACAAACCATCTATGTCCAAATGTTTATATTTGCTTACATCACCATTATTCCTTATCCTACTACATATTTTTGGTACTATAACGTTATTAGATACACTTACATACATTTGCTAATACTTTATTTCGGCAAATGTTATCTTGTTTACACATATAGCATTGTTTAAAATGCATTATGCTCTTATATCGCCATTCTGTCACTCTTATTTAGTTATTTTCACCACATATTATATGCATTGTTGATAATTAAATTGTGTACAAATGTTATACATGGTCTGTTTAGTGGACTCACTAACTTTTTTGTTAGCTAAAATTCCTTTAAGTTACTGTATGATGGTTGTTTACACCTAGTCCTATGATTACAGTTAGTTAGTTTATTAAATTCCAGTTATTAAATTACTTGTACAATGCTTGTGAGGTATTCTCATAGTTGTATTGAACATTCGTCTAACTATTGGTAAACTTTCTTACTCTCTCTTTACAAGTTTTGTTAAGGTTTTTTGATTAACTCTATGGTCACATGGGATCCTGTCTAATTGGTTTATTGTTATTATAGATAATCTGACTCATATATTTGTGTCTTTCAGTTCATATGGTAGTCATTGTCTTACACATTTATTCTTATTTGGTCTCTGTATGAAACAATTATTGATAACTACTTATCTAATTATTGTGTATGATTTTATGTTGTAGGTCCAGTTCATGTGAGGTTATGTGTCATTTAGTTGACAACAATATGCTTCTTACTTTATTCAGTATTCATCTTAAATACTGTCATGTCATTATGGCATGTTACTATAATTGTTTATTACTATGTTTTGCACATGTTGTACACATTTTACACTGTATGTTTATACAATAATACTTAGTTTTTTATGTAACTATGTTACACATTTTGGGTGGGTTGCATCTTAGCTTGTATGCATTGATTTGTTTCTTTTCAACAACTTAGTTTGTTTACTACTTGTTGGCTTTAACATTTATCTATATTTTGTCCTGTGTCACCATGACATTCAGGCACATTCCATCTTAAGGATTATAAAGCTTTTATCATTGATTTCTTTGAACAATTATTTCTCTTTTCATTATCATTAAATTGGTGGTCTTACTGAGTACATTTGTGGTTTTACAATCTTGGATTACAATTGGTACACTAATTGTTTGTGTATTTCACTTGTTAACCGTCGATCTTTTCACTTATTAATCTTCATTCACTTCCCTCAGTTATAAACACTTCACTAATATTGTCTGTGTTGCTTATTTGGGGTTAGTGTTATTACATTATTTATTGTTGCACTTATATAAATTATTCACTGTTACTGTTTGTGATCACTTATTAAGGTTCAACACTTGGTTTTTTATTATACTGGGTTCACTATGTCCTTCTTGGATAGGTAGTTTTTTATTACTACTAATCTTATAATTAACATTCTTATTTTGGTCATTATACTGATTGTGTTGCTTTCCATATTTTGGGAATGTTGATGTCTCGTTCTGGTCATACATAATCTTCATTCTTCATGGTACATTTCTTCTTCTTCTTTTTCTTCATGTTAATTGTTTGTCATTTGTGATGCTTTTCTTGGTTACTCACTATTTGTGATCATTCATGTTCATTTAACATAGTTATATTCTTCCACATTTTCACTCACTATTATGATAATCATTGTCTTATATTTATCTCACTACTATGACAAATTAGTCTATTTTCTCACTATGATAATTGCATTTGATATGTCTCTTCCTTATGATAATAGTCACTTTCGGCATATCCCCTCACTATTTTGATCTATTGGGCCTGGATGCTAACGTATTATATTGATTCATTGTATTCTCTCTTTCTTCTTGATACTCGATGATATATTCTTATGACTCTTCTTTCTTCTTCGTTGGGTTGCTTTAATATTATTTACTTATAGATACACTTTTGATTTTAATATTTCTGTTCCTTCTTCCATGCTTGATGAAATATGCTTATGGTACTCTTTCATTTGACGTCTTATATATTTTTTATGTAACCGTTATTTTGATACGTTACAATGTATACAACTAAAAATGCTTACGTTCAAAAATGCACGTTTTTGTAGTTGTAGTGTGTGTGTATATATGTGTGCATAAATATATACATGCAAAAATTTACATCCAAATAGTTGGTATTACATGTACAAACACTTACATACCCATATTTAGCGCTTTTAACTATACAAAAATCGGCCTAAACTAAAAAAAATTCAAGTTTTTTTTTTTTTTTCATAAAAATGCCTTATACGAAAAATTGCAAAAAAAGGTCTCAACTTTGAGCGCTCATATCTCTGTCCCAGTGCGTCTGACGAAAAAATTACTAAGGACCATTTTGATGGGAAATTTGGTCAGCTACAACTTTTGTATTTAACTTTTTTTGATATCTTGCTTAGTTTTTGAGATATTTACAACAAACCGTTTTGCCCCACCTTTTAACCCCCCCAGGGGGGCCCAGCGGTGAGCTGGAGTGTCCGATTTTTTTCCCCACTGAAGTGACCCCAAAACCTAACTTTCTACCAAATTTCGTGTCTGGAGGATTTTTGTCCAGATTTTCACAAAATCTGCCTTTATTCAATGGTCTATAATGTTATACTAGCATTTAACAAAATGATGGTGTAATTGAAAACTATACCACTTTGTATTAAAAATTACTGAATATGTCTTCTTATTCTTCTTCAGCGGCGCAACAATGGTGTAATTGAAAACTATACCACTTTGTATTAAAAATTACTGAATATGTCTTCTTATTCTTCTTCAGCGGCGCAACAACCCATTACTGAGTCAAGGCCTCCTTAAACTGAATATAAGTCCTTAAGTCCTATAAAATTAAGTGTGTTTAGAATATAAAAATACTTTAATGAAAATGTAAACACTTTCTGTTGTAGAAGGAGTCACCTTACAGCAAGCTGCCACGCTATAATGATAAATGTAAAAGTCTAAGTAGCACACCTGTAGCAAAACCACTCAAAACGTCAGGTAAGGTTATTTATATCTGTTATTTCTTTTATAATGAAGTGTACTTCAAATTTAAGAACATTTTTTCAGCGATACTGAATATACAGTATGTATTGGTCATTGGCATTTTTTATTGTATTTGCTCATTAATACAAACATTATTTAATGAAATTTTATATAATTTAATAGTTTTCTGGAAAAACTATTTAAGATGGACAGTGTACATTAAAATGTAGTTAACATTAAAGATGAAATTCTGAAAAATGGTGCAAAAAATTTGAATATTTATCTTACACACTTTTTTAGATAATAGTACCTAAAAATCTCAGTTTTAAAACGGGCTGTACAGTGACTACAAGGTCTCCCTTAAGATGATGATGCTCATCATACACAACGTCAGTTTAGACAAATTGTGTCTGTTCCTGTTTAAAACAGACTGGATTGATCAGTCCACTTGTTTCTAGTCCAGCCAACACTACTTCTCTGTAGCTTATACATATTGTAATGTAACATAACATTGCATATGAAAGCCAGAGTAAATTAAAAAGGGAATTCTTCCTCCTCAATTTAAGAGACTAATCATGTGTAAAATAGTATATCATAGCTAACATGTTGATATAATGTAAATAATTAATGTAATCTAATTTAGAAACATTATACAGTGTAGAAAGTACCAATCTAACTAAAGAACTGTAAGGTTGGGTTGACTTAAGATATATCCTAAAATAATAATAGTGTTATGTCATTGTATAACTACATAATAATACTGAGTCTTTTAAAAATTTGGACTATAAACAGTAAAATGTCCTTGAGCAATACATTGGGTTTTAATGTTAAATAAATTGTAAATCAAAATCTTGTAAAACTAGACAGCAAATTTCAATAGTTAGGTAATATTGTTTTGTATTTTGTTGTACTAGATAGTAAAACTGTTACAACATAACACAGAACTAAATAAGTTGTGTAAAAATTAAGTAATAAGAAATAATTATTAATATTGTCAGTGAGTTTGGATACGGATGGTGCCAAGTTGTCGGTAATTTTATGTGTAACGGTTTTTAGTTAACAGGTTGTGTGTGGGGGTGGAGGTGGAGAATTTGGCGCAGGAGTTTGAATTGTTGTATGTGTTTTTTATTACTGTGTCAAATAGTGTGTTTGATTTAAATTGTAAATGGTCATTGAGTATGTTGTTTGGTTGTGTTTGTATATTTCAAATTGTTCTGTGGTGTTTAGTTTACGACTTTTGGGTAGGTAGTGTAAACTTCAAGGTTGTTTTTTATATTGGTGTAACTGTGGTTTTCTGTCTCGATGTGTGTGGCAAATGTGGATTGTATGTTATTACTGGTTAGTGCTTTGGTGTGTTCAGAAAATCTGGATGAAAAAGATCTTCCTGTCTGGCCTATGTAGAACTTGTTACAATCATTGCATTTTAATTTGTAAACGCATGTTTTGTTGTATATATCAATGTCTTTGTTTGTGCCGTTGATGTACCTTTTCATGGTGTTGTTGGTTCTGTATGCTATTTTATAGTTGTAGTTTCTGAATGTGTTGGCTATTCTCTGTGTGTTTGAGTTGTAGTATGTGAGTGTGATGTTTTTATATTGTTGTGTATTGTTTTTATTTTGTGGTTTGTTGTTTTGGATCTGTCTATGTAATTTGTTTATTAAATCCGGGTTGTACCCATTTTTTGGTGCTATGTGTTGTATGGTGTTAAGTTCTTCTTTATAGTCTTGATTATTCAGTGGTATTTTAGTGAGTCTTTGTAGCATATGGTTGAAGATTGCATGTTTATGTTGTGTTGGATGATTTGATGTGTTGTGGATGACCATGTCAGTTGTGGTTGGTTTTCTGTAGATTTTATATGTGTGCGTATACAATCCACATTTGCCACACACATCCAGACAGAAAACCACAGTTACACCAATATAAAAAAATCAGTATGGAGAACCATACATGACTTCCATGTTGTAAGATTTATGTTTAAAATAATTTACTTGAATTCGGTTTGGTAATTTCTAAAAACATATCGCCCACCCTCAAACTAATTTCACTATTTATAGATACTTTTGTTATTATGGGGTAGTCGTTTAATATAATGTTATTTTCAGTCACTTTATCCATAAAAATTAGGTAGGCTTACTTTATTCTTATAAAGAAACCAAACTGCGCAGACAATCATCCCTCCTCCGAAGCGCTCCGAAGTCACTCATGGACCCTGAGCATCTTGCAGAGGGTTCATTCCCGAAAGACGAAAAGTCTGTCTACAGTGACGGATTAGTGTCACTTTTGGGGGTGGGGGGGGGCGGAGGGCAAGACTAAAATGACCAAACTCCAACAAAAATTATCCAAGATGTATCTTTTCAGAATGAATTATGACACCACGGAAACTCATTTTCAGCACTATTTTTCTGTTTGTACATTTTTATAATTTCTTTTTATAAGTACAAAATAGATTATTTTAATTTCATATTATTATATTATCCATACAAAAATATAAAAATAGAATTTAACCATATTTTTAAACATTTTATACATTCCGAGGTTTTTATTAACTTATGATATACCAAAAAAAAAGCTAATCAATGAAAAAAAAATAATAATTCATTTTAAGTATTATTCTAAGCAAGAAAACAAAATAATTCTGTTTATAAGCAAAAGAGAATTTACAAAGAGAGGAATTTGTTCAAAAGATAACATAATAAATAATTTCCAAAGATACAAAACACTAAAATATAGTATAAAAGAAGTACAGTATTTCTGTTCTTTTTCTTTCTTCTTTCATGAAAACATTTCTTTCCTTCTCTTTCCACCTTTCTCAATATATCTGTTTATGACTTTTGTTTTTTCAATAACAATATCTTTATGAATATACATAAGGGCTAGGCCAGTTAAACGTTTTTGGCCACAACGATTTCGAAGCCATGTCTTTGTTATCTTTAAGGTTGAGAAAGACCTCTCAGCTGTTGCAACTGATACTGGTAATGAGGCAAGTATTACTAAAAGATCTTTTATTGTGGGAAACATTTCTGCAACACAATAACCTAAGCATTCTATTGCTGATGATGGTAATGGAGTTTTGTTGTAGTTTTCTCTTTTCCATTTTGCCATCCAAATGTTCATTTCAGCCTTTAAATCAGATTTAAAGGCACTATCGTCTTTTCCATGGTCTTGCCATATTTTTTTTGAAATCAACTCAATATCAGCATTTAGCCTCTTCTTTGTTACAGTATCATTTATACATTCTTTTGGTAAGAGTATATTAAGTCTGTATAATTCTAAGGCACCAGCAGAAAATCTACTCTTCATATCTGTGACAATTGAATCAAGGATTGGTATGTACAAATTTACCCTGAAATAACTTTTAACATCAGATGTGGCAGCATTTGCCTAGTGCTATGTGTTTTATGGTGTTAAGTTCTTCTTTATAGTCTTGATTATTCAGTGATATTTTAGTGAGTCTTTGTAGCATATGGTTGAAGACTGCATGTTTATGTTGTGTTGGATGATTTGATGTGTTGTGGATGACCATGTCAGTTGTGGTTGGTTTTCTGTAGATTTTATATGTGTGCGTATACAATCCACATTTGCCACACACATCCAGACAGAAAACCACAGTTACACCAATATAAAAAAATCGGTATGGAGAACCATACATGACTTCCATGTTGTAAGATTTATGTTTAAAATAATTTACTTGAATTCGGTTTGGTAATTTCTAAAAAAATATCGCCCACCCTCAAACTAATTTCACTATTTATAGATATTTTTGTTATTATGGGGTAGTCGTTTAATATAATGTTATTTTCAGTCACTTTATCCATAAAAATAAGGTAGGTTTACTTTATTTTTATAAAGAAACCAAACTGCGCAGACAATCATCCCTCCTCCGAAGCGCTCCGAAGTCACTCATGGACCCTGAGCATCTTGCAGAGGGTTCATTCCCTAAAGACGAAAAGTCTGTCTACAGTGACGGATTAGTGTCACCTTTGTGGGTGGGGGGGGGGGCGGAGGGCAAGACTAAAATGACCAAACTCCAACAAAAATTATCCAAGATGTATCTTTTCAGAATGAATTATGACACCACGGAAACTCATTTTCAGCACTATTTTTCTGTTTGTACATTTTTATAATTTCTTTTTATAAGTACAAAATAGATTATTTTAATTTCATATTATTATATTATCCATACAAAAATATAAAAATAGAATTTAACCATATTTTTAAACATTTTATACATTCCGAGGTTTTTATTAACTTATGATATACCAAAAAAAAAGCTAATCAATGAAAAAAAAATAATAATTCATTTTAAGTATTGTTCTAAGCAAGAAAACAAAATAATTCTGTTTATAAGCAAAAGAGCATTTACAAAGAGAGGAATTTGTTCAAAAGATAACATAATAAATAATTTCCAAAGATACAAAAACACTAAAATATAGTATAAAAGAAGTACAGTATTTCTGTTCTTTTTCTTTCTTCTTTCATGAAAACATTTCTTTCCTTCTCTTTCCACCTTTCTCAATATATCTGTTTATGACTTTTGTTTTTTCAATAACAATATCTTTATGAATATACATAAGGGCTAGGCCAGTTAAACGTTTTTGGCCACAACGATTTCGAAGCCATGTCTTTGTTATCTTTAAGGTTGAGAAAGACCTCTCAGCTGTTGCAACTGATACTGGTAATGAGGCAAGTATTACTAAAAGATCTTTTATTGTGGGAAACATTTCTGCAACACAATAACCTAAGCATTCTATTGCTGATGATGGTAATGGAGTTTTGTTGTAGTTTTCTCTTTTCCATTTTGCCATCCAAATGTTCATTTCAGCCTTTAAATCAGATTTAAAGGCACTATCGTCTTTTTCCATGGTCTTGCAATATTTTTTTTGAAATCAACTCAATATCAGCATTTAGCCTCTTCTTTTTTACAGTATAATTTATACATTCTTTTGGTAAGAGTATATTAAGTCTGTATAATTCTAAGACATCCAGCAGAAAATCTACTCTTCATATCTGTGACAATTGAATCAAGGATTGATATGTACAAATTTACCCTGAAACAACTTTTAACATCAGATGTGGCAGCATTTGCTCTATTCATTTGCCTAGAAGTGGTTCTAGGGACTTTCAATTCACTGTTGACAGATTTTTTTCAATTTCTGTTGCTTGCTCAAAAAGTTCATGAAATCCAGTTTCTGCATTCTGTCTTCAAGCACAAAAAGAACGTCGGACAAAAACTCAGAAGCCTTGTATACGTCAACGTTTTCTTTTTGGAAATATCTGCTGAGAGGCAAAGTTTGACTAAGGATATCTGCGATGCAAACTAAAGTAATAATAAACTCGCCATGAGTAATTGAACATAGAAGAGTTTTTGCCATTGCTGAGGACTTTCAGACATAAAAACAGCCCAGTTTGAAATTTTTTCTAGAGTCAAAACGATCTTATTAAAATTCTCTAGGAAAACAGCAACAGATAAATGTCTCTCCACCCAACGTGTTTCACACATTGATATCAATTGCCTTCCAACATTCTTCCAAAAAGCATTATTTCTTTTCGGGGAGGCCGTAAAAAAGGAAACTGTTTCCTTTATTATCCCAATTGCATTTCTAACTGCTTGTACATTAGAGCAACTAGAAATTTAGAGGTTTAAGGAGTGGTTTAAGCAGGGTGTTCGTTCTGCGAAGACACACTGATCTTTTATAGTTTTTATCACCCCTACGAGCTCAGAAGTCATTACAGAACAACCGTCTGTTGCAATGCCTATGCAATAACTTGGATCCAGGTTCATTCCATGAAGGCACTCTAACACCAGTTTACCTAACTTATCTCCTGTTAATCTGGGATCTTCTGACTCAACAGGCTCTTCCTCACTCTCACTATTACTTGAAAAGGATGATAGGGTTTCTTCACTTACAACATGATTTTGGGGTTTTGTTTTGTTTTCCCAAAGATTGCCACTGTCATTCCGTGGGTCGATAAAACCAACAAAGTCTTCCCTTATACAGTTTTTACAAACATATCTTAAGAAAATTGATAACTGGGTCTTATGTGAAACATCTGTTGTTTCATCAAAACCAATACTGTAGACTTTATTTTCTTCAATTCTTCCAAGTACTAGTGATAAAATTTCCTCCCCACAGCATTCAATCAAATCATTTTGAACGGTCTTGCTCAGAAAGGAATTTCTGTGCCTTATAGAGTCACACTGCTTTTGAATTTGTGCATCTTTACAGACCTCAATTCTAAACTTCATTAGTTCTTTAAAGTTTCCCTGATTTTTCAATGGATTATTTTCAAATCCATCATCTCGTCGGGCCCGAAAAGGAATATTTTGTCTACCAAGAAACAGAACATTATCCAGAGATGATGACAACCTTTCTTGATTTACCTTAGCACGTTGAAGCCTATAAGAATCAACTTGATTTTCCACTAATTTTCAGGATTGTGGTAAGTTAACAAAAAGTCATTTGCTTTTCCCATTGCCTGTTGGTGATACAATAATTTACTATGATGTTCTAAATCTCCATCCTTCCCCAAAAGCTTGGCAAATTTAGTTAGTGGTTGATTAACAAGGGTATTCAATTTCATCCCACCATGGTGTCCACCCACATGCACATGGCCAGTAGTAAAAAAAGGGCAAAATTTACAGAAAAGACCTTGCTTCAAATGAGAAAGGACAAGCCACGATTTATACTTCTCTAGATGATCTTTTTTTAACTGTCGGTTTTCAGTTCTGCCATTCTTGATATGTGATGAGTTTGGATACTTGTATCCGGAAGGATGTTCCCAATGATTTTCGAGAAGATTGGCAAGAATTCTGTCTGAGGGTTTTGTTCCAATGTCATTTTCATAGATTACAGATGCATACCTGCCAACTTTTACGGTTTTTCCATAAAATTTACGGAATAGCGTGTGTTTTACGGCTTTACGGATGAACTACGATATTTTACGATTTTACGTACGAAGACCTTATTTTCAAAATTCGCGCCAGAACGAGCTTCCGCATGCTACCGGTACATGTTGTGTGACCATCGATATAATATATTATCTCGATGTGTGTGACCCGTGAATATTCGATACATCGCATTTTCCGGTCGTTACAGTTTTCGACCATGAATACATTCCTATATGAATACAATGCTTTCCGGCTGAAATGCAGTCGTTCTATATCGATATATTTGAGTTGCGAGATCGACTAGTTGGTTCGCAAGCCGCTCCGATTGAAGCGTGGTTAAAGTATTCTTTGTTTCGCTGACTTGGCGTGGTTGGATGCAAGTTACGTAGCTGAGATTGTATATTATAGTTACGGAATAACGTGTGAATTGCACTCGTTGCATTTTCTTCGTGTTTTACGCAACGTGTTGGGAAGTCAAGGTTGTGCTGGAATTGTTTTTAAAGAAATCGTGAATTGTGCTCGTCACTTGTTTATCTTCATTTTATTTGCACCATGTGTTTGGAAGCTGAGAATATGTTGTGTTGTAATTGGGGAAAGACCTTGTGAATCGTGTTCATCGTTTATTTTGCGTCGTATTTTTCTCAACGCGTTGGGAAGTCGAGGTTATGCTGCAAGTTTGAAAAAAACGTGAATTGTGCTTGTCGCTATTTTTGCTTCATTTTTGTCTTCACTTATTTCGATACAAAGGTTATGTTGTGAGTTGTGGGATAACGTGAATTGTGTTTGTCGTTTTATGACTGTGTTGTTTATCAGAAATCATGAGTGAATCCACGAAAAAACAGTATTTTCAGGTGTTCAGGGAATCCTATTCATTGGAATTCCCATGCATCTTGAAATCCAGAAAAGGAGAAAAATTTGCGTTTTGTGCCGTGTGTGCGTGTGATATTAATATAGCACATGGCGGCAAAAACGACATTACAAATCACATTAAGTGTGCTAAACATCTCAGTAATTTGAAGTCAAAGGCAGAGAATCAGAAAATACATAGTTGCTTTACCAAAGCTGGAGATAGTAATTACGATGTTATTCAAGCCGAGTCTTTGTTTACTTCTTTTCTAATAGAGCACAACATACCACTGGCTGCAGCTGATCATGCAGGAGCCTTGTTCAGAAGGATGTTCCCTACATTGGAAATTGCTAAAACGTATGGCTGTGGTCGCACGAAAACAACGTGTGTTTTGAACGAAATGGCACGTTGTACAACCTAATAAATTGTCACACGTCTACAGAATGGACCATTTTGTTTGTCCACAGATGGAAGCAATGACACTAGTTCGAAGCTGTATCCGATAGTGGTTACATTTTATGATGCTGTGCAAGAAAATGTTACAAGTAGTGTACTATCGGTACCAGCATTGGAAGGAGATTCGACTGGACGCAACATTGGTAAGCTGCTACTATCGCAATTGGAATTCCACAAAATACCAATTAAAAACTGTCTTGCATTCTGTTCGGACAATGCTCCTGTTATGATTGGACAGAAAAATGGAGTTCTTGCAGTCCTGAAAGAAGCTCATGCAGATATTTTTGGCATTGGTTGCAGCTGCCATCTCATTAATTTTGCTGCTGAGAAAGCTGCAGCAAGTTTACCACTCAGAATCGATGAGATTCTTGTTGACCTTTTCTATTACCTGGAGAAGAGTGCCAAGAGAAAAGAACGGCTTCCGAAATTTCAAAGTTTGCATGGAAAAGAAATAAAGAAATTGTTGAAGCACGTGTGCACAAGATGGCTATCCTTAGGCAGGTGTTTAGACAGATTATTAGATCAATGGGATCCACTTCTTTCGTTTTTCAAGGATGAAGTAGTGAGTGATCCAAACGTTTCTGCCAGTTTGTCATTCTTCACCATTCCTAAAGCAGGCCGCAGTAGATCTGATGACAACCAGAAAAAGAGACTTCTCGATTGCTCCTCCTCATCTGAAGCCAAAAGAATGGCACGTTCTTCCAAATGTGACACGCCAGTTCTGCGAAACGTGAATCCCACTACATCTCGTGAAGAAAAGCTGTTCATGTTTCTTTCTTCGGACCTTAACAAGGCTATTTGCACTTTTCTGCATGTGACTAGCCCATCGTTTGAAAGAGTTAATACAGTCCTTCAGAATGCTTCCCCGCATATTCACATATTATTCGACTTAATGATGGATCTGTTGAAACAGACGCTCACTAAGTTTGTGAAACCAAGTGTAAGTAAAGGCTCTGCATTGCTTGATGTCCAGTATCACCCTATCCAGAACCAGAAAGTTGACGAGGAATTGATTATTGGCATTCAAACCCAGAACTTGGTTAAGACACTGAAAGATGAAGACAGATCTCTATTTTTTTCGTCTGTCAGAAACTATTTCTGTACTGCCTGTGATTACATGGTCAATAAGTTCCCCTTCAGGAGTGATGTCCTGAAGCATGCACAGGTTGCAAAACTTGACAGCATCGAAGAAGCTCAGTTTTCTTCCGTTAATTTCTTTTTGGAGAAGTTTCCCATTATTCTGTTGCGGAAAGGAAATGAAACAAGAGAGGATGCTGTCAATGAACTCCAAAGGCAGTTTGCAGCCCTTCAGATAGATGACTTGTCTTCTGTTGAAGGTAACCAGGGTTCGGTTGTTTCTAATTGGGCTCAGGTGTCAAACATCCTTGAAGCTGATGGACATCATAAATTCGACAGAATCTCTAGATTCATGTTGTCTATTCTTACAATACCGCATAGTAATGCAGAATGCGAGCGGATTTTTAGCCTAGTTAAGAAGAATAGGACTCAGTTCAGGTCATCTATGTACAATGGAACTCTGGAAGCCGTTTCCATTTTGAAGACGAACAGTTTTGAACCATGCCATAAAAGCACTTTTTCTAAAGACTTTTTAAAGAAAGCTAAACAAGCTACAAGTTTATCCCTTAAATCGGACTAAAGGAAGTGCATGCGATTGTAAATAATATAAATAACTTCAGTGTACTGTATATAATTATCTTTTTGGTTTGAAGTGCAGCAAGATACTCTTTTCTGCAAAATTTTCTTCGGTTGTATGCATAGCCTACGAATAACGTTGGGTAAGTGGATTTCATTGATAAATTTTACAAGTACTTGTGGTCGTTTAATTCATGTTAAATATTTTGTCCTTTAGAATATTGTATTAATGCTATAGAACTCTAATTATCTGAAGTGAAAAATATGCATGCATTTTGTGTTGTTAAACTGCATTTTGACGCGCGGGTTCTTGCGTGTTTCGACGCGCGGGTTGGGACGTATTTTGACGCGCGGGATTTTTACTGATTGGCCTTTTGGAAAGTTGGCAGGTATGCAGATGACTTCGGCAAAGATTCACTGCAAGATTCATTTTCCCCTAAAACGAAAGAAATTAGTTTTCAATTAAAAAAATTCTGAAATTTGCTTATTTTCCAACGATCTGGATAAGAAAGGCCCTTAAGATAGTTCATAACCTTAACAAACAGAATTCCATAAAACTCAGTATGTATGTGTGTATATATATATATATATATATATATATATATATATATATATATAGATTATTATGAAAAAATATTGTCTTTAAAGTTTCGAATACAAAGCGAGTATAGAAAAACAGGTATAACAATTAGAAAATGTATTCATTAACATGCGTTTTTATGGGAAATGCGACATTCTCAATTCTCTGAATATCTTTCTATATAACTATTGAATTGACAACCGAATATCGATAAAACTTACCTTCTTTAGAAGTTTGGTCCTTATTCCCCTTTGCAATTGTCTTGTCTTCAACAACTTCAAGACACACATTAAATGTTGAAGGTCCAGCAGCATTGTCCAGAGGCACCAATTTCTCACCACTATTGCTACACTTCTTTTTCGTAAAGAAACTTTTCAGCATTGACTGTCTTTTCATTATAACAAACAACAATAAAGCAAGAGTTAAAAATGTAAACTTGAATCTAACACTTAAAACGAATTTACGAATCACATAGCAATCAAAATACTTTTAAGCGAGCAAACAACGCGTATAAGGCGAGTGCGTATTTTCGTGTGGCAAATTCCTCGAATTACTAAGGAGCAACGCAACGATCACACATACGTAAACATCACAGTTTAACAGATTCGCATACGCAGTAGGGATTGACTTCCAGATTGAGGCGCCCCAAGCGATATCGAAACAAACTATTTTAGTCGGCTAAAGAGCGGACAAGAATTTCAACATTTATTTGATTATTTTTCTTCACTAATATTTTTTCACTATTTTGCTAGGGGGGGCGAATGCCCCCTCCGCCCCCCCCCCCTTTAATCCGTCGCTGTCTGTCTATGAATCGTTCCTCTGTAAACACGTGCAGTTACACTGCCCAGCGATCCACAGGAAGCAAATCGCTATCCACGCTGGACACTTTTTCGGCTTGCACGCGTTATGTTGGTGTGGGTTTCGGCACTTTCCATTTAAAAAGCGTGCAAATATAAGATTTATTGCAGTAATCATAATAATAAAATTGAAACGTAAACATTACATAATTGAGATATGCTTGCCTGCCACGAACGATATATTTTCACTCATACATGATTTACACTAAAATGAAAAAATTATAATTTTATTGCCTGGCAACAAAATTATTTTATTTTTAACAATTAGCATTGTTTGAAAAAGTTTAAATGAATTTTCAAGTACTTTACTGTTGTTAAAACGTAAAAGGTTGCAGGTAAACTACCCCTTCCCCTTAACCGATCTTCACCAAAATCAAAAGTCCTTGAAGTCTCTACAATTCAGGGACGTATGCAAAAAATTATTTTTCGTATTGTTTAAATTAGCAGCCATCCTTACTATTTCTTTTATGAATTTGCTAACTGCTATAATTTTTATTGTTCGACTAAGCTATTCGTCGTCACATCGTTGTTTAAGACCTGATGATGTCAGTGATGACGAAAAGCTTAGTCGAACAATAAAAATTTTAGCAGTTAGCAAATTCATAAAAGAAATAGTAAAAAATTATTTGATTCTGTTTGAATTTGCGGCTGATATTGTTTGCCATAGAAAATTACCCTTGATAAAAAAACGTTGCAGGTAAACTACCCCTTTCCCTTAACCAATCTTCACCAAAAACAATAGGTCTTGAGTACTCTACAAATCAGGGCTGTATGCAAAAAATTATTTGATTCTGTTTGAATTTGCGGCTGTTATCGTTTGCCATAGAAAATACCCTTGTTAAAACATAAAACGTTGCAGGTAAACTACCCCTTTTCCTTAACCGATCTTCACCAAAAACAATAGGTCTTGAGAACTCTACAATTCAGGGTTGTATGCGAAACATTATTTGATTCTGTTTGAATTTGCGGCTTGTTATCGTTTGCCAAAAAAAAAAATTACCCTTGATAAAAAAACCGTTGCAGGTAAACTACCCCTTTCCCTTAGGCTAACCGATCTTCACCAAAAACAATAGGTCGTGAGTACTCTACAAATCAGGGCTGTACGCAAAAAATTATTTGATTCTGTTTGAATTTGCGGCAGTTATCGTTTGCCATAGAAAAAAATCTACAGACAGACACTTTTCGAAAAAAGACTTTTTCATGTTTTGAGTGTAGTACAATCAGAATGTGCAATAATCTCGAACACGATTTTTTTTGCCATCACCATACTTCCATTTCCTTAAGGAACATGGAAGTAAAACAACCTTGAAATTTTACACTACCTACCCAAAACTCGTAAACTTAACACCACAGAACAATTTGAAATATACAAACACAACCAAACAACGTACTCAATGACCATTTACAATTTAAATCAAACACATTTGACACAGTAATAAAAAACACATACAACAATTCAAACTGCGCCAATCCCCTTCACCTCCACCCCCGCACACAACCTGTTAACTAAAAACCATTACACATAAAATTACCGACAATTTGGCACATTCCGTATCCAAACTCACTGATGAAGGAGAACACCCCTCCGAAACGTCGTCTGAGTGAATAAAACAAGTAAGTTTACAGTGAAAGTAACACCAATATTAATAATTATTATGTGTTTAAACAAAGAAGTGATGAACATTCAAAATAATTTTAATAAGAAATATTTTGTAAATTAGCTAGAATTGTAACTTTAGGCCTATGTTGAAGAATATAACATGTAATATTAAACCAGATTGGAAAACAAATAATATGTGGGCTGTAGGCTAAATAGAAACCATGAAAAGTGATGTAAAATGTATTTTCAAAACATAATATGCAGTTCTACAGTTGAAAAGTTATGTATTATACAAAAAGCTTAATATTAGGCCTAGAAATGTCATCAACATTTTGTTTTAACCAAAATTTCATGGGAAATTCAGGTCTGGAGTTAGATTTTTGATTAAGGTCCAAGATATATGATATCGCAGAACTTTGGGAAAAAATGTAAACTTGAGATGTTTAATTCTTGGATTTCGTTGTCCATGACGTGTCCGTTACTTAACTAAATATCACTATAATATTGACGACTCGGAACACTAAGTTTTTTATAAGTAAAAACGTAAAGTTTTACCTTACAGCCTAAACCGGCTTTCACCTATAAAGGCTTCATCAGAGGCTGTCGTTAGTAGTGCTGTTCGTCTTGTTGTTGGCAACGAGATAGTGTTTCGAAAGATCGAAGCTGTGTGTGTGTGGTGAGATGTGTTCGAATAATGCGTGCGATTTGAATTGTGTCTGTTCGTTTAGGATGTCGTTTTTATTTGTTTTTGTGTGTTTGTATATTTCTAATTGTTCCAGAGTGTCTAGTTTTCGGCCTTTTGTGTGTACGTGTAGTATGTTCATGTTATTGTCGATGTTTTTATATGTGTGGTTTGCTTCAATGAGGTGGTTTGCGAAGGTAGATTCTGTAGTGGTGTGGAGTGCTTTTGTGTGTTCAATGTATCTCTGTTTGAAGCTATGTCCTGTCTGGCCTATGTAGAATTTATTGCAATTTGAACAATTTAGTTTATGTACACCGGGTAGATCGAATTTGTTTTGTGCTTTGGGCATGCGTTTTGATAGTGTGTGTTCTGTTTTGTTAGTAGTTTTGGGGGAAAAGGCACACAAACACAACATCACATTTGTAAAAGCTGACAAAGGCAACACGACTGTAATTATCCCCACAGACAACCTACACAAAAAAGTACAAGACTTCATAGAACAGAACAACATCAGAGAACTAAAACACGACCCCACCGACAGATACCAAAACTCAGTAAAACAAATAGTCAACAAAGCCAAACACATTATGACACATAAACAAAAGCCCTACATGAAACAAATCCGACCATCAGCACCTACACTCCAAGCGCTTCCCAAAATCCATAAAGAAGACATTCCGATCCGCCCCATTATCAACTACCGTAATGCCCCTGCACACAAACTGGCAAAATATCTAGACAAAATTATTAGACAACACACACAAATAGACAACAACATTGCAGTAAAAAACAACACTGACCTAGTAACAAAAATAAAAGACATACACATCCCCCATAACGCCACATTAGCCTCCTTTGACATTAAAAACCTGTACACAAACATCCCCATCTCTGAAACAATCACCATCCTACAAAACAAACTCAAACAGAACAACACACCAAACGAACTTATCAATGAAATAACAGAAACTCTGAACATTATCACAAAACAAAACTACTTTACTTATAACAATAAATACTACACACAGAACGATGGCCTACCCATGGGCTCCCCCATATCCAGCATTCTAGCAGAAGTCTTCCTCCAACACTTAGAAAAAACAAAAATACTCACAAACAATGACAGACACTCACATAAAATACTATATTGGCACAGATACGTTGATGACATTCTAATACTATACAGGGGAAACAAAAGACAATGTGAACAGTTACTAACGCACATAAACAAAATACATAAAAACATAACCTTCACTGCCGAATATGAACACAACAATACCATAAACTTCTTAGACCTCTCCATCACAAAACTAGAACACAGGCACAAATTCAGTATATACAGAAAACCAACTACAACTGACACACTAATACACAACACCTCCAATCACCCAATACAACACAAACTAGCTGCTTTTAGAACCATGATACATAAACTTAACAACATCCCCTTAGATGAAATAGACTACAAAGACGAACTAAACACGATAAAATATCTAGCAGAATCTAACGGTTATGACAGAACAATAGTCAGTAAACTCCTACACAAAACAAACAACAGACAAAGACAGAAAACAAATTCATAACACTAACATACATCAACAAACAAACAGAAAAAATTGCCCACAAATTCAAAAAAGCAGGATACAGAATCGCTTACAAAACTACTAACAAAACAGAACACACACTATCAAAACGCATGCCCAAAGCACAAAACAAATTCGATCTACCCGGTGTATATAAACTAAATTGTTCAAATTGCAATAAATTCTACATAGGCCAGACAGGACGTAGCTTCAAACAGAGATACATTGAACACACAAAAGCACTCCACACCACTACAGAATCTACCTTCGCAAACCACCTCATTGAAGCAAACCACACATATAAAAACATCGACAATAACATGAACATACTACACGTACACACAAAAGGCCGAAAACTAGACACTCTAGAACAATTAGAAATATACAAACACACAAAAACAAATAAAAACGACATCCTAAACGAACAGACACAATTCAAATCGCATGCATTATTCGAACACATCTCACCACACACACACACAGCTTCGATCTTTCGAAACACTATCTCGTCGCCAACAACAAGACGAACAGCGCTACTAACGACAGCCTCTGATGAAGCCTTCTATAGGTGAAAGCCGGTTTAGGCTGTAAGGTAAAACTTTACGTTTTTACTTATAAAAAACTTAGTGTTCCGAGTCGTCAATATTATAGTGATATTTAGTTGAGATGTTTATTGCGCATAATTTTTAACGCAGGCTTAAGTTTTCACTAATCACATTCATAATTGAAACATGAAATGATACTTTGTTTCGGTTATGAGATTATTTGTATATTGTTGAATAACTTGTCCAAAGTAGACATGTTTTTTCAAATTCGTCTGATGTAAAACCAAAAAATAATAAAAAGTGCATAAAATTAAAAGAAATAACGAAGAACAATTAAGTGTATCATCAAAATAGAGAATACACAGAATAAATTCCATGTCAGAATTACCTATCTTGCAGTGAATAACGTATCAATGAATTACGTATTGTTGCGATGTAACCAGATTTTCACTTTGAAACAACATTTAAATATTGTAACAATGAAATAACTAACTAGTTAACAGAACCAAATTAACATTATAACCTCAAAACTAAAAACAGTGACTATTAGTGTTGAACGTAATAAAGTGAACACTTTATATTATTCAAAACACGTTGTTTTCACTGAATGTAAACTAAATAGTGAAAATTATTTAAAAACTGAAAGAAAATCATAGGTATTTAGCAGTGAGTGTTTACATTCTAATGTGGACCCCGCTCCTGGTGGCTGTAATTTGAACTAGCTTGAAGCATATGGCTGGGGTTAAATTTTTTTGTTTGACAGAATATTTAAGATTACTTGTGTACATATAAAAAGATTTATTTAATAATTCAGATTTGTAATTTAATTTATTTTAGTGTTTAAGAAATTTTTATCTGTTATTTTATTGTTGGTTCAGGACATGATTCAAGCCTGGATATATAAAAGAATCCACGACCCTGAGTAATTCAATTGTAATCATTATTTGTACTATACTGAATAAAATAAATAAAACAATCAAGAAATAATATTGCAAAACAACCAAGTAAAAATCATTTATTTTATTTTATTTAGAAATAATATAATACGTTATAGAATTGGCGCCCAACATAGCAGCATAAGTTTGTTGCAAGTTTTAAATTATTTATTAACAATTTTGTACTCCAACTTAGTGCCATATAACAGGCTAGAAAATGACCAAAAGATCAGCCTCTTGTAAAAGAAATAAACCTATAGATATTGAAATGAATATAGAGGAGAACGAAGCACAACCTTTAAAAAATGTAGATGACAGGGAAGAAAATAGGGAGACCATAACTCTCCAAGATTTAATGAAATTAATAATAGAAAAATAATGAATCAATTAAACAACAAATCAGTGATAATAATAAATCTATTGAACAAAAAATAGAAGACAATAATGAATTTATTAAAACTCAATTAAGAGAAAATGTTATTAATCAAATAATAAATGTAGAGGATAATTGTAGAATTAGATGTGAAATTATTCAACAGGAAACAGATGAGAAGACACAAAAGTTACAAGACATGGTAAGTAACCAGGTTAAAACAGTGACTGAGAATGTATGAAGTCTACAAAGTCAAGTCAACACGAACAAAGAAAAGATTGAGTCTATACAGAGACAAGAAATAATTAATATACTAGAAGAATTAAAAGCACTACGTTGTAAACAGATGAATATTATGACAGTTAATATGGGTGAAATGCATGAGACACTGAATTTTAAGGATTATAAGAGGAATCTGATAGAATTTCTACAACGACTAGAAGAATGACTAAACAGAATAAAGGAAACCACATGGAATCTCATTAAAAGTATGCTGGATGAATGTTTCAAGAACATGACATACAACTGGTTGACTGCTGTTCGACATGACATCATGAGTTATACAGAATATAGTGAAAGATGACATCTGTAATGGAAGATATGACCTATGCAGGGGACAAGCACCTACTGCCTATTTCTTAGGAAAAGCATGCTTAGCCAGAAACCTTGAACCAAAAATACCTGAGGAATGTTTAGTAACTAAACTGGCATATCATTTTGAAGAAAGTACGAGGGCTATCCAGAAAGTAACACGTTTTGAAATAAAAAATTTACAAAATGAAAAAACAAAATTTTATTATATACATTTGAAAGGTACACTCTTAAGCTATTTTTCTACATAATCGCCATTCAAATTAAGGCACTTATCATACCGTGGCACAAGTTTTTCAATACCGTCTCTGTAGAAATCTGCCGCCTGCGATTTCAACCACTGGTTTACACCGGCATGCAGTTCGGCGTCAGTATCAAAGCGTTGTGTAGCGAGCCATGTCTTCATCGCTGGGAAGAGGTGATAGTCGCTCGGCGCCAAATCCGGGCTGTATGGTGGATGATCGAACACCTCCCATCCAAAACCATCGAAGAGCTCTCAGGTACGATTGGCCGTGTGTGGACGTGCGTTGTCGTGAAAAAACAAAACCTTCGCACTAAGTTTTCCCCGACGCTTGTTTTGTATCGCGCGCCTTAACTTTCTCAGTGTTTCACAATACCTCTCTGAGTTAATTGTTGTGCCACGTTCAAGAAAATCAACGAGAATCACTCCTTCAGAGTCCCAAAACACAGTAGCCATGATCTTTCTTGCTGACAGCGTTTGCAAACACTTCCTTGGTTTCTTGGGAGAATTTGTGTGTCCCCATTCCATCGACTGCCTTTTTGTTTCACTATTGACATGCTTCACCCAAGTCTCGTCCCCAGTTACGATACGATTGATAACTTTGTTACCATTTTTGTCGTAATCTTCGACGAAAGTTAGTGCTGCAGCCAGTCTCTGTTTTTTGTGGTCTTCCGTTAGGATTTTCGGAATCCACCTAGCACAAAATTTGTGGTAACCAAGCTTTTCCGCCACAATTTCATGCACCAAACTCCGTGAAATTTGGGGAAAATGTTTCGAAAGTTCCGTAATCGTGAAACGATGATCTTCACGAATTTTGTCGTTGATTTTCATCACCAGTTCATCAGTCACAAGGCTAGGTCTACCACTGCGGTCCTCATCGTGAACACTGGTACGGCCATTTTTAAAATCAATGCACCATTGCCTCACTCGGCTTTCACTCATTATTCCTTTTCCATACACATCACAAAGTTGGCGATAAATTTCAATTGGTTTGTGATTTTTTGCCAACAAAAACCTAATCACAGAACGCACCTCACAAGTGGCGGGATTTTCTATTGCAGCGCACATTTTAACACGTCACAGAGAGCAAAGTAAGAGGGGCACAGACCGCACGCTACCACAGCTGGATGCGTACTGAGTGTAGGAATGTTCTGACACCAAGATGGCGGCTCTATCCCCGCCCACCGCCGCGGTCGGTTAAAACGTCTGTTACTTTCTGGATAGCCCTCGTATATCAAGAGCCAAACTATGTTGACAAATAAAACCAATACAAGGTATGGAAGCATTATTAGGAAGCTATGAATAGGATTATTACCGGGGAAAAAAAAACAGGAAAAGGGGAGAAATTCCAAGAGAAAGAGAACAGGATAGGAATAAAGATCATAGGAACAGAGTTAATCACATAAGAAGCCGAGATGACCGTCCATGGAGTCAGAATAGCAGGTATTTCCAGAGAAGAAGGGGCTTTGGTAATAGCAGCCAATACAATAACAGGCAATCTAGACAAAACCAAAATGGAACTTATTGGCCAAGGATCCGGAGTATGGAAGATAGACGCATAAGAAACCATGAAGAAAGAGATCATGAAGAAAATGCACAACATACTAACCAAGAGCGATGAGGTAATGAGGACCAGTCTGTGGGAATTGGCCAGCAGTGTGTGTGTGTGTGTGTAATTCAGAGTCTTGTGAAGTACTTGTGTGTTGGTTGGTTGATGTGGTATCCTGTTGGCCTTTGGCACTTTAAATTGGTATTATTGTGTGATTGTGGTATGTGTAATAGTATTTTGTGTATTTTCGATGTTGAGTGCTTTGAAAATTGTGTCATGTTTTGTATTGATTTGTATTTGTTCAGGTATTAGTTTGTTTTGTGTTTTATGTTTGTATATTTGTAAATTTTCCCAAATGTTATTTATGGTGCCTTTCTGTGGTATGTGTTTTATTATTGTCATGTTGGTTATGTCTGGGAATTCATGTCCAGTGTTTATTGCATGTGTGGCCAAATTAGATTTATATATTTCTGGTTTTTTGTATGCATTTAGATGTTCAAAATAATGTTTTTTCAGTTTTTTTTTTTTTTTTTTGTTTTTTCCTATGTAACATTTATTGCAATCTTGGCATTCTATTTTGTATATAACATTGGTTGTTGTATTATCTTAGTTATGTGGGTTATTTAGTTTTTGTAAATTATTTTTGTTAATTTCGTATGCTATTTTTATGTCTGTGTTTTTAAATAGTTTTGTTAGCTTTGTCATTTTATTATGTATGTATGTATGTATGTATGTGAATGTTGCCCATTTTTTTTATTGTTGTTATTATTTTATGTGTTGTTCATTTTGATTAATTCTTAATTGTCCAGTTTTTATTTTATATTTGATTTTATTTTATATTTTGTTTACACTATTTTTATTGTATCCATTTTCATAAGCAATTTGGTATAGTTTCCTTTAAGGTTGTCGTCACCTCTCATATCCTAGCTTGCAATGTACGTACTCCATTCAAAACTCACATTTACACTGAATAAATTACAATCCAAGATTGACAAGTTTATGAAGCAGGACTAACAGTATCATATTACTGACTTTAGATGTATGAATTTTTAGGGCCATTTTTCCTTTAACATTCTCAGGGGCTCTTTCTTCTTTACGTATTTCTTTGATTTTTTAAATTATTGCATAAGAAAAATGTTATTTTAACACTAATTAACATTTACATTTGATTTACATTTACTATACATGTTGATTTACATTTCAGAAAGAGACGACGTTCCCTATGTTCTGCAGGACAAAGCAAACTACAGTGTACGTGGTTTACAAGCTTCACCAAACAAGGAATGATTGCAAAACATCTGGCTTACAAAATGGTTCATATATATACACAATTTTTACATGCTAAGGTGTTAGCTGCAAACTTCTGATAAAAAGTATATTATTAATTGAGAAAAGTAGTTGAAAATTAACTATAGTGGTGTAACAACATGTAAGAACTTATGTTTTTAAATTAATTATTTCTGTACCACTACTTCTCCTTTAAAGACTATTGCATGTATTTCTTGAAGAATGTATTCAGAGACTTGTAAAAATTGAAACAGTTCATGTTTCTTATTTAGTTTTGTAATGTAGATAACAGTTCTTCAGTATACTAAAAAATAATCTTGAATCGTATATCTGTGACAGATATTTTACTTCACATAGTTTATAGTGTTTTATACATATTTGTGTGTTTTATTATTAAAATTTATTATTCTAAAATAAACGTTCTGTATATTGTAACCACACATTAAAAATATCAGAGTTGAGATCCACATTGGATGCAGCAAACCATCAAAGACTTACACATTCATAAGCTTACTGTTGATGGTAGAATTTAAAAACAGTAGTCATCGTGATACTATAAATAGAAGTTATTTTAAAATAAATAACATTTTGGAAGTAGCTATGTTTAGTGCTGTAAATATATAAGATAAAAATAAGATTGGAGTTATGATAATGTGTAAGTTAAAAAGATACCATATTTTGTCGTGTATAATGCGCACTTTTTTCCCAGATTTTCTTTCAAAAAATGAGGGTGCGCATTATACACAAATAATATAATTTACATTTACATGATAAATTGTAGATTTGCACTTATGCGGCCAGGTCGCACATGGCAGAGTTGGTAACATCACTTAAAATTGACTGGCTCGAATTTAGTAACAGTGAAGTGAAATTTACCGCTAATTTGGTTAACAGTTTTCATTCCTTCTCCACCAGTTATTTGTTCACATCGTAGACTTATAACGGTATTCTGTTGTTTCTACAGTAGTTCATACCAGTATTGTGCGTGAAGAGACAGATTGTATATTCATAATGAGTTGAAGAATATCTTATTCATTCTATATGGTTCAGTTTAAATTATCCGTAACAAGATTCGTAAAAAAAATGGTAATCGTGCCACAGTGCGAAAATTTGATGTAGCAGAATCTAATGTTCGGGAGTGGAAAAAGAAAAGAAGGAAAATTAAGTGTTACTACTCACGATCGGCGATCTTTCCATGGTAAAAAAGCTAAGGTTCCAGATATAGAAAAGCATTTAGTCGAGTTCATAAAAGAAAAGAGGAGTGAGGCTTTCGCCGTTACTACTGAAATGTTACAGATTGAAGCTAGGAAAAACACTCAGCATCTAGAAATATGCAATTTCCTGCCAATCTTGGTTGGTGTGTATGGTTTCTTTGCAGACACGGTCTTTCGATTCAAAGAACTACTCTCGCTCAACGTTTATCTCAAGAGTACGAAAATAAAATTATCGAGTTTATACAAACGAAGCATACAAACAATTTTAATCTTTGTCAAATTGGGAATGCAGATCAGTGCCCTGTCTTTTGGACTATGCCAATGGCTACGAGTATTGATGAAAAAGGTGCGAGATCTGTGCCAGTCAGATCAACAGGACAGTGCACAAACAAATGTGCACAGTTATGCTATCAATTACAGCCAACGGACACAAGTTACGTCCATAAAGAGAAAAGCTTTACCTAAAGAAAAATTTCCTCTGGGTGTAATCGTCTGTGTCCAGGAGAAAGGGTGGATTGAAGAATAGCTTGTTTTAGACTGGATTGGTACAGCTTGGAACAGAAGACCTGGTGGTCTCTTAAAGAAGAAGAACTTGTTAGTTTTGGACATCTTCAAAGCGCATTTGACAGACTAAGTAAGAGGAAGGCTTCAAGAAACAAAAACAGTTTTGGCAGTGGTTCCTGGTGGCTTAACATCTGTAATTCAGCCTTTAGATGAGTGTTAAACCTTTTAATGCCAATTTTAGAAATCTTTATACACAATGGATGTACACACCATCTGGAAAACTGAAAAGACCTCCAGTTTCACTCATATTAGAATGGATCGTAAATGCCTGGAAAGCAGTAAAATGTGAAACAGTTGTAAAAAGTTTTAACAAATGTATTTCAAACAAGCTGGATGGTACCGAAGATTGTGCACTTTGCGATGACAGTGCATCAGAAGAGAAGAGTAATGCAATACTCTCTTCTTCAGGAACAAGTGAAGAAAATTAATAAGTGCAGGTGTTCTGTGATTTTAGTTATGTGAAAACTAAATAATATCAGACTAAACAAACACTACGACTTATTTAAATTTTATATGAGTTTAATAATTCTGTTTTGTTTTTACAAATACATAAGCATGGTAAGTACGTGTTTCTGTTATTTTGTATAAAACACTTTTTTTCCAAACAATATACCTATATTCTTCTATGTTATAATAAATTTTTTTTTAACTTTTTCATTACAAATACGGATGCGCATTATACACGTGAAAATATGGTAAATAACTTAGTAATCACATTTCAGTTATATTTCTAACCGAAATTATGTCTTATATCCTCGCATACCAAATACACCATGTCACATTTCAACCAACACCCAGGGGCGAATTTATGGGGGGCCAGACCCCTCCCCCAAGAGGAGGTGTTTGTCATAAAGTTGACAAATTTTGTTAATTGCCTTAATTTTTAACATTTTATTATTTTTTTCGGCTGTATATAGTATGTGCTAATATAGTAGTAACTCTTTCTTAAATATACAAACAGGTTCATTACATAGCATTTAAGTATTAGTTTGAAAAATTAAATATAGGAAAATCAATTCAGTCAATTTAATATCTTCTAAACAATGTTCCAATAACGTGTATTTTTATTGTGTTATTACCGTTTACATTAATTGATTTCAGGATATCAGATGTTTTACGCCACTTTAAAGACAGTAATGTTGATTAGTCTTAAAACTTTTGATTCTTTTGTATGAACCTGACTTGACCAGACCCCGTCCCCCCTCAAGGCCGAATTCTAGATACACCACTGTGTTAACTTCAGCTTATTTTGGTGTTGTAATTGTGTGTTTGAGTGTTTACCTTTCGTTACCATAATTATCGTGTATATCATACTGGTTCGGCGGCCAACTTGTAGTGCCAACTTCGTGACTCAAAATTTTTATGTACGGGTCCCAGGATTCGATTGAGCGATTGTCAGAGACGGGACGATTGTGCGGAATAATGAAATCAGACAGTGTATTATGTATATATAGTTGCCTTTTAATAACATAGAAAATTAAGATCGACATCAACATTAATAAAAACAAAATGGAATCCTTATACTCAATTAACAAAATGGCGGCCACATATTCCGCTATATTACAATTCTGTAATTCTCCATTATTCATGTATCAATCTTGTTGTGAACTTTATAATGAATTTAAATTTTACTCCAACTGCCTATATCATCTTGGAATTGATCAATTCTTATATTTAACATGACACAAACCAACGTCTCATAGAAACATTATTCATATGTACCGGTACGGTCTATACACACACACCTGCTCATTTCGCCAAAATTGATTTTACACATACATTTGAATTTTAGTAATTTTGAGCTCAACTTTAACAATAAAGACTGGAATAGAAAAATAGTTGGACTTTCCTGTATATGCGTTGTAAAGTCTCCGCTGTCCTTATATTGCAATCATGGTCAGGCAGGTGTTCGGCCGAGCGTCCCAGAGGTCTCCTTGGTTGCACTGATTCTAATTTACATCTTGAATGGTTTCTTTGTGACTTCTGTTTAAGAGTTATTATTATATGTTAACACATTGTTAGTTTGATCAAGAAACACTTTCGCTGGCAAAAACTGCCGGCGATTTTCACAGCGTGTTGACACCTTGATGGTCTGATGCTGACTGGGCGGATGCAAACACATATTTTGCGTATATGTTAGCGCATCCACGTCATTGTCTTTTGTTTCAAATTGGCTCACGCCCTGTTGTCATGTCATTGTTTGTTAAGTCATCACTGATTTTAATGACGTCCCGTCTTCTGGACCAATGAGAGTGGCTATTTACAATCTGTTTCCACTTGGATGGCCATTTTGTATGCTCGTCTCCTCACGTCCGCTCCTGACCTTGGAATCGTTTTGATCTGTTAAAATCTGCGTCGTTGTCTCTTTACAAAGGGAAATCGTTCTATCTATGTATGTGTGTGTGCAATACAATAAAATACGATAATTTGTTACCACTCATACCATAATTCTGACATCAAGATTTTCGTACTGTCACAAAACCCCCTCAATGAAAGGTTTTATGTCGAAACATAAAAACTTTCATTGACTCATTCACACTTTTCTAAAAGGATCAGTTCAGATATGTCGCCATTACCCCCTTAACATTGATATAAAAGAGATATAATCACTTACCCTTGGTCCAATGATGATGATCGTACCATCTGACCTTACTGGACTTCTCAGGAGAGATCCCAACACCATAAGGCCATTAGGCACTTAACGCTCCTGTTCTGACGCTCCGGCCAGCTCAGGACCGCGGTCACAACACCATCAAACTCTGAAACATGCAATACAAATTTTAATATAGTGGCCTTATCTATTCCCATATCCACAACTGATATTTCTCCCCTTAGATGCATTGGTTTGTGTTTTGAGACGTTGGTTTTCTTAACTCATAAGTTTTCAAATAACCAAAAAAAAATACAAGATTTAAGACAGATAACCCTCTCCTTTTTTTCAAACATTCCTACATTTATTAAAAAAAAACTCTGACTCCAGTTGACCATAATTACTCTCTTTACCACACGAAAATATATTCTTATCCTAAGCAGAAAACAAATTTTAACTTTTCTGAGCAATAACCACTAATTCTACTATTTTACTTCATATAACATTAAAACATATACCCATCATGGCAAACAACTTCAAAACTCTTTATTTTCTTTACTCATTTTTCTTTGTTCAGAACCACTGTTATCTTTCTATTTTTAACACATTAGTATTTTTACCGTCGCTACCCCTGTAACGACCTCCTTACCACACACACTATGACCATCAACATAATAAACACATAATAAAACATTGTACATCATAAAACATTAAACACTAATATTGAACAATTCATATTTACACAACTTGTACCAAAACTTTATAACATTACTACTATCAACTCTTTTCAACTTTTAATTAGTTAACATTCATTTATATCATTAGATTCTATATAAAATTTTCAAATTTATCATTAATCCTTCAGTTACATTACCTTTCTACCATCAATTTTCTTTTTCTAACCTTTCCTCAATCCTTATTAGTTTGGGTGACTCTCTATTATTCACTATTCCCTCCATCTTATTTTGGCATTTGTCAATCTAACCTTACTACCCCTTTCTTCTACTAACAACCATTAACATATTATGACACCAATATCTCTATAATAACCCCCTTCACTAATCCCATTTAAATCCTCTGGCACCACTTCTTTTTTTGTACAAGGATGTGTGTTCCCTACCTGGCCATACCCATTCCTAACCATTTGCCCTCCACCAAATATTGGCAAACACTCTAACCCAAAATTGCTCCGCCTGCCACAACGCTGCACGCTGGTCCCTTGCCACGTCGCACGCTGATCACTCCTTACACCGGATCCTTACTACAAAATACCATCATCAACAAATATAATTACCATTCACATTACTCACCTCTACATATAATCACTAACCACTGTGTCCCTAAAATATCTAACACCTCTTTATGTATTATCTGTATCTCAACATTCTTATTTTCACTAACTCCCATTAACTCTATTTAACTAACTCCAATGCCCTTATTTATCACTATCCCCAAACCTCTTTACAACATTTCACCTTAATATACCACTAGAAAATTCATCACTTATCTACTAACAACAATACCTCTCAATATCCAAATATATCATATGCGTTATCATTTACTAACCATTAGACTCTGAATTCCATGATTATTTAAAATCATTATCAAACCTAATTACTTATTCTTTAATATTTAAAATTCTACAGTACATGGTTTACATAACAAATGTATAAAATACACAACAGCAAAAATACACAAATACATTGACATTAATATACACAAAAATATACAATCCACATTATCATCTTATCATTTACCAAAAATCAGTTTATAAGCAGTCCATTTCAAAACACTGCCCACATAATTAAATGTTCGTAAACACAATAAAATATTTACCCTCCATCGTCGAACAATAATCTTATCTTACGTATACATAACTCATTTTTAATTAAGTACATTATATCATCTTTTGTAATATAATAACTATTTAAATTTATTTTGTCCATTATACCATAGTAATACTCTGCAGGATTACTCCACATTACTATATCATAAAACTTGTCAACATTCGGTATGGTCCTGTCACCTTCGGTATAATTAGTCATAATTAGGTAATTTGCCAAGTCATTATTCTCTTTACCTCCTACTACTTCAGTTTTATTACAAGGTAAGTACTTACTATATTTATCATATATCATCTCTACTCCTAACCTTTCCATAAATTCTTCATAGTCTCTACTTATCTTAAAAATCTCTACCTCTTTCTTTCTCTCAATATATCTCTCTCTTTCTACATTTGCAGGGGACACTAATTCACAACTATTGTACCGCCTGTGAAGTGCACTACAAAAACCAAGGACAACTTTATTTGTAGACCATATGTCTCCCAAATATACATCGAAGGCACTCTCGTCCTTCCTCAACACCTGTACTTCATCATTAAGGGAAAAATCTACCCCCTGCAATTCCCTTACAATTATACTCTCTTTACACACTCTCTTTAAACCTTCAAAACACACTATCATTTCATTATTATTATATTCTATTCCCCATAAAATTTCCTTATCGCTACCCCTGTTTACATAATCATTTTCTAATATCATACTTTTATTTATATTGTTACAATTCTCTCCCCTACTTACCTTGTCATCTTTGTTCAATTCTAATTTGTCTAGTCCTCTCTTATTTTCTAATTCTATTTCATTGTACATGTCCCTAGTCACGACTATTCTTTCTGTAACACCGGTAAATTTTTTATTAATTTCCCCCCGTAACTCATTCTTCACTCTCATTAAATCATTCTCAATTACATCACATTTAACATTTATATCATTCTTGTTTTGTACAGCTAAGTCATCTATTTCTTTAATCTTACTTTGTAACATGCTCATTCTATCAGTAGTATTATTCTCACGTTTTGATACTGTTTGGTCTATTGTTTCGATATGTTTGGTTATATCTATTACATCTAATTCACATTTCTCGATTTTATTTTGTAAAATGCTAGTTTTCATTTCTATCTGTTTATTTATTTCACAATTGGTTCTACTCTCTATCTGCTCATTAACTGTGGTTAAACATTGATTCTCTATTTTTTCATATTGTGTTTCTATTTGGTTCTGAACTGTCATTAATTTGCTTAATTTTGTCGTCTAACTTACTTATTTTGTTGTGAAATTGTTCATTATTATTTTCTGTTTGTTTTTGAATACTGTCACACTGTATTTCTATTTCATTTATTCTTTTGTCAACATTAACATTTTGTCTTTGTATTTCTTTTTTCACTTCATCAAATTTTACATCAAACTTAATACTCTGTTCTCTTAATTCATTATTTTGTATTTTCATTAATAGAAAAAGGTCTTCCAGTGACACTTTACTATTTATAATAGGTGTTGAGTTCGCTTGTGGTCCATTCAATAATAGTGATTCTGTTGCTGTTGAAGTGTTATTAGCTTTAAATTAATTAATTAAATTGTTGACATACTGAAGAAACTGTCACTTACCAGTTGCAAATATATATAAGGGTTTACCAGGATGTCGTCTGATGTACTCAGGCAGAGAAAAACGGGCAATGCAATGACAAACACACATTGATGTGTTTAATTGACACTTTTTATTAACTTTTAATTTTTTGATATTAACTATTAAATTTTAACTCCCTCTTCATCAATTTCTTTTACATTACATCGTTAACAATTATTGGAATATCAATTCAATTTTAAGTTACTAGCGGTTCATTCGAAAAAACTTTGCTTGAAAACATTGATATTTGTCATACATAAACTGAAAATAGTTGCGATACTTATGACTAAACACTTAACATTCTAACCATGGTATCTAAATTATGAAAGCGACCCATATTGCTCTCTCTCTCTCTCTCATACTATCAGATTCCCTTTAATTTAGTTATAACCCCCGTTTTTTATGAATTTGAAAAATAATGGAAATTAGGTTTGAGTCGACTACTTAACCAGAGTCCTTCGGCTGACCGCGTGTGGCGTCGCGCATGTAAATGAATGTCCTGTTTATTTGTCACATTTTTCACTTTTGCTATACACTCTGCTAACTTCGTTCACACTGTCGGATTTAACTGTTTATCTTCAAATTTACTGTTACACTTCAGAATATGTTAAAATGCAAGATTTAAAGGTCGCGAACTGCGAACCTTGTCCCGGCCGGGCATGGGGGATTTCGTCGACTGACCACACTACAAATGCGTTGGTCAAAAAAACATTTCCGCCAGCTCGTGCTGTGATTGGCTGCGGCATCTCACATGGCTGGTTCCGGTGATCGACTTTGGTGTCGAGAGTACAGATAGCGGCACACGGGCGCACACGCACTGCCACATTCCATTGTCGTTGAGCGTTATTCACCAAGTTTTTGTTACTCCTCCCCAACGGAGGATACACGCATGTGCGCACAAGCTGACATTCCACGGTGTTATCGTTGTGCGCTAGGCACGGACCGGTACAGGATTGTATACAGGGTGTCCAAATAAGTGTTAGTGGTCTCGGTGGCCGCAAAGGGTGTCCAAACCGATTATTTCCCAATAGTTGATATTAAATGAAATCATAAAAAAAAAACATACCTCCTTCAAAATTGTCCCATTACAATACCCCCCCAATGAAGATCTTCTGCCGAAACAGAAGATATCTCATTGCCAAAACCCCTAAGAGGATCGGTGAGGATATGGAGCCAACAACCCCCCTTTAATTTCTTAACACCTCATGGGTAAACTACCCCCCTGGCTTGGCGACTATGGACTCATCTGAACGAGATCACTGGACTTCTCCGTAAGAGATCCCAACACCGAGAAATCGAACCGACCAGTACCACAGCGCACCTCACCTTCTAACATGCTACCCCCCAAAACCCTCACTCCCTGGCTTATATCATGCCAGATCCTCAACCGATCTGTTCCCCCTTACATGCAAACTGGGTCGCCTTCAGCAATACTGGGCGCATACACGTACTTGTTAATTCCTACCTATCATTTTTTTTTTTTTTTTTCAAAACAAAAAAAAATTTAAATTCAAAAATTTACATTTTATAACATTTTTTCTCAATAGGAAATTTATTTGAACTTATTTAAATTAACGAATAAACAAAATTGGCCTCGCTTCTTTGCCAAAACTGGTTTAGTATAGAACATCACCCATCAGCTGACCAAAACTGGGTCAAGTCCAGATCCTTGACCTACATACGTTATGTACAAGTTACATCTGTGAATACATTAAACTCCTGTAAAATTCAGTCTTGCAACGCAAAAACATAATAAAATACAACATTTAAAATTAACAAAGTATTATTATAATTAACCATTGGATTGACATTTAAATTATTCAAATAAACACCTTCCCTAGCTAATTGTAAACACATTTCAAAATTGAGCAAATTGCATGAAATATATCTTTATCAATTCTTATATCTAACGTACAACAATAATAATAATACACTTAAAATTATAGCATGAACGACTTGTATTGACTTGTCTGAGCAGCTAGTTATTTAACAGAGCACAAGCAGTTTTTTTATAGGATCAAATTTGAATTAGTAAAACATTTTTATGTTATAAAATTTACATTCGTGGCTCCTCTGAGCCACCTCCCAGCCACACACTCTATTTCAGATTATGGAGGACTGTTTCGCCCTTTCGCTTCCACAGAGACTGTATATTTTGGAGCAGGGTTTTACCTCTCCGTGTCTCTGCTTCCGCTGTTAAGTTTAAATTGGTGAACATCATCATGTTCTCGTTAATAATCATGCACCCTTAAACGGATCTACCACCTGGCTCTGCTGTTCCTTCTCGAACAGAGTGGCAGCCGCTGTTCCATAGTTTGGTGATTCCCCTTTGTATTTACCCCCCATCAATTTCAAAGTACACCTTTACAACGATAACAGCTATGGCCAGTTATGGTCAGCGCGTAATCGTAATGTGCCCCAACCATAGCTGTTAAAGCTAAACCAATTCCACGGTCAGGGTTCGGTGAGGCCGTGACCGCCCGAAAAGTTGGGGAATCACAAGTATAATATGTTTTTTTTTCTTTGTTTTTTTTTTTAAAATAAAAATTTAAATTACATGACATTTCTAGTCTTGGTGGTATTATATAAAATATTATATAAAATACATAATGTGTGTATAAACAATAGTAACAATTTATAATAATAGAATATAAAAATGTCTGTTTATGTATGATAATTTTAATATGTACAAATACATCCATCATCACTCAGCTAGATAATACTTTTTTAACTGGGTCACATTATAGGTTCCCTTTATTTCTCGAGTTTGCAAATCTACTAAAACATACGCATTCTCCATTTTCACTTGGCTAACCTCATATGGACCGTCATACAATAGGAAGAATTTCTTAATTTCTTTGTCCAATGCTGATGATTGGTCGTGATTTTTTATTAATACTAGTTGTCCTACCTCGTATTGTATGGGTGTTAAATTCCGGTCATGCCTCCGTTTCCGCTGTTCGGCCTTACTCAGCAGGCGCTCCCTAGCGATTACCAATTTCCTCTTATGTGGTATTTCCGTCCGGGTTGGAAACTTTACTAGCTCTTCTAATATGCGTGACGGTCTTCTCTGAAACATCAACTCACATGGGCTGTAACTAGTGGATTCATGTAAACTATTGTTAATATACCCCTCAATTTTGCACACAAAAGTGGCCCACAAAGAATGTTTTTTATGGCAAAAAGTCCTAAACATTCTACCTAACTCCCGCATAACCCGTTCACTTGGATTTGATTGTGGATGATACACTGATGTATGTTTAACTAAAATATTTTCCCAACCTAAAGTTTCCCGCCAGGTGTTGCTGGTGAACTGCGAACCATGATCTGATAATACTATTTTCGGCTTACCTACTTCAACAAGGTATTCATTCACTATTTTCCTAGCCAACACTGATGAGGTTGCCTTTTTAATCGGGTACAATTTTACAAATTTGGTAAAAACATCTAATACAACAAATAAATAATTTACCCCTCCTCGACCTTTGGGTAACGGGCCATATAAATCAACGGCAACTAATGCTAAAGGACTGTCTGGCATTACATGTTGCATTAAACCCTCCTGTTTACGATTGTTTATACTTTAGCTTTCTGACAAATTTCACATGTTTGTAATATTTTACGCACCGTTCTTTCCATATTATTAAATTTACATGACTCCTTTAATATATCACTACATTTCTTGGGGCCTATATGGCCATGCCTTAGATGGCAGTCTTTCACTACTCCAGGTATTATAACTTTAGGGATACATAACTTCCAATCATCTCCCTGTTCATTTGCCCGATGAAATAAGTGTTTATTAAACAAGCTAAAATGTTTCTCCCACTTATGAGGTACGTTGGGTATTTGACTCAAAGCTAATATTATTTTATTAAGTTCGGTGTCTCTTTCTTGTTCTGTTGCTAAGTTACTTATTAATTTTTTCATATTTACGTTCCCCGCTTCTTTTACTATAAATATTTTATATGTATTTGCTATGTCTACTTCGGTATTATTATCAAAATCTGTTCTGGATAGGACATCAGCTACTATATTTTCTTTACCCTTACAATACTCAATTGTTAAGTCATATTCTTGTAATATTAACATCCACCGCACTAACCTACCATGCGTTAATTTACAGTTTTTTAAAAACGTTAAAGCTTGATGGTCGGACCTTATGATTACTTTATTTCCTAACAAGTACGTTCTAAACTTCCTACAGGCGAAAACAATTGATAACGCCTCCTTCTCCGTCGTAGTGTAGTTCTTTTCACTAGTTAATAGAGATCTACTTGCAAAAGCTACTACTTTGTGGTTATCACTCCCATCTAACTGAAACAACTCTACTCCTAAGGCAATGTCTGACGCGTCTGTGTGTATATAAAATGGCTCTGAAAAATTAGGATGAGCTAATATAACTGTGTTTAAGAATTTATTTTTTATCAGCTCAAATATATTTTGCTCCTTTAAATTCCACCGCCATCGATTGTCTTTATTTAATAAATGTCCCAATTGTACTGTTAAATATGAATATTTGTCTACAAATTGCCTATAATAATTGCACAATCCTAAAAAACTTTGCAACTGTTTAACATTTTTTGGTATCGGAAAATTTTGTATTATTTCTACCTTCTTAGGGTCTGTACTAATTCCCCTTGCTGAAATTATATGTCCTAAAAAATTAACTTGTTCTTTCAAAAATTCTGACTTCTTAAATTTAACGGTTATGCCATACTCATGCAGTCTACTTAGTACCCTATCTAACCTTTCACAGTGTGTATCAATGTCTGGTGATGTAATTACTATATCATCGACATAAACGGTTGTGAATTCTAAAATCTCTCTCCCTAGCACATAATCCAGGCATTTGATAAAAATTGAAACACTTCCGTTGAGTCCAAAAGGTAGTCTTCGAAATTGGTAATTCCTACCGTTGTATAGAAATGCCACATACTGCCGAGACTCCTCTTCCAGCTCTATCTGCCAGTAGCCTGCAGTCAAGTCTAAGGTGGTGATGTATTTGGTCCCACTAAAACGTTGCAGAATTTCGCTTACTGGTTCCGGTGATTCTCTGTCTGGAACAATTATTCTGTTTACTTGTCTTGCGTCTAAACATAATCTTATCGATAAATCTTTCTTTGTCACCACTACTAAAGGGTTGGAATATGGTGATGTAGATTTTTCTATTATACCTTCCCTCAACATTTTATTTATTTCCTCCTGTACTAAACCCCTCTTGGAGTATGGTACCGGATAGGCTTTAGGTGCAAAGGGTGTTTTTTCTTTAACGACTAATTTACCTTTAAAATTCTTTACCAAACCGGGTTCATCTGAAAAAACTGATTTATTTTTGTTTATTATTAGTACTATTTTTTCTCTGTCTTGGTAGCTAAATTCCCCCTCTTGATATAGGATTTTATTCATTTTCTCCTCCCAATTATTTTCATTGTCAAATAACTCATTATTATTTACTCTCAAGTTACAATAATTTATCATTAAGGGTCTACACTCATTTATATCATTGTCAGAAATTAACATTCCCTTACTAATTATTTTTAATGCTTTCATTCCTACAACTTTCTTTTGTATGAATGGTATTTCAATTATATTATTATTATTATTTAATTTCATAGTCTGTGTGTAATAGTTTAATTCTACTTTGAAATTATTCAAAAAATCATTACCTATTATAGCTCCCATATTTAGTCCTGGAATAACTAAGAAAGGTACATTTATTGTGTTCTCATTTACTTTTAATTGTAGCATTATTTGTTTGGTTACTTTTTTACTGCGAACACCCGTTACTCCTATAACACTAATTCCCAGTACTGGTAATTGTGGAATTGTTTCTGTAGTCTGATGTTTGATTTTTTCAAACATTCTATCGTCTATAGCAGTCAGTTCACTCCCTGAATCTACTAGAAAAATATATTTAGAACTAAATACTTCGGCTTCAAATTCTGCCATCCCGAAAGCATTATTACTCTCTCCCGCTTCTTCGTCAGATAAATCATTGTGTATATTAGTAATTAGTGACCCTATTGTCATGTGACTACTAGACGGCTGGGGGCTTTCTTTTTCAACCGCCCTTTTTAGTTTAACTGATGTGAAGGTGGTGGTTCGCTGTAAACCCCCCTACTGTTTTGATTATGAGCTGGTACTTCTACGCCCCGAGTTTCATTTGGGTTACTAACATATCCCCCTCTTCCTCTCTGATTAAAATTTCCTGACACTCCCCGATTACTAGTAAAACCTCTCCCCCTATGATTCCCTCTAAATTGATCGCAACCCCTATCATAATTCTCCCCTCTCCCTTGGGCACTACTCCTCGGACCCTGACACCGGTAACATTGATTCCGCGACCCATTATAATTACTGGCTCCACAACTAGGGTTTGGACATAACCACGCCCCCTCCCCTGATCTACTCACATTACTAATAAAATGGTCTAGTTGTCTTGTTTCAGTATTTATTTGACTTGATTCGTTGACTCTAAACTGGTATTTATTATCTTCTTCCTCTTTCATACTCTGGTATGCTTCTAGTATTTTTTCCAATTCTGCGATATTAGCAAACTCCCGAGTTCTGATTGTGGACCGTATGTCCTTAGGTAAATGTTTACTAATGTATCTTATAAAAGATGAAAGAGGCATTGGTGGTTCTAAATATTTAACCTGACTATATAGTCTCGTTACATACGATGTAATACTCATGTGTTTAATATTAAAATTTCCCCACCCCATTATGGTACTACGTAACCCCTCTTGTTTCTCTTCTGACCAGTACTTATTTCTAAATGCCTGCTCAAACTCATTAAAATCTACCCAGTTATCGTTATGAGCATCCGCCCATATTTTAGCATCCCCTTTAAAGTACTTTAAAATTCTTACTAATTTAATCTCCCAACTTTCTTGGTTATATTTATTAAAACTTTTTATAGAGTTCAAAAATTGTATGGGGTTCACTCCCCTACTTTCATTACTAAAATAGCTTAACTCTACTTCCATATTCACTCTCTCACTCACACTAGTAAATTTTTGGTTAATTGCTACGCTTAAATCTTCTCTGACTTTAGTTATTTCTTTTTCGTGTTCTGTGTGTTTACTTTTCAAATTAGTTACATCAGTTTTAATTACATCAATCTGCTCAAAGTTACTTCTAAATTCATCATTGATTTTTTCTTGTATTTCACCTGCTTGTCTGAATTGTTCGCACTCATTTATTATAGATTGAACATTACTGTCCATTTTGTCATTTTGCTTTTTAATTTTATCATTAAATTTACTTGTCAATGTGTCAAATTTTTTATTTGTTTCTAACATTTTCTCTTTTTGTTTCTCGTTAATTATTTTGATATCGTTTTTCATTTCAGTTTGTATCTTATTGATATCACTAGTCAGTTCATCTCTCACTCCAATAATAGTCTCATTCATACTTTCCAAACGGCTATTCATATATATTTCACTCGCTCTCAATTCGCTCCTCACATTTATGAACTCGTTATTTAAATCAGTCAGTTTAATATTTATAGTATTCACTTCTGATTTGATCTCTGTTTTCAAATTATCATTTTCTGATTTCATTTTCTCATTTTGTTTGTCAAGTTTATCATTGATTTCAGTTTTCATTCCTGACATCATTTCCATCATTAACGCTAATTGGTTAAATATATTTACGTTATCGCTTATTTTTGCGTCTACTGTCTCAATAGTTAATTCGTGTGTTGTATTGTTTACGCTTTCGTCAATATTTGTCGATATTAAATCGTCTTGCGTAACATTGAGAATTGACCCCTCCCCAACATCTTCACATAAATTTACACTCTCGCTTTTCTCTGCCATTTTTCGATCAGTTTGTAAATTTGTATTATACTAATTTACAAAGTCACTGTCAAAGGGCGCCATTGAAGTGTTATTAGCTTTAAATTAATTAATTAAATTGTTGACATACTGAAGAAACTGTCACTTACCAGTTGCAAATATATATAAGGGTTTACCAGGATGTCGTCTGATGTACTCAGGCAGAGAAAAACGGGCAATGCAATGACAAACACACATTGATGTGTTTAATTGACACTTTTTATTAACTTTTAATTTTTTGATATTAACTATTAAATTTTAACTCCCTCTTCATCAATTTCTTTTACATTACATCGTTAACAATTATTGGAATATCAATTCAATTTTAAGTTACTAGCGGTTCATTCGAAAAAACTTTGCTTGAAAACATTGATATTTGTCATACATAAACTGAAAATAGTTGCGATACTTATGACTAAACACTTAACATTCTAACCATGGTATCTAAATTATGAAAGCGACCCATATTGCTCTCTCTCTCTCTCTCATACTATCAGATTCCCTTTAATTTAGTTATAACCCCCGTTTTTTATGAATTTGAAAAATAATGGAAATTAGGTTTGAGTCGACTACTTAACCAGAGTCCTTCGGCTGACCGCGTGTGGCGTCGCGCATGTAAATGAATGTCCTGTTTATTTGTCACATTTTTCACTTTTGCTATACACTCTGCTAACTTCGTTCACACTGTCGGATTTAACTGTTTATCTTCAAATTTACTGTTACACTTCAGAATATGTTAAAATGCAAGATTTAAAGGTCGCGAACTGCGAACCTTGTCCCGGCCGGGCATGGGGGATTTCGTCGACTGACCACACTACAAATGCGTTGGTCAAAAAAACATTTCCGCCAGCTCGTGCTGTGATTGGCTGCGGCATCTCACATGGCTGGTTCCGGTGATCGACTTTGGTGTCGAGAGTACAGATAGCGGCACACGGGCGCACACGCACTGCCACATTCCATTGTCGTTGAGCGTTATTCACCAAGTTTTTGTTACTCCTCCCCAACGGAGGATACACGCATGTGCGCACAAGCTGACATTCCACGGTGTTATCGTTGTGCGCTAGGCACGGACCGGTACAGGATTGTATACAGGGTGTCCAAATAAGTGTTAGTGGTCTCGGTGGCCGCAAAGGGTGTCCAAACCGATTATTTCCCAATAGTTGATATTAAATGAAATCATAAAAAAAAAAACATACCTCCTTCAAAATTGTCCCATTACACTGTATTATCTATACTAGTGTTTTCGTTATCTGCCATTTTACTCATATTAATAATGAATTTTATTTTTTAGTAATTGTTCTATATTTTACTTAAACAATAATATAACCTATTATCATGGTATAACCTATTATCTATGTACCAGGTATATCTTACGTATTCCTTCCTTTCTTCCGACAATCCTCCGTCTCTGACTCCGGCTTATTGTATAAACTTTTATTTATATCACGTCACCAGTTCGGGCGGAATTTGTTAACTTCTGCTTATTTTGGTGTTGTAATTGTGTGTTTGAGTGTTTACCTTTCGTTACCATAATTATCGTGTATATCATACTGGTTCGGTGGCCATCTTGTAGTGCCAACTTTGTGATTCAAAAATTTTTATGTACGGGTCCCAGGATTCGATTAAGCGATTGTCAGAGACGGGACGATTGTGCGGAATAATGAAATCAGACAGCGTATTATGTATATTGTTACAAGTCGGGGTACGTGTGTCTCGTTCGAGCCCCGCGATGGAAGCCAATTTGTTACAGACCGGGTACGTACCTCTCTGTCTATCCTCTCTTTGATTAATTTAATATTTTTCAATTTCTTATATATCTGGGTTTGCTAGATATAGTAATATCGTTAATTATGATTATCTTATCTCTCTATTGAATATACAAGTGTTAGTGTGAATGTAACTTATGTATGTAGGGTGTTATTCTAAAATTCCGCTCAGACCTAGTCTGCCTTGCAGAGAATTATCGAAACTTCGTGTGTAACTCTCTTCTCTTTGGTATCGGAGAATTCCGCATCAAGCGCTGCAGTTCCGAAACAAACGAAATTTATAGGTTAAATTAGGTGTGTGTGCAGTACAATAAAATACGATAATTTGTTACCACTCATACCATAATTCTGACATCAAGATTTTCGTACTGTCACAACTGGACACAACACAACACTGCCGAATAGAAACAATGTTTCTGCATAATTGAAATTACTATCCAGTTGGAAAAATAAAACACAAATTAGTCTAAATTGTTATACAAAATTATAGTAAACTTCAGTGAGACAGCAAAACAAATAAATGTTCAATGAGGGTCATTCGTTAAGTCAGTGGCCAAGGAAACACTTTTCAAAATTCTTTCTATTTTTCATTATAATTTCTTTTGTCAGTTCAATACATTTATTACAACAATATTCAACTTTTTTTAATACCTTGAGAAAAACTGCTTCTATCGCATTCATCAAAATTACATTGACACCGTCAATTATTTAAGGATACAAAGTATAGTAAAATCTTGATATCATTTCAGTGTCCTGCACATTCTGTAAACCAACAAGCCTCTGACAGTGCATAGTGCACCATGGGGAGGGGATGAGGGGATTGTTTTTCTGTCATAATATGAACTGAGGTGTTTACAGTTGAACAGTTCTGTTACTAACTGCTTTATATTATTGTGTAAGTTGTAATATTACCTTCAATTTACCACATTTAAATCAATTATAAAACAAACTTACCTTGTGTAGGCCAGAGTCCTTCACACGAACCTGTGGACTATAAACGTGATTTAGGGTTTACCTCATTAATGTATTCGACTCTCATTTCTTGTTAACTAACTCAGCTTTTATTAAACATTTTTATTAAGCATTTTCATGAAACAATAATATAACTTCGTTTGATAATAATCTTCAGAACTCTAATTCAACAGATTTCAGTTTTGAGGCCGAGACCCCATTTACCACAAACATACAAAATTTAGCATTTGTGTGAATTTACACAAAATCTAGGCACATTAATTTTTCCTTATTAAATTATTAACTATTGCTTAATAAGTACCTAGATTAAATAAAGGCAGCCCAGTAATTGCTCATACGTACACATTCATTCATTTTATTACCCCATGATTTAGAGCTCTTTTAATTTGAAATTTTTTATATTTATTTAAAAGGAGTTTATATATAGTTACTTCCTTTTTTTGCTGACCTGGATGCCAGATGTAATTCGTCCGTTTTGTTTGTGCACTGTTTTAGTCCGTAAAGTTTCTGTTGTTTAAATGTGTTCACTACATCAAAATGTTAAAGTTCACTGTTTTACTTTAGTTTTTTCACTTTTTTTTGTTTTTTATTAAATTTTAATAAATTTTCGGCTCGCGGGCCTTTATGTTGAACCGCGCAGTTCGATTACTGGAAGACGACAGACGCCAAACACCAGCTTCCAAAATGGCCAAGGCGCTTTCATGCTGACCAGCTTGCTTTGTGATTGGCTAAAAAGGGCATCACGTCACAGAGTAATTAGTTCACACGATGTATAGTATATTCACTGTAACTGACCAGCTAGCCGAGTACATGATTATTCACAGGCGCGAGCCAGCATCCGCACAATCGTGCACATTCCAGAGCACCTGAAAACATAGCTTATTGCAGGGCAGACAGACGGAATGTGCAACTAGGTGCCCCAACAAGGAATTTCTATTGTTATAATTGAGGCCCTGTGTGGGTAACTCTTGTGCGTCGCACTTGCAATTAAATTAAAATCCATCATCCCATTCTGTCCCGTTACAATACCCCCCCCCCCAATGAGAGGTTTTCTGCCAAAGCAGAAAAACTCTCATTGCTAAACCCTAAGAGGATCAGTGAGGATATGGTGCCAACAACCCCCCTTTACTCCTTTAACACATCATGGGTAATCTACCTCCCTAGCTCGGCGACTATGGCTGCACCTGAACGACATTACTGGACTTCTCTACTCGAGATCCCAACACCGTAAAGTTGGACAGGTACTCACCACAGTACCACCTTACCTTGTAACATTTCCATAAAATTCCATAACTGGCCTTATACCATACCAGATCCTCAACCGATATATCTCCCCTTACATACATACTGGATTGCCTTTAGCAAGTACTGGGTGCGTACATATATTCATTACTACATTAAACACACTATCTCCACATTAATTATTAATATAAAATTCACATAAATATTTTATATTTGCTTCCAAACAAAATTCATTCCCATTTCTCAACTTTTATTTGTTTGCTTGACATTACTGTTTCAAATCAAATTAAAGTATTTAAATTTTGTTCAAATAGTGAAATAAATCTAAGTCCCTTACCAAAGATTCACATTTCAGTTAATTTACATCATCTCTTCCATTAATTAATTTAATCGCAATTTTCAGAATTCCAAAATCTTTTAAATGAACTCACTTTGTAACTCCTCTTATCTAGATGCTAACAATCATAATAAACAAAATAAAATAAACAACTTATTTCTATTATAAATTCCATTATCATTACATTTGGTTACAAAACATATCATATAAACACCATTAATCAGTTAGTACATCATCAATACACACAATCTGTACTTCAAAAAATTAATTTTTTTTCTAGTAATTAGATGAATTTAAATTCCAGAACCATATATTCTGACAATTAATAAAAGAAACAAATTATTAAATTAAATTAATTACTCAAAGTACATATGAATTGATTACATTGAACATTATACAGTCCACGCCAGTCATCAGCTGATGCCTCATGGTCTGGTGAATGACCTTTCTCTAAGCACACTACATATACAAATACACAACATTATTCAATTTAAATCATGGCATGTCCTTGATGATCATACAATCATTACAATATAGAGTCTAATACTTAAATATCGGTATGGAGAACCATACATGACTTCCATATTCTAAGATTTATATTTAAAATCATTTTCAGCCAAAGAGCCAGGCTGTGTCTTACCTGCCTTTTTATTGCTGTATTAAATGAAAAATATTATATTACATTAAAATGAAAAAATTATAATTTTATTGCCTGGCAACAAAATAATTTTATTTTTAACAATTACCATTGTTTCAAAAAGTTTAAATAAATTTTCAAGTACTTTACTCTTGTTAAAACCTAAAAGGTTGCAGGTAAACTAACCCCTTCCCCTTAATCGATCTTCACCAAAATCGAAAGTCATTGAGACCTCTACAATTCAGGGACGTATGCAAAAAATTATTTGATTCTGTTTGAATTTGCGGCTGTTATCGTTTGCCATAGAAAATACGCTTGATAAAAAAACGTTGCAGGTAAACTACCCCTTCCCCTTAACCGATCTTCACCAAAAACAATAGGTCTTGAGTACTCTACAAATCAGGGCTGTATGCAAAACATTATTTGATTCTGTTTGAATTTGCGGCTGTTATCGTTTGCCATAGAAAATACCCTTGTTAAAAAAACGTTGCAGGTAAACTACCCCTTTCCCTCAACCGATCTTTACCAAAAACAATAGGTCTTGAGAACTCTACAATTTAGGGCTGTATGCAAATAATCTTTTGATTCTGTTTGAATTTGCGGCTGTTATCGTTTGCCATAGGAAATACCCCTGTTAAAACATAAAACGTTACAGGTAAACTACCCCTTTCCCTTAACCGATCTTTACCAAAATCAACAGATCTTGAGAACTCTACAATTCAGGGCTGTATGCGAAACATTATTTGATTCTGTTTGAATTTGCGGCTGTTATCGTTTGCCAAACAAACAAAATTACCCTTGCTAAAAAAAAAACCGTTGCAGGTAAACTACCCCTTTCCCTCAACCGATCTTCACCAAAAACAATAGGTCGCGAGTACTCTGCAAATCAGGGCTGCATGCAAAAAATTATTTGATTCTGTTTGAATTTGCGGCAGTTATCGTTTGCCATAGAAAAAAAATCTACAGACAGACACACAGACAGACACACACACAGACACTTTTCGGAAAACGACTTTTTTTCATGTTTTGAGTGTAGTAGAATCAGAATCTGCAATAATCTCGAACACGATTTTTTTTGCCATCACCATACTTCCATTCCTTAAGGAATATGGAAGTAAAATCGGTTGTTCTCATAAGTGAATATTCATCACTAATCATTGAATCATAGCTATAGTAACCGGTACTGAACAGGAACTGTGTCATCAACCACCAACTCTCTCTTTAGAGTAAGTGAAATTGATTGGACCGCTGTTATAGTGGTCGTTACCTCTCACTGATTTCTCAGCTGCTCCTACTTCTTCATTTTCTTAATTCCCCCCTTTATACCCAGTTACAATTTGGTAAATAACCTGCCAGCTCGGTCTAGTTATTTACCTTGTGCACAGATGCGTTATCTGTGCCCCTGGCTTGTAACTGCCAGCTCCTTTTCCACACACACTATTGTTTCCTGATGGTGGACTGTAGCGCCCATTTGCATCCCCAAGAACTGAAGTTTATATAGGGTATAGATGCTGCCTATACCGTTCTTGGTTCCACGTTATGAAAAATTCGGCATTACTGATGTCCGAGGACACCAGTAATCCTACTAAATATTATTTACAAACCCTTAACACGGCACTACCAACCCCTACGAAGGTAGCCGCTGTTCCATAGTTTGGTGATTCCCCTGATTTTACCCCCCGGTTAATTTCTAAATTCACCAATTTTGAAAATAATAAGTATGGCTAGGATATAATCTGCCTAACCACACCTGCTACCAATAATCCAAATCCACGGTCAGGGTTCGGTGACTCCGTGACCGCCCGAAAGTTGGGGAATCACAAGTATAATATATATGTTTGTGATATATTTAAATTTTAAATTTACAATTTTTATTACATGAAGTTCCTAGTCTTGATTATGTGCTCTAACACCATACATTTGCTTTCTTAACTTTCCTTATTGTGACTTTCATAACCATAAAATAGTGAGTACAACGAAATATTTACTTGTTCACCTAAACTAATCTATTCCTACTTACACAATGTTATCTTACTCACTACGTGTTATTTAATCATTTATCGGTTTGTACATAAACACTGGTTGACGTCTCTATAATTCCGACGCCATCTTTAAGGTTTACCAAATACAGTATATATATATATAAATTGTTACTTACCAGGATTCTTTTCAGCGAACAGGAGGACAGATTATGGTTATTTGAATAAAATATACTAAATACTTGTATTCCTCTCATGATCTCGTTTATTATGCATATGCCCCAAGCTCATTTCTACTACACAATAAAGTCATTACTACAAGTCATTCGATTCCCATTTTCTACACAAAATGTATTTCTCTTTTTTTCTTTTTTTTTCTAATTCTGATACAACTTGTTAGATCTACAATAACAATATTTATAATGCCTGATTTTAAAGATTAGCGTAAATTAGAGATACTGAAAAACATAAAATCTATTTCCTAGAACACAAACCAACGCTTCTAAAATATTACAAAAAGACATTTATCCACTTTTATACACCCCTGGCCCTCGAGATCTCATTTTTTCTGATTTAGAGTATTTTAGTAATTTTTAAAATTGGATTTCAAATATATGGTAGTATTCCGCAGAATACTTAGCTGTTCAAAGAGTTGATCTGGAATCGTCCCCTCCTTATTGTCATCTCGCACCTTTCGTTTTGCATGGTTCTTATTGCCGAACAGTTATTACATTTTTGTTTGTCACAACACAGTCTATTTATATTATTCGTATGTAAATAATTTTGATTTTACATCACATTTTTGAACTGCGGGCGCGACGAAAACTACGCCTAGCCGGCGGACGCGCAGACTGATTGCGTCCGTATTTATTGGATGTTCATAGCCGACTGTTCTTTGTTTTCTGCACACTGGGCGAGAAAGAATGTTTCGTACATGCTTTTCAAGCTGTTCACTGTGGCACACCCATGCGCGAATACGCCCCCTCGCTGCTAACGTTCACATTCTCAGGCTCGTTAATTGCTTTTGTGCAACAACAACACCTACGTACGGCTTGGCTTGGAACCGCACTGACTGCAAGGTGTAAAAAAAAACTGTCCAGCGTTTATGACTCAAATGTTGTTCAGCTTGAGTGGCCATTACATTTTACAATTATTTAAGAAGAAATAAGCCCCAATAGTTTGTCCCGTTACAACAATCTAGCACCAACTAACGATTAAATCTTTAATTACAATTTAATAAAAAGAATTTACTCTCTCTCCTTCCATTAAAATAAACATTTAATTTGCATCTGAATAAAAATTACAAACATTTCAATTTTAGGTATAGTTTCAAATTCTATTATGAAACAACTCAATTTACATCAGTTAGTAATATCTTACCTTAGGGTTCTTCTCCAGGATCTTACAGACGAAAACAGCTGCAGAAAGGATTATTTGGGATGAGCGGTACAAATACAAATACACAGTTTATGTTAAAACAAATTGCTTCTGGTTTATTATATAAGGTAATTACTCCGTTTCACTTTGATGTCAATTAAATTTCATATTTCTTTTCTGGTATATTATGTTGTATTAGTAATGCATTGAATTAGTAACAAATAACATAAAATCAAACAAATTAACAAATGAAATCTTTTTTACTTAACTACCCTATGGCAAATTATTTATTTTTAAATGAACCAGTACGTAATTTATATTTCCCCTTGCTATTTTCTTTTATAAAAGCCCCTTTCCCTTCGAGATCTCGATTGTTTAGGTTTACATGTAAACTTTTTCTTTTAAAATAAACTATCAACATTCATTTTAAACTGATTTTAATATGCATATTCAGGGTTGTTAGTTACCCGTCCGCTGTGTGTGTCCATGTGGTTTGTTCCACTGTCTCGTGTTGACCGCTTTCTTGGTTCGAGCGCACTCACGCAACTGTTTATACTGAGTTTACTGTTTTTAATTAAATTTTCACTGCTTTGATTGAATATTTCTATATATGGTAATGCATAGTCGGCCGACATTAACTTGCTCGAGCACTTAGAGGGTTAGTTGGCTGGCCGCACTATACTGTTTGTACACTTTTACGTATTTTATTAGATAGGCCGTTTATAATGTCGGCCTATCTTACACACCCGAGGCCACTGTTATTCGTTTAACTTATTAATGCACTGCTCTCCACTGCTGTCTGATGCAAACTTTAGGGTGACAAAGTTCTTACTGTGATTTACACAGAGACTGCTGCTGGCGAGCTGTTGCGTAATACGTCTGGGCTGGGCAGTCTAAACATCAACAGTTTATGATAACATTGTATGTTGCTGGTTACAATGGGGCACCTCACAGGCGAATACTAGCTGCTTTCAAATTAAAACTGAATTGAATCTTTACTGTCTCTAACACACAATTCTGTACCGTTACAATTAACTCTTTGCCTTGTTACATTTTATTATTACATTTCAATTATGAATTTCTATTAATCATTTTCATCATCAATTGGTTTGGGTGATTCACAGTTATCCACAATGATCTAATTTATCGAGTGGGCATTAAAATATAACCTTACCCCCTTCTTCCTTCTAACAACCATTTACGGATTTATATAGGGTGACACCAATCTCTCAAAAATATTTACCTCCACTAATTCTCTAACTCCACTTAAACCACTCTCCTCTTAGAACCAAATACCTGCTACACTCTTCGTACCTAGGATGTGTGTTCCCTTCCCTTATACTCATTCCCTTATTAGTTCCTGGCCCTTTCCAGGTAACTCCATCAAACCTCATTTAAAACTATTCATTCCCCGCCACAACGTCTTGCGTTGAGGACTCCTTACCACACCACCCTCACTGCAAAATTTCACCATCATCTATTTACTCTCCAATTACATTACTCTCCCTTTCTCTACATACATGCACTATCGCTGCTGTGTCCCTACTACTGAACCGTTTCTGTATTATTTTTATTCCAGAAATTCTCATTCTGTCTAACACCCATTTAAAATTAACTCTGACTGACTTAACTGCCTTATTGAAATAATTATTATCACCCAAACTCTATCTTTTACAACATTTTACATTAAGTTAACCATTGAAAACTACACTAGAAAATTCATAACTACCTCAAATTAACGTAATTACCCAATTTAGAACCTTTGAAACTCATTTAATGCCATTATTAAAACATTTTACTTTATTTCAATTGCATTATAAACCTCATACTTACATTACATCACTCAATTGAATAAACACATGATTCCTGTCATAGACACAAAATTATAAACATTCATTACAACAATTTACTTTCTGATACATTATATAACAACCATATACTCAACAAATACATACATTTTATGTTTACTCATTTACTATTTATTATCAAGTTCAAATCTCAGAAACATCATTTAAATTCATTATCAAAATTTATTTCTACCACATTTATTAATTAATTAATCTCAAATTCTTTAATTCAATCAATTATTTAAAACACAAGTTATTTTAATTACCTTCTTCCAAAACAATTACAATTCATTTATTACCAACTCTCATTATTTATTTAGTCTGATAAAATATTATTATTATTATTAAATCAAATCAATTTCTACTACATACACACATTGTTTACATAAAATACATTTTACAACACAAACACAATCTCACTATAAATTTATTTACAATTTGTTGTCATTATTTTTCTGTTTACCACACCTCATTACCCAATTTAGCCAGGTCATCACCATAAACTAAAATAATAAAATGGTCATTCACTTTGTTTGTTTAACCCCCATCGTCGTAAATTAGCCTGATGTATTTGTAACACAACTTATCTTTATCTACATACATTACATTATTGTTATTTAGATAATAACTTTTTTCTGTTGATTCATCCCCCATATTGTAAGAATAATTCCCCAGATCACTCCCCTTTATTAATTCATAAAACCCGTCTACCTTGGTAATTTTTGTCCTGTCTCTGTCAGTATTTTTGGTTAACATAAGGTAAGTGATATCATCATATTCCTCCACTATATCCATCACATCATAAGGTAAGTGTTTATCATCTACAGTGGTATCATCAAAATAATTATTAATATCTACTACAACCGGTAAGTATTTCATATCGTCTATTTTCTCCAATTCTAACTTCTCTATCAACTCTTTATAATTTCTATTTAACTTAAATACCTCTAGCATTCTCTCCCTCTCATAATCACTTTCATTACAATACCTATCACAACACCATTGACCTACTTCACCCCATGCAAAGGACACAACAAACTTACTATACTTCTTGGCTCTTCCAAGAACACCACAAAAAATTAAGGGACTACTCGAAGACACCTCGTCTTCCACATAACTTCTGGAGGAAACTCTGTCCTCATAATAAAACATTTGTGAAAACTCTGTTTCACCATATACTCGGGAAAAATCTGCCCTTTGCCCACTTGGTAACGCTTCGTTACTAAATTCTACTTCACTTTCTAACACCACGTTTTTAATTATATCACTGTTATCCAGTGGCGAAGCTAGTAGTTAATGAATGGGTAGGCAAAAATCATATCTTAAATTTTTTTTAAGGAATCATTAAAAGGACGATGGTTCAAATCGGACCCTGAGGCAGAGTTTGTTGTAAGCGAATGGTTCCACAAACAGCCGTAAGAATTTTACTAGCAGGGAATCTACAGGTTAATGCAACAGTGGAACTCATGTCTTAATGTTAATGGAGACTTCTTTTAAAATCGTTGAATAAAAAATGCTTTACAGCTCTATACATGTTTCTATTGAACAATCCTTGTATTAGTCATACACAATAATACAACTGATTGAACTTCAAAGTTTTAAACTTGATTAGTTTCTATATATATGTTTAATATACAAATAATTCAAATAACAATCTTGATCATCTGTTAGTTCAGCGGAATAACAGGGGCACTTTTAATAACAGCATAAAATAAACACACTTATAAATAACACAACACGCTTTAACTTAACTGTTTGGACCACAGAAGTGAGACATGCCTCAACGGTCTATGTGTACAGCGCGGGACAATCCCCCCTCCCTTCACTTCCATATCAGTCCTGCACATTGCTTACATAAGATGTATACAAAAAACGCTGAGGCAAGTTCAGGTTGCCTCATTCGCTTTAAACAAGCTATGCCGAATCTCACCTGTCACCATCTAGCGATCGCTCAGTAAAGCATGTTTCGGCTTTCGACACTCGCTGTAACAATGTATATAATCTTTACGTTATGTAGTTCATACGTATTTATAATTTTTATTCTACAGAATTTTTTAGGGTAGGCATTGCCTCAATTGCCTCCATGTAACTTCGCCACTGCTGTTTTCACTCTTTATTTTGCTATCACTTGTTAATTCATTATTAGAATCATCATTATTACTCACCTTGTCTACCATCACCTGTTTTGCATTTAAACTAACACCATTACTATTAACACATGTATCTCCGTTATTTTCGCTTGTATTAACCACATTTCTTACCTTATCGTTTATTTCTTCGTTATTTTCGTTTACATTGATTGCACTTACCTGTATTTATTCCCCACACTCCCATTCTCTCAATACTCTGTTCTGATTCATTAAATTTACTTTCAGATATCTCATTTGTATTCTCAAAACGCTTATTAATTTCATTAATATGGTTTTTTAAATCACTGAAATTATTTTCACATTTGATTTTTACTTCCATATTCCTTAAGGAAATGGAAGTATGGTGATGGCAAAAAAAATCGTGTTCGAGATTATTGCAGATTCTGATTGTACTACACTCAAAACATGAAAAAAAGTCGTTTTTCGAAAAGTGTCTGTGTGTGTGTGTGTCTGTCTGTCTGTAGATTTTTTTTCTATGGCAAACGATAACAGCCGCAAATTCAAACAGAATCAAATAATTTTTTGCATACAGCCCTGATTTGTAGAGTACTCACGACCTATTGTTTTTGGTGAAGATCGGTTGAGGGAAAGGGGTAGTTTACCTGCAACGGTTTTTTTTTTCAAGTTTTTTTTTTTTTTTTTTTTTGCAAACGGTAACAGCCGCAAATTCAAACAGAATCAAATAATGTTTCGCATACAGCCCTGAATTATGGACTTCTCACGACCTATTGTTTTTGGTGAAGATCGGTGAAGGGAAAGGGGTAGTTTACCTGCAACGTTTTATGTTTTAACAAGGGTAATTTTTTCTATGACGAACGATAACTGCCGCATATTCAAACAGAATCAAATTGTAGAGAACTCAAGGCCTTTTGATTTTGGTGAAGATCGGTTAAGGGGAAGGGGTAGTTTACCTGCAACCTTTTACGTTTTAACAACAGTAAAGTACTTGAAAATTGTTCCCGTCTCACTACTTATATTTTCATTATTTTGATTTCTTATTTTTACTATCTAACTTCGGGGTTAATTGAATTCCCGAATCATTCGTGACATTTACTTCATTTGTAACATTAAATTCGTCTATCTTATTGTCTTGACCCACATTTTGAGTCGAATGGACTCCCAGGCCACTTATGACAGGTGATTCGCTCATTTCAACTTAAATCTCATTAGTATCCATTTTTTATATTCTTTAGGAGATTTTAATCTTACAAAAAAATTTAATCTTACATGTACTCAGTATTAATATAATATTATAAGTATTACGTAACTATAGTATGTACATCACATAACCTGCACATAATTTATACGTACAGGTTACATATAACGGGTACAGGTGTATTTATTACGTACACGGCATAATTTACACGAACCTGTGGAGTATAAACGTGATTTAGGGTTTACCTCATTAGTGTATTCGACTCTCATTTCTTGTTAACTAACTCAGCTTTTATTAAGCATTTTCATGAAACAATAATATAACTTCGTTTGATAATAATCTTCAGAACTCTAATTCAACAGATTTCAGTTTTGAGGCCGAGACCCCATTTACAGGAGTTTACATATAGTTACTTCCTTTTTTGCTGACCTGGATGCCAGATGTTGTAATTCGTCCGTTTTGTTTATGCACTGTTTTAGTCCGTAAAGTTTCTGTTGTTTAAATGTGTTCACTACATCAAAATGTTCACTGTTTTACTTTAGTTGTTTCACTTTTTTTTTATTATGTTTTAATAAATTTTCAGCTCGCGAGCCTTTATGTTGAACCACGCGGTTCGATTACTGGAAGACGACAGACGCCAAACACCAGCGTCCAAAATGGCCAAGGCGCTTTCATGCTAACCAGCTTGCTTTGTGATTGGCTAAAAAGGGCATCACGTCACAGAGTAATTAGTTCACACGATGTATAGTATATTCACTGTAACTGACCAGCTAGCCAAGTACGTGATTATTCACAGGCGCGAGCCAGCATCCGCGCAATCGTGCACATTCCAGAGCACCTGAAAACGTAGCTTATTGCAGGGCAGACAGACCGAATGTGCAACTAGGTGCCCCGACAAGGAATTTCTATTGTTATAATTGAGGCCCTGTGTGGGTAACTCTTGTGCGTCGCACTTGCAATTAAATTAAAATCCATCATCCCATTCTGTCCCATTACAAAGTGTCCTGTGATAACAAGGGTCTCTCAGCCAGCAAACAAAAAAATGTAAGCATGAGACTTTGACACTAGCTGATAAATGGTAGGTAATTGAAAGACACAAGGGTGGTTAGTTGTTCGTGGCACATTAAACAGAATTTATGGAATGGCACAGCTTACTGTTAATGACATAGTGAAAAACAAAGACAAAACTGAGAAGCATATGAGTCTGTATCCACTGAATCGGGTAACAGAAAAACACTTACGTCTGACAAGTTCCTAAAGGTAAAAGAAGTACTGTTAGGCTTGATTTCATCAACAAAAAGAATGGTACACCTACTTCAGGCAATATTTTAAAGGCAAATGCTAAATTTTGTTTCAAACAAGTCAAAGTTATCAGATTTCCACCAGTGATGGATAGATCGATAAATTTAAACAAAGATTTTGTATCCATTTTCTTCAGATACATAGATTGTCAGCAGCTGACTCATAAATTGGATATTTTATTGCCAAACTAGAAAATAAAATTGAATACTGAACACCTAAAGTGTAGTACTGACTACACTATGATCCTTGTAAAATGCCATATGATTTACATAAGGCAATCTAAAAACTTACCTACAAAAAAGGTACAAAAAGAAGCCATTACTTCCATTAATATCACACTACGTGCATAAGAAGACTATTGTAACCTTCCATCACATGATTCAACTGTTTCCCTTTCTTTGATGTACCACTAGAAGTCTATTGTTTTTATTGTTCTTTAAACTCCTACGTACACTTCAACAATTATGAAACAGCACCAGTCAGTATTCCCAAAATCTCAGCTATCTCTTGTACTTTCATTCTATGATCATTTAATATGATTTAGTCAATTTTTTCTATCATTTGTGGAAGTGTCACTCTTATTTGGATGGTCACTTTGTTGCTCATTAAAAATTCTTTACAGCTTCATTGAAATAAAGTAGTCCAGTTTTTTAAATGTTAATATTAAAAGTTCCGATTCACTATATATTGAATCTAATTCAGCTCTGATTTTATCATTTCCTCTTCTCTTCAGATGGAAGAATGAATCACTGTTCGCTATGTCCTAAAACTATGAGTTAACAACAGAAACAGAACTAAGAATACCTGGTATTCTTGTACTAAGAACACAAAGTATTAAGAACATTCACTACCCCTGGATAATCTGTTGAGTAGAACCACCTAACACCAACAAGCAACCACTCATCACTAAATGTCCCACCAAACTTGTGTGCAAACTCCATGTGTGGCACCACCTTGTTCCTCACAGCAATCAGTGCTGACCACAGTACATACATTCTTGTATTCCCCTTGACCAGATCATAGACATATGTACTAAGCTGGATTAAACAACTATAATTTACAGTCAGGAAAGATGCCTCTATGATTGTTTTGCTTAGTACTATTAGTTTATCTAATCCTACAGCATTTTACGTGCGTTGTCTTTCCCACAAGTTCATATTGGCTTTTTCCACTGTTGTTTGGTATGAGATTTAGTGGGCAGTGGCTGCATGTTGGCATTTTTTCTGCTCAACAGTTTGTCCAAAGGTAGTGAACATTTTTAATACTTTGCTTTATTCTTCATTTTATTGTTAGTGTTGTTAACTCATGGTTTCAAGTTGATGTGTTTAATATTTGGTATGTGACGACCCGATTATGTAGGTATCATTTGTAAATTAGTTTTCAGTTAAGTGTAGTGTTTGCTTCTTGGTGTTCTGCTCAGGCTATCAAGAGCAATTGAAAATTTGTAATTTTTGATGATTTTTATTTGATTCATTATATTTTAATACCTGTTAATATTAATTCTTCTGTTTAATTTGTCATCAACAATTTGTTTACGTACTTTTGAAAATTGTATTTATTTTTAGTTTTAACAGATTGTTATGATGTATGAAAAATGTACATTTTAGTAGTGTAGCACTCTCTAGTACCAGTAAGCTCAAATACTGAACAGTCAGTGTCACTTCTATCCATGGGCGTCGTCAGTATAAAATTATTGGGGGGGGGCCAATTATTGCACATCAAGGTCTCAGGAGTGTCCCCCCCCCCCCCAGAAAAATTACCCTTTGCAAATCATATTTTGAAGCATTTTTTACTTAAAATGGGTGCAATAGGTTGTTGACAATAATATTGACTGAGTTTGTTATTTTTGGAACGTGATTAGGTTCCATTTTTTACTCTATTTATTACACAGTAAATTAGGTCAAATGAACACTTTTACGTTTTTAAAACTAACTTACCAAAATAAGTTAAAATATTGTATAAAACTTAACTAGCCTATTCAAGATTTGTAAAAATACTAAAACAAATCAAAAATGAATTTAAAGTAAAGAACATGACTTATGATAGAAAACAAGAGACTCTCTGAGAAGGAAAGCAGAGAAATCTAAAGAACTATCTGACTGTATCCAACTCCGAAAATCCCAGGCCATACTACGTAAAGAAATTAAACAATCTAAAAGATCGGCCTTCAAAACCTTCTTATCGGAGCTGGATTTCCGGCGCGATGGAGCAAAAGCACACCGTTTTGTCTCAAGGCTAAATAATGACACTGAAGCCAGAGGACAACAACCTTTCAAAAACGGACTCAATCTTATCACAGATCCCAAAAAAATAGCTAACACCTTTTGCAAGTACTACGCAAATATAAGCCGAACCCGAAAGACAAGAAATGAACACAGACACCTGAATAAAAAACCTCTAATGCAGTGCCTCAACAAAACCGAACAAAAAATTTGCCTAAGCGATTTTAGCCTCTCCGAACTTGAATTTGCACTATTAAACACAAAGGGCAAGAAGGCAGCAGGAGCCGACGCAATCTACCCAGAACTCCTAAAAAATCTTGGTAACACAGCGAAACTAGCCTTGCTCAATCTCATTAATCTAACGTGGAAAACACGCGTCCCCCAGCAATGGAGGAAAGGGGAGATTATACCTATTACCAAGAAAGGAAAGCCAAGTGATACACCTGAGGGCTACCGCCCCATCACATTAACAAGTGCTTGCTGCAAGGTTGCCGAAAGAATGGTTGTGCGGCGTCTGAACCAGTTCTTTGAAATGAATGCGGTTATTGATGAATGCCAAGCAGGTTTCAGAGCGCACCGATGCACCATGGACCAAGTCGTCTACTTTGCACAAAGTGTTAAGGATGGGTACCACAAGAAAATGTCCTCCCTGGCAGTAATGGTTGACCTAAAAAACGCGTACGACACAGTCTGGAGACCCATGTTGCTTCACAAACTTGCTTTGAGTGGCGTCGCAGGTAACCTTTTTAACTGGATAGCGTCCTTCCTGAGTCAAAGACAAATTCGTGTCCGCTATAATGATTGCCTTTCAGAGTACCGAATCCAACGCCAAGGGCTACCCCAAGGTGCCATTATCAGCTGCAGCCTATTTAACCTTATGGTCAATGACATTCTGGTGGCTGTTCGGTGTGTGCCGGGAGTACAAGCGCTCCTGTATGCCGATGACCTTATCATCTGGGCAACTAGCAGCCATATCATGGGTCTTGAAGCAACTATTAATAGTGCACTTGTTAAACTAGAAGAGTGGGCCAAACTAAATGCCATGACGGTAAATACCACCAAGACGACATACCAACTTTTCTCTCTATCAACAAGGCGGCCTACGGTCAATCTGCACTATTGTGGATCGGAACTCGAAGAGGTGAACATGTCTAAATACCTGGGTGTTAATATAGACACCAGAATGACGTGGAAGCACCATATAGAACAGTCCGCGAACAGTGCGTCCAGGCGCTGCCGGCTACTTAAACGACTCACTGCGACTACATGGGGAGCAAATCAAGATGTTCTGACAACTGCATATAAGAGCTACATTCGGCCGCTATTGGAATATGGCGCAGAAGCAACTATTACTGCCTCCAATGCAGCATGCCAGAAACTTCACTTGGTCCAAAATGCAGCCCTTAGAACGATAACTGGTGCGCCAAAATCAACTCCTATACTTGCCATGGAGTCACAACTGCAAGTCGAACCTATCCAAGTAAGACGGGAAAAGCTGTGCCTCATATCCTGGGAGAGATGTAAAAGAGCCTACCAACAACGGTGGAATAACTATAAAACAGCGACAGAAAGGCTGAAAACTCAGAAATGCCCGATTGCGATCTATGAAGAACTCCAACGCAAATATGACATAGAACCAAATGAGGCAGCACCATTTATACATCACCGTGAATTCTTTAGCCAACTCCCAAATGCTAACTTGAAACTCTTTGACCATAATAAGACCAAAACTGAGTCGAATGAAGCCGAGCTTCGTCAAGCAGCCTTACACACTGTACAAAAACATTTTCCCGCTGATCAGTGGATACGAATCTACACAGACGGATCCTGTATACCATCTACAGGGGCAACAGGGGCTGGGTTCTACAGCTCTCTATTTGAAGGCCACCTCGCTGTAGGAGGCCGGCTAAGCAACTATGACGGAGAGGTAGCAGCCATAAAGGCAGCATCTATTGAGCTTGCCAAGATCTCACCACCTAACAAAGCCGTCTTCCTCATAGATTCGACTGCAGCGATTCAAAACGTGACCTCAAATGGTGATACAAACTGCTCCCTGACAATTGAGTGTAGGCGAGAACTGCAGAACCTTGTACAATTAGGCTGGCAGATTGAACTGCAATGGGTACCCAGCCATGTCAACATCATGGGAAATGAAAAAGCCGACATCCTCGCCAAAATGGGCGCAGCACTACCTCAGCCGGAGACCCCCAGCTCATATGCATCTGCGAAAGCACGAATAAATTCCTCAATAAGCCTATGGCTAAAAGAAAAACAATTAAGAGCCTGTGTGGGAAAAAGATGGGCAACATTGGTTACGGACGGCCCCATCAACAGAACTCTACCCCGAGCAACTAGTGTTGCTCTTTTTAGAACTACAACCGGTCATGACTACCTGGCCTCCCACCTGCACCGCATTGGCGTGTTGTCGTCTCCTGAATGTGTTCTCTGTGGATACGCTTCCATGAATGCGGATCACCTAATTGCATGTCCAGCCTTGATTTCAGACACGGAAGTCCAAGACGAAGATGGTACGGCAAGGCTCTCACGTCTCTACTGGTCAGCGCGCCGCCTAATGGCCCAACAGCCAAGGGTGGGCGTTGGCTAGTAAGTAAGTAAGTATGACTTATGATAGATCATATATGATATATTATGAGCAAAGAGTAAAGTTATGGCTTACTATCTAAACCTAAACCATTTGTTATTATTACACTGAGCCAAATACATTCCTCCTTGCTTCACAATTGCATATAAATTTTTTTGCTACATTTCTATCATCTAATTTGTCCAACAGTGTTTTGTGCACGTAACAAACAGCTACGTGATTCAGCCTTTTTTGAGTCATAGTTGACCGTAGATAGGTCTTCAGTTTTCGTAAAGCACTAAAACTCCGCTCTGCTTCGCAACTTGAAGCTGGACATACAAGCATAATCCTAACTAACACTTCAACATTGTAGAATAAGTCCCTAACTTCTTTTGCCATCGAAACCAACACATCTTTAGCGTCTTTCAGGCACTTTACTTTATACCGAAGATGAAAGAGTTGGAGTTCTGTTTTTAACGAATGGTCGTTAATTTCCGGATAAGGAGTTACTACATCATATCCCTTCTTTTCTAGAAGTACCTTTTCTAACAGAATCTGTTTCTTCATACTAGCTTGTTCAAGTATTCGATTCTTAAGGCCTTGTACAGCAGTGTCAATTACTTCAAAATATTCTCGTCTGTAGTGTTCCTGTGGTGAAATATATTTGTGTCCATCAATGCCCTCAGACATCCTCTTGGGCACCCTTCTTTCCCTGGGTAGTCTCAGCTCTTCAAGACCAAGCTCTAAGATTTTTTCATTGCACTCTTGACATACAGATGAAAACTTCTCGTTTGTTCTGAGTTTTTCAAGACCATCAGCAACGTGCTGAACAGATGCACATAGTCCAGTAAGTGTTCTTTTTTCGCCCTGAAAACTCTTGTTTAAAATTTCGAGAAGTTCAATAACTTCTCTCCCCATAATCAAACCTAGATATGTTCTCCCATCTTCAAAAACACTTAACAAACCACTGGCTCCTTCATATCTCTGCTCCGTAAGCTCATTCAGTGTCTTTAGAATTAGAGGATATTTCTTCAAAATTTCATTTACTTGTGATCGCCGATATATCCACCTTCTGGGACACAGAGGTTTAATTTTTACTATATTACTGACAGGACCTTGAGCTGCATCCTCAATAATGTGTTTGTACTCGTCTTTTGCTTTTGTGTTTGAAAGCAATATTCCCAGCTGATGGGCCCAATCCATGGCGTTTTTAACGGTTCTTGAACTTTCGCAGCTTGCTTTCATCACCAGATTAATGCAGTGAGCACCACAGTGAATGTAGTCCGCAAGTGGTTGTTTATCTACTACAACTGATTGAGTCCCTTTATGGATACCACTCATGTTACCTGCTCCATCATAAGTCTGCCCGCGAAGATTGTACAAAGGGAGTTGCAATCTAAATAGAGCATCAAAAATAAGAGCTGCTGTGTCTGTACCACTCGTCTTTGCCGTTTCTTAAAAACCCAAAAAACTTTCATGAGGATCCAGATCGGCATCAACCCATCTAACACAAAAACTAACTTGTTCATCCCCTGAAACATCTCTAGTCCCATCACAAATAACAGAAAACATCAAAGGATCAATTGATTTAATGCTTTGGACTACACTGGACAGAATTTCGTTTCCCAAAATCTGGATTATTTCGTTTTGTATATTAGGGTGTGTATAATTAGTCTCTTTTTGAAGCCACAGTTTCAAAGAAGGCTTATCTTCACTGCGAACTTTCAGCAGTTCCATTAGGTTTCCTTAAAAATTCTTGTGTCCTCTAATGGCCAGTCCTTGCCTAACAAGGTACTTTAGACTTCCTATAATTGTCATCAAAGACTCTAAAGCTAATTTTTGTTGTTGAAGTTTTATATTTGATAACTGTCTCTCAATAGGTGCTTGTAACTGAGTGTGGCTCAAAACAGCTTGATAATGGGCAGCACTTTTCTCGTGCATTTTAAACTTTTCAATAGCTTTCTTCCAGGTTTTAAACCCCTTTTCACTAAATGCCTTATCCCCTTTAGTAGCCAGAGTTTTGTTTGGGCACAACTGAGCGTATCTCGTGCAGTAAAAACAGCTTACCCCTTCAGTTCCAATTACGTGAAGCCAAGGAAATGTTTCATACCAACTTTTCTGAAAACTTAGTATTCGGCCGGATAGTTGCTGCACTGGGAAGCCATCAGGTAGAATCTTAGGCTGATGAGGAGAAGTGTAGCAAACGAAACTATCGACAGATGCCATCACGTCTTCGTTAGGCGTTTCTTGTACTTTAGTTGCAGTGACCGATGGTGCTGGTGCTCTAGAACGTGGAGAACATGGTAAGATTTCCTCTTTAAGTGTAAGTTCTTCATCATTTACTTTCGATAGCGCTGAGAACAAAAATAAGTGTTAACAATAATACAATAATAAAAATAAAAGTAGTAGCCAACAAATAAATAAATGCCTAGCTATATAAGAGTTGTTAACGATTTTACTTCCATGTTCCTTAAGGAAATGGAAGTATGGTGATGGCAAAAAAAAACCGTGTTCGAGATTATTGCAGATTCTGATTGTACTACACTCAAAACATGAAAAAAAGTCGTTTTTCGAAAAGTGTCCGTCTGTCTATAGATTTTTTTTCTATGGCAAACGATAACAGCCGGAAATTCAAACAGAATCAAATAATTTTTTGCATACAGCCCGGATTTGTGGAGTACTCACGACCTATTGTTTTTGGTGAAGATCGGTTGAGGGAAAGGGGTAGTTTACCTGCAACGGTTTTTTTTTATTAAGGGTAATTTTGTTTGTTTGGCAAACGATAACAGCCGCAAATTCAAACAGAATCAAATAATGTTTCGCATACAGCCCTGAATTGTAGAGTTCTCAAGATCTGTTGATTTTGGTAAAGATCAGTTAAGGGAAAGGGGTAGTTTACCTGCACCGTTTTATGTTTTAACAAGAGTATTTTCTACGGCAAACGATAACAGCCGCAAATTCAAACATAATCAAATAATTTTTTGCATACTGCCCTGAATTGTAGAGTTCTCAAGACCTGTTGTTTTTGGTGAAGATCGGTTAAGGGAAAGGGGTAGTTTACCAGCAACGTTTTGTTTTAAAAGGGTATTTTCTATGGCAAACGATAAGAGCCGCAAATTTAAACAGAATCAAATAAGTTTTTGCATACAGGCCTGATTTGTTGAGTACTAAAGACCTATTGTTTTTGGTGAAGATCGGTTAAGGGAAAGGGGTAGTTTACCTGCCACGTTTTTTGTTTTATCAAGGGTATTTTGTATGGCAAACGATAACAGCCGCAAATTCAAACAGAATCATATAATATTTTACATACAGCCCTGAATTGTAGAGTTCTCAAGACCTATCGTTTTTGGTGAAGATCGGTTAAGGGAAAGGGGTAGTTTACCACCAACGGTTTTTTATCAAGGGTAATTTTTTTCTATGGTAAACGATAACAGCCGCAAATTCAAACAGAATCAAATGATGTTTTGCATACAGCCCTGTATTGTAGAGTTCTCAATACCTGTTGGTGTTGGTGAAGATTGGTTAAGGGAAAGGGGTAGTTTACCGGCAGCGTTTTATGTTTTAAAAGGGTATTTTCTATGGCAAATGATAAGAGCCGCAAATTCAAACAGAATCAAATAAGATTTGCATACAGCCCTGTTTTGTTGAGTACTAAAGACCTATTGTTTTTGGTGAAGATCGGTTAAGGGAAAGGGGTAGTTTACCTGCCACGTTTTTTGTTTTATCAAGGGTATTTTCTATGGCAAACGATAACAGCCGCAAATTCAAACAGAATCATATAATATTTTGCATACAGCCCTGAATTGTAGAGTTCTCAAGACCTGTTGGTTTTGTTGAAGATCGGTTAAGGGAATAGGATAGTTTACCTGCAACATTTTATGTTTTAACAAGGGTAATTTTTTATATGATGAACGATAACTGCCGTAAATTCAAACAAAATCAACTACGTTTTTGCATACCTTTTTGAACTAAAGAGAACTCAAGGTCTGTTGATTTTGTTGAAGATCGGTTAAGGGAAGGGGTAGTTTATCAGCAACGTTTTATGTTTTAAAAAGGGTAATTTTTTTATGACGAACGATAACTGCCGAAAATTCAAAGAGAATCAAATAATTTTTTGCACACTTTCCTGAGTTGCAGAGAGCTCAAGGTCTGTTGATTTTGGTGAAGATCGGTTAAGAGAAAGGGGTAGTTTACCTGCAACATTTTATGTTGTAACAAGAGAAATGTTTCCATGACGAACGATAACTGCCGCACATTCAAACAGAATCAAATATTTTTTTGCATGCATCCCTGAATTGTAGAGGACGGAAGGTCTATTGATTTTGGAGAGGATCTGTTAAGAGAAAGGGGTAGTTTACCTGAAACATTTTATGATTTAACAAGAGTAAACTACTTAATTTTTATAAATAAAGTATCCTGATAAGAAGCTCATAATAATCCACTGTAGAAACGTAGATGAAATATCTATAAATGAAGAGGTTAGGTGAATGGGGTGGGGGTAATTTTCTATAATTAAAAATTATAGTTGAAGGTGGAGGGGAGAATTTTTTATGTGTACTACGTTATCGGCAACAAAGAAGTAGTTTTTTGTTAAAATTGCTTCCCGGGCTGTTTAGCCATAGTCCAATTTTTTCTGCAAACCCAGACTTTTCGGCAGTGCCATCATCAGTGAAAATCGAGTGCGAAAACGTGAGGTGGTATACGTTAGTGACCACAGTACTGTGTTTAATGCTGAAGCAATAAGTAGAAAGACGTAGTTTCTATGGAAATATTTCATTTCGAATATGATTTTAAATATAAATCTTAGAACATGGAAGTCATGTATGGTTCTCCATACCGATATTTTTCATACAAAACTTCAATCGAACAATAAATTCATGAAAATGTTTATGAACTGAAAAAAAAACCCGGTTTGTTTATGTATTTCTTTTTTTTTTAATATATTAAATATATTATGTATTAGGTACATATACATAAATCAAAATTAAATTGTAATAACACAGGAAGTTGATACGAAATGATACAAAATTTGGTCGACGTAAGACGTAAGTAAGCATGCATTATACTACAGTGAAAACCGTTTAACACGAAGACGGTTAATACGAAATATCACTTAACACGAAATATGGTTCAGGTCCCGATCGCTGCTTGTATATTACAGTTACAATGTGTACTGTTAACACGAAAGCTTTACGTGATGAATACCGGTTAACACAAAAAATTTTTGTTGAAAATAATTTTTTTGTTGGCATTTCAATTACTGGTTGATAAATAAATCCATACATGCACGCCCAAAAACGTGTTTTAAAGAATTTAAAGGAATCCGTTCGTCCTCTCTAAGAAAGTGTAGGTAGTAGACAAACAAAACAGCTAAGCTGTTTGGTATGTTATGTGTGGACCCTTGCTATTATATGCATTTTGCAGTACCAAGGACAAGAGTAGTTTACGAGAAACCAAATGTTTACATTAGCCTGCGGCAGTTGTTGCAGAGGTAATGGGGAGTTCAGTTTAGTTTAGATATTTGACAATTTCATCTTCTTACCTTAAAAATAAGTTTCATTACCACCGATGTACAAGAAAACCTAAATCGTTAAGAACAGTTATAGTATACTGACTTTATTTTATTATACTTTCTTTATTATTCTTAATAAACTATTCTTAATAACCTTAATCAACTATTCTTTATTGATTTACTTTACTACACATTATAGTAAGTAACGTACAGTATTCGCTCATCTCTTTTTGTTTCACATTTGTTCGTTTTACACTAAATTCACTTAACACGAAAAAAGTAACTGGTCCCCGTCATTTCGCGTTAAACGGTTTCCACTGTATAATGCTATAATGATTATTCATTAAATCACTAAAATGATTTATAAAAAGTGGTATTATTATTATAATGCTATAATAATACTATAATGATTATAGTATGCTTACGTTGAGTTGAGTTTCTATGTAAATTTTCAGTAACTAATAATATAAAGAAAATTCTTTAACGAAATTTCAAGTGAAAATTTAAAAAAGTACACAAAGATTTTAATTTTGTTTTTAAAAGTGTTTAAATATAAATTTTTTTGATTTATTGTTTGTAGCATTAAACATAATTAGTTTAAAATAAAAATGACAAATTATTCACTTACCAGCGTCTTCTGCTTTCTTTTGTCTTTTAAAAAAAGACAATATATCTTGTTGGGTTTCTGCTCGCTTCATATTGACACTGACACAAATGAGTAATGAGTATATCACCAGGCAGTGCAGTGAAGGGAATACCGTCCTCTTGTCGCACCACTGGCACTGTGTTCGCTGGTCAAACCATTTTGTTTATTTACGGACGGGAATAGCCCAGTTCTAGGAAAGCCAGGCTGTGCGATATATCATCTCATGTACCGGCTCCTGGCTCCGTTACTGCGAAACACTTGTTACTCATTCCATTCGCATTCCGAACAATGCCATACGATGGTACAATGTAAGTTTAAAATGAGATTTGTTATGATTGCCTATATTCAAATATTGGGGGGGGGCATTGACCTACGTTCCAAACATTGGGGGATGCGTCCCCCCCCCCCCCGGATCGACGCCCGTGCTTCTATCGTACTGAAAAATAAGCATCTCCATTTCGTTGGTGTACTGCTAAAAGTGACCAAGTCAAAAAATATGAAAATTGAGTTAAAGTGCCCACGTCGTTTAGAAATGTCTTCTCTATACCATGAAAAATTGCCCAAGTAAATATCTTTGCTACAATTACTTTTTTGACATGCTACCAAAAATGACCAAGTCTTAAAGATCTTGTTCAGTACAGTTAAAAATGACTAAATCAACTTTGTCATTTTTATGTGATAATAACTTGGTCATTTTTATGTGATAACAGTGCTGCTGATGGTAGAATACAAGTAAATGTGACTAAATAAATTTGATCACTTTTACTTGTAGAAAACTGTTTACAAAAATTGACTAAACTTGGTCATTTTTAGCTTGATAAAAACATACAGTTGGCTACCCCGTGTAAGTTTTCTGATCCAACATAAACTCATTTATTATTTAGGAAGAGAGTATTCTAATCTTTGTTCATTTCATCTCAGTGTTCTAAATGAAACATTTCAGAAAACGTTTTAAAGGTTGGTAAAACACCTAAAGATATTAACTGCGATTCGTGTAGGTGGCACTGTACTTCAAAATTGGATAGTAATTTTGGAAAAGAAGTTTGTTCAGCATTTTGGAAGTTAAATTACTGTCATCAGAAAGATTTTATAAAAAAAAACATGTTTCAAGTAAACCAACTAAAACTGAAAGAATACGGACAGGAACAGGAATTAACAATAGTGTATTTTTTTTTCAAAAATCTGATGAAAGAATGCGTTTGTAAAAATTGTTAAGAACAGAACAAAAAATACTCAAGATGAACAGGTTAAATAGCTTAAAATTAAAGTTCTAAGGTATGAAACGGAGAACCCAGGAATTATTCTTTACATGTACAGTCACGAAGATCCACAATTCCAAGTTATTCAAACTTATGGTCACGGTTGTCCTCCAGTTATCACAGGAGATTTTCCAAAATTATACAACTTATTACCAATTTCAGAAGCAAAAAAGAAAAACCTGATTAAGTTGTGTACTATGAATGTTATTCCTAAAGAATTTCACGTGTGGTACAAGTCGCTTTCAGTGGACAAAACCAAGAAAGACCGAGCTCCAGAAAACCAGCTATTGATTCTGATGACTGATGAAAACGATTGTTTAGATTAAGATTGTGTGATTTTATAATACAAATAATTAGACGTATTTTACCTTAAAACAAAAGATTTTCTACCCTAGATTTTTCAATTAAAAAACTGCTTGTACTCTGATTCAATAATTTTTAGTTAGTTGTAACAGTCATATTGTTATTTTGTAATTAGTGGAGTGTTTTAATCATAATTTTAGTAGAAAATAATGAAGTGGTTTTCATTATTTTTAACTAAAATTATGAAATGGTTTTGTGAACCTTTTAAAGATTTTTATTTTAGACGTTACCTGACAACTACTGTTTCTGTTTCAATTGTTCTTGGTTATAATCTTCTCAGCTTGTTTATGGTGGTTCTGGGGGGGGGGGCTAATTTTTTTTATATTTACAAACAATTTTTGCATTTTTTGTAAGTTTAAAAAATTGTTTCTTATTAAATTTTAATTGATAATCATTCGGATTCACTTGATAGTTGTAATGGTACAATAGGTCCGTGTAGGAATTTTGAGTACATAACAAATATAATTTTATTATAAATCCAATATTAAAATGTGTGAGAGTAAAGTTTTCCAAAACATGTGATACAACGCAGTAAGCCAGGACGAGTTGGCGTCAAGGTCAAGTGGCGTACGTATCGACGAGTTTGCTAACAACGAACGACCACTCCTAAAATACGTCATCAAAAGAATACCAGACGTAATTGCTGCACCGTAAAAACACAGACGTCATCGACGAAAACAATAGAATCGATGACGCGTCAACCCTTCCACTTGGGAAATAAGCGCCATATTGTCGCTCTCAGTCGAAGAAGATCGTCCGTGCGAACTGCACGCTACACAAATTGCTGGCCAGCAAGTAGTTTAAAGTAACAACAAAATCTAACAAAAATGTGAAATTAAACTTTAAATAAATCAACAAGTAAAAATGTAGAGACAGTGAGTGCAGTAACAAAAGAACAGTGTAACAGTTCAGCAGAAAACCAACGAGAACATGAGGGACGCTTGATGGCATCTTCAGTTAGCGAGGCAGGGAAGTAAACCTTTTACCCATTGTAAAAATACCGATCTTCCTAAAATATTTTGAGCTCAAGTAAAAATTAAAAATGTACCGTTGAAGTAGTTTGTGTGTGAGCTTGTGTACCGGTACATATATAAAAATCACAAGCATTGGTTAACGTTACGTGATTCAGACAACGTAACAATTTGAACTAGTAAACTGCAGTATGTTCCAAATTCATTTAATAGTTAATCAGAGTAAATTGGGAGATAAAATATATGTTATGTAATTGTGTCAAACATAAGGCTGATGTAGCGAAAATATTTCGCAGCCATTTTGTTTTGTCTTTGGCAAAGGAGGATGACTCCATCTTGTTTTTGTTTTGTTCAAATATTTAAGAAAAATTCAGGTCATTAAAACACAAGTTTTACCAAATGATATCAGAGTCGATTATTTCTAAATAACCATTCCGTTTCTGTGCTCGCTTAAGAACCTGGACCCGAACGCCAAATTTGTTAGGTTGGCAACAACGCCACATGGTGAATCAACATGTAAACAAAGTATAAGTGTTACAAGATTATAAAAAGGTAAGTCAAAGTCAAATAAAAATGAATATAGTGTAGAGTAAGTTAACAAATGGCTGCCCGAACATGACTTTATATGAATAAAATTTATATAAATAAGCCTGCATATAGAGACAGAATGGTTATTGGAAAAACGTTGTAATGAGATGCAAGAACAGATCATAGAATCAGTTAGCGAGAAATTTGATACTAAAATAAACAATTTAGATGACAAAATCAGTAAAGTAAATGAAACAATAATTGAGAAAGTTCAAAATCAAATGGTAATGCAAAGTAAAGAAATAGAGAGTAAATGTTTAGATGCAGTAGATAAGCAAATAGAGATTAAAACAAAATTTGAGATTAACAAGCAGATAGACATTAAGACAGATATTTTATAAACTCAATTAGAGAAATGTGAGTTTAATGTAACAAATATAACAAAGAATATCGAAACAATCGATAAAGCTATTTCAGAACACGAAATTAATACTAACCATGAAATAATTACAATCTGTAATAAAATTAAAGAGATAAATGATTTCAATGTTCAAACTAACAATGATATATATGATAAGTATACTTCAATTGAAGGTAATTTAAGAAGTGTCAAAGATGAATTACGGGGGGGGGGGAGATTGATAAAAAAACTGACTGGGGTAACCGAAAGGGTAATAATCACCCGAGACTTATATAATGAGATCGAATTAGAAACGTTTAGTTGTGAGAACAGGGCGGTACACCCAATGCGATTTATTAGTCAAACCAGATAATATCACCGCTTTAGCAACAGTAGTTGGGAAGTACAGCTGATGAAAATTATTAAATGTTTTAAAGGGAGTTCCATTATATTGGCAGAAGCGCATCGTTTAGAATGGGGTAGTTATGACAAATTTGAGAGGGCGTTTAAGGGGAAATATTGGGCAGAAGACGACCACGAGGTCTTATGGAGCCGTATAATGGGAACCGGTAATTTTGTAGAGAACCAAAGCAATAATATCACAATATATGTCAGCAAATTATATAATGAGGCCAAGTATTTAGAGCCACCAATACCTTTTAAATCTTTTGTAAGACACGTAAGCAAACATCTGCCGCGTGAAGTTCAAATAACTTTAATGACCAAGGAAATAAATGATATGAATGAGTTGGAGAGAATTTTAGACGTCTTGCAAAGCATTCGAGACAGAGAAGTAGGAAGGCGAACCCCACAACCGAATAATAATAATACTTATGAATCTAACAACCATAGAATTAATCCCAGAGGATTGGAGATGTTCCAGATGTAGGTGTGAAAATTATGCCAGCCGGCAGAAATGTTTCAGATGCAGCCAGGCGAGAGATGATCCAAGGAGTAGAGAAGGACCAAAACAGTATGTCCAGCAGCAGAGACGAATACCAAGCACCAGGGGAACAGCCGGTAATAACCATGGACCAACCACCAGTAATAATAGAAACCAGACTGAAAACTAGAGAAGACAGTGGTAGCACGGACCAGACCACTGCCCAGGGAAGTGAATGAGGTCCAACCAAAGGAGGATTTTCAAAGTAATGCAATCAAAACTGACATCGTGACGGATTTATTGGAGGAGGAGAACCATACCACAATCGAGATGAGAACTGGATTAACCGAAGTACAGGTAACCATAGCAGGTAAGAGTTACAGAACACTTATAGATACAGGTAGTGAGATTTCGGTAATTGCTGAGAACATTTTGGGAGAATTAAGGGAGACAAATAAAAATATTCCGATTTTGCCAGTAGCAGGGGTTACTGTAGTGGGAGTTACAGGAGTACGTAGTAAGAGAGTAACCAGACAAATACATTTAAGTCTCCTGATAAATAATGCAGAGTTTGAAAATACATTTTTAGTGGTAAAAGGGCTAAGTCTAGATATAATTTTAGGTAATGATTTTCTACAAAGAATCAAAGCTGTCATACATTTTAAAGAGAAAGTAGTAGAGTTAGATGGGGGTGATCGGTCGATCAGGGTTAATTTTGAACAGGTATTAGATAAGGTTAGAGTAATGGGGGTAAAAATACTACAGAAGCGGGTAGGCGAGAGTGACGCCGAAGCTAGAGTAAATTCATGTAGAGAGGGAGAGTATATTGAGAGTTTTGAAGGAGAGTGGGGTGAAAGTAGTGAAGAAGTATGGGAGATAAGGGCGGAGAAATTTTGTAGTGAGGGTGAGGTGGTAAGGAGTGATCAACGTGCGTCGTTGTGGCAGGTGATTGAGCAGTTTAGGGGAATGTTTGCCGATATTCCGGGAAGGGCAAAAGGCTATGAATGTGTATTGCAGGTACGGGAACACGCACTTTTCATGCAGCAGAGTTATCCAGTGCCTTATTCCAAACGAAGAGCGGTGCAAGAAGAGTTAGACAGAATGATGGAGGGAGGCATTATAGAAAGGTCAGTGTCACATTACTCAAATCCATTAGTAGTTGTCATAAAGAAGGATGGTAGGGTGAGATTATGTTTAGATGCTAGGAGGATTAGCCAAATAATAATACCCGACCGTGAATCACCAGAATCTATAAATGAGATTTTCCAGAAGTTTAGTGGGGTGCGATACATGACGTCGCTAGATTTAACAGCAGGGTATTGGCAGAAGTAAGTAGACAATATACAGCATTCTTGTTTAATGGGAAGAATTACCAGTTTAGACGCTTACCATTTGGGTTAAATACTATTGTGGCTAGTTTTATAAAATGTTTAGACCAGATCTTAAAACCAAAAAAGACTTTTTAACAGTGTATGTGGATGATATTTTAATTGCCTCTAGAACTTTTCAGGAACACTTGGAGCATTTGGAATATGTTTTAGCCAAATTAGAGGAAGGAGGACTCACCGTAAATTGGGAGAAATCCAAATTTTTGCAAACTAAAATCAATTTTCTAGGATTTATTATTACACAAGAGGGAATCTCCGCAAATCCAGACAAGGTTGACTCCATTATGCGCTTCCCTGAGCCAAAGAATATAAAGCAACTACAGAGCTTTCTAGGACTTTGTAATTTCTACCGCAAGTTCCAGAAGAATTATGCGCACACCACAGCGAAACTGAGTGCAGTACTCCAGAAGAATAAACAGTGGAGATGGGGAGAAGTGGAACGAAATGTATTCAATGAAATTAAGAGGAAATTTAGCCACATGATAATGATGAATCACCCTGATTTTAATAAAACCTTTTATTTACAGACAGATGCGAGCAACATAGCATTAGGGGCGGAGCTCTACCAGAAAGACAGTGAGAAGGAACACCTGACTATCGCATTCGCCAGTAGATCGTTGCTGTCTGCGGAGAAAAATTATACCACCACAGAAAAAGAAGAACTTTTAAGCATTGTGTTCGCCGTGGGGAAGTTCAGGACCTACATCCTGGGAAACAAAACTGTAATGCGAACGGACCACAAGGCATTATCCTTTTTGAATACATGTAAGCTTGCTCACAGCCGTCTAACCAGGTGGGTACCTGTTTTACAAGAATATAATTTTGCATGGGAGTATATCAAGGGAACAGATAATAAAATACCTGACACTCTTTCCAGGGTAGACATGTTAAACAATAAAACTGGTAGAGATTTGAAGGAAATTGAGATTTTTCAGATTAGCCGTTAAGATAGAATTTTTGGGAAGGGCTAAAAGACATTAGAACCATGCAAAGAGCAGATGGTAAGTCAAGTAAGATCATAGATAGTTTAGAGACTGAAGTAGCGGGATCAGTGTACAATCAACATTTTCAAATCTATAAAGGGTTGCTATTTAAGAGAGTAGAAGGGGGTGAGCGTGATTGGAAGTTAGTTGTGCCGGATGGGTTAGCAGATAAAATCATTTGGGACTGTCACTTGAGATATGGTCATTTTGGGGCGAAAAAGTGTGTTAATGTTTTGAAAGTCATGTGTTTTTAAGAATATGGAAAGGCGGGTTAGGAAGTTGTTACAGGGTTGTGATTGGTGTCAGAAGTCTAACTGTAGGGTTGAAGGGGAGATGAATTTTAGAAAAGTAGAAAGGCCACTTGATTTAGTTGCGGTAGATTTGTATGGACCGTTGCCGAAGGGTAGAGGCGGAGTTATGTATATTTTTGTAATGTTAGACACTTTTTCAAAATATGTGAAATTATATAGTGTGAAGAGAGCTACCAGTCATGTGCTGAGTGAGAAGGTGACAAAGGACTATATGATCCATGTGGGGAAGCCAAAGGTAATTTTATCGGACCATGGGCCACAGTTCATCAGTGGAAGATGGCGCCAGACCCTCAGATGGGAAGGAATCATCCCGAAGCACACGGCAGTCTACCATCCTCAATCCAACCAGGCGGAGCGTGTCATGAGAGAGATAGGCAGGATTTTTAGAGCCTATTGTCTCGCCAAACATAGCGAGTGGCCGTTATACGTCAAAAGGGTAGAAAATTGGCTGAACAGTACCACCCACAAGTCCACAGGATATACACCTCACGAATTAATTAAGGGAACACGCCCCCCCCCCCAAGGATTTTAGAACAGTTATTTGACTACCCACCTGAGAGCGAGAAAACGGATGTGAGTATTAAAATCAGGTTGGCTAATGAGAATTTATTAAGTAAAGGTGAACGACGAAAACGTAGACACGATGCAAAAGGTAAGTGGATGAAGTATGAAGTAGGACAGTTGGTATTGGTGAGGAGACACGACTTGTCGAATGCTCAGGACAAGGAGATCAAGAAGTTTTTCTTACTCTATGAAGGACCTTATGAGGTAATAGAAGTTAAGATGAAGAATTCATATGTATTACAGAACAGAGAGACAAGGGAGATAGTAGGACACACAATGCAACCAATTTGAAATTGTATTGGTCATCGTAGAAGTTTTAACAATGTTTTATTTATTTGAGTTTATATGTTTCCAGAAGGGACTCTTCCCCCATTTTAGGGTGATCACAGACTCACCACCTCTGATCGTGTATTTTGGCAATCTGGAGGCGGACCATGGTTGGCGGTAGCCTCAGCAACGGGGTGAAAGCAACGATGGTCTTACTCCACAAATCGGTGTCAGTAGAAATTCTTTGCTTACAAGAACGGGGAGGGGGACCCCTAGTTTCGTGGAAAGGTAAGGTAGAGTCATATACCTATACTCGCAGCTTCGCCGCTCACTGGGGGCTTTGCCCCAGACCCCCTCGGTGGACGCCCCGATCCGACGAATGTCGGGGGAGCTATGTACATATTTACAACGGCCTCCGAACGAACCTATCCCAGGATATAATGTATTCTCGGTAATGCCTTTTATTTATTTACAATATCTGAATATTTACAATCACTTATTAACATGCAAACTTCAATATTACACAACTTAAACATTATTATATTACATATTTACAGGGTGGAAAGCTTATTACCGAGAATACATTATTTATAATAGTTCTTTATACACTATGTTTCTTGTGTGAGGAACGCCATCTATAACCCGGTCGGGAGGAACAAGTAAGATCTTACCCGGCTAAGCGCGACGTAAAGTTGCCCGTGGGTAAAAGGGTCGGACCGTAAACCTAATCCCACGAAATCTGTGGTTTGCCCTTGACTTTTGTGGATCGTCATCGCGTAACAAATTTGGAGGGGAAACTGCCGTCTGTACATTTCGATGGGACTATTTGGGAAGATCGGAAATTTAAAAGTTATTCTTGGGATTCCAAAAAGCTCATCAGAGCCTGTTCTTCGGCATGTGATAAGTCGACGAGTAATTGCGACGATAATTACTTAAAATTGTTGGCGTGTATAATTCTCAGCTCTGTTGATCCCTTTTTCCAAACGCAGAATTTTCCCTGCGGTGGTTCTGATTCGTCGCAACTGAGGACTGCCGAGACTTCAGTGGAAAGCGGGCTGTCACCTAAAACCGGTCCGTGTGTTCGTCGCGAGGTGGTTTCGAATTCAAGGTGGGCATTTTCTGAAGGTTCCTCATGTAACGTCTTGTAAAGGGAAATGTATGGGTTTCGGGATCCAAGAAATTGTTGGATTTCGCGTATTATTTCCGGTTCCAGTTGCTTCTGTTGGCCCTCAGCGATCCGCGCATTACCGTCGTCTATATAAAGAAAACTATTATTCCGGCCTCCACAATTTAAATCATACACCAAATGGTATGTCCGACCTAATATTTTCATAAAAGAGAGCCCTTTAGGGTGGTGATAGCCTAAGGGAACCGAAAGGGCACAAAAAGAGAAGAGATCGTTATACCTCCGCGGATGTTTTAGGAACCGCTTGTCCGAATAAATTTTATCTGAAAGAATTGGAAAATCCATCACATTGTATTTTCCTAGTCCGCAGCACCACTGTGTTCTTCCAACTTCCTCCTCGAAGAGTCGCGAAAGCGTGGCGCTCGTTTTCCCCGAGTGTCCGTTTTGTTTGTTTATAATATAATCGCCCTGAACTATCAAGCGGTCAATATCTTGTGTTGTGACATAATCTCTACGCACATTTTCGATGAAGCAACAAGTTGTGACTGAAATGCAAACACATTGAACGTTACGAGTTTCACTAAATCGCGGATTGGCCTGGGAAATGGTACCGGAGGCTATGCATTCGAAACACGACATCTTTAAAAATAATTTCAAACAAATCTTAGAAATAAACACAAAAAATAAGAATTGCTTACAATGTAAAGGAAAAATATAAATAAACAATAAATATTATACTAATAATATAAATACAAAATTATCATGCAATAAAAACGAAAATAATAAAGTATTAAATTTTTTTAACTCACATAAAACGATGTCTTCAAGTCGCCAGCCTGCGTTAATCCTGTTCCTACGATAATCTGGAACTGATGACGTATGATCCTCTACAGCTGCTAATCCTCGTCAGGTTATCAGATGTCTTCAGACCGCAGAAATATAGATGAACTGCAAACTGTGATTTCTTGAAATCTGGAACTGATGGCTTCTGAGTTGTCAGCTGCTAATTTTCCTCTGCAAAATGTTTTTCAGATGTCCTGCGTGATGATCCTCGCTGTAGTCGTATAGTTGAAGTGAAGTGAAAAGTGTGATTTCAGAAAACTGAGTAACAAAGTAGCACGGGTTCCCCTTTTTTACTTGTTTACTCTTCGGCTCCTGATCTCACACTGAGCTCCGATGTGGAGGCAAGCCTTTATAAAGGTAGGATCGGTGGTGGGGAGAATTGGTAGTGGGAGTTCACACTGCGCAACGACGATAGGGGATAGGATGCGCATTACACCGAAGATTCTAGCATTGCGCAGTTACGTCAGTGCTGATGTCATATCAATTGCGTAACATTCTGACGTAACAGGATGACTCATCGATTGCGCAATATTGTGCAATACCTTTCATTTTGTATTTCTACATTTAAATACATGGTAAATGGTACATTTATTGCAGAAAACAACTGCTCCAAATAAGAAACTAATACCAGTCCCCCACTGGGCATAAAACAAACAAGAAACAATAAAGTTATTCGTAAATTTTAAACAACCGATAATCGGTTTACATTTAGTCAGGCGAGCCGACTGGATTAAAATTACTCCCAGCTCGATAGCGCTAACCGTTCTCGAGATAGGCTCCCCTCTTATATCCGGTATGAAAATCAGTCAGACAAAATTCGTTTTTTTGGGCTTCCGGTTGCACAAAGCTTTGGTTTTATAATTTTTCCCCAAGTTACTTCGGACGGGGAATAAAAAAGGTCTCTTGCGTTTTTTCGCTCCGAGGCTTCCTTATATCCGGTATGAAAATCGGTCAGACGAAATTTGTTTTTTCGGGCTTCCGGTTGCACAAAGCTTTGGTTTTATAATTTTTCCCCTAGTTACTTCGGACGGGGAATAAAAAAGGTCTCTTGTGTTTTTTCGCTCCGAGGCTTCCTTATGGGTTAGAATTTATGTCAGTCAGTGAGTGACCTCTGGGGCTTAAAAAAAAAATTGATAGTGGTAGTTTTTCCACGAACAACACTAATTTTGTTTTATGAATTGTGAAATAAAGTGACCAAAATTTTGTAACTTAAATAATTAACTTGTCAAGGAGTTGTTTTCATTCAGAAAACAGAAGTGTAATTCATGTAATGTAAACTTGTAAGATGATCCGTTGTTGTACTTATTATCTTGTCATAAAGAAGATAGTACTGAGAAGTGAAAGTTGGAACTTGGAAAAAGTGTCTATGAAAATTTTTAATGAAAAGAACTTGTTATTATGCAAGATAAGGGGTGATTTTGGGGGTTGTTTGGTGTTAATAGAAGAGAAAATCAATTATGGAATGTAGTGACAGTACATGTAGAAGGACATAAGTTTAGAATTTAGTGATCCTATTGCAGTGGCGGCATGTGCCACTGCAGATAGCGGTGAGTGTTGGGGGTAACGTCAAGGCACGTTACCATCATCGGTGGCCTCAAGAGGGCGTATATGCATTGCACAACCACTTATATAATTTTATATTATATGCTAATTGATACCGTGCAGTGTTAGTATTGATGAAGTGAAACATGCGAATGAGAGAAGATTTCCCCGCCTTTTCGGGCGATTACTGTCTTACCAGCACTAATCGTGGTTTTGGACGACAACCAGCCGTGGGCAGAAATTGTAAAACTGACCATGGTTGGTTGCCCTTGAAATTGGTGAAAATTGAAATTAACGGGGGGCAACTTAGGGGAAATCCCTGGAACTATGGAACAGCGGCTATCACCTTGTTCGAGGAGGAACAGCAAAAAAGGTGATAGACCCGTTTTAAGGTTATAACTATGTAAAATCAGATATTATGATATCTGGCAGTTTAAAATGTAAAGCCGAAGCAAGGACAGGAGATGCCAAAATTCCTCCCCAAATTCAGTCCTTGTGGAAGCAAGATGCCACAGTCCAGTGGGGGGTCATAGTGTGTGTGGAAGGAGGTTACTAGACTGGGTAGTAACGTTTAAGGAATAAGAAATATTAAACATGCATAATGACGAGGTTGGTCATGAAAATAATTATGATTTTGTTTAAAGCATTCGGATCATGAAAAATGATCATTAATTTAAATAGATAGGGTATTCTGAGGTAGTGAACTTGTGTTTTGGGTTCTATATAAGAAGTATATAGACAAATTGTTTGTTGATTCTTGTAAACTTGATTAATTGTTTTAAATATTATTGCCTTAGAGTAAAGATGGCAATTTCTTCTTGTGTATTAGAAAAGAGTTAGATATGATCGATTGGAGTCCAAATTTTGATAAATATTTTGGAGTGGGATAAGAGCAGGAGACATCTATAATAAATCTTGTTTTCATCTCTGTGTTAGAGATATTAGGAGTTAAGGAAAAACCAATGCTTATTAACGTAAACCAATAGCATCTAAGGGGAAACAGATCAGTTGGGGAAATGGCATTATACAAGGCCACTATTTGATATTTTAATTTGATGTTTCAGTGTCTGGTGAGCTGTGGCGGCGGTCCTGAGCTGGCCAGCGCGTCAGAGCAGGAACGTCAAGTGCCTGACTGGCCTTGCGGTGTTGGGATCTCAAAAGAGAAGTCCAGTAAGGTCATGCAGGTGCTGTCACCATCATTGGACCAAGGGGTGAGTGATTGATATTCTTTTTATGTAAACAATACAGGGGGTAGTGGCGACATATCCAAGCTGATCCCTTTAGGAAGTATGAATGTGTCAATGAGAGTTTTTATGCTTTGTCATAAAACCTCTCATTGAGGGGGTTTGTAACAGTACAATAGGTCCGTGTAGGAAGTTTGGGTACATAACAAATATAATTTTATTATAAATCCAATATTAAAATGTGTGAGAGTAAAGTTTTCCAAAACATGTGATACAACGCAGTAAGCCAGGACGAGTTGGCGTCAAGGTCAAGTGGCGTACGTATCGACAGCGAGTTTGCTAACAACGACCGACCACTCCTAAAATACGTCATCAAAAGAATACCAGACGTAATCGCTGCACCGTAAAAACACAGACGTCATCGACGAAAACAATAGAATCGATGATGCGTCAACCCTTCCACTTGGGAAATAAGCGCCATATTGTCGCTCTCAGTCGAAGAAGATCGTCCGTGCGAACTGCACGCTACACAAATTGCTGGCCAGCAAGTAGTTTAAAGTAACAACAAAATCTAACAAAAATGTGAAATTAAACTTTAAATAAATCAACAAGTAAAAATGTAGAGACAGTGAGTGCAGTAACAAAAGAACAGTGTAACAGTTCAGCAGAAAACCAACAAGAACATGAGGGACGCTTGACGGCATCTTCAGTTAGCGAGGCAGGGAAGTAAACCTTTTACCCATTGTAAAAATACCGATCTTTCTAAAATATTTTGAGCTCAAGTAAAAATTAAAAATGTACCGTTGAATTAGTTTGTGTGTGAGCTTGTGTACCGGTACATATATAAAAATCACAAGCATTGGTTAACGTTACGTGATTCAGACAACGTAACAATTTGAACTAGTAAACTGCAGTATGTTCCAAATTCATTTAATAGTTAATCAGAGTAAATTGGAGATAAAATATATGTTATGTAATTGTGTCAAACGTAAGGCTGATGTAGCGAAAATATTTTGCAGCCATTTTGTTTTGTCTTTGGCAAAGGAGGACGACTCCATCTTGTTTTTGTTTTGTTCAAATATTTAAGAAAAATTCAGGTCATTAAAACACAAGTTTTACCAAATGATATCAGAGTCGATTATTTCTAAATAACCATTCCGTTTCTGTGCTCGCTTAAGAACCTGGACCCGAACGCCAAATATGTTAGGTTGGCAACAACACCACATGGAGAATCAACATGTAAACAAAGTGTAAGTGTTAACAAGATTTTAAAAGGTAAGTCAGAGTCAAATAAAAATGAATACAGTGTAGAGTAAGTTAACATAGTTACCTCATTTTTTGTTTAATTTAGGATGTTGACATTTTAGTTTCAACTTAAGTATAACTGAGGTTTTGACTGTAAACTTTAAACAGGACAATTATGTGATTCTATTATATCTACGATCTGTTTTATTATCATGATTTTTACTTCCATGTTCCTTAAGGAAATGGAAGTATGGTGATGGCAAAAAAAATTGTGTTCGAGATTATTGCAGATTCTGATTGTACTACACTCAAAACAAGAAAAAAAAATCTTTTTTTTTTTTTTTTCGAAAAGTGTCTGTAGATGTTTTTTCTATGGCAAACGATAACAGCTGCAAATTCAAACAGAATCAAATAATTTTTTGCATACAGCCCTGAATTATAGAGTTCTCAAGACCTATTGTTTTTGGTGAAGATCGGTTAAGGGGAAGGGGTAGTTTACCTGCAACCTTTTACGTTTTAACAACAGTAAAGTACTTGAAAATTCATTTAAACTTTTTCAAGCAATGGTAATTGTTAAAAATAAAATAATTTTGTTGCCAGGCAATAAAATTATAATTTTTTCATTTTAATGTAAATCATGTATAAGAGAAAATATATCGTTCGTGGCAGGCAAGCATATCTCAATTATGTAATGTTTATATTTCCATTTTATTATTATGATTACTGCAATAAAAAGGCAGGGAAGACACACACACACACACACACACACACACACAAAATTCGCGTTATATCTGGCCTCACTCATGTTTATTTTCTTACATTTGCACGCTTTTTAAATGGAAAGTGCCGAAACCCACACCAACATAACGCATGCAAGCCGAAAAAGTGTCCAGCGTGGATAGCGATTTGCTTCTTGTGGATCACTGGGCAGTGTAACTGCACGTGTTTACAGAGGAACGATTCATAGACAGACTTTTCGTCTTTAGGGAATGAACCCTCTGCAAGATGCTGAGGGTCCATGAGTGACTTCGGAGCGCTCCTTCTTTTCCACGTGTTTGTTCTGTGAAACGTACACTGTAGATTCGCAGCTTTACTCTAAGCAACGCTCAATAGGAAATGTTGAAAATTTTTGTCCACGGTGTACCCTCATACACACTAAACCTGCTCTGATGTTTTAATTACGGACATCATAATATTAAAACTTTGGAAACTTGAGCACTACTTAATGGAGATCAACCATTAACTTATACAAGCCATTAATTTTATGCATATTTTTTATATATATGTGTACAACGTTATCGGCAAGAAAGAAGTAGTTTTTGTTAAAATTCCTTCCCGGGATATTTGGCCGTAGTCCAATGTTTTCTACAAAACCAGACGTTTCGGCAATGCCATAGACTTCCATCATCAGTGAAAATCGAGTGCGATAACGTGAGGTGGTATACGTTAGTGACCACAGTACTGTGGTTAAGGCTGAAGCAGTAAGTAGAAAGAAGTAGTTTCTATGGTAATATTTCATTTTGAAAATGATTTTAAATATAAATCTTAGAATATGGAAGTCATGTATGGTTCTCCATACCGATATTTTGTTCATGTATTTCGCTTTTTAACTCCTCGAATTTGTTATTCTATACATTGAAACTATTCTTTACTTCTTTAAAACTACTTTCGCTTTTAACATCTTGAGCTTTCATAAAATTAAATGTCATCTAATGACAATTCTTTTTCTTTTATATTTGTTACCTAGGGAGTCGATTTTGCTCCCGTCTCACTACTTATATTTTCATTTGATTTCTTATTTTTACTATCTAACTTCGGGGTTAATTGAATTCCCGAATCATTCATGACATTTACTTCATTTGTAACATTAAATTCGTCTATCTTATTGTCTTGACCCACATTTGGAGTCGAATGGACTCCCAGGCCACTTATGACAGCTGATTCGCTCATTTGAACTTAAATCTCATTAGTATCCATTTTTTATATTCTTTATGAGATTTTAATCTTACAAAAAATTTAATCTTACATGTACTCAGTATTAATTAATATTATAAGTATTACGTAACTATAGTATGTACATCACATAACCTGCACGTAATTTATACGTACTCCCAAATCACGTGTATATCCACTTGTAGGTGTGGTTTACATAAAATACATACAATTGATTTTATAAAACCATCCAAGTTCAGGGGCCAATGTAATATTACCTTCAATTTACCACATTTAAATCAATTATAAAACAAACTTACCTTGTGTAGGCCAGAGTCCTTCACACGAACCTGTGGACTATAAACGTGATTTAGGGTTTACCTCATTAATGTATTCGACTCTCATTTCTTGTTAACTAACTCAGCTGTTATTAAGCATTTTCATGAAACAATAATATAACTTCGTTTGATAATAATCTTCAGAACTCTAATTCAACAGATTTCAGTTTTGAGGCCGAGACCCCATTTACCATAAACATACAAAATTTAGCATTTGTGTGAATTTACACAAAATCTAGGCACGTTAATTTTTCCTTATTAAATTATTAACTATTGCTTAATAATTACCTAGATTAAATAAAGGCAGCCCAGTAATTGCTCATACGTACACATTCATTCATTTTATTACCCCATAATATAGAGCTCTTTTAATTTAAAATTTTTTATATTTATTTAAAAGGAGTTTACATATAGTTACTTCCTTTTTTGCCGACCTGGATGCCAGATGTAATTCGTCCGTTTTGTTTGTGCACTGTTTTAGTCCGTAAAGTTTCTGTTGTTTAAATGTGTTCACTACATCAAAATGTTAAAGTTCACTGTTTTATTTTAGTTGTTTCACTTTTTTTTGTTTTTTATTACCTTTTAATAAATTTTCGGCTCGCGAGCCTTTATGTTGAACCGCGCGGTTCGATTACTGGAAGACGACAGACGCCAAATACCAGTGTCCAAAATGGCCAAGGCGCTTTCATGCTAACCAGCTTGCTTTGTGATTGGTTAAAAAGGGCATCACGTCTCAGAGTAATTAGTTCACACAATGTATAGTATATTCACTGTAACTGACCAGCTAGCCGAGTACGTGATTATTCACAGGCGCGAGCCAGCATCCGCTCAATCGTGCACATTCCAGAGCACCTGAAAACGTAGCTTATTGCAGGGCAGACAGACCGAATGTGCAACTAGGAGCCCCGACAAGGAATTTCTATTGTTACAATTGAGGCCCTGTGTGGGTAACTCTTGTGCGTCGCACTTGCAATTAAATTAAAATCCATCATCCCATTCTGTCCCATTACAAAGTGTCCTGTGATAACAAGGGTCTCTCAGCCAGCAAACAAAAAAATGTAAGCATGAGACTTTGACACTAGCTGATAAATGGTAGGTAATTGAAAGACACAAGGGTGGTTAGTTGTTCGTGGCACATTAAACAGAATTTATGGAATGGCACAGCTTACTGTTAATGACATAGTGAAAAACAAAGACAAAACTGAGAAGCATATGAGTCTGTATCCACTGAAACGGGTAACAGAAAAACACGTCTGACAAGTTCCTAAAGGTAAAAGAAGTACTGTTATGCTTGATTTCATCAACAAAAAGAATGGTACACCTACTTCAGGCAATATTTTAAAGGCAAATGCTAAATTTTGTTTCAAACAAGTCAAAGTTATCAGATTTCCACCAGTGATGGATAGATCGATAAATTTAAACAAAGATTTTGTATCCATTTTCTTCAGATACATAGATTGTCAGCAGCTGACTCATAAATTGGATATTTTATTGCCAAACTAGAAAATAAAATTGAATACTGAACACCTAAAGTGTAGTACTGACTACACTATGATCCTTGTAAAATGCCATATGATTTACATAAGGCAATCTAAAAACTTACCTACAAAAAAGGTACAAAAAGAAGCCATTACTTCCATTAATATCACACTACGTGCATAAGAAGACTATTGTAACCTTCCATCACATGATTCAACTGTTTCCCTTTCTTTGATGTACCACTAGAAGTCTATTGTTTTTATTGTTCTTTAAACTCCTACGTATACACTTCAACAATTATGAAACAGCACCAGTCAGTATTCCCAAAATCTCAGCTATCTCTTGTACTTTCATTCTATGATCATTTAATATGATTTAGTCATTTTTTCTATCATTTGTGGAATTGTCACTCTTATTTGGATGGTCACTTTGTTGCTCATTAAAAATTCGTTACAGCTTCATTGAAATAAAGTAGTAGTGTTTTTTAAATGTTAATATTAAAAGTTCCGATTCACTATATATTGAATCTAATTCAGCTCTGATTTTATCATTTCCTCTTCTCTTCAGATGGAAGAATGAATCACTGTTCGCTATGTACTAAAACTATGAGTTAACAACAGAAACATTATAACTAAGAATAACACAAAGTATTAAGAACATTCACTACCCCTGGATAATCTGTTGAGTAGAACCACCTAACACCAACAAGCAACCACTCATCACTAAATGTCGCACCAAACTTGTGTGCAAACTCCATGTGTGGCACCACCTTGTTCCTCACAGCAATCAGTGCTGACCACAGTACGTACATTCTTGTATTCCCCTTGACCAGATCATAGACATATGTACTAAGCTGGATTAAACAACTATAATTTACAGTCAGGAAAGATGCCTCTATGATTGTTTTGCTTAGTACTATTAATTTATCTAATCCTACAGCATTTTACGTGTGTTGTCTTTCCCACAAGTTCATATTGGCTTTTTCCTCTGTTGTTTGGTATGAGATTTAGTGGGCAGTGGCTGCATGTTGGCATTTTTTCTGCTCAGCAGATTGTCCAAAGGTAGTGAACATTTTTAATACTTTGAATGATGAAGTATATGTTTTATTCTTCATTTTATTGTTAGTGTTGTTAACTCATGGTTTCAAGTTGATGTGTTTAATATTTGGTATGTGACGACCCGATTATGTAGGTATCAATTATAAATTAGTTTTCAGTTAAGTGTAGTGTTTGCTTCTTGGTGTTCTGCTCAGGCTATCAAGAGCAATTGAAAATTTGTAATTTTTGATGATTTTTATTTGATTCATTATATTTTAATACCTGTTATAATGTGAGACGTATCAATACAAGCTTCGAGGCGACTGCTGTATTGCCATGTCGCTTCACTCCCCGCCATTGACAAAGCATAACCAAGTGTAACGTGCGACAATGCTGGAGGGCAAGGGGCGGGGAAGAGGTGTTACTATTGCGTAACCTCGAAGCTTACAATGCTAAGTCCCGTACTATAATATTAATTCTTCTGTTTAATTTGTCATCAATAATTTGTTTACATACTTTTGAAAATTGTATTTATTTTTAGTTTTAACAGATTGTTATGATGTATGAAAAATGTACATTTTAGTAGTGTAGCACTCTCTAGTACCAGTAAGCTCAAATACTGAACAGTCAGTGTCACTTCTATCGCACTGAAAAATAAGCATCTCCATTTTCTAATCTACTCAAAGTTAGAAGTTGTCATTAAATAAAGTGGTGTGTTTAATGGAGTGTTTTATTATTTATAAACAATTACAGTGCATTTTTCTTCGTTTAGAGGTCGAGTCAGCCCATGAGATATACACTTTCAATCAGGTTTATACACACACATTTTAATTTTTCACATTAACAGAAGGCTATTAAAGATTTGTAATAACTATAACATTGTCTGATTAATACTGAATGACAAATTATTATACAGTGGAGTCCCAATTAACCAAGTCTCGATTTACCGAGCTTCCATGTTATCTGAGCCTAAACCAAGAAATAATGAAATCTCTATTATTGTAACTGTCGTTCTTACATTGGTACCAGATGCTATGCGACATATTTTAATTGACACCAGACTGTACACAGCTCCCTTGACTGTGTGACTCGCACTTCCTACCGTCCCCTGCTCAAGCTCCCTGACCTGAGTTAGTTTGCTGTCAATCGTTGCACTGTTAAAATATAATCGACTGTGAAGTGTGAGTAGCTGTGCTTTGTATTAAAGTTTCTCGTGATTTGGTTTTTCACTTTCGTTTGCCAATGAGTGAAAAAAGAAAACGTGTGGTTTTATCACTACAAGATAAGCTCAATGCTATCGAACGATTAGTTCGCGGTGAAACCATTAAAAAAGTGGCAAGTGATTTAGGTGTTGGTGAAGTGACTGGAGAAGAAAAAGGGTGCAATTTGAAGAGTGGGTGTCCCAATGTGCACAAATGACTGGGAACAAACAGAGAAAAACAATGAAAAATAGCGAATATGAACAGACATCAAAGGCGTTGTTTTTGGGGTTTCAACAAATGAGAGAGAAGGGAAGTCCCTTGTCTGGCCCAATGTTACAATCCAAGGCATTGCAATTCTTCAGTCGCTTCAAATATAGAGAAGAGGAATTTACAGCAAGCATCGTTTGGTTTGATCGTTGGAAAAAACGGTATAGTGTGAGGCAGTTAAATATTACAGATGAAATATTGTCAGCTGACGGCGGTGCAGTAGATTCCTTTGTTGACAAGCTAAACAGCATCATTTAAAAAAAACCATCTTGGCCAACAGCATAACTGTGATGAAACGGGCCTGAAATTTAAAATGTTGCCCACCAAGACTTGCAGCGCAGCAAGAACAGTCAGCTCCTGGCTACAAAAGAAGCAAAGAAAGAGTGACAGTTTTGGCATATACAAATAAATCTGGTGACCACAAGCGTAAACTCTTGCTAATAGGCAAATCAAAAAAACCAAGAACGTTTCAAAATGTGAATGTTGACAATCTTCCTGTTAAGGACACTAACCAAAAACGCGCATGGATGGATTCCTCAATTTTCAAGTCATGGTTTCATGAACAGTTTGTGCCGAGTGTAAAAAGATTTTGTGATGAAAATAATCTGCCCGTAAGGCACTCTTCATTTTGGACAACGCTCCCACTCATCCCGACGAGTGTGAATTGGTCAGTGGAGATGACATCTGGACCCTCTTTTTTACCTCCCAATGTAACGTCCCTTATTCAACCCCTAGATCAAGGGGTTTTGGAAAAGAGACTACTGAGGCATTTGCTTGATGATTTAGAAGATGGTAAAACAGTTGTTGAAAGTCTGAAACAAATTAACCTAAAAGATGTGATTTATTGGCTGGCGGAATCATGGGACGATGTGAAAGAATCTACTGTCCTGCAAAGCTGGAAAACATTTTGCCAAAAAGTGATAACACAAATGAAGATGATGTAGAACTAGTGGAACTTTTAAATCAGCTACCAGTTACTGAGGCAGTGATGAATCAAGACATTAACAACTGGATGAATGACGATGAACAATGTGAACTATCCGAAGAGGCCATTATAAATTTGATTACTCAAAGACGACAGACACTCCTCCTCCTCCTATGGCGCTACAGCCCAAGTCGGGCCCTGGCCTCCACCAATCTACTCTATCCATTGCAGCCCTCCTCCAGTTTCTTATCCCCATGTCCCTTGCATCCTCTGCAACGCCATCTTCCCACCTCTTCCTCAGTCGTCTGACGACACTCCTACTGTGGACAATAAGATAAGCCATCCTGACAGTTTAAGTGCAATCGAGAGGGGATTGTACGCCGAGCAACAAGAAGACACGTCACCAGCTGACATTCTGGTCCTGCGACTGTACACGTACTTACCTTTTTATAAATTAATAAATAGGTTTTGTTTATTTACTATGCATTTAGGCTCTGTAGACGCCATGTTATTATCTGCCAACCTAAAATTTCACTCGCCAGGGTTCGAATCACCGAACGGGAAAATCAGAACTGGTTATTTGAATAATAACGATCATTTCTTAGTTTACTAAGCAATTAAAATTTTATTGAGCATTTCTTGTTTTTTATATCCCTTTCAATTCCAATAATTCTTAAACATTATTCACATATCAAAATGAAAATTATTCAGACAACTTAATTTTTTTATATATAAATTTATATGTAAAATAACAACATCCTTAAAACTACCATCAAAATTTAATTAACCCAAACCAGCGCTTCTTATTTTATCATTTTTATTCACGCTCGCATTCATACATATGCCCCATGCCCATTTGAGATCTCAATTTCTTTATTCAACGGTAAATAGAGTACGCTAAAAGAACATAATTTTGAATTTGATATACCACTCTGGTTACTGATCTGGCTTACGAAAGAGTCCAATGTTCCGTAGTACCTTCCATCACTCCGCACATATTCGTCGCACCATCTTTTAGCTACTTTAATTATTTAATTACTCACTGGATAATCATGTTCCGATTTAAATTATACATTCGGTTTTAAAATCACATTTTGTTTGAGTTGCGGGCCCGCATTTTCGTTGCAGAACCCCCTTTACAACCGGCCGGTTTTAAGCTGTATATGCGACAGGCGGATTTTACTGTGTTGAGTTCTTTGTTTTCTGCACACTGGGGGAGAAAGAATGTTTCGTACGTGTTTTTCAAGCTGTTCACAGCGTCACACCCATGCGCGCGAATACGCCCCCCTCGCTGATAACTTTTACATTCCCAGACTCGTTAATTGCTTTTGTGCGACAGCGACACGTACATACGGCTTGGCTTGGTACCGCACTGACTGCAAGGTGTTAAAAAACTGTCAAACGTTTATGATCAAAATGTTGTTCAGCTTGAGTGACTACTATATTTTACAATTATTTAAGAAGGAATAAACCCCAATAGTTTGTCCCCTTACAATACCCCCTCAATGAGAGGTTTTATGCAGAAGCATAAAAACACTCATTGACACATTCATACTCCCTAAAGGGATCAGCTAGGATATGTCGCCACAACCCCCGTATTGTTTACATATATTTGTTATGCTCAACACCATTATATTTGATATTCATTTAACGTTACTACCCCCTGTAGTAACCACCTTCCACACACACTATGACCCCCCCTGGACTGTGGCGTCCAGTTGCTTCCACAAGGACTGAATTAATGGAGGAATTTTGTCGTCTCCTGTCCTTGCTTCGGCATTACATTTTTAAATTGCCAGATATCATCATATCTAAATGTTACATAGTTATACCCTTAAGGCGGGTCTATCACCTGTTTTGCTGTTCTATAGTTCCGGGGATTTCCCTTAAGTGGCCCCCCGTTAATTTCAACTTTCACCAATTTTCAGGACAACCAACCATGGTCAGTGTTACAATTGCTGCCCACAGCTGGCTGTCGTCCAAAACCACGATTAGTGCTGGTAAGACAGTATGTATAGTTACGTTATTTTTGAATTTATAGATACGATATATTATATCTCACAATTGTGGTTATGTATACATAAACTAAGACGCCATCTTTATTTATTACCTAAGTCATGGGCCAGAATTTCGTTACACGAAGTTATTAGGAAACGGAAATTGCTTGAAATAACAAAACAGCTGTTCTGATTGTTACCAATGAAATACCCCTTTTTATTCTTTACTTTGTTACATAACATTTTTTAAAAACCAACTGTAACCCTTCCAAAAACATAATGTGTAATAATAAATTTGATTAAGTTTAATGATTATATGATTAAATGATTATACAATAATAACATATATATATTTATATTTATATAGTGGTGCTCAACCCAGCACTTAGAATAATTACGCACGCACACAACCACTCACCCTTTCATTATCATGGTACAAACTTATTTAAATTTTGGAGCTCCTTAAATTTAGATTGAAATTTTTAAAATAAAAATGAATTTCTACAATAAACTGATATTGGGAAATTATGAAATCAGGAATTAAGGAAAGATCTCACCCATTTCGTGTTGGCTTCCTTTGTTTATACGAACTTCGCGCACCGCGAAGTTCGGCGATTTTTCCCGGTCACATCTTGGAGTTGGCGCACTGAATTTAATATATTTATATTGTAGATATTATACTGTTTATTAACCACCTACAGTGGTCTAAAAAGTTAAAATTCACTCGTAAGTGAATGTGCAACCGGCCGGTGCTGATCAGTTGTTGCAACAGAATGACGGCAATTTCTGGTTGAAATCTGCGGAAGTGGGGTGTATTGACGTCACATTCCTTTGTCTATCGTGTTGACATCGCAGTTTGGTTGCTGTCAACACATTCTCAGCCTCTGACGTAACGAAGGCTTGGCTCTGCTTATCTCAATAACTGCACACTGTTTTTGTGATGTGACACCGTTTTTTGTCATGAATTAGTTCAAATCCTGGCAAATACTGTAATATAGTCCCCTCACTGTAAATTCGATATCGTGTGTTTTAGGTTGGGTTGGGTATGTCAAAAAATAGGAAAATACAATATTTATTATCTCGTTACCATATTTTAGGTAATTATACAATGTACCATGATTGTACCATCACAAAACCCCCTCAATGAAAGATGGTGTGACGAAGCACACAAACTTTCATTGACCCTTTCATACTTCCTAAAGGGATCAGCCAGGACAAGTCGCCACAACCCCCTTACAATTTTATATAAAAAATAACAATAACTCACCCTTGGTCTGGTGATGAGGACCGTACCTTCATGACCTTACTGGACTTCTCCTGCGAGATCCCAACACCATAAGGCCACTTAGGCTCTTAACGCCCCTGCTCTGACGAGTTAGCCAGCTCAGGACCGCTGTCACATCCCAAACACTGAAACAATTTATAAAAAATATTAATATAGTGGCTTATTGAATCACTACCTCCTTAACTGATATGGTTCCCCTTAGCTAAGTGCTGGTTTGTGCCAATAAGCACTGGGTTGACTTACTATTTATAAAATTATAAATTATATTAAATAAAATTAGAAAGTATAAAAATAATAAATCTCAAGAATTAAAAAGAATATGAAAAAGGATTAAAATTGGATGAAATATAATTGAAAATATAAAATATATATAATATAAAATATAATTATATATCTCCCAAACTTGGAGAAAACAAATCAAGAAATTTAATAAATCGATTTATTTATTTATAACTCTTAAAATAAACTTTTATTATGATTATTCGTATTATTATTATTATTATTATCAGTTAATCATCTGGCTGATAAATATTATTAACTGCGCCATTTAAAAATTTTTTCTCTTCCTACACATATTATAACATCATGTTAAAAAGTTTTCAAATAAATACATAATACATTAATAATTAACACTGATATATTAATAATACAGTTAATACATTTTAAATACTCAATCATATTTAATCATATCCAAGATATGCATTAACATTTGTATAATTTACTTAAAAGTTGTATTTAAATTAAAATTTACCATTGCAGTTATTAATTAAACATCAAATTTATTTATTTATAATAATAAAATACATTTTGAAATTATTGTTACTATTCATATTACATTATTATTTCATTATTCATTTTCTACTACCTCTCTCCTCTGAACTTTCTATCTACCTAACTACCTAACCTTTCACCTTCTATCACTGTTTAGTCTGGATAACTCCTTTATTCACTATACTTCATTATATAATTTTACTCACCTTCTTCTAACTGACCATCAAATTTACCTATCCATGACACCAATATCTCAATTATAAACTTCATTACTAATTTCATTTAAATCTTATGGCACCGCTCGTCTTTGCACTGGGTTGGGTGTTCCCTAACTGGCTATATACATCTCTAATATTTTGCCCTTCCAAATAATTCGGCAATCACTCCCTTAAACTACGCTATTACCTGCTACAACACTATTGGTTGGCTACTCTTTATCACCTCACCCCCACTACAGAATTCATCAACAACAAATATATGTATGTACCTTTACTTAAACACCTTCTCTACAAATAATCACTAACTACTGTGTCCCTAACTATCTAATAATTCTCTTTATATTTTCTTAAAAATTCTTATCTTTCTAACTCCATTTACATTAATTGCATTACTCACCTGCATTTTATCTATACCCAGGCTCTATTCCTGTTTAAACACTTACTATAATCATTGACAATTCTCTTATAAAATTCCTCTCTTACCTACTTATAACAATACCTCTTTTCAAAATTCAAATATAATTATTTATTTAAACATTCATTATTATTCATTAGTAATTAATTAAAATATTATTATTAAACATGTTATATATATAAAGTATATAATAATACACACTGGGGTACCTGTAATACATAATACATATCAAAATACATGGATAAATACAGTTAATACAATAAAATATACACTCCAACTTCATTATTGTGTCATTAATCGAAATCAGTCCATAACAGTCCAATTCAAAACCACTTTTCATATTATTATTTAATGTTCATTTCACAATATAACAGTCTATCCACCATCGTTAAACAACAAACGAATCTTAGGTCTATATAAATTCTTATTTAATAAATAGATTTTATTAGATACATTATATTCATATGTTATTGAACGGTTATTAAACAAATATTCCCAGTCACGATCAAGTAGAGTTCCGTTTGTCTTAGTATCATATGTCATTAATCGGTTTATATAATAATTATCCCCATAACATTCCACCACAGGTAAGTACCTAATGTCTTTATTCTCATTTCTTGTTATTATCAGGCAAGTAGTCATCATTTTCATATACCACATCTAACCCTAACCTTTCTAACAGTTGTCTGTAATTTCTGTTTACTTTAAATACTTCTATTACTCTCTTACTCTCACAATATCTCTCTATACTTTCTCTCTTAATACATTTCTCTCCATAACACCAAAATACACTTTCTCTCTCCAAATATGCAGGGGTCCCTATCATAAAATCGTTGTACCTCTTAGGTACACAAAAACTAAAAGAAACTTTATTTGTAGAACTATCGTCTATCAAATATAAATTAAAGGCATTCTTATCCTTATAACCATAACATGAAGACTTGTCTTCACCCCCTAATACAACATTAAAAGAAAATTCTACCCCCTGCATTCCTTGTACTAAAATACTTTCTCTCCACTTTCTTTCTGACTTCAAAAATTCAAATATTTCATTGTCATGCGTTATATTTTCATTATCATGTCTATACTCTTCTACCACCACAATCTTACTACCTGTATTATTTGAATTATCTAGAGTACATTCATTTTTGGAATTATCAGTTTTAAATATGTTATCCAGTACAGCATTTTGCTGGGTACTACTATCTAGTACTTTCTGACTTTCTAATTTACTTTCTACCACATGTAACTTATCTAATTTTGTAATCAGCTGGTCACATTTCTTAATAAGTTTATTGTGACTCACTTTTATTTCATTCTTTAATTCATTGAATTTAATATCGGAATCAATTTTCTGTTCGTCTAGTTTTTTATCTAGTTTTAATAACAATTGTATCATTGCGTTACTTTCATCTGATTTACTGTCTAAATTAGTTGAAATGGATGTGTCAGTTTGTTTTATTTCGACAGACACAGGCGTATTTACTTCGTCATTCTGACTAATGGGATTTATTTGCATATCCATTTCACCAGTTAAAGTTATGTCAGTGGTACTGGTTTTTATGTCACTATCGTCACTTGTACTCATTTTGGCAATTGTGTAATGCACGCATGCATACAATTGTCTAACCTAATTGTGGGGTTATGTTTACTAGTTATAAAATTTTGTCTGTTACCTCAAGCAATTTTTTTTCCGTGTTCTTTCTAGGCGTATCCCATGTAATAATATATATACATAATATTACATAGGGTCCCTGTTCTTACGGGCGACATCTGTATAGTTACGTTATTTTTGAATTTATAGATACGATATATTATATCTCACAATTGTGGTTATGTATACATAAACTAAGACGCCATCTTTATTTATTACCTAAGTCATGGGCCAGAATTTCGTTACACGAAGTTATTAGGAAACGGAAATTGCTTGAAATAACAAAACAGCTGTTCTGATTGTTACCAATGAAATACCCCTTTTTATTCTTTACTTTGTTACATAACATTTTTTAAAAACCAACTGTAACCCTTCCAAAAACATAATGTGTAATAATAAATTTGATTAAGTTTAATGATTATATGATTAAATGATTATACAATAATAACATATATATATTTATATTTATATAGTGGTGCTCAACCCAGCACTTAGAATAATTACGCACGCACACAACCACTCACCCTTTCATTATCATGGTACAAACTTATTTAAATTTTGGAGCTCCTTAAATTTAGATTGAAATTTTTAAAATAAAAATGAATTTCTACAATAAACTGATATTGGGAAATTATGAAATCAGGAATTAAGGAAAGATCTCACCCATTTCGTGTTGGCTTCCTTTGTTTATACGAACTTCGCGTACCGCGAAGTTCGGCGATTTTTCCCGGTCACATCTTGGAGTTGGCGCACTGAATTTAATATATTTATATTGTAGATATTATACTGTTTATTAACCACCTACAGTGGTCTAAAAAGTTAAAATTCACTCGTAAGTGAATGTGCAACCGGCCGGTGCTGATCAGTTGTTGCAACAGAATGACGGCAATTTCTGGTTGAAATCTGCGGAAGTGGGGTGTATTGACGTCACATTCCTTTGTCTATCGTGTTGACATCGCAGTTTGGTTGCTGTCAACACATTCTCAGCCTCTGACGTAACGAAGGCTTGGCTCTGCTTATCTCAATAACTGCACACTGTTTTTGTGATGTGACACCGTTTTTTGTCATGAATTAGTTCAAATCCTGGCAAATACTGTAATATAGTCCCCTCACTGTAAATTCGATATCGTGTGTTTTAGGTTGGGTTGGGTATGTCAAAAAATAGGAAAATACAATATTTATTATCTCGTTACCATATTTTAGGTAATTATACAATGTACCATGATTGTACCATCACAAGTAATCGCCCGAAAAGGCGGGGAAATCATCTTCATTAGCATGTTTTCACTCTAACATCAATAATACACTGTACGGTTAAGAATCACATATAATATAAAATTATATCAAAGTTGTACAGTGTATGTACGCCGATTTCGGCCTCCGATGATGGCAACATATTTGTGCGTTACTCATCAACCCATAACGCTATCTACAGAGACACATGCCACCACTGTAATAGCCGACCTATATGTAAACTTATGTCTTTCTACTTTTGCTGTCTCTACATTCCATAATTGATTTACACTTCCAATAACACCAAACAACCCCCAAAATCACCCATTAATCTTGTATAAGAACATAATATACATGAACACTATCATTGCTACATTTAACCAAACAATTCACATTTAAATAATTTGTATAAAAATTATAAACACTACTATTATCATTTCCATCAACTCTTTTATATCAAACTCTTAATTATTCATTATTGTACCATTTAATTCTATAAAAATTCAAATTTATTATTAACATTCATGTTACATCACATTTCATTTCTTATTACCTTTCTACTATGAATTCTCTATTTAACATTTCACCTTTTGATCATTAAATTAGTTTGGATGACTCCTGTATTCACTATAATTTGATTTCTTATATTGGCATTTATATCTATAATCTTACTCCCTTTCTTCCTACTAACAATCACTAACAGAATTACATAGGGTGACACCCATCTCTCACTAATAACCCCCTTCAACACTAATTCCACTTATACCATTCTCCTCTTTCATAATCAAATATCTAATACCCTCTTTGTATCAGGATGTGTGTTCCCGACCTTGGAAATTCCATTCATCACCTTTTGCCCTTCCCATAATCTCGGCAAACACTCCCTTAAACTGTTCAAGTACCTGCCACAACGACGCACGTTGATTACTCCTTACCACCTCATCCTTACTACAAAATATCACCATCAACTATTTAATCTCCATTTACGTTATTCACCTTTTCTACATATAATCACTAACACTACTGTGTCCCTATCACTACCCCGTTTCTGTATTATTTTCTTCAAAATTCTTATTTCATCTAACACCCTCCAAAATTAACATTGACTAACTCAAATGCCTTATTTAAATACTCATTATTACCCGAACTCTATCTTTTTATAACATTTAACCTTACTATGATCATTGAAATTACCCTAGAATATTCATCACTCATCTTATAACACTAATGTAACTCAATCTAAACATATTATCTGTTTAATCATTAGATAATCTGAATCTCAGCCAATTATTTAAATTCATCACAACATTAACTAATTAATTAATCTCCATTATTTAATTCAATTATTTAAAATTTCACCATTACTTTCGTCACTTATTTAGTCAAAAAATATTATAATTATTATTAAATCAATTCCACTATAACTTCCTATTACATACATGGTTTACATAAAAATACATATAATACACAACATAATGTAATACACAAATACTTTTGACATTAACACACAAAAGAATATACAATTCAACTTATTCTTTGTTATCATTGACCACAACTCGTTTCATAAGACAATCCATTTCAAAACCACACTGTTCACATAATTAAATGTTCATAAACAATAAAACACTTATCCACCATCATCAAATAACCATCTAATCTTAGGTCTACACATTATTTATTATTGAATATATGATATTAGTACACTCAATATAATACTTATTTAATTTTGTATACCCTTCCACAATATCATTATAATTAATTATTCCTTATTATTTTGTCATATAACGTGTCATCATAGAGTATGATCCTGTCGCCCTTAGTATAATTTGTCATAATCGTGTAAGTTATATTATCATCTTTAATAACATCATCTACTGCTTCTATATCAGCTTCAATACAAGGTACGTATTCACTATAATTATACACCCTCTCTATTCCTAACCTCTCTATAATTTCTATTCACCTTATATAATTTTATCTCCCCATTAACACACAACTCTCTTTCTAAATCTCTCCCATCATAACACCAAGTCACACTCTCTCTCTCTCAGTACGAGGTGCTATCAGAAAGTTCCCGGACTAGGTCTAATAAATTCTTTTTGCTTACCTAGGCCATTAATGGCTCCCATCTCCTTCAAAGTAGTCTCCCTGCGAATTGATACAACGAATCCAGCGTTGTTTCCATGCCTGGAAAGTGTCAAAAAAAGTTTTGCTGTAGGCTGTCAAGCACCTCCTGCGTTTTTTTCTTAATGTCTTCTACAGTGTCAAAACGGTGACCTCTCATGTGAATTTTTATTTTCGGGAACAGAGAAAAATCACAGGGGGCTAAATCTGGTGAATATGGAGGGTGTGGGACGGTGGCCATATTGTTTTTGGTCAAAAACTCTGTTGTTTTCAGTGAAGCGTGAGCAGGTGCATTGTCGTGATGCAACAGCCAGTTTTGGTCTTCCCACAATTTGGGCCTTTTTCGTCGCACATTTTGTCTCAGCCGCCTCAAAACGTCACAATAAAAATCTGAGTTCACTGTAACACCAGCTGGCACGAACTCGCGATGGACAATGCCTTTGATGTCAAAAAACATAATGAGCATGGTTTTTGTTGGACTTCTGACCTGCCGTGCTTTTTTTGGTCTCGGTGATTGTGGACTTTTCCACTGTGACGACTGCTGTTTTGTTTCTGGATCATAACCATAAAACCAGCTTTCGTCACCGGTTATGACCCTGGAGATGAAGGTAGGGTCATTTTCAGACGTTTCTCTGAGTTCACTGCACACATCAACACGGCGCTGTTTCTGATCCACAGACAAAAGCCGAGGGACGAATTTCGCAGCAACACGACGCATGCCTAAATTTTCAGTTAGAATTTCTTGACAGCTTCCATAGCTTATTCCGGCACTTGTACACAACTCATGGATTGTTTGACGACGGTCTTCGTGAATGAGTTGTCGAATTTTTTCAACATTTTCATCCGTTTTGCTAGTGGAAGGTCGTCCTGACCGGTGATCATCTTCAAGTGACATTCTGCCGGCCTTGAAACGAGCGTACCACTCAAAAACCTGTGTTCTGTGTAGGGAATGTTTTTCAAAAGCTACTCGAAGCATTGCAAAAGTTTCAGTAGGCGATTTACCAAGTTTAAAACAAAACTTAATGCACGCGCGTTGCTCGAATTTATCAGCCATCATAAAATTAGCAAATGAACATTAACACACGATTACAAAACACAACTCGTAGACCGAACACAACCTCGCAATGCAACGAAACTCGGCAGACTGACTCATTATGTATTACGGAATCGGACACTGGGACGCCAGGTTGTACAGTCACGTCCAACAGCCGTGCCAAGTACAGTCCAGGAACTTTCCGATAGCACCTCGTATATGCAGGGGACACTACTACTTTATCATTGCACCACCTATCAGGTGCACAAAAAGTCCAGGGACGGCTATTTGCAGACCTTGTGTCTTCCAAATACGCTCGTGAAGCCTTTTCTTCACCCCCGACTACAACATTACGGGAAAAATTTACCCCCTGCAACCCCTCTACCTGTATACTCTTTCTCCACTTTCTCTCTAATACCCCGTTTTTAATTATATTATTATAATTCTCACCCCTACTTACCTTATCGTCTTTATTTATGTCTAATTTACCTGTTTCTCCACTATTCTCTACCCCTATTTTAATCTCGTAATTTTCGTCTACTTTATTCTTTTGTCTATCAAACTTCTCATTAACTAATGCTACTATTTTCTCTTTCGTTTTATCGAAACGTGCATTCATTTCATTAATTTGTTTGTCAAAATTAAAATTTTGTCTCTTAATTTCGTTTTTTACTTCATTAAATTTCTCATCAAATTTGTCAAACTTTTCGTTTAATGTTTAAAAGGAATAATTCCAAATATTTAGTACCAAGCCACGTGTTGTTCAATCAAATATATTGCAACTTACCGTCTGCGGCTTCCAGAAACAATTATGTATTTCATGTTGAATTTTAATATTTTAATTAATTGACAAATGTATCAACTTAAATGATACACGATTATTTTAAGTTCTGATGATGGGACAAGTGTCCCGAAACATGTCAACTTTGTGAAGACGTTGTTTCTGGAAGCCGCAGATGGTAAGTTGCAATATATTTGATTTTCGTTTAACTTTACACCGTGTTCATTGAATTTGTCCTCGAGTTTATTCAATTTCTCATCAAACTTTACACTCTGTTCATCAAAAAGCAATTTCATCATCTTTATCATATCATTATCTTCAGCTTTCTTAATCGTGACGCGTTGAGTGAATTCCTTCACTCATGATTTGCGACTCAGTCACGCTTATTTGGCTTTCATTTACAATGTCGGTTAGGCTGACATTCTCGTTATTATCTGACATCTCAAAATTTTATATAATTTCTTTTTCAAAATATTATTATATATAACATACTTATTACACAGACTTACTATCAAAAGGATATTCTATTTCATCCGTCTTACTACTATCATACATGGTTATGACATAACCTTATTCTCGTACGTCTGTTTTCACGTACCTCAAAAAAAATTTTGTTATTTCAAATAACCATTCTGCTCCTCCCAGTAGGCTTGTATTTATATAAATAATTTATATAAACGTCCCTACGTTCGGAAGTGCCAATTGTACACGTACTTACCTTTTTATAAATTAATAAATAGGTTTTGTTTATTTACTATGCATTTAGGCTCTGTAGATGCCATGTTATTATCCGCCAACCTAAAATTTCACTCGCCAGGGTTCGAATCAGCAAACGGGAAAATCAGAACTGGTTATTTGAATAATAACGATCATTTCTTAGTTTACTAAGCAATTAAAATTTTATTGATCATTTCTTGTTTTTTATATCCCTTTCAATTCCAATAATTCTTAAAAATTATTCACCTATCAAAATGAAAATTATTCAGACAACTTAATTTTTTTTATATATAAATTTATATGTAAAATAACAACATCCTTAAAACTACCATCAAAATTTAATTAACCCAAACCAGCGCTTCTTATTTTATCATTTTTATTCACGCTCGCATTCATACATATGCCCCATGCCCATTTGAGATCTCAATTTCTTTATTCAATGGTAAATAGAGCACGCTAAAAGAACATAATTTTGAATTTGATATACCACTCTGGTTACTGATCTGGCTTACGAAAGAGTCCAATGTTCCGTAGTACCTTTCATCACTCCGCACATATTCGCCGCACCATCTTTTAGCTAGACTGTTACTTTTTAATTATTTAATTACTCACTGGATAATCATGTTCCGATTTAAATTATACATTCGGTTTTAAAATCACATTTTGTTTGAGTTGCGGGCCCGCATTTTCGTTGCGGAACCCCTTTTACATGTGTTGAGTACGTGTTTTTCAAGCTGTTCACAGCGTCACACCCATGCGCGCGTACGCGCGAATATGCCCCCCTCGCTGATAGCTTTTACATTCCCAGACTCGTTAATTGCTTTTGCACAACGGCAACACGTACTGGCTTGGCTTGGTACCGCACTGACTGCAAGGTGTTAAAAAACTGTCAAAAGTTTATGATCAAAATGTTGTTCAGATTGAGTGACTACTATATTTTACAATTATTTAAGAAGGAATAAACCCCAATAGTTTGTCCCATTACACTACGTCTGTGCAATATGGCGGCAAAGAAGAGAGGCAGAGCTATCAAGCAAAAAACTGTTAAAAACTTTAAGAAATTATGAGATTTAATTGTTTAAGATTTTAATCTGACGAGAGCTGTACTGTTACTGTTTTTGCCGCTTAGTGTAATTAATAAAGGATTACACAAGTCATACTATCGGCTTTTTTATTTTATTTTTCCTTTTTTCCAGTTATTAAATGTTTTTGTGGCAAAGTGTCAGAATATGAAGCAATTACGTGTATTACAGTAAATAGGTGCAATAGAAGAAAAGAGCTTATACTAATGCAATTTTTCTTTGAACCTTCCGTGTTTTCCTAGTTTTTGATTATCTGAGTCTCTGTCCACATTACCTCGGTCACTGTATCTCAATACTGTGAAATAAGAATATGTCATTCTACCTCCACAAAAGTACCCAGCCAGACCACCATTACCAAAACTATCATCCTGGAACATGAATAAGAGTCATTAGACTAAACATTGCATTGATGGAGAATCAAGAAATCCTTCGTTAAAAAGCAGGTTTCAACAGAGGCCTCTGCCTCAAACAGTAGCATTAACTCGTAAAACCACTTACCACAAAACGGTTTGCACAGTCACAATTATGAAGAGGTACAGCAAGCTATTGACACCCCACACACGTATGTGAACATGCACATTATTTCATTTTTATACACTTGTCATTACACTTTTTTTTGAAACAGAAATACGCATGTATGTGTGTTTTAAAGGTGTTTAAAACATTTGAATTAATTGAAGTAATGAAATGTAAGTACTTCACATGTTAGTGGAGAAAATAAAATGCAGTAAAATGAAATTAATTTCAAAAATTAAAGCCATTTAGGTCAAATTTAATAAAAAAGTAATGTAACCAGTATAATTAACTTTTTAAAAAGCCAGCTAAGGTGTTTGTAAATAATGGTCTTAAGTAATCTAAATGACTTTAAAAAAAATAATAAATAGGAAAATAAAATAAAAAAAATAGAAACAGTCGTCTGACAGTTACTATAACTTAGTTCAAAACTCCTGACTTCATACATCCTCAATTACGTGTGTGTGTGTGTGTGTGTTGTTACAATGGTCTCTAATCGTCGTATGGTGCAGTGGAAAACAAAATACAAGACACCAATCAAGTTACTAATCACCAGCTTTAATTAATCACAAATACAGTTTATAATCAACTTGTACAATCATCCGAGCAAAATTTGTCCACACACAACAATAATGTCTACTAATAGAGTCTTGCACAATTATAACACTTCACCACAATACTTCGAACTTCACCTGAATATATCGCCACTTAAACTGAACTGACCATCGCTGGATGCTTATATTTATACGCTGATGAGATTCCACAATAACATGTCACTTTTGGATGACGTGTTACACAATTGCCTCTCGAATCCACTAGAAACAGTGTCCCTAAACACAGTGCGCTGACCGGTACAGTCTGGAATAGATTCGATTGCCGACGCATGACAAGTGTCACGTAATTGTCTTTCATCTCAAAGTAGCAACAATATGTACGCACACACACATTACAGCTGGGTTAGCCGAGATACTTGTAGAACATTCTGTAATGGCGTAACAATATTTTCTCCCAAAGAAAATTCTTAGATTTGTTTATGACAGTACCTTGCATATGCAGAGCTGCATTTGCACAAACAAATTTGCTTTAATAAGATGCTTGTACAAGGTGCTTACCAAAAGTTCCTGAAATTGAAATGTCCCACTTAAAAGGAGTGTAGTACAAAATGATGTCACTTAAGTACCTCCACCAGTAATCACTAAGGTTCCAGTCTAGTGTTTATCGCTGCTGTGGAAAGTCATACTTGTTTACATTTTCAATGTTTGTGAGGTTATACTTGTGGTGTTTCATAACTGACTTGAATGATCACAGAGTTTCAATTTTGTTTTTAAATTGGGAAGACAGTGGTAGACATCAAATGTTGAAACATTTTGGTAATGGAGTTTAAACCTACAACTGGTCTAAATATACCAAATACAGTAGACTTTCTTTAACCATCCATTGGCTTAACCACCCACCTTCCGAAAAATCCATTGCTACCAATGCTCAGCTCATGCAAAGTCACAACATGTCATTCCGTCTTCTGTTTGTTTAGCTCAAATCAGTTGCTATCTGGCTTTAGTACTGTCAGAAGTAGATGTATGTAGTGTACAGTTTTGTAATACAGTTCAGTATTATTTGCGAGTTTAATGTGTTTAAAACTACTAAAATGAGTGTGATACAGCGAAAACGTATTGTGGTGACCATGGAACAAAAGCTAAATGCAATAGAGAGGCTTGATAAAGGTGAACCAGTGAAACTCATAAGTGACGAGCTAAGTCCTTTCAACACACTGCACGTTTAAAAAGAAAAAAAGAACTGGTCGACAATGTATTGTGGCTAGTGTTCCTTCAAGAATGGAGTGAGGACACGCCGATAAGTGGCCCAATTTTAATGGAAAAGGCTGTCATGCTGCACTCGAAGCTCCAAAACAGGTGATTTTGCTGCCAGTGATGGCTGGTTGAGACAGTAGAAAAAAACGACATGGAGTTCATTTCGTTCTCAAGTGTTTGCAGAGAAAAGCTGACCCGGCTGGAGCCAATGACTTCCAAAACAAACTCAAAGAACTCATCCAAAAAGAAGGTTTATATCCTGAACAAGTCTACAACATAGATGAGACTATACTATATTTTATACGTTTGCCACCGGTAACGAAAAGTCAGCTCCAGGTTTTAAAGTCAACAAGGAGAGGATCAGTGTTGCGTTGTGTTCAAATGCCTGTGGAACATAAGCTTCCCCTCTTTGTCATCGGTAAGGCTCAAAAACCCCACATCTTCAATAACGTGAATGTTTCATCACTTCCCGTCTGCTACAGAGATCAGAAGTCGCCATGGATGGACAAGTATATTTTTACAGATTGGTTTATCAATGAGTGTATTCCTAAAGTAAAAATACATTTAAAAGACTTGAAAATGACAATCAAAGCAGTTTTGGTGTTAGATAATGCACCTACCCACCAACAAGGACTTGAGTGTAAGGGGGATCCTGGGATAAAATGTTTCTTTCTCCCACCACATGTGGCCAGTCTAATACAACCGAAGGACCAAGGAGTGCCGAGTGCTTAAAGAGGAGCTACACGAGTAAAATGCTTTTGGACATCCTGAGAAAAATGGAATTGGAAAGAAGTGAACTTGTTGATGGTTTGAAATCCATAAACATAAAAGATTGTCATTTATAAGGTGGCCAAATCATTTGAAGATGTTCCAAGTTCAACAATTGTAAAATCATGGAGAAAAGCTTGGCCTGGTGTTGGTCAAGAGGCTGTTGAAAAAAATGTAGACATTAACCCGTCGGCAAAGAAGCAAAATGTACAAGAATCTGAGGCAGATGACAATCTAGCCTTGGTAAAGGACCTACAAAAACTGCCTGGCAACATTGAATTTCAAATGCAAGATGTTCAAGAATGGGTTATTGAGCTCAGAAATAAAATGTTGACTGATGACGAAATCATTCAGGCTGTTCTCAGTGAAAGCCAAGGTGAAGAAGAAGGTGAAAAAATTAGCCATGATGAAGGAAGGAACGCGCTACAGTTAGCGTCATACATCGAACACCAGAAAGAGTCAACAGTGGTTGATGTGATGTTTATAAAAAAAAAAAAATGGTGCGACTACGCATTGAAAAAAAAAATAATTTAACGCAAAAAACAGGACGATTACAGATTTTTTCAATTAGAGTTTTAACTCTATAGGCTACCAATTTTTTATCACAAATTTTGTTTTGGTTCAATACATTTGTTTTTGTTTAATAAATTGTAACTTCATTTTTTTTAACTTACAGATATAATGTTTTCGTTTTAACCGACTATTTCATTATCCGACCAGGGGTCCGGTGCCTTGAGGGTTGGTTGAGAGAGAGTCTACTGTATGGCAGAATGTCAGTTGAAAATAACGAACGTTCTTAGTGTCCTTCATCTGGTATCACTGAAGCAAATGTCATAAAGGTTTGTTAAAGAATTCATGATGTTTCTAACTGTCAGAAAACTTGGATCATGCTGCATTGCAGCAAAATCTGTGCCCCATCTGATAACTATCAATGAAAAGGTATGCAGGGACCTCAAAGAACTTAGAGAAAATGACCGAAACTTCATTTCACTGCATTTCTGGGCAAAACTCAAACAAAACAACAATCATCTCATAGGAAGTCACCAAGTCCACTGAGACCAAAAAAAGTGTGCTTAGTTCAGACCAACATGAAGTTGATATGATTTGTTTTCTTGAAGTCAAAGGCATTATCAACAAAGAATTTGTTTCACAAGGCCAAACAATCAATGGGTAATTCTACTATGATGTTTTGAGGTGGCTTTGAGAACAAGTTCAACAGAAACATTCTGGCGTGGGGGTCAACCAAACATGGGTGTTCCATCACAAAATGCACCAGCCCATTGTGTGTGAATTTTCAACTACTACAAACATGACTACCATTCATTCTCTGCTCATCATTATTCATCCTGACTTAGTCCCCTCCTGATTCTATTTGTTCCCACAAATGAAAAAGGAGCTTACGGGGAAACAATTTGGCACAGTAGCGGAGATTCAAAAATCATCACAGAACATGTTGAAGAGGCTGACAAAAATGACTTCCAGTGGTGTGTCTGTACATTAAAATTACATTGGGACTGCCATCAATGCAGCAGGTGATTATTTTAAAAAGAGATTAAAAGTCAATTATTATATTTGTAATATTTTTGGTAGCACCTCATATATTTAAAAGATGAACTGTTGTAGGCAGAGTTATTAGTGTGGTGAATCACAACACTGCATCTTTGAGATGCATTCCTAATACAGTAGAGCGTCGATAATTCGGACTAATTGGTGTTTGACCCAATCCGGAGTTTCGAACATATTACTTACCTTACAAAAAATTACTACTTAAAGTAAGGATAGACGGGGTACTTACGAAAACTCAGCGTTAGGTTAGAAACATCATTTTCGATATATTTATTCCAAACACTTACACAAATATTGTATAAAACATTTTTTAATCACAAATTATGAAGAAATTCATTACGCAGATCAGAACTACGAAAAAGACGCCAATTTTGTTCTTAAACAAGGCTTGAGGTGGGTTTATTGGAGGCCAGGTCTCTGAGTCTCTTTAGTAACAAAAGTTGGATTCCTTTTCCAGCCAAGACATTGCAGTTTCCAATGCGTTGAATGCACGGCTGATGCCTCATCACCGATGTCTTCACGTTCGTTACCGTCTGGGGGCTTGACCACACAGCTATAGTGTTAGTTATTTCTTCATAATTTAAAATTTGATATCCATGGTCAATTTTATCACTTTCTAACCATTCGCTTACATCGTTTTTGTCGCAGTCTTCGAAACCTGGCATTAACTTTAATAATGACGTAACTTCATCTAAGCATTTTCTTCCACCCGTCGTCTACTGCCTGCATAGAGGCTATATTCGTACTCTGTGGGCTAGGCTCAAAGACATTCAGTAATTTGAACACGCTTGCGCAAAACGTTCCCGATTTATTGGAATCTCGATTTTGATACCACTGCCGACGAATCGAATTTTTCTGTGGACAACGTCCGGATTATCGACGCTCTACTGTATATGCAAAAATATGATCAGGTTTTTAGATAGCTCTCTGCTCACACAACAATCGCAAAAAATTAACACCTCTGCTAAAGTTAGTCATTGATAGCTGACAAACAGTAGGTCCTATAGACCTCTGAGATAAATTGCATACACTGAAACACAACAGGCTATAGTGAAAGACCCCAAAACGAAAATACGTGGTTTTCATTTGTGAGGTTAGATGACAACAGTTTTTGGTTTTATATAGTTTACTGCTGAAGTACGGTAAATAAAAGCCATGGTTGAGGAAACCATAATGTTTAATCTGTATATACAATGCTTATAACACAGTAACGCTTAAAATAAAGACCCGAAGAGGCAGTGGTGCCGATCCCCCCCAAGCCCTATGTCGCTTCCCCCCCAACTCCAGGCTCGATTACTAAAAAAAAAACTCTTTTTATATTGTACTGTGATTCGTGGATGTCTCATCACGTGATACACCATGCAGCCCCCTTAAGCAAGCTTTGACGCAAATTGCGACCAGGAAATACGTTCTCACATTGTATTCGGTATTTTTAGTAATAGTAAATTTCATACAACAGTAAAAATAAATCCCCCCCAAAAATTTTTCAAATGGCGACACGATACCCCCCTGTAGGCACCCCTGCGAAGAGGGTCTTTCTAGAGGTGGGCAAAACTGTTATTTTAAAATACTAGGTATGAAAATACCGTTCCAAAAAAATAACAGGTACACATACCGGGTCTTTCACTATTGGGCGTTTTCACACTTACCGACACGATATCGGGAAGGTACTTTCACACTCAAGACGACAGATCTCGATATATCGGCCGTGGTGAGTGGCTGAATTCAACAGAAGATTGTATTTACTATATTTGTTATACTTAAGACGGAGAAGACGAAAAGTAGATAGAAAGTATTGGGTTCACCCGATTATTAAAGTTCGCTATGTAGAAGGCGCATACTACACCTTATTTGATAAGTTGGTTTTAGATGATAAGTTTTTCAATTTTTTTCGAATGAGTAAAGAAACATTTGATTATATTTTAGTTAACTTCTCAGATATTATCAAGAAAGAAGATACTCGATTCAGAATGGCAATCCCACCAGAAGAAATGCTATCAGTTGCAATAAGGTAAATTTTTTATAAATAATACTAACAATTCAAAAATAAAACGTATGTCTTTTATTATACATTAAACGACAATGTTTTGTCTAAAAAAAAAGGAAACAGAGTTTTGAAATGATTTTTTAAAGCTAAAAGATTAGTTACGAAGCTAAAACAATTAGGAAAATTTATAAAATGTTCACAAATCTTCTTCAGTTCCACACTGATTGTCAAGAAAATCTTGGAATATGTTGGAACTTTTGCGAACTTCGTTAGTCACCATTGAGCTCGGAGCAATTTTGAGAGGTTGGAGACAATAAACCATTGTAGACTCGTTCAAATTGGAATCCGATGGAGGTTGAGACGTATTTTGTTGTTGTTTGTAAGCTCCTGCGGCTGGATGTCCTACAAATGAAAAGTCATGTTCATGACTTTGGCAAGAATTGCAACTGGAGGTAGTAGGTGAAGTCAATGGAAGGGAAGTCGATCCATGAAAACGCGAATTTGAACTTCGTTTTTCTTTGATTGATTTTATGGACATTAGAATGTTCATATGCAGGTCCATAAGCTCCGTTTCATTCATATCGCGAATGTATGGAACGAAGGACATCATCATCAATTCATGCTTTGTGGGAAGGCTTTGATTTTTTTATTTCAGATAAAATTTCTTGTTCCACTGGGTCTAATTGTCTCTTTTTCTTATTTGTATTTTTTGTCTTCTGTGTGCTAGTGTTTGAGGCTGGTTCGGTCGAACGGATGGAGCTTTCTGTTGTTGTATCTAAATTATGATTTAAATCAGATACGGACTGAGCTGGTGATGGAACCTGTGAAGAGTTTTCAATTTCATCTTCAGAGTTGTCCTGCCTTAAATTGCTAGGGGTGATACCCTTCTTTGCGGCTTTCAGTAAGAACTGCAAATGTTCTGCATACATGTAGCTCTTCTTTGCTGCTTGCCCACCCACTGTTTGTTCGTAGAGATCGCAGAAATGCGTCTCGTATGTTGTCCCACTTGGTCCTGATAGCGTCACCTGAAACAAAAAAGGAAAAGCTTGTAACATGTTTAGGCAGAAAAACATTGAAGTTTAGGCAGAGAAACATAATTTTCTCTTTGTAGAAAATTACAAAAAAAAGACTAATTACAAACTGTTGTTATATTTTTTAGCGTTACAAGTTGTATTTTAAAAATTGTACTTGCCCTTACAAAATGTTACACAGTTGTTTTTGTTTTAGATACTTGGCTTCGGGAAACACATTGACAGATATGCACTACTCATATCGAATTGGGATATCTACGTTGAGTAATATCATACAGTACGTATGCAGTAAAATATGGGACACGTTTCGTTCAACTTACCTCAAAGAAATGGCACAGCAAGATTGGGAAGAAATTGCTGCTGAATTTAAAAGCAGAGCTAATTTTCCCATGTGCCTTGGTGCCATTGACGGTAAGCACATTCGGATCCAGAATTTCCCCCATGCAAGCTCAATGTATTTCAATTATAAGAAATTTTACTCTATAGTTCTCTTAGCAGTCGTTGAGTCTCATTACAAATTTGTGTTGGTTGATATCGGAGCCTACGGCAAGGATTGTGATTCTTCCGTTCTACGAAGTACAGAATTTTGGAACAGACTGACTCTCGGTGAATTAAGTATTCCGCAGGCACAACCTTTACCACCAAAAGGTTTAAAAGTGCCTTATGTGTTTGTTGCCGATAGTGCATTTGCAATTCATGAACATATTTTGAAAGAATTCTCAAATCATAATATGAGTGTAAAACAACGTGTTTTCAACTACAGACTACATAGAGCCCGTAGATATGTGGAGTGTGCCTTCGGCATACTGAGCAATAAATGGAGAATATTCCATAGGCCTTTGAATGTATCGAAAACATTTTCAATAAATATTGTAAAGGCGTGCGTTGTTTTGCACAATATAGTACGCTCGAGAGATGGCGGAAGAGAACACGACGACATGATATCTACAGGATCGCAATTTCGAGAATTACCCGCCAAAACAAAGCGCACAGGAAAAACAGGAAAAGGCGTTCGCAGCAATTTTTCAAACTATTTCATTAGTGATGAAGGGAAATTACCTTGGCAGTTATCAAAAATTTAAAACATCATTTTTTAAAAATTTGTTTGAGAACTGGAGTACACTTTTACTGAAAATGTGTGTTAAATTTACATTATCAAGATACTTATACTTGAATCAATGTAATTGAAGTATTTTTAAACAGACAATAAAAATGTTTTAACAATTAAAATGATTGTTTACTCACCTGTTTTTTTCTTCTCTTCAAGAGTAAGTGTGTCATAGCCGTCTTCCAGGTATTCATATATTTCTTGCCAACTCTTCTGGCGAAGAATTTTATTTTTATTTGCTTCATCTGTCTTGTCCCACAAACAAGGCTTCGTCTCCATAAGTTCAATCAATGTGACTATGTCATACTTAAATAGTTTGTTAGTCATTTCACAAACTATTCAACTATTAACCTAAAATAATGCGCTAGGCAGAGTGAACTATCGGTGACGACACAACGCCGACCAAGATGGGAGAGCTGCTGCCCGCCGACACGTCGGTGCCGATACCGACATGTCGGTGAGTGTGAAACGGTTCCATAACATTTCTTTACTTTTTGTTCCCACTGATACCGTGTTGGTAAGTGTGAAAACGCCCATAGCCTGCGGCCAAAGACAACTTCCGTCACCGCGTTTGTATTTTTTTTCCGAGTTCGATGTGTACTAGAACTGTTTTCTTCACAAGTAACTAATGTCAGGTTATGTACGACAATGTAACAAATAACATTTACGTTGTTAGTGTACAATAAAAGGGTGTATTTACTGGAAGTACAGAAATTATTTTCCATTTATCGCACATAATTACGGTACACAGACGATTTTTGGAGGTTGTGTCTACGTTTAACAATGCAACTTAACCTTTTAGATTTTTAAAATTAATTAGATTTAACAAAAATTTCCTTTGTTAGTCTACATTAAGTTATTGTATGGATACAAGGCTGCTGTACATAACATTAAAGGCTGTATTTATTCGAAGTACCGGAATTAAAACAGTTTCAATTTAGAACGTAGACCTATAACCTATTTGAATATTTTATTTGTGTTTATTGGCACATATTTTATTAAAAGGGTGTATTTATTGGAAGTACAGAAATTAGTTTCCATTTATCGCACATAATTACGGTACACAGACGATTTTTGGAGGTTGTGTCTACGTTTAACAATGTAACTTAACCTTTTAGATTTTTAAAATTAATTGGATTTAACAAAAATTTCCTTTGTTAGTGTACATTCAAAGGTTGTATTTATTGTATGGATAAAAGGCTGTATATACATTAAAGGCTGTATTTATTCGAATTAAAACCTATCGGTACTTCCAATTTAGAACGTATAACCTAGTAGGCTACGTTATTCGTACATACAGTATTTTATTGGAGTTTATTGGTACATATTTTATTAAAAGGGTGTATTTATTGGAAGTACAGAAATTAGTTTCCATTTATCGCACATAATTACGGTACAGAGACGATTTTGGGAGGTTGTGTCTACGTTTAATTATCTAACTTAGATAGTAGGCTTCGTTATTGGTGCATATTTTATTGGGGTTTATTGGCACATATTTTATTAAAAGGGTGTATTTATTGGAACTACAGAAATTAGTTTCCATTTATCGCACATAATTACGGTACAGAGACGATTTTGGGAGGTTGTGTCTACGTTTAATTATCTAACAACCTTTTAGATTTTTAAAATTAATTAGACTTGTAGGGGTGTGCATGGTAAAACTACTTGTAGGGGTGTGCACCCACTTTATAATCATATTTTTGGTAACACTGAGAACTTTAAGCCTTCTTTTATGCTTAAACAAATTATATATACACTTAATTATAGAAAAGCAAATATGTAATTCAAAAGACTAATTTGCTCTAATAAACACATGCTGAAGTTAAAAACAAAAGAGTTTTTACTTGCCTAACTAATCATTAGTTACTAATGTGACAGTTGGGGCTGCTTTTTCTGCAAAAGCTGGGGTATGTTGGATTCAAGAGTGGTTAAAGTAAGTCATAAATCTGAGTGTGCGTCAAGTCTATTTCTGTGCTTGCTTTTCACTTGAGATGAAAATCCCATTTCACTCAAGAATGAGGTGATGAATGGGATGAGCAACTCCGAAAATTCAGGATATTCATCTCTTAAAGATATCCAGAACTTTGCTAAGTCAGAATCTAAAAGTTTATGGATTTTGTTGTCCATAACATGTCTCATGTTATCACTAACTATACAAAAAATTTTGTTTTAATCCCAGCATCACAGATGATATCACACCATTGCTCATTTAGTTTTACTGAGAACATGTTAGAACTTTCAAAATACAAGAATGGGTCTTGAATCCAATTGAATTCACTGTATCCCTCTGGGTAAAACTACTGAAGACTTCATAGAATTGGAAAATTAATGAGAATAATATTCTTACAACCAGTGACAAGAATTATGAACTTAAAACAGTGGAATGAATTACTGAATACCAGATGCTCTCAATTGCTAAAACAAACACACTTATATTACAACAGTTCTCTTTATATAATTATCCAGGGCACACTGTATAGCCTACAAACAGTAATAAAAAAATCACAATAGTTTACAACACAAATAAACAATTGATCATTTGTCACTTTCATTAAAAACTGCTGTCTAATATCCTATATGAATGCACAACCTACTACACCAACTTTCTAAAACTCAGCTGGTGGCAACATCCTAATTATCAGGCTAATGTGAGAAAGTTCCAGATGAATGCCAAGAGTGTGGCTCTAGAATATTCTGCAGTGCTGCTGATTAACAGTATGTGATCAGCATCACATAGAGTACTACACATTTAAGCTATCTAATTGACTTGGTATTACAATATTAGTAAAATCTGCTTGTTAACCAAATAGTGTGTTGTTACTCCTGAAAATCCCATTTCACTAAGAGCATTTTAGAAGTCTGGGTTATCTTTTATGTTTCACTCCGCAAACATGCCTTTAGTTCAGCATTTCTTAACCTATTGGACATGAGCCACTGCAGGGTCCCGAGAGGGCATTTGGAGGGTTGCAAAGTCAGGTTCGGAAATTTATTTACTGTGTCTTAAAAAGCTACTACATGTAAATAACTAAGATATATCATTTTAACAATTTAAATTCAACCTGTTTTGTACATAGTCTAAACTGTACATTTTTGTTATTCATGCTCTACCATTGTTTTTTACCAGCTCTGATGTTTAACTCTCTATAACCAGATTGAAAGTTGCTTCCCAGAGGGATACAGTGAATTCAATTGGATTCAAGACCCATTCTTCTATTTTGAAAGTTCTAACATGTTGTCAGTAAAACTAAATGAGCAATTGTGTGATATCATCTGTGATGCTGGGATTAAAACTAAATTTTTAGTAAATTATTTTGTATAGTTAGTGATAACATGAGACATGCCATGGACAACAAAATCCATAAACTTTTAGATTCTGACTTAACAAAGTTCTGGATGTCTTTAAGAGATGAATATCCTGAACTTTCGGAGTTGCTCATCCCATTCATCACCTCATTCTTGAGTGAAATGGGATTTTCATCTCAAGTGAAAAGCAAGCACACAAATAGACTTGACGCACACTCAGATTTATGACTTAATTTAACCACTCTTGAACCCAACATACCCCAGCTTTTGCAGAAAAAGCAGCTCCAACTGTCACATTAGTAACTAATGATTAGTTAGGCAAGTAAAAACTCTTTTGTTTTTAACTTCAGCATGTGTTTATTAGAGCAAATTAGTCCTTTGAATTACATATTTGCTTTTTGCTTTTCTATAATTAAGTGTATATATAATTTGTTTAAGCATAAAAGAAGGCTTAAAGTTTTCAGTGTTACCAAAAATATGATTATAAAGTGGGTGCACACCCCTACAAGTAGTTCTGCCATGCACACCCCTACAAGTATAATTAATTTTAAAAATCTAAAAGGTTAAGTTAGATAATTAAACTTAGATACAACCTCCCAAAATCGTCTCTGTACCGTAATTATGTGCGATAAATGGAAACTAATTTCTGTACTTCCAATAAATACACCCTTTTAATAAAATATGTACCAATAAACTCCAATAAAATACTGTATGTACGAATAACGTAGCCTACTGGTAGTCCAGTCGCCAGAGATTTTGACTTGATAAAAAATTGGGGCAAAGCAATATTTGGTGCACGTGTTAAATAAACGTTAATAATTAATATAAAAAAATCTTTGCATGTTTACCTTTCTAGGGTTTTCTGAAAATGGTCTGGAAAAATCGTAAAGACAGATTTTCTTAAAGCACTCCGTAAATATGTACAGTTGGAAGAAATAAAAAGGTGTATATTGAAGAGCAAACAATTTCCTTCAGAAAGTCTCCTTACATATTTTTACGTTAATGGAACTGTTTTCCTGAAAATTGGTAATGATGAGCGCTGCGTTTTAAAAAGAGCGTTTGCCCCCGATCTTGCGTAATTCGCTAAATTAGCCAGGCGCGTCTATTCAAAAATATCATAACTTTCTTTAATCTAAGCATAGCCAGTTAAATAAAGGCTAGTTTTGAAGGGGAACAGTATAGCTTTCAAATTTTGTTGATTTTTACATAAATATTTTATTTGAACATAAAGAATATAGTGTGTAAATATTTACTGTAGATACAAAAAGAAGTGAAACCACAAAATTACAAGTACTATACAATAAAATTTAAAAAAATAGTAGTTCTTTACTAATTTACCTTTAAAAGAGATAAACTTTTTATTTTATAATAATGAAAAATACTTTTGAAGTTGTTATTTAAAAAAAAACACCTTTTCAAAAGTGAGTATTTCGACGTATTTTAAATTTACTCGAAAATTCAGAGTTTATCTGCCTTTATTAATCTTAAAAATAGAGATATCGAAATACAAAAAATTGTATTTGAAAGCTGCAAGTGTTCTGCATCACAAACTACACTCATGAAAATTAAAATCATTTTCGAAATTAAAAAAAATAAATAAAAATTGTGTATACTAAAAAAAGGTGCCTCCTTTGCCTTACATACATGTATCTTTTAAGTGGGTTTATTTGAGTACTTGAAATTAACGTTACAGCTACTACAATACTAAATCTATCTATTCATGTTATTTCTCTTACCTGATTATACCTATACTCTAAAAACAAGACCCTAGAAAACAGGTAAAATTTTTAAACGGCGCGGCGTTCTATTCCCCTCGAGTGTGCAACTGTAAATGTAGCTGCGCGCGCAACACCCATTGTTGTGGTGTGCCATACAAACATCTGCTATACAAGAACGGAGCAGTAACGCAGTTGATATTTCTTCAAAGGTTATAATCAAAACATTACAAATATTTTTGTTTTTATCATATAAAACAGGTAAAAAAATTGCAGTTTAAAGTTTTTATTTACACTTTTTATACATGCTAATATTTATTTATTTGTGAGCACGTGTAGTGGAGTCAAAATAAAAATCAAATGTGAATTGTTTTGGGAGTCGATTTTTTGTGTGCTAAATTGGTTAATGGGATCAAGTTGACCTAATAGTTAAGTTTTGTGTAAAAACAACCCGTTTATTTTTTTATTAACAATTTAAGTTGCAAAATAGCGTTTTTATAAATATCTTTGGACCCAACAAGCCGATTTTAATGTGATTTTTTTCAGTATTCTATAATAAATTAAGAACATTTCTAGCCTTAATACGGAAGTCGATGTTATTATTATTGTTAATAAATAAATAAAATGGCGATGGCGTTTATAAACAAATTGCTGTTGTTTTAACACAAATTAATGAAAGTTGATAAAACTTGAGGGAAAGGTAACCTTTGTGGAGTACTATAAACCCCAAAAATTTCATATTGAAATGTCGAATATTACCTCAAAAAAATCGCAATTCACAAAAAACTTTGAGTGCTCATAAAGTACGGCAAGATTGTGGCACAAAGGTGTACGACGGCTTAAATTAAAGCTTATTAAAAATACTTTCGGGTGGTTAATTAACAAAATTTTTTGGCCTTTCTGACACCATTTTTGACCATTTAAAAAAATTAAACGTAGACATGGATAGCCTCAAAAAAAGATGAAAATGAAGAAAAAAGAAAAATCTTAAAATCTGCAGCAGCAATTATTCGAAACGATGTTAATCTGAAGAAAAGTAATACAGAATTTTATCCTCCAAGTGATAATATATTCCAAAATATTAATGAGAATATCCCAGAATCCCTTCAGTTTCTGATAGAAGAAATAATTTTAAAAAATAAAAAAGGTGATATTAGTTCATATGAAACAAAATGCACAGCAATTACTCATTCAATTATGAGTTGCATAAGACCTAGAACCTTTCTATCACCATTGCAAGTTGGTCTGTCTGTAATGTTGCACAGGAAATTTGCTTCAAAACGAATTATAGATATATTGTCGCATCTGGGAGTGTGTTCATCATACAAAGAAGCAACACTTTATGAGGATAGTGTATTGCTTAGTCCACGTTCTCCATTTAGATCTGGTTGTTTTGCACAATTGGCATTTGACAATTCAGATATTAACATCAATACTATAGACGGGAAAAATACTTTTCATAGTATGGGAAGTATTATGATTGTAAGTCCCAGAGATTGTTATTATAACAAAGTTCCCTTAAAACGATTGACAGTTAAGCCTACTGCAAAAGAAATTAGCAAAATTGACAAAATACCATTCCAAATTTTTGAAAATATTAATACACATGCACTCCAAAACATTGTTTTTGAAAAAGTAGATAACCCGAGTTTTAATAATATAGATTTTTCTAATGCTGACTTGCTTTGGATTTATGGAGTGACCAAACCAGGCATTACTGGCTGGAATGCCTTTATGTCCAAGCTTTTGGAAAATATGACGTATACATTATCTAGAATTGTTTGCTTGCCTTTTGTACACTCTCCTCCAACTGACAAAATTACAATATACACCGTTTTAAAATACGCTGTAAAACTAGTGAAAACTTAAATCTATTTAATTGTTTTGTTACTTTCGATCAACCTTTGTATCAGAAAGCGTTTAAAATGGTCCAATCCTCACCTGATGATGATATACATAATGTAATTGTTCGACTTGGAGGATTTCATCTGCTTATGTCTTTTCTTGGTTCAATCGGTTATGTGATGGCAGGAAGCAGTTTAAAAGAAGCATTAAGCTGTTACTATGCGCCAGGAACTGTAGATAAGATGTTAGATGGCCATGCTTATGCTAGAGCAGTACGAGGCCACACATTAATTTGGATAGTTTTGTGTAAAAAGATTATTGAGGAAATGAATCTTTCAGAAGTTGAATATTCAAATATGAAATCTTTACTACAAGAATTTTTAGATGACAATCTTACTTACAAAGAAGTACAAGATCATAATTTTTTTAACATCTTAAATGGTAAATTTCTAGAAAAAATTATTGAAATTGAGGAATGCGGTAAAACTGCAAAATTATGGATACAATACATACGAATGATCTCTATTGCAAAAGCATTTGCGCGCTCTGAAAAAATGGGTAATATAAAAATTCAATTACAAGTTATTCAGCAAATGTTGCCATAGTTTTATGCGACTGGACATTTTAATTATACGAAATCAGCCTTATTATATGTACAATATATGAATCAATTTATAAAAGAATCTGAAAAACTTTTCACCTCAATGCAAAACCAAAATGTAATTCCAGAAACTACCGCTTTAAAAATTAAAGAACTTCAAAATTTTATAAATAACAGATTTTGTACTGTAAGACGAACTGAGAAATTCTGGTCAGGAACTCATACTGATATGACAATCGAACAGGACTTAATGAGAGTCATGAAAGTTGATGGTGGTATGATTGGACGGGGAGTAACTACCAGTACTGCAAATAAATGGATTTTAGCGATGCCATATACACATGATATCTGCGAAGAAGTAGAAAATTTTTGTGGTATACAATTTTCTACTTCCGATCAGCATGTAGATGCTAGAGATTCTCGAATAAAACGAGATACTGAAGATATTCTCAAAATAAAATCCTGGTTTGATTGTCACGAGACATTTCCTTATCAAGATTCAATAATGTCTATATCTACTGGAGTTACTGGCGGTAATAATATTAACTGTCATAATGCTTTTGAGGTTGGAAAAGCAGGGTTAGAAGAAATTGCTGGTACAAACTTCCATAAAGTTTCGTTTAAACGAAAAAATAGAGTACTGTCATTAAAAAGTGTTAATAGTAGTCTGAAAATTCAAGAGGAAATTGTCCCTATAGATCCAATGTTTATATTTCAACGCATTTGTGTAGCAAGAAAAAGTGACGACGAATTAAAAGATTACATGCGTTATGAACTTGCACCGTACCCAACATCTATGTTTTACGAAGGTGTATTTCGGAAAACAGATAAGTCTAAACTATATGATATGTTTGAAGTGGACCGCACTGAGATTAACCTTGAAGATTGCATTTACGCCATTGATGGTGGTATGTTACTGCATAGAGTAGTATGGTCAAAAAATGACAAGTTCAAATGTATTTTTCAAAGATACGTAAATTATGTCAAGAGACACTTTGGATCAAAAGTTACTGTAGTTTTTGATGGCTATACAAACAATTCTAACAGCATCAAAGCTATGGAGCGTTATCGCCGTACCAATCAAAATTCCTCTTTAGATATTTTATTCTATGAAGATATGTGTGTCACAGTGACCCAAGAACAATTTCTTTCGAATAAAACTAATAAAACTCGTTTTATTGAAATTCTAACGAGATATTTGGAAGAAGAAAGCTAACGTTAAACAAGCTGACGATGATGCAGACTTATTAATTGTGAAAACAGCCTTAGAATTATATGATAAATTATATGCACGTCAAATTGTTACTTACATTGAAATTCCCTTTAATTTGATACCCCACGTGCGGTATTTTCATATTTTCCATTTTTGACATCACCCCTCCGCCAATTCCACTAATTTATTGAGCCCAAAATTTTTAAAAACCAAAATTTTTAATAGTGCGTATATGCATGTCACATATGATATTTCATATTTTCCATTTTTGACACCCCTCCATTACAACCCATTTATTGAGCCCCAGGGCCCAAATGTATTCAATAGTACGTATATGCATGTAAAATTGTTACTTGCATTGAAATTCCCTTTAATTTGATACCCCACAGTATTTTCATATTTTTCATTTTTGACATCCCCCCGGGCCCAAAACACCTATCTTATGTTGGTTCTCCCATTGCGTAAAAAATTTGTGCCAAGTTTGGTGGAAATCGGATAAGTTTCATATTTTCCATTTTTGACCTCCCCCAAAACCACCCATTTATTGAGCCCCAGGGCCCAAGAATTTTCAATAGTGCTTATATGCATGAAAAATTGTTACTTGCATTGAAATCCCCTTTAATTTGATACCCTACATGCGGTATTTTCATATTTTCCATTTTTGACATCCCCCAGGGCCCAAAACACCTATCTTATGTTGGTTCTCCCGTTGCATAAAATATTTGTGCTAAGTTTTGTTGAAATCGGTCCAGTGGTTTAGTAGGAGGTGTGAAATATAAATACACACAATGACTTTTATGTATATTAAGATACACATATTTAATAATATTATTCAACAGAGGAAGATTTGTTAAAATTGACCATTCCGTCTATCGATTTAATACTCCTAACGATGAAATAATAACAAAATCGTTATTTTGATTTTATTACTATTAAAATTTGAACTATTTTAAACAAAAAGAATGAAGACTTTATCATGATCCAATGGTTTATTTAGTAGTAAGAAAATAAATCCACGGAATGTAAACGTTTTTATCGATTTTACCGCGCGCTGCCCTTAAATAAGGTTTTTTTTTAAAGCCTGACCTTATAAACATGCAAAGATGATTTTAAACCGATATTTAGACCTTTTTCAATAACTATACCAAGTATCACTTTGCCTCAATTTTTTACGAAATTTTACCATTATTTTTACTCTGGCGACTGGACTATAGGTTATACGTTCTAAATTGGAAGTACCGATAGGTTTTAATTCGAATAAATACAGCCTTTAATCCATACAATAAATACAGCCTTTGAATGTACACTAACAAAGGAAATTTTTGTTAAATCTAATTAATTTTAAAAATCTAAAAGGTTAAGTTGCATTGTTAAACGTAGACACAACCTACAAAAATCGTCTGTGTACCGTAATTATGTGCGATAAATGGAAAATAATTTCTGTACTTCCAATAAATACATCCTTTTAATAAAATATGTGCCAATAAACACCAATAAAATATGCAAATAGGTTATAGGTCTACGTTCTAAATTGAAACTAGGTTTTAATTCCGGTACTTCGAATAAATACAGCCTTTAATGTTATGTACAGCAGCCTTGTATCCATACAATAATTTAATGTACACTAACAAAGGAAATTTTTGTTAAATCTAATTAATTTTAAAAATCTAAAAGGTTAAGTTGCATTGTTAAACGTAGACACAACCTCCAAAAATCGTCTGTGTACCGTAATTATGTGCGATAAATGGAAAATAATTTCTGTACTTCCAGTAAATACACCCTTTTATTGTACACTAACAAAGTAAATTTTATTTAAGTTACATTGTCTACATAACCTCCATAAACTGGCATTAGTTACTTTTGAAGAAAACAGTTCTAGTACACATCGAACACGGAAAAGAAATACAAACGTGGAGACGGAAGTTTTCTTTGGCCGCAGGATTTAGTGAAAGACCCGATTGTTGTAATGGACATTTATGCACTTTATCTAGTCCTGTTCCTTAAATAACTGTAATGCATTTAATTTACTTTTATTGTTGCTTATTATTTATACGTTTTGGGTCTTTCACTATAGCCTGCGGCCAAAGACAACTTCCGTCACCGCGTTTGTATTTTTTTTCGGAGTTCGATGTGTACTAGAACTGTTTTCTTCACAAGTAACTAATGTCAGGTTATGTACGACAATGTAACAAATAACATTTACGTTGTTAGTGTACAATAAAAGGGTGTATTTACTGGAAGTACAGAAATTATTTTCCATTTATCGCACATAATTACGGTACACAGACGATTTTTGGAGGTTGTGTCTACGTTTAACAATGCAACTTAACCTTTTAGATTTTTAAAATTAATTAGATTAAACAAAAATTTCCTTTGTTAGTGTACATTAAGTTATTGTATGGATACAAGGCTGCTGTACATAACATTAAAGGCTGTATTTATTCGAAGTACCGGAATTAAAACAGTTCCAATTTAGAACGTAGACCTATAACCTATTTGCATATTTTATTGGGGTTTATTGGCACATATTTTATTAAAAGGGTGTATTTATTGGAAGTACAGAAATTAGTTTCCATTTATCGCACATAATTACGGTACACAGACGATTTTTGGAGGTTGTGTCTACGTTTAACAATGTAACTTAACCTTTTAGATTTTTAAAATCAATTAGATTTAACAAAAATTTCCTTTGTTAGTGTACATTCAAAGGCTGTATTTATTGTATGGATAAAAGGCTGTATATACATTAAAGGCTCTATTTATTCGAATTAAAACCTATCGGTACTTCCAATTTAGAACGTATAACCTAGTAGGCTACGTTATTCGTACATATTTTATTGGAGTTTATTAGTACATATTTTATTAAAAGGGTGTATTTATTGGAAGTACAGAAATTAGTTTCCATTTATCGCACATAATTACGGTACAGAGACGATTTTGGGAGGTTGTGTCTACGTTTAATTATCTAACTTAGATAGTAGGCTTCGTTATTGGTGCATATTTTATTGGGGTTTATTGGCACATATTTTATTAAAAGGGTGTATTTATTGGAAGTACAGAAATTAGTTTCCATTTATCGCACATAATTACGGTACAGAGACGATTTTGGGAGGTTGTGTCTACGTTTAATTATCTAACAACCTTTTAGATTTTTAAAATTAATTAGACTTGTAGGGGTGTGCACCCACTTTATAATCATATTTTTGGTAACACTGAGAACTTTAAGCCTTCTTTTATGCTTAAACAAATTATATATACACTTAAATATAGAAAAGCAAATATGTAATTCAAAAGACTAATTTGCTCTAATAAACACATGCTGAAGTTAAAAACAAAAGAGTTTTTACTTGCCTAACTAATCATTAGTTACTAATGTGACAGTTGGGGCTGCTTTTTCTGCAAAAGCTGGGGTATGTTGGATTCAAGAGTGGTTAAAGTAAGTCATAAATCTGAGTGTGCGTCAAGTCTATTTCTGTGCTTGCTTTTCACTTGAGATGAAAATCCCATTTCACTCAAGAATGAGTTGATGAATGGGATGAGCAACTCCGAAAATCAGGATATTCATCTCTTAAAGATATCCAGAACTTTGTTAAGTCAGAACCTAAAAGTTTATGGATTTTGTTGTTGTTATCACTAACTATACAAAATAATTTACAAAAAATTTAGTTTTAATCCCAGCATGACAGATGATATCACACCATTGCTCATTTAGTTTTACTGAGAACATGTTAGAACTTTCAAAATACAAGAATGGGTCTTGAATCCAATTGAATTCACTGTATCCCTCTGGGTAAAACTACTGAAGGCTTCATAGAATTGGAAAATTAATGAGAATAATATTCTTACAACCAGTGACAAGAATTATGAACTTAAAACAGTGGAATGAATTACTGAATACCAGATACTCTCAATTGCTAAAACAAACACACTTATATTACAACAGTTCTCTTTATATAATTATCCAGGGCACACTGTATAGCCTACAAACAGTAATAAAAAAATCACAATAGTTTACAACACAAATAAACAATTGATCATTTGTCACTTTCATTAAAAACTGCTGTCTAATATCATCCTATATGAATGCACAACCTACTACACCAACTTTCTAAAACTCAGCTGGTGGCAACATCCTAATTATCAGGCTAATGTGAGAAAGTTCCAGATGAATGCCAAGAGTGTGGCTCTAGAATATTCTGCAGTGCTGCTGATTAACAGTAGGCTATGTGATCAGCATCACATAGAGTACTACACATTTAAGCTATCTAATGGACTTGGTATTACAATATTAGTAAAATGTGCTTGTTAACCAAATAGTGTGTTGTTACTCCTGAAAATCCCATTTCACTAAGAGCATTTTAGAAGTCTGGGTTATCTTTTATGTTTCACTCCACAAACATGCCTTTAGTTCAGCATTTCTTAACCTATTGGGCATGAGCCACTGCTGGGTCCCGAGAGGGCATTTGGAGGGTTGCAAAGTCAGGTTCGGAAATTTATTTACTGTGTCTTAAAAACCTACTACATGTAAATAACTAAGATATATCATTTTAACAATTTAAATTCAACCTGTTTTGTACATAGTCTAAACTGTACATTTTTGTTATTCATGCTCTACCATTGCTTTTTACCAGCTCTGATGTTTAACTCTCTATAACCAGATTGAAAGTTGCTTCCCAGAGGGATACAGTGAATTCAATTGGATTCAAGACCCATTCTTGTATTTTGAAAGTTCTAACATGTTGTCAGTAAAACTAAATGAGCAATTGTGTGATATCATCTGTGATGCTGGGATAAAAACTAAATTTTTAGTAAATTATTTTGTATAGTTAGTGATAACATGAGACATGTCATGGACAACAAAATCCATCTGATGGTCAATAACATCTGACTGATAAATTAATACTGTTAGCCAATTCATTTTTAATAGCTAAAATTGCCAAATTATTAAGCCTTTCTTGGTAGGTAGTGCTTCTCTGCCAAGTTTTCAGTGAATTCGTTATACTGCTCAAAGTTTTTCAGGAGACGAAACTGTAACTGGAATAGTACAGAAAAGCCTATAGGCAAGACAGAAGTTCACAAATACAGCTTGAAGGTTTTTGGAGTAGGCTTAGTGGATTCTTTTCTGATTCAAACTCTGTTTTATAAATGTTCTTCAAGTGTAATATTTCTTCAAATAGATCCATTGCCAATTCCTTTTAAACTTGCTAATGAGAACTTTTACTTTCAATTCTAATTCATCATTTTCCATGTCCGTAAAGTTCAATACTGGTGGAAACAAGTCACGAATTGAACTAATTGCAGTGAATCGTGTTTTTATGTTGCCCATTACAAACTCTAATACTGGGTACATGACTGAGGTTTTAAATTTATTTTCTTGATCTTTGTTTACTGAAAAATCACTATTGGATTGATCTGTACTTTTTTTCCACCTTTTGGGAGATTCAGGAGGAACTTTTATTAGTTCTTTTGCAATTAAGTTTGGTTCTTCAATTATGCTGTCTGGGTTATCACGCAACAATTTCAATTCTGTCAGCAAATCTTCCACTTGAGTTATTTCAACATGGGTGTGATTCCTTTGCTTTGAATAACAACATTTTTTTAGTCAATATATGAAAGCACTTTGAACCAAAAAGATGCCAACATTAAGCTCTTTGTGGAATTGAAATATTTCTTAAGCCCTAATATGATGTTGTAGGCAGAGGGAGTTAGACTAGAAGACATCTCTTCTAAAATATATCCAACAATTTAAGTACTCCTGGGTAGTGCTTAACTATCGGTTTGACAGCTTGGATCCTCTCACTTCATCTTGTTTCAGGGAAGCTCTGCAGTGATAAAGGAATGTGCTTTTTCAAAACTTCCCAACATTTTTCTCTAGGGCTGCTAGAGAAAAATTAGTAAAGACTTGCAACATGCCCGAAAAATGTCATCACATCTGCATTGAGTTTTGCAGCATTAACACCCACATGTTTCAAGGAATGCGCCCCACATGGTAAAAATATTATGGATTCGTTCTTTTCAAGAATTCTACTTCCAATTTAGAACCCAGTACAATCTAACGTATAACCAAACAAGTACATTAAAATCCTTTTTTCAACATAATGCAATAAAAAGCAATGTGCAGTTTCTGTTAACACGCAAATGATTAAGTATTAATAATGGGTTAGAGTGGAATTTAATAATTACAAATTTTGTGGACTTGTGAAATTAGTAACACTATGTACTAATGTGTGATTATCAGTTGAATTGTTAAACATAGACACAACCTCCAAAAATCGTCTGTGTACCGTAATTATGTGCAATAAATGGAAACTAATTTCTGTACTTCCAATAAATACACCCTTTTAATAAAATATGTGCCAATACTCTGAATTCAAATTAAATAAAGAAAAAAGGAATTGTGTGTGTGTGTGTGTGCGTTTTCTGTGGTTGAGGCTGAAGATAGAAGTAGTTTCTGTAGAAATATTTCATTTCTAAAACGATTTTAAATATAAATCTTAAAACATGGAAGTCATGTATAGTTCTCCACACGGATATTTTCATTATTTGCATCAAATAGTATTATTGTTTAATACACGTTCTATCCAGATCAAATTATGTGTATACAGTTCTGGAAAAATTAGAAATACAATTTTTTTTGTTTATTTTAAACTGTATTATGTTTGGAAGTATCCCAAAGTAAATTTAACATTAAGCATGTCAATCAATGAGGCCAGTCCAGTTTTTTAAGGCTAGGAGATCCTTTAAATGTTTGGAGCATCACTAGGTCATCATGATGGATCTAATAATCAAACTTCAGTTTCTGTGAAAAGCTGGCAGATTTGAGTAGCCACTTGATAAAGGATGGTATTGTAAAAGCAACAATTCTTTCAGAATTATTTTATAACCCTGTCAGTCTGCAAATAACTATCACTCCTTTAGATCATCAGCAGATTTAAACTTTTCTTATTTGTGCTAGGAATGTATCATGTAAAACTGCTGGAAGCATGGTATACAAAGTGTCTATTATCCTTTTCAAGGTTGATGACCAAAACAAAAGTACTACTTATAATTCATCATTGTAGCAGTTACACAGCAGTATACTAAACATCTCTTGGTTAATACCTGTACTCTGGTCAGGTAGCACACAATGAATCATTCAAAACAAGTACAATTCAGTGTCAATGTCTAGTGTTTATGTGTCACTGCTACCCATAGTGAATCATTTGTATTGTACATAACAAATAGTATTCTGACTGTACACGTTTTTCATCTGACAAGAATTTTATACTTAGGCAAACTCATGTAATGGTGTAACCTTCTGTAATATGTGCCAAACAAGTATTCATAAAATTAATATTTGTGTCAAATTGTGTTTTATTTATTTCAAACAAAATCTGTTTTGTGGACATAACTTTATGTCCAATACAATTATTATGTTATTTCTTTTTAGTATCCCTTATAGATTTGCGTGATCAAAACTTTTAATACTAAAACTTTTTTTCAGCTGATAACCATGCTTTGTTGAGATTATTAAAGAAAAGTTTTGCTCATTCAGTGATGTGGCATCTTCAGTGATAAAGTTGAGTCTCATTGTGGTAAAACTACTGAACACTTCATAGAATTGGAAAATTAATGAGAATAATATTCTTACAACCAGTGACAAGAATTATGAACTTAAAACAGTGGAATGAATTACTGAATACCAGATACTCTCAATTGCTAAAACAAACACACTTGTATTACAACAGTTCTCTTTATATAATTATCCAGGACACACTGTACAGCCTACAAACAGTAATAAAAAAATCACAATAGTTTACAACACAAGTAAACAATTGATCATTTGTCACTTTTATTAAAAACTGCTGTCTAATATCATCCTATATGAATGCACAACCTACTACACCAACTTTCTAAAACTCAGCTGGTGGCAACATCCTAATTATTATCAGGCTAATGTGATAAAGTTCCAGATGAATGCCAAGAGTGTGGCTCTAGAATATTCTGCAGTGCTGCTGATTAACAGTATGTGATCAGCATCACATAGAGTACTACACATTTAAGCTATCTAATTGACTTGGTATTACAATATTAGTAAAATGTGCTTGTTAACCAAATAGTGTGTTGTTACTCCTGAAAATCCCATTTCACTAAGAGCATTTTAGAAGTCTGGGTTATCTTTTATGTTTCACTCCACAAACATGCCTTTAGTTCAGCATTTCTTAACCTATTGGGCATGAGCCACTGCAGGGTCCCGAGAGGGCATTTGGAGGGTTGCAAAGTCAGGTTCGGAAATTTATTTACTGTGTCTTAAAAAGCTACTACATGTAAATATCTAAGATATATCATTTTAACAATTTAAATTCAACCTGTTTTGTACATAGTCTAAACTGTACATTTTTGTTATTCATGCTCTACCATTGTTTTTTACCAGCTCTGATGTTTAACTCTCTATAACCAGATTGAAAGTTGCTTCCCAGAGGGATACAGTGAATTCAATTGGATTCAAGACCCATTCTTCTATTTTGAAAGTTCTAACATGTTCTCAGTAAAACTAAATGAGCAATTGTGTGATATCATCTGTGATGCTGGGATTAAAACTAAATTTTTAGTAAATTATTTTGTATAGTTAGTGATAACATGAGACATGTCATGGACAACAAAATCCATAAACTTTTAGATTCTAACTTAACAAAGTTCTGGATATCTTTAAGAGATGAATATCCTGAACTTTCGGAGTTGCTCATCCCATTCACCACCTCATTCTTGAGTGAAATGGGATTTTCATCTCAAGTGAAAAGCAAGCACACAAATAGACTTGACGCACACTCAGATTTATGACTTAATTTAACCACTCTTGAATCCAACATACCCCAGCTTTTGTAGAAAAAGCAGCTCCAACTGTCACATTAGTAACTAATGATTAGTTAGGCAAGTAAAAACTCTTTTGTTTCTAACTTCAGCATGTGTTTATTAGAGCAAATTAGTCTTTTGAATTACATATTTGCTTTTCTATAATTAAGTGTATATATAATTTGTTGAAGCATAAAAGAAGGCTTAAAGTTCTCAGTGTTACCAAAAATATGATTATAGAGTGGGTGCACACCCCTACAAGTAGTTCTGCCATGCACACCCCTACAAGTCTAATTACTTTTGAAAATCTAAAAGGTTAAGTTAGATAATTAAATGTAGATACAACCTCCCAAAATCGTCTCTGTACCGTAATTATGTGCGATAAATTGAAACTAATTTCTGTACTTCCAATAAATACACCCTTTTAATAAAATATGTACCAATAAACTCCAATAAAATACTGTATGTACGAATAACGTAGCCTACTAGGTTATACGTTCTAAATTGGAAGTACCGATAGGTTTTAAATCGAATAAATACAGCCTTTAATGTATATACAGCCTTTTATCCATAAAATAAATACAGCCTTTGAATGTACACTAACAAAGGAAATTTTTGTTAAATCTAATTAATTTTAAAAATCTAAAAGGTTAAGTTGCATTGTTAAACGTAGACGCAACCTCCAAAAATCGTCTGTGTACCGTAATTATGTGCGATAAATGGAAAATAATTTCTGTACTTCCAATAAATACACCCTTTTAATAAAATATGTGCCAATAAACCCCAATAAAATATGCAAATAGGTTATAGGTCTACGTTCTAAATTGGAACTAGGTTTTAATTCCGGTACTTCGAATAAATACAGCCTTTAATGTTATGTACAGCAGCCTTGTATGCATACAATAATTTTATGTACACTAACAAAGGAAATTTTTGTTAAATCTAATTAATTTTAAAAATCTAAAAGGTTAAGTTGCATTGTTAAACGTAGACACAACCTCCAAAAATCGTCTGTGTACCGTAATTATGTGCGATAAATGGAAAATAATTTCTGTACTTCCAGTAAATACACCCTTTTATTGTACACTAACAAAGTAAATTTTATTTAAGTTACATTGTCTACATAACCTCCATAAACTGGCATTAGTTACTTGTGAAGAAAACAGTTCTAGTACACATCGAACACGGAAAAGAAATACAAACGTGGAGACGAAAGTTGCCTTTGGGGGCAGGATTTAGTGAAAGACCCGATTGTTGTAATGGACATTTATGCACTTTATCTAGTCCTGTTCCTTAAATAACTGTAATGCATTTAATTTACTTTTATTGTTGCTTATTATTTATACGTTTTGGGTCTCACTATAGCCTGCGGCCAAAGACAACTTCCGTCTCCACGTTTGAAATTTTTTCCGTATTCGATGTGTACTAGAACTGTTTTCTTCACAAGTAACTAATGCCAGGTTATGGAGGTTATGTAGACAATGTAACTTAAATAAAATTTACTTTGTTAGTGTACAATAAAAGGGTGTATTTACTGGAAGTACAGAAATTATTTTCCATTTATCGCACATAATTACGGTACACAGACGATTTTTGGAGGTTGTGTCTACGTTTAACAATGCAATTTAACCTTTTAGATTTTTAAAATTAATTAGATTTAACAAAAATTTCCTTTGTTAGTGTACATTAAATTATTGTATGGATACAAGGCTGCTGTACATAACATTAAAGGCTGTATTTATTCGAAGTACCAGAATTAAAACCTAGTTCCAATTTAGAACGTAGACCTATAACCTATTTGCATATGTTATTGGGGTTTATTGGCACATATTTTATTAAAAGGGTGTATTTATTGGAAGTACAGAAATTATTTTCCATTTATCGCACATAATTACGGTACACAGACGATTTTTGGAGGTTGTGTCTACGTTTAACAATGCAATTTAACCTTTTAGATTTTTAAAATTAATTAGATTTAACAAAAATTTCCTTTGTTAGTGTACATTAAATTATTGTATGGATACAAGGCTGCTGTACATAACATTAAAGGCTGTATTTATTCGAAGTACCAGAATTAAAACCTAGTTCCAATTTAGAACGTAGACCTATAACCTATTTGCATATGTTATTGGGGTTTATTGGCACATATTTTATTAAAAGGGTGTATTTATTGGAAGTACAGAAATTATTTTCCATTTATCGCACATAATTACGGTACACAGACGATTTTTGGAGGTTGTGTCTACGTTTAACAATGTAACTTAACCTTTTAGATTTTTAAAATTAATTAATATTTAACAAAATTTCCTTTGTTAGTGTACATTCAAAGGCTGCGTTTTTTGTATGGATAAAAGGCTGTATATACATTAAAGGCTGTATGTATTCGAATTAAAACCTATCGGTACTTCCAATTTAGAACGTATAACCTAGTAGGCTACGTTATTCGTACATATTTTATTGGAGTTTATTGGTACATATTTTATTAAAAGGGTGTATTTATTGGAAGTACAGAAATTAGTTTCCATTTATCGCACATAATTACGGTACAGAGACGATTTTGGGAGGTTGTGTCTACGTTTAATTATCTAACTTAGATAGTAGGCTTCGTTATTGATGCATATTTTATTGGGGTTTATTGGCACATATTTTATTAAAAGGGTGTATTTATTGGAAGTACAGAAATTAGTTTCCATGTATCGCACATAATTACGGTACAGAGACGATTTTGGGAAGTTGTGTCAACGTTTAATTATCTAAGTTAGATAGTAGGCTTCGTTATTGGTGCATATTTTATTGGGGTTTATTGGCAAATATTTTATTAAAAGGGTGTACTTATTGGAAGTACAGAAATTAGTTTCCATTTATCACACATAATTACGGTACAGAGACGATTTTGGGAGGTTGTGTCTACGTTTAATTATCTAACTTAACCTTTCAGATTTTTAAAATTAATTAGACTTGTAGGGGTGTGCATGGCAGAACTACTTGTAGGGGTGTGCACCCACTTTATAATCATATTTTTGGTAACACTGAGAACTTGCCTTCTTTTATGCTTAAACAAATTATATATACACTTAATTATAGAAAAGCAAAAAGCAAATATGTAATTCAAAAGACTAATTTGCTCTAAAAAACACATGCTGAAGTTGAAAACAAAAGAGTTTTTACTTGCCTAACTAATCATTAGTTACTAATGTGACAGTTGGGGCTGCTTTTTCTGCAAAAGCTGGGGTATGTTGGATTCAAGAGTTGTTAAATTAAGTCATAAATCTGAGTGTGCGTCAAAGTCTATTTCTGTGCTTGCTTTTCACTTGATATGAAAATCCCATTTCACTCAAGAATGAGGTGGGGAATGGGATGAGCAACTCCGAAAGTTCAGGATATTCATCTCTTAAAGATATCCAGAACTTTGTTAAGTCAGAATCTAAAAGTTTATGGATTTTGTTGTCCATGACATGTCTCATGTTATCACTAACTATACAAAATAATTTACTAAAAATTTAGTTTTAATCCCAGCATCACAGATGATATCACACAATTGCTCATTTAGTTTTACTGAGAACATGTTAGAACTTTCAAAATACAAGAATGGGTCTTGAATCCAATTGAATTCACTGTATCCCTCTGGGAAGCAACTTTCAGTCTGCTTATAGAGAGTTAAACATCAGAGCTGGTAAAAAGCAATGGTAGAGCATGAATAACAAAAATGTACAGTTTAGACTATGTACAAAACAGGTTGAATTTAAATTGTTAAAATGATATGTCTTAGTTATTTACATGTAGTAGGTTTTTAAGACACAGTAAATAAATTTCCGAACCTGACTTTGCAACCCTCCAAATGCCCTCTCGGGACCCAGCAGTGGCTCATGCCCAATAGGTTAAGAAATGCTGAACTAAAGGCATGTTTGTGGAGTGAAACATAAAAGATAACCCAGACTTCTAAAATGCTCTTAGTGAAATGGGATTTTCAGGAGTAACAACACACTATTTGGTTAACAAGCACATTTTACTAATATTGTAATACCAAGTCAATTAGATAGCTTATATGTGTAGTACTCTATGTGATGCTGATCACATACTGTTAATCAGCAGCACTGCAGAATATTCTAGAGCCACACTCTTGGCATTCATCTGGAACCAGCTGAGTTTTAGAAAGTTGGTGTAATAGGTTGTGCATTCATATAGGATGATATTAGACAGCAGTTTTTAATGAAAGTGACAAATGATCAATTGTTTATTTGTGTTGTAAACTATTGTGATTTTTTTATTACTGTTTGTAGGCTATACAATGTGTCCTGGATAATTATATAAAGAGAACTGTTGTAATATAAGTGTGTTTGTTTTAGCAATTGAGAGTATCTGGTATTCAATAATTCATTCCACTGTTTTAAGTTCATAATTCTTGTCACTGGTTGTAAGAATATTATTTTCATTAATTTTCCAATTCTATGAAGTCTTCAGTAGTTTTACCACGATGAGACTCAACTTTATCACTGAAGATGCCACATCACTGAATGAGCAAAACTTTTCGTTAATAATCTCAACAAAGCATGGTTATCAGCTGAAAAAAAGTTTTAGTATTAAAAGTTTTAATCACACAAATCTATAAGGGATACTAAAAAGAAATAACATAATAATTGTATTGGACATACAAAACAGATTTTGTTGGAAATAAATAAAACACAATTTGACACAAATATATTAATTTTATGAATACTTGTTTGGCACATATTACAGAAGGTTACACCATTAAATGAGTTTGCCTAAGTATAAAATTCTTGTCAGATGAAAAACGTGTACAGTCAGAATACTATTTGTTATGTACAATACAAATGATTCACTATGGGTAGCAGTGACACATAAACACCAGACATTGACACTGAATTGTACTTGTTTTGAATGATTCATTGCGTGCTACCTGACCAGAGTACAGGTATTAACCAAGAGATGTTTAGTATACTGCTGTGTAACTGCTACAATGATGAATTATAAGTAGTACTTTTTGTTTTGGTCATCAACCTTGAAAAGGATAATAGAAACTTTGTATACCATACTTCCAGCAGTTTTACATGATACATTCCTAGCACAAATAAGAAAAGTTTAAATCTGCTGATGATCTAAAGGAGTGATAGTTATTTGCAGACTGACAGGGTTATAAAATAATTCTGAAAGAATTGTTGCTTTTACAATACCATCCTTTATCACCCGACTACTCAAATCTGCCAGTTTTTCATAGAAACTGAAGTTTGATGATTTGATCCTCATGACCTAGTGATGCTCCAAACATTTCAAGGATTCTCCTAGCCTTAAAAAACTTGACTGGCCTCATTGATTGACATGATTAATGTTAAATTTACTTTGGGATACTTCCAAACATAATACAGTTTAAAATAAACAAAAAAAATTTTATTTCTAATTTTTCCAGAACTGTATACACATAATTTGATCTGGATAGAACGTGTATTAAACAATAATACTATTTGATGCAAATAATGAAAATATCCGTGTGGAGAACTATACATGACTTCCATGTTTTAAGATTTATATTTAAAATCGTTTTAGAAATGAAATATTTCTACAGAAACTACTTCTATCTTCAGCCTCAACTACAAATCACACACACACACACACACACACGCACACAATTCCTTTTTCCTTTATTTAATTTGAATTCAGAGTATTGGCACATATTTTATTAAAAGGGTGTATTTATTGGAAGTACAGATTTAGTTTCCATTTATTGCACATAATTACGGTACACAGACGATTTTTGGAGGTTGTGTCTACGTTTAACAATGTAACTTAACCTTTTAGATTTTTAAAATTAATTAATATTTAACAAAAATTTCCTTTGTTAGTGTAAATTCAAAGGCTGCATTTATTGTATGGATAAAAGGCTGTATATACATTAAAGGCTGTATTTATTCGAATTAAAACCTATCCGTACTTCCAATTTAGAATGTATAACCTAGTACGCTACGTTATTCGTACATATTTTATTGGAGTTTATTGGTACATATTTTGTTAAAAGGGTGTATTTATTGGAAGTACAGAAATTAGTTTCCATTTATCGCACATAATTACGGTACAGAGACGTTTTTGGGAGGTTGTGTCTATGTTTAATTATCTAACTTAGATAGTAGGCTTCGTTATTGGTGCATATTTTATTGGGGTTTATTGACACATATTTTATTAAAAGGGTGTATTTAGTGGAAGTACAGAAATTAGTTTCCATTTATCGCACATAATTACGGTACAGAGACGATTTTTGGAGGTTGTGTCAACGTTTAATTATCTAACTTAACCTTTTAGATTTTTAAAATTAATTAGACTTAACAAACATTTCCTTACTTAGTGTACATTCAAAGGCTGTATTTATTGTATGGATAAAAGGCTGTATTTATTTGAAGTACCGGAATTAAAACCTACTTCCAATTTAGAACACAGTACAATCTAACGTAGGCCTATAACCAAACAAGTACATTAAAATCCTTTTTTCAACATAATACAATAGAAAGCAACGTGCAGTTTCTGTTAACACGCAAATGATTAAGTATTAATAATGGGTTAGAGTGGAATTTAATAATTACAAATTTTGTGGACTTGTGAAATTAGTAACACTATGTACTAATGTGTGATTATCAGTTGAATTTCTGAATTCCTTTGATTCATTAATAAATTTTACTAATTTGTTTCTTTATGTTTATTTAATGATTTCTTATTAGTTTTTAATCTCTGTTTTCATTATTCGTTTGCAAATTCTTGGATTTTGTTGTCCATGACATGTCCATTGATTAACTAATTATCAATAAAACACACAGAGGACTGATCTTCTTTTGCAAGATCACAAGTATGTTTCAAGACCATTTGCAGGTCAGGCATTGTTCTGTCTGTTCATTTTCTGAAAGTGGTTGAGGAGCAAGGGGGAAGATGTCTCCATTAAAACACACACACAATCCACTAGCACACACACAATTCCTTTTTTTCTTTATTTAATTTGAATTCTGTATTAGAACAAATGTTTTCAGAGTTTACAAGTTTTTTTTTTTTTTAATTTCTTGGATCAAACAATGTACAATGTTTGATTTGTTCTTGTATTCCATACTTCCAGCAGTTTTACATGATACATTCCTAGCACGAATAAGAAAAGTTTAAATCTGCTGATGATCTAAAGGAGTGATAGTTATTTGCAGACTGACAGGGTTATAAAATAATTCTGAAAGAATTGTTGCTTTTACAATACCATCCTTTATCAAGTGGCTACTCAAATCTGCCAGTTTTTCACAGAAACTGAAGTTTGATGATTAGATCCATCATGATGACCTAGTGATGCTCCAAACATTTCAAGGATTCTCCTAGCCTTAAAAAACTGGACTGGCCTCATTGATTGAAATGATTAATGTTAAATTTACTTTGGGATACTTCCAAACATAATACAGTTTACAATAAACAAAAAAAATTTTATGCCAGTCTAATTTTTCCAGAACTGTATACACATAATTTGATCTGGATAGAACGTGTATTAAACAATAATACTATTTGTGCAAATAATTAAAATATCAGTGTGGAGAATCATACATGACTTCCATGTTTTAAGATTTATATTTAAAATCGTTTTAGAAATGAAATATTTCTACAGAAACTACTTCTATCTTCAGCCTCAACCACAGAATTGTGGTCACTAACATATACCACCTCACGTTAGCGCACTTGATTTTCACTGATGATGGCACTTCCGAAACGTCTGGTTTTGGAGACAGACAGACTATGAGCATAGTATAATTTCATACCCAACTCTAGTGCCAGTTGAGCTTCAACCTGCCGAGGAGGGAAATAAGAGGTCTACACATAGTACGTGTCCGTTAAACACCTGTTGTATTTTACATAAATCGTAAAATATATATTCATCAAATAAATTGATAGGCAAAAAGTGATAAGTGAAAGGATGATTATGTCAAAAGATGTGTATATAATGTATTTTCATTTATTATGTTAGGGTAATATTAGTGGAATGATAATATTCTACCACTACTGTATTACAGTATACAAATGTAGTGATATATCTTGGCACAATACTATAAAATAAATCTGGATAAAAGGCTCATTTCAAATAGAAAGGATAGCTGGTGTGATCAGACATAACAAATTTGTATTAGTTTTTTGAGAATGTATTCCTATCAAACTGCAATAAGCATATTTTCAAACCTTTATGGATGTGTGTCATGGAATTTACAGATTGCACCAAAAGAAACAGTTAAAATAATCTTCAATTAAACAAAAATTGGTCTTGTAATATGAGTCAGTAATACAGCAGGAACTAATCAGTTAATTGCTATTACAAAATGCCTTATTCCTTTTTCATGATGATCAGATTTTGACATGATGATACACCAACTTTCTAAAACTCAGCTGGTTCCAGATGAATGCCAAGAGTGTGGCTCTAGAATATTCTGCAGTGCTGCTGATTAACAGTATGTGATCAGCATCACATAGAGTACTACACATGTAAGCTATCTAATTGACTTGGTATTACAATATTAGTAAAATGTGCTTGTTAACCAAATAGTGTGTTGTTACTCCTGAAAATCCCATTTCACTAAGAGCATTTTAGAAGTCTGGGTTATCTTTTATGTTTCACTCCACAAACATGCCTTTAGTTCAGCACTTCTTAACCTATTGGGCATGAGCCACTGCTGGGTCCCGAGAGGGCATTTGGAGGGTTGCAAAGTCAGGTTCGGAAATTTATTTACTGTGTCTTAAAAAGCTACTACATGTAAATAACTAAGATATATCATTTTAACAATTTAAATTCAACCTGTTTTGTACATAGTCTAAACTGTACATTTTTGTTATTCATGCTCTACCATTGTTTTTTACCAGCTCTGATGTTTAACTCTCTATAACCAGATTGAAAGTTGCTTCCCAGAGGGATACAGTGAATTCAATTGGATTCAAGACCCATTCTTGTATTTTGAAAGTTCTAACATGTTCTCAGTAAAACTAAATGAGCAATTGTGTGATATCATCTGTGATGCTGGGATTAAAACTAAATTTTTAGTAAATTATTTTGTATAGTTAGTGATAACATGAGACATGTCATGGACAACAAAATCCATAAACTTTTAGATTCTAACTTAACAAAGTTCTGGATATCTTTAAGAGATGAATATCCTGAACTTTCGGAGTTGCTCATCCCATTCACCACCTCATTCTTGAGTGAAATGGGATTTTCATCTCAAGTGAAAAGCAAGCACACAAATAGACTTGACGCACACTCAGATTTATGACTTAATTTAACCACTCTTGAATCCAACATACCCCAGCTTTTGTAGAAAAAGCAGCTCCAACTGTCACATTAGTAACTAATGATTAGTTAGGCAAGTAAAAACTCTTTTGTTTCTAACTTCAGCATGTGTTTATTAGAGCAAATTAGTCTTTTGAATTACATATTTGCTTTTCTATAATTAAGTGTATATATAATTTGTTGAAGCATAAAAGAAGGCTTAAAGTTCTCAGTGTTACCAAAAATATGATTATAAAGTGGGTGCACACCCCTACAAGTAGTTCTGCCATGCACACCCCTACAAGTCTAATTACTTTTGAAAATCTAAAAGGTTAAGTTAGATAATTAAATGTAGATACAACCTCCCAAAATCGTCTCTGTACCGTAATTATGTGCGATAAATTGAAACTAATTTCTGTACTTCCAATAAATACACCCTTTTAATAAAATATGTACCAATAAACTCCAATAAAATACTGTATGTACGAATAACGTAGCCTACTAGGTTATACGTTCTAAATTGGAAGTACCGATAGGTTTTTAATCGAATAAATACAGCCTTTAATGTATATACAGCCTTTTATCCATAAAATAAATACAGCCTTTGAATGTACACTAACAAAGGAAATTTTTGTTAAATCTAATTAATTTTAAAAATCTAAAAGGTTAAGTTGCATTGTTAAACGTAGACGCAACCTCCAAAAATCGTCTGTGTACCGTAATTATGTGCGATAAATGGAAAATAATTTCTGTACTTCCAATAAATACACCCTTTTAATAAAATATGTGCCAATAAACCCCAATAAAATATGCAAATAGGTTATAGGTCTACGTTCTAAATTGGAACTAGGTTTTAATTCCGGTACTTCGAATAAATACAGCCTTTAATGTTATGTACAGCAGCCTTGTATGCATACAATAATTTTATGTACACTAACAAAGGAAATTTTTGTTAAATCTAATTAATTTTAAAAATCTAAAAGGTTAAGTTGCATTGTTAAACGTAGACGCAACCTCCAAAAATCGTCTGTGTACCGTAATTATGTGCGATAAATGGAAAATAATTTCTGTACTTCCAATAAATACACCCTTTTAATAAAATATGTGCCAATAAACCCCAATAAAATATGCAAATAGGTTATAGGTCTACGTTCTAAATTCGAACTAGGTTTTAATTCCGGTACTTCGAATAAATACAGCCTTTAATGTTATGTACAGCAGCCTTGTATGCATACAATAATTTTATGTACACTAACAAAGGAAATTTTTGTTAAATCTAATTAATTTTAAAAATCTAAAAGGTTAAGTTGCATTGTTAAACGTAGACACAACCTCCAAAAATCGTCTGTGTACCGTAATTATGTGCGATAAATGGAAAATAATTTCTGTACTTCCAGTAAATACACCCTTTTATTGTACACTAACAAAGTAAATTTTATTTAAGTTACATTGTCTACATAACCTCCATAAACTGGCATTAGTTACTTGTGAAGAAAACAGTTCTAGTACACATCGAACACGGAAAAGAAATACAAACGTGGAGACGAAAGTTGTCTTTGGGGGCAGGATTTAGTGAAAGACCCGATTGTTGTAATGGACATTTATGCACTTTATCTAGTCCTGTTCCTTAAATAACTGTAATGCATTTAATTTACTTTTATTGTTGCTTATTATTTATACGTTTTGGGTCTCACTATAGCCTGCGGCCAAAGACAACTTCCGTCTCCACGTTTGAAATTTTTTCCGTATTCGATGTGTACTAGAACTGTTTTCTTCACAAGTAACTAATGCCAGGTTATGGAGGTTATGTAGACAATGTAACTTAAATAAAATTTACTTTGTTAGTGTACAATAAAAGGGTGTATTTACTGGAAGTACAGAAATTATTTTCCATTTATCGCACATAATTACGGTACACAGACGATTTTTGGAGGTTGTGTCTACGTTTAACAATGCAATTTAACCTTTTAGATTTTTAAAATTAATTAGATTTAACAAAAATTTCCTTTGTTAGTGTACATTAAATTATTGTATGGATACAAGGCTGCTGTACATAACATTAAAGGCTGTATTTATTCGAAGTACCAGAATTAAAACCTAGTTCCAATTTAGAACGTAGACCTATAACCTATTTGCATATGTTATTGGGGTTTATTGGCACATATTTTATTAAAAGGGTGTATTTATTGGAAGTACAGAAATTATTTTCCATTTATCGCACATAATTACGGTACACAGACGATTTTTGGAGGTTGTGTCTACGTTTAACAATGTAACTTAACCTTTTAGATTTTTAAAATTAATTAATATTTAACAAAATTTCCTTTGTTAGTGTACATTCAAAGGCTGCGTTTTTTGTATGGATAAAAGGCTGTATATACATTAAAGGCTGTATGTATTCGAATTAAAACCTATCGGTACTTCCAATTTAGAACGTATAACCTAGTAGGCTACGTTATTCGTACATATTTTATTGGAGTTTATTGGTACATATTTTATTAAAAGGGTGTATTTATTGGAAGTACAGAAATTAGTTTCCATTTATCGCACATAATTACGGTACAGAGACGATTTTGGGAGGTTGTGTCTACGTTTAATTATCTAACTTAGATAGTAGGCTTCGTTATTGATGCATATTTTATTGGGGTTTATTGGCACATATTTTATTAAAAGGGTGTATTTATTGGAAGTACAGAAATTAGTTTCCATGTATCGCACATAATTACGGTACAGAGACGATTTTGGGAAGTTGTGTCAACGTTTAATTATCTAAGTTAGATAGTAGGCTTCGTTATTGGTGCATATTTTATTGGGGTTTATTGGCAAATATTTTATTAAAAGGGTGTACTTATTGGAAGTACAGAAATTAGTTTCCATTTATCACACATAATTACGGTACAGAGACGATTTTGGGAGGTTGTGTCTACGTTTAATTATCTAACTTAACCTTTCAGATTTTTAAAATTAATTAGACTTGTAGGGGTGTGCATGGCAGAACTACTTGTAGGGGTGTGCACCCACTTTATAATCATATTTTTGGTAACACTGAGAACTTGCCTTCTTTTATGCTTAAACAAATTATATATACACTTAATTATAGAAAAGCAAAAAGCAAATATGTAATTCAAAAGACTAATTTGCTCTAAAAAACACATGCTGAAGTTGAAAACAAAAGAGTTTTTACTTGCCTAACTAATCATTAGTTACTAATGTGACAGTTGGGGCTGCTTTTTCTGCAAAAGCTGGGGTATGTTGGATTCAAGAGTTGTTAAATTAAGTCATAAATCTGAGTGTGCGTCAAAGTCTATTTCTGTGCTTGCTTTTCACTTGATATGAAAATCCCATTTCACTCAAGAATGAGGTGGGGAATGGGATGAGCAACTCCGAAAGTTCAGGATATTCATCTCTTAAAGATATCCAGAACTTTGTTAAGTCAGAATCTAAAAGTTTATGGATTTTGTTGTCCATGACATGTCTCATGTTATCACTAACTATACAAAATAATTTACTAAAAATTTAGTTTTAATCCCAGCATCACAGATGATATCACACAATTGCTCATTTAGTTTTACTGAGAACATGTTAGAACTTTCAAAATACAAGAATGGGTCTTGAATCCAATTGAATTCACTGTATCCCTCTGGGAAGCAACTTTCAGTCTGCTTATAGAGAGTTAAACATCAGAGCTGGTAAAAAGCAATGGTAGAGCATGAATAACAAAAATGTACAGTTTAGACTATGTACAAAACAGGTTGAATTTAAATTGTTAAAATGATATGTCTTAGTTATTTACATGTAGTAGGTTTTTAAGACACAGTAAATAAATTTCCGAACCTGACTTTGCAACCCTCCAAATGCCCTCTCGGGACCCAGCAGTGGCTCATGCCCAATAGGTTAAGAAATGCTGAACTAAAGGCATGTTTGTGGAGTGAAACATAAAAGATAACCCAGACTTCTAAAATGCTCTTAGTGAAATGGGATTTTCAGGAGTAACAACACACTATTTGGTTAACAAGCACATTTTACTAATATTGTAATACCAAGTCAATTAGATAGCTTATATGTGTAGTACTCTATGTGATGCTGATCACATACTGTTAATCAGCAGCACTGCAGAATATTCTAGAGCCACACTCTTGGCATTCATCTGGAACCAGCTGAGTTTTAGAAAGTTGGTGTAATAGGTTGTGCATTCATATAGGATGATATTAGACAGCAGTTTTTAATGAAAGTGACAAATGATCAATTGTTTATTTGTGTTGTAAACTATTGTGATTTTTTTATTACTGTTTGTAGGCTATACAATGTGTCCTGGATAATTATATAAAGAGAACTGTTGTAATATAAGTGTGTTTGTTTTAGCAATTGAGAGTATCTGGTATTCAATAATTCATTCCACTGTTTTAAGTTCATAATTCTTGTCACTGGTTGTAAGAATATTATTTTCATTAATTTTCCAATTCTATGAAGTCTTCAGTAGTTTTACCACGATGAGACTCAACTTTATCACTGAAGATGCCACATCACTGAATGAGCAAAACTTTTCGTTAATAATCTCAACAAAGCATGGTTATCAGCTGAAAAAAAGTTTTAGTATTAAAAGTTTTAATCACACAAATCTATAAGGGATACTAAAAAGAAATAACATAATAATTGTATTGGACATACAAAACAGATTTTGTTGGAAATAAATAAAACACAATTTGACACAAATATATTAATTTTATGAATACTTGTTTGGCACATATTACAGAAGGTTACACCATTAAATGAGTTTGCCTAAGTATAAAATTCTTGTCAGATGAAAAACGTGCACAGTCAGAATACTATTTGTTATGTACAATACAAATGATTCACTATGGGTAGCAGTGACACATAAACACTAGACATTGACACTGAATTGTACTTGTTTTGAATGATTCATTGCGTGCTACCTGACCAGAGTACAGGTATTAACCAAGAGATGTTTAGTATACTGCTGTGTAACTGCTACAATGATGAATTATAAGTAGTACTTTTTGTTTTGGTCATCAACCTTGAAAAGGATAATAGAAACTTTGTATACCATACTTCCAGCAGTTTTACATGATACATTCCTAGCACAAATAAGAAAAGTTTAAATCTGCTGATGATCTAAAGGAGTGATAGTTATTTGCAGACTGACAGGGTTATAAAATAATTCTGAAAGAATTGTTGCTTTTACAATACCATCCTTTATCACCCGACTACTCAAATCTGCCAGTTTTTCATAGAAACTGAAGTTTGATGATTTGATCCTCATGACCTAGTGATGCTCCAAACATTTCAAGGATTCTCCTAGCCTTAAAAAACTTGACTGGCCTCATTGATTGACATGATTAATGTTAAATTTACTTTGGGATACTTCCAAACATAATACAGTTTAAAATAAACAAAAAAAATTTTATTTCTAATTTTTCCAGAACTGTATACACATAATTTGATCTGGATAGAACGTGTATTAAACAATAATACTATTTGATGCAAATAATGAAAATATCCGTGTGGAGAACTATACATGACTTCCATGTTTTAAGATTTATATTTAAAATCGTTTTAGAAATGAAATATTTCTACAGAAACTACTTCTATCTTCAGCCTCAACTACAAATCACACACACACACACACACACACACACAATTCCTTTTTCCTTTATTTAATTTGAATTCAGAGTATTGGCACATATTTTATTAAAAGGGTGTATTTATTGGAAGTACAGATTTAGTTTCCATTTATTGCACATAATTACGGTACACAGACGATTTTTGGAGGTTGTGTCTACGTTTAACAATGTAACTTAACCTTTTAGATTTTTAAAATTAATTAATATTTAACAAAAATTTCCTTTGTTAGTGTAAATTCAAAGGCTGCATTTATTGTATGGATAAAAGGCTGTATATACATTAAAGGCTGTATTCATTCGAATTAAAACCTATCCGTACTTCCAATTTAGAATGTATAACCTAGTACGCTACGTTATTCGTACATATTTTATTGGAGTTTATTGGTACATATTTTGTTAAAAGGGTGTATTTATTGGAAGTACAGAAATTAGTTTCCATTTATCGCACATAATTACGGTACAGAGACGTTTTTGGGAGGTTGTGTCTATGTTTAATTATCTAACTTAGATAGTAGGCTTCGTTATTGGTGCATATTTTATTGGGGTTTATTGACACATATTTTATTAAAAGGGTGTATTTATTGGAAGTACAGAAATTAGTTTCCATTTATCGCACATAATTACGGTACAGAGACGATTTTTGGAGGTTGTGTCAACGTTTAATTATCTAACTTAACCTTTTAGATTTTTAAAATTAATTAGACTTAACAAACATTTCCTTACTTAGTGTACATTCAAAGGCTGTATTTATTGTATGGATAAAAGGCTGTATTTATTTGAAGTACCGGAATTAAAACCTACTTCCAATTTAGAACACAGTACAATCTAACGTAGGCCTATAACCAAACAAGTACATTAAAATCCTTTTTTCAACATAATACAATAGAAAGCAACGTGCAGTTTCTGTTAACACGCAAATGATTAAGTATTAATAATGGGTTAGAGTGGAATTTAATAATTACAAATTTTGTGGACTTGTGAAATTAGTAACACTATGTACTAATGTGTGATTATCAGTTGAATTTCTGAATTCCTTTGATTCATTAATAAATTTTACTAATTTGTTTCTTTATGTTTATTTAATGATTTCTTATTAGTTTTTAATCTCTGTTTTCATTATTCGTTTGCAAATTCTTGGATTTTGTTGTCCATGACATGTCCATTGATTAACTAATTATCAATAAAACACACAGAGGACTGATCTTCTTTTGCAAGATCACAAGTATGTTTCAAGACCATTTGCAGGTCAGGCATTGTTCTGTCTGTTCATTTTCTGAAAGTGGTTGAGGAGCAAGGGGGAAGATGTCTCCATTAAAACACACACACAATCCACTAGCACACACACAATTCCTTTTTTTCTTTATTTAATTTGAATTCTGTATTAGAACAAATGTTTTCAGAGTTTACAAGTTTTTTTTTTTTTTAATTTCTTGGATCAAACAATGTACAATGTTTGATTTGTTCTTGTATTCCATACTTCCAGCAGTTTTACATGATACATTCCTAGCACGAATAAGAAAAGTTTAAATCTGCTGATGATCTAAAGGAGTGATAGTTATTTGCAGACTGACAGGGTTATAAAATAATTCTGAAAGAATTGTTGCTTTTACAATACCATCCTTTATCAAGTGGCTACTCAAATCTGCCAGTTTTTCACAGAAACTGAAGTTTGATGATTAGATCCATCATGATGACCTAGTGATGCTCCAAACATTTCAAGGATTCTCCTAGCCTTAAAAAACTGGACTGGCCTCATTGATTGAAATGATTAATGTTAAATTTACTTTGGGATACTTCCAAACATAATACAGTTTACAATAAACAAAAAAAATTTTATGCCAGTCTAATTTTTCCAGAACTGTATACACATAATTTGATCTGGATAGAACGTGTATTAAACAATAATACTATTTGTGCAAATAATTAAAATATCAGTGTGGAGAATCATACATGACTTCCATGTTTTAAGATTTATATTTAAAATCGTTTTAGAAATGAAATATTTCTACAGAAACTACTTCTATCTTCAGCCTCAACCACAGAATTGTGGTCACTAACATATACCACCTCACGTTAGCGCACTTGATTTTCACTGATGATGGCACTTCCGAAACGTCTGGTTTTGGAGACAGACAGACTATGAGCATAGTATAATTTCATACCCAACTCTAGTGCCAGTTGAGCTTCAACCTGCCGAGGAGGGAAATAAGAGGTCTACACATAGTACGTGTCCGTTAAACACCTGTTGTATTTTACATAAATCGTAAAATATATATTCATCAAATAAATTGATAGGCAAAAAGTGATAAGTGAAAGGATGATTATGTCAAAAGATGTGTATATAATGTATTTTCATTTATTATGTTAGGGTAATATTAGTGGAATGATAATATTCTACCACTACTGTATTACAGTATACAAATGTAGTGATATATCTTGGCACAATACTATAAAATAAATCTGGATAAAAGGCTCATTTCAAATAGAAAGGATAGCTGGTGTGATCAGACATAACAAATTTGTATTAGTTTTTTGAGAATGTATTCCTATCAAACTGCAATAAGCATATTTTCAAACCTTTATGGATGTGTGTCATGGAATTTACAGATTGCACCAAAAGAAACAGTTAAAACAATCTTCAATTAAACAAAAATTGGTCTTGTAATATGAGTCAGTAATACAGCAGGAACTAATCAGTTAATTGCTATTACAAAATGCCTTATTCCTTTTTCATGATGATCAGATTTTGACATGATGATACACCAACTTTCTAAAACTCAGCTGGTTCCAGATGAATGCCAAGAGTGTGGCTCTAGAATATTCTGCAGTGCTGCTGATTAACAGTATGTGATCAGCATCACATAGAGTACTACACATGTAAGCTATCTAATTGACTTGGTATTACAATATTAGTAAAATGTGCTTGTTAACCAAATAGTGTGTTGTTACTCCTGAAAATCCCATTTCACTAAGAGCATTTTAGAAGTCTGGGTTATCTTTTATGTTTCACTCCACAAACATGCCTTTAGTTCAGCACTTCTTAACCTATTGGGCATGAGCCACTGCTGGGTCCCGAGAGGGCATTTGGAGGGTTGCAAAGTCAGGTTCGGAAATTTATTTACTGTGTCTTAAAAAGCTACTACATGTAAATAACTAAGATATATCATTTTAACAATTTAAATTCAACCTGTTTTGTACATAGTCTAAACTGTACATTTTTGTTATTCATGCTCTACCATTGCTTTTTACCAGCTCTGATGTTTAACTCTCTATAACCAGATTGAAAGTTGCTTCCCAGAGGGATACAGTGAATTCAATTGGATTCAAGACCCATTCTTGTATTTTGAAAGTTCTAACATGTTCTCAGTAAAACTAAATGAGCAATTGTGTGATATCATCTGTGATGCTGGGATTAAAACTAAATTTTTAGTAAATTATTTTGTATAGTTAGTGATAACATGAGACATGTCATGGATAACAAAATCCATAAACTTTTAGATTCTGACTTAACAAAGTTCTGGATATCTTTAAGAGATGAATATCCTGAACTTTCGGAGTTGCTCATCCCATTCCCCACCTCATTCTTGAGTGAAATGGGATTTTCATCTCAAGTGAAAAGCAAGCACAGAAATAGACTTGACGCACACTCAGATTTATGACTTAATTTAACCACTCTTGAATCCAACATACCCCAGCTTTTCGCAGAAAAAGCAGCCCCAACTGTCACATTAGAAACTAATGATTAGTTAGGCAAGTAAAAACTCTTTTGTTTTCAACTTCAGCATGTGTTTATTAGAGCAAATTAGTCTTTTGAATTACATATTTGCTTTTTTATAATTAAGTGTATATATAATTTGTTTAAGCATAAAAGAAGGCTTAAAGTTCTCAGTGTTACCAAAAATATGATTATAAAGTGGGTGCACACCCCTACAAGTAGTTCTGCCATGCACACCCCTACAAGTCTAATTAATTTTAAAAATCTAAAAGGTTAAGTTGGATAATTAAACGTAGACACAACCTCCCAAAATCGTCTCTGTACCGTAATTATGTGCGATAAATGGAAACTAATTTCTGTACTTCCAATAAGTACACCCGTTTAATAAAATATGTGCCAATAAACCCCAATAAAATATGCATCAATAACGAAGCCTACTATCTAACTTATCTAAGTTAGATAATTAAACGTAGACACAACCTCCCAAAATCGTCTCTGTACCGTAATTATGTGCGATAAATGGAAACTAATTTCTGTACTTCCAATAAATACACCCTTTTAATAAAATATGTTCCAATAAAATATGTACGAATAACGTAGCCTACTAGGTTATACGTTCTAAATTGGAAGTACCGATAGGTTTTAATTCGAATACATACAGCCTTTAATGTATATACAGCCTTTTATCCATACAATAAATACAGCCTTTGAAAGTTGTCTTTGGGGGCAGGATTTAGTGAAAGACCCGATTGTTGTAATGGACATTTATGCACTTTATCTAGTCCTGTTCCTTAAATAACTGTAATGCATTTAATTTACTTTTATTGTTGCTTATTATTTATACGTTTTGGGTCTTTCACTATAGCCTGCGGCCAAAGACAACTTTCGTCACCGCGTTTGTACTTTTTTTCCGAGTTCGATGTGTACTAGAACTGTTTTCTTCACAAGTAACTAATGTCAGGTTACGTACGACAATGTAACAAATAACATTTACGTTGTTAGTGTACAATAAAAGGGTGTATTTACTGGAAGTACAGAAATTATTTTCCATTTATCGCACATAATTACGGTACACAGACGATTGTTGGAGGTTGTGTCTACGTTTAACAATGCAACTTAACCTTTTAGATTTTTAAAATTAATTAGATTTAACAAAAATTTCCTTTGTTAGTGTACATTAAGTTATTGTATGGATACAAGGCTGCTGTACATAACATTAAAGGCTGTATTTATTCGAAGTACCGGAATTAAAACAGTTCCAATTTAGAACGTAGACCTATAACCTATTTGCATATTTTATTGGGGTTTATTGGCACATATTTTATTAAAAGGGTGTATTTATTGGAAGTACAGAAATTAGTTTCCATTTATCGCACATAGTTACGGTACACAGACGATTTTTGGAGGTTGTGTCTACGTTTAACAATGTAACTTAACCTTTTAGATTTTTAAAATTAATTAGATTTAACAAAAATTTCCTTTGTTAGTGTACATTCAAAGGCTGTATTTATTGTATGGATAAAAGGCTGTATATACATTAAAGGCTCTATTTATTCGAATTAAAACCTATCGGTACTTCCAATTTAGAACGTATAACCTAGTAGGCTACGTTATTCGTACATACAGTATTTTATTGGAGTTTATTGGTACATATTTTATTAAAAGGGTGTATTTATTGGAAGTACAGAAATTAGTTTCCATTTATCGCACATAATTACGGTACAGAGACGATTTTGGGAGGTTGTGTCTACGTTTAATTATCTAACTTAGATAGTAGGCTTCGTTATTGGTGCATATTTTATTGGGGTTTATTGGCACATATTTTATTAAAAGGGTGTATTTATTGGAACTACAGAAATTAGTTTCCATTTATCGCACATAATTACGGTACAGAGACGATTTTGGGAGGTTGTATCTACGTTTAATTATCTAACAACCTTTTAGATTTTTAAAATTAATTAGACTTGTAGGGGTGTGCATGGTAAAACTACTTGTAGGGGTGTGCACCCACTTTATAATCATATTTTTGGTAACACTGAGAACTTTAAGCCTTCTTTTATGCTTAAACAAATTATATATACACTTAATTATAGAAAAGCAAATATGTAATTCAAAAGACTAATTTGCTCTAATAAACACATGCTGAAGTTAAAAACAAAAGAGTTTTTACTTGCCTAACTAATCATTAGTTACTAATGTGACAGTTGGGGCTGCTTTTTCTGCAAAAGCTGGGGTATGTTGGATTCAAGAGTGGTTAAAGTAAGTCATAAATCTGAGTGTGCGTCAAGTCTATTTCTGTGCTTGCTTTTCACTTGAGATGAAAATCCCATTTCACTCAAGAATGAGGTGATGAATGGGATGAGCAACTCCGAAACAGCTCATCAAAGTTGTCTCTAGTCACACTACTACGGCCTTCACACCAGTCATAAATAAATTTTATTATTGTTCTCAGGGGTAATTTGACCCCTCTAAAAATGTGTCCTTGCGAACTGGCTTATACTCACGGCAAGTCTTCTTATTGCAACACCAACGCTGTTGCTGCCCAAGCGCTGACGAGGATTGTGAACCAAACCTTTTTCTCGAAGAAAAGAAAGTGCATCCTCTTCTGTACCAATAACACTTGACAGTTCATCGTAGCTAATCATAATTAATTAATAATTAATGTGAAACTCCCAACACAACACTGATTTAAAATGTAACAAATTCGGTGAACAAGCATGATAACTTTTTCAGTTACCGCCATCGTAACAACACAATTTTACCACGTGCTGTACAAATGGCATTTGGTCTTTGACTATTCTAAGCAAAATTCAAGACCTTTAGGAATAAACAGGTAAATTTTAAAACAAATTTAAAGACTCTGTATTAAATTTAAAGTCTACTAAAATTAACGACACATGTTATTTCAAAAGGACAGTGAATAACTAAAGGATACTAAATCATTCTTACTACTGTTCAGGTGCAGTATGTACTCCAAAGGCGGCAGATTTATGCATAGGCAAAGTAGGGAACTGGCGGCAAATTTTGTGAATACCGGAGAGATGTGGACACGGAGATTTGCGAAAACAAGCTATTTCCGGAGATTTGCGAAAACAAGCTATTTCCGGAGATTTGCGGACACTAGGCCTTTTGCTACCTGAGAGAGGGATGACAAAATTCCAAAAGTATTTCTATACCGGAGGTTTGCGGACAGGTCTTATCTGAGGTGCGCCCGCTTGTAAAATTTTATGACGGGGTCATAGTCCGAGATGCGCCCATTTTACTTCGAGTCCCCCACGTAGCTGTGACCCCCCCTACGTTTTATTATTTCTAGCCTAACGTATCTACCAACAATCGTTTGTGACAAACTTTGTTTTATGGTTTTATATAATAAATTCGCTTCGATTTTATATATAAAGTTTCTGGTCAGTTGCTCAATTCGAGTGTTTTGGTTTCGAGTGGTCAGGTATAGAATAAGGGATTATTCTCTTATGCACACACGCACGTCGACCATTTTCTGGTACACCGGGTGCAACTCGTCTCGGCCCTGCGGACACTACCCTATCGGGTGTGATAGAATGTGGAACCATGTCAATGAACCCGCCCACCAGTTTACCAGTACGAATCCACTCCAAGTATTTGTCACTTTGAGTTTGACATTCGTAGAGTGAAGACGAGTATGAAAGTTGTTACAACTACTAAGGGTAAACCTTGTGCCCATTACAACGGTTATGCATATCGTAAATTTCGGGAGTCGAAAGAAGGTGTTGTTACGTGGATGTGTTTACGGGAGAAGTCCAATCGCTGTAAAGGAAAGATGCGGTCGAAGAAAGAAGATGTTTCCGAACTTTTGTGTGGACCACCTGATGACGCGTCCTTAGAAGTGAGGAAGCGTGTGGAGAAGGTGAAGGAAGAGGGCACGTGAATAAAATACTCAGTTATCTGCGATATACACAGATGAAATTGGAGATCTTCATAATAGAGGTTATGATTTTGTCACAGTAATGCCCCATGCAGAAACATTGAAGAGAGCCATTCGGGATCATTGGTGTAAAACCCAAGGAAACCAGCATGAACCAAAGAATTGCGAAGATATTGTTCTTTCAGAAGACATTCTAAAAATGAGCGATGGCAGCAGTTTCCTTCTTAAAGATGACGCATTAGAAGAGAGAATTATCGTTTTTAGTGGCAGCAAAGGAAAGGAATGTCTAGGAAACTCTTCGCATTTTTTAATGGACGGTACATTCAAGAGCTGTTGTAAGGAATTTACACAAATCTACACAATCCATGCAGATTTGTTTGGCGTCCAAGTGTGGTAAATGTAGACTTCGAGGCTTCTGCGATTGTGGCCCTTCGTCAAGTTTTCCCCACAGCTGAAATAAGTGGATGTTACTTCCACGTGAAAGTGTTTGTGGAGGAAGGTCCAAGATGTAGGCCTAACAGAGGACTATCGCCAGAATGCAGAAATAAGGCTTCACGTCAGTATGTGTGCAGCGTTGACGTTTTTAAATTTATTCCTATCAAACTGGAGTAAGCATATTTTCAAACCTTTATGGACGTGTGTCATGGAATTTACAGATTGCACCAAAAGAAACAATTAAAATATATCTTTTCAATTAAACAAAAATTGTTCTTGTAATATGATTCGGTAATACAGCAGGAACTAATCAGTTAATTGCTATTACAAAATGCCTTATTCCTTTTCCACGATGATCAGATTTTGCTATACGCCTGCATAAATATAAATTATTAAAATGCTTAACTCCCAACACAAAGTTGAACACATGATGAACAGTTCATCATGTCACATATTCTAGTAATGAGGTAAGTTTTTGGAATACTGTTTTAGCTGAATTTATACACTAGGAGGACACTCAGCATTTAATTTGTGTGTGTAACTCTGGTTAATCAAAGAGAATTATTTGTGTAAATTCAAATTTAGTAAAACGAATCTACTACTGTAAATGCCTGGAATGCTATGCATTAAAGAATTTTAATTAACTTTATATGGGGAAAACTGGTTTACATACATTATTTCTGAAAATAATAATCCTGAAATGTAATCAGTACTTATATCAAGTTAAGTGCAATAATTAAATATATTCTTCAACTTGCACGTTAAATAGATCCCTTCTCCTTCACTTACCAGGCACATAAGGGAAGCTCTACTAAATACAGGATTTCTTGGAACTGTGTAGAGTGGGATCAGTGGAGTAACTTGCGGAGGGGGGTTATCAGGGGATCAATTCCCCTCCAGAACTATTCGAAATTTCAGCAGAATTCCATAATTTCCTAAGTAGACCCATTTCTAAGCCAGTTTTGTTTGTACAAAGTAATACTTATAAATAATTATAGAAATAAAAGTAATTACAATATTGTAACGTTATGTTTTCCCCTTACATAAAATAGGCCCCAACTTAAACCATTTCATGACCATGATACATGAAGAACAAAATACTAAGTCATTAACTAAATTGTATACTATAAATATTGTCTGAGATACGGTAATAAAAAGAGATAAGAATAATGTAATGAAACTGATAAGAACATTATCAATAAGAAGATTTTACTCCAGTAAACTGCATTAAAAATTGTTAAAAAAGATAAAACTAATGAAAGTTAAAAATAAAGCTAATGAGTTATTCTTAGATGACATCATTAATCTTATTGGTAATGGTGTAAAAGCCTTCCCACAGCGGTTGCAGGTTTGGGCTGATTTATTTCTTCCTTATCATGTTATAGAACTAGGCCTGGCAGCAGGTGTGAGCCCTGAAGAAATTGCAACCAGTCTTCATCTTTGTATTTGCCAAAATAAAGTTGTTCTGAGCCAGGTCATGTAAATTCAGGTTAGGCCAAGTTGCTCATTAGACTTTGTCTAAATTTTAAAGATATAAAGTGTTGATAAAGATTTTAGGACCGTACATTAAAAACATTGTTTGCACATATGAGTAGGAAGCAGATGTATTAATATAATGTTACCCAACAAGATACAGGAACAATTATGTATATTTAATTAAGTAGTTAGTGGACTTAAAACCTGCAGTAGAAACTCCAGTTTTTATAAAACAAATAGGGAGAGAATTGAAGATTTGATGTTTGTAAATGTTATATCTATTTTCTTCTAAGTAACTAATGGCTGGTTATTTGTAATCACGTTTTCTCATAATGTATGTTGTTAATGACCTTTTTTTAAGGGTATGAAAAACAACAACAGATATTGGTATTTGAAAAAAGGTGAATTTTATTGGTACATACTAAAGTATAGAGTCAAATTTGTTTCTATTCATTAACAAAGGTCCGTACTGAAATAATTTTGTGTGTAATATACAAGCATTCTTTAATATGTTTACGAGATTCTCCCAATTTTATTTGCATTAATTCAGACCGTAGTAACATTAAATTCCACTGTAACCCATTATTAATACTTAATCATTTGCATGTTAACAGAAACTACACATTGCTTATTATTGCATTATGTTGAATTTTAATGTACTTGTTTGGTTATACATTAGATTGTACTAGGTTCTAAATTGGAAGTACGTTTTAATTCCGGTACTTTGAATAAAGACAGCCTTTAATGTTATATACAGCTAAATATCACTATAATATTGACGACTCGGAACACTAAGTTTTTTATAAGTAAAAACGTAAAGTTTTACCTTACAGCCTAAACCGGCTTTCACTTAGTGTTCCGAGTCGTCAATATTATAGTGATATTTAGTTAAGTAACGGACACGTCATGGACAACGAAATCCAAGAATTATATACAGCCTTTGAATGTACACTAACTAAGGAAATGTCTGTTAAGTCTAATTAATATTAAAAATCTAAAAGGTTAAGTTAAATAATTAAACGTAGCCACAACCTGCCAAAATCTTCTCTGTACCGTAATTATGTGCGATAAACTAATTTCTGTACTTCCAATAAATACACCCTTTTAATGTACACGAACAAAGTAATTTTTATTTAAGTTACATTGTCGTACATAACCTCCATAAGCTGGCATTACTTACTTCGAATAAATACAGCCGTTAATGTTATATACAGCCTTTTATCCATACAATAAATACAGCCTTTGAATGTACACTAACTAAGGAAATGTCTGTTAAGTCTAATTAATTTAAAAAATCAAAAAGGTTAAGTTAAATAATTAAACGTAGCCACAACCTGCCAAAATCGTCTCTGTACCATAATTATGTGCGATAAACTAATTTCTGTACTTCCAATAAATACACCCTTTTAATGTACACTGACAAAGTAAATTTTATTTAAGTTACATTGTCGTACATAACCTCCATAAGCTGGCATTAGTTACTTGTGAAGAAAAGTTGGATGTACACATCGGACACCGAAATATAGTACACGCGCGGCGCCGAAAGTTACATTTTGCCGCTGAATATTCCCAAGACCCATTTAAATATCTGAGATATTTGGAGTTGTGGGATATAGTGATTTAATTAACTAATATTAACTTATCTCTCTAAAAAATATCAGTGTTAGTGTACTTGAAACTTAAATAATTAATGTGTTATTCTGTAATTTTGTTATATTCTATATCACAATTTAAATTTATTAAATACAAAATTACATAATTTCCACCTACCTCCACGATCTCTTCTATCAGGGTCCAGGATCCAATCACAAGTATGTTAGATACAAGCATGTGTTAAGGTTATCGAAATAACTGATTCGACACATTGTTATGAAGAGAAATTACTATTTTTTAATTAATCAGAATCATTTTAAAATTTTGTTCAAAACTTTGCTCAGTGTTTTACAGATTAAGTTACATGTTTCTTTGTTCTGTTGGCATCTTCTACATACTAACTTACTCTAGTATCTTACCTTACTGATCACTATATAAAACAGATATACAGACAGAGCCCAGCCTGCAATTTTTCACTCTCACACATACATGAAATTTATTTTTAACAACCCCAAAACATTTTAATACCCCATAACCTTTTATAATAAAGCCCCAGCCCTTAATGAAAAAAACCGCCGGCAACGTGGTTCGCGCGCGCACTTATCTTCTTGTAATTTCTTGTTTTTTACTGTCCGAAAGTTATACAATTACATTCTTTACTTTTTTACTCGACCGCGGTCACATAAATTTTTCTCTCATTCCACTTTTTACTGTTAGAATATAAAGTTTGGCAACGAGCCTAACTTGGCTCATTCCGGCGCCGGAGCGATCAGTTAACAAACTGGGAGCGAAAACGTAGCAGGTGTTGCTAACGTGATCTCATACTTTTGAGGAAATCACTGCCTTGGGCTTCGTCGCAGAAGTTTCGTCCCATGCTATGCATGTAGTTGTTGGAGTGATGATAGCATACGATCTCAGTGAGGCACTGGCCGACGTCACAAAAGAGGCCGGACTTAGACTTTATTTCCTCCAGCTTAAACGCCATTTTGCTTTAAACCAACTCGGCGTCCCAACAGAGCGCGTACTTGAGCCGTTGAGTGCGTGCACCGTCACACTCACGCACATTTCTGAGAATTCGAGGGTGGTACGAATTCCTTGCCGAGTTACACAACAGAAATTGCGCCTTGCCTTTGTTTCAACACTGTTTCTTGCCACGTGTTCTGTTCCAATGGAAATAACGTTTGCACAATATTTTTATAAAATCCCGCAAAAAATGAAATAAATAAAATGCAAATACCCCATACTGTAAGAAATAAAATGACCCAAGTTTGGACACGTTACAATACCCACCCCAATGAGAATTCTGCTGTACAAAACAGAAGAAATCTCATTGATAAACCCCTAAGAGGACCGGTGAGGAACTGGTGCCAACAACCCCCTGGTTCTTACTCTTCATGGGTACACGACCCCCCTGGCTAGATGACTATGGACGCATCTGAACGAGATCACTGGACTTCTCCATAAGAGATCCCAACACCGAAAAATCGAACAGACAAGTACCACAGCACACCTCACCTTCTAACATGCTACCCCCCAAAATCCTCACTCCCTGGCTTAGATTATGCCAGATCCTCCACCGATATGTTTCCCCTTTTATGCAAGCTGGGCTGCCTTTAGCAGATACTGGGCTCACACACACTCACATTACCTATTGACATCACATATCATAAAATTGAAAAATTTTCAAAAGTTATTTAACTTGCAACCCATTGGTTGTTTTCAGTTAAAATTGATTCATAAATTTCGTATAAATTTTAAATTATTCTCTTCCTTATTCTCTGTTTTATTTAAAATGAGTTAATTTAAACATTTCTTATAATTAAGCACATCCTTAACCTAACATGTAATCACTTAGAATCTAACAATACAAGTCAATACAATAAATCAATAAAATAAACATGGTTAATATACGAACAATCGAATAATCAAAGTTTAAAAATATTCTTTGCCTGGCAGGCGAAAAATCAAGATTTTTTTTTCTCAAAAAAATATTTTCCAAAAAATTTTAAAATTCAAAAATTTAATTTTATTTAAATGTTTCCTTTACATATAGAAATTATTTAATATTTGTTTAAATTGGTCCTAAAAAACAAAAGTTAAATTGACTTCCATCCTCAACAAGCTTAGTCTGTATATGACCTCAATGTCAGCTGATCGAAACTAGGTCAAGTCCACAACCTTGACCTACATACGTTATGTACCAGTTATGTCTGAAAATACATTTAACCTCTGTAACAATCTAACTTGAAACACAAAACATAGTAACATAAAACATTTAAAATAACACAATATTATTATAAATACTAAGCAAATTGACATTTAAATTATTCAAAATAAACTTGACAACTTTACATTTACACATTCTATCACAAGATGGTCACTGGTTTTAATTAAAATTTAAAAATTAAAATTTTTATTAATCTCTTTCTGTAGTTGACACTCTGATTCTTCATTACTGTGGGTGACTCAATTATTTACCTCATTTACTGTACTACATGATCTGTATACACATATAATCTTTATCTCTCTGACTCTAACACCTACAACTTTTACTAACATGACACCCATCTCTATTAAAAACATCTCCCAAAACACTCTCTAACCCCAACTTATCATTAAACTCAATTCGCCACCTTCTCTCTATATATAAAAAAAAAATACTCTCTAACCCTTTGTACTTAGGATACGTGTTTCCCCCCCCAAAGCTCATTTCCCTTATCTGGCCCCTGGATTCTACCTAAGGTGGCCCCGTCCCCACTAAATCGATCCCTTCCCGTCCCAACTTATCATTATGTTGCGGACTCCTACATTACACTACCCCCTACTACAAAATTGCCATCCCCAAAATCTCAATCTTATTACCTCACTTCAAATACAACAAAATAACATCATTAATTATAATCATCAATATATCACTCAAAACTCTACATAAATTCTCCATTACTACTGTGTCAACATCAATACTTCTCAAAATTCTATAACACACATTAACTCAAAACAACATTACATTACTTCAAACAATATTTCGATCTTTACTACTTCAACTCTATCTTCAACTTGGACATATCTATATGTCCCACCAAATATTCATCACCCAAAAACTATCTTTTATTAACTTTCACCAATTATTACTTTATTTCTCAATTTAAAGTTACTCTTCTCATTATTTAAAATAGCAGCTGTAATACATTAAAACATTACATTAAACATTAATTATCTGGAACATTTACAACCAATATCAGTGACATTTTATTGCTGATCAGCTGATATCCCTAACACAATTAAAACACATCTCAAAATTGAACAAATTACATGAAATATATATATTTATCAGTACTTACTTCTACCCTCATTGTTTCCCCTCTCTCTGATTCTGATAATTCATGTTAACCGCCTGCCAGACGGTTTAATTATCTGCTTAGTTTAAAAAATACACACATAATGAAAACACATATTTTTATCAATACCTATATCTAACGTACAACAATAAAATAATACATTTAAAATTATGGAATGAACACCTTATATTGAATGTCTGAGCGTATAGTTATTTAAATATTTAAATAGAACACAAGCATTTTTCTTGGATCAAAATTTGAATTAGCAAACTTTTTATGTTGTAAAATTTAAATTCGTGACTCATCTGAGCCACCTCCCATCCACACACTCTATTGCAAATTATGGAGGACTGTATCGCCCTTTCGCTTTCACAAAGACGGCATATTTTGGAGTAGTTTGACCTCTCCGTGTCTTTGCTTCGGCTGTTACATTTTAAAATCTGAATATCAACATACTCTTGTCTATAGTTAAACGCCCTTAACCGGGTCTACCACCTGGCCTTGCTGTTCCTACTCGAACAGAGTGGTAGCCGCTGTTCCATAGTGCCTGGATTTCCCCTAAAATTCACCCCCCATTTAATTTCTACTACATACCAATTTCAAGTCAGCTATGGTCAAGGGACTTGGTATGACCATAGCTAACCGCTAGCCAAATCCACGATTAGTGCTGGTAAGGCAGTAATCGCCCGAAAAGTCAGGGAAATCTAATTTCATTTCATTGCCTGCTCTACTTCATCATTAGTATGTGCGACACGATTGTCTATCAGTGTGTAAATTGAATTTGCACGAAAAAGGTGTGTCGCACATTTTTGCCATTTTGGCCTCCGATGGAGGTAACACTCTCTGTTACCCCCAACCCATTTTGCTATCTACGAGACCACAGGCCACCCCCGCAATAGCAACTTGATAACTAACTAATTAAAAATTTTATATACATTATAATATAATATTTTCATCAATAATCATTTAACTCATTCATAACTTTCTACCATTGGACTTTCTTAAAATTTTCAAAATTTATTATTAATAATTAGTATATATCATTTTTCATTTATTATTAAAATTTTTTAATTATCATTTTTGTTGAACACAATTATTTCAAATCATCTCATTTTGGAACACAAATCTTTTTATCTAAGTTACAGCTGTAAACATTTTTATTATACATGATTCCTACTGTAAAAGTTCTATACTTACATTCCATTTAACATGATATACACATAACATCTACCCCCTACACCCCAATACTTTCACCTCACCTCTGAAACATTTCACAAAAATATTAGTTTACATCAAACAATTTAGCCATCTATTATCAAATTCCAACTCTCGTAAAATAAATTGAATTCATTAGCATTTACAAAATATTTAAAACATATCAACCTGGTTTGATTAAATTAATTACTGAAAATACAAATTCCATTATTATTGTTTGCCATTATACAAATTAGCCAATTACTGTTTCCAAAATTAATGTTATTATTTATTTAAATTGCAAAATATTATTATTATTATCACTTACCTATATACGTACATTGTTTAGCTGACCTTCTACAATACACACACATAAATAAATGCACTACAATTATTTACAAACTTTAGTTATTAACTGTTCAGTTTTGCCGCACTTCATTGTCCAACTCTGCCATGTCAGAACCATAAAACATAATGTTTATCACTGTCTTTTATTGTTTTATCATTTAGCCTCCATCGTCATAGATTAATCTTGGTGTTATGTAGCATTTTTCAGTTTCATTAATACACCAGTTATTGTTTTGTGTATTATAACCATACAAACTAACCTCATTCATCTTACCAAAATACTCATTAAACCAGTCAACTTTAGGCATTTCTGTTAAGTCTCCGTCATTAAATTCACTCATTATCGGGTTAAATACTTTTGTCAAATCATTATAGTCGTTATTATTCAAATATACTTTTAAACTTTCTTTCCATTCGTCATACTTTCTATTCAAATTATACAATTCTGTTACTTTCTCCACATACACTTCTCTGTTCAACTCTCTCTCATCACCACACCACATCACACTCTCACAATTATTCCGGACAGAAGGTACAAAATTACACAACAAAAATAAACACCTCAACTCATCTACCAATACGGGACTTTTGCCCTTCAACAACAACACTTGTGAACTCATTAAATCATCATAAACATTATCAACAATAAGGGGAAAATTCACCCTCTGTCCCCATTTTACCACAACATTATTTTTCCTCTCTCTCTCTAACTCATACACACACATTAACATTTCATTATCACATTCCACCAACTCATCAGTACTTTCATTATTTAGTTTCACCGTATCACTTTCTGATACCAATTCTTCAAACACATTATTATACTCAATATTATTATTCTCATTATTTTCAACATTATTGTTATCACTTATTAACTCTTTCTCTGATATCATATTTTTACACTTGTCATTACAATCTTCATTTGTTTTGCATTCAAAATTCTCAATTACCTTTTGTCTTTGTTTATCAAATTTTTCCACCACATTACTCTTTATTTTGTCAATTTTGTTATTCATATTTTTTAATGAATGACTCAACGTTTCATTTAATTCATATTTCAATTTGTTATAGTTACTCTCACAATTGATTTGTACTTTATTAATTTCAGTTTTAAGTTCCTCCAATTTTACGCTAATACTCTGCTGAAACTGCACATTCTGTATATCTAATTTCTCATTTATACTGCTTTTAAATTCTTGCATCTCGTTTTTCTGTTCATCAAACTTTACACTCTGTTTTTCTATCATTGCTTGTATTGCTTTAAACATTTCATACGTATCGTCAGATTTTTTACTTTGGATAGGTGTCGATTGATATTCGACATCTTTCATTATTTTTGATTCGGTTATTTCTACATTAGTGTCAGTGAAACTGACCTCTCCATTATTAGTTGTACAGTCCCTACTCAAATTTGGGGTTATTTGAATCCCCGAATCTACAGTTACATTACTCTGATTTGTTACATTTAATTCTGTTTTATTCTGACTCGCACTTGGAGTCGAATGTGTCTCAAAATCACTCATGTTTGAGTCGTCAAAATTTTCGACACTATTTTTATTTACTTTATTCTCGTTATCTGACATTTTTTATCATTGATATTCAAAATATTAATAATCTAATTAATTAATTTTTTGTAATGTACTTTCTATATTACTTTCGGTATAGCTTTGCGTACATAACGCATTTTTATTTTGCTACGCTAACCTAACACAGGTTTGTATCCTCATAGATGTGGAATTTAATTAAATATATTAAAATTCGTGCCTGTCACGGGCGCCAATTGTTATACTCTATAACAAATTTAAATTTATTAAATAGAAAATTACATAATTTCCACCTATCTCCACGATCTCTTCTATCAGGGTCCAGGATCCAATCACAAGTACGTTAGATACAAGCATGTGTTAAGGTTATCGAAATAACTGATTCAACACATTGTTATGAAGAGAAATTACTATTTTTTAATTAATCAGAATCATTTTAAAATTTTGTTCAAAACTTTGCTCAGTGTTTTACAGATTAAGTTACATGTTTCTTTGTTCTGTTGGCATCTTCTACATACTAACTTACTCTAGTATCTTACCTTACTGATCACTATATAAAACAGATATACAGACAGAGCCCAGCCTGCAATTTTTCACTCTCACACATACATGAAATTTATTTTTAACAACCCCAAAACATTTTAATACCCCATAACCTTTTATAATAAAGCCCCAGCCCTTAATGAAAAAAACCGTTGGCAACATGGTTCGCGCGCGCACTCATCTTCTTGTAATTTCTTGTTTTTTACTGTCTGAAAGTTATACAATTACATTCTTTACTTTTTTACTCGACCGCGGTCACATAAATTTTTCTCTCATTCCACTTTTTACTGTTAGAATATAAAGTTTGGCAACGAGCCTAACTTGGCTCGTTCCGGCGCCGGAGCGATCAGTTAACAAACTGGGAGCGAAAACGTAGCAGGTGTTGCTAAAGTGATCTCATACTTTTGAGGAAATCACTGCCTTGGGCTTCGTCGCAGAAGTTTCGTCCCATGCTATGCATGTAGTTGTTGGAGTGACGATAGCATACGATCTCAGTGAGGCACTGGCCGACGTCACAAAAGAGGCCGGACTTAGACTTTATTTCCTCCAGCTTAAACGCACATTGCTGAATCAAATTCACCCAAGCCATTTTGCTTTAAACCAACTCGGCGTCCCAACAGAGCGCGTACTTGAGCCGTTGAGTGCGTGCACCGTCACACTCACGCACATTTCTGAGAATTCGAGGGTGGTACGAATTCCTTGCCGAGTTACACAACAGAAATTGCGCCTTGCCTTTGTTTCAACACTGTTTCTTGCCACGTGTTCTGTTCCAATGGAAATAACGTTTGCACAATATTTTTATAAAATCCCGCAAAAAATGAAATAAATAAAATGCAAATACCCCATACTGTAAGAAATAAAATGACCCAAGTTTGGACACGTTACAATACCCCCCCAATGAGAATTCTGCTGTCCAAAACAGAAGAAATCTCATTGATAAACCCCTAAGAGGACCGGTGAGGAACTGGTGCCAACAACCCCCTGGTTCTTACTCTTCATGGGTACACGACCCCCCTGGCTAGATGACTATGGACGTATCTGAACGAGATCACTGGACTTCTCCATAAGAGATCCCAACACCGAAAAATCGAACAGACAAGTACCACAGCACACCTCACCTTCTAACATGCTACCCCCCAAAATCCTCACTCCCTGGCTTAGATTATGCCAGATCCTCGACCGATATGTTTCCCCTTTTATGCAAGCTGGGCTGCCTTTAGCAGATACTGGGCTCACACACACTCACATTACCTATTGACATCACATATCATAAAATTGAAAATTTTCAAAAGTTATTTAACTTGCAACCCATTGGTTGTTTTCAGTTAAAATTGATTCATAAATTTCGTATAAATTTTAAATTATTCTCTTCCTTATTCTCTGTTTTATTTAAAATGAGTTAATTTAAACATTTCTTATAATTAAGCACATCCTTAACCTAACATGTAATCACTTAGAATCTAACAATACAAGTCAATACAATAAATCAATAAAATAAACATGGTTAATATACGAACAATCAAATAATCAAACTATTTCTTTTATGAATTTGCTAACTTCTATAATTTTTTATTGTTCGACTAAGCTTTTCGTCATTACTGACATCTTCAGGTCTTAAACAACGTCTATCAACTGTACGTTGTAAGCTTTTATACTTTAGGCCCCTCCCCTTATGTCATCGCCCCTCCTATTGGTTCAGCTGCTACCGCTCTTCACGGGAACTTTGTCTACCTTTTTCCGTTAGGCATTTTTCTAACGTCCATCAAATTGTTTTAAGAATCTCCCGTTAATTTCTTCATTCTTGACTTATAATTTTTTTGTAACATTTTACATTTCGTCATTTTTTAGTGTGTTATTCTTATTATTTTAATTTATTTTTGTTTATTGTTTAATATATAATAAAATATTTCTTCATTTGTAAAATCTACTTTTATATTCATTAATTTATTTGTATCTTCTTTTTTAACTTTAAGTATTTCTAGTTCTTCTATTAATTTTCTTTTTTGCGGATTGTTTTCTATTTTGATTATTTCCATATTTTCATTGGGATTTATGAATTTATGGCCTGATTCGTTGAAATGTCTTGCATATAGTGAGTTCGTTACTCTAACCCCTTCTCCTTTTGCGTGTTCATTCATTCTAATTTTAAATTTTCTTCCAGTTTCTCCCAGATATATCTTATTACATTCCCCACATTTTAATTTGTATACGCCGCTTTTTTCTGTTAATGGAATTTCTTCTGTTTTATCATTTTTTATATATTCGAATACATTTTTCGTTTTCTTTATTCCTATCTGTATTTCATATTTTTCGAAACATTTTGTAACATTTTTGTTTGATATCCTATGTATGTTATTGCTCCTTTATATTTCTTTTCTTCATTTGTTTTTTCTTTTTTGTTATTTTCTATTTCTTTATTTTCCTCTATTTTCTTAACTATTCTATTAATTATTTTAGGGTTGTAATTATTATTTTTTGCTATTTGTTGTATTTTCTTTAGTTCTTTTTGTTTGAGTTCTTCATTTTCTAGATAATTTATAGCTCTATAGCAAAATGAATTTAATGCTGCCATTTTATAATTGACTGGATGATATGATTCTTGTGGAATTATTAAATCTGAGTATGTTTCTTTCCTATATATATCGAATTTAAGTTTGTTATCTTCAATTTTTATATTGATATCCAGGAAATTAATTTCTAATCCTCCAATTTCTTCTTGAAATTTTATTGTTTTTTCTATGTTATTTAGTTGTTCCGTAAATTTTTTAAATTCATTTACTTCACCTTCCCAAACTATTAGTATGTCATCTACATACCTGATCCATTTTTTAATTCTTCTTTCTTTATCTATATCTTTTAAAATTTTGATTTCAAAGCTATTCATGAATATCTCTGCCATTAATGGTGAAAGCGGTGATCCCATTGGTAATCCATTTTCTTGTATGTAAAATTTGTTATTAAATCTGAAGTAGTTCTGGCTTAGGCATAATTCTAATCCTTCTATTATTTCGTTTTTCCATTCTACATTACTTAATTTGTTTTTCTTTATTATTTCTACTGTTTTTGCTATTGGTATGTTGGTGTACATATCTTTTATATCTAATGACATTAATTTTGTCTTATTTGTTATGGTAATTTCTTTTAATCTTTCTATTACCTTTTTACTATTTTCTATGCTGTGGATTTCTTCTTTTTCATATGCCATTTTGATTCTTTTACTTATTTCTTTTGATATTTTGTATGTTGGCGAATTTATAAATGATACTATAGGTCTTAATGGCATTTCTTTTTTATGTAGATGTCAAATTAAGTTACATAAAAAAGAAATGCCATTAAGACCTATAGTATCATTTATAAATTCGCCAACATACAAAATATCAAAAGAAATAAGTAAAAGAATCAAAATGGCATATGAAAAAGAAGAAATCCACAGCATAGAAAATAGTAAAAAGGTAATAGAAAGATTAAAAGAAATTACCATAACAAATAAGACAAAATTAATGTCATTAGATATAAAAGATATGTACACCAACATACCAATAGCAAAAACAGTAGAAATAATAAAGAAAAACAAATTAAGTAATGTAGAATGGAAAAACGAAATAATAGAAGGATTAGAATTATGCCTAAGCCAGAACTACTTCAGATTTAATAACAAATTTTACATACAAGAAAATGGATTACCAATGGGATCACCGCTTTCACCATTAATGGCAGAGATATTCATGAATAGCTTTGAAATCAAAATTTTAAAAGATATAGATAAAGAAAGAAAAATTAAAAAATGGATCAGGTATGTAGATGACATACTAATAGTTTGGGAAGGTGAAGTAAATGAATTTAAAAAATTTACAGAACAACTAAATAACATAGAAAAAACAATAAAATTTCAAGAAGAAATTGGAGGATTAGAAATTAATTTCCTGGATATCAATATAAAAATTGAAGATAACAAACTTAAATTCGATATATATAGGAAAGAAACATACTCAGATTTAATAATTCCACAAGAATCATATCATCCAGTCAATTATAAAATGGCAGCATTAAATTCATTTTGCTATAGAGCTATAAATTATCTAGAAAATGAAGAACTCAAACAAAAAGAATTAAAGAAAATACAACAAATAGCAAAAAATAATAATTACAACCCTAAAATAATAATAGAATAGTTAAGAAAATAGAGGAAAATAAAGAAATAGAAAATAACAAAAAAGAAAAAACAAATGAAGAAAAGAAATATAAAGGAGCAATAACATACATAGGATATCAAACAAAAATGTTACAAAAATGTTTCAAAAAATATGAAATACAGATAGGAATAAAGAAAACGAAAAATGTATTCGAATATATAAAAAATGATAAAACAGAAGAAATTCCATTAACAGAAAAAAGCGGCGTATACAAATTAAAATGTGGGGAATGTAATAAGATATATCTGGGAGAAACTGGAAGAAAATTTAAAATTAGAATGAATGAACACGCAAAAGGAGAAGGGGTTAGAGTAACGAACTCACTATATGCAAGACATTTCAACGAATCAGGCCATAAATTCATAAATCCCAATGAAAATATGGAAATAATCAAAATAGAAAACAATCCGCAAAAAAGAAAATTAATAGAAGAACTAGAAATACTTAAAGTTAAAAAAGAAGATAAAAATAAATTAATGAATATAAAAGTAGATTTTACAAATGAAGAAATATTTTATTATATATTAAACAATAAACAAAAATAAATTAAAATAATAAGAATAACACACTAAAAAATGACGAAATGTAAAATGTTACAAAAAAATTATAAGTCAAGAATGAAGAAATTAACGGGAGATTCTTAAAACAATTTGATGGACGTTAGAAAAATGCCTAACGGAAAAAGGTAGACAAAGTTCCCGTGAAGAGCGGTAGCAGCTGAACCAATAGGAGGGGCGATGACATAAGGGGAGGGGCCTAAAGTATAAAAGCTTACAACGTACAGTTGATAGACGTTGTTTAAGACCTGAAGATGTCAGTAATGACGAAAAGCTTAGTCGAACAATAAAAAATTATAGCAGTTAGCAAATTCATAAAAGAAATAGTAAGGATGGCTGCTAATTTAAAAAATACGAAGAACAAATAATCAAAGTTTAAAAATATTCTTTGCCTGGCAGGCGAAAAATCAAGATTTTTTTTTCTCAAAAAAATATTTTCCAAAAAATTTTAAAATTCAAAAATTTAATTTTATTTAAATGTTTCCTTTACATATAGAAATTATTTAATATTTGTTTAAATTGGTCCTAAAAAACAAAAGTTAAATTGACTTCCATCCTCAACAAGCTTAGTCTGTATATGACTTCAATGTCAGCTGATCGAAACTAGGTCAAGTCCACAACCTTGACCTACATACGTTATGTACCAGTTATGTCTGAAAATACATTTAACCTCTGTAACAATCTAACTTGAAACACAAAACATAGTAACATAAAACATTTAAAATAACACAATATTATTATAAATACTAAGCAAATTGACATTTAAATTATTCAAAATAAACTTGATAACTTTACATTTACACATTCTATCACAAGATGGTCACTGGTTTTAATTAAAATTTAAAAATTAAAATTTTTATTAATCTCTTTCTGTAGTTGACACTCTGATTCTTCATTACTGTGGGTGACTCAATTATTTACCTCATTTACTGTACTACTTGATCTGTATACACATATAATCTTTATCTCTCTGACTCTAACACCTACAACTTTTACTAACATGACACCCATCTCTATTAAAAACATCTCCCAAAACACTCTCTAACCCCAACTTATCATTAAACTCAATTCGCCACCTTCTCTCTATATATAAAAAAAAATACTCTCTAACCCTTTGTACTTAGGATACGTGTTTCCCCCCCCAAAGCTCATTTCCCTTATCTGGCCCCTGGATTCTACCTAAGGTGGCCCCGTCCCCACTAAATCGATCCCTTCCCGTCCCAACTTATCATTATGTTGCGGACTCCTACATTACACTACCCCCTACTACAAAATTGCCATCCCCAAAATCTCAATCTTATTACCTCACTTCAAATACAACAAAATAACATCATTAATTATAATCATCAATATATCACTCAAAACTCTACATAAATTCTCCATTACTACTGTGTCAACATCAATACTTCTCAAAATTCTATAACACACATTAACTCAAAACAACATTACATTACTTCAAACAATATTTCGATCTTTACTACTTCAACTCTATCTTCAACTTGGACATATCTATATGTCCCACCAAATATTCATCACCCAAAAACTATCTTTTATTAACTTTCACCAATTATTACTTTATTTCTCAATTTAAAGTTACTCTTCTCATTATTTAAAATAGCAGCTGTAATACATTAAAACATTACATTAAACATTAATTATCTGGAACATTTACAACCAATATCAGTGACATTTTATTGCTGATCAGCTGATATCCCTAACACAATTAAAACACATCTCAAAATTGAACAAATTACATGAAATATATATATTTATCAGTACTTACTTCTACCCTCATTGTTTCCCCTCTCTCTGATTCTGATAATTCATGTTAACCGCCTGCCAGACGGTTTAATTATCTGCTTAGTTTAAAAAATACACACATAATGAAAACACATATTTTTATCAATACCTATATCTAACGTACAACAATAAAATAATACATTTAAAATTATGGAATGAACACCTTATATTGAATGTCTGAGCGTATAGTTATTTAAATAGAACACAAGCATTTTTCTTGGATCAAAATTTGAATTAGCAAACTTTTTATGTTGTAAAATTTAAATTCGTGACTCATCTGAGCCACCTCCCATCCACACACTCTATTGCAAATTATGGAGGACTGTATCGCCCTTTCGCTTTCACAAAGACGGCATATTTTGGAGTAGTTTGACCTCTCCGTGTCTTTGCTTCGGCTGTTACATTTTAAAATCTGAATATCAACATACTCTTGTCTATAGTTAAACGCCCTTAACCGGGTCTACCACCTGGCCTTGCTGTTCCTACTCGAACAGAGTGGTAGCCGCTGTTCCATAGTGCCTGGATTTCCCCTAAAATTCACCCCCCATTTAATTTCTACTACATACCAATTTCAAGTCAGCTATGGTCAAGGGACTTGGTATGACCATAGCTAACCGCTAGCCAAATCCACGATTAGTGCTGGTAAGGCAGTAATCGCCCGAAAAGTCAGGGAAATCTAATTTCATTTCATTGCCTGCTCTACTTCATCATTAGTATGTGCGACACGATTGTCTATCAGTGTGTAAATTGAATTTGCACGAAAAAGGTGTGTCGCACATTTTCGCCATTTTGGCCTCCGATGGAGGTAACACTCTCTGTTACCCCCAACCCATTTTGGTATCTACGAGACCACAGGCCACCCCCGCAATAGCAACTTGATAACTAACTAATTAAAAATTTTATATACATTATAATATAATATTTTCATCAATAATCATTTAACTCATTCATAACTTTCTACCATTGGACTTTCTTAAAATTTTCAAAATGTATTATTAATAATTAGTATATATCATTTTTCATTTATTATTAAAATTTTTTAATTATCATTTTTGTTGAACACAATTATTTCAAATCATCTCATTTTGGAACACAAATCTTTTTATCTAAGTTACAGCTGTAAACATTTTTATTATACATGATTCCTACTGTAAAAGTTCTATACTTACATTCCATTTAACATGATATACACATAACATCTACCCCCTACACCCCAATACTTTCACCTCACCTCTGAAACATTTCACAAAAATATTAGTTTACATCAAACAATTTAGCCATCTATTATCAAATTCCAACTCTCGTAAAATAAATTGAATTCATTAGCATTTACAAAATATTTAAAACATATCAACCTGGTTTGATTAAATTAATTACTGAAAATACAAATTCCATTATTATTGTTTGCCATTATACAAATTAGCCAATTACTGTTTCCAAAATTAATGTTATTATTTATTTAAATTGCAAAATATTATTATTATTATCACTTACCTATATACGTACATTGTTTAGCTGACCTTCTACAATACACACATATAAATAAATGCACTACAATTATTTACAAACTTTAGTTATTAACTGTTCAGTTTTGCCGCACTTCATTGTCCAACTCTGCCATGTCAGAACCATAAAACATAATGTTTATCACTGTCTTTTATTGTTTTATCATTTAGCCTCCATCGTCATAGATTAATCTTGGTGTTATGTAGCATTTTTCAGTTTCATTAATACACCAGTTATTGTTTTGTGTATTATAACCATACAAACTAACCTCATTCATCTTACCAAAATACTCATTAAACCAGTCAACTTTAGGCATTTCTGTTAAGTCTCCGTCATTAAATTCACTCATTATCGGGTTAAATACTTTTGTCAAATCATTATAGTCGTTATTATTCAAATATACTTTTAAACTTTCTTTCCATTCGTCATACTTTCTATTCAAATTATACAATTCTGTTACTTTCTCCACATACACTTCTCTGTTCAACTCTCTCTCATCACCACACCACATCACACTCTCACAATTATTCCGGACAGAAGGTACAAAATTACACAACAAAAATAAACACATAAACTCATCTACCAATACGGGACTTTTGCCCTTCAACAACAACACTTGTGAACTCATTAAATCATCATAAACATTATCAACAATAAGGGGAAAATTCACCCTCTGTCCCCATTTTACCACAACATTATTTTTCCTCTCTCTCTCTAACTCATACACACACATTAACATTTCATTATCACATTCCACCAACTCATCAGTACTTTCATTATTTAGTTTCACCGTATCACTTTCTGATACCAATTCTTCAAACACATTATTATACTCAATATTATTATTCTCATTATTTTCAACATTATTGTTATCACTTATTAACTCTTTCTCTGATATCATATTTTTACACTTGTCATTACAATCTTCATTTGTTTTGCATTCAAAATTCTCAATTACCTTTTGTCTTTGTTTATCAAATTTTTCCACCACATTACTCTTTATTTTGTCAATTTTGTTATTCATATTTTTTAATGAATGACTCAACGTTTCATTTAATTCATATTTCAATTTGTTATAGTTACTCTCACAATTGATTTGTACTTTATTAATTTCAGTTTTAAGTTCCTCCAATTTTACGCTAATACTCTGCTGAAACTGCACATTCTGTATATCTAATTTCTCATTTATACTGCTTTTAAATTCTTGCATCTCGTTTTTCTGTTCATCAAACTTTACACTCTGTTTTTCTATCATTGCTTGTATTGCTTTAAACATTTCATACGTATCGTCAGATTTTTTACTTTGGATAGGTGTCGATTGATATTCGACATCTTTCATTATTTTTGATTCGGTTATTTCTACATTAGTGTCAGTGAAACTGACCTCTCCATTATTAGTTGTACAGTCCCTACTCAAATTTGGGGTTATTTGAATCCCCGAATCTACAGTTACATTACTCTGATCTGTTACATTTAATTCTGTTTTATTCTGACTCGCACTTGGAGTCGAATGTGTCTCAAAATCACTCATGTTTGAGTCGTCAAAATTTTCGACACTATTTTTATTTACTTTATTCTCGTTATCTGACATTTTTTATCATTGATATTCAAAATATTAATAATCTAATTAATTAATTTTTTGTAATGTACTTTCTATATTACTTTCGGTATAGCTTTGCGTACATAACGCATTTTTATTTTGCTACGCTAACCTAACACATGTTTGTATCCTCATAGATGTGGAATTTAATTAAATATATTAAAATTCGTGCCTGTCACGGGCGCCAATTGTTATACTCTATAACAAATTTAAATTTATTAAATAGAAAATTACATAATTTCCACCTATCTCCACGATCTCTTCTATCAGGGTCCAGGATCCAATCACAAGTACGTTAGATACAAGCATGTGTTAAGGTTATCGAAATAACTGATTCAACACATTGTTATGAAGAGAAATTACTATTTTTTAATTAATCAGAATCATTTTAAAATTTTGTTCAAAACTTTGCTCAGTGTTTTACAGATTAAGTTACATGTTTCTTTGTTCTGTTGGCATCTTCTACATACTAACTTACTCTAGTATCTTACCTTACTGATCACTATATAAAACAGATATACAGACAGAGCCCAGCCTGCAATTTTTCACTCTCACACATACATGAAATTTATTTTTAACAACCCCAAAACATTTTAATACCCCATAACCTTTTATAATAAAGCCCCAGCCCTTAATGAAAAAAACCGCTGGCAACATGGTTCGCGCGCGCACTCATCTTCTTGTAATTTCTTGTTTTTTACTGTCTGAAAGTTATACAATTACATTCTTTACTTTTTTACTCGACCGCGGTCACATAAATTTTTCTCTCATTCCACTTTTTACTGTTAGAATATAAAGTTTGGCAACGAGCCTAACTTGGCTCGTTCCGGCGCCGGAGCGATCAGTTAACAAACTGGGAGCGAAAACGTAGCAGGTGTTGCTAACGTGATCTCATACTTTTGAGGAAATCACTGCCTTGGGCTTCGTCGCAGAAGTTTCGTCCCATGCTATGCATGTAGTTGTTGGAGTGACGATAGCATACGATCTCAGTGAGGCACTGGCCGACGTCACAAAAGAGGCCGGACTTAGACTTTATTTCCTCCAGCTTAAACGCACATTGCTGAATCAAATTCACCCAAGCCATTTTGCTTTAAACCAACTCGGCGTCCCAACAGAGCGCGTACTTGAGCCGTTGAGTGCGTGCACCGTCACACTCACGCACATTTCTGAGAATTCGAGGGTGGTACGAATTCCTTGCCGAGTTACACAACAGAAATTGCGCCTTGCCTTTGTTTCAACACTGTTTCTTGCCACGTGTTCTGTTCCAATGGAAATAACGTTTGCACAATATTTTTATAAAATCCCGCAAAAAATGAAATAAATAAAATGCAAATACCCCATACTGTAAGAAATAAAATGACCCAAGTTTGGACACGTTACAATACCCCCCCAATGAGAATTCTGCTGTCCAAAACAGAAGAAATCTCATTGATAAACCCCTAAGAGGACCGGTGAGGAACTGGTGCCAACAACCCCCTGGTTCTTACTCTTCATGGGTACACGACCCCCCTGGCTAGATGACTATGGACGTATCTGAACGAGATCACTGGACTTCTCCATAAGAGATCCCAACACCGAAAAATCGAACAGACAAGTACCACAGCACACCTCACCTTCTAACATGCTACCCCCCAAAATCCTCACTCCCTGGCTTAGATTATGCCAGATCCTCGACCGATATGTTTCCCCTTTTATGCAAGCTGGGCTGCCTTTAGCAGATACTGGGCTCACACACACTCACATTACCTATTGACATCACATATCATAAAATTGAAAATTTTCAAAAGTTATTTAACTTGCAACCCATTGGTTGTTTTCAGTTAAAATTGATTCATAAATTTCGTATAAATTTTAAATTATTCTCTTCCTTATTCTCTGTTTTATTTAAAATGAGTTAATTTAAACATTTCTTATAATTAAGCACATCCTTAACCTAACATGTAATCACTTAGAATCTAACAATACAAGTCAATACAATAAATCAATAAAATAAACATGGTTAATATACGAACAATCAAATAATCAAACTATTTCTTTTATGAATTTGCTAACTGCTATAATTTTTTATTGTTCGACTAAGCTTTTCGTCATTACTGACATCTTCAGGTCTTAAACAACGTCTATCAACTGTACGTTGTAAGCTTTTATACTTTAGGCCCCTCCCCTTATGTCATCGCCCCTCCTATTGGTTCAGCTGCTACCGCTCTTCACGGGAACTTTGTCTACCTTTTTCCGTTAGGCATTTTTCTAACGTCCATCAAATTGTTTTAAGAATCTCCCGTTAATTTCTTCATTCTTGACTTATAATTTTTTTGTAACATTTTACATTTCGTCATTTTTTAGTGTGTTATTCTTATTATTTTAATTTATTTTTGTTTATTGTTTAATATATAATAAAATATTTCTTCATTTGTAAAATCTACTTTTATATTCATTAATTTATTTTTATCTTCTTTTTTAACTTTAAGTATTTCTAGTTCTTCTATTAATTTTCTTTTTTGCGGATTGTTTTCTATTTTGATTATTTCCATATTTTCATTGGGATTTATGAATTTATGGCCTGATTCGTTGAAATGTCTTGCATATAGTGAGTTCGTTACTCTAACCCCTTCTCCTTTTGCGTGTTCATTCATTCTAATTTTAAATTTTCTTCCAGTTTCTCCCAGATATATCTTATTACATTCCCCACATTTTAATTTGTATACGCCGCTTTTTTCTGTTAATGGAATTTCTTCTGTTTTATCATTTTTTATATATTCGAATACATTTTTCGTTTTCTTTATTCCTATCTGTATTTCATATTTTTCGAAACATTTTTGTTTGATATCCTATGTATGTTATTGCTCCTTTATATTTCTTTTCTTCATTTGTTTTTTCTTTTTTGTTATTTTCTATTTCTTTATTTTCCTCTATTTTCTTAACTATTCTATTAATTATTTTAGGGTTGTAATTATTATTTTTTGCTATTTGTTGTATTTTCTTTAGTTCTTTTTGTTTGAGTTCTTCATTTTCTAGATAATTTATAGCTCTATAGCAAAATGAATTTAATGCTGCCATTTTATAATTGACTGGATGATATGATTCTTGTGGAATTATTAAATCTGAGTATGTTTCTTTCCTATATATATCGAATTTAAGTTTGTTATCTTCAATTTTTATATTGATATCCAGGAAATTAATTTCTAATCCTCCAATTTCTTCTTGAAATTTTATTGTTTTTTCTATGTTATTTAGTTGTTCCGTAAATTTTTTAAATTCATTTACTTCACCTTCCCAAACTATTAGTATGTCATCTACATACCTGATCCATTTTTTAATTCTTCTTTCTTTATCTATATCTTTTAAAATTTTGATTTCAAAGCTATTCATGAATATCTCTGCCATTAATGGTGAAAGCGGTGATCCCATTGGTAATCCATTTTCTTGTATGTAAAATTTGTTATTAAATCTGAAGTAGTTCTGGCTTAGGCATAATTCTAATCCTTCTATTATTTCGTTTTTCCATTCTACATTACTTAATTTGTTTTTCTTTATTATTTCTACTGTTTTTGCTATTGGTATGTTGGTGTACATATCTTTTATATCTAATGACATTAATTTTGTCTTATTTGTTATGGTAATTTCTTTTAATCTTTCTATTACCTTTTTACTATTTTCTATGCTGTGGATTTCTTCTTTTTCATATGCCATTTTGATTCTTTTACTTATTTCTTTTGATATTTTGTATGTTGGCGAATTTATAAATGATACTATAGGTCTTAATGGCATTTCTTTTTTATGTAGATGTCAAATTAAGTTACATAAAAAAGAAATGCCATTAAGACCTATAGTATCATTTATAAATTCGCCAACATACAAAATATCAAAAGAAATAAGTAAAAGAATCAAAATGGCATATGAAAAAGAAGAAATCCACAGCATAGAAAATAGTAAAAAGGTAATAGAAAGATTAAAAGAAATTACCATAACAAATAAGACAAAATTAATGTCATTAGATATAAAAGATATGTACACCAACATACCAATGGCAAAAACAGTAGAAATAATAAAGAAAAACAAATTAAGTAATGTAGAATGGAAAAACGAAATAATAGAAGGATTAGAATTATGCCTAAGCCAGAACTACTTCAGATTTAATAACAAATTTTACATACAAGAAAATGGATTACCAATGGGATCACCGCTTTCACCATTAATGGCAGAGATATTCATGAATAGCTTTGAAATCAAAATTTTAAAAGATATAGATAAAGAAAGAAAAATTAAAAAATGGATCAGGTATGTAGATGACATACTAATAGTTTGGGAAGGTGAAGTAAATGAATTTAAAAAATTTACAGAACAACTAAATAACATAGAAAAAACAATAAAATTTCAAGAAGAAATTGGAGGATTAGAAATTAATTTCCTGGATATCAATATAAAAATTGAAGATAACAAACTTAAATTCGATATATATAGGAAAGAAACATACTCAGATTTAATAATTCCACAAGAATCATATCATCCAGTCAATTATAAAATGGCAGCATTAAATTCATTTTGCTATAGAGCTATAAATTATCTAGAAAATGAAGAACTCAAACAAAAAGAATTAAAGAAAATACAACAAATAGCAAAAAATAATAATTACAACCCTAAAATAATAATAGAATAGTTAAGAAAATAGAGGAAAATAAAGAAATAGAAAATAACAAAAAAGAAAAAACAAATGAAGAAAAGAAATATAAAGGAGCAATAACATACATAGGATATCAAACAAAAATGTTTCGAAAAATATGAAAACAGATAGGAATAAAGAAAACGAAAAATGTATTCGAATATATAAAAAATGATAAAACAGAAGAAATTCCATTAACAGAAAAAAGCGGCGTATACAAATTAAAATGTGGGGAATGTAATAAGATATATCTGGGAGAAACTGGAAGAAAATTTAAAATTAGAATGAATGAACACGCAAAAGGAGAAGGGGTTAGAGTAACGAACTCACTATATGCAAGACATTTCAACGAATCAGGCCATAAATTCATAAATCCCAATGAAAATATGGAAATAATCAAAATAGAAAACAATCCGCAAAAAAGAAAATTAATAGAAGAACTAGAAATACTTAAAGTTAAAAAAGAAGATAAAAATAAATTAATGAATATAAAAGTAGATTTTACAAATGAAGAAATATTTTATTATATATTAAACAATAAACAAAAATAAATTAAAATAATAAGAATAACACACTAAAAAATGACGAAATGTAAAATGTTACAAAAAAATTATAAGTCAAGAATGAAGAAATTAACGGGAGATTCTTAAAACAATTTGATGGACGTTAGAAAAATGCCTAACGGAAAAAGGTAGACAAAGTTCCCGTGAAGAGCGGTAGCAGCTGAACCAATAGGAGGGGCGATGACATAAGGGGAGGGGCCTAAAGTATAAAAGCTTACAACGTACAGTTGATAGACGTTGTTTAAGACCTGAAGATGTCAGTAATGACGAAAAGCTTAGTCGAACAATAAAAAATTATAGCAGTTAGCAAATTCATAAAAGAAATAGTAAGGATGGCTGCTAATTTAAAAAATACGAAGAACAAATAATCAAAGTTTAAAAATATTCTTTGCCTGGCAGGCGAAAAAACAAGATTTTCTTTTTCTCAAAAAAATATTTTCCAAAAAATTTTAAAATTCAAAAATTTAATTTTATTTAAATGTTTCCTTTACATATAGAAATTATTTAATATTTGTTTAAATTGGTCCTAAAAAACAAAAGTTAAATTGACTTCCATCCTCAACAAGCTTAGTCTGTATATGACTTCAATGTCAGCTGATCGAAACTAGGTCAAGTCCACAACCTTGACCTACATACGTTATGTACCAGTTATGTCTGAAAATACATTTAACCTCTGTAACAATCTAACTTGAAACACAAAACATAGTAACATAAAACATTTAAAATAACACAATATTATTATAAATACTAAGCAAATTGACATTTAAATTATTCAAAATAAACTTGACAACTTTACATTTACACATTCTATCACAAGATGGTCACTGGTTTTAATTAAAATTTAAAAATTAAAATTTTTATTAATCTCTTTCTGTAGTTGACACTCTGATTCTTCATTACTGTGGGTGACTCAATTATTTACCTCATTTACTGTACTACTTGATCTGTATACACATATAATCTTTATCTCTCTGACTCTAACACCTACAACTTTTACTAACATGACACCCATCTCTATTAAAAACATCTCCCAAAACACTCTCTAACCCCAACTTATCATTAAACTCAATTCGCCACCTTCTCTCTATATATAAAAAAAAATACTCTCTAACCCTTTGTACTTAGGATACGTGTTTCCCCCCCCAAAGCTCATTTCCCTTATCTGGCCCCTGGATTCTACCTAAGGTGGCCCCGTCCCCACTAAATCGATCCCTTCCCGTCCCAACTTATCATTATGTTGCGGACTCCTACATTACACTACCCCCTACTACAAAATTGCCATCCCCAAAATCTCAATCTTATTACCTCACTTCAAATACAACAAAATAACATCATTAATTATAATCATCAATATATCACTCAAAACTCTACATAAATTCTCCATTACTACTGTGTCAACATCAATACTTCTCAAAATTCTATAACACACATTAACTCAAAACAACATTACATTACTTCAAACAATATTTCGATCTTTACTACTTCAACTCTAACTTCAACTTGGACACATCTATATGTCCCACCAAATATTCATCACCCAAAAACTATCTTTTATTAACTTTCACCAATTATTACTTTATTTCTCAATTTAAAGTTACTCTTCTCATTATTTAAAATAGCAGCTGTAATACATTAAAACATTACATTAAACATTAATTATCTGGAACATTTACAACCAATATCAGTGACATTTTATTGCTGATCAGCTGATATCCCTAACACAATTAAAACACATCTCAAAATTGAACAAATTACATGAAATATATATATTTATCAGTACTTACTTCTACCCTCATTGTTTCCCCTCTCTCTGATTCTGATAATTCATGTTAACCGCCTGCCAGACGGTTTAATTATCTGCTTAGTTTAAAAAATACACACATAATGAAAACACATATTTTTATCAATACCTATATCTAACGTACAACAATAAAATAATACATTTAAAATTATGGAATGAACACCTTATATTGAATGTCTGAGCGTATAGTTATTTAAATATTTAAATAGAACACAAGCATTTTTCTTGGATCAAAATTTGAATTAGCAAACTTTTTATGTTGTAAAATTTAAATTCGTGACTCATCTGAGCCACCTCCCATCCACACACTCTATTGCAAATTATGGAGGACTGTATCGCCCTTTCGCTTTCACAAAGACGGCATATTTTGGAGTAGTTTGACCTCTCCGTGTCTTTGCTTCGGCTGTTACATTTTAAAATCTGAATATCAACATACTCTTGTCTATAGTTAAACGCCCTTAACCGGGTCTACCACCTGGCCTTGCTGTTCCTACTCGAACAGAGTGGTAGCCGCTGTTCCATAGTGCCTGGATTTCCCCTAAAATTCACCCCCCATTTAATTTCTACTACATACCAATTTCAAGTCAGCTATGGTCAAGGGACTTGGTATGACCATAGCTAACCGCTAGCCAAATCCACGATTAGTGCTGGTAAGGCAGTAATCGCCCGAAAAGTCAGGGAAATCTAATTTCATTTCATTGCCTGCTCTACTTCATCATTAGTATGTGCGACACGATTGTCTATCAGTGTGTAAATTGAATTTGCACGAAAAAGGTGTGTCGCACATTTTCGCCATTTTGGCCTCCGATGGAGGTAACACTCTCTGTTACCCCCAACCCATTTTGGTATCTACGAGACCACAGGCCACCCCCCGCAATAGCAACTTGATAACTAACTAATTAAAAATTTTATATACATTATAATATAATATTTTCATCAATAATCATTTAACTCATTCATAACTTTCTACCATTGGACTTTCTTAAAATTTTCAAAATTTATTATTAATAATTAGTATATATCATTTTTCATTTATTATTAAAATTTTTTAATTATCATTTTTGTTGAACACAATTATTTCAAATCATCTCATTTTGGAACACAAATCTTTTTATCTAAGTTACAGCTGTAAACATTTTTATTATACATGATTCCTACTGTAAAAGTTCTATACTTACATTCCATTTAACATGATATACACATAACATCTACCCCCTACACCCCAATACTTTCACCTCACCTCTGAAACATTTCACAAAAATATTAGTTTACATCAAACAATTTAGCCATCTATTATCAAATTCCAACTCTCGTAAAATAAATTGAATTCATTAGCATTTACAAAATATTTAAAACATATCAACCTGGTTTGATTAAATTAATTACTGAAAATACAAATTCCATTATTATTGTTTGCCATTATACAAATTAGCCAATTACTGTTTCCAAAATTAATGTTATTATTTATTTAAATTGCAAAATATTATTATTATCACTTACCTATATACGTACATTGTTTAGCTGACCTTCTACAATACACACACATAAATAAATGCACTACAATTATTTACAAACTTTAGTTATTAACTGTTCAGTTTTGCCGCACTTCATTGTCCAACTCTGCCATGTCAGAACCATAAAACATAATGTTTATCACTGTCTTTTATTGTTTTATCATTTAGCCTCCATCGTCATAGATTAATCTTGGTGTTATGTAGCATTTTTCAGTTTCATTAATACACCAGTTATTGTTTTGTGTATTATAACCATACAAACTAACCTCATTCATCTTACCAAAATACTCATTAAACCAGTCAACTTTAGGCATTTCTGTTAAGTCTCCGTCATTAAATTCACTCATTATCGGGTTAAATACTTTTGTCAAATCATTATAGTCGTTATTATTCAAATATACTTTTAAACTTTCTTTCCATTCGTCATACTTTCTATTCAAATTATACAATTCTGTTACTTTCTCCACATACACTTCTCTGTTCAACTCTCTCTCATCACCACACCACATCACACTCTCACAATTATTCCGGACAGAAGGTACAAAATTACACAACAAAAATAAACACATAAACTCATCTACCAATACGGGACTTTTGCCCTTCAACAACAACACTTGTGAACTCATTAAATCATCATAAACATTATCAACAATAAGGGGAAAATTCACCCTCTGTCCCCATTTTACCACAACATTATTTTTCCTCTCTCTCTCTAACTCATACACACACATTAACATTTCATTATCACATTCCACCAACTCATCAGTACTTTCATTATTTAGTTTCACCGTATCACTTTCTGATACCAATTCTTCAAACACATTATTATACTCAATATTATTATTCTCATTATTTTCAACATTATTGTTATCACTTATTAACTCTTTCTCTGATATCATATTTTTACACTTGTCATTACAATCTTCATTTGTTTTGCATTCAAAATTCTCAATTACCTTTTGTCTTTGTTTATCAAATTTTTCCACCACATTACTCTTTATTTTGTCAATTTTGTTATTCATATTTTTTAATGAATGACTCAACGTTTCATTTAATTCATATTTCAATTTGTTATAGTTACTCTCACAATTGATTTGTACTTTATTAATTTCAGTTTTAAGTTCCTCCAATTTTACGCTAATACTCTGCTGAAACTGCACATTCTGTATATCTAATTTCTCATTTATACTGCTTTTAAATTCTTGCATCTCGTTTTTCTGTTCATCAAACTTTACACTCTGTTTTTCTATCATTGCTTGTATTGCTTTAAACATTTCATACGTATCGTCAGATTTTTTACTTTGGATAGGTGTCGATTGATATTCGACATCTTTCATTATTTTTGATTCGGTTATTTCTACATTAGTGTCAGTGAAACTGACCTCTCCATTATTAGTTGTACAGTCCCTACTCAAATTTGGGGTTATTTGAATCCCCGAATCTACAGTTACATTACTCTGATCTGTTACATTTAATTCTGTTTTATTCTGACTCGCACTTGGAGTCGAATGTGTCTCAAAATCACTCATGTTTGAGTCGTCAAAATTTTCGACACTATTTTTATTTACTTTATTCTCGTTATCTGACATTTTTTATCATTGATATTCAAAATATTAATAATCTAATTAATTAATTTTTTGTAATGTACTTTCTATATTACTTTCGGTATAGCTTTGCGTACATAACGCATTTTTATTTTGCTACGCTAACCTAACACATGTTTGTATCCTCATAGATGTGGAATTTAATTAAATATATTAAAATTCGTGCCTGTCACGGGCGCCAATTGTTATACTCTATAACAAATTTAAATTTATTAAATAGAAAATTACATAATTTCCACCTATCTCCACGATCTCTTCTATCAGGGTCCAGGATCCAATCACAAGTACGTTAGATACAAGCATGTGTTAAGGTTATCGAAATAACTGATTCAACACATTGTTATGAAGAGAAATTACTATTTTTTAATTAATCAGAATCATTTTAAAATTTTGTTCAAAACTTTGCTCAGTGTTTTACAGATTAAGTTACATGTTTCTTTGTTCTGTTGGCATCTTCTACATACTAACTTACTCTAGTATCTTACCTTACTGATCACTATATAAAACAGATATACAGACAGAGCCCAGCCTGCAATTTTTCACTCTCACACATACATGAAATTTATTTTTAACAACCCCAAAACATTTTAATACCCCATAACCTTTTATAATAAAGCCCCAGCCCTTAATGAAAAAAACCGCTGGCAACATGGTTCGCGCGCGCACTCATCTTCTTGTAATTTCTTGTTTTTTACTGTCTGAAAGTTATACAATTACATTCTTTACTTTTTTACTCGACCGCGGTCACATAAATTTTTCTCTCATTCCACTTTTTACTGTTAGAATATAAAGTTTGGCAACGAGCCTAACTTGGCTCGTTCCGGCGCCGGAGCGATCAGTTAACAAACTGGGAGCGAAAACGTAGCAGGTGTTGCTAACGTGATCTCATACTTTTGAGGAAATCACTGCCTTGGGCTTCGTCGCAGAAGTTTCGTCCCATGCTATGCATGTAGTTGTTGGAGTGACGATAGCATACGATCTCAGTGAGGCACTGGCCGACGTCACAAAAGAGGCCGGACTTAGACTTTATTTCCTCCAGCTTAAACGCACATTGCTGAATCAAATTCACCCAAGCCATTTTGCTTTAAACCAACTCGGCGTCCCAACAGAGCGCGTACTTGAGCCGTTGAGTGCGTGCACCGTCACACTCACGCACATTTCTGAGAATTCGAGGGTGGTACGAATTCCTTGCCGAGTTACACAACAGAAATTGCGCCTTGCCTTTGTTTCAACACTGTTTCTTGCCACGTGTTCTGTTCCAATGGAAATAACGTTTGCACAATATTTTTATAAAATCCTGCAAAAAATGAAATAAATAAAATGCAAATACCCCATACTGTAAGAAATAAAATGACCCAAGTTTGGACACGTTACAATACCCCCCCAATGAGAATTCTGCTGTCCAAAACAGAAGAAATCTCATTGATAAACCCCTAAGAGGACCGGTGAGGAACTGGTGCCAACAACCCCCTGGTTCTTACTCTTCATGGGTACACGACCCCCCTGGCTAGATGACTATGGACGTATCTGAACGAGATCACTGGACTTCTCCATAAGAGATCCCAACACCGAAAAATCGAACAGACAAGTACCACAGCACACCTCACCTTCTAACATGCTACCCCCCAAAATCCTCACTCCCTGGCTTAGATTATGCCAGATCCTCGACCGATATGTTTCCCCTTTTATGCAAGCTGGGCTGCCTTTAGCAGATACTGGGCTCACACACACTCACATTACCTATTGACATCACATATCATAAAATTGAAAATTTTCAAAAGTTATTTAACTTGCAACCCATTGGTTGTTTTCAGTTAAAATTGATTCATAAATTTCGTATAAATTTTAAATTATTCTCTTCCTTATTCTCTGTTTTATTTAAAATGAGTTAATTTAAACATTTCTTATAATTAAGCACATCCTTAACCTAACATGTAATCACTTAGAATCTAACAATACAAGTCAATACAATAAATCAATAAAATAAACATGGTTAATATACGAACAATCAAATAATCAAACTATTTCTTTTATGAATTTGCTAACTGCTATAATTTTTTATTGTTCGACTAAGCTTTTCGTCATTACTGACATCTTCAGGTCTTAAACAACGTCTATCAACTGTACGTTGTAAGCTTTTATACTTTAGGCCCCTCCCCTTATGTCATCGCCCCTCCTATTGGTTCAGCTGCTACCGCTCTTCACGGGAACTTTGTCTACCTTTTTCCGTTAGGCATTTTTCTAACGTCCATCAAATTGTTTTAAGAATCTCCCGTTAATTTCTTCATTCTTGACTTATAATTTTTTTGTAACATTTTACATTTCGTCTTTTTTTAGTGTGTTATTCTTATTATTTTAATTTATTTTTGTTTATTGTTTAATATATAATAAAATATTTCTTCATTTGTAAAATCTACTTTTATATTCATTAATTTATTTTTATCTTCTTTTTTAACTTTAAGTATTTCTAGTTCTTCTATTAATTTTCTTTTTTGCGGATTGTTTTCTATTTTGATTATTTCCATATTTTCATTGGGATTTATGAATTTATGGCCTGATTCGTTGAAATGTCTTGCATATAGTGAGTTCGTTACTCTAACCCCTTCTCCTTTTGCGTGTTCATTCATTCTAATTTTAAATTTTCTTCCAGTTTCTCCCAGATATATCTTATTACATTCCCCACATTTTAATTTGTATACGCCGCTTTTTTCTGTTAATGGAATTTCTTCTGTTTTATCATTTTTTATATATTCGAATACATTTTTCGTTTTCTTTATTCCTATCTGTATTTCATATTTTTCGAAACATTTTTGTTTGATATCCTATGTATGTTATTGCTCCTTTATATTTCTTTTCTTCATTTGTTTTTTCTTTTTTGTTATTTTCTATTTCTTTATTTTCCTCTATTTTCTTAACTATTCTATTAATTATTTTAGGGTTGTAATTATTATTTTTTGCTATTTGTTGTATTTTCTTTAGTTCTTTTTGTTTGAGTTCTTCATTTTCTAGATAATTTATAGCTCTATAGCAAAATGAATTTAATGCTGCCATTTTATAATTGACTGGATGATATGATTCTTGTGGAATTATTAAATCTGAGTATGTTTCTTTCCTATATATATCGAATTTAAGTTTGTTATCTTCAATTTTTATATTGATATCCAGGAAATTAATTTCTAATCCTCCAATTTCTTCTTGAAATTTTATTGTTTTTTCTATGTTATTTAGTTGTTCCGTAAATTTTTTAAATTCATTTACTTCACCTTCCCAAACTATTAGTATGTCATCTACATACCTGATCCATTTTTTAATTCTTCTTTCTTTATCTATATCTTTTAAAATTTTGATTTCAAAGCTATTCATGAATATCTCTGCCATTAATGGTGAAAGCGGTGATCCCATTGGTAATCCATTTTCTTGTATGTAAAATTTGTTATTAAATCTGAAGTAGTTCTGGCTTAGGCATAATTCTAATCCTTCTATTATTTCGTTTTTCCATTCTACATTACTTAATTTGTTTTTCTTTATTATTTCTACTGTTTTTGCTATTGGTATGTTGGTGTACATATCTTTTATATCTAATGACATTAATTTTGTCTTATTTGTTATGGTAATTTCTTTTAATCTTTCTATTACCTTTTTACTATTTTCTATGCTGTGGATTTCTTCTTTTTCATATGCCATTTTGATTCTTTTACTTATTTCTTTTGATATTTTGTATGTTGGCGAATTTATAAATGATACTATAGGTCTTAATGGCATTTCTTTTTTATGTAACTTAATTTGACATCTACATAAAAAAGAAATGCCATTAAGACCTATAGTATCATTTATAAATTCGCCAACATACAAAATATCAAAAGAAATAAGTAAAAGAATCAAAATGGCATATGAAAAAGAAGAAATCCACAGCATAGAAAATAGTAAAAAGGTAATAGAAAGATTAAAAGAAATTACCATAACAAATACGACAAAATTAATGTCATTAGATATAAAAGATATGTACACCAACATACCAATGGCAAAAACAGTAGAAATAATAAAGAAAAACAAATTAAGTAATGTAGAATGGAAAAACGAAATAATAGAAGGATTAGAATTATGCCTAAGCCAGAACTACTTCAGATTTAATAACAAATTTTACATACAAGAAAATGGATTACCAATGGGATCACCGCTTTCACCATTAATGGCAGAGATATTCATGAATAGCTTTGAAATCAAAATTTTAAAAGATATAGATAAAGAAAGAAAAATTAAAAAATGGATCAGGTATGTAGATGACATACTAATAGTTTGGGAAGGTGAAGTAAATGAATTTAAAAAATTTACGGAACAACTAAATAACATAGAAAAAACAATAAAATTTCAAGAAGAAATTGGAGGATTAGAAATTAATTTCCTGGATATCAATATAAAAATTGAAGATAACAAACTTAAATTCGATATATATAGGAAAGAAACATACTCAGATTTAATAATTCCACAAGAATCATATCATCCAGTCAATTATAAAATGGCAGCATTAAATTCATTTTGCTATAGAGCTATAAATTATCTAGAAAATGAAGAACTCAAACAAAAAGAATTAAAGAAAATACAACAAATAGCAAAAAATAATAATTACAACCCTAAAATAATAATAGAATAGTTAAGAAAATAGAGGAAAATAAAGAAATAGAAAATAACAAAAAAGAAAAAACAAATGAAGAAAAGAAATATAAAGGAGCAATAACATACATAGGATATCAAACAAAAATGTTTCGAAAAATATGAAAACAGATAGGAATAAAGAAAACGAAAAATGTATTCGAATATATAAAAAATGATAAAACAGAAGAAATTCCATTAACAGAAAAAAGCGGCGTATACAAATTAAAATGTGGGGAATGTAATAAGATATATCTGGGAGAAACTGGAAGAAAATTTAAAATTAGAATGAATGAACACGCAAAAGGAGAAGGGGTTAGAGTAACGAACTCACTATATGCAAGACATTTCAACGAATCAGGCCATAAATTCATAAATCCCAATGAAAATATGGAAATAATCAAAATAGAAAACAATCCGCAAAAAAGAAAATTAATAGAAGAACTAGAAATACTTAAAGTTAAAAAAGAAGATAAAAATAAATTAATGAATATAAAAGTAGATTTTACAAATGAAGAAATATTTTATTATATATTAAACAATAAACAAAAATAAATTAAAATAATAAGAATAACACACTAAAAAATGACGAAATGTAAAATGTTACAAAAAAATTATAAGTCAAGAATGAAGAAATTAACGGGAGATTCTTAAAACAATTTGATGGACGTTAGAAAAATGCCTAACGGAAAAAGGTAGACAAAGTTCCCGTGAAGAGCGGTAGCAGCTGAACCAATAGGAGGGGCGATGACATAAGGGGAGGGGCCTAAAGTATAAAAGCTTACAACGTACAGTTGATAGACGTTGTTTAAGACCTGAAGATGTCAGTAATGACGAAAAGCTTAGTCGAACAATAAAAAATTATAGCAGTTAGCAAATTCATAAAAGAAATAGTAAGGATGGCTGCTAATTTAAAAAATACGAAGAACAAATAATCAAAGTTTAAAAATATTCTTTGCCTGGCAGGCGAAAAATCAAGATTTTTTTTTCTCAAAAAAATATTTTCCAAAAAATTTTAAAATTCAAAAATTTAATTTTATTTAAATGTTTCCTTTACATATAGAAATTATTTAATATTTGTTTAAATTGGTCCTAAAAAACAAAAGTTAAATTGACTTCCATCCTCAACAAGCTTAGTCTGTATATGACTTCAATGTCAGCTGATCGAAACTAGGTCAAGTCCACAACCTTGACCTACATACGTTATGTACCAGTTATGTCTGAAAATACATTTAACCTCTGTAACAATCTAACTTGAAACACAAAACATAGTAACATAAAACATTTAAAATAACACAATATTATTATAAATACTAAGCAAATTGACATTTAAATTATTCAAAATAAACTTGACAACTTTACATTTACACATTCTATCACAAGATGGTCACTGGTTTTAATTAAAATTTAAAAATTAAAATTTTTATTAATCTCTTTCTGTAGTTGACACTCTGATTCTTCATTACTGTGGGTGACTCAATTATTTACCTCATTTACTGTACTACTTGATCTGTATACACATATAATCTTTATCTCTCTGACTCTAACACCTACAACTTTTACTAACATGACACCCATCTCTATTAAAAACATCTCCCAAAACACTCTCTAACCCCAACTTATCATTAAACTCAATTCGCCACCTTCTCTCTATATATAAAAAAAAATACTCTCTAACCCTTTGTACTTAGGATACGTGTTTCCCCCCCCAAAGCTCATTTCCCTTATCTGGCCCCTGGATTCTACCTAAGGTGGCCCCGTCCCCACTAAATCGATCCCTTCCCGTCCCAACTTATCATTATGTTGCGGACTCCTACATTACACTACCCCCTACTACAAAATTGCCATCCCCAAAATCTCAATCTTATTACCTCACTTCAAATACAACAAAATAACATCATTAATTATAATCATCAATATATCACTCAAAACTCTACATAAATTCTCCATTACTACTGTGTCAACATCAATACTTCTCAAAATTCTATAACACACATTAACTCAAAACAACATTACATTACTTCAAACAATATTTCGATCTTTACTACTTCAACTCTAACTTCAACTTGGACACATCTATATGTCCCACCAAATATTCATCACCCAAAAACTATCTTTTATTAACTTTCACCAATTATTACTTTATTTCTCAATTTAAAGTTACTCTTCTCATTATTTAAAATAGCAGCTGTAATACATTAAAACATTACATTAAACATTAATTATCTGGAACATTTACAACCAATATCAGTGACATTTTATTGCTGATCAGCTGATATCCCTAACACAATTAAAACACATCTCAAAATTGAACAAATTACATGAAATATATATATTTATCAGTACTTACTTCTACCCTCATTGTTTCCCCTCTCTCTGATTCTGATAATTCATGTTAACCGCCTGCCAGACGGTTTAATTATCTGCTTAGTTTAAAAAATACACACATAATGAAAACACATATTTTTATCAATACCTATATCTAACGTACAACAATAAAATAATACATTTAAAATTATGGAATGAACACCTTATATTGAATGTCTGAGCGTATAGTTATTTAAATATTTAAATAGAACACAAGCATTTTTCTTGGATCAAAATTTGAATTAGCAAACTTTTTATGTTGTAAAATTTAAATTCGTGACTCATCTGAGCCACCTCCCATCCACACACTCTATTGCAAATTATGGAGGACTGTATCGCCCTTTCGCTTTCACAAAGACGGCATATTTTGGAGTAGTTTGACCTCTCCGTGTCTTTGCTTCGGCTGTTACATTTTAAAATCTGAATATCAACATACTCTTGTCTATAGTTAAACGCCCTTAACCGGGTCTACCACCTGGCCTTGCTGTTCCTACTCGAACAGAGTGGTAGCCGCTGTTCCATAGTGCCTGGATTTCCCCTAAAATTCACCCCCCATTTAATTTCTACTACATACCAATTTCAAGTCAGCTATGGTCAAGGGACTTGGTATGACCATAGCTAACCGCTAGCCAAATCCACGATTAGTGCTGGTAAGGCAGTAATCGCCCGAAAAGTCAGGGAAATCTAATTTCATTTCATTGCCTGCTCTACTTCATCATTAGTATGTGCGACACGATTGTCTATCAGTGTGTAAATTGAATTTGCACGAAAAAGGTGTGTCGCACATTTTCGCCATTTTGGCCTCCGATGGAGGTAACACTCTCTGTTACCCCCAACCCATTTTGGTATCTACGAGACCACAGGCCACCCCCCGCAATAGCAACTTGATAACTAACTAATTAAAAATTTTATATACATTATAATATAATATTTTCATCAATAATCATTTAACTCATTCATAACTTTCTACCATTGGACTTTCTTAAAATTTTCAAAATTTATTATTAATAATTAGTATATATCATTTTTCATTTATTATTAAAATTTTTTAATTATCAATTTTGTTGAACACAATTATTTCAAATCATCTCATTTTGGAACACAAATCTTTTTATCTAAGTTACAGCTGTAAACATTTTTATTATACATGATTCCTACTGTAAAAGTTCTATACTTACATTCCATTTAACATGATATACACATAACATCTACCCCCTACACCCCAATACTTTCACCTCACCTCTGAAACATTTCACAAAAATATTAGTTTACATCAAACAATTTAGCCATCTATTATCAAATTCCAACTCTCGTAAAATAAATTGAATTCATTAGCATTTACAAAATATTTAAAACATATCAACCTGGTTTGATTAAATTAATTACTGAAAATACAAATTCCATTATTATTGTTTGCCATTATACAAATTAGCCAATTACTGTTTCCAAAATTAATGTTATTATTTATTTAAATTGCAAAATATTATTATTATCACTTACCTATATACGTACATTGTTTAGCTGACCTTCTACAATACACACACATAAATAAATGCACTACAATTATTTACAAACTTTAGTTATTAACTGTTCAGTTTTGCCGCACTTCATTGTCCAACTCTGCCATGTCAGAACCATAAAACATAATGTTTATCACTGTCTTTTATTGTTTTATCATTTAGCCTCCATCGTCATAGATTAATCTTGGTGTTATGTAGCATTTTTCAGTTTCATTAATACACCAGTTATTGTTTTGTGTATTATAACCATACAAACTAACCTCATTCATCTTACCAAAATACTCATTAAACCAGTCAACTTTAGGCATTTCTGTTAAGTCTCCGTCATTAAATTCACTCATTATCGGGTTAAATACTTTTGTCAAATCATTATAGTCGTTATTATTCAAATATACTTTTAAACTTTCTTTCCATTCGTCATACTTTCTATTCAAATTATACAATTCTGTTACTTTCTCCACATACACTTCTCTGTTCAACTCTCTCTCATCACCACACCACATCACACTCTCACAATTATTCCGGACAGAAGGTACAAAATTACACAACAAAAATAAACACCTCAACTCATCTACCAATACGGGACTTTTGCCCTTCAACAACAACACTTGTGAACTCATTAAATCATCATAAACATTATCAACAATAAGGGGAAAATTCACCCTCTGTCCCCATTTTACCACAACATTATTTTTCCTCTCTCTCTCTAACTCATACACACACATTAACATTTCATTATCACATTCCACCAACTCATCAGTACTTTCATTATTTAGTTTCACCGTATCACTTTCTGATACCAATTCTTCAAACACATTATTATACTCAATATTATTATTCTCATTATTTTCAACATTATTGTTATCACTTATTAACTCTTTCTCTGATATCATATTTTTACACTTGTCATTACAATCTTCATTTGTTTTGCATTCAAAATTCTCAATTACCTTTTGTCTTTGTTTATCAAATTTTTCCACCACATTACTCTTTATTTTGTCAATTTTGTTATTCATATTTTTTAATGAATGACTCAACGTTTCATTTAATTCATATTTCAATTTGTTATAGTTACTCTCACAATTGATTTGTACTTTATTAATTTCAGTTTTAAGTTCCTCCAATTTTACGCTACTACTCTGCTGAAACTGCACATTCTGTATATCTAATTTCTCATTTATACTGCTTTTAAATTCTTGCATCTCGTTTTTCTGTTCATCAAACTTTACACTCTGTTTTTCTATCATTGCTTGTATTGCTTTAAACATTTCATACGTATCGTCAGATTTTTTACTTTGGATAGGTGTCGATTGATATTCGACATCTTTCATTATTTTTGATTCGGTTATTTCTACATTAGTGTCAGTGAAACTGACCTCTCCATTATTAGTTGTACAGTCCCTACTCAAATTTGGGGTTATTTGAATCCCCGAATCTACAGTTACATTACTCTGATCTGTTACATTTAATTCTGTTTTATTCTGACTCGCACTTGGAGTCGAATGTGTCTCAAAATCACTCATGTTTGAGTCGTCAAAATTTTCGACACTATTTTTATTTACTTTATTCTCGTTGTCTGACATTTTTTATCATTGATATTCAAAATATTAATAATCTAATTAATTAATTTTTTGTAATGTACTTTCTATATTACTTTCGGTATAGCTTTGCGTACATAACGCATTTTTATTTTGCTACGCTAACCTAACACATGTTTGTATCCTCATAGATGTGGAATTTAATTAAATATATTAAAATTCGTGCCTGTCACGGGCGCCAATTGTTATACTCTATAACAAATTTAAATTTATTAAATAGAAAATTACATAATTTCCACCTATCTCCACAATCTCTTCTATCAGGGTCCAGGATCCAATCACAAGTACGTTAGATACAAGCATGTGTTAAGGTTATCGAAATAACTGATTCAACACATTGTTATGAAGAGAAATTACTATTTTTTAATTAATCAGAATCATTTTAAAATTTTGTTCAAAACTTTGCTCAGTGTTTTACAGATTAAGTTACATGTTTCTTTGTTCTGTTGGCATCTTCTACATACTAACTTACTCTAGTATCTTACCTTACTGATCACTATATAAAACAGACATACAGACAGAGCCCAGCCTGCAATTTTTCACTCTCACACATACATGAAATTTATTTTTAACAACCCCAAAACATTTTAATACCCCATAACCTTTTATAATAAAGCCCCAGCCCTTAATGAAAAAAACCGCTGGCAACATGGTTCGCGCGCGCACTCATCTTCTTGTAATTTCTTGTTTTTTACTGTCTGAAAGTTATACAATTACATTCTTTACTTTTTTACTCGACCGCGGTCACATAAATTTTTCTCTCATTCCACTTTTTACTGTTAGAATATAAAGTTTGGCAACGAGCCTAACTTGGCTCGTTCCAGCACCGGAGCGATCAGTTAACAAACTGGGAGCGAAAACGTAGCAGGTGTTGCTAACGTGATCTCATACTTTTGAGGAAATCACTGCCTTGGGCTTCGTCGCAGAAGTTTCGTCCCATGCTATGCATGTAGTTGTTGGAGTGACGATAGCATACGATCTCAGTGAGGCACTGGCCGACGTCACAAAAGAGGCCGGACTTAGACTTTATTTCCTCCAGCTTAAACGCACATTGCTGAATCAAATTCACCCAAGCCATTTTGCTTTAAACCAACTCGGCGTCCCAACAGAGCGCGTACTTGAGCCGTTGAGTGCGTGCACCGTCACACTCACGCACATTTCTGAGAAATCGAGGGTGGTACGAATTCCTTGCCGAGTTACACAACAGAAATTGCGCCTTGCCTTTGTTTCAACACTGTTTCTTGCCACGTGTTCTGTTCCAATGGAAATAACGTTTGCACAATATTTTTATAAAATCCCGCAAAAAATGAAATAAATAAAATGCAAATACCCCATACTGTAAGAAATAAAATGACCCAAGTTTGGACACGTTACAATACCCCCCCAATGAGAATTCTGCTGTCCAAAACAGAAGAAATCTCATTGATAAACCCCTAAGAGGACCGGTGAGGAACTGGTGCCAACAACCCCCTGGTTCTTACTCTTCATGGGTACACGACCCCCCTGGCTAGATGACTATGGACGTATCTGAACGAGATCACTGGACTTCTCCATAAGAGATCCCAACACCGAAAAATCGAACAGACAAGTACCACAGCACACCTCACCTTCTAACATGCTACCCCCCAAAATCCTCACTCCCTGGCTTAGATTATGCCAGATCCTCCACCGATATGTTTCCCCTTTTATGCAAGCTGGGCTGCCTTTAGCAGATACTGGGCTCACATACACTCACATTACCTATTGACATCACATATCATAAAATTGAAAAATTTTCAAAAGTTATTTAACTTGCAACCCATTGGTTGTTTTCAGTTAAAATTGATTCATAAATTTCGTATAAATTTTAAATTATTCTCTTCCTTATTCTCTGTTTTATTTAAAATGAGTTAATTTAAACATTTCTTATAATTAAGCACATCCTTAACCTAACATGTAATCACTTAGAATCTAACAATACAAGTCAATACAATAAATCAATAAAATAAACATGGTTAATATACGAACAATCAAATAATCAAACTATTTCTTTTATGAATTTGCTAACTGCTATAATTTTTTATTGTTCGACTAAGCTTTTCGTCATTACTGACATCTTCAGGTCTTAAACAACGTCTATCAACTGTACGTTGTAAGCTTTTATACTTTAGGCCCCTCCCCTTATGTCATCGCCCCTCCTATTGGTTCAGCTGCTACCGCTCTTCACGGGAACTTTGTCTACCTTTTTCCGTTAGGCATTTTTCTAACGTCCGTCAAATTGTTTTAAGAATCTACCGTTAATTTCTTCATTCTTGACTTATAATTTTTTTGTAACATTTTACATTTCATCATTTTTTAGTGTGGTATTCTTATTATTTTAATTTATTTTTGTTTATTGTTTAATATATAATAAAATATTTCTTCATTTGTAAAATCTACTTTTATATTCATTAATTTATTTTTATCTTCTTTTTTAACTTTAAGTATTTCTAGTTCTTCTATTAATTTTCTTTTTTGCGGATTGTTTTCTATTTTGATTATTTCCATATTTTCATTGGGATTTATGAATTTATGGCCTGATTCGTTGAAATGTCTTGCATATAGTGAGTTCGTTACTCTAACCCCTTCTCCTTTTGCGTGTTCATTCATTCTAATTTTAAATTTTCTTCCAGTTTCTCCCAGATATATCTTATTACATTCCCCACATTTTAATTTGTATACGCCACTTTTTTCTGTTAATGGAATTTCTTCTGTTTTATCATTTTTTATATATTCGAATACATTTTTCGTTTTCTTTATTCCTATCTGTATTTCATATTTTTCGAAACATTTTTGTAACATTTTTGTTTGATATCCTATGTATGTTATTGCTCCTTTATATTTCTTTTCTTCATTTGTTTTTTCTTTTTTGTTATTTTCTATTTCTTTATTTTCCTCTATTTTCTTAACTATTCTATTATTATTTTAGGGTTGTAATTATTATTTTTTGCTATTTGTTGTATTTTCTTTAATTCTTTTTGTTTGAGTTCTTCATTTTCTAGATAATTTATAGCTCTATAGCAAAATGAATTTAATGCTGCCATTTTATAATTGACTGGATGATATGATTCTTGTGGAATTATTAAATCTGAGTATGTTTCTTTCCTATATATATCGAATTTAAGTTTGTTATCTTCAATTTTTATATTGATATCCCGGAAATTAATTTCTAATCCTCCAATTTCTTCTTGAAATTTTATTGTTTTTTCTATGTTATTTAGTTGTTCCGTAAATTTTTTAAATTCATTTACTTCACCTTCCCAAACTATTAGTATGTCATCTACATACCTGATCCATTTTTTAATTCTTCTTTCTTTATCTATATCTTTTAAAATTTTGATTTCAAAGCTATTCATGAATATCTCTGCCATTAATGGTGAAAGCGGTGATCCCATTGGTAATCCATTTTCTTGTATGTAAAATTTGTTATTAAATCTGAAGTAGTTCTGGCTTAGGCATAATTCTAATCCTTCTATTATTTCGTTTTTCCATTCTACATTACTTAATTTGTTTTTCTTTATTATTTCTACTGTTTTTGCTATTGGTATGTTGGTGTACATATCTTTTATATCTAATGACATTAATTTTGTCTTATTTGTTATGGTAATTTCTTTTAATCTTTCTATTACCTTTTTACTATTTTCTATGCTGTGGATTTCTTCTTTTTCATATGCCATTTTGATTCTTTTACTTATTTCTTTTGATATTTTGTATGTTGGCGAATTTATAAATGATACTATAGGTCTTAATGGCATTTCTTTTTTATGTAGATGTCAAATTAAGTTACATAAAAAAGAAATGCCATTAAGACCTATAGTATCATTTATGAATTCGCCAACATACAAAATATCAAAAGAAATAAGTAAAAGAATCAAAATGGCATATGAAAAAGAAGAAATCCACAGCATAGAAAATAGTAAAAAGGTAATAGAAAGATTAAAAGAAATTACCATAACAAATAAGACAAAATTAATGTCATTAGATATAAAAGATATGTACACCAACATACCAATAGCAAAAACAGTAGAAATAATAAAGAAAAACAAATTAAGTAATGTAGAATGGAAAAACGAAATAATAGAAGGATTAGAATTATGCCTAAGCCAGAACTACTTCAGATTTAATAGCAAATTTTACATACAAGAAAATGGATTACCAATGGGATCACCGCTTTCACCATTAATGGCAGAGATATTCATGAATAGCTTTGAAATCAAAATTTTAAAAGATATAGATAAAGAAAGAAAAATTAAAAAATGGATCAGGTATGTAGATGACATACTAATAGTTTGGGAAGGTGAAGTAAATGAATTTAAAAAATTTACAGAACAACTAAATAACATAGAAAAAACAATAAAATTTCAAGAAGAAATTGGAGGATTAGAAATTAATTTCCTGGATATCAATATAAAAATTGAAGATAACAAACTTAAATTCGATATATATAGGAAAGAAACATACTCAGATTTAATAATTCCACAAGAATCATATCATCCAGTCAATTATAAAATGGCAGCATTAAATTCATTTTGCTATAGAGCTATAAATTATCTAGAAAATGAAGAACTCAAACAAAAAGAATTAAAGAAAATACAACAAATAGCAAAAAATAATAATTACAACCCTAAAATAATAATAGAATAGTTAAGAAAATAGAGGAAAATAAAGAAATAGAAAATAACAAAAAAGAAAAAACAAATGAAGAAAAGAAATATAAAGGAGCAATAACATACATAGGATATCAAACAAAAATGTTACAAAAATGTTTCGAAAAATATGAAATACAGATAGGAATAAAGAAAACGAAAAATGTATTCGAATATATAAAAAATGATAAAACAGAAGAAATTCCATTAACAGAAAAAAGCGGCGTATACAAATTAAAATGTGGGGAATGTAATAAGATATATCTGGGAGAAACTGGAAGAAAATTTAAAATTAGAATGAATGAACACGCAAAAGGAGAAGGGGTTAGAGTAACGAACTCACTATATGCAAGACATTTCAACGAATCAGGCCATAAATTCATAAATCCCAATGAAAATATGGAAATAATCAAAATAGAAAACAATCCGCAAAAAAGAAAATTAATAGAAGAACTAGAAATACTTAAAGTTAAAAAAGAAGATAAAAATAAATTAATGAATATAAAAGTAGATTTTACAAATGAAGAAATATTTTATTATATATTAAACAATAAACAAAAATAAATTAAAATAATAAGAATAACACACTAAAAAATGACGAAATGTAAAATGTTACAAAAAAATTATAAGTCAAGAATGAAGAAATTAACAGGAGATTCTTAAAACAATTTGATGGACGTTAGAAAAATGCCTAACGGAAAAAGGTAGACAAAGTTCCCGTGAAGAGCGGTAGCAGCTGAACCAATAGGAGGGGCGATGACATAAGGGGAGGGGCCTAAAGTATAAAAGCTTACAACGTACAGTTGATAGACGTTGTTTAAGACCTGAAGATGTCAGTAATGACGAAAAGCTTAGTCGAACAATAAAAAATTATAGCAGTTAGCAAATTCATAAAAGAAATAGTAAGGATGGCTGCTAATTTAAAAAATACGAAGAACAAATAATCAAAGTTTAAAAATATTCTTTGCCTGGCAGGCGAAAAATCAAGATTTTTTTTTCTCAAAAAAATATTTTCCAAAAAATTTTAAAATTCAAAAATTTAATTTTATTTAAATGTTTCCTTTACATATAGAAATTATTTAATATTTGTTTAATTGGTCCTAAAAAACAAAAGTTAAATTGACTTCCATCCTCAACAAGCTTAGTCTGTATATGACTTCAATGTCAGCTGATCGAAACTAGGTCAAGTCCACAACCTTGACCTACATACGTTATGTACCAGTTATGTCTGAAAATACATTTAACCTCTGTAACAATCTAACTTGAAACACAAAACATAGTAACATAAAACATTTAAAATAACACAATATTATTATAAATACTAAGCAAATTGACATTTAAATTATTCAAAATAAACTTGACAACTTTACATTTACACATTCTATCACAAGATGGTCACTGGTTTTAATTAAAATTTAAAAATTAAAATTTTTATTAATCTCTTTCTGTAGTTGACACTCTGATTCTTCATTACTGTGGGTGACTCAATTATTTACCTCATTTACTGTACTACTTGATCTGTATACACATATAATCTTTATCTCTCTGACTCTAACACCTACAACTTTTACTAACATGACACCCATCTCTATTAAAAACATCTCCCAAAACACTCTCTAACCCCAACTTATCATTAAACTCAATTCGCCACCTTCTCTCTATATATAAAAAAAAATACTCTCTAACCCTTTGTACTTAGGATACGTGTTTCCCCCCCCCCCCCAAAGCTCATTTCCCTTATCTGGCCCCTGGATTCTACCTAAGGTGGCCCCGTCCCCACTAAATCGATCCCTTCCCGTCCCAACTTATCATTATGTTGCGGACTCCTACATTACACTACCCCCTACTACAAAATTGCCATCCCCAAAATCTCAATCTTATTACCTCACTTCAAATACAACAAAATAACATCATTAATTATAATCATCAATATATCACTCAAAACTCTACATAAATTCTCCATTACTACTGTGTCAACATCAATACTTCTCAAAATTCTATAACACACATTAACTCAAAACAACATTACATTACTTCAAACAATATTTCGATCTTTACTACTTCAACTCTAACTTCAACTTGGACAGATCTATATGTCCCACCAAATACTCATCACCCAAAAACTATCTTTTATTAACTTTCACCAATTATTACTTTATTTCTCAATTTAAAGTTACTCTTCTCATTATTTAAAATAGCAGCTGTAATACATTAAACATTAATTATCTGGAACATTTACAACCAATATCAGTGACATTTTATTGCTGATCAGCTGATATCCCTAACACAATTAAAACACATCTCAAAATTGAACAAATTACATGAAATATATATATTTATCAGTACTTACTTCTACCCTCATTGTTTCCCCTCTCTCTGATTCTGATAATTCATGTTAACCGCCTGCCAGACGGTTTAATTATCTGCTTAGTTTAAAAAATACACACATAATGAAAACACATATTTTTATCAATACCTATATCTAACGTACAACAATAAAATAATACATTTAAAATTATGGAATGAACACCTTATATTGAATGTCTGAGCGTATAGTTATTTAAATATTTAAATAGAACACAAGCATTTTTCTTGGATCAAAATTTGAATTATCAAACTTTTTATGTTGTAAAATTTAAATTCGTGACTCATCTGAGCCACCTCCCATCCACACACTCTATTGCAAATTATGGAGGACTGTATCGCCCTTTCGCTTTCACAAAGACGGCATATTTTGGAGTAGTTTGACCTCTCCGTGTCTTTGCTTCGGCTGTTACATTTTAAAATCTGAATATCAACATACTCTTGTCTATAGTTAAACGCCCTTAACCGGGTCTACCACCTGGCCTTGCTGTTCCTACTCGAACAGAGTGGTAGCCGCTGTTCCATAGTGCCTGGATTTCCCCTAAAATTCACCCCCCATTTAATTTCTACTACATACCAATTTCAAGTCAGCTATGGTCAAGGGACTTGGTATGACCATAGCTAACCGCTAGCCAAATCCACGATTAGTGCTGGTAAGGCAGTAATCGCCCGAAAAGTCGGGGAAATCTAATTTCATTTCATTGCCTGCTCTACTTCATCATTAGGATGTGCGACACGATTGTCTACCAGTGTGTAAATTGAATTTGCACGAAAAAGGTGTGTCGCACATTTTCGCCATTTTGGCCTCTGATGGAGGTAACACTCTCTGTTACCCCCAACCCATTTCGCTATCTACGAGACCACAGGCCACCCCCGCAATAGCAACTTGATAACTAACTAATTAAAAATTTTATATACATTATAATATAATATTTTCATCAATAATCATTTAACTCATTCATAACTTTCTACCATTGGACTTTCTTAAAATTTTCAAAATTTATTATTAATAATTAGTATATATCATTTTTCATTTATTATTAAAATTTTTTAATTATCATTTTTGTTGAACACAATTATTTCAAATCATCTCATTTTGGAACACAAATCTTTTTATCTAAGTTACAGCTGTAAACATTTTTATTATACATGATTCCTACTGTAAAAGTTCTATACTTACATTCCATTTAACATGATATACACATAACATCTACCCCCTACACCCCAATACTTTCACCTCACCTCTGAAACATTTCACAAAAATATTAGTTTACATCAAACAATTTAGCCATCTATTATCAAATTCCAACTCTCGTAAAATAAATTGAATTCATTAGCATTTACAAAATATTTAAAACATATCAACCTGGTTTGATTAAATTAATTACTGAAAATACAAATTCCATTATTATTGTTTGCCATTATACAAATTAGCCAATTACTGTTTCCAAAATTAATGTTATTATTTATTTAAATTGCAAAATATTATTATTATTATCACTTACCTATATACGTACATTGTTTAGCTGACCTTCTACAATACACACACATAAATAAATGCACTACAATTATTTACAAACTTTAGTTATTAACTGTTCAGTTTTGCCGCACTTCATTGTCCAACTCTGCCATGTCAGAACCATAAAACATAATGTTTATCACTGTCTTTTATTGTTTTATCATTTAGCCTCCATCGTCATAGATTAATCTTGGTGTTATGTAGCATTTTTCAGTTTCATTAATACACCAGTTATTGTTTTGTGTATTATAACCATACAAACTAACCTCATTCATCTTACCAAAATACTCATTAAACCAGTCAACTTTAGGCATTTCTGTTAAGTCTCCGTCATTAAATTCACTCATTATCGGGTTAAATACTTTTGTCAAATCATTATAGTCGTTATTATTCAAATATACTTTTAAACTTTCTTTCCATTCGTCATACTTTCTATTCAAATTATACAATTCTGTTACTTTCTCCACATACACTTCTCTGTTCAACTCTCTCTCATCACCACACCACATCACACTCTCACAATTATTCCGGACAGAAGGTACAAAATTACACAACAAAAATAAACACCTCAACTCATCTACCAATACGGGACTTTTGCCCTTCAACAACAACACTTGTGAACTCATTAAATCATCATAAACATTATAAACAATAAGGGGAAAATTCACCCTCTGTCCCCATTTTACCACAACATTATTTTTCCTCTCTCTCTCTAACTCATACACACACATTAACATTTCATTATCACATTCCACCAACTCATCAGTACTTTCATTATTTAGTTTCACCGTATCACTTTCTGATACCAATTCTTCAAACACATTATTATACTCAATATTATTATTCTCATTATTTTCAACATTATTGTTATCACTTATTAACTCTTTCTCTGATATCATATTTTTACACTTGTCATTACAATCTTCATTTGTTTTGCATTCAAAATTCTCAATTACCTTTTGTCTTTGTTTATCAAATTTTTCCACCACATTACTCTTTATTTTGTCAATTTTGTTATTCATATTTTTTAATGAATGACTCAACGTTTCATTTAATTCATATTTCAATTTGTTATAGTTACTCTCACAATTGATTTGTACTTTATTAATTTCAGTTTTAAGTTCCTCCAATTTTACGCTACTACTCTGCTGAAACTGCACATTCTGTATATCTAATTTCTCATTTATACTGCTTTTAAATTCTTGCATCTCGTTTTTCTGTTCATCAAACTTTACACTCTGTTTTTCTATCATTGCTTGTATTGCTTTAAACATTTCATACGTATCGTCAGATTTTTTACTTTGGATAGGTGTCGATTGATATTCGACATCTTTCATTATTTTTGATTCGGTTATTTCTACATTAGTGTCAGTGAAACTGACCTCTCCATTATTAGTTGTACAGTCCCTACTCAAATTTGGGGTTATTTGAATCCCCGAATCTACAGTTACATTACTCTGATCTGTTACATTTAATTCTGTTTTATTCTGACTCGCACTTGGAGTCGAATGTGTCTCAAAATCACTCATGTTTGAGTCGTCAAAATTTTTGACACTATTTTTATTTACTTTATTCTCGTTATCTGACATTTTTTATCATTGATATTCAAAATATTAATAATCTAATTAATTAATTTTTTGTAATGTACTTTCTATATTACTTTCGGTATAGCTTTGCGTACATAACGCATTTTTATTTTGCTACGCTAACCTAACACATGTTTGTATCCTCATAGATGTGGAATTTAATTAAATATATTAAAATTCGTGCCTGTCACGGGCGCCAATTGTTATACTCTATAACAAATTTAAATTTATTAAATAGAAAATTACATAATTTCCACCTATCTCCACAATCTCTTCTATCAGGGTCCAGGATCCAATCACAAGTACGTTAGATACAAGCATGTGTTAAGGTTATCGAAATAACTGATTCAACACATTGTTATGAAGAGAAATTACTATTTTTTAATTAATCAGAATCATTTTAAAATTTTGTTCAAAACTTTGCTCAGTGTTTTACAGATTAAGTTACATGTTTCTTTGTTCTGTTGGCATCTTCTACATACTAACTTACTCTAGTATCTTACCTTACTGATCACTATATAAAACAGATATACAGACAGAGCCCAGCCTGCAATTTTTCACTCTCACACATACATGAAATTTATTTTTAACAACCCCAAAACATTTTAATACCCCATAACCTTTTATAATAAAGCCCCAGCCCTTAATGAAAAAAACCGCTGGCAACATGGTTCGCGCGTGCACTCATCTTCTTGTAATTTCTTGTTTTTTACTGTCTGAAAGTTATACAATTACATTCTTTACTTTTTTACTCGACCGCGGTCACATAAATTTTTCTCTCATTCCACTTTTTACTGTTAGAATATAAAGTTTGGCAACGAGCCTAACTTGGCTCGTTCCGGCGCCGGAGCGATCAGTTAACAAACTGGGAGCGAAAACGTAGCAGGTGTTGCTAACGTGATCTCATACTTTTGAGGAAATCACTGCCTTGGGCTTCGTCGCAGAAGTTTCGTCCCATGCTATGCATGTAGTTGTTGGAGTGACGATAGCATACGATCTCAGTGAGGCACTGGCCGACGTCACAAAAGAGGCCGGACTTAGACTTTATTTCCTCCAGCTTAAACGTACATTGCTGAATCAAATTCACCCAAGCCATTTTGCTTTAAACCAACTCGGCGTCCCAACAGAGCGCGTACTTGAGCCGTTGAGTGCGTGCACCGTCACACTCACGCACATTTCTGAGAATTCGAGGGTGGTACGAATTCCTTGCCGAGTTACACAACAGAAATTGCGCCTTGCCTTTGTTTCAACACTGTTTCTTGCCACGTGTTCTGTTCCAATGGAAATAACGTTTGCACAATATTTTTATAAAATCCCGCAAAAAATGAAATAAATAAAATGCAAATACCCCATACTGTAAGAAATAAAATGACCCAAGTTTGGACACGTTACAATACCCCCCCAATGAGAATTCTGCTGTCCAAAACAGAAGAAATCTCATTGATAACCCCCTAAGAGGACCGGTGAGGAACTGGTGCCAACAACCCCCTGGTTCTTACTCTTCATGGGTACACGACCCCCCTGGCTAGATGACTATGGACGTATCTGAACGAGATCACTGGACTTCTCCATAAGAGATCCCAACACCAAAAAATCGAACAGACAAGTACCACAGCACACCTCACCTTCTAACATGCTACCCCCCAAAATCCTCACTCCCTGGCTTAGATTATGCCAGATCCTCCACCGATATGTTTCCCCTTTTATGCAAGCTGGGCTGCCTTTAGCAGATACTGGGCTCACACACACTCACATTACCTATTGACATCACATATCATAAAATTGAAAAATTTTCAAAAGTTATTTAACTTGCAACCCATTGGTTGTTTTCAGTTAAAATTGATTCATAAATTTCGTATAAATTTTAAATTATTCTCTTCCTTATTCTCTGTTTTATTTAAAATGAGTTAATTTAAACATTTCTTATAATTAAGCACATCCTTAACCTAACATGTAATCACTTAGAATCTAACAATACAAGTCAATACAATAAATCAATAAAATAAACATGGTTAATATACGAACAATCAAATAATCAAAGTTTAAAAATATTCTTTGCCTGGGAGGCGAAAAATCAAGATTTTTTTTTTCTCAAAAAAATATTTTCCAAAAAATTTTAAAATTCAAAAATTTAATTTTATTTAAATGTTTCCTTTACATATAGAAATTATTTAATATTTGTTTAAATTGGTCCTAAAAAACAAAAGTTAAATTGACTTCCATCCTCAACAAGCTTAGTCTGTATATGACCTCAATGTCAGCTGATCGAAACTAGGTCAAGTCCACAACCTTGACCTACATACGTTATGTACCAGTTATGTCTGAAAATACATTTAACCTCTGTAACAATCTAACTTGAAACACAAAACATAGTAACATATAATAAGCAAATTGACATTTAAATTATTCAAAATAAACTTGACAACTTTACATTTACACATTCTATCACAAGATGGTCACTGGTTTTAATTAAAATTTAAAAATTAAAATTTTTATTAGTCTCTTTCTGTAGTTGACACTCTGATTCTTCATTACTGTGGGTGACTCAATTATTTACCTCATTTACTGTACTACTTGATCTGTATACACATATAATCTTTATCTCTCTGACTCTAACACCTACAACTTTTACTAACATGACACCCATCTCTATTAAAAACATCTCCCAAAACACTCTCTAACCCCAACTTATCATTAAACTCAATTCGCCACCTTCTCTCTATATATAAAAAAAAAATACTCTCTAACCCTTTGTACTTAGGATACGTGTTCCCCCCCCCAAAGCTCATTTCCCTTATCTGGCCCCTGGATTCTACCTAAGAAATCGATCCCTTCCCGTCCCAACTTATCATTATGTTGCGGACTCCTACATTACACTACCCCCTACTACAAAATTGCCATCCCCAAAATCTCAATCTTATTACCTCACTTCAAATACAACAAAATAACATCATTAATTATAATCATCAATATATCACTCAAAACTCATACATAAATTCTCCATTACTACTGTGTCACATCAATACTTCTCAAAATTCTATAACACACATTAACTCAAAAACAACATTACATTACTTCAAACAATATTTCGATCTTTACTACTTCAACTCTAACTTCAACTTGGACAGATCTATATGTCCCACCAAATATTCATCACCCAAAACTATCTTTTATTAACTTTCACCAATTATTACTTTATTTCTCAATTTAAAGTTACTCTTCTCATTATTTAAAATAGCAGCTGTAATACATTAAAACATTACATTAAACATTAATTATCTGGAACATTTACAACCAATATCAGTGACATTTTATTGCTGATCAGCTGATATCCCTAACACAATTAAAACACATCTCAAAATTGAACACATTACATGAAATATATATATTTATCAGTACTTACTTCTACCCTCATTGTTTCCCCTCTCTCTGATTCTGATAATTCATGTTAACCGCCTGCCAGACGGTTTAATTATCTGCTTAGTTTAAAAATACACACATAATGAAAACACATATTTTTATCAATACCTATATCTAACGTACAACAATAAAATAATACATTTAAAATTATGAATGAACACCTTATATTGAATGTCTGAGCGTATAGTTATTTAAATATTTAAATAGAACACAAGCATTTTTCTTGGATCAAAATTTGAATTATCAACTTTTTATGTTGTAAAATTTAAATTCGTGACTCATCTGAGCCACCTCCCATCCACACACTCTATTGCAAATTATGGAGGACTGTATCGCCCTTTCGCTTTCACAAAGACGGCATATTTTGGAGTAGTTTGACCTCTCCGTGTCTTTGCTTCGGCTGTTACATTTTAAAATCTGAATATCAACATACTCTTGTCTATAGTTAAACGCCTTAACCGGGTCCTACCACTGGCTTGCTGTTCCTACTCGAACAGAGTGGTAGCCGCTGTTCCATAGTGCCTGGATTCCCCTAAAATTCACCCCCATTTATTTCTACTACATACCAATTTCAAGTCAGCTATGGTCAAGGGACTTGTATGACCATAGCTAACCGCTAGCCAAATCCACGATTAGTGCTGGTAAGGCAGTAATCGCCCGAAAAGTCAGGGAAATCTAATTTCATTTCATTGCCTGCTCTACTTCATCATTAGTATGTGCGACACGATTGTCTATCAGTGTGTAATTGAATTTGGCACGAAAAAGGGTGTGTCGCACATTTTCGCCATTTTGGCCTCCGATGGAGGTAACACTCTCTGTTACCCCCAACCCATTTTGCTATCTACGAGACCACAGGCCACCCCCCGCAATAGCAACTTGATAACTAACTAATTAAAAATTTTATATACTTTATAATATAATATTTTCATCAATAATCATTTAACTCATTCATAACTTTCTACCATTGGACTTTCTTAAAATTTTCAAAATTTATTATTAATAATTAGTATATATCATTTTTCATTTATTATTAAAATTTTTTAATTATCATTTTTGTTGAACACAATTATTTCAAATCATCTCATTTTTGGAACACAAATCTTTTTATCTAAGTTACAGCTGTAAACATTTTTATTATACATGATTCCTACTGTAAAAGTTCTATACTTACATTCCATTTAACATGATATACACGTAACATCTACCCCCTACACCCCAATACTTTCACCTCACCTCTGAAACATTCACAAAAATATTAGTTTACATCAAACAATTTAGCCATCTATTATCAAATTCCAACTCTGTTCCAACCACTTCTCTGTTCAACTCTCTCTCATCACCACACCACATCACACTCTCACAATTATTCCGGACAGAAGGTACAAAATTACACAACAAAAATAAACACCTCAACTCATCTACCAATACGGGACTTTTGCCCTTCAACACAACACTTGTGAACTCATTAAATCATCATAAACATTATCAACAATAAGGGGAAAATTCACCCTCTGTCCCCATTTTACCACAACATTATTTTTCCTCTCTCTCTCTAACTCATACACACACATTAACATTTCATTATCACATTCCACCAACTCATCAGTACTTTCATTATTTAGTTTCACCGTATCACTTTCTGATACCAATTCTTCAAACACATTATTATACTCAATTAAAATCCTTAAATTTTTAGTGACCGTCAATCAGTGAATGTTTTAGTGGATAGTTAGTGAGGATCGGTCAATAATACAAACTTTTAGTAATTTTTGCGTCGACGTTTCGACAATATTTATTGTCATCTTCAGGACCTGTGTATGAAATACAGTAGAAATATCAAACATAACGAAACAATTAAATATTTGGGTGAACGTGTTGGTGATGTGAGTGTGTGCGTGTGTATGTATGTATCATTTTTTATGTGAAGACTTATGATAGTTTGTTTACATCTTCAAATTATCTTTAGAAAAGCGAGCAAATTATAGTATGAGAGAACTTAATTTATACAGTATTACAATTTAAATTACTAAATATAATGTTATTTTAGATTAATTAAACAAACAGTAACCAACAATTGGATATTAGATTGGTACAAAAATTGTTTATACCTACAACAGTCAACATATAGCAAAAGTAATATATTACCTATAACTAAAACAGATTAGGGGATGTTCACTACGTAATTATTAAAAGTTATTTTTACCATGTTTCACTCCCTACTGGTGTTAGCAAACAATTCATAATTTAGAAATATACAATTTACACAATATTGTAAAACATTACGACTTAAAATCAGATAGTTGACAAAGGTTACACACAAAAGTTTCTGGTAAATTTTTACTAAACAGGTAAAACTTGGATAATAACGGTAATTGTAATAATATTGTTAAAATATAGTCAAGAGTACTATAGAATAATGTAATATATGTATGTGTCCACAATCACCCTTCTCTTTCACCCATGCTCCCCCCGCCAGTCCACCCAGCCTCTCACTCTAACCTGAATCGATCTATCACTCACTATCACCCCACTCACTCACCCAACTCTCTCTCTCTCTCTCTTTCTCTCTCTCTCTCTCACTGTCTCCCTTCTTCTCTCTCTCACTCTTCCACCCTTCGCTCTCACACTCTCTCTCTCTCCCTCTCATTATCTCTCTTCATTCACTCTCTCTCTTTCACTCTCTCTCTCTCTCTCTCTCTCTCTCTCTCTCTCTCTCTCTCTCTCTCTCTCTCTCTTCTCTCTCTCTCTCTCCCTCTATTTGTCATTGTCCACGATTGGCACTCTAAAACACTCACCATTTTTATTACACTATCATCCTCATATAAATAGAGAATTATACACACGATAACAGAAATGATTTACCAACTTGTATTAAAGGGTTACAGACTTTAAAACACAACATTATAGATAAACAGATCTATTATATGAAAAAGGTTATTACTTAATATTTACATTTTTGGTCAATGTTATTTACCTGGAACTTGGTTGGTCTATACAGAGTACCATAGTCAATGTAGTTCAAATATATGTCAGTCATAATCTCTCTCCACATGATCCCTCAATCTCTCTCTCTCTCTCTCTCTCTCTCTCTCACTCTATTCTAAACAGATATATACCACAAAATCTAACACGTAGACGTGTACATACACACACGCTAGAATTACATACGCACGCACACACACACACACACACACACACACACACACACACACACACACACACACACACACACACACACACACACACACACACACACACACACACACACACACACACACACACACACACACACACACACACACACACACACACACACACACACACACACACACACACACACACAAGTCAACTACACATTCGAGAATCCATACATAAATATAACACTATTTTATTGACTTATTTTTATCATCTAAGTGTAAATTATGCACAACGGAGATACCCACTGTACTGAGTTTAAAACTGATCGACTATGTGTCTATAAGAAATGTTATATGTTTCTTAGCTAATACTAAATAATATAATCAGTGAGACACTTACAATTGTTGCTGACGCCAAACACACAAACTGTAAATTTTCCCTGACCAACACCTTATTATAAAGCAGAACAGATGACCCTTGTACATTTGTAGGAAATTAAGTAACATGTGTTCGGAAGACAGTTGAGAAAGATTTGCACTAGGGGGGAGTGTGACACTAATTAATATCCAACGACAAGCTGGCCACTAATGACCAACACATCCTGTAGGGAGACTACTGAATATTTCTTCAAATTCTTGTTTGACGGTGTGTATAAGTTGAGCATAACTGGACGAGAGGTTTTGAGTATCAGTGCGAAAAATTAATGGAGTGAGGGTCACTTTTAATTTGAATCATTTTCCAGTACGCACCTTTTGAAATAATTATTTTCGTAATATTTAATTTGGGGTGTTTGTTGAAGTCAAATTCATGACCGGTGTTTAAATGGTGAGATACTAAAGCGTTGGGGTTATCATTATGGGTTTTTTTATGGCAATCATACCTATGTTGATAAATTCTCTTATGTAAATATTGGACGTAATACCAGTGTATGTGGCTGGACAGTCATTGCATTGGATAGTGTATACAACATTAGATCGTTTATCTTTGGATGTCGGGTCTTTGAGGCTTGAGAAGAGAGATCGAACAGTATGTTGGTTTTTGAATGCTAAAGTTTTTTGAATTTTTGATAGGCATTTTTTAAGTTTTTCAGAAAGCCCTTTAACATAAGTTGTAGAAAAGTATGAGCCAGCCGTTGGGCTCAGGTGTATTAGATTGGGCAGATGTAAGATTGGGGCTCAGCTGATTTGCGCGATGTTTATGAATTACCTGTTTGATTATGTGGTCTGGGTAACCATTGTTTTTGAAAATCTTAAATACTAATTCCGTGTTTTTTTTGATGAAATGGACTGATCACTTAGACCGGTGGCTCTCTTATATACCGAGTGGATTAAGTTAGTTTTTAGATGTATGGGATGGTTGGAATTAAAATGCAGATATCTACCGGAGTTGGTGGGTTTTATGAACCAATCAGTGACTATAGTACCATCTGTCTGTCTAATAACCTTGGTATCAAGAAATGAAATGGAAACTATTCTGTTCGTGCTCTATTGTGAACTGTATTCGTTCAAAGCCCATTAGTTTGGAATTGAACAGAGATAAGATTGTGTCGTGTTGGTCATATGGGACGATATTATGAACATGTATTCCATATGACCAACACGACACAATCTTATCTCTGTTCAATTCCAAACTAATGGGCTTTGAAACGAATACAGTTCACAATAGAAGCACGAACAGAATAGTTCCATTTCATTTCTTGATACCAAGGTTATTAGACAGACAGATGGTACTATAGTCACTGATTGGTTCATAAAACCCACCAACTCCGGTAGATATCTGCATTTTAATTCCAACCATCCCATACATCTAAAAACTAACTTAATCCACTCGGTATATAAGAGAGCCACCGGTCTAAGTGATCAGTCATTTCATCAAAAAAACACGGAATTAGTATTTAAGATTTTCAAAAACAATGGTTACCCAGACACATAATCAAACAGGTAATTCATAAACATCGCGCAAATCAGCTGAGCCCCAATCTACATCTGCCCAATCTAATACACCTGAGCCCAACGCTGGCTCATACTTTTTCTACAACTTATGTTAAAGGGCTTTCTGAAAAACTTAAAAAATGCCTATCAAAAATTCAAAAAACTTTAGCATTTAAAAACCAACATACTGTTCGATCTCTCTTCTCAAGCCTCAAAGACCCGACATCCAAAGATAAACGATCTAATGTTGTATACACTATCCAATGCAATGACTGTCCAGCCACATACACTGGTATTACGTCCCAATATTTACATAAGAGAATTTATCAACCATAGTATGATTGCCATAAAAAAACCCATAATGATAACCCCAACGCTTTTAGTATCTCACCATTTAAACACCGGGTCATGAATTTGACTTCAACAACACCCAAATTAAATATTACGAAAATAATTATTTCAAAAGGTGCGTACTGGAAATGATTCAAATTAAAAGTGACCCTCACTCCATTAATTTTTCGCACTGATACTCAAAACCTCTCGTCCAGTTATGCTCAACTTATACACACCGTCAAAAACAAGAATTTGAAGAAATATTCAGTAGTCTCCCTACAGGATGTGTTGGTCATTAGTGGCCAGCTTGTCGTTGGATATTAATTAGTGTCACACTCCCCCCTAGTGCAAATCTTTCTCAACTGTCTTCCGAAACACATTGTTACTTAATTTCCTACAAATGTACAAGGGTCATCTGTTCTGCTTTATAATAAGGTGTTGGTCAGGGAAAATTTACAGTTGTGTGTTTGGCGTCAGCAACAATTGTAAGTGTCTCACTGATTATATTATTTAGTATTAGCTAAGAAACATATAACATTTCTTATAGACACATAGTCGATCAGTTTTAAACTCAGTACAGTGGGTATCTCCGTTGTGCATAATTTACACTTAGATGATAAAAATAAGTCAATAAAATAGTGTTATATTTATGTATGGATTCTCGAATGTGTAGTTGACTTGTGTGTGTGTGTGTGTGTGTGTGTGTGTGTGTGTGTGTGTGTGTGTGTGTGTGTGTGCGTGCGTATGTAATTCTAGCGTGTGTGTATGTACACGTCTACGTGTTAGATTTGTGGTATATATCTGTTTAGAATAGAGTGAGAGAGAGAGAGAGAGAGAGAGAGAGAGAGAGAGAGAGAGAGAGATTGAGGGATCATGTGAGAGAGATTATGACTGACATATATTTGAAACTACATTGACTATGGTACTCTGTATAGACCAACCAAGTTCCAGGTAAATAACATTGACCTAAAAATGTAAATATTAAGTAATAACCTTTTTCATATAATAGATCTGTTATCTATAATGTTGTGTTTTAAAGTCTGTAACCCTTTAATACAAGTTGGTAAATCATTTCTGTTATCGTGTGTATAATTCTCTATTTATATGAGGATGATAGTGTAATAAAAATGGTGAGTGTTTTTAGAGTGCCAATCGTGGACAATGACAAATAGAGGGAGAGAGAGAGAGAGAGAGAGAGAGAGAGAGAGAGAGAGAGAGAGAGAGAGAGAGAGAGGAGAGAGAGAGAGAGAGAGAGAGAGGAGAGTGAAAGAGAGAGAGTGAATGAAGAGAGATAATGAGAGGGAGAGAGAGAGAGTGTGAGAGCGAAGGGTGGAAGAGTGAGAGAGAGAAGAAGGGAGACAGTGAGAGAGAGAGAGAGAAAGAGAGAGAGAGAGAGAGAGGGTGAGTGAGTGGGGTGATAGTGAGTGATAGATCGATTCAGGTTAGAGTGAGAGGCTGGGTGGACTGGCGGGGGGAGCATGGGTGAAAGAGAAGGGTGATTGTGGACACATACATATATTACATTATTCTATAGTACTCTTGACTATATTTTACAATATGATTACAATTACCGTATTATCCAAGTTTACCTGTTAGTAAAATTTACCAGAAACTTTTGTGTGTAACCTTTGTCAACTATCTGATTTAAGTCGTAATGTTTTACAATATTGTGTAAATTGTATATTTCTAAAATTATGATTGTTTGCTAACACCAGTAGGGAGTGGAAACATGGTAAAAATAACTTTTAATAATTACGTAGTGAACATCCCCTAATCTGTTTTAGTTTATAGGTAATATATTACTTTGCTATATGTTGACTGTTGTAGGTATAAACAATTTTTGTACCAATCTAATATCCAATTGTTGGTTACTGTTTGTTTAATTAATTAAAATAACATTATATTTAGTAATTTAAAATTGTAATACTGTATAAATTAAGTTCTCTCATACTATAATTTGCTCGCTTTCTTAAAGATAATTTGAAGATGTAAACCAAACTATCATAAGTCTTCACATAAAAAATGATACATACATACACACGCACACACTCACATCACCAACCACGTTCACCCAAATATTTAATTGTTTCGTTATGTTTGATATTTCTACTGTATTTCATACACAGGTCCTGAAGATGACAATAAATATTGTCGAAACGTCGACGCAAAATTACTAAAAGTTGTATTATTGACCGATCCTCACTAACTATCCACTAAAACATTATACTCCAATATTATTATTCTCATTATTTTCAACATTATTGTTATCACTTATTAACTCTTTCTCTGATATCATATTTTTACACTTGTCATTACAATCTTCATTTGTTTTGCATTCAAAAATTCTCAATTACCCTTTTGTCTTTGTTTATCAAATTTTTCCACCACATTACTCTTTATTTTGTCAATTTTGTTATTCATATTTTTTAATGAATGACTCAACGTTTCATTTAATTCATATTTCAATTTGTTATAGTTACTCTCACAATTGATTTGTACTTTATTAATTTCAGTTTTAAGTTCCTCCAATTTTACGCTACTACTCTGCTGAAACTGCACATTCTGTATATCTAATTTCTCATTTATACTGCTTTTAAATTCTTGCATCTCGTTTTTCTGTTCATCAAACTTTACACTCTGTTTTTCTATCATTGCTTGTATTGCTTTAAACATTTCATACGTATCGTCAGATTTTTTACTTTGGATAGGTGTCGATTGATATTCGACATCTTTCATTATTTTTGATTCGGTTATTTCTACATTAGTGTCAGTGAAACTGACCTCTCCATTATTAGTTGTACAGTCCCTACTCAAATTTGGGGTTATTTGAATCCCCGAATCTACAGTTACATTACTCTGATCTGTTACATTTAATTCTGTTTTATTCTGACTCGCACTTGGAGTCGAATGTGTCTCAAAATCACTCATGTTTGAGTCGTCAAAATTTTCGACACTATTTTTATTTACTTTATTCTCGTTATCTGACATTTTTTATCATTGATATTCAAAATATTAATAATCTAATTAATTAATTTTTTGTAATGTACTTTCTATATTACTTTCGGTATAGCTTTGCGTACATAACGCATTTTTATTTTGCTACGCTAACCTAACACATGTTTGTATCCTCATAGATGTGGAATTTAAGTAAATATATTAAAATTCGTGCCTGTCACGGGCGCCAATTGTTATACTCTATAACAAATTTAAATTTATTAAATAGAAAATTACATAATTTCCACCTATCTCCATGATCTCTTCTATCAGGGTCCAGGATCCAATCACAAGTACGTTAGATACAAGCATGTGTTAAGGTTATCGAAATAACTGATTCAACACATTGTTATGAAGAGAAATTATTATTTTTTAATTAATCAGAATCATTTTAAAATTTTGTTCAAAACTTTGCTCAGTGTTTTACAGATTAAGTTACATGTTTCTTTGTTCTGTTGGCATCTTCTACATACTAACTTACTCTAGTATCTTACCTTACTGATCACTATATAAAACAGATATACAGACAGAGCCCAGCCTGCAATTTTTCACTCTCACACATACATGAAATTTATTTTTAACAACCCCAAAACATTTTAATACCCCATAACCTTTTATAATAAAGCCCCAGCCCTTAATGAAAAAAACCGCTGGCAACATGGTTCGCGCGCGCACTCATCTTCTTGTAATTTCTTGTTTTTTACTGTCTGAAAGTTATACAATTACATTCTTTACTTTTTTACTCGACCGCGGTCACATAAATTTTTCTCTCATTCCACTTTTTACTGTTAGAATATAAAGTTTGGCAACGAGCCTAACTTGGCTCGTTCCGGCGCCGGAGCGATCAGTTAACAAACTGGGAGCGAAAACGTAGCAGGTGTTGCTAACGTGATCTCATACTTTTGAGGAAATCACTGCCTTGGGCTTCGTCGCAGAAGTTTCGTCCCATGCTATGCATGTAGTTGTTGGAGTGACGATAGCATACGATCTCAGTGAGGCACTGGCCGACGTCACAAAAGAGGCCGGACTTAGACTTTATTTCCTCCAGCTTAAACGCACATTGCTGAATCAAATTCACCCAAGCCATTTTGCTTTAAACCAACTCGGCGTCCCAACAGAGCGCGTACTTGAGCCGTTGAGTGCGTGCACCGTCACACTCACGCACATTTCTGAGAATTCGAGGGTGTACGAATTCCTTGCCGAGTTACACAACAGAAATTGCGCCTTGCCTTTGTTTCAACACTGTTTCTTGCCACGTGTTCTGTTCCAATGGAAATAACGTTTGCACAATATTTTTATAAAATCCCGCAAAAAATGAAATAAATAAAATGCAAATACCCCATACTGTAAGAAATAAAATGACCCAAGTTTGGACACGTTACAATACCCCCCCCAATGAGAATTCTGCTGTCCAAAACAGAAGAAATCTCATTGATAAACCCCTAAGAGGACCGGTGAGGAACTGGTGCCAACAACCCCCTGGTTCTTACTCTTCATGGGTACACGACCCCCCTGGCTAGATGACTATGGACGTATCTGAACGAGATCACTGGACTTCTCCATAAGAGATCCCAACACCAAAAAATCGAACAGACAAGTACCACAGCACACCTCACCTTCTAACATGCTACCCCCCCAAAATCCTCACTCCCTGGCTTAGATTATGCCAGATCCTCCACCGATATGTTTCCCCTTTTATGCAAGCTGGGCTGCCTTTAGCAGATACTGGGCTCACACACACTCACATTACCTATTGACATCACATATCATAAAATTGAAAAATTTTCAAAAGTTATTTAACTTGCAACCCATTGGTTGTTTTCAGTTAAAATTGATTCATAAATTTCGTATAAATTTTAAATTATTCTCTTCCTTATTCTCTGTTTTATTTAAAATGAGTTAATTTAAACATTTCTTATAATTAAGCACATCCTTAACCTAACATGTAATCACTTAGAATCTAACAATACAAGTCAATACAATAAATCAATAAAATAAACATGGTTAATATACGAACAATCAAATAATCAAAGTTTAAAAATATTCTTTGCCTGGCAGGCGAAAAATCAAGATTTTTTTTTTCTCAAAAAAATATTTTCCAAAAAATTTTAAAATTCAAAAATTTAATTTTATTTAAATGTTTCCTTTACATATAGAAATTATTTAATATTTGTTTAAATTGGTCCTAAAAAACAAAAGTTAAATTGACTTCCATCCTCAACAAGCTTAGTCTGTATATGACCTCAATGTCAGCTGATCGAAACTAGGTCAAGTCCACAACCTTGACCTACATACGTTATGTACCAGTTATGTCTGAAAATACATTTAACCTCTGTAACAATCTAACTTGAAACACAAAACATAGTAACATAAAACATTTAAAATAACACAGTATTATTATAAATACTAAGCAAATTGACATTTAAATTATTCAAAATAAACTTGACAACTTTACATTTACACATTCTATCACAAGATGGTCACTGGTTTTAATTAAAATTTAAAAATTAAAATTTTTATTAATCTCTTTCTGTAGTTGACACTCTGATTCTTCATTACTGTGGGTGACTCAATTATTTACCTCATTTACTGTACTACTTGATCTGTATACACATATAATCTTTATCTCTCTGACTCTAACACCTACAACTTTTACTAACATGACACCCATCTCTATTAAAAACATCTCCCAAAACACTCTCTAACCCCAACTTATCATTAAACTCAATTCGCCACCTTCTCTCTATATATAAAAAAAATACTCTCTAACCCTTTGTACTTAGGATACGTGTTCCCCCCCCAAAGCTCATTTCCCTTATCTGGCCCCTGGATTCTACCTAAGGTGGCCCCGTCCCCACTAAATCGATCCCTTCCCGTCCCAACTTATCATTATGTTGCGGACTCCTACATTACACTACCCCCTACTACAAAATTGCCATCCCCAAAATCTCAATCTTATTACCTCACTTCAAATACAACAAAATAACATCATTAATTATAATCATCAATATATCACTCAAAACTCTACATAAATTCTCCATTACTACTGTGTCAACATCAATACTTCTCAAAATTCTATAACACACATTAACTCAAAACAACATTACATTACTTCAAACAATATTTCGATCTTTACTACTTCAACTCTAACTTCAACTTGGACAGATCTATATGTCCCACCAAATATTCATCACCCAAAAACTATCTTTTATTAACTTTCACCAATTATTACTTTATTTCTCAATTTAAAGTTACTCTTCTCATTATTTAAAATAGCAGCTGTAATACATTAAAACATTACATTAAACATTAATTATCTGGAACATTTACAACCAATATCAGTGACATTTTATTGCTGATCAGCTGATATCCCTAACACAATTAAAACACATCTCAAAATTGAACAAATTACATGAAATATATATATTTATCAGTACTTACTTCTACCCTCATTGTTTCCCCTCTCTCTGATTCTGATAATTCATGTTAACCGCCTGCCAGACGGTTTAATTATCTGCTTAGTTTAAAAAATACACACATAATGAAAACACATATTTTTATCAATACCTATATCTAACGTACAACAATAAAATAATACATTTAAAATTATGGAATGAACACCTTATATTGAATGTCTGAGCGTATAGTTATTTAAATATTTAAATAGAACACAAGCATTTTTCTTGGATCAAAATTTGAATTATCAAACTTTTTATGTTGTAAAATTTAAATTCGTGACTCATCTGAGCCACCTCCCATCCACACACTCTATTGCAAATTATGGAGGACTGTATCGCCCTTTCGCTTTCACAAAGACGGCATATTTTGGAGTAGTTTGACCTCTCCGTGTCTTTGCTTCGGCTGTTACATTTTAAAATCTGAATATCAACATACTCTTGTCTATAGTTAAACGCCCTTAACCGGGTCTACCACCTGGCCTTGCTGTTCCTACTCGAACAGAGTGGTAGCCGCTGTTCCATAGTGCCTGGATTTCCCCTAAAATTCACCCCCCATTTAATTTCTACTACATACCAATTTCAAGTCAGCTATGGTCAAGGGACTTGGTATGACCATAGCTAACCGCTAGCCAAATCCACGATTAGTGCTGGTAAGGCAGTAATCGCCTGAAAAGTCAGGGAAATCTAATTTCATTTCATTGCCTGCTCTACTTCATCATTAGTATGTGCGACACGATTGTCTATCAGTGTGTAAATTGAATTTGCATGAAAAAGGTGTGTCGCACATTTTCGCCATTTTGGCCTCCGATGGAGGTAACACTCTCTGTTACCCCCAACCCATTTTGCTATCTACGAGACCACAGGCCACCCCCGCAATAGCAACTTGATAACTAACTAATTAAAAATTTTATATACATTATAATATAATATTTTCATCAATAATCATTTAACTCATTCATAACTTTCTACCATTGGACTTTCTTAAAATTTTCAAAATTTATTATTAATAATTAGTATATATCATTTTTCATTTATTATTAAAATTTTTTAATTATCATTTTTGTTGAACACAATTATTTCAAATCATCTCATTTTGGAACACAAATCTTTTTATCTAAGTTACAGCTGTAAACATTTTTATTATACATGATTCCTACTGTAAAAGTTCTATACTTACATTCCATTTAACATGATATACACATAACATCTACCCCCTACACCCCAATACTTTCACCTCACCTCTGAAACATTTCACAAAAATATTAGTTTACATCAAACAATTTAGCCATCTATTATCAAATTCCAACTCTCGTAAAATAAATTGAATTCATTAGCATTTACAAAATATTTAAAACATATCAACCTGGTTTGATTAAATTAATTACTGAAAATACAAATTCCATTATTATTGTTTGCCATTATACAAATTAGCCAATTACTGTTTCCAAAATTAATGTTATTATTTATTTAAATTGCAAAATATTATTATTATTATCACTTACCTATATACGTACATTGTTTAGCTGACCTTCTACAATACACACACATAAATAAATGCACTACAATTATTTACAAACTTTAGTTATTAACTGTTCAGTTTTGCCGCACTTCATTGTCCAACTCTGCCATGTCAGAACCATAAAACATAATGTTTATCACTGTCTTTTATTGTTTTATCATTTAGCCCTATCGTCATAGATTAATCTTGGTGTTATGTAGCATTTTTCAGTTTCATTAATACACCAGTTATTGTTTTGTGTATTATAACCATACAAACTAACCTCATTCATCTTACCAAAATACTCATTAAACCAGTCAACTTTAGGCATTTCTGTTAAGTCTCCGTCATTAAATTCACTCATTATCGGGTTAAATACTTTTGTCAAATCATTATAGTCGTTATTATTCAAATATACTTTTAAACTTTCTTTCCATTCGTCATACTTTCTATTCAAATTATACAATTCTGTTACTTTCTCCACATACACTTCTCTGTTCAACTCTCTCTCATCACCACACCACATCACACTCTCACAATTATTCCGGACAGAAGGTACAAAATTACACAACAAAAATAAACACCTCAACTCATCTACCAATACGGGACTTTTGCCCTTCAACAACAACACTTGTGAACTCATTAAATCATCATAAACATTATCAACAATAAGGGGAAAATTCACCCTCTGTCCCCATTTTACCACAACATTATTTTTCCTCTCTCTCTCTAACTCATACACACACATTAACATTTCATTATCACATTCCACCAACTCATCAGTACTTTCATTATTTAGTTTCACCGTATCACTTTCTGATACCAATTCTTCAAACACATTATTATACTCAATATTATTATTCTCATTATTTTCAACATTATTGTTATCACTTATTAACTCTTTCTCTGATATCATATTTTTACACTTGTCATTACAATCTTCATTTGTTTTGCATTCAAAATTCTCAATTACCTTTTGTCTTTGTTTATCAAATTTTTCCACCACATTACTCTTTATTTTGTCAATTTTGTTATTCATATTTTTTAATGAATGACTCAACGTTTCATTTAATTCATATTTCAATTTGTTATAGTTACTCTCACAATTGATTTGTACTTTATTAATTTCAGTTTTAAGTTCCTCCAATTTTACGCTACTACTCTGCTGAAACTGCACATTCTGTATATCTAATTTCTCATTTATACTGCTTTTAAATTCTTGCATCTCGTTTTTCTGTTCATCAAACTTTACACTCTGTTTTTCTATCATTGCTTGTATTGCTTTAAACATTTCATACGTATCGTCAGATTTTTTACTTTGGATAGGTGTCGATTGATATTCGACATCTTTCATTATTTTTGATTCGGTTATTTCTACATTAGTGTCAGTGAAACTGACCTCTCCATTATTAGTTGTACAGTCCCTACTCAAATTTGGGGTTATTTGAATCCCCGAATCTACAGTTACATTACTCTGATCTGTTACATTTAATTCTGTTTTATTCTGACTCGCACTTGGAGTCGAATGTGTCTCAAAATCACTCATGTTTGAGTCGTCAAAATTTTTGACACTATTTTTATTTACTTTATTCTCGTTATCTGACATTTTTTATCATTGATATTCAAAATATTAATAATCTAATTAATTAATTTTTTGTAATGTACTTTCTATATTACTTTCGGTATAGCTTTGCGTACATAACGCATTTTTATTTTGCTACGCTAACCTAACACATGTTTGTATCCTCATAGATGTGGAATTTAATTAAATATATTAAAATTCGTGCCTGTCACGGGCGCCAATTGTTATACTCTATAACAAATTTAAATTTATTAAATAGAAAATTACATAATTTCCACCTATCTCCACAATCTCTTCTATCAGGGTCCAGGATCCAATCACAAGTACGTTAGATACAAGCATGTGTTAAGGTTATCGAAATAACTGATTCAACACATTGTTATGAAGAGAAATTACTATTTTTTAATTAATCAGAATCATTTTAAAATTTTGTTCAAAACTTTGCTCAGTGTTTTACAGATTAAGTTACATGTTTCTTTGTTCTGTTGGCATCTTCTACATACTAACTTACTCTAGTATCTTACCTTACTGATCACTATATAAAACAGATATACAGACAGAGCCCAGCCTGCAATTTTTCACTCTCACACATACATGAAATTTATTTTTAACAACCCCAAAACATTTTAATACCCCATAACCTTTTATAATAAAGCCCCAGCCCTTAATGAAAAAAACCGCTGGCAACATGGTTCGCGCGCGCACTCATCTTCTTGTAATTTCTTGTTTTTTACTGTCTGAAAGTTATACAATTACATTCTTTACTTTTTTACTCGACCGCGGTCACATAAATTTTTCTCTCATTCCACTTTTTACTGTTAGAATATAAAGTTTGGCAACGAGCCTAACTTGGCTCGTTCCGGCGCCGGAGCGATCAGTTAACAAACTGGGAGCGAAAACGTAGCAGGTGTTGCTAACGTGATCTCATACTTTTGAGGAAATCACTGCCTTGGGCTTCGTCGCAGAAGTTTCGTCCCATGCTATGCATGTAGTTGTTGGAGTGACGATAGCATACGATCTCAGTGAGGCACTGGCCGACGTCACAAAAGAGGCCGGACTTAGACTTTATTTCCTCCAGCTTAAACGCACATTGCTGAATCAAATTCACCCAAGCCATTTTGCTTTAAACCAACTCGGCGTCCCAACAGAGCGCGTACTTGAGCCGTTGAGTGCGTGCACCGTCACACTCACGCACATTTCTGAGAATTCGAGGGTGGTACGAATTCCTTGCCGAGTTACACAACAGAAATTGCGCCTTGCCTTTGTTTCAACACTGTTTCTTGCCACGTGTTCTGTTCCAATGGAAATAACGTTTGCACAATATTTTTATAAAATCCCGCAAAAAATGAAATAAATAAAATGCAAATACCCCATACTGTAAGAAATAAAATGACCCAAGTTTGGACACGTTACAATACCCCCCCAATGAGAATTCTGCTGTCCAAAACAGAAGAAATCTCATTGATAACCCCCTAAGAGGACCGGTGAGGAACTGGTGCCAACAACCCCCTGGTTCTTACTCTTCATGGGTACACGACCCCCCTGGCTAGATGACTATGGACGTATCTGAACGAGATCACTGGACTTCTCCATAAGAGATCCCAACACCAAAAAATCGAACAGACAAGTACCACAGCACACCTCACCTTCTAACATGCTACCCCCCAAAATCCTCACTCCCTGGCTTAGATTATGCCAGATCCTCCACCGATATGTTTCCCCTTTTATGCAAGCTGGGCTGCCTTTAGCAGATACTGGGCTCACACACACTCACATTACCTATTGACATCACATATCATAAAATTGAAAAATTTTCAAAAGTTATTTAACTTGCAACCCATTGGTTGTTTTCAGTTAAAATTGATTCATAAATTTCGTATAAATTTTAAATTATTCTCTTCCTTATTCTCTGTTTTATTTAAAATGAGTTAATTTAAACATTTCTTATAATTAAGCACATCCTTAACCTAACATGTAATCACTTAGAATCTAACAATACAAGTCAATACAATAAATCAATAAAATAAACATGGTTAATATACGAACAATCAAATAATCAAAGTTTAAAAATATTCTTTGCCTGGCAGGCGAAAAATCAAGATTTTTTTTTTCTCAAAAAAATATTTTCCAAAAAATTTTAAAATTCAAAAATTTAATTTTATTTAAATGTTTCCTTTACATATAGAAATTATTTAATATTTGTTTAAATTGGTCCTAAAAAACAAAAGTTAAATTGACTTCCATCCTCAACAAGCTTAGTCTGTATATGACCTCAATGTCAGCTGATCGAAACTAGGTCAAGTCCACAACCTTGACCTACATACGTTATGTACCAGTTATGTCTGAAAATACATTTAACCTCTGTAACAATCTAACTTGAAACACAAAACATAGTAACATAAAACATTTAAAATAACACAGTATTATTATAAATACTAAGCAAATTGACATTTAAATTATTCAAAATAAACTTGACAACTTTACATTTACACATTCTATCACAAGATGGTCACTGGTTTTAATTAAAATTTAAAAATTAAAATTTTTATTAATCTCTTTCTGTAGTTGACACTCTGATTCTTCATTACTGTGGGTGACTCAATTATTTACCTCATTTACTGTACTACTTGATCTGTATACACATATAATCTTTATCTCTCTGACTCTAACACCTACAACTTTTACTAACATGACACCCATCTCTATTAAAAACATCTCCCAAAACACTCTCTAACCCCAACTTATCATTAAACTCAATTCGCCACCTTCTCTCTATATATAAAAAAAAATACTCTCTAACCCTTTGTACTTAGGATACGTGTTCCCCCCCCCCAAAGCTCATTTCCCTTATCTGGCCCCTGGATTCTACCTAAGGTGGCCCCGTCCCCACTAAATCGATCCCTTCCCGTCCCAACTTATCATTATGTTGCGGACTCCTACATTACACTACCCCCTACTACAAAATTGCCATCCCCAAAATCTCAATCTTATTACCTCACTTCAAATACAACAAAATAACATCATTAATTATAATCATCAATATATCACTCAAAACTCTACATAAATTCTCCATTACTACTGTGTCAACATCAATACTTCTCAAAATTCTATAACACACATTAACTCAAAACAACATTACATTACTTCAAACAATATTTCGATCTTTACTACTTCAACTCTAACTTCAACTTGGACAGATCTATATGTCCCACCAAATATTCATCACCCAAAAACTATCTTTTATTAACTTTCACCAATTATTACTTTATTTCTCAATTTAAAGTTACTCTTCTCATTATTTAAAATAGCAGCTGTAATACATTAAAACATTACATTAAACATTAATTATCTGGAACATTTACAACCAATATCAGTGACATTTTATTGCTGATCAGCTGATATCCCTAACACAATTAAAACACATCTCAAAATTGAACAAATTACATGAAATATATATATTTATCAGTACTTACTTCTACCCTCATTGTTTCCCCTCTCTCTGATTCTGATAATTCATGTTAACCGCCTGCCAGACGGTTTAATTATCTGCTTAGTTTAAAAAATACACACATAATGAAAACACATATTTTTATCAATACCTATATCTAACGTACAACAATAAAATAATACATTTAAAATTATGGAATGAACACCTTATATTGAATGTCTGAGCGTATAGTTATTTAAATATTTAAATAGAACACAAGCATTTTTCTTGGATCAAAATTTGAATTATCAAACTTTTTATGTTGTAAAATTTAAATTCGTGACTCATCTGAGCCACCTCCCATCCACACACTCTATTGCAAATTATGGAGGACTGTATCGCCCTTTCGCTTTCACAAAGATGGCATATTTTGGAGTAGTTTGACCTCTCCGTGTCTTTGCTTCGGCTGTTACATTTTAAAATCTGAATATCAACATACTCTTGTCTATAGTTAAACGCCCTTAACCGGGTCTACCACCTGGCCTTGCTGTTCCTACTCGAACAGAGTGGTAGCCGCTGTTCCATAGTGCCTGGATTTCCCCTAAAATTCACCCCCCATTTAATTTCTACTACATACCAATTTCAAGTCAGCTATGGTCAAGGGACTTGGTATGACCATAGCTAACCGCTAGCCAAATCCACGATTAGTGCTGGTAAGGCAGTAATCGCCCGAAAAGTCAGGGAAATCTAATTTCATTTCATTGCCTGCTCTACTTCATCATTAGTATGTGCGACACGATTGTCTATCAGTGTGTAAATTGAATTTGCACGAAAAAGGTGTGTCGCACATTTTCGCCATTTTGGCCTCCGATGGAGGTAACACTCTCTGTTACCCCCAACCCATTTTGCTATCTACGAGACCACAGGCCACCCCCGCAATAGCAACTTGATAACTAACTAATTAAAAATTTTATATACATTATAATATAATATTTTCATCAATAATCATTTAACTCATTCATAACTTTCTACCATTGGACTTTCTTAAAATTTTCAAAATTTATTATTAATAATTAGTATATATCATTTTTCATTTATTATTAAAATTTTTTAATTATCATTTTTGTTGAACACAATTATTTCAAATCATCTCATTTTGGAACACAAATCTTTTTATCTAAGTTACAGCTGTAAACATTTTTATTATACATGATTCCTACTGTAAAAGTTCTATACTTACATTCCATTTAACATGATATACACATAACATCTACCCCCTACACCCCAATACTTTCACCTCACCTCTGAAACATTTCACAAAAATATTAGTTTACATCAAACAATTTAGCCATCTATTATCAAATTCCAACTCTCGTAAAATAAATTGAATTCATTAGCATTTACAAAATATTTAAAACATATCAACCTGGTTTGATTAAATTAATTACTGAAAATACAAATTCCATTATTATTGTTTGCCATTATACAAATTAGCCAATTACTGTTTCCAAAATTAATGTTATTATTTATTTAAATTGCAAAATATTATTATTATTATCACTTACCTATATACGTACATTGTTTAGCTGACCTTCTACAATACACACACATAAATAAATGCACTACAATTATTTACAAACTTTAGTTATTAACTGTTCAGTTTTGCCGCACTTCATTGTCCAACTCTGCCATGTCAGAACCATAAAACATAATGTTTATCACTGTCTTTTATTGTTTTATCATTTAGCCTCCATCGTCATAGATTAATCTTGGTGTTATGTAGCATTTTTCAGTTTCATTAATACACCAGTTATTGTTTTGTGTATTATAACCATACAAACTAACCTCATTCATCTTACCAAAATACTCATTAAACCAGTCAACTTTAGGCATTTCTGTTAAGTCTCCGTCATTAAATTCACTCATTATCGGGTTAAATACTTTTGTCAAATCATTATAGTCGTTATTATTCAAATATACTTTTAAACTTTCTTTCCATTCGTCATACTTTCTATTCAAATTATACAATTCTGTTACTTTCTCCACATACACTTCTCTGTTCAACTCTCTCTCATCACCACACCACATCACACTCTCACAATTATTCCGGACAGAAGGTACAAAATTACACAACAAAAATAAACACCTCAACTCATCTACCAATACGGGACTTTTGCCCTTCAACAACAACACTTGTGAACTCATTAAATCATCATAAACATTATCAACAATAAGGGGAAAATTCACCCTCTGTCCCCATTTTACCACAACATTATTTTTCCTCTCTCTCTCTAACTCATACACACACATTAACATTTCATTATCACATTCCACCAACTCATCAGTACTTTCATTATTTAGTTTCACCGTATCACTTTCTGATACCAATTCTTCAAACACATTATTATACTCAATATTATTATTCTCATTATTTTCAACATTATTGTTATCACTTATTAACTCTTTCTCTGATATCATATTTTTACACTTGTCATTACAATCTTCATTTGTTTTGCATTCAAAATTCTCAATTACCTTTTGTCTTTGTTTATCAAATTTTTCCACCACATTACTCTTTATTTTGTCAATTTTGTTATTCATATTTTTTAATGAATGACTCAACGTTTCATTTAATTCATATTTCAATTTGTTATAGTTACTCTCACAATTGATTTGTACTTTATTAATTTCAGTTTTAAGTTCCTCCAATTTTACGCTACTACTCTGCTGAAACTGCACATTCTGTATATCTAATTTCTCATTTATACTGCTTTTAAATTCTTGCATCTCGTTTTTCTGTTCATCAAACTTTACACTCTGTTTTTCTATCATTGCTTGTATTGCTTTAAACATTTCATACGTATCGTCAGATTTTTTACTTTGGATAGGTGTCGATTGATATTCGACATCTTTCATTATTTTTGATTCGGTTATTTCTACATTAGTGTCAGTGAAACTGACCTCTCCATTATTAGTTGTACAGTCCCTACTCAAATTTGGGGTTATTTGAATCCCCGAATCTACAGTTACATTACTCTGATCTGTTACATTTAATTCTGTTTTATTCTGACTCGCACTTGGAGTCGAATGTGTCTCAAAATCACTCATGTTTGAGTCGTCAAAATTTTTGACACTATTTTTATTTACTTTATTCTCGTTATCTGACATTTTTTATCATTGATATTCAAAATATTAATAATCTAATTAATTAATTTTTTGTAATGTACTTTCTATATTACTTTCGGTATAGCTTTGCGTACATAACGCATTTTTATTTTGCTACGCTAACCTAACACATGTTTGTATCCTCATAGATGTGGAATTTAATTAAATATATTAAAATTCGTGCCTGTCACGGGCGCCAATTGTTATACTCTATAACAAATTTAAATTTATTAAATAGAAAATTACATAATTTCCACCTATCTCCACAATCTCTTCTATCAGGGTCCAGGATCCAATCACAAGTACGTTAGATACAAGCATGTGTTAAGGTTATCGAAATAACTGATTCAACACATTGTTATGAAGAGAAATTACTATTTTTTAATTAATCAGAATCATTTTAAAATTTTGTTCAAAACTTTGCTCAGTGTTTTACAGATTAAGTTACATGTTTCTTTGTTCTGTTGGCATCTTCTACATACTAACTTACTCTAGTATCTTACCTTACTGATCACTATATAAAACAGATATACAGACAGAGCCCAGCCTGCAATTTTTCACTCTCACACATACATGAAATTTATTTTTAACAACCCCAAAACATTTTAATACCCCATAACCTTTTATAATAAAGCCCCAGCCCTTAATGAAAAAAACCGCTGGCAACATGGTTCGCGCGCGCACTCATCTTCTTGTTTTTTACTGTCTGAAAGTTATACAATTACATTCTTTACTTTTTTACTCGACCGCGGTCACATAAATTTTTCTCTCATTCCACTTTTTACTGTTAGAATATAAAGTTTGGCAACGAGCCTAACTTGGCTCGTTCCGGCGCCGGAGCGATCAGTTAACAAACTGGGAGCGAAAACGTAGCAGGTGTTGCTAACGTGATCTCATACTTTTGAGGAAATCACTGCCTTGGGCTTCGTCGCAGAAGTTTCGTCCCATGCTATGCATGTAGTTGTTGGAGTGACGATAGCATACGATCTCAGTGAGGCACTGGCCGACGTCACAAAAGAGGCCGGACTTAGACTTTATTTCCTCCAGCTTAAACGCACATTGCTGAATCAAATTCACCCAAGCCATTTTGCTTTAAACCAACTCGGCGTCCCAACAGAGCGCGTACTTGAGCCGTTGAGTGCGTGCACCGTCACACTCACGCACATTTCTGAGAATTCGAGGGTGGTACGAATTCCTTGCCGAGTTACACAACAGAAATTGCGCCTTGCCTTTGTTTCAACACTGTTTCTTGCCACGTGTTCTGTTCCAATGGAAATAACGTTTGCACAATATTTTTATAAAATCCCGCAAAAAATGAAATAAATAAAATGCAAATACCCCATACTGTAAGAAATAAAATGACCCAAGTTTGGACACGTTACAATACCCCCCCAATGAGAATTCTGCTGTCCAAAACAGAAGAAATCTCATTGATAAACCCCTAAGAGGACCGGTGAGGAACTGGTGCCAACAACCCCCTGGTTCTTACTCTTCATGGGTACACGACCCCCCTGGCTAGATGACTATGGACGTATCTGAACGAGATCACTGGACTTCTCCATAAGAGATCCCAACACCAAAAAATCGAACAGACAAGTACCACAGCACACCTCACCTTCTAACATGCTACCCCCCAAAATCCTCACTCCCTGGCTTAGATTATGCCAGATCCTCCACCGATATGTTTCCCCTTTTATGCAAGCTGGGCTGCCTTTAGCAGATACTGGGCTCACACACACTCACATTACCTATTGACATCACATATCATAAAATTGAAAAATTTTCAAAAGTTATTTAACTTGCAACCCATTGGTTGTTTTCAGTTAAAATTGATTCATAAATTTCGTATAAATTTTAAATTATTCTCTTCCTTATTCTCTGTTTTATTTAAAATGAGTTAATTTAAACATTTCTTATAATTAAGCACATCCTTAACCTAACATGTAATCACTTAGAATCTAACAATACAAGTCAATACAATAAATCAATAAAATAAACATGGTTAATATACGAACAATCAAATAATCAAACTATTTCTTTTATGAATTTGCTAACTGCTATAATTTTTTATTGTTCGACTAAGCTTTTCGTCATTACTGACATCTTCAGGTCTTAAACAACGTCTATCAACTGTACGTTGTAAGCTTTTATACTTTAGGCCCCTCCCCTTATGTCATCGCCCCTCCTATTGGTTCAGCTGCTACCGCTCTTCACGGGAACTTTGTCTACCTTTTTCCGTTAGGCATTTTTCTAACGTCCGTCAAATTGTTTTAAGAATCTACCGTTAATTTCTTCATTCTTGACTTATAATTTTTTTGTAACATTTTACATTTCATCATTTTTTAGTGTGGTATTCTTATTATTTTAATTTATTTTTGTTTATTGTTTAATATATAATAAAATATTTCTTCATTTGTAAAATCTACTTTTATATTCATTAATTTATTTTTATCTTCTTTTTTAACTTTAAGTATTTCTAGTTCTTCTATTAATTTTCTTTTTTGCGGATTGTTTTCTATTTTGATTATTTCCATATTTTCATTGGGATTTATGAATTTATGGCCTGATTCGTTGAAATGTCTTGCATATAGTGAGTTCGTTACTCTAACCCCTTCTCCTTTTGCGTGTTCATTCATTCTAATTTTAAATTTTCTTCCAGTTTCTCCCAGATATATCTTATTACATTCCCCACATTTTAATTTGTATACGCCGCTTTTTTCTGTTAATGGAATTTCTTCTGTTTTATCATTTTTTATATATTCGAATACATTTTTCGTTTTCTTTATTCCTATCTGTATTTCATATTTTTCGAAACATTTTTGTAACATTTTTGTTTGATATCCTATGTATGTTATTGCTCCTTTATATTTCTTTTCTTCATTTGTTTTTTCTTTTTTGTTATTTTCTATTTCTTTATTTTCCTCTATTTTCTTAACTATTCTATTAATTATTTTAGGGTTGTAATTATTATTTTTTGCTATTTGTTGTATTTTCTTTAATTCTTTTTGTTTGAGTTCTTCATTTTCTAGATAATTTATAGCTCTATAGCAAAATGAATTTAATGCTGCCATTTTATAATTGACTGGATGATATGATTCTTGTGGAATTATTAAATCTGAGTATGTTTCTTTCCTATATATATCGAATTTAAGTTTGTTATCTTCAATTTTTACATTGATATCCAGGAAATTAATTTCTAATCCTCCAATTTCTTCTTGAAATTTTATTGTTTTTTCTATGTTATTTAGTTGTTCCGTAAATTTTTTAAATTCATTTACTTCACCTTCCCAAACTATTAGTATGTCATCTACATACCTGATCCATTTTTTAATTCTTCTTTCTTTATCTATATCTTTTAAAATTTTGATTTCAAAGCTATTCATGAATATCTCTGCCATTAATGGTGAAAGCGGTGATCCCATTGGTAATCCATTTTCTTGTATGTAAAATTTGTTATTAAATCTGAAGTAGTTCTGGCTTAGGCATAATTCTAATCCTTCTATTATTTCGTTTTTCCATTCTACATTACTTAATTTGTTTTTCTTTATTATTTCTACTGTTTTTGCTATTGGTATGTTGGTGTACATATCTTTTATATCTAATGACATTAATTTTGTCTTATTTGTTATGGTAATTTCTTTTAATCTTTCTATTACCTTTTTACTATTTTCTATGCTGTGGATTTCTTCTTTTTCATATGCCATTTTGATTCTTTTACTTATTTCTTTTGATATTTTGTATGTTGGCGAATTTATAAATGATACTATAGGTCTTAATGGCATTTCTTTTTTATGTAACTTAATTTGACATCTACATAAAAAAGAAATGCCATTAAGACCTATAGTATCATTTATAAATTCGCCAACATACAAAATATCAAAAGAAATAAGTAAAAGAATCAAAATGGCATATGAAAAAGAAGAAATCCACAGCATAGAAAATAGTAAAAAGGTAATAGAAAGATTAAAAGAAATTACCATAACAAATAAGACAAAATTAATGTCATTAGATATAAAAGATATGTACACCAACATACCAATAGCAAAAACAGTAGAAATAATAAAGAAAAACAAATTAAGTAATGTAGAATGGAAAAACGAAATAATAGAAGGATTAGAATTATGCCTAAGCCAGAACTACTTCAGATTTAATAACAAATTTTACATACAAGAAAATGGATTACCAATGGGATCACCGCTTTCACCATTAATGGCAGAGATATTCATGAATAGCTTTGAAATCAAAATTTTAAAAGATATAGATAAAGAAAGAAAAATTAAAAAATGGATCAGGTATGTAGATGACATACTAATAGTTTGGGAAGGTGAAGTAAATGAATTTAAAAAATTTACAGAACAACTAAATAACATAGAAAAAACAATAAAATTTCAAGAAGAAATTGGAGGATTAGAAATTAATTTCCTGGATATCAATATAAAAATTGAAGATAACAAACTTAAATTCGATATATATAGGAAAGAAACATACTCAGATTTAATAATTCCACAAGAATCATATCATCCAGTCAATTATAAAATGGCAGCATTAAATTCATTTTGCTATAGAGCTATAAATTATCTAGAAAATGAAGAACTCAAACAAAAAGAATTAAAGAAAATACAACAAATAGCAAAAAATAATAATTACAACCCTAAAATAATAATAGAATAGTTAAGAAAATAGAGGAAAATAAAGAAATAGAAAATAACAAAAAAGAAAAAACAAATGAAGAAAAGAAATATAAAGGAGCAATAACATACATAGGATATCAAACAAAAATGTTTCGAAAAATATGAAATACAGATAGGAATAAAGAAAACGAAAAATGTATTCGAATATATAAAAAATGATAAAACAGAAGAAATTCCATTAACAGAAAAAAGCGGCGTATACAAATTAAAATGTGGGGAATGTAATAAGATATATCTGGGAGAAACTGGAAGAAAATTTAAAATTAGAATGAATGAACACGCAAAAGGAGAAGGGGTTAGAGTAACGAACTCACTATATGCAAGACATTTCAACGAATCAGGCCATAAATTCATAAATCCCAATGAAAATATGGAAATAATCAAAATAGAAAACAATCCGCAAAAAAGAAAATTAATAGAAGAACTAGAAAAACTTAAAGTTAAAAAAGAAGATAAAAATAAATTAATGAATATAAAAGTAGATTTTACAAATGAAGAAATATTTTATTATATATTAAACAATAAACAAAAATAAATTAAAATAATAAGAATAACACACTAAAAAATGACGAAATGTAAAATGTTACAAAAAAATTATAAGTCAAGAATGAAGAAATTAACGGGAGATTCTTAAAACAATTTGATGGACGTTAGAAAAATGCCTAACGGAAAAAGGTAGACAAAGTTCCCGTGAAGAGCGGTAGCAGCTGAACCAATAGGAGGGGCGATGACATAAGGGGAGGGGCCTAAAGTATAAAAGCTTACAACGTACAGTTGATAGACGTTGTTTAAGACCTGAAGATGTCAGTAATGACGAAAAGCTTAGTCGAACAATAAAAAATTATAGCAGTTAGCAAATTCATAAAAGAAATAGTAAGGATGGCTGCTAATTTAAAAAATACGAAGAACAAATAATCAAAGTTTAAAAATATTCTTTGCCTGGCAGGCGAAAAATCAAGATTTTTTTTTTCTCAAAAAAATATTTTCCAAAAAATTTTAAAATTCAAAAATTTAATTTTATTTAAATGTTTCCTTTACATATAGAAATTATTTAATATTTGTTTAAATTGGTCCTAAAAAACAAAAGTTAAATTGACTTCCATCCTCAACAAGCTTAGTCTGTATATGACTTCAATGTCAGCTGATCGAAACTAGGTCAAGTCCACAACCTTGACCTACATACGTTATGTACCAGTTATGTCTGAAAATACATTTAACCTCTGTAACAATCTAACTTGAAACACAAAACATAGTAACATAAAACATTTAAAATAACACAATATTATTATAAATACTAAGCAAATTGACATTTAAATTATTCAAAATAAACTTGACAACTTTACATTTACACATTCTATCACAAGATGGTCACTGGTTTTAATTAAAATTTAAAAATTAAAATTTTTATTAATCTCTTTCTGTAGTTGACACTCTGATTCTTCATTACTGTGGGTGACTCAATTATTTACCTCATTTACTGTACTACTTGATCTGTATACACATATAATCTTTATCACTCTGACTCTAACACCTACAACTTTTACTAACATGACACCCATCTCTATTAAAAACATCTCCCAAAACACTCTCTAACCCCAACTTATCATTAAACTCAATTCGCCACCTTCTCTCTATATATAAAAAAAATACTCTCTAACCCTTTGTACTTAGGATACGTGTTTCCCCCCCCCCAAAGCTCATTTCCCTTATCTGGTCCCTGGATTCTACCTAAGGTGGCCCCGTCCCCACTAAATCGATCCCTTCCCGTCCCAACTTATCATTATGTTGCGGACTCCTACATTACACTACCCCCTACTACAAAATTGCCATCCCCAAAATCTCAATCTTATTACCTCACTTCAAATACAACAAAATAACATCATTAATTATAATCATCAATATATCACTCAAAACTCTACATAAATTCTCCATTACTACTGTGTCAACATCAATACTTCTCAAAATTCTATAACACACATTAACTCAAAACAACATTACACTACTTCAAACAATATTTCGATCTTTACTACTTCAACTCTAACTTCAACTTGGACAGATCTATATGTCCCACCAAATACTCATCACCCAAAAACTATCTTTTATTAACTTTCACCAATTATTACTTTATTTCTCAATTTAAAGTTACTCTTCTCATTATTTAAAATAGCAGCTGTAATACATTAAACATTAATTATCTGGAACATTTACAACCAATATCAGTGACATTTTATTGCTGATCAGCTGATATCCCTAACACAATTAAAACACATCTCAAAATTGAACAAATTACATGAAATATATATATTTATCAGTACTTACTTCTACCCTCATTGTTTCCCCTCTCTCTGATTCTGATAATTCATGTTAACCGCCTGCCAGACGGTTTAATTATCTGCTTAGTTTAAAAAATACACACATAATGAAAACACATATTTTTATCAATACCTATATCTAACGTACAACAATAAAATAATACATTTAAAATTATGGAATGAACACCTTATATTGAATGTCTGAGCGTATAGTTATTTAAATATTTAAATAGAACACAAGCATTTTTCTTGGATCAAAATTTGAATTAGCAAACTTTTTATGTTGTAAAATTTAAATTCGTGACTCATCTGAGCCACCTCCCATCCACACACTCTATTGCAAATTATGGAGGACTGTATCGCCCTTTCGCTTTCACAAAGACGGCATATTTTGGAGTAGTTTGACCTCTCCGTGTCTTTGCTTCGGCTGTTACATTTTAAAATCTGAATATCAACATACTCTTGTCTATAGTTAAACGCCCTTAACCGGGTCTACCACCTGGCCTTGCTGTTCCTACTCGAACAGAGTGGTAGCCGCTGTTCCATAGTGCCTGGATTTCCCCTAAAATTCACCCCCCATTTAATTTCTACTACATACCACTTTCAAGTCAGCTATGGTCAAGGGACTTGGTATGACCATAGCTAACCGCTAGCCAAATCCACGATTAGTGCTGGTAAGGCAGTAATCGCCCGAAAAGTCGGGGAAATCTAATTTCATTTCATTGCCTGCTCTACTTCATCATTAGTATGTGCGACACGATTGTCTATCAGTGTGTAAATTGAATTTGCACGAAAAAGGTGTGTCGCACATTTTCGCCATTTTGGCCTCCGATGGAGGTAACACTCTCTGTAACCCCCAACCCATTTCGCTATCTACGAGACCACAGGCCACCCCCGCAATAGCAACTTGATAACTAACTAATTAAATATTTTATATACATTATAATATAATATTTTCATCAATAACCATTTAACTCATTCATAACTTTCTACCATTGGACTTTCTTAAAATTTTCAAAATTTATTATTAATAATTAGTATATATCATTTTTCATTTATTATTAAAATTTTTTAATTATCATTTTTGTTGAACACAATTATTTCAAATCATCTCATTTTGGAACACAAATCTTTTTATCTAAGTTACAGCTGTAAACATTTTTATTATACATGATTCCTACTGTAAAAGTTCTATACTTACATTCCATTTAACATGATATACACATAACATCTACCCCCTACACCCCAATACTTTCACCTCACCTCTGAAACATTTCACAAAAATATTAGTTTACATCAAACAATTTAGCCATCTATTATCAAATTCCAACTCTCGTAAAATAAATTGAATTCATTAGCATTTACAAAATATTTAAAACATATCAACCTGGTTTGATTAAATTAATTACTGAAAATACAAATTCCATTATTATTGTTTGCCATTATACAAATTAGCCAATTACTGTTTCCAAAATTAATGTTATTATTTATTTAAATTGCAAAATATTATTATTATTATCACTTACCTATATACATACATTGTTTAGCTGACCTTCTACAATACACACACATAAATAAATGTACTACAATTATTTACAAACTTTAGTTATTAACTGTTCAGTTTTGCCGCACTTCATTGTCCAACTCTGCCATGTCAGAACCATAAAACATAATGTTTATCACTGTCTTTTATTGTTTTATCATTTAGCCTCCATCGTCATAGATTAATCTTGGTGTTATGTAGCATTTTTCAGTTTCATTAATACACCAGTTATTGTTTTGTGTATTATAACCATACAAACTAACCTCATTCATCTTACCAAAATACTCATTAAACCAGTCAACTTTAGGCATTTCTGTTAAGTCTCCGTCATTAAATTCACTCATTATCGGGTTAAATACTTTTGTCAAATCATTAGTGTCGTTATTATTCAAATATACTTTTAAACTTTCTTTCCATTCGTCATACTTTCTATTCAAATTATACAATTCTGTTACTTTCTCCACATACACTTCTCTGTTCAACTCTCTCTCATCACCACACCACATCACACTCTCACAATTATTCCGGACAGAAGGTACAAAATTACACAACAAAAATAAACACCTCAACTCATCTACCAATACGGGACTTTTGCCCTTCAACAACAACACTTGTGAACTCATTAAATCATCATAAACATTATCAACAATAAGGGGAAAATTCACCCTCTGTCCCCATTTTACCACAACATTATTTTTCCTCTCTCTCTCTAACTCATACACACACATTAACATTTCATTATCACAGTCCACCAACTCATCAGTACTTTCATTATTTAGTTTCACCGTATCACTTTCTGATACCAATTCTTCAAACACATTATTATACTCAATATTATTATTCTCATTATTTTCAACATTATTGTTATCACTTATTAACTCTTTCTCTGATATCATATTTTTACACTTGTCATTACAATCTTCATTTGTTTTGCATTCAAAATTCTCAATTACCTTTTGTCTTTGTTTGTCAAATTTTTCCACCACATTACTCTTTATTTTGTCAATTTTGTTATTCATATTTTTTAATGAATGACTCAACGTTTCATTTAATTCATATTTCAATTTGTTATAGTTACTCTCACAATTGATTTGTACTTTATTAATTTCAGTTTTAAGTTCCTCCAATTTTACGCTAATACTCTGCTGAAACTGCACATTCTGTATATCTAATTTCTCATTTATACTGCTTTTAAATTCTTGCATCTCGTTTTTCTGTTCATCAAACTTTACACTCTGTTTTTCTATCATTGCTTGTATTGCTTTAAACATTTCATACGTATCGTCAGATTTTTTACTTTGGATAGGTGTCGATTGATATTCGACATCTTTCATTATTTTTGATTCGGTTATTTCTACATTAGTGTCAGTGAAACTGACCTCTCCATTATTAGTTGTACAGTCCCTACTCAAATTTGGGGTTATTTGAATCCCCGAATCTACAGTTACATTACTCTGATCTGTTACATTTAATTCTGTTTTATTCTGACTCGCACTTGGAGTCGAATGTGTCTCAAAATCATTCATGTTTGAGTCGTCAAAATTTTCGACACTATTTTTATTTACTTTATTCTCGCTATCTGACATTTTTTATCATTGATATTCAAAATATTAATAATCTAATTAATTAATTTTTTGTAATGTACTTTCTATATTACTTTCGGTATAGCTTTGCGTACATAACGCATTTTTGTTTTGCTACGCTAACCTAACACATGTTTGTATCCTCATAGATGTGGAATTTAATTAAATATATTAAAATTCGTGCCTGTCACGGGCGCCAATTGTTATACTCTATAACAAATTTAAATTTATTAAATAGAAAATTACATAATTTCCACCTATCTCCACGATCTCTTCTATCAGGGTCCAGGATCCAATCACAAGTACGTTAGATACAAGCATGTGTTAAGGTTATCGAAATAACTGATTCAACACATTGTTATGAAGAGAAATTACTATTTTTTAATTAATCAGAATCATTTTAAAATTTTGTTCAAAACTTTGCTCAGTGTTTTACAGATTAAGTTACATGTTTCTTTGTTCTGTTGGCATCTTCTACATACTAACTTACTCTAGTATCTTACCTTACTGATCACTATATAAAACAGATATACAGACAGAGCCCAGCCTGCAATTTTTCATTCTCACACATACATGAAATTTATTTTTAACAACCCCAAAACATTTTAATACCCCATAACCTTTTATAATAAAGCCCCAGCCCTTAATGAAAAAAACCGCTGGCAACATGGTTCGCGCGCGCACTCATCTTCTTGTAATTTCTTGTTTTTTACTGTCTGAAAGTTATACAATTACATTCTTTACTTTTTTACTCGACCGCGGTCACATAAATTTTTCTCTCATTCCACTTTTTACTGTTAGAATATAAAGTTTGGCAACGAGCCTAACTTGGCTCGTTCCGGCGCCGGAGCGATCAGTTAACAAACTGGGAGCGAAAACGTAGCAGGTGTTGCTAACGTGATCTCATACTTTTGAGGAAATCACTGCCTTGGGCTTCATCGCAGAAGTTTCGTCCAATGCTATGCATGTAGTTGTTGGAGTGACGATAGCATACGATCTCAGTGAGGCACTGGCCGACGTCACAAAAGAGGCCGGACTTAGACTTTATTTCCTCCAGCTTAAATGCACATTGCTGAATCAAATTCGCCCAAGCCATTTTGCTTTAAACCAAAACGGCGTCCCAACAGAGCGCGTACTTGAGCCGTTGAGTGCGTGCACCGTCACACTCACGCACATTTCTGAGAATTCGAGGGTGGTACGAATTCCTTGCCGAGTTACACAACAGAAATTGCGCCTTGCCTTTGTTTCAACACTGTTTCTTGCCACGTGTTCTGTTCCAATGGAAATAACGTTTGCACAATATTTTTATAAAATCCCGCAAAAAATGAAATAAATAAAATGCAAATACCCCATACTGTAAGAAATAAAATGACCCAAGTTTGGACACGTTACAATACCCCCCCAATGAGAATTCTGCTGTCCAAAACAGAAGAAATCTCATTGATAAACCCCTAAGAGGACCGGTGAGGAACTGGTGCCAACAACCCCCTGGTTCTTACTCTTCATGGGTACACGACCCCCCTGGCTAGATGACTATGGACGCATCTGAACGAGATCACTGGACTTCTCCATAAGAGAGCCCAACACCGAAAAATCGAACAGACAAGTACCACAGCACACCTCACCTTCTAACATGCTACCCCCCAAAATCCTCACTCCCTGGCTTAGATTATGCCAGATCCTCCACCGATATGTTTCCCCTTTTATGCAAGCTGGGCTGCCTTTAGCAGATACTGGGCTCACACACACTCACATTACCTATTGACATCACATATCATAAAATTGAAAAATTTTCAAAAGTTATTTAACTTGCAACCCATTGGTTGTTTTCAGTTAAAATTGATTCATAAATTTCGTATAAATTTTAAATTATTCTCTTCCTTATTCTCTGTTTTATTTAAAATGAGTTAATTTAAACATTTCTTATAATTAAGCACATCCTTAACCTAACATGTAATTACTTAGAATCTAACAATACAAGTCAATACAATAAATCAATAAAATAAACATGGTTAATATACGAACAATCAAATAATCAAAGTTTAAAAATATTCTTTGCCTGGCAGGCGAAAAATCAAGATTTTTTTTTCTAAAAAAAATATTATCCAAAAAATTTTAAAATTCAAAAATTTAATTTTATTTAAATGTTTCCTTTACATATAGAAATTATTTAATATTTGTTTAAATTGGTCCTAAAAAACAAAAGTTAAATTGACTTCCATCCTCAACAAGCTTAGTCTGTATATGACCTCAATGTCAGCTGATCGAAACTAGGTCAAGTCCACAACCTTGACCTACATACGTTATGTACCAGTTATGTCTGAAAATACATTTAACCTCTGTAACAATCTAACTTGAAACACAAAACATAGTAACATAAAACATTTAAAATAACACAATATTATTATAAATACTAAGCAAATTGACATTTAAATTATTCAAAATAAACTTGACAACTTTACATTTACACATTCTATCACAAGATGGTCACTGGTTTTAATTAAAATTTAAAAATTAAAATTTTTATTAATCTCTTTCTGTAGTTGACACTCTGATTCTTCATTACTGTGGGTGACTCAATTATTTACCTCATTTACTGTACTACTTGATCTGTATACACATATAATCTTTATCTCTCTGACTCTAACACCTACAACTTTTACTAACATGACACCCATCTCTATTAAAAACATCTCCCAAAACACTCTCTAACCCCAACTTATCATTAAACTCAATTCGCCACCTTCTCTCTATATATAAAAAAAATACTCTCTAACCCTTTGTACTTAGGATACGTGTTTCCCCCCCCCCAAGCTCATTTCCCTTATCTGGTCCCTGGATTCTACCTAAGGTGGCCCCGTCCCCACTAAATCGATCCCTTCCCGTCCCAACTTATCATTATGTTGCGGACTCCTACATTACACTACCCCCTACTACAAAATTGCCATCCCCAAAATCTCAATCTTATTACCTCACTTCAAATACAACAAAATAACATCATTAATTATAATCATCAATATATCACTCAAAACTCTACATAAATTCTCCATTACTACTGTGTCAACATCAATACTTCTCAAAATTCTATAACACACATTAACTCAAAACAACATTACATTACTTCAAACAATATTTCGATCTTTACTACTTCAACTCTAACTACAACTTGGACAGATCTATATGTCCCACCAAATACTCATCACCCAAAAACTATCTTTTATTAACTTTCACCAATTATTACTTTATTTCTCAATTTAAAGTTACTCTTCTCATTATTTAAAATAGCAGCTGTAATACATTAAAACATTACATTAAACATTAATTATCTGGAACATTTACAACCAATATCAGTGACATTTTATTGCTGATCAGCTGATATCCCTAACACAATTAAAACACATCTCAAAATTGAACAAATTACATGAAATATATATATTTATCAGTACTTACTTCTACCCTCATTGTTTCCCCTCTCTCTGATTCTGATAATTCATGTTAACCGCCTGCCAGACGGTTTAATTATCTGCTTAGTTTAAAAAATACACACATAATGAAAACACATATTTTTATCAATACCTATATCTAACGTACAACAATAAAATAATACATTTAAAATTATGGAATGAACACCTTATATTGAATGTCTGAGCGTATAGTTATTTAAATATTTAAATAGAACACAAGCATTTTTCTTGGATCAAAATTTGAATTAGCAATCTTTTTATGTTGTAAAATTTAAATTCGTGACTCATCTGAGCCACCTCCCATCCACACACTCTATTGCAAATTATGGAGGACTGTATCGCCCTTTCGCTTTCACAAAGACGGCATATTTTGGAGTAGTTTGACCTCTCCGTGTCTTTGCTTCGGCTGTTACATTTTAAAATCTGAATATCAACATACTCTTGTCTATAGTTAAACGCCCTTAACCGGGTCTACCACCTGGCCTTGCTGTTCCTACTCGAACAGAGTGGTAGCCGCTGTTCCATAGTGCCTGGATTTCCCCTAAAATTCACCCCCCATTTAATTTCTACTACATACCAATTTCAAGTCAGCTATGGTCAAGGGACTTGGTATGACCATAGCTAACCGCTAGCCAAATCCACGATTAGTGCTGGTAAGGCAGTAATCGCCCGAAAAGTCGGGGAAATCTAATTTCATTTCATTGCCTGCTCTACTTCATCATTAGGATGTGCGACACGATTGTCTACCAGTGTGTAAATTGAATTTGCACGAAAAAGGTGTGTCGCACATTTTCGCCATTTTGGCCTCCGATGGAGGTAACACTCTCTGTTACCCCGAACCCATTTCGCTATCTACGAGACCACAGGCCACCCCCGCAATAGCAACTTGATAACTAACTAATTAAAAATTTTATATACATTATAATATAATATTTTCATCAATAATCATTTAACTCATTCATAACTTTCTACCATTGGACTTTCTTAAAATTTTCAAAATTTATTATTAATAATTAGTATATATCATTTTTCATTTATTATTAAAATTTTTTAATTATCATTTTTGTTGAACACAATTATTTCAAATCATCTCATTTTGGAACACAAATCTTTTTATCTAAGTTACAGCTGTAAACATTTTTATTATACATGATTCCTACTGTAAAAGTTCTATACTTACATTCCATTTAACATGATATACACATAACATCTACCCCCTACACCCCAATACTTTCACCTCACCTCTGAAACATTTCACAAAAATATTAGTTTACATCAAACAATTTAGCCATCTATTATCAAATTCCAACTCTCGTAAAATAAATTGAATTCATTAGCATTTACAAAATATTTAAAACATATCAACCTGGTTTGATTAAATTAATTACTGAAAATACAAATTCCATTATTATTGTTTGCCATTATACAAATTAGCCAATTACTGTTTCCAAAATTAATGTTATTATTTATTTAAATTGCAAAATATTATTATTATTATCACTTACCTATATACGTACATTGTTTAGCTGACCTTCTACAATACACACACATAAATAAATGCACTACAATTATTTACAAACTTTAGTTATTAACTGTTCAGTTTTGCCGCACTTCATTGTCCAACTCTGCCATGTCAGAACCATAAAACATAATGTTTATCACTGTCTTTTATTGTTTTATCATTTAGCCTCCATCGTCATAGATTAATCTTGGTGTTATGTAGCATTTTTCAGTTTCATTAATACACCAGTTATTGTTTTGTGTATTATAACCATACAAACTAACCTCATTCATCTTACCAAAATACTCATTAAACCAGTCAACTTTAGGCATTTCTGTTAAGTCTCCGTCATTAAATTCACTCATTATCGGGTTAAATACTTTTGTCAAATCATTATAGTCGTTATTATTCAAATATACTTTTAAACTTTCTTTCCATTCGTCATACTTTCTATTCAAATTATACAATTCTGTTACTTTCTCCACATACACTTCTCTGTTCAACTCTCTCTCATCACCACACCACATCACACTCTCACAATTATTCCGGACAGAAGGTACAAAATTACACAACAAAAATAAACACCTCAACTCATCTACCAATACGGGACTTTTGCCCTTCAACAACAACACTTGTGAACTCATTAAATCATCATAAACATTATCAACAATAAGGGGAAAATTCACCCTCTGTCCCCATTTTACCACAACATTATTTTTCCTCTCTCTCTCTAACTCATACACACACATTAACATTTCATTATCACAGTCCACCAACTCATCAGTACTTTCATTATTTAGTTTCACCGTATCACTTTCTGATACCAATTCTTCAAACACATTATTATACTCAATATTATTATTCTCATTATTTTCAACATTATTGTTATCACTTATTAACTCTTTCTCTGATATCATATTTTTACACTTGTCATTACAATCTTCATTTGTTTTGCATTCAAAATTCTCAATTACCTTTTGTCTTTGTTTGTCAAATTTTTCCACCACATTACTCTTTATTTTGTCAATTTTGTTATTCATATTTTTTAATGAATGACTCAACGTTTCATTTAATTCATATTTCAATTTGTTATAGTTACTCTCACAATTGATTTGTACTTTATTAATTTCAGTTTTAAGTTCCTCCAATTTTACGCTAATACTCTGCTGAAACTGCACATTCTGTATATCTAATTTCTCATTTATACTGCTTTTAAATTCTTGCATCTCGTTTTTCTGTTCATCAAACTTTACACTCTGTTTTTCTATCATTGCTTGTATTGCTTTAAACATTTCATACGTATCGTCAGATTTTTTACTTTGGATAGGTGTCGATTGATATTCGACATCTTTCATTATTTTTGATTCGGTTATTTCTACATTAGTGTCAGTGAAACTGACCTCTCCATTATTAGTTGTACAGTCCCTACTCAAATTTGGGGTTATTTGAATCCCCGAATCTACAGTTACATTACTCTGATCTGTTACATTTAATTCTGTTTTATTCTGACTCGCACTTGGAGTCGAATGTGTCTCAAAATCATTCATGTTTGAGTCGTCAAAATTTTTGACACTATTTTTATTTACTTTATTCTCGTTATCTGACATTTTTTATCATTGATATTCAAAATATTAATAATCTAATTAATTAATTTTTTGTAATGTACTTTCTATATTACTTTTGGTATAGCTTTGCGTACATAACGCATTTTTGTTTTGCTACGCTAACCTAACACATGTTTGTATCCTCATAGATGTGGAATTTAATTAAATATATTAAAATTCGTGCCTGTCACGGGCGCCAATTGTTATACTCTATAACAAATTTAAATTTATTAAACAGAAAATTACATAATTTCCACCTATCTCCACGATCTCTTCTATCAGGGTCCAGGATCCAATCACAAGTACGTTAGATACAAGCATGTGTTAAGGTTATCGAAATAACTGATTCAACACATTGTTATGAAGAGAAATTACTATTTTTTAATTAATCAGAATCATTTTAAAATTTTGTTCAAAACTTTGCTCAGTGTTTTACAGATTAAGTTACATGTTTCTTTGTTCTGTTGGCATCTTCTACATACTAACTTACTCTAGTATCTTACCTTACTGATCACTATATAAAACAGATATACAGACAGAGCCCAGCCTGCAATTTTTCATTCTCACACATACATGAAATTTATTTTTAACAACCCCAAAACATTTTAATACCCCATAACCTTTTATAATAAAGCCCCAGCCCTTAATGAAAAAAACCGCTGGCAACATGGTTCGCGCGCGCACTCATCTTCTTGTAATTTCTTGTTTTTTACTGTCTGAAAGTTATACAATTACATTCTTTACTTTTTTACTCGACCGCGGTCACATAAATTTTTCTCTCATTCCACTTTTTACTGTTAGAATATAAAGTTTGGCAACGAGCCTAACTTGGCTCGTTCCGGCGCCGGAGCGATCAGTTAACAAACTGGGAGCGAAAACGTAGCAGGTGTTGCTAACGTGATATCATACTTTTGAGGAAATCACTGCCTTGGGCTTCATCGCAGAAGTTTCGTCCAATGCTATGCATGTAGTTGTTGGAGTGACGATAGCATACGATCTCAGTGAGGCACTGGCCGACGTCACAAAAGAGGCCGGACTTAGACTTTATTTCCTCCAGCTTAAACGCACATTGCTGAATCAAATTCGCCCAAGCCATTTTGCTTTAAACCAACTCGGCGTCCCAACAGAGCGCGTACTTGAGCCGTTGAGTGCGTGCACCGTCACACTCACGCACATTTCTGAGAATTCGAGGGTGGTACGAATTCCTTGCCGAGTTACACAACAGAAATTGCGCCTTGCCTTTGTTTCAACACTGTTTCTTGCCACGTGTTCTGTTCCAATGGAAATAACGTTTGCACAATATTTTTATAAAATCCCGCAAAAAATGAAATAAATAAAATGCAAATACCCCATACTGTAAGAAATAAATTGACCCAAGTTTGGACACGTTACAATACCCCCCCAATGAGAATTCTGCTGTCCAAAACAGAAGAAATCTCATTGATAAACCCCTAAGAGGACCGGTGAGGAACTGGTGCCAACAACCCCCTGGTTCTTACTCTTCATGGGTACATGACCCCCCTGGCTAGATGACTATGGATTTATCTGAACGAGATCACTGGACTTCTCCATAAGAGATCCCAACACCGAAAAATCGAACAGACAAGTACCACAGCACACCTCACCTTCTAACATGCTACCCCCCAAAATCCTCACTCCCTGGCTTAGATTATGCCAGATCCTCCACCGATATGTTTCCCCTTTTATGCAAGCTGGGCTGCCTTTAGCAGATACTGGGCTCACACACACTCACATTACCTATTGACATCACATATCATAAAATTGAAAAATTTTCAAAAGTTATTTAACTTGCAACCCATTGGTTGTTTTCAGTTAAAATTGATTCATAAATTTCGTATAAATTTTAAATTATTCTCTTCCTTATTCTCTGTTTTATTTAAAATGAGTTAATTTAAACATTTCTTATAATTAAGCACATCCTTAACTTAACATGTAATCACTTAGAATCTAACAATACAAGTCAATACAATAAATCAATAAAATAAACATGGTTAATATACGAACAATCAAATAATCAAAGTTTAAAAATATTCTTTGCCTGGCAGGCGAAAAATCAAGATTTTTTTTTCTAAAAAAAATATTTTCCAAAAAATTTTAAAATTCAAAAATTTAATTTTATTTAAATGTTTCCTTTACATATAGAAATTATTTAATATTTGTTTAAATTGGTCCTAAAAAACAAAAGTTAAATTGACTTCCATCCTCAACAAGCTTAGTCTGTATATGACCTCAATGTCAGCTGATCGAAACTAGGTCAAGTCCACAACCTTGACCTACATACGTTATGTACCAGTTATGTCTGAAAATACATTTAACCTCTGTAACAATCTAACTTGAAACACAAAACATAGTAACATAAAACATTTAAAATAACACAATATTATTATAAATACTAAGCAAATTGACATTTAAATTATTCAAAATAAACTTGACAACTTTACATTTACACATTCTATCACAAGATGGTCACTGGTTTTAATTAAAATTTAAAAATTAAAATTTTTATTAATCTCTTTCTGTAGTTGACACTCTGATTCTTCATTACTGTGGGTGACTCAATTATTTACCTC